>OV839567.1:79260105-82239055 GCA_929447395.1 Epistrophe grossulariae | reverse complement strand
TAAAAAACCCAAATGAAGGTCGAAACTGTAAAATATTTTTTGATGACTAAATACAATTACGAATTCAGTTGTTTAGTTCAAAGAATAATTTAGAAAAATCCAGAACTTAGTGAAGGAAATTTACCCTTCAGAAAAATACCAAAATCCGTGAAAATGATCTATGTACGTATATGTTAAATTAGATTTTAAGTTGTTATATTTTTTTTTGTAAGACATTTTTTTATCAAAGAGTTATTTTGTTTTTTATGTTTAAGTTTGATGCAAACAAAGACTGAATTTTTGTACCTTCTCTTTTTAAGTTAAGTAATTTTTTTTTAATTAAATGGAATAATTTAAAATTGAATTGAATTTTGTTTCTTTCTTCACTTGTTCATTATTTGCAATTCTAAAATATGGTAACCGTAAGTATAGGTTTCATATATGCGAAAAACTATTTGGCAAATTGCAAACGCCTAGGGGGGGCAATGCAAACGCCTGTGGGGGCAATGCAAACGACAGGAGGGGCCCCTACGTTGCTACGGCGCTGGCCCAGTGCCCACCTTTTGATTGCGATAAAGTGTTATAAATTGGTATTTTACTATAGTCTCTTCTTTTTTCTGTTTTTCTTGTTTTTACTGTCATAACAGTTTCTCGCTATTAAGAAATGGTTTGCATTTAAGAGCTTACAGCGACCCTACACAAGAGTTTAATTTAACCTCAATAAAAATGTGATGAAATGTGTAGGCTGGAATTTCATGCTGTGTAAGATGGGCTGTCATATTTTGTTTCCACACTATTATACAGGATTTGTTTCCCACTTTATTGACATGTGTTAATACTCAGTAGGATAGTGTGGAAGGGCTTTAATTTCGAAAGAAAAAAGGTTTGAATACTACCTAACGTGAAAGTGAAAATCAGAACACTTTTTTTGAATCCGCGTGAAAATCAATTGCGTTTACGGATTTGATTCGGAACGGAAATCAGAATAGGGGTGATAGTATTACAAAACAGTTCTATATTATTAAAGAAAAACAGAATGTATTTTCTATTGAATTTGAAGCAAAATAAATAATAACGTATCATAGCAACTCAACTATACAGTCTATTACTACGTTTACATGGAGAATTAAATCCGAATGGAATCAGGATTTAGGTATTTGTAAACCTGGATCCGATCGATTCCGGATTACTCGCCAAGCTGGATCGGATCGAACATATAAATGTATACCTAGATTTTTTCTCCTTGCGTAGCCTTAATTTAAGTCCACACAACACCGCACACACACAATAAAAGCAAGACTGTCACTTGGATTCCATCTCAATTCTATCTTTCGATCTGGCATTGTCATAAACCTGGATCAAAATATCCATTCAAATTGAATCCGATCCGTGGATCGGCTTATGTAAACGTAGTATATGATCGTTAGCCTGGAATTCTATCGGGACTATTTTCATAAGCTGTATAGTCTTGTTGCTATGATATGTTATTATAATTTTGTTTCACTGAACTGTTTTATAAACTATAGAAAAGACACATAAAACACGCTTACTGTTCTAAATTTCAATAATAGTGAACTTTATGTTTGACCAGGTTGATTTATAAGTTAACAAGTCCATTGTCGACTTATGACTCTGAATCAAAATAAATTGTGTACATGTAGTTTTGAGTTCATCATTCCTATGGTCACCACCCTGACTATTTGTATCAAAAAAGATATGGGGCGAAATATTTCCCCTTAATCAGGTTTTTCATGGTTTGATTTCAAAAAATTAATTTAACTAAATGTATTTCAGTAGTATAGTATACAGAATTTGTATTATTAAAAAAAAAAAAAAAAAAAAAAAACCTTAATTTAACTAAAGTTTTACCTAGATCTAAAGAAAAGGTTTGTACACCATAGGTAACTTTAAACTTAATTCGTTAATGCATCTATGTATACTTAGGTGAATTAGATATTTAACTTAAAATTTCGCACTTAACTGACTGATAAAATATAATTCATGTTATTTAGTTTATTAATGAGGACTATAGTTTTTTCTTATATTTATCAAGTAATATTTTATTATTAAGAGTTTAAAATGCAAAGTTATATTTTTGTAGCTAATTTTGATGGTATAATAGTTTTAAATATACAAAGCTTTATAAATCGGGAATAATTTATATACGTAGTTGAGATATTTTCGGTCAACCATATCCATCGAATTCTGTTGTAGAATGTTTAAAATTCAAATCTGGATAGCTATCGACATCATAGGAATAGCAAAGTTAAAACTTGTATGTAGGTATATTGCAGATAAAAATCATTAATGTATTTTTAAGAAGTTTGAATAACATTATAGCTTACCTGATCATTCGATTGTTCAATGTTACTATTTTTATTGGTTAAGCATGTCTTACATTAATAATTTCAATTGGAATTCGTCGTTATAAAAACATAAAAAATGTGTTAAGTGTTTTTTAATTAGTATTGCTTCATTATTTTAATCAATAATGGTGATGGATAAGGGATTCTACCTTTAAATAAACTAAAAGATTTCAAAACGAACATTTAGTTGCAAATAGATGTTGAATGAATTAATAAAAAGATGTTATATAGAATGTCAAAACGAATTCCAGATGTTTTGAATGTAAATACATTATATGTATGAAGGATCCAGAAAGTAGATAACGAAAAATCCGAAGAAGATGTTATTGAATAGTAAAATTAAAGACAAAATGTTTGTTTAAAATGTTCTTCTAAACTTACAAAAACTTAATTGTGAACTCATTGAAATAAATTAAATTTTATCAAATCAAAGTATGAAACTTTCGTTCTTAGATCCATCACTGTTGAAAATTCCTTTGAAATACCGCTGCTTTCTTGTATCTTGTGGACCTTGGTCTCTAAATTTCTTGCGCGATTTCACTGTGGCTTATAGGAGTCAGTTCTATCGATCTGGGAATGGAAACACTTTATATATGGATTATTGGTTGTTCTCATTCTTCATGCTATTAACTAACCGATGGTTTTTTTCTTTTTGCAGGTTATAATTATTGAGTTCTTGGATAATGTATAATGGATATACAGTACACAACAACGTGTTAGAATTATTGTTTTTTTTTTTTATTAAGACGCAGCAAAAATATATTAATTCAATATCAGCTCCAACAGCCTTCATGATTAGGAGTTTGGTCAACCGTTTTGAGGAATAGGGTTTATTGGCCGACCGTCTTGGAAGAGATGCTATAATACGCTATTCGTTGGATGGTCATATTTGGTCCATACTGTATTACACAAAAATAAAATTTCGGGTAAAAACCAACATTTTCCCGGTAGGTTTCATTCACACATAGGTTCTTGTATAACTTACGTTAAATTTAAGTTAACTTGATTATTCATGTTATTACAACGTGTATTTATTTTATTAACTATATTTATATTTTATAAAAAAAAATCGCACTCAAATTTCTATTTTGTTTTATTTTTATAATTTTTTATTTTTAGATAATTACATTTGCAACAAAATTTTTTTTTTTTTTTTTTACAATTTCTGTCATTTTTATTAACGCATATTGCCTCGTCACCTTAATTCATTAATATTTGCCAATATTTTTATATTCATTTAAACAATAAATATTGTAATATTTATGCTCAAGATTTCCCATAAAGCTTCTCAGGAGTAGGAATATCACTTACCAGAAAATTCGCCGGAACGTAATGGAAATAGGCTTGTAATTGACTTAAAAGTACTCCTTCGATAGTTTGTATTAAAACAGGTCGCAGGGCTTCAAATAAATCTTTCCAGTTTTCATTGAAGAACTCATTTGTGCTGTCTTCTAGTTCTTTATTTCCATTAAATAAATTATCGAATCTAGTTCTGAGCTTTGAAATGGAAATATCAATACGAACTCCTGTAACGTTGTAAAATGTAAATCCACCCTTTTCATAAAGTCTTGTTTTAGTCTTCATTTTAATGTCAAGATTATCTAAAAAAAAAATAATAATTTTTTACAACTATACAAGTTATAAATTTGGAAAGAATTATCTTTAAAAAATCAAGTAATATTGTATTACAATCTGGGAGTCATTGGATGAATCAATTCAGTTCACAATTTAATATATTTACGAAGGATGCCATAAAGTTAAAGTTGTCTTGGAATTTTAACGCTAATATGAGGGAAAAAAGTTCCTTTCAAAAATTACTTACACGCGATGTAAACCCAGTAGATGAATGGGTTTTATTTATTTATTCATTTATTTAATGCTTATGTATAGTAAGACAGATTGAATTATAAGGTATACATAAGCTAAAATGTATCAATAGGTCTGTTCCCAAGATTTCTCGCACTAAAAGTTGGTCAAATGTCAAATTTGAGGAGTGGGGATGAAATGCTCTCAAAGAGAAAGAAAACTGAAAAAATGTCTGGAACGGTTTTCGCACTAAATTGGACTACTTTTTAAACGTCAAAAAATATATTCGACTATGGTTGCCGTAGATCAGTGATAAATTTTAATCAAAATTTTCAAGAATCACATCCCAAGAAAATAAAATGTTAACAGAGAATAGACGTACAAGCTTACATCAAGTATATTAATATACAAACAAACAAATCTTTAATTATACATTAAATTATGAAGCTTAAGCGTGTTTTTCTTCAAGTAGCACTATATAATATAAGTAATACTCAATATTGTCAATTTTAAATTTTCTTTTTAAGAAATAGTTTTGCTTATTGGCGTAAATTTTTTGTAATTAGTTGATTAGTTAAAAGATTAATAAAATGATAAAAAGTATGCTTATCTTTCAAAACTAAAATCAAAATAAAATTAACACTTGGGCAACCCTTGTCCGGCATAGATATTTGTACTCAACTGACAAATTACGTCATCTGACATACGGCAACCAGGCATTTGACATCCAGCCCAGAAATAGCCAGAAGAAATTCCTCGGACTAAAACTGGCAAGAAGGGGAAATATTTTACTCTCTCGAGCGCGCTCTCTTTTGTAAGAATTAGCACAACTTTTGAAGTCTGGAACGACTTCGGACTAAAAATGACTAAATCTGGCAGTCTGAAACTGTTTGAAACTGGGTGTGGAACACACTTAATATAAAAGCTAGGGTTTTATAAATAATTATAAAATACATCATTTAGGTTATTTAGGTTATATATAAATTATTAAAATAAAAAAGGAAAGAAAAGATAAAAGTAAAAAAAGAAAACAAGAAAAACAAGATGAGAAAAAAGGGAAAGAGGTGTGAAAAAAAAAAAAATATGATTTATGTCAAACTTTATTGGGAAAGATGAAGTCTTATTTTTTCTTTCACTCTCTCGACATCGTTAAGCTATGTTTTTTTGTGGAATATGAAGTTCACAATCGTTAACTTGAGAGCATCACCATTTGGTAATAGGTATGTATTTATGTTTGTTTAGGTAATTTATTCTCAAAACGCTTTTAATCTCTTCTGTGACCACATTTGAAAAATGGTTTTGATATCTTACGGCACCTTGGAGACTCATAAGTTTTTCATGGGTCTCGGAAATTACGCCAAAATTTTTTTTTTGCAAAAACGCCAGAATTTTTTTCTGGCTTAAGCCTCAACTACATAAGCCAAAAAAGTGAAAAAGTGCAAAAGTGAAAATTTTTAAATTGATTTTTTGATAGTTTTTCTGACTAGAAAACTTATAAAAATGATGCAGAAAGCTTAAATTTTGGTTTAAAAACAAATTTGTGTATTCTTTTTCACAAAACAACGGCGCTAGCGGTAAAAAAAATATTTTTACTTTTGTACTTCAGTACTTTTTGGCTTATGTAGTTAAGCCTTTAAAATTGGAAAAAAGCCAGTTTATTTCTTTGGAAAATAAGCCAGAAATTTGGATTAGAAAAAGAGCCAGAAAGTGAAATGGAAATAAAGCCAAAAAAAATAAATTCTGGCCTAATTTCTAAACTTCATTTTAGAAAAAAGACCAGAAAATGTGTTGTTGCCCCCCCCGCGCGTTGAATCCATAAGTCTGAAACAGTTTAAATGTAAAATTATAAATGTTTTCTATAACTTCATCTTTCTATTAATTGTATCTAACCATACAAAAATTAACAAAATGAATATGTAACATAAAATGATGTTACTAAAAGTAAACTTGAATCGTGTCTATTACAATTTCCCTGCAGCATGGAAATTGTTGTGACAATGCAACTGCTTGAGCTTGCAATGGTATCATTTAAAACAATTTCCGAATTCATTCATTAATTTTGTATTGAGTTCAGCACCTTCAATTCTTCGTAGAGTTTATTTTGGTCACTATTCACTATGGAGCATCATTTTTGCAGCACATTGTTTTATGTAGCATATATACACCACACTATTGTTATAACAATATTTTTTTTTATATAATTGTTTCTGTTCAATTACAAACAATAGTTTACTGGTTTTTTGTTTTCCAGAAACAATTTTATAAGTAAAACTTTCCATTTTATAGCAGTTTTATGTTTATGTTTACAATCACTGCTAAACACTTGAATTTAACTGAATGACGTCGTTTTAGTTATACTTTTTATAACCAAACATAATTATTAACATTCCTACATAACTGTTAAACATATACATATATAGTTCAAATAATTGGTCAAATTATTAATAACTGTTGTTTGCTTGCAACAATTTAAGTAAAATACAGTTTTCTGACTCTTGTTCTTAATGAATACTGAAAAAAACACCAGAAATGTTTTCTGGTTTTTTTTTTCAAAACAAGAATAGGAAAAAACACCAGAAATTTTGTTACTGGCTTTTTTCCAATTTTTTTTTCAGGCCCTTTTTCCATTTTAAGAAATGAAAAAAAAAAAAACAGAAAAAAAATTGGAAACAAAATCAGAAAGTCTGGGGTGACATTCTGTATGGGGAAAGAAATCAAACGTTTTCGTTTGTGCGAAAGATTTGCTTCAAAATTTTATGCAAGTCTTTCGCACAAACGAAAAGGTTTGATCGCTTTTAAGATACAGAATGTCACCCCTGGAATGTCTCCCAGAAAAGTTTGAAATGTGTATTGATGGCGTCTGGCGTTTTTTCCAAAAAGAATTCTGGCGTAATTTCCGGGAGCCATTTTTCTTATTCTGATATTGAATATCTACTATTCTATAGACTAGATTAGAATTCTGATTATACCCTAACGTTAAAATACTGTCCTCTTCCTTTCCAAAGTCTGCTCACTCACAAATGTACACTGTGAACAGCTTTCATTCTTAAAGTTAAACTCAGTTTTAAAAACGGATATTTTTTGTTTAGTTAAAATATTTTTGTTCAACCATTACGAATTTTTTTAAACTCAGAGACAAACAACATTGGCTTTTATTTAATAACACCATAACTTGAATTTTTCTAGATGTATTCATCTGTCTCCATTAATTATATACATGTTATCACTTATATACTCTCTTTAAATAACTCACCACATTCAACAAACATTTTTCCATTTCCCCTTAGAGTAAGAACTAAGATTTTTCCTTCCATTTGATAATGACCGTCTACTCTTAACTTTGGTACCAATAATGTTGTTTCCCAACTGAAATCTTTTTTACTAACCCTTAAACAAAAGAAATTATAAAAATCTTATTTTTCAAGTCTTCAATTCCTAAAAGTAGTGTTACCTACTTGCTTTCTTTGACAATAGTTTTTGCAAAACCTTTTGTTACAAGATTTGTTAAATTTGCTGTAATTGTTGCTACTTGATTACTATCTTGTTTGTAGACAAGTTTCTTAATAACAAATGGATCGATGGGTTTTCCAACTTTTAAACCAGGGATACCTAAAATAATACCAAAATATTATGTTAACTGGTTTAAATAAAAAAATATTATAACTTACCTTTGGCAAGTTGGTTAAATAGTTTTTGTATAGAGTTTGTAGAGCATTTTGTAAATTCTGGCTTGTAAATTTCACATGATGTTAAATATGGAGCTAAGAAATACAAAAGAACAAAATTGGGTTCAATAAAATCATCTTATTTTGTTGTTGTTTTTATTTGAATTGTATGCTGAGAGAACTACGGTCTTTTGAATGTTAGCTGATTGATTGTAAGGCACTAGTTGAAAGGAATATACTAGAAGGAAAGCGAAAGAATTTTTGTATATGAAAGACCAAGAGTGCCGTTCATATGAAGCAGGGAGTACTCCGATCAGCGGGGGTTGAACCGACAACTCTAAGCAAACCGTACAGCACATTGTGTCATTGTCATAATAAATACATATATCGCAATGTACCAGGTACCTATGGATTTTAGTTGACTTTAAAAGTCTTGAATCTAGAAGAGTTTACTCTCTTATCCCCTTCGTTGCGGGCGTGATGTTATACCGGGTTATATTGATTGTACTTGCTTATATTGAATGCTCCAATGAACCAAACCTACCCCCTCCCCCTCATGTTACCACCAAAAAATGTATATAAGGGATGTTTTCAAATTTTTCAATTTTGATAGATTAGAGCCTGATAAAACTATCGGCTTGTAAGAGACATTTAAGGTAACCATATCGAAATTCTTTTTATATTAAAATTTTTTTTGTTAAAATCAATTATTTTGGTGAAAATTCAAATAAAATAAGTTGAAATGACCTTCAACCGACTTTTCACATCAGTAGTGAAATCGAGACGAAAATTGAGTGTAAAAATCTAGCCAGTGGGGTTCGTATTCCCTAATCAGACCACTAGGTCGAATTTTAGTTTTAACTCATTTAAAATTGGTATTCACATTCACCGATTGTTTTTTTTTTTATTTTCTCAAAATCGGCTCTAAAGATTTATATTGAACTTACTGTCAGCATACATAAATTAAAAAAAAAAAATATTTTTATTATTTTTGATAACATTTTTTTTAATGTTGGTTTTGATGTAAAAAAAAAATATGGAAAAAAACTTAACATGACGTATCAAAAACTACTTTGAAAATTAATACAACATAATAAGAATTACGAACGACTCACATGTGTATTTCATTTGAAAACAATGCTTATTTAATGGGAGATCAATTATAAGAAAAAATAAAACGAATTACGAAAAGGTTAATGAAGTGTTTAATTATTTTGATTAATTTATTCAAATCATAAAACAATGTTAGATGATTGCAAAGTTCATTTAACATTTAACATTTTACAGTTTAATATTGTTTAAATGAAATTAAATAGATATAGTTATTTTTATTATGCTTATTGTTTAAACAAGATTTTAACGAAATGGAAACCCTAAAAATGAAGGAGTTTGATTTTTAATTTTTTGTTATAAATAATATGAACCGTATATCATATTATTTATAACAAAAACAAGACACTCCATAATATTTCGTGTGTTTGGTGTTTTTGTAAGAATTGGGTAAATCGTATGACAGTTTGAAGTCAACTCAATTGCATTTGAAGTGTTTTTTAATAATTTATTTTTCTTTGAAGAAATTTTATTATTTTATAATAATCTAAAATGGATACATAATTTGACAATTTTCAACAATTATCTTCTTTTGTTTTTAAGAAGAAGAGAAACACAAATAATAAGAAAATTATTATTTTTGTTTTTGTTCGTGTAGAAATATTGAAATTGTTTTTTCATTAACAAATCATTACATCAAAAAAGCCGAAGGAGAAAAATTATAAATTCTAAAACATTTACAGGATTCTTCAATTGAAGTTACCAACTATGTTTTGGCAGTACTGGTCAAAAGAACAAAAAGTAGTATACGTTTACATATTTGACAGTCTTTTCAATTGTTTACAAGCATAAGGTAATTTATTGTTATACAATATATTATGTACATCATCTTACAGCAAAACACACGCCCATTAAAGGTGAATCAATAGTGACAAAAACCTTGAATATCTCAACAGTGTATTTATCACTTTCAAAAAAGTACGAGCAGTTAGGTAAGAATTCATTCAAATAAAAAAAGCTGCATGCAGAACAAATCTCAATAATATGTACTACGCTCACTGCTTAGCAACAAAAGGTCTACCAGTCTCACCAGAAGGTATCATTACACCAAAAATCCTTCTATCCTTTAAACAAAAAGGGCCACTCTATAGATGGAGATTATAGAGGGACTCAACAATATATCCCCGAATCATCACCACCAGTACAGGGGCGGACTGGGAGTCAAAGGACCTCCCAGGACTTTAAGAAATAGTTTCGCAAAATAGTAAAATGAGTAGGAGTGAGGACAGAAACAACTGATAACCATTTTCAAGACCTGTTCCAAAATTCTACATCACTAGATTTACAACAAATTTCAAGCTGCGTACATATATACATATATGTATTTCAAAATTTCTACAAGAATCGCCAGAACTTTTATTCCCGTATTATTGCGAAGTTGGCACTGTAATTCACAGTGCCGCACATCCCAGTGGCAGAACTAACTCACGTCTTCTTAGAGAAAAATTCGAATAAATTCTTCAGTGTTTATTAAATAAATCACCAATTCATTCGTGAAATCCATCCAATACTAACGGATTGTCATATAACAAAGCCAACATCCTCATATTAAAGAATCTCAATAGTTGATCACATGACTGGCTACGCTGCGATATAGTAAAAGCTTCCTTGGAGCCACATTACAATAAAGGTCCCTACGAAGTAATCAAACTAAAATTAGACAGAATATATAAATTAAACATAAATAATCAATTAAAAACTGGTTTTAGTCGATATGACTAAATCCGTACGTAAGAAAATTTGATAAAGAAAAAAACATCAGCGTCAACATGTCAACAAGTTTAGCCACGTCTTTTGGGTTACATCATGGATCCACTTCAACAAACTTATCAACTGAAACGGATCGTGACTTTTCAAGACAACCGGAAAAGGTGGGGGTGGTAATGCCTGTGGCGGCACTGAGTCCACGGTCACCCCTCCGCCACTCAAAAATAGAAACAACACTTACATACATACATATACCAACCCTAAAAATTCAAAAGATGAAAAGAATTCAAATTCTTCTTGTTTTTCAACGGCGCTGCTGTGCTTAGCGAAGTCAACTTTTTGTTCCCTAACCAACTATTGTGAGAAAACATTAAACTTTTTCAAAGACATTTAGTAAACATTCAAAGTATTCAATAAAAATTTATAAAAGTAATTAAAATCACTAGACAATAGAAAAAATCAAATGTTTCATTCCTTTTTGTGCTTTTCTTATACAAAATTATTGGTGTCAATAAGAGGCACCACAAGTGACATCGTTTTCATAAAATTAAATGTATTTTCAACATGTATTTAAAATATAAAATAAAAACCAATGAAACTGCAATAATTTGAATTGATATCACTTCATTTGACAGGCTTTGTATAACATTTCTATTATATGGTCAATAAATAAAGGCCTAAACATAATCTGAATAACTTATAAGTTACATATAAGCCCACTGCAGTTTTTTAAACAATTTTTTTGTCTGTGATTAAAGATTTATCGTTTGACTTCCGGTTTTATTTTTTTATTTTGTCATAGATTCAATCGACTATAAAATTGTTAGAAACTAACATAATTAAAAGATCCAAGTAACCATAATTAAACACTTTTTGATTGAAAATTATTCATAAATTATACGCAATTCCACAACACTTGTTTCATAAAACCAACTCAAAAAAAAATATTACATTGGAATAATAATGATTAAAAGTCGTATTTGTGGCTAAAGCCCCCTTCAATTTTATGACAAACAATCACAGTAAATAAACTTCATGCGCTCAACAAGGACACCAGCATTACACATTACACAATACATATGCAGACGATACTCGACTCGTAACATAATTAAAAGAATAATATCTGACAGTATGATATTTCAAGGATTTGTTAGATGTTTTATTAGATGGTAGTATGTAATGGATTACTCTATTTATAAGGGAAATCACTTGTATTTTGTATCTATACTTAATCGATGAAATTTGAACACACTTAAGAACAGACGCGGCGACAAAAACAACAATCGAAGATTGATTGCCGTGTTAACATTTTTATTTTGGGCGATTGGTTCTGTTGTGAGTTATCAACTTACGTGCTTTTGTTATATAGATATCTTCATCTGCGGATGATACGGAAAGATATATCAAACCGATGAAGGAAATTATTTTAAAATAAACGAGCATTTAGAAAAAAATAATTGAAAAAGTCTTGTTAATACACAAGCAAAAAGATAAATAAGCTGAAGAAAAAATATTTCATCTATTTATTGGATTTTCAGTTGTGTTGTAGTTAATATGTAAGGTCTATAATTATGCCTGAGCAATTTTATCTCACCATTGAAAAAATTAAATACGATATTAGTGTGGAGGTTAGTTTTTCTGTCATAATATGTAATTGTAAGTATTTAGTTATATTTCATATTACAGTACCTTTATAAAAAGTTCAATCGATCGATCGTTGTAAAAGCTACTGAAATAGAAAAACAATGACGCAAAATTATAAACATCAGTGCTCGTATAAAAGGAGTAAAACTGGCTATACAGATAAAGATGCCATTTAGTTGCTTGTGTTGCTTTTTCTTATAGTTTTAAACAAGTCTTCTGACTTATACGTTAAAGCCTAGTATACGCAGATCGCCCCTAAATTTAAGTTTCCATAAATAGCTTCTCTCAAAAATTTAGCCCAGCTAAAATTATTAGCGTTTTACCTGATAGGTAGGTATACGCAGCTTGCAATTGAAAAATGAAATATTTTATCTTAACTATATTGTTAAAATTTTGGACAAGTATTGAAATACGCGACTGTCCCGGAAAAATCTGGGCGGGTGTTCACCGTAACCATAACTACAATAAGATTTGTTTTACTGTATCTAGTAGTCCAGTCAATAAAGCAATATAAAAACAGACCAATTAGGAAATAATCACTTTCCGGTGGATTTTGGTATATAGTCTCCTCATGTTGATGTTAAGAAAGTGTCAAAAGTCCCCTTCGATATGATCGCTAACAATTTTAGGGGGGTTGAAGGCCTTCCAAAATGGTGTTTCAGGAATAACACTCAAACAGTAAGTTGTACAGAACAAATTTTAAAGACAAATTTGTAGCTTAAAAAATTTCCTACAAAAATATTAACATACTTTTTTTCATAAAAATAACCGCTTTTGAAATAAAGTTTTAACTTTTCTTACTTCAAAAATTGTGCATTTTGTGATAAAAACAAAATTTTTTTTATTAATGGTACATTATATGCACATGATTTTAAGATATTGGTCCACTCTATTTGTCCACCCCTTTAGGTTTGGATAAGTCTGACAGACACGTTGACGAAATCGTGGGACCTACTTTTTTCGCGTTCCTGTAAAATATAGAGTTCGATTTTTTACGAATCAAAAACATACCCTATAATATTTATTAACATTTACATATGTATATCGCAATTCGCAAAAACATAAATAACTTTTGTCTCTTAAGAGTAATATAATACTATCTAGATATTTATTATATTTTCTGAATTAATTAATTAGTAAAAGTGGTTATTAATAAATGTTTTTCCATTCGTCAATCAAAATTTCAATTATAAAATTATATAATCTTTCATCTTTGTTGGTTTAATGTGTGTACCGTAATTGATATGTATATTATTAGCCTTCTTATATGACAGGCTCATTTCATCTACCATATTAAATTTGTCTTTTTACTTGTTTGTACTATAATATATGTAGGTAGGCAGCAGTAGCGTATGCAGGATTTTGTGTGGGGGGGGAGGGGGGGGGGGGGGGCTCAATCTAAATTTTGGTAGAAGTTTTTTTTAAGGTATCACTTAAACAAAACTTGCACAAAACTTCTTATATTATTAACCAACTTATATGAATAAGAAGTAAAAAAAATCAATAAACACTCCCTAAGTTGTGAAATGTATTAATTCATTTTTTGATATTTTTAGTTTGAATTAGATAATATAGGTAATAGAATTTGGTGAAAATATTAATTCCATTCTCCTTTTTTAATTCAACCATATCTTTAGGGATTACACCGATTTCTTTGTGAATATTCAATCCGTTCAGGCTGTTGTTAGGTATAGCCGAAAATTTTTTTTTGCAAATAATGAAAATATTTTTTTTCCCAAAAACGTAACCACAACTTAAAAAAAAAATTAGTTAATTTTTTACAAAAAGGCTACCATTTTATAAAATGATTATGATTTTGATCAATTTTATTTAAAGAATATATTTTAAAAAGTTTTAAAAGTAAAAAAAGTCAAAAAAAAAATGAAACGAATCAGTTCACACCCCAACCCACTTGTTAGATCTTTAATTGATTCTCATATTGTTCTAAGTTTAAGTGATAACTATTACTTATCACCATTTAATCTGTTAAATGAACAATCTATACCTCTATTGAGACCAGCACTTAATCTAAGGGGATGATATTGATTAGAAAACATTATAATTACACTCACATAAACCTTCGTTTAAAATGCATCAAGTTTTGAATGTTCTTTGGATTGTATGAAAATTTATATTTATCTTTAAGAACATTGAAAACTTGTGCTCCCAATTTATGCATGATTTCATGCTTTTCTTTTTTAAATAGGAATATCCTCTTAGTTTTAATTTAGTTATAAGTTCTAGTCATAAGTTAAAATGCTCTAGATGCAAAGTTGAGATTGTACGCCGGGAGCAAGTGTACACTATAAAAAGAAAGTAATAATTAAAATAATATCAAATTAAGGTCAATGACTCAAATGTTACAAACATTTATGTAAGATTAGTTATATTTGATTAAGTCGGACATATCTTTAAGTCGACCGAATATTAAAATTTTAGTTTTTAAGAAGAAAAATGTATTGATTTGTAAACGCCTCAATAAAGTTTAACTTCAACTTCACCAAAATTTTCAAGGTGGAATTTTATTAAACTTGGAACCCAGCTGTTTTTTGGAATTATTAGAACCGCTCCAACGTTTTCAAAATTTTTGTCTCATAAATTGAGGTATGTTTAAGAAATCAGATCGTGTACATTGCTTTTGTGTCAAAACAATTTTATAGGTTGTTTAATCAATTTATTTTTTATTATATTGATTTTTTTACAATTTGTGTTCATATTCTTGTACTCACATAATATAATACCACCTTTAATTAAACTACATTTTTGGCAAGTGGAATATAATATTGACTCCCATAACTAATTTATTTCATTTATCAGATGAATAATTTTTAAAATATTAATTGCCGATTTTACGAAAGACTTTTAAACATTTAACAGGCTTCTAAACCTTAAAATGGGATATTTTGGTTTCACCAAGCACTTTTAAATTAAACAACCTTTTAAACACCCTTATAAACTAAATGCCCATTTAAATGCCTCATTAAATTTTAAAAGTGTCATTAAAATGTCATCAGATGCAGTTATCAAGAGGATATATCAGCTGACATTTCCAGAAAAATTTTGAAACATTTTAATTTTCAATTGGAGATACAATATCAATTAGCCCATTTTTTTTTTGTGTAATTTTTGCCTCTTTCTCTTCTTTTTATATGCGCATTCATTGTTAAATTTAAATGAAACTCACTTTATAAAAACCTTTCGGCAGCGGCCCAATGTTTTTTTTTGATTTTAAAGAAGTTTATTTTGCAATTCTTGGCATTTGTTTCAATACATAATGCTTTCTCTTTTTTTCTCATACATTTCGCTTATAAGAAAGAAAAAAAACCAATTTATTTTTCCAGGGATGTGAAGAGAACTCGATTTTAACAAAAATTTCCCTTTTATATATTGGTGAAACTAAAAATATTTAAGGGCCTGATAAAATTTAAGAGGGTTATCGATAAAAGTGCTTTTATTTCCAGTTGCACCAAAATCCACTAAAACCAGTTTTTGCTAAAATTCTTATAAAATTTATCGGCTTGATAAATTTTTTGGGTTGCACAAATGTATTTCTCTGATTTTTTAGCTAAAATGCTGTTTGCGAACCATCCCTGGATTTTGTCAGCTAATTTTTGAACTGAACGAAAAAGCTTCATTCGTGTAAGTAAGATAGCGATATGAGAGATGACACCTGGTTTAAAATGGAAGTGAGTGACTTCCCTTTTGAAACTTGTATTGTAGCTGAAGAAGAGTTCTATCCTTTTTTGTTTCACCACACACATTTTTCTTGTGGAAACAAAATTTTTTTTCACCGTCTTTTTTTTTGTTGAAAAGAATTGATGTAGGTATATGTATATGTACTAGGTTTGGATAAGAAATAATTGAAAAGAAAAATAATGGATTTTACCTGTTCATTTTTGTTTTTATTTATTTTTAACCTACAACGATCTATTTAATGTTAAAATTTTTTTTAATTGTAATTTGCAAGTGTCCTATCAAAAGTGAAATATTTTTTTTGAAGATATTTTCGTTAAAACTCGCTTTTAAAATTTAACTGGAGGAAAATGGCATTTTATTTTATTATCTTGTTTATCGGCCTTTTAAAACCAAAATTGGTTGGTGCAACCGATAAATGCCATTTTAAAATTTAACAAAGCAGTAAATACATATTTAAAAGCGTTTGGTGCAACTGGCCATTAGTGTTTGTTTATAAAATTGGGCATAAGACTTTAAAACCACAGTGTAAATGTACGATCATAAGACCAAATTTGTGCGACCCAGGCGTGCATTTTATTAACTTTATTTACAAAATCATTCAATCAATCATTGTTCAGAGTTAGATTTGAAAGAAAATGTGGAAAATTCAATTTTTTTTTTTTAATTATTTAAAACCGATATTTGGAAGACAATTTCTAATTCATTAAGCTACTTTTTATTGGTTTACTAAGATTTATCATTGAAATTTATACCCATTATATCTGCATCGTTGGTAGACCTTATACAACGGCGCAGGGTCATAAGTTTACAGGCCAAAAGTCCATAATTGATTTCTGTCCCACTCATGGTGCGTTAAAAGTCCAAAAAACTACTGTGGATTTTTGACCCACCTTGGTGGGCCAGTATTCCAAAGGAAATTCTTGTGGACTTCCGCGCCATTGATTGTGGATTTTTGACTCACTTTAGTGATTTCAAAAATAATCAGTTTATTCAGTTTTAAGGGTTCCATATTAAACATAGGCGTTCCCTTGGACAACCAGTACATCAAGTGGGTTCAAAGGATTTTAACTCCCATTTTGGGATCTCTGTACGACTAACGCAATTCCGTTGTAGTACCTTGGGTTGACAGGCGCCAATGTCAACAGTTTTCTTAATAAACAGTTATGTGGGTAATTTTAAAAAATTTCAGAAAATATTTGTGGACTCATGATCCACTTGCGCTTTTTAAAATTATGGAATAATGACCCACTTTTTTGTGGCTTTCTTGCTGGTAAGGGTGGGTTATAAGTCCACAATTGATTTGTGGGTCAAAAGTCCATTGTGGAATTTTGCCTGTGGACTTATAACCCTGCGCCGATAAAACTGTTTAGAAAATCGTATGTCACTTTCGACAGGTGTGGATATAGAATTTCGTTTACCTACTTTAGACTGTGAAAAGTTTTATTATAGTAGACAATTTTTCATTGAGTGTCTATTATTTATATTTTCTGGCGCTGATGTTTATAATTTATTTGTTAACCTGATTTTTTAATTATATTTTATTAAAATCTAATACATAGAAGACCCACTTTTAGGAAAATTAGGTGACTGCACAGAACAAAGAACAACTAGAATCACACTTTAAATTACTTTACAGATAAAATAAATACTATATGATGTCACTATAAAGCTCCGAAATATGGAAATTCTATAATTTACACGCAAAATTTAGAATTTTTCAGCAACATTGGAAGAAGACCATTTTCGTAATTCCCGAATGTCAAAATGTTGACATTTTCACCTGTCTGGCGAATGAACGTATCTTATAAGCAGGGCAACGGAGTTGCTTGAGCGAGACAGATGATCCAAAAAGTTAAAGTTCTTGGAACCCTCGAAGTAGTCCACCCAAGGTATCTGTTGTAAAAGAAAATGATTGCTTATTAATGAATAATTAAAACAAATAATTTCTGACTTTTACATTAAAGCCCATATTATTCACTCGATACATCCAGATTGAAACTTAAATCCGGATGTATTTACATTGAATTTGTATACTTTACATCTAGGATTTAAGTTTTAATCTGGATGTACCGAGTGAATAATATGGGCGTAAGGGTATTCATGCAACGTCGTTACATAATTGTGTAAAATAATAAGTTTACACAAAAGTTTGCATGAACGCCCTTATTAATTCACTTGGTTAAATGTTATGTTTCGTTTTCGGTAGTAAGTTGTCGAGCTCAACTCACCTGAAATTCGGTGAAAGAAGAATCAACAAATTAAATGGTTCTTTTCACTTCGATGACAATTCGGAAAGCATAACAAATACAAGTAAAAGCATTTACTTTTGTTTATCCATATATGGCCCATTATATAGATTTGTGTAAATAAACATTGCTGATCAATAATAGTCAGAAAATGTAGACGTACTAATTATTTTTTTTATATAAACAACGTTTTTATTCACAAATCACAACTATTATCTCCAACTAATCTCAATGCGATAGTTACAGAACACGGGCAGAGTTTTTCTGAGATACCTCATATAAAATATATCATATTTCTGAACACGCCTAATGCTAAAAGTCACAATGACGTTTAGTTAAGTTTACCAAAAACATGTGGTTAATTTTCCGCAGCAAAATCCTTGGAGAATTTTAACCAAATTGTGTAAATCATTTCTCATACAAAATTTGACAGTTCATTAACCAAATGGTAAACTCAACCAAATGGTAAACTTAACTAAATGACAAACTTATCCAGTGTTTTACATCATTGCGTGAATATACTCTTATTATGTTGTTGAAAATATCTAAGTTTTACCGGTAAATTCTTGAATTTTATATTTCGGAGTTTTACAGTAACAAAACATGTATACTTATTTGAAAATATTGAACTATAGTTTTCTCACCTGATGTTTGAATAACGAAGATGAAGAAAATTAGAAAGAATTACTTCTATTGAGGTGGATCGATTGACGTACATATAATTAAATTAAAAGTTCAAGTGAAAAGATAGTAGGTTATCAATTAGATGTTGAAGCACCCTTTGAAGACACACATTTTGGTAATTTGTTTCCTGGTTCTTATAAAAATCCCAGCATGGATTTACTGTGATTTTGGTTGTCATATAGGGAAATTGTTTAAATTCAGATATGTATAAATAAAATAAAATATGCCAGTCTGCAGGCTTTTTATTATAAAATTAGAATGAATTACTTTATGTTTAAATGCTGCGATTAAGTCGTACCACGGTGAAATTTTAATATTTGATGTTTATTTTGTTTTGCTATATAAATTTAATTTGAACTAAGTTTATGTATGTACATTCATTTATGTGCCAATTGCTGGTTTCTTTGTAGAAAAAATTTCAAGGTTTCAATCAAACTTAAAATTAAGAGGATAGAAAAAGTAGAAAAAAAAATTGATTATCGTATTACAATCTCTCGATCTTTACATCCATCTATCATCAATTGTTAAATGCTGAATAAATGATTGGAATGTTCAAATCGAGGACTTCTCCAAAGATTTTAATTTAACTTCGGATTTGAAATAAACAATGTGTTTAAATGGTGTAAATGTTTATTTTTCCCGGGCAATACTTTGATTAACATATGTATATTGACAAAAATATGGACATTTTGTATGTATGTGTTTGCAATGTTTTAACTAAACATATCTAAAAATCTAATTCAATTGAGCAATCCTACAAGATTATCCTTTCTAAAGAAAAACTGCCTCTCTTCTTAGCCGTTCAGTTTCGGCAATAAACTGTAGGTCCCCTCCATTCTCGCAGATGGTTGAAAGGGGTCTATGAAATAACTTCCACGAAATAAGTCCCACTTTTAAAAACGAAATAAGTCCCACTAAAAATTGCTTAAAAAAATGAAATAACTCCCACGAAATAAGTCCCACTTTTGAAAACGAAATAAGTCCCACCAAAATGAAATGATTTAAAAATTTACTTGAAATGAAATAACTCCCACTCAAAATGAAATAACTCCCCCTTGAATAATATTTCTTAAATGAATTAAGTCCCACTTTGTCCCTTTTACGAAATGTCCAATATATAACTTTTTGCATAAGAAACAAATTTAGGGGTATGAAATAACTCCCACTTTACAAAACGAATTTATTCCCACTCAAAACGAAATAAGTCCCACTTAAAATAAAAACGCGTAACGAAATAAGTCCCACCAATTGACGAAATAAGTCCCACTTTTAAAAACGAAATAACTCCCACTTTCAAAATAGCAATTTTTGGTGGGACTTATTTCGTTTTTAAAAGTGGGACTTATTTCGTGGGAGTTATTTCATAGACCCGGTTGAAAGTTGTAACTTGTAAGATATGTACATAAAATCAAGTTAAATAATAAAATCAATCAATTTAACAATTTTCAGTTAAAAATATTAGTTTTATCCTTAGTTATGCCAATTTTTTTTAAATAAACATAAACCCAAAATTTTCATTGTTTTTCCACGTTTTAGCCCTGAACCATAGGTAAAAGGAGGTGTAAATATAGTGATGTTCAAATTCATGTAAAAAACTGTTTTTTTAAGCTTTTCGACGTTTAAGTAGGTAAAGTATGTGTACATAAGTGTAAAAACGTATACATTTCCCGTAAAAAAACGTAAAAGAAACTGGTAAAAAAGAGGTTAATAAAGTAAGTTTCTGAGAAAAAAGACAGAAAATGAGTGGCATTGTCGTTATCTGTCAAAATCTAAAAAAGTAAAGACAATTTTGCACTCGTTCAAAATCATTTTATTGATATCGAAAGAACAAATAAATAATTGAAGCATTTTATAATGAACAACTTGGACGGAAATAGATTTTAAAAACATTTTACCCAAAATAAAACAAAAACCCAGTAGTATTTTACATACCGTACAGAATAATCAGCTCCAATTATCATCTTCATTGTTGAATATAATCAATTTAGACTATTTATTTACATAAGCATAATTAAAATATAGCAAGTAAAAAATTAGTGTAAAAAACGTAAAGTAAAAAAGTCGAACAACACTGGGTGTGTTCCAGTCTTGTGGTATTAAGTTGGCAAAACTGTGATAAATTTTTGTTTAAACTTTGATTAAATTTATTTTTCAAAAGAGCTTGATGTTGTTGTATTTATTTTATTAGCATTTCAAAAGTTTTCCATGAAAAATTAAACAGATCAAAACAATTATATGGCAGCTTCTCATATACTAGAACAGCAAAAACTTAAAGTAGATTTTCTCCTCTAGCGAAGCACTGACTTTCAGGCTCTAGTAAAAATTACAGTGGACACACGGCCTACGGGGCACAGGCCGAGGCACAGAGAGAAGAAAACTCAGGAAAATCTTATATTGGTGTTTAAAATTATGTAATTACATAAATACACATCGAGATATGGATATCCTTTTCAAAAATTAAAACAAATTCTGGGCTTGCAGCGTTCTTTAACTTCATTGAAAAATTCCAAATTACTAAAAAAAAATAAATAAAAAACAGATTTATGTAAAGAAAAATAGGTATTAAAATATTATTTTAATTTTTTAAAATATTTATAACCATTCATTCATCCGTATAACTGCTCCGATGTTGGAATATCATAAATAAAATATTTTGCCGGGATAAAATGAAAAACTTTTCTCATATTATCTATCAAAATTCCTTCCACCATTTGGTTAAGAGCTGGTCGCATTGCTTCAAGGAAATCTCTCCAACTTTCATTCAACAATTTATTTAAATTGTCCTCCAATTCAACTTGTCCATTAAATAAATTATCCAACTTCAATTTAAGACCACCAATTTTGAAATCCACTTTACATTGACTCACATTACCAAATGTATTTCCACCTTTTTCGTAAAGCTTTACTTTAGTTAACATTTTAAAGTCAGCGTTTTCTGATCAAAAAAAAAACACAATAAAATGTTAAAAAATCGTTTTGTCTTAAAAGAAATGGTTTAAGATTTCACCTAATTCAATGAAAAATGGTCCTGCTCCCTTCAATGTTAACGCTAGTAATTTTCCATTTACCTTGTAGTTACCATCGATACGAAGTTTGGGCAGGAAGAACTTGGTCTTCCAACTGTAATCTTTTTCATCAACGCTAAAAGAAACTTACTATGTGGTGGAAAAATTCATTTATCAAACGCAAATTTACTTACAAGTTTTCTTTAATAAGAGCTTTGCCAAATCCTATTGCAGTTAAATTTGCTAGTTCAATGTCAAACTGTGCTGCATTATTGTTTTGCAACAGCTTTACCTTTTTAATATAGTAAGGATCCAATTTTGGAAGAGTTTTAAGTCCAGGAATTCCTAGAATTTTTAAAATAATTTTTGAAATAGAAGTTTTTGTGTTTTTTTTTACAAATCACCTAGCCGCATTTGGTCAAAGACATGTTGTAAGTTCACTATCGAACATTTGCTGAATTCTGGATCTTTTACACTGCAAGCCTCCTCAAGGTAATCAGCTGCAAAAAAAAATATCAATCAAATAGTTAATGAAACAGTTAAGTGTACTGTGACGTTTGATAAAAATATTTAAATAACAAAACGTTAGAAAATGAGTCACTTTTCACTATTTGTTGACTTATACCAGGAAGTCGATTTACATAATTATATGTACATCACAACAAAACTTGGATATGTTCATAGAATCTAACATGAATAGCAAACTGTAATTTATCTATGAAAGACTTTTATACGCACGCTTTTCGGTAAGGTAATCCAAGCTTAAAGTGTTTCTGGCCAAAAGAACAAAAATGAATATGAAAATAATTCTTTCCATTGCGAGAAGTATCTCGGAGAGAAGATGTTTTTGCAAGCGATGCCGAAAACAGATTGAATACTTTGTTTAGCAAGTTGATCTAATGAGCCAAAATTATACGAATGAACCTGAACTTAACATCAGTATATTGATATACCTTTTAACTATCAACTGGTTTCGTATTCAATATTATTATTGTTTTTTTAAGAACCCAATAAAATTAATATTTGTTTTGTCAGTCTTCTTATTTCTGTAAAATATCTTAGTCTTAATAAAAAAAATAAATAATATACAGAACAATAATTTATTTTAATGAGTTTGGACTTGTTTTAAATGTTATTATTGTCAACGTTTACTTTTATAAAATTCAATTATTTAGAGTAAGTTGAATGTTATTATTCGTGTTCCAAACTATAAGTGTTCTAAAAAATGTCAAATTGAGACAATTTATAATATACATATCTTTGTTGGAGTTGTATAAAAGGTTTTAATATTCATTTGAGAAGCTGGTATTACAGGAACGATTAAGAATGCCATCAACTTAAGCTAGGAAAAAAATAATATACTAAATAATTTATTATTGTAGAAATTAAAAAATCTTTTATAATATCACGGTACAAGTTCATTGTTAGTAAATTATGATGATATGCTATCATAAAATTTAGTTTTACAATGACCTTAAGTCGAGGCAGCGAGAAGCGACTTCATAAAAAAAAATTAATAAATCATTAAATTTTTAATTATAAAGTTATTGTACCTGGAGGTTGAAACAAATAGTATTTGAATAATATATTATATTATAAAAAAATTATTTGTGAACTAAAGATTATTAAAGGTTATTTTTATCGATATTACACAGATGTAATGAACCTTTGTTCAGAAAAGAACATAAAGGGAAAAGAAGCATTCATTTTGTAAGCAGCTAGGTACTTTTAATTAGCCACGCAGTAGTGAATAAGTATGATTGCATAAATGCTTATAAATATGGCTGAAACAGATGTGCAGTTTTTATCATGCAGCAAACACTATTTCCATATTATTAAATTTGGTGCACAGCAATCAGCTCTATCCTACGAGTTTCAGTGGACAAAAGTTCCGTTAGTCACTTCAAATCAGATTGGCGGATCTTCAAACTTAAGGAAAGTTTTAATTTCAGGCTAGATTAAGTAAGCTTTCAATTATTGGATCTCAAAGATTAAAATATTTAAATAAAGCTTAAACAGGCCGTTAAATGAGACGATGCGATATTGACAGCCGAAAGTTTCGTTGTCGTTCCGAATGTTTCGCGTTGGTTTGGACTTTCGGGGAGCCTGAACGTAAAACAACATTTGTCATTTGAGTTTTAAAAAAAAATATTGTGCGGGAAAAATGTCATACTATATAGGGATGGAAGAGTCCTATGCATCATAAATATTAAAGAGTATATGCAAATCTTGCGTTTTGGGAGCAGTGTTGATGCGGATGCTATATACACATCAGCTGTTTAAGCCATTATAGATTCAATGCCTTTTTTCAAAGGTTTCAATAAAAAAAACAACAAATTGAGTCTTGAGTATGCTTGTTTGTTTATTTTTGATGCTATATGTACTTCACAGAGGCTAGACCTATTTATGGCGCGTGCGAAGAGACACAAGTTCCCGGGCCATAAGTCCTGAAGGAAGTTTTGTACCTTTGTATAAAACTCAAACATATTTCAGGCTTTTGTTCCACCTGCACGGGATTAATGTACTACCAAACATTATTTTAATGTAGGTAATACTAAAATTTACAGAACTTTTGTCATCAATTTTCTTAGACAACATTACATTGAGAAGCCACTTTCGCAGGTTCCAAAGATTTTAACTCCCTCTTTGAATTCTATGCCACGCTCACGCAATTTCGTTGTTCCGCTTAGAGTATACGCTCAGTGTCCAGACAGGCGCCAATATAAAAAGTTTTGTTGGAAAACAGTATCTGCTTACCAAATGCATGGTGGGTAAAAGTCTGAAACGAATTATGATGTAAAAACTTTTAAATTTTTCGATGGCTTGGACCCCTTTCCCACTCAAGTGGGACAAAAGTACCTTCTGGTTTTATGGCTTGGGAATTATGTCCCTGTACCAATCCTAACATATCTTCTTTAATCTTGTATAAAGATTTGGCATAAGCTACAAAAGCTATAGATTCAAAAAGATCATAGGTTGTTTTTAATTCAAAGTTTTGAAACAAACACAGCCAAAGACAGATTCTAAAAAAAGATTTAAGGATCCCCCACACCAACGCGAATTTTCGGTGTCGACAACGAAAACAAAAATAACAACGTGTTGTTTTCATTGACAACCACGTGTTGTTATTGTTGTTTTTATCTTCGCCACCGAAAATTCGCGCTGGTGTGGGGGAACCTTTAAACTGTATCGATAATTATCATTTTTGTAAAAAATTAAATATGTAGATACATATGTATGTATGTATGTATGTTGTTTTCGATTCTTGTAGACACGTAAAAATTTCTGGACCTGGCTTTTTCGAGAAAAAAAAACATGCTATTATGTACCTATGTACATAATGTAGATAATACAAAAACTCTTTTTTTTTAATAGAAGTAGCCTTTTTAATTTATTTCAGATAAACGAAATAATGGAAAATACGGGCAAAAGATTTTTTAAAACTATTTGGATGCAAATGCAGAAATTTTCCTGTCGGGACAATAGAACAACAGAATCAAATATCATATTTAACCTTATTGATTTATTGATTTTCATGTTTTTTTTAATAACAACAACAATTGGTAGGTTCAAATAAATAAGGAAATAATTACATTTGTTTCATATATGTATGTATGTATATGTTTTTTAAGTATCATTATCTACTCAAGAAAAAAGCATGTTCCATTATGCAAACTCTATTCAGAAACAATTTATTGATCGCCCAGCCCTAACCGAGCACGGTGTTGAGATGAAGTATGAAGATTTGATGAACGTCGCTGATTGGTGGGCATATATTGAAACGACATTCATTGAAAGTATATCCCAATTTGGTGAACAAAATAATGACGAAAATGTAGGAGTATTTGAAAATCATGTTTTACTTGGTTCCCCCAGAATGCGACAGATTAGAGTCAAAAATTCAACTTGTTCTATACATAAAGCTTTTCGATATCAATTTCAAACATGCTATGGCGAATATACTATAGCAAATGAAGATAAAAATGAATTTTTCAAGTAAGTTCAAATACCTAATGTGAAAAGTTTTGATTATCGACACTTTTGGCTTCCAAAATTTTAACCATCATTGTGACTTCGACCCATTTGCTGAAACGCATTTAAACAATAAATTTCAACTTAAGACCTTAAGTGACACGTAAGGTACACTGAGGAAAACGTAGAACATAAGCTTGGTAGTTGAACTTAAATATTTAAGATTCGTATCAGCAAACGGCTTTTAATATACGATATGTGAACTGTAAAGAAGTACAAATCTGGGCAAATAAGGCAAAACACGATATGTTAATTTGTTCAATTAACTACTTATAATATTTCTACGATTAATATACATACATAAATCATACATTTATTATCAAGAAGACTATATTAATTATATAATATGTAAGGGAGGGTATATGGGATTACTAATTATCGCATAGCTGCCTTTGAAATCGTAAACACTAAGCGTTAGCTGGGCGAACATTTGGACTTTGGTCGGACAAGCTTTTTCATGTAGAACTAAGTTATATGATCATTGATAAAAACCAGTCATATTCAAATTAAATTTTTTTGTAAATAATACAAAAAACAATTTTGGCACTACCTCATATTATCTGCTCTTTCTGAATAGATCCGTGCCAGTTAAGTCCGTATGACACTACATGTTTTCTTAATTTTTAGCTCATTAAATCATACTAAAGTGTCAGCCAAGAGAAAAAGGGAAAAATGTTGTTTTTAAAAAAGGAAAAGCACTTATCTGGCAAAAAAATAATGTGAATTGTAAACATTATTTAAAAATCATTTTATTGTTATCTCTTCTAATGCTGCAATATTTGATAAATTTATATTAACGACAATACAAAATAATATCCGATTCCATTTAATCCGAAATGCTTTTTGAGAATTAGTTTTTTAATGCTTTTTGAAATATGTTTTAATTTTCAGTTTTGACATGTCAGAAAAAAGCTGTTAGAAGCTGAAAAATGTAAATCGAATCACATTTTTAATACATTTTTTGTGACATTTTCTTATTTTTTCTGACATTTTTAAATTTTTAGGGTTTAATGTGTACACCCTCACTCATATGGGAATTTTCAGTAATGAATTCTTCGTACTGCTTTAGTTTCATTTTTAATGAATTAAAAATAAGAAAAAAATGTAGTATCATACGGGCTTTAGGGAATTGAAAATTCTAAAGTTTTAAAATTATAGGAACCGATCAGAAAACTCTTAATGGCAATACCCAGGGTTGCGAGTTTGTGAATTAAAAAAATCATTAAGTCATAAGTTAGTAGATGACTTGTGAATTAAAAAAATTTAATTCATAAGTTAGTTAGTTACTTATGAATTAAAAAAAATAATTCTATAGCTAGTTAGTGACTTATGATTTAAGAAAAGTTTAATTCATAAGTCAGTTGGTGACTTGTGAATTAAAACAATTTAAGTCATAAGCTAGTTGGTGACTTATGAATTAAAAAAAATTTAATTCACTACCTACTAAGTGACTTGTGAATTAAAAAAAATTTAATTCACTTCCTACTAAGTGACTTATGAATTAAAAAAAATTTAATTCACTACCTACTAAGTGACTTATGAATTAAAAAAAATTTAATTCACTACCTACTAAGTGACTTATGAATTAAAAAAAATTTAAGTCATGAGCAAGTTAGTGACTTATGAATTAAAAAATTGTAATTCATGAGCAAGTAAATGACTTATGAATTAAAAAAAATTTAATTCACAACCTAATAAGTGACTTATGAATTAAAAAAAATTTAATTCATAAGCTAGTTGGTATATTGGAAATTCTTAAGCTTGTTTTGACTACATAATTTTTTCATTATTAACGAAAGTAGTTTTCAAGCTATTTAAGAATTTTGTGTGAGTTTACGTCTATGCAGTCCCTATAACCCAATAGAATAAAAAAGCAATATCGATAAAATATTTGTGTTGAGCAAATGATGGGTTATCATTCTCTCTCTTGGAAGATTTTATGAAAATAATAGAAAAAACTATTTTAACTTACAAACATAAATCATTCACCCATCAATTGTTCAGTGACTAGTGATTAGTGCGCATTAAATTTATACATAATTGTGAAGTGAAAAAGTGAAAAAAGTGAATATTCAATATTAAAAAGTTTAAAAAATATACATATACGTTTATTAGTACGTTTTTTATAACCTTTTTACCTTTAGTATTTAAAAACATAATTTTTTTAATCAGAATTAATCCATTAGCTTATGAATTAAATTTTTTTAATTCATAAGTCACTTAGTAGGTAGTGAATTAAATTTTTTTTAATTCATAAGTCACTTAGTAAATAGTGAATTAAATTTTTTTTAATTCATAAGTCACTAACTTGCTCATGACTTAATTTTTTTTAATTCATAAGTCACTTATTAGGTTGTGAATTAAATTTTTTTAATTCACAAGTCATTTACTTGATCATGAATTACAATTTTTTAATTCATAAGTCACTAACTTGCTCATGACTTAAATTTTTTTTAATTCATAAGTCACTTAGTAGGAAGTGAATTAAATTTTTTTAATTCATAAGTCACATAGTAGGTAGTGAATTTAATTTTTTTTTAATTCATAAGTCACCTACTAGCTTATGACTTAAATTTTTTTAATTCACAAGTCACCAACTGACTTATGAATTAAATTTTTTTAATTCATAAGTCAGTAACTAGCTGCTGAATTACATTTTTTTTAATTCATAAGTCACCCACTAGCTTGTGAATTAAAGCCAAACTTAAGCTAGAAAGTGACTTAAGCTTTTGCAACCCTGGCAATACCAAGGGCTTCTATTTTTAGAAGCTTTTCTTAAGTTACTAAAACGTGTAGTATACAAAATATTAAAAAAATTGTATCCACCCTATAGTTTACACAATGCTTAATGGTTATATCGCAGATGTCGTTATTTTTGGACCTAAACCAAGTTCATTGTATATGTAATACAATATATAGCTCTTCCCCATATAAATTAGGGTGATTCAAAAAACACCTTTCTCGAAATTCAAATTAAGACCAAAAAATTCAAAATCGAACACTATTTAGAGGTCGCTACTAGCGTTTTTTCAATAATTTTGCTTGAAAATCTTCAAAAATCGGAATTTTTCTGAAATGTTAAAAGCTGTTTTAAGCAAGAAATTAACGTTGGGGCAGGTTCTGGGTCATTGAAATGCGTTTTCGGTTTAACTAGACACAAAAGAAGCTGTACAAAAAAGTATTTCAAGAATTAATTAATTAATTAAACTAGATATTCAGAAATGACATAAAATTACGAACAATCCCTGAAAATTTCATGCTTTTAGCACCAAAACTCGAAAAGATATGCTTTTAACATTTGAGAAAAATTCCGATTCTCAAAGATTTTCAAACAAAATTATTGAAAAAAACGCTGGTAGCGACCTCTTAATGGTGTTTGATTTTGAGTTTTTTGGTCTTAAATTTTTTGTTTCAATCTAAGCTTCATTATTTCGCCCGGTCATGGTTGAATTTCGAGAAAGGTGTTTTTATACATACATAAGTATATTCCATGTAAACATTTCATATTTTGACAGGAAAACTCAGCCAACTAGAGCATATATCAATACTTCGCGAATTTGGGGTAAAATATCTATTTATGACGGAGCTGGTTATATTGAAACATTGTCTTCAGTTCGTGATGAAAATGAAGCTATTTTAGAGAAGTTAAAAACTTCAAGCTGGATTGATAGGGGAACTCGAATGATTTTAATTGAATTTGTTACATATAATGCAAATGTTAATTTACTCTGCAATATAAAGTATAAAATAATTTATTTTTTTTTTAAATTAAAAATAAATAAACTGATTTTTTTCCAGAATGTTAGTCGAATTTGCTACTTCAGGAGGTATTTTGACATCAAGTTTAATTCAGCCGCTGAGTTATTATGTTTTATGTGAAGGATTCTTCAATTTTGTCTGTGTATTACTGTTTTTTGTGATAATATTATTCTATACTTTCGAATTACTATTGAAATTGAAATTAATTGGATTTTTAAGTACTTTTAATTCAGTTTGGACTTTTTTGGATACCATTGTGATTTTGGTAAGTTGTAGTTAAGTATAGAAAATTCTATCATCAATATATTAATACAAAATTTATATAATACTATAATTTGTAGCCTTTTCATTGTCTCGTGGCTGTGTCAAAACAGTGCAAACTACTGCAATAGCAGTTGCAACACTTGCATCTTTGAGTTTATTAATACAAAATTCTTCGTTATCGTCTTATTCAAATTTACATATCAACTTAAATATTGCTCATAAATTAATTCACTAAATAAACTATCTTATTTATGGCTGAGTTGTAAAACGCGTTAGATGCGGATTTGAGTTCCGAAAGTGCAAAAAGAAAATGATGACGAGGTCATGAGTTTTTAAACGCATCCCAAACGTCAGCAATGCGCATTAATTGGGCCTAAGAATAAGAAGATAAGGAAGAATTGTATATCACATATAGTGTTTCGAGATTTTAAAACGTTAAAATAGTAAAAATGCTTAATAAAAAAGTGCAATAAAAGTTAACACAGTGAATACTTGAAATAATTTATTAAAAAAAAAAAAAAAAACAACATGCGGTGCTGTCTTAAATCGTGTAAAACACCTATAATATGGAGTTTACAATTTTTTCCTTTCACGGGTTGATTGTGTCTCATATTCCACATAAAGTAATGTCAAGTGATTGTTTTTAAGTGAATACACTATTTAAGTTGATTTTTTGCAGCATTTTGCTATAAAAAAGCAAATTTCTTGAAAATAAGAATATACTTCAATCACCTGAATTAGTTGAACCCGATCTGTAAAAATTAAAAAAATTAAAATTCTCGGCCGGGGTCGAATTAGCTTTTGTTGATGTTGGCAAGGCCCTCAAATCTATTGAGCGCCCGTAGTGCAGAGTAAATTTACTTACTTTATGTGGAATATGAGACACAGCTTAAGCCTAGTACGCAGCTGATGCGAAATGAAAAATGCCATATAAAATTGACACAACGAAATCATAAACGGAAAATTTCGTTCTGCTTTTCGTTTTGCAGTAAGCTGTTCGAAGAGCGAAATTTATAATTTAGCAGATTATTTGGAGAAGTCTCCGCTCCTTTTTCGCACTAGATTAATTATACGGACTATTTTTTGTGTGCGGAAAAATGACATTCGAGTTTTATTTGTGTTTTTTGTTTGTGTATAATTTTCTTACATCATTGGTTTCTCTGATTATCTGCGTTTATGTTTCATTTTGTTTTTGGAATTAGTGAAACTCTCCAAGGATGTTTTCCGTTGTATTTTCGCAAGCGTTTCGTTGTCTGTTTGGAGATCACAGAAAAATTTCGTTTCGCATCAGCAGCGTACCTTTACCTGTGAAATGCGAATAAGCTTATTTACATGATTTATCATCAATTTTGTTCTATTAATTTCATACTCCTGGTTAAAGATAATTCATGTTGTTTTTGTTGAGTTTACTAATAGGGGTGTTGTCAGTAAGAAGTTTTTCAAATTTTAAAAGTTCTTTACTTCGCGAGAAAAATAAAAATTAATAAAAACTTGTTCCGGAACTAGGATTATTTTTAAACCAAAGATAGTCTATGTATTTATTTTATTATTACTATTATTATTTTTGTAAGATTTATAATAACCAATTTAATTTACATTTATATTATATCTCAACACATAATTAAATCGCAAATAAAATTTTTAAATAAATATATTAATCTTATTTCCATTTTTAAGCTTGCATATCTTTTGCTGTTTTACATTATTTGGCATAGAATATATATAAAGAAGATCCTCGAATCTGAAGATGTTTTCAGTTTAGACGTTATTTGTTATTGGAATATGTTTTTCAACACTGGAATGGGTATTTGCGCATTTATATTATGGATCAAAACATTAAAATACATTCAACTGAATAAAACAATTTTACAATTTAGTTCAACGATCAAAAAGGTAGTTTTTTTTATATTATTACATAAATATTAGGGTGAGTCAAAATAATACCTTTATCGAAATTTCGGGCCGGGACCGGGTGAAATTATGAAGCTTAGATTGAAACCAAAAAAATTAAGATGAAAAAATTTGTTCGATAATTTTGCTTGAAAATCTTTGAAAATCGGAATTTTTCTCAAATGTGAAAAGCTATGCAGCTTTGTGAGTTTTGGTGCTAAAAGCAATTGTTCGTAATTTTATGTAATTTCTGAATATTAAATTAAAAGAGAATTGTGTTAACTCAAAAACCGTTAGGATTTAGTATTAAAATATAATTTTGTTGGTCTTAATTTTTTGGTTTCAATCTATAAGCTTCATAATTTTGCTTGGTCCCAATTGAATTTCGAGAAAGGAGTTTATTTTTTAATCAACCTAACAAATATGTACATAGTTAAAAAAAATAATATCTAAAAAAAAATGTTGATAGTGTGCCGAAAGTTTATTTGGATTTATTGTTATGTTTGCAATTGTCTTTGTTGCCTATGCTGATTTATCCGTCCTATTATTTGGGGCAACTCATGCTGAATTTTGTGATTTTTCAACTGCTATGATAACTATGATGCGGATGGTCTTAGGGGACCTTTATTACTCTGAGATGGAAGAAGCGAGTCCAATTCTTGGTCCAATTTATTTTTTGTCTTATATTTTATTCGTGTTTTTTATACTTTTGGTATGGAAAATAATTTTAATCTGTTTAAGTTACGAATTAAGAATTGTTTTACTTTTTGTTGCAGAATATGTTTTTAGCCATAATAAATGATACATTTTCAGAAGTAAAGAGTGCAAATCCTACGAATGAAAACAAAGGATTGAATGAATTCAAAAAGAAATTACTCATAGTTTTAGAAAAGATTCCCTTTACATCAAAAATGAAAAAAATATTCTCCAACTCCAATGAAATTTCAATGAGCAATTTAAAAGATGATCGAAGTGGTGGAGAAGAAATAAATATTGAATTCAGGAATATTGCAAATTCGTGAGTAATATTGAGTACAGAATTGGATTGAAGAGAAATCTCTTGTATTAATTGAAATAATAATTAAATTCATATGAGGTTTCGAGGGAAAATCGGTTGATTCTCAGGTTGATTTTGAGAAAGACTTTGATATCGTTTGTACACAAAGCAAATAATTTTTGTTATTGTTTGCGTGTAAACATTTTGCCAAAACTTACTAATAAAACTTTAAATTCAAAGGAACTTTAGTAAAAGAATCAGAGATAGATAAAGACCAGAGCCAGAAGCAAATTTTGGGAGTGGAGATATAACCAATACTCAAACGCATGTATGTGTATGTATACGCAAAATTATACCAAATCCAACCGTCTGGCAGGTTTGTTTTTCAGCCGGGGGTAGGGGTGGGAGTTCGAAAACGGCAAATTTTCCGATTATTGTGTAGAGGGTATAACCAATTGAATTTATATATAAACAATAGAAGTTTGTGCTCTGATTTCAAATACTTTCGTCCCAGACGATTTACTTTCAGTCTTATCTTTGCCAGACGCCCCCCAAAGTGGGGGAAAATCAAATTTTGGTGTTGTATAACTTAAGTTATACATAAAAAATCGGAATAATTCTTTTGATTACAAAAATATATATATATAGGTAGGTTTCAGCCTTCACACCGCCAGACGTTGCAAAAATAAAGTTTAAATATATTGAAACTTTTTAAATATAAAATTTTAAAATTTTTAATAGAGTTAAATGAAACAAAAAGTGCACAACTTCAATATTCCGTCATTACTTCAAGGCGTTAACAGAAAACCTTAATAAAGTTTTTGATTTCAGGTACCTATAACCGTATGATGATCACATCAAATGCTCTTCTTCCTTTTTAATGATATATAAGTCCTAGTCAAATTCAGCCAACCCCCGCCAGACGTCACTAAAGAATTCTCAAATATATTTTTCAACTGAAAACCTTAATAACTTTTTTGTTTTCAGGAAACATCCACATTTCACAATTCATTTTAATTTTTATTCTTGAATCAAATAAGCACTTAAAGATACAATATTTTGTCCGTCAGCTGCAGCTCCGTATGCAGCTCTTATTACAGCTGCGTTAAAGTGCAGGACCTCGTAAGCTGAAAAATTCAACAAAAATATTGTTAATGCAAAATAAAAAAAAAAATCAGAGCCACCTTTTGGCATTTTCAGCGTTACAATGTTGTTATGACAATTTACCGAAAAAGGAAGAATTCAAAACCTCTTACTATAGATCGCCTTACAAAATGTGTTATGTTTTTTTCTGAAAAACAACTAACGAGGTTCTGCGTAGAACAAAAAAATAAAACGATATATAACCTCAATAATATTGTCCACGAAATTCTGAACTTAAGCTTTTCTTAGCCTCTTCAGATATTAAAAAAACAGCTAAGCTTTGTTTCATTCCGTATATTTGCTGGTTTTTGACTAATGTTCCTGTACTATCTGAATTATTTATTTAAATACAATAATGTATGTATTTACCTATGACCTATGTATATTGTTAAGGCCAAAATTTCGAACAAATGTTTTGAAAAATTCTTGCGAAAGAAACAAGAATTTAAAGTTAGAAACATTTAATTCAAAGTTCGATTTTGAAAAATATTAATTGGGTTTAATTTTTGTAGCCAAAACAAAATTTGTACGAACAAATTTTGAGGAGAGAGTGACATTACATCAGACAATACTAAGAAAAACCTACAAGATGTCATTTTTAATTAAATTTAGATAAAAAAGTTGGACTTGAGCTTACCCTGAACCCTTATACATTTATGTAATTGAACTATAATTTAGTTATATCTCATATGTGTAGTGTAATGGTAACTAAGAAATCCCATATAGTGACAAGTAATAAGGGATGGAGTACAATCCTATTAAATTTTTGTTGAATTTTGTTTATAAACCACATAATACAAAAAAAAAAAAAATATGGATTAACTATTGATAATTTATGACTAGAAATTGTTTTTTATACCTATGTTCATTTACAAATTGTTCAACTTAAAATAATTGGTAATGTAATTGAAAATGTTATAATAATGCATGTAATTAGAGCACTATTCAAAATTTAATTGAATATCGCAGTAATCAGTATCGCAACTAAATGCACTTCAAAGGCAAAAACACTATCTTATGTGTGGTTCATTGATCTAATCAGCAGTTATTTGAAATGAAATCAAATTCCAAGAAATTATTTCTTCATATACCTTAAGCAAATTATCAACGGTTTATAAAGTTTTGTTTTTTTAGTGTACCTATATTCAACTTTATTGACATAACAGAATCGTAAAACAAGTTTAAGACGATTGGTACCAGTCCGGATGCTGATCCAAAATTATTATCATGCTTTTATTGTTTAGAAAGGCTTTTATACTACAGTAAACAAATTCATCATATCTTTTTTACTTTTAGGTTCTTTAGAGTTATGCCGGTACAAAAAACTGCACAAGAGCTGAATGAGTAAGTTTATTTAAAGTCAACTTATACATTTTGATACCTGACTTATTAATTGTTTGTCCCCCTAGTTTAAATAAACGAATAGTAATTCTGGAAAAAACGATTGATAACCTTCTAAAATATCTTGATAAAACATTAAAAGCTAATAAAAAATCAATACTTTAAAGTTATTGAATTTATGTACATACCATCCATACATATATGTATATTATATACATATTATGTATTTCGTGAGTTTATTAAATCAAAGAGTTCAAAAAGGATGTTTTCTTATTTTCTTGGTTAATTATATAGATGTTGCATCCCACATATTCAAACTAGTTCAGTTATGTTTAAAGTTAACTACTGATTATACGGATGTTGTTAATGATAAAGTGATCATTTTTTACAATATACTAAAGGTGTTTTTTGTACTTTAGTTTTAAACTTAATTTCTGATTACTTTGCTTTAAGCTTTATACATTTTTGTTTTTAAATACATCACAAGTAATTATGGAAATGAAAAATGAACATCACTTTAAAAGATGTTGATAAAAACCGTTCTAAACGTCCTCAATCAACAACTGTACATGAACTTAAAGATTTGGGCATATATTTGGTGTTTCTATGGGTAACAACAATAGGTGAGTTTTTTTTTTGTTTTCTCATTTTGATCAGCTACAACATGTTCATACATATGTAAGTACTTTATTTTATTTTCAGTAACAATGTCATCAAGGGAAATAGGAATGTTTTATTTTAATAGTACAATTGAGAGGTTATTCCATAATAGATTTACATCTAACCAACATGGGCTTGAACTGGCATATGAAGATCTCGTTACCATTTCGGACTGGTGGTCATTTGCTGAAACGACATTTGTTGAAGGTATTAGCCAATTTGAAACAAAGTTGATGCCAAGCAATGAGTCTACTGATGGAAATGTTTTGCTGGGACCTCCAAGGTTAAGACAGATCAGAGTTAAAAATGAACCTTGCCAAATCAATAAAATTTTCCAAAATGAATTCAAAAAATGCTTTGGCCAGTACACAAAGAGCAGAGAAGACATTTCTCTTTTTCTTAAGTGAGTTCACGTTACATTTATGTTATATTGTTATATTCTTTTAATTTTTCAATTTGATTATTTTTGAAAAGCATAATAAGTCCAATCGCTCAATTCTCTTCTTGTATCTCCTCTTTAAATTTTGTTTGATATCATTAGCCGTTTTATAATATGGTTACAATTGAACCATATTGATCATCAAATAACATACATGACAACAACAACACATGAACCTGCTCTTTATCGGGTTCACGTTTCGTAAGCCTAAAACAGGCTTCTGCTTCTCGTCACTGAGCGGCTGTTTTATTTTCGATGGATAATCCATATGATTCATGGGTCATAATAAAAAAAACGGCTATTTAAACTGCCCTTTTGTCGAAAAAACTATATGTATTTTCAAAAAATTTTGTCCCTCCATTTAGGTTGCAGCTCATCAGTATTTTGGTGAAAGTATATGGGTGATTCTCTGCCAACTGTGATTTTTTAAATTAAAATTTTGGTAAAATTTAAAGTCATTAAAAATTAATTTTTTTTATTTTATTTGTCTTTAAATAGACATGGTAAGAGCATTTTACTACTACTTTTAAGGAACGAAAAATATCTTAAAAAGTACTTAATCTCGAAGGCATGATGCTGACACTGATTTTTAATTTTTGAATTTTTAAACGTTTTTATTCATTTTGACAATACTTTTGGTGAGTTTCTTAATTCACTCTTACGTTTTGACGTTTTCAACTTTGAAAGCCAATGTTTTATTCAAAATTGTATGTTTTTAGTTTTTGAAATTTGTTTTTTGAGGTTGGAGTCTTAATTTTTATGCTAGGTTATAACTCAACATTTATTGCACGGATTTGTTTTTATATGTTTTGTCCGAAGTATTGGTAAAAATAAATAAATAAATATACCACGGTACTGACACACGGTACTGACACCCACGGTACTGACATTTAGGCTTTAATATAACCTCATATCTCAAAGCTTCTGAAAAAAATCAAATTCGTTATAATTTTAATTTATTTGACTGCAAAAGAAATACAATATTCTAAAAATCACCCCAAAATTCATAACACGCTTGGATAACACTACCACGGTACTGACAGGTTATTTTGTGACACACGATTTTAGAATAAAAACACTTCACCCTTACAGCAAAATTACGTTAGTAAAATAAATTGACTTTTGTAAACAATAAATAAATAGTGCCTCTTTCAAACGGTACCACACAAATGCCATCAAACTAAAAACAAAATGGCGGTTCAGCTGGAAATCTTTCGAATTCAGAAATAAAATGAAATCCAGGGACACCATTCCATTAATATTTTTTAATTCGAGAGCAAATATTTTGACTTGATATTGTCAAAATTTAATCAAGCAACTATTGTACTCAAACTTTTCCGAGGACAACATTTTTATTCAATGATGTATTTTAATAGAAAATAGTAGATTTAATTGGAAAAACAAGGATGGGACATGCCACGGTACTGACATTTTGCGTATACTTTTACATGCCAAGTGGAAAGGGTAGCAAATTTTTAAACAATATGTAATGTAAATTGTAGTACAAAATTATTTCCACAAATCAAACCAGAAATTTATAAGAAAATTTTATATTAAGTTACAAATAAAGCCCTGGACACAAAGAATCACAGTTGGCAGAGAATCACCCATATAGGAACTCAGTAAATTTTTTACACACAAACAAAAAAAAATAATTTTTCGTTTTGTGTATAATCATTTCTTTCTGTTGTTATTGTTTACGTGTAAAAAATTTTGCATTACGTTACCTTTAAACCTCCAATATTTAATTACATTAAAAAACCTAGTATTTCTCCTCGCAGTAAAGAACATTCTTCCCAAAGTCAAGCAAGCACTTATGGAGTTTCAGGATCAATAACAAACTATCATGGAGCTGGTTATATTGAAATACTTGATTTTGATAAAGAAGAAAACGAAAATATTCTGGCTCGATTGAAGAATGCATCTTGGGTAGACACAGCAACAAGAATAATCATAATAGAATTCTTATTGTTCAATTCAAATGTTAATCTTTTTTGTAATGCAAAGTAAGATTTTATTTTATATACTTTAAGATTTAATCATATGCTTGATATGTTTCGATAGGTTCTTGGCTGAAATTTCGCCTACTGGTGGTGTTGTTACTTCCAACCAATTTCAAGCCTTAAAATATTTTCCTTTGTGGAATGATGGAGGATATTTTGTTAAACTATGTTTGGTTGTTTTTTTTGGATTGATATTTTATTATACAATTGAAGTGGCTAGAGACGCTGTTTCAAAAGGCTTCAAGACGATTTGTGAATCGGTTTTTAATATTTTACGTATTTTGGTGCTACTGGTAAGACATTTTTAATAGCATTTATGATTTCTATAGTCATTTTAATTTTAAAGCTTGAAACTTAAATATTAGAGTTCAACATAAAAAGAAAACAAAAATTAGAACAAAAACGTGTAAGTTTTCGTATTTAAATTTCATATAAACAAATGGCTGTAACTGTTTTTTAAAACTCAATACATTTAAACTTTTTTTTTCAGATTGCTTATACTAAAATTATTTATATACCTTGGCATACATTTTATTTAAAATCGATTTTAGCAAAATATGAACAAGATCCCATTCAATTCATCAGCTTAGATATAATATGCTATTGGAATGGAATATTTATAGACATAATGGGAATTTGTGTTTTTATTGTTTGGATTAATATTTTCAAATATATCAAATTCAACAAAACTATGATGCAATTTAGTACCACTCTTCAAAGGGTAACGTCAATATAATACATAAACCTAATTTTCAAGTATTATAACTAACTATTAAAATTATATGTTTTTTTTTTCAAGTGTGCAAAAGATCTTCTTGGGTTCAGTATCATGTTTGCTATTGTTTTTGTTGCTTTTGCTGTTTTGGCTGTTATGATTTTCGGATCAGTGCATTCGGGTTTTTGTAATTTTTCAACGTCAATTCTTACACTCATGCGAACTGTATTAGGTGATTTTGATTTTGACAAATTGGAAGCAGCCAATCGTATTCTCGGACCAATTTTTTTTATTTCTTTCATATTATTTGTGTTTTTTATATTAATGGTACATTTTTGTTCAAAGCATGCGATCAATTGAATACTTTTAATTTTAAATTTGTTTGTCATAGAACATGTTCTTGGCCATTATAAACGATACCTATATGGATGTCAAGTCAGAAACAAAAGAGAGAAAGGAAAATCAATTTGAAGAATATATTAAGTCATTAGTTGAAAAAATTAAGAAACTGATTTTTCCGACTTCAAAAAAGAAGATTGATAGAAAAACTGATGATGATGAAGATGAAGAACCTCAAGTGTCTAGAATTTCCAATATACAAAAAATGTCAAACGAGGATCAGCAATTACAAAAATTTGACACAATTATTGAAAGGTAATAATTACAACAATTATATATTTACGGCGGTAGTTATTGAGCGCTTATAAAGTTGAGAGACCTATTAACCCAGCTATACAAGTCAATTAACCCTCAGGAGACTTATGAGTGGTCAAGAAGACTCTGTTCGAAAGTGTATATAACAAAAAAAGTTATGAGTTATGAGTCTTACACAGTTAAAAGCGCTTGATATACATATACCGCTATTACTCTAGTAAACGAAGATAAGAATCACTGAATTACACGAGGGTTCAATACTTCAGCTTTTCAAAAGATAATTTTTTGAAAGTTGTGATGTTACTACCAATATTTTTCAATAAAAGGGATCACCGAATACTAATACTTTTAGACGGTCTCTGACGTCAAAATGACGCAAAATTTTGTCCCAAAGTTGTCAAGGCGAGGTATCGTCAACGCAGAACAATGTCAATGCGTTGACGGCTGTGCTGACACTGGCATTTACGGTCAACGTGTTGATAATTTTGTGTGACCGTGTAATCAGCCTGTCAACGCAGTTAAGACACATAGACAGAATATTTGTCAGCTAGTTGACAGTAGCTCAACTTTGACACAGCGGAATTTGTTACCGGATGAACGCAGCCTCCGTTACCCTTCATCTGAATTTAAACAATTTCTGATTTCATATAGAGGTTTTTTAATCCATGTATATCGTACCCACCCATCAATGGAATTTGACATTTTATAACTTGACAGATAGACAACAGAATGTTTTTTGACGTATATTAAATATTTCAATCTAAATATCATCCAAATGTTCTAAAATTGCTTTTATCCGGAGCAAAAAAATGAATCTATAAACTTTGTAGGCATCCTTCATGGAATTTGACAGTTTAAAGCTTGACTGATTTAAAATTTGAAAGTCGTGGTATCATCAACGCGAATTGTTGAATTTCAATCTTGTCAACTCATAGTTAATGCTCAAAGTGTTAAAGTGTTCGAATATTGTCAAGTCGTGTGATCGTCATAGTTTTAAATGTCAACGCATTGACACAGTTAACACGTCAACGCATTTTCAGACAACATTATGTCACTCGTGATATCGTCAACGTTTCCCGAGTTGACACAGTCTATACGTTGACTGTTTTACTGACGATATTAATCGTGACATCAAGGAGTCAACGCATTGACCATTTACGTTGACCGTCTAACCGTAGCTTTAGCCTTTCACAGTTTTGCTTTTCTTTAAAAAAGTTCTTCTCACTGAAATATGAAATAAAGTTAATTTTTAAAATTTTGCCATGTCTTTGATTTTACTCATTTTGGCAGTGTGAGTCGAATTGAAGTAGCATTTTTTAATCAATAAAAATAATCTCCACTTGATTGTTCCAATTTTTTTATACGAACAATTCTAAGACAAAATATTTTTTGATTCAATTCTCAGTAAGGTTTTTTATTATTCTAATATTAATTTCTTTTATAATATTATATATGTACATATATAGATATTTCGAAGTTATTTCAACTGGCAGGGATGATGACGATGAAGACTCGTAAGTTATTTTTATACTAATTATATAAAATTTAACTTTATTTATTGGCAGTTTAACAGTACGAGTAAAAATTTTAGAAGGAAAATTGGAAAATATCATCTCGAATCTAAACGAAATTTTAGCCAAAGAAGAATAAAATATATAAAAATCTATACGATCAATTGAATTTAAAAAACATTTAAATATTTTAAATATACATAAATATACATAAATAAAAACGAATTAGGTACTCCTAAAACGTTTTCATTTTTAATTAATAACTAATTAATAATTGAATCATTATGAGGGCTGAGGGCATTAGTTTTTTCTTGATTAAACATGCATATACATATGTATGTATTTTTTAAAATTATACGAACTTTTCGTACCTGCTTTCGCATTTCTTCACGGTCTCTAAAAAGTCTTAATTAATATTTATTCTTATTGAAAATTTAATTATAATTTTTACATTCTTACAATCCTTAACATTATGCTGCGCACGATATATTTTTGCTCTAAAAAGAAATAAACACATCTCGTCTTACACCAGGAAATAAATGGGATGTTCTCTTATACTGCGTTGCTAAAATATAGAACTTTATTATTCCTACATAAAATTATACATAAGAAGGAAGCAGAATATTTTTTCGATTTAATTTATTTTGCAAGTAATAACCGAACACTCCAACAAATCATGTCACGGTACAAATATCTTGTAACATCTCGACAACTTTTGTATACATGCTATTCAACTGTAGAAGGTACTTCTTGTAGTTAGCTTTAATTTAAAAATCTTGAATATTAATTGAGCATGTACTATCAAAAAGATGTTATTATGTCTATGTACTATGAATCTATGAAATAAATAAATCCTGTTAAATAAGAACAATGAAGAAAGTTATAAAACTTATACTTATGTGGAGCGATTGAATATTATTCAATTTATAAGTTCAAGTGACCTTAACTCTTGAAGTGGAATTATTGAAATGGACGCAATATTCACCTGACTTTATCGTTATAGAAAATGTTTGAAGATGGCCAACTATACTCCATGCAGATTTGTCTTCATTTCGCAGACTTTTTTTCTTTTCTCACTTTCAAAATCGCTAAATTTGAACTGCAGATATCGTCTACACTCTTAAAAAAAAAATATTGTCAAACTTGAGACATTGGGATTATAAGATGTTTATGCTAACTACATCAGTAAGTAAGTACCTAATAATAGTTTACAAACATAGCAGAGCAGAGATTATGAATTTTAAATATGGGAATTTTTCGAACGTTCCTACCACCAAAAACTTATTTTTTTACATTGTTGCTTTTAATATTTTATGTATTATAAATAAAAATATTTATGAAGAAGGTACCTTAATTTTGCATCTTAAAAATCTGCAATGCAGACTATTGAAGGTACCTTAATTTTGTATCTTAAAAATCTGCAATGCAGATGCGTCAGGCTTTTAATGTCCAATCAGGCTTTGGCCAGATTTTTTTCTTTGTCAGGCTTTTTTATAATTAAGTATCACACAAAATATAATCGTTAGAAGATTTGAATGCTTTCAAATCGAAATGCTTGTAAATTACAGTGAACATATTAATTTTTGTCATTTTGCTGTCACTTTTTAGATAGAGACACAGAGTTGTGCAATAGGATGTTTAAAAAAACACCTTTCTCGAAATTTAACCGGGACCGGGCGAAATTATGAAATTCCTGAAAATTTCATGCTTTTAACACCAAAACAGTGGTGTGAAAAAAATTCCAGATTTTTTTGGTAAACTGCATTGATTGTTGGTTTGTGATATAAAAATGAAAAAATCAAATGTTTGCAATTTTTTCCCATTTTTATTGAACAATTTTATTACCTATTTGAAACAAAAACCATGGAACTTTATCCGTCAAAACAAAAAAAAATTCAAAAAATTAAAGTTATTTCAAAATTTTAATGTGAAAAACTAACCGGATTTTATTTTTTTGCAATTAACTTTTATTATTTATTTAATATTTTGTCCAGTAACCCCTGTTTTTTATCACAGCTCGACATGACTGGATTAAATTCTCGAAAATAGAAGCAGGAATATTCTCCCATTCATTTTTCAAAGCTACAAAAAGAGAAGTTGTTGACGTGTGCTTTTTTTCCCACAAGTTTTCTATTGGGTTTAAATCGGGTGATTGAGATGACCATTCTAAGACACGAATATTTTTAGTTTCAAACCACTCTTTTAGCAGCTTTGAAGAATGTTTGGGGTCATTATCCTGCTGAAAAACCCAACGCAGAGGCATTTCTTCCTCTGCGTATGGAAGCATTACTGACTCCAAAATGTCCCTATATTGGAAACGGTCCATAATTCCTGTGATTTGGTGTATAGGACCGCAGCCTGCTCCTGAAAAACAGCCCTAAACCATCACCGAGGCTCCACCGTGCTTAACTGTAGGGAGTACATTTGCAGGCTTTAATCGCGTATCTTTTGAGCGCCTCAATGTCCTTGCACCATCGGAGTAAAACAAGTTGAATTTGCTTTCATCACTGAAAAGCACACTCCTCCATTTGCTTAAAGACCGGTTAAGATGATTTTTTGCAAATTCAACCCTGGGTTAAATGTTTTGGTTAGGAATTTTAAGTCTTTCCCAAAAAACCCTTTAACGGATTACCTTTTTTACGATGTTTAGCAGTAAGAAGAGGTTTTTTAGCTGGTTATAATGCAAAAAGACCGAAATCTCTTAAACGCTTCCTGACCGTACTTGGCCCTATATGGGTAGATTAAGTTCATCACAAATTGTCTTTGAAGTAGCAAAAGGGTCTTTAAGCATGAAATTCTTTATGCGCCTATCAGTTTTAATTGTTGTTTTGCGAGGGCGTCCACCAAAATGATCTGCTTCTACTGATTTTCCACTTTTAAATTTTTTAATGATGTCGCAAACCGTTGACGTTGGAATTTTTAAGATTTCAGCGATTACTTTTTGTTTTATACCGGCTTGGAACTTTTCTATTATTTCGTATCGAATCGCGTTGCAATAACGTGTTTTAGCCATTTTATGCACTATGTAATTTCAACTTACACAGCTCTCAACTTGTAAAAACGTTTTAATCTACGGCTTGAGTCAAAAGACTCGAAAAAACCGTTACTTTAACATCGAGACTCGCAATCTTCTTGAAATCCGGTTAGTTTTGCACATGCTTGTTACTGAGTAACTTTATAAAATAATTTTTTTTATTGTTCTTGTCATCGTAGCATTAAATTTTTAAGGTTATTATTAACTTGTCTCATACTCTTTACAAATTATTAAAAAACTTATGGAAAGTTGTTAGTTTTCTACTTGGTATTAAGAAAATCATTACTATGGGAAAAAATCCAGAATGTTTTTGGCAGCACCGTATGTATTTTTTAAGTCGAAAAATTTACGTTCCGCAGCAGCACTGCTATGCGGTAAGCAACAAAGCTCCAACATACATATATGAAGCTTTGTGAAACAATAGGTGCGTTTTATTGGTACCAATAAAACGCTCCGGCTGTGTTCAAAAACGCTTTAGCCACTTTTGGTTGTGTTCACAAAGTATTTCTGCTTCCGAGTCTCCACTAAACTACAAATATCATAGAACACATCCATTTTATGAGTGAAAAACAACATTAAGGTTCAAGTCATGAATAATTTTCAACGCGCCACCTTCATCTTCAAAGTTTCAACTTTCTTCATCCACTTCCATATCCACTATTTTACTGGCAAATTTATCGGCAGTAATTGATTGTTGTTATTGTTCACCAAGGGAAATTTTACTGTGCTAGCTATAAATTTACCAATAAAACGCACCTAATGTTATCAGTTTACGAATGACGTTAAAATCAATAATAATAGAGTGAGATCAAACTTCGAAAAATTTTTGAAATGTCGAATCAAAGGTTCGAAACTCGCCAACCGTAATACTAATTTCTCAAACTCATACGTGTAATCGTTCGACTCGCTAGCCCACTTTTTCGGATTTCTCCATCAGTAGGTAGTGTAAGTTTTAATTATAATCTCAAAAATTTGTTAAAGCAATTAAAAATAATAAACTACGGCAACACCTACAATACCTACAAAAATCCGTTATTTTTTATTTTTAAATCGATTTTTTGAATAGTTTTTTAAAAGTTAAATTTCAAACTACAAATTTAAAAAAAGGGAAAAAAAAAAAAATTTTCAAACGTTCTTGAGAATGAAGGAAAAATCATTTAAGAACATTATATCAAATGAATTAAGAAAACTGTTTAAATGTATACATTATAGTTGCTAATAACTGTTTTTATTTTATAGAAATATTATTAGGGCTATTTTATTCACTTCTGCTTAACTTGAAGCAAACTCTCAAGTTAGCCAACTTAAGAGTTGACTTCAACTCGAGAGTTGAAACGCAAGTTTAAATTTCTTTTTATTCACTAATTATTATCTCAACTCTCCAGTTTGAAAAATATCCCTGGGATATTTGTGAAATATAATGGGGTTTTCCATTGGTAAAATAAATCAATTTATTTTTGATTTGGATCTGTCAAAAACACAATTTCCCCTTTTTTGCTTTCCATTGGGCAGAATAAATTTATTTATTTTTGATTTTAAATCAAATTTGCAAATCTAAATTTTCGACAGATTTACCCCTCATTTTATTAACAACAATACAAATTTAAGCTGTCAGCTTGACAAATGTGGTTTTTGATTTGAAATTTATTCGTTTTGGGAAAAGTTTGCTGAAATTGTTTAAATAAATACAATCCTATTGAAAAATGGAAGCAGTTTAATATGAAACTTAAGCTACACGCAAACCGACGCGATGGCGGTGGCGATGGCGATAACAATGTGGATGCCGCACACGTAAATCAATGGAGGGGCACACATCGCCGCGATATGTGGATTGGGTTCACATACCACTGCTGCGTTCAGTTACGCGACTTTTCTTGAACGCAGCAAACACCATTTGGTCGCTATATCGCCTGAAGAAAAATTACAGTCTAAAAAAGAAAATTTGAAAAAATGAAAAATTAATAGAAAAAATTAGGGGAAATTCCATTTTATGTTTTTTTTTATTAAACTTCAAAAATTAAACGTTTGTATTGTCGCTGACAACTTAGCCCGCTACGCAATATATCGCGTTGATGTGAGCAAGTTTTTGAACGCATCTTTATCGCGCGATAAAAGTTATCGCAATCGCCACCGCCATCGTGTCGGTTTGCTCATAGCTTTACTGCATACACTTTTCAAAAGACAACAAGTTTGAATGAAAATTTGATAGCTATGCCGCACAAACAAGAAAGTACACCAATACAGTGGCAAAAAAAAATCAAATTGAATTCTGTTCCATTCGCAAAGAAAAAAAATCTGAATTTACCAATGGAAAACCCCATAATACAAAAACTGTCATTTTTAATTGTAATTCGAATCCGTCAATCATATTTGACTGTTTTTGTGTTAAAATGTGTTTTTGTGTTAAATTGTGTGTTTTTTGTGTCAAATTGTGTCTACTTGTGCTAAATGGTGAACAAATAATTGAAAAATAATGGCTGAAAAAAGTCAGAGTGCTTTTGAAATAAAAATAAACAACAAGAAAACTGTTGTACGTAAAATCTCAACTTCTACTTTTTCCAGGAGTTCACAAAAGTAAAGTTGATCAAATCTAGAGTTGAAAATCGAAAGTTGAAAACGTAAACTTTGAGTGAATAAAAAGAAATTCACAAGTTGAAAATTAAAATCCTCAAGTTGTGTTCAACTTTGAGTAAATGAAATCGGCCTGTTAAGAAATTCAAATAATCTCATTCTCATTCAATATGAAATCTACCAAACTATTAAATTCTAATATTTATATAGGTATGTATGTACGAAGCAAGTTTTTATTTTGTCAACAAAATATTAGGTTGTTCAATATAAAAAATCAAAACATAATGCTATTTACATGCATATCACCCAATGCAAACTGGTTAATCCAATAAAATGTATATCAATCTCAATATATAAACAACAAAAATCACCATAGAGCCTCCCTGAAACTGAACTATGTGTGCGGTCAAATTGGCGATGCTGGTATCTGGTATGCTGCTGCTCCAATAAATATTTCAAATATTTCTATCTATTACTCATGAGAATGCATACGCCTGCACCGTGTACACTGTACAGTGCACATACTTTAAAGTCTGAGGTGGAGCTGAGAGCTAAGACATTGCAACAAAAAGAGTTTGGTTTGTTGCTTGTTCTTTACTGGAAACGCTTGAACTTCATAGATAGCTTTATGGAAAAATACATCAAGACTCTAGGTGGCTAAGAGCTCTGATACAAATATTACCATAGCAGCCATAGGAAGTGGTATAAAAGCAATCAACACTAGAGGTTTCTTTTGAGTCCGTAAGTTAACAGAGTTTCGAGTAAGTGTGCTATAGTTTTGCAAACGAAAGAAATTGGAAAACTTCGTTAAGCTCAAATCATAAAAATTTATCACGGTTCATTAAATAATAATAACAAAGTCCGGTTGTGCAAAATTTTTTAAGTGAAAAACGAAGATTCATCTTGTTAGTTTTATAGTAGTAAAAAGCAAAATAAATCAAAATGCTGGTAAGGCTTTTCGTCGTTATGAAGTTATTATATAATTGTGCTTATACATGTAACAATAATAATAAAATGTTCTTGTGGTTGAGTAAATAAAAATAGCATCGTTCATTATGTGACAAAGGGTACTTAAACAATGTGGAAAAAATAAAAATTAAATATTCTTATACGATACTAACAAGCTTCAAATGTAGATATGTATGTGTTTTTATCAACAGGTGTGCTCTTAGGTTTCTCAAGCTCATTTTAATACCAGAAATAATGTTTGCTATTCAGTTCTTTAAAAAAAGTAAAAATTAATTAGAATTTAAAGTTTAAAAAGCTATCATAAAACTGTTGAGGGATCATTGGACTTAAGTAATTATGAATTGTTAAAAATATTTAAGAAACTACTCTGTTTTTTTTTTCATTTTGTCCAGGAGGCCAGGATAAGTGCTTTTTAAGTATTTTTATAAAACAAAAATAAAATTTCAAAAATTATATGTATGTTCTTAATATCGTTAAAATTTCTACTGTATATCATACAATTTGTCTATGCAATAGCGAAGTACAGTGAATCAAGATAAAATTCATAAAATAAATTTATAAGAAGCTGGACAAAATGTATTGATCATTAATTGTTTCAAAAAAAAATCTACATTTGGCTGTACGTGCCTTCGAAGAAAAAAATAGTGATGGAGTTGACTAAGCTACTTATTCAAAGTGGCGCTTAAATCAAATAAGGATATGCAATAAAGCAACAACAAGAAATTTTCAGTTTCAGGTGGATACTTTAAACAAATACTTTCACTTTATACGTACATATATACGTACACAATACACATACATTTATTTTATATTTTATTTATAGCATATACATTCATGGGAATCAATGTGATGTCATAATAATAAAATATAATCAGAGGTGGAATCGGCTATAACAGTTAAATTTTCTTGCATTTTAATTTTTTATATTTCGGAAAGCTGTATAAGTAATTATTTGATTCCCTGTACCTTACTTGTTTCATGTACATAAAACAAAAGTTCATTACGTTCTATTTTACTAAGAATAGAACGAGTTATAATTCGTATGCCAAGGTTATCATGTATTATTCCTTTAGTTGTATTAAGTTATAGTTTTAATTGTGTTATTACGAGTAAGTAAGGAATTTACGACAATTAAATGTAATGGTGTACCATATGTAGAGGTTATGGTAGGTATATTTTGCCAGAATTGTTTGACAAAATGATTTTGTAACTTCGCATAGTTTTCCCTATTTCGTTTGGTTTTTTTTATATTGATTTTATAAAACATAGTTTCGCATTTACCATTTCACATTATTCGTAGACATTTTCATTTGAATCGGTGACAATCGGTTCATTCACGTTTTTTTCTACAATGATCTTATTTATAATGTTAAATGATATGTCTTGAAATTTGGGGCAATATTTTAGAAAAAAAAAAAAAAAACGTTCAGAGCCATGTACATCATTATAATTTTGTATACCGGATAGATGAATGCTCCCAGTATACTACTATTTGTATAGGTCTTTCTCTGTCTATGTCTAGCAACTGCAACTTTGCCATGGGTAACCACGACCTTGCGTGAGGTCATATACATACACGTGTATTGGCCTTTGACAATAATAACAATTATAGTTTGATTATAAATAAACTTTACCAATCGTCTTTATTGATAAAGTAATATCTATAATATTTACCGGGGAATCCTAGGATTTGTTCAAGCTCGAGATTCTTCAATAGGTAACATATTCACCAAAATAAATGCCAAAATGAATGCAGCCTCACAGAGCCAGGACATTTTTTTTGTGAATGAACCTGAGACACCCAAAGTTTTGTTGATAATAAATACACAATTAGTAACTACATATCTTATATTTAACGACATCAGCTTTTTTGTACATATTTAAAATTTCAAAAATTAAAAAAACGATAAAAAGAGCAAAAAGAAAACAATAATTGGTTCGTAATTTCAATGTTATTGTAAACAAAAATGAGATAGTGTGACAAAACTATGTCTAAATGCCAACAGTACCTATTTTTTTTTTAAATAATTTAAATGAATTGTTTGCAATGTTTTTTTTTTCTTTTTGCGTTTAAGGTCAATAAATGAAACAAGTTTTTCTGATAGTGTTCATAGACATTGAGGAAACGTCACGAAAAAAAATCTTGTTTCATTTATTGACCTAAAGCTATACTATACTCATAATATATATAATAATCTAATATAATTTTTATTTCAGTTGGTTTTTACGTGCCTATTTTTTGTACTGGAAGTCAGCTCACAACAGTATACAACTCCAGTGCCAATTTTAAAACAAATAAATCGGCACAATGCTGATGGTTCATATACATATGGATACGAGGGTGCAGATAAAAGTTTTAAAATTGAAACTAAATATCCTGATGGAGAAGTTCACGGGAAATATGGATATGTCGATGATCAAGGGCAGGTACGTGAAGTTGAATATGGAGCAAGTAGACGTGGCTTTGAACCTCAAGGTAAGATCATACAAAATATTTTCTATATTATTATAACATCAATATTTCTTACAATTCATAACTATATAGGAAGTGACATAAATGTTGCTCCACCGACTTTAAAAAGCAGTAATCCATATCCGTTGGGTCCCAACGAAATCGATGATGGCCAATACCGAGAAGATCCCGGAGTCTACTACAACAGCAACAACAATAACAGAAACACGGCTCCAATTACATTCCCTCAGAATAACTACCAACAACCACGTCGTCCACAGTGGACGCCCCCACCACAACAACAACCCCAGCCCCTGCCACCAAGAAACTATCCAGCAAGCAGATTTAGCCTCGATGGTCTTCAACAATCTTCCCGCCCTCAATGGACACCACCTCCACCTTCAAACCCTCAATATTACAATCCACCTCAGCCCAGATATCAGCCACAACCACAGCCTCAATATAATCCTCCTCCACCATCAAATTACCAACAACCCTATCCAAATATTCCCAATCATCATCATCCTGCTCTCAGAAATATTGACATCGCAAGCGGTTCGTACAGCATAGATTACACAGGCAGGAAGTGAGGAAATAATGCCCTCAATTATTTTATATATATAAAAAAAAAAAAAAACAAAAAAAAACAATTTAATTCATATATAAAAATAAGACTAAACCAAACTTTTATACCTTAAGAGGCCTGTGTTCAATAAAGTTGACATTTTTATTGTAATTTCAATGTAACCAAACTACGTCTTAGTCTACTTAGACTTTAATCATAATATATGTTTTTCTTTTGAAGTAAAATATGTTATGTTTAATGAACTCGAACTGGTTTCATTTATTTTGTCTGTTAAGCAACATTATTGCCAACTATATATTTTTTCTTTAAGTCCTGTTTTCTTAGGGAAAATAAATTTATTTGTTTGTTTAAAAATAAAATTATTTTTTATCTAAAAAATATATTCTTGGTAAAACATTTTGGAAAAGAAGCAGCAGTGATCCTTGTACGGTATAATTAGTATTAAAATACTATATTTTCTGACATAAAAACAGAAAGGGAGTTAGGAATTATTTTTTTAACAATCGTTTTTGTTTAAATAATTTGTCATGCCTTAATATTTTTGATCGTATCTAATGTAATTAAATTAAAGTATTTTTCCCTGCCTATACCACTACTTCTTCTTGTGTAGTTTATCAAATGTAAAATATTTAACACACTTTTTTAAAAAAGTATGAAATAATTTTTGTTACATTAAAATGAGTTTAAAAAATTTATTAAAAAGAACATTTATGATTTTACATTTTAAATAAATTAATAACAATAACAAGAACTTAAAAAAGAAAATAAACCAATAAAACTATCATTGTGTATTATTTTATTTTCTTATTGCCAGTGCGTAACTGAGTGTCATATTGTATCCATATTTCTTGCATACTCATTTTTATGCTTTGGTTTAGGTGTATACGTAAAAGGTAAATTTTAAACTGTGTATGTATTGTATGCATCACTTGTATAGTCTTTCTGAATCTGGATCAGTCAAGATCTGTTTTATAAAAAGTAATCTTTCAAATTGTGTCTTACCAAATTATGTTCCTATTCTTAAACTATAAATTGTTTTTTTTTTTTTAAACTCATATTTGCCCATATCATGAACTTATCATGGAAATAATACTGTTGGCTAGGAAGAAAATTACCACAAGGCCCACAAGTCAGCAAATTTCATTTCCATCGAAATAAGTACTATATGCAGGGATCCGGTTCAGAAATAAAGCCTATAAAGAGCTTAGGTTCATATGTACATGTATGTATGTATGTACAATAACAATACATACATAAAAGTAAAAAAATAAAATAATTTTCTTACTCACTGGTCAAACTTCGGTAATTCAAAAAGCTGCAATTTATGATTTCTTTTATTGCCCTGAAAAATTATGCTAAATTAAATTACAATTTAATGTTACAATTCAAACTTTAATTTTAATTTTAATTTTAAAATACATAAGAACGCAAGATCTGTTATATGAATTAACAAAAATAAATAAAGCAAGTTGTGACCGCAGATGTTCAACTAATTTGTAGAACGAGAAATTTAATCAATTATTCAATTAATTGTAAACGGTAAAATTCTATTAAACACTTTGTATGTATCTGCTTACAATAAATCTTATTGCTTTATTGGCGTCCAAGTTGGTAACCATAAAAAAAACTACTGTACAAGAATAATATAATGTAATATGTACCTATTGAGTTATGTAATCATAGTACAACACCCAGTTTATATACCCAAAGCTCCATCACATTCCTTTCAACCAACTACCCACAACAGGCTTTCAACATGACTTTGGAGTTTGGACCAATCGAATGGCCAAGTAAATTCATAAACAATAGATATGCAACTGCAACCGTAGTTAAAAAATATTTTGGTTACCTAAATTTTTTTGAAAGTAATTTCAAACAGTGTGCTATGCAAGTGTGCTACTAGGGTTTACATGTAAATGTGAATTACATGTAAATAGTTCACTGAAAGACTGTATAAAACAAACACTACAAAACAATGTGTCCTATATACATATATTATGTATGTACATGTACATACGTACAATAATAATAATTTTTCCACAGCGAAAGTTGTTCTATATATGTATATTAACACAAGAATACAACACTCTTTGTGAGATCGAATTGTTCGGGTTCAAACTTGGGTAGGGTATGGGTTGTGGCCTTGCGGAAGTGGACAGTCAGGCATCAGTATCCACCTTCAAGGCTATCAACATGTAGGTATGTAAGAGATAAAAAAAAATAAAAAGCAGTACAAAGCATATACAAACAATATATAGGTACAAAGAATGTGAGAGTTCGTCATTAACACACGCAATTTAATTTAATTTATTTAATTTTTTAGTTTAGGTATATGCATTGATTTTTAGCGCTATTCTTTCCTTCGTGGATTTTTTGTATGTAGATTGTAGACTGTAGGTAAAAAGAGTGTTTCAGTAGTTTGAGCTGATAAATGAAGTCCGTTTTATTCGGTGGCATTTAAATGGAGTAAAATGTACCGGAATGGGTACAGATTTACTTATTTCCCTCCAGACTTGAAACATGTTTTTTTTTTATGATAAAAACAACTGAAAATATACGTTTGACGGTAACAGGTTTTTGCTTAAGGTACCTACCTCTATTTTTGCTGATTTGTTTTTTGCATTTACTTCAATTTTATGTGGAATAAAATGGTCAATGGTCTTTCCAGTTTTTATTTTTTTTTGGCAACGGATTTGCATTATGCATTTAATAGTACAAGGTACAGATAGCGGTTACATTTGTTCCTGTTAATATTAATACCATTTAATAATGGAATTTCAGTTTTTACTTGAAAAGCTTCAAAAAAATACATACAAATGTACATATCGTCGTCGTTCTTTGAAAACTCCCTAAGTATATTTTTTGAAACTGCGAAACCTTTTCTTAAATACGCCACAGTTAATCAAATAAGATTATGTGAGTCTCAAATTTAATGTCGTTTAAGTTCTAAAAATTAAAAATTACGCAAACACAAAAAAGTTCGAATTGTTGTCAGTAAAAGATCCATAACGAATACTTACTGATTAAAAAAAAAAGCAAAATTGAGTAGGGGAGTTTTTATATGTACGACGACGATATTATGTACTATGTATTCCTTGACAGGTACCGTTATTGACAGTTCGTGGTTTGATTTGTTTTTGCCAAAATGCAGACCATTTTTTAACTACAGTATAGTAAAAACAGTTTGTGTTAATTAAAATCGTTGATAGGTATAGTCTGATTACGTCTGGCAAAGAGAAAGCTGAAATAAAACTTCTGGGACCTAAGTATTTGAAACAATTTTTTGAGTTTATTCAATTATCATATACTGTAGGTTTTTATAGAAAAAAATATCAAAAAAGGAAGTTGTCAAAAAAGGAAGTTCTATTGAAAAATTCAGGATTTTTTAAATCCACACTAAATTAGAATAAACAAATATAAAGAACAAAGATCTATTTTCCAAACTAAAAAGTGATGTTTTTTTTATTGATCTATCTTATAAATACATTAAAGTTATGAACAAAGTAAAAATCCGAAAAATCTTAAACTCGAGATAAAAACGTCTGAAAGTAAAAAAAAAAAAAATAAAAAAATAGACATTGGAGAAATAATTACTAACTGAAAAACCACAATTTTTAGCCCCCACGTCCACCAAAAGCTGTCTTCTATGCAAAACTAAGAATTTTTTGAGAAGTTGAATCTCTTTTGACTAAAATTCACTGACATGCAAAGAAAATCTCAAAAGTTCAGTGTAAGGGAACGGTACTTTTATAAGAAATTCTTTTTTTTTAAACCTGATTTTTACAAATGAAAAGATTCTGCTTGTCAAAACGTGGCCAGGAATTCACTCCAACCACTACGACACGATCACCAAATTGGAAGAACACACCCATATTATAACTAAGAATAGGACACCGGAGAAACGAAAATATTTTTTAAAAAATTACTTTTCTTTTACTAGACACAAATATTAAAATATTGTTAGTACCTAAGTAAAAAAGTATACTTGTTCCAATGAATAGTTACAAAAAAAAAATATATATATATATATACATATATATATATAAATATAAACAATTTTAATCAGAGTTTTAGTCGAAAATAGTGGATCTTCTTCAAGCTTTTCAAGAATACAAAGACTTAAACGGTGAAAAATCGGAAGGTTATAGCTGACTTCAATTCTAATACCAGATCTGGGCTATACTTTGCACGAAGTATCAGATTCATAAAGCTGAATAATTTGAAGACGCTGTGCCTGTCTAAAAGCCAGTTACATCCTAGATCACAGAATCTAAGCATTCACTTTCTCATCAAACACACAATCGCAGCAATTAATTGATTAATTTTTTTCCAAAATTCAAAGTGTTCGATGCAACAATAAAGTTTTTACTATGTAAATAAATATCAATAACATAATGGAAGCATTTAAAATTTTCAGAATTTTCACTTTGCGACATAAAACACATAATAATTATCCCATTCATGTCAAATGGGGTTTAGCCAACCCCAAATCTCTCTGAGGAATTTAAAGAAAGCAATTCAAAGATCAAACAGCAACTGATTGATATACTGCTTCCAGCTTTGTGGTGTCCATATACCCTTATCACTCAATGACTGGCATGCATTGTCCTTCGCCCGGCGGAAACATATGAATCCCATTGTTGACATTAAAAATGGATAATCCTGATTATGAAAAATTGTCTTATAAATATGACATGGATGGAAGTAAATGATGAGGAAATTTCCCAGTCTTGAGAGATTCTACAAAGAAGATCTATTTATAGAATATTTTTTTAAATAGTGTTAAATTATCTATCTAATAAAAGTTGTTTTTAATAAATTTTATTTTTTAGATCAAAATTTCTCCAAGGTACGGGTGATTTGCATAAGATGTAACTTTGACTTGTTAAAGTTGTTCTAAAGTTCCTATTTCCACTTAGTAAGTAGTAAAGTATTTTCTTTTTTCTCAAAAGCATGAGTTTTTGTATTTCATTAAAAATTGGTAAGAAATATTTAATATTTAAAACAAAAATAGTAGGTACCTACTTATTTATGTAAAATTTTGAAGATAAAAACCGGTTCGAACTATTTTTTTTTCAAAATATTTTGTTTGAAAACTAATTTTTCAAAAGATTTGAACTAAAATAACTTAATTAAAGAAGAATATAAAAAAGATTAAGCATGATACGGTGAGTGTTACCTATTTTTTTTATAAGTATTTATGATTTAAGTAATTTTTTTTAGAAAACTGCATCTCCTGCCTAAACATGGCGAAATATACCCCCTCTCCAACGCATTTTTTTTTCTTGCCTTGAACGAACCTATACGCTCTAACTTTTTATCGCATCTTCTGCGAATCACCCTGTAGAATTATTTTTGTTTTTATTGCAACCTAAACTTTAAAGCAGATACTGTATCAAATACCTTGTGAATCACTGTGTACTAGCTCAGTCATTTCAATTTATGTTCGAGTTTAAAAAAGTAGACAAAATTTATGGGTCTATATCCAAATATGAATTATTTCGCGTTTTGGTGCTATGAATTTCCTACCAAGATCGTTTGAATTGTCACCGTTGGATTTCTTTTATATTATACATAACCCTCAAACTATTGAAGCTTTAAAAAAGAAAACTGGTTAATTTATGGCCGAGTTATTGCCCGAAATGTATCGAAAAGTCATCGACAATTACCAAATCAGAATCGAGTTCTGGAAGAACTCCAGTGAAGGACATTTGAATAATGTCATATTTCATCTATAATAGCGAGACCAAAACAATATATTGAAATCAAAATTTAATCTGAATCTAAATCATAAATGTGTTTTATTTAAATTTAATTTAGGAACCATAAAATGGATGACCTTTTGCAATCAAAGGTAAAAAAAAGATAGGGTAAAGTTTAATAATAATTAGAAGGGTGATTTGCATAAGATTCCATAAAAGTAATTAGAGCATTTAGTTTGAGTCCACACAACTCATAACAGTAAAATTTGTACCACCACATCATACATTTCTTTTGATTTGAATGGAATCATTTTATTTCAAGTTCATTTTTATACATGAATAAGTTTGAATTATTATGCTAATGACTAAGATATGCACTTTTTATTTCATTTCAATTTTGGGATCCACTTATTATGAGATTTAGATTGTAGGTTGCAGCTTGCCTTACTAAAATAATGAATAATAAATGTGTTAAGCAATGACGTTTAGATAGATAATATTGTATCTCCCAACATTCCAAAGATTTATTATAGGTGGTTTAAGCAGGGAAGTTAATCTATCAGTTTATACCAATCGCTGAAATATCTTATTGAAAATGGAAATATCCACCTGCGGCTACATGCAAACAAAACTTAAGAAGCGAAGAAGATTTGGGGCTGTTTTTATTCTATCATGGCTCAAAATATTTCAGTTATTTTTTATATTAAAGTAGCTTTTGTGTTTATTCTTTTTGTACTATTGTACCAATTAAAATCAATAAATAAAACTTAAAAAATATATTTCTTCCATTAAAATATCTTTTTAAGGCTTCTTACCAATGTCCGACATGCACATTTTTAAAAACATACCTATGACTGTTATAAAAATCAAATGGGTGCAAGCACCTAAGACTAGGACCGGTCATGAAATGAGAAAAGACAGACTGTGTACTAGCTCAGTCATTTCAATTTATGTTCGAGTTTAAAAAAGTAGACAAAATTTATGGGTCTATATCCAAATATGAATTATTTCGCGTTTTGGTGCTATGAATTTCCTACCAAGATCGTTTGAATTGTCACCGTTGGATTTCTTTTATATTATACATAACCCTCAAACTATTGAAGCTTTAAAAAAGAAAACTGGTTAATTTATGGCCGAGTTATTGCCCGAAATGTATCGAAAAGTCATCGACAATTACCAAATCAGAATCGAGTTCTGGAAGAACTCCAGTGAAGGACATTTGAATAATGTCATATTTCATCTATAATAGCGAGACCAAAACAATATATTGAAATCAAAATTTAATCTGAATCTAAATCATAAATGTGTTTTATTTAAATTTAATTTAGGAACCATAAAATGGATTTTTTGTTTACTGCAATTTATCAAGACTGTCGGGTAGAAGTTTTTTAATATATCACTAAAACAAAACTTATAGCACAAAAATGAAAATCAAGAAAACGAAAAAATGAAAAACACTCCCTAAGTTATGAAGTGAATTCAATTAATTTTTTAATATTTTTAGTTCTTAGTTCTTCTTTTTTTTTGATTTACCATATCTTCAGGGATAACATCGACTTCTTCGTGAATATTCAACAAAGTTAATCCGTTCAGACAGTTGTTGTGCCCCCAGCCACGTTTTTAACCATCTCAAAGTGGAAAACGAACGCCAGGGCGTTCACTGGTAAGTGTAAGCATACAAAGAACTTCATATTAAGTTTATCAAATTAGGATACAAATCCGAATTGCAAAACGGAAGTGAAGTTTCCGGTATATTTATTTCGGTTTCAATCTTCCACATTTTGTTTCCATATCTAAATTTTAAAATATTGCTACCTCAGTCTGTTCAATTTCATTTTATTTATTAAGCCTAAGAGTTCATACAAAAGAAATTCACAACTCGAAGTGAGTACCATTATATGAAAGTGAAATATGAAATATGACCGGTTCTTCAATCATTTCCACCAAAAAATTTGCATTTCCCAATGTACGGCAACATAGGAACAAATTTAAGTTGTGATATTGACAAATACTTAAAATACAAATTCTGAAATAAGAAACAATTATTATTTTGGATATTTTATTTTAATTCAAAATGACTCTTATAGAAATTTAAAACTGAGTATCTTGAATTCATGTGAAAAATTATAGGTTCATAAAAAATGTACTCAAGTGATGTACAAAATGTTGTATATTTTATAATATTGTTTGGAAAAACCTAGGCAAAAATTAACCTTTTAATTGTTTCAAAAATTGCATAATTCAATTTAAATTTTTAAGATTAGGTTCTTACATATATGTATAATTCAATTAAAATATTTAATATAATTTTTATTTTATTATTTATTTTGTATATTTTCCAACCTTTTTAAATGCAAAAAAAGATAATAGGTACAATAAGAGAGTATATTGTGTAAATGGGTGAAGTTTATTCAGGTTTTGCATGGGATTTCATTCCGTTTTATGGTTTTTTTAAAACGGAAAAAGAAAGAAAAAATTAAATGTATGAAATCGTTTTGGGACTTTTGCCTGATTGTAGGAACATTTCTTTGAGTTTCTATGAATACTGAGATTCATTTGAAATTTTCAAACGAATAACGTTTGGTATGAAATAGTGATTACAATATCCATACGTACAGTTTTTTTTTTTTGTAATGGAAATTAAAGAATCATGTCGATTGTGGAATCCGAAATACTTAATCCGCAGTGATTCTCAGTACAGTGTTCTCTTTTGTTTTGACGACAAATGGGTAAAGGAAAAGAGAGCACTGCACTGAGAATTAGTGGTACCACTTTACTTCAATTGAAGTAGATCTACTGCTTTTTTTTCGAAAAAAATTAAAATCTACTTCCTTCTTCACCAAAATATGGAAATCTACTTCATTTTAAAAATCTCTGCTTCAACGTACTTCAATTTTCCAGAAAAAAGAGCAAATGTACTTATTTTCTCCGTTCCGCCGCAGCAGATCACAAGTTCTCTGAAATGAACTTTATCCAATTAATCGAAACCACCAACAAACTCTATCTGCGGAACTGTGGATGTGGAAAGCATTATGCTCTGCAAAGAACTCATCAAACAAGAAAATGCTTCAAAAAAAAAAAAAAAAAAAACACAATTTGACCGACCGAAAAATTTGTTGGCTTATTTTCAAAAATATAAGTTAGTTAATGAAAATATAACTAAATGAAAACCCAATGCCAATTTAAAGTTTTTTTTGTTTGTGTCTTTTCAAAGACTGAAATATTTTTTATTTATTTTACTTATATTTTTTTGAAAAAAACATACTCATTGTATAGGTACCTAATATTTTATAAAACCATGTACATAAAATATACATCTGAAAATGAAGTTCAAAATAACGTAGGTACCTATGCTTTTTGCCTAAATGTGTTATATAAACAACCTATGTTTATATGAAGTCTGAGAGTCAGTTTTTGTTTTTAGTTATTTTTCGTTTAATTAGATTAAATTTATATAAAAAAGTTCATTTTGAAATCTACTTCGATTTTTCTCAATCTACTTCACTTTTTTCTTGAAATCTACTTCAACTTTTTTTCCGGAAGTGGTAACGCTGCTGAGAATCACTGCGGATCCAGTACTGCGTAATCTCTTTTCTTTTCAAGACAAATGGGTAAGAAGAAAAGAGAGCACTGCACTGCGAATCACTGCGGATCGATAATTGCGGTTTTTATAATCGACGAAGGGGGCTCGAGCCCCCTTAGACCCCCCTGTGTACAAGTCTAGAATTTTTTTTTTTTAAATATGAACAAAATTATAATTGTGAAGTAAAAATACCTAAAAAATTTATTACAATTGTATAATATTCGGACATAGTTCTATTTTTTTTGTCCAAGGCGCCGCGCCGCGCCGTACTATGAGACGGACAGAACTGCGGGACACATCGTAACATTAATTTTAATCAAAATCCTCTGTTCAACTATTTTTACTTATCCAAAACATGCCTATACTGACCTACTTACTACTGGCCGTCACAAATTAAAAAAAAAACATTTTCGATGGAAAATTACAATTCAATATTTGGAACTAACAGAGTTCTTGTGTGATTTTTATATTTTAACTGATAGCTATTAATCAGTTAAAATATACGCTTATTCAAAGTTTTTAAAATTTTCTTTTACCTCTGCTGAAAATGAGATTATTTGTTTTATCTTTATCTTTATCTTTATCTTTATCTTTATCTTTATCTTTATCTTTATCTTTATCTTTATCTTTATCTTTATCTTTATCTTTATCTTTATCTTTATCTTTATCTTTATCTTTATCTTTATCTTTATCTTTATCTTTATCTTTATCTTTATCTTTATCTTTATCTTTATCTTTATCTTTATCTTTATCTTTATCTTTATCTTTATCTTTATCTTTATCTTTATCTTTATCTTTATCTTTATCTTTATCTTTATCTTTATCTTTATCTTTATCTTTATCTTTATCTTTATCTTTATCTTTATCTTTATCTTTATCTTTATCTTTATCTTTATCTTTATCTTTATCTTTATCTTTATCTTTATCTTTATCTTTATCTTTATCTTTATCTTTATCTTTATCTTTATCTTTATCTTTATCTTTATCTTTATCTTTATCTTTATCTTTATCTTTATCTTTATCTTTATCTTTATCTTTATCTTTATCTTTATCTTTATCTTTATCTTTATCTTTATCTTTATCTTTATCTTTATCTTTATCTTTATCTTTATCTTTATCTTTATCTTTATCTTTATCTTTATCTTTATCTTTATCTTTATCTTTATCTTTATCTTTATCTTTATCTTTATCTTTATCTTTATCTTTATCTTTATCTTTATCTTTATCTTTATCTTTATCTTTATCTTTATCTTTATCTTTATCTTTATCTTTATCTTTATCTTTATCTTTATCTTTATCTTTATCTTTATCTTTATCTTTATCTTTATCTTTATCTTTATCTTTATCTTTATCTTTATCTTTATCTTTATCTTTATCTTTATCTTTATCTTTATCTTTATCTTTATCTTTATCTTTATCTTTATCTTTATCTTTATCTTTATCTTTATCTTTATCTTTATCTTTATCTTTATCTTTATCTTTATCTTTATCTTTATCTTTATCTTTATCTTTATCTTTATCTTTATCTTTATCTTTATCTTTATCTTTATCTTTATCTTTATCTTTATCTTTATCTTTATCTTTATCTTTATCTTTATCTTTATCTTTATCTTTATCTTTATCTTTATCTTTATCTTTATCTTTATCTTTATCTTTATCTTTATCTTTATCTTTATCTTTATCTTTATCTTTATCTTTATCTTTATCTTTATCTTTATCTTTATCTTTATCTTTATCTTTATCTTTATCTTTATCTTTATCTTTATCTTTATCTTTATCTTTATCTTTATCTTTATCTTTATCTTTATCTTTATCTTTATCTTTATCTTTATCTTTATCTTTATCTTTATCTTTATCTTTATCTTTATCTTTATCTTTATCTTTATCTTTATCTTTATCTTTATCTTTATCTTTATCTTTATCTTTATCTTTATCTTTATCTTTATCTTTATCTTTATCTTTATCTTTATCTTTATCTTTATCTTTATCTTTATCTTTATCTTTATCTTTATCTTTATCTTTATCTTTATCTTTATCTTTATCTTTATCTTTATCTTTATCTTTATCTTTATCTTTATCTTTATCTTTATCTTTATCTTTATCTTTATCTTTATCTTTATCTTTATCTTTATCTTTATCTTTATCTTTATCTTTATCTTTATCTTTATCTTTATCTTTATCTTTATCTTTATCTTTATCTTTATCTTTATCTTTATCTTTATCTTTATCTTTATCTTTATCTTTATCTTTATCTTTATCTTTATCTTTATCTTTATCTTTATCTTTATCTTTATCTTTATCTTTATCTTTATCTTTATCTTTATCTTTATCTTTATCTTTATCTTTATCTTTATCTTTATCTTTATCTTTATCTTTATCTTTATTTATCTAATATTGTATAGGTATCTAGATACATATAAATATTTGAGTTGCTGTATACATGTGATTATATTAATAAGGACCATATTCTATACTATAAGTAAATACAAAAATCTCTACATAAGCGAATAAAAATACTGCAAACGTCGACTTCATTCGATCACTTTTGATCCACTTTAAATTCACTCATTTTTGAACGGACATCAAACCTCGTAAGTCAACTCTTTGGGTTTGTCCAGAGGTGTGTCGGTTGTTTAACCTAGAGTTAAACTTGTTTTCTTAACTTCCGATTTGTTTCTTAATAGCTATATTCTATTAATGGCAACATCTTTCCAATACTCGTTGTTAAATTTGCTTGTAATTTCATTCCAACTGTTAATCATATAATTTACCATATACTATAGTATAGCAAGAAATCGAATCTCATTTGTTGTATCTAAAGACAACAACAAAAACAAAATTGGAGGATGTTAATAAGTTGCCATTTTTTGTTTCCTTGAGCTTTCCAATATGAAAAGGTATATTTATATAGAATAGACAGACACCTCCACTGTTATTTGATTAGTCATTCTTTTGGACAATATTCTATATGACAAAAGCTGTAGGACTTCCAGCCACGTATCCCACTATACGTATCTCATATTGATACATATATGTTTTATATGTTTTTTTTAATTTAATTATTTTTTTTATATACATATCAATCAAAAATAGCAAAATTGCATATGTCTGCTTTTTTAGTGTGAACACTGCAAATAAGTAAATACCAACAACAATGAATATCGTCACCAATAACGTACCAACATCGTGTATAAGTACTTCTAGGCTCTATTTCTACTTAAACCAATACCCACTTAAATTTCTTCTTAAAGTCTTGTATGCTGTTATTTTCACTGTATACGTATTCGACTCTGTATCCATATTACCTATCCAGCTGCAAAATAATGGTATCTTATGCTATCCAATTCGAAGGTGCTTATATCAAGGTATAAAAGCCCCCACAGAGTTTTACAAGTGTTCAGTTATATTAGAGATTTATATATCATATGAAGTGTTAACGGTAGTTTAGTTATAGAATTTTTAAATAACTAAACTATATCGAATTAACTTTTAGATATAATATACAAAAATATATACGAAAGCAAAAGAACAAGGAACAAAGATAGTTTTGTATCTTTGTATTCCCTATATAAAACAAAAATTTTGTCAAAAATAAAAATATTTTTTTTGTGAAATGAGTCTGGTACGTGAGAAAAAGAAAATCTATAAAATTTCCTCTGATGACATTTAAACTATAAATGATACATGCATTGCAAAATAAAGATACAATCTCAGTGCGCAAAATAGAAATAAAAATGTGAAGTGAAAAAAAAAATATATAGCTCCCACTAAACTGTTAAGAGTTAGTCATGGATTTATTCGTATATTAACCTGATTTTCGATGGCTTAATTGCATCCAGTGCTATTGGTGTTTTTTTTTTAGTTTGTAGTTGGTTATGGTACAACAGAAAATATTGCAAAAGAGGTGAAGTGAATTTAATGCAATTATCTTGTTGGTTGAATTATTTTATGCACAAGCATATTCTAAACCGTATATACAGCGTATACACCCAAAGTAATGACATAATGGAACATTCCCCATGACTATGGAGGCGCAACAAGGCATAGTAGTACCTCCATGGAATTTCAAACTTTATGGTACCTACATATATAGAGTGCATCTGGTTCTGAAACATAAACCACTTCTTTTTCCGCTAAATAAAGTTCATTATTTTAACTTGAAGATAAAAGTCTGAAGAGGAAATTTCTATTTAGTCAGGCATCAATTATTGTTGAGAAAAGTTTTTGGATTCTAAAATTACAACAAAATTATCTTTTTAGCTTCGTGGAATATTATTGTGCTCGATTGTGAGTTTGGTAGTGTCACAAGATTATCAGGACTTTGATCCTTCTGCACGTTCCGCACCTCCTAGGATACGTTCAAATGTGGGTGGTGGTAGTTCGGAAGCTGCACGACCTGGCCCAGTGGCAATTTTGAAACAAATAAATAGGTGAATAAAAGAAATTGAGATCTAGTCGGAATCGAGTAAGTCTTAATTTTGTAACTTTTTTCTTAAGGCACAATGAAGATGGTTCCTATACATATGGCTACGAGGGGGCAGATGGTTCGTTTAAAATAGAAACTAAGCTTGCAACTGGTGAGGTCAAGGGCAAGTATGGCTATGTTGAAGAGTCTGGCAAAGTCAGAGTAGTTGAATATGGTGCTAACAAGTATGGATTCCAACCTTCTGGAGAAGGAATAACTGTTGCTCCACCAACTTTGGTTGATGAAACAACAAATAAGAATCGAGAGGTTCCAGATTATGAAGATGAAATAAGACCCAATCGACCTTATGTAAGTTGTTGTGTTAAGATCTTTTTGATGTAGAAACCAAACAAAATAACTTCTTATTTTTAAAAAGGCTCGTCCAAATCGTCCTCAGCCAAATCCACGTCCACAACCTATCCAGCCTAGACCACAATTCCCTCAGTACGACGATTACGAACAAGAAAGTCGTCAGCAATACGCTCCTCCACCACAACAATCTCAACCAGGTCCACCAAGACTTCAAATACCGGGTGCCAGACAAACAGATGTTGTTTATTCTCCTCAGCAGCGTCCAGCCCGTCCGGAACTACAGTTCTCTCAAAGCGTGGTAAAAACTTTTTAATCTGCCTTTCAATTTATCAAGAAATGCATTTTCTTCTATTTTCTAGTCTTTTGGTGGAGATCAATCGAATCTTAGACTTTCGAGACCATCGTACGCACCGGTGCCAAGTGGCAATACTATAAATCATGAGCCAATTAGGCCAGTCGTGGAACCTGTTCAGTATGGTCCACGTTCACAACCACCTCCACCACCACCACCGCAACAGCAGCCCAGTTACAGAGCCCCACAACCACAACAAGCTCAAGGTAGAAGTAGCACTAGTCTATTGGACCAGTTAGCTAAAGACTATGCCTTGCCACAAAGTGATACACAACCTTTACATGATATATCATTTGGTTACTATTAAGGCTTAAGCCCTAGAAAGAGTCTGAAAAAAAACTAATTAATAACAGAACAAATTAAATTAATTTCAAAGTGATAAGTTTAAATATGTATAATGTATATAAATGAAAGAAACAAGATTCCTCTTTCTAGAGACCGATTAAGTAGGGTGTGTACTGTTTTTTTTTTATTTTATTTAAAGCTTAAATTATAGTTTAAACTAAAATTTAAAAGAGTTGAAGTGCATTAAGCTCAAACCTTGACATACCTGTGCATATAAATAAAAGAGAGTGCGTGTAAAGTTAATATCCAAATAGGTTTATGTATATGTTTTTATATTAACAGCACAAGTTCATTATTTTATTATTTTACATTAACATTAAAAAAATTAAAAAAAAAATCAAGGTTAATTAGCTTGAGAAAATTAAATTCACCTTTCAATTAAACCGCAACTTTATAGAGAGGAAAACAAAATTCCTGGCTTGCCCTAGAAGGTCAAATTGTTAACAAGTATGTGATCAATGCACATGCGTTCAAAGACATTCGTGTTGCACACATGTTTACGCATTCACAGAAACTACGATCAAGGTAATGAATATATAGGCGGAAGTTTTGAAACATTCTGCGTGAGGTATGCAATGACAATGACTTTGTTTTCAATTGGTCTTGAATAAGGATTAACCTCGATACGGACTTTTTTTTATTATTGCGACTTGATCGATTTCATGCTTTTTTTATTTGTATACCTCGCATTCGTTATAGTGATAAGTAACTAGCGCATAACCTTCAAGTTTGCTCAATTTTTTTTAAAAGAAATAAACAAAAATTTCATATTAGTAGCTTTTTTAAAATTTTTGAAAATTGCAAAATTGGCATCAGAATAATTTGTAATAGACCGGACTTTGCATTTTATAGTTCCTAAAAATTTTAAGTACATATACAAAAATTGTTTTCGTATTCCATTCCATTTTCCCACCTTCATTTAAATCAAATTATTGTTTTCAATTCCTATTGTTTGGACAAAAAATATTTACCCTGCAATTTTGAACATGTTTTGTCCTAGATCCAACACTCTCTAGTAAGTGCCACAAGAAGATATGAGAGCGGCAAAGATATATGGGGTCTCCAACCCCGTATAACTCATTGACTATACATTGTGGTATTTACCGATTCTTACACTGGTGTGAACAACTTTGGATAAGACGATTAACTAAGTGAAATCCAACGATCACCTTGTTTGCGTACAAGCTGCACGACTCATTACCCTACACCGAATATTCTGCTTCCTCTGACATTTATTTAGAACAAACGGCTGCAACACAGAAATTTATCTCAAAGCTTTTTCACTGCGGATCATTAATGCAATTCTCACTGCTTTGTTCTGAATTCATTAAGGCCCGGAGCACACATGCGTTCTTTTAACGCGCGGTACCGCAAATCCGATGAAAAAAAGTCTGCATTGCAGATTTTTAAGATACAAAATTAAGGTACCTACTTCATAAATATTTGTATTTATACATTAAATATTAAAAGCAACAATGTAAAAAAAGGGTTTTTGGAGGTTGGAACGTTCGAAAAATTCCTATAGGTATGTATTTATAATTCATAATAATCTCTGCTATGTTCGTAAACAATTATTAGGTACTTACTTACTGATGTAGTTAGCATAAAAATCAAATATAATCCCAATGTTTTGAAATTCTTTTTTCTATTTAAATGGCACAAGTTTGACAATATTTTTTTTTAGGAGTGAGGACAATATCTGCAGTGCAGATTTAGCGATTTTGGAAGTCTGAGACCTGCATTTATGGCAATGCTGCTATTGCATAAAAACTTTCTTTCGAATTTAATTAGCGGCAAAATTACGCATGTGGGCACTGCTCAATAGAAAACAATGTACTGAAAGGTACAACCGCGTGTGCGGTGACGCAGCGGTCTCGTAGAAACCTGCGAGTCTTTTTACCCGCAAGAAATTCGCAGCGTCATCGCACGTGTGTGTGCACCGCTCAATTTATTTGTGAGTACTGTAAGACGCAAAGGCGCGTTAGAAAAACGTATGTGTGCACCGGGGCTAAAATCATTACTTCACGAAACTTTCAAGTAATAGTCTAAGAGCTAGCAACGTTTTAGACAAATCATTTCAACAGTCATGATTTTTTAATATGTTGTATTGCTCACTAAGTCAAGTGAAATTTTGATGGTCTGGCTGGTGGGATACGTTGCGTTTTTCTGTACGCGTCACTTTGTCATTTCGTTCTATAAACTGTCTGCAGTTGGAAAATACAGGTCTGGCAGGTGTCAGACGTTGCAAAATAAATAAATAAAATAAGTGTTTTTAAGTTATTTTAAATAATATCTTTTATTTATCTACTTTACTAGAATGAGTGGTTTTAATCACTAGTTCACTTTTAACTAAAAAAAAAAAATAAATTCAAAGATTCCAAAAAAAAAATACATACATTGTACAACATTTTAAAGCAATAAAGTTATCTTTTAGATACTACAATTCAAAAAATCATTCTTCGAAATCATCATCTCCACTTTCTTCTTCACTAGAATATGATTGATCAGGTTCTGCAGGGACTAGAAGACTCAAAGTTTCTGCACTAAATATAGAATGTTTTTTTTCGGAGCTCTCCTCATAGTGTCGTACCGGTTATTAAAGGATTAGATGATAACAAGAGCCTGTTGAAAATGTCTTTAAGGCACGCTTCGCATGAAAGTTTTCTTCTAAAGTTTTGCCTATAGGCCTTGAAGTGTTTGTTTCGGGCTTCAGCAGCTTCTTCCGATAGTTGTCCTATTGGAAGAAGCGCCTTTGAGATAACTTCAGACCCATGGTGAAGAATTTTATGCAAAGTATTGGTGACATTGGGTGCCAGCTGTATAATTTGACATATAATTCTTTTGTTTCTCTAGCGTATAGTTGAAAATATATAAATGAAAGTTTGTAGTCATCAAAAAAACGTCTACTCGTGTTGCCATAATTAGAACTACCATAATTAGCCAAAGGCATACCAACGATTAAACCCATTCCTCTTAAAAATCTCTTTTGAATTTCTTTTTTTCGTTCTTGTACGAGAGCCTTATTAGATTCAGATCTTTGTTGCCATTTTTTAGTCGGTAATTTGTATGCCAAATGTAAAATGTGTTCAAAAAATCTTATTCGTACATGTAATTTTGAAAGGCCGAAATTTAAAGCATCTTGATTTGGTTCTTTTGTTTCCGTTAAATTATTAGATTCTTTTGACGTTGCACCACAAATATAGCATCTCATGGTAGAAGTTGTCTGAGTTGCTGCATTGCAAACCTTGCCATCAACCATCGTAAATAATATCATATGCTTTATTTTCTATATTCGGTTGATTCTAAAACATTGATCTTTGACTGTAAATATTGAATTTCAGATTGAGTTTCTTCAGCAGATTCGTGTATAAATCGAATGCGCATTTGTTTACAGTATCGTGGGGAGGATGGAGTGGGATTTTACCAAAAGATCTTGTTCTTAATTTCTCCAGTAGTAAGTCGTAGTGGTACAAAGGAAGATTGAAAAATGTTTGCATCTGATTCGTCCTCGCTTGCAAACTTCATTTTGTACTCCACTTGTTTGGATAATGTGTCTATTACTTCACTGAAATATAAAAGGAACCTGGATGCTGTAATATCCAGCAAGGATTGCAGTTCTACTTCTGCATGTGTAGCAGTAACTTGATATGACTCTATAGGAGGATAACATTCTTTCATAGCTCTTTGCAAAATGCTATAACTTGGGTAAAAATCGGTGTTAGAAAATCGTACAGCCTCATACTGGGATTTAGAAAGTTCAGCTTCTACGAACATACTTAATGTTTTAAATGGTGACAGTTGTCTAATTTTTGCTTCAAAGCTGATCTATATGTTTTACCTCGTGTAAGGCTTTTAGATAAATCTTTTAACACCTTCGAATCTTCTAATCTGCCAGCAGAACGTAACTTCATTTGCGTTGCGTAAGTTATTTTCTCGACATTTTCTGAGCGTAGATTTTCTATTTTACGTCGTTTGCTCCTTTCGCTTAACTCGATAAGTTTTTTTCTGGGCGATAATTATTGTGTTCTATTGATGAATCGTAATGCGTTATTTACATAGGTCCTTGCATTTGGGATTGATATTGATGTGTAGCTATCAAGTCAATTGCTGTTTTTTCTGTTTTTTTCTCAAACTCACTTGTCTTTCTTCCAGATGCTAACCATCTTACCCTGAATTGGTGCTTTATAATAGACAATTTGTGCTTAATATCTTTATTCTTGTTTCTATCTTTAAAATATTTCTCAAACACCAGTTACTCCATGGAATCGAGCTTACTATTAAAATTTGCATTCGAACTACTTTGCATCAATAAATATAAATACCTCCGGGTAATAAAATTAACTCTTACAGACCCTACAATTCAATTTTTCTATAACTTTTATTTTAAAAAAAGCTCTAAAATACATATCTGCATTTTTCTGCAGCTACTTTAAAGTAAAGTTCTATTCTGAGTAATGGGACTTTATGTTGAAACCTAAAAAAAAGCATAGAAATGCTTAGAAATATATTAACTTTCTTTTTGTTTATAATTATAATTAAAAAAATGCTCAATTTTAATGCATGTATATTTTGAGTTTAAATCCAAAACAGTGATTAAAAATTTTGATGTCAAAATACGGTAAATACCTGATTCTTGTGATTCCATGTTGAACAAATTTCAAAATAACTTATTTAATAAAAACGACAGCACTTTAATTATGAGTCTGAAGAACGTACTTTTCAAATCAAATGATAAGTTTACTTAGAAGCATGCACGTGGTGACAGGAAGTGATCAAAAAAAAAAGATGGCCACCAATTTTTAGTTCAATGTATAAGCTCTTTGGAAACATAGTTTTAAAAAAAGTGTTACCATTTTAAGAAATTATATTAATGGCCAGGTTTAAGTGTTAAATTCCACACTATGCAGTTGTGAGTTGGAGCAGTAGAGATTATGTAGTAGATTATAATACCAAGCATCAATTTAGTTGACAGGTGAGTTGACAACTAAAATGAATCGTATATTGACTGCTTTAAGAAGAAAAATATGGTTTCAAATATGTTCTGTATAATTAGTACAAAAAGGCATCTTCATTGAATATCTGCCAAGTCTTTTTTTTGATCTGGTGCGTTTAAGTTTTTTTTAGAAAAAAAATTGTTAAAACTACAATTTTAAGTGAAATTGAAAAAAAGGCAGATGTTCATGAAGGTATTTAATTTTATAAATCTGTGTTGAAATTGTCTTAATGTTTGTTTGTTGAATACAAAAAATTGTGTTATTATTCAAAGAACAAAAAAAAAATTGTTTTACCCTGTTTGTTTTGGAAAAGCTAAATATGTGCCTAAGTTTGCTTTCAAAATAAATTATGTGTTTTGGATAGCTGTGAACGTCTAATTTCTGGAAATATATGTGATAAAACTCGCAAAGATTTGCGAAGCCTTTTTTTGCCCACTTTTAAGAAAAGATTTCTGGGTCCCAAGGAAGGAATTTTTTGATGTTTGGTGTTCGAACTCGACTCGATCGATTAAGACAAAAAAAACTTCGAGAATATATTCCGAACAAGTTTAATTCATCAGAACCAAGAAACTGTTGAAATACTGCTAAACTTAAGAGAATCATCAGTTCAAAATATGTATTTCTAAAAAAAAATTCAAAGATTTTTTTTTGGTCGCGAAAAGGCGGGGGGTGGGGGAGATATTATGTTTACGATAACCGCAACTTACTACCTACACATGCCTATCTACCTTTATTTTTACAAATTAGTATAACTAAAAATAAGATATTTTTTATTTAAGAAACCTTAATGTTTCGAAACTAAAAAAATTCGGTTAAGAACTTGATTGCAACCAATTATTGCTATACATGAACGCATTTGTGGTTTCTATTCACACGTTTTTTAATCGCAAATAAGGCTAGAACGCACTTGTGATTTCAATCACGCGACTATTCATTCAGTTGCAAAAAACCATGTATTTCATTTTTAGCTACTATAAAATCGTATGATTGAAAAATATTAGTGCGTGTATGTTTATTTCTTGCTGCGGCCACGATTTAGATCGCAAGTGTGAGCACAAACGTGTAATTGCATTTGATTCATTTTAACTTGCGAAGTCGTAAAAGTGGATCTCGTAATTCTGTCCGTTCTTTCGGGTTTGTCGATTTTCTTCAAACTTGGTACCTAGCGTTTTTTGGGAATACGTTAACACCTTTTTTCCATCTTTTTAGGTCCAAAAATAAGAGTTAGCAATTGTTAGCAAATAATGAAAATCTAATTTTTTTCAAAAAAGTTCAATAATTTTTTTTATAAAGTGGCTACCATTTTAATATTATTTATTTTTGATTTTCTCAAAAAGAGTTCAACTGATTTTGATCACTTTTTTTTATAGAGAATGTTTTAAAAAATTTTAAAAGAATTGTAAACCAAAGTTAAAAAAAAAGTTTGGATTTTTAAAAAAAGTTGCAAAACTTTTTTTGAGAATTTAATATGTAATTCAAAAATGACTCAGTCTAATTGACAAAACTTGGCACTCAGCAGTTTTTTAACATTGTCTAGGAGAATTAAATAAAAACTATTCTTACAACCAACAATAAACGATACCTCTCATATACAAGTGTTTAAAAAGAAAATCTATCAAAAACGGCTCCTACAATTTTGATTTAATTTAAATTTTTATGTGAGCTAATATCAGTATAAATTAATATAAGTTATAAATTTTATCTACTATTTATTGACAGTGTTTCTCATAGAACCCTTTTTTTTCATTATCTGTTGAATCGATTTTAATGAAATTTTTCACGCAATAGTTTCTAATAAGTTTTAACCTTAAAAAAATTTCAAATCTAGTTTTTTGAAATTCGATATTTCGAATACGGGTAAATGATTTTTATTTTAAAATTAAAAAAAAAATGCGAATCAATTTTATTTCTTAAAAATGTTTACAAAAATTTATACATAAGAAATTACATATTAATGAACGCTCCAATGATTTTCAAAATTTGTTTGCTATAAATTTAGATTTGTTTAAGAAATCAGATGGTGTACATAGCGTTGTTGGTGTCAAAACAATTTCAGATTTAGCTGAATCAATTTATTTTTTATTATATTAAAGGTATTCATGCAACTTCTTTACGAATTTCGTAAAATGATAAGTTTACAGAAAAGTTTTCATGAACGCCCTTTTAAATTCATTAGGTTAGTTAAATGCTGTGTAATTGAATTAGCTGTTCGTTAAACGTCAAATATTAAACTTCAAAATATTTATGTATACAAATAAGCGTGTTCAGATTTCGAAGTTAATTTTAAATGGAGAACCTCTCCCAAAGCAACATGTAATCGGAGCTGAATGTTTCGTAACGGAAAAATGTAAGATACACGACAAAAGTTGTTTTTTTTTTAAAGCCCGACGGGAATTAAATGAGAAAACGATTTCGGGGCAGTGATTGAACGAAAATGAGCGGCAATAATGGTGGATATCTTCTTTTCCTTCAGTTTAGTTCACTTTTGTTATCGGTATTGAAAGTGGTCCCGAGCTCTATGAAAATTCGGAAAGCATAACAAATACAAGTAGAAGCATTTAATTTTGTTTATTCATATGGCCCATTGTGTGGGTTTGTGTAAATTAACAATGCTCATCAATAATAGTCAGGAAATGTAGAAGTCCTAATTATTTTTTTTTATATGAACTTCGTTTTAATTGACAACTTTTATGCCAACAAATCTCTATGCGTTATTTTACAGAACACAGGCAGATTTTATTTAGTTCTCTGTGGTATCTCATATAATATAATATTTATGAACACGCCTAATTCTAAAAGTCACGATGACGTTTGGTTAAGTTTCTCAACAAAATTTGGTTATTTTTCCGCAGCAAAATCCTTGGGTAATTTTAACCAAATTGTGTAAATAAATTTCTCATTCAAAATTTGACAGTTAACTAACCAAATCGTAAACTTAACCAAATGGTAAACTTATCCAGTGTACAACTTTGCGAGAATACCTTTATTGATTTTTTAACAATTTTTCAGTCTATATAATGTAAGTTCCATGCATACGACCTACGGGCAACATGCTACAATATTGTTCATATTTGTGTTCTCACATAATACTATAACTTTAAACTAAACTACGGTTTTGGCTGTTGGCCAATATTTAATCAGATGAATAGTTTCTCAATTATTCTGACTTTAAAACCACAGTGTGATCGTATATAAGAGCAAGTTCGTGCGACCCAGTCGTGAATTTTATTTTTATATTTTGGTACTTTATAGTTATGGTTTTTTTTTTATTCTAGTACAAAAATGGTGTGATTTTTTCGAATCGGGTGGAATTTTGAAAATCTCATCTGGCATTTACATATATGTAAAAAGAAAACAATATTTTGCATAAATATAAAAAGTTTATTACATACACGTTAGTTATTTTTTTTTTTCAATTTACATTCAGAGCACTTACAATTTTAAAAACATTCTATCACTATTAACAAAAAACAAATAAGCAATAAAAATTAGTAGTACCTACACTGCAAATTTCTCAAATTGAACTTAAATTATTTAAAAACTATTGTGACAATCACTTTTCTTTTTTAAATGTAACATTTTTCGCAATAATGTATGTATGTACGAGTATTGTTCTTGTCAGTGTTACATCTTGGAAAGCTGATCTATCAATTAAGCATTTTAAGGCTATTTTTATGCCACAGTTTAAAATTAATATAATTCATTATGCTATCACCAGATGATCACCTCAGTAATATTCATCTGTAAAAGAAAACACATTTAGTTTTAGTTAAAATAATAAAATTAACATTAACGAAATAAAAATATGATAAAATCAAAAATTCATATATAGCAAACAAAATAATTTGTAAACCCATAATAAGTGTTTATATTTTTAACTATTTGAAGAAATGATTCATAATATACTTACTATAATGCTTACATTATCACATTATTGTAGATTTTGTTTAAAGTTTAAATTAAAGATTGTGAATTGATAAAAATAAATAGTTCATGCAAATCGTCCCTGACTATGATATATGGTTCCTTTGTGTTGTTGTTGTTGTTGTTGCTGTTTTGTTAAATTACGTCAACATATTACGATTGAACATTTCAGCATTGCGTATCTGAGAATTCCTGAGATACTCGAACTTTCTAAGATTTTCCCTTATGTCACGTCTTCGTTGGAATTGGGTGTCGATTTTATTTTCCGCCGGATTAAAGTATGTGTACTGTTGTGCTTTTGACTGATGGGGGTAACTTGGACCTAATGACGAGGGTGGGGATGATCGATATGGGTCAATGTTTACTTTATAACTTGTGGATTTGACTATGTTCTTTAGGACACCGTTCGCAGAACTGGAAGGAGGAGGAGGTTGGAGTGTGTTTAGGGTGTTGTCATGATGTGGATTGGAATATAAGTATCCGTCGGCCTGATTCGATGGGGGGGAAGCAGTGTCCTTATTTCTGTGTGCCATTTGGCGGTAAATATCGGATGGGTTTTTATTTTCAAAGTTAGAGTGTATTTTGTGTGGAAGCGGTGGCCCATAGGCTGCCGTTATTGATTCGACATGTGATACCGACTCGAGTTGTCTTAGCGGAGGTATGTCGTACTGATTGAAGTCATTAGGTGGCTCCGAGTACGTGTAGCCCTGTTGTTGGTCTTTTTCAATAGTTACTGATGTTTTGGTAATTTCTTTGTGTTTATTTTTGGCAGGAAGTAATTGAAGAATTTCCTGCAGAGATTCCGCTGCCTTGCGTACTTCTTTTTCGGAAAGTTTCGTATGTCGTCCGTAAATATTGAATGCGTCTGAATGTTGTCCTGTGTATGGAATAATATGTTCTAGGTGTTTAAGTTTAATGCTATCAATTTTGTTAAATGAGTGTAAGTATAGCTGTATTTACATTTACATTTCGTTTTATTTTTTTTTTTTTATTTTTGTGAGTGGGGTTTGGTATTTTTGTTGAACGTAGTTAGGTATATATTTAGATACATACCAATTTGAAACATAATTATTTATTTATAACCTCCGTATGTGATTAATTATGTACAAGAAGGAAGCTACATTTCGTATACTGTTAACAATACTCAAAATGTCGTGACGTTCATATATAGAGTTTGCTTTATTTACATAAGGGTTCATTGACGTTGGTTTATTTTAATAAAATCAATTGGTAAATTTTGTGTATACTCACGGCTGGGAAACTCTTATTTAATTGAATTTTCTTTGCCATTTTATTCACCACTTAGTACTTTATATTTATGTAATAAAATTGTTAACATTGTTAAAAATGTAAAAGCACTTATAATTATAAAAAAACATTTTTAACCCTAACATTAATGAATGAGAGCTTATGTATAAATGTTTATAATTAGGTAATTTTTGTTGATATGTTTTTTTAATATGATTTTTTTATATGATGAGTTTTAAAATATGAAAGAAATATGAGATTAAATTTAAAATTGATGTTAAATGGATTGTAAAGAATTCAAATTTACTGTGTGAATTTAATTCAAAGATGTGGTTATAGCTATGTGTAATTAAATTTCTCCAATAATATTGCCAATACATTACGATTGCGGAAATTTTTAAGAGTTTATGCTACTAAATAATAATTTAAAAAATAAAATTTGTTTGTCAATTTTATTTTGGCTTGCAAGTTGTACATAAGTAAAGTAGTGTTATAAAATGAAACAAAGGGTGAAATATACTGGACTTAAGTAACTTCTTTGGCCTTCGTGTTTTAAATGCACCAGGTACCTACTTCCTATAAGCTTTTAGATTTCACTATTTATGAAACAAAAGGAATCCAAAAGGGAACCGTCTTCCCACTAACACTGTCTTCCAAGGATAGAATGTATATTAACTTGAAGGAATTTTTGATTTTACCGGTTCTAAAAAAAGTTTTCTTAGCGTCTCATACTAAATTTTTACTTCCATTCCTTAATATTGACAAGTGTGATAGATGAGAATTTTTGATGAAACAAGGTAACAGTTGTCAAGAATCAGACTCATGAACAATTTAATAATTTTGTAGAATTGTCAGAAAATATACGACAATTGTCAAGTTTTCGGATCACTAAAAACTTGTCATGACAGTGAATTGTCAACAATTTACCGAGAATTGTCATGAATTCTCCGACAAATATATACTGACAATTTTGTATGAGAAAAACCAAATTTACAATACACATATTTGTCAGTATTTACAGTTTCCAATAGTGACAGGCGATTAAGTTTCGGTCAAGTGACAAGTTTGCGATTTCAAATATTTAATAATAATAGGTGCGTTCCTTTACTTTGAAACTCTGTGATTTTCTTCGTGATTTCTTTGTGGAAGAAATTCACTGACCTGCTGGATATAAGTTTTTTTTTATTCCAGTGCTTCAGATGTTTTGCAATCGATGAGTCGTACTGTCTCGACAGATTCATTAATTCTTACAACAACAAAATTGTAACAACTTAAAGCGTTATCGTTTGGTCTTCTGGAAGCCTCCAGAAGCCTCCAGAAGCATTCCAAATGTTTCTGAAATCGTTCATTTGGCGATAGATGACAGTACTCCAAACAAACAAAGGATAATTCGTCATCCTCGTCATTGACAAATTTGTCATTATTTGACAGTGACATAATTGTCATGACAACTTGTCATTGTATTTTAATGACTGTTATGTCACCTGTCAATATTTTATGAAGCTTGTCAGACAAGTGCGAGAAATTCGTCGAATTTTCACCTGTAAATGTTTTTGGAATGACCAAAACCATTTATTAAAGGAATTTCAAACTGAATTTAGGCCTGTATATTCACGACGAATCGCATGTGCTTAGAAGCATCACAAAAGTATTTAAAAACAATTAATGTAGAATAGTTTTTCAGCTATTTTTTGAGATTATACAGATCAGCATTCGACGCTGCGAATAGACATATTCTGTGTATATAAAAGCTCAATGGATTTCCGATGTAAAAAATTTTGCAGATTCCTTCAAATTTCTATGAGACTACAAAAGCAGCGATATGAGAGAAAATATACGAATGGTTTCAAAACGAATCAAGAGTTCATCACTTAAATGCGCTCAGCTACATGTATATATTTTGTTTGCATTTTACACTGAAGACATGGACCCTGTTTAGATTGGGAAGATTGAGTCCGGACTGGTGAGTGGTGAGTGCCATCGTGTTTACATTGAAACTTTGAGTTGCCTCAAAATGCATTCAAACAACAACAATTTCAACATTTCACACATTGAAACAACAACAAAGTAGACTCATGAGTCCGGTTTTTCTGTTTTCTTCGTGCCTCACGAGATTCCTCACCCCACACTTCTCTTGCCTACGAACTGCCGTGATACCGTCCTCAATCTTCCCAATCTAAACAGCGTCATGGAATGTTAGATGGGAGTCTTACATTGATTAAAAGTCAGTGGCGGATCCAGGATTGTGTAATGGGGGGGGGGTCCAACTACAAAATACCACGCAAGGCTTTGTGGTACATTGTTTATGTACATGAAGTTAGCACCGCCATTTTCGATTTAAAAAAAAAAAAACAAAAAAGCACAAACTGAACTTAAAACAGCGCTAGTATAACATTTTATAAGATCATAATTTTGAAAAAACAATTGCAAATTTGCGAATTAAAAAATACTTACGGCACAATGGCAACACAAGTTGAGCACAATATACAGCGTAACTTAATTTTTTTTGAAAATCGAAAATGGCGGTGCTAACTTAACGCTTCCCAAAATGTATTTTTGGCCCTAGATGCTATAAATATTCGAATCATTTTTTGTGCAAATTGCAGTACAACTTTAATGTTTTGGAAAATCGTAATTTTGCAAAAAAAAAACATCCCTAAAATTTCAAAATTTGCAAATTTAAAAAAAAAATATTTACGGCATCACATGGAGTTGAGCACAACACAGTAGGTACAATTTTTTTTGAAAATCGAAAATGATAGTGTTAATTTCACTCTGAAATCCTTTGCAACATTTTCGTTAGGTCTTCAAAGTTGCAGATATGCGATTTTGTTATCTCCTCGATTGTATATCAATTCTTGAGCACAAAAGAGCACAATTACTTACAGTTTTTAGAAAAACATAATTTTGGAAAAAAATCCACACTAAAAGTTCAGGTAGGTATTTACGGCACATCGCATTACAAGTTGAGCACAATACAGTACATTTTTTTTTTTTCAAAATATATATTTGTGTTTAAGTGGAGTGTAAAGTGGTGCTTTTTATACTTGTTGTTTGATAAATTAAAATTTATTTTTATATACTTAGGTATCATATCATGCTTAAAATTTTAAAGATTAATAGAATTTTGTCAACCTTTTAGAGGGTAAAATCACTTACATATATGTAGTATAACTATTTATTTTTTTCGTTATATTTTATAGAAAACTTAACTGTAAAATTTATAATAATAATTTTATAATAATTGTGTTCTTAATTTATTTATTCTTAATTTCAATATTCTTTAGTTAAATAAATAATCTTTATTGCGATATGTGTTTTTTTACTATTAAAGGGTGTTCCAATATTCACGTAAGTAGTAATTTTGTTAGATTTGTTGGAATTAAAAATTGTATTTTTTTTATTGGCTCATAAAATATACAATATAGAGTTACGAATGTATGGAATGGAATACCGGGTGAGTGGCCTCCTCAGTCTTAATGGCACGTGTACTCTTTTTTTGACATTTTCCATGAACGTTCTGCATAAATTTGACTGAATATCGTTGATACAGCGCTCAATTTGCAAAATTCGGACAAAGGCACACGTTGTGGATGAATTTATTTCTGAACTGTTGCTCGTGTATTTTCTGAACCCAAAAAATTACAATTTTTAAGATTAACAAAGCCTTAAGATGAAATTAAACTCATCATTGAAAATGATTTTGTTCGAAAAATCGCCGCTAAACATTCAATATTTCAAATTGTGTATCACACGAACTTAACTTTCAGCTGTCTAAGCTATATTTTTTTTTCAATGGCAACACATTACCGCACAAATAGCGTAAAATTCAAATCCTGTGTGAACTTACAGACACCCTTGACATATTATATAATTTTAAAATTAAGCAAAAATATAAAGGGTAAAGCATAAACAGTATACTAAACCCTCAGTTTCAAAGCCTGCACCTATGGGAGATATGAGATAATTACCACCTTGTTCTCATTTTCTCAAGCTACTATAATGTCAAACGGAAAATGGATTTTCGTTCTACCGTTAGTACATGTGCGTCTTCGATCTGTTTGTTTGTACACGCCAGTTGTAGATACATTGTACAGCATTTCACATTGTTCACTGTACAACAAGCTCTAGAGAAACGATGGATGGATTGATTTGGTTAAAATTTGATACACAGCATTTTCGGTGGAGTACCATAAACCCCGCGGTGGTTAATTCCCAATTATAAATGGAAAAAAGGCCCGCGTAAATTAATAACAACGCTTATTATAAGGAACAAAATTATTTTTCTCATTTATTTTTCGAAATAAAACAAAAAAACACTTTTTGTTTTTTTGCTTGCTTACATAAATACGGCGTAAAAACAGTAAGGTATGTATGGGGGGCATGTTGCCCCCCTGCTTGGGTACACTATAGGATTTGGGGTAGGTGGGAGGTTGGGTGTATGCAAAGTTTCTTTAAATCTAAATTCTTTAAATGCAAAAGAAACTATGCACACACCCAACCTCGCACCTTTCCCAATTCCTATAGTGTGCCCAAGCAGGGGAGTTGCAGGGGGGCAGCATGCGGCCCCATGGACACATCACTGTTTATACGGAGGTGAAGTAATTTCCAATGTGAAGGTAGTTCCCACGAAGTTATCTGTTAAATATTTGATAATTTTTTGAATTTCATTTTGAAAACTCTCAATTTCTAAAACGAATTGATATTTTATTTTTGTTAAAGTTTTAGGTTTAAGTACATTTATAAAAGCGTAAAACAACGTAAGAATTTTCCAAAAATATTTGAATAAATTATTTTAAACTTCAAATCATGGAACAAGATTTGCGACTTAGTTGTGCATTTTATATATAATTATTATTTTTTTCTTTTATTTGTTTGCTATTGTAAAACAAAAATGGAGGTTAAAGCCATTTCTGAATGGGAATAAATATCTTTTGGTGTTATTGCCTTTTTCTTATTGGGATTAATACCATTTGAAAGTGGAATTAACCCCCGCGGGGGTTAATGCCGCGACGGTTATGGCACTCTTCCAGCATTTTCGTGTAATTCTATGGAGCAAATATTCAAATTTTTGTCTTAGCTCATTTATAGAAGTGCATACATGGAACCGAGGTTTTGGGCAAATTTAACTTGTGCAAATAATATATATACAATACTACCTTTGAAAACATGACTTTCATTTATTTTTTGTACTCCTATTTTCATCAACCTTCATAAACATATCAATTTCAATTCTCTATAATGTATAATGACCAATTTACTCTTAAATATGTACAAACCTAACCTTAAATCTATACCTATATACAAGTGTCAAAATTAAATGTTCAATAATAAATTAATTCATACATTTCTAATTGCCACCAATTAAATATTACCACACTGACTGATCTCATTTCTAAATCCAATCAAAATTGCGCAATATCAAATTCTTCAACATCATTATTACGCTTGAATATTTCTGTGTGTGTGACTTAAGCCATCAACCATGATAGTTTGAATTCAACCACATACAAATTCAGAAATGATAACTACTACCAGCACCAGAGTTAATAAAAAAAAATATCAGCAGCACTTTCTTGTGTATACTTTCACTTTCATCGCCAACCGAACTATTTTGTCAAAATAAAATACCTTGATACGTGTAGAGGTCTTGGCTTTCTACAAACGTGAGACACTGATAATCACGTAAAACGGATAGATACATTTTCAAGTCGCTCTTAAGATAAAGATTCATAATATTTTAAATTAAAATGATGTTTTATTTAATTTTGTTATTTACATACATATGCATACATTGCAGGCTTTGAGAAACTGACTGACTTCGGGCAAAATTGCGGAAGCCTTAAACGTTGCGATTGAAAAGGTGATGCAGTTCAATGAATTGAATCATTGATCGTTTAGTTCAGTGCGTGATAATGGATGAAATTGAAATTTGCATAAATGAATCTATATGTCTATATGTACAAAAATATGGTCGCAATGATTATTATTTATATATTTTAGTAGTCACTATACAATTCGATGGGATCTATTTACAACTTGACATAAATATTAAAAAGCAACATTAAATTAATGTAGCAGAAGCAAAATTAACATAAATTCTTACGTACCACCACCTTCGTATGATGGGCCATATTTGGACGGCAGGTAGTTATCGGATGGGGCTTCAAATGATGCATGGTTCGCAAATGGGGCTCCACCTGAGTAGCTCTGTGGTGGCAGGTATTGCTGATGTGTTGCACCGTTAAATGATGGTGGCTTAGATGGCGGACCATAGTTGTGATGACCAGGCGGTATTTCATATGTTGTAATAGCTGGAAAAAAAGGAAAGATATCAGTTTGTAAATTTTAGATGATGTCTGTGATTAAGCCAGAACTGGGAGAACTCTCATGTAGTTGGCAATTGGTTAAATAATAAAATTGATTCAATTCGTGTTCGAGTTTGTATAACTGTGTGTGTGTTGATTCATGTAATAACGTGGTGAAAAACCTGTTGTCTTTGTAGTGAAAAATGAAAGTTGTCTTGCAATTTATTCGGTCGTTGGACTCAATAGATAAATGACCGTAATACTGGTCCATTGGATTCAATGAGGCAATTAGTTATATGTATGTATATGCCTGTTGTAATGCTTGTATTTCTTGTCAAAGTTTTTGTTTTTCTTATTTGCTTGTTAATTTTTTTGGTTTCCTTCCGCTTTGCAACAAGTTGAGCATAATGTGTGCCCAATGTAAATATATATTTTTTTTGATTTTGTTTACTTTTGTATTCAACACACGATTTTTACAACGATTGACCGGCATTTGTGGACCTCACATATTCTTATATAAATTTATAATTAATAAGTGGGCTGAAGGTCAAAGTAGGTACTAACTTTCTGATTGGACAGGAATATGACCTCCACCTGATGAGCCACCCGATAAGCTACTCAATTTGAAGAAAGGATGAGAGGATTGTCCATGCCCTTGTGGGGGGCTAGGCGATAACTGGGCAGAGTTTATAATATTTTTGCCAACATCTGTAACTTTGTCCCCAGACGCTGCTACTAACTGAAAATATATATAAATTAAAATAAAATTTGTTTTTTTTTAAGTTTACTTGTTTACTTACTTTACCACCAGCACTCAATACATAACCACTGCCTTTGATAAGCTGTCCTTTAAGAGCTGTTACTCCTCCAGTTATTGCTTTGACAGCTTGGAAGATTGTGTTAAGGACTGATTTCTTTAAAGACCATGGATCAAATTCTACGGAGTTTCCCTAAAATAAAATTTGATTTATAATATCAGTTTCAGTTAGTATTTGAGCTGTTATAATGGATGCATATGTACCCAAAAGAAATTAATCGGGAAATTCTTTCTGTCTTTATTAATTTTATAAATAGCCTTCAGCAGCTTTTTTTTTTTAAACGTCTACAGATAGCAACTTAAATAACTTAACAGATCTTAAAGCTATCTAACATGTTTTTTGTTTCTAATTTTCTTAATACATAGAACAGAAGAGATAGACTTTTTTGTGGAGTGGAATATAAAAGATAGATTTTTTCATAACTGAAAAAGGGTGATTAGAGCAATAAAATCATCTTTTATTTGATAAATAAGAGGTTAGTCATTTTTTTTTGGTTTTATGAGAAGCTTTCTTAAATTTGTTTCCATCATAAAAATTGCAGAGCATTGAATAACCAAAATGTTGATATATTTTTTTGATGATGAAGATAAATATCACAGACAAATAAGTTATAGCTCTGGGAAGTAGGCAGCTTAGTTGGGTTGAAATTTTATACACATCCGCCCTTACACCAATTGTATTGGTATAGTGTTTTTGGAATTCCGACGATGTTTAGATAATTTTTGAATGTCATTTCGTACTAATGGTCCAATAGTGTCAAAAGTTATTTGGTCTAAAAATGGATCGAAGGATTTGAATTCATCATGCTTTAAATGTTCATATTGCTTTTGTGCCTAAAAAGGCATGGAATATGTTTCTCTCCCTATATTCTCCATAACTTCTAATTAAATTAATTTCTATGTATAAGTTTGACATTTTATGACATGTCTGTTTTTTGAACAACTCTAAGAAGTCTCGAACAGAGAAACTATAGTTAGATATATCACAATTTTATCAATTTTATTGTATACTCACATGTTCACCATCAATTGACTTATAGCTACTGCTACCTCCAGAACTTCCAGACGCTATAGATGCTGAGGCTTTACTTATACTAGCTAATAAACCCTAAAATAAAACTTTAAAATTAATGTAATAAATATTGATTAGGAACATGATTTACAGATTTTATATGTGTCACTAGATCAAGACCTCCAGATCTTTTTGTTATTTGTGGGTCACTTTCCGCTAATTCACTGTCTTCACTTGAATTTGAATCGTCTGCGGGATATGTATGGCATAGTAGTGGTAAAATGACAAGTAGTATATAAAGTTGCTATAAAAATAAAAAAGAAAAGAATTTTGTTACACTGAAGAACAATAAAAAAAATTCTGCAATAAAATAAGGAAAAAAAGTAAAGCAAGAGTCCAGTGTGAATCCAGGAGAAATTAACTTTTATTAATTTTTGTTTGATGGATTTAACAAACACTGTTAACATGTAGTAAATCATGATATCCCAAATACAAAGCTAAATCTATATATATACTTTGGTTTCAGAAGAAGGCTGATACATCTTAATCAAGACTACTGGAAGTCGTTCGTCAACGAGTAAAATATAGGTTACACTCTTTCAGATTTAATAAAAATACTTCTTGGAGTACCATAGCTTTCAATTTTTGGCCCAGTTTTATTCTGTTTATTTATCAATGATCTGCCACATACGGATGGAAAAATTTGATAATAATCTTTCCCCACTCGGGAGGATTTATTCTGCGGAATAAATGAAGATCTTCAAGCAAACTTTTGTGTTAAACCAGTTAAGTCACAAATGACTGCAATATCCACAAAGAAATTCGGTGTCAACAACCTTGTACTATTTTTTGTAGAAATATTTCAGCTTGATCATTATAAACCTTTCTATATTGACCGAATTTACGATGATGGTACCCGAAAATAAAATTTTTTTTCTTACTTAACACCACTGCCAACACTTAATTGAGAATAATTAAGTCGTTGTTTTATTTGATTGATTATGCTTTTCAGTAGTTTACTCTTAACAAAAACTACGTGTTGCTTTTAATGATATGGTTAGGTTAGGTACGTATTTAATTTGCGGAGGTTTGATGCAAAACGTTACATGTTTTTACCACCGTTAATACTCTGGAACTCATTGCCCAAAGCAATAAAAGAAATACATAATAGGAATCTCTCAGTAAAAAATAATCTATTTTTAGTAGCTACATATCGCTACCTAAATTCAAGAACTATGTTACTCTATATCCTACTTTAAAAATATTTCGGAAAACACGTATTTATGTCGATTAATGTACTTACTAATAATTGCGCTACATAAGGAGACCAAAACACAAATAGCTTGACCTCAAATATACTATCAACACCGTTAGTAATAATAATATTAAATGTAATAGTGTGTTTTTCTTGGCGTGAAGTGGGCCTATTTCCCAGTTCCAAGAAATTATGACTGCTAAGTTTTGTTTGGAAAACATAACGGAGATTTTCATGTTACCGTACGCTGAGGAAAATTTCAATCACAAATCTAGAGGACAATGCCAGCGATAATAATTTACTACCCACATTCCCAAACTTGTTATATACCTTGCAAGGGCAATATTTTCTTTTGTATTGTTTACTACACATAAGGTGTGTTTTTTTCCAAGATTTTTAAAAACTCAAATTTTGGATTCCTTGTTAAAAGTTTGGTTAACATGCATATTTGATGATATACCAGTTGCAATAATCCTTTATTAAAGATAATTAATTTTGAATAAACTGGTCTCACTAAAAGAATGAAAGAAGTGAGTCAGTTTTCAGTTGATAAAGTAAAATACATTTTTATTCGGATAATTGTTAGATTACATCTATTTGCATAATTATTATGATTTATTGCAATTTAGTATAAATAAGTTCAATAAAGTGGTAAATAACAACTAAACTTTAGGTAAGCTAAAACTAAAGAGATCAGTGTTCAGTTCATTTACAAAAAATGATCTATGTAATATTAACTCGTTCTTTAAAGTTAAAACAAAAAATTAATAAATTCATCATCATTAGAACTTCTTTTAAAATAAAAATAGATATTAAGTTTATTTTTAGGAACCGACAAGAACGCATATGCGATCGAGTCGAACCAAACACATTTCAACTCGATTTTGTTTTTCAGATTCAAAATCTGTGTCACTGATGACTGACATTAAATATTAATTTCAATAATTGGTTGGGAAGATTTTTTCAACAAAAAAGAGAGCTTATCTTTTCTATGCATTTCTCTAGAGATGGGGTCAAAAAAGTCGGAAATTTTTTAAAAAAGGGTCAAAATATCCACCTTTTTAAAAGGTCGAGTCATGGTCACATGAGTAAAAAAAGGGGTCAAAATGCGACTAAAGTTGCATAGCGGCAACACTGGCTGTATATACCATAAAGCTTTTCAAATAAATCAAGAGATATCACTTACTGAAGAAATATAGTTCTTGGTTTGCAGTGATCTTCATGATTAAAAAATTCTGAAATTATTTTGACACCAAAGCGACGCACATCACTTGGTTTGGTTTCCCATAGCGCGGCGTTTTGCTTCAACAGAACTGAAAGTGTGTTTTATTTGCCAGGTGTATTAAGCTGTGTTTTTTTGTTTTTGAATTTATATTTTTTTTTTAAATATAAAGCACATCGAATAAGGCGCTTTATTAAAACCAAACTATGGTTGACATCGATTTTTGTATAATATTTTAAGCAGAGTCGTGAAAATTTTATGCAGCTCGATGAATGCTTATCTATCGGAGTTTGTAGTGACTTCTTCTTTTCAATCACAACTATCGACAATTATTATCGATTAGCAAAGAAAACATTGCGTTTCGATGGCGCAGTTTAACATTTACTTTAACTATTTTTAGTGAATCTATTCAACCTACAAAATTGTCATGATTTTATCAAATAATTTACATATGATAAAAGCAAATTGATTGAATTGATATGATAATCTGAGGCACTTCCAACAGTTGTTATTCAGATAAAAATGCGAGCCATCTTCCATTTTCCGGAGACATCAATTATTTTTAATATTGGCTTAAAAACCGGTAATTATTCGATGCACACTTAATTCTGCTAAATCGTTTTCAGGAAAACTCTAAAATAATAATTATATAATTCTATGGGAGGTACCGTTACTAACAATTTTTTGCAAAAAAAAATCCCAAAAGGCTGCATATTATACATTATACATAGTTATTTTGTGATGATTTTTTGTTAATTTAAACGGTCGGAACAGTTTTTGAGAAAGAAGATGTTAATGTTGAACAAATTTGGTAGCTACATATTTTAATCCTAAAAAAATTATTTCCAGGTAATGGTTAATAATTATATCCAACAAATCGCTAAATTCCAAATTTAAATAAGAGGATTAGAAAAGCTATAAAAAAACTAAAAAAGAAAGATGGCGGTTCTGCGAGTAATTTTTTGAATTCAAAATAAAATTAGATCCGCAGGCAACATTCAATTATGATTATTTAATTCAAGAGCAAATATTTTGACTTTATATTGTCAAAATTTATTCAAACAAAATGAGATCTCGGAGATCTCAGCAATCTCAGTTACCTGAACAGGATTCGTCAGCGAAATTTCTCAGCTTCGCTGTCAAAACTCTGAGGAAAAAAAATCTTGGATTCGCTTGCTCACTTTTTGAGTGAGAAAATTCTCTGAGATGATCTCATTTTTCTGAACAAACTAAAGTCCAAAATATTCCACTCAAGCTTCTCTGAGAACAAGATTTTTATTGATGAATTTTAATAGAAAATATGGTTTGGAAAAAACAAGGAATTGACATGCCACAGTACTGTCACCTTGAATATACATATTCAAGCCAAGTGGCTAGGGTAAACATTTTTAACATTATCTCTTATGTAGAATGAAGTATAAACTCATTTACCCAATTTAAACCAGACATTCAAGAGGAAATTTTATGTTAAATTACAAATAAAGTGCTAGACTTTCTTCTTCTTCTTCTTTTTTGAATAGAAGTAAGTCCAATCCATAGTATACAAATCTATGGTAATATATTGTGCAGGTTGTCAAAGTTGAAAATGTCAAAAAATTAAATGGCTGTTCGACACGACACGAATCATTAGAAAAAACAACAAAATATTGAAATTAGACAAGGAAAGGGGAACTGGATCCACCGTTTTACTACCGTTATACCTCGATTTTGACAGATGCGCAGAACAGAACAAAAAATAAACCTCTAATATGTGTATTTTGAGTCCAATCCACTTCAAATCTGGGGAAATAAAAATGCTGCTAATGTTTTTCTGTCTAATTATTCATATTTTCGTGACGTTTTCTTTAAATTAGACTTCTTTGTTTACTGTAGGTTTACAAGCCTGTACCAAGAAGTCCTTTTGTTTCTTGCCTATGTATGTTTCATTGCTCCATGGTACCTTTTCTTTATATGTTCGTTAAATTTTGTTCAACCATACCTATCTTTTCATAGTTCTGTCTGAAGGGGGGATCCTAAGCCTACGATTTATTTATGTACATATGTAGTTCTTTTATTTTTAAATTGAAAGTGAACTACTTTAGTATTTTAAATAAAACGAAAATCTCATCAATACTTGTATTGAATAAATAACCGGTCATAAGTTCAGGGCCAATCAAACACGATTTATCAATGGAAATGCATTCAATTACACAATTAAGATATTTTTGAAATATGTACAAATAATTCCATGAAGTGTAAAACTAGCCTATTTGAAGTAAATAGACCGAAAAATTACAGATAATTGCGCACCTTATTTTATCCAAAAGTAAATTTCTGCTTGGCTTGTTTTATTTTTCGTTTATGAAGACAAATTTGGGATTTGTAATGGAGTTTTCAAATGGAACATTCATATATTATGTTTACACTTTTTATATAGGAATTGCATGGAAATGTATCTTTCATTCAACTCATTGATTCATCGAAATATTCATAAAGCTATTGAATTTACCAGTAAATAGAGATACTGAATTTAAAATAGATTTCATTTTCATGATAACAAAAATAATGAATAAATGAAATGGCATATACACATAAGATGAAAAGCATTATCGTATTTCAAGATATTATATTAACTTTATATAGGGTGATTCGGGTATTTTTCTCAAAATTGTATGTACGTATAAAATAGAGTTCGTAATTTTCAATTTCCTTAAAATGTATACGTACAACACTTATAGCGTTGAACTAACATATGATATAAAACATTAAACATGAACTGCAAAATTTAGTATGTGTACCTTGTTCTTATCTTATATGTATGTATGTAGAATAATGCATAGATACTTTTGAGATAAATCGGTGTAATTTTTGTTGCTTGTTTGTTTTTATTGTAGCGAAATCATTGTTTTTTTGTTAAATCTATATTGCACACTTGACAGAGAATGGTATATAAACTACCTTACTACTACCAAGTCATTTTTGTTATGCTTAATTCCATCAAAATCATATTTATTTATTTAAAAAAAATATCATAAATGATCCCATTAATTATTTTGCTTATAACATCTTCATTGAATTTTTGGATTTTGCTTTGTCAACGAACTCATTCTTGGTTTTTGTCACATCTTACGGCAATCACCCTGTAGAATTCAAGAACCATATTATATATGTATGTAGCAACACTTACACAAAAAAGACTCCGTCGTGCGTCTTTAATCTCTATTGAAAATACTCAAAAGTGTTTTGAGAAGAATTTTATGTTTTATGATAATGCATCACTAAAAATTTAGTACAGGTACTACATCAAATATTTTACCTTGTAAGAAGCTATACAATTTTTTAAAATTTGCTTTTATTTCCACAAATGCATAGTAGGTATACGAAATCTAACCCCGCGAAGTCTCGAGTTTTATAAGTAACACACTTGGAAATAATCCAAAAAGAAGGGTGTTTTTGCATTCAGACTTACACTTCGTGAATTGGGATACAAGATTGTGTTAATTATATTTACACACTTAACATAATTCACTTTAGATTCAATATTGTCATTAAGGTTAAACATATTCAGGCTTATTTCCTACGTAAACTATTGTCATTATTTCTGACTGCAGTTTTATGTCAAAATTTAAAATTATTCATTTCAAAAAGTTAAAAATATACATACATAAGTGTATAATCCAAACTCTTCGAACATCGTTAAATTCACTTTTGTCAACATTTGTTTGAAATTAACAACCAAAAAAAAAAAAATATTTGAGTAGACATTTGTTTTTTCTTCTAAAAAGATATAAAAAAGTTTAGAAATTCGACTTCATAAAATAGTATTAATTTAATTTTTTTCATTCGGATTAGGTTTTCTGAGGAAACACTAAGTAAAAACGTGTACCTATGCATTTCCCCCCTTTTCCCTTGTTCAATTTAAAGCTTAAGATATAATAATACGGCCTGCTACAAAAATGCAGCTGTGTCGGAAATTTTTCGAACTCAAAGTTCAATTTTAATTGTGCTTAAAGATTTTGATTGAATTTTTTCTGATGACGTTTCTTTGTCAAACATAATAACCCATAACTTATTATTATTAAACATAATAACCCATAACTGAATAAACCAACTTTGTTCAACATTTTGATAATTCATCAGATTATTATTTTGAAATTAAGAAAATTATCGTTATTGTTTCATGTAAGCGCATATATCTACATTTTTGTTTTTATTTTTAATTTTTTTTGTAAATAATCAACAAGACAATCCAAAATCAAGTACACCAATCAAAAGTGAAAAAAGAAGTGAGAAAGTTTTTTTTCCACTTAAGATAGACTTTTATTTATTTAAAATCAATTTGCAATGCCAATATTTAAATATATGAAAAGTTTTAAGTTTATAATGTAGTCTTGTCGCGTAAACCAAGTCACCCACAGACATTGTCACTGCGACATACTCGTATAATAATTTGTTTGTTTTGGTTTCACTTTGTGAACACTTCTTTAAATTCGTTTGACATATGTAGGCCTTAAAGATTGGTCAACAGTCGGATTAGAATTTCATTTTTATTAAATGCAATACAATAGGAAAGCAGGAATACTAAAAATGTTATTTGATTTGTCTTGGAACTTACATGTGAATGGAATTTTTAGCTCATTTATACTTTCCGAAATTAAATAAATAAAGTGCAGAAACTACCTCGTATAGCTCAAGTGTTTTATGAAGTTCATTAAGATGAATGCAGTAAAATAGTTTTATTACTAATTATTTATAAGAAAAAGGCAAAACATTGATTTTTACTTGCTGTATGGTAAGTTATGGATTTGTAAAAAAAGAAATAACTATGATAGGGAAGACAAAAAAGCGGGTCTAGCAATTCTGTCTCTCTATCTGTTCCGCTAAACGGATGAGTCGATTGTCCTTAAACTTGGTACCTATAGCGTTTTTTGAGCATTCCCTGAAATTTTGTTTTCATTTTTATTACCAAAAATAGTGATATACCTTCCATACAAAATATTTGAGCAATTACCGAAAATGACATTTTTTCCACAACTTTTCGTAAAAAAATTAATTCATTTGAATAGGTGTAGATGGATTTAAAAAAAAAATTTGTAATATTTTTTGAAATCTTAAAACATATATTTCGAACAATACTGGGTCGATTTTTGTTAAACTTGGCTACAACACAAATTTTAATATTAAAAGTAACTTTTATTTATTTCAAGCTTAAAATATATGTATTTACTTAAAAACTAAATTAATTTATACAAAAAGTTTCATCGACTTTGAGCATAGAAATTATATTTAATGACTTCGGATTTTACATTGACATTTTGTAGACTCAATATAAGACTCAATAATAAGAGAATTTATTAAAAAATGTTATTAATTGATTAAGAGGACTGTTAGCGTCAAAGTTTTATCTGCTAAAAATAGTACAAAGTGGTAGATTTCTTCTTAAACTATAGTCCGACTTATGTTGAGAGAACCGATGGAGCAGAAATAGGTCAATTCATTACTCCTTTGAACAGAAAGAGATGGAGATTTATCAACTAAAGTCTCTGTGTGCATGGGGCTAAAAGAACTCTATCTGATCAAGGGAAAAAATGAAGAGAAAATCTTAAAAATCTTCTTTAGTTTCTTTCTATTTATGGAAACAGAGTTGTATGGCGACCATACAACACAACCTTATTAAAAAATTGGCCTTATAAAAGAAACATAAAGGATTTTTATAACATATGGACTAAACCAAGTATTCTGTTTGCTTTTCTTATAGTAGGTATAATTATTGTGATCAGTGAAATATAATTTTGTGTTTCTACAGAAATGTGACGATTTTCTATTTGATAACCTACACTCCAGTTTTTGTTATTCATAGACAATTTAAACCCATGAAGAAGGTATGTTTAATATGTTTTTAACTCTATCAAATGTCAAAAATAATCAAACAAAAAGATTAAATTCAAAATTTTCAACGCTAGTGCTTTGATTTTAATGTTTTTAATAAAAAAAAGAAATTTCACTTGATTTTAACATAGATGAAGATCAGTCAGAAACAGGTAAAATTTATCTGCAATTATATATTATTGTATTCGATGATGCTTAAATGTTGTTTTTTTATATCAAAAACATGTTTATAAATTTCAAACTTTCGTTATGTTTTTTTTTACAATCAATAACAAAATAACAAGACAACAGCTGCTTGCAATTTCGCGGTCAGTGTTTTTTTTTTGACATAAGTATTCAAAGGAAATTATCGTAAAATTGTAGTAGAAACTAGAATATCCTGTTTCTAACTAAACTAACCTGGGTCTTAAATATAGACTCCGGTTCAGTTAGACTTGGGTTTAAAATACTACCATGAATTTGCCCCATTATCTTACACTTCTTGACTCACTTGTCAATATTTTAAAATAAACAATTATTATTGCACCATGATGATGATAGCTTGAAGAATTTTGATAGTTCATACTAGCTGGTTAATCCTCAGATTTTCTTTTATTATTAACGTCATTCCAAAATTTTTGCGGATCATCTTTGAGCTCACGTTCAGTGTTCGAAATAAAATGGGAGTATCTACACTAAATTTTAATAGTTCATAGTCTCGTCAGTCATCGTTAGATTAAATTTCAACCATTCCTTATTTCTTTAATTTTTCAATTTTTTATATGTGAATCAAACCATATCGGATTATTATAGTTAAATATCTTGATTTGTGCAATGGGCATTTTTATAATTTATATAAATATAAAGAATCAAAGTACCACCTCTTACATTTTTGCCTTGTCAAGCCACCAAAGTTTGGTTCTGCCAAAAGTTTGGTTCAAAAACTCACGAAGATTTCATTTGAGATTAGTAAAAAAGAAATAAAATAAAAAATTGCATCACACTCATGTTCAGTTAATTATGTTAACTACGATCGTTGCCATCCCCAAAATTAAAAAATAAAGTTACCTAGATTTGCAATCAGGTTGTTACCAAATTATATGGAATATTCTGTTGAAATATTAAAATAAATTCTAAGGATTCCGTTAAAAATCAAAATTAGTTTAATAAAAAAAATTTAATTTGAAAATTTTGATACGAAGGTTAACCTCAAGTTAACAATACACCCACTTTCGATTTATTTTGTAGTATTTGTATGATTGGTTAGGTGGAGTTAATTATTTGTTAACAAGATGTGCCAATTTCAGTTTTGTCGTAATGCTTAGTTTCCACTTTTATTTGAAATACGCATTTTAACAAGACAAGGTTACTGCCCTGACTCTCAAAGACAAGCGGAAGTTAAGCATAAAGTTTTTTGTTTATTTTGTTTTGTGTGTGCTAATTCGATATTCGATATTCAGTAAGCAAAGCCCATCACAGTGCGGTTCCAACTTCATATATATACCTATAATAAAATAAGTAAATTGCTTCATAATCTTCTGTTTATTAGGTATATTAGCTTATTAACTCCTAATGACAATTTAAATTTTCTCGCTATTTTATTTTTTCAAGGTTTAGTTTATTTCACACATCAAATTGAAAAAAGATCATTCGATTTTTTATCAATTTTCTGATAAAACAATTTTTGATACCAATACGAATAAATTGAAAATCTTTTTCTTAGTCTTTATGATAGACAGTATTAGTTTGTATATCTAATATTAATTTTTTAATTAAATTTCTCTTTTATAATTAGCCAGTAAAAGAAATGATCTCCTTTGAAATTTTTCCTTATTTTTCTAAAGCCTTAACTACATTGGTCACTTTTTACAAAATTACAAAACTATTCCCGCTAGGGCAGTTGTATTGTGAAAATAGTACATAGATAAATTGTTTTTTATACCAAAATTTAAGCTTTCTGTATCATTTTTATAAGTTTTCCAGTCGGAAAAACAAACTATCACAAAATAAGTTTGAAAATGTTCACTTTTTTGGCCAGTTAAGGCTTAACGCTCATCATTTTTTTTAAATATTTCAAAAACCAACTTTTATTGACTCAAACCACTTTTATAAAAAACAGGAGTGCAGAATATTATTTAATTTGGCATGATGTTAAAGAATTTTTAGTATGATTCCAACTAAGCTAAAAAGAGGATTTAGCAAATTTTAAACAAGTTACAATGACCAAATGCTTATTTTATATTTTTATACTAATATGATATTCTCATATTACAAGACTTTGATATTTTAAATGTCAAACAAGGTATGTTTTGCTTATTTTCTTTCACTAACTGTAGCTATTAAAAACTCCTAAAGACAATGGGGCATATTCATAGTCACTTTTTAAGCTGTTTCTAAAAAAATACTTAGTTTATCCTATCTAATTTACATTGGATAAACTCCAGGCTAAGATAAACTGGGGTCTAAAAACGACTGTGAATATGCGCCAATAAGTTTTTGTATCATACATAATTTAAAAGTTTTTAAAATTAAGAACATTTTAGAAAAGGGTTTTAAAATAAGAAAGTTGGTGAAAGGTATCATGCTTTTATTTTAATATTGTACTGTTTTAAATAAATGCCATGGTTTTTTTTGCTTTGCGTTTAAAATGATGAAAACTATTTACATAAATTGATATAACACTTAGTTATGAAATTGGCCTCCACATCTATTTTTATGAAAGTCGTCGAACTCGTGGTATCAATCAATCAATCAGTTTTTGTTTTCATGTAATAATCTCATTAAATCCCATACTATAGTATAGGTACATAGGTATATGAAAAAAAAAGCCTGAAGTTGCCGCTTAGAAAAACGTGTCAGATCAGTGGTTTAAAATAGACTAAAGCTATCGGTTATAGTGTAAGTCTTTTCAAAATTTAAGATGAAATAGGTAATTTCAATTGGTCGCCTCCCTTACTATAAATTATAACATTAGATTTTCATTTAATATGAAGAAATAGTTTAAATCCAATTTTTGTATGTAAAATTAGTAGTCCATATATATAGTTTTCTAAAAAGCTCAAATCTCACAGACCACTATTAGAAGCCACAAAATAAAAATTTAGTAAATATTTGTTTAATTATAATAATTAAGCTCATTATTATTTTGTTTTTACACGTTTGATGCATGTTGAGCAATCATATTTGCTATACCAATATAATTAGCAACATGCACGATTTTTACCGCATATGATGTCGCAACTGGAAAATATAGTTACAATTTTGTTAAAAGATATAGAAACTGTACACGACATATTATAAATGCATGAAAGAGCAAAAAGTGACAATATTTTTTCAGCCATTATCACAGTAATTGCTAGCTTTATAGAAATAAATTAGATATTGTAGTTTTAAAATACAAAATACATTGTATCAACTATTTTTTACAGTAAATATGCATAGTGCATGCTGTGCACTTATAACTTAATGGAGGAAGGACTCAAAACACTATATTACACCCTTAGAATGAAAGTGACCTAACTACAAAATTGTAATTTGTGCGAAATGCAAAAGAAAGTCTTTAAAAAAGTATAGTGTTGAGTAAGTTTAAATGTATGTATCTCTCCCATGTCCCTTTCTGACTCATAATTTGATATCTTTTTCATCACCTGCACCGGGTTTAAGAGAACGTTTTTTAAGGTCAGTTTATTGCAAAATCAGAAGTTACAGGAATTTGAATTGGGTCACTTTCATTCTAAGGGTGCGCCACCAGATCTAGACTGGTTTGTGAGTTTGTGGACAGGTTAAACGGACTGGGTTAGAATAAAAATGCCATGCTTCTTTGAATACAAAGTAAGTAGATAAGTTGTTTCACAAAAGATCTTAAGGTCGCACTTCAAAAACCCAATATGTATACATAATTTATTTTCATTCATATCAAGTTTTATTAATTTTCAAATAAAAAAAACTGCTTTTTTCATTAAAAAAAATATGAAAGTAAGGTAATTTTCATTAAGGAAATAGATTTCGAAATGTTAAAAACACAACACAAACTTAACCGGTGACCAATATTCAGTATTCCAAAATTCTATGTATTTAAATTTTTTTTAAATCCAAAATTTTGTATTACAAAATTCAGAAAATCAAAATTTCAATATTTGAAGTGTGTTTATTTTAAGACGCAGAAATATACCTACACTAATTGATTAGAGAATTAAATTGAAAGTCTTGTGTGCTTTATTTAAGAAGACATCATAATCGACTTATTGAATAAAGCAGTCTTACTTCAAAAAAATCTTGAAAAAAAAAACAAAAGTATGTACACAAAATCATTACCAAAATCAAGTTCAGTTAAAAATTAACTTTTTACTCAAGTCTTTTGATACAAACATTTTGTAATTTACTGCTCTATTTGAAAAATTGGACAACAACTCTTTTCAAAGAGTAATGCCAAATAAAAGCACTTCAATTGCAACAGCTCCTGATTAATTAAAAGCACCATATCTTCTGAAAAAATCGTTTCCATTAATGCTTTTTTTTTATGGGAGCAACAAGTTTTGGTTGGTGCAATTTAAAGGTTCATCTTATATGAAAACTTAGATAAGCGCTTTTACAAATTAAAAGAAACTCGGTTTATAATCATGGAGAATGAGGTTAGCAATTTTTTTTTGTATACCTCATATTTGTAACTCATTTTTTTTGTCAACATGGTCATTCCATCATTTTGATTTTGTATCATACGGTTTTGGCTATGTATAAGTTTTTATAACTTTATAGACTTAAACAGAAATATTCAGAGATCCACTTCATATTGCGAATTACGCAATGAGGTGTTAATTACGCACTATACGCATTGTGTTTTTAGTCGAATGCAAATGAAATGAACAGAGGTTACAAAGTTTGAGGGTTAAAAATACAGGTTGGATATAGTTGGCGTTTTACCCGCAGGCGCGACAGTTGGGCTCATCAGTTATATGCTGTCGTGCCTTTCTAAGCCTCCCGGGACCTTAACAAAAAGGGCCTTAAAATTAGTAGTAGAAGTAAAAATGAATTAGCTCCGAAAAGGACGATAAAAAATATTTTATCGTTGTCTGCTCCTAAATTTATATTATGTAAAGCATTTGAATTAACAAAAAATGAGATTACTATGAGGGACCCCTTGGGCCTTACAACAGCTCAATAATAATTAGTGTGGGGGCCCCATCAGATAAAGTATAGTTTTCGTTAAAATAATCTTGTAGAGACCTAAAAGCTTTATTCTGACACAGCTGTGTGGGCTTCCTGAGATTCTTTTAGGGCTATACAAAAGCTGTATAATTACTGTAAGACCCTTCGAAATAAAATTTTATGAGAAAGTTTTCTTTTAAAAGAACAGATATTACTGCAATGGCTTTCATGCACTTTTTGTTTTCCCAGGGACCCATCGGGCGAAATCACGGTTGCCCGGTGGCCCAGTCCACCTCTGGACGCATGATATTAGTCGATTTTTACAGACACAAATAAATTGAGCAGCAATGATAGGTGAAAATTCAGACATCGATTCCAATTGAATATCTTCCATAAAGTACACTAAGCACAAAAACTAAAACAATATTTGCTGTTGTTTTGTTATTTTTGTCTTCTGCGTGTATTATTTACCGGTAAATACTACATCAGAGTACTACTAATGGTATAGTAGTACATTTTTAACTCTATTTTTATCAGCGGAAAATATAAAAATTATTTCAAAATTTTGGTTATTTTGGTCAAATCATTATTTTCACCGTTTTTAGTTTTTGTATTGATAAATTCTGTATCGACTCATGTATTATATTATATATATTACTTTTTCATTTAAAATTGATGCTCCGTTTAAAAATTACAATCTTATCAAAAATGCTTTTTTGTGCCGATGTAAGAATTAATTAATTGTTAATTTTGTTTTCAATTTACATTATTTTTTTGTTTTTTTAGTAAATGGCAGGCTTATATTGAATCCGGATCACCCACATATGCATGTCATATATTATATATGAATAATATACATACTATATGAAAGAAAGTAGGCGTGTTTTTTTGGAAATCAATGCATAGTAAAGTAAACAGTTCAAAAAAACGCATCGACTGTTTTTATATTTCCCATTTGGTGCTATTGAACACCTGTAAGAATAATTTGAAATTTAAAAAAATCCATAAACAGTAGGATTCTAATATAGTTTTTACTGGCCTTAATGTTCTTGCCTTATTGTTGTATTTGTAATGCATGTAACATCGTACTATATACAACAAATAGCTTTTTCAATAAAACAAGCCTTATAACTTTTTCAATCGACGAATTAATATGTTACATGATTTTTACTCCTTAACGTTCGGATCAACAATAGTTTAATATATTCGTCGCTGACAGTACAGCGATGTTGATTCATCTACGTAAATCAACATATAGGTGAAAATAATGTAGATGACTTATGCTTATCAGCATATATTATATAAAATATAACAATTAAAGTAAAGTTTATGTAATAGTCTTGCACTTGTCTTATAAACAACGTTAACTCTAGACTATCAAAAATATATAATACCACCAGATAATATGAATTGGTTACAAAATTCCCCAGCAAGCAACTTTCCGGTCTTGCATTTTAGTATGGTGCGTGATCATAACACTAAAAACAACATGTGTCATAAACCAAAAACAAAAATTAATTTTCTTCCGCAAAATAATTGATATACCACTTTCTATTTCACTTTAAATCATTTTAGTTTACATTTAATCGTTGGGAACTTCTTGTGTATTGGAAACATTATTGTCGGGTCAACGGGCCTGATTTTTTTTTTAATTTAACATTACAATAGGAAAATATAAATATTTGCACAAATAACTTCCAATTTCAAGTCTTCTTAACAAAGATTTTCTTTCATCACACCCGTGTAAAATAAACAAATCAATACCAGCATATTTGATATTCATACAAAAGATGTTGGTATTAGTATCCACATATTGTGCTTTTGTAACGGTACATTGCTATCGGAAGGAAGTAAAGTGCGATTACTTTCACTGGATTGTAACACATCGATGAGTAGGTACCTACCTACTCCGCACAGCAGTTTTTATTTGTTTTAACTCAAAAAGGCACTCAACTCATACTCAATAGACCTTTGCTTAGCCATGCCTTTTACATTTTCACTTGCAAATATTACACCATTAACACTTACCTTCATTTTGCGATGTTGCCCTTAAATATGTTTTAAATCCGCTATATTTCTGTTTTTTTTTTTGTTTGTGTTATGAATTTTGTAATAAATTCTTAAACCACTGAATTCAACTCATTCATTTATTACACAGCACTGACACTATTATTTGCAAAATTATTCGATATTTTGTTTTTTTTTCTTTCTTTTCTTTAAGACTTTGTATAATTGTAATAAAGTCTAAATAAGGTATATAATACGCATTCGAAACGTCTCTTCGTTATTTTTCACGAAAAATCGGCTTAACGATCCCGGCGATTGTTTTCTCATTAACACGAAAATTTCTCTTCCAACATTTCTCATGCGAATGCGGCAACTGCTTAAGATCGTTTGTATCAATGTCTTTCAGTGAATCTTGGTTTTAAATGAAATACAATCTCTTGGGACATGGGGTTAAAAAAAATTTACAAATTTTGGATGTGTGCTCTCTTTTTACCTACCTTTTCTACAGTGCGGTGCAATTAGTTAGAACCATTTGTTTTATTTTATTTTTTCCAAAAAGAGTAATCTATTTTGAAATTTGATTTTAATTCAAATCTTTATAATATGTATATAGTCTATCTTAGATTAAATAAAATTAAATCAATCCAATTGAAATTTATTTAAAGGTTGTAGACTAAGAGCCCACAGTTATTTTTGGGTGTGAATGATACCAAAAATTCTCTGGTATTTATAGATATATCTTAACTTTTTATATCCAAATGTGAAAGTCTTGCATGACGTGGTTGGGGCTTCTTTTAGTTAATTGCATTATTTCAGTGCATGGGGTAGATAAGCATCTTTATGGAAAAATTATAGGATTTCCATATTTGTTATCAAAGGGGAAGCTTCTATAAGTGAGAACATATTTCCAAATCTTAAATATTAAATATAATGTTTAAGTTGCTATAATTTTTATCTGGGCTTTAAAAAAAAGCATTTTCAAAGGCCCCAACCATAGAATGCAAGACTTTCATATTTGCATATGAAAAGTTTATATCTACATATAATATATTACCAGTGAATATTTGATATCATTCACACCCAAAATTTGTTGCGGGCTCTCGATCTATTAATATATTTGGAACTTTTGTTGCATCACACATTTTTAAAAACAAACAAATGTTGCTTTTTAATTAAGATTTGGTAAAATATTAGTAACAATATATAACAATTTTCATCAGAAAGTTTTTTTTTTCAAATCTTAAAGAGGACCGGCTTATTTGAGCAAACAGAAGTAAAAATGTTGATACTGAACAACTTAAGACAAATGGTATGTTAAATGATGCTTTCCATTACAACATTAGTAATTTGCTTTAAAGACATGAAGAAGAATTCTGTCAGTGTATTGTGTCAACACTTCCAAATTCTTCCTCCAGTGATCCATGAGAGTGTATACATTATGTATGTATTACCCGTGTTTTGATGAAAGTGGTAACTGCTGCAGCCAGCTCAATCAAATTTTAACACGGAAACAATAAAAAAAAAAAATAAAGTGATGCGTTATTATTTGCATGTAAAAATATTGGTAACTAGATTTACTCTCAAGCTTAGTGCACAATGCTACGAGAAAATAAGACATCTTTTCGTAGGTGTCCGCACTTAAATACTAGTTTCAAATATAGAAATTCTTTACTGCAACATATTTTTGGTCTTCATGTTTCAGTAAATAAATAGGTAATGTGCCTAACTAAGTGAATCAAAATGTATCACTGCTTGTTGCCACAAACGCACTCTGGTTCACCAGAAGAAGCCAATCCAAATCAAAGCAAAACTATGGGATAGCTGAAATATGCGAGTGGTTGCTTGAGAGAAAGGCCCCCACCTTTTGGAAGCTCTCATCTTAGGTATACCTCGAATCGCATTTTAACCTTTTTTTACTATTGAATCCCCCGATGGAATGAAAGTGAGAGGAAGCCGTGATGTCATAAGAGTCTATAATATGATGCAGGAAAACAAAATAAATTAAAATAGGAACAAGAGGGTAACACAAAAACGAGTATTGATGCTTTTTGATAATGAAACTTTATATGAGCCAGCTGAGGCGGTTACGTTTATGTTTTTAAACTGCATGAAGAGCTTAAGCGGAAAGATATTCATGTTTTTTTTTCTAGTATATAGGTATAGCAGGTAGGTATGATAATATTTTACTTTGGACTAGTGGACCTGGGGTTTTACTGCCATGACTTCTTACTTCCTGATGACTTTTAAGGGTATCTTATATGCTGTGGAATAAAATACAAATCTATATGTGTGTGAATTTATAACTTCTCTTTGGCTTTTAATTTTTTTTTCGGTATTTTTTTTAACACAGGTACACAATATTGTTTTGTTTGTAATTGATGAAATGTTTGAATCGGGATATTTTAAATCGGAAATGTATTCAACGAATGTACAGTATAATATATATAACTAAAACTGACATCCTTTTTTCGAGAGAAAAGGATATAGATAACAGTTTTGCATTTATATGTCGACTCTGAATTTTGAATAGCTCTATTGAATTTTCAGTTAAATGATTACTGACTTAAATTTGGTATGCCAAATTTATAATCATAACACTAATCTGTGCTAAGGCGCCCCACACGGAAGCGAAAGATGACTTAACAAAAGAAGTGTTCTACGGTCTTTTCGGTAAAAACTGTATTATAAATGCCCTAAGAAAGACATTCACTAGAACAAAACCTCGGGCTCCATGAAGAGTGCAATACGAAAAAGTTGTTTATCATGAAAATATTAAAGTGACGTATGCTGATCAGAATTATTCCCTACACGGGAATTAAAATTCGCATTATAAATATTTAAATATCAAAAGTACATACTAGGAACATCACGTAATTTTTTTGTATAGATACCAAATTCGACGAAGAATCATAACTAAAGTAGAACAGCATTAAAAAAACACCGATAATTACACTTCAAACAGGAAAAAAAGGAACAGGATTGGACTAAATCACTAAAAATACTTCAACATCATAAATCGTGTAAAATGTTGCGCCATTGTCTTTAATCAAATTTCCTAAGAACTTATTTAAATATTTACCATAAAAATGTGTAATACATTATTGTATGAAAAATGTTATTTGAATATCGAATAGATATTGAAAATTGAATATTCAAAAAAATACATTTATTAAATAGAGAAAATACAGAAAATTGAGCTATGTAGGTAAATAACTTTAGTTAAACTCTAATAGTGGAAAAAAATGTCTCTTACAGAAAACAACAAATCCCTTTAAATTCCTCTTCTATAAATATATTTAAAACATTTTTACGGTCACTGGGGCGTATACGTACTTTTTTATTATATTTAATTCCTAACTTTTTCTTGAATTTTTGTATATAATATTATGTGGTTCTCATATACAATTTGCTTGAAGCAGTAGTTATTGTTTTAGTAGCAAAAAGTGGACGACAAAATTATATTTTAAAAAGGTTGTATAAAAAAAGGAAAAATAAGGTTAAATGGGTATGATTGGATTTTATTCAAAAATAACCCAATGAATGCGATTCATAAAATAATAAACAAAAACGATATTTTTGCTAACCTATTTTAAATAAACCCCAGCCCTTTTTTATAGACCTTTAAACTTCTGTACATTTTTGTAAATCGAGTTGACACTTGACTTGACAGTTCTGTCAATTTCTCTCTTTGATAAGATTTATTTAAATAATATTCTTTTAAAAATAGTATTTAAGGAAGATATTTTTGTGTTGTCGTTGTTTTTAAATATTTTTTTTCTATTTCAAGTCAATTTTTGAAGAAAATTCCAAGATGGCGGCTTAAGCTCCAGTCCGTGTCTCTCAAAAAAGGATTAATGTAACTCCCATCTGACCAAACGGCAAAACAAAAGCGATGATTTGACGTTTCCATACAAACTATCGATAATAAAATGATAATACAGCGCCGGTATATAATCTTCATATTTTCGGTTCTCTTGTTTTGTGCAGTTAGGTAAAAGCAAATTATTCCGAAAAACGCTCCAGTAAATTGTTTTGTGAGTAATCAAGTTTATCAATTTATGAAAAAAATATACTACCTAAGATTTTATTTAATGCAACAAAATTTGTATTCTATAGGGTTCTGCACCTCAGGGCTATCCCGGGAAATCTTAGTTCTAAACTTCATCGAGGCGGCTACTTTAAGTTATTTAAAAGTTATTTGAGGAAAATCTTAATCCTTTTAACAAAATTAAAATAAATTAAACCGACATTAGTCCAGTCAATAAAGCATTTGACTCGGAAAAAATTGCCGGAAAGCTGGATTTTGGTATATACATAGCTTCCTCATGGTGTTCTTAAGAAACTGTCAAAAGTACTCATTGATATGAGTGTCAAAGACTAATTTGTAGCTTGAAATATTTCCTACAAAAAAGATTAACATACTTTTTTTCATACAAATAACGGTTTTTGAAATAAACCAATCAGAAGGGTTGAGGGTTTTACTTTTCTATGTAGTTGGGCGACATAATTCCAAAATTGTGCATTTTGTGATAAAAGCATCAATTTGTTTGTATTGTTGGTACATTATATAGACATGATTTTAAGATATCGGTCCACTCTATTTGTCCACCCATTTAGGTGGGAGGGGCAAATAAAAAAAAAATAATTCTAAAATAGAAAATGAATATTAAAACACAATGGCAGTACAAACAATATTATGTTATAACTTATCTTAAAGCCAGAAACTCATTCTTTATGAATGTGTTTGAATGAAGTTTTTTTAGTGCTTAGTTTTTGAATAATTGATTTTTAAACACAAAATAAAAAAAAAAAAATAAAAAAAAAAAAATAATAATTAGACACTTTTTTGTAAAACTTACCATTTGGGAGTTATTCCTGAAAAACCATTTTTGGGGGGCTTCAACCCCCCGTAAAATTGTTAGCGGCAGTTTCTGATAGTTTCTTAAGAACACTATGAGGAAGCTATATACCTAAATCCAGCTTCCCGGCGATTATTTCCGAATTTGGCTGATTTTTTGGCTTCATTGACTGTACTACATTTAAACAAAATTTGAACTTAAAAACAATTAGAATTTTTGTTTTACTTATTTTGCAGGTAATGTTATGAGAAAACATATCCAGTATACAGATACAAAGTGTCTACAAAATTGGAAAGCAATTTAAAATTTTCAAATAATTAATTTATATAGACAAAAAGTTATATTTACCATTTATTAATGTTTGTCTGTTATAGTAAACTAAGCCATCTTTATACAAAACCATATAATTTTGTATTGGATGATTTTTTTTACATTTGTTTGTGTGTTATACATACTGTGTAGATATTTTGTAATAAAGTTGTGCTCTTTAGCTTATTTTTATAAGTTTATATTTTCATGCCAGCAACCCATGTGTGATATTCTTAATTTTAATTTACATAAAATAAAATAAAAAGTATGTATATTTATGAAGCAACCCCAGAAAAAGGCAATTTTATTTTCGCTAAAGTAATCGCCCTCTTGGAAAGCAATTGGTTCACCAATAAAGATAAAAGAAAATTTTCTCGTAATGTCAATAATTTTAGAACTTTAAATTTTATTTTGTTTACAACGAGCTTGTCATATTCTATGAAATTTATAATGACTTTCTGAATAATTTTTGATAATTTTTTTATTTACTTTTTAAAAATCGGATAAATCTATTCCATATAGTTTTTTTTCAATTGTTTTTTTTGTTTTGTTTTTTTTTTTGTGAATTAAATAATGATTTCGAAGCAAATATTTTAAAATTACGATTTATTGTTTTGTAAATGTACATCATAAATTTTTTCGAACCTATATAAATAAACAAACTTATAAAAATATTGTATAACAAAGTCAACTATTCTTACAACATAATCTATAATGCATGTGTCATTATAAAAGTAGAAACGTCACTTTATTTGAATGCACATTGAAATTAAGTGTAATTTCGTACTCTGGCGAAAAGGAAATAAACAATAGCTATAACGAACTCTAATTAAGTGACATTTATAGATGCTATTACTTAATGAGTCAGTAAGTGACATTTTTCATCACAAATAAAAACACTTATTAAACCAGCAGCTATTTTTATTACACCTAAGGTTATCACTTATCAATGCTGTATTTTAAGATTCAGGACCCCGGGCTAATAACAACATTTATTAAATATTTAAAATTTTTTCCGATACACAAGTTGGTTTCTAATGTGGATACAGTTTAGTCAGCTTCTATATTTATTAATTATAGCTGAATTGAACAAACATTCTTCACATATCCGGGAACATAGATAATTTTGTGTTATTTTGAGTGCCGAAACTAACGTTCTGCACTGCAATTTTTCACTGCTACTGTTTTGTTGCTTTTAACTTATTTTCTTTTTATTTGATGCCATGAACTATTTGAACAAAATGGTCACGTCCTTGTAACAATACTTCGCCTCAGTGAACTTTATCATCTCGTTTCTTCCTCTTATAATAATTTTCTGTGTTCTTCTGAGGATTTGTTTTTACAAAAATGATGAGTGATTAGTAGATACGCCACTGAAAGCCACGAGATATTTAAATTTACCATATAATTAATCATTGTAAAAGTAAACTGATTGTGATTTTTTTTATAATTACTGTATAATTTTATATTTAAATTTGACTAGAATAAATATCCATTTTCTATAGATGAACGAAGAAATAAAAAGTTTAGCTATTTTGTATGCTAATTTTTATTCCTTGTATTTTTTTCTTTTGGAAAAAAATATTTTTTATAAGTATACCTTACTAAAAAAATACAAGGAATAAAAAAAAAATATGAACAATTTTCCAAATCAATAACAGTGAAAGCTCTATTAAGTGGACACTCATGCTCCCCCAATTTTTGTCCGGTTATGATAACTGTCCGGTTAAGGGAAAGAAATAGAAAATTTTTTTTTTAACTTCATATCAAATTTTTATTAGTATACAAAAATCCAAAAAACTTTATATAAATAAAATATTTTATTTATACACTCTCAAAATTACACCAACTTACTTACTTGGGAAATCCACTAATAAGGTTTCAAAATAACATCGCTCTGTCCGGTTATTAGGTCTTCGCGTCCTGGTATCAGAGATTTTCTATGGATTTGGTTACGTATTAAAAATAAAGCAGAAACTATACTGAGAACACTCCTTCTGAAAGAAGGTGTGTCCGCGTCCATTTACGAGAGTGTCCGTTTATAGGAAAGTAATTTGTATGAGAAATTCGAAAAAGAATTTTGTTCCCGAAAATGTATCCGTTTAAAGGAATAGTCCGCTTATTGAAGCTGTCTGCAAGTAGAACTTTCACTTTACATGCGTAAAATCGTGTTTTTTTCATTTCAAACTACCTCTACAAGGGCTCCATTGATTTCGATCAATTTTTGAATACGGAAGCCTCTTAAGTCTAAGTACCTACATATTATATTTGTGGTAATATTGAAACTATTGCAACATTTAAGAAATATATATTTTTTATGGCCGACTGGCTTATATATAATAAGATCGAGCGTTTTTACTTTTATCTAATGTATAATATCTTATGCTATCTTCAAACCATAAAACTAACTCTTGGAATGCACAACGTGTGTTTATAGATCCAAATGTGTATCTGGTATGTTCTTATGTATAAAAATGATGATTAAAATAAATACATTGGGTTACCTATAGTAAATAAATAAAATTATATATCATGAATTTTGTGGCCGTAAGGCAATAACGCCCAAATCGATTTGGAAATATCGCCCAAAAAATTTTTTAACTATTGTTGTTGTTTTTCGTTTTCTTGATTTGGGCGTTATTTCCATTTTTTTAATTTTTTGTAAAAGGAAAGAACAAGTGAAATGGGAGATTACGCACAAAATTGGAAATACAGCCCAAAAAATCCAGAAAAAGGAAATAACGCCCAAATCTTAGGAAACAACGCCCAAATAATAATAAAACTCAATACTAATAATATTTACAATATGGATTTTTGAAAATCAAAACGGCGTATAAACATTGAGGTACATATATACATGGGGGGCATATACTGCCCCCCTGCAACCCCCCTGTTTGGGCACATTATAGGATTTGGGGTAGGTGCGAGGCTGGGTGTATGCATGAAGTTTCTTTAAATCCAGAGTCTATATATGCATGAGACTTTGCATACCTTCTCGCACCTAAACCCCAAATCCTATAATGTGCGCAAGCAGGGCGGTTGCATACATACATACATCACTGTTTACGTGCCTCGATTTTTTTTTAAGATTATCTTATCATTAAAATTTCAATTTGGAAATATCGCCTAAAATTTAGGAAAGAACGGCCAAATAAAAAAAATTTTGGAAATATAGCCCAAAATTGAAGAAATAACGCCCAAATTTTACAAAAAGAATTTACATTGGAAATATTTGGGCGATATTTCTAATTTAGAAAAAATATACATTTGGGCGATATTTCCTTTTTTTTGGGCTATATTTCCAAATTGATTTGGGTGTTATTTTTTTGCTGGAATCAGGATTTTCTTACAACTGCTTTATTTTTGTAATCTTTCTTTTATTTGTCTAATTTCTTTATCATTGAAGTTTATTTTTATTCTTTTTTTCTACAGTTTGAGTTTTATTTTATTTTTACTTGTAAAAAATTTTATTTTTTTTTCCTTTTTCAGTTTATTAATTTTTAATTAATCTCATTTTCTTTTTAAGGTTATAACCCAATTTTTTATACGTAGGTAAATGCTTACCAAAAAACTTAAAAAAAAATAAATCAATATCAAATGTTTGTTTTCATTTGAGACCAAACACGTTCAAAGTATTATTTTTATTTTTTGTATAAAATTCAAACGTATCTACATATTATGTATATGTATGTACATAGAGTTATTTTAAAATAAGTGCGTTGCGTAATTTTCTTAGTAGCTATGAGTTATTTTTAAATAAGAAACATGTTATATTCAAATTATAAATGCATCCAAAACTAATATATACATATTCCAATAAAAGCGTATTCCATTGAACTAATTTATACAGTTCATAAGTCATAACGCATTTATTGTAAAGTAACATAAGAAATAATGCATTTATTTTAAAGTAACTTTCTCTTTGAATTTTATTTAAAAATGCACTAGTTTGATTTTAATAATTTCTTGTTTGACCCTAAACCCTATACCATTTTACTTTGATTTAAATACAAAAATAACACCCACCAAAAATTCTCTTTTTATTTAAGTTACTTTACTTTTCGTCAAAAAAAACCTTTGTAAATGAGTGAATTTTATGTTACTATTATAGCTGAGCTTTACTTTAAAAATAACTATGAGAACTTGTCCAAAGAAGTCTAATATTAATAGGTATACATTATAAAAATAAATCGGCAGCCGCACAAGAAGTGTTTTTTTCTTGATAAAGGTTGTTAGGACGGTCTTTAGGTTCGTAGAGATTTTCAACAAAGCCCATTCACGATACAATCTGTCAACCTTCCATTGAAAATCTCTATGAACCTTGCGAGCATCCTAATAAACTTCCTAAGGACCAGGGTTGCAAAAGCTTAAGTCACTTTCTAGCTTAAGTTTGGCTTTAATTCACAAGCTAGTGGGTGACTTATGAATTAAAAAAAATGTAATTCAGCAGCTAGTTACTGACTTATGAATTAAAAAAATTTAATTCATAAGTCAGTTGGTGACTTGTGAATTAAAAAAATTTAAGTCATAAGCTAGTAGGTGACTTATGAATTAAAAAAAAATTAAATTCACTACCTACTATGTGACTTATGAATTAAAAAAATTTAATTCACTTCCTACTAAGTGACTTATGAATTAAAAAAAATTTAAGTCATGAGCAAGTTAGTGACTTATGAATTAAAAAATTGTAATTCATGATCAAGTAAATGACTTGTGAATTAAAAAAATTTAATTCACAACCTAATAAGTGACTTATGAATTAAAAAAAATTAAGTCATGAGCAAGTTAGTGACTTATGAATTAAAAAAAATTTAATTCACTATTTACTAAGTGACTTATGAATTAAAAAAAATTTAATTCACTACCTACTAAGTGACTTATGAATTAAAAAAATTTAATTCATAAGCTAATGGATTAATTCTGATTAAAAAAATTATGTTTTTAAATACTAAAGGTAAAAAGGTTATAAAAAACGTACTAATAAACGTATATGTATATTTTTTAAACTTTTTAATATTGAATATTCACTTTTTTCACTTTTTCACTTCACAATTATGTATAAATTTAATGCGCACTAATCACTAGTCACTGAACAATTGATGGGTGAATGATTTATGTTTGTAAGTTAAAATAGTTTTTTCTATTATTTTCATAAAATCTTCCAAGAGAGAGAATGATAACCCATCATTTGCTCAACACAAATATTTTATCGATATTGCTTTTTTATTCTATTGGGTTATAGGGACTGCATAGACGTAAACTCACACAAAATTCTTAAATAGCTTGAAAACTACTTTCGTTAATAATGAAAAAATTATGTAGTCAAAACAAGCTTAAGAATTTCCAATATACCAACTAGCTTATGAATTAAATTTTTTTTAATTCATAAGTCACTTATTAGGTTGTGAATTAAATTTTTTTTAATTCATAAGTCATTTACTTGCTCATGAATTACAATTTTTTAATTCATAAGTCACTAACTTGCTCATGACTTAAATTTTTTTTAATTCATAAGTCACTTAGTAGGTAGTGAATTAAATTTTTTTTAATTCATAAGTCACTTAGTAGGTAGTGAATTAAATTTTTTTTAATTCATAAGTCACTTAGTAGGAAGTGAATTAAATTTTTTTTAATTCACAAGTCACTTAGTAGGTAGTGAATTAAATTTTTTTTAATTCATAAGTCACCAACTAGCTTATGACTTAAATTGTTTTAATTCACAAGTCACCAACTGACTTATGAATTAAACTTTTCTTAAATCATAAGTCACTAACTAGCTATAGAATTATTTTTTTTAATTCATAAGTAACTAACTAACTTATGAATTAAATTTTTTTAATTCACAAGTCATCTACTAACTTATGACTTAATGATTTTTTTAATTCACAAACTCGCAACCCTGCTAAGGACCTTACGCCCACTTAACTATTCAATGAAAAAACAAAGTTTGTAATCAGCTTAAAACTAAATTCCAGTTATTAAAATAGAAGTTTATTTAATTATTTGATTTTGAAATGGAATATCAAACCACAAAAATTAAAATAAATAAAATAAAACTCAAAAAAACCCATTCCTAATAAAGGCACCAGTAACAGTTTAAAAATTATTATGAATGCGGCTCATTACAAAGGATATGATTTTTTTAATACAATTTTTTTTTATTTATTTGTATGTTTCCGAAAATATTATGAAAAAATAATTAATAACATCTTCGAATACCTGCATTTGGTTATTATTTTTAATTGTTCATAAACAAGAAACACATCGCCATCATTCATCATACAAAGCCATATAATGACCACCATGTGCTTTAAATGACAAGTATAGATATACATAGGTATACAGCATTTTGTATTACATCTGAAAAATTATGCCACTTAATACCTAATTTCGTCAACCTCAAGATAGACAATTAGTTTATACATATTTATCCATCCACCTTAAACAAATTTATTATGACATTATTATTTCGTTTTCTTGCCCACTAAAAATGTTATGGTTAATGCAAAAACGAGGGTAAGCCCTTTACGGTTCAATGCAATGAGGCTAATCCTCCAAAGCGGGTCACAAATGGTTAATATTTCAAACATAAACTACCTCATTGCAATATCTGAATTACATTGTGGGATACTTATTTCATTGAATTAGACAATTTTTCTGACCCGTCAAAGTAACAACATGATGTAAGCTATACAAGGTGTTGAGTAAATTAAATTTTTCATTCACTTGATTGTCTGACCTCCCCTACTTATAAAATATTGATCCAGGAAAAATTGTATTGAATTGCAGGATTGTGAATGCCTATAAAAATTTTTGAATAAGAGCCTGTGTGTACTTTAAAAGTTGCATTTAGGACTGGTTTCGGCTATTTTATTTTGCTTTCACTGAAAGATATACACATGGTTATCTATCGTCGATAGGCATAGTTATGGGTAGGAGATTGAGATAGTTAACGATTTTCTGTGAACGCATTTTTATAAATCTGCACTATTTCCGGCTTCAAGTAAATAAATAGTTTGTTTCCGCATATAAGGATTGAAGATACACCAACACAATATACCCGCACATTTATGTACTTCTGTTTTTTGACCAACACCAATCTAAAAGAGTAGTTTTGCTCTTGATGGTGGTTTTTGTGTTGGATGATTAAATGATTGTGTAAATTGAAATTGGATTTTTTAATAGAGCAATTTGTTTTCACGACTTGTTTTTTTGTAATTAATTAAGTTTCTTTTTTCCCACAGTATACAAAAAATCGATTAATTTTTATATTGTGGTAATAGGCAATGAAAATTGTATAAATTGTGTAGAAGGTATGCGAATGAAGAGTTAGAAATAAGTACAACAAAATAATCACATCACATCATCAGGTTGGGAGCCCCAACATAAACAATCTATAACGAACGATTTATTAATCAAGCAACGGTGACTATGCTCTATACATATACATATATGTAGTTAAGGTTTATAAAAAAAAAAACGTAGCGAATTTAATAGTTATACCAATGTACCATACACTAAGAGAGGCTTATGACGACAAAAAAAAAACTAATATTTGTAGTATATAGCAAGTAAATGAGGGTTTAAGATTTTGTTAATGCAATAATATTTGATTTTATTTAAAAATACTAATGAGATAAATCTCTTGAGGTAAAGCACCTATGATAGGTGCACATAGAAAATATTTGTCGAAGGAGAAAATGTACACCTGTAGATCACACTTAGTTGCTCTTATATTTCAAGTCACTTTGAATTAAAAAATAAGTGTTAATAGCAGAAATGCGTTTCCGAAAAAAAAAATATGTCTTTCGATTTATTAAATAAGTATGTATATTAATGACAACTTTATAATATCCCTGCTCGTGAACACTTGTTATTAAGGAATCCTTCGTTAGGAAATGTATTTATTTTTTTGTTTAATATGGGGGATGTTTTAACATTAGAAATGTTAAAGCGGAGGCATACCTACTAACAATATGAAAAAATCAACAGAATTTCAAAAAAGTGTAACGCCGAGTAGAGAAAGAGGGCGAAACGTGAGGGGAATATACAAAATTATTGCGATCGTGCTTTGTTGTTACTGGTCTGAGGAAACAGAATACGAAGAAGATGATAAAACGGACACCAAAAAAAGGAGAAGTGTTCGTAGGCAGGGATGGTCACTACATTTTTCACATTTGCTACGTAGTTTATGTAGTTAAACGTAGTTAAATGTAGTTAATGAAACAAATTGTAGCAAACTTAGTTTCATATATCAAATGATCTGTCAGTTGTAACTTTGAAGCTTGAATTTTGAGTGAAAATGTGGTTAATGAAGTAAAAAATGTAGTGTAGTTAATTCGGCCAACCCTGTTCGTAGCCTTTCAAGATTTGCATGTGAAGAAGAGCAAATTTAAAAAAGAATTTTGTCAAAGTTTTAAAATACATAAATGCTTTTTTCATTTCTAATGTACGTCAACTATGCTGGAATGGCAAATCGGGTAAATTTTTAACTTATAAGAACATGCGCGTAGTTGGGGTTGGTCAAAGGGGGGAGGGGTCAGCGCCCCCTCTTAGAAAACTCATTGCCCCCTTAGAAAATAAAAAGTATTAAACTTGTATTTTGGTTAATACTGACATCTGGGCGAAGTTCTTCTTAATAGAGTGTTGACAAACAGTAAAAAAATACCAAACATATTCAGCATGAAGATAACAACATTGATATTTTCCTCACATGTTGTTTTTTACCAGCTGGTCGTGGTTTCTTTTTGCAAGGGATGTGCACCGTGCAGTTTTTTTCAACATTATCTAGCAGATTTAAAAGAAAAACAATTCTTATGATCGAAAATAACGGTACCTAACATACAAGTGCTTAAAAATCGTTTAGGGAAATCTTATTTTTTCTCGCAAACGACTCCTACGATTTTGATTAAAATTTGTACGTGAGCTAATATAAGAGCGACTGTTAATATTATTAAAAGAATTTTTAATTTATCCATTATTAACTGTATCTTTCATTGTTTTCCGACTAACTCATTATTTGTTGAACGTATTTTAATTATATTTTTACGCAAAAACTTCTAAAATATTTAAAAATTAATTTTTTACTCCGCAATAATAAATACTAAAAATTTGCGTACCAATTTTTTTTTTTTCTGAAAAATGTTTTTAAAATTATATTCAAAATAAACCGCTCCAAATATTTTCAATTTTTTTCTTATAAGACGAATATTGACCTTAGGTCTCACCTACGGAAAAGTTGGATATGAAAAGTAAAGAGCAAAGCAAGTTCGATTGACCCATGTGTGCATTTTATGAGAGTATATGAGCATGAATTAAGTCATTTTTATTTTCGCTGTCGAGTGTCGACTACATCCATTTAGACAAAAAATATAAATATTAATCAAATGAGGAATAGTAATTAGAGAATCTTTATAACCGAAAACTTGCTGAGTCCACATGTCAAATTAGGTAGTTTGAAAATTACTGAAATTTATCGTTTGACAGAAGCTCTATCTACTAAACCTATTGATTGAAAATGCGCGTTAAATTACAAACAAACACAAAACATTATTTTTGTATGACATCCATTACAATTGTCAATAAGGGACCCTTTTTTAAAACGTAAATGAGATTTTTGGTTTTCTTCCGGTGCATTGCTATACACGTTCACGTCTAAATCAAATGAAGAAAAAATAATTCCCCAATTTGTTCAGATTTTTATTTTCATGTGCTACGGACGCTGTTTAAAAATACAGCTATTTTAAAATGAATATCGGGTGAATCCCGTAAAAGCCGTACATAACAATTTTAACGTAAAGATAGACCGCCAAGTTCCCATAAGTGTAGTACGTTTACAGGCTCTCTAATCAAAGAAAAGCCGTTTAAAAGTCAGTTGGAATAAATTTCGAAAAAAAACAGAGTGTTAATAAAATATGATATCGAGAAGATGATGAAGTTTTTCATAATTTTTTTTTGCCAACTTTACTGCCGCAATTCGGTACAAAAATATTAAATTTTCATCCGCCTTTAAAAATATTATAGGTGCTACCTTAACTTTTCAATACAGTTTATGTTGTTTTTCTCAAGTAATGAATGTTTTTCACTATACCTATTTTACTTTACTTATACAAAGGTTAGACGCGCTGTTAAGCTTCTTTTCTTTTCATTTTTGTGAATAAATAGAGGTGCTTAAATTTAAATAGGTATAAACGTATCGTATTGAACATTTTGTATTGGTTTGTGTATTTTAGCCATAAAATATGCAATATCATTTCGAATAAGTTTAAAATTGATGAAAATTTAATTAGTTGCATACTCTTAGTCAAATTATTTTTGTTGATAAAATACTTCATAGATTTGTTTGTTTTTTATAAAGTTACACTGAACGTCACTTGTTTGAGCTGACTATTTTAACAACGCCGATATATTCATATTGTAACCATATGTATACCAGAAAAAGCATCATTAGGTGCCTTTGTTTCTCAGCCCGAGAAAAAATCATTAGTTACCTATACAGTAAAAAAATTTCATTACATACCTATACATATAAGCAAATATCTTGCCCAGCAAACATTTTCATTCAGAAATGAATCATAAAGTGGCAAAAGTGAAGAAATCGACCGAAAAAGAATATTCACTTATGATTCAATTTGAATCCTTTTACCTATATGCTCTTAGACACCGATTTGAATGTTTCTCTAATCTAAAATAAAGTACAGATAAAAACAACAAAAATTCAATCTACATTAAGGTAAGATTTTTGTTTGGCAAAATCAACGCGTTCCATTCATCATCTACTGGGAAGTACTATGAAGTACTTTGTAGACAGATACTAAAGCGTAGTACACATTATTCGTATTTTATTAAGGGTATTCATGCAACGTCTTAAACTTTACGATGTCGTAAAATCGTAAAGTTTCCGACACACGTTTCATGAACGCACCAAAAAACATTTTGCGTAAATGTGGTAAACGATATGGTAAACAAATCAGCTGTTCGTTAAACGTCAAACAGCTTAAAATATTTAATTTAATTTTAACATTCGTAAAATTTGTCATCCGCAATTTAAAAATGCCCAAAATAAGCATAAAAAGTAAATTTGGCGAAAATGATGGTAAGTATGTTCATTGTTGTGATCAACACATATAAGTGCATGTTTGAATGCATTTGTATTTGTGTGACTCACACTATTTTGAAAAAAACCTAATTTTTCTTCGATATGTCCTCTATTTCATCTTCTAGGGTTACAAGAGTTTACCATGTTTACTATGTTTACCATCTTCGTTTAACACACAAATTTGTGTCTTAAAGTTTAAGATTTGTTTGAAAAGATTTCCCATACAAATTTTGACAGTTCGTTTACGACGTCGTAAACTTTGAGACGTTTACCACGTTTACGATGCTTTTCCGACGTTGCATGAATACCCTTATTATTTAAGACTTTTTTTTGTGGGTGAAGGGAACTGAGCTCTTCACCGATCTCAAAAAAATCATCGCGCGTAATGAAAAGTGACAATCCTGCTCGATAGAGGGCAGCGTTTTGTGTTATTGTTATGCATATATGTTTTGATTATTCGTACGGTACGGATCAATTCTGATATTGGCTATCACCGATTAATTATGACTGACAGTTTTTACTGATGAAATTTGTGAGCAAATTTGTAAAAATGTTCAATGATGGGTTTCAATAAAAGTTGTAACTAGCCCCTAAAGCCTAGTACATACTTGTGAATCATGTCGTGAATCCATACAAATTTGCCTTTTTGTTCACCCGTGAGCGTGCTCGTGAAACCATGACAAAAAGTGGAGGGTTTGCGTTCACGAGCGGTGAACCATATTCACGCGTAAAATGTACGGGAACTTTTTGATTTTTGGTGTAGATTTGACAATTTGACCATAAAAGCTGCAAAAGTCAAGAAAATTGTGTCAAAAATTCACTTTCTCCACTGATGGTTGTTCACTTCACTAAGAAGTATGTACTAGGCTAAAAGCTGGATGCAATTCGGGATTGAAAAAAAAACAAACATGATAAATTGTGTATTTGAAATTTTTCATTGGTTTATATAAAAATTTAAAATAATAGGCGTGTTTTTTTGTTGAGCTATAGTTAATGTGTTTTGCAATGTTCTTTTGAAGAGAAAATGTGCTATCTGATGAAGGAATTGATAAACCTATAGGTACCTATATGTAAAAATATAAAGAAAAAAAGAAAGAACAATTGATATTTTTCATTGAGTTTTTATTTTGTCCCATGAAAACCTTTTTACTTTTTAGCCTCACGTTGTTTTTGCTTTGTCTCGTTTAGCTGCGATACCTTAATTATACCTAACCCTCTTGCACTCTCGCATAGTTTAAACACAATTATACTTACCTACTTATGTGTGGAATCAAAGTACGAAATTTCATCTCACAAAACTTGGCAGTCCATCTCATAAAATTTGACATGGGTTAATACATGTAAATTTTTAGGATACGTTCAAAAACCATCACACATTATAATTGTATCCCATTTGAGGGTTTGAGGTTATGGTGAAACTGGTTTCTTTGGATGCAAATGGGAATTCAAAATATTAAAATCCCTTAACACAGATAGTTTACATATGTATGTATGTAATTCTACTCCACTTTTTTTTTTGACATGACGTGTTAATACTTTATAGATACCTTATGTGTGAGATAGTTTGAGGGTATAGGTAAAAATTTAAAAATAGGTAGGTACCCGCATTTAAACTTTTGTATGCTATACAAATAATTCAATTTAAACGCTGTTGAGTAGGGGAGGGCGGGGCACAGAGGACCACTTAACGTTTGCCGATTTATTGAAATATATTGGACAAAGAAAAAGGGCTCAAATTTGTTCTCCACATACCTTAAGATGTTAACATCAAATAGGCTTATAATTGATATCGAAACTGAAGCACTTTTTTTTTACTAAAAGTACATAAAAAGTGCATTTGGTCCTCTGTGCCTCATGGTTGGGGCACATAGGACCTAGATGGTCGCTGCTCCATTTATGGATACTTCTTTTGAATTAAATACTTATATTGCATTTTCTACTGGCTCTGGCTTTTTCTTAATAGGCGTTTTTTTTTTTTAGCCCCGAGCGGGGCATAGAGCGGGCTCTGAGCGAATAGAGCTCACTCCGAACATAGCGTGACCTGAGCGCACCGATCTATTTAAGAAACTCAATTGAGCATTGAACTCTCATATCTGTCAAATTACATGAAAATTGTATGATGTTAGCCGCGCTCAGCTTTGTGCTCGATGTGCTCGGTCATTTTTTTCCGAGCTCATCGAGCGAGCCCCGGTCGAGCTCTGGGCTAAAAAAGAAATGCAAGTTGAAAGCTCGGAGCGCTCCGAGTTAAAAAGTAACATAGTTTTCTTTTTGACAGCTCAGTGCCACGCTCGGGGCTGAAAAAGAAAAACGCCTAATGTAGTTCCGTACCAGAGAATAAAACGAGTCGAGTTATGTTCATGAACATCGAACACTTCCTCGAAAAAAGCGAGTTCAAACAAACAGAGTCAACGGAAGGAAGATGTTTACGAGTTTTCTATCCACGAGTATGATGACCTTACAAATCAAACGAATACGAACGAGTATACCTTGCAACCGAGTTAATTTGGTTCGAATAAAAACGAGTCAAGCGCTTGTGAACAAAGTGTCCACGATCGATATGCTCGAATGTACTCGACTCCATAGTCCATATGTGTGTACTGTGTATTCGAGGTTGACGGTTGATGGGTATTGGATAAGCTAAACTCTGCTTTGCGAAAGTTGGTGGTTGGTTTTTGTGATTTCAATTGCTTTTTTCAGCGTTACGACTTAAGCAGCAGTGAGTTTCTGGATTATGATCCTTTAAGATAAATAAAAATACCTAATTAATTTGTTTTTACATTTTTGCGGATATTTACTTGTTGCGGATATTGAAGATCATGGTACTGCATAATTGTGGAAATACAGAAATTTGGTTTCGGCGAATTCAACCCAATCCTTAAATAAAACAAAGAAGATCAAAAAAGAATTAGGTATCTACAATCTAAATAGTACCTACTTAGTAGGTACATACATAGTACATACATATGTCAACGCAATACGCATACCAATTTTTCCCGAATTGAAATCATTTTTATTGAAATTGAAAATTAAATTAACTTGTTTTGTTTGCTTATCAATAGTATACTATGCAACTTAAATTAATACATACATTTATAACGAAAGATAAAGATTCGATTTTATTCTCTTCAAACATCTTGATCAATTTTGATGACCTTTTTAAACTTTATTTTTTCAAGGGAGCTGTTTTCCAGTTAAAATCAAATGATCCATCCTTTTTAAAATAATTGTCCAAAAACTGTACTGTCCCAAACTTTCCTGTCGTGTGTAGTTTATATTATGAATGTAATCCACACAAATGCATTTGTCGGTTTTATTGATCATTGCATAAATAAATCTTCTATCATCATACCTATCAAAACAATACAAAATAATCCTCTAAAATAAATAAAAATAAAAAAAATCAACCAAGTAGTAAATAATTTCATTTCCATAATAGAAATAGAAACCGGTTGTTTTTCTTGTGAATTTAAAAATCACAAAGTGACCCTAAATACCGAATACAAATAAATATGTACCTAAAATCTACCTAATCTACAAACGACCCGAGATTAGGGTTACCAGCTCTAAAATCAGCAAAGCCTGACAATAAAGAAAGAAAAGCCTGATTTAAGAGAAAAAAGCCTGACAAAAAAATGTTTCCTTTTGAAACTTAATTTTTATAAAAAAAAATTAATTAGAAAAAACATTCATAGATAGCTTTCCTCGATTTAGATGCACGAAGGCGACGAGATGATAAATAGATTGCAACTGCAATCTGCAGCAGACACAACTAAAAGCACACAAAAAAAAATACGTAATAAAATGGAAGTGCCATATCTTGCATAATACGGTGATTCAAAATAACACCTTTCTCGAATTTCGAAATTATGAAACAAGAACAATCCCATGAAAATTTCATGATTTTAGCACCAAAACCCAAAAAGTTTGCAACTTTTAACATTTGAGAAAAATTCCGCCATTTTCAAAGACAAATTATCGAAAAAGCGCTAGTAGGAAGCTCGATTTTGATTTTTTTTGGTCTCAATTTTTTGGTTTCAATCTGAGCTTCATAATTTCGACCGGTCCCAGTTAAATTTCGAAAAAGGTGTTTTTTTAATCACCCTAATTGCACAACTCTTTATGTCTTTCTAAAAAGTGACAACTAAATGAAAAATTTACGTAAACGTTTTTCTTCTAACGATTGTATTTTTTGCGATAATTATAAAAAAGCCTGACAAAGGACGAAACCTGGCCAAAGCCTGATTGAACATTAAAAGCCTGACTCGTCAGGCGAAATCCTGACGGATGGTAAGCCTACCCGAGATACATATGTTCACGATCTTGGATGGTGTTCACAATCAACCACCTTTTTTCGAGTATACTCGCTTTGTTTCGGGTACTCGAAACTTGTTCCAACTGTTCACGAGTAATTTTGTTCGTGGGTGTGTCAAACGACACAAACGAGTTCGACCAATTTGTTTGAGTTTTCTCGTGAGTATTTTTATTTGTGAATAAAATGACTTGCGAGTATAGAGGCAAAACAATCGAGTATAAACGAACATAAGGAAAAATAGATCTATAGGGGGCACAGAGGACCACACCAATCCTATGTGTCCCAATACGAATGCCTTTTAAATTGATTTCGACATGGTTAAACACGAAAATTTCACAAAACTAAAATTGCACAAAATACCACTTAATTCATTGTTTTTGATATTAAATCTTGAAATTCTTACTGGCTAAGCCTTTTAATATCAAACAAGCTCAACTTTCTACAATTGTTTTTATAAACTAATCTTAGAAAACAATAAATTTTAATTTTTTCAAGCGAAGAGCTAGCTGGGCGCTGTAATTAAAGTATTCAATTTTTGGGCAAAGTCTCTTATTTATCATTTTAAAAAGAAAGTCCTCTGGGCCCCGTCCTCCACTATTATTTTCCTATCTTATAAACCCATTTAGAGGCGTTTATTGCTTCATATTCTACCTAAATTTTTAAGTTATAGCTTATAGGTATTTTGTGATAAATTGTATATTAATTTAAAAAATTTTAAAACTAAATTTCGTTTACAACATAACGGCAACACTCTTCAGAATAATGATTATCTTTGTCGCTGTCTCGCATTAGCAGTAGCAGGCAGCAGCCTTCAAAGCACAAACTAACCAACTCGATTCGGTCGCTCGTCCGTTCCTACACCACCATGAGCTAACAACAGCACAGCGGCAATTCAATATTGAAATTCAGTCATGCGCTGCGTTGTGTTCGCGTCACAACGTTACGTCTAGAATCTAGATAAATAATTTTGATAAATAACATGGTGCGTTTTTATGTCATTTAAATTATGTACTTTAAAATGACTTTCGAAAGCGAATTGATTAAACTAGTGAGAGAAAGAAAGTGCTTGTATCAAACAAAATCTCGATCAAATACAAATAATCAAGAGCGTTTATATGAATGGCACCGAGTAAGTGCTGCGTTGCGAAAACCAGGTATGTAAACCAAATGGGTGATTCATTTTTGATATTATTGTTTCTGCATCTACGTTCTACATTTTGTATATATGTACAATGTACATACATATAAAGTATTTACTGTGTTTTTACTGAAACTGTATACACTTTTATATTTTTGTTAGTGACTGAGTGCAGACAGAGATGGCGAAGCTTGCGTGACCGCTTCGTTAGAGAAAAAAAAAAACTCGAACTAGGGGAGGTATCTTTGAATTGTGAACAGCAATGGGAATACTACAACGAGATGACATTTCTTATACCTTCGGTGAAACCAAGGTAGGTATTTTGAATTTTTACTTGTGTTGTTAAGTATGGTGTCATTGTTTTTTATTTCGTGGACAGAAGGTGCAAAAGAGAAAGGACTATTCAACAAGGCGATAAGATATATTTAAAACGTGACTTGAGCGATAATTTTGTTAACATAAGCAATATAAGCAATAGCCGTGACGATGGGGAAGACCCTGTGGCTTATAATGAATGCTACTCTTTTGATGAAATGTTTGATACAGAAACTACAACTCCGCAAGAATTCATTGATGAGTCGAAAGCGAATGACAGAACTGGAGAAGTAATGTCGGAAGACGACGAGGACTACGAAGAGCAAAAGTTATTAATAAAAAAAAATACATCTGTTGCGTTTCAACATGCCAAAGACGAAGACTGGATTGAAGATGATTTTGACAAATATCCTATAATTAATCCTAGTACAAATGAAAACCAAACCAACATTTTCGAAACCATTGAAAACAATCCACTGACAAACAGAAAATCTGAGAAACTGACAACTGCAAAAATTGTAACAGATCCCACTGGAAGTTTTTGCGAACTCATGGATTCCCTAAAAACAGAAATCAATAAAGTTTTGGTTGAAGAAAAGGATGAAAACGATTTGTTTTTAGAGTGCATGGGAAAGAAAATGAAAAAATTGTCTCAAAGGGCGAAATTTAAAATTCAAGCAAAACTGTTGGAAAGCATTACTGAAGAGTTATTAAAAGAAATTCAAGAATGAGGTTACTAAATCGAAAGCGATGCTTCTGTGAGTTGAAATGTTAAATTGGTGATGTACCTATAGAAGATTCGATTTATGTTTTAACATATAAACAAAAACTTGTTTTCTCAAAGTTAATTTATTAAGGCTTATTTATGTATTTTATTGATGTATGATTAAAAACAATTAAAAATTAATTCTTAAAGTTATCAAATCTATTGTTAAATTTGATCGAATTTAAAAGTTTAAAATAAATCCGTTACGCATTTGTATTTGTCCAATTTAAATAAGATACGTTACTTGTATGTATATAATAAATACCTACATATACTATACATATAATGATATACAAACATATGTAACTAGGAGAGATTTTCCAAATATTTATATTTCTACCCATTGACAGGTAGGTGCCTACTTTACATTGGAAACCAAACAAACACCATTAATTTCTTAAATAATTTAAAACCTGCTTGGTTGTTACATCTTCTTTTGCAAATTGTATTCTAAAATGTGGTAGGTACCTACCGGAGCGAAAGTATTGCTCATAAATGGTAGGTACTGTAGGTATGTTTTTTGTAAGGCATCCTTAACGTTCCCATTTTTTGAAGGAGGGAAACTATTCCATAGATGTTCGCGATAACCCCTTATATAGGAGTACATACATATATGAACATAGATTGTGCTAATCAAGGCCTGAAGGCCTAGAAAGGGAAGTTAATATTTTCCATACAAATTCTAAAATTTTCAAATAAATGCAAATAATTTTGCTAGCTTAATAGATTTTGAAAAATAATTGTATATTTTCGATTTATATTTTTTTCAGAGTGTAACCACTACGATACGCTCTCGGTAATAACAACCCTTAATAAACGCAATTTATAGCATTCACGTTCCTAATGTTTGAAAAAGCGAAACATTTATAGTAATTTATATCTCGGTTAACACTTTTGATATTAGTGAATCGGTATCTCATTGCAACTTCTTAAAAAAATATGACTTAGTAAATGCAACTCTTATATTCTTGTATATTTGTTTCTATTTGTCGGGGTTAACTTTTACAGTAACTGGCGAATTATTTTACAACTGCTTCTTAGATTTTTTAAATTTATAAATTCGTAGGTATATATAGTACTAGCGTTTATTTTGACAATGCTTCTCGCGGTCGTTAGTAGCTCAAGAGAGAACGGTTTGAGTAGAAGACGTTGACGTAGACAGTCAAAAACAGAGAGTCAGTACTCAGTAGTCGTCGAAACCAAAAATGTATCCGCCACGAAATTGTAAACTTATAGAATTTTGAAACTTGTAAATCAAATTTGAATTAAATAATATTCCTACATATATAGGTAGGTAGGTATTAATGTTGTTTTCTTTTATGTAGGAACTATGAACAATATTGTTATATTTTTCGTACTTTGTTTCATACGTTTAATTCTAATTTAAAACTTATAACCTTTTTTTTAGAATTTATGAAGTGAAGTGTAAACCTGACACAAAAGTTGGATGTTTATATAATATATATATTATATAAATCGAAATAATCGCTGATCTTGAAAAAAGAAATCATGCCGGTTCTTGATCTATACAAAAAACGTGCACTACGAATAGTTTTTTTTTTTTGAAAAACTTTAACATATAGACACATAACAAGATATATACATATTATGTACATATAACAAGATTACCCGCTTCACATTGAATAGTATAGAATTTTCTGTTGTTTTTTAAATAATTTTTACCTGCGATATATGTATGTACCTACATATACATGCATACAAATGTATGTACATACATAGGTGATGGATTCGTTAAAAAAAACGATTTCGATATTTTGATCAAACTTGATATTACGATGATTATAGCGAAGTCGAATTCTGGCCGTCTGACTGTCTGTCCTTTCGGCAGCAGCCCAAACGTGTTGGTCAATTTTCTTTAAACTTGGTACATAGCTTTTTTTGGACATTTCGTCAAAAATAATGGTACATTTTTTTTTATCAACAAATGAAAATCTTATTTTTCACAAAAATGTGCCTACAACTAAAAAAAAGCATTAATTAAAAAAAAAAAAAAAAAAACAAAATTCCAAAAAGTGATTTTGTTACCTCCCATAGAACAATTTTTTTATTTTCGATCTTATTAAAAAGTCATCATCAAACTGATTTTGATCAATTTTTAAAGAGAATGTTGTATTGTAATTTTCATTTTTTTTTATTTGAAAAAAAAAAAAGATACTGAACTTGGCACCCAGCAGTGTTTTTAACATTATCTAGCAAATTTTTAACAAAAATTATTCTTTTAACCAAAAATAATGGTACCTCCCAAGGGTAGATAATATTTTTTTCAAAATTAATTTTTTAACTCCACATTAATAAATAATAAAATATAGTAGTTTTTCGATGGTTGTATAGGTAAGCAAGTTGGTTTGTGTGTATGCTTAATACAACGCGCGGAACATCCAATTCATTTATTTTAGCTGTTGAAATTTGAAGACTGTTAACCATCAAAATGATCGTTTCGATGGTCAAAATTCAAATTAAATTTTCTGATTTTGTTAGCTTAAATGTTCTTAAAATATGAACTCTCTACTTCTGAAGCATATGGCAAGTTATAAGAACATTCCTCAAACAAATCGAACTCGAGGTTTTGATAACAATTGTCAATGATAGGGAAGACTAAAAAAATGGGTCTTGAAAGTCTGTCTGTCTGTCGGTATAGGTAAATATACCAACGTTAATAGATGGGTCGACTTTTCGACACCTTAATTTAATTTTCGGGACGAAAAAAATAACGATTTCTATACCTGCCATACAAAATTTGTTAGGCATTTTAGAAAATCTTATATCATTTCGAAAACAACTTAGTCAATTTTTCTTAGAACAAAAAAATACGGTTACTATCAGAACACTTCTATTTAGTTTTCCTCCCAAAATTTCCAAAATAATTGGCCACGATCTTGAATTCTCTGAATTTAAGGACTGAATTCAATTTGTCTCGGTAAAAATTAAACTTCTGGTTTCCATGGATTCGCCACTGTTTACAAATAATAGATTTAATAGTAGTTTATTAGGTAATACATATAAGCTTTTACCCGCCCGCTTTATAGTGTCTCGCGAAGTAACCACCTTCGTTGGTTTCCAAGGGATTTAAGTTGTCATTTCTGTGGATTTTGGATTTTTTGGATAGCAAAAATTGTGTGAGTACCGGTGCCCCGGTGAAGATGTGTACACATCCGGTTTTGTCCTAGGGACCGGGTAAACATCGTGATGGAAACAAATAGGAATCCCCATTACATAATTCTTAATACATACCATAAAATTCCAAATGCTCAATAGTCACTTATTTGAACTTAATGGTAAAAAAAATCGAGGTGTAGTATTCAGAGATAAACCCTAGGTTTCTTCCGCTTCAGTTATTACTGCCATTTACAGTGCCATGCCATTGTTATTATTACTACCAATTCGCTGAAATATTTTTTTGACTAGAAATAATAATGGAGTTATCTGCTTTTTATTTGCAATAAAATAATCACTGATTTCACTTTTTATGTGCCTCAAAATTAACAATTAAGATTTTCAATTATGAGTTTCAATGAAAGCTATAACTGGCCCCTTAAAGTAAAATGCGACATTTAATCATGATAATATTATTATCTCAACAATAATACCTAACTTAACTTAACTTCAATTCCATTAGGTACATTATGCTTTTGTGAATAGTTAAGTTAAACATTGATTTAAAAACAAATACAGATAACAAAATTTTGTATTTTCTTCATTTCGTCGCTTCTGAGTTTAGTTACATAAATCTTATAATTAATTAGGGGCCAGTTATAGCTTTCATTGCAACTCATCATTGAAAATTTTGATTTTAAGTTTTGAGAAAGTTTAATGGCGAAATTAGTAATTATTTTGATGTCACTAAAAAGCTCTTGACTTAATTATTATTTCTACTCAATTTTGGGACAAAGGGATCACTACGTTTTCCCGTGTAACGTTTGCCCGCCGATTTGAAAGGTAGTCTTTTTGCTACAATCCCGTATAGCGGAACGATTGCCCATATAATTTTCCACAGTATTGGCGGTGGGATGGGCAATACTAATTAGTACTTTTCGACAATACTATTTTGCATTTATATTAAAATAGTTTATGTTTGTTAAAATATTTAATATTTTTTTTTTCATTTTAAGCATTTTTTTATTTCATACGCTTATAAAAAAGGCATTTTAGCAATTTTCATAAAAAAAAAACTACCAAATGATAAAAAGAAACTTTTCATAAACTTAACCTTGCACCTACCCCAAATCCTATAATGTGCCAAGCAGGGGGGTTGCATATCTCACCTTGACACAAGAAAAGACTACTACTGAAATGAATTTTGTTCATGCGCTGTCGATTTGTATTGAAACAAGTAAGAATCGGCGGGAAAACGTTACACGGGAAACTGTGACTCGGGATATCGTTCTGCGGGAAAACGTTTTGCGGGAAAACGTACTCGGGAAAACGTGACGCGGGAAAACGTGCCGCGGGAAAACGTAGCCAACCCGGCCCAACCTTTCACATAAAATAATTTCTAAGACTTCAATGATCAATGCCAGTTAAATCATTTCACATTATTTTGCAAGAATTAATCATTTATTCATCAGATTTATATTGGCATCAAAATAAAATCAAAATTTTTAATGATGAGTTTCAATGAAAGCTATAACTGACGACTTAGCAATTGACTTGAAGACCGTCATTGTTGATTCTAAACAAGCGAGTTTCAAATTTTTTACTTGTTGATAATTACTTGGTGTAATTCACCGCCACTAAGTTAGCATAAATGTGTTGTCTATATTTATATTTATTTGTGAATGCAGGTAGGGTTACTTAAACTTTTAAAACTACATTACCTTAACTGCAGTCCACAGTGTTTAAAAGTTTTCTCTTCGCGGCAATCACCACAGATCCCAGGCCGGACTTGAGACTCGGGAGAGACCAATGATAAAAATAGACTCCTCGATTGTACTGGAAACTCAAAAAAATAGAACTGAAACAGACAAAATAGTAGTCAACTTTTTTAAATGCATAAAAAAAGCAAACATTAAATGTAAATATGTATTTTTCTTAAACAAAAATAAAGTAAAGATATATTCATTGATCATTGATTGAAGTAAAATAAGTCTTTTGGACAGATAGGATCTTCAGCAATCAGCGCAAGATGAAGTAAGGTTAATCTTTGAATCACATTCCATATTCAGATAACAATCTTTTTTTAACAGCGATTATATTGACTTTTTAAAAATTACTTTTACGGCAAAACAAATTCCACGAGTGTGTTCGAAAAAAAAAAACAAATTTTAATGCTTTGCGTCTACCAACCGCTAAGTTTGATCATCAAATTATTTAAATGCTTTTAATAAAAGCAGAATTTTTCGAGAAATAGTGCAGAAATACCTACTGTTTGATGGTGTATTTCAACAATCAGCAATGCTTTTGTCAAATTAAAATCATTTAGTGAAGGAGAACTTAAGAAATTTGATGATTAATTAACGAGTTGAAGGGATATAATTACTGTCGATTTAGTCAAGTGAACCGTAGTGTACTTTGCTTACTTTTCAATAGACTCTTATAGTCTTATTTATAAACGTTGTCTAACTTTAGACAAGTGTCCAACTTTGGAAAATGTGTTCAAAAACCTTGTTTATTTTTGTCTTCTACCTAGACACTAAGACACAAGAGTAGATTGTCTTAACCGTGAATAATGTGATATTTATTTTTATTAAATAAAGCATATATCATCCAAATTGGAAATATCTAGACAGTGGGTAAGTAGACAAAAATCTAATAACTACGAGTGTAAGCAGTCAGAAATTTGCATTTTCCCAAAAGCTATATCCGCGAGGCAAAAAATAATCTTGTTGTGGAGATGTGAAGTCTGAGTGTAAATATTTGTTTAATTTCAAAGCTGATTTATGAAATTTAACCGTCTCAAAAAATAAAAATTGATCAAATAGTACTGAATATTTAGAAGTGGTACTTGCGTACTACGGAAAGGCAAATAGTACTAAATTCAGTACAATAGTAAAACTTTTTGCAAGAGAGAGTCACTTTATTTTGGACTCTTCGTTCAGATGTCAGTGTTGTCTGCTGGGGGGTATTTTTTTCAAAAAATCAACACAATTTCAAAATTCTCATTTTTCTAGTTCAAAGACTGCTTTTCTTACACAGATTACATAATAATATAGGTATATTTAGAATTTAAGATCCCATAAAAGAAAAGTTACATATGTCAAAGTATGAATATTTGATTCCATGTGGCCCGTTAATCAAACATTAACGGACTCTAATCGAATTTGTCATAGAAGTAGATAATAACGTGGAATAGGTTATTGGATACGATACATTCAAAACGCAAGGAGGTTAATGTTTATGTGTAGTTAAATAGAATATGGAAATAGAATAAAATTAAAATACAAAGCTGAATTTATTTACCAAAAGAATAAATATCATTAAAAGAACCAAGTTATGAGTTAAATTTATAAAATACATACATATACAATATACATGCATACAAAATGGGTTACCCCGCTAACCCAACTCCAAAGTAAGAAGAAGCGGTTCTTTTTGAGGTAGGTAGAGTTAATTAATGTTCTTGTAAATACTTTTTTGTTAACCAATATTAGCCGCGTTTTATTATCGCCAATAATCCATATGGTTCACCTCCATATAATAAAACGATACGGATCCTTATGAAAACGCTGTTGTATGCTCATCTCTTTTTATCTTATGTTTGTTTATTTTTCATGTAGATACTGTCTTTTTTCCTCCACTGCAGTTTGTATTCTCTACCGACTGAAAGCCGTCTACCCGCGAAAGTAAGAACTTATTTCTGTTTCCAAAAGGCAAACCCCAATAGAAATCTGGATCCAAATTTGTTTTTGCATTACGTGTCAAAAGATAATCCCGACCCAGACCCGTAGATAATAAAACGTGGCTATTAATAGACTATGGTGTGCTTACTAAAAGTTTGTTAGTTAGTTTGGCCTATACTAGTAGGTCAAACTATGGTGCTAATAGTCCTTTGAATCATTTGATTGCAATATATATAATAAATTTTATTTTCTCATATCTTCTGTTAATGACAATTTGAAAAGTATGAAATTCAAAACTTTGTTTATAAGAGCAGTAGATAATAACTAGATTTAAGAGATTATATGTAACGTTAGTAATTAACGATCTTCAATAAATAAAAGAAATTTATGAAAATCTATGGAGTTATATCTAATATTCGTGAGAAATAAGATTTTCCTTATAAGGTTACACATACAACTTTTTAACGAAAAGCATATTTTTTTAGGAAACGTCTAAAAATGTGTATTGTCTAATAGGAGTTATTACCATTAGTAATATTAAAACGCGGAAAGTACCTATATACCTACATATGTATAAAGTAGAATACAAAAAAATAAAATAATTTTTTTTTTTAATTCAAACATATTTTGAGGGTTATTGATTATTATAATTTAGTTTTTAATTGTAAAGTATAAATCTTAAATAGCCATTTTTTTTGTTGAAAAACTATATATATTAAATAAATAAAAAACATACCTAAGTAAATATATCTAATGAAATCAATATAATGTGATTTGAAAATAATTTGTATTGTAATCGGTTTCTTGCGTTTCAACCATCAATTTGATTTACAAGTAAATATTTCAGTAGTATAAGTTTTGATAAAATTAATATTAGTTCCAAAGGCTCTGAGACTTTTTCGTTTTATGTTTTAGCAGTGGCGGACTAAGCTTGTTAGAGGCCTGGGGCGGCAATGCTAAATGGGGCCCCTTATGTGATCAGATATTTTTGTATTTTCTATAACGTCAGATTTTACGACAAAACAAAAAACATCAATCATATTTATTATAATACACGTACGGGTTCAGAAAGAATGCACATCAGCATTAGGCAAAGCAATCAACAGGTAGAGTGCAAAAAAATAATGCATAGAAAACAAAATAAGAGCTTTTATTTAATAGAAGCGACCCACCCCCGGCGTTTTATGGGAAGCACTTCACTTTAACCAATAGAATGTCTAAAAACCAAACTTACCTATAGATACAGTTAGTAGTTTTTTTTTCAATTATTTTATAAATGTTTGCGTGCCTTCATTCTACTGAACTCCTCAATGACATCGTCGAAATCACTTTGTCTTGAAACTTTTCTCTTAATTGATAAAACGGAGAGATGGACTAGACGTTCTTGGGTCATAGTAGATCGAAGGTAATTTTTTATAACTTTCAATTTTGAAAAGCTCCTTTCGCATGATGCCGCGGAGACGCAAATAGTCAAAAAATATTGGATGATGAGTGATGTGTAAGGCGATGATTCGCTAAATCCTCAAACAATTATGAACTGTTGATTTTCTTGGGCTGTCCATTTCGCAGCGACGTCCACATTCGTATCGGTTGCACGCAAATGTCTACGATATCTTTTTATTTCTTCCAGTACTTTTTATTTTTTAAATTCATCGTAAATATGTACCAGATTGTCCAATGCAATAGCCAAATCGTCATCAGAAGCTTCAAGCATAAACTTTGTTTGAACGATTTGGAAAATGTTGTTCATTTCCTTCATAGCTGTACATCGATGGGACAATTCTTGCTTAAATCGGTCAAGGCATTCTAACATTGTTCGACGAACTTCTTCTTGAATTGATAGGCCAGCATCATGAGCAGCAGAGTATATCTATCCTACAATAATAAGTAGATATAATTATGTACTCTGCTTCGCAGTGCTGGGGCAAATATTCCTTTGCTTAGGAACTTGAGTTAAGCATTGAATATTGAAATCAAAACTAGTAGGTAGGTACTTGCTAACGTAAATTTTTGAGAAAAGGTAGTGAACAAAATTTTGAGTTCGAGGATAAATTAAAAAAAAAACTATTCACTATACAAATTTCATTTAAACAGAAAATTAACGAAATTCAGAACTGGATATTTTTCTTTTTTATCTAAATTCTTTAAAAACTTAATAAGTAACATTATCACTTTATAGAAGCTGCCGTTGTTTTTGAAATATATACTTATGTATACCTTTACTTTCGTTGGATACAATTTTAGAAAATATCGTTTTTGGAGGCCCCATACAATTTTGTTTCTTGCGTAATGTAGAAACATTATGGCAAAAATTATTAAGAGTACCCATTTTTTTGCAAAATTGATACCTTTGTCTGGTATTTTTACATTTATGTAGCAAAATACATAAAAGCCAAAATTATTAGTTCTAAAATATCTAAGCTTTAAAAAATGTGACTTTTTCTGCTCGAATCCCAAATTAAATAATATTTAAGGTCGATTTGCACTCACAGTCTCATATATTTCTTAAAATATACATACATCCAATCTAAATATATTGTATTTGAATTAGATTTAGAGGCCACAGCGGGCCCGGGGCGGATCGCACCCCCCCCCTGGCATTACTTTAGTCCGACAGTGGGTTTTAGGCCACTTCACTAGAATTATTTTTTAGAAAAATTCAACTGGATGACGGTAGTTTTTTTTTAAAGCAAACGACCCAATTTTGGCCTTACTTGAATTTATATTTTACGAAGATTTTGAATTGGCGATTTATGTCCAAAAAAATAAAATAGTAATTCAACTTTAAAACTAAAACGCACTATTCCGAGCGGTTCAAAAAAAAACACAATCAAAAAACAGAAAAAAAAACAATAATTGTATTTGTTAAGAATTCTTTTACAAAAGTAGGTATACGAAACTAATGAAAAAAATCAAATTATTTTGGCGCGTGCCTTTTTAAATGGTTTTCTCCGATAGATAATGGCTAGGTTATCTCTACACATGCAAAAAAAATGTTTTGTTACTGACTATTACTGATTGTCAATTGGAAAATGTCAAATTTATTGATGAAAAAATTACAGCTTTAAATTTTCAGTTTTCAATTTGAAGAATTTGAAGAATTTTAATTGAGATTTTTAAATTGCCAATGCGAAAATAGTTAGTCGCACCATTGCAAACGTAAGGAAGTTTTTTGTTAACAGGTTTCAGTAGAGACAAGAATAGGTACTGGGTTATTTTTTTTTAACTTTTTTTAATTATTTCATGATTTTTAATATTTTTTTTCAGTTGTTTCTTTCTTCTAGCCTCTTCGATAAATTTCCCTTATTTCCCTTTGTATATGATTTTTTTTATATTTGAGCTTTTTTTTTAAATTCTTTCATATTTTGTCACAGTTTTTCAACGTTTTTCTTATTTTCTTTTTTTTTACTTCAGCACTTTGGATTTTTCAAGTTCACGATGGGAAAATACGGGCTAACATCGAACCTAACCCATTTCCACTTTACGAAAATATTCTAGAGGGTGAAGGTAGCCAAAGGAACACGACTAATAACAAATTGATGAAATTGAGTAAAAATTAAAAGCAATGTTTTTACATGGGTATTTTCCCTATATGATGCAAGAAAAAGCTAGTACGTATAGATTAAGTAAAGCAAGAAAAAATCGTATAGAAGGGGTGATCTATTTCCCCCGTTTAAGAAAAAGGGACCATTTTTAAAAAAGACTGAATTCAATTATAGAAACAAAATTATTAAAAACATCGCCAACACTATAACAATGTTACGGTATAATATTTGTAAAACCAGAAATCTATTAACTAATTCTCTTTCCCATCTTTAGTGTAGGCATAGTTCTAATAACAGATTGTACACAAAACACGTTCAATATTTTAATCTGTTCGGTAATAATTTTGCTTGCTTACTTAAGATGGCGCTAATTGCAAACGATTTCAAATTAACTATACGATGAGCTTATATAGAGACTTAAAATCTAAAGCATGTGTATACGGATATGTATCTCAGAACTGGATAAAAACACGTTTGTTTAAAGTCGTCAGTCTCTATAGCTCATAAGCAAGTTCAATTAAAACAGATTGCAATAATTGTACCAAAACAAAACTTTCACACACACACACAGTCCTGAAAAGAAGGAATTAATTATTTAAATGAAAATAAAAATTCTGTTGTATCAAATTATATCACGGGTTATGAATTTGCCTAAATCTGTACTTTTTAATTCATTTTAAAAACCTTGTAGGTACACGTACATTATATAAAAATTTATTTATTTCAATAATTATGTATATAATTTTAATTTAATTCTACTTTACACATTTTTTGTCGCCCTTTACTATGGAAAATCAATTTTAATTTTAATTTGTGATCAATTTAGATATATAGGAACTTCAAATTCATGTGAACTTTTTCTGGTAGGTATAATAAGTTTGGTTTAATCGAAAAACTAGTTTGAAATTTTCGAGTTGTATCCTCTTGTGAGTAATAGACACAGCCATTTCAAGAAACGTTGCAGTACGAATCATATATCTTATAGTTCTAGTTTTCATCTGGAACTAGTTTTAACCGTTTTACTTTTTGTGTAAAATGTTTTCATAATTGTTAAATGTAGGTACTACCTACATATGTATATTAAAGTACGAAAACAAAAAAAAATCCCTCCGCTATTTTAATTAAAATAAATTTTCCACACAATCCCACAACACTGGCCTCTATGCAAATGAGAAGATAATTTCAATCTGCGGACTGCGATATTCTCTCATTCTCAGCGCTCAGTTTACACTCTTGTCTCGATCACTTTCTTCATTTGTTAACCAAAATAAAATAACAATAATTTTAATTTGAACCAATTTGTTCCCCTGACCTGACGTCTATTTTGCGCTCTGATTAGAGGGCGGGTAAGGTTGTGTTTATTTAAACGGCGCGGCGGACAGTAAATTAATTCATAGTTTAATTTCCCGAATTTCAATAAAATTATAAAAAAAATATTCATCATTTTTGATAGTGCTTATTTATATCTCGTCAAAATATATTGTGTCATGCGCTACGGATATTGTATTTTTTAAGGCTAAAGACAGTTTGACATTTTGACAGTAGGAATCGAGATATTGTTGAACATTTCTTGTTATTCCTGAGCCATAAAATGTTTTCGATAATAAAGCTTATAGTGCTGCTTATTATAATATGTGAAACGGTAGGTAACTTTTTTGATATTTTTTTTTTATTTTACCGAAAAGTATAATTTACTTTTTGGTTGTAACTTGTTTCTTCCCCTTCCTTATAAGCTTTGTAAATACATTTGTTTTATTATTAACCTCTGGTGCTCGGAACTTTAACTTTTTGATTTCTTGTCATTATTTTTGTCTCTTTACAAATTAACATGATGTGGTTAAAAGTAAAAATAAATTAACACGTTTCCTTGCAACAATTATTGTACTTGCTTCGCATATTTTTTCTATTTCTAAAAAAAAAAACACCTGTTAAATCGGTAGTTAATTAAACAAAAAATAAGTACATGTGTGTTGGCTTCATTGTTTGATCAGTAACTAACAGAGCTCAGTGAATGTGCGAATTATATTATTAATGACGTATGGATATCATTCTTGTTGATATAACACTCTATATATCAAGTGTCGTGGTAGTGAAGATTTTCTGCAGGCAGGTGATTTCAAAGAAAACTATTAAAACCTACTATTATTAATGATTCATGAAAGGGTTTTACCAGCTAGGTGTCACGATCACAAAAAGTTGAGGCTAATTGTGGTGATTTTGAGATAATTTTGAAACGATAAATCTAAAAATACTTTGAAGGTTTAATTCATACAAACTTTTTAATAAACGTATGGTAGGTACCACCGTACCAAACGTTTCTCTGAGCTTTGGAAAAGTATCATGAATAAACTACCAGCGATAAGAATTTTGTTTCGATAAAATACTTAAAATTTTCCATTTTTTTTTCTTCAATATATAAATATATGTATTTTGAAAACAGGATGGATAAATGATATTTTTGAAAAAAATATTATTGAAAGTGTTAATCAATAGAAGGTAAAGGTTAATAGAAATTAATTTTTAAAAACGGTTTTATAAAATTTAGTTTCCATATTTTCAAAATTTAACTGTTCTGGAAAAAAAATTAATTAGTTACCATAATTTAGAAATCAGTGTGAAGCGTGTGTTCATCGATAATAAGGGTTTCATCGCATATGTTATACAAAATATGCAATAATCTTATGATATCTTTAACGAGAAAATGTTAAATAAGTCAAAAGTACTAAAAAATGGCATTTTTGTTTAGGCGCCAGATTAAAAAAAAATCGTTCTAAAATAATACCATTTTCACAAAAAACGTGGAATGGTTTATGCATTTTTCGACAAAAATCTTAACCTACAATCGCTTAAGTCATTACAGGTACTAATTTTAATTAAAAAACAGTTGTTTTCGAAAAAATTGAAAAATTCTATAACGTTCCCTTTAGGGAACGACATAAAAATAACACAAACAATTTGAATTTCAATATTCACTTTATGGCATAAAAAAATGTACATGCGTACCTAATTGAAAAATTCACATTTGTTACTCTATCAGTTCAGTTTTATTGGTTCAACGATACCCTAAAAGGTAGCCAATTTGTGAAAAAAATCAATGAAAAAGGAAATAAAAATGGAAAAAACCCAGTTTCATAAACTAGCTATTTGCTGTTTCACGTGCGTCGGGTACATACTCTTAAAAACAAATTTTACAGGTAATACATTATCTCTCTTTTATAGCCGTATTTTGGAGAGAGTGTACTGTATAGCCAGCTAGGCAAATTTTTTATACGTAAATAATAACAAAATTAAAGTGACTCTTTTTTTATTGTTTGTAAACAAAACAAAAATTGATTTGTTTGCGTGTAAACATTTTGCTGAGTTGCTATGTACTTTTACAAAAAACGGCTTATATATGTATATGTATATTGTATACACGTTTTATCTATAAAATTTTATATTCAATTTTGAGCCACATTTATTAAAAAATTAATAACATGTGACCTAGCTCTATATTTTATAATTTTTATTTTCAAAAATCTTAGAATCTTAAATTTTTAAGAAGAGATTTCAGTCAAACGCGAGCGATTAAATTTCCAATTTGTCGAAAGATTATGTCAGCCATATTGCATTTAGATAAGCGGATGGAATCATATATCTCATTTTTTTATTTTGATTATATTTAAATATAATACATTTGTCTTCTCCACTTAACACATCTGTAAAATGCGGATGAAAATTAAAAATTCTGAGTTATAGGCTGATCATACAATTAAGTCTTGTACTTATACATATATAAACTTAGGTTTGTATACAAAGCTACATTATATGCCTTAACTATTAGTTTTCAATTTTGGACACTAATCCCAAGTGCAAGAAACTTAATATTTTTCATAAAGATAACAAAGTAATAGTGCAATAGCGTATTAAAATGTAAATATGTCTTAAACAAACAGACGGAATAACTTTCTATTATAATTCAAAATCAATAATACATATATGTATAATATCTCATTATCATGCACTTGAATTTACTTTACAATCAGCGTTACATTATCTTGGAGGAGGCTAACATTTTAAGTATAAGTTCATCACCTTTGATGAATATTCCTGCAATCAAATTTCCATTAATAAAAAAACAATTAAAAAGTTGTTCAAGTTCAATAGATAAGAAAAATAATAAGACGAATCATCTGTATTTAGACAGTCATTTTAAATATATTTTTATTTAAATTGTATTCCATTTATAACACATGGATTCGATTCAAGGCGTGGCAGTTGTTATGTGAAGTTTCTTATGTCGTTTTCTGGAATAATATTATATTAAGAGTATTCATGCAAAGTCGGAAAAGCATCATAAACGTGGTAAACGTCTTAAAGTTTACAACGTCGTAAACGAACTGTCAAAATTTGTATGGGAAATCTTTTCAAACAAATCTTTAACTTTAATACCAAATTTGTGTGTTAAATGAAAATGGGAAACATTGTAAACATGGTAAACTCTTGTAACCTTAGAAGAAGAAATAGAGGAACGGGCATATCTAGGAAAAGAAAAATTATGCTTTTTTCAAAATAGTGTGAGTTACACAAACACAAATGCATTCACACATGAACTTATGTGTTGATCACGACAATAAACTTACTAACCAGCATTTTCCCCAAATAACTCAAGAATTAATACATCATTGAAAGCAATTTGTTCATACAATTGTATAAATTTATTTTTTTGGCTTATTTTGGGCATTTTTAAATTGCGGATGACAAATAATACGAATATTAAAATTAAATTAAATTTTTTAAGCTGTTTCACGTTTAACGAACAGCTGATTTGTTTACCATATCGTTTACCACATCTACGCAAATTGTTTTTAGGTGCGTTCATGAAACGTGTGTCGGAAACTACGATTTTATGACATCGAAAAGTTTCCGAAGTTCCATGAATACCCCTATGATATTACATTTAATAATTATAACATATTATAAAGCTAAACATTTGACCAACCGAATTGTGTGTAGAATTGCAGAGTGCATGAATGAGACAAAAAATAATTTTTAATTAATGAATGCTCAAATCAGTGTAATATTTTCACTTGCTCTCTTGGGAAAGTATTGAAACAAATCCAAGGTTTTATAAAAGTGCTGGCCGCGAGTCGAGAAAAGTTTCAGTCTCGTTTCAATCAAATCGATATTTATACCAGCGTGAGTCCCGGCACTCACACTTTTTTTTAAATTATAAAGCTAAATTGTTCAATATAAATATTTAGCAGCTTCTTAATTCAAAATTAAGTCCGATATTTTTTCCACAAAAACGCAAAAGAATTCGATGAGACTGAAATAAGAAGATCTAAGAAGACAACGAAACGAAACTTTGATAAACAAGGCCGATACCGAGAAGATCGGTTCAATTTGAACGAGACTAAGACGAAACTTATATAAAAGTCTTATCTCGTCAACTGCCCAAATGTCATAAATATTTCATTTGCCATAAAAAATTATTTTACATATATAATATAATAAATATACATTTACAATATACAATATGCATACATAATATTATAGTATCATTATAATTATATAAAATAACATGCGACAAAAATATATTTATATAAAACTCGGTTTAAAATGTTTCATTAGAAATTGGTCAGCAACTCAACAAAATTTTTATACACAAACAGTAACAAATCATTTTTTTTGTTTACCTATACAAACATAATTAATTACGTGTAAAAAATGTTACCTTGTTACTATATACACTTTCACCAAAACTTGGCTATTATGTTATGAAAACTAAGAATCAATAGAATTTATATGTAAATATTTCACTTTTTTACGAAAAATAAAATCATTTTAATTTAAAAAGGACTATAACTTTTAAATGGTATTTGGCCCTTATTCTTCAATTGAGTAAGCTTGAGTCATGATGAGAAAAAAATCCAGCGAGAAAGGGTGACCAGTTCCCGTTTTGGTGGGAGGGCCGATGCCAGTCCAAAATATTCGTGATGCCGCTATGTTGTCCAAAATTACAAGCAGAAATCAGGAGGTTTTGAATTCTTAATTATTGACTTAATTATATTATATTATATAAAATTGCGAATGAAACTCCTTGCAACTTATGCACTTTTCAAAAATAAAATAATTCGTTTGAAAAATACAATTTTTATCTATATTCTATATATGTATTTCAGTCATTGAATTTTTCAAAAGATTTTGTACTTATACATAGATCAATTAGAAAATATTTTGTCAAAACCCGTCCACTTTACTCCCCTTTTTGATAAAATGCTCAACTTAACTTAACCAAAAAAAAGAAGTTTTGAGACCACATTTGCTGATGCGAAACTTGATTATTTGAGTTTATCTTAAACTGTCACACATGTAAGTGCTTATTTTAAACTTTAATAGCAAATGGACTTAGTGATCTAATAGAAAATTTTATTTTTGAAATCAACCATTAATTTAATTTAATTTAAGTTAGTATATTTTCAAAAAATGGTCCTATGTATTTTTTCCCTCCTCTGTAATTCTTAAGTTAACTGAAAAACGCCCTCATCAAATAAATATAACAAAGTAATATTATTCCTTTTGCTTTAAGATTGTTTATGAAATAAAACCATCTGCTATTTTTTTCTCATAAAATCCAATTTCACTTATAGAATCTGATACACTCTTTAAACAATTTTCATCAAAATTGTTTAGTCTTGAGAATTTCCTTCAATCAGAGCTAAAATTGTAATGATCTTTATTAAAAAGTTATGATTTTTGTAACTAAATGTTGTGTCAAAAATCGATTTTTTGTTTAAATATGTAACCTCTGTAAATTTGAGATCCTAATATTATCTATTACTTAGAGATCGTCCAAACGAATATATTTTCTGTGTTTTAGAAATAAGCATATACATATCATCATATGCAATGTTGTATAGAGGGTAGATTAAAATTATGTAGTGCGTCATCCATTCAGCGAATTTTAATAAACAAGGCTGTTAGTGTAATAATGTAGTATTACTAATTTGATTAATATCTGCGTAACTGACTAACTTTTTTTTCGTTTTATTTATTTAAAATTGTACTTATAAATTTCTTCAAAGTGTTTCTAACTTAACTGCTAATACACATACATATTTATTTATTCGATTTCTAAAAAATATTCTGATTTTAGACAGTTTGTCAAAACGATTACTCATTTAGACGGGAAAGATTTCGAAGGGAAACTCGAAGCGAAAATACAAGCGGCAGGACAGATTCAAATTCAAAAACACAAACGGTCTTACATTTTTCATTTAAAAAATTATGATTGCTTAATGATGCTCATTAAAAAAAAACTGTTTAAACATTTTTTAAGACTAAGGCCGAAGTGGACGAAATTATACCAAAAATCTTCTCCGTGAGTAATTCTGGCCTTGTACTGTTCAACATGTCCAATGTAAGATAGCTTTTTTTTTGGAATTTAACTAAACCGTTAGCTTCAGATTTTAATATTTTAATTATTTTTGCTGATAATTTCTTTATTTTTAATAAAAAAAAATACAAACACTTAAAAAGACCCCGAGTGAAAGAAATATTGATCCAAATGAACCCCAACAAGATCAGTCTTTTAATGAGAAACAAGATTTTAAAGTGCAAAGAAATCCAGATGGTAAGCTGAATATAGTTTTTAATGATGTCTTTTTCCCCCAGAAGTCATCAACCTCACAGCGAAGTAATACCCCAAGTTTCGAGAGGACTCCAAGACCTGCTTCTCAAAATAGCAATCAACATAAAGGTATAAATTATTGAAATATTTTATAAAAAAAAAAAATAATAATTTTTTCTTAATAAATCATTAGATTTTTACTTTCCTGATGAAATTGATTCTGATCCAAAATGTCAAGAGAAAGGGAAATCATTTTGCACAGACGTGCAAAATTATCCTGAGGATAAGGTTGAGGATATGCTGAAGAATCAAATTTCCAAATTTGATGTTCTATTTGGAGATGATGATATACCTCAACCACTTAATATAAGCCAACGTATGAGTCCTGGTGAGGATTCGCTTTGTAAAAGCGTTGAAAGGGTTATATACCCTAAGGCAGGAGAATCAAAGGATCTTAAGTGGTTGTACATTGTTAATCAACAGAACTACACTCAAGCGGTAAAAATAGAAGAGTGTGTGTAAGTATTATTATATTAAGTTCGTATACAATTAGTTCAAAAAGGCCAAAATCCTTGATTTTAGTTAGTAACACTTATGTCGAACAGAAAATATTTTAAAGGTGCCGTGAAATAAGGTAGATGGAAATAACTCAGAATTTTCTATGCTCGGCTTTATTTCCAATTGTAGTTGTATGAAAGAGTAATTGTCACCGGGGGTGACGCGGGCACCTCGGGTGCCACGCGCTGATTTTGTGCTTGTTGGGCATGTTTTTCTATTATTTTCGTTAAACTAAATTTCGACTTTATTTCCCAAATCGTTTCTGCATTGATACCAAACAGAGACCTAACACCAAAATTTCGAAATGAGATATATGAGTTTAAAGAGAAGCTTATTTCAAACAACTTTTTAAAAATTTAAATTTTCATTAAAATAAAAATAAAAATTGTTTATTACTCTTGTTTTGAAATAATTTATTGTCCAAAGAGTCATATGTACTGTTGGCTTACGCAACGTTTTTTTGTTAAAAAGTATATATCGTTGAAGCAGCTTAACCTTTTTGATGTTTTTCTTTTAAGAGAACAAACATTTTTCTGCAATACCATTCTACATAAGTCTTCGGTTAATATAATACAATATACAAATGATTGAATTGTTGTTCGATCTGCTGGTATTTGTGAATTTTGACATATTTTAATATGACAAAATCAATATACGAAAAAACGAGTGTGAAAAAACGAGTGTGGCGAAGAGATCAACTTGATTCATTGCCTACTGCTATACATAATGATCAGTTTATTTTTCTCAAATTTGCAATGTTAATATGACAAGTTGAAGAAATCCCCTGCTCAAAGTTCAACTGCCTACAACATGTCGACAAAATCACAGGTTCTCTGAAATCAATTTATTTACTTGTTCTGTAGGGCTAGTATTGGATTCGTGTGAAAAAAATGTGTTTAAATAATAAAAACTTTATTGCATTTAAACAAAAAAGAATAAAGCAAAAATATCAATTTTGTTTAAGTACTTTTGACTTTTTTTGTTTTTTTTTTTCCTTAAAATAAAGCTAGGGAGCTTCTTTACAGTTGTTATAGAGCAAGTTCGTGCGATCCAGTCTTTAATTTTTTTTATTATAGGGTGTGTTTGTTTTATTTTACAAACCCAGAGGGAATTGGGAATTTCAAATATTTATTTAACATTTTCTTCACATTATTTTAAATTTACCAAATTAAAAAAACTTGTGTGACTGGTATTGTAAATGTTTGACCTAAGGTTTTATCGTTTAGTGTTCACACTTTCAATATTTGCGCGGTAAGACAGGTATATGATTGCCTCCATGTAACTATAGCAAAAAATAAAATTGGTTGATCAGTGTAATTAGTAATAATAAATTTTTATTCTCAATTGGTACAGTGGTATGGGTATAGATTGTTATGTGGATACATCGATTCTGATCAGCAATAAGCATACATACGGTTCTCTCCAAATAGCAATCATTACTCTGATACTATTTAATATATTATGTGTTTTCCCATTGATGGAACAATTTTGTTTGTAAACGCTGACACAGCTTTGTTTAATTTTTTTCTTCAAAGTAAAATTAAATTTGAATATATCACTGACTTGCCATTTCCAAGGATTTATTTTAATTTTTTTACCTATTATTCTTTCAAAAAATGCGACTCTGGGATGTTGGCAACTCATTTGTGGTAAGTCGTGTTTTTTGTATTACTCAGAAGCTAATCTAATCTAAAACTTGAATATGTATAAATTTTAGAATTTAGAATCGGTAAAGCATAGAATTTTTCAGCAAAGTCGGAAATGTTTTGTTTTCGTAATTCATTTCGGACTTTTATCAACAGATTTTTGAACAACAGTACCTTCGGTAGATAGCTATTACCAATTTATATTGGGGCACAAACATCCGAAATGAATTTGGAAAACAAATCACTTCGGACTTTTACCATTTTTGCATGAGAAAATTAAAATTTTACCGGTGAATTCTAGAAATTCCACATTTCGTGGTCTTACAGTGACACATTATAATATTTAATAAATAATTAACTGAAGGTTTATAAAAATGTGAAATAAAAAAAACCTTCAAAAACCAAATTTCATTCCGCAAATGAATCTTAAAAATCCACTGGTGCAAATTTCTACTAATTAACAAAACAGCACAATTATGTATACCTACACATGGAACCAATTAGTTCATAAAATTTTTATGCAAAGTTAATTGGTTCAGTTAAAACAAAATATTTTTTTGATTAAATATATGATAGCTATACATATTCTTACATCCTCACATGGTTATCCTCTCATAAAAGTAAATATTCCAGTACAAAAAGAATTTTTTATCTCGAAAAAAAACTGTTGCAATATTTGTTTAGTCAGGTTTTAGTTTACATCCATCAATGAAAATCGGCGATCCGAAAGAAACTCGTTATGGAGATAAAAAAGTCAATTATTATACGAATCCATGGCTTTTATTAGTTTTCAATGCCAACACAAAAAGACGGCCGTAAACATTTCATGACAATGAACAAATTTTTTTATTGCATCGCTGAATTGAATATTTAAATTCAAGTCAGTCCTTACCGGGAGTGGTACGAGTATTTGGTAAATAAATAGTATTGCCTTAACAATTAATAAGAAAAATTTGCAGTTAGGCTATAAAAGTGCTAATATCTGCGTCCAAATTGTCCAGCAGCGCCGCGGCCGCAACGATGGGGGAATTGTATTCGCTATTAAAATTTAAAATAAAAACTTTATCTGCCAGTGCTATAGCTATAGCACAAAGGCAACTTAACTTCAATTGCGCTTTCTACTACGCTTTAATAGAAAATAGCATTTTAGTCCGCTAGTTTTTTTGGCAATATATACTGTATGGAATTTTTGTATAAATTTATAAATAAAAGCATGTACTGGGACTTGATGGAAAATTTCCCGCGCTCCTTTTAGTAAAATTGAAATATTTTCTCAAAAACTAACAGTGACATTATATTATTTGCCAACCAAATGCAACTGTAAAAATAGGTGGATATTTTCAATAATTTTTATAAATTCTCACAATTAAGAGAATTTTATTCAAAATACTATATTAATTTGTTCATTATTAGTTTTTGTGTCACTTGAGATATTTCTTCAAGTTTCTTTTGACCGTATATACGGTCTCGTAAAAATGTTTGGTTATAATTCGCATGCGTAAAAAAAGCTAAAACTTTAAAACAATTTTCCACTAAACATTAAAAAACTATTTCTTATAGTGCTTAATTAACCCTGATGAAATAAACTGAAAGGTTATAGAAATGAAGAATGAAACTAATTCGCTTTGCATGCAACAAACTATTTCCTCGCATATAAATTTATTTATTTATTTATTTATTTATTTAAGCATTTTGTTTTTTTCCCACAGGAAAAGTGAATTAAATTTAAAATAAAAATAAAAAAACATTAAATAAATATAACAGTACATTTCAAACTTGTAATATTTGTTAAATGATATAAAATTCGTTAAGGTATACGACTATAAAACACATGGCAAGTTATACAACATTCGCAAAAAAAAATCGAACTCGAGATTTTGATCAAACTTGAAATAACGAGCATAGAGCGGAAAAATAATTAATTAGTAAATTAATTTTGGTACCTGGCGTTTTTTTTGCACTGCCCCCACAAGTTTTAAAAAGGACCAAAAATAACCTACATTTTAATAAAAGTTCTGAAATACTTTTTGGTATTTTTTTGAACTTATTTTAGTAACTATTCCTCTCACAGAATATTCTTTTTTTTATTAATATGTTCATTAATCCATATCATATTATCTCATATCTCATCTCATATCCACAACGGTTGAACTGACAGAATTTTCTAGAAAATTATAAAATCTAAGAGTCGTGTTAAGAACCTTTGAAAATCGAAAATGGAAAAGTAGACGTTTAAGGAATAATTTGTTTTAAATCAGGATAATGGCAGCGAATTGTTGAAAAGAGAATAGACAATTTTTATTCATGTTTAAGATTAATTTTCGATTCACATAGGTAGTTTCTTTTAGCATTAAGGAATGAAAAACAGAAATTTAATTTAATTTTTATTATTATTATTATTATTATATTTATTATTAGTTTAAAAATCCGAAATTCTAAGGGGGAATGGAAATTATCAACTTGGGTTTTTAATGTTAAATTTGGATTAAGCACTTTCTAGTCATCGATACATCTGTGAGACTCGGCAACAGGTTTCGTTGCTTGGATGGTCGAACCCAAAGAGTCGACATGGTTGGTTTGAGACCACAATTCTTTCAACTTGAACAGGCCTGCCAATTTTGATAACAAGGCAAAACTGGTGTGTGCATAGTAATAATTCACTATATGACACAATTTTCTTAACATTAAGAATCTTTTCTGGTTTGCAACCATTAGTAAAATTGTCAAATAATTTGGGTGTCTAATATGTCACGTTTAAGTGTAACCTATTTTATATGTACCTTAATTTTTACTACAAAATAAAGAATGAGTTAAATGTTATTAGAGTGTTAAGTAAAAAATTATTATATTAACAGTTTTTTTTAGAATTAAATAAGTATGTTGTTTCTGTTTTAATTGAATTTTTTGTTTTATAACGTAATGCAGATACTTTTTCAAACGATTGCAATGCGGGAATCAGATAAAATCTCGTCAGGTTTTTGAGATTATCATTTTTTGAAAGTTGGTGTAATTGAGATTAATTTATATTTCAAGTCAGTTTTTTATCATTATAAAGCAGCATCAGAAAAATTGAATCATTCTTCTTCATAAAATACAACTAGATTTTTGAATTTACCACACACAATATAAAAAGGTTAAAATAAAAACAATAAATTAAAAACAAAGACGTTTATTATCTTTAATTTTAATTTTTAACTTTTGATTTAGGTCGAATGCATTTGAAATGCATCTCGATTCGACACATATTCAGCAACTCACTAATTGACATACAAAATTCTTAATAGATGTAGGCATATACATATCTACATATTGTGGTTACTTTTTATTTGCCATATGGTTATTGTTTCGTAAAAAAATTAACTTGAGATGTTGATAAAACTTGACGTACGATGTTTGGTTATAATGATGGCATCAATTAATGTGACTTTTTATTAATGTCCCATAAAACCTTTTTTATTTTAGATTTTTTCGAAAACGGTTAAACTGATTTTTATGGAAACGTTTTAAAAAGATTAAAATAAGTGCGTAGGAGTCCCAAGTAAAATTTTTCCTCTCATAAGATGCTCCAAGAGCTTAACTAGACTAATGTAAGGGAGTTAAATGTAATCTTGAATTCTCCTAAATTGTTATGACACTGTTAAAAGCGTTGATTGGCCTAGTTATGTCAGTTTCTTGCTATGAGAATGTGTCTCTTCCAATAAGATTCGCTCAACAGATAACAGAGTACATATTTGTAAACTTTAAAAAAAGGATTTTCATAGAAGTACAAAAACACTAAAATCATAAGTATTGTTATGGGATCATAAAGACTACGAAACTATGCTTAGAGCTGAATTTTCACAAAACGATTCTTATAAGACTATAAGTTTATATAAAGAGAGAAAAGTGTTCAACTCTTTAAATAAAAAAGCTATGAGACCTATTTAAGTTTCATAATAAGATAATAATTCTTAAGTCTATCAATGGGATATAGAAGAGTCGTATAGAAGATTTTTTGTATCTATACTAGCGGTAGAGTGAAAAAAAGCGTTACGTATCTTGTGATTCTGACTTTCACGTTTCATTACGTATATTGGTTACATTCAACACTAGGTACGTTCAGTAACTAAACTTTGTCAGCCTTATTTATTAGATTTCACTAATACTGGTTTCAACCTCGGAATAGTGAAACCGAGTCGAAGCACTTACTCCGTCATAACGCCACGTCAAACGGTTTTAGCTACACCCTCCTTATGTCAAATATATTATCAAAAAAAAAAACAATCTCTCCGGTTATTATAATATGGGATTAAACGAGTTTTGTACTGCAACTAAAGCGTTTAAAGAATTTAAATCATTTATAAATGCAAAATAACTATCCATTTTGCCTTACAATTAGTAACAAACGGATAAAAAAAATTTCTTCTACACTCCTTTTTAGTTACTAAATGTCATGTCATTTAGATACTAAAACGACTTTACTACGGCTTTAATCCTACTATGTATCAGTTTTAGCTTACTCCGCCTCTAATCATCGTTTATTTTTTCATAAATAAGTTTTGCAGGATTAGAGGCGAAGTAAAGTCGGAGTAAATTTACTCCGTCGCTAAAACGACTTAATAAATAAGAATTTGTTAGACGCGGCGTAAATACGGAGTAAGTGCTTCGACTCGGTTTAACTAATCCGAGGTTGAACCGAGTATTAGTGAAATCTAATAAATAAGGCTGTGTGTTTTTATATACGAAATCGAAAGGTCGAGTTCAGTTTGGGTTGAAATTAGGTTGGCTGTTCCAACTAAAGGTTTGCATTACAGAACGCGGGCTAGCAGTACCAACAAAATTCGTAACTGCTCGCTGCGTTTTGTGATGTAAAACCAGCACTTGAATATTTTTAAACTACATGACTGCTTTTAGACCAGAGCGTTTTTTTAAAATTCGTTTCTATTTTGATTTCCTTTTAGTTCCAGAGATGTTTTTATTTAAGATTCGTTTCTATTTTGGTTTAATTTCAGTTGCAGAGATTTTTTATTTAATATTCGTTTCTATTTTGGTTTCCTTTCAGTTGCAGAGATGTTTTTAAACACAGCCAGCTAGCTAGCTAGCTTTGACATCAGCTGTGATTTTACAAGGGATTACAGCAAAGCTATCGCTTTGGATACAAACTTGAACGCGGCCAATGAATGTACGAAATGTACGAAATTACCTTATTTTGGTTCCATTGGGAACATATAGTATCAGGCCAGGCGCGCACATTGGTTTTCGATGGGAGTGCGTGCAAATGCATGTAGATGTGTAAAATGCAGATTTTCATATACCTAATCCTATAGTACCTACTCAAAATTGCATGTGCGCTCCTGGCTTAAGAGTACGTCCATATATAGTTTGCAAGCTGTCTTTTAAAACATACAGTATCAAATTTCATTGACGGTGTTCACATTGGACTGCCTTTACCGGCTTTTTTTAACGTTTCTAGAAGTCAAGATAAGTCAGCGGAGGCAGTCCAATATGAAAACTGTCATTTTAGAGGATTCCGCTTTCAGTTGGGACTAGATAAATTTTACATGTACGTCAAAATATAGTTTGCTAGATATCTTTTCAAACGTTTGAACAGTTCGAACTTCATTTTAGAATTCATATCCCATGTTTTGGAACTTCGTTTGGGTTGGAAGTTGGTTGACAGTTCGAACTTAATTTCCTCCGACTTATTTTGACGTCTCTGTATTTTTTCTCACTCCCATTTCATGGCGAGAAAAAGGTGGCCAAGAAATACATCTCCGACTTCATGGTGAGAAAGAGATGCCTTTCTTGACCAACTCTTTCTCTCCACGAATGAGAAAGGTATAGAATGACGTCAACAAAATTTATCAGAGGTAAAGCCTCTGTCAGGGAGAACATATTTCTACATGAATGCTATCACATATTATTTAGAGACCGGTTTCAAACTCATCTTTGGATTCGTCTTGAATACAGAAGACCCCATCTAATACGTCTTCGACACCTATTTTCATGTCTAGGGCGCTCAGATCTCTTGTTAAATATAGTTTAGTTGCTATATCTGAGCTTTAACAAAAACGCATTTTCAATGTACCATTTGCTTATGAAAAGTTAAGATCTATATAAAAATACCAGTGAATTTTTACAATCATTCACACCTAAAATTTTATGTAGATTCTCGGTCTATGAGACATTCGGAGGAATGTTGATGTTAACACATCTTAACCGTGAGTCCCGGCACTCACACTTTTTTTTTCAGATTTCGAGAGCTTAGCTCTGGAGAGTTTGTTCTGTGGGCTGTTTCGCCAACGTTTGTTTAATTTCCAGCATATTCCACCTTAAAAAAAATAAGAAATGTTTTTTACGCGGGTACTGCCTCTTGCGAGGAGTAGACAAATCCTTCAAGAGTAACATTGTCAAAATTAAAGTTCCACTTTATCCCTCCCAATAAATGTTTGGGAGTTTTAATACACTACCCCGTGGAAAACAAAATTTGTCTCTGTAAGTTAACAAACCGATCTACCATATAATTAGAACAAAATTCAATATAAGCTACTGAGTATTAACATCACCTCCCATAGATCCATTTTTTTGATCTCGGATGTTAAAATGAAGTTAATTAATTTTTGTATGCAAACGCTTCTAATATGCTTATATTAATAATGTTGCATGTATATATTTCCAAAAAAAAATAGTTTTTAATATTTAAAATGAATTTCAAAAATTTTATATTTCGAAATTGAATTTTTAACTTCATATTAACTAATACTTGATTGAATATACCAATTTTCTTTCTTAAAAATGTTTAAAAAAAATTTTATAAAAAAATTTATTTTTTGTCAAAAATTTTTTAAAGGAATAAGATGATGTACAACGCGTTGGTGTCAAAACAATTTCAGAAGTTCTTTGAACTATTTATTTTCAATTATGTTAATTTTTAACAATTTTTAGTTCATTAGATCTAACAAAATGCTATAAGCTACTAAAATATATTTTTGGCAGGTGACAAAAAATATAGGCTTCCATAACTAATTTATTTTTGTTTGAATCAGTTGAATTGGTTACAATATTTAGGCTTTTGAACTAGAATGTGATCGTACATAAAAGGTCGTGCGACACAGTCGGGTATTATATTACTGTTTTAGAATTTTTTTTAATCTGCCCCTCCCACCTTAAGGGGCGGATATAAAAAGTGTCCCAATATCTTAAAAATTCACAATCCATTTAACCCCCCGTAAAATTGTAAGCGGCGCTCACCAATTGGGTTGTTTTTTATGGCCTTATTGACTGGACTATTCCTTACATCAGCTACTTTGTACCTATACAATGCACACAGAAAAAAGAGTAATATTTTCGAGTCTTTCTTTTAAGCAAGGGGAAAAGGTACCAATCGGTTCTGTAGATAATTTAAATTATTTACATACGTAGCTACTCTATCGTTTGACTTTCGAATATTACTGGCAGAGAAAAAATGAATTAAATCTCAAAGAACAGAAGTTAAATTGTTTGTAATGAGATTTGACCTCCGCAGCTGATTGCTCCCTCGAATCGTCTGCTCCTCGTACTTGCATCTAAAATTCATGTCGCTTGTTGTTTATTATAGGTATTAGAACGGCTTTCATTATCAACAAAGACAAAGGCACGTTTCAAAAAAAATCTTTCCACTAAACTTTTACATTGATTACACTTTTTACAGGGGTCTCTCCATAAGTTCTTCGATTATTGTACCCAGTTGAAAAGACATTAAACATATTTTAACTTGCAAATATAATACAAGCTTTTGCATTTCTTATCTACAGCATGGTCTAAGAACTCACATGCGTAGAGGGTAGATTTCTGAAAGCTGATAAAAGAGATCTGTTTTCCAGTTGGAATTGGTTTCAGTAAGTTTCACTATCAATAGCGAGAGCTTGATCTAAAACTGTCCCTGCTGCTTAACTGATTACGGGAATTTCCCCGATTCTTATGTCTTAAGTTTGGAACTGACATTGCGAGCATCATTTGATATGACACTGTCTTCGACAATTATAGTACTCTGACTGACATCATATAGGTGAATGTTACAATCTTGACACCATTATGGATTGAAACAATTTAGAGGCTTACCTTAATTAATAACCTGGCTTCTAGTGTTAATTAATAACCTGGCTTCTAGTGCGTCCAATATTTGTTCCTCCCTTCAGTATTTCAGAGGTTATCTGTATCGATTCAAATGTTCCATCTATTTTTTGTGTGTCTATCATTTGTACCTGGTCGTGTTGGGTTTGAATGACAATTACACAAACACGAAACCTGCAACATAATGACTGCATAAGTTTAATGGCTACCAACTATTCTTCTCGCCGTGAAACCATGTTTGTTGACAATGTGATGTCATGTGACTCACATAAAGTGAGCTGTATAAAAAATAGCCTTGGCCGACAATTAGATTCAATTTTTGTAACCCTAGTGTTGTAGAAAAATGTTCAACTCCTATGACGAAAATTGATGTGTACCATCCCCCGCGTTTTGTCATGATCACTCATTCGCCCATCACAACTGATTTTGACGTTGATAATGACTCTATTGAATTTGACTAAAAGAAAACTAATGTCCCTGTACTAAACGAACTCATTCAAAAAATTGACTTTGACACACTTTTGAAGTGATGGTTTCAAGTATTCTGTAACCATACAAAAATCGAGACACTCGTCTGCCCACTGGTAAACCTCTCAGCTTTCGTAGTCTGCGTAACTTAAGAGTTAGAGCATGGACAAAATACTAAATGTCTAATCAAACGAATGATTGGAACACTTTTCTTTCTTTGTCTGGTGATTTTCAAACATTATGTAGAATTTTCTATGATAATTATATAGTTAAAATGCGTCCATCACTCCTTGTTGATCCAAAACATTTTTTTTGAAATTTGTTAATAACAAGAGAAAATCAAACGGATACCCATCTACTATGAAGTACCTGGACGAAAAAAGCAACGACCATCTTGTTATCTGCAATTTATTTCAACATCTTTTAAACTTTCGTTTTGTGATGACGATTTCGTCCCTTGTGAGAACAATTTTACTCATTTTGAATAGCTTTTCTCAAAGCTCAATGTATAATATTGTTATAACTTATAACCAGAGAGAATTATAAAAATTGGAATCTTTCTTACGTTTAGCTTTTAGGCAAACCAGAATGACAGCCGAGGATTCCAATTTTTATAATTCATAATTTCTGGTTATAACATCTGAGGATGTAAAAGAACATCTTGATAGATTAAATAATTGCACTTCCAATTGATCTGATGGAATTTCTGCTTTTAACTTAAAAAAACATTTGCAACACTCTTTCGAGGCCTTAAGCATTTTTATTCCAGACTTTTTTACAGGAATGCACTTTCCCTAATATTTGGAAAAAATCATTCATCATTCCCATCCACAACATGGGTAATCGTGGTGATGTTTCTATTTCAGTTGTAAACCCTTTCTTGTAAGCGAGTAACATGGGTTTATGAAAACAAATCTTCTCGAATTCACGACTTTTACAAACAAAACTATTCACGATGACATCAAGTTGACTGTATTTATACAGACTTCACCAAAGCCTTCGACAAGTCTCATAGTCTCTTATTTTATTTAAGCTTTCATTTCTCGGTTTCCCTTCATCCTTTGTTCAATGGATTAAATCTTATTTGAAAGGAAGGACTTACCAAATTCTTTTCAAAAGGAATAATTTTTGACTCAATTAACGACAAATCTGGTGTACCCCAAAGTAGTCACCTAGGCCGATTACTTTTTATAGTTGCTATCAATGTGGCTACGTTCAATACATTACGTTTTACATCTGAATTTTCAGAATTCTGAATTTTTAGAGCTTCTGATTGGCCAGATTTCATAGAAAGTTAGATGACTTTTAGTGATTTTTAGTTACATTTAGTTACGTTTTATGTGAATTTTCAGACAAGAAATTCTCATCTAAAAATTCAGATGAAAGTTCTTTGTGTTGGGGGAAGTGCCAAATCAGCTGAAGCACTGCACATAAAAGCTGAACTTTCTAATTTTCGTCTTGTTGGTGGTTGATTTTGTTTTCTTCATGAAAATTCAGTACTTATTTAAATGAACGAACTTTTAGTTTTGGAAAGTTTGGAAAGTTTTTCTATAATTTTGTAGCCTATACGGCATACATATCAATAAAAAGACTTTTAATGAAAATAATAAAAATTGTTGCTGATTTAGTTACATATAATTTCATCCTCATATACGAATGTACATAATTAAAGTTCTATTTTATTTCGCTTAAATGTAAATCCTATAGGTAAATGAAGGAATTTGAAACGATGATTTTTCACTGAAATTTCAGATTTTTTTTGCGTTCAACGACATAAATTCAGAAATCTGAAAATTAAGATGTAAAGCGATTTTTATTGAAAATCATGTAGGGTGCTGATCTTCGGCGATGATATTAAATTATTTAGTGTCGTCAGGGACCAGTCTGGTTCTGTAGCTCTTCAAGATGACTTAAACATTTTTTCTAATTTGTGTCTACATTCTTTTTTTGAATGTATCCAAATGTCAGCCCATGTCCTACTTTACAGAAAAAATTAAATATTTTATAATCATACCATAAATCAATCTGTACTTAGTAAGGTAGAAACTATACATTTAATATTTTTCCACAAAATAGCTTGACTTCACACTCCACACTGAGAAAATTGTTAATAAGGCTGACAATGATTGGTTTTATTAAGCGTTGGAGTAAAGAATTTTCGTGTAGCCTTGTAAAATCTTCGTTATACAACACTTTTGTTTGTCCTCACTTAGAGTATGCTAGTACAGTATGTTCACCACATTACTCTGTACACATTGATTGCATCGAATATGTTCAGAGGAAATATGTGCGCTTCGTATTAGGTCACTTGAACTGGAATGACCCAAATCACCTTCCTGCGTATAGCAATCGCCTTCTTCTTTTAAATATGACTTCTCTCGAAAAACGTCAGAATATTATTAAAATACCATTTCATTTCAATTGTTTAGTGAACAGCTTTAAACATGGATTTCCGTGTATTAAATTTTAACCTCTTGCTAGTCACGAACCTGGAGACTAAATTTGTTATTAATATGTGATTTTTCTGTTTTACATAAATATAATACATAATTACATAAATTTTCAAAGTAATTCAAGTAAAATTCCATACGTTTTTTTACGAATACATTTACGCTTTTGAATGAAAATATATGAAAGAAGAGCTCGAATTAGATTTTTAATGGTGTGTTTATTTCGTAGCTCCAATAAACGATTCGAGCAGCGAGATAAATAAAATCAGTCTTTATCGTTTCTGAATTTAAATTCATATGTATAAATATAATAGGCCAGTCAATAAAGACATCGAAGGTCGCAAAAAATAGCGCTGTACTACCAAAAACTGAAAAAGTACGAAAAAGTCGAGGTTTATTTACCACCACGCAGTTGGCACAGGTCTTTAGAATCTTCATTCAGGTATCTATCTCACAACTTCCCAAAAAATCAATGCAGCGTAATTTTTTGCGACCTTATATTATATGCGATTTTTTTTTGTCTTCCTTGACTGGCCTTTAATTATAATATATTAATAATAATAAGTTTTTATTTCAGAAATCCCGAATCGGCGTGTATGTTTGCTGATAGCTTTCCAAATGGATATGTGACAATGTGCAAGCAAAGTTTTATATATCGACAGCTAGTTGCTTTTACGAAAAATGGCGAAATTGTTAAAGATAATTTTAAATTACCATCATGTTGTAAATGTATTTATAAACAAAGATAAATATTTATGTTATTTATATATGTCGTTTCTATTTAAACTAAAAAAAAAGACATTGGGAAACGTAGACTCAAAAACAAAAAATAATTGTATATACATATATTAAATCAATATCAATGCACTAAATTAAAAAATTATACTAACTGAAAGACATACAACGATTTATTAAATGCCGAAGATGACATATAGACATAGACAGAAATAAGAAAGTATGTAAGTATTAAGTCCTTTTTTTAAATAAATAACACCTAATTTTGTGCAGCCATTGCACACAATAAAACATATTGAAATAAATGCACACATTTAAAAGTAGCTGTGATCTCTATTTTTTAATTATTCGTTCTAGGTCTACCTAATATATGGGTAATTTTAATCGATTCAGCTCGTAAAGTTGAATCGGTTCGGGAAATACCTTTTGAATTCAATTCAGGTCCACACGGAATTGAACTCGGATTCAGTTATCAATGCAAACCGAGTAATTAGTAATTAGGTTCCCTTTTATGTGTCTTTCAAGGAAAGTTTTAACTCTTGATTTTGAGACGGTCAAGAAGCCAATTAAGTCATTATTTTGAGGCAAAATAAATCTTATGACTCAAAAATTAGAAATACAAATTTTTCATGATGAGTTTCAATGGTAGCTATAGCTGGCACTTTTATAAGTAGGTACCAGGGCTGTCATTTCAGTTTTTGAGAAAGCAGTACTTGAAGAGAAAAAAAGCAGTACATGGCAGTAAGACATAAAACAAAATTTTGTTCGTATGATTATTTTTATTTTTATTTTTATTTCAAAGATTGAAGTTTTCCCAAAAGTTTAAAGTTTATAGTTATCGCATTGAAATATGCAGCGACAAAATATAAGGTTTGTTTTTATTCATCAAATTCACAAATAACAGACAATTATTATTTAACAGTAAGTCTTTGTATAGGCTTTCTTTGTTTAAAAGAAAAATCAATTTAAACATTTCGTTCATAGTAAAGGACGGAGACGAGAATGAATGGAAATATATCACGTATGTCAAGTTAGCACTACACTTTTTGAAATTTAAAAAACTAAGTACACAATTAATTGTAGCTTTTTTGTTGTAAATTAGTTGTGGAAAGAAAAAATTTGTAGCTCTACTATTTTTAACAAAAATGGTACGTTATGCTAACTTGATATCAAGTTAGCATTACACTTTTGAAAAATAAAAAACTAAGTACGCCATTAATTGAAGTAAATTAGTTGCGGAAAGAAACAATTTGTAAACAAAAATTTCCACAGTTTTCTTTCTAAATAAAAAAAAAAAAAAAAAAAAAAAAAAAAACAATCATGGTAGGTATAGGTAATGCTAACTTGGCATTGTGAGTTCAGGCATTAAAAAGGAATATTCAAAAAACTAAGCACGCAATTATTTTTAACCAGCACTACCTACCATTTTTGTTAAAAATAGTAGAGCTTCAAATTTTTCTTTCCACAACTAATTTACAACAAAAAAGCTACATATAATTGTGTACTTAGTTTTTTAAATTTCAAAAAGTGTAGTGCTAACTTGACATACGTAAATATATCGATCTGCTTGTGGTTTGGCTGGCTTGTTGCTCTGAGATTTTCACAAAACCATTCTTAGTTGGCAAATTTTGAAAGGTAAATTGACCAGTGGAATATTTAGGATTCATACAATAGTGGGCTTATAAAATTCGAAAACCGCCCCTTTCTCTAGGACTGAATACAAATGAATCAATAAAATCCATAAATCTAACATTTGGTTGTTTTAAGTCATTTTAGTCCGTAAAGAAGTGCGAAGGTAGTTTTTTATTTTAAATTTTTACCGGTAAGTCAACAGTTCCAAATTAAAAAATTCTAAAAAGAAAGTATTTCAAAACATACAAAAGAAAAATTATTTTTTCAGAGAAAATTCTAGCTACCAAGAAACAAGATCATAATCATGGTATTTAATTTTAATAGCAACATCGTCACAGTTCTTTTTTTCTCGAAAGTTTAACATTAAAATTATTAAGGGTATTCACGCAATGATTTAAAACACTGGATAAGTTTACCATTCGGTTAAGTTTACCATTTGGTTAATGAACTGTCAACTGTTTGTATAAGAAATGATTTATACAATTTGGTTAAAATTCTCCAAGGATTTTGCTGGATAAAATTATCCAAATTTTGTTGGTAAACTTAACCAAACGTCATTGTTACTTTTAGAATAAGGCGTGTTCAGATATATGATATTAGATATCTCAGAGAACTAAAAAAAAACTCTGCCCGTGTTCTGTAACTATCGCATTGAGATTAGTTGGCGATGAAAGTTGTGAATAAAAACGTTGTTTATACAAAAAAAAAAAATTATTAGGACATGCACATTTTCTGACTATTGATCAGCATTGTTTATTTACACAAATCCATATAATGGGCCATATGGATATACAAAAGTAAATGCTTTTACTTGTATTTGTTATGGTTTCCGAATTGCCATCGAAGTGAAAAGAACCATTTATTCTTTTTATTCTTCTTTCATCAAATTTCAGTTGTGTTGAGCTCAGGACAACTTTTATTGCCGAAAACGAAAGTGTACTAAACTGAAGGAAAAGTAGATATCCTGCACCATTATGGGCGTGCCATATGATTTTTCTTGTATTCGCTCATTTTCATTCGATCAGTGCTATGAGTTTGCGACTATTACAGTTCTACATTTAACCCCGAAATCGTTTTCTCATATAATTCCCGTCAGGCTTAAAAAAAACCTACTTTTAAAAATAATTTCGAAATCTGAACACGCTTATTTGTATACATATTTTGGACCTTCATATTTGACGTTTAGCGAACAGCTGATTAAATTACACCACATTTAACCAATTGAATTAAAAGGGCGTTCACGCAAACTTTTGTGTAAACTTATCATTGTACACAATTGGTAAACTTACGACGTTGCGTGAATACCCTTATCATATTTTATCCATATATAAAACTAAAGATGACATTTTGTGTGTTTACGTGTAACTCATGTAATTTTCAATAAATTTACTTGGTTTTTCTTTTAAACTTTTCAGAAAATCAATGACATAAGTCCTTCTTTTTTTTTAAATTGACTTTTTCATTCAAAAAAATGTAAAAAAACAAGTGCATTCCGCTCATTTCATATTTACTTGGAAATCCAGAGAAATATTTTTAATCGATTTAAATTTGAATGAGTTTTTGACGGAATACAATTTTTATTGAAAATTAAAATATCAAATACAATTCTATGGAATTGAAAACGTTTGTTAATTTTTTGGTGATAAAAGAACAGCGTTAAATGGGCTGACCACTTTTCCGTAGCTACTGGTGCTGTTGAAGTTTACCGTTTTATTGTGAAAAATGAAAGTGAGTGTTAATTTTGTAAAAAAAGCGTGTCGATGCCATCAAATTGCGTTCGGTTTACATTTGCTGCATCGTTTTCTAAATATTGAGACATACATACATAAATATGGCGATATAAAGATTGAATGACGATGCATCAAATGAAATTCAGAAACAATTTAATGGAATTTAAATTGTTTATTTTTTAAATGTTTCTTCTATTAAAGAAACACGTGCAATCCTTTTTAGTTTTTCCAATCCCTTCCCTACTTTTCGTTGCTATTGCGTGAGCTGTGTTTTTCATTGTTGCTGTCGTAGTGTCGGCCAACAGGAAAAGTGAGTGGTATTTCAGTTTAAAGTCGTTAGTTTGTTTTATTCATTTTGCATGAAATAACTTTTCAATTCATTTGCACTTTCTTTATTTTCAAATCTGAGTTTTATTTATATTTATGATGATTATGATTGGGAAACGGAGAAATCCAAAAAATATGCGGCTTATTTAAAAATTTCGGAAATGGCTGAAGTGAAATTGAAACGATTACATGACCTTCAAAATCAGTGTAATAAAAGGATGATAGAAATCATTAAAGATTTACAACGCGAACGGGATTCTTTGCGTAACTGTGTTAAAGAGCTATAAACTATTAGTTTATATATTGATTAGTTTATTAGAATTCTAATGAGAAAAGCAGAACTTTATTTGTAGGTATTGCTTTAGAATACCTAATCCACCGTCAGCTGCGACGGAAAAACCTTTGAGTACTATTTCTGAATTAAAAATGAAAAAGATGTTCATTCGTTTATTGGTAGGTACTGCGGAAAACTGTTTTCATTAAAAAAAAAATGCAAAAAACAAGTGTATTTCGCTCATTTCTGAATTTCATAATTTCTACAGATGGCATTTTGACAGATGTTATTTTGATAAATGTCATTTTGATAGAATTCATTTTGACCTGTGTCATATTGAAACAGTGTCATTTGTTGGGCAACACCCAATATGTGCTGAGAAATCAGCAATCTCAATTACATTATTTGTCAAAAAAATTTCTCAGTTTTGTTGTCAAAAAATTGAGGAAATCAAGTTTTAAATTTGTTTACCCAATTTTTGAAGGAAATGTTATGTCAATCGTGTCGTTAACCGTCGTTAAAAGTTATACTTAAAGGATGGATCTCGATGTTATTGTTGAAACTTAACTATTTATGGGGTGAAATGTGGAATAATAAAAAAATACGATTTCATTTTTAAATATGAGGTCGATAAATACAAAAAAAAAATATTTTGATAAAAAAAATGTTTCCTCCGTTCCAAGATGTAAGTTTCTTTTTGTTTCAATTGGAAATTGCTGGTGAAAATACATTCTTATCCATTAAGTAGAGTAACTTAATAATATAATCTCTATTCAGCGAAGCCGGTTGGTAACAGTTATACAAATATTTAAAAACTTCGACTTTTGAGTTATTGAAATAGCTTACGCCAGTTATAGCAATCTTTCCTTACGTTTGAGAATAGCTATTTAATAGATAAGCTATTCCACTATCCCAAAATTTTCAACTTAACCTGAGTTGTTGTTATATTTACATATCTATTAATATTTTCTTTCGTTTTTTTAAGAAACTAAGATTAATCAACACGTGCAAAGCCGGAGCGGGCCAGCTAGTCATTTATAAAACGGGATACTATTTGTGCTCTTTCGTCTAAGTCATGTTTGAATAAAATCTCGAATTTTATTTTTTTTTTACGAAAATCCAAAATTTGCTCAATAATACCTTATATGCTTAATTAATATCACAAGCAAAAATGAAAACAAATATTTATGTGCGTGGAGGATTATTATTGTTAATCTTTTAAATCTTTTAAAGAACCAATTACAAAAAAGTCATTAGGAATGTACGTTCGTAATTGTAAGAAAAAGCAATTAGCTAAAAGGCTGCGTTGCGGTTTATAATAACAATAAGCTTGTTCAACTCATCCATAAAACAAAATATTATTTTTAAAATAAGATAGTAATATTTATATATGTACATACATATTATGTGCTCAGGCTGTCATATACTCAATAAAAGCACGATGAATGTTCGCGGATAATTAAGCAGTAATGTAGTACATGTACATACATTGTATATATACCGCAACAAATTATTGTAAGGGTTAGCTTAATTTATTGATTTCCTTTAGTGTTTTCTAAATCAACAATTGTCCATATTTAATAACCTATTTGACGAAGGACTTCAATTTTAATGTCACTTGGCTTTCCCCCCTTCAAAAGCAACATATCAATATATGGTATGAAAATAAACTACACAACTCGGTCGCTCGTACTTGGTCTTTAATCGTAATTAAACTACTTAATATAAAATATATACAAACAGTCAATCAATTACCAAAAACCTCAGTTTCAACGTTTAGAACTTTATAATTATAAGTCCTTTTAAGCAATAATAATAATATTGAACTAAGAAGAAAAAAATAGCCTTCTGACTGGAGCCTATATTTCCGCTCATTGAGGATATGATATGGATTATATGTAACTAAATAAATAATTTAGTGCAGTTGATTCTGGTAACTTTTTGCCAACAACAACAACAATGTATTTATATACGATAGTGTCTTGATATTAATACATATTGGATAACGCCAAGATTAATAAAACTCAAGAAGTATGGTGATTGTAGTCTGCTATGTGTATCCAACATACATAAATAGGCAGCACACGTCTAATTGGAAAGCTTTTTCAAAATCAGTATAGAGTGCCATATTTTTGCACCATACTAAATTGAAAGAACTCCTCCATAAAAAAGTGTTTGCCCGGGCGTAAATTTCCGATTGTATCTGACGCAGATAGGGTGACCAGATCTATCCTCAATGCAAAGACATCCACAAAAATTTTTTGTTTTAAATTTAATGGAACAAAAATAGCATCATAATGTAGTTTGTAATTAAAAAAAAAACAATAAACAACAATAATAAATAAATAAAAACATAATCACATTCTATTAGCTATTTTAAATGAAAATAAATTAAAGTAATAACATTTTTTCATATCACACATATGTACAGAGGGCTCGTGCTAACTTGAAAATTTATGATTGAATTTTTGCAAACTACCTAGGATGTGGGTACAAAATGCAAATGAATTTTGAAAAAGGGAATCCTAGGAAATTTCTTTAGTATTTCCTAATGAGGTTTTATTTTTCATAGTCGAAGTGAATTTTATTTGAACAAGAGCGTATTTAGGGAAAGAAATTTTGAAAAAGTGAAAAATTGGTTTAAAAATGACCAAAAATTAAGAATGAAAACGCTCGGGCTCTTTAAAATGTAATTGTAAAACTCAGTACAAGACATAGGGAATTGCCTTTACATTTTCCACTTTTAGCCTATTCCATTCATTAGTTCAATGGCTCGTTATTAATGCAAATATTATGTGCTCAACGTTAGATTTTTGAGGAATTACAGATCCAATCTGTACAATTATAAAAACTTCGCTATTTAATGCTGGATCGCACTTATTTTTAAAATTACTGTGGGCCCAGCAGTCATGTTTCAATGTAAAGATCATTTTAACAACCATAAGCGAGTAACAGAATATCTGACAAAAATTGTTCAGCTAAGCATTAAGAAATTTGCTGAATGCAACATGAAAATTCATGCGTAATCGATTACCGAAGGGCAGGAGAACTACAAGTGTCCTTGCTGTAGACAAATTATACAACATACAATGCAAGTATTTGTATGACATGACTGGAATCAAAATGCAAAAAAAAAATAAAAAAATATAAATATGTATTGGTGCGAAAGCTTGGCAGCAAGTGTGTTACTACACAAAAACCCCTTATAGCATAAGACTATTTTTTTAATTTTTGCTTTTGACTAAAACCGTTCAACTGATTTTGATCAGTTTTTTTATGGAGAACGTTTTGAAAAGATTAAAAAACTATATAAAATAAAATTTCTAGATCTTTAACGAAATTATTTTTTTTTTGAAAACTACCTAAATATTTTTTAAACGACTTAGACAAATTTTTTTTAAAAATCAATAAAAATATTTTGGATATTTAAAAAAAAAATCAAAATTATTTCTGGAAAATTCGATATCTCAAAAACGGACTAATTTTATTTCGATAGTAAATTTTTATTTTTATTTTATATATACATACATACATACCTAGTACATATAAGAAATTAATTTTTAAATTAAGATTTACATATTAAAGATACCGGTAGGTATACAATCAATTTATTTATAATTACGTTAAAGTGCTAAACACGGTGCTATACAGTTAATTTGTTTCTACTCACATATAGGGCCACATAACAAATTTTTACTCAGGCTTTAAAACTACAGTACCATGTTACCCAGTGGTGTATTTGTTACTTATGTTCTACACCCGATCGGAATCTGATTAAATCGATTTTAAAAAAATTGTCTAATTGAAGGGAGTGCAAAAAGAAGGGGACCTGAACTAACTATGGGCATGCTAAACTGGAGACAATGCCAACCATATGGACCGAGCTCTTCAAGATCCACGGAGGATTTTTTTGTTTAAGCTTTTTTTTTAAATGATCCTAAATATTTAATCGATATTATATCGATTACACAGCTCAACAAAAGAAAAAACAATTGTTGTCCTAACATTCATTTTAAGATTTTTATATTCGCTATGCACCAGAATGAATAAATAATATCAATATTCATTTAAAAGTTTGCTTTGGTAATAGTTATTGCAAAAAACATTTTCATGATTTTTGCCTTTAAAGTAGTGTGTCAGCCCAGTAGGAATAATCATTTGAGCTGGAAAAAATTTTACATGTTCACTTTTCTTTCACAATTCGTTAGAGGGGGTTATAAGGGTAGTTTTTCGAGAAAATCGGACTGGAGCTTAAGCCGCCATCTTGGAATTTTCTTAAAAAATTGACTTGAAATAGAAAAAAAAATATTTAAAAACAACGGCAACACTTACAGTGTCATGTTATATCTTTTTCAAAAGCCAGAAATCCATTCTTTAATTATGTTATTAAATAAAATTATTTTAGAGAATAATTTCTAAAAATTTAATCTTCAAACTCAAAATTTTGAAGAAAAAAAAAAATGAAAAATTTGGAAATAATTTTTTTTTTAATTTTGCATTATTTAGTAGTATTTTTGTATAATAATAATTTTATTTCAATAATTGAAGATACAAAAATAATTAAAAATCTAATAGTTTTAATTAAAAAAAATAAAAATTTAAATCATAGTTTTAAAAATAACCTGTTAAAACGTTATCCTGGCTACAAAAGCAAACTTTTCTATCAAATATATTTGTTTTTCGGGTGGCTATAGGTACAGCTTTATAAATTGAATACCCTTTTTTCAAAGACAAAATTCATGTTGACTTGTGTTATTTATTCATACTTGACTGTAAAACTGTTTAAAAAAATAATTTTGGAAGTGCTGCGTGGAAAGTTCCGCAACTATTCAAGCAGGATACCGAAGCTCTGAAATTAAAAATAAAGACAATTAATTTGTTTTAAAACGCTTGAATAACCAAATAAACAATTTGTCAAAAATACAAAAATTTTAAAACTTATCTCCCACCGATAACTAAGCTGTGATTAAAACCGCAGTTTCTTTTTTTACGAAACCAAAATATGCACTATAGTACCTATTAACACTTACTTGTGTATGCCAAGCAATAATATTCAAATACCTTTTATCTAGAAATTTAGTCCTTCGGACAGTTACAAGTGCATTGGCAGTTGGTATAATCTGTACATGACACGAAGGGACACCACATTTTAGTGATTCAATAAAAGAGATACGCTCGCTCGGCTTTTCTAATGGTATATATACATACATATGTATGGTCGTCGTCGTCAGTTGAAGCCCTCCGTGCAATATAATTATTGAATATTCCGCCTCTAGGATTTTTTTGTATAGGAGATATACAATGTACTTAGATATTGGTATAAGAATATTCCACAAATACAAATGGCAATTATAATGATAGCACCAGTGGTTGTTGACACGAAAGAAGTTTAGTCTTCTACCGGTAGTGTTCCATTGAGAGTCTTTGAACTTGGTTATAGGGATATTGAAAAGTTTTAGTCTAATTTATAACTTCAAAAGCAATACACTATCCTCATTGCTTCGTTTTCACGAGTCTCTTTGGCAAAATCAATATGAACAATCGATTAAGTATACAGAACCTCAAATAGGTATTCCCACATGTCACTTATTGTGTGGAATCACGGTTATAGTAGGTATTGTGATTTTTTAACTTCGGGGAAGTGCAATACCTACTTCCTACTTTTTCCGTGGTAATGAATTGTTTTTTTTTTTTCGTTGAACCCTTGTTTTGAGGGTGGGTAGCATTTAGTGTTTGTTTTCGAATAAAAAATATTCTTTCAAATTAATGCCTACATACAAAAGTAATATATGAAAGCTGAATCCGATGTTATTTATAAAGCAACTCGTTGAACATTTTTTTAATCATTCGGAGGAAACCGTTCACATGAACTTGTCTTTTGAAATTAATATTCCAACGGTTACATACGGAACTCATGTTAAAAGTATATTTTATGTTTCTTAACATTAATATATACCTCGTATAAACAGTCTTGTATACAAATATTTTGTGATATATACGGAGCGAAAGTTAGTGCCATGGATACGCGAAATCGAATCTGGACGACCAACGGTGAACATAGCTCAAACAATCCAGGTAGATTCTCTCATCAACTTTTTTTAATCAACAATACAAAAAATACCCCTATGATAATAATTTATTGTAAATAAAGAAATGCAGGCAAACTTGTGTAACTTAAATGCCAATTGTAATGTGTGAACCCGGGAGATAAAACTAAAGTGTCTCTTTCAGTGGAGTGAAAATTTTGCGCCAATTCGTAGTTTTCAAATTTCCCACTCAAATTAACATTAATCGAAATAAAATAATTTATTCATGGAGTACATTCATACTTCGAAAAGTTTGCGAGTAACCCACCCGTGATTATTATTCCATTAATAAAAGGATACACTAACGTATAACATTTGCATTATATTTTCTCCGGTTATTCTAAATTTTATTTATTTCAAATTAAATATTACCTTTAAGGATTATCCTTCTACAGGTTATTGAACAATATTCATCAATATGCCTCCCTGTTTCTTCCAAATATGTAAATACGTATACAAAATCCTGCAAATATTTACCTCTTAATACGTCCCTTTAAATAATATTCCTACCCCAAAAGGATGGACATTTTATGTGAGAAAACATGTATACATATTTTGAAATCAAACCTAATTTTTTATATAAATTTGTAAGTTTATAAAAAAATTAATAATTTGGCACTTATTTATGTATGTACATATGTTGAAATGTGTGATACAAAAGGGTTCGTTGTTGTAATAAAATTTAACACTGCGACGATGAAAAAATTAGAAAAAATGGGTTTCTCATACGATCCTATGTACTGGTAGAGCCTAAACGGGTGGACCGATTCGCTCCAAATTTGGTACAAAGCTGTTTTATGTGATTCCTTAGGGGAGAATTTTAAATTTTTGTTTGATTTTTTAAATTTTAACGAAAACGGCTTTAATGATTTTGATTCAACTTCGTATAACTTTGTACTGGAAGAAAACTGCGTTTGAAGTATTTGCGTTTCAAGTTTTTGCCAAAAAAATGGCAAGACCGAATTAGATTTATGAAGCTGAAGTTTGCTGCATCGAAATTAGTAGAGAATCTGTTTGTATGTATGAAAAGATTTTTCAAAACTTTAAAAAGCATTGTGTAGGACGTGAATTTTTCTAGACGTAATTTTTTTTTAACACTTTTTTTTATCAAAAAAGGCTAAAAATAAATTCTTTTATTGTTTAGGCTTAAAAGAATGACAATAATGTATCGGTTTTTAGAACTCTTACCTTGATCGATTTTCTTTTCTTTTTTTTTAATTTACGATACAAGTTAATTTTTGTACAAAACAAAGACGACGTTGCGTGAATATCCTTAATATGTTTAAAGGTTCTCCCACACCAACGCGAATCTTTCGTGGCGAATATATAATAACACTTCATTCACTTTTGCAGCTAATTAATTTGTACATCGATTTACCATTTTAAATTATTCACGCCACACCACTGATGTACATATTTATTTGTTTATTATAATTTCTCTTTCTTTTGCAAAAAAATTAACCTGTATCGTAAAATAAAAAAAAAGTCGATAACGTTTAGAGTTCTAAAATCTTGATATATTAGGTACTCTCTTTCTTTTAAGCCTATCATTTTTCATCTCCGAGTTGTAATGGTCTAAAATTTTGTTGTAAATTTGTCAGTTAGCATTATACGTAATTTTTACAGATACAACAAAAATTGCATTTTGTTTGTTTTTTTTTGCACTTACTTGTTTTAATTTTACAATCAGGAATTGTTGTATAGTTAAACAATATTGCATTTAAAAATTTTTAAAATAAGTTTTTTTCGATTTCGATTTTTTTCAAAGTTACTCTTATTTTTATGAATTATTATATTATTATATAAAGTACAATATACCATCCACCATTGTTAAAATTCTTGGTTAGATTGGCGCCATAAGGAATTTTTGTTTAAATTGTTTATTATTATACAATTAGAAATTAATTAATTATAAATTATAATATATTTCAAACTTATTAGAAGCTCTGGTGTGAAAAATTAAATTTCATTAAAATCGGTTCAACTTATAATGAGGTAGTTAAACACTAATTCATTAAAATCGGTTCAACTTATAATGAGGTAGTTAAACACTAATTGCATAGAAGGTACCTACCTTAATTTTAACATTGAAAATGTTTATAGGGTCGTTTTGAGAAAAATATGGTGTTACCAAAATGATTAAATGAACAAATGAATATATAACAAATGAACGAAATGAACTCTAGCGTATAGGGAGCTCAGGATCGAATTTTTGGTTGGTGTTACCAAAGAAAATGCCAAAATGAACCTAAAGACACAATCGATGAATCGTACCTACACGTTGATCGTTGCCAACCGACGAGCTTCAGTGGAGGATAGTTGAATTTGTATGAAATCTTAAAATCACTCGATTTGAGCGCACTTAGAAGCCTTTTACTCAGGTTATAATTATCGGATGCTTAATATTAAGATAGATAATTAAAGATAAAATGACAGGCTACAAATCTGCATCAAAATTTTTGCAAAAGCTTACAAAATTTCATACTAAAAACGTGAAAGATTAGCTTTTGAGAACTAATTTCATCACGGCAAATGACGTGAGGAACAAGAAAACAAAAAGAAAAAGAAAAAAACGTACCCACAAAGAATATACATTGCTGTAAGGGTGTAATGTCAAGACGTTGGTTGGAGTGGAATGTGTGCAATAAAAAACCACCACTGCACTGTGGATGGCTGGTGGCAAACAAAATTGGCTTCGCATAGGGAACAAAAATGATATACATACGTAGCTACATTATTAAGTAGGTTATAGGTATGTCTGTAAAATGTTATGTTGATTGAATTGTTGTAGGTATTTTGCAAATATTATTCGTAATGGTACGATTAGGTTGGTTTGGTTGGCTTATAACTTCTATTCTAACAATCGGATATTTAAAATAAAGGTCTTAAAATGAAGGTAAAATATCGAACTAATTTATTGAGTTAAAAAATAATTGAAATAACATAAAAGTGTAGGTGAAAAACGTTTAGGTTTAATTCATCAAAATAAATAATTGCAAAAATTGAATAACAAAATTGGCTTCGCCAACAAAATTCATATACCTACGTATCTATATAGGTACATACATTATGTATGTAGGTAGGTAGGTAGGCAGAAATGGCGATCACGAGCAACCTAGATCGTTGACCCAATTAGCGCTAGAGTTTGCCGTTTTGTTACCATAACTCGTTGGACCTGTGGATGTAAATGGTTTGGAATGTCTCAGAATGGCTCAGAGACGTAAGAGGTTTGACCCCTTAGTATGACATTATGTATGTACATTTATATAAAAGGATTGATTTAGTTGTTCTGCGGTTGCCTTTTTATTTCTGTACTAATAATCGGATCTTAAAGATTAAGGTTTTGAAAAAAGTTAAATAATAGACTTCAAAGTTTTGTGTGACAAAACTTGACTCCATTCTTAATCAATTATTCGATTGTTGAACCTAGAATATGCACAGAGACCTATACTTGAACCTCTTTGATTATAACTTATAACTTCAGTTCTATAAGGGCCAGATGTTGAAGGTTAAGGTATTTAAATTAAGGTTAACCAGGCTATAGGTAGAATTAACCTAGCGAAGCAACTTAAATATAATACCTAATCGAAAAGAGTTGATGTGGTGTCTTCGGTTCTAATTATCGGATCTTTGAGGTTAATGTCTTAGAATTAAGGTAAAATCTCAGGCTACAAATTTATGTGACAAAATAACATCTAAACCAATTCGTTTTTTGAACTTGACCAACGTCTAAACCAATGCGACTTTTGAACTTGACCTACGTCTAAGCCAATGTGATTTTTTAACTTGAACTATACAACTAAACCAATTCGATTTTTGAGCTTGACCAACATCTAAGCCAATGCGATTTTTGAACTTGACTTACGTCTAAGCCAATGCGATTTTTGAACTTGACCTACGTCCAAACCAATGCGATTTTTGAACCTAAAATATGCAAAGATACCTACTTGTGAATCTCTTTAATAAACTTACAACATTAGTTCTAAGGGCCAGTTGTTGAAGGTTAAGGTATTTAAATTAATATTAATCAGCCTAGAGGTAGGATTAACTTAGCGAAGCAACTTAAATTTAGTAATCGAAAAGGGTTGACTTGGTAAGCTTTTATTTTCTGTTCTTGTTATCGGATCTTTGAGGTTAAGGTCTTAAAATTAAGGTAAAATCTAAGGCTATAAATTTATGTCACAAAACTTTACCTAAGTCTAAGCCAATGCGATTTTTGAACTTGACATACGTCTAAGCCAATGGGATTTTGAACTTGAACTATACGTCTAAACCAATTCGATTTTTGAGCTTGACCAACGTCTAAGCCGATGCGATTTTGGGACTTGACCTACGTCTAAGCCAATGAGATTTTGAACTTAACCTACGTCTACACCAATGCGATTTTTGAACTTGACCAACGTCTTAACCAATGCGATTTTTGAACTTGACCTACGTCCAAACCAATGTTATTTTTGAGCCTGAAATATGCAAAGGTATCTACTTGCGTTTCTCTTTAATAAACTTACAACATAAGTTCTAAGTTGTTGGAGGTTAAGGTATTTAAGTTAACGTTAATCAGTCTAGAGGTAGGATTAACTTACCTAAGCAACTTAAATATAAATATCGAAAAGGGTTTATTTGGTAAGCTTGGTAAGCTTTTATTTTCTGTTCTAATTATCGGATCTTTGAGGTTAAGGTCTTAGAATTCAAGTAAAATCTCAGGCTATAAATTTATGTTACAAAACTTTACCTACGTCTAAGCCAATGCGATTAGAATATTCATAGGTACTGCAATATAATTGAACTTCTTCAATAAACTTATATATAGATAGAGTTCTAATGTTCAGATGTTCAAGGTTTAAGGTAGAACTATAATAGTCGGATGCCGACCTAAGTGGTCGTACGAAACGAAACGAATACAAAGAATTCATATGACGTGCCCATAATTGAGTTTTGCTTGTTTCGACCAATTTTTTACTTTTGCTTTCGGAAGTGAAGAGCGCTCACCGACCGCTCCATGCGTAAGTGAACTGAGAGAATTTTCTTCCAACATCTACCGGTTATTACAGCTCTACCTTAAGGTCCTCAAATGAAAAAAAAAAGATTCAATTTGATTGTCAACTTAGCTGTCAACTTAATTGGTGCTTTGCTTTTCATATACTCAGATAAAAGAATGCTGCTTAACTGTCAAAACCATTAATATTGTCTTAAGAAATTACACGACTCGAGTTTATTAAATTTATTAAACGATGAGTTCAAAATGCAAAATATTATAGAATAGCTAAAAGAAAATAAGGTAAATCAGGTTTGCATTGATTATTTTTAAATTTGGTCTCGCGTTAAAAAGGGTTCACTTTGACAGTAAATCATTTGATTTACTTGCCTATATATAAATAGTTCAATAAGTTGAGAGACTTGTAAATCAATTTGAACAAATTTGAGCAAATATTTGAATTTCTTCAACATCAACGCCGTGATTAAATAAACTGAACTGAACAACATTAATTTAACCGCCAACTGGGATTCAACATTAAAAATATCTACATATTGTAATTTCAGACTGAAGAATGGTTTCTTAGACATCTTCAGAAGTTTTGGTGCAACTATAGGATACAAATTAGAAATCACCAAGATTATTCATGTTTTTATTTTATCGAGCTAACACAAGTCATTTTCAATGTCCCCATAGTTACTCTATGAGTGAAATCTGTAAATTTTTGTTTATAAGAACAATATTTATTTAAAATCTGCTAGATAATTTTAAAAAATAATATTATTCTATTATTAAATTATCAAAAAAAAATTGAAATTTTCTTTAAACATAAAAATAAATTGAAAATTTTAGTACACAAAACTTTTAAGACTTTGTGCAACATTCTTTATAAAAAATTGATGAAAATCAGTTGAACAGCTTTTGAGAAAATCGAAAATCAAAAAATTGGGCCTATAGGTGGTAGGTACCATTATAACCATTTTTCAGAATTTTATTTTAATAAAATGGTAGACAGTCATGCCAATTACGGAATCCACAATATTGGATCCGCATGTGATGCTCAGTACAGTGTTTTCTTTTCTTTTCACGACAAATGGGTAAAGAGAAAAGACGGGACTGCACTGCGAATCACTGCGGATCCAGTATCGCGGATTCCATAATCGACATGATTATCTAATACCGGACTCTTTAACGGATGCGTATGTGCTTTTGGAACAGAAATTTGAAAGGGAGTTTTAAATTTTTGGGTGTCAACGAATATATTTACTGCTGTCCCAGCTTAAATTACTGCTGTACCAGCTTAAATTAAACAAGCAGGAAAGACCAGGTCGTGAAGATGTTTCTTTTTTCGTTGCTAATAATTACGTTAGACCATCTCGTCAGTGTAATTTGGCTAAATAGGAGCCCTGTCAAGACTATTGATTTTCCATTTTTAAGGACAGCATTAAATAAATGTTGCCAGGATTTTTACTTTTTTTTTATCGAAAAAGCAGTAATTCTCCCTTTTCGATAATATTGTTGACGCCGAAATGAAAACAAGGATGGTAAACAATCTAACAAAAGATAGTTGTTTAATTAGCTCCAAAAATTTTCATTATATGGGTCCTTTTTTTTTAACTTCAGTATTTATTATTCTAGATAAAACTCTAGATTCGTGACCGTCAATAGTAAAAATTTGTTTTCTCGCTTAAAAATAAATTAATCATTAATTGCCTTCTGAATGGGAAATAAATAGTTCATACTCGCAGATGAAACCAAAAGTTCTGCAACTGAGAGTTGTGAATGATACAGCAGAAAGTGCATTTAAGTTGGTTCGAGACTTTCATGCTCTTAATTATTTCATGTTTGATAAGGTTTTATTTTTATTTTTTTATTTTTATTTTTTTATTGATTTGTATTGCTCTTAAATTGGAAAAAATTTAAAGAAAAAAAAAGTTCATCCAACACTTAAAAATGGTTCATATTAATTTTCCTTCTTATCTTTGACGTCAAGTCGGTTGGAGTTCCTATAGGTCTACGAAGCTAATATTTTGCATATGATCAAGTCTGAAAGGTACTTAAAAAAAAATGGGGGTATTCGTTTCAATTAAAATAAGGGACACCCTAACACACAGATATATACAAAAATAAAACATTTATCCGCGAAAACTAATTAGTAGCCAAATAAATATCATAACGTTAGTCAATCAACCAAAATCGGTGGTTTAAAATCATGATCCAGTGATGAACCACGGTTGTACAACGTTTATTTAACTCTAACGCCCATATTAATCACTCGATACATCCAGATTGAAACTTACATCTGGATTTTAAGTTTTAATCTGGATGTATTGAGTCAATAATATGGTCGTACGCGTAAGTCTAATGATAAATGATTTTAGAACCAATGTATTGCAATCGTTCAACACAGATTAGACCAGCACCAGCAACGTCAACAGCGTTTGATCAAAGTCCTTTATTTGCTACTACAGATCCATTGCTGACAACTTTCATACTGCGATATTCAAAGGCACGACAGTAAAAAAAATAAAAAAAAATATGAACTTGTTGCTTCATTGTTTGTATTGTTTTAGGCTATGGCTTTTTGATATTATTTTAAATTTTCTATTGAAAATAAAAGGTCTGTTAAAGTACCCAAAAGTTTGCAGTCAAAGTTCGTATGAAAAAAAAATAAAATATGCAGCTTTGGACAGAAAATCACAGAGTTTCGAAGTAAACGAACGCACCTTAAGTAAATAATGGAAGAAAAATTAATTGAAATGGTCAGGTAAAAATAATTTAAAAAGTGTTAAGAAATCGCCAACTCATTGAGTGTACCAGGTCTTATGCGAAATGTCAAAATGAATGACGGTGCCGGTGAATGTGTGTTTGAAAAATATTTGTTGGCCAGCGTGCTGTTTGCTGGTTTAATCTGTTTCACGTTTAATGACTTTGTTTTCGATATTAAATATTATTTGATTACAGATGTTATCAGCGTTCACAGATCTGCTGCAAATTCAATAACAAAAAGAAGTGCACTTAAAGATCCAAGGCTGAATCCAGATCTTATTGGAGTACAATCAAAGTAAGTTTCTCAAAAAACTGCCAATGTCTACATAAAACAAAAATAAAAGTTTCGCTATTTCTAAGGAATTGCAATTCCATATTATTTTTTATGAATTATTATTTGTTTGTGATTATAACTAATTTTATCTTCAAATTCGCTTAATAATATAACTTACTTTAAAATTTTCAGATTTCGAAGAAAATATTACTACAAACTAGTATTGGCCATACTTATATTTCTGATAATAATTTTACTAATAACTGTGATAATTCTAGCAGCCTTAAGTAAGTCCATTGAAAATAAATATTAAAACGAAAGAATACATCATATAACAGGTTGGGTTTTATTTCAGAAACACACCATTCAAATAATGGGATATGTAATAGCAAAGAGTGCCTACGATCTAGCGCCAGTATGCTTTACTCCATGGATGATACTGTGGATCCATGTGAAGACTTTTATAAATTTACATGTGGGAACTGGGAAATTGATCATCCGAAGCTTGATTCATTAACATCCAACGACTGGTTTAGAGAATTACAGGCCAAAACCGTACGATTTATAAGAGAATCTCTTAAGTCAGAAGCAAAGAATACGGATCCAAATGCCGTCAACAAAACCAAACTTATGTACCAAGCTTGCATGGACCTGGAATTATTAGATGAGCTTAATTTAGCGCCCTTAATGCGTTATTTAAAAATATTCCAATTGCCTCGCATTCCACCAGCATTGAATCTAACACTACCCTCAGAAAACAAGGAGGAAGATCCTACTTTCGATTGGATTACAACCATTGTTCAAATGAAAATTCACCTCTCAATGGATTCTATATATGGCTTTGACATACTGCCCGATTTAATTGATAGAACAGTTAACAAAATAGCTATTGGAACTCCAGAAACAGAGTCTGAGCTGCCGTTGTAATATATTAAACTTATTAGTGATGCAAAATTAAATTTTAATATATGTATGTACGTGTCAATTTTTTTTGTATAGTAGTGACGAAAATTACAAACAAATGCTGAAGAATAAACGGAAAGTGATTGCATCGCTGAACGATGATGATAGCCTTGAAGATGAAGACAGTAATGAATCACCAGACATGTCAAAGAGACTTTCACAGTTTGTTTCGTACAATAAGAAAGTTATAACAATCATTGTACTATATCTTTATCCTGATATAAATTCAGAGGAATTTCAAGCAACTGCTGAGGAATTAACAATCGATTCCATAAAAATGATGAAGCATTTTTATAATGTAAGTTTTAGTTTCGTCTGTTTGGCAATTTTGTTTATTGTATTGTATTTTAGTTTACCGTATTTCTAGCTTAATCAAAATTAGCTTCCATATAATTTTTGTATTACTATAATTTCTGGCGCCCATAAAATTATATAAAAACTATTTTAACAACAAATGAAAAATTTCTAAACATATTTCCTAAATTCAATATCGAAAAAGAAATATTCATACTTTTCCAATATTGCTGAAAAATTTAAAGTTATATCGAGAAATTCTAGAATTTCTACCTATATTTAGAAGTTTTGTAAAAATATCCATATGAATATTTATAAGAACGCAAGTTCAGTGGAGTGTAATTCTTCAGAGTTATAGCATTTTTTCTGCGTTTTTCGAATGTTGTATTTCTTTTGACATTTTAAGAATGCTATGAAACAATTTTAAATATATTTTTAATCGAAAGTTGTTTAAACTCTTCGAAGGAATACGAAATGTACGTGATGTAAAATTGCGTTATACGAGACAATTATTAAACGAATTGGTTTGAATATATGTAATATAATTTATTTATTTTATAGTATATTATTTTATTTGTTTATTTTTTATTTTTCTAAGATTTTCTCTCACGAAATTTCAGGTGATATCTTTTCGAATAATGGTTTTTGATCTCTTTTTTCTTGAAACCATATTTGTACCTCAAGAAATATTTGTACGAGAGTAGTATTAATGCTGCTTGCTGTACCGACTTTAATTTCATGAATTTTCGTATACACTTTCCTGCACTAGCTAAATAATTGAAGAAGTTATATGAACTTCAAACCTAGAGCCTAAACTACTGATTAGAAATATTCTTAAGATTTTGAGTTTAAAGATTATTAGCAACAAAAATAACTGAACCTTTCATTCAAGCGTTATATGAAAGAGGTAATTTATCTCGTTACCCGTTAATCCGATTTCTATCACAAATTTAAGCAAGGGTTTCTTTGCATTTTAAAATTTTCTAAGAAAATAATTTCTGGATTTAAAAAAAAAATCATGTTTTCAGAAAATGGGTTTTTAATTTTTTTTTTAATTAAACTGTATGGTATCAGAAAGCTTTTTTAGAAATATTTTTACAGGACTAGATTTAGAGTTAATGTTCGTAAATTATATGGACTTATATTTTCGTTGTTGGTTTATTCACACGTGAACGCTTAACCCCGACGTCGTTTATTTTCGCATAATTTTATACGAACTTGCAAAAACAAAACCAGCCTGATTTTAATATTCAGAATTGCTATTCAAGATGATTCTCTATCAAAGACTCAATTCCAAAATCACTGCTTAGCTCAAATTCTCAATTATTTCAGGGTTTATTAATGATTTTATTTGCTTGTTCTATTTTTGTAGTTACAAGCAGAAGCAGAGAATTCAACAAAAACATCTGTTAATCCATTAGAAGATGTTGTTTATTTAACAGCAGACGACTTGCAAAATCAAACAGACAAACTGATTTATCCAAATACAATACCCATATGGCAGTCTTACATTCAGCTGATGATGAAATCCAATGAACATTTTAATGTTTCAGAAGAAAAAATCCTAACCAGCCATGCAGACGTTTTGTATCTACAAAAGGTGTCTGAGTACTTAATTGATATATCCCAACATCGAATTCAATTTTATTTGTGGCTGAATATCGTACTAGAGATTATTCCCCATACGAATTTAGCTCTTAGACAGTTATACAATGAAAATATAGAAACGCTCACTCAAACCGAAGGTTCGATTTCAAGATCATTGTACTGTGCGAATGGAATTAACAATTTAATGGGAATGGCAGTAAGCTTTAGCTTAGCAAATCCAGACTTTATTTCGAATTCACTGCCAAAAGTCCAAGAAATGCTGCTTCATATACGAGAATCTTTCGACAGTTTGGTAAGATCGACATCCTGGATGGATAGTCAGACAAAGGAAGCCACACTTCAGAAATCAGCTGCAGTGAAAAGCCTTATAGGTTTTCCCGAATGGATAATGGATAAACACTTACTCGATGAATATTATGTCGATGTTAATATCAGCAGAAAGACGCATTTGGATAATATGGTTAATGTACTGGTGTGGCAAATGAAATCCAAAATAAAAGCATTTCAGAAAATTGATGATTCTGTATGGAAGCTTTCCCCATCTTTTGTGAATGCTTTTTTTGAGTTCCAGACCAATACAATAAGTAAGTTTTTATTTATTTATTTTAAATATAAGCATTAATTTGATTGAAGTATGGATTTTCACAAAGATACGTTTACAAATGAGGTTTATAAATATTAGGTTCCTATCCCCCAGCGTTAAGGAATTATAATATAAAAATTGAGTTCCTCCCTTTAACATTTCTAAAATTGAATATTTTCGTAACAAAAAAACACCAAACTGAAAAAATCCATAGATATTTACAGAGATCCGCTTTGTGTACCTCTGGAATGTATTCCAAAATGAACATATCACAAGAAATCGTTGTTGAAATATCAATATGCTACCTCAATCAATACGTAACGCAAAGTGTTTATTCATTTCATATGAAATCAGATGTATAATATTTAAATAATACAAAACAACATTTATTTTCAGCTGTTCCTATTGCTATATTACAATATCCATTCTACAATTTAGGATTGGAGTGAGTTTCTCAATAGAACATAAATAAAGGAATTTTATTTCAATCAGCACATATATTCTTACACAGATACAAATAAAAATTGAATTGCACCGCACACCGTTTTGAAAAAAAAAAAAATAAAAAGAATTAAAATTTTAATTCAATTCTGACTCATAGTAATCTCATTAGGGCACTTCACTACGGTGCTATCGGCTCAGTTCTGGGACACGAGCTAACGCATGGATTTGACGATAGTGGACGTATGTTTGATCGAAGTGGGAATATGCGGCAGTGGTGGAGTAATAAAACCATTCAGGAATATATCAATCGAACTGAATGCTTTGTAGAACAATATGGCCAATACCAGCTGCTTGATATAGGAGAGTATGTAAGTAATTTCCTTGGACTTGAAGTTTAAATGTAAAATTAGTTTATTTAAATTTAAACTCATTATCAAAGAGATAGGAAGAAACAACATTAGCTTTGACTCATAAATAAAATAAGCTTTTTCTGATAATTTTTTTACATATTCTACAGCATATTGACTTTTTAGGAATGACTTTCAAATATTATAATGCAATGAAGCTTTTGGAAGATAAACAAAATATAATAGACACCACTGTGGAAAGTTCACTTTGATATAGGCGTATTTTAAACGGAGTAAGAAAATTTACCGACATTTCCATGAAAAAGTCGTTCTTTTTTTACTCCATTTTTAACTGGACAGCAAGACATCTCTATATAAAATTTACTATATTATGAGTTTATAGGTGAAAAACTGGAATATATTTTTGAAGGATTTGGAGATATCAATATAATAGGCATAACATTCCCATATTTTTGCAATAGAAAAAACAAACCATGCATCTTATTTACTTCATGTCAAAAAACGATTGATAGCAAGATAATATGTATGTATGTATGTGTCTTTACGTAATTTTGAATCAATTATTTGTGATGCATCTAGTTTTCTACCGATAGCACCTACTTGTAAATTTGAGTTGGACCTAAGACATTATGTTCAAAATTGTTAGGTGCTCTGGACAATTTTTTTGAAATAAATCGATACAAACGATAAAAGTATTAGGTACGCTAAAATTTGTATCAATGCTTTCGACTTTGAAGTACATTGAATTCTAAAGTCATCCTCTTTTTACTTGCGATATATATGTAGGTACTATATGGCAAGTACTATATGGATTCGTAAATAAAATCGAACTTGGGATTTTGATCAAAGTTGACATAACGATGATAGCGAAGTCGAAAAAAGTGGGTCTCGCAATTCTGTCCGTCTGTCTGTCTGTCCTTTCGGCTGTAGCCTAAACGGGTCGGGCGATTTTCTCCAAAGTTGGTACCTAGCGTTTTTGTATGGTGAATGTTTGAAAAATTTTTTAAATTTTTGTATATCAAAACTTAAAAAAAAAATTTTATGGATTTTTAAAAAAGTTTCAAATTTTTTTTTTTTGAGAACATCATCCATTAGCAGATTTTAAATGAAAATTATCCTTATAACTAAAAATAACGGTACCTCCCATACAAATGTTAAAAACCGGTATTCAAAATCTCATTTTTCTCAAAAACGCCTCCTACAATTTTGATAAAAATTGTGTGAACTAATATCTGTACGATCTACCATATTATTGGACAAAAAATTATCTATCGTTTAAAAATGGTATCTCTCATAGAACCATTTTTTTTATTTTCGACTATCTCATTATCAGTTAAACTGATTTTGAAAAAATTTTCAAAATTATTTTTTGAAAATTCCATATTTTTTTTTAAATAATTTTTTAATTCCGCATTAATAAAGGCTAAATACTTACGTACCTTTTGTTTTTTTTTTATTTTTTCAAATTTTTATATATAAAAATCTATTTAAAAAAAACAGCTCCAGCGATTTTCAATTTTTTTTTTTCTCATAAATTGAGATTTCCTTGAGAAATCGGATGATAGCATTGGTGTCAAATTAATTTCAGAGGTTTTTTAATCAATTTATGTTTACATATTTTTTTTACAATTTTCAATCTAAACTGTAAGTTTCAAGCATATTTGCAACACGGTGCTATATCGTTCATAAATAAATGTACCTACTCGCATAAAACTACCTAAAACTTAACTACGTTTTAAGCAGGTGCGTATACAATAGGCTCCGGTAACTAATTTATTTCTTTTATAAGATAAATATAGTTTTTGAAATATTAAAACTTTAAAAACACATTGTGATCGCACATAAGACCAAGTTCGTGCAACCCAGTCGTGCACATATTTTTAATATAACTATTGTGATATACCCCAATTTCTGTTCTGCAATTTTCTGTACTATTTCTGTATTATTATGTATGTGGACTTCAAAGTTTTACGAGAAACGAATGGTGTTACTTCTTTCATATATTTTTGCTTACGTTATATGTATAAGTGTATCCGTGGCGTAGTAGTTAATGCGTAAAACTGTTACGCCGAAGGGGTTGGGTTTGATTTCCAGTCTATGCCACCTGGCTAAAAACAGAAATGTTTTTCATAAAAAAGTACTTCTCACCTTAGCCGTTCGGATTTGACAGAAAATTGTAGGTACACTCAAAAACTTTCGTGTGTAAATATTACTAAAAACTGCGTACATTCTACGAATTTTATTCGTGGTTTTCAGCTACGAATTGTATTCGTAGAATGTACACAGCTTCGTATATATTACTAAAATATTAAATTCGAATTCCTACAATAGTAAACGTATATTGTACGAATACTATTGTACCATTTACTTATGCTCTTGCCTTTCATTCGTACATTATACAGTGGAATTCGTATATTGTACAAATAGTATTGTACCAATTACTAATTGCATTTGTATATTGTATGAATATTATTGTTCTATTTGCTGATGCTCTCGCTTTGTATTCGTATATTAAAAAAAAAAAAAAAAAAAACAAACAAACAACAACACAAACATATATATGCCAGTAAGACCTAGGGTCTTATAAATTAGGCAAATGTTAGAAGGAATAGAAGGATAGGATAGATTTTTGTTGGCACAGTGGATTGAGAAATGGTTTTGATTATCTCATTAAATCCCAGGGGTGGCGTTCAGTTGAGGGAATATAGAAAAGAATGCTGCCTAGACTGGGGATCGAGCCCACACATCCAGGTTAGCAGTCAAGCACTACTTCCACTGCGCCGGGGCCACCCCCATACAGTGCAATTCATATATTGGCGCACAAGGTATGACTTATATCAACATTTTTACAAAAACAAGTTACATATGATAAAATAAGGAAATGTAACATGTAACAAACGTACATACCATAAAAATAAAGAAAGGGCTATTAAATAGAAAACAAAAATAAATAAAAAAGTACGCATACGCCTTAGTGTACCATTGTTTATAAAGATAATATACCTTTCCATTCCATTCAAGAACGTTAGATAATTCCACTATATTTGTAATTGTAGTAATTTGTAAACTACATATTATGAGTATATTTGGTTTTGGCTGTAATGCGATTATATGCTCCTTCGCATAATCGCAAGTGTGTTGAGGTGTCATGCCTGAGGTATGGGAATTCGTATTCGTATTTATTAATGACAGTTTCACATTAAGATTACAATCTTAATATAAGTGAAGGCTTTACAATAATTAAGAATGTTCGAAAATGATTAACAAAGCAAGAGATACATAATAATTATTAATTTAAGTTATATTAATAGAAATTAAATCTAGCATTTTTTTTGTTTTCTTTTTTTTTTGTACTTTATTCATTTATTTATTCTTTTTACTTAAGTATTACTGGCCAAGTGTTTAAAAAGACAGTTTTTGAATGTGTTCGCGTTAATGATGCTTCTGATCGTTATCGGTAAAGAGTTCCATAATTGAGTGGCATGGACAAAAAACGTACGCTCTGATTGGAGGCAATTAAATCTGGGTTGAATCAGGACCGCGGTTCTTAGTGAACTACCAAAAACTAATCGGTTGTACAGGTACTCAGTTTGATGAGACTGCATAATTACATGTAAATGGATAAGTGACCTAAACTTTAAGAGATTATCGAAAGTCAGACCCATTATTTGTTTTGAGTAACTGGAAATATGCTCAAAATATCTTATATTGAAGATGTATCTTGGAATATTGTTGTATATGACATTAAGTTTTCGCCTTGTTGAGGAGTCAGGACTGCACAAGACTTCACATCCGTACAACAAAATGGGTATCAGGAGTGCTTTGACAAGTAACATTTTAGTTTTGATAGGAACATACCTTTGGGATGACCATAATAGGCGCAAAGCACTATATATTTTACCAATTGTAGTAGCTGAATGATCAGTCCAAGTTAAAGTTTCGTTGAAAATTATTCCCAGGTTCCTGACAGAATGTACATATTCAATGGTCGATCTACCAAGTCGAACCGGGGGAAAACTTAACGTTTCTAAGATTCGTTTGTAAATGCATAACGTCTTTGACTTTCCTGGGTTGAGAGAAAGATTATGCTTGAGAGCCCACTGAAGAATAATTTCTAGGTCTTCATTAATATGGCTGATAGCATTATTTATGCCATCTAACGGACTGCATAAGTATAATTGGACGTCGCAGGGACTGCAAGATATGAAGACAACTGGCTTCCCACTGCCACGCATTGCTGAGGATCGGTTAAGTAAGAGTGCAAAAGTTTTACGGCATAAGAAGAAAAACCGAAATCATCCCTAAGCTTTTTACAAAGTGTCAGATGATCAACCGTGTCAAACGCTTTGGAAAAGTCCAATAACGTTAAGAAAGTAGCACAATTAGTGTCCATAGATCTTCAAATATCATCTACAACAAGTAGAAGAGCTGTTTTGCAACTTCTGCTTTCTCGAAATCCTGATTGGTTTGAGCTTAAAAGGCGGTTTGTATTTAAATATGCTTAAATTAATTGTTTTAAAATCGACTTTTCGAAAACTTTTGACAGGTATGGCAATATAGCAATAGGCCTGTATTCAGGGTTAGGAGAGTTTTTTGTCTTAGGAATTGGAATTGGCATTGAGTAGGTTGCAATCTATATTAGTAGGAGTCTGAGAATTAAATCAGTAATAGATCTATTCAGCCAAGGCGAGGAGCTACAACCAATCCTTTTGAACTGAAGAGGGACATGACGATCATAGAGCTCATGCAAGTAACCCTGCAGAAACTCTAACTGTTGGTTTACAGACTGCATTTGATAAATTTGTTCCCAAGGTATATTCTCAACGTCATATTGCAGATTCTCATATTCGATCACCTGAAAATCCCTATAACTTATAATAGGCTAAAGCCGAAAGGATAGACAGACAGACAGACTGACAGATGGACAGAATTGCGAGACCTTCTTTTTTCGACTTCGCTATCTGTCAGCTTTGATCAAAATCCCGATTTCGATTTTTTTTTACGAATTCATAACTTGCCATATAGTACCTATATATTCCAAGTAAAAATTGTAGATAGATAAATTTGTTTATTTCGTAATAATATTTTCAAGAAAGTCTGTGACCGCACATTTTACAATCCAGAGATTTGAGACATTATCTTACTACTGAAACATTTTCTTGAATTAAAACAAAATTGCTTCTTGCAAGGAAGTTATAAATTTTCCGAGAGTATTTTTTTCACGATAATATGATTCTTATATTTAAGCCGTTCGAATGCAGCAGTAAATTGTGAGTGCTCTATAGATTCATTCCTGCAAACTAAAAAAATGCCCTGGTGGTTTTTCACCAGCTTTTGCGCTATCAAATTTATCTGTATAGAAAATTGATGTTTATACACTGAAGACTTAAAAATCGAAATATTTAATATGCAAGAGAACTAAGCTATATGGTTATATGGAATCACTTATTTAATGTTTTGTTTGTTTTAAAACAACTAAAGTCCACTTTATGAACATTAATTTCTCATTGAATTTTGAAATAACAACTGAACTCGAGAAAAGATTTATACGAACTGATGATGCGTAAAAAGGAATTAAATTCATTTATGTATTTTCATGACCAAAATTTTCATTTGGAATAACATTGAAATTTGACTAAAGAAGAATAAATTTATTGGTCTCTTAGGGTAAATTCACTTAAAGCCATTAATTGAAACATATCGGGAACTACAGAAATAACATTGAGGAAGAACAATCAAACTTGATTACAGTTATTTTCCGTAACATGAAAATAAATAGAAATCTATAAATTTCTCATAGCAAACAACCAAAACTCTGAATAGAAATAGAAAGGGTATAAAACTGAAGTCGATTTAAGATAACGCATTCAGGTTTTTCTTTACTTTTATTTTTTTAGTTAAGTTTATTTTCTTTGATAAGGACGTGTAGTAAAATACGATTATATATTTTATGGAAAAAACTTTACTATTGAACGGTAAACAGAGAGAGAGAGATTAAAAACAAATCTAGTAGACATTTTTTATTTATACAAAACTCAGTCGTAAGCCGTAGCCTAAACTTCATGTATTTTTAAATATAAAAAAAAACTTATTTGTTAATTGAGTTATGTATGTCTTTTTGTTTTTGAAAATTGAGTTTCGAATTTGTATGTTACAAAGCTCAAAAATAATAATATAGTAATATCAAAAACTCATCTTCAACCCTAGCGGTTTTGTGTAGTTGGCACATATATTTTAACGAAGGTAGAAAAGCAAATAAAGCTTCACTTCCTTCGTGCGTCCACTTGTTGACGCACAGAATTTTTTTGCTCCAGTATAGTAACAAAAAAAAAGAAAATATTAGAAACGCTCTTCTGAGGTTCAAGAGAAAATTATTTTGAAATCTTAATTTAGCAAAAAATAGATATAACCTTAAGCCTCCCGATCTGTTTTAACTGCATTTAATAAAGTTTAACCTTGTTGGAGATTTGAAGCAGACAATATACACAAGGCAGTTTGCGATGGTCAACGAACCTTTTATTTATCCATCTAAATATAAAGTCATCGTCAATTACTTTATCCAAAATGAGTTTTAGGATTCACGCTGGGGAAGATTCTCGTTCCAGGGTATAAAAACCCCGCCACCCCAATCATTAAAATCAACAGTAGCCTTGAATCAGTTATTGAAATATCTATTCTTGTCTTGACTTATCTCGAATACAATCCTTGACTTCCAAATAGAAGAGTATAATGAAACTATAATACATATAATTACATTTATTTTATTTCATGCTATAAAAATGATACTGATTGTTTTTTTTTCGTATTTATCGTTTCAGGTTGATGGTGAATTGACATTGGGAGAAAATATTGCAGACAATGGTGGAATGCGTGAAGCTTTTTATGCCTATAAAAGGTATGTTAAAAAAGCAGGAATGGAGGATAAATTACCAGGAATGGAAAAATACAGCCATGAACAATTATTTTTTATATCATTTGGGAGTCTTTGGTGTGAAACTCTAACGCCAGCTGCAAGTCGTTATGTTCTCGAGGACGTACATTGTCCTGGTAGTATACGTCTTAAAGGAGTTTTATCGAACTCGGAAGAATTTGCAAATACATTTAAATGTAAACGGGGATCTGGAATGTTTCCAGATAATACCAAATGTAGAATATGGTGATTTATTTTTCATCGATTTTTAATGAGATAATTATTTTTTTCTTTCTGATATATAATAAAATTTGACTTATTAAATTACACATTTTTTATTAACATCAAAGAGCACGGTTGTGCCCAGCCAAGTTCTGGCACAAGCACCGCACCAAAAACTCCTTAGCTTAGGTGGTTCCAGAGATATTAGACGTCCAAAATAGCGAAAACCGTAACTGACTGACTCACTCACTCATTGACAGATCATCAAAATTATGGACTTCTTCCCGACACCGAAGAATCTTGTTATTTGGCACAGCGGTATGTCTTGTGGTGCATATAAAGGAAAAAGTATTCTATAATTAAAAAAAAGATGTTGATCTTTATTGCAATTTAAAGAGAAATAAAAAATCGTAGAGAGCTTCCTCTAGAACGTTTCTGAATGTTAATAATATCATAGACTAAATAATAATAAAGACAGGACACTTCATATAAAGAAAAAGGCACCAATTTCAGATTGCCTCAACCGAGATTGCCTCCACCATCATAATGTAAGTTTGAAGTATTTTCTGCTTCACACATTTTAGTTCAAAGAATGCAAATGGACTTTTAATTGTTGCATGTTGCAACGAACAGCACAGGCCAAAGGAAAAGAATATAAAAACAAGGAAAACGAAACGCATATACATATACAGAGATACACGGCGACAGCACCCAGCCAAAGTGATGTATGTTTGTATGCCGTGTAGGCTTTGAAGACCATGAATCCTGATTACTCTTCGGCATTTATATATATTGTCATTTTTTAACCAATTAACCAATAATTGTTACATGAAAAAAGAAAAAACAAATAAGTAATGGTACAAATTGAATACCGGTAAGATTTTGGATGAATAAGTTACCAAAGCTGAGATTTTACAAGTTTTAGCTTGGACCATTAAGGCCCATTCACATGAAAGCGACCAACGACCGACGAATAAAAGAACAAATGGGATTTTAAACATCTAGTAAGCCTAAATTCTTTACAAAAACCAGTCAAAATTGTAGAAAACTTATTTAAATTAATATGAAGATACTAAAATTTGCGTTTTAATTTCTAAAATAAGAGAAATTTTAGAAAATAAAATGGTCTTCACATACATTTTGCAATTTAAATTTTTTTGGAAATTTTTTTATGTTGATAGTGATGACCTTTTATTGATGATTTGTGTTATAAAATGGGCTTTAGGTCAAGTGAAACAAATAAATAAATATGTTTGTCACGACGTTTCGTTCATGTCTATGAACATCATCAGGTGGCAATAGATTCTGTATTTAAACATTGATTAATTGGTTACAAATCTCTTACAAACAAAAACAATAATAATAACTTACAGTTGTTATTTCACATAAAATAAAAATAAAAATTTTTCCAAACAACAATAAAGTGAACTGCAAAGCAAGTCTTCACTATACAACGTAAAATTTGAACATTTTTTAGTTTGAGTAGAAAAAGATTTTGTTTTTTTCTTCAAGTTATTATATTTTTTCAATATTTCTGTATATTTTTTTTGGTAAAAAAAAACAGTTCTTTTTCTGCTTTTACACAGTTAATGCATTTTGCGTCTTCTACTTCTGAATGATTTTCTAAAGACGAACTTGGTTCTAAATCTTGAAGCTCATCCAGCAAAAGCTCGTTTGGAACTTCCCTTTTTCTTTCATAACATACCCCTTCAAATTGAAATCTTTATTTGCACAAAAAATTGAAGGAACTGCCTTTTTTAAAGTTTTTTTTTGCCAATATTATTTTTTTAAAAATGGTTAGAAGTTAGAACAGATATATATGCATTTTTTATTCATGGACCGTTTTCTAAAGAGCAGGTATTCATCCAATTTTCATAAATATCAGTATCCTCATTTGGAAATTTAAAAAAATTTAAATGCGGATTATCCGGTGGCTTTTCAAATAGTATAATTTTTATCCCATAAATGAGGTGCTAAAAATCGCTAATGACCTTGAAAAATGTCAAGCTTGGATTACAAGTTTTCTAAGCCTGACCAATTTCTGAAAATAGCTGACCTTTTATGACCAATTAGTGACCTTTTAGATGGCATATTTTTTTGCGAATATCCCATATATGAGGTGCTAAGATCCCGAGCCGACATTTTAATACCAAAAAGAAGTAATTTTAAGAAAACAAAACAACTACTCGGCTATCCACTTTGCTAAAAAAAGGGAAAAAAGTCACGCATAAATTCATATGTACATCAACCAACCCCTTCGGCAATCGAATTTAAAATATAAAATAATGAAAAGAAATACAAATGCCGACCACCATACAGTGATGCCAGACTTTGGGAGCAGGTTTTCCCACATTGATACTCAAGAATTCCCTTTTATCCCACGTCTTTCTGATAAATATCCCACGATTATCCCTTGTCGAAAAATTAAAAAAAATCTACATTTCTTTGTAATTTATAAACAAATTTTCATGCTTCATTGGCACTTGGCAGAAACGTTAAAAATTTACATTGAATAGTAAGTTTAACTTTTTGCAAAAAAATAAAACAAAAATAAAATCACAGAAATTAATATGAACAACAAAAAAAGCAATAAAACTCAAGTGTCATTTAATTATTCATGCTCAAAAAAAGAGAACAAACTTTTCAAAATATTGTGCTTGTATTATCAATTTCGCCCATCGAGCATAGTTTTGCAGAACAAAAACTAGAACGGCAGTTTTCGTTTACGGTAAAAAAAATTTCGTTTCGCATCTGTATAGCGTACTAGATTTTAGTAGTTTAAAATGCAAAAATCTAAATTAACAGATTCAGATATTTAGAATGAGTTCATTATATGCTTGACATCGTTTTATTTGACCATAGCTGAATACAACTTTTTTTTCATACTAAAATGAACAATTCGCCGGCTGAATGCTTAAATGCCCCACAGACCACTTTTTCGGGAAACTGAGTTAAAGATGCAGTTATACTAATTCGTATGTTCTCTTTCGTTTGGTGCTATTCCCGTTGCTCTATCTCTATTATTAATAAAGTTACAGAAACCAGTTTTGCTCCATAGACCACATATTTTCGGTTCTGTTCGTGCTTATTTGCCGCATATCCAAAATTTGTACGAGGTGGGGCAGTTTTTCTATTAAAGTTTTAAAAACAGACGCTTAATGCTTAAATTCCTCATTGCAATGGGCAATGGATATAGATCAAACATCACTCAAATATATTTTCAATGCTTAATTGCCCCATATCCACATGAGATGGCATATAGAGCATGTAACCTCTCACAATCTATTGAAACCAAGTGACATTTTTCCTGCTTATGTGCCCTATATCCATGGACAAAAGTACAATCAGCTGGAAAAGTATTTTAAAAAAACTTGTTCCTAAAATTGCAAAGCAAATTGCAAATTTATTTTTTATTTATTATTTATTTTTTTTCTAAATCATTTTTAAAATAAAATTTAAATACAAACATTAATTAAAAACCCAAAAAATGCTGTCTATAATTAATTAAATATTTATTGATTATTTTTCGACGCTTCAATTCTGGTTTTGATAGTTTTCAGGGCTGATTAAGTAATATCTGCTGTGTTTATAAGGATAATTTCTCAAAAAAGGCCATAATATTTTTTTTTTTTAAATATTTTTAAAAAAATAAAAACGAGGTAAAAATAAGGGGAAAAAAATATTTTTAATAAGACTATTTCTATATCTTCAGGTTCACAAACTATATAAATGCATTTAGAGTATTCCTAATAAGGTTTTTATCGATAATATTCAAGCATTTTTTTTTTTTTGTTTTTACTAAAATGGATAAAAACAAAAAAGGTAAAAACCAAAAATAATTAATTTGAAAAACTGTGAAAAAATACTAAAACTTAATCCTATGAATGCTGAAGTATTTTTTAAACCAATTCCGAATAAAATTGAATGTATTTTTCTAGGAAATTTTAAGAACCAAAGTTCAAGTTGGGTATTTTTAATTGTAAAGTGTGAAAATACTTTGTCATTTTTCATACTTTTTTTATCGACTTAAAATTAAGCCAATGTAATATAGGGAAGGGCTAAGCCATTATATTAATATTCCTTTTTGTTTTATATTTTTATCACTACAAATAGATTTTAAAAAATTAGAAGTGCTAGAAATTTTATATTTTATTATTATTTTTTGCTATCGTTGAATTCCCAATGTTAAAAGCATAAAGGTTCTATATCCATAGGAAATTTGCAGTTTGGTTTTCATAGATTTAACATTCGTATGAAAAGGGTTCTATATCCATTTTTGACTTTTTCTAAACTTTTATTTTTTTTTAAATAACCATAAATGTTTTTAACCCTAGGACTTCAAATTTAAAAAAAGAAATATTCCATTCATGTATATAAAAATTCAAAGGTCGAAATTTTCAAATGCAAAATTACGAAATTATGTTTCAAACCTTAAAATTCGTTTTCTGAGGAATAATTTTTTTGTATATGGGGCATTTAAGCATTCAGCCGGCGAATTTAAGAAAAAAATTGAGCAAATCCTAAAATCCCTTTTTTTTGTACTACGAGATTCTTAAAATCCCTTTTTCCCTTTTAGCTTATTTTGGACATGAAATTCCTACAAAAAGGGATAAATCCCACGATCTGGCGTCACTGCAGCCATACATCACTTTGTCTCTGTGCTGTGACCTGTGACGCTACGTTGTTTCTGTATATGTATATATGCGTATCGTTTTCCTTGTTTTTGTATTCTTTTCCTTTGGCCTTTGCTGTTCGCTGCAACATGCAACAATTAAGTTCTTTTCTATTCTTTGAACTAAAATGTGTGAAGCAGAAAATACTTCAAACTTACAGTATGATGGTGGAGGCAATCTCGGTGGAGGCAATCTGAAATTGGTGCCTTTTTCTTTATATGAAGTGTCCTGTCTTTATTATTATTTAGTCTATGATAATATGTACATTAAAAAAAGAATTAGCATACAAAATTATTAAAGCGAAGCTGCACTCGCTCGAAGTGAAAAACATTATTGACTAAAGTATATTTAGGAAACAAAACATCCCCAGGAAAAAGATGAAAAAAGTCGTTATTTAATTTACACTATAAATAAAATAATATATTGGCCTGTCTTTGAAAAAAAATACAGATTTTTGTTGCTTACTATTTGCCGATTCTTGGCGTCCTTCCGTCTGTTCGAATTATTGATTTTAATTAAATGAAAACTAAAAATGATATTAGCTAATAGTTTTTTCTCAGAATAAATAACAATAGGTAGTTGATAATTATTTATTTACTTACGAATTTGTTACTAGCTTTACGAAGTGGCACCTCCATTATATAAACATAATCGGCTGAGTTGCTTTGTGAAACATTTTTGAATTTATATAAACACATTTATTGCATACAAATTATAATACCTACCCCATTATTCTAAACTTTGTAAGTAAAGTCATCATTCATAACCCTGTTTGTTTTGTTATGCCAATATAATATACGAAATAAATTTAAACATCCTAAACTAATAACATAAGTTCAAATTCACGATATCAAAATGTGTAAAACAATTGGATTGCCATATATAAGAACAAATTAAATAGTCCCTGGGTGGGTTGATATCTAGAAAGTCATAAATATTTTAGTTCTTTAGGGAAATGTGTTTTAATAGCATCAATCAGGCGAAAAGATATTTAAAAAGGTAACAAACAATACAATATACATTCCACCCCACGTATCTTTAATGTTTTTTTGAATAATTGTATATATATATGGTATAAAATCCACAATAAGTAAACTTGACATGGGTGACATGTGACTTTCGATTATTCGAATAAAAAATAAAAAATGAATCCAATTAATATTATTAAAAACTTTTGTGGATAGAAAAGTGAAACATACTTAATACATATACAATATAATAAAGAAGTGATGATTAATCAGTGTATACGGGGATAACAATTGAATTTTGTGTTCAACAAAAGAAGATGAAAATAGAAACAAATTTTAATTTTAATTTATAAGAGAGTAAGAAGTCAGTCAGAAGTCAGGCAATACTGCAAAAATAAAAACCGACAAATTAGGAAGAGAGTTCTGCATAAACAGGGGAGTACGGCAAGGACATCCGATGTCACCACCTATTTTTTTAGCAATCCTTGAAGACATTTTTCGACAACTAAGATTAGAAATACAACTATGGAGTTAAAATATACAGACAAAACCTTACTAACTTAAGATTCGCAGTTAACATTGTTCTTATATCAAACACCTCCGACAATATCCAGACAATGGTAAATCAACTTGCCTTGACCCGTAAGAAACATGGATTTGAGATAAACCTGATAAAAACAAAAGCTTTGACAAATCACATGAAAGGAAATATAATTCTGAACAACAACAAAATAGAAAATGTTGAGGAATATATCTACTTGGGTCAACTGAAATCTTTTGAAAAACACGAAGAAAAAGAATTGAATAGACGAATATCAAATTGCAGCAATGCAGCTCTTAACCGAATGAAAGAAAATATAAATGATCTACGAAGTTCAACTGAGAGAATCAAAGCTTTCCTAGCTGGAAACCAATCGAGAAGATTAAAGTGCAAAGTCAACGCGATATGCATTAAGCACCGTAATAACTCGAGATACGAATCCAATAAGAATATTATTTCCCGCGTCCTGGATACCATCAAACAAAAACTATCTGTACAAATCTCAAAGCAGAGGAAACTGAAAAAATCTTTAACAAGGAAACAAAATAATGAAGCATTTTGCACCAAAGAGAAAATTTTCTATCGAAACTTAAGAAATACCAATGAAGATACCAGCGACGAAATACCCGATATCAACAAAGTTGAACGTTTCTGGTCAGAAATTTGGTCTTAACCAAAGCAGCATTACCTAAGTGCCAACTGGATCAGCGATCAGAGATGACAACTGATAACATATCATTTAACACTCTTGCAGAAGTTCTTGCAAAGTCCCATAACTGGAAAGCCCCGGGAGCTGATAAAATCCAACTTTTGGTACAAATGCTTTGAAAGTACACATTCTAAGCTACTGGAGCTGTTAAACGGAGTGCTCAGAAATCCCTCAGTGTTCCCAGACTATCTAATCAAAGGAAAAACTTACCTTTTGCCGAAAAATAATGGGGTCAATAAAGAGCCTGCTAATGGAAGACCTATTACCTGTCTTCCAACCCTATGCAAGATACTAACAGCGTGCATAAACAATATTGTGTATGACCATCTAAACCTTAACAAAGTATTACATGAAGAACAAAAAGGATTCATTAAAGTTTCTCGAGGCTGCAAAGAACAACTGAACATCGACCAGGTCATAATAGAGCCTTTGACAGTGTGCCCCATACCTGGCTGATGGCTCATTTAAATACTTAAAATATACAAAATCAACTCGAGAATCAAAGAATTTTTTAAAGAAAGCATGTATAAATGGAAGACCTGTATTGAAATGGTAAAGAATGGCATAATGATGAAAACCAAAGATATCCCAATTAAATCAGGCATCTTTCAAGGAGACTGCTTGAGTGCTTTGTGGTTCTGCATCGCTATATTAACCCCCTTTCCAGCATGCTTAACTCAAGTAAATATGGCTTCAAAATTAAGTCAAATGAATTTAAATTCCAAATCAATCATCTATACATGGATGATTTGAAGACATACTCATTGACCAAGACTCACCTCAACATCTTACTAGATATAGTTAAGATTAGTTTAGTACAGACATAAGAATGCAGTTTGGACTAAGGAAATGCCAAACACTCAGCATTGTGAGAAGAAAGATATCACCATCAACTCAAACGGAACTCCTTGGAATCAAGGAAATGCAAGAAAACGATATTTATACTTATCTAGGAGCAGTGCAAAACAATAGAATTGAAACAACAAAAATGAAAAATGATCTCACCTCTGAGTTCAGGCTCCATAAAATTTGCAAATCCCAGCTAAATGGAAGAAAACTAGTCAAGGCAATAAACACCAACACCATACCTGTGCTAACTTACAGATTTGGTATAATCAGCTGGTCGACAACAGAACTTGAGGATATTCAAAAAAAATCGCACTCTTATGACAAAATATAATATCCATTATCTGAAATCTTGCAAAGAAAGAATGACTAACACTCGGCTACAAGCGTGGGCAGCTAAACCTTTACATGGAAAACACTACCAAGCGTTAAGAAGCGAAAACGTTGACACAGAAATTTCAAACTTATGGCTTCAGACAGGAGGAGAAACCGAAGGTTTTATTATTGCCATATATAAGATGGTGTCATGGCAACACGAAACTACATCAGGTTCAATATGAAAGATAACACCGTTCAAGACGTATGCCGAATATGTGGAAAACCTAACGAAACAATAGAGCATATTATCTCAGGATGCACCAATTTGGCACAAACAGAATACCTCCGTAGGCACAACAACATCAGTTTAGAAGCATCAATTATACCTGCCAGGAGGTATAAAATGGAACAAAAACCCAAACCACACTTTGGAGAAAAATACATAAAATGCAAAACGATAACGGATTAAACCCAGTGGGGATATCCACTCAAACGTCGGTAGTAGCCACGGCTACCGGCGCGGGCTCGGCTCTGCAAAGAGAGGAGTCATCAGTGGCACCACATGAAGTTCTAATCCCTGCGACAAGTGTTTCCCAATCTAATCTTGGGACCACCAGAGCAGGCCGTCTTAGATAACGTATACAGTGGACTAGCGACATGAATGAATATGTCCTGTATTGCTACTACACCACCACCAAATGTGAAAACCCAGAAAACGTGATTATTTACAGAAGGGAAATGTTCAATATGTTTAGTGTAAAATACAGACATCTTTAAGGAAGAGTAAACGAAAACAATTTAGCCCGCCGAAAAGATGTTATTCTTCAAAATGATTATGTTGAAATCAATCGAAGGCAAAGCTGAGCTTGAAATTACCACCCAGCCGCCACCCCCAACATCAAGCGAACAAGTAACAGTGACGTCCTCTACCTCCGAACCCACACACACTACCCGCACCTTCGACTCACTCTATTTTCCAAGTACTGCAAACAGCTCCTGAAACATCACCCAGCGCAACCACAGAACAACTGACTGTGCAACCAACAACAGTCACAGAAACACAAAAGCTTCGAGAAAACTTTAACCTTACACGAGTAGAGTTTGAAGGTATCGATCCATCTCTTAGACCAATAATGTCTAGGATTTATGATTTAAACAATTTTGAAAAGGTCCTGGACGTCATCAACACCGAAATCCTGCCACACCATCTAGGCGAAGACTCAGTGATAGAAAGCATAAATGAACTTTTGTTCGTTACTGCAGTTTCTATTCTACGAGCGCTAGGTAAAGAACTAAAACTAATGGTGGAAAACCAAAGACAAACACAAGGAGAATGGAGAAACCTGAACCGAAATGAAAAACTCGACTCACCAATAAGTTAAATAACCTAAAGCGAGATATTGCTAGATTAACGTCCTTTCGAGATGTTTGATGATTGGAAAAGTTCAACTTATGTAGTCAAATAATTCTACAATAGTTTTCTCCTTACTGAAGCCTTTCATTGACAGACTAAAAGGTGTTTAGATAATATACGTCATAATTGTTGAAAGTTTCTAATAGGAGTTTGTACGCTCTGAATTGAGATCAATCAATCCTTTGAAGTTCTTTTTGATAACACGTCATATCCCGACTTGGTGGTCTTTGAATAACATGTATGTTGAAGTGAAAACAAATAAAATGTCTATTCAAAGGTACCTACACATGTTTTGTACTTATAAGTAACACAAACTGTACTCTTCAAAATTAATTTCAAACGATTAAATGCCTTTCGCTGAAAACAATATAAATTTTAATTAAATAGACACACATGTTGTCGCTTTAGGGTTTCTTGCGATATTTTGATGATATACCTACGTAGGTGTCTGCTATCATGTTGCAAGTTAATTAGGGTTTGTTTATTGATTTTAACCAATTTACAAAATTTTCATCATCATCATGCTCTGGTCTTGCTCATAACACATATGTACATATAAAATAGAATATACATATATCGACTCTAGATTCACAAAGTAAAATAAAAATGATTTTCGTTGATGTTCTATGAATTCCAAAATCCTAATCAAAAGACATGAATCAAGCATGCATAATATATGTGGGGTTCGGTGTTGTCGGCAACTTTAATTAAAATGCTGAAATTGTAACAACGTAACCTTATATAATATTATTGATGTATGAAATGGTATTCTTAACAAATAATTTTCGGCTAAGATAATTTGGAAGGAAGTGGTAGGTAAAGATGTCAAATTATGTAAATATCAGCAAGTACCTATACTTATAAGCTATATGGGTTAGATAAAAGTATACCTAAATGAAGTAAAAAATATGTTTGTAATATACCAAAGATACTGAATTATAAAGATGTGAACCCTAGCATCCATTTCAATTAACCTACAAGCTAGAACTATGTCAGATCTCAGATAAGAAATGAGAAAGTATGTGTAAAAACCTCACACACAGACATTAGGGATCTTCACACCACCCTTTTATATTGTTTTTGGATTTCACATCTGTAGAGACAAAATGAAATTACAAATACAACTAATGTAAAAATGGGTTTTGGAGCCTGAAACTTACGAAAGATTCACATCTTTATGATGCAGTATCTTTGGTTTTTTATACAATACGTTACTGAGAACATATGTTCGGCACTCATTCCGTAAGTCAATTATCGCCAGACGATATTGTGGCTTGTGCGATTGTTTGCATTTCTAGTGGCTAGGTATATATACTTCTCGTATAGATCTTCACAGTCACTAGCAACTCATTAAATTCTGTTTAAGCTCTAATAACTCATACAAATAAGAAGAAACTGGATTTGAAATGTACTGGTTAGTGATTCTGGTTTTGAGAAAAAATGAAACGATCAAACGAATAACTTTTCGTCCTTTCACACTAATTCCGATTCCCTCGTTTTCTCGAAAATTTGAAACCAAATGTCAAAATCATTCAAAAGAACCATGTCGATTATGGAATACGCAATACTGGATCAGCAGTGATTCTCAATACAGTGTTCTCTTTTCTTTTCACGACAAATGGATTAAGAGAAAAGAGAGGACTGCACTGGGAATCACTGCAGATCCAGTATTTCATATTCCATAATCGAAATGAATAATGTCCTTTGACGCCGTCATTTGGAAGTGAATCATTTCCTTCTCGGTGTTATTCATTAAATATTACTGATTTCATTTTCCGGAATATTAATTGTGTACGAAAACATTCGTTTTCATGTGATTAATCATTTAGAGAAATTTACAATATAGGTATTACATTTTACTTTTTACTTTTAATTTATTAAGTTTATAAATTTAAAATTTAAAATTATTTCTTGACCCACGTAAAATCTTTCATACAAATCTCCCTCCTTATTTGTATGTATGTTCAAGGAATTGCTGACTTATAAATCGAGTACGGAGAAAATAGAAAGAAACCGAATGTAACAACAACAACTTGTGTGTGGCTAGTAAAAATGCTGGTTGGTTAAAATGCATTAATTTTCAAACAATAAAACCTAAATTGAGATGGACCGTTCACATGACCTTCGTTAGCGCAGTGCGTAGTGCATGGCTATGAAGGGAGCTATATGTCTTGTTTGCCTCTCAGTCGTGGCAAAAGGTTTTTCTAAATAAAATTGAACAAATAGAGACCAAGCACAACAAAAAGAAGTTAGACGATCGGCGTGGCAGTCGTGAAATACCTACAACTCCAGCCTATAAAAACTTGGTGGTAGCTCACTCAAGTGTTGTTGTTCATTCAAACCTTCAATATTAATTTGTATTCGTTTTAGACTTATAAACTTCTCCAAAGGGGACACTTAAAAAAAATCCAAAAACGTATGCTTATTCTAGTACGTCTGTCGAAAATTGAATGAATGGAAACTATCGATTTTTTTTAATTAACTTTTCAACCACTCCTGATGATGTCTTGTATTGACTACGGCCTTGATGCGGATATACAATTAAGGTAGAATATATATAGGATAGAAATGCAACGACACAATGTTCGAAGTCCGGTTTCATATATACATAACTGGGTATGGCAGCTTATACAGTGTTTTGTTTTTGTTGTCATGTTTCTGAAATTCATTTTTGAATCAACCATTGTACACTCGTATAATGAATCATTTTTAAAGACGTGAAGCATTCTTTATCTTAAACCAAAAAAAAAGTAGAAAGGAGAAAAAATATTTCCAAAAGGCAGTCAGCATTTTTGTATTTGTATATTTCTAAGTTTTAATTTCCTGCTTTTCTCTGAAAAATCTTTAATATTTATTGCTTTACTTGATAAGTTTGGTTAAAGCAAAGCAATGTTATATATAAATAATGTATTTACGCAATTTAGATAATAACTCATAATTACAGACAATATTTTGTATGACTATTGATGAATGATGCTTAGCGGTGTTGAATTTTATAGGAAAAGAATCCTATAGGCTCCCACACTAATTGTTCAGCTATTGTGGCCTCATTGTAAACTAAGGAGGCCCCCAAATTACTTTTGGTATATAAACTTTATATTCTATAAAGGTTTATAAAGTACCTACCTTTCAATTCATTTAAAGGGAAGCTTTCACACAATATTTTATGGCCGCAGAAACAGAATAGAAAAGAACAACAACAATATTTCGATTCGTATTTCCAGTATTTTCAAAGTTTTTTCTTTATCGTTGTTTTCGGAACTAATTATATTTTTCACTCCTTTTAACTATTTTGTGTCCCGGGAGGCCCTATGGACTCTCAGTCTGCCCCTGATTGTACCTACCCAACCTTCTTTTGTTTTTGGTTCAAAATATGTTGTTTTCCCAGAATTCTGCACACAAATTGGGATCAACAACCGACTTAATCTTCCTCTTAGCAACTTCTTTTATTTAAGTTTTATTAAGACTGTGGTGTCGTCATACTTTTTTTTTAAATTAAAAAAAAAGTCCCTTGATCCACTTCAATCAAAACCACTCAATCACCTAAAATGCTTATGGTCTAAGATCCCGCCATATGACGACCTACCCTAATCGAGTTACCAGATAAGAAGTGTTTCCTTCCTTTTACATGATATTTTTTTAAACGCTGCCATATGAGCTGGGTCAGATAATTGAAACACCCAAAAAGCGACCTTTAAAGCGTGCCAACCCTATGCCTTGACCTTATTTCCCAAGGCAACCCATGCGCAAAATGTTAGTTTATAGTTTAGACACTACCTAAAAAACTGTACACTCTCTATCTGGTAACTCGATTTGGGTAAGTCGTCCTTTGGTGGGATCTTCTACTATTACTATAACAACAAAACAGGTTTCGACTTCCTTTGTTTTGACACCATTCTGGCATCTGATTTCTTTAATATATCTTAATTTATGAGAAAAAGATTTTTATTAAAATCGTTGAAGCCGTTTTTTAAAAAAAATGGCGCAAAATTTTAAACGATTTAGTAAAATGTTAAAGCCATTTTAGTAATTTACTAAGTTAAAAAGAAGATTTTGGTAATTTTAAACGATTTTAGCAATTTACTAACACTTAACATTTTACTAAAGCTAAAATCAGAAAATGGCAACTTTAAATTTTAGTAATTTGCTAAATCCATATGAAATCTGTCATTGTCCTCGAAAATAATTTCTTGGCAATTTTATTTGAAAGATTTAAATTGTGTTTTTTTTCGTGTGCTAATTCTTTTAAAAGTAAATTTCCATCTGTATTCACTTATTTAACCATCTTTTCCACACTGTTTTGAACTAAAGATCTCCATGTAGGCAGCTTTAAATGGTTAGCTGCATGGCTATAGTGAACCTATTAAATTTTTAAGTTATATTAAATGATTTCTTTGGTTTGACTATGACAACTTTACAATATCTTACTTTATCATTATCACTTGCAGAATCGATTGCTGTGGCCAAAACTCAAAAGTCGTTTTAATAAATCCTCAGTCATTCGTTCTTCCCGTGAGTTTAAACTAAAAAAAACTATTAAATCTTCCCAACGATGGGAAAAGCACATAAACAAAATAAAATCAGAAAACAAAATAATAACAAAATAAATTGTAGGTTGTCACTTTGACTGCTGACATTCCAAATATTAGGTCCGTTCCCTAAGTTTAGGTTTGTTTGCTTTGTTTTTCTTTATAAACTGTCATTGTTTGGACGTGTTTAGATGCACCTATTTTAATAAAAAGGAATTAGTAATTTACTAGTTAGTAAAACGAAAAAAAGGATTAAAATTTTGGAAGAGCTAGTAAATTACTAAATAATTTAGCAATCTGCTAACTAGTAATATGTTAAGCCCTATTGTTAGGTTGTTTAAAATTTTGCGCCAATATTTTTTACTTACATTTATATAAAATACAATTTCAATTTTTATTATATCAAATTTCAAAAAGTATGTAGGTATAACTAAGGGATTTTGTTTAAATCCAAAATTTGTTTTTTTTTTTTTTTTTTAATTTTGAAAGGTATACAATATTATTTGAAATTATTGCTCTTGTATAAAACGTTATTTAAATCGGTTAAACAGTAAAGGGTACTATGGTTCTATTAGAGTTATTGTTAAAAAGGTACAATTCGTTCCTGTTAAGTTATACTTATATAAGCAGACAGAAAAATCTGAATAAAAATCTTAGGAGTCGTTTTTTGTGAATAATAAGATTTTCTTTAACGGTTTTAAAACAGTTGTAACATTAATTTCGGCTTAATATCAGCTTTAATATCAGGTTTAATATCATGCTAAAAAATATTAAAACACTGCAGTTTGGTGCCAAGTTAAGTAAGAATCGACGAAGACGTTTTCAAAATGATGAGTTTTCAAAAAATAATCGAGCTTTTTATTTTTTTAATTTTAGTACACAGTAGATAGGTATCTACTACATATTTAATCTTTTTCTATAACAAAACTTTCAAAATCAGCTAAACCGTTTTCGAGAAAAGCGAAAATCAAAGAAATTGTTCTATGGGAGGTTTAATTAATATAAGCATTTAAAATTAACTAAATTTTTTTATTTTAATCTGTGGTCATTTTTGAAAAAAAAATTTAGATGGACAGAATTGGAAGACCCACTTTTTCGTCTTCCCTATCATCGTATAATGTCAAGTTTGATTAAAATCTCGAATTAAATTTTGTTTATGAATCCATTTGAATTATAGTATAGATAGTAAATATACGTATATACATATTTAGTACATACATAAATGTACATATACCGCAAACTCTGGGTATACCGGCGCGACGGAGGGCCTTGGCTCTGCTGGGCCACCAAAATAGTACAATTATAATCAAAACTGTTATAAATTGGTATTCCTTTGGTGCGGTCACATCCATTTTGAAAACAAATATTTCGACTCATCGTTAAATATTATTTTGATACCTATATATCAACACAATAAACCTATTACATACATATCCATTTGAATTTTTATTTTATATCACGCCATATATGAGTTTTGTTTATTAAGGATATTTAATATGTCTGTGGTGTGAATTAATTTCATTTCACATGAGTTTCATAAGGTTATGGTATAGGTATAGCACTTACCTTTTAAAGGGAACAATATTTCAAGGACTATTTTATATTACCACATTTACCATAGGTAGAACAAATGTTAATTTTATTTTTTCATCTAAATCAATTTTAAAGTCTTTCTTCGCTAAGTGCGATCACTCAACTTTGTGTATCATAAAGATTGACATGTAAATTTATTGAATAAAATAATTTGGCGGGTTTTGAAGTGAATAACAACGGAGTCTCCCGTCGCCCTGCTTACCTTAATGTAGAAAATTGAAATTCCCCCATCATGACGATGCTGATGTGAAAATAAAAAAAAAAAACAAACAAAGTAGGTACCATATAGGGAAAATCATTTTGTTTTGTTTTAAAAATGCAAAATAAATACATATATATATATTTTTTTTATTACATTAATATTGTTTTCATTCTTAGAATTCGTGTGTTTTTTATGAAATAGTTTAAATTGTCACGTATAAAAGCATTTTTGTTATATAAAGATTGATAAATCGCCTCAATTTTTCATCCATGAATGTCGTTTTTTTTTAAATAATTCATTAATCTGTGTGGGTTTCGCTAGAAACTGTTACGTTTTGACTTTAACAAAAAAAAAATCTAAATCAAAACACAATAATATATTTAATTCAAGGTTTAAAGATTCAACTTACAATAATAACAATATATAACATTGATTTTATCAAACTATAACTAACAATAATTACTATAATAATTACTGTACATACATTGATACCTATTATATTAATTTGTTTAAATTTATTTGCTTTAGTTTTGTGTTGTTTAATGAAACTCTTGTATGCAGTTTTTTATCCCTTTGTCCGAATAATATTGAGCATTCTGTTCCACCACTACCTCAGAATTGTTGTTTCCGCACAAGAAAATTGGCTCTGTAATGATAGAAATTATTTAGATTTGCAGTCAATGTTGGCATCATTTATGTACATAAAGTTAAAAAAAATTAAATAGCTACTTAAATTAAAATTTTGAAAAAAAAAATTGATACAAATTTTCATACCTATTGTATTTATTCTTAATTTTGTGCTCCCATTTTGTATCTATATGTATGTATGTAGGACGTAGGTATAGGTATATTTTAATGTGTTTATTAATTAATTATTTTTGTTTGAACGTTACAAATCGGATGTTTTAAGACTTTCTAATAGAAAAATCTTCAATACCTTTTTTTGTATTTTATAGAAAAGTTTCACTTGTGTGAAGCTTAATAAATAAACAATTATACACTCAGGCATACAAATAATTTGTTTTTTGGAAGCTTTGCTTTTAAACTGAACATTTTAATGTGCTAACTTTTTATCTATCTCGGGTTTTTCTGTTTTCAGTCTGAAAAGCCTTCACCTCTGTTCCTCTGGCCCCAATTCCCATACGAAAAAAACACCCTTGGAAACATACATAATATGTAGATATTTGTATGGTTCTTTTGATTCTTAAGGTCTTTGGAAAAGAATAATCTTTAATTTAGTCGAACTATGTTACACTTTCCTTTGATTTGGTATCAAATACAAAAATATTGGAAACAATGCAAAATTGCTTTTGAAAACTTGGAAATTATTTTTCACCACTTTCAAATTAATAACTTTGGATTCTTTGCATAATTTATGGTTTTGTGTATAAATATTTTTTTGTTTATTTTACTCGGATCTTTGGTAAATCTCCGCTGGTATATATATTATATACACTGGTTAATTTCCAGTAAACTGCGAAGTTTTTGAACTTCAAAATAACGAAATACGTCTTTGCGTAAACAGTGTAACTACAACGGTACTTACTTACATATCTGTCAAAAAGACGAATTACGAAACGAAAGTTACTTTCTTGTGGAACTAGTTTTAAACTTTTGAAGTATTCGACAAACCTGAGTTACGATTTTGAATTCAAAATTTTCCTCACTATCAGTAGAATTTACTGATTTGGATATACGTCATACAATTGTTTCATCAAATACCATACTTCAAAACAGGTGTATGTGACTTACCGCTTGCATAGAATTGTTTCTGATTTTTCTTCGGGTGCTTATGTATGTGGTGCACGTATTTACACGTTGTAGTTGAAATGTTTCATCACCTGAAAAATAAATAAATGCTTTATTTTCAAAAAAAATTATATATAAATATACAAAATTTATCTGTCAAATACTATAAAAAAGGATATATGTACATATATGTATTATATGTATCTATAAAAATAAAAATTTGATCCTCATTATCTCCACGTGAACATTTGGCGCGTTCAGAAAAATTTTCTCACTCAAAAAGTGAGCAAGCGAACCGAAGATTGTTTTTCCTCCGAATTTTGGTAGCAAAGCTGAGAAATTTTACTACGTACTCCTTTTCATGAAACTGAGATTGCTGAAATCTCCGAGATCTCATTTTCCTGAACATGCCTATTATTCCGATGGCGGTGGGCGATCACGATAAAAATGTGGATGCCGCTTATATAAATCAAAAGAGAGGTACACTTCAAGCGCTTAGATGTGTGCCTCTCCATTGATTCACATGTGCGGCATCCATATTTTTATTATCATCGCCATCGCGTCAGTTTGCGCGTACCTTAAAAATTTCCCAGTTTTACTGTAAAAATTATGAAGAAAAAAATGTTTGATCAAGATAAAAATATCTGAGATATCATTTTTTAATTTTGATTTAATTTCGTGTAGTTAACGTGTTCTTTCTTTTTATTTGTATGTACCGATATAATTTTGTTTCCTTAAAAAGATTATTTAAGAAAACAGTTTTATTTTATTTTAATAAATCTTTAATCTTATGATTGGTACTTAAAGACTTCTTATTCTGGCTTTTCACGAGTCGATTTCTGCCATGCGGCGAGTACTTGCGGCGTAAATCAACTCATGAAAATGTAAATTTGACAAGCCACAGGTGACTAAAATCGCAAACCATTTTAAGTAAGTACAAGCTATGGTTTTTGGTGAGTAAAAATAAGCTTGAGCTAGCTAGTTTAAGATGTTTTCTCGTTTTAGCAATTTTTTTATAGCCAATGTAGAATTCATTTAGTTTTAGCTTGTTTTTCCAGTCTAATCTTCAATTTGTGTGAATAAAAATAGCTTATTAAACTAGAATATTATAGTAAAAACTACAAAAATATCAAGAATCTTTCACCCCGTCTAGGAAGCGTTGACTAGGTCTTATTTTTAGTATTCTCTTTAGTTATGGTGTGAATGTGGTCAAGTTTTTATGTCTAATAGCTAATTAAATGTTATGGACTAACCCAAAGACAATTTTCTTAAAAACAATCATCATCGCTACTTCCGTTATATTTTATTAAAATTGCGTTAGTTATAACATGTACCTACGAAGATTAAGTAAAATCATTAGAGCCCTTTTGTGAAATATTAAAACCGTAAACCGCTACCGTATTGTAGCAACCCAGGCTAGTTGAGCTAAAGTACAGAGTAAAGAATTGCTCCTCTAGAAAATATCATACAAATTCAAGCAAATTGGTCCGATTAGGCTCGAGTTGGATATACAGTGGACGTACAGTGCAAAAAATGATGGACGATATGACAAACAAAATTTTTGTAGCTGCAACCAATATTTCCACTAAAGCAGATAAAAAGTTTTGGCAAAAAAAATCCAAAACCCTCTTGCTTTAAAGCTTCCCAAGCCCAAACATAGGAATACACAAAAGAAACCTTAAATTTCAAAGCTCAAGCTAGTTAGCGTAATGTTTTTTTTATTTACATAAAACGGAGCTAAATCTAGAACTATATAGCTGAAGCTACTAGTAAAAGCTATGACTATTTAGTTAACGCTTCCTCCAAACAAAGCTTTTACTTTTTTTTTTTAATTCACAAGCCCCATTGTTTAGGAAACTAAGCCTACTGCCACCTACTTTCACGCCCACTTTTATTGTTTATTGGTTTTCAGAAACGGCTCTTACGATTCCAATGCAATTTACAGAGTTTATTTTATTCAGATCAACCAGAAAATTTTTGAAATTAGTTTTAGTTAAATCTGCCCACTGTCATGCCTACTTTTCTAACATTGGGTTATCGGAAATGCCTTTAACGATTTGGATGAAATTGCAGTGTATTGTTGAACGAGAAAAATAAAATCAAAAAAAAGGCTTTGTAAAATCCGCCGACTACCATATTTTAACTTGGTTTTTGGAAACGGCTCTTACAATTTGGATGAAATTTTCAGGGTTTTTTTGATGAACGAGAACAAAATTTAGAAAATGATTCTATTGAAATCTTCCCACTGCATAGCGTACCCACTTTTCTTATTTCTTGGTTTCTCGCAAATTGCTCCTTTAGGCCTAGTACATACTTGTGAATCATGTCGTGAATCCATACAAATTTGCATTTTTGTTCATCCGTGAGCGTGCTCGTGAAGCCATGACAAAAAGTGGAGAGTTTGCGTTCACGAACCATATTCACGATTGATTTTTGGTGTAGCTTTGACAATTTGACCATAAAAGCTGCAAAAGTCAAGCAAATTGTGTCAAAAATTCACTTTCTCCACTGATGGTTGTTCACTTCACGAGGAAGTATGTACTAGGCTTTAGTATGGACACAATTTTGAATCTCTACTTATGTGAAGATACATGTAGAGATATCTCCACATGTGAGGAGAATAATGTGAAGATACTTCCATATATGTACATATGTGGAGATAAAAATAGAGGTACCTACCTTGACATAAATATGTGAACATAAATCTGGAGCTACCTTGAAATATATGGAGATGCATGCGGAAATACCTTCACACTTGTTGACATTTATGTGGAGATACTTTCATATATTATGTGGAGATAAATGTGGAGATACCTTGAGATATGGTAGATGAATGTGGAGCAAGATATATATGTATATATGAGGTACATGTGGAGATAAGTCCCATACATTTATCTCCAAAAAATATCTTGTAAAAATATCTTATACTCCGATTTCTAAATTTACCACTCTATAGCACTAGAAATTATTGATTTGGATATATATTATGTATGGCATTAAAAATTAAAATGGGTTCCTAAAATAAAGATGAGCGAAAAAGTTCCAATATGAGAGTGCTAACTATGTATGTATCTACTTTGAATCCGGTATGATTGATTTTATTTTACTTGTTTATTTTTTTTTAATCTTAAATAAGTTTATCATGCCTTCCGCTACGTGCTATTCAAGCGTCACAATTTCTATTATCTTTAATCAAGAAATCACAAAAACTCAAAATTTTGGTTTTCGAAGAATATTTTTTTTTCGATTGTTGCTGTTATTTTTGTGTTAACAAAATTTTAAATTCAAGATTTCTCGAACCGCTGAAAAATACAATCTTACAACCTTTTTGCGCGTTGTTCTGGAATAAGACAGAATTTTTGCTCGAGTTTTAAGAAACTACTACATATATCGCAATTAAAAATAATAATATTTCTTTAGAACGAAGAACGTAAAACAGAACTTATTCTTCTAAAATATCATTTGATATCAGTTATAACTCTCACCTTGTCCTTCAAAACTTCTTTCAGATCCCCGTTGATATCTCCTCATGCAACAGCATCGCCGTAATCCAGGTACCTTGTAGATAATTTGTAGGAATCCGCCTCTGAACCTGGCATTCATATAACAATAAATAATAGGATTGTAACAGCTGTGTGACATTGCTAGCCAATGGAAAGCGAACCAAAAATACGGAAGTGGAGTCCATTCAATAAAGCTTTCGTCGTTTAAAAGGAGCTGCGAATATGTACACGTTTGATTAAAAATTTGTAAAGAAGAATTTTTTTTACAAAAATTTATTTATTTACCACCAGGATGTTGAATGGAAGCCAGCACATTGTAAAAACTATGACAACAGTAACCATCATCTTTATCATCTAAAAATAAATTTAAAAAATAAATAGTAAATTTTTGACATACATACATGTCGCTCATTAAAAAGAACACGTTCATAACTCAACATATTTCGGTTTTTGCGTTTATTACACCATCGTACGTAGAATATTTTTCACTTTATTTCTGCAAAAAAAACAGATATTTTTACTCAATTTCAACCACGAGCGCGTTATTTGAGGCACTATTGCTATTTTTCCATAGCTTTTCACGAGACAGAAAATTTCAATCTCATTTATCTCGAAACAGCATTTTTGAAGTTATGACGGTGTTCTTTCTAATGAGCGATATGTAACAGGAAATGAAGAGGTGAAATATTTTGCCAATGCGTCTATGCAGTGTTGAGTTTTTTTTTGAGGGTAGGGTAATACATGTGAAGTTTATGAGAAGCTCATCACAATTGGAAATATGATTTTTTTTTTTGAACAATTCTTAAACACGCAGTAACGAACGAGCCTATACTATTAAGATTTGTATGAACAAAAATAATTTTATTCACAAAATTTATTGAAACTTTTTATACTCAGGGCTTTTTTTTTTTTTTTCTATGTTCAATAAAGTTTTACAAAACAGTTCAATGAAGCAAAATCTTATAACATATATCATAGCAGCAAGACTATTTATACATCTTATGAAAAGAGACCCGATAGAATTCCAGGCTAAAGCCTAGTACGCTGCTGATGCGAAACGAAAATTTCCTGTGATCTCCAAACAGACAACGAAACGCTTGCGAAAACACAACGAAAAATATGCTTGGAGAGTTTCACTAATTCCAAAAACAAAATCAAACATAAACGCAAAAAATCATAGAAACCCATTATGTAAGAAAATGATAAACAAAAAAAAAACACAAATAAAACTCAAATGTCATTTTTTCGCACACAATAAATAGTGTCATTTTTGTAAGGGATTTTTCGTTTCGCATCAGCAGCGTACTAGGCTTAACGATAGATTGTACAGGTTCGTTGCTATTATATACGTTATTATTTATTTTGCTTCAAATTCAAAAGAAAATACATTCTATATTCAAGCTTAGCTATTGTTTTAATAATCGCCGTTTTTACTTTGACCCATGCGAAATAAAAACAGCCTCACAGAAGCGAGAAGCAGAAGTCTGTTTTCGGATCATGAAACGTGAACCCGATAAAGTGCGGTTCATGTGTTTTTGTAACTCGAATATAAGTCATAAGTCCATATCCACAATTTTATGGTTAGAGACACACAACTGCGCTCGCCTCAAAATATGTCCTTGAGGTAGCCCTTTTTATCATATATCAGGACGTGTCACGGTTCGATATGCCTCTTCAATATACGGTTTAAAAAAAACGAATTTTTCGACGAGTTTTTCGACTTAAAATGATCTCAGGAACTCATGGTTTTCTTCGGTGGCGGTGATTTCGGGACACTTTGTATATTTAAAATAATCAAAAAATAGAATTTTTAATTAACTCAAGGAAGAAAAAAAGAATAAATTATAATGCTTTCTGCACTTTTTATCAAACTATTTCACGATCCGTTATAAAGCCCATATATATGTATAAGATAATTGTGCACTTTGTAATAAAACCATCAAATTCTTTTAATTGTTGGTAAATTATTTTAATATGATTTTAAGATATTGGGCCACTTCAAATATCCGCAGGTGGGAGGGGCAAATTAAAAAAAATCACCTTAAATAGAAATAATGTTTAAAAACAACGACAACACTTACAATATCATGCTATATTTCTTTTTAATGCCAAGAACTCATTCTTCAATTTTGTTTTCAAATTAATTTACTTTAATGCTTATTTTTTGAATAAATTATTTTCAAACTCAAAATTTTGAAAATAAATGACATATGATTTTTTTTATTTTACGTTATTTTATTAAATACTAATTTGGTTTATAATTTTTGAATAACAGAATTGAAGAATGAATTCTTGGCTTTAAAAAAAGGGTATAGCATGATATTGTAAGTGTTTCCGTTATATAATTTGCCCCTCCCACTTAAAGGGGCGGATGTTTGAAATGGCCCAATATCTTAAAATCATATCCATATAATTTACCAACAATTAAAAGAATTTGATGCTGTTATCACAAAGTTCACAATTTATTAACTAAGCCGCCCCAATATTATAACTTCATCTATGAATTTAATATTATTATATCATATTTGAGTATTAATATTTAATATTGATTTTCCATAAACCCATTTAATATGATATCTTTGAGTAGTACGAATATGAAAATATTCAATGTCAGAAGCATTTTTTGTATTAATTTTTCAGGGAAAACATTTTTTTATTTTTTTTCAATGATAAAAGGAAAACCGACAGTGAAAAAATAAAAATAATGAAAAGCTTTTCATCATGAACACATCATTTTAAATGTATTGTGTCTTTAAAATAAAATGCTTTCAGTTTTAATGAAAACAAAAATCGAGTTAATTAAAAATAAACAATTCATTAATCTTTTCATTTGGAAATCAGATTTTCCCATGTGTGTTTATTTATTAAACATAATTTATAGGCATTTCCATCTCAAGCAAAATGATTATGCATTCAAAAAATTTTTTTTTGTCTGTGAAACAATATACAAAAACAAATTGACCGCATAGTTCATAGGGATACCTGTATGTAGGTACATATATTTAACAAACGTATGTGGTTTTCCTAAATGAAAATCTATTTTCGTGAATATGGATAAATTGTTTATAATAATCACAAGAAGCCTTTGACGGTAATTTTAAGAAGTGAATGCATTATGGTTAAGTCGCCAAGCATGTATTAAATATAATATTTTCGATTTATTAATAGAATGTGTTAAAAATATCAAAATTACTTAGAAAATTCGTATATTTATATATGTAGGTACCTTACTTTTTTGATTTGTTGTTTATGAAATCCGCAATTTTTGTTCGAAAATGTTGTAAGTTATGTAGTAATATTTGGTAGAAGTACATACATTTCATCGTTACATACATACTATGTTCCTATTAACGAAATTCAAATATAATGGATAGAACTATTTTAGCGATAAATACAGAAAGCACATTTATGCAAAAAACGCCAACGTGTGTTATGTGAAATTTTATCCAAAAAACTGAATAGTAATTTTTGTATACAAGACATACCTGCAAATAGAGAGTTTTATCAAAACTGAAAAAAAATTCCCTGTATTAAATTTGAAGCAAATCCGTCTATTCGTTAAGGTCAGAAGAATGTCCACTCACTCTTCCGTCTTGTTCAAAATTAAATGCAAAAAATAATAGGATTTAGTTGAAGTCATTCCTTGTAACCCTGTAAAATTAGACTTTCACTTCTAAGCTATAGTATTCCTAATGCCAATATAAGGATAATTGCATTTAAAAATTCACTTAGATTTTTTCGACAGATAAACCTTTTACAAGGGTGAACATTCTTCCAGAGCAATGTACCTATAGTATAAGTTTCTCCAACCTCGTCAAAACAGTATAAGAGTAGCCAGAACCCATTTAGAGTGCGTTGCTTTTAAAAAAGAATATGTATAGTTTTTATTATATATTATGCGTTATCTATATTCTACACATTTAATCTTAGTTCAAAGTTTCTTTACTTTTTGAATGAAACGAATAGGTAGGTACACGCTTTTAAGATACTAATTTAATTTTTTATTTTTAGTAAAAAACTGATTTTCTCGGGTTTCCATAAATTTTTTCCACAACATTTAGCTTTTTTAGGCATATTAATCTTCTGTATAAGCAAATAGATATACAAAATAATAATATCTACGTGATTTGCACAGTCAGTGGTATAGACTTTGTTTTTATAATTAAAAAAACATATAAACTCAATTTATGTTTTATCTTAGTTTAAGCACAAAATAGCGAGATATGTACATTGTACATAGGTATATCTATAATACATGTCTGATGTCGCATATTGAGGCCATGGAATTAATTATTTATTTCTTGAATTAATTTGAAGTAAAGTGTATGCTACTCGTACGAACTTAAAACTAAATGTAACTATCAGCTTTTTGACTTTCTGAGCTATCAACTTTTAACTATAGACGTTGACATCATCTTTGCGAGGTTGCAATGCAAGTGCATCTTGACTTGGCACCTCTCACATTTGTTCATTAAGTCGTCATCGGACATCATTTGAAAGTTGTTTCGGCCAAATACTTTTGCTGACATCTGCAAGAGGATTTATCAGATTGTACGAAAGAGGTAGTTAACGAGAGTTTGCCATAAATGCATAGTGAAGTCATTTCTGTTTCTTCACACTTGTGCATTAGTTTGAGTGCCTATATACCCATTTAATGTATCTTATTATTATACGTGATGTCTTCGGCGATCGTTAAATAAATATATTCTATCTTGATCATATTAATACAGTCAAACTACTATATATTACCCCCGCACCGGGCTGCCAAAATGAGTAAGTACTATGCCAGTACCTACACATATACTACATCCTTTCTTTTAATTCTTTAAACTTTAAAATGAATCTGTCATAAATATTTGTTTAGTTTTAATTTTTGAAAGTAATCTTGTTAACAGGTTAGCTTTATATAAACTTAAGTTGAACAAAGCTGCTGGAACTGTGGGCCTCCACCTCTTTTACTATAGAGGTATGTGAGTCATAATGACTTAAAAAATAGTATGTTATGTACTAACTTATATCTTTAAAATATGGTTGGAGTCGGAGGAAAGTCAGATGAATGGAACCTCATCATTGTTTGCACTAAAACTCCAGGAAATCTTGAGATTTTTGTGGGGAGGAAATAGAAAAAAATAGAGCCAAGCTGAAATTTTGCAGGGTGGTTCTGGTGATATTAAAGAACTTAAATGTCAGGTTTCGTATTCGAGACTCTTACAGAAAAAAAGTAAGGTGGCCACGCCCACTATTACCTCCTTTTTTCTTATATCCTTGTTTCTCGGAAACGGCTTGAATGATTTGGATAAAATTTTCAACATTTGTTTAAATTAGCAAGAAGAAAATTAAAAAAATACTTTTAGTAAAATCTGCCCACTGCCACGCCCACTTTTCTTATATCTTCGTTTTTTATATCCATTTTTCTTATCCTTTTTTCTCGAAAACGGCTTCAATGATTTGGATGAAATTTTCAACATTTGTTGACATTAGTAAGAAAATAATTTAAAAACTAGTAATTATCGATGAAATTTTCAACATTTGTTGATATTAGTAAGAAAAAAATTTTAAAAATAGTATTTTTTTAATTTTTCTTGCTAATATAAACAAATGTTGAAAATTTCATCCAAATCATTTAAGCCGTTTTCGAGAAACAAGGATATAAGGAAATGTACGTAAAAGTGGGCGTGGCCACCTAAATTTTTGTCTGCAAGAGAAGAGTCTCGAATACGAAAACTGAGATTTAACTTCTTTAATATCACCAGAACCACCCTGCAAAATTTCAGCTTGCCTCTAATTTTTTCTATTTCAAACCTTAACTTTCTTAGACTATAAAGGAAAGCGCAAATAAAATGTTCATCTTGGAAGTTTGAACATTTTTTTACAACCCTAATTTCACCGGATATTGATAAAAACATTCAAAATTAAATATCGAATTTAATTTTTTCCTTTATTGCATTGTATTAATAAAGAGCAAGAGCCCAAAGAAACATTTGTGGGTGTGGCATAGAAATAAGCTTATGAAAGAATTTAAAGTCTTTCGGCTTTAGTAAGTAATTCTTTTAAAAAAATTACATACATATATGTATGTACGTCATGCTTTTGATTCAATAGATCTTGGTTCAATTAATAGTAAGGAAGGTTGGGTTCGATATACCGCTGTTCATATAGTCCCGTTTTTATTATCCCGCTTTTTATAATCCAGTTTTTAGATTTTGTGAGCAAAAACAAAGTGTACAGGGAAAATCAAAAACATACCGGAGTATTTTCTTATACTCGAGTACTTTTTGTTTTTTGAAATTTAAAAACAAACATTATGATTTACTTTAATAAACTATATGTATGTGTAGGTACCGTAAAAACGGGTTTGGCGGGATTTGACGAGATTTTAAAAAGCGGGATTATAATAAAACAGTATATTTTAGTAGACGAAATTTTAAAATTTGTTTCGATATTTTTGAAAAAAAAGGTATTTTAAAAACAGGGAGACTGATACGCTCCTAAGGAGGTGGATTATCATGGATAATATCAATAATATTGATAATATCGATAGTATTAGTATCGGTATTGTAGATCAGGGATTCCCGAACCGACCCTTGGGGTCGAAATTGGTTTCCCAGGGGTCAACATAAACGAAAGCTGATTTTGGGGGTCGACGAGGTATAAAAATCGACCATTATTAATTAACTCAAGTTCTTATTTAAAGCGTTCAAACTTCAAGATACTGTTTAAGTTGTGTAACATGTTATAGGTACCAACTTGTTATAAGAATGACTTGAGAGAAGAATGATATTGAAACACAGTACATATCCAGCATTGTGGAACATTGCTGAAAAATACTTTATCGCTTTTCCATCATCATACCTACATTTTGATAAAACAAAAGTGGGAGTGCCGGGACTCACGGTTAAGATGTGTAAACATCAACATTCGTCCGAATGCCTCATATAGACCGAGAGCCTACATCAAATTTAGGGTGTGGATGATAGCAAAAATTTACTGGTATTTTTATATAGATCTTAACTTTTCATAAACAAATTTAAAAGTCGGTAATGATGCATGGAAAATGCGTTGTTTAGTTTACCGTCAAAGGCCCCAACCACGCTTATAAAAAGTTAAGATCTATCTAGACATACCAGTGAATTTTTGCGATCACTCACACCCACAAACAGCAGTGGGCTCTTAGCCAATCATTAAAATTATATTTAAAAATATGTTCCAGTCAATGACATTATTTCGTCTAATTTGCCAAAAAAGGCGGCCTTCTATATTGAAACCCTGCAGCCATGATGAAAGCGCAGTCCATGTACTATATGGTCTAAGCAACCAACCACATTTCAACCCAAACTGAACTCGACTTTTTGATTTCGTATATAAACACTCAACGTTTAGTTACTGAACGTACATATTGTTAAACGCACTCAATTTTCGTGAAGCTCAGAATCACGATCACGATCACGATTACAACGTTACGTTACGTTTTCTTTTCACCCTACCGCCAATAAAGATGTTTACACATCAAAAACTCAAAATTTACACTGACCCATCTTTGGCGTCTACTTTAAGGTACATACATTCATACAATGTATGTGATGTATGTTCCGTGAAATAGGCCCCTGGTCTCAAAGCAGTCATGTAATTGAAAAAAGTAATGCAAAGAATACAAAATACGGATAAAGATAGCTGCAAACAAAAGCGATAGCGGTGGCGATCACGATAAAATTGTGGATGCAATACACATAAATCAAAGGAAAGGCACACACACGATTAAAGTGTGCTTTGATTTTTATATGAGGCATCCACATTGTTATCGTGATCGCCACCGCCATCGTATTGGTTTACGCGTAGCCTAATGCTAAAGAAGCGTTAAAAAGAGTCTCGTAAAACTTGGCGCACGACTCACAGGGCAACTGGTCTTCCATCTTATCTTTTTTCTCTTTCGCACTCATTATGTTTGAATATGAGTCAGACGCAAAGAATCATCGTGTAATAGGGGCTTAATATATCCTCTAAGCAGCCAACCAAATTTCAACTCGAACTGAACTCGACCTTTCGATTTCATATATAAATACTCAACGTTTAGTTACTGAACGTACATATTGTTGAACGCACTCAATTTTCGTAAAGCTCAGAATCACGATCACGATTACAACGTTACGTTACGTTTTCTTTTCACCCTACCGCCAGTATAGATGTTTACACATCAAAAAATCGTTTGAAATACAGCAAACGCGGAGATTTGAGACTGTAAATCACCAATATGTAAGTCACCAGGTTCATCCATCACACTGATTTTTTTTACTTTTGTGATTTGAATGTTTTTTTCCAAAAATAAATACCTTCTTAAGTATTTTTACTTAATTTGTTTTAATAATAATTAATTACACTTGATATTTACTGAATTTGATGTCTATTTATTTTGTTAAATTTTTATGAGAAAATGCTGTCAAGTTTACTTACTTAACAACCCGCAAATTTTTTAAATTGGCAAGTATTTTGTATTAATAGGAAACAAACTAGAGCTAGGATTTTTTAAGTAATTTGGCTATGGGGGTCTGAGGTTTCAGTTCATTTTGGAAATGGGGTCTCTTGCCCAAAATAGTTTGCGAATCCCTGTTGTAGATAGTATCGATAATTTTCTTTAAAAACTCGTGCCTGTATTTAAACCACATCAGGTGCGATTTATTATGCATACGAATCTAAATCTAGATCAATTAAACTTCATTTATATATATATGTATATACTGCTAATTATGGTCGATTTTTACCGACCCTTATAAAAACCACAAAACCATATTGTGAATTTTATTTTTCTAAGTAAATTTTTTAAATTCATACACTTTTCATGCTCAGCTCATGATAAAAGTCTGGTGAAAGGATACATTACTTTTCCTCACAGAAACCCTCATATTAATCGCGTCAGGTAAAGGAAAGGGCAGTTTTTATCCCTTTTCTTGCTCGGGAAAATTTAGCTTAAATAGCAACTCTTTAAAAATTAATTAAAATTTTTTTTTTCTTTGCGTTGACATAGTATCAAATCTATAAAAGCATTTTACTACAACTTTTAAGGAACAAAAAATACATATAGTGAAAAGTGCTAAATCTCGAAGGTACAATACTGACACTGTTTTTTATTTTTGAAATTTAATACGTTCTAATTCTTTTTGGCAAATATTTTTGATGAGGTTCTGAATCACTTATTATTTTTTGATGTTTTAAAATTTGAAAGACAATTATTTCTTCAAAATTGTATTTTAGTTTCTGAAATTTGTTTTTCGAGCTTGCAGTTCCTATTTTTATAATGGATTATTACTCAACATTTATTGCACAGATCTGATTTGATTTGTTTTTTTCTGAAGTACGGGTTCCATTCTAAATAACAAAAATAATAGGATTTTTAGCACTATTGCTCGAAATCGTTTAATTTAAATTCATTATAAATTTATATGCATATTGCATACCACGGTAGTGACATTTACGCTTTAAATACCCTCACATCTCACTGCTTCTGAGAAAAAAAAATTCCGATATAATTTTTACTTATATGACTCTAAAAGAAATACAGCATTCTAAAAATCACCCAAAAAAATTTCATAACACGCTTGAATAACACTACCACGGTACTGACAGCTAATTTTGTGACACACGTTTTTAGAATAAAAACACTGCACTCTTACAACACAAATACGCTAGTAAAATAAACATTTTTTTGTTAACAATAAATAAATAGTGTCTCTTTCAAACGCCACCACACAAGCGGCATCAAACTAAAAACAAGATGGCGTTTCAGTGGGAAATCTTTTGAATTCAAAAATAAAATGAAATCCATGGACACCATTCAATTATTATTATTTAATTCGGGAGCAAATATTTTGATTTAATCAAGAATTTTTATCCAATTATGCATTTTAATAGGAAATAGTACATTTAATTGGAATAACCAGCATGGGACATGCCACGGTACTGACATATTGGCTATACTTTTTCAAGTCAAGGGGAAAGGGTAGCAAATTTTTAAACAATATCTAATGTTAATTGTAGTAGGTAAAAACTGATTTCTATACAACTCAAACCAGAAATTAATGAGAAAATTTTAAATTAAGTTACAAATAAAGCACTGGACACAAAGAATCACAGTTGGCGAATCACCCATATAGAAATCTATATCTTTGATCCCTGTATGTCTCATCTTTATTCTTGTTTCTGTTTGTTCTTATAAGATTCACCACTAATAGATTTGTGATGTGAGAAACAATTGATAATATTACATTCGATGATCTTTTAATATCGGTACTGTCCATGTACTTTCGATTTTAAATCAACTCATGGTTAAAGTTGAACAGAGCTTGTTACAATTTCAACATTCTAAGGACGAGGATAATAAGAAAACAAAAAATATGATAAGAGTACCTAGGCGAAACAGTGGGCAGATTTTACTCAAACTACTTTCTAAACAGGGTTGGGTACGATATATCCGATATTTTTTCATAGTCCCGTTTTATAAAATCTCGTTTTTTATATTACCTCTTTTTTAAACTCAAACTTTGAATAAAAAGTGAAAAAAGTTTCATACAGATTTGTTTCGTTTCGTGTCGTGTCGAAGAAAATGTCGAAGTTGTAAGGTTGAGATTTCATATTATGATAAAACTCAAAACTCAAAAAATCTATTGTAAATAAAAATTATTTTATTCATATTTGCAATCAATTTATACATTTTGTTCTAATCAGTTGACCGCCAACCTATCTTACAAGATCTTTTTATGTCGCTTCGCTTTCCATCATACGACAAAAATTGAATTTTTTGGAGGCCCCAATAAAAAATGAAATCTGAAAAAAATCAAGGAGATTTTTTTCAGATTTCATTTTTTATTGGGCCTGTTTTCTTTTGAAATTGTTCCTTCTAATATGTGATTTGCATAGTTCCTTACTTTGAAACTCTTTGCATTTGTGTGAATTCCTGTCAAAGTTCATATTATACAAAAATTAAATGTGTAGAAATTCATACAAATGCACACAATTTCAAACTAATAATATTGTAAACGTATATTAGTGTAAATTAAGCATAACGTAGCGCTATTTACTTTTGATAAGATGGTGGTTTTGAGTTGGAAAAACCGTCAATAGACAAAATATATCACTCCCACAATTACAAACAAAAAGTAAATCTGGTTTTCTGTGTTATTTACCACTACGATTGATATGAGGTCTGATCCCCAAATCTAAAATGGTTGAATGGAAAACCCCATTAGTGTCGAGTTTTTAATTCATGAGTTTGTAAAAGCGTCGATTTTGTACTCAAATTAATTTTGTTTTAATAAAAAAAGGACATTGAGGTAAAAAGTTATCCACTTAAATTCTACCTTTCCCTTTATTAAAAGGTGTGAAATAACAACTTATCAAAAAGTTTTGTTTGTGTTTAAAAGTCTGAGGTAACTTTGTTTGAATAACTTAGCTTTAGGGTAATCAAGTTCACAAGAAATAAGTATGTATATTATGGGAAAAACAAAATATGATAATTCTCCTAAAGGATGCCAAAGAATTACGTTTAAAAAAAGTTTTTATCGTAACAACGAATGTCAACATAAACAATCTGTATATAATGTCAAGACATTCCATCATCACGGAGAAAGGTTTCAATAATTGTTTCTTAAAGCAACCCCCTTAATTTAATTTTAATTTTTAATCTGGATGAGCACGAGGAAGTGATGAACACTTCATCACATTAAATAAACAGTACCCTAACCCTTGAAAGACTTAAAGCTCATTGTGTTTTACATTTTAAAATTAAGGACACACTCAAAGAGTTCATTAGAATAAATAAAGGAGGTTAAATAAGTTCGAGTTATATAAAGTTCTTCACAATAAATAATATATATCTACTATGAAGTATTTAATTCACCTCGCATATATCATCATTATGAATTGTGATGTCTTGTTATTTTATTTAATAATTATTAAAGAAATTGAAAGACAAACAGACAGGAGAAATATTGTGGATTATATTGTAAGGCATGTGATGAAAAAGTAATACAGGATTTAGTAAGGGTAATGAATTATAAAGAATAATAAGACAACAGAACGTAAGTGTGGTGTGTGGTCTCGTTAACAGTCCTTTACTCCCCTAAAAATAGAAATAGAAATAGTTTTGAGTTTCGTGAAATGTAGGGGATCAAAATAAGGTATAAAAATAATTATTTCTTTCTGAAACTGATTTCTGAGACTTTTGCCGCACTCTATCATTTTTGGCACTTACTTAAAGAGTCGGACATAAGGAAGGTAATGGTAATGAAGCGCTGAGGGATACACCAAATTGTTTATATAATTAAGACTTTGACGAACAGTAAAAAAAGTAAAAAGTAAAAAAAATTTTTGGAATGATCCCCTCTTTTTTTATCTAGTTTGACTGGATAAAAAAAAATTAACTAATTTTGTGTTGGTTCCTTTCTCTGATCGTATGAAAACATTGATTTTGAAGAATTAAACCCTTGAGCCTTGTTGAATTGAATGGTCATTCTGAATGCCATCAGGTGCACCGGAAATTTAAGTCGATTCATATATTTGAAAGGTTTTTTTTTTGTTTTTGAATGATTTATAATGAATGATGCAATGTCCTATTACCTTCATAGTAATTTGTCTTTTGTATAGATAAATGAAAATAAAACAAATCAACATAAGGTCAAAAAAAAATTAAACAATAATGCAAAATACAGGGTAGGTCAAAAGTTTCTTCCTAATTTGAATACGAAGTTTTATGGAAAACGCTCTAGAAAGAACCCGTCTTTATCATCAAGCTGGTTCCCATTTAAATATATAAAAGTTATAATTAGGAAGTTACTTTTGACCCACCCTGTATTTCATCAGAAACATAAGCGGTGATCATTAAAAATAAAATATTAAAGTTTAAAAGTGTTACAGCAATAGCCTCGTTTTTTTATCGACGGATCTGAACAGGATCATTGTTATTTCTAAAAAAATAAATATTTTGCTATAGTTAGGGGGAGAGAAGGTATGTACGTTGATACAGTGGGTGTATTGATAAAGTTCTTGTATTTTTCGGCTAGATGTATTTCACATATTCTTATACGCACTCACGCATAGTAAATAATGATGAGATGCCAACGATTTTTTGTTCAGTCAATTTACTTGCAAATTTAGGAGTGAAGTGTCAAGACGTGCTTTGAGTCAATAAGTTAAATAAAATTTTTTTTTATAAAATATTTCGATATTCAACCATACATTCTAGCTGCATTGATTTAATATGTAAGTAAAATAATACATTTTGGGTTTCTGTCTCCAAGTTGTGTTAAACACAAGAAATATGTTTTAATTAAATAAAAGAAAAGAAAATGTTTACTTTAATTTTATTTAACTTTTTTAATTTTTCAAATAAATTTTCCAACTTTATAATACTGAAATTATTTTATAAGAATTCGCGACGCGTTTCGGAATGTACCTCCATCTTCCGGCGAAATACTCAATTTGATTTGGTCAAACTATTGAAAATTCATCTATTACGTTGCAATCTATCTATTAATGCAAGTGAAAATATTTTTTTTTCATTATTGAATGAAAATTGAATCAATGTGCATCCTCTCCCCCTACATATTTTACTTAAAATGTTGGGGATTATTGGAGATTTGGATTTTGTACATAGGGCGCCTTTCCCCATCGAAATCTTATCTTTTTTTGGGTATATAATCCGTTTGGTTTTTGGAGATAAGTATATGTTTCCCTCATTGTTATAATTACTTTTATTTTATTTTGCTTTGTTTTGTTTTGTTTTTTTTTTTTTTGTTTGTGTTGTTTTATTTATTGATAGAAATATCAGAACTTCTTGAAAAAAATACTTTCGAACTCAAAATTTTGATCAATTTTATCATTGTGTTTCAATTTTATCATTGTGTTGAAATTAAAAATGTACAAATTAAATTAAAAAACATTTGTTATTTGTTTTTAATTTATTTTTAACATTGAAAAAAAAAACAGATTAAGAAAAAAATATTATTTCAAAATTATCATAGAAAAAAAAGACTGTTTAAGCTATTAACTAAATTTAAATTAACAAATATGAACTTATAGCATTGTATAGGAAACTATTTCATGTAAATATGTATTAATAGGTTTTGATTTATTTATCAATTTAAATAAAGGAAAAGTAATCGCTATTTGATTTAATTCTAATTAAACTATTATGCAATAATATGTAATTCAAATAAAAGACCTGATTTATTTTTTAAACAGAATAAATCATTGACAGCAATATAAACATTATTAAGGATTTTCAATTCACTAAAAGCGAATTTGCTTGAAAGCATGAATGGTACACTTCAAGCTTTGAAACTTTCTGTAAACACTACATTTAACCATTATTTGGCACACATGGATATTTTTCGTATATATCCGATTTATCTTTTTTTGGGTTCGACATATTTTTCTCACAATGAAAAAACGTGACCTTAACTGGAATGTCCCATTCTTGTAACGACCATGACTATATATCTATCCCATAAGAAAAAAAAGCTGTTCACCCTTTATCATATCTGAATAAACTATCTTAAGGAAAGTATAAAAAATAAATGTTTCGTTGAGACTTTTTCTTGATGTTATCACTTTAACTCTATAAAATACATAAGAAGGTACCTACATATAATACATCAACTTTGAAATGTGTGAAATGGTAAAGAATCTTTTAAACAATGTTAACACTGAACATATTGAAAAGGTCAACATATCTATAAGTCCATTAGTGTAACAAAATGCGCTTTTCTTAAAAAAAATATAAAAAATATCTCAAAATGAAGAAAGACCCAAATATATATAACAGAGTGGTGATGGTAAAATGCCATCTTTAAAATTAACAATACATATTGCTACTTAATATCAGACAAGAGCTCTAAATTTATAGTTAAGATGGGTTTTAGTAAATCGCAACAAAAATAAAATAATTTTTTGCAAAAAAATCTGTAACAAATTACAAAAACATTTTTGTACTTCATGCTATCAACATAAACACAACACAAATTAACTAATGGCCTCAGAATTGATTAGAACGCGAATGACTAGAACTTCTTTGAAAACAAAAAACAAAAAGATTTGATAAAGGTGTGATAAAGGAAAAGCTTTAAAGCAATTTAACACATCAAACAATCTGTAGTTGAGTTCTACAAAAACGCAAACATCTCATTTGTTGAAGAAATACACATTCTACTCAGAAATATCTTTGACGCAGAAAGTATACCTTCTTCCTTCAGAAAATCTGTAATTTTCCTCCTATACAAAAAGGGTGATGTCAGTATTGCTTCGAATTATCGCGGGCTCTTCTTTCTGGACACACTTTATAAAATATTTACAACAATTCTGCTTAAAATGCTAACTTTCTGGATTGAAGAGAACAACATACTCAATGAATACCAGGGTGCATACAGAAGTCAATACAGTACAGTTGACCAAGTCTACAACCTTTCTTGTATCATCCAACTTCAGCTGAGCCAAAAGAGAAAACTTTACGCTTTCTTCGTTGTCAGCAGCTTTCGACAACATTAACAGAGAAGCTTTGTTTTACAAATTGTCAAAGCTAGGTCTCTCTTCAAAAATGGTTACCATTATACGTCTATTGTACAAGGACACGACTGCTGGGATGGAACTAGTACGTCTAGCTTCTTTCAGACATCCAAAGGAGTCAAGCAAGTATGCGTACTGAGTGCCCTTCTATTTGTATTGTTTCTTAACGATCTACACATCGAACCTCCAACTGGTCTCATTGTAAATGGTATGCAAATAAACGTTTTGTTATACGCGGACGACATAGTTCTCCTTTCTGACAGCCCTAATACCCTACAAATGATCATCGATAGCTTCAGCAGATATTGCAATAATTCGGACCTTGCTGTTAATCTAGAAAAGTCTGAAATAGTAATTTTTAGGAATGGTGGTAGAAGAGCAGCAGCTGAAAAATGGTATTTCAACAATGGAGAGATAAAGATAACTAACCAATACAAATATCTTGGCGTTACTTTCTCGTATAACATGTCCTGGTCATATCACTTAACAAAACAACTTAAATATCATCGAAAAATTCGATCAACTCAACATGGTCGAAATTTGTTAGGAACATATTTGTCAGTCACTCTGCTAAATATAAAGTGCATGAAGCAGCAACAAAGTCAATAACGCACTACTGTGCGCAAGTGTGGGGATACAAAAAACACGTTCAAACCGAGAAACTTCAACGTTTCTTCGTCAAAAGATGCTTTGGTCTGCCGGATAATACGCCTAATTATGCAATTCATATCGAAACGGGTCTTCCAAAGGCTTTCCTAAGTACAATAAAGATACATCTGTCATACATACGTCAAGTGATGTCAATGCCACGTAACCGCTTACCACGTATCCTCTCTGAAGCAGTCATCGAGAAAAATATTTACTGGGCCCAGGAATGGTCAGGCCTTTTCCATGAGACAGAGATTGATTTCAGTCCCGAAACTCCAGTTTCAGAATGGAATCAAATTCACAAATTGCTGCTGACAAAGCTAGCAGAAAAGCATTGGGGCGATTTTACCAGCAATGCAGTACAGTCACAGTTCCACGATGAATATTGTAACCTTTTATATGCTGAAGTCCCAAATTACTTTGAAGATAATAATGTCCGTGACATGATCAACTTAATCTTTAAAAGTTTGGGCTTTTGAACTTAAATGCCAAAGCCTTTCGCAATAACACTGTTGGCCTATGCACTCTATGTAATCAGGATGTGACAGAGAATACTTACCACTTCATTGGTGTGTGCCCCATCTTTAGAGGATACCGACAAAAATATCTTGGAATCGTTACACTAGACCGGCCAACATTCCTCAACATTTTAAATGGAATTTGCTATCCCAAACTCTACAAATTTTTAAAAGGCTCGCTAAAATATCGTAGTTTAATAATAAACTAATTTAGTTAAAACTTGCTTAGCTTTGATTGAATGTAATTAATAAATTTTTTTGAACCTGACAGACGACTTAAAAACAAGTTAGTGTTATATTTAATTTCGAATACCAGCTCAATCATGTTTTTGTTAAAATTTTTTAATGAAAAAAATCTGTAGTCAATAATTTTTCTGTCGCTTTTATTTCAAAAAAAAAAAAATACTTCATCTGGCATGGAGGCTGGAAGTTCCAGTACGACAAAATAACCTATCTTAACATTCTAAATTCTTAGATGCACCCGACTGGCTTAAATATTCACAATATTTAAAAAAAAATATTAATATGCAAATATGTGACGAATACTGGCCTAAAAGGGAAATAAGGGACATAAGTTGTAGGTCCCGTATTTGTTAAATAAAATCCCGGGGCAGGCTATCGAAACAGATTGTTAACTTGGCCCCAAAAAATGTCCGATTTATTTGATTTTTCCTAAAATATGACCAATTAAATGACCATTTTTGACTACCCAAGCTGCCTCCAAAAAATCGATTTTTCAAATTTGACTAATACTATCGATTGATCTCTTTTTAAACATTACTGACCGCTAAAAATATTTTTTATTGGTTTTTGATTAGTTTTGTCTCTTTTTAGTTTAATTGCAAAATTCGAAAGATGACCAAGGTGACATGCACGATTAATCAAAATTACAATCTTTTAGAATTATTTTATTTTGATAATTGTGTTTTTCCCAATGCGGTCATCTTTCGAAATTCGCTGCTACAGTTTCCCCGAAGATCTGACTTGAAATTTGTCTTCTCATACCAAAGTCTTCGACTCCTGATGAGTTGCTCGTTTTTGGTAACCCCTTGAAATATATGTATATTAATCGAAAAGTCATGACTCCACAAATCAGATTCATTTCGAAGGGGTAGAATGTGTGATGGAATTTCTTCCCACATTTTTGACATGAATTTTTACCAGTAGGAGATATAGCATGAGAATAAAAACAAAACAATATATTCACACAAACTTCATTTCATACTTCATACTGTTTATCAGGAGTAAGGGACTCATTGTTGGCATATTAAGTTGCATAATATAGAATTTAAAATGCACAATGGTAACGAACGCTCGCCTTCAAGTTCAATGCATCCTTGCATTTATCAGCAAATCAATGTAATGAAGACGAATTTCCCATGAGGAAGTGGCATGGTATCCCATTACACTATTATCGATGATCAATTTTGAGGTTAAAAAACCATAAAGGCAAGTTTAAAATCAAAAAGTGATAGATATTCCTGTGATCGGAAAGAAATTTAAATACATATGTATGTATATGTTAATAGCTTTGTTTAGATAAAAATGTATAGAAAAATAAAAGAGAAAATAATTTTTTTTTTGTCGTATTTTGTCACCGTACTTTTAATTGCAAAAAAAAAATCTTAACACATATTTTCTAAACTAACACAACTTTGTCACTGCATCCCTTAAAAACTATATAAACATTTACACACAGACAAATAGGAAAGATTTTATATACAAAAAATTTGTTCAGTATAGAGGGTTTTGAGAAGAGGTAATAGATATAGATAAAGAGATATAGGACTAGCCATAGTTGTAGCCAAGCACCATTTTTGTTTAGTATGGTCCAGATTTTCCAGGTGGACCATATGATGTGGATGGTCCTGTAATATTAATATCACCTCCAATGAATCCAGTTGATCCTCCACCTCCAGATCCTCCACCAATGCCGATTCCTGATCCTCCACCAATGCCAATTCCTGAACCACCATCACCTCCGGATGAGTAACTGCCACCTCCGGATCCACCACCGGATGAGTCCTTTTGTGTCTTGTACTTAATGAAGTATACTTCTGGTTTGGAGGGCTGGGTGGGTGCAGCAGTTGGAATAACAATATCCTGTTGTTCTTCTGGCTTTTTAACCAAGACGTATACAAGGGTCTTCTCTTCGTTTTGAGCTTGGACCGGAATGACTGGAGCCTGATACGATGGAGGAGATGGGGCTTTGATGAAGATGATCTTGTAGTGCTTCTGGGATTGTTGAACTGGAATGTTTGGTCGTTGACGAGATTCCTCTTGTTCTGGTGGTGGAACATGAACATAAATGTGTTTCTGAACAATGGTTGAACCACCTCCGCCGAAACCTCCAATGCTTCCACCTAAAAAGGAAGATTTTGTTTTAAATTTATGTGAACATATTTATATATATAACATGTTATTATTATAATCTATTATTCTTGATGGAAGAATTTAAAACTTACCTCCGAATCCACCGCCACCACCGCCGCCTCCTGCTCCTCCTCCGAATCCGCCACCGAACCCACCTCCAGATCCACCTCCTGATCCACCACCGAAGCCTCCACCGGAACCACCACCAAATCCTCCACCGGAACCACCACCAAATCCACCACCACTGAATCCTCCACCACCACTGGATCCTCCACCAAAACCACCACCGCCAAAACCACCACCGGAACCACCGGAGCCACCGCCAAAACCACCACCGGAACCACCGGAGCCACCGCCAAATCCACCACTTCCGCCACCACCGCCACCGCCAGGACGATTGTAAGCGTAGCCAGCTTCCGGCCTAGCTGAGGCAAACGCCAAACAGGAAATCAAAATAAAGGCTCTCATTGTGAACGAAATAAAAAATTAAAGTCCGAAGATTTGGAAACTGATGAAGGAACAAAATTTATAATCCTTTTCTGGAAATGCGTCTGGATGGCCGATCTTATGGTCGTAGGAGTGATGAATAAAAATATTATGTGTTGATAACACTAAGCCGAGTTGTTTACTGACGATCTGCTTCAATGGATTCTCCCATTTATACCGATCAAAAGTCTCTAGAAATCGCATGCATCTACAACAATGAAAGATGAACAATTATGGAATTCGAATGGCACATGGAGCTGCGGAGACTCCAGACAGAGGTAGGTAGTTAGATAGGTACATGGTGTAGCGGCGTCGATCTCAACCAACGACGACGTCATAGGTTATCATCGGTTCAAGACGTTCGGTAAGACAGCTGCTCCCTCTGAGGAGGGAGAAGAACTCACATAGTGTGGGATAAGCTAAAACCACTCACACTCAAACAAATCAACAAAAAATCCTATATCAACATTTGGCTGAGCCAAACGATGAGAAATGTCACTTTCGTTTTCATACTCAACTATAAAATGCACCGAAATTCGAATTACACTAGCAGTGGTGGGGTTTGATTTTGCAAAATCCCACGAATCTTCAGAGACCAGAGAAACTTTGGATAGCCCAAGCTGAAGAAGATACGAAAGACGGACGCGCACCGACCACGACCAGCAGAAGCACCATCACAGATGGCACTTTTCTTCTTTTTTTTCACCCGCTCTCTGTGATCTGAAAGATATTGCAGAAAAGATAGCTGTGGCCTCTGTTGAGAAACCAGCAACGAACAAAAGATACAGTTACACTATGGTTTATATGTTAGGTACCAGCGTAGAGTACCTACCTATGTACGTCTGCAAACATTTAAATAATAAAAAAAAAAAAAACTGCTTTACTCACGCTTAGTTAGCGCAGTGACGATCATGTCTCTCTTCTACCTTAAATTACATCTAACCAAAAAAAAAAAACACTTAAACAGAGAAAGAAACGAATAGGTATATGAAAAAACACTCCTCGTCACCTTGAGAAAAAACAAACGCATGAAGAATAACGGACTAACTAAATGTAGGTTTTGGTATATGCAAACTATTCCTACTCCTTCGAGGCCTTTACCCTTTGTGGCGTAGTTAATGGTACAACAGAGAACAGATCACTGTAAATGAAATAGTTACCAACAATGATAATTTTAAACATTGTTTTGCATACCATAAATCGATCTTAAAAAAAATAGCTGAAATAGGTAGGTACATACTTTTTTTATAAAACGTATGTAACTTGAATAGAGGAATTATAAGTTATAGGTGTTAAGGGGCTTAATAGACAGATAGTGCCTTTAAAAAGATGCAAACCAATTTTTCGGTGTTATTCGATACGCTGACTTAATTCTACATGTTCCGCTTCATTTAACCTTTATTTAAAATTCTTAACCTTGAAGACCTGGCTATTCGAATTTTTCAAGTTATAAATCTAAAAATGATTTCCCCGTGGCATTGTTTTGCGGAAAATTAACCTTAATTTAAAAACCTTAACCTTAAAGATCTGCCCATTAGAACTCAAGTTATTATAAATTTAGCCAATTTGTCAATGACAGCTTTTAACTTCATTTTAAAATGTCAACTTTCACGATCGACTATTAAAACAGAAGTTATTAGTTTCGATAGGCTTTTTTGTTAAGTTTGCATTTTTATTTTCACTACCTACACACATAATATATTTACTTTTTAAAAACTATTTTTTTTTTCAGAGCCCCGCTCATCTCTTCACCGTTTTAATATACCGTCTCACTCCAACTTATATGTTCTTTTTGGTTGTAAATTCTATTCGATTTTTGTTTTCTTGTTCCTGTGGTGTATTTTCTTCTCTTTTTTCGATGGAATTACGCAGTTTGTCATTTCATTCACTTCTAACTGATGAATCCAACTGAGATCACCGCCACGCTGCTCGGCTTTTTTTGCATTTAAACCGTTAAAACCTTTTTAAAAAAAAACACAGACGTTTGCACACACTTATGTAATAAGGTTATTTTATAATTAACACACTCAAGGTATTTTGTCTACCAATTGTAATGGGTGGGAAATATCGTGTTTAGTAAAGCATTTCACATATACGTGTGATGCGGCTAAAGAACGAATCTCTATATTTAACCGGGCTCTAGGGTAAATTGATTGGCATTCCTGGCTTGACGGGTGTTAAGTGGAAATTGTATCAGGGAAGGAATTCAACTCACAATTGGCTATTTTACAAGAACATTGTTTGTAGAAAAAGCGTTAAAATAACAGCAAAATATCTCAATCAACCGTGGTATTTTGGAAATTTTAAATTACACATCATAATGTAAATCAAAAGAATCTATAGCCTGTATGATTTTTAAATTACTTTTAAAATTACTCCTTCAAAGAAATAAATAAATAACTACAAGAAAACAGACGACGCAAAATATGTTTATTTTAAAAATCAATATGAGCTTGTCGGCAGTTTAATTTATATCGCTCATTTATAGTGAATTTATCGTCAACCATTTATTTTTTGATTTTCAACTACATATCTATATTTCTTATATTTTAAATATCTTTTTATTAAAATTGAAGTAGCCCGTGGCGTAAAGTGCTTCTCACCTAAGCCATTCTGATTCGGCAGAAAATTGTAGGTCCCCTCCAGTCCTGTACTCACGAGCGAAGGAATGGTTGAGAGTTGTAAGTCACTATAGGCACTGGTTCTACACGAACTGTCGCGCCACCCAATTTATTTTCAAATTATTTATTATAATTGATTAAATCCATACCCAGTCAACCCCCTTTAGAAAATAGGCCCTAAATTCGAGAATTTATAATTCGATTAAATAAATAACCGTGTTTGGTCTGGCAACACTATAACTACACATATCTAAATACATGATTCAAGCTCAAAGAGACACACACAAAAGTAATCATGAAGTTTTGTAAAAAAAAAAAATACAAATCTATAAAAAAAATAAAATAAAATACAAGAAGAAGTACTTTCAATTTCAGTATACCTACGCCAAGTCCAAGAGATGTCGAGAAAGTTCCCCACGAACCACGACGACGCTACCGATCACCGCTGATGATGATGATGGTATTTACACATGGGAAGCAAAATAAAAATAAAAAAAGAATAACAATGAACATGCATACATGCAACCTTAAATAGTAAAAAAAATTCAAAGCATTGAGGATTGAGGAAGACCAAAGATATATAATTCAACGGAAAAGTATCTGTGAGTATCCATCCACCATAAGCTATCAATGCATCTTCGTTTCGTGTCGGCGAGTGCACATTAAATGTGTTAATTTGAAATTTAGTGTTTGCATTTGCACGAGGAGTCATAGAAATAAATGTTTGAATTTGAAAACAAGTTGACAACGGTCCATTGTGATTTAGGTAGTACAAATTTATATATTATCTTTAAATTTGACTTATAGTTTGATCATTTTATTGACAGTTTTCTTTTTCATTTCCGAATTTTTGGAAAAAATTGAAAATATTAAGAGCTTACAAAACTAAGAAAAACAAATGTACCCTGTCCCCCTGTAACCTCTTCCGCTCGAGGAAAGGCCGTTGCCAAATCATGCGTTACTGGTTATTATCTTGAATCTTATTGGATTTATCATATTTTACCTAGACGTCGGAGCTCTTCATCTTCTAGCATAGCATTCAAGGCAGATTAACAAGGAGTCATCATGTATACACTTACGTTTAAAAATGTGCTTGTGCTGGTTTTTAGTATGGGAACAAATACAAGACGGTATCTAGTATATACATTTTAAGTCTTCGCATTCGAGTGTTGGCGTTTGCTTTCAGCGATCAAATAAGCAACTGCCTATCGAATTAAAATAATTAATTTATATAACCTGACTTTGTATAATCTAGAGCTTCAATCAATCAATCAAAAAATATATTAAATGCAGACTGCTAAAATTACTTGAATGGTTTTTTTGAATGATAATATACATTAGTGCATTTTGTGTTCTTAGTTTTAATGTTTATCCAAACAATAGGTATAATCATTCTTCTAGAATTAATAGTATATACTGAAGCCAGTTTGTTAAGTGTATATGTGGATATATGAAATTTACATAAATATTGTGTATAAGATGGCTAAAATATTCTTTGTTTCAACTTGAGAAAATTCTGTTAAAAAAGAGAACAGTTAATAATAAAACTAAGACGTCCACCATCGCGGTTTTAATTATTTTTAGGTATCTATATAAAAAGATTTTTTTATTTAATTATAAAGTTGTATTGTATTGTATTGTGTTGTATTGCCTCCCCTTAGGGTTACAAGTCTCCCATCTGTCCCTCCTTACTCCTTCTCGCAACCTCTAGTGCCTTTATCCATTCTTCCCCCTCCCTCCTTCGTCCATTATATCCCTCATTTTTTCCCCTATTGATCTCCCTTCATCTGCACCTGACCTGCATCTTTCTATCACATGTTCCCACGTTTCTGGCTCATCTTCACAGACTCTGCACATTCTCTCTTCTTGTTTCCAATACCATCTTTCTCTCCTCATTCCCTAGCCTGACTCTAGCTATTCTCAGTTCTGTCTGCCTTCCATCCCGCTTTCAAATATTGCGGGATCCCCTCGGTCATTACTTCCTTATACCACCTGTTATATCTTGATTCCATTATTAAATCCCGTCTTTCCTTCTCCTGCCCACTTCTGTCTTCCCATTCTACTCTCTCGTATCCTGTCATAGCGTCTCCTCTTCCTTTCCTTCCTCTCGTTCCCATTCTTCCTTGTTCCCATCGTGTTTCTATCTCGCTTCCTTTTCCACCTGTTCTTTTCTCTTCATAATTCCACGCCCTTCTCCCTGCTCTTAACTTATCTCTTTTGGTTTCCTCTCTCACCATGTATCCTGGAGTTTGCCATTCTACCCCTAGTGACCATTTGAGTTACCTCTCCTGCAATCTTCTTGTCTCTCCTCCCATTTAATTATTAAGTTAAAAATTCCATTGAAAAAAAAATTATAAACTCATTTTTGAAATACGAATTTTGAGGTAAGTTCCTTTCAAAAAATTCGAATCTTAAATGGCACTTATTCTGGTAAGTGTATTTTTTTTTTAATCCGAAAATCTTTTTCTTTTGAAAAAATCAAAGGGCACGGTAGTGCCCCGCCAAGTTCTGGCACTACACCCTTTTTACTTGGCAAGTTTTCTTTTAATTAATCACAATTCAAAACGTTTTGAAAACTTGACAATGTGAACCCCCAAATTTTAGTCAGTAATCATTAAATAATAAATTTCTCTCATAACTCTATGTTGTTTCAATATTACTCTTCTTAAAATATTTGATATTAAACCTTCATAAAGTTAGAACTTGGCATACTTTTAGATCTCACTACTTTTCACGGCTGAGTTGTTAAATATACAGATTTTTATATAGAAGAACTTGGCTGTTTTTTTAACATTTATGGTTATATACTTTCTAGAAGTATACATACAAAATTTGATCAAGATCAATAAAACTGTTTTGAAAAAAAAAAGATTGCCAGTGTGTCATTAATTATATCATATTTCCCATTTCGTTTACCTTAAAGAAACAAATAGAATCCATAACTTGGTACCTGCATATGTACTATATGTACATATGTATGTATGGTAAGGTGCTAGGTGCTTATAGAATGGTAAAAACATTGGGTATACCTATTTTGTTTTATAAAACAATTATGGGTCTTTTTGTCAAATATCTCGGCATATCAAAATTTTTATGCAATAGAGCCCTTTTAAATTGTCTAAGGCTTTTGCGACAAATTTGGATTGTTCTTTTATCTTTTTAATCCATTTTTAATACCTATTTAATTTTTGTTTCAATTTTGCTTAATCCAATTCATATTGTAATCTTTTTAAATGTAGTTACATATAATTATGTTATTACACATAATTCAATTTAAAAATGTTTAACAGGTATGTATGTAGGTATACGATACACGTGTACGAAATTTTGTAAAATCACATTAAAAACGTTAAAGTAAGAACGTCCTTAGTTATAGCCAAGTTTCATAGAAAGCTTTACACTTTAAGTAACATACACTATTGACATCGTTTATTTAATTTTTTGTTTATTGTCCTTATTTTATGATATTTATTTTTCTAGTTAAAAATCATCATTTTGTTTTCTTAAAAGCATCATAAAAGGGATTCATCTGAGCGAGCCGTCTATAGTCTTAACCACTTATTGTCGACTGTTACAAAGTGCAATTAAATTTCGTAACTAAGCATTTCACTTTCTCGTATACCATTTAGGATTTTTCGGCATTCTTTAAGAAAACATGCGGTAACCTTGTAATTAAAGAATTACATCTACTAACAAATATAAGTTACATGGAAAAAAGTCTTTGTTTATGTGCTGTTATAAAATATAATGACATGCTGCCAAATTAAAAATGTTAGATCCATTTGGTTAGTAAGCGGGTATTTAATTCAGCAAAAAAAAAATTGAGGAAGAAGATATCAATTACGAGGTACATATCTACCAAGACCAAGTAAAATTATTTTTTAATTTCAAAAACAACTTCTGTGATCAAACGACAACAAAAAAAAAACAGTAGGTATGAGGGGAAAAGAAAGATGCGAAATGCCTGAGGCTTCCAATATAAGCAACCAGCGGCCACATAGAGAAAGAAGCATGCAAATTATGTAATCTGGTAAAGGAGATGAGGTGGAGAAAAAGATTATTTATTTTTGGTTTATTTTTTTTAGGAAGAGATTTACAATAGGAAATTACAAGACTGAAGGTATTATTAAATTAGCAAAATCCTTCAACACGAAAAAGCAATAAAAATATTATGTAGGTACATACAAATAGTTGAAGCAAAAAAAAATAATGGAAAATAATCCCTGGAGGGTTTTGGGATACGGTTATGGAATATGGGTGTATTGATGCCAGGTAGGCCATACCATACACTACCTATACCAAAATATTATGCTTTGAGATCAACCGGTTCAATTGGTTAGGCCATTGGACATTGGAGTGGTCCTCTTTGACTGGTAGATTAACAAAAAAAATATATTTGATTTCTCATAAGTTACATTTCGACACACTTTGATAGGTAGTATAAATTTGTTTGCCATAGATAAACATACAAACACACGATACACTCTGGAGGTTCTGAGAATTCAGTTAAATTTGGCAAGAATTATGAATATAACGTTGAAAAATAAAAAAAATTAAATACAACAAAATTTTGTGATTATGTGGCGGATTTTACTAAAAACTTTTAATTATTTTCACTACTTAGCAGTATTTACAAACAAGTCTATGTTTTATAAGAAACAAAGAAATTATGTCGTGAAAATGTATGGATTAGGCTTTTAATTGCTTTAAAGATTATAATAATGATAATAAAAGCCAAAATAATGTAACTAGTTTCAAATGAACTCCTAAAAATCAGAAACACTGCTCTATTACTGAATCACTATACATTTGATTTACATTATGTATATTAATTTTTCTGAAGGCACACTGTGCTTATCATTGGTATTTATTATTTTGTTTCACACAAGTCTCAATAGTTTACTGACTAATATGTTCCTAATATTCTTTTTTAAACGTTGTTTTGATTTAGATTTTTTTTTTTTTAAATTAAATCTACATTTTTTTATTTATTATTTCTTAGCAATAATATATTTTATTAATAACCAAGTCGTTTTGAGTTGTTTAAGTTTATTGATGTTATTCTTTTAGTAAACAATATTGAACCAATACGTATAAATTCGTTTATATGTAAAACTTTTTATTTTTATATATTCTTATAAAAGAGAAAAATTTAAAATAAAATTTATTCATATTTGCCCGGTTTCGATTGTTTTTCCCAAAGAAGTGTAATTCCAAATTTAAATCAAAAATCTTCACTTGAATGAGCACGGTTTCACGAACAAAAATTTGACAAAGGGAAGCAAAAATGTTTTAAAAAATAGAAACAAAGTGCAACGGCACAGAATAATTTTGAAACTTTTCCGAATGAATAAAAAAGAGCTTCGACAGAAAAGAACTGTGAAGGTGCTCCGTAGTATATAAAACCCTTTGGGTTATATAGATACCTTCTAATTAACAGAAAAGGTAAAAAACGCAACAAACGACCACCTTAACTGAGACTTTTTATGCAAGGAAATTGTTAAGGTATAGGTAGTCGTGTAGTAGAAGCGTCGAGAGCATCACGGAGAGAAAATGTACGCACATCTAATTGGAAGTAATGCTACAACCTTTGATAGAGCTTATTTTGATGGTTTTTTGTTCGAAAACTCCATAGATTTTTTCGATTGAAAAAACATCTTACGCGTTTTTGAGCATAAAGTCTTTAAATTTTCATTATGTTTTAAAAATAAAGGGGTATATGAACCTTTACAAACTGTTATTTAAATAAAATGGTCAACTGGAATTTCGCACATCCTTCTTCAAGATGTTGTTCGAGGCAATTTAACGTGTTAAAATATTTGTAGATGTTTTTCAGTAGGTACCTATTAGTTACGGAAATGTGTGAAAGATTCGAAAGGACAAAAAAATATGTAATTTATTCTTGTTCGAATAAAAAATAATTTTTACTATACTAAGAGGTACCGGTGTACAAAAATGGAACAAAATTGCTCGATGCAGTGAAAAATTAAATCGCAGTTTTATTGCAATTGCTTTAGTAATTGCATTTACGAATTTAAATCAAAATCGTTAAACCCGTTTCTAAAAAAATTTTAACAAATCAAAATATTTGTAAGGGAAGCTACCTGTTCTAGATGAGTACAACACAAAATTCGAATTGTTCCTCTAAAGCGGGAAAGTTGTGGGGTAGTTTTGATTTCTTCTATTCCACATGTATTTTTAGGGTACTGAGTCAAATCCTGAAATTTGCGGAGTAATTTCTTTGACACAACTATTTAATAAACGAAAAAAAAATCAACTTTTCCTAAAAGAGAGTACATCATTATACATTATTTCCTACAACTGTCTCTATATGTACATATACATATGTTTTATTCTCCTACGAACCGTTCGGGTTAATATAATCTAATTATTTTGTCTGTCTACGCAAAAACCCACTTTTCAACTACAAAACCCTAATTTATTATTAAAGGCATTAATGAATTCATCTCAGTTCTCTACACATCCTTAGTTAGATCGTACATGTATTTATTAAATATAGGTACATATGTATGTATATGCATTTTGAAACCAGTGTTACAAAGCACATTTAAACTTAAGCCCTCGTCCAATTCACAACTCAGGAATGGCTTGTGAATTCAAAAATATTTAATTAACAGCTCTTGTGGATTTGGGGCTTGAACGAGTTTCAATTCAAAAGCTCTTTCCGGATTTTTATATTTGTGAATTGAAGAATACTTAAGTAATTCACTTGATGAATGAAGTGTGGCTTGTCGCATGTGACACACATTTTTATTCAAGTGATTTTGAGTACGTGCCTACCAGCGGCAGTATAGGTATGTTTTTTTTTGTATTAAAACGAAATAAAGCCACTTCGTTGTTTGAACTAAAATTTTTGTTGCAATATATTTTTTCAAAGATGAATTACGATAATTTGTTTTTATTTATTGAATCTGTAATTTTATTTAAATTGTTAATAAAATTCAACTTGAAATATTGTTTGTCTTACCTGATAAAATCCTATTAATATTATAAATACGAAAGTTTATTTGTATGTCTGTCATGTTTGTTCCTCTTTTACTTCTTTTTTTATTTTTCACCTTCACCAAATTTTCATCACGAAAATGACATTTGAATTTCTGATATGTCAGACCCCTTTTTGGTATTTTTTAATCCTCTAAGTGAAATTTTTGTTTTGCAATTATCCGGACTCCGCTTAAGTGAAATTTTTTTCACTTGAGCGAGGTTCGTTTAAGTGAAAGAAAGACTATGACATTTTCCAGTTTCTCTTAAGCGGGTTTTACTGTACAATGAAAATTGGTAGAGCGAGATATTGGAAGTAGAAGACGGACATAAAAATAATAAAAATTAAAAAATAAGATTAAGTTGGTTGTATTTTTGTTTGTTGTCAATTTAACATATTTCATTTTGACAGAATATTTTGAGAAAGCACCATTTGTTGGGCTTACAAGCAACACCCGATATATAATAAGATATCAGCAATCTCAATTACAATTTGGGCGTTCTGAAAAATGAGATCTCAGATATTTTTCTCACTCAGTGAGCAAGTGAACAAGCGAATCTAAAGCTAAGTATACACGATTGGAAGATCTTCCAATATTGGCCGAACTGTCAAAAGTCGCCAATAGCAACCAATGAGTTGACAATTGCCAATTTTATGTCAAGTGAAAATTGTCCGTTTATACGGTTGTTAGATTTTATCCAAAAATTAGACAAATATTTGCTAGAAAATTGGATGACAATTGCCGACAATTTTTTGTCTTCCAAATAAAAATTGTCTGTCTACACGGTTGGAAGACTTCAGAGATCAAAAATTTGGTAGACTCGTTGGAAGACAATTTTCTTGCCAGATGACAGAGAACTTGAAACTTTATTTTAGAAGTGAAGTATAAAACATAAACATAAAACCATTCGGTTTTTTTTTGTTCGATTTACAATTGATATTAACACTGACCACAAAAAGCAAATTTAGCACTTCATTTCACAATTTTGAAAAAAATTGGTATAAACTTTTTTTTTTTCATTTTTTTTTATCAAAATTTTGCATGCGAATTTTTTCAAAAACTGTTGTCATAAATAATTCGGTTTAAATTTACGCTTTCAAAACCGGTATAGTAATTTATTGTAAGTGTTGCCGTTGTTTTTTAATAATGTTTAATGTTTTGTTTTTATTTTAAAAAAAATCCCTAATACCTATTAAGCTCATAGTGACGAGTATTTGATTTCCCCTATATTTCATATATGTATTTAAGTACGAGTTTATGTTTCATTCAGATTTGAGACCAAGATTATCTGAAGTAGCCCGATAGAAGTCAACAATAAACAAGTTCAGACTTCAGAGAAATGTGATTTTCGCTTATTAGTTGAGTTTGATCTTAAAAACCGATTAAAATATAAAATCATCGTCATATAAATTTTATTTATATATAGCTTTTATTGAAAACGAAAATTGAAAATTTTAATTATTAATTTGGAGGCTTTAAAAAGCAAAATCAGTATTTATTATTAAGTCAAAATGAAAGTTAATACTGAACTATTATACAGGGTGGCGCACGAATCGTGCTACAAAAATAAAACGTAATAACTTTTTTTCTGTGTGAGTAATCGGCTTATTTTTTTTTTTTTTTTTTGTAGGTTACTATTTAGATTTATAAAAATGGATGCTTGGGATACGGAGAAAAGAATTTGGATAGTGCAACGGTACCATGCTTTGCAGTCCGTCATTTCCGTCCAAAGGGAATTTAGGCGGGAGTTTGGCGGTAATCCCCCGAGTAGATGGACCATTATGAGGTTTGTAAACATGTTTGCCGAATGTGGAAGCATCGCACGAAGGCCGTACCATCGAGATGCCAATGTTCGGGTTCAGGATACAATCGCAGCAGTAGCATCTGCAATACAGGCCAATCCGAACGTTTCGACCCGAAACTTATCGGGGCAAATTGGAATTAGTAGACGGTCATTACAACGGATACTTCATGACGATTTAAACTTGTTTCCGTACAAAGTCCAAATTACTAGCAAGTTAAACCCTCAGGATTTGCCTGTTCGCCTGGAATTTTGCCAAAAAATGATATCAATGGCCGAAGAAGACAACACATTGATCAATTGTTTGTTCATGTCTGATGAGGCCCATTTTGATCTTAACGGCAATGTAAACAAGCAAAATTGCCGTATATGGAATGAGTCTAATCCAGAAATGCTCCATGAGACGGAACTGCACCCAGAACGAGTCACTGTGTGGTGCGCAGTTTCATCAAGGTGTATTGTCGGGCCGTACTTCTTTGAAGAAAACGGTGTAACCGTTACTGTCAATGGGGACCGTTATTTAAAGATGTTGAAGGAGTTTTTTTACCCAGAACTGCGCCGAAGACGTATACCATTCAACAGCGTTTGGTTTCAGCAAGATGGAGCAACTGCACATATAGCCAGACCAGTTATGGCGGAGCTAAACAAAAAATTCGCAAACAAATTAATTTCTAGGAACTCCACTCTTCGCTGGCCCCCAAGGTCACCTGACCTGACTGCACCAGACTTCTTTTTATGGGGTTATGTCAAGCAAGAGGTGTATAAAACGAAGCCCAGGAATTTAACTGAATTAAAGCAGTCCATAACGACAATAATTGAGGCGATCCCAACTTCAACTCTTCAGGCCGCAATGAATAATTTTTTGACCAGGTGCCGCATATGCGTGGGACAGCGTGGAGGTCATTTGCGGTCTATAATCTTTAAAAACAACTAACTATTTAAAATAAAATTTAATTTTCTCACCAATAAAAAAAAATAAATGAAATACATCGATTAAAAAAAAAGTTATTTGAATTTCTTATTGTAGCACAATTGGTGCGCCACCCTGTATTTAACCCAACAAAAATTTCCTTTTGACCCAATAATCCGAATAAAACAATTTTTTTAATTTCTAAGAGCCCCAAGCAAAGCAACACACTTTTCAAGATTTCAAGAAGAACTGCAATGAAAGTGGATTTAATTTGACCCGCCTAAATGTAATCTACCTATACATACATACATACATACCTACGTTCAAAACTGATTTGTATTTTAAATTCAAGAATTATTTCAATGCATGAATATTGAACGAAATGAGATTTGTGTTAGTTAATATCATTACATTGTTCCTCCCTTTTTATGTATTTTCTTTTAACCAAGATTGATTTTGCTTTTATAAAAAAAAAATTTATAACATTCTTTATATCTTGTAACTTCATCAATTTCTTTTATTCTTATCAATATCAACATTTTTCGTTCCGCGTCTGAATATTTTATGTATGCTTTATTTCTATTTCAGAAGTTTTCAAAAAGATTTGATTGATTAACTATCTAAGAAAATTTTTCTAGAAAACATTTTATTCAAAGAAATCAGATAAATGTAAAGAAAAAATGAAACATATGTATTTAAATAATCTAAAATCACTGATGGTTATTGTTTAAATATACGACATAATATAAGATACATAAATCTAATTGTACTTAACCTCCATATTCCACAAAAGAATAAACCAAATTTTAAAGGAATCGATTTCATTATTTTATTTTTGTTTTTTTTTATGTTTATATCATCAAAATTAATAATAAAAGGAGTAGGAGGAAGGAAATTCTGGGGCCCAAAAGAAAGATTTTCGATTAACTGGTTTCTTTCAAAGACCAACAACATATAAATTAAAAGATAGTAACGAGTATGTAAGTTTACCGTGCTTGTGATTTTAACAAAGATTTTCATGAGATGGTTATCAGAAGAAAAACATACAAGTTAAAAAATAGCCAAGTTCTTCTATATAAAAATCTGTATGTAACAACTCAGCCGTGAAAAGTAGTGAGATCTAAAATTATGCCAAGTTCTAACTTTATTGAGGGTTTTATATCAAATATTTTAAGTAGAGTAATATTGAAACAACTCCAAGTAATAAGAGAAATTTATTATTTAATAATTACACTTTTCAAGTTTTCAAAACGTTTTGAATTGTGCGAAATAAAAAGAAAACTTGCCAAGTAAACCCACCAAATTTAAGTCAGTACTTAATTACTAATTATTAAATAATACATTTCTCTTATAACTTGGAGTTGTTTCAATATTACTCTAATTAAAATATTTGATATAACCACTTATGTTACGGGATTGAAAATTGGTGAGGCGCCTGTTTGGCTAGCTTACCAAATATTCCGAATTTTAAGTTCCTGACTTTATTGGTTCTGAAGTTAGAGGGGGGTCGAAAATCGCCTGAGTTTGTTCCTGTTAAAAGGGTGTAGTGCCAGAACTTGGCTGGGCACTACCGTGCCCTTTGATTGTTCTGGAGTTGTATGTACTTATATCTATAAAATACAATACTAATATAGGAATAATAGGTACATGGTTGCACAGAGCTCAAACAAATTATAACGCTACATTTTAAGAATAAAGTACAATTTTGTTTTTTATATGTGTATATGGATCAGCTTTCGTAGGGTTGAGAGCCATCCTCGCATTATTTGGCAAAGGGGATGTAAAAGAGTTTTCGCTATGATGTAAGAAATAAGAATCAAGCCTCATTAACAAAATTACACCACATTTTTGTAGGAAATGTAGTTCCCTACAATTTTGGTTTTGATACTTTTACGGAGAAATTGGAAATACAAATGTTATAATGGAAAGTAGAAAACTACCTATAAGCAGAAATGTTTTTCAGGGGTACTGCCTCTTAGGAGGAATTGACAAATCCTCCAAGAGTATCTGTTGGCATGAAAAAGTGCCTCTCACCTTAGTCGTTCGGTTTGGGCAAAAAATTTAGGTCTCCACCATTTCTGCAAATAGTACGCACATATAGGAATGGTTGAAAATTGTAAGTCACTTGGCTCTGGTTTTATACGAAGTGTCAGTTGCCACGCTACAAAATTTATTTATTAATTTATTCATTTAATTGAAAATAGACAAAATTTTCATTTAATTAATCAATTAAATGACGAAAAGTATCTACCTATTTCTTTTAAGTGGAATGATTGAATTCATTTGAGCTGTTAAAAGTTCAAGTGATCTCAACTCCATAATGTGTTTATTTATAATTATATTCAATTACTCCACCTAAACAGACCGCTTTCGTCGTTATTAAGATAAGCCTAATCACAGGCATTTATTTTGTATGTCACAGAATTTAAACAAATTCTATATAAAAGGTACGACAGCATTTAACTCATAGGCGAAAAGTTTCACCAAGTGTTTTTTTAATTATAATTAGTTTTCTAGAAGTTTAATAAAACATAAACCTACACTTTTTTTGGTTTGAAAATATTGTTTTTTTAAAAACTATTAAATAACAACATTAAACAATATTGTGATTTTGAATTTCTGTTTTTTAAATAAAATTTTCCCAGCTGTCTGAACCGGAGAAAAAGAACCAACCATTCCACGAGATTTCTTTCTTTTCTTAACTCAACCTACAAGCTCTAGCTTATTGTTGCATCTTATATGTCTGTTCCTCTCATTGTGTATATCAAAAACTGTCGGTGTTTGAGATTTTTGTCTCTTTTCCTATGTCTATATAATATAGTTTCTTTTTTGGATTGAAAATATTATATCACATGTTTGTTTATTGAACAAAAGTAAACTTTCATTATATATTTTCAACTACACGTAGCTTTAACCCGTCCGCGTCCCCCTTATATTATACAAAAGAAAAAGCTATAAGCCATTTGAATGTGATTGAAATCCATACATATGTATGTATATTGTACATACTATGACATTATTATAATATTAGTAGGTTTTATAGATCAAAACTAATATTTATACGTCATAAATAAGCAAAGTATACCCTATTTGATTAAAAATTCAATAATATTTATTTTTTATTTTATTTCTCACATTTCAGAGAATTTTAACTCAGTATAAAAAAAGTGAAAAGCAAAACATTTACCAGATTATTATGTTTCAAGGAAAACTCTCTTTATCAACCATTCATCATTGAGCGTTCAATGAGTATGAACAATCGATAGCATTCCGAATCCTTTAAAAAAATCCATTGAAAGGATTTCGTTTTTATTTTTGAAAGGTATGCCAGCCTAGGAAATGTTGAACATAAACTCCGCATGCAACTTACCCACTTAAAAATCACAAAGGATTGAAAAATAAATAAAAGAAGATATGAACCATTAAATCTGAACAAGTTTAATCTTTTTGGAGTTATTAAATCAAAAAAAATAATAATAAGGTTAAAAATAAAGATTATACATATGTATATAAAAATCTTGAATTCCTAAACTGATAGTATTTTTTTATTTTCATTTGAATTGCCCCGAAAATTTAAGGACATTTCATATGACATATAATCCTTTTGGGATTTGGAAGAAATACAAAAAGGATAGATTTATAAAATCTTTTCAAATCATCGAATTTGTTAAAACAAAAAAAAAAACCTAAAGTGAAATTGAAAGATGAATTATATTTAACAAATAATAAATGTACGATATAGGGTTGCATATAATTGATCTGTATATTCGAGTTGCTTAACAATATTAAAAATAAACTATTAAAAACAAACATATTGGTTAAAGTTCTTTAAATAATAAACTAATTAAATAAGACAATAAATTAAAAAATAACTGTAGAATCTTTAGAGAGGTACCTGGAAACGTTTTATCGTCTTTTTTTTTTTATACAAACCTAGAAAAGTTAAAAGAGCATTTTCTCAGAATAAATTGTATTTTTCAAAACTGTAACCATATAATCGCAATGCAACTCCACACTAGTAGGGCTATGATGAATTATAATATCCCAGCAAACATTTAGGTGAATGTTCACTTAACATTCAGAAAAAACGAAGAATATCATCCGATAAATGTTAATTTTCATTGAATGAAATCTGAAAATGTTTCAAAAGCCTATCATTTTTACGTTATGAAGGGAAGAGGGGGTTTGTGCGGAATTTCTTGCAGGATAAAAATGATTGAGATTCGATTCTCCTTCATTATAGGTGAATAAAAGTGAACGTACACAAGTAATTCCTCAAACAAGTAAATTAGGTGGATTCACTTTTATTCGTATTTATTCATCATTTATGAATCATTTAAAAGATTCATATGTGTTTTTCGTTACCCACTTGTTTGTTCACTTAATATGTCAATCATTTATAATATCTACAGTTCTGAATGAAAATGTTTGCTGGATATATTGTACAAATTTTCAACACATTTTCAACTCAAATATAAAAAAGTGTGCGTGGTAGTAGGTATATTTCCCAAAATATTACAAGTGCCATAGTTTAAGTTCGTATAAGGAGCGGTACATAATTGTTTAAAATTAAGTCAGACAATGGGCATGGCTATTTTTTAAGGAAATTAATCTTTTCTACACGTGTTTATAAGGATTTTGTTGTTTCACAAAAGTCTAAAACTGGTTTATGCTTAGTCATAGTTGGTTATAGCTAGTTAATTGAAAACTTTATTAAGCAACGTAATTTTAAATTTACAATTCCTTTATCTCAAGTAAAGTATGGTTTGGCCAAAGGCGGCCATCGGCCAGATTGACAGTTTTTATAAGTTCAATTATTTTTAATTATGTAGTATTATTTCAAAGCATATAAACTAAATTTGCCTTTTAACCCCTCCATATAGGTCCCTATTTAATTAAGTGAACATTAGACATTTGATCGACGGATGGTTGATTTGCCTCGCCTTAATCTACACCGATGGGACCGATTTATATGAGAAGCTGTTTCACTGTTTGTAATTAATGACAAAAACAATAAACATTTCCAATTAAATCATATAATAAATCAATTAAAAGAACTATTTACATATTTGCATAAAGCACAACCGTAAAAAACAAACATACCGCATTAAAACTGCTTACAAATGTATAAGTGCAAATTATCACAAGGACTTCGATTATAGTCAATCTGCATAAAACGGAAATTCAATCCCTGGGCTTGGCATGCAGTTACGTTTTACGTACTGCGTACCCGCGGTGTAAAGTTATTTACCCTGGATTGACTCTTTTTATAATTATTATATCTCCTTCAAAGTGTAAGTATCTTGGCTTATACTCAAAACCAGTATCTATATTATTTTTAGCTCTTTGAGACTACCAACAATAAAATACAAATCATTTTTAAAGGTAAACTTCCTCTGAATTTTACTTGATTATCGATGCAGCGTTCTGATTAAATCACTTTAAGCAACACGTACCTACCTACTTCACGTTAATTTACTGCGTGAAACCTGCGGCAAAATCATAATTTATAATTTAAATCTAAAATACAGGGTGGCGCACCAATTGTGCTACAATAAGAAATTCAAATAATTTTTTATCGATGTATTTCATTTATTTTTTTTTTATTGGTTTGAAAATTAAATTTTATTTTAAATAGTTAGTTGTTTTTAAAGATTATAGACCGCAAATGACCTCCACGCTGTCCCACGCATATGCGGCACCTGGTCAAAAAATTATTCATTGCGGCCTGAAGAGTTGAAGTTTGGATCGCCTCAATTATTGTCGTTATGGACTGCTTTAATTCAGTTAAATTCCTGGGCTTCGTTTTATACACCTCTTGCTTGACATAACCTCATAAAAAGAAGTCTGGTGCAGTCAGGTCAGGTGACCTTGGGGGCCAGCGAAGAGTGGAGTTCCTAGAAATTAATTTGTTTGCGAATTTTTTGTTTAGCTCCGCCATAACTGGTCTGGCTATATGTGCAGTTGCTCCATCTTGCTGAAACCAAACGCTGTTGAATGGTATACGTCTTCGGCGCAGTTCTGGGTAAAAAAACTCCTTCAACATCTTTAAATAACGGTCCCCATTGACAGTAACGGTTACACCGTTTTCTTCAAAGAAGTACGGCCCGACAATACACCTTGATGAAACTGCGCACCACACAGTGACTCGTTCTGGGTGCAGTTCCGTCTCATGGAGCATTTCTGGATTAGACTCATTCCATATACGGCAATTTTGCTTGTTTACATTGCCGTTAAGATCAAAATGGGCCTCATCAGACATGAACAAACAATTGATCAATGTGTTGTCTTCTTCGGCCATTGATATCATTTTTTGGCAAAATTCCAGGCGAACAGGCAAATCCTGAGGGTTTAACTTGCTAGTAATTTGGACTTTGTACGGAAACAAGTTTAAATCGTCATGAAGTATCCGTTGTAATGACCGTCTACTAATTCCAATTTGCCCCGATAAGTTTCGGGTCGAAACGTTCGGATTGGCCTGTATTGCAGATGCTACTGCTGCGATTGTATCCTGAACCCGAACATTGGCATCTCGATGGTACGGCCTTCGTGCGATGCTTCCAGATTCGGCAAACATGTTTACAAACCTCATAATGGTCCATCTACTCGGGTGATTACCGCCAAACTCCCGCCTAAATTCCCTTTGGACGGAAATGACGGACTGCAAAGCATGGTACCGTTGCACTATCCAAATTCTTTTCTCCGTATCCCAAGCATCCATTTTTATAAATCTAAATAGTAACCTACAAAATAAAAAAAAAAATAAGCCGATTACTCACACAGAAAAAAAGTTATTACGTTTTATTTTTGTAGCACGATTCGTGCGCCACCCTGTATATTTTTTTTTTCATTCAGCTTATGAAAAGAATATACATTGTTCGTAGTGGATCTATTTTATTGGTATTTGGGCTTCAAAGACAATTTAAATGATTTTGTCTTTGATTATTTTTTTCTTCCTCTGCCGAACAATAAATTGTGTTCGTGTGAAAAAATCGAGATCTTAATTAAACTAATATGTATGTTCTTAACAGTATGATTATGGAAAAAATCTAAAAAATTGGATGCCGTCTGTCGTTGGTTAATATTTACAATTGTTTATATGCAATTCCAATTTCTACTTATATAATGCCGGCTTTTCACGAATCGATTTTTGCCGTGCGGCGATGGGATTTTTTCTTGTTTATTTGAATAATGTTTGAGTAATTGATGATTATTCGAATTCATCGGGTGACATTTTATAGTCACCAACATATTGTGTAACTGTTGTGACTGTGCGCCGAGCCGTATGATTCGAGAGGCGACTTGGCGCAAAGCAAAAATCGAATTATGATAAACCGACATATTATGTACATTACAATTTTATTATAATTTCTTTTATTCAAAATAATTTTTAATAATTCTTTAATTTTATAAATTTTTTTAACTTTAATCAAAAAGGATATAGATTTATTAATAGATTTGACTTTTGAATAGTACCTACCTATTTTTCTAAACCATATATATATAGTTTATATAGTCCAGGGAAAACTGACCTAAACTCAAAATTTCGGTATATACAATACATTTTGATGGTTTCTATATGAAAAAAGCATGCTGAATCCGAAAATGCCGGGTACACTTCTCAGAGAAATACTTTTGAGATATGACGTCATCAATAAAGGACATACGGAAAAAGGCTGCAGCTGGTGTGCATTACGGAAAAATTGTTATTAACATTAATTTGGCACAAGATATGCGGACTTTATGATTCCCCAAATGCAAAAATATTTTATTTCGATTTTTTGGGGGAGGGGTTCACGAGTAGGAAAGGAGAGGGGTACAAATTGGTGAAAAACTCAGCCTTTGAAACTAGGTCGAGTGGGGTATCGTTTCCATGTATTTTTTAATGCTGAATCAAATGGCATCATTCAATTTTTGATGATACCACTTTTTACGAAATATTTAATATGACTTCATCATTTAAGGACTTCTGGCAAAAGCCTGTAACTGATATGCATTAGGGAACATTTGGATATATATGTACATTAATTTGATACTAGAAATGATCTTATGAGTCTCCAAATATATAAAAATTGATTTTCGATTTTTTGGAGGGAGGGGTGAAAGAGTACGAAATCAGAAGGGGTGCGAATGATAAAAATATCAACTAGGTCAAGTAAGGTGTTTTTGGCCATTTATTTTTTAAATGTTCAACATTTAAAAATAAATGGCATGAATTCAATGGCAAGACAATTATTTTTATCTTTCAGCAAAAGAAAGTCAACTTCTTTGATAGTATAAAGTCGCGTATAAGGTGCGAATGTAGCTGTAATGTGAAAAAGATTAACCTACCATAAATTTTAAAAGACTTTATTGAAAAGTTATAAATTTCCAACAACATCTTCATAAGGACTCTTTTGATTTGATTTTATCTAAAAATGTTTAGATTTGAGGTAATTATCAAAAACAAAACCTTTAAAAATTATTCAACTAAATCGACTATGCACTAATAGACTCAAGGCACGTATCCAACAAAAGAAGTACTTACATTTCGATATGGTCAAATGTCAACGTTGGCTATAATCTTATTCGTCGAATATAAGAGCTCGTCTGTTTGACGACAAAAAAGAAGAAGTATTTTGAAATAACGTGCTTTATCACACCTGGATTACCCAGAGTCTGGAGGAGCACCTGATACAGAACTTCCCTGCAATGCACTTACAGACGACATCAATAAGTGCTCCCAGTATCACGACATAAGCAAAGAGGTAGTCGAAACGCTATACCAGTCACAATAGAGGAGAGACACATATGGTATGATGATGAATGCTTATACCTGATAAAGGTGACAAAAAATGCAAATGCAAAAATGCTGCAGGACAAAATAAGGACAGAGAGGCTAGAATATTGAGCTAGGAGAAGTAAGAAGAAGATCTTGCGTGAGAAGAGTAAGTATGCTGCCTCCTGTTCGCGACCGAAACAATATCTGGAAGTTTAAACACATAAAAATAAGTTCATTAAAGCAGTGAAAGTTACTTAGAATATTATTTCCAACTACTGTATGCTACTATAGGGCTCGAATATAGCAAGTAATAGGGTGAGAATGACCAACGAAGAACCAGTTTCACCATGCAGTATAGATGAGCTAAACTTAGAAAAAAAAAAGAAGCCGGTTTTGATGGTTTACCAGCATACCCGACGACTGGACTCTTTATATCTTCTATTCAATACTTTACCCAATCTGCTTCCAAACATGCAAGGTGATGTGTTATCATGTCATTTCTTCAATTTCGTTCTGTAGCAGATAGTATTCGGGGCAGGCATTAACAAGGAAGACACTTTCAACAAACAAACATTTGTCCACCGGATAAGAGTCACTATTGATAGCAGCACCTTGGAAATAGTTAAGGAGCTCATCTACCATGTAACCCGCATCAGTTAATTTCAGGGAAAGAGAGAGGGTTCAAATCTCACGCGTAAAACCAAGTGCACACTGCACGCTATACAAAATTGTAATACTTATACCGAAAACAAATAAAAGGGATATAATTCATGCGCACTCCATCCCTTTTCCTTTATGTTCACCTCTTGCCAAAAAAATCGAAAGACTATTTTTGTATTTGGAGAATCCTTAAATATGTACTCCTAGAATCTAGTGTCAAATTATAAAGTAAAACACAATTTTTCGTAATACACATCAGTTGCAGGCTTTTGTCTGAAGATGACGTCAAATGAAAAATTTAACGAAAAGTGATTCTATCGAAAATTGAGTGGTGCCATTTAATTCAGCAATAAAAAATAGATGGAAACGATACCCCACTCGACCTAGTTCCAAAAGCTGGGGTTTTCATCAATTCGTACCCCTCTCCTTTCTTACTCGTGAACCCGTCCCCCAAAAATCGAAATAAAATATTTTTGCATTTGGGGAATCATAAAATCTGCTATCTAGTCACTAGTGCCAAATTAATGTTAATCACAATTTTTCCGTAATGCACACCAGCTATAGCATTTTTCCATAATATGTCCTTTATTGATGACGTCATATCTCAAAACGGTCAAGGATCTGAGAAGTATAACCAGCATTTTAAGATTCAGCACGCTTTTTTCATATAGAAACCATCAAAATGTATTGTATACACCGAAATTTTGGGTAAAGGCAAAAAATAAATAAAATATTTATTTATTAAGGCAAAAAGTCAATTTTTTCCCTGGGCTAATAAGAGATATCTTTAATGGTTAACCATTTGATAGTGTTGAGCAATATACGCACAAGTACGTGAGACTCACTCGTGGTCGTGCATTGTATTTCCCACTATGTAAATAAGATTTTCAGCGATTTAGTGTGTTCTGTGTTCTCTGGTTCCAAAATGTTCTAGGAATCTACGATAATTTAACTCTTAAGGGTTGTTGGGATTTATTTAACAAGAGCAACCTATAGTGGTAAGCTATTGAGATTCTTTTTTCATGTGTTTTTCAAAAATTCATGACATCTGTGCTTTATTTACCCTGGGTGTAATGGCTCACGAAATGATTCTTTGTCTTTATATTCAAATTTTGCCTTTGTCCGTGCTGTGTTCTTATTTTATTGAGGTAGTTGAGTAGTAGATAGTGTAGGTATGTACGTGTACCTCAGGACCATTTACTTGTGTTTGCTTGAAAATTAGATAGGATTGTAAAAAGGGTAAAGTAAATCTTTAATAGAGGAATTTGATATTTGAGAAAAAAACCCATTTGTATACCTATTTTATTTAATAAATTATTTGAAAAGAAGTTTAGTCATAATTTGCCAAATATGATCCGAGTAAGTAAAAGCAAACATGCTGAATCCCTGCTAAAAACAAATGCAACGCATTTAAATATTTATATAAATTTTGGGTAAAATCTGATTTCTTTGTTGAATGCAAACATCAAGTCTTCTAAAACAGTAAACAAAATTTCAAATGGACATGATTTGCCTGTCAGTGTTGCCGAACTTTGACTTTTATGAACTCGACCATGGTTAAAGCTGCATAAATTATAGTTGACAAGGAAAAATCATCATTTGTTACAATCAAAAGAACCGTTTGATATTTTTCTCTGAGGAAGAATTGGAAATGGTCTTAAACACCGTCTGCAATCAGCCAGATCTTGAGGTAGATCTCTCCAGTCTTTCACGCTAAGTTGCTCGAGAATCCCTTCCACTTTTTTGTACCACCTGCGTCGTACCTATAATTACCCAAAAAATTTTCGGCGTACTTTTGGTGTCCATCCGCACCATAGATTAACCATATACATATGTATTGAAAGTATTATATTCCGATTTCTCATTTTCAAGTCGGCACGTTATGTTTCAAAAGACATCATCCGAAGAGTTGGTGTTTTTTTTTGTTTTAATTTTGGAAGATTTGTCCTAATTGGGTGATAACAAAATGTTAAAAATAACCATACAAATGTGAATTTTTAATGGGCCCTTGCAAATTTTATAGTATACCTACATGCGCGACTGTAAGATAAGAACTGTTATTATTTCTTCTTGTACCTATCCCTTTTTAATCTCCTCCTAATACAGAATTTTTTTAGCATTGTAAAGAATTGAAAAATACAAAACTGAGTTTTTTTCGAACCAACCCATTGCCCTGCCCTAATAAGAAGAAATATAAATTAAAATAGGAAATTAATTCTGTCTGCCAAAATATTGTTTATTTTAAAACGAATTTTAGTTGTTAAAACTTTTTAACCTTTGACTTATACATAAGTTAGGCATTGAGCTTTAATTAAAAATAAGTTGCATTTATTTATCGAACTAATGATAATGTTATTTGAGTTCAATTGCTTTCCGGATCCCCACAGGCATACAACCTCGGTCACTAGAGTACTAACTTTAAATAGAGAAATGATGCTTTATTCAAGATACTATAATTTATTTCTTCCTGATAATATGAGACAAACTTTCCTCCATCACGCGAACGAAACCCATTTAAATAAAGTAACATTTACAACGGTCAAGTCATTTACCATTTTTACATGAATTTAATGGAATCTTACCTAACTTTGAGGAGAGGAGACCAACTTCGGTTGGCATACAAAGATGAAAATAGGCCTGACTTGTTTCTTTATTTTGTGTTGCACTAAAGCTGTTTCTTAATATATCTTTCTTTTATAATACTGGCGCTATTTTTCTTTCGTTTCTTGTATTTTACCCATCATAGTAATTATGCAATATGAACTCGCAAGTTTATCTGCATTTTAATCAGTCTTTCTCCAAGTCTGCAAAAGAGTCATCTGCAGAATAAGTCATCTGCACTATAATGGTAAGCAACTCTTTCCCTTTAAACCACAAGTACTGAATTACAACAACAGAAAACTATGTGTAATGTACCTTTGTGTAATATAGAAATCTTCAAGGTCCAGTGTCTTCGAAACTCACTCTAACCTTGACGTATTATAACAGCTCGGAGTTCAAAAGTAAAAATGATAGCAATCACAAATGCTTAACGGCGCCGAGCCGTAATGATGTTATTTGCCATTATAAATGCTACTGTAAACTGATGTAATTTAAAAGTTATTATTATCCTCAACAAAACAAATTTAAAATAAAATCACTGAAAGAGTTCCAAAATGCACACAAAAACTAATAATTATAAAAAACGTCACCATATCTAACGTCATCTAATAACGGTCTGCCAAGAAATTAACTTTAGTCCAACCGCACATATTAAAATATGTTGAGGAAATAAATTGATAATAATCTGTTCAATTACGAGTTTTCAAAAATAAACACGTCCGTTCCTCGCAAAGACATTTCTCAGGGTATTACGTGATAAAATTATCGCGCACATTATACGCCTTGAGGCTTGATAGAAACTTTTTAACATTAAACAAATTTAAGAAGAATAAACAATTTGTAGATAAATAAAATAAAATTACGCATATTGGCTACAAGTATTTGCATTATAGTCGCTAAACCAGTTTTTTTTGTTTTGTTTTTTTAAATTAAAATACGCTCCCAGAGTCCCAACCCAGTTAGTGAGTGAAAAAAGCCGTTGCGGCTGCCCTGAGCAGATTTTCGCTATAGTTTACCAGTGCCGGATTTAAGTCTAATGCATCAAGAGCCCACAGTTCATTTAAGACTGTGAAAAATTGAACTATTTTGTTTTTTGTAGCGAACACTTCTGCTATAGACATGCCTACACACGTATTAGTATAACAAAATGCTTAAATACCTTCTTATTCACATATCAAGCAAATAATATAATAATAATCACGAATTTAAATACATATCTTATTAATAATAAAAAATAAACTGCTAAATTCAATTCACGATTAGTAAAGCCCGTATGACACTATATTTTGTCTTCATTTTTAGCTCGTTAAGTCATACTAAGGTGTCAGCCAAGAGTAAAAAGGAAACATGTTGTTCTTATGAAAGGAAAAGCACATATATATCTGGGAAAAAAATAATATGAATTGTCAACATTTTTTAAAAATCCTTTTCTTGTTTTCTCTTCTAATGATGTAATATTTGATTAATTTGTATTGACGGCAACACAAAACTATATCCGATTGAATTTTGTCCGAAATGTTTATTAATAATTAGTTTTATAATGTTTTTTGAAATATGTTTTAATTTTCAATTCTGAACTGTCAAAAAAAAAGCTGCTAGAAGCTGAAAAATGTAAATCGAATCACATTTTTAATAAATTTTTTCAGACATTTCACATTTTTTCCGACATTCTCACATTTTTTTGTAACACTCACATTTTTAGGGTTTGATGTGTACACACTCGATCATATGGGAATTTTCAATTATGAATCCTTCGTGCTGCTTTAGTTTCATTTTCAATGAATTAAAAATGAGAAAAAAATGTAGTATCATACGGGCTTAACAAATATGAAAATCTACTACAATCAAAAATAAATTGTTAACTTTAATATCTTGCTACATTTTATTAGATACTTGTCAAAAATTTTTATGGGATTTGAATTGTGTAAGGTCGCACAGAGGTCGATTTTAAAGATTTTGGCGGCCAAAAATATTTTTTAGTGTTTTTTAATTTTAAATCATATAAATTATAATTGAAAGCAACGCACTTTGTAAAATATGCATTTATTTAACACAAAAAAATTTAAAAAAGAAACAAATTTGAAAAACTTTGATGTTTATTTTTAGGAACTACTAGATTCATTTCAACAGTTGGAAAAAACACAAATCCAAAAATATAATAACAAAGGTCCTCAGTCCTTACTAGTCAACTGATGAGTCCAAATGAGATCGCCGGGACAAAACGCCAATTTTTGTAGGACTTAGAGGCCGTTAAAAGCTATTTTGAATCAATAATTCAACAAAGTCCATTAAAATAGTCCTAAGTCTTCTACTTGGCTGATGTATTTCCGTATTATAGTGTATAGAATACTTTAATTAGACGACGGACACCGTAAGTGCTTATTACTAAATTTTTGAAAGTTTGAAAAGTATTTTTCAAGACTTTAAAAGAATAATAATTTTTGCAAATCAAAAAAAAAAAAAAACAATAGAAAGATTAAAAACCTTTTTTTGTTTTTTTTTTAAATGCTTGTTTAGGATTGTTAAAATAGACCACACAAAATTCGTATAAGCACCTACAAAACGATTTGTCATTTAATTTTTTTTAAATATAAACATGACAGACCTAAAGCACATATTATTTTTAGGATATCTTCTATTGAAATGGTATTCCACTTTCAAACATGAATGGTTTAACCATTTTCGATTAAATTTGCTATTTTGTTTGTACTTTTAATTGAGCAAAATTATTCTACAAAATACTGAAACTTTTTTAACTAACACTTCTGAATAGCTATGGCGGCTTATGATTGAACATCTCATTTATAACTGTTATAATAATGGTGGCCCTGCTGGCCTAGAATTGTTTCCACCAGTAACTACTTTAAGTGCGACACTGTATCTGTGATGTGCCCCTTGCCATCGAAAACTTTTCCTAACCAGAAATGAGAAAAAGACATTGCGCAATTGGTAATGATGGTCATATTATCTTCATTTCTTGTTATGCTTAGATATTCAACTCGGTTGCTAGGTGAGAGTTTTTAAATTACATTGCTCTTGTGACGATATTAATTTAATATTCTTCTCATGTATAATTGGTTCATATATCTTTTGGGTGAGTAGGCTTGTTGGTATAACTAAGATTTTGGATTGCATAATAGATACACTTAAATATCTATTAGATTTTTTTATAATACATATTTGTTCACCATGAAAGGGGGTTTTTAGTTCAACAAGCCAAAAAATATGGCGATCGCAGTTATAAAGTAAGATTGCTTTGCTCGTTTTTTTACTCATCTTAGCAAAGGCTTTTCTGTTACTCAGTTGTTTTGATATTTTTTTTTTTCATTTTCGACCCAAAATAAAAATAGATAAGGACTATAGGTAGGTACTCGGTGTTTTGCAAATGAAATTAAAAAGTGAGTATAATGAGTACGTGGGGAAAAAGGCGTATCTTTCGCACTGTATGATTTTTTTGTTATGAAATGAATTAGAAGAACAAATCTCTTTTCTTTGATATAATTTTAAACATAAACATGGTACATATTGTATTCCAACACAACTGTTAGTAAAAATTGGAAACATGTCCTAAAACATTTATACCCCTATAAACTTTCTAAAATTTTTTTGGCAACCACTATAGTCTATAATATGTTTAGGTAAAAAGAAAACAAAATGCTAGTGACATATTATAATGTAATTTACAAGGTCAAATGAGATAGTGTGTGTGGTGGATTGAACAATAATTTTTTTGACGACAGCAGAGTTCTTGTAAAATGTAGTAGATTTTTGCTATACTTAACTTGAATTATCAGTTAAATGTTTATTAATAAAAATTTTATATTGTGAATTAATTTTTGATCAATGTTTAATTTGATTTGCGAATTAGAAGATGATTAAGCATTTGTTATTAGTTGTTATTATTATTATTATTATTATTATTATTTAAAGCTTTATTCGCCAAAAATTTTACAAATTAATTAATGAAATACATATATGTATATATATATTAATTACTTAAATTAAATTTAAAAATAATTAATAACTGTAATTACTTAATTTATTCATTGCTTGATCAAATTAATTTCTATCCGGCATAAGCCTCCCCCAATGTTGTCTATATAGTTCTATTTTTGGCGTCATTATACCATTTATGGTTGAATTGGTTAAGATCGTCCATCAACCCATCTCTTTTTTGGACGTCCTCTTGGCCTCCTCTCGTCATTAAAACCATTTATTTGATATTTTGGTCCATCGTTGGTCTTCAATTCGTCCTGCCAGCTCCATTTTTATTGTTTTATTCGATGTATCACGTCAACTATGTTTGTTCTTCTTCTTATTTCATCGTTACTGATTCTTTGTATTGGTCGTATGTTTAAAATCCTTCGTTCCATTTTGGCTTGGCAGATTCTCAGTTTATCATGTTGATTTGATGTTAGTCCAAGAGTTTGCATCCCATATGTCAAAATCGGTAGAGTTGTAGAGTCCAATATGTTTTTTCTTGTGTCATTGCTTAATTTCGATTTCTTTATTTCGTTTAAGCTCCAATATTGTTTCCATCCATTAGAATCTCGTTTTTCACTTTCTTTAAGTGGAAAACACAGTTACTTTTCTGTTAGCGCTGACTCCTTTACGCTACTATAATTTCGATTGTACTTTGACTGATGTCTGTCATTTTGGTTATCAGCTGTTAGAAAATTTGTTTGTTTTCATTAAAAACTATTTGAAATCAACAATTTTCCCAATAGACAAAAAAAATTTAATTAAATAGGAAAATTCACATTTTCAACCATTTTTACATTTTTACCCGCACTAATATTTATTTATCATTAAAACAATTTTTTTTTTCACAAAATAATGACTTAATTTCTGAAAATTCTCGCAAACAAAAAAACAACTAAATCATCCGTAGCAAAAAGAAGTAGAAAACATGTCGCTTAAACATATCCATATCAACAAAAAGTAGAAAATATTCCAACTTTTACAACTGCTTTTGCCAAGTTACGTATATGTTCCGTTCTCTTTGCGTATGTCTAATTGAAGGTTGAGCGAAAAAGCTATATTGTGATAGGTTGTAAGCGATTCCTATGGTTCAACTTTAGACGTCACTCAACGCTAACACTTGTGTTTTCAGCTTATCTTCTTGGTTTTTGAAGAACAATGTTAATCTGCAAATCTTTAATAATTTAAATACTCCCTCCGTACTTGTACCTATACCATATTATATTAGTTGCTATTTTTTTTAAATATTTTTTTTTGCATTTTAAATACTTTTTTATAAAATGTGCCAAAACACAACTTTTGCGCTCGATTTCAATTTAGCTGCCATATAATGAAATAAAGTGCTCTCCATACGCTTTCATATGACATAAGTTTCATCACTTTTGAGCAATGTTGAAAGTGGGTCCAAAATGCCTTTTGAATGATTTTTAGTTAAGTTAGGTAGAAAAATACTAGGTGTAATGGTTTGTTCGATGCCCAGCCTATTCCACTTTAAAAAACAGAAAGTTTCTTGCGAGAAATTGACAAATCCTCGAAAGTATGAAAAACTGCTTCTCGTCTTAGCCGCTTGGATTCGGCAGAAAATTGTAGGTCCCCTCCATTCCATTAATTTGTGGCACTTTTTCTTAAAATCCCGGGAGGCCCTTTGACTCCCAGTCCGCCCCTGCTTACAACATTTGTTCTAAGGGACAGTTGTTGAAGGTGATAAGATATTTAAATTAACGTTAATCAGTCTAGAGGTAGGATTAACTTACCGAAACAACTTAAATATAATAATGGAAAAGGGTTGACTTGGTAAGCTTTTATCTTGTTCTAATTATGGGATCTTTGAGGTTAAGGTCTTAGAATTCAAGTAAAATCTTAGGCTTGAAATGTATGTCACAAAACTTTACCTAGCCAATGCGATTAACCTAGAATAAGCATAGGTACCAATATACTTGAACTTCTTTAATAAACTTATAGATTTAGTTCTAATGTTCAGATGTTCAAGGTTAAGGTCCTTGCAATTAAAATGTTAGGGTTCATTTAAAGCAGCTTATACACGATTAAATTTGGTTGTCAACTCAGCTGTCAACTTAATTGGTGATTGGCTTTTCATATACTCAGATAAAAGAATACTGCTTAGCTGTCAAAACCATTATTATTGTCTTAAGAAATTACACGACTCGAGTTTATTACATTTATTAAAAGATGAGTTTAAATGCAAAATATTATAGAATAAAGACAATTAGGTAAATCAAGTTTGCATTGAGTTTGAGCTACACATCAAATCTATATAAATAAAAATGTAAATGTACGTTTGTTCCTTACCGCTATTCTCCGAAAGTTCTTCACCGATTGCTTTAAAATATTGACACAATGTTGCATTCGAATACGAGCAGGTTTGTACATACTCAAAACAAGAAAAAAAAAAACAGTGGGATATGTTGTGCATGAAAGCAACACCCGCTATTCTAGATCTCAGCAATCTCAGTTTCAGACATACATACATATGTATAATTACTCAGAAATTTTTTTAAGTTTTGCTGTCAAAATTGTTAACTATACGTCAAGGGAAAAGCAAAGTTTATGAGTGAACTCTTTACCGCTCTGTGCTGAAGGAAGATGGTACCTTACATATAGCTAACCCAATTTCCATGTGCTGGATCGCGATTGGAATGATTTGAAAAGAATAACCTCCGATTTTAAAGTTATTCTTTAATATCATTCTCTTTCAATTTCAACTTGAAATTCTAATTGTGAAGTATGCCATGTGTGGATTTTTTTCATTCCGCATGTTCGAAAGTCTGAACGGATTATGTTGTGAGATACTAGCCGCGTTTTATTATCCTCGGATCGGGGTCGGGGTTATCTTTAAACACGTAATACAAGAACAACATTGTATCGCGGTTTAGATTGAGGTGTCAATTATGTATCCAGAAATTAGTTTTTAATTTTAAGCCTAGTACGCTGCTGATGCGAAACGAAAATTTCCTGTTATCTCATAACAGACAACGAAACGCTTGCGAAGACACAACGGAAAATATCCTTGGAGACTTTCATTAATTCCAAAAACAAAATCAAACATAAACGAAAAAAATCAGAGAAACCCATGAAATAGGAAAATGATAAACAAAAAAACGCACAAATAAATCTAAAATGTCATTTTTCCGCACACAATAAATAGTCTGTATAATTAATTCAGTGCGAAAAAGGAGCGGAGACTTCTCCAAATAATCTGCTACAATTATGAATTTCGCTCTTCGAACAGCGTACTGCAAAACGAAAAACAGAACGAACGTTGTGTCATTTTTGTATGGGATTTTTCGTTTCGCATCAGCAGCGTACTAAGCTTTATGGGTATGATGGCTTTTCTGTTTTGCAAATGGTAAGGTAGTCCGAAATAGAATAGTAAAGAAAAAAGACAGTACCTATCTACATGAAACCCAAGCAAAAAAGAGATGGACATACAACACTGTTTTCATTAGAATCCATATGGCATTATTTTCACGGGGTAAAACTATATGTGTTATTGGCGATAATAAAACGTAGCTACTATTTTTTAACGCTGACATAGGTTACGGGCTCAAGAAGCTCAGCGAAGCGGATGGGTAACATCTATTAGAATTATAATGACATTTTTGAAACCCGGGGAATCGAGGACTTTTCACATTCATTTCAAAGTACTTGCGTAGCAAATTAATTTTTTTGTTTTCGAACCGCAACACTTTTGGTGCTAATATAAAAGTAAAATAAATGTATGCATAGCGAGTGGTGCTTGGATTCCCAGATTCTAGAGTTCCGAATATGAAATAAGCTGGCAGATTTAACCATTGGGGTGATTGTCATTGCCTGCCTAACAAAGAACACTGTAATATTATTTATTTATATTTTCTTTTTTAAAATTTTAAATTTTGTACGATAATTGGGTTTTCAAGACCGTGTGAAGCAGGGGCGGGTCAGCTAGTTATTTATAAATTTGGTCTCGCGTTATATTTGGTCTCAATTATATAGTAAGTATTTTTCAAGTCCTACCACTCAGAGCACCCGATTTGAAACTCAGAACCGTTGCAAAATCGTGACGCTGAATTTTGTAATTCGTGACGGGAATTTGTATGTCGGTTTGACATGTCACTGACAGCTCCATAGAAAAATTTTTTACCCCCATGCCGCAAAAGAAGTTTTACTTCAAAAATAGAAATAATAGTTACTTTGATTCCATGAAGACAGAATTATCATTATGCACGAGATAGTTCCTTGAACAAAAAAAAACAAACAGATCTTTTTTTGTTGAAAACGACAGCCAACATTGATTTTTCGGAAGTTCATGCTATAGGTAGTTCCAATACAATGTCCGAAAGTTAACACTTACCTACTGCTGCAAATACATCATTACATCGCATCGGCCGGCGGCGGCGGCATCAATAGCGGTTAGTGATGTTTTCATAAGAGCGAAAAGATAATTACTTTTTTTACAACCAACGTTTTTTTAAGGAAGCAAAGTTGTTTCATGTTGTGTACTTAAGCTGATTTTTATTACCTACCAGTAATAATGATTGTTAACAAAAAACAACATCACATAAAGTCAAAGACTCTTTAATTGCAATACAAATACATTAAACCAATATTTTATTCACAACAACAAATTAAACTGAAGAGGTATAGATTATAACGTGAACCACATACAGATTATTACAACATAATGAATATTAATGACAGTGTCAGCGTGAATTATTAATAATTCGTGCATTTCACTGTATGCAAATTAACCCGATAAAGCAGTTATTTTCCCGTTTATTTATACTGTTATATTAAATTGTTGGATCATAGGTATCTACATTAATGTTATACTATTAATGAACTTCAAACAATTTTTTTTAATGTTTTTTTTTCAACAAGTATGTTACTTTATATTAAATGCACTGAAACAAGCGGAAATAGTAATATAATAATATTATAGGAGGGTTTCCTTCAAAAGTGAAAAAAACAGAAAATAAAGTAAGTGCCATACCTATAAAATACATATAAAACCGACGAAGACTCTTATTCCTATATTCAATTTAGATTCTTTGTCATCTTTTAACACATAATACAACAAAAACTTTGGATCTTACTCTGTATCTGAATCCGAAAACAAGTTTTTACCCAGTCGGTAGGGAGTACAAATTGTAGTGTAAAAAAAAAGTATCTATACATGAAAAATAAACAAACATAAGAAAAAAGAGAAGATTAGGATCCGTATTTTTTTATTTTCATGGGATGATCCTGATCCAAATCCGTATATAATAAAACTCGGCTTTTATGTAATGTATATGTAGGTACTATAGGTCAAGTTTTGGATTCGTTAAAAATAGAATTTGAGATTTCAATAAAAAATTATATTACATGATAAAATCTTCTGTCTGTCTGTATGTACCCATAGGCGTCTTTAGACATTTGGGGGCCCCCTGCACTTTAAACATTTTTCTTTAGGTTGTGATCCATTTTTTTTTTTAAATGATATCACACACAAATGGTTTTAGTTTCTAAGTGAAAAGTTATTGGACCACAATTTTAAACAATATTCTAGTTCTAAAACTGCCGATGAGCTGAAAATATTGAAAAGAGCAAAAATTTCCAATAAATACAAATGTTACAAAAGAGGGTAGTTTTATAAATATAGGTACTTTTAGGGTGGTATTCATCGAGCATACTAATAGCGGTATTAAAGTTAAGAGTCTATTAGTTTTAAATTTTTGGGTCCTATTCACCAAGCTCTAATAGGCTCTGGGTTTCGCTAAGTAGATATTTCGAAATATTAGTGTTTGGACCTGATGAACGTACCCCTTTCGAACATGTCAAAGACGATTGTGAATCGTGAGCGTACCCCTTTCGAACATGTCATTGTGAACGTCGGTTTTCATTTCAGTTGTTTTCCTTGCAATGTGCATATAATGTATCAACAAATTTAAAACTTATTTTGAAAATAATAATCATAAGTAAGTTTTTCCTGTCAAGATTTAACAATAATTTAGATTTATCAGCTGAGCATTCAGGTAGGAAGAGTTTGGAGCATTTCTGTCTGGAGGTGAAATTATTGCGTTCTACATTGTGATTTCGAAAAGTTTCGAAGTTACTTCTGATATCCTCCGATAGGTTTTGCTCTCAACTTAATAGTGGTCAGAACCACTATTAACTTTTGAGAGCGCTCGCAAATCAGCACTAATATACGTTGATGAATAGGTTTACGAAGCTATTAACCTAATACTGTTCGATGAATACCACCCTTAATAAATAGAAATATATGGTTTGCACTTAAAAAAAGATTTACTTTCCTGACTATTTCTTGCAGCATATCATTTTCTTATTAACATAGTCTATAGACTGTTGAGTCTCTCTTGGAGGATTTTACTCCTTAGTACATTTTTTATTCTTTTTAATTTAGAAAAAGGACGCTCCCCACTGCAATTTGTCACGATCATGGGTATATCTTCAATTCTGTCCACTTCTATAAGATCATATAGTTTTGAAATTGTAATTGTATCGTCACTTTCAGATGTCTTTCTCTTCGGCACAATTATGTCCTTGTGGCAAATCTTAGCAAATTCTTGGCATCCTTTTTGCAATTCTTTTGAATTTAAAGTTGTTAAGCGATTCAAAAAACCAAATACTTGACTAATTTCATTATAAGAATTTGAACGGAGTTTTAGTTGCAATTTTGGAGTGTCAATAATGGGAAATAAAATTGATACTCTAAACTTGCCATTGAGCTGAACAGATGGGGCGAAGCTAAAAAAATTCGGTGCAACATCAATTGTTATGGTTTTCTTTTGAAGACTTCTGCTTGTTTTGTCGATTTTTTACAATATTAGTACTCCATATTTCCATGAGAATAATAAACTAATAAACTCTAGTTTCCCACATCATGATAGTACGTAGAAATTAATATACAATGCTATTATTCCGAAATTGTTGGGGGGATTTTCAAAAAAAAACAATATAATACAATAAACAAACCATTCAAGTGGGAAATTTTGGAAACAAAATTTTTAGGGATATTTTCGTTTGGAGTGAAAAAAAGGCAACACAAACCATTTTGGTCATACCACAACAAATAATACAACACACACTAATTATAACACACATACGCAATCATGAAGTCATGGCGCCTTGAAAAAAGTATTGAGAAAAAAGACTGCAAGTATGACTTTGTGTCACATGTTTACAAATTTACATGTTCATGGAAGATGGATGTGAATATTATCTTTGATTTCAACTTGTATTAGTACAGGCAACGGGGAATTATCTGAGAAAAGTTTTGAAGTGGTCTAAGTTTGAATGCAGTATTGTAGGGTGGTTGATTTTGAGTATAAATCAGAGTTTACGGGATATTCGCGTTATCTTGAAAATAAGATTTTTTTATTTTTTGCCTTTGTTCTCCGTTTGTTCTACTTTTTATGAAAAAAAGATTTGATACTTTTTTGTTACAATTTATATTATCTACAAATCCATAATATGTATACAACATTTATGCATAGAGCAAATAACTTAGAAGTTATTAACAAAAAAAATTTCAGGTGGAATATTTTTATTGAATCTGATTGTGTAAGAAGGTAGTATAAGTTGGGTCAATACAAGAAAAAAATCGCTTGGGAGGGGGTTTATCTCCCCCCATTCAGGAGGAAGGGGCAATTAAAAAAAATAACTTAAATCAAAAAAATTCAATTTTCTCAAAAATTATAAGACTTTCAAGCATCCAGTTTTTAGTGTTTGATTAAAAATTTATTAGAACATTGAATATTAGAAACAAAAATAGTACTTCATAAGGTAAAATTAAAAAAAAAAAAACAGATTGAATATTTTTCATTTTTTTGTTTAATTTTAGGTTTGAAAATAAATTTTTAAAAAACTTAAAAATAAGATAAAAGAATAGAATTTTAACTAAAGCATGACATTAGAAGTGTTGCAGTTGTTATTAAAAAAAATATTTTATATTCAAAGTTATTTTTTTTTAACTGCCCCTCCTGCCTGAATGGGAGGAGATATACCCCCTCTCCTATACGATTTTTTTCTTACCTTGACTCAGCCTATACAACTTTCTATACACAATCGGATGCAATCAAAATATTCCATCTGAAATTTCTCGACTTTGCAATAAAATAGCCTTTTTGGTGAACTTCAAATATTCATAGTGTGACGTCAAAAATTGTCAAAAATTAATAAACAGTATAACATTTTGTTTGCTAAAATATTTTCTAAGAAAAAATATTTAATATTTTGAAAATGTCCCCAAACTTTTACAAGTTTTTCGTTAATAACTTCTAAGTTATTTTGTAGATAATATAAATTGCAACACAAAAGTATTTAATCTTTTTTTCATAAAAAGTAGCACAAATGGAGAAAAACGGCAAAAAACAAAAAAACTTGATTTCAAGATAACGGGAATTTCCAGCAAACTCTGATTTATACTCAAAATCAACCCCCCTACACTGCATTCAAACTTGGGCCACTTCAAAACTTTTCTCAGATGGTATGAAAATTACTCCTTGCCTGTACTACTATCCTTTTGTTTGGCGTAAATATGGCCCTTTCTTTTCTTAAACACTTACAGCCCAATTAATAAAAAAGCACCATCCGCTCGTAAATACACGTTTTACCTAACACATGGATAGTGGACTTATCCGTTTGATAAAATAAAATATTAATAAACTTATTCTGTCTTCATTTTATCGGTTCACTGAATAACACCGAAAAGTAGGCAGCACTTCCCTAAATTGTACTACATATTCAAGTAGTTCTTTCATTTTTGAAAGCTAACTGTCATATCAGTCAGCTTTAAATTGAATTGTGAACGGTAAAGTTATCCGCTCGTTGAACACCAAAATTGGTGAGATAAGTTATCCGCTCATTGCCAAATGTCATGTAAGGCTAATACACGTTTATTATTAAGAATTATAAGTTAAAACATGTGTTAGTGTTGTTTCATGTCTATTTGGTAATTATTAATAGGTCTGTTAGAAAAATAATACATGGTACAACACCCACGCAATTAAGTTGAGATTCTATAAATTATGTATGTAGATAAGTATTTACAAAATGTTGATTAAATTTGTAACCACAATGTTATAAGCACTTGAAATAAATTCAATCGCAATATTGCAAATCTTTACTATCAAAATCGTATGGTATTCCCCAGCCCATGCCTAAAGACGCCTATGTATGTACCTCGACCTATACAGCTTAAGACATTGAAGCCATTTTCTTCAAATTTCGAGCACAGGGTATTTATTTGATTCCCTAGAGGCGAAATTGAAATTTTGTTTTTAGCTTCAAAAATTACGTTACGATAGAACAGGGGCGGACTGGGAGTCAAAAAAACCTCCCGTTACTTTTAGAAAAGCACAAAATAGTAAAATGAGTAGAACGAGTGAAAAATATTTAGATTCGAAAACGACGATACAAATTGTAACGTTGTTAACGAAAAATGTAACTTGGTTTTTGAAAACATTGGTACAATAATGCAAATTTTATAAGCTATGTTTCCTACTTCTATCGAAACTTCGAAAATACTCACAGCAATCGAAATATCTTTCTGTTTCTGCGACTCTGAAATTGTATGTAAAAGCTTGAACTGAAAGTATTTCAAAAACCTATAGAATATAAAGTTTACTAAGAGCAATGTGGGGACCTCCTTAGGTTACCAATGGGGCCACAATAGCTCAAAATTTAGTGTGGCAACCCCAACAATAGTTTCGTTTAAAGTGTCTGCGAGTACTGTGATCGCTCCAAACAGCACAATACTATTTCTAAGAGTCATCAATAAAGTTGTACGGGCCTTTTGTGGGCGCTTTGAGGATACAAAAGCTAAATTTTAACAGTTGGGGCCTCATAAGTCATAACATAGTTTTTCTCTAAATTAACTGAAACTATCTATGTAAATCTATATAAATACAGCACGTATTGTTTACAAAGAATTTCCCTTTAAATAATTATCTAACATTACTGTGGGAGCCTTCGCAAGACCTCCTTGTGCGAGACAAACAGATTTATGTTCATTGCAGTTAAGGAACTGAGCTGTGAGAAATTCCTTGCCACGAAAGCTGTATATTTACTGCAAGTTCCACAGAAATCCAATTTTGTATTTTTTGGAGGTTTTTTAATCCATCGTCATCGTAGCCATCCTTCGATGGAATTTGACAGTTGATAGCTTGACAGATACGTGACAACCTATATTTTGAGGCATAGAGAATAATTCGTTCCAAATGTCAAAAACAATTTTCCGGAGCAGAAAAAAAATTGTTCGTATTTTCAGAGGTTTATTTTTTTATCTATCTTCTTCGTAGCCATCCTGTGATGGAATTTGACAAATAGGGGACAAATTATATTTTGAAGCATAGAGACTATTTCGTCCCAATTGGACTGCACTAAAAAACCAAACAAGGGAAATAAATTTTATATTACCTTTGCAAAAATCCAAAATTTAATTTTTAAGATGTAGATTTTATTAAACTAGTGAACTAGAAGAAAATAGTTCAGTAAATATTTTTGAACTCAACTGAGCGCTCTTTGAAGTGAACTAAGACGCACACGCATGTATATACATGTAGAACAGTATATACTTACAGTATACATACAAATATTTATACTCTACATTGGTTAAAACCCATCATCTCAATTATATCCCACCTGCAATGTGCATGCAGAAAGTCCTACGACTCAGTGCCTTGAAAACTTTGTGAAGAATTTCTATTACCTATATATATATTTTGTTACCTTGATAACCATTTGCCATACCTAACATGCAATTGATTGCTTTTACCAATACCTACATTGTATTTATTTCTAATGGGATGGGAAAGAGCTGAACAGTGACATTTTCAACTTACATATTTTATCATGACTGTCACCTTATCACAAAAAAAAAAACGAGTTTACTGCTCCTTACGTAGGTATGTAAAAGAATTATAATAATGCATAGAAAAATGTCTTCATTGAATAAGTGAAGGGGTCATCATTAAAAATATTGCTTGTTGACACTTCAAACCAAAGAACCATGCGCCGAACTTCCACGAAACAAGCGAAGCCTAAAAAAGCAATCACTTACAAGTTTTGAACTTTGCAAACCAAGTAGGTAGTCTAGCATTAGTTAGTCAAGAAGAACACAATGTCACGACTTAATTTGTTTAAAACCTACAGTTATATAGAACGGAGTTTCTTTGTTTTAGATGATGTCTGAACCAACTATACCTAGATAAGTAAACTCCTTAAAATCCAATTATCGTAAAAACAGAACGTACACATTTGATGAAAACTTGTCTGCAAAAAACGAAGACTGTACCATCACTATCCCGTGGATATGATATAAACTCTGCATAAATAGCTAAGATTGGTGGTTAATGCATCAGGGATGCATTTAGTTTTTAAATATTTCCGGGCCTCGCTCGTATTAAAAAAGAAGTTGGATGTTCTTTGAGTTCTTTGAGTTTTATTTTAAAATTTAAATTATTACAATTTATGATGACTACTCTGAGTTAATGGTAGGTATAGATACGTCCGATAAAATTACAGAAAAGGTGTGCCGGTGGTCCAACTCAAAATCTCAAATGATGTACTTCATACGAGAATGAATCAGGAACACATACACAGATAAAAAAGTACTACATAAAATAGAAGAAAAGTAATAAGATTTCTCATTGGTTTTCATCCAAGAAGAAAGTCTTATTAAAACTATAGATAAAATCTTATTAAAATCTCTATGACCATTTTATAGGATTTCCATATACTTTTAAGAAGATGTCTTATTGGTTTTTAATATGATTGCTTCTTAAAACAATAAGAAAACTTATTCAAAAGTATTAGCAAATCTCTTAAAACCAAAAAGAAGATCTTATTGATAGTATGTGAAAATCTTTTTAGAACAATAAGATGATCTAATTAAAAGAATATGAAAAACGCTTTGAATCAATACGAAGAACTTATTGAAAGTATGTGAACATTTTTTAGAACTAATGAAAATGTCTTATTAAAAATCGGTTTGATAACCTGAAATTAAAATATTTTAAAATTATCTTATATAAAATTCATTTAATGAATCGACGCAAAACATAATTTATTTTCACATTATTTATTATTTACTGTTTTTTTTTATAAAAAAGTAACATAAAATATATTAGATAAGTAGTTTATGTAACTCTTAAACTGCTAATAGGAAAATAAATAAATAATATTAAAATTTACTATAACACCCAAAAATCGCTTTGGCCCTTGACCCATTGTTCCACAATTAGCTCTCTGATTTGATGCGCACTGCCCTTTATTGCCAATATTTTTATAGGCAAACGACCTTAAGTCCATGTAAAATAAACAGTATGACTGGCACAAAGGAATAAAGATTCTATTAAAAAAATATATCAAAACTGCTAAAAAATTATACCAAAACTGCTTACCTCGTCCTTCTTCCACTTCCAAAGTTCAGATTGAAATTTAAATCGGTCGCCAAAGTAGCCGGAACTGTCGAAGTTGCTGAAAAATTTGTCGACGTCTTCCATATTAATTTTTTTCAGGACGTCAATAGGGTTAAATCCATAAATTTTCAGCAACGAGGATACGAGGACACTGAGTTTCCTCAACATCTTTATTATTCCATATTAAGGATGTAACTCATATTGTTTCATTATTATCTTCTATTTCACAACATATCGTTAACTTGTTTTTCTTAAACACTTACAAATATTTTGTTCTTTCAATATTCCGCACATCTTTAACTTGAAGAAGAACAACTGAACTGATGAGGTATTATTATTGTAGAAACGACATGAACATAACGGGATTATCACACACAAGTTAATAAGATTGACTTTTTAAAACCGATAAGTAATAATTTTTTCACATTATTCATATCATTTAATGAGATTTTCGCATAAATATTAATAAGAAAAAACTTATAGATTTAAGAAGATTTCCTTACAAGCCTTTATAGAAAAAATTTAATAAGATTGACTTTTTAAAATTGATAAGTAATAAGATTTTCACATTATTTATTATGATTTAATGCGATTTTTTATATAGAAAGAATAATTAAAACTTTTCGAAACTTCAATAAGATTTTCTTCATGAAATCAATAAGATTTCTGTATGAAATTATCTCATTATTCAATGCTTTTGATAAGATTTCTTAGTAAAGTACCTCAATAAGGCAATCTTATTGATTTTATGTTGTCCTTTTTTTCTCTGTGTAGCGGTATTATATAAAGAGACGTATTGTGAATAGATTCGCCTTGCGGTTCGAAAGGGCATTGAATGCATTGCGAGCAAAGCGCCATACAAACTAATGGGTCGAGAAGATAATGGTTTAGAGCACTGGAAAGAAATCAGCAATCTCGGCGAAGAGTGCATAGAGTTCAGAGAGATCTGAAATACAACTCCAGAGTTAAGAAACCATACGCGATGTCAAGTAGGTGCAGGAAAAGTACAGTTAAACGAGGGTTAACACACCAAATTTGCTGTCGAAGATTACAATTAAATAGAAAATATGTTTCGAACGAATTCAACCCCAAAACTAAAATGATCTAGCAGCAAAAAACTGGGTCTTATGATTAAAAAAAAATAATAAAATATTCAGAAGTAACACATTTAGTACAATTTACTAAAATGGAATGGTAATAATGGAATGAACTGATAATATCCAAATCTTGGCAGAAATTTATCGCGCCAGCAGGCAAGCAAACAAAAATTAAGCGCCTTAGGCAACAAAACAAACTTAGACCCTTGTGAGTACTCTGCGCAAAAAACCTTGATGTATCCACACAATTCTTGCAAAATGTAATAAACCGTTGCGGCTATCCGAATACCGAAGGAAAGAAAAAACCATATAAAATAAAAAAAAAAAACGAGTCCCAATCCCAACCAGTTACATTCTTCTTTTTTATGCGGATGTTATAGAAAAAAAAATGTATAAGAAAAAAAAACTGCACTTAACTTTCGCTTTCATTGGACGTTTGCTGTTGTTGCTAAGTTTAAAGTAAGGGGCATCTTCCACAGTTATTGTACAAGCCATTAATGCCACAAAGATTTAACATTTTGTTTTCGTTGTATTGATGTATCGATGAAATTCCAAGTACGCGGACATCGCCAACTTATGCCAGTGATGAGACATTATTTATAGTGTCATACAATATATGTAGTATGTACCCACATGCTTCAAATTAATGGCAGAGCAACAAAAACTGGGTATACGACGGCATAAGTTCAAGCAAAGTCCCTTCCAAACTCATAAACGATGTTATCAACATTTCATACTCGGTGTAAGTTTTCTTTTGCAAGAAATTGATAACTCTGAGGCATTCTTATGTACCTACCTACTCGTTCGGGGATTTTTGCATAATTTATTTTGAATGAAATTTTTAATTAATGGCTGACGAAACGGTTTGGACTCTGACAAAAATTTCAATTTTGTAATGGCCAAACAAATGTCACTATTCGAAGACTATCGTAATTTTTATTTGTTTTTATATACGGCTGAACCCGACAAGTGGCGAAACGATACGAGAAATGCACCAATTTGACTTTATTTAAATTATAAATAGTTCCAGTGGCACGATCGTGCTTTTTTTACACGAAAATTTCATGGTGAAACGTTGGCACGAAAAAATTCAATATCCCATGTTTTCGAGAAAAAGTGCATCAAAAGTACAACTTTTCTGAAAATAGGAATACCGAGGGAAACCACTTTAAATGCATGGCATCCCAACGCCCTCGATTTCCTGTTATACAAATATGGTTTCCACAGACGTCTAGGTAGCCGCAAAACCACCGACAGACGTCGCCGAAAATGCATTTTTTTTTTTGCGTTTGTAGACTTTTGGGAAACCACTTGAAATCGATGGCTTCCGAAATACCTCAACTCCCTGAGTGCGAATATGTCCGCGACAGACGTCTAAGTGGCCGCAAAACAAAATTAGATCACTAAATCAGAAAATTTCAGTGACAGACGCTTTGAGTTACGCCACACTGTTTAAATCCGTGAAATAAGTTTCGGATGTTATTATTATTTTGTCCGTTCGATTAAAGTGGTAACCTCTTCAAATCTAGCTTAATCAATAGGTTTTGACTTCCTGAAAATTTCGGTGACAGACGTTTTGAGTTACGCCAAACTATTAAAATCCGCTAAATAAGTTAATATGGAATTCTAAGAGTTATCTACTGATACGGATTCATAATTTAAATGGTTTTGTAAAATCAAATTGAAATTTAATGTGTTAAAAACAAGAATTATGTATAAAGGCAATAGAAATGATGATATTAACATACAAATAGACAATTCTGATATTGAGTGTGTTAAAAAAAATGAAATTGATTGTAAACTATACTCTAATGATCATGCACTTTATCAGCTGAATTTATAAACGCATTATAGCGAGTGCATACAGTTATGTATATACTTCTTATTAATGCCTCTAAACGTGAAAACGTTATTAATAAAACTTATGCAACTTGAATAGAGGTTTAAAAAGCTGTATAAGGATATTTTAGTATCAAAATATTACACCCACACACAACAATATAATACAAAGGTATTATAGGGAAGCACTTATTTTGGCAATATTTGAATTTCTCTTTAGTCCCCTTCTAATAATGGTTATTATGTACTTGTATACATTTTACAATCTATAATTCTAAATATGTTGTGTAATTTTTTTTAACGCGGCTAACGTATCCTATAATAACGGCGCGCGAAGGGCTATTGTAGGGATTGAACCCAAGCCTCTCTGAACCTTAAAAGTAAAATAGAATTGTTTTTTTAATGGATACTACCTCTTGCGAGAAATTGAATTTTATACTCTTAATAGTAGGTATAGGTACATAAGATGTGTCTCAAATTTGGAGATTTTTGATCACTTTCAGGGGAGGGCGCCGAATAATTTCAGACATTGGGAAATTAAGAGCTACCCTAACAGATATATATTATTCTCAATGAAAACACACGGTGAGTGAATGAAATACATAATTCTTTTAATTAATCAGAACTTTATGTTCCAAAATATTTAACTTTATTTTAATTTTACACACAACAAAAAAACACAAACAAAAATAATAATCTGAATAATATTAAAAGAAATTAAAAAGAATTCAATTGGGCATCGCAGCAGAATTTTTTTTTTATGAAAAGCTGAGATTTTTTTGCCAGTTTTGACTTTTGGAAGTAAAACGTAATACATTTCCTTTTTTTGGTACTTTTTTGACACAAGCCTCATATATAACTATTTATAAAAAGGGTTATTCATTTCGTGGTTTCAAGTTGGTAGCGCTGGCATTTGATACCTGTCAAACTGTCATTTGAAGTATCATAGTATTAGTTGAATGTTTGCCATTTACAATAATGGATCGCTTAGCAATTGAACAACGCGTTAAAATTATTAAAACTTACTACAAAAGTGGTGATTCAAACGTAGCCACTTTTCGCGCATTACGCGATGATTATGGTCATAATCGACCGACTACGCAAGCAATCGGTAACATTGTGAAGAAATTTGAAGAAAGTGGAAGCGCTACTCATGTTGTAAGGCCTATGCAACATAATAATGCACGCTAAGCGAAAATATTGCTGCTGCAAGTGTGATGCTACGAATTTATCGATTTTCCGGCGTTCGGAGCAATTGAATGTGTTGTACCGATTTTTTTTTGGCCGGCGATTGAAGATCATGACTTTGACGATATGTGGTTCCAACAAGACATGGAAATAAGCCACACAACATGACCAATTATGGCTTTATAGCGTGAGAAGTTTCCTGGTCGCGTAATTTCACGTTTTTGCGACGACAATTGGCCACCAAGATCATGCGAAAGACCTTGTTTATGCGGATAATCCCCGAACTCTAGACGCATTGAAAACCAACATTACTCAAGTTATGGCCGAAATAGCGCCCGAAATGTGCGAAAAAGTGGTTAAAAATTACATCAAAAGAATTGCATGCTGCGAATCTTCCCGAGGCGGCCATTTGAATGATATTGTTTTTCTCACTTAATGGCAAAGTCCAAACTTTATAATGAAATAAAATTTTCATCAAAAATGTATCGCTGTGTGTGTTATTTAGCTTTATTTTCGAAACCGAAAAATGAATGACCTTGTACGTTGTTTAATCTAAGAGATACATACCATTTTTTGGGAAACAGACCTATTCTCCAAGAGACGAGAAGAGTTTACTTCAATAAATCAACTCTCTCAAGAGAAGGATCAATTCGGATATTAAAGGGATCTAACAGGACCTTACTCTGCAACCTATATATCTGATGCACCGCGTTTCCGAAAGTGTGCTCCGCGGAAATATCGGGAAAATATCAAAATTCCATCAAACACACTAGTTAATTTTGTCCTTCTGAATTTGTCATTTTGATCGCAGCAAGCGAATTTGAAATGTTCATTTAAAAAATTTACCCGATTTGCCATTCCAGCATACTTGAGGTACATGAGAAATGAAAAAAGCATTTATGTATTCTTTATGTGAATGTGAAAACTACTTAACTTTCACGAATAAAAGTCACAAAATTTGCAAATGGATGAATCAACAGATGTTGCAGGGTTAGCCATTTTAAAAGTATTTGTGCGCTACCAATACCTACAGTCCTTTCAAGAAGACCTGCTTTTCTGCAAGCCGTTGCCAACTACTACAACTGGTGCTGAAATTTTTAAATTAATAGACGATATTTTCATTGTCAATGACATTCCATGGGTTAATTGCGTGGATGTGTGTACAGACGGTGCCAAGGCCATGACTCTCTTTGAAATGAGGGCTGAAGTCAGAACCTTCCTAATTGACGATGACTTTGTTTTGATCGACATGCTGTGTATTAAGAGCAGAGAGTTTTTTTTTTTTTTTTTTTTTTTTTTTCATTTCATTCATTTCATTTCATTTATTTCAAAAAATTATAAATAACAATGACACACAAGATTTAAATCTTTTTTAGTATCTAATGTCTTAAATTACTTAGTATAATCTTTAACTAAAAATGAATTATTTAATTTATTTAAATAAAAAAAAAAAATAACATCGTAAATTCAGTTCAATACAACAATACAATAATTAATAAGATACAAAAAATATAATAATTAATATTGAGTAGCAAGTTTAAAAGTTTAAAAATAGTTTTCCCTTAAAATCGGCAGGTGTGGTGGTTCGTTGCAATTCATGCGGAAGTCTATTCCACAAACGAATTGCAGAGACATAAAATGAGCGTTCAGCAATACTGTGCGAAAAACGCGGCAGAATTAATTTCAGCCCTCTATTCGATTGAGCAAATAATAATATTTCACTTAGGTAGCTAGGACATCTGTTGTGGATTACATTATGGATTTTCAGAATCAGCCTGAATTTTAAGTAGTCATCAAGGCTTATTCCAAACAGTGAGTTACGCAGCTGAGAAACACTGGTATGTCTTGAAATGGAATAAATAAATCGAATGCAGTCATTAAAAGCAACATTCAGTTTGCGCTTACATTCACAGTCCAAAACGGGATAGACAGAACTATTAAAACTGAAATAGGGCAAAATCAAAGATTTAACGAGGTGTTTTTTCATATTGGGTAAGAGCAAAGCTGAGGAAGATCTTAGTGAACGAAGGCCAGAGTAAATTCTTCTAACAACATCACTTACGGCATTACAGCAGGTTAGATTACTATTGATGTAATATCCCAAGTATTTAACATGACTCACATAAACAATAATTTCGTTATCAAGGATAACATTTGGAAAATCTAAGAGACTTAGTTGGTTTCTAGAACATATCATGGCCACAGACTTTGTTGGATTGAGACTCATACCATTATCAAATGACCAAGCAAGAATATAACACAAATCTTCATTTAATCGAGCTATACAATCCTCCATTAAACCTATAGGACGAGATATGTAAAGTGAAACGTCATCAGCATACAGATGCATTTGGCAACTAAGAGCAACGTCGGGAAGGTCATTTATAAATAGAGAAAACAATAAAGGACCCAATACTGAGCCTTGAGGAATTCCCTTATTTGTAACAACAGAATTAGATATGCCAACTTCCGTTTTAACTCGTTGAGTCCGATCTTTCAGATAGCTACACAATAGTTTGATCGAAGTATTAGAAAAGTTGAAATTTCTTTTGAGTTTTGAGAGCAGTATTGAATGGTCTATGTTATCAAATGCTTTAGAGAAATCTAAGAGTACTAAAATGCCAAACTTGTCTGAATCCAGAGCCTGACGGATGTCAGTTGTAACTTTGATTACTGCAGACTCACAACTGTGGTTACTACGAAATCCAGATTGCCATTTGGAAAGCTTGTCATTATTGTTCATATAGATTTGGATCTGTTCATGCATTACTTTTTCAAATACTTTACTTAGAAAACATAATATACTAATGGGCCTGTAATCAGTAGGTTCCAAAGGGTTGGCTTTTTTGGGAACTGGTAAAATATTGGCATTTTTCCAAACAGCAGGAAATTTGCAGCTGTAAATGCATTTATTAAAGATATGAAGTATGTAATTCAGTACTAAAGGGAGGATAAGTTTCACAAATTTCGGCGAAATGTCATCGGTACCAACGGAATTGGATTTGACTGAACGGATTGCACTTAAAATTTCGTTAATTCCTATACATTCGAACGAGAAAGGGTTTTCGCTCTCAGCCATCATAAAATAATCTCTCGGGTGATGAGAAATAGATGTAAGCGGGACCAAAGTAGAAGACATGATTGTAGAAGGAAACGGACAATTGATTACATTTTTATCTTCTTTGACACCTAATTTTTTAATATTATTCCATAGTTCTTTTGGACTGAGATTTGGGTCAAGTTTTTCTTGAAGATAAGTACGCTTGGAGTTGCGAATAAGAGAGGTTACATTATTTCGAGCAAAGGTAAACTGTCTTCTGTTGCGTTCAGTCGGATTTCTTTTGAATTTTCTATAGAAATGTTCCCGTTCCCTAATGAGAAGCTTAATGTTATGGCTGTACCATGGACATCTTTTTGCCTTTATTTGTTTAGTAACTAAGGGTATATAGGTTTCGAATAGTTGACATAATAAGTTGTTAAACATTGCAACTTTATTGTCAACATCTGGCAAGTAATATATCGCATCCCACTCAAACACATTAAAGTTCGCACTAATTTCATCAAAATTAAAGTCACGATAAGATCTGAAGCTTATAATCCTGTTACTATTTGTTCTCCCAACTTCGAACTGAAAAGAGCAAAAGATAAAGTCATGGATAAAGTCTGAAGTTGGCCTGATTTGATCATTTCCCATTATTCTATTACTTGAACTAGTCAAAAACATATCTAGCAGAGATGGGTTTGTATCAGATTTAAAACAAGTTGGCCAAGCAGTATTCGAGTTGGCTATTTAAATTGGCGTATCTAGCCGATATTTTTAAAAAAACTAAATGATTTTAGTTTTAAAGGCCAGTGATAAAGTAGAAGCATTTAAAAAGAAAATCCAATTTTGGGCTAAATCTATGAAAAATCGAAACCTTGGCAGCTTCCCAACGGTTAACGAATTTAAAGAGGAAATAAATTTGGACATTCCCGAAGCTATTTTAAATGAGTTCCATGTTCTCCTGTTAGGTTTGCTCGATAGCTTCCACTGCTATTTTCCGGAAGAAATGCCACTCAAATATTAAGGAAAACGTGTGGGTTGCAAACCCATATTACTTTGCCGCGTTTGAAAAGCCAAATTCCCTGACATCGTTGGAATTTGAGTGCTTGATTGATATGATATCAGATTCTTCGATAAAGGAAAATTTTGAAACGAAGAAGTCTGTCAGACAAACAACGCAAAAGTTATTCTTCTGCCATTTGCAACAACATACATGTGCGAATGTCGGCCTACGTTGGAACCAAAACAAAATATAGGTCCCGTCTTGATGCAGAGCCAGATATTCGGTTGCAGTTGTCCCAAACTCAACCAGATATACAGGCACATGGTTCTCACGAAAGAAAAAAAGATATATATTTAAATACCGTATTATGTACCTACATGTATATAATATTATTATTTTCCGTTTTTTTTATTAATTCACCTTATTATTGTTTTTCGTTTAAGTAACTTCATTTTTGAATTAAATAAAATTTAAACAAAAATTGAAAAACAATTACTGAATTTTCTACATTCATTTATATCTAACTGCGAAAAATGGCATACGCGAGAAATTTCTCGCCTGAAAAGTGCTCCGCGACTAAAAAAGATTGGGAACCGCTGCACTATAACAAATAGAAACCAGCACATGGAAGACTAGACTAAATTTATTCTCTTTTTATGTTAAAAATCATTAAAATTGTCAAACTACTTCCTTAACAAAAAAACAATACAAACATAATATGTATATGCCAGTAAGACGCAGGGTCTTATAAATTAGGCAATGTTAGAAGGAATAGAAGGATAGGATAGATTTTTGTTGGCACAGTGGATTGAGAAATTAAGTTTTGATTATCTCATTAAGGCCCGTTTGCTGATACTACACATAACGATTTAAGTTGTCATGTCAGAAAGTGATACTTAAGAAAGTGTAGTATCAGCAAACCTACCTAAATCCCAGTGGTGTTGAGGGAATATAGAAATGAATGCTGCCTAGACTGGGGATCGAACCCACACATCCGCCGGGGCCACCCCTTTTGTGTTGTAAATCATTATAAAATTGCTAAAAACTAATTAATCGAATAATTCTAAAAATTCTATTTAATGTTTGCAAAGTTTAAAATCTTATTTATTCAAAAATTGTTAAATTATGTAAAATCTTTAAAACTATCAATCTATACCATTTATTTGCAATTTGAAGAAAATTTAATGATACAGATAAAATTAATTTTAACTAACAATTGGCAGTTTCAGTCGGGTAACTAAATATACTTACTATGCAACGTTGAATAGAGGCTACATAAAACCCCATGCAGTGCATCTAAACAAAAATCTGTTAAATAATACTGTTATGTATAAGTACAAAAAATTCTAAAAAAAATGATATAGACAATGATTTTCAAAAAATATATATATATAACAAGAAAAGGCATGAGACGTCGTACAACGTCTCTTTATAGAAGATAAAGAATTGGAATGGATGAGTAAAATTTAATTTATTATTAATTTTTATATTTAAGCTTAAAAATGGATTTTATATACTATTTATTTCTAAGAAATTTGCAATATTATGTTGATAACAATCACAACCTAAGAAATGTAAGTAGAAAAATAGTTCTCAAAATAATATTTTGTATGAGGGAAAACAAATTTTTAATAATTTGGATGTTAATATTAAAATGGAAACTAATATTAATTTATAGAAAAACGAATTGTGCAGCATATTATATTTTTCTATACATACATATATTATGAATTGAATAAATAACCATTTTTCCTAACGAAAAACTCTGAGATATAGACCAGCTTTAGACCAGTAGACCGCCAAGAATCCCAGCACGGAACCCTGACTGAAACGGATGCTGCCAATTGTTTGTATTTATAAAGTGAATAATGATTTCGTCATTTTATCAAAACTTTACCACATCAGTTTCTAGATAAATAACCCATATTTAAGTTGGCATATTTCGTTATTCCAAACCTCTACTTTCAATATTTTTTTTTAATTTGCCCCTCCCACCTAAAGGGGTGGACAAATACAGGGGGCCGATATCTTAAAATCATGCACATATAATGTAGGTATCGACAACAAAAAAAATTGATGGATTTATCACAAAACATAATTTTTTAACTAAGCCGGCCAACTATATATATAAAAGTAAGACCCTTTTCTCTTCCAAATGGTTTATTTCCGAAACGGTTATTTTTATGAAAAAGATTATGTTAATTTTTTGTTGTAGTAAATCTTCCAAGCTACAAATTAGTCTTCGACATTTTGTTTGTACAACTTACCATTTGGGATTTATTCCTGAAAAACCATTTTGGGGGCCTTCAACCCCCCGTAAGATTGTTAGCGGCGCTAATATCGATGGGGACTTTTGACAGTTTCTTAAGAACACCATGAGGAAATTATATACCAGAATCCAGCTTTCCGGTGATTATTTCCTAAATGGGCTGTTTTTTTGGTTTTATTGACTGGACTATAATATGATATTGCTATCCAAAAATAAATTGTATATATATACGGTTTTACCAGTCAGCTCTTCTGAAGATTTACGGAAAATCGCGGAAAATTGAACTCCAGAAAACCAATATTAAAAAAGTTAATTTTAATATTTTAATATGAGAAGCAATAAACCCTTTTAAGCCTTTACTTCGTATAAATATGTAAATATCTTCTTTGACCCAAGGCAGTTGGTCTACACAAATAAGCATAGAGTTCTCATAATCATTTCAATATATTATGTAATGTGTTCGTATATCGGCTCTCAATATAATATGAATCTCCAATTCAAAATGTTTAAGAGAAAATGATTAATCTATGGCGCCAGTTTAAGGCATAATGAACTCCGTCAACCCTAATAACATCAACAATTGGAGCTATAGTGATACATATGCATATTTCCAAAATCAAGAAACAAATTAAAACAAAAAATACCACACCCCATTAAAATAGCCAACTATATAAATACTTTTCTTTCCTTTCCTCCCAAAGTGCCCTCGTCATTTTATTTTATCCTGTTAATGGTTGGTGGGTACTTTGGTAGTTGGTATACCTACAATAAAGGGCTTCTATAAAAATAAAGCAATTTCAGTTTAATAAAACACTATACAAAATAATAACACATTTTATATCGGTGTTGTACCTATAGTTAAAGTGTTAAATTCCATTAGACTTTCTTAATTTATTTATATTTTAGAGATAACTTAAGTGCTTTTGTAATTCCATTTTGTCAGTTCTAATGATTTCTATCACTTTTAAATCATTTTAGGTGACGGCTATTAAATGTTAAGTATATGCAATGGTTGTCGGTTGTTATCACTATTAACTTAAAGAGTATAGAAACTGAAATATCTAAGTGGAAATAACTAACAATATAAATATTTAATTTAATGGAAAGCATAAAGGAAGTAAATTTAGAGTATTGAGGAAGTTTTTAAATTTTTTTTTGAATTATATTTTCATAATTTTCTCAAGTCTCTTGTATTGCTGTAACCTTAATTCACAATTTTGTTTATAATATGATATAAAACATGTTATCATATTTAACTCTTTAATCAATAAATATTTCGTTTTTAATGACACAAGAAGTTTTCATCAAAATTCTCGAAACTTTTAGCAAGGAAGTATCGTCGATTAACTCAATCAAATTAATTGAGGGTCTAATAGAAATAGAAAAAATCGATTTTCATTATTTCTGTTTAGGTAAGGAGGTGTGTTTAATGTTTATGTTAAAGCTTCGATATAAACTACAAAAGTGGTGACTGTAGTGAAATGGAGAAAATTACTCATTGGAACTTTGAACAGCAACAAATTAAAAAAATCCCCGATGGTAACATTGTTCTTGTTGATTGTGGATTGTTTTCAATTCAATTCAATTCGGTCCGTCAACACTTATTACGATCCCTTTTTATGGGAATTTCTGATCTAAAATAAACTAAAAGGGAAAAAGGGATTTTTGTTGAAAAAGAAAATTGTACAAAAAAAGTACGAAAAATCCAATACAAAAATAACACAGCTAAACCATAAACGAAAAACAGTCATTCTAATTTTTGTTCTGCAGTAACTATAAATTATCAAAATTGTAGAAGAATATTTGAATAAGTCTCCATATTTTTCCCCACACATTAATTTGAATTTTATCGGGTTTGTTTTAATTGTTCGTATTTACTTCTATGTTTTTATTTTTGTCTTTTTTTTGCTACCGATGTGGAATGCATATTTGCCTCTTAATTACAATGAAATATGTATTTTTTAAATTTATTTTGTCTTGAGAGAATTGTGAGATATTTATTAGAAAGGGATGGGAAAAAAGGGATTTTTTGGGTTACACTGTGGGTAAACTTGCTCCCAAAGTCTGACATCACTGTTCCATCTCAATTTTATCTATTTGAGCATCATAAGTCTTTAAGCGTCCAGGGGTCTTTAACAGAATGCTATATAAAAGTATTTTTATAATAACAGTGAATGTATACAAGTGAAACACTTATGAAACATTTGTTAAGCATTTTGTTATTTCGCATTCTATTGTTTTGCACATCACGTTTCGTTTTTAAATGATTTGGCAAATTAGCCTTTCGCATTTTTATTTTTTTTTTAGTTCTTAGTTTGATCTGATTTTTGAATTTCCGCAATTTTTTATTTGGCATTTTGTAGTTTTGTAGAGTAAACGTGGTGCGAAACGGATCCATGGTTGCTTGAATTACTCTGCTGGGCGAATATGTCGACCGAATGTTGGACGCAGCCAATATTTTGGTAATAAATGTGCACGATTTGCAAACGTTGTTCAGGAGTAAGTCTATTCATTATAAAATGACAAACCAAACTGAGCATTAATCAAGTGACAGCTGTCAAAAAGACCATCTCCGAAAAAAGCATTGCCAGATTGAAAACCACATGTCTAAAAAAAACACCCTTTATATGGCAAGTTATGGATTCGTAAAAAAAATTGAACTTGTGATTTTAGTCGAAGTTAACATTACGATGATAGCGAAGACGAAAAAAGTGGGTCTCGCAATCCTGTCCGTCTGTCTATCTGTCCTTTCGGCTGTAGCCTAAACGGATCGGTCGATTTTCTTCAAAGAATTGGTACCTAGCGTTTTTATTTTACCAAAAAATGAAAAATCACATTTTTCTCAAAAACGACTCCTTTTGATTAAAATTTTTGTGTGAACTAATATTTGTACGATCAACCACATTATTGGAAAAAAAATTATTTATGGTTTAAAAATGGTATCTCTCATATAGAATCATTTTTTTGATTTTCGACTATCTAATTATTAGTTGAACTGATTGTAATGAATTTTTTTGCACAAAAACTTCAAATAAGTTCGAATAATATTGCATACCAAAATTTTCAAAAGAATACATTTTTGATTTTTAAAAATTTTCAAAATTATTTTTTGAAAATTCCATAATTTGAAAATGGGTAGATGATATTTTTTTTTATTTTTTCAAAATTTTATGCATAAAAAACAATTTTTTAAAAAAACCGCTCCAACGTTTTTTAATTTTTTTTTCTCATAAATTGAGATTTCCTTAAGAAATCGGATGATGTACATCGCATTGTGGTCAAAAAAATTACAGAGGTTGTTTGATCAATTTATGTTTAATTATCTACATATTTTTTTCACAATTGTTCAGTCTAAACTTTATGTTCCATGCATATTTGCAACACGGTGCTATATTGTTCATAAATAAATGTACCTACTCGCATAATACTAACAGTAGTCCCTCGATAATTTATTTCCGATAATGTTAATTTCCCTAAAATGTGAATCGCCAAAAATTTACATTGTCATCTCTATAATGTGAACTTCGAATTTTTACAGACTCTATAATGTTAATTTCTTTTGTAAATTTTTGTATCTTTTTCTTATTCATGCATGCAATTTATAGGTACCGGCTAACTGCTATTTGTCTAGACATATCTTAAGAAATGTTGAATGCAGCTGCAGGCTGGAAAGTTATGTGTGTATATCTCATTTATGTGCTATTTGTTGATCAGTTCCGGGTTATCGTTTTTCGTTGAGTTGTGTTTTCCTTGGGCTGTGTTTGTTTATTTTTGTTCTAGGTCCTTTTGTGTAGTAAAATTGTAAGTGCATGTGACAATGGCATCTTAACAAAAAGCGCATCGGTTTTTATTTATAAAAGATAAGTGTCAAATTTAACCGATTCTGATGAAGTGTACTCGCAATAACTTATATTTTATTTATATATTTATTTTTTTGTGAATTCAATAAATGTTGAAATTGTATTTTAAAAAAATATTTTGTGTTGTATTCAATCGATATAAAGATTATTTTAATCAGTTTAATGAGAATTGAAAAAAATTCCAGTAATGTGAATCCTTCTAAAATCCGAAAACGCCTTGTTTTAATTAGTTCACATTTTCGGGGGACTACTTTACCTAAAACTTAATTCCGTTTTAAGCAGGTGGTATAGAATATAGGCTCCCATAACTAATTTATTTCTTTTAAAACATATATGGTCTTATTTATAAACGTTGTCTAACTTTAGACAACTGTCCAACTTTGGAAAATGTGTTCAAAAACCTTGTTTATTGTTGTCTTTTAGCGGCCTAACTTAGACAGAAGAGTAGATTATCTTAACCGTGAATAATGTGATTTTTATTTTTATTAAATAAAGCATATTTCTACCAATTTGAAAAAAGTTAGACAGTGTCTAAGTAAACAAAAATAAAATAACTTTAAAAACACAGTGTGATCGCACATAAAAGCAAGTTCGTGCCACCCATCGTGCACATATTTTTTGAAATTCAATTGAAATATAATGAAAATGATTTACTTCTTCTCTTTCATTCATTATTGAGAAAGAAAAAACAAATAAATTAATTAAGAAAAATGTTCACTATAGATAAATATTTTGATCAAATCCCACAAAATACTCATCTACTACACTGAAAATAAATTCCTTGGTAATATTGATAAAAAAATTTTTGTAGACTTCAACAAAACAATTTTATCGTTTTGATAAAATTTTATCAATATAATCAAATAATTTTATCTATTTCACAAAATTTTAATAATTTTCATCAACTTGGTAAAAAATTCACAAGAAATAATATTTTCAGTTTAACAAAATACGTTTTGTTGCTATAACAAAGTAGAACAGAGATTTTTTTCATATCCACAACTTTTTTTGTGGAGCAAACAAAATGTTTATTGCATCTACAAGAATTCAATTTTGTAAATATTTGTCAATACTACAAAGTTTTTGTTAATTTTTTCTATCAATTTGACAGAAAATCAAAGCATTTAAACAATAATTTTGTTGTAATGACAAAATTTTTTTGGATGTTTGGTTATTTTGTAGTACTGATAGAATAAAATTGTGATCTACCTAGATAATCAATTTATTTTGTCAGTTTTACAAAAAAAAATTTATCAATATGATAAATCATCAACAAAATATTTTGTTGTACCAATGTGCAAAATTGTAATTTATCCATTCTACAAAACATTTTGTTGGTATGACTGAATATTTGTGTTGCATACTTTAATATTAGTTTTTCCGTAAAATTAAATTTCACACTCAGTTCGAACCGAAAAATATATATGAAACCGATAAATTCACACAAGAAAACCGTGGGGTTCCCCACGAATAATTTTTTGAAGCTCACAAATAAATTTTTTCGATTCAACAAAATAAATTTGTTATTTTAACAAAATATTTGGTTAATCTGACAAATTATTTTTGTAGATTCAACAAAAATTAATTTGTTGAGCTGAAAAATTAATTTTGTGGTTACAACTGAAAATTATTTTATCAAAAAAATAAATTAAATAGTAAATATGACAAAAAAATTTTATACAATTAACAAAATTTTTGTTTATTCAACCAAATGTTGTGATGTTATTTTGTAAATATGAAAATTATTTTGTAAATATGACAAAATAATGCTTGTCAGATCCACAATTTTTTTGTCACATCAACAAAAGATACACACTTTTATCTATTTGAGAAAACATTTTGTTGGACGTATATGTTGACAAAAATTTTGTTGTATCAACAAAAATTTTTTGTTGTAAAGACAAAATAAAATTTTGGTTTGTTACTTTTATCAATTTGATAAACCATTTTTGTTGGACGTATATTGACAGAAGTTTTATCAGCTCAACCTACATTTTTATCATATTAACCTACATTTTATTTTCAGTGTATAGATACGTTACAACCAAATTGACTCATTTCTACCGGCTTCTTTGTTTCTTAACTAAATTGGTCATTATAATAGAAGTACCTACATAATTTATCAAAATATCAATTTAAAAGGACATATGTACATGTACATAAGTACAGGGTTCTCATTATCTCTCAATATATGAATCTCCAATTCAAACTGTTTATAAGTATATGTGAGCAAATGATTACTTTATGGCGCCAGTTTAAGGAATAATGAACTCCATCAACGCTAAGAACATCAATAAGGAAAAACTTTTAAGAAAATCTTAAGAAAAATAAATATAAGAATGGAGGCATGTTGATATTAAAATAGAAACATTTTTATCTAAAAAAGTTTTTTATAAGAGAATTTAAGGAACACATTTTGCTACTTTTTGTTGAAACATAACTTAAAACACAAACAATATGAACAACTACAGGATTATTATTAGAATAGAATAATAAGTGATTAGCAACACATGGCCGGGGTTGCATATTTTAGCTTTTTTCTATAAAGGTTCTTTATTATTCAGGATAAGAACAAGGTTAAAAGAAACAATTGGATATTTAAGAAAGAAATTGATTTTTAATTAGATTTGGTATAGATAATAAATATATAGCAATATGTAAGTAATTATAATTATTATACTTAATAGCTAAAGGCACCCACCTTTAGAGCTGCAATAACTTAATCAAGTAGATCTCATAGATTAATTAAAACAAAAATATGAAAGAAGAAAAATAGTGGGGACATTAAAAGATTTCCTACAAATCTAGCTGCAAGGGCTAGAGAGAGAGACATGACACGACGGTAGCTCGTATTTAGAAGAAATAAATTGTATGACGTCGTCGAAAGTGGTTTTTCTTCTATTCCAAGCCACTTAAATTTTAAAGACTTTATTTACAAATTATAAAAAAAATTATAAATTATGAGAAATATACATAAACTCAAGCCTTCTATATTATCTGAATATACATAATATGTATGTAATGTACTCATTAATGATTCATTTATTTTTGAAAATAACTGACAATTTTCAAAAATAAAACACTGAGTCATTTGTCGTGAAACGTATAACCTTTCTGATTGGTAATCCGGAAAAAAATATTTTATCCAGAAGCAAAAAAGGACTGTCATTACCACATTATCTATTATATCTGTTTGCAAATTTATTAATTTGTAAACCAAATTTGTGACAAATTATCAAACATATTTCCAACAAGTTTTTAAAAAAGATAACAAAAATTGTAGAACATACAGTGTTGTAGTTTCGAATTTAAAAAAAAAATATGCATTTTAGATTGAAGTGTGTAAAATCAATGTAAAGAACAATAACACCCACGAAATTTTTCATCCGTTTAAGCCAGGGATTCCCAAACTATTTTGGACAAGGACAAGTTTCTAGGCGAAAAAACAATTTGTTGTAATGAATTGTTATTTTTCTAAAGCAAATAATTTTTTGTTGTCCGAATTTTCAAATTGAAAAAAGTAAATACTCCTACAATTAAAGCCGCTACATCTACACAACATTTTTCTCCAGCTTAGTTTACTCCGTGTACGATTGCAGCAAAAGTAACTCAGGGTTTAGTCTCGCCAGTGGGTTTAATTAAGCCAGTGAGTGATGGCCCACACAGTTTAAAAAATCAAATCCTTAGCTTTTATAACATGTTTACCCCTCTATAAATGTATTCTATAAATATCTGTGTCATAGTGCGCTCTACTATTTTCTAAACGCTCCCACTCAAAGTTTCCACTTTGGTCATTTACATATGTATTTCCAAATTCGGTGATTTTTTTCAGTTGGTCTCTTAAAAACTTTTTTCCCTATTTACAAAAGAATTTTGACAAAAGTAAATTACCAAATATAATGAGTAAACTTTCCTATATGCGTACGCTTTAAGTTTTAAATTAGTACTTCTGCTCAAGTGAACACACTACATCACCAGTGCACGATAACAATGTTTTTTTTACAAAAATTACAGAATGGACCCATTTTTTTTCATTTGACATGATGACTGGAAAATTTGTGTTTAATGTAAATTAAAAATCAAAAATGGATAAGTTAGAAACTAAATAATTTATAAATCTTGATTGTATTTATATTAATGTAATTGTTGGTTTTCAATCGCAGTTTTAAATTTAAGTGATTTTACTGCGTTTGGTCCGTCTTTTCATTAATTTTGGTAACAATTTTTTGTTCAAATGGTAACCGTTCTCCAACTGAGTTAAATCATTTTAGAAATTATGAGGAAATTATGGGCACGTAATACAAAATAGTGTATATGGTTCTGGGTTTAGAAATATTTATAGAAAATACCTGCAAAAATTTATTGAAAAGCTACCAAACAGCTTTTCAAATTTAAAATCTTTGTTTAGTAAATATAAATAAGATGTGCTTTATTCATTGCTGCATAGCCAGCGCAGCACAAGTCTGAATAAAAAGATCACTCACTCTATACGTTCATTTCAATAATTGAAAGCTCTATAGCCAGCACAGCCATCTTTTTTTTTACTGACTTTTTTTCGCCAGCAATCAAATTGTTTTTGTTTACCAAGGAAAGCAGTGCATCTTGCAGATTCTGCAACGCTCATGAGGAGACACCGGACCACATAATAGGTAAATGTGATGCTCTAGTGCATCAAAGACAAAGATATCTGGGCAGTCACCATATAGATGAGAGCAAAATACAATCTCTAAAAATACTCCAGATTCTCAAATTCCTCAAAGGAACGAATTTGGAGGACGAACTGTAGTATGAGTAACCTCAACCAGTTCATAATGGGGGCACAATAGATCCTAAGGTCGCAGTGCAATACCCACCCCTATTCATTCATTCATTCAAGGAAAATTTTGCTGCACTGGCTATGCAGCAATGAATAAAACACACCTATACATACATATGTATTAATATGTATATAAAACTGAATTGAGTTCGGTAACTTACAAAATATATATTTGTATATCTTTTTGTATATTGCATGACTAAAACACTATAACACAAAAAAGATAAGCTAACAAAATTTCAATTCAATATATTTATGTGCATACATATGTACATACATTTATATAGATTATAGAAAAACAAACTCTCTTCAGTGAAATATTGTGCAAACATATTGAAAGGAAAGCTATTTACATACAATATAAAGGAAGACTTTTCTTTATTTTATTTTGTATGGATAAAAGAAATAACAACTTGAAATAAAAAATGGAAAATCCATTTATGTTATATTATATAATATTTGTTATTTCTTTGCAGGTAATATTGCATCTATACTTATAATCTTTACTTAGAATTATTAAAATGAATGTATTTAAGTTCCACTTAAAGTTTTGTTTTTTAAATTCTTCTATAAAGTGAGAATATGAAATTTAAGTTTAAATCAAATCATCAAATCATCGAAAGAATATGCATAGCTCTCAATTTATTTTAAATACAAATGACCAGTGACCACTATTTTTATATAAAGCATGCACAAGAATTTGAAGTAGATACTTACATATACATACATAAAATGTATAGTACAGCAGAAGCGTACACCAATGCTTGAATTCATAAATATTTGTTTAAAGTATACATGAAGATTGCATTTTTCTCAAAAGAACATTTCAAGGTTTAATGCCACAAATTCGAAACGACACACGATGAATTCTTAGTGTGTCTGGGTCTACGTATAGGAACTTTATTATAGAATTTTATTGCAATCACTGAAATTGACTTGAAAACTATTTTATAGAGAGTAGCAAGAGTTCTTAGCTTCAAGTAGATTTATTAAAACCAGTTATGATGATTATTTTATAGAGAGTAGCAAGAGTTCCTAGCTTCAAGTAGATTTATTAAAACCAGTAATGATGATCTCTCCTTTTATAAAATACGAGTAAACATACCTATTCATATTATTCAAACAAGTGTACTCTTGACACTTAAACATTAGAAATAGGTTAATTTGAATTTGAAATATAGGCAAATATTTGGTTATTTTGTTTAACTTGAATATGAATATAGGGAAAAATAATTTGGTAGAGTTCGGGTCATTTATTCTGTAAGTGCCAAAATTCGGTTTCCAAAATTCTGTAAAGCTAAAATTCTGTATTCCAAAATTCCATTCCTTTCCAATCCAAATTAATTTATTTCAACATTAGTTATTCTTTCATAATTCAATTTGATATTGTTTGTACATACGGATTTGTCGCTTTATACAATTTCCGTTCGATAGCTCAATGTAGATGTGTTCAAATTTTAATAATTTCCAACCTAATTTTTTGAAAATGTATGTTTTGTAAATTAAATACTTTAGAGTCGCATTTTGAGCTTTTAAACGAAATTATATAAATAACATAGAAATTCTTTTATTTTAACAATTTTTAAGTTAAGCCAAAGTAACTCAGAGTGCAGTAAACGGTTACAAAATTTGGAGTGTCTTCTTTGCAGTTCATGTTCTTTAATGTTATTTAATATGTATTACTTATAGAAATATATCTCTCTATTTTCAGAATTTCAATTCTGTCCAAACCTAGAGTCCACATTTTACACTGTGGTAGGCCAGTGCTTTTCTATTGAAAGCCCTCATCATTTAATCTTTTGAAGATTTTTCCATAGCTATAGGAACCAAGAGGTTGTTATTCCATAAAAACGAACTCAACTTTAATTCAAGATAGCGGAAACCCTACAAAGAATTGATGGTCGAAACTTTAATTTAAGTTATTCTAACGAAATTAAAAAAAAAAAAATTTCTCCCACAATAAATTTTTAGAGAAAAACCTGAATACATATGTATATGGTGCAGTATAAAGAAAAAATTATAGAAAAAATGTTATTCGTAACTTTCGAGTGCAAGGCTACTGAATTTGTTAAGTGTACAGTCTTACCTTTTATTTGGTACCTCATGTATATTAATCATTTATTAGATAAATATATATGTATTTATCACAAAATGCAATTTGGGAAGGTGTAATTTCTAACCAAAGCCTTAAACCTTAAAAAGCTTTCACGATTACCGCTTTGTTTATGTTTGGACTAAAAATTGCGGTTGATATTATCTTTTTTTAAAAAACCTGGAAGAGATAGGTAGTCTTACGATCGCTATGTATTATTTTCAGGTAGAACTTGAAATATGGTGATTTAACCACTATAGTAGATTTGTCATTTTAAAAGAAAACGAAAATTTTCTTAGGTCTCCAAATTGACAACGAAAACGTAAACGAAAAGAAATATTAATGGAGAGTTTTATCAGATAATGCGAAACGAAATTAGTCTGTGTTCTTCAACACAGTAGTACAAATGTTATAGGAAACTATTGCAAAATAATACCCATTGAAAGTGTCAGCAATTGAAAGAAAAAATAAAAAAGGTGTAAATGAATAAATTAGCTTACCTTTCTTTTCGATCTAGCCATTCTTTGATCTCTTGAATTCTCGGCTTCTCCTGGTGGCCGTTTACCCCAAACTGCTATTGCTATTCTTGTATAAGTGAAAATTAACACACTCAAAGGTATAACAAATTGCAGCGTTAACAGTGCTATTGTGTAATAAAAATTCTGTTCACTCGATGGCCAATCTTCATGACAAATGTACCTATAAAATAATATAATTTGTTAAAAAAAAGAAATAAACAATTTTGAATATTCACATACCTATCACATTGAACATGCCACATATCAGGTTGGGCTAGTTTCGATACAATTGGAATGGGGAAGGCAGTCAATAGTGCTATCAGCCAGACGGCACCAATTATACATTTTGCATATCTAAAATATGAAAATATTTAATTTTCAATTCTCAAATTTATATAATTTGATAAGAAATATATAATATGTTGTTTTTTTTTTTCTACAGTTAAAAGGATTTAAGAACACAAACATTAGCCTAGTTCCTTTACTTTGAAACTTTGTGCATTTGTGTGAATTTTTACACAAAAGTCTGTCAAAGTTCACATAAAAAATAAAATGTGTAGAAATTCGAACAAATGCACAGAGTTTCAAAGTAAAGGAACAAACCTATTTATAACAGGCTTAACTTTATGAATTTTACTGTTCCTCAAAGTGTCAGATAATTTATAAACGTTTTTACCTTAAAAAACTTAAAAAGGAAACTGAAAGGAGGGTTGGGAAAGAGTCTATGTAAAAAAAAAAACCCTAACATATATGTCAGTAAGACCTAGGGTCTTATAAATTAGGCAATGTTAGAAGGAATAGAAGGATAGGATAGATTTTTTGTTGTATATATATGCTTTATATTTTAAGGAACAATAAAACCAAAAGTCTTACCGGTTACGATTGTCGGTAATATTGCCCATTTTGCGTTTACTTCAACTAAGGTACTTTAATATAATTTTGGGGTCGCTGGAATTTATTAAAAAAAATTGGTTTAGTATGATATTAGTTAAAAAAAAGTACAATCTATATCCCCCCACCACTCACCAGACTTGATAAAATCAATGTAAACCTACGAAGAATAAGAATAATTTTCTAAACATATGTATGTACACTTAACATGACGGAAGAACGACAATAAGAATTAAATATGGCACCATCAGACTTATGCCGGATTTACACGAATGGCAAAGTTGCCAATATTTCTGCCAAAAAATTGTCAAAATAATGGACGAAATAAATTTATAATGACATGCGTTTACATGAACCAAAAAAATGGCTGGTTAAACGTTGGCATTATTTTTGCCAGTATCAAATGGCAAGGAAAGAAATAATGTATTTACATGACTGTAAATTGCACAAATATCAATTTTTAACTCAAGAAAGTAATATATAAAATAGAATCAAGAACACAAACTATTGCCTTTTAAGGAGCATTCTTGGTACTACAAGATGAGGAAGAAGAGATGCAGTCCCTAGCCATCCGGCGACAAAGAAAAACTCTGGCACATTGGGTTCGACCAGGAGGAGGTTGTTTTTGAAACTCTGCAGGGACAGCTCCGAAATAACGACCCGGAGTTGTTCAAAAACTTTGTGAGAATGTGCGCGGAAGATTTTGATTTCCTCGCTGAAAAATATCCCCAGTTGTAAGGAAAGAAAATAAAAATATGCGTGAAACAATATCTGTAGAAGAACGTCTCGCTATCACCTTCCGTTTCCTCGCAACTGGAGACAATTATAGCAGCCTGATGTTTTCGAATCGTAGGTACGAAAATTCCATAAGTTTTCCCGAGCCTCAACCATTTCAACAAGCAGCCATTCCTCTTGTGGCACCCACTTCCTCTCGATTTTTCTATTGCGAGCTGCCTTTTTCCTAAATATTAATTTTTTAGTATATTTATTTTGAAAACTAAAACTTGTATTTTCTATTTACTCACAATTTTAATTTTGTTGATAAATAAATAATCCCTTTTAAGACTGCCGTCAATATTCAACCTTTTGACATTTAAAATGGCCAATAAATAATGAACATGTTCATTCTTTTTCGAATATGGCATAATTTGGAAAATGGCGCCAGCAAAGTGTTTACACAATGCTATTTTTATGGCAGCATTCAATGGCAAATTTTCTCTGCCAGTTTTTTTATGGCAAAAATATGCCAGTATTTAGAGCGTTTGCACGATGAAAAGAAAAATGGCTTGTATTTGGCAGCTATAATGGCATTTTGCCATTCGTGTAAATGAGGCATTAAATTGGAACATTATCGGCTTGTCGGAAACGAATGTGGGCCACTAAAACCAGTGGCCCGTTTTAATCCGCACATTTATTTCCTTCATCAGCAAGTCAGGTATTTTCCTTCAAAATTCACCTTGTGTACCCTTCCTTATTGTTTTTCAGTAAAAAGTCAAATGCGCTGATTGCTTTTACCATTCCTATTGGTTTTTCTCATTTCGTTCAAAACCTAGTTCAAATTTATTTTTTTGCTTGGATTTTTATTTAAGTTATTGGGAATAATTGCACTAGCTAACAGAATTTTGTAACAACGTGAAATCGGCCATAGCGGTGCTATGCCAATTATTTGGTCATAGCTATAAGAAAGGTGTACAAGATTTGGGAAGTGATGAATAATTTCAACAGTTTTTGAATACAGCAGATGAAAAACAGAATGCTGTTGAATATGTTTCCCCCTTACCATACATAGAGAGTGAAAATTCGATCTACCCGATTATCCGAATCTATTGTTATATCTTCACTTGGGGAAAGTGACAATCAAGATTGAATCTTGGCATTGCCTCACACAAAGAAATTTCAGTTAAAAAACTTTTGCTCAGCGTAAGAAATAGCTCCTGATTGCAAAATAAAAATGTGCTTAAGATGTTGTTTCCTGTTAAAAGCGCTTTTCCTACACGTTATCGCCTCTTTGAAGCTGTGGAGATATTTGGTGCTAGCACATCTTTAAAAGAGTCATCATTTTCGTTACTTTCGAGTTTCGAGAATAGACTAATCAATTACTGCGCAATCTTTCTTTTATAGCATTTGAAAAAAAAACGTTTGAATTCGTTGGAAATAAATGATATTTTACGTAAATTTGCCGAAAAAAAACGACAAATACACCTTTTATAATTTTAAATAGATATTTGGCGTTAGGCAATTTGGAAATAGCGCTCAAAAAAATTCTGAACAATTGTTGTTTTTAATAAGGTTTTTTTTTTAATAATACAAATTCTATACACTATCTACTGAAAATAAAAACATCAGCCAAGTAGAAGACTTAGCACTATTTTATTTGGACTTGTTTAATTATTGATTCAAAATAGCTTTTAACGGCCTTTAGTCCAACAAAAATTTGGCGTATAAAATAGTGATAAGTCTTCTACTTGGCTGATGTATTTCAGTAGATAGTTCAATTTACATTGAAAATATTTGGGCGAAAGACTTATAACGTGGCTACAACACCGAAAGCAAAAATCTTGGTTGATCCATGCACGTTCCGTGTTTAACTCAAAATGAGGTTGTAATTGTAGAATTGAATACGATTGTGCTTCCAGAATCAATATGCCTCATACTCAACCGAAAATTCTGTGAATCGAAAATTCTGGAAAATTTTAAATAGTTTATAGTAAATAATGTTTGTCTTTCAATTAATCTTACATTTTAAAATATAAAACCGCGCCGATGTGCAACTTTTCTTCTCTTTATTTTGATATCAACAAGTTTTGACATACATTATATGAAGTAATAGGATACCTTCAAAATATATTTTATGAACCTCATCCACATTAATAACTTGAAATTTGCTTCTGATTTTCAATAAACACTGCAAACTAAAAATGACCAATAAACGTTCCCACATGGTCAATATAAATTCTGTTGTATTTTAACTGTAAATCCAGAAGATAAATAAGAGGAAATATAAGTGAAATTAACTTAAAAAATAAAAGAATTACTACCATATTTAGGTACACCTATAATTTTATTAAAAACTTAATGCTACTCTAAAGTAGGTTTTTCATTTACAAAAATACATTTTCAAAAAATTAGGTTGGAAATTATTTTAACAAATTTCAACCAAAAAATTGAGATGAACACACTTTTTCTGAAAATGTTGAAATAAATTAATTTGGACTGTAAATAAAATTTTTAATAAAAATGCTATATTTCCAAATTCTGTAAATTATAAAAAAAATTGTTTTTATAATGAAAAAAAGTGAGCACTATCAAAACAATTTTTCTTTTATAATTTACAGAATTTTGAAATACAGAATTTTGGAAAACCGAATTTTGGAAAAAGAATTGTGGCACTTACAGAATAATGACCCCAACCCAAAACAAATTCCGAAAATGTTTTTTCGCACTTTTATTAATTGTCTCAAGTTTTGTATATCCTCTATACTGTGGAACAAGCGATATCAAAAAAAAAAAGTGTGAGTACCGGGACTCACGGTTATGATGTGTAAACATACGTAACGTAACGTAAATCACAATCACAAGATACGTTACGTTTTTTTTCACCCTACCGCCAGTATAGATGTGTACACATCAAAACAAATCATTAAGGTAATATATTATTGCGTATATCTTTGAGAATTTCAGTGATGCGCAGTCAGAATTTACAAAAAACAAAACACAAGTGCTTCGTCCAAGAGTATTGAAGGATCTCAATTTACAACAACAATTTAGAAGTTAACTGTCTCTTTGATTGCACACTTCAACAAAAATGAAAACTCGCACATGTGAACTATGTATTTCAATTTCACGGGCTACTAACCCGATAAGTTAAAGACATCCCGTCATCAACATCACCCACATCAGAAATCAACATGCAACATTCATCCATCGATACCATATATATACAGGTAAATGCCAAGAACGATCACCATGTATGAGGAATTCAAGTAAATACAATGTAAGTTAAAAATTAATTTAAAAAAGTTCTTAAAATGTAATGTAAAAAAAAAAAAATTAAAATTAAAAAAAAAAACATAAATTGAGTAAGCGTTTCAATAGAATTCAGATAAGATAGATTCAGATCAGAATACAGCAGTGAAAGTATCTTTGCATAATTCTCGACTGAAAAGGTAAAGTACCTATCTTAAGTCGACTTAAGATGATTTGCTTTTTTTAAATGAACCCTATTACCAACACAGAGGCGCAAAATTCTGTGTTATCCGAATTCTTCTATCCCACTCTGTTTCCTTTTTTATAAAGGAAACAAAATCATCTTATGTTGGAAAATAGCATATTGACACAAGGTAAAATATCTCAAGTCCACATAAGATGTTGTGTTGAAGCGAATTAAGAAATTTTAAGTATACTTAAGATTATTTCATCATAAGAGTTTTTAATAATTGTGAAAAGGTAAAACATCTTAAGTGGACTTAAGATACCTAACCGCGTGCAAACCTACCCTACAAAATTACCCTTAAGTCGAATTAAGATTTTTGAAATCAATAATTTGAAACAAATTAAAAAAGGCTATCTTGTCATATTTTGCCCTACAACTCAATAAATATTAACAATATCTTTTTACAATAAATTAAAAAAAAAAGTTCAGAAAATTTGTCCTCTAAAAAGTTCATTCTAAGAAGTCTGTTTAAAAGGTTTTTTGGCTTCTTTCGACATTTGTTTTGCTCTCCTGAAAAATGTCAAAAATTGACTTAAGATACTTTACCTTTTTAGTCGAGAACTATCAACGGAACATGAAGTATCCTTAACTGAAAATGTATGTAGTAAAATGACAATAATAACGTGATGATGTGAAAAGTAACAAGTGTTAATTATCTATAATGATAGTCAGCAGTGGCAGCAGTGGTCAGCGAGGCGTCGGCGGTGTCGGCGACCGCCGGCGGCCTCGCGCTCGAGGGGGCCTCGCTCCCTCGCAAAAAGACAACGACGACTGCATGGCGCCGGCGACTACAGCGGCGACCTTTTTTGTGAGGATTACAAAAACAAACTACTTAAAAATGACGTTATAGATATCTGATGTGTGATTTGTGATGTTTGACATTATGTGAACGCAAAGAAATCAAGCAAGTTCCCGTGCCCTATGGCCAATCCCACACCGAAGCGGCGAAGTGGCGAAGCCAAGAAAACGTTTTCTTGTCGGTCGACAAAAAAACAACCCCATTTGAACTGTGTTTTGTCGATAAAGTTAAAATTGATAAAGACATACTTGAGAAGCACGATGACTCAAGAAAGACTATCTGCGCTATCAGTTTTATCAATTGAAGCTTAAATAGCGGCTAGCATTAGTTATCACGAAATCCTGAAAAAGTTCAGTGAGGCCAAAAGTCGAAAAGTTCGTCTATTTTAATGTTTTAATTGTGAAATTTGTTTTCATAATTTGATTAGCAATAAAAATCGCGAACATATAGTCAGTCAAGCAGGGTCTCATATTCAGGCAAGTACCATGATTTGAACAGAAACACTTTCATTTTCAAAGCAACACGCAACTAATTTTTCAAGAAAAAAGACAAAAACAAGTGAACACGGAGATCGCCATTGAAAAACAAAAAATGAAATTATTTTAATATTAACAAATAAAATAACTCCAATAATGAACGTTTCAGTTATAAATAACTTTAAATTTGACACTGAGAATTATAAGGACAGAAATACAAATTGACAGTAAAACTTTGCAGAGAAATAAACCAAAAATGTTGATATCAAAAACTATCTGTGACGAAAATATACAATACTACGTCGAATTGCTTTCGATCAGGTATACAGACCATATTAGCTTTAACAACATAAATAATAACATTCAAACAGTCTATAACGTTCTTGAACAAACCATACAGATTACTGCCAAAGAAACATTTATGAAACAAGAACCCGGAAAAAACTACAAAATTTTATTTGACACAAAAATACTCATCAACTTAAGGGTATTTCTAAGAACTAAGACAAAATACAACTTTGAAATCTAATGAAAGCAATAAAGACGAAAACAAGAGATGACATTCAAAATTATAATTAAACAATAATGAAAAAAAATTTCTGAACAACAAAAAAGAATGGGCTATTTCAATGAAGCAAACACCAAAAACAACCACTAAAAGACATAAACGAAACAGCAACGAATTTCTTTGAATCTTTGTTTGACTCAAAATAAGATAGAGACAATTTGGAAGGGAATTTCAGATAAAAATAGGAGTTCACCAAGAATATCCATTACCTCCACCACTATTTCTGCAGTGCTAGAAGCAGAGTTACCACTGGGATACAATTGTATCCCGGGGGATTCTTTTTTTTCGGTGGGATTCGCGTATACATTTTTTTAAAAAGGACACATTTTTTCACAATCATTTTAACTCAAAGAATAGCTTCATTTTATTATCCACATGATCTGATCTGGATCAAATCCTTATAATAAAACAAGCACGATCACAATGACAGCCAGTGGTATATAACCAATAACCATCTCTTTTTTCAGTGTGCTTTTATATTTTTCATGTGTTTGTTAAATTTTAAATTTTTTTAAGAAAATTAAAACTTTATTGTTTTCTATTACAATTTTTGTTTATACATGAATTAATGTATTCCTCAAGTTTTGAAAGCTTCAATAAAACAATGGTTTTTTTTTGGCTGCTTAAAAATTCTAAGAACAAATAATTTGTTTTATTATTTTATTTTATAATACCTATTATTAATATGTATTACCTTGGTTTATAATTCATATATCTACATATTATGTAGAATTACTTCAATATATACAGATAGATTGATACTTTAATGTTATAATACTTTTATTTTATAAGAAAAGATTTTACACTTTGCAAAGAATGAGAATGAATGAGGTTATGTAAATTTGTCTTTTTCCCCATGAGGCAATCAAATGCAATTATTGGTGCAGAGTTAATGCAGATTAGTTATTGTATATTCTTGCGGGAAGATGGCGTTAACATTACCACCCCCAGGCTCCAGTAAGCTGACTACAATCCGCATCTGCCTTACTCCTTTGCTCTCTACCGGTAACGTCCAAGACTGTCGTTTCACTGCAGGTCATTCGTACAGACCGCATTTTATTTGAACCTTCGCTCTGAGTACCTGGTGCTTCATCATCAGCTGAATCCAGCGATACAAATGTTAAAGGCCTCGAGTTTAAAAGTACTCCACCTCAATAAGGGCACACCGCAAGCTTTCGTCTCCAACTTTTCTTGAAGGAAGTATTTGGTAAAGTAATGTTTCTTTTGATCGCACCAGCCTTTCCCATGCGCCACCCATGTGGGGAGCTGATGGTGGGTTAAATTTCCACTTTAAATCTGATGTCATGAACTCATTAGCAACTTGTCGCATGTCAACATTTTTCAGCTCTTCTCGGAGCACTTTTTCGGCAACTCGAAAATTTGTCCCGTTATCACTATATATTTCCAGCGGTGTCCCACGGGCCACGACGCACGATGAAATTCCTTAGACACATGGTGAAGGAATCTGCAGTCAAACTATGAGCTACCTCTATGTGCACCGCCCGAATTGTAAGGCACGTGAATAGAGCAACCCATTTTTCTCGTTCCGCCTTCCAACGCTGACACTAATTGGACCGAAGAAGTCCTCTCCGACAAATGAGAAATGTTTGAAAAATGTTCCTAGCCCTGCTCTTGGCAAATTAGCCATTTCTGGAACTCGCGGGCGAACGGTTTGAATTTTACAAACTTGACAACCTTTTCTTACATATTTTAGCAAAACTAACTTGTAAATGTAAAATGTCTGTCGTACTTCATTCAACACATTCTCGTGGTTAAAGTGATGGTATTTAAGATGGATAGCGTCAACTATCAGATAAGTTATATATAACGCGACTTCAGTAGAATAATAGGCGTCCTGCAGTCCATTGAAACAAAGTAAGCGAAGGCAGTCCGCCCCTTTATGGCAATGGATCTAAGTACATTGATCTAAGTGTGACGGTAACAAGACCAACCGTCAGCCCACTAACATAAGCCACAGATCGCAATAAACTTCTCCAAGTTCCAAAACGATTTACAGCAATCAACTTAATTGCGTTTTTGAATTCGTTGATGTGTAGCAGATGGGGTCGAAATTCTTTCTCGTCAACTTTTTGGATTGTTGGCATCTGCGGCCATTCATTTGGGTTTTCATGTAGAAAATCAGACCCCTAAACCATTCATCTGATGCAACCCAATCAGGATCGGAGTTTCATTTCGTTGCTTTATCTGCCAGGAATCCATTTCCAATCCAAGATGTTCGAGGGTTCCAAACTCTCAGCTACTCGATACACTACAAATTGATGAAATTTTCTAGGGTCAGTACGAAGCCAAGAAAGCACAGTTTTTGAGTCAGACCATAAAAACATCTGACTAATTGAAAAACTATGTGCATTACATATAGAGTTCATTAGTCGTACTCCGAGGACAGTAGCCTGAAGTTCAAGCCTAGGAATCGACAACGATCATCTGAGAGCTACTTTACTTTTCGCACTTACTATAGTTGTTTTAATTTGGTGGCCATCCAAGCGTTTTCGCTCGGGTCAACAAACGCGTGAAGTTGTATAAATGTCCCAGTTTGGTTTAAATTCAAAAACTACCATCTAGGTATTTGTAATTCAGTTACTCTAGGCAACAGCGTCTGCAATCGTAACCACCTTTCATATAACGCTATAAGTAGATCCTCATCCCAGTCTAACTCGATCCTCCAAATATCTTGCAAAAGAATTTTTACAAACACTAGAAAGTGGGAAAGAAATCCCATCGGATCAAATATCGACATTAAAATTTTAAGGACCTCACGTTTCGTTGGTACTTTTCTGTCACAAAGTACTTTTCGATTCAGGCTATTAAAGTCTTTTTCCGTTACCGCCATGTCTGTGTCATTCATCGCAAAAGCTTTGCTTGTTTTCGAATTCTTGCCATCTTCCCGATTTTGTTGGTAAACCCAAACTTCTAACTGTGCGAGCATTCCGAAGAGTGTACCTCTGGCATTCTTCATTGCATCCTGATATGACTAAAGGTTTCCCCACACCAGCGCGAATTTTCGGTGGCGACGACGAAAACAACAATAACAACGTGTTGTTTTCATTGACAACCACATGTAGTTATTGTTGTTTTCGTCGTCACCACCGAAAATTCGCGTTGGTATGGGGGATCCCTAAAACAACTATTCTTGAGTTCTTTTTAACGCGATTAGTTTCAGATGTCCACCTTAAACAAAGTTCCTCGGACCTATCAGCAAGATTTAATTCATCTGCAAGTTCTTCATCTATTAATGTCAAAGATGAAATTCCATCTAGGAAAGCAAACGTTTCCATAGATTTATTGTTCCCGTAGAATGTCACCGGTTTAATACTGAATAATTCATTCGCCATATACTTATTGCCATCCCAAAGTTGAATTTCCAGATTGCTGCCTGGTTGAACTTCCTCTCACGTCAGAGGCACCGCCGATTTTATGCAAAAGCTTATGATGTCGCAGTGCACATCCATCTATACCACATAATGCTGTTATCTTCTTTATGTTTTCTACCTGTCGGAATGTCCAGTCATTTTAAGTTCGTTGCAAGAATGTAGCGTGTGATTATTGTTACAAACATAACATTTCCTGGGCCCACTATTAATGCGAAACTTATTTTCTGCAACTTCAGCTGTGTACGTCATCACTCATGAGTAAACAAATGATAATTACGTTTTTCTCGTTTTTCAACTATTTGTCGCATGGTTGGCGTTGTGACAGAACAAGCAGCTTCGGTAATTTCACTTAACCAATTGGAGAATACCGGCAAAGTTGGTTGTTGCAACTCCTTGGAAAACAAAGCACAGTTCAACAGAAGTTGCGGTGTAAGCTTGGGAACAAATTCTTTGAGAAGCGTCGGGTCGTTCAAATGAGCTGTCATCTGCGAAGCTTCCATCGTGGCACACACATTTTGAATTGCAAGCGCATATTCTATAAGCGTTTCCAACCTATCGGCTTTTGGAGGTGCTTGGTTTTTCGCTTTAACAATCATGGCGTGAATGATGTGCTCTGGTCTACCGAATCACACGGAGCGATTTTATAATGTCGGGTACCATCGTTGGTAGCAAGATTCGGTTCTTTACCACTTCGAGGGCACTACCATGAAGACATTTCTGTAGGCTCAACAAATTTTCAGCATCCGTGTATCCAGCGATATAGTGCTGTGCTCAAAGGAGCTTATGAAAATCGGCCACTCTTCTGGATGTCCATTGAACAAGGGTAAATCTTTTAATATCGCTTGACGAGCTGCTAGCTGAGATGATGAAAGTAAATTGACTTGCCTTGTAGACGGAATGTTGATTGTTGGGTCGAACGTAAGAAATCGCGATTTCAGTTGGGGGTACAGTTTGTGTTGGTTGACTTTTGACGTTGCATGGGACAGGTTTCCTCTGAGGCACAAGAACAGATTTTTGTGGTGGTTGCAGTTCGTGCAATTTTACTGCACCAGATACTGGAGCAGTTCTATTTGATTGCTCTACCCACATTTGAGTTAATTGGCTACGATCTATTCCTCATCCGAACTGCTGAACTCCTCAAGTATTTTATACTTTTATAATAAGTATCGTTGATTATTTGCTTCACGAGACAATTCAATCAAAACTGGTATAACGATGTCAAGTGCAGAGACGTATGGACAGCAATGGGGAGGCTTATGTCAGACAATAATAAAGGGTTTTCCAATAAGGACGGGTTGATTTTGACAACTCGTGGCGGCCATATTGTTTCTTTTACTTTCTGTCAAAATATCGTCTTTTAATCAGTTACTAAAGACAAATCATCATGGCAAGTTACAGCGTCGAGCAACACGTGCAAATGATAAAACTTTGGTTTTGGAGCAGTTGGAAATTGATCCCAATTTTGGTCGAAAAATCATCTTTAGCGATGAGGTCCATTTTTGGATGAATGGGTACGTGAATAAGCGAAATTGCCGGATTTGGGATGAGACCAATCCACGCGAGATTCACGAGGTGCCAATGCATCCAAATAAAGTTACTGTTTAGTGTGGATTTTGGGCTGGAGGCGTCATCGGTCCGTACTTCTTCGAAAATGATGCTGGCCAGGCCATCACCGTCAACGGCGATCGCTATAGGTCGATGATCACCAACTTCTTGTGGCCTGAATTGGATGATATGAATACCGAAGACATATGGTTTCAACAGGATGCCGCTACGTGCCACACAGCTCAAGACACAATCGATATTCTGCACGACCGGTTTCATGGCATGGTTATCTCCCGCCGAGGCGACATGAATTGGCCACTAAGATCGTGTGATTTGACCCCTTTGGACTTTTTCTTGTGGGGCCTTCTTAAGTCGCAGGTCTATACGAATAAGCCGCAAACCACCGCGGCCCTCAAAGACAACATAATCGATGCCATTGGTCAAATTCAGCCTGTTTTATGCGCCAAAGTCATCGAGAACTTAACCTTTCGAAACCCAGCGAAACTGCGGCGGCCCTTTGAACGATGTTATACTTCACACATAATGTAATTGATAGGGCTCTCAAATAAAGATAAAACCTTATTGCTATCTCATATACAACTTGTTTTATTAAATTTTAAAATCGAACCGCCCTTAATGGAAAACCCTTTCTATTTACCAAATTTATTATACATAATTTAAATTGGTTAATAAAGCTTACAATAACAATAATAATAACATTTTATTAAAGCGCTTATGAAAAAAAATTATGCTATTAGGTGCTTCGAGACCTGGTAACCCGTGTACCACCCAGATGATAAAATATGAAAACAAGTATGTATAAATAAACACTTAAGCCAAGGTTTCAATATCAATGTTTTGTATTAATTATTAATAAATTATTAATAAATTAATGATAAATGCCATGCATTAACCCCAGTTGACAAGGGAGTTAAGTTTTTTTTTTTACAAGCTACAACTAGCGACCAAAGATTTGCCAACACGAACTTGTGAATACTGGCTCATCACTTAGTGCAATGTTAGTAGTTAGTTAGCAAATAACTACAACAAACGCACTCTAAATAAATAATTATAATCAAAATATGAAAACAAAAGAATACAAACAAGAGTAAATAAACTAATACAAATAAAGTACAAACATTTAAAAGCATGGTACACTAGTCTTTAATGCATTTTTAAGTTTAATTTTATTAATATTAAAATCAAAGAGATATCATTCAAATTTAATAATTTGCACATACGAGTTAGAAGTTCATGCAATCCATAGTTAGTTCTGTGGCGGGGTAGATTACTCAGACCAAAACCGCGAAGGTAGTGAGTTCCTCCACGGTAATTGAAATTTATACAATTAATAATTCAGCACCAGTTAATAGCTGGCTGAAGAATATGAGTCTAACTCCTGATCAAGTTTAACCCCAAAACAAAAATGATTTTCGAACTTTGAATTTAAAAATAAATGAATAAATGTATAAACGTTTTGTTTTTAATAAAAAAAAAAAACTAGTTTTAAAAATTTTTTCAATGTATTAATTCAATCCAATTCAGCTATTAAGAGCAAATACGTGCGATGCAACTCTTTCGCTTTTGTTTCATTTTACTATATATGGTTGGTTAAAAGAAAATCGTTTGCTTCTTTTTATAAAGATTGAAATTAAACCGCTGAATACATTTATCAAAGTTGATGTCGTTTTATGTGGTCACAGTTTGGTTTGCGTCCTTCCGCTTCCTGTAAGAGAAAGGAATTTGAAATGCATAGTGGTTTTCATTTGAATGGTAAACATCCACGAGACCACGACATGTTTCATTCTGGAAAGAACACACAGTACTTCAGAGTGAGCGCAGAGAATATTGCATTTAATTAAAAGAATGTTTAATTTGTTTTTTTTAAATAACCGAACATGGTTCTTGGTGCATCCAGACTTTAACATTGAATGGATTTGTTTGCAATGCGCAATGCAAAAAAATTATAACTAAAAATTTACATCGATAGAAGTTTTGGAAAGTTATAAAATACCGAAGATTCAAGCCACACCAAAAAAACGATTTGAAATACTTCTCAATTGAAAGATTTCAAAATGATACTTTTACAATTATATTTGTTATGTGAGTTACAATTTGACTGACTGTTACTAGCCATTGATTTTAAGAAGTCTTCTGCTGTTCTACTTCGATTTGAAGATAAGTAAGTTCAGTTAAATAAATTTAAACAAAGAAGTGATTTTAATTTTAATATATAAATAGGCACAGAGGTTTTAATTGAGCGAGTTATCAACCAAACCAAAATATAGTTATAGGTTTAAATTTTTTGTATGTTTAGAATTTATGTAGTTTCAAAAATAATTAATTTAATACAAATTGATTTAAAAAACTATTGGAATTTTTGCCATTATTTTCATAATACTATAGTTATTTAAATTTATATACATATATAATTTTTTAATGTTTACTATTTTTTAAAATTATTGACTAATTAAACTGCATACATACTTTTGTAACCGTGTTCATTAATATTTTTTAAGTATATGTATTTTAATCAAGGAAAAGCCTATGGGGCCCAACTATTTAACTCGATTCTACAACAAAAATTTTCGAATTCGCAAAATCTCAGCTCCAAAATTCTTTAGCAAACGCATATAAACGGAAATAGAAGAGCGCTAGTTGAAGATTCTGTTCCAAAAAGTCGAAAGCACCAAAATTTGATCCCACTTTCATACATATTACCACTTAAAATAAGCATTGAAAACAACTTTCGAATAGATTCGAAGGTAGAACCAATTACATAGTAGGGCTCCTGCAGTTATGAACTCAGTTAGTCTTTCGTGATATTTGTACAATCGTTTTTGTTAAGACTTTTTTTATAGCTAATTTTGGCGTTTGAGATAATTTGAGTTAATCCCACAAAGTATAAACGTTAATTGCATTGAAAACAAATAAAAAATTTACACTTCAACAAATTAAAATTTATTCAACTAAATTTAAAATTACCTACCTTTTGGTTATACGTGGCCGTAGCGGCCACATGATTGCTATATAACGATCAATACTTATAGCTACGAGGGTATATGCACTCACTAACACAGACACTGCTTGCGAATAATTAACTAAATGACAAAGGACAATTCCAAATGGCCAGTAATTTAAAATCAATATCGAAACAAACGAAAAAGGTACACAAAACATTGACATTAGAATGTCACCAACAGCCAAATTGGCAATGAAAAAGTTCGTCACAGTCCGCATTCTGGGCGTAGATTGCACAATGTAGCAAACAGTTCCGTTGCCTAGGAGTGCAAATATAAAAATAGATATGTAAAGCAGATATACGCATGACTTAAAGTAGCCACTGGACCATCCTGACAGGTCCTCACGGTCGTCATCGTCTATGCTATCACAGGAATAGTTCCCGAAATGTTTTGTTTCTCGATCGTCTTCGTAGGTTGTGTGATTTTTGAATTGTAGCGCATAATAGCTTTCTTCACTAGCAAAACGAGAGTAATTTCCGTTAATACCCTTGGAATAATTTAAATAATTAAGGGCATTGTAATAGAATTCAGATTCGATGTTGTGGTTTGTTGATTTTCCTAAACTGGGACTTCCGCCAGTCAAGAATTCCTCCATATCTATATTTGGTTGAGTTGATTTATTATTCGCATTTATTTATTATTATTATGTAGTATTGTACGGATGAACGTTAAAGCACACATTTTTCTTGGTTTGGATTTTACTCATCACATGAGGGTTTATCTGAAAATAGAAAGAAATATGTTCTTTAAATCGCACTAGACGCTTGATCAATATTAAATAAAAAATTAAGAAGAAGCACATAACGATTTAAAAAAGCTAAAAAGGAATAGTGTTGACAAAACCCTGAATTAAAAAAAAAAAATTTATAATACATCAAAATTTTAACCAAAATAAATTAATTGGCTTATCAGTCCAGGAAAAACGTACAAAAAAAGCCAATCTGGAAAAAAAAACCAAGTGAAGATTTTTAATTATCTTTATTTTGGTATAAGAAATACTGGCTACAAACTTCATTGCCAAAAATATAGGATAAAACTCCTAAACGATGAGTTTTTTCAAAAACATATTCATGCAAAATTTATATACATATATGTATTGTGTGAAAAAATAAAACATTGAAAGGCCTTTTTACTAATCAAACAGTGTCAATAGGCGTATTTATTTGATTTTTTACTAGTTAGACAGTATCTAAATATATCAAAATAGTTAGAAATAGTTAGAAGAATACTTTATTTTATTAAATAAAATGTTACATTAGCCAAGGTTTAGGTTTAGGTATCATAGTTAGATAGCCCTTAAACATCAATAAAAAATTTGCATCTATATAACTTGGACGGCGTTAAACAACGTTAGACAACGATCGTAAATTTGGACACCAATTATTTAAAAAAAATGATTTTTTTAAATTGGTCAAAAATCAAAGATACTAGTTTTCGATTTTTCTTCTTAAATGGCGAAGTTACTCATACCGAAAAATATTTAATTCTCGTTTTATAGATTGAAATATTCTCAATAAAAAATTAAGTTGAGGATCGCTGCATCCGATGTTTTTTTTTCTTTAGACTTGCAGCTCTCGATAGGTATCAATGGTATTGGAAAACTTTAAACACCAAAATGTTGAGGGCAAGTTTTTCCAGAAGCGATGTCCGTTACTTTTTTTGATTTGAACCTCGTTATATTTTTTTTAACTGAGTTTCTAAACTTTTTAAGTTATATATTTTTTAAGACGTGCAGCTAGACCATAATAAATATTTTACAAAAAAAAAATTTCACTATGTAGAGCTGAGACCATACGTTTCTCTAGGGGCGATGCTCCTTATTTTTTTATTTTTTTTATTGAGCTTTTTTGACCATAAAACTTAAAAGGAAATACAGGCAAGTTTAGACCCTTATATCTTCGGATCAACGAATGGTAGATAAAAAAAATTATTATATCTATTTTCTTATTATTACCATTTTGTTATAATTTGTTGTTAGGCAAGAATAAAAGACTTAAGAACATGAAATTAAAAAAAATTAAAAACATCGCCTCTAGAGTTTGGAAAATCTAATTTGTGCATGTAATTTTTTGTATCTACCACTCGTTGATCCGAAGTTTTAAGGGTCTAAACTTGCCTATATTTCCTTTCAAGTTTTATGGTCATAAAAGCTCAATAAAAAAATTTAAAAAAAAAGAACATCGCCACTACAGAAACGTATGCTCTACATAGTGCAATTTTTTTTTTCTTTTTAAAAAACATTTATTATGGTCTAGCTGCACGTCGAAAAAAAATATAACTTAAAAAGTTTATAAAATCAGTTAAAAAACTATAATGAGGTTGAATTCAAAAAAAGTAAGGGATATCGCCCCTGGAAAAACTTGCCCTCAACATTTTGGTGTTTAAAGTTTTCCAGTAACATTGATACCTATCGACAGCTGCAAGACTAAAGAAAAAAAGTTCAGATGCAGCTATCTTCGACTTCATTATAAAAAAATCTTTTCTCTTATGTCGTTTTCCATTGGTTTCACTCAGAGATTCACTCATTCTAAAATCCAATAGAACAATACTAACTACTTCTACTCAACTTAGAAATTTTGTCATTATATTGGTGAATCATCGTAAACATTTCATGTTATCGAACAGGCTTACAATCAAACAGAGTCCGATGTTTACTTTTGACATTTGAGTGAGTTTGTTTTGAAGTTATAGCTTAAATGTATTAGTGCTTCTTGAGTGGATTCTGTTTTCAAATCGAGAAGCGAAATTTTCTTCTGAGAAGCCTCGCGTCGGTTGACCGTTTTTTTTGCCAATGGAATTGTTTCAGAAGAGTTCTTTTTGGACGCCCAATGGAAAACGACATTATACATTTTCCTCTATACAATATTATTAGGTACATTATTGAATCGTTCAATTTTTAGATAAGTTATATATAGCTTTGAGCAGGTTCGTGCAATCAAGTCGTGTGTAAATACATTTATGTTATCATTTTTTTATATTAGTCGCTTCATTATTATTATATGTATATGTATTGTTAACATCAATTCGAGCAAATACTAAACCATTTTAACCCTTAAAGAAGCATACCTATCCTTCGTGTCGAAAGACCTCAAAAATTTCATTCCCATTCAAAAAAGGTTGGAATTTAATTTTATTTAATATTATTGGAATGCTGAAGCTGAAATCCTCCCAATTTAATTTTGTTATGTTTTGATTTTTTTTAATAATATAGCATACGCCGATGTAGTGATATCCGGAAACCACGCTTCAGAATAATAAATATCGATGACAGAATTTTAAAATTCTTTATCAGAAAATATTTTTTTTTATATTTAAACCTATATGTACTATAGCAGGAAGCACATACCGTTTCGATTTAAGGTTACGCTTAACTTAATATATTATTCAATTTATATTGAAGTGAAATGTCTATATACATCCATATGTACATTACTTACATTGTATGGGAGGTAGAAAACAAACTTAATATCTACCTACCTTTCCGTATATAAGCATAAGGAGGTGTCATACTGCCGTGAAAAATTGGAAAAAGAATATATGTATGTTTGTGTGCTTTTTTAATATAAGGGCAGTACTATTTGCTGCTCTTTTATTTAAAATATAATACATATTCAGATCTATTCTCAAAACTCAACAATTTATCAAAAGAAGTAAATCTAGCACACTTTGTCTGTATTCTGTAATGGCATGGAATCATTTTGTAATTTAATTCTTGACTGAAACTTAAAAGACGGAGAGAAAAAAAATATGATGAGGTAATTGAACAACACCTAACATGATCAAGAAATTACATATTCGTAATCAATTTAAATCATTAAAGCCTTGAAAGAAAATTTAAATTACATTCTTTGAACATTAAATACTTGTTTATTCACGCAAGAACTTTAATATTTAAAAAAAAAGTTTTTAATAACAAACAAGGAATTATCATTTCCATGCATGTTAATTTTTAGTTGATCTAGTTTAACTTTTAAGTGCATTGTGTCATGTCCACCAGGATAGACATTTTGCAATAAACTCAAAAATAGAGCTAAGTGCTTGCCCACTTTTTTGGGATACATAATATATTTGATTTTTTTTGGCAAGTCCATATGGATTTGTCGAAAAAAAACGACATCGGAACTAAGACATGTCCCGTAAATACAACAACAACTTAATTCCATATATGAACTTAGCTAAGTGACTTGAAATTATATAAGATCTACATAATATGTTTTTATTCAATTTTATTTAATAAAGGGAACAAATTTTCTACATAAGTTTTCTTTTTATTTTAATGTGGCGTGGCTGATAAGTTGTTATTTTGTATGCTCACCATAAAGCTGAAAGGGTAGAGATGATATTTTGTAACAGTGATGGATTTTTTGCTGTGATAACTTCGGTAAGTCCCGATGTCGTTTTTCTTCGACAAATCCATATGGCCTTGCAAATAAAACACTCCTATTATGCGGTTGTCAAGATAACTCAAATATTTTTGGAGATTTATGACAAATTTCTTGTACCAACAACTAGCTTAACTAAAACAATGTAATAATGAAAGTTGGAACTTAAAACACACTTTTTTTTTTAAGTTTGTAATTTGTATGCGAGCAAAATACTTTCAAGCATGAATATCTCTTACAATTTTTGTGTGCAATGCCAGGTATATTATATAAATTGTTATTATAAATTGTTTTTTTTTTCAAACAATTTAAGAAATTTTTTTAAAAGTAAAATGAAGTTAAACGTGAAAAGCCATATTATTTAACTTCGTATGCAGCAAAGATTAATTAAAAAAAAAACACATATCCTTGGATGCAAACTAGAAATTAAGTAAATTATTCGCTGAACTTTCAAAAACAGGCATTAAGTTATAACTAGTATCGCTTGTGGTCAAAATTCGACCATCTATTTTTACACGCATGTAGTCGACCGATTCACCAAAATTAATAAATATCATGATGCTTTGATCAAATCTATTTTTTACTTCGTTCGATTTTCAAAAGGGTACCCTGAAAAATCAAAATATTTAAGCTAACTGTAAAAATAAAAAATAAAAATTAATAAAACAGTTATTATTTAAAAAAAGATTTATTTTTATTTATTTTAGAACCCTGTTTTATTGAGTTCAAATGGTTATAACTTTTGATTTAAGTCTAATGTTGGAAAGTTTTATACCATTTAAGAAACTTCAAAAATTTGGCCAATTTTAAAAAGTAAAAACCAGTTTTAAGTCATACGATTTTTTTTCAGGGTGCTCTTTTAAAAATCGAAGTAAAAAAATAGATTTGATCAAAGTACAGAAAATTTTAAATATTTTAATGCATAAAACTGGTTCCACTGGGTCGAAGTAGTGGTTTTTCAAAATTTCAAAAAAAAGCAGTTACTCGAAAGCCTTAATGATGCGGTGCGGACAAGTTACTAAATTCTGAGAGGTCATGACCTGACCTATCACCAGTTTCAGTTTGGACCTTTCTTTATGGGACACCCTGTATAGATAATTAATTATTATTATATTGGGTAAAATTTTTAATTTGAGTTTTATTAATTTTTGCTATGTTAAAACAAACAATTAGTGAATGCTCATAAACATATTGGCGCATATTCATAGTCGAATTTAGACCCCAGTTTATCTTAGCCTGGAGTTTATCCAAGTAAATTAGATAGGATAAACACAGTATTTTTTTAGAAACAACTTAAACAGTGACTATGAATATGCCCCATTATGTAGATAATTTCCTTGTCCATCACCTATACTGTGCTACAAATTAAGACATAGCTTGAAAGAAAATATCTCTTTATAAAGCATTTAGGTAATCCTTTAACTCTTAAATCAGTTAAATTGAAATTAAAAATTTCACATTCAGTTATACACCACCACCATACTGCCAAGCTTTCAACAACCCTGATATTTTTATTCTCTAAAGACTTTTGTCGACACATTTTTATTTAAAATTCTCTCATGCATATGGTACTATTCTACTATGCAGTCGGTTTATGTCACAATATAATTAGCATAACGACGCATTGCATATAAAATGAGTTTGAGTGTTCTCTTTTTATATCAAATGGGTCTCATTGAGCAATGAGTGATTGCACAAAGCTACATATTTGTATGTGATTATATTAAATTCACATTCTAAAAATTAAATTTTTTAAATAATCTTACTTTATTCCTTGTTTTGAGTTTAAATGGCTCAGAAACAAAGTATAGGTGTGTATCGTTGTCCTATACATGACTATGATGTTTTCTAAAATTTTAATTTTTTTATTGGCGTGCCAATACTCTGGAAAGTTTTTGTATGTGTCATTAAATAAAACATAATTCAAAGATTTTTTTTTTTATTTTTTTTTTTTCGGAAAAGTGGACTTAAAAATTGTGGAATATATACACCACGGTTCACTTGAATAAAGGCAACACTTTTATTGAACTTAAACGAGAGTTATGTCCATATATGTAATTCGGTACATAACTTTATTAAGTGGGAGGAAAAATAGTTTCAGAATCTCTCAAGAGAATACACTAACACAAATCACTTAACTGTTACAAAGTAACGGAACTCTATCAAGTTTTTTAAACAGAGTCGGAAATTCGAGCAATAAAATTGATTCACTTGAATAAAGGAAAAGATAATTAATAGGGAAAATGTGTATTTTTGTTTTTATTTATTCATTTTTGTTGATGATTATAATACCTAAATAATTATTTCACAAAGCAGTTAATCATGATTATGACCACCATTTTTCCGATTGAACTCAAAGAGACGCCTTGACCGCCGGCGGGAGTAAGTAAGGTTCCTAATTAAGGAAAATTAGGCCTATTTCTTATTTTTGTACTGCTTTCCTTTTTTGTATAATTTGCGGGTTGGCCATCCTCAAACATTTTCTATAACGTTGAAGTGAGGTAAATATTGCGCCCAATTCAATAATTCCTCTTTTTGCTTGCAAAAAATTATTTTACTGTGCGAGCAGGATTGATTAATGCGTTATTTTGTTGGAGAATCCAAGACAACGGTTTAACATATAGAAAATGCTGACTCCAATATTCCTTTGCAGGTAATTATCGTCATTTATTATTGCTTTCAAAACCTAGCTCAAGTGCTCTATAATAGCTGAGCACCCAACCCTCTCGGCTGTGACGACGCGTCGCGACGTATTAGAAACACCGTTGGTTTTTTCATAAATCATGAGAAAAGAAGTTGTACCCATCCGGCCCAACCAAATTAAACTTCTTTTGATCCGTAAAGACAAAAATTCGCCAGTCGTTTTCAATTTGACTCTGTCCCCTTAAAGCCAAGTTTTTTTTTTTGCACGTCAATAAAAGGAAGTTTTTTGACCAGCTTAAACTGCTTTAGGTGCTTAGTACAAAGAATGACATGCCAAACAGTGGATTTGCTAGCGTTTACTCCGGCCTTGAATCGAACGATTGTAATTCAAGCGCACCGAAATATTTAGCGCCTATCAGCTGTTGAAACCACTGTAGATGTTCTTCCTTAATGTTTTTTGATGTGTAAACATCTATACTAGCGGTAGAGTGAAAAGAAAACGTAACGTAACGTTGTAATCGTAATCGTGGTCGTGATCGTGATTCTGAGCTTCACGAAAATTGAGTGGGTTCATCAATATGTACGTTAAGTAACTAAACGCTGAGTATTTATATACGAAATCGATAGGTCGAGTTCAGTTCGGGTTGAAATTTGGTTGGCTGCTTAGAGGATATATTAAGCCCCTATTACACGATGATTCTTTGTGACTGACTCTATTCGAACATAATGAGTGCGAACGAGAAAAAAGATACGACGGAAGACCAGTTGCCCTGTGAGTCGTGGGCCAAGTTTTACGAGACTCTTTTTGACGCTTCTTTAGCATTATCCGTATTTTGTATTCTTTGCATTACTTTTTTTCAATAATATGACTGCTTTGAGACCAGAGCAGTTTTTCTATTTTGTTTTCCTTTCAGTTCCAGAGATTTTTGATGTGTAAACATCTATACTGGCGGTAGGGTGAAAAAAACGTTACGTATCTTGTAGTCGTGATCCTTATGTTGTAGCCGTGGTCGTGATTTTGATTCTGAGCCAGAGATTAGTCTGCTATTACACGATGCATCTAGAAGCATGTGACTTTTCGAACTACGAAAGTGCAAAAGAGAAAAAAAATCGAAAAGATGAGACGGAAAAAAGTGACCGGTGTTGCGTGGGTAAAATTTTCGGTGCAACTATTTTCTCTTTTCTCTTGTCCGTTTTTTACTATTCTGGTTCATATGGTTTTGTTGTTCAAAGAGTAAATTTCGATGCAACGCACTGTTATTGATAGCCTTATAGGCTTTCCAGAGATGAGAAATTCATCTTTAAAAACAACATAAATAAAATAAATTGTTGCTTTTCTTGACTGATATTCATTTAAAGGCACACAAACCATTCTTTCTTCAATATATCAAATAATGAAAACAAAAATAAAAACAGAAAAAGTTTTTTATTGCTTGAGCACAGCGCAACACGAAAATGAAAAATAAAGAGAACTGTCAAATTAGATTCATGACTTTGGTTTCAACGTGTAATAGCGCTTGAAACAGCGGACGAAATAACAAAGATGAATTCGAAGAAGGCGCATGCAACTAGATTCATCGTGTAATAGCAGACTTATGAATTATCCATAATCTCTGTTCTGAGCTTCACGAAAACTGAGTGCGTTCAACAATATGTACGCTCAGTAACTAAACGCTGAGTGTTTATATACGAAATCAAAAAGTCGAGTTCAGTTTGGGTTGAAATATGGTTGGTTGCTTAGACCATACCATATAGTACATGGACTGCGCTTTCATCATGGCTGCAGGGTTTCAACATAGAAGGCCACATTTTTTGGCAAATTAGACGAAATAAGGTCATTGACTGGAAAATATTTTTAAATATAATTTTAATGATTGGCTAAGAGCCCACTGCTGTTTGTGGGTGTGAGTGATCGCAAAATTTCACTGGTATGTTTAGAAAGATCTTAACTTTTTATAAGCGTGGTTGGGGCCTTTGTCGGTAAACTAAAAAACGTATTTTCCATGCATCATTACCGATTTTCAAATTTGCTTATGAAAAGTTAAGATCTATATAAAAATACCAGTACATTTTTGCTATCATCCAAACCCTAAATTTGATGTAGGCTCTCGGTCTATATGAGGCATTCGGACGAATGTTGATGTTTACACATCTTAACCGTGAGTCCCGGCACTCACACTTTTTTTTTCCATGAGAAGCAGGATGTCTTAAATAATTGTAAATACATAATTCGCTTCGTCCAACTTTTTTTGCGATATTGCGGTTGGGATAACCTTCCTAGTGGTAAATATTTATTTAAGCTTTATCGGGTGTATTTAAAGCTTTCCTTTACGCATTTTTCATAAAAACTGCATAAAATTAATTAACTTTACTTCGAATTTTACTCAACAATTTATTACATAACACAGATTTGTTTACCAAATATTCAGTTAATTTCACAATTGCCTTTATTCAAGTTTATTTCCGAATCTGTTTACGAATTTTGTTAGAACTCTGTAATTATGTACAATAAAGTGATTTTTGTTGGTGTATTATCTTGAGAGATTCTGAAACTATTTTCCCACTAACTTATTAAAGTCATATAACGAATTATATGGACATAATTCTCGATTTAGTTCAATAAAAGTGTTGGCTTAATTCAAGCGAACCGTAGTGTATCTACAAAATAGAATTCACTCTTTTTTCTTAGAGCTATTATTATATATAATTTTTTTTTATTAGGTCAAAAGTTACAAAACTTAAAAAATAGGGCTTTTGTAAAATATTTTTTTATTAACCCTATAGACTGTTTTCTACAAGAGAGACTTTTTTCTAGAAGATATTAGTCGTGTTTTTTATGGAAAAGCTATTCACTTTCACAGTACAGTAGGATTTTACACGAGCCACAAATACAACATCCAGAGTAGAATTACTGCCAATAAATGCAGAGGTAGAATCCTACTGCGGATGGGTTTGTGACATTTACCAAATGTTAACTATAAAAACTGGGCTACTTTGGACGGGCTTTTTTTGGAAATTTTTCAGAGAAAAACGATTTCTCGTTGGAAAAGAAACTTGTAATTTTTTTTTGTAGAGAATCACATAACCTAAAAAACTTTACATAAACTTTGATAGCTTCTACCGTTTCAGAGTTTCGGATTGATGAGGACTTTTTATCAATTAATTTTTTTGTAACAATTTTCAGCTGTATTCGATTTATGTCATAATTTTCACCTTTATTTTTTTTCAAAAGGAATTGCAATCATAAAGCACTTTTTTATTTTGCCTCTTTGTTTTTATTTAAAAAAAAAATGTCTCTTATTATTTTAAGAACATTTTATTTTCCGTTAACTATTAATGAGCATTTTGAACCCATCATGCGACAAGACTTTTTGTCGCATGAAGTTTTTTTCATGCGTTACAAATTCCGTGCGTCTAACATTATATTCCTCTTAAATTCTAAGTTTTACCTGCATATTCCAGAATTTGTACATTTCAGTGTCCTACAGTGGCATATATTTTATACACACACATACTATAATACAGATTTGTAAATTTTGCATTCTAAAAATTATCATACCTAATTTTTCCTCAAAATCTTAAAGTCATACAAATTTTAACTCTTAACTATCTTTGAATTAAGATTACCTACTCTATGTGGTTTTTCCTGGACAGCTTAAATTAGAATAGAGCTTTAAGAATTTAAAAATACTGGACATGCACAAATTTAAAATCCAAATATTCACCTCAAGAATAATATAAAAAATCTGTAAAAAGCAAAAATCTGAATTATGATTTTAATATTATTTTTATCTTTTCTCCTTTTTAGTTATAAGAATATTTACAATGAACTTAAATCCTCCTTTTTACAACCAACAACTCCCACTGTAATCTTTTTATCAATAAAAATCTACTATAATGGTCTTTCCTTAAACGAGTAAATACGTAAACAATGTTGAAAAATTTGGACCATCAAAGTCGTCATCCCATTCAGGAAACAAAATCCAATGTAAAATTTTAAGAATAAAATCAAATCCTTAAACACATTTACACATATCCGTTGCGATAACTATCGTCGTCATCATGAAACTGGTATCGTAACCAAAGATTATTATATTGGTCTCTGTACGTATAGATACAAAGAGTATATATAGTATTTGCTTTGCCTATATTCATACCATTATTTGGCTAACACATGAAGGCACGAGTACGATAACTAGGGCGCCAAGAATTGATAAGGGTTTTTTGTAGAGGGTTCAAAAACAAGCATTTTTTACTTTGGAAGGGGGGTCTATCTCGCCTCGGAGGCATGGGCAATTTTAGAAAAAAAAAAGACTTAGGTAAGTTATTAAAATACAACGGCAACACTTACAATAAAGTACTATACCGGTTATGAAAGCAAGAAATCTGTTCTATAATCCTAAATTTAAAATAAATTCTTTATGTCAATGGTTTTTGAAAAATTCGTATGCAAACTTAAAATTTTGATAAAAAAAATAAAAAAAAAGTTTAGACTAATTTTTTTCAAAATTATGAAATAAAGTGCTGTATTGGCTTTTTGTGGTCAGTGTTTATATCAATTCTGAATCGAACACAAAAAACCGAATAGTTTTACATATGTCTTCTAGTTTTTGAGAAAATTTTAAAATTACTAAAACTACTTTTTTATGAGATTTTTGTTTTTTGCTTGCTTACATAAATACATCAGTGCTAGCACCCTGTATTACGGCGTATAAACAGTGAGGTATGTATGGGGGGGAATGATGTCCCCTGCAACCCCCCTGCTTGGACACACTATAGGATTTGAGGTAGGTGCGAGGTTGGGTGCATGCAAAGTTTCTTTGCATTTTAAGAATCTGATTTAAAGAAACTATAAGTTTATCATATAGGTACAGGGTGATTTGCATAAGGTGTGACAAAAAGCTAGGGCGTGTAGGTTGGACTTAGACAAGAAAAAACTCGTATGGGAGGAGGTCTATGTCCCCCTTTTAGGCGGGAGAGGCAATTTTAAAATAAAATCACTTAAAACAGAAAAAAAATATCAAAAAATAAAGATAACACCTACAGAGTCATGATATAGCTTATGAAAAGCCAGAAATTCATTCTTTAATTTAATTTTTAAATCAAGTTTTTCGAGTGTATAGATTTTTTGAAAAATTAATTTTTAAAGTCAAAATTTAAAAAAAATGAATTTTTTAATTACAACCATTGAAAATGATCATTCAAGCCCAATAACAAAATTATTTTAAAGTTTAATAACCATATGATCAAAAAACATTTCACACAAATTTTTATTGTTCAATGAAAAATTTTCTGTTCTGAATTGCTCTCCATTGCTGTTCAATGAATCTGTTCAGAAAAGTTTGGAACACTTTAGAACAGGATTTTCTGCACTTGCTTTTGAGGTAGAATAAGTAAGAACAGAGTTGTTAAAACTGTTGTGATTATTTTACTCAAAGTAGTTTGTTTTTTTGATGGATTTTATCTGAATCCTCTGCTTAACTCTTTTAATAGTGTATTCTGATTCTATTATATTGAAGTAAATTTAGTTTCAAGACGTACCTATATTTGTGAATTTGAAACAAGCATATTATATGCTCCGAAAAATTGTTGTTTTTTTAGTGACAACATAATAACGTAGGTAGCCATTTTCTGTTTTAATTTGATCTGACGTTTTTCACGAATCTGTGCGGTTCTATTCTGTCCTGTTCTGTTCTACTCTAACTTTTTCTTCAACACTTATAACTCAGCTGTGAGGTTCTAGAAAACTAACTTTCTGTTTGTTATTGCTGTTATGGATGTTACCTGTATTACGAATGTTCCTCGAATTTTTTACATTTTAGTTTTTATTTTCCGGAATATTTAACTAAAATATAGAAATTCTTTAATGTTTAATGCTGTTTGCTTTTCTTTAGTACCAGGTTAACAGTAACAATCAAATGAGAAATGCCACCAAGATGATTTTGAAAAATATTAAAAATAATAATCCATAACTTACAAAGTAAGATGTTTGTTTTTTCAATGTTTAATTGATTTTCCTATATCTTTTAAATTGAGTTGATGAAAGAAAAATATTCTGAATTGTTTTCCAACTCAAACTCATAAATATTAAATATTAATAAATATGTCAGTAATTTTGTGATTGACTCAAAGCTTTTGTAACTTCAATAGCATTTTGTTAAAAGAAAAAATACCTACTTATTATTTAAATTTTCGTTTATTCAGTATTCAGAAAGTGAGTTTATTAAATATTTGCTTATGCAAATTAAAAAATGCTTAAAAAGTTTGAAATCAAATATTGTCTTAAATTTGTTAATACAATTTTTAATTCAAAATATTAATTTTGGAAAGATTTGATGACAAATGTAAGCGTAAGTTTGCATGACAGTTGTGATGCAGCCTGAAATCATTTTGCCAGGGGCCCCGCAAGTTTAGTTTTGCACAAGCTTCATTTTGGCCTAGCTCCGCCTCTGCTGCTACGGTATGGTTCATGGTCGAAGTCGCGCAAAGACTCTACGCTGAAATGTATCCCAATAGGAGGTGTCCGAGTAATACGATATTTCTTCGAAAACACGGAGTACTGGAGCACCGAGGGAGAGAAAGTTCATCTTCTACATCACCACACATAGAGGAAAGAATTTTGGATATTGTCAAACATAACCACGCCCTATAGCACACGGAGGATAGCTACCATGCTTCATTTGGCCCAAACTACTGCTTCATACCGAGAATTTACACCCGTACCACACTACACCAGTTCAGGAGCTGACCGCAAACGACAAGTTATTGAGAGCTGAATTTTGTCGAACATTATTACTAAGAGATGAAACTGAACATAATTACTTTGGAAGGATATTCTGGACGGATGAAACTCAGTTTACCAGAGATGGAGTAACTAATTTACACAATTTACATCACTGGAGTAACAGCAATCCGCATAACAAAAAACAAACCAAATCTCAACACCGCTTTAGCTGTAATATTTGGCTTGGTGTTGTTGGACGAACAGTTATTGGACCACGGTTCCTGAATTCAGTCATAAATGGAGAATCCTATCTGCAGTTACTACGAGACTTTGTGCCCGATTAGATTGACAACGTTCCCTTGGTCATAGCAGACAGTTTAATCTACCAGCAAGATGGAGCTCCAACACACTACAGCCGCAGTGTAATTAACTGGCTTCATGAACATTTTAGTGACCGTTGGATAGGAAGAAGAGGTCCCACAGAATAGCCAACTAGATCACTAGATTTAACTCCGTTAGATTTTTATGCTTGGGGATTCATGAAGAATTATGTGTATAAATTAGAAATAGAATCTTTGGAACAACTTAAACAACGGATTGAAGTGGCTGCAGTCAAATTACAGGAAAATTTATCAACTATAAATTTATGTGCAGCAATAAGAAGGGGCTATAATCTTTGCCTTCTCCAAAATGGGGATCATATCGAAAATTTGTTGTAATAAGCTTTAGTTAATAAATTATATGAAATATGGTTAATCCAGTACTCTGTCATTTTATTGTATGCTTATAACTTATAAGACTGGTAATAAAAAAAATAGTAAAAAGAAACTCAATTCTTTTTTTCGTAAATTCACCTAAGAATCCAATAACGTAAAAACTAAAATAAAAGGTTTTTTTAGAAAAAACTAGTTTTTGTTATTTTTGATTTTCTTTTTTTGTGTTTTTTGTGTTTGATCAATTAATCAGAACAGAAAAAAGAGAGAAAAAAAAATTTTTTGACTTTGAAAATTAATTTTTCAAAAACTATTCACTCGAAAACTTTATTTAAAAACAGAATTAAAGAATGGATTTTTGGCTTTTCATAATTCTATAGCATAGCTCTGTAGATGTTACCGTTATTTTTTAGTATTTTTTTTCTGTTTTAAGTGATTTTTTTTTTATAAAATTGCCCCTCCTGCCTAAACGGTGGAAAATAGACCCCCCTTCCATACGATTTTTTTCTTGTCTAAGTCTTACACGCCCTAGCTTTTTGTCACACCTTATGCAAATCACCCTGTATATCCAATGTCAAATCTGTTTTCTAAATATACATATATAGACACGTTGCTCAAAGTTCCACATTTAAATTTTTCAGATATGAAAATGTAATGCATTATAAAAAATTCACATTTACTCAGGTACTAATGTAAATTTATATAATTTCTTAATATGTATGTTTGTGTCTTACGTACCTATGTAATGAACTGTAACGCTAAATGAATTGCTGTACACAGATGAACCTATCATCACCGAAAACTAAAAACAAAAATCTCATAAAAAAGTAGTTTAAGTCATTTTCAATTTTCTCAAAAACTAGAAAACATAAAACCATTCGGTTTTTTGTGTTCGATTAAGAATTGATATAAGCATTGACCACAAAAAGCCATTTTACCACTTCATTTCACAATTTTGAAAGAAATTGGTTTAAACCTTTTTTTTATTTTTTTTTATCAAAATTTGAAGTTTGCATGCGAATTTTTCAAAAACTATTGTCATAAATAACTTAATTTAAATTTAAGATTAAAGAATAGTTAAATATATAATATTCCATAGTTAAATATACTTGTTTTTGATACTTCTACAAAAAACCGTTATCAATTTTTGGCGCCCAAGTAATCGTACTCTCCCCCACATGAAGATTAGGTATTGGATGATTGCTGGAGTTTAAAAAAAACTAAGATACATATATGTATTATGTATATATATTTTTCTCATATGTAGGTGTATTATAATAATTCAAAATACATTACTTAAATTCATAGGGGCATATTCATAGTCATATTTTAAACCCAAGTCTAACTGAAAAGGAGTCTAAATTTAAGACCCAGGTTAGACACAACTGCTATTCATATATAGGGCCTTACCAATAACCATATTAAAAGTTCACTTAATCGATTTAAAAGTCGACTTATAGTCAAACGTCATCTTAAATTTTAAAGACACGAAACTCATCTTTAACCCCCTTACTACGATTGTCAAATTTAAGTTGATAGTAGTAATTGACATTTCGAATTAGATGTTTTCATCGCTATTTGCGATTTTTTCTGTTTGTTGATAAGTGTGTAAGTATAATAATATCAACAAATTAAAATAAATCTTTAATAATATCCGATTATTCATGAATTTGAACCCTAGAAAAATTATTTGGATATGGCTTCAACATCAAAAAGAAATCGTTCCTTGAACTGGACATTAGCCATGAATGAAATCTTGGTGAAATGGGTAAAACCACATTCTGAAGCATTGGCAGTAAACTGAATCATGGAAAATCATTAAAAGCGAAATTTGAAATTTGGCGAAATATCGCAAGCACTCTAAAAGCCACCAGCTATGATTTCACCGAAAAGCAAACACGGGATAAGTGGAATTGCCTTAAATATAAGTCAATTCAATAGATCTCAAAAGGAAACTGGTGGTGGAACACCTCCGAAAGAACCTTCTGAGAGCAAGTTTCAAATTTCAGCGGTATCAGCAATGGATTTTCAGGAGGACAGTGTAGAATTTAATTATGATGCACTTTTTTCGAATGAAAAGTAAGATATTAAATAATTTTACTTTTTTTTGAAACATAACATTTCTTATGTTACAGAGAAAACAGACCACTATCAACGCCTCTTCCACCATTAGCACCTCCACCGAAACCAAAACGAACATTTTAAAGAAAAAGCCGCAAACTCTTTTTTTATAATTTTTTTGTCGGCGAGCGTGTACCACATTATTTATAATTTCCAGGTCAAGAATAATATCTTCGTCTGGTCTTAACTGGTCCTCAAAGTTTAACTTGGCATTAAACTAAACGTATATTTAGCGATTTATTATTGATAGGGCATAAAGAATTTGGCAGCTCTGTTCAGTTAGAAATAGGTTTAAGGATATTCTACTACAAACAATATGTAAGGTTATTTATAAACATGTTTTTATATAAAAAAAAAACTTTTAACAACTTGGAATCCTAAAAAAACACTGAAAATAAATCAGTCGCGCTGAAAAATTCTGAATTTTATGTCTTTGCTTATTTATTTTTGACAATTGATAGAATTAGAATTAGCTTAATACATAACTTCTGTCGTGTTTATTTTTAGACTCCAAGTTATCGTTTAAAAATGGGTTTAAATTTTCTATGAATAACTTAAACCGGAGTTTAGTTTAGCAATGACGAAAACAAAACTTATCGAAGAACTATGAATATGCCCCATAGTCATTTTAAACTCTTGCTAACTCAACAGTAGTTTATTGAATTTTGTGAGATTTATTTTAATAATTCATTTCGTTTGGCATGTTATTTTTGTTGTTTTTTGTTTAAATAATTATTGAATTTCAATAATTCAATAAACTTATATTTCAGTAGGTATACAGTATGCAATTTGGTTCTGAAAGTGTTATGTGTTAATTGAGCCATTTGGTCTAGGCCAATGTTGAGTGAATAAAATAACCGATATTAGTAATATTTGTTGGTTTGGTTTTAAGTCATTAAATAAAAAACAGAGGCTTTAGGTCTTTTTGTCCTAAACCATTAAGCCCAAATTTAAAATGTCTTAGCGGATATTATGCACTTACAATTTAAAATCAGCGTTTGGTCTTATTGCCCAAGGTATTTACCCCCAAATACCTAATAAAAATGTCGTAACGCCCAAAAACTTTTTCAAAGAACACCACAAAGCCCAAAATAAATGTTATAGTGCCCAAAACAATTTTTAAATAAAATAAAGCCAAAATTATTAACTGCCATACCGCCCAAAAGATGTCATGTGTTTCAATTTTTTGGCCATTGTGACAAATTGGTTGTGAAGAATTGGTATTACTCAACAGCACTGCAAGACTCGAAAATTCTTTTTTTAATTTGTTGAACTGTTTTTAGTTCATTAAATGCATTTTCTTGGGGCGTTAGGTCTTTTCACCAAAACCATAACGCCCAAAACAAAAAATGTCGTAACGCCCAAAAATGGTCATAGGGCCCAAAAAGTCAACAATAAACCCAAAACGAATGTCAGGCGTGTTTTTTTGCAAGCCCGGGGGGAATTGGTTGTAAAAAACGACAACGGGGATTAGAGATGCCATCACAGACACAAAATGGAGTTTTTCATATAAACTATCAATAACAAGTATGTATAATTCACGCCGCGCCGGTAATAGTTGTTGTTGCATTTAACATGTAAATTGTTTAGCACCGACGTCGTTTTTTTCATCCAATTCCCCCCGGGCTTGCAAAAAAACATGCCTGTCATAACGCCCAAATTGTTTTTCAAATGAAAGAGCACCGAGGGTGTTTGGATTTATTTCACTTTGTTCAAGCGAAATAATGCCAATTTGGTCTTATTGCACTTTGAGAAAATTGAAGTTACTAAAACTACTTTTATATGAGATTTTTGTTTTTTTACTTGCTTACATAAATACAGTGCCAGCACCCAGCATTACGACGTATAAACAGTGAGGTATACATGGGGGGGCATCCTGCCCCCTGCAACTCCCCTGCTTGAGCTCACTATAGGATTTGGGGTAGGTGCGAAGTTGGATGTATGCAAAGTTTTTTTTTTGCATTTAATGAATCTGCATTCAAAGAAACTTTGAATTTATCCTATATCCAATGTCAACAGCTGTTTTTCAAATATACCTACATATATGTGGCCCAAAGTTGCACATTTTAACTACTTTAAATTACTTTTGATCCTTAAGCCTAGTACGCTGCTGATGCGAAACGAAAATTTCCTGTGATCTCGAAACAGACAACGAAACGCTTGCGAAAACACAACGGAAAATATTCTTGGAGAGTTTCACTAATTCCAAAAACAAAATCAAACATAAACGCAAAAAATCAGAGAAACCCATGATGTAAAAAAATGATAAACAAAAAAAAAAAACCCAAATAAAACCCAAATGTCATTTTTCCGCACACAATAAATAGTTTGTATAATTAATTCAGTGCGAAAAAGGAGCGGAGACTTCTCCAAATAATCTGCTACAATTATGAATTTCGCTCTTCGAACAGCGTACTGCAAAACGAAAAGCAGAACGAAATTTTCCGTTTATGATTTCGTTGTGTCATTTTTGTATGGGATTTTTCGTTTCGCATCAGCAGCGTACTAGGCTTTACCATTTACAATTTTTCAAATTTTTCAGAGAACAGAAGAAGTGTTATAGACGTTACCAAGACCAAATTGGCATTATTTCGCTTGAACAAAGTGAAATAAATCCAAACACCCACATTTGGCCTTATTATAAACTTGGGTGTTATGACATTTGATTTGGGTTTTATGAGGTGATGACAAGATTTGGGAAATATAGAAATCGTCATAAGATCCAAAATAAATGCCAGAACGCCCAATGTGTATGTCATAACGCACAAATTCAAAAATCTTTTGGGCGAAATGACAATTAACGATTGTTCTTTCATTTGAAAAACAATTTAGGCGTTATTACATTCGTTTTGGGTTTTTGGCACTTTTTTTTTTCTTTTTGGGCTCTATGAGCATTTTAGGGCTTTACGATTTTTTTTTTATTTGGGCGTTATGGTTTTGGGCGAAAAGACCTAATGCCGTATTTTTTTTAGATCCAATCAAAAATCATTGCAAAATATGTACATGCTTGTAATTTTTTTTATTTTAATTTGTTCGGAATGACTTCCTGCAATGAGTTAGTCTCATAACCAGGACAAATGAAGATAACAAATTACATTTTTAATAGCATTTTTCTTTTTCGTATACTTTTCTTTAAGGATTCGTTACCAAAAACCACAAATCTCCGAAATTGAAAGGAAGAAGCTGTGGTTAATCACAAAATGGTTGAGCTGTTACTTCCAGATTCTCCCCACAACTGCAACAGCAACTTCTAGTATACGATACGACAACAATTAAGATGCATGGAGAGATATAATTAATTTGCATTGTATCGCTAAGATAATTTTTGTATAATCATTTAAATAAATTAAAAAAGAGAAGATGAATGGATATTCAAGCAATGTAAGCATGAACTAATGTCTTCAAGAAAATATGGTTGAGAAATCATTTTGTTAAGTTGTGACAATTTATCTAGGAAGTTTAAGTTCCATTCGGACGAAAATTTACTGTGCTTAAAATAATTATAAAATGTTATAACTGGAATGATTTATTTTATTCATTTCATTTCTGCAAAAAATTGTTACTTTTTTTTCAAAATGATTTATTAAGCATAATCCATGTCAGCCTCTATTTTATGGCAGCCGATTACTTGGAATTGTTTGTTTAATAGTATATACATAAAATTTATTAAAAAAACACATTTTATGGAACAAAATGAGTGAGGGCCTTTGTCAATATGCAATTTTTTGCGTATATAGAATTCGTATATAAACTAGCCAGGCCAATAGCAAAAACCAAAAACTTTCCATTTAATGATTAGGAATCTAGTCTTGTTGGATATGGCGTTAGGCAATAATGCCAAAATCGAGTTGGAAATATCGCCCAAAAAAATTCTCAGCAATTGTTGTTGTTTTTTTCTCGATTTGGGCGTTATTTGCAATTTTTTTAATTTTTTTTAAAGGAAAGAACGCCCAAAATAAAAATTTTTAAAGTCAAATGTGAAATAACGCTCAAAATTGGAAATATCGCCCAAAAGAAATCCAGAAAAAGGAAATAAGGCCCAAATCTTAGGAAATAACGCCCAAATAAAAATAAAACTCAATTCTAACATTTACAATATGGATTTTTGTAAACTAAACTGGCGTATAAACACTGAGGTATGTATGGGGACATGCTGCCCCCTTGCAACCTTCCTGCTTGGGCACATTATAGGATTTGGTGAATGTGCGAGGCTGGGTGTATGCATAAGTTTCTTTAAATCCAGATTCTTTAAACGCAAAAGAGACTGCATACACTCAGCCTCGCACCTACCCCAAATCCTATAATGTGCCCAAGCAGAGGGGTTGCAGGGGGGCAGCAATTTTATTGTACCTATGTATATTTAAGGAATTCAAACTCATAATAAAACTCATAATTATATTCAATAAAATAATTTATTTTTCTGGGCCTACTTGTGATTATAATACAGTTGTGTTAGTGGACGATGACTAAACAAGGTTATTATAATATGTTGGTCCGCACCAAATGATAAAAAAAAACTTTGCGTACACCCAACCTCGCACCTACCCCAAATCCTATAGTGTGCCTAAGCAGGGGGGTTGCAGTATACACACCTCACTCTTTATACGCCATAATGATGGTTGCTAGCATTTTACTAATTTTCTTTCAAATAAAACATCAACAAATTATTATTATCTTCTATGCCTCTAAAAAATTTGGGACTTATGTCCCATTGTTAACAAAAAAAAGGGTTTAAAACGATATCTAGAAACCAATAATCTAGAAAGCAAAAATCTCGAAAGTATAGATATAGTCTTTCGATATTTTTGTTCATTCCAGATTTTTGTGCATTCGATATTCTTTCATTTTAGATTAAAAAATTATTTTTTTGAAGTTTTTTGCATTCGAGATTTTTGTCATTCGAGATTAGGTCATGATCCCCAAAAAATATTTGGGCTTGGGTCTCACTTGGGTGGATGGTTATTAATTATTATTAATTCTAGATTTTTGCATTCGAGATTTTTTTTTCTAAATTTTTTTCGAAATTTTTTTTCGAAATTTTTTCAATTCTAGATTTTTGTTTTCGACATTTTTATTTTCGAGATTTTTGCTTTCTAGATATCGTGGTAAACCCGTTCAATTTCAATTTCACAATTTGGTATCTTTGCTCGAAAATCGTGTGAGCACGATGTATTTGCGGGTTTTAGGACAAAATTCGTAAATCGCGAACACAAGTTCATATTTGCAAATTTGCGAGTGCTGTCAAACGTATACATATACACTTTGTAGAACATATCGTGACGTCAGTACTCGCAAATATTTACGACCCTCGCAAATCATCTGCTTGTAGCTAAAGTAGGTACCTTTAAGTACTTTTTTTCTTATATGTATATGCATGTGTTATTGTTGATATTTATATTATCGGAATTAATTAAAAGTTTTAGTTCATCAAATTGTAGTAAAATATTCTTAGAGATGTGTCGCATAATATATGAAATTGTGATTAAATTATATGAATCAATCACAAGCAAGTCGTTATTATTATTATTAATAAATTCATAGTGCTGGAAATTTGTTTTTAAAAGTATGTATGTATTTAGATTAGAGCTCCCTATTACACGGATAGTTAAAAACACGGATACACGTGTTCTTATAATATCCGGTTTTGAATCCGTGTATTTCGTGTATCCGTGCATCCGTGCGTCCGTGTGTCCGTGTATCCGAAGATCCGTGTATTTCAAATAATCCAATCATCACTGGAGAGGGCCAAATTTATGCGATTTTTTTGATAAAAATACGACAACAACTTGGTAGTCGAATCTGTCAGTGGTTTTAATTTTAGAATTATTTAATTTTTTCTTTAAAAATCTATTTTTTTTTTGGAAAATCACCAAAAATAAAAATCTATAATATCCATTATCCCACCCCTTGAAAAGATAAAAATCAAAAACCATTCCGTGTATTAAGAATCCGTGTAATAAAGATCCGTGTATGCTTACTATTCGTATACACGGATATTAAGCAAATAAATACACGTGTTTTAATAGAACGGATTTTTATTTGCGTGTAATAATTACACGGAGTCCGTGTTCCCGTGTTTTTTAAATATACGGACTGTATCGTAGGCTCTAATTTAGATACATACATTATTATCTATATACAGGAAAACGATCACTCGGGCGTATGCGTACTTTTTTATTTCATTGAAATGTGAAGTTTTAACTTGCTTTCTCGAAAACTGTTTAACTGATTTTGATCAATTTTTTTTATGGAGAAAAAGTTAAAAGTTTTCAAATATTGATACCTACATAGTAAAATTTTCAAAAAAAAATTCTTTGAATTTTAAAATAAAATGAATTTTTTTGTTGAAAAACAATTATTTCGAAATGGACTAGGTCAATTTGATTTTTTTTAAACAGTCTATAGAATATTAAAAACCAAAAATAGGAGGACCATACAACTTTTAAAACCCAAAAAAAAAAATTGTTTATCCTTATACAATTGTTATAGATACAATTGAACTTTTATTATGACGGTGACACTAATCTTTTTTTATGTTACCATCTGATTTAAATATAACGTCTGGATATAATTTTCAGTCTCGTTAAGTGCAAGAAATATGAATGTATTTCAAAATAATTTTATTTTTGACAGCTTTGATGGCAAACATTTCATTTCTCAAAGAAGTATACCTTATACTCTTTTAATTATTGCCTGTTGGCTTATAGAATTGTAGTTTTATAAAACATGCTCCAAGGCACTTGCAGGTTACTTGTTGGATAAAGGAAAAAATTACCCAATTATCAACAAATACCATACAGATCGAGAACATTTTGGTGGTCAGCTCCAGTAGTATTCGAAAAAATTTAAACTGCGTTCAAGTCAAAAATAATGTAAACTTGAAAATTGACAGTGGAGCTGGAGTTTCAAAATGCATAGTAATTAATTAATGTGCAATATTAAAAAAATATTTTGAACTTAAAATAAATTAACTATTTTTAATGATACATTATTAGAGTTTTTGTATATTTTTTTAATTTCGACAGAATAGGGTAATGACATTTTTGGTGTTTGAATCAAGATTGCGGATGTGACGATTTTTTAAATAACGTTAACAAGTTTGTAAAATAACATCCAACTAAATATATTAATGATATAGTTTTTTTGACAGTATTCAAAAATATATTATTAATATATTGAATTATTGGTTCGTATCATTCATTAAGCTGTCTAGGATTATGTCGTATAATCTATAAGCTAAAACCCTATAGATACATTTTCACCTAAGTATGGTGGAGAATGTGTCACGAATATGTTACGATTTTAATTCAAATAAATTGACAATAATGAGAATCGATTTTTTGTTCTGTCTATTGAAATGGTAACATAATCAGTACAGAAATATTATGAATAACTTTTAAATGAATTATATACTCAATAAAAAAATATTATAGCGCCACAACATGATATGTTACCCTTAAGTATCAACTTATTTATTTGTTGCGAGTGTGCCTAGTGTTTGCATGCTAAATCTTCGGCTAGATGGATCACAGTCCTAATCCAAGTAAGTACACATATTTGACTTTTTCAAATAAAACAATTTTATGTACCTATTTTCAAAATACAAAAGGAAAGCAGCTCATTGATAGAGACGATAGAAATAGTGTCATAAATATCACGAAATAAAAGTTACGAATGGATAAAGGCACTAGAGGTTGCGAGAAGGAGTAAGGAGGGACGGATGGGAGACTTGTAAGCCTTAAGGGAGGCAATACAGATCAATACAAATAAAATACAAATTACGAATTCGTAGAAATAAATTTGAATCTACAGCCAAAATACGCATTCTTGATCGCAAATCAAAAAATAATTTTTTTGCAAATTGATAAAAAAAATAGTTACAATTTACCATTTAAATAATAATTTAATTTTAAAGAGGACTCGACAATATTTATTTTCACAAAACGAAATTCGAGGATTACAGAATCTGTCAAAATTTAACTCGAGAATTAATATGCCAAACAATTATGTCTTGCGCTAAATTTTGACAGATATGAGATAATAAGAAAAAACTTTGGTTTTTTATTTAATTTTATGATTTATGGACTTTGCGGTTAATATTTTATCGTTTTTACTTTAAAAATATAATATGATGTATAGGTACATTAATAAATAAAAATGTGAATTTTCAGTGGGATCTGTATACACCTCGGCTGAGACGCCTAGTTAAATTTTCGAATATAATTTTTTATAAGGCCTTAAATTTTGCGCGAAAGCAAAACAATATTGTTTGCTTATATTATTTATTTATTTATGTATGCATATAATTACTTTTCCGTCGATTTTAATTTTATTTTGAGATTGCAAGATGTCAAACAAGTGATTCGCTCTTGTTAACTTCACTTTTTTGTTTAAACAACACCCGGCGGATTCATTTTAAATTAGTCAGGGGAGTGATTTCAATTTCTTATCATATTATGTTGAATTGCTGACATCGTATAAATATTGTTCTGACACCATTTCGCAAATAAATAATGAGAAATGAGATAACACAAGAAATATGAAACTGCTTATTTTGTATGCTTCATAGGTACATACTACAAATATGTACTTCTTTATACATAATAATAATGACAGAGCTCTGAGTGCCATCATATAAATTCATGTGTTGTTTTAATGAACTGATTTACATGGCGACCATATGCCACATGTATTGTCATAGTCGTATTTTATGCCAAATAATAATCGAAAAGAAATGGTACAGAATATGATGTTTTTTTATATAGTCGTATAATTCCAGCATCATTTTGTCAGATTTCTGACAGCAAATTATGTTAGTTTGTCAGCCGTGGAAAACCATTATAAACCACTTCATATATAGCATTCAGGAATAACAGAAAGCTCGTGTGAATCAATTTAGCTTTTTAATTTCATTGACCATTGTTATTGATAATATCATTATTCCTAATTTTATCATTTCTAAGTAAAAAAAGAAAATAATCATAAAAGTTAATTTTTATTTCAAAATACAGGAAGCAGTGTACATATATTCAAACCAACAATATTGTTGCTATATTGACACCACGTGTTATAGTTTTATCAACACCCGAGGGACCTCTTCCATTGTTTTAACCAAAACAGTTATAATGCCAAGAAAAGTTTTATTACTCCATTTTATATCATTATAGCTTTATTTGAATTTGTGTGATACTATCTTCAGAACTCCACACGGAGTACTCATGATGATACACAAAAAAAAAACTTAATAAAAGCCTTACTCATTCTCGGCTTTCTAGAACTCTATAAGCACTAAAACTAGTAAAAGTGGGTTGCAAAGGGCATACATTAAATGAACCACTAGGCACATTTAAAAATCACTGTGACACGCAAGGAGTCTTGAAGGTTTAAGTACATTTTTTTCTATTTTTCATAATAATATAACATGAACGATTCCACAGAGTTTTGTGTCGCATTTAATTTAAAATTTTCATTAAATTTTGTCTTACTATGCCCAGCTTAGTTATATGATTAGAAAGGGAAAAATTGTGTCCAACATTAATTTCGCTACTATAATTCATAATATTTTGAAAAAAAAATATTTTTCAATTAGGCTTTATTTACCCATAATACTTTGTTGCTTCGTTTAAATAAAATACACAACTGTACTAATTTGCTCCTATGTACAATAAAACGATGATTTAAAACTTTTATATATTATAAAACTTTTTTAATATTGTCTTTCATTTTAACCAGATTTTAAAAGAAATAACGCAATGTTGATTGATTTCTTTAACAAATCATAAATTATGACAAATATTTTAAAAATCGTTGGAGCTGTTAAAAAAAAATATATGTATTTATAAATTTTTGTTTTAAGAAAAAATTGTTGATATTTATGTAGTAGATCGAACTTACCTATATTAAATTTTCCTCAACAGTTTTTAAACACTTTTATGGTAGGTACCGTCAGTTTTGGTTATAAGAATAATTTTTGTTTAAAAGTTAGATGATGTTAAAAAACCGCTTGATACCAAGTTTGGTAAAAATCGACGAGTAGTTGACGAATTATTAAGTTAGAAAAGAAAATTGAAAATCCGAAAAAATGTGTTATAAAATACTAAAAAAAAAACACTCCGAGAAAATTTAAAATCAAAAAATAGTTCCTTGGAGGTTCCATTAAAAACCACATTCTGTAAACTTTTTTTTACAAAATGTAGTCTATGTATAAGTATAACATTGAATTGAATTGAATTGAATTGAATTGGCTATTCAAGCCATGCTTATATGATTTAGATAACATAAAATTATAAACAAAAAGTCTATCTATTTTTAAAAATTCCTTAATTCTTTTTTTTTTAAGTTGTGGGTAGGTTTTTTTATATTTATTCTTAATATTGTGTATTTTTAATTTGTGATTTGTTTGATAATTAATTTTTAAAACGAACAAGAGACTAATCTATTCGTTTTTTGCCAAAATCTTCGAGGTGTTTCAGTTTAATTTAATAAACCTTTAATTTAAATACAAATTTTATGAACAGTAATGTTTTTTCTTACACTATAATTTTAACTATGTACATAGGTACCTACTCACTTTTATCGTCAAGTAAAATTTTTTATAAAAAATGTTATTATTATTATTATTAAATTATTTATTAATAGTTAAATGTATAGTAGGTTAAAAGAAAACACTGTTAAAAAAAACTGTGTTTCTCTTAGTTTCTCTTGGTCGAAATCTTGCCAACGCCATCTAAACATTGTTCATAATGATTTCATAATTCATATAGTACCTATTTCGTCTTCTTTCCAGGACGAGAACAATTTGCTGTGGTTTCTATCTTTGGCAGAGGATCCTTATTTTTTTAAATTTAATTTAAGTCATACACCCAATATGAACTTGAACATTTATTGTGAATCATAAAAATCTATGACCTTTATTTACTGTAGGTTTGTTTGGCTTGAGATGAAAATTGGTTTGTTTCATTTAAAATACTTCAAATGAAGTATGTTCAGCTCTATTGTCTTGTCAGTCATTCAAGAGCAGAAAACAAATAAAATGTGTTGTCTATTTTCTTTGTGGTTCATATTGCTTTTGTTGTTGATGAACCGCATAAAAGATACCCAAAGCATTTCAATGTTTTAGTTGTTAAATTATTTTACATTACAATAAATTGCAAACAAGTTGCTCAAAATAATTTGTTTTTTTAACGATTTAAAACTATTAATGAACAGTGAAAAAGATAAATAAAACTATTCATCTATTAGTTGTTCTTTTGAGACTGGGAAGAATCAACGAATGTTTGTTTTTTTCATTTTCGACTTTATCTTTAATGACCCAAACGATTTCAATCAAATATTATTTCATATACAACATAATATACAAAAAAAATTGAGCTTGTAATTTTAAACATTTGTTGCCATACTGCCCCGACTCTTTCATGTTAGTACCTTGAAAGAAAGAAGGCGGTGATTAAACTATAAAGGAGGCAAAATGGTGAGGAAGTGTTTTAGACCTTGAGAAACAATATTTTTTTTTCTAGAACCACTGATGGAAAGAGAGTTGTATCAGAACTAAAAAGATACAAGTCTCAAAAATTTTGACAAAAGTTAATTTTTCAACAATATTACAAAGTCAAGAAGATCATTAAGAAAAATTGTATGATGCAAAAATGAACCTCTGAAAACTAGTGAATTCAATAGATATATGGAACAAAAATCAGTAATTTAGATCATGTCATATATCAAAGAATATTGTGAAGAAGAACAAATTTGGAGATCTTACAAATAAGTTCGCAAACGTTTTTAAAATTTAACTCATACTTAAGGACCATATGCACAATGAGCCTGCGTGTAAGTAGTCTTACCGAATCTGAGATTTAAGTTTAAACATTTTGACGCGTTTTGGTTTTTAAATGAAAAATTAAAAACATTTATTATTATTATTTGTATTTTAGTTTTTAATTAATAATTTAAATGTAAATAATATTTGAAATACACAATTTATTATAGATATTTCAACTTTATTTTAATGCTTCAAGTTAAATGACTGCAAGAATTTTTATTTTGCTTTAGTTCACATTTGATTTTGGCCAAAAAGTCGATGTTGAAATTTCCACACATATCATCGAAAATGCCCTTTTTTCCCGTGCTGTTAAAGACAAATGTCCACAATATTTCCCAAGAAAATATTTATAAAAAAACTCAACTTTCATAATTTTTTTAGTTTTTCGAATTTACATTTCATTTATATTTTTTATTTATTCATGGTGGTATGTGATGGTAGATGTTATAAATTATAAGAAAATGAAAAAAGATGAATTCAGTTTAAAACAATTGTTTAGGATCCTCTTGCCAGCTCATCTGCAAACATTTCCTGCTTCCCTTTACTTCAGACATTTTACTATTTAAGACTTTGAACTGAGAGGTGCCCTCTTAGCTTATTTTTAAAACAAAAGTTTCGCCCAAGATCTGGCATCACTGCTAGACAGCGTTTCAGTTTTTGTTTTCTAAAGGTCATTAGTACGAATTCCAATCACATTTTAGACTATATCTGATAGTGTTTATACAAGAAAATTATTTTCTTCAATTTGTGTACATGATACATTGAGATTAAGTATCTGCCCTTCTAACAAAGTTTTTGTTAATAAATCAATAGAGTAAATAATTAACAGCACCAGCAGAATCACGAACCTCATTTTTTGCTATTCCGATGTAAACGTTTTGAAAATGTTTCATTCACCTTGATGTCATTAATAACAAATCCATTTAAGATGTGGGTGTTTAAGAGGTGCAAAGAAAATGTACAATATATAATTTATATCTTTATTAGTTAATGCGTTTTGAATATGCTTTAGTTTCCATTTTTACAAAAGCTTTAAACATAAAAGCTAATTTGAAACAATGCATTGAAAAATTCAATTTCATGGTTTTTTGTCATATTTGCGAGCATGTTTCATTGATGAAATTCGAAGTTAAGATTTTTTGGAATTAACAACTTATTCACGATAATTTTACGAAAAATTTACGACAAATATTCATTCCTTTTTTTGTTTTGAGTTCATTTTTTTTTTTTTATTTTATATTATTTTATATTATTTTATTTTAATTTATTTTGTTTTGTTTTGTTTTGTTTTGTTTTGTTTTGTTTTGTTTTGTTTTTTTTGTTTTGTTTTGTTTTGTTTTGTTTTGTTTTGTTTTGTTTTGTTTTGTTTTGTTTTGTTTTGTTTTGTTTTGTTTTGTTTTGTTTTGTTTTGTTTTGTTTTGTTTTGTTTTGTTTTGTTTTGTTTTGTTTTGTTTTGTTTTGTTTTGTTTTGTTTTGTTTTGTTTTGTTTTGTTTTGTTTTGTTTTGTTTTGTTTTGTTTTGTTTTGTTTTGTTTTGTTTTGTTTTGTTTTGTTTTGTTTTGTTTTGTTTTGTTTTGTTTTGTTTTGTTTTGTTTTGTTTTGTTTTGTTTTGTTTTGTTTTGTTTTGTTTTGTTTTGTTTTGTTTTGTTTTGTTTTGTTTTGTTTTGTTTTGTTTTGTTTTGTTTTGTTTTGTTTTGTTTTGTTTTGTTTTGTTTTGTTTTGTTTTGTTTTGTTTTGTTTTGTTTTGTTTTGTTTTGTTTTGTTTTGTTTTGTTTTGTTTTGTTTTGTTTTGTTTTGTTTTGTTTTGTTTTGTTTTGTTTTGTTTTGTTTTGTTTTGTTTTGTTTTGTTTTGTTTTGTTTTGTTTTGTTTTGTTTTGTTTTGTTTTGTTTTGTTTTGTTTTGTTTTGTTTTGTTTTGTTTTGTTTTGTTTTGTTTTGTTTTGTTTTGTTTTGTTTTGTTTTGTTTTGTTTTGTTTTGTTTTGTTTTGTTTTGTTTTGTTTTGTTTTGTTTTGTTTTGTTTTGTTTTGTTTTGTTTTGTTTTGTTTTGTTTTGTTTTGTTTTGTTTTGTTTTGTTTTGTTTTGTTTTGTTTTGTTTTGTTTTGTTTTGTTTTGTTTTGTTTTGTTTTGTTTTGTTTTGTTTTGTTTTGTTTTGTTTTGTTTTGTTTTGTTTTGTTTTGTTTTGTTTTGTTTTGTTTTGTTTTGTTTTGTTTTGTTTTGTTTTGTTTTGTTTTGTTTTGTTTTGTTTTGTTTTGTTTTATTTTATTTTATTTTTTTTTTATTTTATTTTGAGAGGGGGGTAATGTTAACTCGATTGTTAATTAATCATTACCAGGTTTTATATTAAAAAAAAAGCGTGAAAAATTTTTTCTTTAACGACAAATTCATAAAAATTATTATAGAATCTTAAAATTTTGAAGTGGTAAAAATAAGTTAAAAGTTAAATTAAGTTAAAAATACTCAAAGATGTTTATTGATTTTTTGGGCCCTAACTTTCTCATAACATCGGGGCCACCAAAACGTGAGAATCCGGACCCGGTATACATACATATTTTGTTCACATAAAGTCTTTGAAGAAAATTGTCTGAGAATATAATAAATACCGTAGAAGTTTATTTGTTAAATATTTCAAAAAAACAATTTTAATAAAAATATGGATATTTTTATTAAAAATAATATCAATAATATCGTGCACTGAGGGAAAACATCATTTAAAATTAAACAAAAATTATATACAGTTTTCTAGTTTTAACTTTTCAACACGGTTGTCCATATTAAATATGTGTATATTTAATAGGATACAATATTTGAATGTCATATTAAATATACACATACAATCTACATGATACTTTTCAGCTTTACACTTACTACAATAAATAAATATTTTGTAGTCATGTTAAACTTACAAAACTAATTAAAAAACCGGAATAAGAACGATTTTTTGTGGATTGTGGACTTTAATGAACAAAATTTAAAAAAAACTGGATAAATAAACTTGGTAGCTGCTGACTTGACAGCAATTTTCTGTGTAATATATATCACTCTACTTCTCTATTAATAATAAAAGATTAATTATTTTTAATTCACAAATCAACTAAAATGTTGATTTTTGATCACAAATAAAAATATTTATCTATCAATAAACAATTAACTGCTAATTTACATTAAGAAACAAATCTTAAAGAAAATCTACTACACTCAAAAAAAATTCTGATGTCGCCAAAGAGTATTATTCAGTCTGCATGTATATACACTTTCTCACAAAAGGTACATTTTTGCACTCACAGTTTCTCATGTCAGCTTGTGCCTTGTAAATTGCATATTGTCACTAGCGTTTATTTTTCTTTTTATCTGTAGGTCTACAAATCAATGGCAAAAACATTTTAGGTAGGTACTTTAAACTTAATTTCTCAATATTGAAATTAGCTGATTAATATATGAATTAACTTTTTGATATTGATAAGATTTCGCATTTATTTCGCTAATTAAAAATAATTCATATTTGATTCAAGATTATTAATAGAGACTTATTAACTCTTCAGTGTTTAAGTTTTTTTCAATTAAATTGTGCTTACTATGATTGTTATGAGGGTTTAATTTTGTTCAATATTTTTTTTTATATCAACTGCATTTTTTTTATTTTTGTGAATTTCTGCTTTTTTTAATTGTTAAGATTGTTTATTCTCAGTTCTCCGATATGATCTCAAGCACAACACTATAACCATTGACTGTATACTTGATTCGGGCAAAAGTTTTCAGAAAACAGTTTTAATAATACAGACGTAAAGAAAAATCAACACTACGTTCACTACTTCCCGTCCGAGCTACTTCCCGTAGAGCTTAAAAGTCATTATTTTGCTGACCATCCTTTTAGGTGAAGATCGATATACGTCATTAGGTTCAGACTTACGGCGCGCCGCCTCACATGGGGCTAGGTCGTTTTGTAATATTATTTATTTTCACTATATAGGAAATCATGAAAGCGAAGTGTTATTTTGAAATTAAGTAAGTTTTATATAAAAAAATATTATTTTTAAACGCGAAACAGGCACGAATAAGTTGAGTTTTTTTTTTTTAAATAAATAAAGCGCAGATGATATTTTGCAGAATTATTCTTGGATATAGCCTTAGAAAAAAATTGTATTGGAGGAGGGATTCAGCTCCTTAAAGTGATCCGCTATAGCATTTTGGAAAGCTAATACTCCATTCTTTAATTTTCTTTTTCATTCAAGTTGTTAAAGTGTATATTTTTTGAAAAATAAAATTTTAAAGTTAAAATTTTGAAAAAAAAATTTTTTGAAAAAAAGATTTTTATTTTGAAGTTGATTTTTTTGTTAATTGTGCTTTTATAAGTAGTATGTTTTTACTAAATATTCAATGTTCTTACCAATTCTTAGCAAGATTTTAAAAACCCAGTGCAAAAATCTTTATTAGTTTTTTAGTTATTCGAGAAAATAGTGCTAGTCTTCTACTTGGCTGATGTAGTTCAGTAGTTTCAGTAGTATAGTCTATATATATTTGTATTATTAAAAAAGCCCTTCTTAAAAATAACTTACATATATTAATCTTATTTGGTTTAAACAACATTACTTCACCTAATTGAGTAATAAATAAAACACAGTATTGATGAAAAATTAAAGAAATAATAATATAACAAACTTTTATTTTAACTTATTTATGTATTTTTAATCGGAATCATAACATACGACATTTTCTACTTCAAACATTTGAAATTTTTTTTGTTTATATTTAATTTTCGACTTAAACTTGAAACCGAAGGATCCGAATAAATCATCATTCGATTAAAAATGTCAGTCAACGTATCTTTTCTGGAAGATTTTCTGCTATATTGCTCTCTGAAAACTTTGAAATCCCATATGCTTTTAAACTGGTACCTAAAGTCTTTTAGCTTCAGTTTTAAGTGGCTGAATTTTCAGAACATGAAGTTTTATATTATTATTATTATTATATTATATTATTGATAGGTAATTAAATAACCACACAAAATAGTAGTTTTAATCATTTTTAACTCAAAAACTTCATAAAAAATATTTTCTGCATTTTTCAAGCACTTTTCTTTTTTGATTTATATTCACCAAATATCTGTTCATTTGGCAACAGAGATCTGGTTGAAAAATGCCGAAACAGAAGATATTGCTCTAAGTTTCATGTGATACCTTAGAAAAAAAGCTAATTTTTGTAACCTTGTCATTATATACTAAAACAAATTTTTACAAAATTTTCTTCTTAAAATGAAAACTAAATACACCTTCATCAATATCAGAAATTTAACTTGACATAATTTAACTTGACATTTTTATCACTACTCTTTATAAGAAAAAAAATTTAACAAAAAAACTCTCAAAAATTTGTTTTTTTTATTTGCTTCCTCGCACCAACTAGAACAACATTGACAGCGTGGTTAAGTTAGCATTATAGGTGACTTACCAAAAAAAAATTTCTTCTATTTCTTATCCGTATTTCTAATACCGTATTAATTGAGAAAAACAACATTTTTCCCCGTTGCTTAAAAATTTTGAGATGGACTTTATATCACGGCTCTCTATAGAGCTGCCCCACTGTTCGCCGGTCTACTATTTCGTCAAACTATATATCATTAGGTTTGTTTAAGACCTCGAAAGTTTACTTTACACGAATCAAGTTTATATTTACTCTTCTCACCCCATAAATCAAGTAAAAAAGAGCAAACAAAAATATCTTTATCAATATTTTTTATTGTTATTTCTATTGAGAGTCCATTTCTATGGCGTATAATAATCTCTAAATCTTGCCTTCAACATCCTTTGTTCATATTGGTTAGCATCTTATGAGAAAATTATGATAAGAAGTATTTTAAATTATCTAAAACAAAGCAAAAAAACTTTCCATACAGATACATACGTTTAAAATACCCTCTTTGCAATATTCGAAATAAAAATTGGCCTCAACGCAACAAGAGAAAGAGACAGTCTTAAGAAGCTTAGGGCAGCATATATTAATTTATGCTACGAATTTATAAAAATATTCAAAGTAGGTCTGTCGAAGTACCTTTCTTATAGCATTTTTCCCAGTTCCTTTAAATTATTTCCTTCAATTTTGTTTCGATTTTTTTAAGTCCACCACGCCACCACCCTACTAAAACTAGATACATATACCCCACTCACAACTTCTAAAATAAAAAAACCAAGTTAATTTCCATTTCTAATTTCAATAGATATTTTTGTCTTAGAAAGTTCTAATGCTGCTACCGCCTTCACCGCCCTGTCACTAATATAATTTAATAAACGCCATGAAAAATAATTGGCAACGGAGTAGAAGGGCGTCAAAGAATTTATAAAGTACCGATACAGTCGACTCCGCTTAGCTGAAAGGGCAATTTTGCCACAATTTTTATTTAACCCCTAAAGCCTTATATCCAGTTAGAGCGAAAATGAAATTTTCATACAAAAGTGAAGCTGAGTTCACTGGTATGAAGTTCACAACGAGAAGTGAGTATATCATAATATGAAAGTGAAAAAAACCGTTTTTCAGCCAATTTCACGCGAAAAGGAAAAAATCTAAGGGGTTAGGAAAAGCGTGACATTTGTTTTGCTCAAAATACAAACTCTGAAATTTAAAAAAATATTTCGGATTAACGAATCTCTTTTCTAGCATTTTTATTCTTACCAAGTTACCGCTGAGGAATAAACAACAAAGCAAGGAATCTAAAAAGTCTTTTATGCACTATGATTCGGATGGCAATCATTCAAATTATTAATTCTTTTTATTCAAAGTGACTTTTAGGAATTCCAAACTGAGTATCAAAAATTCATGTGGAGTATTTCTATAAGAATTAAAAAAATAAATTTTGCGTAATATTTTGTTTTATTTCAATTGATCGATTATTTTTTCAGATAAGCGTTTTCAAGTTAAGCGGAATTTACTGTACTTTGTTTTGTTTAAGGTAATCTGTTCATTTGTAAAATGTTCTTTATTTGGGACTTGGGTGTACAAGATGCAACAAATATAAATGGTTCACTTATATATAATTTGTTAATTTTTTAATTGATGGGCTACCGTACCAGTAAATGTACACCTTTTTAATTGCTTTATATAATACGATGACAAGAATTGATTTCGTGTAGAAAAATTTCGATGTTTTTATTAAGGACGAGACTATAGAAAAATGCCAATTCATAACAGTTATAAAAGTATTTTGTCATTAAAAATAGGTATGCAACATTGACTTGCTTTGTTCGGCTTGAAATAACTCTCTTCCTTTAGAAACAAAATTGTTGTATATAACAATGATGGAGAATTGACCCGTTTTTTTTTTTAAGTCGTCCATTTTTACTTGCGATATATGTAGGTATGTATGTATATTGTATATGTAGGTACTACATGGCAAGTTATGGGTTCGTAAAAAATCGAACACAAGATTTTGATCAAACTTGACATTACGATGATACCGAAGTCGAAAAAAGTGGGTCTCGCAATTCTATCTGTCCTTTCGGCTGCAGCGTAAACGGGTGGGTCGATTTTCCTTAAACTTGGTACCTACCGTTTTTTGGACGTTCCCCCCACACGTTTTTTAAATTTTCTTTTAAGGCCAAAATGAGTACGGTACCTGTCGTAAAATTGTTTTTAGCAAACTTTGAAAATCTTATTTTTCTCAAAAACGTACCCACAATTTGTTTTTTTGAATTCAGTAATTTTTTTTACAAAAAGGGTATGATGATTTTATAAGACAAAATTTTCCGAAAAATGGTTATAAATGGTACATCCCCTAGAATCATTTTTTGATTTTGGATTTTCTCAAAAACGGTTAACTGATTTTGATAATTTTTTTACGGAGAATTTTTCAAAAATTTTCAAATGAATTATACCAAAATTTTCATTTTTTTTGTTGTTTTTTAGAAAAAGGTTCAAATTTGTTTACGCTTTTAAGACTATAATAAACATGATTAATTAAACTTTATTACATAATGATTAATTATGTTCAATGATTTTTAGCTTCAAATAAAGTAGTGGCTTTTTCATATTACAACAAAGAACTAGAGAAATTCAAGTCTATACCATTAAAAACATTGGTCGCGTTCGAGGAACTATATCGAGAGCTATCCGGATAGGTTTGTGATATTATGGAAAAATAGCTGATGCAACAACAATTCAATTTATCTGAAAATTATGGGATTTATTTTTTTCCAAGCCCAGACACAAAGTCTTTGAATTTCAATCCCAAAGGACGGACAGGACGGCATGGCGCGGGGCGCAGTAGAGGAAGACCCACTCTACCACCTTAAGTAAATAAGAACTATGTCCATTTTGTTGCTAAGGTCCTTGAGCAAACTTAATTTATTACGAATCATTAATCTAACAAAAAAAAATATAAATTTATCTAAAGCCAACAATAACAATTATTGGTTTTTGTTCTTGTTGCAGAATGCACTATTGACATTCTCGTGAGAAATTTTTTCAAAGTATAAAAGGAACACGGCAAGTGTCCTATTTCCGATTCCGATCTAGACAATCTTGTTAATCTTTTCTGGAGGAGATACTTATACTTTGATCTTTTTCTCATAAACATATGATTAAATGGTAGAAACAAAGTATATGAAAATGTAGAATGGTACTTATTTTAGTGTCAACTCTGCTTCTACCGCACAGCTTTTGCTTTTAAATATATTCTTTATTAAAATTTCAAAACCTCAAACCTAAAATGCATGACTAGATCACTTGTGGTTACTGGTTCAAGTTGCTTTTGAGTTTTATAGAATTATTTTAAATGAAATATTTGGAAAATATGAAACAGTTATTCTTTAAATTGTTAAAAACATTGCATTAAAGAGTTTTTAGCCCAAATAAAAAAAGATTCCCGCGTGCGTCGTCTGAATTCTCCATAAGATATGAGTTAATAAATTTTTTTTTTTTTATTTTTCTAAAAAGAAATAATTTTGCATATTCCTACTCGAATTTTCACGGAATATTAAAATTAGTTCGAGTTTGAAGGATTTTTGGAAAAATTCGAGTTAGATAGATCAATATGTTTAAAAGCATTTATTAAATTTAAAAATAAGCTTACAAAAATTAAATAAATAAAGAGAAGCTTCTTGTTTTATGGCTTATTAATTCATTATTATCTTATTAAAATTTTGTTTAAACAATATAAAATAAAATAATTTGTATATTTTGATTGAATCATCGAAAACGCCACGGCTGTTCGTCCGTTTAAAAAACTATTCTATTTTAAAGAGACGGTACATAGTCTACCATTTCAATTGCAGATTGCATGTATTCCAATTGCGTTTTTATTTTTTTTTTTTTTTGATTAATTGTTTCGGCCTCCTCTTCTCATTCAGCTACACTCTCGTCATCGTTAGTATCAGCAGCATGTACTTGTGCTTGATTTTTAATATGATTTCCACAAAAGAAAAAAAATCGATGAAAAGGGAGTCGACTGTATATTGGTATGCCAATTTGAAGTTTTTCATAATACAAATTAAGAAACAAAAATTAAAAAAAATTTTTTGAAATCACTAAGCCGTTTTCAAGATACTGATTTTTTCTCAAAAAAAAATTTAAGTCAAAACAATATTTTTTCAAATTTTGCAATATTATATTTCAACTGAAAAATAACCTCTTCAGTACAAAATTTAATCGAAACCCGTTAAGCCGTTGACGAGAAAATAACGTTTTTCACCAAAATATGTGATCATAATTACAATAATACACACAAATTTTCGTAAGAGAGTCGTTCGAGCCATTTTCGAGAAAAATAACATCTTTCATAACGGTTGTAAAACAAGAACCGTTATTTTCAGAGTAAGAAAAATAGCATAATTTCACCGAAAATTGATATCTTAATGGCTTCAGTGGTTAAGGCTGTACGTCGAGGTGCAGATAAACAGAAATAAAAATAGACAGAACGCATGTAAAAGCCTTTAACAGACTTTGCTTGCCTGAGTTCCAAAACAAATCTTTCAAATCAATATTATAATTGCTTTTAAATTAAATAATATCCGTTTATCCTTAAGTAATCGGCTTATTTCCAAGACAATTATAAAGTTGAAATTAAAATACTAGACAAACACATAATATACCTACGAACATAAAGACAAGATCACATTAACTGAGGATTAACCCATTTATAATTATTATTATAAGCATTAAAGAATTGGGAAATTACCTACTTATTCAATACTATATTACTTCTGAAATAAATATGAATTCCTTCGCATTCACAAATAGAATGTTAAATAAAATTTAAGTTATGGAAATGTTGAAAATGCAAGCTTGAATAAAAATTTAATATAATGTTTTTTACAAACATTTTGATTATTTAAATTATAACTTACAAGTGACTAACAGGTTTGAAGAGCTTGTTAATTAACAGTGGTAGATCATTTTTTAACACCTTTAAATTTATTATTATGACACAAAATAAGCAATTGAATTGTTTCACTTTTTTATTTTAATATTTAAAAAGACACAAACAACTTTTATTTTTTTAGTTTAAATCATCAAATACATATGTGCGATGTAATTATTAGAAGGAGGAAATATGGTTATAATTAAACTAATTAGAAACTGCACACGACTTAGAATGGTTTTGTGAGAATTTACACTTTGTAAATGGAATAACAAACCACGCAACAATGGTTTAAGATTTTTGTATTTAAAAACCGCGAGATGCACAAAGAAACTATAGTCACGAACACTTTAAGTAGAACGAATAGTTGGGAGGAATGTAAATAACCCGACACGTTCACGTTGTGATCCCGCGGAAATACTGCCGGTCCAATATAAACTTTAGACTAAACAGCTAATATTTTAAAAAGCTCTTTGTGCTAAAAGCCTTTTAAGACAATAGTGTTTGGAATTTTCAATGCGCAGGAGTTCTAAAAATTTCTCCAAAAAAAAGGATGGCACGAAAATTTTGTGAATGAAATCAGCTGAGGCGCTGACACGTGATGTTTTTGTTTTGATTACCAATATACTTTGCAGTCGAAAGACAAGTGCGATTAACGTAAAAAAAATAATGTTTTAAGTAGCGTAAGGACTGGATCAATTCTTTGTTTATATTTTGTCTTCATATCTACGATAGGTTGGGGATGATTATATGATGATTGAAATATCATGATTGACTTCAACGAAACTTTATGTTGAGCGAAAAAAAAAATCAATATGCGTATTGCGATATGTATTTATTTCGAATTGAAAAATCTCGAATGACAAAACATTAATTTGAAAAACTAATCAGAAAAAAAACACAAACTAAATTTCGTCCAGATTTTCTTACTTCCTACTTTGGCGGAATCAAAAACTTTTGATATCTGAATTTGTAGCTAATTAAATGCTAATTTGTAGCTCATATAGTCTCTCAGTTATTAAAGTTTCCGATAAATTGAGTTTGAAGTTAGCGAAAAGTAAAAATAATCCGAATTTTTAGGTTTGATTGACGACTTAATTTGAAGCTTTTTAAATGCTTTTGAGTTGCGAAAACCTCGATTTTGTTGCTTAAATAGTTTATTTTATAATCAAGTTTCCGCTTAAATAAGTCTGGATTTAGTGGACCAAAATGCGAAAACAATAATTATCTTGGTGTCAAAAATTATAGCTTTTTAAATGCAGACAATACACTACAGACTTTCTAGCGGCCGACCGTGACGGTTTAATCAGGCTCTTAAATAGTATGAAACTATATGAAAGTGCGCACACTACAACGATTCAAAATATCACTAGCAGCCAAACCCGGCCAAACTATCGGCCGATAAAAAGTCGTAACTCGTAGTGTGCGGGATTCAGACGATTCGGATATTTTTATTGATGCTGCGAACAGGCATAGATTTTAAAGTAATCGAATCGTCTATAGATAGCTGCTGAGATTGCTGGTGAGTGTGGACTTACATATTTTACACCAGCTAGGTGTTGTCAATGTGATGGTGTTTTTTCGAAGCTGGGGTGAGCTCGTGAGTGTCCAGGGTCGATTCGAAAGAAAACTAATAAAACTTCAAACTCCGATTTGTTAAAAAGTATAACTTTGTTTTTTGTTATTTTTTTATAAACAATTGTTTCAATTTTTGTTTCTAACTAAGTACCTATAACTTCATATAAATTATAATTACGTTAAATATATAATACATGCACTCCTGGCAGAAATCTAGAAGAATAAATGAAGAGTTGTACGCTGTAGCGGACACTTAAAAGATGTGAGGATGCGGGAATAAGCAGTTGAAGAAATTTGTCCTAACTTTAAATCAAAAGAAAGTAATAAACATGGAGCTTCACTCGAGGACCGAGGTATCGACTCTACCCAAGTTACACTTCAAAGAAGTGGAACAAGCGAAAAATCAGCGGACAGGTAAATTGGTCTACTTCTGTCTCTAGCATCAAGCTAAAAGAATGAGTCACTCACGATCGAAAATTCTGACCGTGCGACACTTTTCAAAAAGTTATGCGCGGTATATAGGTACTCCTTTCCTCCTGCCCTAGGCATAAAACTAGAGAAATAAACGGTGAGCCGCCCTGGAGAGGACAGATTTAGAAAAAATGGACAATGTTTCTTTAAAAGTTTCTTAATGAAGTTTTATTTACAGAACGGGAAGGTGTTGTCATTTATAATGATAACAAAAGTTTTCAGGTTATCGCAAAGACAAAATCTTATTCAAAAATCACGCACCAAACACATTGACATACTTCATAATTTTATATTATTTTAAAATACATAGATACCGATAACATTACTGTGGATGTGCTCACTAAGATTTCACAGCATTAAAGCACTACAAACACAAAGAGGTGCTTAGTTTATCATATTTTCTCAATTAAGGGGAAGTTTTAAAAAGTCAATTCAAAATATAAACTTATCTATTGAACTATTACTATCTAAAACTATCACTTAACTTATAATACTTTAGTATTAAAACTTTAGTAATAGAACTAAATACTTATACAGATATGGACATCACAAAAGAGACAGTTGCAAATGCTTAATGTAAAGTCAAAATAACAACATAGGTACATGATAACCAAATTTAAATGTTATCAACAACTTAGTAAGAAGCTCTTATAAAAAATTAAAAGGCCGTTAGTTTGTTCTTGCTTGTTTCCTGATAATATTAAGTGTTTCTATCATACGATGAGTTTTTCGGCGGTCATTAAAATAGAAACAGATTGGTTCGCATTCTGGAATATTGAATTTAATTAATTTAATCAAATTAAAATAAATACTTAGGAAAGTATGGACAGATGCAAACACTGCACCCCAGAGGAGAAGTCTACCATTTTAGCTTAACGTAAACAAGGAAAATCACTACGTGAAAAAATGACTATAAGAGAAGATCGCAAGATCATTTCTGTTTCAAAAAATGGTCCGCTCAAGTCTTCAAGAGATATTACAGTTGAACTACAGCTTGATACTTCTTATAGAACAGTTCGCAGAAGACTTGTTGAAGGTAATTTGCACGTAAGAATCGCAAGAAGAGTGCCTATTCTAAGAAAGAAAAACATTGTATCTCGCATAAAATTCGCATACGACCATGTTATTGGAACTGGGCAAGTAGTAGTTGAAAAGTGGAGAAATGTTTTGTTCAATTGTACGGAAGGCCACCGTTCGAAGCCACATTGGAAATAATCCAGTCCACATTACACCCAGCGGTATAGTATTCTAGTTTGGGGTTCTTTTTCTTGAAAGTAGGCTTAATGGATCATGCAATCATTATGAAAAACACGATGATGCACGATGCTGAAGAGAACATACTTCTCAGAGGAGTTCTACAACAGGTTAACGAACCGAAGCATTCATCCAAATTTGCGAAAACCAACTTCAAACTTTGCCAATCGCCTGATTTAAATCCAATGGAACATTTGTAGGGTGATTTAAAGAGGGCGGTTGGAAAGCATTATACCAAGAATAAAACCGAAATTTCATTGATAAATGCTGTTTCAATATCCATTAGGTTTCAAGCTGTTATTTAAAGTAAGGGTCGAGCAACTAAGTTTATATCTTTTTTTTTATTGAGAATTGTTAAATCATTAATTTTTTTAAATAATTGTTTATATTTTAATGTCCACAAATTATTTTCCTTTTTTTGCATTTATTTCTGAACAAAATGTTATGTTATATTATAACTATTTTTTTAATAAGAAGGTTTTTTTAATCATACAAATTCAATATACTATCTACTGAAATGCATCAGCCAAGTAGAAGACTTAGCACTATTTTATTTAGACTTGTTGAATTATTGATTCAAAATAGCTTTTAACGGCCTTTAGTCCTACAAAAAATTGGTGTTTCGTCCCGGCGATCTCATTTGGACTCATCAGTTGACTAGTGAGGGCCTTTGTCAATACGCAATTTTTTTTTTAAGTTCAGTTCATCATACATAGATTTCGTGACGAATATCTTGTGTGAACTATATCCAACTAGAATTCCTAACCATTAAATTGGAAGTTTTTGTTTTTTGCCCGGGGCCATGGCAATGTTTATATAAGAAGATAATGATGAATGAAACTCAAGGCCAAACATAAGATTGTTTTTCCGTTTCAGTTACTAAATATTTGAATTGTTTAGTGTATCTAATTTAATGTCCTTATATGTATTTATTGATTCATAAATATTTTAAATACACACTTTACTTTACACTAATAATTCTTTTACTGTTTATCTATTACTAAGTAGTTAAAGGTTATTTTATTTTAAGTTTTGAGGCACTTAAAAGGCGAATTTAGTAATTATTTTGACGCCATGAAGGTCATGACTCAGTTATTAGTTCTTGTCAAAAAAAATTCATTTTGGCCCAACCTTCCACATAAAATGAATTTCTTTATTTCAGTGATTGAACTACGTTACCGTTGATCATTGAAATCTTGAAAGTTGTTTTATTGGAAAGGTTGGGCCAAAATGAAATATTTTTTTAACTGTAGGAATAATGAATGAACCAAGAGCTTTTAATTGGCGTCAAAATAATCACTGATTTGGCTTTTTAAGTGCCTCAAAACTTAAAATTTAAATTTCCAATGATGATTTTCAATGAAAGCTATAACTGGGCCCTAAAACTTGGTTTGAAAGCATAAAATATACAAAGTCAAAAGCCAATAATTACTTTTGGTACCTACTAAGTAAGTATTAGCTATTGAATCTATTTTTGTTTTAAACTAACTTATGAATTGAATTCTTCCACTACTCACAATTCACCCTTTAGCTTCTGAATTAAATTTGTTTAATTCATAAGTTACCAGCAAGTTTAGGAGTAATTTTTTTAAATTTATATGTCACTAACTAGTAGTAGCCCTTGGCGTAATAGTTAGTGCGTAGGACTGTTACGCCGATGTTCTTGGGTTCGATTCCCAGCCTATGCCACCTAAAACCATTAAATTGACAAATCCTCCAAGACACAGCCGTAGCCAGCCAAACGCTAGGGTGAGCTCAACTCCCACAAAAAATGTTTGAGCTCACCCAACAAAAAATTTGGTACACTTTAACCTCTTCCACATTTTGAACTTGTGAGAGAAAATATTTTTTCGTTTTAAATTCTATAATGTGCGTTAATGTGGTTTAATTTTGCCCGTTTAAATATCCACACATTTATTTCATTCATTAATAAGTCGGGAATTTCCCTTTAAAATTATCCTTTCAAAAGTTTTTGAATGCTTATACGGCAGATGAAAACCAGTATGATGTTGAATATGTTCCCTTTTTAAGATCACGGAGAATGAAAAGTTGATGTACTCTACCCTGTTATGCGAATCCGTTGTTATGTCTTAAACTTGGGGAAAGTGACAATGAGGATGAGACAGCATCATTAAATCAAGTTTGTTTTGAAATTATCGACACAGTTATTTCAGAGATAATTGAAAGGTTTGAGCATAATAATAACATACTGATATGCTATCGAATCTGCTACAGACTTTTTGAGTGAAAATTTTAACATTGACGAAATTAAATTTTGTACTGCCCTCACATGAAGAAATTTTAGTTTTAATTTTTTTTTTAATTGTCTGCTCAACAAAAAAAAATAGTTCTGGATTGCAAAATAAATATATAAACCAGGTGTAGTTTCTGACGCAGGGTCATAAGTCCACAGACCAAAAGTCCATAATCGACTTTTGACCCACTTGGATGAACCATAACTTCACAATTCAATTGTGGACCAAGTGGATCCACATGCCAAAAGTCTATAATTGTCTTTTGACTCAATTTTTTTTTATTTCTTTTTTTTTAATTACTTTGTATGTACAATTTCCAAAAAGTTATTAACTTATACGAATTTAGAAAACGAAGTTTGAATCTATTAAATTACTTTTTTAAAATTGTAGGGATAAAGTAATTAAAAAAAATTCGCGTGAATTTTTGTTGGAATATTAATTTTTTATGGAATAATTTGAAATTAAGTCAGAATGGGCTAGTATTAAGATAGAGACTCGAAACTTGGAGATTTCTTTTTTAAATCTATTTTGAGCACAGAAAAACTCAAAAAAAATTAAAATACGGGTAGCATTTATTTATATTTTTAAGAGTAGCAGAGAATGACGCCATTGTTCCCTCTTAAAACGGCTTTTCATAAAACTTATCGCCTCTTTGAAGCTGTCAAGACATTTGGAGCTAGCACATTTTTGAACGAGTCTTCATTTTCGGCAATTTCTAAAAAGAAGTTATACGACTGCGAAAGCTTTCTTTTATAGCATTTGAAAAAAAACCTTTAAATTCGTGGGAAATAAATGATACTTTACGTAAATTTGCCGAAAACAACCGAAAAATACAAATTCTTAATAGATATTTGTAGCTATCTATGTGTAATGTGTAATCTACTTGTTAATATCCTTTACTTTAGTATCTAATTTAAAAAAAAACATGACTCATAAATATGATATTGCTTACCTATACCTAGGGTTTTAATACACATTTAACTTTTCTAGGCTATATATTTTGACTTTCATATAAACAAAATTCAGCTCACCCGAAAAACTTAGAGCTCATCCATACATAAGGTCCTGGCTACGGCCGTGCTCCAAGAGTATCTCTGGTCATGAAAAAGTGCTTCCTATCTTAGCCGTTCAGATTCGGCAGAAAATTGTAGGTCACCTCCATTCTTGCCAATAACACGCACACAGGAATAGTTGAGAGTTGTAAGTCAATAGGCCCTGGTTCTCCATGAACTGTCGCGCCACCCAACAAATTTTTTTTTTAAGTCATTATTCACTAACTAGCTTATCAATTAATTTTTTTTTTATTCATAAGTCACCTACAAGATTATCTTGGTCGCATCCCACGATTTATATTAGGCTAATGCAGTTAACATAATTGTCTTGCAATACTTCAAAATATTTATATATTTTTGTGTGTCTGTCCAGAAAGTTAATCGAACTGGAAATCTAATCGGAGCATCTAATCGAAGGGTGGATAGCATGTTCGTTATGAAAGAAGGTGTGGTGTAGTGTGTAAAAATAATTTTAAGATATGTATATCTACATAATGCACTTTTAAGTCCGTTTTTTGTGTAAGGTTATCTCGTGCTCATTCTTTCCAAGCCATGCAATCTTATGCGCCACGTTGGATAAAAGTGCACAAATCTCAATTTCTTTTTAAATTACCAACGAGTTAATGTTTTATTGTTGTTAATTTGCTAAAAAAGTAAAGGCCAAATCGTACATAAAAAAGGATAAAATAAGATAAATAAATGATATGTTGTTAGAGTAGTGCTTTCAAAGACTTGTCCTAGCTGCGCAATACTTGAAAATCTGCAATCACATTTGAAAAACATCAAACGCAGCAATTTTAATATGTAATTTTACTGGCGTAGTAAAATTAAGCACTAAACAAAAATTTATAGTTTAATATGTTCTTTGTTTTCAATAATTTGATGTTTTACCTGAATGCGCACTCCTATTTAATCGTAAACTTATACATACTCATCACAATCACAAAATACTCCCATCCGAATTATCAAAAAGGCAGCCCTAGTTTCTGACGCACTGCTTTTTGTGTTTTTATGTTTTTGAATATAATGATCTATATTTTATTTCACTTCTATCTTCGAAATCTTTTATTGCGAATGACAATTTTTACTTGCCAAATATACATAGGTTCTACATATATGGCAAGTACCTAATGCATTCGTAAAAAAAATCGAACTCGAGATTTTGATCAAACTTGACATTTCAATGATAACGAAGTCGAAAAATGTGGGTCTCACAATTTTGGCTGTCTGTCCTGTCGATTTTCTCTAAACTTGGTACCTTGCGTTTTTTGGGTATTCCCCCGAAACGTTTTTTTCACTTCACTTTTTTTAGAACCAAAAATAACGGTACCGGAAAACGGGATTACTTTGCTCCACTTTCCGGACCGTTTTTAGAAAATCTCTTGAAAATTGTACAAAATACTATTTAAATATATTTTTTGTATATCCCTGTTATGAACAAGATATGAAATAATACATATATGATATACATAGTTACTATTTAAAAAGTTGTCCAAGACGGGGTTACTTTGCTCCATTTGAAACTTTTGCTTATAATTCCTTTATTTGAAGAGCTGGAGCAAAGTTTATACTGTATTTGATTAACATTGATCCAAGGATCATTTCTGTGAAAAAAAAATACATAGAACCAAAAAATGTTATTGAGTAGTAGGATATTTATACAGGGTGCTACTTCAAACGTTTCAAGTACAAATTAATTTTGACCACCATTTGGGGCTATCAATTTATTTGTAGCTACACGATGAAGGTCATGAAAAATATTTCTTTATAAAATATAAGTCTAACTATTGAGCAGTGTTAATAAAAAAATATTGTTTGAACAAGTTTAAGCAAGAAATTAACGTTGGGCAGGTTCTTGGTCACTGAAATGCGTTTTCGGTTTAAAAAGACGTAATTTGGAGCCAACACCAAGTCCCAGATCCCTTGCGGTTTTTTTCTGTACACGCTTTCATTTTATTTATAAACATAAAAAGCTATAAAAAGCATTTCAAAAATTAATTTTCAAAAGTTTGGATTAATAAAAGAGCTCAAATATCATCGTGTTTAAACATAAATTGTGATGAAGTTATAATTTCAAAATGTTTTCATTTTCTTTATAATCGCATATAGCCGCAGACTCTGGTAGTTAGTGCTATTATTTCTAAGTTTATATTGTAATTTATTACATATAAATAAAGTTATAATAATAATAATAATAATTTATAATCGTATATCTGAGTGATTTTACGCCTATCGGTTGGCTGTTGAAAGAACTGTAAATGTTCTTTCTATATATTTTTTTCCATAAGACCCATGATCTTTAAAACAATTGTCAACAGAAGTTGGGCTTTGTCCAACTTTATTTGCGATATTGCGGTTGGAATAGCCTTGCGAGTGGTAAACATTTCATTTTTTTTATTAAATTGTACTACTTATTTTATGCAGATACGATCGGTACCACTTCTTAGAGTTTTTTTGAGTATTCCTTTAATTGTTTAATCCATATTTATTTATTTTAAATTTTCTTTTAACTTTCATACTTTTAATACTTTTTTTATTTTCTTTAATCTAAATATTTTTTATATAATATGCACAATGCACTTATTATTTTCATTAACCACTTTTTTTTTAATTTTCGTTTAATTAATTTTCTTTAATTGACATACATACATATGTATATTTCCTTGAAATTAATTTGATTCGTATAAACTTTTCTTTTATTATTTCTACTAAAGTATTGAAAAATATATTTTAATGACAAAGTCCGTTGCAGTGGGCAGATTTTCCTCAAACAACTTTCTAAACCATCCCGATGCTTTTGGAAACAAACATTAAAAATTTCAACTAAATTGGTTCAGTAGTTTTCGAGTCTATTTGCCTCATACAGACATTTTTTTCATTTTTATTAATAAAAAAATGGCAGGTGCCCGGTGCTAAAAATTCCACTTTGTAGTTTGATGTTGTTGCTCTGGGTCCTGATGGATTTTCAGATTTGTTTAAAATTTCTTCTTTGGCATTTTTGATTCCCTTTTAAAATATGATTTAAATATTAAAAAAATCACAAAATTAATAGATACATTCAATAATCAATTGTTCTTACCAACTTGTTGATTAAGTAATTGTTTATTCACCAATTTTCGAAATGCAATTTCCTTTGTCCATGTTTAGCTTTATTCGTTTTTTTTTTTATTTTAATTTATTAAGAGTATTTATGATATTTTTAAATATTGCCGTTTGACAAATTCAATAGAAAATTTTAAAATTATTTTGAATTCTTTATTCATAGCAACATAATAAACGATTTGTTTGCAAGTTTTATTCTAATTTTCAAGTGTTTAAAATAAATGCTAGTGAATCTCATTCATATGTACTTAGAGCAAATAAAACAATGCCTTAACCCTTTTTTAGGTTTTATTGTCTTTCTGTTTTGTGGTTCACGCGAGATGCTTCCACATTGCAATAATAATTTGTTTGTTTTTTTTTTTTATTAAAAAATAATAAAAACAGTAATTTGTTGCTCTCATGTAACTTAAAAATTTTGTTTCGCAAAGTTGTTTAAATAATGCTTTGGAAACGCTTGATTTTGTAATAGGTTTCTCCATTATTTTTATATAATATGTACCTACTGGTAAAACCATTTGGTAGAATTTAAATTATGTGTATAAAAGAACAAAATTATGACACCAAAATGTCGTACACTGTGGCGTATATGCACTTTTCTTTATTCAATTTTCAGCAAAAATGCGCTTCCAGTTTTGTTTGTGCACGTTACCTTGGTTTATGTCAATTGAAGAACATGTATAATTATTATTATTAATAGTAACTTCAAGGTTGCAAACTTGTTTGTTTGTTTGTTCTTGCCTTATGCGCTGCTTCATCCGACTGTGTTCAAACTTTGTCATTTTATTGCTTGCATTTCCGTGAAGGTTATAGGCATAGTAAAATTAACTAACAGTAGGTGGTTATTTGGCAAAATGCACTAAAAATGCATCCACTTAACCGAATGAACCCATGAAATTTATTATCTTCAATCTGTCTGATTTTCTTTTTAACGCTCTTAATCTAAAGATAGAAAAGATAGAAAGATTAGAATAGAAATTAATGTTTAGATTTTTTTTTATATTCTATGCATTCCTAAACCATGATCAGATTATAATTAAACTTTGGTAGGTTATTTTGAGGATGCCTACGAAGATTTCGAGGAAAGTTTGGTTAAAAAATTAAATCTGGATGTATTTACATTGTATTTATATTAATTTACACCCGGATTTAAGTTTAAACTGGATTCATCGAGTGAATAATATGGCGGTTAAAGGATTTCCGCATCGAGTTTTAATTGGCACAATTTCTCCGGGGTATATTTGTCCGTCATTATATGAATGGAACGAACTTACCTGCCTCTTGAACAACTTTCTCCAAAACGTTTTTCGAGCAGCAAGCATTATAGCAGGCAAATAAGCATTAAAAATGCAAAATTATGCTTACATTTTTATTCTTTGTCCTGGAGCAAAGCAACCCCAAAAAATAGGTAGAAACTGCAGCCACACAAAAAAAAATTAATAATTATATTTATAAATTGACCAAATATGTTTCATGCGTAAAGTCATAATAGAACATTACTAAAAAAAAACACTAAATTACTAGCTGCACTTCACAACTCAATTGCTTCTTACAAACAACTGGTAAACGATCTTTTGCAACTCGTGGCAGATGTTTATATGTGTGTGTGTACACTACAGTAGTTTCGATTCAGAGCATGAAACTTGTCTCAGCGTAAATCAAAAAACAAACTCTTTTTATCAATGGTGCAAAGTAACCCCTGCGGGCGCAAAGTAATCCCGTTTTACAGTACCTGTCGTATAATTTTTTTTAACAAATAATGAAAATCTTTTTTTTTTCAAAAACAAGCCCACAACTTTAAACAAAAATAAATCTGTAATTTTTTTACCATTTTATAAAAAAAAAATTCGAAAAATTGTTATATACATGTAGTACCTCCAATAGAACCATTTTTTAAATTTTCGATTTTCTCAAAAACGATTTAACTAATTTTCTTCAATTTATAGAGTTTTAAATTAAAATTAAAAATTAAAATTTAGAACCATTTCTTCGGTTTTCGACTATCTCATTATCTGCTAAACCGATTTTAATAAAAATTTTTACACATTTACACAGAACCTTCTTATAAATTTGAATAATAATGCTTATCAACAATTTCAAAAAAAACAAATTTTGGATTTAAAAAAAAATTCAAAATAATTTTTTTTTAAATTCGATATGTATTTTGAAAATTTTATATTTAAAAAAAAAATTTCAAATTTTTTTTTTAATTCGATAATTTAAAAATGTGTTGATGATTTAAGTTTTTTAACTCCCGCATTAATAAATGTTAAAATAATGTGTGCCAATTTTTTTCTTAAAAATGTTTAAGAAATGGTATACATACATAAAAAAATAATTTTTTCCTCCAACTATTTACAATTTTTTTTCAGAAATTGAGGTTTGTTAAAGAAATCAGATGGTATACATCGCGTTTTTGTCAAAAAAATTTCAGAGATTATCTTATCAATTTATTTTTAATTATATTGATTTTTTACAATTTTTCAGTCTAAAATGTAAGTTTCATACATATATGCAACACGGTGCTATATTGTTCATATTTATGTACTCACAAAATCAGATGAATAGAACTAAACTATTTAGACTTTAAAACCACAGTGTGATCGCAAATAAGAGCAAGTTCGTGAGACCCAGTCGTGCATTTTATTTCGTTTTGCTGCTACGCGCTTTGGTCGTCTTGACAGCAGCGTTGCCACAATGTTACAAGTGTTACAAAAGTGTTACACTTTTCCAAATTTTTTTTTATTTGTTACTATGTTACTTTTTTTTCCTTTTTGTTACACTTTGTATCCCAAAATTATTTTTCTTCAAATTATTTTGTTTATCATTTTTTTAAGTATAACTGGTATCACTTTTCTTACCTATGGTAATGATTTCACATGACTTCCTTATATCCATTACTAAAGTGAGCTGAACTACATTTCCACCTATTTGTTGACCTACATCGAGTTTAAATCACCTTGGTTGGGCTCAGTCGCACTCGTTGAGTACAATTTAGTCTAGTTATCTTTCTCTTCAAATTCAAATTCGACCCTGCTTATAAACATTATTAGATATCTATTTCCAAAGTGTTCCAGTTTCTACATACCAAAAAACAAAATTGTTTGTATCGTCGCGTCGTTGTAAAAAAAAAAGGAAATTCTTTTTCGCTGTTTTGTTATTCCTTCGTCCATTGTTTGCTGTTTCTATCTTTTTTTGTCGATGAACTCAAAGTGGACAAGTAACTCACTAATAAAAAATTATATAAATATAAATTGTTGCATAATAGAAGAATAATATAACTCAATGTTTATTACTAGAACAAAAATAACATCAAGCACAAACCCCGATGCCGATAATTGGACAGATGTCCAAAGTTAGACATACTTTTGAATGGGTTTATAAATAAGACTGTTAAACTTTTATGTAAAACATATTTTTTAATAATATTATTAATTTATTATATTATGTATAGTTTTGTACTGAATTTAAAAAATGTGATAGTAAAGAAAACTTATGTTCCTATTAAAAATAAAAATTTCAATTAAAATGTATTTTCATTTGGATAACTTTTTCAATTTGTTATAATTTTTTTGATTTTGTTACGTTTTTTTTAAAATGTGTGACACTTTCGTGAAGTCCAGCGGCAACGCTGCTTGAGGTTTTCTTTTTATATGTGTACTTTGGAGATCAGCTGGTTTTCGTTTGTACTTTGATTATCATCATACTCTATCGTCAATTGAAATTATTATTTATATTTTTAGACTGAATTGAAATTGAATCCATAAAAATTGAACCAAGTCTAAAAAAATAATCAGTTTTATTAATTCATTTGAAGCAAGATGTCGAATCCACAGCAGTCGATTGTGTATACCAAGGTACAACATATATGTACTATGTACATACATTTATGTATTTGAATTTACCCATTGATATTTTATTGTTTTTTTTTTTTTTTTTGAACAATTTTTAAATAAATTATATGTATATTTCTTAAAGCTTTTCATAAATAATGAATTTGTGGATGCAGTTTCGGGAAAAACCTTTGAAACAATTAATCCAGCTACAGGAAAAGTAATTATAAATGTTGCAGAGGGTGATAAGGTAAGCATATATTGTTATTGATTTTTCAATTGAACATTCATTTTTATTCCTCTGTTATCGTTTAAGGCTGATGTGGACCTTGCAGTAATTGCAGCCAAGAAAGCGTTTTCCTTAAATTCAGAATGGCGAAAAATGGAATCACAAAAACGTACCGATTTGATTATAAGGTATGTATGTAACTAATTCAAAATACTGCAAACATACAAAGTTAGGTATTATTATGTGTTTTAGTGTTTTAGCATTTTATGAAATTCGCCGGCCGGTTATTATACAATCTTTTAATTACACAAAATTATTTTTATTACAGCCCCTTGAAAAATAGCGTATAAAAAGATAAGCAGTAATTTTAAAAGTATTAATATTAATTTAATCGCAACGCCTTTTAAGAATAGGTAAACATTATCTACGTAGGTATATGAGTACCGAAAATAGAAATTTCTTTTATATGACGTCCGTCATAAACAAGATAACAATGCGTGGTATATTCCTGTACCTTGGTTTTAAAAGTGTCAACGTTCAATTTTTTCATTTTTTGGAAAGTCAAAAATATCGTTTTTTCATTTCTAAAAATATTAATCTTTCTAAAAATTTTTGTTTAGTATAAATAAATTGTTTTCCTTGAAAATACAGCATTGTGAAATTTGAAATCTTCTTACGCTGAATCCAATGGTGTACAAATTTAACAATTATTATTTTTTTGTCGTATTATTTTTTATTTAAAAAAACAAATTGTCCCTTGTAAATTCAAACTTGAAATGTGTTGTATTCTGCACAAACTATGTACCTATTCTTGATTTCTCAGTATTGAGTGAAGCGAAAGAACACTCACTTACGTGAAAAATCAGTCAAGTACAAACAAAATTTAACCATATACAATACATGCATGGACCGTATCTCATAAATATTTATTGCAATTCAATAATGTGACAAGGTTTTTTTAAAAATCAAGAAAAAAACATTTCAAAATTAGACTTTAAGCTATGTACTTATGTACCTATGTGCGTATATGTACAGTCGAAGTGTCGTGTTATCTTTAAATACAATAAAATTCCATTGTTATTATTAAATTCTTCAGTGATAAAAATTATAATTATCATTATCATCACACGTCATGAGCGTTATATATATGGGAGGTTCCATTAATAACTATTCTTGGTAGAAAATTTTTTCAGCAAAATGCAGACCATACCTACAATAATAAACACAAAATTTTATCAAAATCGTTAGAGTCGTTTTCGAGTTAAAATAACCTCTTTCATATCGGTGGTAAAGCAGAATTTTTAGGGCTTAAAAAAAATTCATTTCCCAATCTATCGCCACTTTAAGGGGACTTGTTAATATTTTAGACATTATTGTTGTCATACCTTCGACTATAAGTCTTTTAACACCTAAAAGGTAAGGAAGTTTCAAAAAGTAACGTTAAAACAAGATGATGTTTTACAACTTTGCTAATTTCAGTAAAAAAATTATATTTACAAGAGCTCATTCAATGTTTAAATAATACTGGATATCAAAATTTTCAAAAAATAAAAATATGCTTTTGAGATCCGTTCGTTTAATTTATTTTTAAAGTCTGCTATCTGCACTGATGCCCTACCCTGCCTTGTCAAGTAGACAATAAAAACTGATAACTAAATAAAGAAGAAATAATAACATTTTGTTTGTTTATTCAGTTGAATTTCCATCTTTGGTATTATTTTTGGAGATAGATACATACATACATAGTGTATAATTTTCTCCGTACAGAATTGGAATGAAACTCAATACGATTGATTGAGAAAATTTTTTTTATTTTTTCCTTAGTATAGTTTATACAATATTGGGAACTTTAGTTTACAAAGTTTTAAATAACCTGTCGTTCAAATGGCCCCCTCAAAGCCTTTTTTTAAAGTTTTTGTGCACAAGTTTGGGTCCTGGGACAGTTATTCAAAACAATGGATTTCAAGGTGTCTTAAAGGAAAAAAATCGCATGGAGTCAGATCTGAGATCATAAAAGCTTGCGTGTCGACTGGGAAATGCTTTGGCAAAATATTTCATGCATACTGTCGCTGCATAGGCTGTGATTCAATCTTGTTGGATCCTTATACGTCATTATAAGTTCCATTTTTTCCGATGCAGACAAGAAAAATCTTGAAACATGGTTAGGTAACATGCGTTACCACTTGTGGGAAAAAAATTTTGCAAATCGTTAGGGAGGTTTTTAAAAAAAAAATTTTGTATACATAAAATGTTTTAAAATTTTGTAAGAAATAATAATAATAATAATAATAACAATAATAATAATAATAATAATAATAATAATAATAATAATAATAATAATAATAATAATAATAATTTGTTTATTGAACTGAAATATATACAACTGGTTTTGGCGAATAAGGGGCCTAATTTTATACATTATCTTTTTTATAAAAGGTTATTTAAAAATTTGTCATTGTTATACTATTTATTTTTAATACTAGCGATTCATCTCGGGTTGTTCAAATCAGGTTGCCTTTGTGTTGGGATGTGGTGTAAGAATGGCTTCTAGCCACGGTGGTAGTTTGACACTGCGTCCTTGTAGAATTATATTGTCTCGTTGTCGGTGATAGAAATAATTCTTTTGTCCAGTAGTGCTGTCACATCATAGGTATCTTATTTGTGTGTCTCTCTTTGCTTGAGATAATTAGCGGGTTCGGATTGTTGGTATGGTTTATCGTTAGTCTTTTGGCAGCACTGATCATATATTTGTCTACGGATATTATTTCGGATGCCTCGTAGAGTCGCTTGTTGCTGAAGTGTTTTCGTCGCTGTTGATCAAAGTGGAGTCCTGTGCAGGTGCGCAGTAAATACTCCAAACTTTCTCATGATGGTTTTCGAAATAGTAAACCAGGTAGGAAAACAGTATGTGATGATCCTTCTTAGAAGTTGCTTTCAGAGAAGTAACTTTATCTTATGGCTGAGTCGATTCCTTTTGCACATTAGGGGTGGATGCGATGGAGTGCGAAATTCGCATTATAAGTCCTTTTTGAGAAGATTTTATTTAACTTTAAAACAGTTTATGGTATGGTATACCGGAATTATTTATAAGAATAATTTTTACAATCTGCTACATGTTAAAAAAAAATTGTCGTTTCCGGAATACATAAAACATAAACATAAAATTAATTAAACTTTTTTTAAATCCAAAAAATATTTTTTTTAAACATTCTTCATAAAAATTCGAAATACACTAATTTGGTCTTTCCTATCATTGTAATGTCATTCTTGATCAAAATCTTGATATCGATTTTTTTACGAATCCTTACTCCTGCCATAACGTACTCGTAGTACCAATATATATCGCAAGTAAGAAAACAACGATACCGATTCGAGGCAACACCAGATTTCGAAAAGTAGGTTTCGACACAAAAAGCGTGTTTTATTGCAATTTTAAACCAATGAGTTCAATTATACCTCTTAATTTTTATATACCTTAAGGTATGTTCCAAGTTTAAGGGTTTTCCATCAACCTTTACATGTATAAAACTTATCGTAATCATATGCCTCTTTTGGTCATTGGAACAAGTGGAAGTACACTGCAATAAAAAAAATTAATATTTATATCTAATGCCAAGAATAAAATGGATAAATAAAATCTTAATTATATACGTAAAATACCTAACAAAATAATCAAGAATTTTTTTTATTTTATTGAGTTGTTCCCGCCTAATGAGAGTTTGGAACGTTTAAGGTAGGTACATACTCGTACTAACAAATTAGCTTGGTCATCGCCAGTTATATGCCATTTTACGTCGAAATACTATAAAAGTTAGTTTATTGACCTTTATTATAAAATCCGTTTTTCTTGCAAGACGATTTTCACTTTTTGTGTCGAGTCACTTTTACAGGCACTCAAAACTCCTTCCACAGAAACAGTTAATATTGACAAATTGATATTTCCGAAACATAGTTTTTATTTTAAATTCAATCTTTCGATTTAAGTTCGTAAATAAATGCAAAATGAGTGTTGTAATGTTGGTTATATTAAGAAATGAAATAATTGATGACGAAAGAAGAAATTAGACCACCAACTTAATTAAATGCAGGGATGACGCATTATTATTAAGACCCAAACCTAATGCATTCGATTTTTGCATCGAACCTGTGAAAAGATGTTATAAAATATACAAATATTTCATTTCATTTTATGTTTGTACTTTTTTCCACTCTTTTTAAACTCTAACTGGTGGTTCTAAGGAGTTCAAAGTGAAGCATGTAGATTAGGGTGATTAAAAAAACACCTTTCTCGAAATTCAACCAGGACCGGACGAAATTATGAAGCCTAAACTGAAACCAAGAAATTAAGACCAACAAATTCAAAATCGAACACCATTTAGAGGTCGCCACCAGCGTTTTTTCAATAATTTTGTTTGAAAATCTTTAAAAGTCGGAATTTTTATGAAATGTTAAAAGCTGCTTATCTTTTCGAGTTTTGGTGCTAAAAGCATGAAATTATCAGGGATTGTTCTTAATTTTATGATTATTTGAATCCTGTAAAAAATAAAGAATCGACCTTTTCATTTAATAAATCAATACAAAAAGTTTAATTTCCTTCTATTTTAAAAATTATGATTTATTTCAATTTGAGAATCAATTTTGATTGCATTCATATGTCATGAGTCTACATCATGGTTATAGTATTTTTTTTTTAATTTTTAAACAAGTTTAAAAACTTTCGGGCAGGTTCTTGGTCATTGACGTAATTTGAAGTCAACACTAAGTCCCAGATCCCTTGCGGTTTTTTTCTTTTCTTTTTATTTATAATTAAAAAAATTTTAGTATTTCAAAAAATTAATTTTCTTACTAAATATTTAGTAATTCAATTACGAACAGTCTCTGAAAATTTCATGCTTTTAGCACTAAAACTCGAAAAGTTATGCAGCTTTTAACATTTGAGAAAAATTCCGATTTTCAACCAAAATTATTGAAAAAACACTGGTGTTCCATTTAGGTTTTTTTGGTCTTAATTTTTTGTTTTCCATCTAAGCTTTATAATTTCTAATGTAGATTATTATTCTCTTAAAATTGGTTCCTATTGATGGATTTTCTTCCATCAACTCTAAGAGACGTTTCATTTGGTCGCGGTAAGTAATTTTAATTCTTTAGTTATTACAAAATTAAATAATTGAAAACTTAAAAGGGGTTTTGTGTGATAAGATAACACACTTGCAGTTAGGCTGCCAAGCTTTCGCACCATCATATTAATATTGAAGGTTTTAATGAACAACAACAATTGAGTGAGCTACCATGAAGTTTCTATAGGCTGGAATTAAATAGCTATAACTCCAGCGGTTGTTCTCTGTATAAGCTTAGTTGCTGGGTTGGAAACGAAATCAAGTGTAGAGAGAATTGGGGTGACCAGCCTTGTGTCATAACTTATTTTCAGTTAATCCAGAGTTAACTCACCAAATTGATCGTGATCTTAACCAAATCAACCCGTGTGTGGGTTATCATTTCTTCAATTGACGTTTGAGTTGAAGAAAATCAAAAGATTTTGAATATGTTCAAGTTGATTTACAAGACTTTCAACTCATTAAACTGTGTTTTTGTTTTTATTGTATTTATTAAGTACTTATTCTCGTTTACAACTAAGATTTTCTTTTATTTAAATCGTAATACAACAGCCGCGTTTTATTATCTACGGGTCGGGGTCATCTTTTAACACGTAATACAACAACAACTTTAGATCCAGTTCTGTATCTGGATCTATTTTAAAGATCCGAAAATAAGTTCTTACTCTGGCGAGTAAACTGCTCTTCAGTCCGTAGGTACAAACTGAAGTGTAAAGAAAGAAGACAGAATCTACATGAAAAATAAACAAACATAAGAAAAAAAGATGAGCAGTTCAAAATAGGATCCGTATCGTTTTATTTTCTATTTATCAAAATAATTTAATTTAAAAAGCAAATATTAAAATAGATTTTTAGCTTTTGAAAAAGCTGTAACTTATTGTTGTAAGTTTTTTGCTGATTTTAAATAAATTTGTGTCCATTTTAATTGATTTTGTTAGAAAACTGCCCCTTCTGGCTAAACGGGGGGAAATACTGCCCCCTACCATATTTTTTTTCTTGTCTGGTTTCAACCTACCATCCCCTAGCTTTTTGTGAGATTATGTTGTATCTAATCACCCTGTATTCAATTTAATATAGCTTTATTTATTGAACGCTTACAGCGCGCGATAAAAATAATAATCTGAAAAAATAGGGAATTATTTTTTTCACTTTTTTTTTGCACTAAAAAAAATTTAATGCAAGTCTAAAATTATTTACATTAAAAAAAAATTTTAATACAAGTTGATGTACGTCGTACATGGCTGGTTTTAGTTCTCATCCAATACCTTAACATTTTTTTTTATTTTGATTTTTAGGCTAGCTGGTCTCATGGAAAGGGACAAGCATACTTTGGCCAACCTTGAAGTTATGGACAATGGAAAAACTTTTGAGGCAGCTGTATTTGATATTGACTGTTCAATCGACACATTAAAATACTACGCAGGTTGGACGGACAAATTCTTCGGTGATACCATTCCCGTAGCTAGTTATATTTCCATGACCAAAAAGGAACCTATTGGTGTTGTTGGACAGATTATCCCTTGGAATTATCCACTCCTGATGCTGGCATGGAAATGGGGTCCTGCGCTGGCCGCCGGTTGTACGATTGTCCTGAAACCAGCAGAACAAACACCCCTCTCGGCATTGCATATGGCCGCATTGACTAAGGAAGCTGGATTTCCACCAGGCGTTATAAATATTATTACTGGATATGGACACACAGCTGGTGCTGCTATATCCATGCACAAAGGTATTCAAAAAGTTGCTTTTACTGGATCCGTTGAAGTGGGTCGTATTATCATGGAATCAGCAGCTAAGTCAAACTTGAAGAAGGTTTCACTCGAACTAGGCGGCAAGAGTCCAATGGTTGTCTTCGATGATGCTGACAGTAATACTAGAATGAAAACTTTAATTGAATTTAGTTCTAACTTTCATGTATTTTCTTAGTTGATTACGCTGTTGAAGTCGCGCATAATGCTCTTTTTGATAATCATGGACAAAGCTGCTGCGCCGGCAGTAGAACATTTGTCCACGAAAAAATCTATGAACAATTTGTTGCTAAGGCTGTGCAAAAAGCAAAAGGTCGAAAAGTTGGAAATCCTTTTGAAAATGGTGTCCTTCAAGGTCCACAGATAGACAGCGAAATGTTTAACAAGGTTCTAAACTATATTGAAAGTGGCAAAAAAGAAGGAGCTAAGTTAGAATGTGGTGGAAAACGTTTCGGAGATGTTGGATTTTTTATTGAACCAACTGTATTTTCTAATGTCACAGACAACATGAAGATAGCACAAGAAGAGGTAAATACTGTCGAACAAATTACCTATAGATACCTACATATATTCGGAACTGAAATATGAAATCTTTTCTTTCATAATATTTATAACCTCGTTAAAAGCAACATCCTTATTTTTATAACCACTATTTAGTATACAGAATAAGAAAGTAATTTACTCCGGCGCAATATTTTAGGTCTGTTTCCTTACTTCCCAAAACTGCTAATTTTGACCAATTCTAGACCAGTTTTATTTTTTTTTATATGAAATTTGACATAACTTTGGGCTAAAATGGGTATGGTAAAGTGGCAGTTTTAGGTAGTAAAGAAACAGGCCTTTTGTTTATTTTCTGGCTTCGCATTACATTCACTGTAGATGCATTTTGGGTGTTCCAAATCTTCGGAAAAAAAGTACATTATGTTCCTTTCCAATATAACTTAATTTCTAATCATCGAATCTTCAAAATTGTACTGAAAGTATTTTGTTCTTCATTGTGTAGACGATGATCAGTAAAACGACCATGTTATAAGGCACTAAAGCCGGAACCACACATATTTCGTGTGGTGTGTTGTGGAGTAGTGTGTCGCTATCGCTTCAACGTATTTCATATACTTAGAGCCATATGTGTCTCGTGTGATGTAATTTAGTGTGGTGTGTTGTGTCAGAATCAATTTTGTTTTCAATTGCGGCATACTACGCTGTGTCGAAGAGATATTTTTGTGTGGGGAAGGTGAGACTTACCTCGGGAAGAGATTAAGTAAATAGCGAATGCAAAAAATAACAGTTTTCAATACAAAACTTTGATTAATGTGCACAGTCAGCGACACAACACACCACGCGAGATAGGTGTGGTTCCAGCCTAAGAGCTCTGTAAACACTCGGTTCGAGTGAAATTGGTTCGATTAAACACCCCACACAGTAAATCGAACCAGAGATAAACTACTCGAACTTCATTTTCTACTTTACTGACTTATTTCAGTAGTAGGTATCTACCAACGTATATAGAATTTGTTTTATAACAAAAAAAAACTTTCAATTATTATTATTAAAGTTTAAATACTTGCCTGCATTTCAAATGTATTTATAATTTACTCGTAAATTATTGTTTTTTTTTTATTTTTACTGCAGATTTTTGGACCAGTTCAATCCATTTTCAAGTTCAGTTCAATTGACGAAGTAATTGAAAGAGCTAACGATACATCGTATGGGCTTGCTGCTGGAGTCATAACAAATGATATCAATAAGGCAATTCTTTTTGCAAATAGTGTGGATGCTGGATCGGTTTGGATCAATTGCTATGATGCTGTTCTACCACAAACACCGTTTGGTGGATTTAAACAATCTGGATTTGGTCGTGAATTGGGAAAAGATGGTCTCGATAATTATTTAGAGAATAAAACAATCACAATAAAGTTACTCTAAAAACATTGTTATCCTTGAGCTACTTATAAAGTTTATATAAATTTTATATTTTTAATAAAAATTTCATATTTTGTATTTCAAATGTATTGTATTGCAAATGCATTCAATTTTTTCGATGTTATCTGCCCCAGGGCGACCGCGACGCACAGCGGGACGAGTGTATGGGGAAATCGGCGAAATTAATATCCCGTGTTTTTATGAATGAAATCTCGTTGCTTTGCAAGTACATATTTAGTACATATGTACATACATACATATATGTAGATCTATGTTATAAAACTTGACTTGAAATCAACTCATGAAAATGTAATTTTGACAAGCGTATAATTTCAAAGTATTTTTTATTATATAATATATATTATATACTTATTTGAGGGCTTACCTCAAAGTTAAAAATTATTTTATTCAAGTTGCAAACCATATTTTCAACAAACTTTTAAATGTCTTTTTCCAAAGTTTCTTAAAATAATTTCTGTAACTTTATATAACATTTTATTGGTCTATTTTTAACTATTTATATCTAAAATAAAAAAGAAGATAATTCATAAAAGAAGCCATCTATACACTCAGAGAAAAATATAGTCATTTATAACTATTTTCATAGTGAAAATCGGGAACACTATTAAAAATAGTTAAAAATAGTTAAAAATAGTTATTTATGACTACTTTCATTGTCGATTAATAATTTTCTCAAAATCTACTGCTTAATAGTTATTACTACTAGTAAAATAGTTATTTTTAATTATTTTACTGTCAGTTGATGTTTTTTTTTTAAATCTACTATTTAATAGTAAAATTAAATAGTAAAGTCAACTAATTAATAGTCAATATTATTAATAAAAATACATAGTTGTTTCTGACTATTTTGATTGTCAATTTAACTATTTAAACAGTAACATATTACTATAGTGCATAGTTAGAGAATGACTATTAATATAGTCTTCTTCGACCCCTGCTTCACATTTTTGAAATGCTTACCTGAAAGTTCTGTACGTGTCCCGTATATTCCATAATACGCAGAATGACAAGTTCCCTGAAAATTCTTAAAAATTCAACAACAACAACGTTCCTTTCAAATCATTTCATTCACATTTTATTGTTTTTATATAATAATAATCTTTATAATAATTTAAAATAAGAATTTAGAAAAAAAATACAAGAAATTAGAAATATTTACATAAGTCTTATCAATTTTTTATTCGATACAAAATGAACATGAAGTGGTGGGGATTTATTTCGTTAAACTTAAAAATGAAAGGTCTTTTGTATATTAAGCCCCAAGTTCGTATGCTTCAAGTTTTCTGGAAGTGTCTATGATATTGGTTTGTTAAAGGAAGTGGTCCATTTTTGGGCTCAGGGCGTACACCTATGAGACTAGTACCCAATGAAAGCTTACGTTCAGCCCAATCTATCAGCTTAATATTTTTGAATTTCACCGTGGGGATTTTGAGATAATTGGACTTGAAGTTGAGCGTATACTTCAAAAAGTCTAGCACATATGATAATGATTTAGGTATCATATGAAAGATCATAAAAATATCTTTCATTTTATGTGAAAAACTTTTTTCAAAATGCCTTATATTTCGAAAAGAACAAACTAAAATTTGTTTGAAAAACAACATTTTCGATTGACGTTCGATAGCCAATATCTCGAAAAAATCAGTTATAACCTATATTTTTTGCACCACTGTATTCCTTAATCGATAACCTTTAATTAAATTATTCGAAAGATGAAAGTTTATCACTGACTGACTCACTGACTGATTCATTAACTCATCATTGTACAGCTTACTATGTAATATATACAATATATATACAAAATTTTTCACATTACTTTATATTTGAAAGTGCACACTAAGAAGGGATTTTTTGAAATTCTTAAATTTAATAGGGTAAACTTAGGTTTAAATAGGGTAAAGTCGGATTTCTATTTTCTAAATGGGTTAAGATAAAATTATTAATTTATATAGAATTCATAGATTTTTTAATTCTAAGGTGTGTCAGGGGGGTTAAAAAAATTATAAAAAATTATCTTCACACTTACCAACGTTTAAAACGCAAAATGTCAAAAATCAATGTTTCACAAAAAAATTATATTAAATCAGGGGGTTCATTGATTTTTATTATACTCACTATTTTGAATAGGGAATAGAAATAAAAATTAGGCGTGTAATAATAATTTTTATTTACATCATATTTTTGACGCACGCAATTTTTCAAAAACACTAAATTTTTTTTTTGTTTTTTTCACACTCTTTATTTTTTATCTTTTTAATGGGGGAGATAGAAATATTAAATTTTATAATCTTATAGAGATTATGGATTTACATGATTTTGGTGAAAATTGGATTTCTAAAGTGCCGTTCAGAAAAGTTATTCAAGTATAAAAAATTTTAAAAAATTAAAAAAACCCTTTTTTATGGTTTTCTGACAATACCGTTTTAATTAATTGTCATAGAAGGTTGAAATTTTCACACCTAATAGAATCTATTGATTAAAATTTTATTTTAATTTTATTTCATTTTTTTTACCACTAACGGGATTATTAAAGTAGTTTTACATATAAGCTTATTACTCATCAGTGCATGCACGCATGAGTTTCTTTTTTCTTTAGTCCGCACGGCAATATGATAACAATTAAATTGATACCTCATTTGTTAATCTACATACTATAAAACCATCACAATTTTAATTTTAATTAAATCAAAGAATCCATTCAATTTAATCGAAACTACCCCATTTGTTCATTGCCAACCACCACCGACCAGTGGCAGATTACCCGTTATTTTAACAAAATCAGAAAATCCAAATCATATTGATGGATTAAATAATTCTTAACTTCTGTTCTAATTGTCCGATCTTCAAGATTAAGATATTAAAATAATCACTAAATGCTAAGCTTAAAGAGGTCATCAATTCAATTTTCTGTATTAAAAATGCAAAAGTTGATGAAAATTTTACGAATTTCAAAAAATTATGTTTTACAATATTGTAGCCCCACACCTTATCTATAAAAAAGTCAATCGTGTTATAGGGGTAAATTCAACAAGTGCGGCGGGAGGGGGATTTAAATTAAATTTAACGATAAAAATCCATTTTAATCAAAAAAATCATCAGACATGACATCATTAATTAATCAATAACTCCTAAAATTATTAACGGATTCTCAAGATTAAAGTCTTAAAATACCGTCATTAAAACAATTAAATGTATGTAAAAAAAAATCTCAAATTTTCATGACAATTATGAAAAAAATGTAAAAACAAATTGAATTAATGTTTTTTTACACCCACTTTGATTGATACAAAAATTTTAAATAATATGTTATATTCAAAATAGAGAAAAAAAATGTATTACATATTATTTATTAATATATTGCCTAAATATTTGTTGAACATCTTAAGGTTCTGAGTCCAACAAGAATTAAGATATTAAATAAATTTTGAAATTAATTTATTTATAACATGCTTTTTGCGACATAGTGTTTTCTTCATTAAAATGCTCATTACTTTTTACTACAATAACGGATTTTAATCAAATGACTTTTTTTCGCTTGCAAACAAGTAAGCGCTCATTTTGATATATAAAACATATATATCTATCATCGATTTCATACATTAAAACGTTCTAAAAAAAATTCATAAAAAAATAATATAATTTTCTTGAAAAATAAATGAAAAAACGCGAAAATTTTTCTATTTTTGTAGGTATATATACATATACATATTTATATTATTAATATGCACGTGCGTTGGTGGAAGGTATTTCTCATTCGTAATAAACCTAAAGGTACCATCACTGTTGGTTTGGTTGGCTGATAACTTTTGTTCTAATGATCGCATCGTCTTAAAATTTAGGTAGAATGTCATTCAAGTGTACTTGACCTTTTTAATGAAACTTACTATGATGTGGGTAGAGTATATTATTTAGTTGGCTTATATCTTCTGTTCTATTAATCGGATCTGTAAGATTAAGGTCTTAAAATAAAGGTAAAATGTAAGGCTAACTTCACTTTGAAATTAATTTATAAAAAATTCAAATTGAATTAAAAAAAATCGCTTTCGTTAATATGGACACGGGCTGGGCATTGGGGAACAAATTTGATACTCAGATTTATAGAAAAGAGTTGATTTGGTCAAGTGATTGACTAGGCAAGTTGGTTAGATTTAATAATGGTCAGATTTTCAAGGTGAAGTTTTTTAAATTTTGATTAAGTATCCGGCTAAACAGTGTTCAAAAAGTTAAAAAAAAAAAACAAAATAAGTTATCAAAACAATTCGTACGGTTCACCCAAAGGTACTGTTAACTTGGGCGCCTGCCTGGCGACTGAACATACCCTAAGCGGAGCAACTGAGTTGCGTGAGCGGGACAGGGGACCCGCAATCGATTTTTATCGACAAAGGTCAAACTAAGTGAGTGCCTGGAATAAAAGGTAGACTAGATTTATAACTTGACGAGTAACAATGGTCAGATTTTAAAGATTAATTTCCCAAAATCAAGGTGAATTATCATGCTAGAGGTAGAAAAGTAGGTCAAGGGCTGACTGGGAAAATCTGATATAGATTTATAACTTGAGTTTTAATGGTCATATTTTTATGGTTAAAGTCTTAAAATAAAGGTAAATTATTTGTATATACTATTAATTTAAAAAAAGTATGTATGTATGTACATTATAATAACATACATATATAATAACATACATAAATAGATAAATACATACATACATAGGTAGTTATGTATATATACCAATACTAATATAAGTTAGTGAATTGAAAGACAGAGAGGTATTGAGAGAGACAGAGAGGTGCAGTGAGATCTAGAGAGAGACAAAGAGATACAGGGAAGGACAGAGACATACAGGGAGCGACAGAGAGATATAGAGAGATACAGAGAGAGAGAGAGAGGTACAGAGAGAGACAGAAATATATACAGAGAGACAGAGAAATGCAGGGAGATACAGAGAGAGACAGAAAGATACAGAGAGGGACAGAAAGATATAGATAAAGAGACAGAGAAATACAGGGAGATACAGAGAGAGAGACAGACAAATATAGAGCGGGACAAAGAGATATAGACAGATAGAGACAAAGAGATACAGAGAGAGACAGAGAGATACAAAGAGATATAGAGAGGTAAAGAGAGAGACAGACTGATATAGAGAGAGGCAGAGATATACAGGGAGATACAGAGAGACAGAAAGATATACAGAGAGACAGAGAAATGCAGGGAGATACAGAGAGAGAGACAGAAAGATACAGGGAGGGACAGAAACATATAGAGAGAGAGACAAAGAAATACAGAGAAATACAGGGAGATACAGAGAGAGACAGAAAAATATAGAGAGGGACAAAGAGATATAGACAGATAGAGACAAAGTGATACAGAGAGAGACAGAGAGATACAATGAGATATAGAGAGATACAGAGAGAGACAGAAAGATATAGAGAGAGACAGAGTTATAAAGGGGATACAGAGAGAGACAGAAAGATACAGAGAGGGACAGAAAGATATAGAGAGAGACAGAGAAATACAGGGAGATACAGAGAGAGACAGAAAGATACAGAGAGGGACAAATAGATACAGACAGATAGAGACAAAGATACAAAGAGAAATTTTGGTTGGTTTGATTTAATTTATAACTTATAAATAGTCACATTTGTATAGTTACAGTTTTTCTTAATATAAAGGAAGAGTGAGATAAAGGTAGATTGAGACATTGTCTTGTACATACATCGTGTGACAGTTAAAGGTAGATTGAGACATCGTGTGACAGTTAGCGTAGCCAACTGTTCGGGTAAATATACTAGTTTGATATATAAAAACGCTACCATACACTAAGTATATCACGTACATTATAAACAATTCCTAAAAAAATTAACCAAAAAATATGTTCCACAGCAAATGCATTTTTTCATTTAATTTTTTGCTGTATCTAATATTTTTTTTTTCAAAACATAAAAACAAAATACATATTAATGTAACTAGTCTTCGTTTATATCAATTTAAAATGCCATCCAAAAACAAAGCTGATGCTATCTTAAAAAACTTGTTGCTAGGTACCAAGCTTAAACATACTCCATAATTCGCGACAGTTAGGCATATTTCATTGATAATAAGTGTTCGTAAACGTTTTTCTTCTAACGACTATATTTTGTGCGATTATTATAAAAAAGCCTGACAAAGGTCGAAACCTGGCCAAAGCCTGATTGGACATTTAAAGCCTGATGCGTCAGGCGAAATCCTGACGGATGGTAACCCTAGTTGCTCTAGTGTTTTCTTATCTTGTAGGTTTCACTTCAATTTTTTGATAAAAATAACTCCCAAGATTCGAAGGTCGTTTTGGAGTTGAATAGTTCCCTTACGGAGACTAATTGTGTTCAACTGACATTGCCGTTTTCTGCATAAATGAAGAGTTTCCATTTTAAGAAGGGGTACTATAGCTCCTTGTTTTTTAGACCATCTTTGAATGGTATTGTCAACTTGAACGAGAATTGTTTGGACCAGATCATGTTCTCCTGAGCACAAAACATATATGTTGTCACTTGTCAGCGTTAACACCTACAAAATCAATTTCGTAGTATGGTTGGGTTAATTCTTGAAGGAGTGAATCGATGAAGGCATTTTAAATTATAACTGATAAAGAAGATCCTTGTGGTATGCTGTTTTCAACTCGGACAATTTGTGAATTATACCCATCCACAATGACTCGAAAACTTCTCCCTGCTAGAAAAGACATATAAATTAAGCAATTATTTTTGGAGCTCCCCATTTCTGAAATTGATGCACGACTGATGTTGCAGTTACTCGGTCAAAAGCTTTCTCAAGATCACCTGATACTTGATTAGTAGTACACTATGTTGTGATAAACTAAAATTTTTTACAATTCTGTCTTCTAAGAGGTGAACTTAAGTGTGTACACCTCTGTTGTTTCATGCTTTCCAGCGCTTGTTTTGTCTTCAAAATACCAGCCTATACGTTGAGGTTGGGTATATATTCACCAACCCTACAGTTGGCCTATCCTATTTTAATATTACTTGGTCGACAAATTAAATCAAATGTCAAAATCGCGGCACCAGTTGGTATAAGGTTTTTATTCTCTTATTTCGTTATTTTTCTAACCTGGATGTCTTTGCTTTTCTTTAATTCGTTAGAAGTTCTTCTTCTGAAATATCAATAATAAGCAGAGAAAATATTCTTCCTTGGACAGAATTGAGTGTCGTATGGGAAGTAACTTTAACTGGTGTAGAATCAAGAAGTTTCGCTTTTAGGAAAAGGACAGCTGTAAATCGGTTGGGAATTCCTTAATCAAAAGATCCCCTGACTGCATGGCCGTAACCTCTAAAATTTTTTTGGAAATGTATTCTAATCCACGATTTATTTGGAATGGGTTGTAAGTAGAAAGCTTTCTCAAACTTTCGTTATTCTTTTCCAAACCAGTTAAAACCAAGAAACGAGAAATATTAGGTTTGTTCGATGTCAGCCCTGGGACGCACTGGTTCGCGCTGAACTCGCTCTGAAATGTTTTATGTAGCTCATTTTTCGCCATAGGTTATTTGCACTGTGTTCGATGTGTGTTCTTGATAATGTTTGTTATTTATTTGTTTCATGTTATTATAGACGAAATTCCAAATTATCAACAGTCTATGAAACAGTGAAATGAACGAAAAAAATCAGATGGTGAAACTTGTAGCACTGAAGCGTTCGATATAAAATAAAAAACCCGAGTAGCCCTGAGTTTTTTGACAATTGAATGACATTCTTCAGGTTGCCCTGGGACAGAGAACATCGAACAAACCTATATTATCATCGTCCCCTTTCACACGAGGAAACCGAGTTTCCAGCAACTTTCAGTTTATGTGTAAGAAGGGCAAGAAGTAAGAGGAGAAAATGAAATCTCCCCGGTCAACGATTTGAGGAGATTTTTTTGACATTCCTCTTCACATACACAGTAGTGTGTGTTCAACCAAGCTACTTTATAAAGAAACAACAGAAAGTTTCCACGATTTTCTTCGTGTGAAAGGTACAAGAGATTTTTAAGGAAATTAAAAGAAAACGTCAAAAAAATCTCCGGCAACTTGTTTCCTCGTGTGAAAGGGGACATCGTTTGCGATCGATGGCACTATATCAGTGATGGGAAGCATTCATTAGTCCCCTTTCACACGAGGATACTGAGCTTCCAGTAACTTTCAGTATATAGGTGAGAAGGGCAAGAAGTAAGAGAGGAAAATGAAATCTCCCCGGTCAACGATTTGAGGAGATTTTTTTGACATTCCTCTTTACATACACAGTAGTGTGTGTATAACCAAGCTACTTTAAAAAGAAACAACAGAAAGTTTCCACGATTTTCTTCGTGTGAAAGGTACAAGAGATTTTTAAGGAAATTAAAAGAAAACGTCAAAAAAATCTCCGGCAACTTGTTTCCTCGTGTGAAAGGGGACATCGTTTGCGATCGATGGCACTATATCAGTGATGGGAAGCATTCATTAGTCCCCTTTCACACGAGGATACTGAGCTTCCAGTAACTTTCAGTATATAGGTGAGAAGGGCAAGAAGTAAGAGAGGAAAATGAAATCTCCCCGGTCAACGATTTGAGGAGATTTTTTTGACATTCCTCTTTACATACACAGTAGTGTGTGTATAACCAAGCTACTTTAAAAAGAAACAACAGAAAGTTTCCACGATTTTCTTCGTGTGAAAGGTACAAGAGATTTTTAAGGAAATTAAAAGAAAACGTCAAAAAAATCTCCGGCAACTTGTTTCCTCGTGTGAAAGGGGACATCGTTTGCGATCGATGGCACTATATCAGTGATGGGAAGCATTCATTAGTCCCCTTTCACACGAGGATACTGAGCTTCCAGTAACTTTCAGTATATAGGTGAGAAGGGCAAGAAGTAAGAGAGGAAAATGAAATCTCCCCGGTCAACGATTTGAGGAGATTTTTTTGACATTCCTCTTTACATACACAGTAGTGTGTGTATAACCAAGCTACTTTAAAAAGAAACAACAGCATTTTTTTCATGTTTACATGTTATGATTAGATATTTTACTTTTGCTTTGATTTAATTGTCAGATAGACTCACTTCAAAATTCAAAACAAGGAAGAATCATGAATTCAAAGAAAATAGTTGCAATTTTCGTGATTTCAATTGTTTTAGCACATATGTATAATTAAAAAGAGAAAAATAAGGACGATGAGGAGAAGATCCCTTTGGAGCAGGAAATGGCTCTTAAAGAGAAACGCTGGCGCAGATCACGCAGGGCTTGTAATGAATGAGTTAAGGTTTTATTTTTGTTTTCTTTGCTCCGTCATTTTTATTCGATTTGTCAAATGAAAATAGCCACGGTTCTAATTTTAAAAAAGTCATATGACTTTCTGTTTGCCAAGTCATATGATTTCAATGAATGCGTTCAGACGCTTTGATATGATTTTTTTGACATAAAATTTGACAAAGCATATGACTTATCATATCATGTAAAGTGGCCTTAAGAGAGTATCTGGATCAAGTAAATCAAAACTTCCCCTGTCAGGGGGCTCCGTCTCCCTTTTCATCTTTTGTTAAAATTAAGAAAAAATAATAAAGATACGATGGTAAATTAAATGAGAAAAAAAAATATTTGTATATATACTTTTCTTATCAGTTATCATAAAGTAGGTACATCTATTGCTATGTGTCACAGACACGAGAAATTCAACTTCTAATGACTTTTTCAAAAACATGTCCCAGAAGTATAACGGAAGTCGGAACGCAGCAAAAACTGTCAGAAAAATGCGATAAGAAAATCCATTATCTTGGATTTTATGACCAAAAAAGTGTAATTCCCTAAGCGCATATACTTGTTTGCTTCATTTTTATTTCTCCAGTGACGTCAGCTTCTTGTGAAGGTTAATTTAGTAAATTTTAACTAGTTTTACAGTATTTGCGTAGAAAAATAGGTGATAGGTCTTTACTAAACCCCACCGAATTAAAATGTAACATAAAATATAAATAAGTCCGCATTTTAATGAAAGTCACCCCTTGATATCCCAGTTATTACTGTACCTTTCACTATTTTTTCACACAGGTGTTATTTGTAACCCAGTGCACAACTTGGGGAGATCGAGTTTCCGCAATAATATAGCAGTACAAGGATTTTTAATAGCAGTTTGTTTGGTGTGCACTCCCGGCAGTTCTTAAGAGTCTAAGAACTCTATAGGATATGAAGTCATTAGTCCTTCTTGGTTATAAATTATAGGAGTGTCTTATTCATTGCTGCATAACCAATGAAGCACAAGCTTGAATAAAACGATTACTCACTCTATACGTTCATTTCAATAATTCAAACTATCGCCAGAAAAGCCATTTTTTGATGTGTAAACATCTATACTGGCGGTAGGGTGAAAAAAACGTAACGTATCTTGTGATCGTGATTGGGTGCGTTCAATCGATTACGTTTTACATCTGAATTTTCAGATTTCTGAATTTTTGGAGCTTCTGATTGGCCAGCTGTTATAAAAAGTTAGATGACTTTTAGTGACTTTTAGTTACGTTTCATCTGAATTTTCAGACAAGAAATTCTCATCTGAAAATTCAGATGAAAGTTGTTTGTGGTGGGGGAAGTGCCAAAAGCACACATAAAAGCTGAACTTTATAATTTTCGTCTTGTTGGTGGTTGATTTTTTAGTTTTTGTCATGAAAATTTAATACTTATTTAAATGAACGAACTTTTTGTTTATTGTTTAGTGAATTTTTAAATCAACAATTTTTTTTATTGATGTTTGGAAAGTTTTTCTATGTTTTTGTAAGTCATACATAACAATAAAAGGACTTTTAATGAAGGTAATGAAACCTGTTGCTGATTTAGTTACATATATTTTCATCCTCACAACTACTCACTCTCAATGTTTAATTTACAAATGTAATTAAAGTTCTATTTTACTTCGCTTCAATGTAAATCCTTTAGGTAAATGCAGGAATTTGATACAATGACTTTCGACTGAAATTTCAGATTTTTTTTGCGTTCAAGGACATAAATTCAGAAATCTGAAAATTCAGATGTTAAGCTATTTTTATTGAACCCGCCCATTGTGATTCAAGTTACGTTACGTATGTTTACACATCTTAACCGTGAGTCCCGGCACTCACACTTTTTTTTTTGCTGTCTTCTTTTTCGTCAGCAATCAAATTGTTGTTTTTTTTTGTTGCCAAGCGAAATTTTGCTGCGCTGGCTATGCATCAATGAATAAAATACACCTTATATCAGAGTATGTTGCGTTTTCATTAAAACTTTGAAATAGTTGCAGTAGATTAGATACTTATATTATCATCTCTGTACTTTTCCCCAGAAATCGAAAGTAAATCTCAACCTTTTGAAAGGCCTTTAAATTACTCTCACTTGTTGAGATTTTCAATTAATAACCAGTTTATTTATTTATATAAGAGAAACTTTTATTTTGATTTTTTTAGGTTTTGGACTTAGGTCACCACTTAAGAATATTAATAATTCTATTATTCAATTTAAACCAAACATTTGTTTGTTGTTTTGATGTTGGGAAGTCAATCAAAAAATTTTCAGTTTGAAGTTAATTATATCTACATATAAATATTCGTAAGCTTATTCTTCTCAAATAAGAATTTAAAATCGAACTACCGTACTTACGGACATGATTTTTCGTCCCTTTCAATATAGAATGTTTGGAACTATAGCCGTGTTTTTTTGCAAGCCCGGGGGGAATTGGATGAAAAAAACGACGTCGGTGCTAAACAATTAACATGTTAAATGCAACAACAACTAATCCCGGAGAATTCTCGGGGTTTAACTTAAGCGCACCGAAAAACTGTGTTACCGGCATTAATTGCATACATGTTATCGATAGTTTGTATGAAAACTCCATGTTTTTTACTGTCATGGCGTCGCTAATCCCCGCTGTCGTTTTTTTCAACCAATTCCCCCCGGGCTTGCAAGAAAACACGCCTTATGTATTTATATGAACCTATAAGTAGTAGGTATGGGTAGGTAGGTAGAAATGGCGACCACGAGCGCCTAGCTCCATGACCCAATTAGCGCTTGATTGCGACGTATTGATACCATAACTCGTTTGACCTGTTTAAATAAAGAATTGTTGAAACGAATTTGTGGAATCATCATTACACTCCCCTTACCACAGTATAAGGCGTGTTTTTTTGCAAGCCCGGGGGGAATTGGTTGAAAAAAACGACAGCGGGGATTAGCGACGCCATGACAGTAAAAAACATGGAGTTTTCATACAAACTATCGATAACATGTATGTAATTCATGCCGGTAACACAGTTTTTCTGTACGCTTAAGTTAAACCCCGAGAATTCCCTGGGATTAGTTGTTGTTGCATTTAACATGTTAATTGTTTAGCACCGACGTCGTTTTTTTCATCCAATTCCCCCCGGGCTTGCAAAAAAACACGGCTAGTATGTGACTTTCAGAAGAAAACATCGTCCCCTTACTCGCGGTCGAAATTCTTCTTAGAGCCTATTTGTTATGTTGAGAAAAGAGACCAGATATTAGATCTTTGTTTCGAAAAGTTCGTTGAGGTCGTCGAAGAATGGTTTACCAAATGACTGTAATCTCATTCTGGCTAGAGCGGGGCATTTGCAGAGAAAGTGAGCGACCGTTTCCTTTTCCTGCTGGTCCCCACAACTACGACAGTAGTGTGTTCTGCCCAGTGTCGAGAACAGGTTGCAACGATCCTAGCTATGTCTTGCCTAGGTCTGCAAATTAAGTCATTTGTTCGGGATCAGTTTTGCTTTGGTTGACATCTATGCCACAACTCGTGGCCCAGTTGCTAACCTTCCTCAAAGCCATCTCTTTGATTTCGCTGATTGATCACAGGTGTGAATTTTCATGATACCAGCAGTACCAAGTCATCCGCCTTCACCCCACAACTCTCCAACTTCACAAGGATTTTGTTCATTACTAAAAGCCATAGGAGAGGGGATAAAACACCACCCTGAGGTGTTCCCCTAATCGAATTTATATTTCCTAACATCGCTTGAATCTTGTAGTAGGTATGGTAAGATATTGTTTTAGATTCAACAGACAAAACAAAAGGACTTTTTGTCCTATTTTCAAAAACACTTTTAATGTAATTTGAAACAAGGAATAAAAGGCCAGTACCTAACTTTAAATAATTATTTAAAAATTAAATGAATAGATGAGAAAAAAGAACATTTTCAAAGTTGATAAAAAAATCTGCCAACCTTGCAGATGATGACAAGATGTTTTTTTTGGAGGATCAGTGTGAGTGTACACAACCGTTTTCGGGGTCGCATCCCACCAATTTGCGGATGTGGGGTATTGCCATATCAAGAGAAGCATAAGTTCAACAAACAAAATTTAACCTCACTTTTATAGAAATATAAATTCTCTCTGACATTGGCTTACATAAGCCTAGTTCCTTTACTTCGAAACTCTGTGCATTTCTGTGAATTTCTACACCAAAGTCTGTCAAAGTTCCATATACAAAAATAAAATGACGTAGAAATTCACACAAACACACAGAGTTTTAAAGTAAAGGAACACACCTATAATTTTACCGAGAAATCGAAAATAAAAAAGTTATAACTAAAGCGTAGTACGCTGCTGATGCGAAACGAAATATTTCTGTGATCTCCAAACAGACAACGAAACGCTTGCGAAAACACAACGGAAAATATCCTTGGAGAGTTTCACTAATTCCAAAAACAAAATAAAACATAAACGCTAAAAGTCAGAGAAACCAATGATGTAAGAAAATAATAAACAAAAAAAAACAAATAAAACTCAAATGTCATTTTTCCGCACACAATAATTAATAGTCTGTATCACTGTTGGAAAAAGCCTTACTATTGTACTGAATTCAGTACAATTTGATTTTCCCAGTACGTAAGCACATCTTTGCGATTTTCAGTACAATTTTGAATTGTTTGTACAAAATTGATTAGTTAACCTTTAGTTAATTTTCTCTTATCTTTATTTAAAAAATCAATGTGCGATGGGACTATACTCAAAGCCCAGTTACCCAAGATCAAAACCATCCCCACTTGGGCTGAATGCGCTCATTTGCTTTTAAATATTGTACTGAAGATGTAAGAGTAAATATTTTGCTTCCAGCAATGAAATTTATTTTTAAACAATAATGTAGAAATTTTATGGTAAGGGAATCTTTTGATGAAAAGAAGCCAATAAACTCAATTAAACTTTTGCAAAATCACCTACCAGTTATGGAGATATACTGCGGCACCGAATATGAAATCTAATACACTTCGGAAAAGTTCAGTGAAAAAGATATAAAGAGCTTCAAAAATCATGCTAAAATGTTTTACATAACATTTCTGCAAGATATTAGAAGATTGGATTTCGACGACGTTTTCTTAAACCCATCTTCAAAATTTCCCACAAAGCGCAGTAGTGGATGGTCAAGTTAACTCTATATCGTTCAATTTGTTTTATAGTTTTTTCCTAATGAATACAAAAATATTGAAGCTATAAACAACGAATATAGAGCTCTAGCTGAATGCGAAAATATAAAGAAACTGAGAAATGTATCTGTATCGGAAAATTTGGTTTTTGAAAAATGAATGCAATGAGTTTTTGTTTCAAAATATTCATCAAATTATTCAGGGTGCCTTTTGTGTTCCTCTTTTTTTTGGCAAACGTTGAAAATTTTTTTCATATCAAAATATAATAAAAACTAAATTAAGAAATCGATTACAAGTTCCAATGTGTTCTACACTGACAGAAACCAAACATTTTTAAAAAAAGGAATGTTGTCACAGTTTTGTAATTAATAAAGATCTTGTGAATAAAAACATGACAAACAATCCTCTTCAAAAAAAAATAACTTTTAGAGTAAAAAAAATGTTAATTACATAACTTACTATTATTTACTTATCTAAGGCACCAGTTATAAATAATAATCATTGAAAATGACCATTAAAAGAAACTGTGATACGGGATCCGTCCGTTATTTATTTAGCTATAATAATGAATTTCCTTTACTATGTTACCTTAATATTTAAAACAAATGAATTTTTTTTTGTTCTTGTTAATAAATAAATTTTATTTTTGATTTTGTGTGTTTGTAAGTTTTTATCCATTTAAAAGAGCCCAGTACTATTTGTTCTTTTTGAGTACTATTTTGTTTCAGTGTTCAGTACAATCGAAAAAAGTCGATTTCCATCACTGGTCTGTATAATTAAATCAGTGCGAAAAAGGAGCGGAGACTTCTCCAAATAATCTGCTACAATTATGAATTTCGCTCTTCGAACAGCGTACTGCAAAACGAAAAGCAGAACGAATTTTTCCGTTTATGATTTCGTTGCGTCATTTTTGTATAGGATTTTTCGTTTCGCATCAGCAGCGTACTAGTCATAAGAGCTATTACTGAAATTAAATGATAAATCTCACCCAAAGACCTAAAAAAATAATATTTGAAAATAAATCACAGACTAAGACCAAAATGAAATTGGCGAAACGATTGAAAATAAAGGTCAACGGTTATTTTGGATCTCTGCTTTTTCCCATTTGCTGAGGATTCGAAAGTCAAGTCCTATTAAAACAGCGAAAAGTTCTCTGAATGTTCTCTTAATTTAACTGCTGATCTGCATTATAATTTGTATTGCTTCTTCTATTGTCAAATCCCATTCTCAATATCATTTTCGATTACTCCTTTACCTCAAAATGTTTCCTCAAGTTACTATAAGAGGTCGGTCCCCTCACTTTGTGTAAGAGCGACCTTTAACAAAAGCGATAATAATAGGCGTGTTTTTTTGCAAGCCCGGGGGGAATTGGTTGAAAAAAACGACAGCGGGGATTAGCGACGCCATGACAGTAAAAAATATGGAGTTTTCATACAAACTATCGATAACATGTATGCAATTCATGCCGGTAACACAGTTTTTCGGTGCGCTTAAGTTAAACCCCGAGAATTCTCCGGGATTAGTTGTTGTTGCATTTAACATGTTAATTGTTTAGCACCGACGTCGTTTTTTTCATCCAATTCCCCCCGGGCTTGCAAAAAAACACGGCTAATATTCTCTACCATCTTCTAAGCATCTTCATTAGCCTATGCCCATCTTCCTCTAATGATTGTAATAACTGTATTGGGGGATATTCATAGTCACTGTTTAAGTTGTTTCTAAATAAATACTGGGTTTATCCTATCTAATTTACATTGGATAAACTCCAGGCTAAGATAAACTGGGGTCTAAAAACGACTATGAATATGCGCCATTATCTCTAACCTTTGATTACGATCATGGTAATAACGATGTAATGTCTGAAAACACATATCATTTTAATTTCCGTAAAGCTAAATTTATCAAACTCATTGAACTTCTTAGTAATATAAATTTTGATACAATTCATAATAACAATGTTTACAATAGTATCGATATTTTAAACACTAACTTTTATTCAGTAATTTTTGAAGAAATTGGGGCATATTCATAGTCACTGTTTAAGTTGTTTCTAAAAAAATACTGGGTTTATCCTATTTAATTTACATTGGATAAACTCCAGGCTAAGATAAACTGGGGTCTAAAAACGACTATGAATATGCGCCATTGTATTCAAAAGACACTCCAAAACTCTTGAAATGGTTTGTGGCAAAAATTTAGATCTCGAACAGAAACCGACTATTCTCTATATATGGATGCGTATAATAAATTCTCCGCTCTTTCTAAACAGCTATATGATGCCTATATAAACCAAATACAATTCGATATCATCACTGATCCTACGAAATTTTGGTAATTTATTAACTTAAAAAAGAAGTCTGATGGCTATCCGACTACCCTTAACTATTTAGATCATTCTTCTAATGATTCTTATCTGTAATCAGACATGCGGAACTATCTACGTATGCGGATCACATGAACATTTTTCGAGTAATTTCGTCAACTAATGACCATATATACAACTTTAAATATACTAGCCAAATGTGGTCGCCATATCACCCGGTTGGGAGCGTATCGGAATCCCGATATTTAAAATCCAGTTTTTCGAAAATCCCGAAAAAAGAGTTTTCTCTACTAAAATACAGTTTTTTTTAAATACAGTTTTTTTTTAATCCCGTCTTCTAAAATCCCGCTTATTCATAATCCCAATATATTAAAATCCCGCTTTTTAAAATCCCTTCCATCTCGTTTTTTACAATTCATTTGGGTATTAAACTTAAAATTGTAACGTGTTTGTAAATTTCAAAAAAATAAAAATTACTCGAATAAAAGTATATAATATGTGGCGGTGTTTTTGATTTTCACTGTACACATTTGTTTCTGCTCACAAAATCGAAATTAGTAGTAGTTTTCTAATTATCTTCATCTACGTTATGACGTTCTATACATATATTTACTCATTGAAAAAATTCTATATGCACAGCAAAATTCTTTCTCTTGCTAACGGTTTAACCGCTATGATTTACTGAGGCTGTAACAAGGTGAGGTTGAGCCACATTACATTATTTATAATATTGGATTGTGTGTGCTGGACAATCATCCCGCTTTTGCAATCAAAAGTAGTTGTTATTGCAAAAGCGGGATAATAAGAAATGGGATTATAAAAAACAGGATTTTAGGAGACGGTATTATAGAAAGCGGGATTTTCAAAAAGGGGGATTGTAAAAAACAGGATTTTAAAAAACGGGATTATAAAAAGCGGCATATCGAACCCAACCCCACCTGGTTCATATTAAAAAAAAAATTTAACCAATTCAGCGTCAATTCCTCCGTTTTTCTCTTAGTGGGTTGCAACCAAGAATTGCCCCGTATTAATATCGTATGCAGCTCATTAGCTTATAATCTCTAGAAAAACGTCATTTTTGTACATCAAATACTGTAAAAGCCCTTCCACACTATTCCACTGAGTATTAATACATGGCAAATTAAAAGTGGGAAAGAATTCCATGCTACTGCCAAATTTGTGGGAGAGAAATGCCTTTTCATTTTTTTACCACACACAACAGTTTAATTTAACCTCAATTAAAATGTGATGAAATGTGTGATAGAATTAGAACCATTTCTAAAAATTCTCATGTATTAACACACGTCAAGTCGTGTAGGCTGGAATATCATGCTGTGTAAGATGGGCTCTCATATTTTGTTTCCACACTATTATACATGATTTGTTTCCCACTTTTTGGCATGTGTTAATAGTTAATACTCAGTGGGATAATGTGGCAGGGCTTTAAATGATTCTCCTGCCCTTGAAGGCAATGAGTTTTAACATCAACTCACATTCGATAAGATCAGTTAATATTTTCCATCAAGCCCCTTACAGAACTGACGGCAGAAATGAACCCTTTACTAGAATGCTGAGGGAAGTAAATTCAAATTCTAACATTTTTAATTATCGCACAAATAAATTGTTACAAAACCGAATACATTACGATATAAATATGTCTTCATTTAAAGGTTTATTATTGTTATGTTTCCCGAAAGAAAATTCTGGAATACATTAGTAAGACCAAAAACATTTCACAAACAAGACAAATAGAAAAACCGAAACAAAGTATGAAGTTGAAATGTCAAAACTCATGTCATCAACTCTTTCGCTCATGAATTACGATGAACTAAGGGACCATAATGAACATTTGTTTATTCGGAGTTCTTTGATTGAGTGAATGATGTTTTCTCTTAAGTTAAACCTACCAATACATACATCCGTGTATAATTTCTGCAAAGTGCAATTGTCTTATTGGACTTAGATAGATCTAAACATTTTTGTTGGCAAGGGTTAGTTCCAGGGTTGTGACTTTACTGCAATTGCAGTAGATCTACTGCATTTTTTTCGAAAAATAAATCTACTGCCTTTAAATTAAATCTACTGCTTTTGGTTTTACGAAAAAAAATCATTCAATAGGCGTTTTTCTTTTTTAGATCGGAGCTGATTGAGCTGAGTAATGAGCGAAGTCTGAGCGAACAGAGTAAATTTTAAGCAGAGTATGTTCAGAGTTCTCTGATTTAATTATGAAACAACTTAATCACTGAAATGTCATGATTATAAATTATTTATTTATTATTATTATTTTACCGTCTCCACTAGAGCAACCAGCCTATTCCGCCATTTTTTATTGTTTTGACGACGTTTTTTTTTAATTTCCCGTCATCTCGTTTGTTTTCAGCATTTTACTCTTTTTACTCTCCTATTTTATTCTGAGCTCACAGAGCGTGCCTGAACATGCTCAGAACTAAAAAAGAAACACAAATTTGAAGCCCTGAACGGTCAGAGCTAAAACAGAATATATATTTTATTATTTTAAATTATTTATGTTTATTTATGTTATTTCTTATTTTTATTTTCAAAATATAAAAATCTACTGCGAAAAAGTTGAATCTACTGCGTTTTTTTCCAAATCTACTTCGGACATTTTTTAAAAAAGTCCCATCCCTGGTTAGTTCCTTCTCTCTGGCAAGGGCAGATCAAAGTTAATCGCAAAGGAGAGAGAGTCAAGAATAATTCTGTTCGCCAAAAACCTGTAAGTAAATCAAAGTCCCAATTTGATTGATCGAAAAGACTTTCTTGGAAATTGTAACCCTGTTAACGTAAGTGGTAAGGCAGCCGTTAGAAGGGGTACCGGTAGGAACAGGTTACTTACCAACGGAACCGCACCGCTTACCTGATTTTAAAGCTTAAATTAATATTTCAAACGTAATTTTAAATGCCAAATCGAAGAAAGGAATTTAAGTGTCAGTAATTATCGTTAAAAAAAAGAAGAAAGGAAGGGGCGGGACATTTTTGAAAGTCTACTAATTTCATTTTTAAATATGAACATAGTGAACTTAACTGAAAAGACAGTACGAATTTCGTGGAGACCCTTGAACAACCTGGATGTTTGGCCAATCATCGCCAGTTGTGGAGCAAAGTTGGGTGAGTCTGATGTTGCTGTGTTTAAAATCAGGTGCGTATCTTTATTTATATTTTGTGAAATTGTGGACGGGGGGATTTTATCATAAAGAGTTTAAAAACAAAGAAGATCTTGAAGGAAGGAAAAATGACGATAGTTTTGAAATTATAAACGAAGGTTCTTTAGTACGGCTACTTAAAAAAAAGAAATTAGTGATTCCCATAACGTAAAAAAAGGGTATCATATGTTAGTAATAAATTAAATATATTTTTTGTTGCAATGAATAAAATATTGTTGTGGATATGAAATTTAAAATTGGATTAAATATGCATTTTTAATTTAACTGAGGTAAAAGGATGAGGGTGGGGTTAACGAGGGAGCGCCTATGATGGAATAAGGAAGATGCCATGTTAAAGGTAGGGAGGGTTGAGGCAAAATATCTCACTTATCCAAAACAGCTGGATCCAAGACTGGCATGGTTTTTTTTTTGTAAAGTGTTGAAGGGTCAAAGAACCACCCCACCGACGAGCTATAGAGGGTTCCTGCATGCCAGCTGCGACCCGCAGACAACGAATCCGCACGTTACAAAATCTTTTATATTTTTCTATGCGCAACTAAATAAAATTAAACATATATTGCTTTCATTCTGAAGAGAAACTGAACTGCTACTCAATAAATTTAACAACGCCTTAACATGCTAATATTTCTTACTTAATTTTTTGTTTGTTACTTTTACTATTTTAGACCTTATTTAATCGTATATTGCCGTCGTACTCGGTTTAAATGGAATCCAGCACGTTTTATACCGGTGAAAGAGGCGTGGGATAATTTAATTCTATCCCTCCTCCAAGTTCCAACCTATCGCACAATAAATCATCTAAATCACTTTTTTATCGTCTGTGTACATACATATATGTCGCTCTACCAAATTTAATTAAAATCAAGTTATTATTTTCTGAGAATAGAAGGAACAGACAAACTTTCACATATATAATATTAATAGGATTTTGAGTTAGAAAATAATTTTTTCAAAAACTTTTCACTAAAACAATCAAAAACCGTAAGATTTTTGTCTTGTTGAGTTTTTGAAAAGTAATTGTATAAATAAATAAATAATAATTCCTTTTTCGTGACCTTTTGAATTTAAATATAATTGATCCTACTTTCGTGGGCTTCAGGTCTTTTTGTTATAATTTATTTTTAAAACAGACGACGTAAACACGTATGAAACGTCGTCTGTTTTAAAAATAAATAATAACAAAAAGACCTGAAGCCCACGAAAGTAGGATCAATTATATTTAAATAAATAAATAGTATATTTAATAAAAAAAATTAGAAAAAAAAATTATATAACGCACTCACAGCACTTTTATTTATTTCAAGATTTGAATAATACTTACTTCTTACGAAGTTTTAGCCATATGCATGGTAAAAACTATTGAAAGCCTTTCTATTGAAAATAATTCACCACATGTATAAATAAAAGTATTCGGTAGTTATTTTTATCAACATTTCTTCTCCACGTTTATTCCAATGAAAAAAGCAGGCCACTGTCATTATCATTATTTAAGTAATCCACCAGAGCTGTGCTTTGAGTGGATTTTATTTTGTATAAATATTGGAATTATTTTTGTTCTTCTATTTCAATTCAACAACACATATTGGAGACACTTGAGAAGACACACAATTTTGTGGAACATAATTATTCTCTTCGTTTTTTTTTTGTATTTTATTGTATTTTTAGTTTAATTTTCTTCTCCTTTAGGCTTAAATAATTGAATTTACTTTCGTTTGTTTTGTTTGATTACAATAAAAAAAAAGGAATTGATTTTGTTGCAGCATTTTTTTTGTTGTGATTGTTTTTTTTTTTTCTTTGCATTATTTGTAAGCAATGTTAAATGAAAAAAAAATTAAATTAAATGATAATTATTGTAATTGTAATAGCAATAATAATAAAAATAATAATTATAATTAAACATCAATAACAAAAGTGTTAGCTAAAATTTATCCTGAAATATGAACAAATTATTGGTTGCTGCAACAGCAATAATATTTTCTAGTGGATGCCATGCTGTATGAAGTATTTTCTTGTTGAAATCCAAGCAATCTACGCTGATTTCGTCTTTTTTTCGTTTACCACCAGTGCAAACTTTACGGGGTTTTAACACGGTTTTTGGTTTAATTATATCTCTAGATGCTTCAAGGGTTACATCTTTTTTAGTGGTGCGGTCAAATACACGGAAAAAATTATTGTAACTTCCAGTCATAATCGACGTGTCATTACCGTTCCAGCAGCACTCGAATTTATCAAAAATGCAATCATTTTCATAGAGGGAGCATAATTTTGCCCGTAGATATTCATGAACCTAAAAATTAAAACAGTTTATAGTGATTCATTTAAGAAGACAAAAACTAAACAAATAATTTAAATCAGTATCTAAAAACAAAATAATGTATTTTTGGATAAACTTTTTTATAACATAAAAAATACAATGCGAGTTACATATTTCTATGGTGCAATAAACTAAGCAATAAGCAAGCATTTACAATAATCTCTGCTAATCCGCATCAATTGTTACAAGCGGGCATTCGGATAATCAAATTATTCGGATTAATAAGTACAGGACGAGAGTAAGAAAAGTCTTAGTTATTTAACAAATAAATTCATATTTCAATGTTAGTGCTTTATTTTTCCTCTTAGGAACAATTTCAGAAAAAGAAATATGTAAAAAGAAAATAAATTGTATTCGCGATTTTTTTACTTGTTCACAAACTTACTGTTTTGGTTCAAGGCAGTGCGTGAACAAGCATTATAAGATGGTAAAATTACCAAGGTTTGGCCCATTAGACATAGGATTAACAAGCAATAATAGAAACATTTCGAAATATCCATATTACATTCCAAACTTTCGCGATGCTAGGGCTAGGCGTTTAACTCAGCGTAAGCGTAATTCTACAGAATTATTTAAAAGTGTGGAGTCCATTTTTAGTTTCGAAATTTTCCGTCCTTTGTTAGTGTCTTCGAAATCTTTGTTAAAAATGATTATTTGATCTTGACATCCCTTTTGTCATTATTGCAATTATCAATTTTAACGGTTAAATCAATATCAATTTTTATTTAGATTAATGAAAAAAAATGTTTCCTTGTGATGTAATGATGATTTCGTCACAGCATTTCGTCAGAAAGCATTTTTGAACAGTCGATATTAATGTTTCAAAAATTAGTCTTTTAGTCTAAATTGATTGATTTGAAAAAAAAAAATGGTAATATGTATCTTTGGATGCACCTTATGTAAAAAGAAAAATTAAATCTAAAATCGAGCTATAATACTCTTTCGTTTAAATTTTTTTGCAGTTTTAAATTCACATTGTCAAAAACTGAGATTGATTTTTTGTGGCACTCAATTTATCAATTTATAAAAAAACATAATGGAGAGTGAATTTAACTTCTTGCGGAGGAATCTTGTTCAGGTTGCTCTTTCAAATAAAAAAAAAAAAAAAAAAAAAAAAAAAACACAGTCACCGACTAACATCCGAACAGTTCGCATCGTTCGTAGTCTTCTGTGTGATCTTTTCTTTTTTTTTCTCTTTCGCTGCCTAGTGCAACAAACGGTATCTCCCGTTATACCTCTTTTCTTTCGTTTGCGAGTTTCTTTTTTTTTTTTTTTTTTGTCTTTATATAAGTGAGTGCGTGCTCGTACAAGTTAAAAACAATGCCCCTCGGGCAGGGGGGATCCCGTTTCAGGCAACTACAGCTTGACGTGGATTCCGTCTCCTTAATTCAACCAAATAAAAAACATAAATCAAATTCAACCCCTCTATGCAATTACCCTGACCTTCCTTCAATAAATAATACAAAAAATCCTAAATTCATTATTATTTCCCCAAAATCCATTGAAAAGCCCATATCTTCCCTCAGTCCATTCCTTTTAAAAAAATCCATCGACAACATCAGTAAAGAATATGAACAAATATCGCAATTACGAGATGGCAATCTTCTCATTTTGGTCAAGTCGCAAAAAGTCGCAGAGATCTTTCTCAAAGTGAATAATCTTGCCAACACATGCCCCGTTATTGTTAAATTCCACGACAAACTAAACGAAACCAAAGGAATTGCCTACGCTCCCTGCTTGATTAACGTCACTGAGACTGAAATTGTTACAGAGATGAAAACCCAAGGTGTAGTTGACATATACAAATTCACCAAAAATGTAGAGGGTAAGCAAAAACCAACTGGTTTAATGCTTTTTACCTTCAACCTTTACCAACTCCCAAAAACAGTCGATATCGGATTCTACAATGCAAAAATTACAGAATATATTCCCAATCCAATGCGTTGCCGTAATTGTCAACGCCTTGGTCACACCATCAAACGTTGCAACAGTGAATCAAGGTGCGAATCATGCTCCCTATCGCCTCATAACCCCGAACCATGCAATAATATTACGTGTGCTAACTGTTCACTTGCTCATTCATCCTCTTCCAAAACTTGCCCTGCGTACAAACAAGCGAAAGAGATTTTAACTATAAAAACCCATAAAAAATGTTCCATTGCCGAAGCCAAGAGAATTCACAAAGAACAAAACCCAATTACTTCTCATAGCTCCTTTATATCTGGTTCATTCGCTGATAAAGTCAAACATACACCAAATACACAGCCTCAAACTACTCTACTTCCAAAAGCAACTAAAGATAAAACCACCACTCCAAACTCTAACCACAACTCACTACAATCATCCACAGAATCAACAATTAAAAATAGACCAATCGACTTAAATACACCAACCCCTATCCATCTCACAACCAAACTACAAAACACATCCACAAAAACTGACTCAATTATCTCATCCAATCCCATCCAACCAAGCTATTCCCACAGCGAAACTCTATCAAACCACACTTCAACCTCTAACCCATCCGATAGAACATTAAACTCACTATCCAACAATCCACAATTACTTTCAAAACAAACATTAAACGATCAAACACAATCCCCATCTACCACCATTTCAACCTCAATAACATCGCTTTCACCTTTATCAAAGGTAACACAAGCGCTGATAAACAATAATGACTACTTCGTAGAAAAAACTCCAGACCCTAATGATGTCGAAATGCAATAGAATAAACAATCTCCAAACTTTTGACTCCGCTGCTCGGGTGTCGAATCATTCTGGCTCTTCTGAGAGCCAGGATGATTCGACATCCGTGCCGCGGAGTCAAGGCTCTAACCACCTTATTAGTAACAACATACTTTTGCCACATCAAACTTCAAATATAACAGCAAATTTATCAAAGGAATCCTTCAAAATCCTGCAATGGAACATGAAAGGCTTCATAAATAACTACAACGAGTTAAGTATGCTTATCAAAGAGCACTCTCCAAGTGTAATCTCTCTCCAGGAAACACACTGTCCTTATCTTTTCAAACCATACATTCCCAAATTGTACACGGGTTATTTCCACAACCTTGCTAACAACACCTCAGCCAAACAGGGAATTGCTATACTGATAAGGAAAGATATCCCGCATAAGCAAACGCATATAAACTCACACATTTTGACTCTCGCAATCGAGGTTCAACTTTCGATTAAATTTACCTTAGTATCCATATATATTCATCCCGAACAAGCATTTACCACTAATGACCTTGAAAATATAATTAACCAAATAAATACTCCAGTTATTATAGCAGGTGACGTTAATTCCTGGAGTGTTTTGTGGGGCTCTCCCATAACTAATGCTAGAGGGGCGATCTGGGAAAGGTTTTTATTTAATTCCAACCTCATAATTCTTAATGATGGTTCCCCTACTCATTTTTCCACGCACCAAACATTTACGCACGTTGACATAACAACCTGCTCCTCTGAAATATATCCAAAGATATCTTGGCAAGTTTTAGATGATCTCTATAACAGTGATCACTTTCCTGTCATCTCAACCATAGCCTGCAACGTAGACCTTATTGGAACTCGATTCTCGCCCAAATTTAAAACTGACCTTGCTAACTGGCTTAGCTTCCAAAAACAAATACTTAAAGACTTATCGTGTAAAAATACTTCCCCCAATAGTAACCAAGAGGCCGCTCGTCTTACAAAAGCAATTCGACTAGCTGCAAACTTGTCAATTCCACAGAGCTCCCCTAAACCTCGAAGACACACGGTATCGTGGTGGAATTCAGAGCTTAGTTCCTTGCGGAAAGATAAAAACAAATCTTGGAAATTTTTTAAAAAATACCCTACCCAACAAAACCTTATTTTATACAAAAAATCGAACGCAATATTTCGAAGAGAGGTTAAAAATAGTAAAGCCAATAAATTCGATGAAATTACAGCTGCAATTAACCCAAACTCCGCTCCGTCCAAGATATGGCAAGATATTCGGTGCCTTACTGGTTCCTACACTCCCCAATCCATCAAGTGTATTTCAAGTAATGGTCAACAAATAACAAATCCTTGCGAAATAAATAACTGCTTTGCCAAAACTTGGTCAGACTTTTCAAAAGACGAAAATTTCTCTAACAACTTCACAACACAAAAAAATTTATCGCTAAACCTACCGATCAATTTTAGTCCTTTATCTCGACAAGCCAAGCACATCGAAACGCCTATTACATTACTAGAACTAGAAAGTTGTTTGGTCAAACTAAAAGGTAAAACTCCCAGTAGAGACCGAGTATCATATCCGATGCTAAAAAATCTTCCTCCCGCAACCAAATCCAGGCTTATTACTCTCTACAATAACATCCTCGACACAGGCATTATTCCGCAGAACTGGAAGCTTGCTACAGTTCTTCCTCTACATAAGCCAAACAAATCACGTAATAGTATTAATGGATATCGTCCAATATCCCTTATTCCTTGTGCCTCAAAAGTAATGGAAAAAGTTATTGCCAAGAGACTTATGTGGTTTATAGAGTCAAGAAATCTGATTAGTTCTAATCAGGTTGCCTTCAAAGCAAACAAAGGCTGTAACGACGCCCTCCTTCACATCGACTACTATACGACAAGAGCTCTTTCGGCTCGTAATCACGTTACCATACTGTCTCTCGATTTCGAAAAGGCGTTTGATAGAATCGGCATTCATCAAATTCTAGATAAAATTAAAGTATGGGGTATTGGACCCAAGATTTTCAACTATGTAAAATCGTTCCTGTCAAATAGAAAAATCTGCGTAAAATCAAACAACAGTTTCTCAAAGTCTTATCCTCTTCATAACGGTATCCCTCAAGGATCTCCTTTATCAGTTGTGCTATTCCTGATTGCTTTTGATGACGTTAGTTCTATAATAACTAAATACTCACAACTTGATCACTGCATCTACGCCGACGATGTATACATCATGTGCAAACACAACAGTCTTTTAGAACATCAAGCTCTTCTCTCAAGTGCTCTAACGGACATTTTAACATGGTCTGTGACCTCTGGTGCTAAATTATCGGTAGAGAAGTGTAAAATAATGCATATATGTCGTAAAACATCCTGCACTGGAGTTTCTTTAAACTTCAATAATATTAGCATAGAAAATGTTACTAATCTAAATATTCTAGGTATTATTTTTAATAATAGATATAATTTTAAGAACCACTGTACTTTACTTAAAAAGAACTTAGCTGCTAGGGTTAATGTAATAAACTATTTATCTAGTAAAAAGTCCTCTGCACATATAAACACCTTATGTAATATAACAAGATCTCTAATCCTAAGTAAGATAGACTATGGACTATTAATTTTTGGCAATTCTCCTAAGACTACAATCAACAACATCAAAGCTCCTTATCACCAAGCTGTACGCAGAAGTTTAAATGCTTTTCCAACCACACCAATACGTAACATAATGGCGGAAGCTGGACTTCCCCTACTAGAAGATCGAATTCTTGAAACCAGAGCAAAGCTATATGTTAAGCTATCCTTCAGCCAAAGCTCAATTATTGATAAAGACGTAAAAATTCTAAATAAATCAACTGGTCTTAAACGTATCCCTTCAGCAATTTCTACCGCTATAACAACCGCCAAATCTTTGAATCTTCCCGGCATAAAACACGAGAAATGTTACCCAGCGTCGCCACCTTGGTGCATCGATAATTCCTCCTTTATCATGGACATGACCAAACACGAAAAAAACCATTCTTCTTCTAACATATATCGTTCATTGTTTCAAGACATTACCGATACCTTAAGATCCAAAGGTTGGAAAATGATCTTCACAGATGGTTCGAAAATACAAAACAGCACATCGTATGCATCGACCTACGAAGACGGTTCCCTTCTGTCCATAGGAATTCTGGATAATGCTGCATCTATATTTACCGCCGAAGCAACGGCGATCTTAAAAACTGCAACCATAATATCAAAACTACGAGGCAGCTTTGTGATATGCTCCGACAGTCTTGCAGTCCTACAGGCGATTCAAAATCCTAACAATAATACCTTCATCATAAGCAAAATAAGAGATCATCTTAACAAATTTCCCTACAAATTAAAACTTATGTGGGTTCCTGGACATGCCGGAATATGCGGCAACGAACATGCTGATAAAGCTGCAAACTCTGCTCATTCTTCCCCAGTCTACTCCATTCTGACACTCACAAAACGTGACCTCCTACGTGAAGTTGACCGAAAAATTAAGGCACAAAAACTCAATGACTGGCACAATTACCATCACTTTTACAAATGCATCAACCCTAATAAATCACAACCACTCTACCCGACGTCTACCTCAAGACAGATGAACTCCATTCTGGTAAGACTTCGTCTAGGACACACAATTCAAACGCACCAACACCTTTTAAAAAAAGATAGACCTGCAACTTGTGCAGGCTGCCAGGCTGTTTTGGACGTTAATCACATTTTAGGTATTGGCACTTGCAGATACTCTACCTCAAATACCAGCTTTTCCAACACACACTCATCCGCCTCAGAGATCTTAGGAAACTTCGATCCAGATAACATCAAAAAAATATATAACTTTATTAATCTACACAATTTTAAAATCTAATTACAATAACACTATTTATACATCCTTTAGTTAACATCAAATCACTTCTATACCAAAACTTTATTGTTTCTTAAGAGTCAGAAGCCTCAGCAGCTAAGTCTCTTATAAATATTAGCATGTAAATTTTTAATTTATTGTTAATAAATTTTAATAATAATAATAATAATAAAAAAAAAAAAATATGCAATATCCAAAAATCTCAAGAACCGATAAGACCTAAAAAGTTTTTTTTTTTATAAAAGTGGTAGCAAAAAACAAAAGACATTTCGTAAAGAAGACAGTTATAGCTGTCATTTAATAGCCCATTTATCAAAACTTCAATCGTATACTCAGCCAAAAACGGGAGGACGATTCCGCTATAGACGATTTTCGACATTAATTTTTAAATTACAATATTTTGAACTTTTTTTGATAACAATGCAAAGTAGAACTATATTTGATAAAAAAAAATTGAGACCTATCTTAAAGGAACCAATTTTTTTTTTGCACTTCGCAACATCGTCATACGAAGAATCGTTACGAACTTCAATTATCATTACTGGTAACACATGCGCGAAATAGACATTATCGACAGTTTAAGGTGATAATTTACATTTTAGACTATGTGCCAAATGTCATTTAATCGTTTCCACAAAAAAAAAAATTAAGAATTTTGTATTACTTTAGTTAGCATTAAGATTGTTAGATTGTTGCACCCGCGATACAAAAGATATAAAAGTTTGTTTTTTTGACAGAAATAAACTGCTAACGTTTTGAAACTTTGTAATAGTAAGAAGAAATGAAAAACAAAGTTAAATCATTCGTAATTAAGAGTAAATTGTAAGTTGAATGGAAAAAAACGCTTATTCAAATTGGTTGCACCCGCGATCGCGATATTAGGATCGCGGGTGCAACTTACTGACTGCTAATATTATTTATTTGATTTATCATATTTTATTGATAAAATATGTCTTGAATAATAATTTCTGCTATTTAAGGTTGTTGTATTTAACTATTTAATATAATATTTTTTTTCTTTATTTATAAAAATATCAGGTTAAATGGGAGGGAAACATGAAAAAGAGGCTGCTTCACAGAAATACACTGACACTATACCCTTTTTACAGGAACAAACTCAAGCGATTTTCGACTCCCTTCTAATACTTGCTAAGCTGACCAAACACAGGAGCTTCACCAAATTTAAACCCCTTAACACAAGTGTGAAGTGGTTCCTGAATCCTGACATAAAGGACTTCAAAAATTGCTCACTCACAAAACATAAAAATTAAATGGAGCACTTACGACGCCACAAAATCTTGTCATTTCGCACAGTGGTAGGATTTCGAGTACACAAAAGGAAAAAATAAAATATTTGAAGTTTTCCATATAGGAGGCGTTGTCCGCCCATTTTCTAAAAATTAGTACCATTTACATATGTGGAGCACTTCCGATTGCTGTAGAATGATGAATTTTATCAGAGCGGTAGGGTTTGAAGTCGATACAAAAGAAAAACAAAATATTAGAAGTTTTTTTTTCAGGTGGCGTGGTATTCGCCTAATTTTCTCAGAATTACCATCAATTAAATGTAGCACTTCTGATTCTTGTAGAATGACTCCTACTGTCCTACACTTCTAGTGGATGTATCTTTCCAAATTTGTATCTAGCAAAAAAATTTAAATCTTTGCAAAAAGGAGTGAGATCAGAACAAAACATAAATTTTTAAAAGAAACCCAAATTCTTCTATATACCTATATTCACCAAAACAGCCGTGAAAAGTAGTGCGATCTTAAAGTACGCCAAGTTCTTCCTTTATGAAGATTTAATATCAAAGTAGAGTATAATATTGAAATTACTCCAAATTCTGAGGGAAATTTATTATTATTTAATAATTACTTACTTAAATTTGGTGGGATTACTCGGAAAGTTTTTTTTTTATTACTCACAATTCAAAAAGTTTTGAAAACTTGCCCAGTGAACAATGTTAGATTACAATTTTTGAAGACAATTCATGGCCGACGTTTCATCAAAAAAATGACACACGGGCATACCAGATGTGCAATTTGAAGACATATTCGTGAAGTTGGATTCGCCAGAGAAAAAGATTGAAGACAATAATATATGCACGATATTTTCGAAAAATATGGACGTACATATTTGAAAAATAATAATTAATAATTAATAGAGAAGGGTACTGACTAGAAAACTTCGTCATTTGATCTATTATCCAGTTTTTTTAATCGTTTTCTGGTATTAATATTCCTTAAAGTTAGACGCGTTGCACCCGCGATAATTTGATGTTGCACCAGCGATTGCTTAAATAGTGAATAATTCATTGTTTACATTTGTTTTCCATCTTTATTTTTATTTCTATAGTTGACTGAATCAACGTCTTTCAATATATGCAAAAATAGCACGATAAATGTTACACAATTAACAGATTTTGTATTTTCTGTACTATGATCTCGAAAGGTTAGGCCAATTCTGTTGCATCCGCGATCGCACTTTAAAACGTTTTTTCTGACCATTTATTTATTTCATTGGAGTTTTATAAACGAATCCAAATAGAATAATTGAAAATGTAGCCCTTCATGTAATAATTTCATTAAAATATTTTTTTATTTTGTCATAAATATACTTCAAATGCGTCTAAACGTTGCACCCGCTATAATGGAATCGCCCGGGACCTAAAGTCGCCAAAGTTAACAAAGTAACATGTAAAGGCCTACACTTTATTGTAAAATTTATTGACTAAAGCTATCAGTATCAAATTTTTCAAAAAAGAAAACATCTACTGTGGCGACACTCAACTTTGATGGACGCCTATAATACAGAACAACGTGTCAACTACTACTTGTTTTACTATATCAATCAATCAAATCAAATCAATCCTTTAACACAAAAGATTCGTTACAATTGTTAAGGAATTGAATTTTCATTTTCATTGCTAACCCGCACGGCTTCTCACGGGTAAACAAATCTTAGTTTCTCAAAAAATTACAAAATTATAAACTAAATAAACTTTGTCTAATCTAATCTAACTCCAAAAAAAAAAGAACGTATGTTTAAACAAAAATAAATATGAATTTTTGAACGCATTCATACAGAATACATACAGTTGGTTCGGAAGAAAAACGACACAACTTAAAAAATCCTATTTATTAAAATTAGTGCAAAAAAATTAATGAAAATTTAATTTTCTTTAAGGGCCAATATTGTACTAGTAAGTCAAACACGAGATAGAAGTAAAATTTGTTCCTATTCATTCCTCCAACACCTAAATGAATTTTTAACTGATTTCTTAATCTTCTTAAATACCAAAACCACATAAGTGCTCTGTAAGTTATAAATACTGGAGCAGACCCTAGTACCCTAGTGGATAGTATATACAAATGTATAATTTTTCTTCCGAACCGACAATATATTGTGCTATTTTAGACTAACACAAAATATTGCATTACTTACCGGGTAAGTTTCAATTGGTTTTGTTTCCATATGCAAATCCCACACTTTAATGCTTAAATAATCTCTTGAGATCATATATCTGCCGGAATTACTTAATTTAACGTCACTGATCGAACTAATTATCTCACTGAAGAAGCTCCGATTGGTTGGATTTTCCGGTTCCTCAAATTGTTTGCTATGCCTATCACATAACGCCGATGATCGCATATCACATAGACGAATTGTGCCCTTACTACTCGAGTAAACGAATACATTGCATTCGGTTGGATGAAATTCGGCAGCCGTTATGACTTCTGTGAGTTCCTCCATATTGGTTGGCTTAATATCCACAATATTGAAACTCTGATCAGTTATCTCTAAATTCCATAGATTGATTCTTAAATCATCGGCAGAGAGATACGTCTCTTGGTCAGAATTAACAGATATCGAATTAATGTGATAGGTGTGTGCATTTGCGAAGATGCGTCGTGGTGACGCCTCTACCATCAGAGGAATATGCTTAACTGAAGGAACTCGTAAGGCTGTTATACACGTGGGATCTTTAATAAGACCGTTCTCCTCCTTTGTGTTGTAGCCCTCAAAGGATTTATCACGCTCGGATACCTTCCAAAGTTTGACGGTCTTATCATTTGTTGACAGCAGGAAATGTGCAGGATTTTTTCTTCGAAGCCATCGAATCTTATTAATTTTTTCTTCGATTTCTAACGATTTCAGGTAATCGAATTCGGGTTCATGCGATTGGAAAGTTGAATAGACATTATATTCACCGCGACGGGGCAATGATGATTTCGATGTCGGGTCTCTCTACACATTTAATAAATATTTTAAATTTGAATTTACTTAAAAAGTGTATGTTCTGACCAACCTGAAATATAACAACGCGACCTCCTTTGTCACCAGTGGCGAGCAGCTCACCATCATGGTTAAATTCAACACAAGAGATGATGTCAGCATCTGTTACATCATCGTCTAAGGCTCCCTTAATTTGTGAGAAGCACCAAGATGCTTCGCCATTACCTGAAACAAAAAAATAATAAATGTTCATTCGTTAGTCAAAAAATATAAACACCGATCTTAGGTTTATTGAAAAAAAAATTCTGCGGAAAATTATTTGGATTTTTGTCTGGATTGAAGATATAAAGAAAAACATTTTCAAATCGTTCGAAAACTAGAACTAATCTCACGATTACAGCGACAGTTTGAGTGAAGTCAACATTAATAAATATAAATTGAGGTAAGTCATAATTTTTTGAATATGGAGCAGATACCAATACATTTGTCCGAATCACCGTTTTATTACTGTTTTGTTTATAAAGGTACTGTTTATTCGGCGCGTCACGACGGAAAACTTTGACCTTTGGCTAGTCTTTATATAGCTTCCTGTGTAGTCTTCACTATGAATTCTTCAGGCATGGGGACTTTATATAAAGTTGGGTTCTTATATTAACATTTAAGTACCATTATTATGTGTTGCATTTGAAGTAGTTACCTTCACCTATTTTTTTTTGTGTTTGGAGGTAAACCTTTACCAAGATTTCTTATCACATGAATCTAATTTGTTAAGGTAAATTATGCAATATTTTCATTAAAAACGTAGAAATGTTTATTAAAAACATGAAAATTAGCACAGGTTAAACACACAACACTCTCCTGACATTTTCCCTAAGTCCCAAGACTTTAACTCAATTGTGTCAATATGGTCTTTTTTAAACTGAAGTATTCTGAATGAAGTATTGTACTATTTTGTATTTGAATATACAGTGAAGATCTATTTGTTGCTGATTTTCTTATCGCTTCCTGAAAGATTTGACATATTACGGATCATTGTCATAGTATTTTCCAAGTTCTACATTCCAACGTCTAAAAAGGTGATTTGCCATTCATGCTCAGTTGAGTTTGTTTCGTATGCTTGTAAGTGCGCTGGAAAGCATTGGGATTATACTAGAAAATCATAGATTTAATTTATTTTATATGTCCTTCTTACCACACAATAATCTATTAAATATGATCCCAGACCTGCTAAAAAAGGAAGTTCCTCTCGAGAGTCCCCGACTATAACAACATTTTAAACCATGAAACCATAGTTTACTAACATTTCTGCTAGTTTTCTTCCAATTCTCTTCAGTAATCTATACATTATGCTGCTACAGTAATTTAAATGTAGGTATACGAATTGATAAACTGTTAAAGTTAATAATAAACATATATATTTAAATACGGTTTATTGATTTGATTTTTTAATAGATTTGTTTTTTTTTTAATTACTAAAAAAGCGAAGTTTGGAGACTTTGTTATTATCAAGTTATACATTTCTGACGAATAGTTTTCCCATACAAATCGTATGGCAAACCGAATCTTGCGAAGAGGCAGGTCTTAACAATTTTTTTAAAAGCTCAAATTTTCACAAGTCTTTTTTCACTTTACTGAAAATATTTTTGAAACTCTAATAATTATATTCAAAGTTGGTTTGTGAAGCTTATCCCGGTGACATCAAATGTTTAATAGTTTGTTAAAAACAACTTTAACGTGTGTGCCCGGACACCCACTAGGTATGAAGTTATACATAGATTTGCTCAAAATGGCAAAGTCTTTCCTTAGACTTTTTTTATAGCTTTTTTCTTTAGTTTTTTTTTTTCGTCATTTAGAAATCGGACGATGTCTTCAGTAAATGAACGCACCAGTAACTTTACCTGCGGGTCTGCTCTGTCTGTTTTATATTATTCGCCTCATTCAATTTATTATTAATTAAAATATAACTTACATTTTGCGATTATTATATTATATATTATAGTATTATACTAACTAGCATGGTCCTCATCTGTCAACACAATCATTCTCAAACGTTTAATTGTAAAATTAACAGTTTCAGATTATGAATGACCACGACCAGTAGATATTTGCGTTAAGAATTATTTTATTGTGAAATTGAATGTTTCCAATGTATATTTGTGTATGGCATATGTCATGTACGTAATCAGAAAAAGAGAAAAAGAAAAACACGATCATGTGACATAGGCAAAGTAAAAAATTAAGCAAACAAATCTAACCGGGTGTGTATGTGTGTAGGTAAACGGTTTTTATTGTTTAATGTTTAACTCATATATACAAATACTGTAGCATTTAATATAAATAATAATTTTTATTTTGTTATTTGTTTGCTTTTTAATTATTTGAATACAGGACTAGATTCAAGATTTTTTACTGGAATGTCGGTTTTTAATTGTTAAAAAATTTAAAATTCTTTTATGTTGGCAACAAATGCAACTTAAACTACAAGATTAAAGAATACAGAAGAGTTTCCACTTGATGAATGTTATAATCACATGTATTAGGTACTTGCATATTATTCTTTTGAAAACAAAACAACGGATATTAAAAAAATAAGAGTAGTTTCATGAAAAAGCGGACTTAAAAATAGAAAAACACAAACTGTACTTTCCCCTTTCTATTTTTTCAAAATATTTCAAAATACGCCCAAGCGTATGAAAATTAAATTAAATTGAAATAGACATAGCACTCAGTAATACAAATTGAAAACTTTTTGCAATACGAGTTACCATGTAGTTAATTCATTTTTATAACATACATATTTAAATTAATGTAAACTGTAATCAGGTTTTTAACTGAATATATTGATTAATAAAATTTCAGAAGGATTTGTTCTACTTTTACAAAACGATAATTGGCCAAAAATGGCAAGACGAGTTACCAATATGTATCTTGAATGAAGTCGGACCTTGTAATGTACTAATTCCAAATTGTTAAAATTACACCACTCGAATATGTATAACTTCTTAATCTGAGGTCTTACAAGTTCTTTGTGATTATAGCGGGGGAGGGGTCCGTAAGATTACCTGCTTCATGTAAACATTGACAGATAGGTTTAGGTTTAGAAAAACGGGTTTCGGACAAGTTTTTTTTTAAGGTTAAGAAAAAACACAACTTCCGGTTTCATTTTTGACTAAGAAACCTACGATTGATTCTTTTAAACGGAGTTTCTAATGAAAGCTAAGACGGTTCTCTTTACGAAACCTGCCTTTTGTTAGTAGTTACCGCTTTATAAAGGTTTAACATCAAATATTTAAAGTGAGGGTTTTTTATTATTTAATGATTACTGACTTAAATTTGGTGGGTTTACTTGGCAGTTTTCTTTTTATTGCTCACAATTCAAAACGTTTTCACGATTGACCACCACATTTGAGTCAGCAATCAATAAATAATTAATTTCTCCATAATTTGGAGTTGTTTCAATATAACTCTCAATATTATACGTACAGGTATAAATTGTTCAATGTATAGCTCAATTCAATAAACTTATTTCAGTCTGTCGGTATGGGCTATGCCTCTTCTCTTCGTCAGTAAATATGTATTTATAATTTTGCTAATTTATTAGAATAACTAGAGCCACAACACGTTGATTCCGATTATGGTTTACAAATTTTTTGATTAAATAAATTTAAAAAATATGTTACAACCATACAACACGAATCATAAAAACAAGTTTTTCTCCTTCCAACTTTGTGACAATCTTGTTTAGATTTGCCTTGACATGGTAAAATTATATTTAAAAAAAGTAGAACTTCTGGCAAGAACATGTTTTATCTATACTTATTATGAGCCGAAATTTATATAGTTCTTCTAATTTACAGTTTAATTAAAAGGTCATATAGGTACTATTCATCCATCCGTTGGCGTAACTTTTTGCCGCACATCCATTAGAAAATGGAGTAATCGAATTATTGTTTTACTTTAACAACTACGTTCAATGCAATGAATTTGCTTCCTCCTCAAAGACGCAGAGCTTTAGCAGAAACCAGAATTAACTTTGCGTCTTGATGTTTATGTGTGTATGGAAAACACGAGGAATTATTATGCCAATATTATATCCATTCATTGAGTGAATGCACTGGTCCATATAGGTTTTGTTTCAAATAACCCGAAAATGTATTCTATCAAATAACAATTTTTACATTAAATTATTGATCCTATGTGTATTGTTCGAATAGTTTGAAATTTTGTTTCTGGCCAGGATCACAGTGATACGACTAAACATAAATACAAACATCTGGTGTTTGTTTTTTTTCATGTTTATAATTCGTCTTTAAACTAAACACTACTGGTAAGAAAACTTAAAATTCACAGTAAGTACAAATTTTGACGTAATGCTTTTGTAGTGACGTGTTTAAATTGTTCCGGATCAGATCATGTGAAAAATCATTCTTTTTAAAAATTATTAAGGAATGTTATCCTAAAAAAACTGACAGGACTGTAAAATTTAATATTAAGGTTTAAAAATCAGTTTTTATCGTTGGAGTCTGTTATTTTTTCATGAATCGCTATAAGCTTATTTAAAAAGTTTAATACCAAATTTATTTTTTACCAAAGATATTCGTAAAAATTAATTTTTGTCATTTTTAATTTTTTGATGTGTTAACATAGGGTGAAAAAAACGTAACGTATCTTGTGATGTGATTGTGATTCTGAGCCTCACGTTACGTTAGGTATGATTACATATCTTAACCGAGTGTCCCGGCAGTCACACTTTTTAAGAATATCTTGGATCCAGTTTATCGCATAATAAAAAATATGACACAAAATTATTTGTAATAATATTTATTCGCTATCACCTCAATGCAAATTCTTTTTGTTTAACCAAATAAATGAAATAATATTAGTTTTTTGTTTGTAATACTCATTCAAAAGCTCAAACAGAATTTCGTCGGCCTCATAAGCAGACCTCGTAACTCCACGTTTTAGCGAAAATTTCGTATCCCTCTTAAAACTCTAAATAAACTTAAATTAAAATTTTGCATAGCACGTACTTTGTTGTCTGGCAGACATTTTTCGTCTCTCCTGAAAAATTTTAAATTTGTGAGTTACGAGGTCTGCTTACGATTTGTCGGTTGTATTCAAATAACAAAAAAATAAAAAGATCTTTCGACCAATGGTTACCAAAGTGTTGAGTTTTTTATTTGAATTTGGTAGATGGGCATATTTTTTAATATTTAATTATAATATTACTTTGACTAATCAATTATAAATAAAATATAAATTGTGTAGAAACTAGGCCCTAGACAACTCCCAACCCTTAATGTGTGTGTGTTATTTCCAGGAATGGAGAGGACATACAATTTTTATACCGAATCCGAACGGCTAAGTTAAGAGCTGTTTGAAGCCAGAACCCCGACCTCAAAATTTTGGGTCAAAATATATCAGAATCGTTTGTCCACGTTTCCCAGACAAAATTTTCGTTTGTCCACCCCAGGAAAAAAGTTATTAAGCTTTTCTTTTTTATAGGAGCACCTCCACAAATTAAAAAGTCACCTACCGCCCGCAAATGATAACTTATAAGGATAGGACATGGTGCATTCGTTTGTCCAGTGGCCGATACTGATTGTCCACCAAAAAGTTTCACTTTCCCACTCAAAAATCTCATAAAAAGTAGTTTTAGTAATTTTCAATCTTCCCAATAACTAGAAGACATTGACCACAAAAAGCAAATTTAGCACTTTATTTCACAATTTTGAAAAAAATGTGTCTAAATTTTTTTTTATCAAAATATGCGAATTTTCCAAAAACTGTTGACATAAATAAATTAGTTTGAATTTAGGATTAAAGAACAGATTTCTGTATTTCAAAACCGGTATAGTACTTTATTGTAATTGTTGCCGTTGTTTTTTAATATTTTTTTTTTAATTTAATTCATTTTTTTTTAAATTGTCCCTACCTCGTATCGTATTCTCCCCATAATTTGCATTGCAAAAAAAATGTTTAATGCAAGTCCAAAATTGTTAGCATTAAAAAGAAATTAATGCAAGCTGAAAATATTTTGCATTTGTTGCAACATTTTTTGCATGAAAAAGAAATGCAAATTTTGTTCGAACATTTGTTGCATTAAAAAAAAATATAAATTTTGATCGAACATTTGTTGCATTAAAATAAATATAAATTTTGTTCGAACATTTTTTGCTTTAAAAAAATGCAAATTTTTTTCGAAATTTTTTTTGCATTAGAAAAATTAAATTCACATATTAATAAAGCCATACATTTTTTTCTTGTATGGCTTCAACCTACCATGCCCTAGCTTTTTTGTGAGATTCTGCTGAAATCACTCTGTATTTAATTTAATATAGCTTAATTAATTGAACGGGAACGGGTCGTTATTCTATATGACCAAAATTCTGTAAATGGATTGAAAATTCTGTATGAACATAATTCTTTATTCCATTATTCTGTAAATCTATTATTCTGTATTCCAAAATTCTGTTAATCCAGAATTCTGTATATCAAAATTCTGTAAATCCAAAATTTCAAATATTATAGTACTTATTTATTTATTTATTTAATGTTTGTCTTTCAATTAATCTTACATTTGAAAATATAAAACCGCCGATATTACTTTTCTTCTCGTCGTTGTTTTGATATCAACAAATTTTGTCATACAATAATCAAGTAATAGGATTCTTTCAAAATATATATACGGCGTTTTTCTTTTTTAGTTCAGAGCACAGCCTGAACTGTCAAACAAAAAATTGTGTTTCTTTTTTACCTCTGAACGTTCAGAGCTTCAAATTTGTGTTTCTTTTTTCGTTCTGAACATGTTCTGAGCTTGTTCAGAGCGCGCTCTATGAGCTCAGAATAAAATAACTGAGCAGACCGAGTTGAATGCTGAACACAAGCATTTGACAGGTGAAATTGAAAAAAAAGCTGTGTTCAGGTGTGTTTCAAAAATAGTTCAGAGCGCTCAGAAACACGCTTTGTTCAGAGGATGTTCCGAGCATGCTCGATATTCAGAACTCTATTCTGAACTCTATTCTGATCTAAAAAAGAAAAACGCCTATATTAACCAAATCCCAATTACTTGAAAATTACTTATGGTTTTCAATAAATCAAATCGTCGAAGTAAAAATGACCAATAAATGTTCACTACGTTATTTATATAATTTCGTTAAAAACCTCCAAATATCCAGTAAAGTATTTAATTTAAAAAAACATACATTTTCAAAAAAAAATTAGGTTCGAAATTTTGTTAAAAAAATTGAACACATCTAGCTACATTGAGTTATCGAACAGAAATAGAAAAACAACAAATCAAACAATTTTGTGTATTCTGAACTCCAAAAACCAAAATTTCAAAATTCTGTAAATTATAAAAGCAAAATTGTTTTTGAAAAAAAGTGCGCACTTTTCTTTCTTTCGTTCTTTTAAAATAAAATGAATAAGTATACAGTATTCAGAAAATTAAACCATGATCTAATCGTACTTAACAGCAAGTTCGTACCACCCAGTCGTGAATTTAATTTATTTTATGTAAAAAAAAAATATTCGAAAAAAATTAGCATTTTTTTTAATCAAACAAATTAAAAGAAAAGTTGCACTTTTTTTCAATGCTAAATATGTTCGAACAAAATTTGCATTTTTTTTATTGTACAAAATTTGCATTTTTTTTTGTTCAATGCAAAAAATGTTCGAACAAATTTTGCATTTTTTTTTCAATGCAAAAAATGTTCGAACGAAATTTGCATTTTTTTTCAATGCAAAAAGTGTTCGGACAAAATTTATATTGTTTTTTTAATGCAAAAAATATTCGAACGAAATTTGCATTTTTTTTTAATGCAAAAAATGTTCGAACAAAATTTGCATTGTTTTTTTAATGCAAAAAATGTTCGAACAAAATTTGCATTTTTTTTAATGCACATAATTAAATTTAAATAATTATAAATTTTCATTTTTTAATGCACAATAATTCCAACAAAATATTTTCAACCTGCACTAAAAATTTATTTTTTAATGCAAAATATTTTCAAGTAGCATTAAATTTTTTTTTAATGCAAAAAAATTTCAACTTGCATTCATTTTTTTTAATGCTAACAATTTTGAACTTGCATTAAACATTTTTTGCTATGAAATTATTTTTACATTGCATTAAAATTTTATTTTTAATAAAAAAAAAATGCATAAATAAAATTGCATTTTTACAAACCTGCTTTAAAGTTTGTGGGGTTGTTGCTATAAAATAAAAAGGTTGAATTTTTTTGACATTGGGGTGGACAAACGAAAATGTTTGGTGGGCAGTCAGTATGGACCGCTGGACAAACGAAGGCTTTTTGTTTCGACTATAAAAAAGAAAGTTGAATAACTTTTGAAGGGGCAGTCGAAAATTTGTTTTCATTTTTTTTTCTAACCTGGACAAACGATGTACAAACGATTGCAAAAAGTTTCATTGGACGTAAAATTTTCAATTTTGGGGTTGTGTGGCATAAAATAGAAAAAATGGGGGTCGAAAATTTTTTAAAATTTTTTTTCTAGCCTGGGCAAACGATTGCAAAAGGTTTCATTCGGCCAAGGGGTTGAATAATTTTTGACCTAAGAGTGGACAAACGAAAATTTTTGGTGCACAATCAGTATAGGCCGCTGGACAAGAGAAGGCTTTTTGTTTCGACGTTCTAAGTTGAAAATTGTGGGTGGTAGGCAAGTTTTTAGTTTTGGGGGGTTACTATAAAAAAAAAAGTTGAATAACTTTTGAAGGGGATGTCGAAAATTTTTTTTTAGCCTGGACAAACGATTGCAAAAGGTTTCATTCGGCTAAGTGAAATTTTCAATTTTGGGGGTTGGTGCCATAAAATAGAAAAGTTGAATCATTTTGACTTAAGGGTGGACAAACGAAAATTTTTCGTGGACAGTCATAGTTGCTATAAAAAAGAAATGTTAAATAACTTTTGAACTAAGGGTAGGCAAACGATATATTTGGACCCAAAATTTTGAGGTCGGGGTTCTGGCTTCACACAGCTTAAGGTAAGAATAACTTTTTCATGGCAAGAGGTCAATTCCCCGCAATAGACAGTAACCCGTGAAAAACTTTTGCTTTATTTTAGGTGGCATAGGCCGGGGAATATTTAATCAATAAGTTTTCATAATATTTATGTCACTTAGCAAAATGTAAAATTGATATTTGTCGTACATTTATGAAAGCATTACAGATATTTATTTTATACAATACGTTCAGCAACTTTATAAATTAGACCTTGCGTCAGATCCTGCTGTTCTGATTTTCTGCTGAGTTGGTTATGATAAAACTTGGTTCATTTACAACGCCAATATCATAAACAACTCATCCAAAAATCAAAACTACCAGATCTAACGCAAGGTCTCCGCCCTGTGAGACGACAAAGTTACTGGACTAAGATATTTCTTTTATACAAATATTAGCAGATGAACAAGAATTGCACAAAACTACTTTAATAGACTACGCGATAAGTGGATATACATACATAGGTATATACAATTATTTTATCATTGTTATTTTATTTCTTTATTTGTAAAATGTTCTGCTACTTATCTTACTTTTATTTCTAACTTCTCATCTTCTTTAAATGGATGTATGTATATAAAAAAAACCTATAAACACTTGCCACTGATATTTGTATCATAAAGAGTTTAACTTTTTAACACAAAACAAAAAATCATGGCTTTCTAGGCAGAAAATATTTTTAAATTTTTTTTTGAAATTAAATAAATGTTTCTTAATTAATATTTTTTTTATTTAATGAATTATTTTGAATTTGTGAAACAAAACACAAATATATGACAGAGAGTAAGATCCTGGAAAAGGTTGTTCATAAACAACTTCAGAGGTATATGGAAACTTATCATCACCATTTGAGTGACTACCAGTCAGGTTTCAGACTACACAGCTGTGAATCACGGCATGAAAAAAGGTTGTAGTTGCATACAGCCATACTGGTGAAGAAACTGAGCGGGTATGATATAGAAGGTGTAGAACTGTTGGAATTCTTAAAAGCTACACTTTGAATTAAGTGTAAGCAGCTTCTACTGTATTTTGTATCTTAAGATAGCTCAGACTATTGTTTTATAATAATTTTTTGTATTGACTTGAAAATTATTTTTCATTCTATTTTTATGTTTCCAATGAACAACATGTTCTCATTAAATAAATAATTTCATATTATATGGACTACATTAAATTAATTAATCATTGGTATTACAACAAGAACTCATTTTTTTTTTTAAGTAAAGAAGAATTCCATAAGCGGACAGAGTTCACGAAAAACTGCCGCTCAGATCTTAGACCGGAGAAACGAGCATGGAGAAGTTGACGGGATTTTGTTTAGGTGCTAAAGCGTAATCTGTTGAACAGGTAACTAGGCTGATTTATTTGAATTACATTATAGAGCAAGATAAGAGATCTGTAACGTATAAGATGATCATATAAAATGTTATAAAGCAATTTGGAGAAGTGAGAGATCCGATCAAAATGCCTTACATTAAATATATAGCGTGCCACGACATTGGCGAAATTGAGTTTTCTGCTAGAGGAATCACAATTGCCAAAAATTTCACACCCGTAGTTCAGATTAGGAATAATTAGTGTTTTGGCAAGTAAAATACGTGTTTTTAGAGGGGTGTAGCTTATTACAAAGGTTTGTATGGTCAATAGTGTCAAAGGCCTTCGAGAAGTCTATCAAAACTAAAAATATAATTTTATCCTCATCCAGAGGTTCTATTATAACACAACATTTACAATTGCAGTACCTAATACAACTATGGTGTTTCCTAAAACCAGATTGCATTGGAGACATCAAATTATTGGTGTTAATGTGCAAGTTTATTTGTCTTTGGAGTACTTTCTCAAATACCTTAGATAAAAAAGGCAGTATGGAAATGGGTCTATAATCTTGAATGATAGGACTCTTTTTAATTGGTATGATTTTAGATATTTTCCATTGGTGGGGGCAAATACCTGTGGTTAAGATACAATTAAACACGTGTTCCAATGCTGGGAATATTACAGGAAGAATATTTTTTACAAACTTTGGATGAATTTCATCAAAGCTGCATTCGATTTAACAGATAATACACAATTAATTATGTCGGCGCTATTGAAACAAAGAATTCAAAGGTGCCATCTGTAGAAGAGGCGGCGTTCAAGTTTAATGGAATTAGGGAAAGGGATAGTAACAAAGCTCTTATTCAATTGTTTAGTATCAAAACTTTGTCTAATTTTACCCACTCCAATTTCTTTAAGGTTACGCCAAAGCTGGTTGCCTTTTAGTGATGGGTTTATTCTAGATACTTAAAATTTCTTTTTGGTAATCTTTATTTTACTGACCACTAGGTTGCGCAAGGAACGATAGACTTGAAAATGAACATCTAATATGTAACGCTTCCATTCAATATTATGTTCTGATTCGTCTCGCCATAATCTGCCGAATTTCAGAGGGTCAATGTCCCTGACCCTGCTTAACCTGTTTAATTTTTACCAGTGCATGGGTGTCAAAAAGAGCACAAATGTTCCGGTTAAGATATTCAACTTGATCATAGATAGACGTCATAAAAAATACACCATTCCAATCAATGTTTCGAGCATCCAACTCCAAAGCATACGATAATCAATAATTAGAAAATCTCTATATTCATAATTAATGACAGGAAAGCTAACAGAAAAATCAAAAATTAAGTATATAAGATCGTGCTTAGAGAAAGCGGGAGCACACAACTGATCGTAGAAAAGGACGGTGTTTGGATCATTAACAAAAAACACATCTAAAAGAGTACTCGAAACTTCGGCAAAATGTGTTGCAGTACTTGTGTTCACTGGAAACAAAAGTAATCTGGCAAAAAGATCTCCACGAACGAAAATGGAAAATGAAATCTCTCAAATTATGTGGATAGACGTACCTCAAAGATTAGTATTGGGAAAATTTCTCTACATTATTTATATCAATGATATTGAAAACGTCCTACATAATCCGAAGATTAAACTTTTTGCGGATTTTACTTTAATAAAATGTGCCCGGAAGTTCTGCGAAGGAATGCATCAATCGGCTCTTAGAATTGTATTTTTAAATTAATACATTTAAACTTCATATTTTAATAACTAATGGAGATTCATTGGTAACATTGTCATTAATGAAAATAATATTGAAAACAATCATGAAATCAAGTACCCAAGAGTAATTTTAGATAAAGAATTAAGTTTTGGGAAGCACATTATAACTTGGTATATATGTAACAAAATTGCATAGATACCCATATAGTTAATTAGTGAATATGTTTTTATTTTTATTAGTTTTAACTAAATAATGTTAACACTTAGAAGCTAAATAAAAAATCAAAACAAAAATCTTGAATGCCTATTTCAGTGTTTGAAAAAAACACACTTATAATAATTAAATTAATAATGTATAATTAAAAATAATAATAAACATAATTGATACAAGCAGATACGTTTATTTTTCGTAGATTTATTTTCTTGGGTTGTGGTTCTCGAAAATATGCTTCAGATTTATAATTGGTCTAAAGCTATGAGCATACGGCATATAAAAAGTCGCCAACTTTTGCGACTCTGAATTCACGTAAAAGTCGAAAATTTGTTGCAAACTCTATGCGTACATCAGAGCTCGCAAACTTGCGTATAGGGTGTTGAGTACGATATGCTGAAACTTTTCAAAAATCGCAAATGCATTTGCGATGAAGATGCTCGCATAACATGTGTCCGCAAATGTGATCGCATGTGCTGACGTCTAAATGCGAGGTGTTCAGACGATAAGCGACAAAATGCGCTATTACCCATTTCAGATCATATGCAGGTTTGCGGACATTACATAATTTTTTTTTTATTTGGTGGTTAATATTGACAACCTCCTGTCGAATATTTAAATTATTAAAGTCCTGAAATAAATTCGAAATGTCGACAAGAATTTGGGGTGGTTATACTTTTTCGTAAAAGGAACAACAAACAAGAAATAATATAAAGAGTAGGATTTCCTTTATATCCCAAACTATTTTTTTTATCATAATATTATGCCCTACAAAATCTGGCCATATTTTCCCCAAACAAATTTGTAAGAGATTTGTTAATATTTTGTTTTTTTTTTAATTTCAATATTCTAGATCTGTCTTTATTTTTATTGTGCATTCAGCCATTTAAAAGATCTAATTCAAAAATGAACATACAAAAATCTATATATGTATAAATATTTCGATTTAGGTATATGTATGTATATGTGATAAGAATGGCCTTCAGGTTAATGACCTCAGAAAAAATTTGTTCGGTCAGTAATTTTTTTTATTAATGTGGATATAACTTAGATAAATAATTTCAATTATATTTTTATTTTGTTCCTTCGAAATTTAAAACCCTTATTTTTTTTAACCGACCGTTCTACCTACTAGTAAAATATAGAATTACAACAACTGATATGCTCGCAAATGTGAGAGATATGCAATTTTCTGTTTTCGTCCCATCGCAAACTTTCATACGGTCATGCTCACAAACTGTCACAAATTATATGGGAGAGACAAACAATATGCAAGAAAGTCGCAAATTTATATGCGACCTGGGTGTCGCATATAGCTAGCAAATCATTTGCGAGCATATGTGTACTGTTCCAAAAAGGTGTTTAGATGATATGCCACCAAAGTCGCATATGATAACGTAAAAATGGCGTCAGAGTCGCAAACGTTTGAGACATTCTGTATATCAAAGGCAGACGGCATGGCATAGCCATTTTTAACCATTTTTCGGAATTTTTTTTTTATAAAATGGTTGCATTTTTGTAAAACAAATTACTGAATTTTTTTTTTAAGTTGTGGGCACGTTTTTGAGAAATATAAGATTTTTATTTTAAGCTAAAAAAAATTTGAACGGCAGGTACGTTATTTCTGGTCTTAAAAAAAATGAAAAAAACGGGTGGGGGAATGCCAAAAAAAACGCTAGCTACCAACTTTGGAGAAAATCAACCGCCCGTTTAGGCTGCAGCCGAAAGGACAGACAGACAGACGGACAGACAGACGGACAGAATTGCGAGACCCACTTTTTTCGACTTCGCTATCATCGTAATGTCAACTTTGATCAAAATCCCGAGTTCGATTTTTTTTTACGAATCCATAACTTGCCATTTAGTACCTACATCGCAAGTAAAAAATAATAAGGAAAATAAAAAAGCAATCGAGCAATCTATAAGCATCCAAAAATCGCAATCTTGTTCCATATTTACATAAATAGGTTGGTCAAAAAATGCCTCATACCATAAAAAGTCGCATTACATATTTGAGAAAAAAATCATGTCAATTATGCATTTTGTTTTTCAATTTTATATTCAAAAAAAAAAAAAAAAAACCGATTGAAACAAAAAATAAAGTGTAAGTATAGTATATCGTTTTCTAAAAACTAGGTTTTTGTGGTTTAGATCACCTTAATACTGGGGTGACAAAATATAAATGCAATATAAAATGTTTTATGTATTGAAACTATAAAAACAATAAATTGCAATACATATACCTATATGCACTTAAGAAGAAGTCGCAAAAATCGACGAAACGTTGAGAAACTGAAACATTACTTTAATACATAATTTGGTTAAGAATCAGTGCTGTATTAAATGATCTTAAAGATTAGTTTAGTAAAAAATTAAGGTTAGCCAACGACTGTAGGTGGAGCACCTAACATGTTAATTGCCCTCACTTTTTAATCCATTTGCTCGGTCATTTTATTCCGAGCTTTCTTTGAACAAAAAAAAAAAACAAATACAAATTCGAAGCTCTAAGTGCTCTGGAATTAAGTCACATTTTATTTATGTAAATAAATTAAGTATTTTTGCAACCACATAATTCGAACTATCAAGACACTATCCAACTAATAAATCTTTTAAGAAAATCGAATAAATAGGGCTGTTACTACTCAGAGTTCTTACCAAATGTCATTAAATGTGTTGAATTTACTATTTTGCAAGTTTATTTGGTTTTAATCTGTTTCGAAAAGTTCAAAGGCAATTTCTTAGCTGGATTAATGAGAATCAGCCTTGTTTCACCCGAAAAAATATTTCACATCAAAATTTCGGAATCATAAAAGATGATGTGAGTGTCGCCCGAACGAAATTTCGTTCGCTAACTAAAAATAAGTGAAAATTTAAGCTGTCAATGGCATTACATTCCGGTCGAAATTAATGTTCACAAAAAGGGGAATTTTTCAAACATGAAACTTCGAGTGAAACTCACAATAAGCGAAAAGTGAAACGTCAAACATTCCGGGTGGAATGTTGTTCAGGTGGAACTTACAATAAGGCTGAATAATTAAATACATTTAATCAAAGCTAAATGCTAAAAATGCCATTTTTTTAACTTTAATTCTGATTGGCAATTATTTCAATCGCAATAATTTATAATTAAATTGGTGATCATCATATTCTACAATCGTTTACAATTAAATATCGATGTACCAACCAAGTTATTATTTTTTGTTTTAAACCAGCTTCCCATTCATTGTTTGCGCATCAGCAAGATTAAGAAGTGATGCTTTAAAAGACTCGATAACCATAACTGAAACTTTGTCATGGTGTATTTTAATATAGTTTTCAGATAGGTATCTTATAGGTAAAAAAAATTATATTTTGCATATTAAACAGGATCATATTCAATTATAATGCAAATGATGATTTACAAAAAAAAGCTTCCAAAAAATTAAAATTACATTCTTTCTTTTAACGAAAGACAAAACACAATGCGTTAGAATAGGAAAGGATGGAGGTTCTTTTAACATAAGAACTTAAAACAAGGAAAATGAACCGAAAAGCTAATGGCACTGGAGCCACCAAAAAATCACACCATTCCCAGAAAAATAAACAAAAGGGTAGAAAAGGATCACCACGCATAGCAGTAGAAGTAGATCAAGTAACAGAAGCGAAGCAACGCGAATCTGAAGGAAAATAGAACTTCTTCTCGTCGTGAAAGTGAAATTGATTCCACTGCATCACTCACCCCCAATAAATACCATGGACTCTTTAGAAATATTTGACACTTGAACCTTAGTCACTTTGACAATCTCAAGTCAGTTGAAATTATTTGCAGAAAAATATACTAAAGCAATAAAACTATGAAAAATAAAATCTGAAAGAAAAAACTTTTTTGCACGCGACGACTTCTTGATTCAACTGCAACACAACACAACTTACCGGCCATGTCAAATTAACAGTTTGCACAGTCAGTCGACAGTCGAGTCGCCTCTTTTCCTCTCCAGTCTCCACCTCATAAAACAATCATTCAGCAAACGGGGGGTGTTGGCGGAAATGTGGCACTGGCTATGCCAGCAGTGGCAGCAGGCAAAGACTACGCGCTGACTATGGATGGGGCAGAAAAGTTTAAAAAAAAGAATAGAATCAGTCTTCTCTTCTGGCAGCGGTGAAGACGGCAACTTTAATGGAGCTGAGGGCTGAAGCGGTGGCTTTTTTCTTAAGAAATTTTTATAGTTCGAAGTAGTTAGGTGTTTCTTTTGTTTTAAAAAACAGAATTCAGGCGTCTCAGCGAAACTTAACCTTATTTATTCGTAATTCCACACACAACAAATACTAGCTCAGCAATCAAAATCAAGCACAAGATCAATATTTTTTTTTTCAAGGGTTTTATATATATTTTTTTTTTAGTTTTTAGTGCTGCTCAAAGTTTCTTTTCAGTTGTCGATTTTTTTGCGATACAATTCAGATTCACCAGCCAGCCACCAGGAGGAAGAACATTCAGGAGGAGGGGAACGATTCCCTTTTTCACTTTACTCGGTCTTTATCTACTCTGCCACGGTGGTTGTTTTCGTTATAAAATATATTTTGAATTATTTCGATGAAAAATATTATTTTAATAACAAGTTGAAATTAGAATTAAAATGTTTAAAGGAATTTTTATTGCAAATTCGCGATTAAAATTGCTGCTCGTTACACATAAATCGGTCTTGAGGGAAAAACACAAACTCACTCTTCACACACACCGCAGCCGCACACTTTGAAGAACTACACGGCAGTCGGCATATTTTTGATATGAATTGACATGTGTTTGTGGGACGTCAACGCATGACGATGCAGTGGTAGCGTATATAGATATGAGTCAGTCATGGCGGGGTTTCACACACACTTAAGAATTTGACATGAGTGTTATTAGTATGGGTAATTTGCGACTTCTTTACACGGCACCAAGTTTCAAACGATTATAGTGGCACCTAGTTGTCGGAGAAATAAATGGCCAAGTTTCACAGGTAGGTGAATGATAATGTAGTGTTGGAATAGGGTGTGTTGTTTGATACTTGTATCGTACGACATGACGATATACTAGGCGTGTTTTTTTGCAAGCCCGGGGGAAATGGTTGAAAAAAACGACAGCGGGGATTAGCGACGCCATGACAGTAAAAAACATGGAGTTTTCATACAAACTATCGATAACATGTATGTAATTCATGCCGGTAACACAGTTTTTCTGTACGCTTAAGTTAAACCCCGAGAATTTCCTGGGATTAGTTGTTGTTGCATTTAACATGTTAATTGTTTAGCACCGACGTCGTTTTTTTCATCCAATTCCCCCCGGGCTTGCAAAAAAACACGGCTACTAGTATAGTTCCTTAAGGCTTAACTACAGCCGTGTTTTTTTGCAAGCCCGGGGGGAATTGGTTGAAAAAAACGACAGCGGGGATTAGCGACGCCATGACAGTAAAAAACATGGAGTTTTCATACAAACTATCGGTAACATGTATGTAATTCATGCCGGTAACACAGTTTTTCTGTACGCTTAAGTTAAACCCCGAGAATTCCCTGGGATTAGTTGTTGTTGCATTTAACATGTTAATTGTTTAGCACCGACGTCGTTTTTTTCATCCAATTCCCCCCGGGCTTGCAAAAAAACACGGCTAATAACCAATTACATACTTGAACCAGCGTTGAACTTTAGTTAATCCGCCGAAATCGGTGAGTTAAAATCTTGAACCGAGGCTGAACCACTGTTGTACAACTGGCCATAAGTCACCCATAATGCACTTGAGTGGTTGGAAGTGATTTTTTTGATTTTTGAAGCTAGCTGTTAGTCCACGTACGAAAGAGCGGTCGGTGAGCGCTCTTACGTCCGACAGCAAAAGTTAACGAAAACTAAACGAAAAGTTCCAGAACGCAATTATGTGCGCGTCATATGAATTTCTTGTTTTCGCTCGGTTTCGTACGACCACCTACGTTGGCTTCCGCCTATTCTAGTTCTACCTTTATTTGTAGGAAATTGTATGAGCTATATAGCACTAAGCGACAACTGCACTTCACGGCGTGACACTATGCGACAAAGTTGGTAATCTGACCAACTGTGTCGCGACGTGAAGTTTCGTTCAGTTTCGTGCGAAAGTGCGAAAGTGGGGTTCTACCTTAACAGAAAAAAAAGGAGTTTCCATACAAAAAATCGATAAGAAGTGTGTAATTCACGCCAGTAATACAGTAGGGGTATTCCCGATTCGATGCAAACTGATCTTGTATCATTGCAAAAGTGCAAGGTTTCTTTTTTACTATGGGGTTAGGGTATAGTAATTTTACACTTTTGCATTTTTGCAATGATACAAGACCAGTTGCATCGAATCGGGAATACCCCTAGTTTTTCTCTGTGCTAAAAGGCGTGTTTTTTCCAAGCCCGAAGAAATTTGAATGAAAAAAACGATTCGAGGCTAAATAATTTACATGTTAAATGCAACAACAACTAACCCCCAATGGGTTTAGCTAAACCCAGATAATAGGCGTGTTTTTTTGCAAGCCCGGGGGGAATTGGTTGAAAAAAACGACAGCGTGGATTAGCGACGCCATGACAGTAAAAAACATGGAGTTTTCATACAAACTATCGATAACATGTATGAAATTCATGCCGGTAACACAGTTTTTCTGTGCGCTTAAGTTAAACCCCGAGAATTCTCCGGGATTAGTTGTTGTTGCATTTAACATGTTAATTGTTTAGCACCGACGTCATTTTTTTCATCTCATTCCCCCCGGGCTTGCAAAAAAACAGGGCTAATTTACGGGACTTAACTTTAGCACGGAGAAAAACTGTATTACCGGCGGGAATTACATACTTGTTATCGATAGTTTGTATGAAAACTCCATGTTTTTTACTGTCATGGCGTCGCTAATCCCCGCTGTCGTTTTTTCAACCAATTCCCCCCGGGCTTGCAAAAAACACGCCTATTTTTCAACCAATTACCCCCGCGCTCGTAAAAAAACAGGCCTAACAACTAATCCCCAATGGACTTTGCTAAACCCAAGGCATATTTTTTTGCAAGCCCGGGGGAACTGGATGAAAAAAACGACGTCGATGCTAAACAATTCACATATTAGCTGTGTTTTATTTTCCCCGAGATCCGAACCAGATTGGATTTGCTTACGAAAATACATGTATTACAAAAACAACACAAGATCCAACTTTGTTTTGGATTTGGATTTCCAAATCCGTTTTGAACACACACCCTTAATTTGTAAATGTCGTCAGTAGTGTAAAGAAAATAGACAACGGGTGTATACAAATAAAAATAACAAAAGGAAAAAAGAGTTGGGTATATAACAAGTTGTCACTGAGATCCTGGGTTGTTTTATTTTCATGATCTGATCTGGATTGGATCTGGGGGAAAAAAAAACGCAGCTATTAAATGCAACAACAACTAATCCCCTGCGGTCTTAGCTAATCCCAGAGAATTCTCGGTATGTGATTTTCATATATGTTATCGATAGTTTGTCCCTTTGTCTGTCCAAAAGGCCGTTTTGTTTTTGTGATGGCATCGCTAATCCCCGTTGTCGTTTTTTTTTCAACCAATCCCCCCTGGGCTTGCAAAAAAACACGCCTCCAGATAATTTTTGGGGCTTATAGCCTCTTCACACCAAGCCCAAAACGCGGTTTTCGCGAAATTAGCCGTGTTTTTTTGCAAGCCCGGAGGGAATTGGATGAAAAAAATGACGTCGGTGCTAAACAATTATCATGTTAAATGCAACAACTACTAATCCCAGGGAATTCTCGGGGATTAACTTAAGCGCACAGAAAAACTGTGTTACCGGCATGAATTACATACATGTTATCGATAGTTTGTATGAAAACTTCATATTTTTTAGTGTCATATCGTCGCTAGTCCCCGCTGTCGTTTTTTTCAATCAATTTCCCCCGGGCTTGCAAAATAACACGCCTATTATCGGTTTTGACGGAAAGCCTAATCGAAAACTCAAGTTTTACCATAAATGTTTGAGAAACCACAAGTTTTCGAAAACCACAAGTTTTGTATAAGGCGTGTTTTTTTGCAAGCCCGGGGGGAATTGGTTGAAAAAAATGACAGCGGGGATTAGCGATGCCATGACAGTAAAAAAACATGGAGTTTTCATACAAACTATCGATAACATGTATGTAATTCATGCCAGTAACACAGTTTTTCTGTGCGCTTAAGTTAAACCCGAGAATTCTCTGGGATTAGTTGTTGTTCCATTTAACATGTTAATTGTTTAGCACCGACGTCGTTTTTTTCATCCAATTCCCCCCGGGCTTGCAAAAAAACACGGCTATAAAACCGCTCGAAAACTAGTTGAAATTCAAAGTTGAACTAAACAAACAAACCTTTCGAAACATTCTGCGCTCAATCAAATATAAAAAAAAACTGCTGAATTCTGCTGACAAAAGAAATTGTGAGTGTGTTATGTAAATGAGATGTTTTGTTATTGTTTTTTTCGCAGGAGATGAGTGGGTGTTTGTGAAATGTTAAACGAAAACTTGTAAATGTTCAGTATGAACGCTTTTCAAGTTTTTGAAAACTTTTTGGGTTTGGTGTGAAAAGCTTATTAACAGCACAGAGAAAAACTGTGTAACCGGCGGTTATTACATACTTGCTATCGATAGTTTGTATGGAAACTCCATTTTTTTCTGAAATGGCGTAGCTAATCCCCGATATCGTTTTTAACAATTTCCCTCCGGGATTGATTTCCTTTTCAAGTTGTGATGTGTAAGAGAAGGTAGCACAAATATTCTGCTTCCTAAAAATTCTATTAATTAGTCAATAAAAAGTCATAGCTTGTTACATAAAATACTCTTACGATAAATTGAAGTAAAAAGTGGGTTGGGGTCATTATTATGTAAGTCCCAAAATTCAGTTTCCAAAATTCTGTATTTCAAAATTCTGTAATTTAAGGGGCCGGGTCAGTTATAGCTTTCATTGAAACTCATCATTGAAAATTTTAATTTTCAGTTTTGAGGTCCTAAAAAAGCAATATCAGTGATTATTTTGATGCCAATAAAAAGCTGATGACTCGATTATTGGCCGTGTTTTTTTGCAAGCCCGGGGGGAATTGGATGAAAAAAACGACGTCGGTGCTAAACAATTAACATGTTAAATGCAACAACAACTAATCCCGGAGAAATCTCGGGGTTTAACTTAAGCGCACCGAAAAACTGTGTTACCGGCATGAATTGCATACATGTTATCGATAGTTTGTATGAAAACTCCATGTTTTTGACTGTCATGGCGTCGCTAATCCCCGCTGTCGTTTTTTTCAACCGATTCCCCCCGGGCTTGCAAAAAAACACGCCTATTATTTCTAGTCAAAAAAATATTTTATTTTGGCCCTGCCTTTCACATAAAACGATTTTAATGATCAATGATAAGGTAGTTCGACCATTGAAATAAAGAAATTCATTTCATGTGAAAGCCTGGGCCAAAATGAAATATTTTTTTGACTAGAAATAATAATCGAGTCATCAGCTTTTTATTGGCACCTAAATAATAATATTACTTTTTTAGGGGCCTCAAAACTGAAAATTAAAATTTTCAATGATGAGTTCAATGAAAGCTATAACTGGCCCCTTAACTTGGGCCAAAACAATTTTTTTTTTTTGACAAAAAATAATAATTAAGTCTGTAGCTTTATATTGGCATCAAAATAATCAGTGATTTTGCTTTATAAGTGTCTCAAAACTTAGAATTTAAATTTTCAATGATGTGTTTCAATGAAAGCTATAACTGGCCCTAAAATTCTGTATTTCAAAATTCTGAATATCTAATATTTTGTTTTTCAAAATTCTGTAAAACCATTATTCTGTATTTCAAAATTCTGTAATACAAAATTCTATATTTCAAAATTCTGTAAATTATAAAAGAAAAATTGTTTTGATAATGATAAAAAGTGCAGAATTTTTGAAATTCAGCATTTTGGAGTTCAGAATATACAGTATTTATAATTTTCCAGAATTTTGTATGTACAAAATTTTGGTATACAGAATTCTAGATTTACAGAATTTTGGTATACAGAATTCTGGATTACAGAATTTTGTAATACAGAATAACGACCCGTTCCCGTAAAAACTATGCTACCAAATAATATAAATTGAACTGTCTTTTTGTATAAAGTGTATTTTTTGGTAATTAATGATTCAAAAATGTCAAATAATTAATTAATTGATCAACAAAAAAAAGTTGCGGTCTGCGGAAAAGTTCTTAAACTCATCTCCTTCCGCTTTAAGTTCCCCTTCATCGTTATCGTCTTCTCTGCTGTGGAATAAAATTGAATCGCGGTTTGAAACTATAACGAAAACTCTCAAAACTTCACTGACTCAATTGTCTCGCAGTTGAAAGAGGAAATTAATTCTTTGTGTGAAAGTCTGTCGCTACGGATTAACAATAGCCGTTTTTTATTATGACCCGATAAAGAGCAGGTTCATGTGTTGTTGTTGTTTTTATGTTGTTTGATGATCCATATAGATCAATTCTGATAATAAAAAACGCCTAATATTGAAGAGGAAGTCGATAAAAAGATAAAACTCTTTAAAATACATTTAGTGAGAGATTTACTTATTTTAACCACACATTGTTTTGCACTATTCAAATTAAATTTAAAATATAATATAATATAATCTATTATTAAATTCCGAAGTTCTGCTATAATTTATCTCTTTTTTCTTTTTTATTTATTTTGCATATAATATAGTTTAAATGTACATAGTTTCCTTTTTCTTTTCTTTTGTAAATGCTAAATTTTGTAAAAAAAATTTTTAGATGCTCAAAATTCTAAAAGCAATAAATCTTATGGCCAGTTGTACAGTAGTGGTTCAGCCTCGGTTCAAGATTTTAACTCACCGATTTCGCCGGATTAACTAACTTTCAACGCTGGTTCAAGTATGTAATTGGTTATTATTACACACTTACACTTACACTTATTAGGCGTGTTTTTTTGCAAGCCCGGGGGGAATTGGTTGCAAAACGACAGCGGGGATTAGCGACGCCATGACAGTAAAAAACATGGAGTTTTCATACTAACTATCGATAACATGTATGCAATTCATGCCGGTAACACAGTTTTTCGGTGCGCTTAAGTTAAGCCCCGAGAATTCTCCGGGATTAGTTGTTGTTGCATTTAACATGTTAATTGTTTAGCATGCACGTCGTTTTTTTCATCCAATTCCCCCCGGGCTTGCAAAAAAACACAGCTATTAGGCGTGTTTTTTTGCAAGCCCGGGGGGAATTGGTTGAAAAAAACGACAGCGGGGATTAGCGACGCCATGACAGTAAAAAACATGGAGTTTTCATACAAACTATCGATAACATGTATGCAATTCATGCCGGTAACACAGTTTTTCGGTGCGCTTAAGTTAAACCCCGAGATTTCTCCGGGATTAGTTGTTGTTGCATTTAACATGTTAATTGTTTAGCACCGACGTCGTTTTTTTCATCCAATTCCCCCCGGGCTTGCAAAAAAACACGGCTATTATTACACATACTAGGCGTGTTTTTTTGCAAGCCCGGGGGGAATTGGTTGAAAAAAACGACAGCGGGGATTAGCGACGCCATGACAGTAAAAAACATGGAGTTTTCATACAAACTATCGATAACATGTATGCAATTCATGCCGGTAACACAGTTTTTCGGTGCGCTTAAGTTAAACCCCGAGAATTCTCCGGGATTAGTTGTTGTTGCATTTAACATGTTAATTGTTTAGCACCGACGTCGTTTTTTTCATCCAATTCCCCCCGGGCTTGCAAAAAAACACGGCGTGTTTTTTTGCAAGCCCGGGGGGAACTGGTTGAAAAAAACGACAGCGGGGATTAGCGACGCCATGACAGTAAAAAACATGGAGTTTTCATACAAACTATCGATAACATGTATGCAATTCATGCCGGTAACACAGTTTTTCGGTGCGCTTAAGTTAAACCCCGAGAATTCTCCGGGATTAGTTGTTGTTGCATTTAACATGTTAATTGTTTAGCACCGACGTCGTTTTTTTCATCCAATTCCCCCCGGGCTTGCAAAAAAACACGGCTACTAAACCACTGTTGAAACTCAATTAATCCGCCAAAAATCGGTGGATAAAAATTGCTGAACGACGGTTTAAATATTTGTACAAATGGCCCTTATGACCAGTTGTAACGGGTGATTTTTTAAGAGGTTTAGAACTTTTAAAAAAAAAAAAAACACAAAAAATTCGAAAAAATGAATGAAATATTTATTTGAATCGATAGTTTGAACCTTGCAATTTAATGTTTAAAGATAATTTCATGCAAATGTTGACCGCGGCTGCGTCTCAGGTAGCCCATCCGCTGAGTCCAATTTTGGCATACTCTTTCACACATATCGGCCGGTATCTCACGAATGAATGCATGGATGTTGGCTTCCAGTGCGTCAATCGAAGCGGGCTTGTCCCTATAGACATTAGCCTTGACATACCCCCACAAAAAATAGTCTAATGGTGTCAAATCGCACGATCTAGGCGGCCAATTGACCGGCCCGAAACGTGAAATTAACTGTTCACCAAACTCGCCTCGCAATTGCGCCATTGTTTCGCGTGCTGTGTGGCATGTGGCACCGTCTTGTTGAAACCACATATCATGCAAGTCAAGAACTTCCATTTCGGGCAAAAAAAAGTTTGTTATCATCGCTCGGTAGCGTTCACCATTGACAGTAACGCTGCGATTCGCATCATCTTTGAAGAAATATGGCCCAATAATGCCGCCGGCCCATAAACCGCACCAAACAGTGGCTTTTTCGGGATGCATTGGTAGCTGTTGCAATGCTTCTGGCTGATCTTCACTCCAAATGCGGCAATTGTGCTTATTTACGTACCCATTCAACCAAAAATGAGCCTCATCGAACCGAGCACGAATTTTGATAGTAAAATTCAATAATTTGCAAGCGTTGTTCATTTGTAAGACGATCCATGGTTAAATTGCAAACCAAACTGAAGCTGTTTGACAGTGACACAAGGTACTAAACACACGTCAGCTGTCAAAACCAGTGTTGCCAAAACCAAACCAGCTAAAAAATCACCCGTTATAATAGTGGTTCAGCATCGGTTCAAGATTTTAACTCACCGATTTCGACGGATTAACTAACCCTCAACGCTGGTTCAAGTATGTATGTTATGTAATTGGTTATTATCACACAGTTGAACAGTAAACTCACTGTTTAAACTCAATTAATCCGCCGAAATCGGTGGGTAAAAATTGCTGAACCACGGTTTAAATATTTGTACAAACTGGCCCTTAATGTGTCAATGTAAATTTGTATTTTATATATTAAATAATAAATGTAATTGTATATTAAATAATAAATTAAATGAAAATGAAAATGATTGGAAAAAAACACACCTATTGTCAATTTATTTTGTTTTCCTATAAATGGCCCGAAATTATAAGATCTATCAGCCGTATCTATAAAGAAATTTTAAAGCCATCGTTACTTAAGTGGAAATCGGGATATATAATCAATTTTTACATTTAAGCAACGTTACTTAAAGGCCTCTTAATTTAAACGCCATCCACCGCGTTTAGAGGTTAAATATATTTTTACATTTGAGAAGAATTGTTTTCTTGCATTTATTAAAGAAATATGTATAAATGTATGTATGTAATGTAGGTGGGTAGAGTTTTTAGCTGTTTGTTTTAGTTAAAGTAGGTATGAATAATAATTTTAAAAAAAGATTTGTGATTTCCTTTAATAAATTGAGTTGGAAATTAATATTTTTTATATATATTTATATCGAATGGCTGAAAAAAACAGAGAAATTTGTGAAAAGAATTCCATGCTTCTGCCAAATTTTATTTTGTTTGCACACCAGGTGTGTTTTTTTCCAATCCTGGACAGTATTGGTTGAAAAAACGACATCGGGGATAAGCGACACCATCACAGAAAAAACGTGGAGTTTTTCATACAAAATATCGATAACAAGTATGTACCTATATAAGAGATTTCTGGCTTTCCAAAAAGGTATAGCATGGCAATGTAAGTTTAACCGTTGTTTTTAAATATTTTTTTTTTTCCTTTTTAAGTCATTTTGCTTATAGAAAATTGCCCCTCCCTCCTAAACGTCTTAACACAACCTACTCACTCTGACTTTTTGGAACACCTTATACCAATCACACTGTATAGAAAACAGATACAGAATGTATATATTATACAATGGTTTTAATATAGTTGGAGTTAAGACAGTTTACGAAGTAGCATTTAAGAAAAGATGAAGATGGCTACTCCAAAAAAATAAGTTAAGTTAACATAAAATAAGTGAATATAGCACCAGGGGCTCATCAACATATAAAATTTTTCATACTTACCAGCAGCAATTTTTTTTGTTCCGTTAATATTCATAGCTGTATTGATCATATTTCCTATTTTAGTAAAGCTAGTCTGTCTTATAAATGTTCTTGGCGGGATAGGTGGTGGTGGGGGCTCAGGTTCAGGTGCAGGGCATTGTCTTCCCCATCTCCCCATATTGTAGTTGTTGCAGTTATAATAAATAATTTCAAGAAGACCGTTTTTTGTTCTGAAAATTTTCAAAAAATAAAAATTAAAACGCCTCCAGATAATAACAATACTGTTGTTGGAGTTTAGTTGATAAATATTTAAGCCTATAGTACGCTGCTGATGCGAAACGAAAAATCCCATACAAAAATGACACAACGAAATCATAAACGGAAAATTTCGTTCTGCTTTTCATTTTGCAGTACGCTGTTCGAAGAGCGAAATTCATAATTGTAACAGATTATTTGGAGAAGTCTCCGCTCCTTTTTCGCACTGAATTAATTATACAGACTATTTATTGTGTGCGAAAAAATGACATTTGAGTTTTATTTGTGTTTTTTTTTTGTTTATCATTTTCTTACATCATGGGTTTCTCTGATTTTTTGCGTTTATGTTTCTCCAAGGATATTTTCGGTTGTGTTTTCGCAAGCGTTTCGTTGTCTGTTTGGAGATCACAGAAAAATTTCGTTTCGCATCAGCAGCGTACTAGGCTTTATGGTAAGTTTAGAAAAATATAACAAACCTAATACATAAATTTTACTTAAGTTCTAGCAAGGGCCCTCATCATGTAAAAAGACCGAACGATGCAGATATGATAGAAATAGCAATGGTGGAAACGATATCGTCCGATCGTTTTCATTTTACGGTGATATGAACTTCTAGGCAGAACATGAAATGAAATGTCAACCTTTAAAAAGGTTTTTAAACTAACATTTCGATTATGGAATACGTAATACTGGATTCGCAATGATTCTCATAGCACAACGTTCTCTTTTTTTTTCATGACAAATTGGTAAAGAGAAAAGACAGCACTGCACTGCGAATCACTGAGGAATGAGGATCCAGTATTGCGGATTCCATAATCGACATGTAAAACTATTGTCAAGGCCAGAATCATTAAGTCCACGAAGTTAAGTTCATTTCAACTATATTTTTCAACACAAATTCAATATCATTTACTATACCCAATAACAACAAAATTGCCGCTCTTTGTACTAACTCCAAAATGTAAGGCAGTCAGTTTGAAAATATTCCTTGCGTTCGGTAAACTATCGGATAAGCTGTCCACGCATCCAAGAGATACTTTGGGTTGTTGTTGCATCAGCTGTTTTGTCACAAGAGATTACAACAACACAAACCTATCCGGATAGCTTTGGATTGATCCCCGAATGTGACCATTGTGTTGCTTTTTTTATTTCAGTTGTGTTCAAAATATGTAGAAACAAATCCCACATAATTAATAAACAGTTGAAATGAATTGGCAACATCATCAAGATTTCTAATCTTCATCCCTTGAACCTATTTTATAAAAAAAGATAATAGCTGCATTTTTTTATCCACATGATATGATCTGGATCAGATCCCCATAATAAAACAAACAGGATCACTGTGAGTGTGACAGCCAACTGAAATAAAAAAAAGCAACACAATATTTTCAAACTGACTGCCTTAAATTTTGGAGTTAGTACAAAGAGCGGCAATTTTGTGATTGCAAAAATGGTAAAATCGGTATGTATGGAACCTTATGCTATGTTTCACAAATCACAACTAACGAAAGACTAAATTTCACAAGTTAAGGATGTCACGAGTCTGACACTTTAAAATAGAGCAAAGAACAGATGAGGTGTTATCGTCTGAGTTCTGTGAAAGTTGGTCTTTCGTTAGTTGCGAACCTATAGCATAAGGCTATTTAAGTGGATTCTGACTTGAAATCGAGAATTGTCAGAAGAGTATTTTTACTTAAAATCGAAAAGCGAAATCCTCTCTTAAGCTATGGTCTGACGTCATTTTTACGCCATATTATGCGACTTTCCTCACATATCGTCTGAACACCCATTTTTGGGACAGTCCGCATATGCTCGCAAATGATTTGCGGACTATATGCGACACCCAGGTCGCATATAAGTTTGCGACTTTCTTGCATATCGTGTGAACACCCTCACATATAATTTGTGACAGTTTGCGGGCATGTGCAAGTTTGCGATGGGACGAAAACAGAACACTGTATATGCCTCACATTTGCGAGTATATCAGTGGTGGTAATTCTTCATTTTTCTAGTAGAAAAGGTCCTTAAAATAAATGAATGGTTCTAAAGTTCGACGGAACACAATCCGTTATTTCCCCTCATTTTTTATACACCTTATATAAAAAAAATTACTGACCAAAAAAATTAAATTTTGTCTGAGGTCACTAACCCGAAGGTCATAGTTATCACTAGGGCTGGGATTTCCATGCAAATGCATGTTTTTTGTCACTACATTTAGAAGCCTGAGACCAAATTATCATTACGAATCATAAAATTTCCTTTAAAATGGCATTTAATCGTTATTGCATATTTTGCATATTTTATACAAAATTCATATTTTCATAATAAATGCATAATGCATATTTTAAGTGCATATTTTCATATTTTTCGTAAGATGTCGAGTCGAAATCCTGGGTCTAATAAATAATGCATTATGTGCACCGACCCTATTCCAACTCGATATTTTGATCCTGAATGTAAACGTAGTAATAGTCGACAAAGTAAAAGCGTCCATTGAACCAAATACCCTTCTCACTTTCTTCGAACTGTTGATGGTTTGGAAAACTTCCAATTTGTCGAGCAACAATAACGAAAGCGTTTTTTATAATCTTACAATTGATGAAATTTGTTGTTTAAAATACGCTCTTCTTACTTCAGTTGATGTTTTTTTCTCTTTTCAAAGGCCAAACAGGCAAAGTTTTGTGTTTGAAAATTTTAAATAAAGTTTCATTATTTATGTGAACAAAATATATGAAAATATTATGTAAGTTTCAGTTACATTTTGAAAGATATGTATATATATATTGTTTCGTTTTAAATAAAAATATTTATTGTTATTTTGTTAACTTTTAATGTTATCTTATCTTTATTTCTGTTAAATAAAAGACTGAATTCTTTATAAATAAAAAATGTTAACAAATCTGTTACAAATTTGTTTGAGGAAAAATACGGCCAGAGAAAATCCCACTTTATATTAGCTGGGGGAAAATAAAACAGAGCTATTATTTCTTTTTTGTTATTCCTTTTTCGAGCAAGTATAACCACCCCAAATTCTTGTCGATATTTTGAATTTATTTCAAGACTTTTATAATCTAAATATGTATTCGAAAAGAGCTAGGTCAATATTTACAAACACATACCTACTTTAACCACAAAATTTCAATAAATTATGTAATGTCCACAAACCTGCATGTGATATCAAATGGGTGATATGCACAATTTGTTGCAAATCGTCTGAACACCTCACATAGATATAGACAACCCTTTGAGATCATTTTTGCGGACACATGATATGCGAGCACCATGATCGCAATGCATTTGCGACCTTTGGGACAGTTTTTGCATATCGTGTGAACACCTCTATAGGCAAGTTTCCGACAGTTGATATAGATATAGAATTTGCAACAAATTTGGGACTTTTGAGGAGTATTTTTGGCTAAGGAGTTAGGAACATTCTGATTGATAAAAGACAACAAAAAATTATAATGAAAAATGCACATTTCTTCAATATAAATTTAGGTTAACCACCAGGGGCTAATCCTGCTCTTATAATCTGATAAATATCATTTTGGTTATGTGTAAATGTGAAAACGTCTACCAAATATATATTATCGTTTAATTTTGCAACATAAAACCAAGAATTACATACATATATATTATATATACTTACATATGTTTTTTGGATGAAATCTCTATGCGTGAATTGTAGATTGAATGATGTCATGAGAATCAACTTTCTGGGTATAAATGAAATAATTAACTGAAAAAGTCGTAAATTTTGCATTCCCGAATTAAGAACTTGGTGTTATAAAATAAACAACAAATGAAAAACCATTTTAGAACCAATCCGCTCTGCATTATCTACACGTTCTGTGTAGAATGTTAAAACGTTCTTCAATCTATTTTTACTGGAGTAATTTTAGAACTACAAAAAGTCTTTTTGTTTTAATAAAGCGTCTTAGAGGTACAATGCATAATGTACGATATCAGCTTTAATTATAAACGCATTATAGCGAGTGCGTTTCTGTCTATGAACGCGAAAATGTTATTTATAAAACTTATGCAACGTTTAATATAGAAGTATTTATAAGCTAATCGCGTTTTTAAGTTGAATAATACATAAATATGTATTTAGGTAAATAGGTTCCTATAGTACGTTTAAGTATCGAAGTGGCACCCAAAAACTGAATTATCAATTATGTATTACTCTATTAAAAACACTTTAGTGAGATCGAAAAATTATTTCAATAAACCAGTAATTGTTAACACTAAAAACAACCCAAGATAGCTGAATAATTACAATAAAAAGAATACATTTGAAAATATAGACTAAAGGCAAAAAAGTAAAAATATTGCTTCCCTAAACTTTAAAGGAATTAGTTCATAAATTTTTAAGATTACTAGCCTTGGATGAAAAAAACGACGTCGGTGCTAAACAATTAACATGTTAAATGCAACAACAACTAATCCCGGAGAATTCTCGGGGTTTAACTTAAGCGCACCGAAAAACTGTGTTACCGGCATGAATGGCATACATGTTATCGATAGTTTGTATGAAAACTCCATGTTTTTTACTGTCATGGCGTCGCTAATCCCCGCTGTCGTTTTTTTCAACCAATTCCCCGCGGGCTTGCAAAAAAACACGCCTACTATGTCAATGTAAAATTTCACTTTCAAAATTGGGCAAAATTTTCACATTGGCTTTTTGTATATTGACAATATTAGCATTCAAAGAAGGTGTGAGCGGGTTTTAATGAAAAATTATCAAACTGATATATTAATTATTTCTATAAAATCCAAGCAAACATAGGTATATGATACATGTTTTCATAGTTCCATGACGAGAATCAAGATGATACAACCAATCTTAAATGGTTAAATATTACCAAATCCATTTGAAAACAATGATCTGTTAATAAAACTTGGAATAAATGTTTTGTTTGTCACCAGAATCCAAAAGTCCATACAAATATAAGTGGTGAAAAAAAATTCTGGTGAATACTGGGACTCATGGTTAAGATGTGTAAACTTCAATGTTCGTCCAAGTGCTAGAGTTTTGTTATTGAACGTACCTTATTAAAACGTTATGTATGACACGTAAGGTGTGACACGGAACGTATTACACGTAAGGCTAACGTTTTTAGTTTGGCCTACCGCCGGCATAGATGTTTACACATCAATATTCATTATAATGGAAAAAATGAGGTTATATTTATTTACGTTATTCAAACGATCTTACTTCTTTAAGCTTTGAACAATAAGAACAAGTATCCATAGGTACGTGCGATACAGATTTCCATTAAATTCTTGAATGACATTGTCTGTCCTTTGTCAATTTTATTGAAATCTATAATTGATGACCAGTTTTCACACTGTCATTCTAATTTTGGTTTAAATTTAAACCTCTACCTATAAATTATTATGCATCAAGTGGTTTAAAAATTTAAAATTAAATACTCTTATTGGTAAATCTGAAGTCATATTAGTATTTTTATCAAATAGACAAAAAATATTTTTCTTTTCACCTAGCTTAACTGAAACCAAAGAAAAATGATGAAGTTGAAGATCGCTGCACAAAAACATTTCTCTTTTCACCTAGCTGAACTGAAACCAAAGAAAAATGATGAAGTTGAGGATCGCTGCATCCGAAGCTTTTTTTTTCTTTAGACTTGCAGCTCTCAATAAGTATCAATGGTATTAAAAAAATAAATAATAAATAAATAAATAAAAAAGTAGATACACAGAAATATATTTTTTTCTTAAGTTTATATGGTGCTCATTTATAACATTTTTTATATCCTATATCTATTTTTACATTACATTAACTTTTTGTGGAGTCGATTTACATTTCAAGCTACAGTTGAGCCTTATAGAACTAAAACAAAAATATTTTCATATTAAGGAAAAAAGATATTTTTGCGTTTTTTTTATTTTTACCATTTTGTTATAATTTGTGGTTAGGCAAGAATAAAAGAGATCGCCTGTAGAGTTTGGAAAATCTAATTTGTGCATGTAATTTTTTTGTATCTACCATTCGTTGATCCGAAGTTATATAAGGGTCTAAACTTGCTTGTATTTCCTTTTAAGTTTCATGGTCAAAAAAGCTTAATAAAAAAAATAAAAAAAAATAAGGAACATCGCCCATAGAGACATTAATTAAAATTATTAATAATTTATGGTTGATGTTATACAATTTCAACATACATTTATTTAGTGGTGAACTTTCTTCGTAGTTGGTACGATAGTGAGTTATATAAATAGGGTCAGGTAGACCTCTTAGATTCCGCTTTGGAACATTAAAATTAACTCGAGACAAAAGGTTTAAAGCATCGATTTCACCATCAATAAGTTTAACAATAACAACAACACGTCTACTCTCTCTAGACTAGGTAGGTCAATAACCTTGAGCCTGTTATCATATGAAGGAAGATTCAATGGATTCTGCCATCCTAAACCTCTGAGAGCAAATTTCAAGAATCTTTTTTGAATCTATTAGATTCTGAATTTATGGCAAGTATAATAGGGAGACCACACCTGCGGCAAGCATATTCAATGATGGATCTAACAAATGAAATGAACAGTTGTTTGATAACGTAAGGATCAGAAAACTCACGTGATTCGCTTTTCATCCATCCTAATATTGAATTGGCCTTATTGCAAGTCATATTAATATGTTGCGTGAATTCAAGTTTTTTGTCAAACAAAACACCAAGTATAGACACTTCATTCACATTAAACAAATTAACGCCATTAAATTTGTACTCAAAAGACAGAACAGAAATTTTACGTGTAAAATTTATTATCTTACATTTGTCGATGTTTAAATACAAACATTTGCGTGCACACCAGTTATAGAAAGAATTTAGGTCAATTTGAAGCTTTTCACAGTCTTGACTCACACACTTTTTTAAAACAGAAGACGGTATTCCATCTGGACCAGATGTGTCATTATCGTCTAAATTAGATTAAAAAATTTGAATATCCTCAGTACTTATGTCAAAATTTATATCAGTCAAGTGAGATTATGATTTCAAATGACCAAATAATTGATCATTTTCGTCAGTATCATCACAGATTAGGTTATCACAGTTCGAATTGTTATCACAGTTGGAGTAGTAATCACAGATGTATGACTTTGAAAAAAATCAGAAAAAAGTTGCGTTATTATATGAGGATCATGGTCAGAGATATTATTATGCATATGGGAACCTGCAAGGACTTCTCACAAAGTGAAAAACATTTTCCCTTTATTATAAAATGAATATAGTACCTAATCATTTAAATTGTTTATCATATTGCATAATATGTTACATAAAGAATTAATGTAAGATACAATCCATTCTTTGGCTTTTTTTAAAAGAATCCTAAAGTAATATTATTAGAAATGTTTTTAAATAAAGTTTACATCATCTGCATGGATAAGCCATATCGAGTATTTTAAAACTGATGGAAGATCATTTATGAATAAGATAAATAGAATTGGGCCCAAATGGCTTCCTTGGGGAACTCCCGAGTTTACAATGAAACTTTTTGAATGATAGCTATTAAAGTTTACAGTATATGATCTGTAAGCAAGTACGATGTGAGCCAAGCGATGAATTTAATGTTAAAGTCAAGCTTATTAATTATTGGATACTTTCAAAATTAAAATAGTGTCAATCTCACGGTCTGAAAACATATTAAAAAAAATCATATAATGTTAGATTTCATTAAAATATTATGTTAGCATTAAAATTTGAGTTTGTTTATTTTCATAGCAAAATGGGGGAACTAGTCTCTCTACTTCATTGGGATCAAATCTCCCCTCATCTTCATCTTTATTCTACTTATTAATATAATCGTGATGTGATATGAATAATGTTTATTTGAACTTTTTTTCTTCAACCAAGCTCGATTATAGCTGGATGGATTAGTAATCCAGTCAATAAAGCCATAAAAACACCGTAATAAGGAAATAATCGCCGGAAAGCTGGATTTTGGTATATAACCTCCTCATGGTATTCTTATGAAACTGTCAAAAGTCCTCATTGATATGAGCGCCACTAACAATTTTACGGGGGGTTGAAGGCCCCCCAAAATGTTTTTTCAGGCATAACTCCCAAATGGTAAGTTGTACAGAAAATATGTCAAAGCCTAATTTGTAGCTTGTAAAATTTCCTTCCAAAAACATTAAAACCCTATTTTTCATAAAAATAATCGTTTCCGAAATAAACAAATTGGAATAATTAAGGGTCTTACTTTTCAATTATCAGCACTGTATTGAGTCAAAATTCAACAATATTGTGGAAAGGACTATTGGTGTAGTCGAAAAGCGATTTTGATGTTTGCATTTGTCACGAGTATTTCAATATGATCCACACGAATTGTAAATATGTGCTGTGGTTTCCATAATATTCGCAAACATTACCAAGTATCACGGGATGAGCCGGAAGTATTCAAAGATGAAATACCAGCAAACTGAACATCATAACGAACCATCCCATCATACTAGTGAAGCTATACTTATAAGGAACGAAATAATGAGGTCATTGTTAATACTTTCATATGAACATAATGTTAACTGAGCCATTTAATAAAAACAAATATGTTTACTTATTCAATAATTTATTTTCAATGTATATATTAAAAATGAAAGGCAACCAAAAACTTATTTAACAAAACATCTTTGATAGGCGGCCCTAAACTGTACAATTTTTTTTTAAGCGCTCCCAAAATTCTGTTGTCGACTCTGCAGCCCTCTTTGGCCTATTCGGGGATTTGTCAGGATTTTCCTTCATAACCGCTACCATCCTCGAAAATTGGTCACAATTAATTATTTTCTTCCTAAAAAAAATTTATTTATTAGAAAAAACATAAAAAATTTAAATATTCCCATTTTTACTCACATTATTCAGCTTTTCAAAATGACAAACGCAACAAATCAATTGCGGATGTAAAACTGACAATTTTGTATAGAGCTAATCGATTCGTTCGTTTATGAAAATGGCACACTAAGTTACCGACGGGGAATTTTTCCCTTCGTAAGTAGTATAATACAAATTGATAATTTTCGAATAATCATTCCCGCGAGGTTTATCAGAATAGGCCTGTATTCTATTCCCGCCTAGAAAAACGAGACCCTAGAAAGCTTTTATACAGATACTAACAAGGGGCTAGCAAGATTCACTATCGTTATTAGCAAGGCCCTCGTCACTTACATATGTGCCATTTTCCCTCGAGAGCTTCGATCCTGTGACTTCGCTTACGAGATACGATACGTTTACCACTGGGCTAATTCGCAATACAAAAGTAAAATTTTGATTATAGATAACGTCATACTTAAATTTTTCTAACCATTAGGTATACCTATACAGGCGGTATTCCACCCATAAATTTTTTACAAGCAAGTGTCTCACGTGTATTTGACAAATATATAAATTAATTCAAAAAATCTTTTTAGGGTACTAAGTCCAGCTAAACTATCACTGAACTAATAATGAGCCTATTTCCAATAATGTAATTTAAAAAAAAAAATGTTCCAGATACGCCTCCTTACCCCATAGTTGTGTGACTAGATATCAAACCCTCAAACAAGTAAAATACTCAATGTCTCACTAAATCACTTACCGCAAATTATGTCTATGTTATAGTCTGCTTTGCCATCGAGATTTATTGATTTATTTTATTTACATAGGTATTTAACTATGTTTTTTATCAATTTGTATTCTTATTTTGTATTCTATCGAAATATTGTTCCTTCAACGTTATTACACAATTTTTTAGCATTCTTCACCGTTAGCACCGTGACGCTATCTATTTCTCTTTGCACATTTTCACAATATCATTATAAATTGACATAAAGATGTGTATCTATCTATATAGTTTTGAATTATACTAGTAGTTTATTAAAAAAAGCACAGTTTTAAAAATAAGACCAAAAATAAAAAAAACATTTTCAATGTAATGTGCTTTATTTTCAAAACATAACAGGAAAAAAACGACAATCGACGATGCATAATAATATAGTTTGAGAACTTGACCGTTTCGCTTTAGCATCGAAACTGAAAACTTTTGGCGACCATGATTTGGTCACCTGTCGCCTTGTTGGCTTGTTGCTCTAGCCATTTCACGCACCGACCCGACGCGACACTTAGTGGTGGCTGACAACATTCAACATCACTTGAGTTGAAAACGAGAGACTAGGACTAGATAGCTTATTCGAATTGGATATTTAGTTCAATTCGCGTCGTATTAAAGCATAGCTAGTTGGTGGTGGTGGCCATATCGCAATGAAAATGAAGCCAATATAGTTTGTTGTTGTATACGCTCAAGGTAAGTTAAGGTAAACGACAATTATTGCGATTGTGAGCGAATCTTGTGGGAATGATCTGATGTGATGCACACCATTACGGCAACTATGAGTGCGCGCATTTTTTTTGCAAAAAAAATTGTCTAGATTCATATTATAGTGATAAACTTGCACCATTTGCACAGAGACTCAGGTCAATTGATTTTCACGATGATATTGAGACGTAAGGGGATATGAACCTCAAAAAGTTCACCGTTCTATCTAACTTTTAATTACCTATGCCTACATTTATATAATCTATTTTTGGCCTTAGATGGGTTCGGAGTTGGTAGTGTTTTTATAAAAATGTTTGATAGAACTTTCAATATTTTCAGAAGAAAAATGAGGAAAGCGAAATCTTGTTCTAATTGTTTTGTATGTGCACTACATATTTATTTCATCGAAACTTATGTTTGGTTAAACATACTTACAGTTGTGGCGAACTAACATTATAGCAATATATAGCATATCATCATATATCAAATATTTTATAAAATTTTGAAAGTTATATCGGTAGGAAAAAGAGCTGTACAGCAGGAATGAGTGATGCCATAATAAATCTTTGGAGTAATTAACAATTGTTATTCAATGGCATTGCAAATATGCTGAATTGTTCGAAAAAAACGATCTTTAACCCTTTAAAATATTTAGAAAAACATCAAACCACGAAAAAGTAGAAAGACAGAAAAGATCCCACAAAACTAGTGAAGCTCAGGACAAAAAAAGAAAACAATTTTTAAGTTCAAACGGTATTTGGAAGGAAGTTTTCGGCAAGGATCTTAATACACTTTCTGCACGGTTCATTAGAGAGCGGCTGACTAGACTAAGCTTTTTGGTAGATAACCCAAAAAAAAAACTTTCATTAAAAAAAGCGAAAGGCTAGGTTTGCTTTTGCATAGACAACATTAAGACTGGACAATCTCACAATGGAAGAAAATACCTACTCTGTAGTAGTGTTGGTTAAACATCGATAGTCTATCGATAGAATCGATAGTTTTTTACCATCGATACTATCGCCGATAGTTTAAAACTATCGAAAAAAAATGTAAAAAGAGGGTGAGATAATGATAAAAAAGAGATATCGACTTAAAAATAAAAATTTAAATAATTTGTTATTTACTAAACAAAACTTCAAAATTTTTGAAGACGATTTTATATATAATTTTATATAGGTTATGAACTTTATGGTCATAATTTTATAAAACAAGACTTTGTGTTCGCCATCAAAATGTGTTCTTGTAAATTAATTACCTCTTACATGTAAATGACTTCAGTTTTTTTATCAGTTAATAAAGTGGGCCAAATAATCTTTAGTATATTTTTTATTAACATCATCTAATGGAGTTGGGTAATTTTATAAATCTTCAATTTGTTGAGATTCAGATATTGGCTTTAAACGTATCTTTTTATTATTAATAATTTATTAATTTTAAGTATTATACAATTCTAAAAAAAAACTTCTTTTAAATATGAACTTTTTTGCAGAAAATATCTTCTTTAAAAAAAAAACCACCTTACTCATAAGTCATAACTGTGACAAGAATATAAAAGAATATCAAAGAATCGATTTTACTCTTGTTGAGATTTAGATATTGGCTTTTAACGTATCTTTTATTATTAATAATTTATTAATCTAAAGTATTAAGATTTCTTATAAAATAAAAAGAAAAAAGTAAATTCTTTTATTTATAAACTTTATTGAAGGATTTTTTTTTAAACCACCTTGTACTCATAACTGTGTTAAAAAAGAATATAAAACAAGATTCAAAGAATGTATTTTACTTTTTAGATAAAATGTCGAAAAAATGACTTCGGATTTTTCTTATATATGAATTATGAAGAGACGTAGAGCAAAACTCGTTTTTTCTAGATAATCTCTATACCCCCAAAAATATTTCGAAGGTAATTAATGCATAAGGTCTAAGTATCATTCAGAATCTCTTACTGGTAATCAGCCACCAAATCGTTCCAGTTGCACCCAATTTTAGTGCACTCCATGAAAATAAATATACAAGTACATACAGGGTGGCGCACGAATCGTGCTACAAAAATAAAACGTAATAACTTTTTTTCTGTGTGAGTAATCGGCTTATTTTTTTTTTATTTTGTAGGTTACTATTTAGATTTATAAAAATGGATGCTTGGGATACGGAGAAAAGAATTTGGATAGTGCAACGGTACCATGCTTTGCAGTCCGTCATTTCCGTCCAAAGGGAATTTAGGCGGGAGTTTGGCGGTAATCCCCCGAGTAGATGGACCATTATGAGGTTTGTAAACATGTTTGCCGAATCTGGAAGCATCGCACGAAGGCCGTACCATCGAGATGCCAATGTTCGGGTTCAGGATACAATCGCAGCAGTAGCATCTGCAATACAGGCCAATCCGAACGTTTCGACCCGAAACTTATCGGGGCAAATTGGAATTAGTAGACGGTCATTACAACGGATACTTCATGACGATTTAAACTTGTTTCCGTACAAAGTCCAAATTACTAGCAAGTTAAACCCTCAGGATTTGCCTGTTCGCCTGGAATTTTGCCAAAAAATGATATCAATGGCCGAAGAAGACAACACATTGATCAATTGTTTGTTCATGTCTGATGAGGCCCATTTTGATCTTAACGGCAATGTAAACAAGCAAAATTGCCGTATATGGAATGAGTCTAATCCAGAAATGCTCCATGAGACGGAACTGCACCCAGAACGAGTCACTGTGTGGTGCGCAGTTTCATCAAGGTGTATTGTCGGGCCGTACTTCTTTGAAGAAAACGGTGTAACCGTTACTGTCAATGGGGACCGTTATTTAAAGATGTTGAAGGAGTTTTTTTACCCAGAACTGCGCCGAAGACGTATACCATTCAACAGCGTTTGGTTTCAGCAAGATGGAGCAACTGCACATATAGCCAGACCAGTTATGGCGGAGCTAAACAAAAAATTCGCAAACAAATTAATTTCTAGGAACTCCACTCTTCGCTGGCCCCCAAGGTCACCTGACCTGACTGCACCAGACTTCTTTTTATGGGGTTGTGTCAAGCAAGAGGTGTATAAAACGAAGCCCAGGAATTTAACTGAATTAAAGCAGTCCATAACGACAATAATTAAGGCGATCCCAACTTCAACTCTTCAGGCCGCAATGAATAATTTTTTGACCAGGTGCCGCATATGCGTGGGACAGCGTGGAGGTCATTTGCGGTCTATAATCTTTAAAAACAACTAACTATTTAAAATAAAATTTAATTTTCTAACCAATAAAAAAAAAATAAATGAAATACATCGATTAAAAAAAAAGTTATTTGAATTTCTTATTGTACCACAATTGGTGCGCCACCCTGTATGTACCTACACTTATATATGAAAAATGTATCCTTGTATAAAGCCTAGTACGCTGCTGATGCGAAACGAAATTTTTCTGTGATCTCCAAACAGAACGAAACGCTTGCGAAAACACAACGAAAAATATCCTTGGAGAGTTTCACTCATTCCAAAAACAAAATCAAACATAAACGCAAAAAATCAGAGAAACCCATGATGTAAGAAAATGGTAAACAAAAAAAAACACAAATAAAACTCAAATGTCATTTTTTCGCACACAATAAATAGTCTGTATAATTAATTCAGTGCGAAAAAGGAGCGGAGACTTCTCCAAATAATCTGCTACAATTAAAAATTTCGCTCTTCGAACAGCGTACTGGAAAACGAAAAGCTGAACGAAATTTTCCGTTTATGATTTCGTTGTATCATTTTTGTATGGGATTTTTCGTTTCGCATCAGCAGCGTACTAGGCTTAACCCATGATGTAAGAAAATGATAAACAAAAACAAACACAAATAAAACTCAAATGTCATTTTTTCGCACACAATAAATAGTCTGTATAATTAATTCAGTGCGAAAAAGGAGCGGAGACTTCTCCAAATAATCTGCTACAATTATAAATTTCGCTCTTCGAACAGCGTACTTCAAAACGAAAAGCAAAACGAAATTTTCCGTTTCTGATTTCGTTGTGTCATTTTTGTATGGGATTTTTCGTTTCGCATCAGCAGCGTACTAGGCTTAAAAAATAAAATAAGAAGCTATACAAATTGGCAATAATTATTAAACCATTTTACTTTAGGCGTGTTTTTTTGCAAGCCCGGGGGGAATTGGTTGAAAAAACGACAGCGGGGATTAGCAACGCCATGACAGTAAAAAACATGGAGTTTTCATACAAACTGTCGATAACAGCCGTGTTTTTTGCAAGCCCGGGGGGAGTTGGATGAAAAAAACGACGTCGATGCTAAACAATTAACATGTTAAATGCAACAACAACTAATCCCGGAGAATTCTCCGGGCGTAACTTAAGCGCACCGAAAAACTGTGTTACCGGCATGAATTGCATACATGTTATCGATAGTTTGTATGAAAACTCCATGTTTTTTGCTGTCATGGCGTCGCTAATCCCCGCTGTCGTTTTTTTCAACCAATTCCCCCCGGGCTTGCAAAAAAACACGCCTAATGCAACAACTAATCCCAGAGCATTCTCGGGGTTAAACTTAAGCGCACAGAAAAACTGTGTTACCGGCATGAATTACATACATGTTATCGATAGTTTGTATGAAAACTCATGTTTTTTACTGTCATGGCGTCGCTAATCCTTCATGATGGCAAAAATTAAGAAAATTGAAAAGTTTTTGGAGTATATCTCGCCAACGGTAAATCGTGAGATGAATGATACCTTTTTGGAATCAGATCAGCATTTAATGCTTGGATTCGATCCGGCGTGGAATCAGCATTTAATGCTTGGATTCGATCCGGCGTGACGTTGATAAAGAAAAAGATTTAAAAAAAAATAATGTTAGATCGAGAGCGGTTCTGAATTCTGGGTTTCAAGTCAAGAATTTGCATCTTCCTTATTTTAGTTTATAATAATTAATTCTGGTAGAACAAGCTCCTGGTAACTCGCTCCAAATTACCATTGACCATACATTTTTCTTTGCCTTTATTAGCTACTGGTGTTGAGTAGGGCATTTTGTGAACAAATAAGCAATTAAAAAAATGTTTAATCCTCTTAGCCAATTACATTTTTGAAAATTTTGTGTACACATCTTTTCATATGTATCCCTCTTATGAAACCTTTAATCTAGTTTTGAACAGAAAACTTTACCTAACGAATGATCTTATTTTATTTTGAAACGTTTTATTTAAAAAAATAAATAATAATAATACATCACTATAAAATTTTTTTAAATTCAATAATCTTCGCTTTTTTAGAACGTGGCGATTTAATCACTTCAGAAAAAATGTTGGCCTATGAGCGATATCTTGGGAGAATCCCAGATTCCCGGGATTGAAAATATGGCAGAGATGGCGATCTCTGATCCGAAGGATTCACATATCAATAGTTAAGAGACTGAATTCTTTGCTTGTAATCAATATTTAAAGTAATAATTGTTCATTAATTAAAAAAAAAAGCAAGAAAAACCTCTCAGATATTTGATTATTTATCCGAAAACTATGCATCGGATTACCAGTGAGATTGAAAGAAACGAGTGAACTTAACTGTATCCTTAATTTCGCATCCTTTTTGAAAAATGATTCTATCTTTGAAATTATCTAGAGGTTCAATTGCATGTGCAAAAAACGTCTCCAGTACCATTAGCTGATCATACAGTTCTCTCCAATCAACTCTAATCGTAAGCGCACACGTTTCCAATAGCCAAAAGAATGTCAGTTGTAAATTACGCTTAAGTTCGTTAGCCTGTATTTCGTTGAGTTCCGAGGCTTTGCCAATGAGAAGCCAACAATCAAAGTTAGAGATTTTAAGTTGTATCCCCCTCTTCGCTTCCATTGCATTAGTTTCCGAAACGTTACAAACACTTTCCTGTTGACTCTGCTCCATTTCTTCATCCTCACTAAGGTCAGCAAATAGATTTACTCTTTCCAAATGGCGCCTAGGTTTTTCAAGAGTAATATCTCCTGGCTCCATGTTGTCTTCGTCAAACAAATTTAAGTTGTTGTTATACCCTTCTGAGTATTCTTTCTTGATGTTGATAATTGTTTCTTTTTCAATCTCTTCAACTTCTTTTTTGCGGATATTGTACAAGGAATTTTTTGCATAACGCTCCAGACACGGCTTAAAAATAGTGTCGGCTGGTTTGTCAGCTTCTAGTTTGACTTCCCAGGGTTTCTTATCGTCGATCAAATTAACTTTCTGAGGATTTCTGTTCAGGTATACCAAAAACGGATTTCGAAAAATTCCAACAAAATTTTGTTTTGATGTACATGCAACTCGAACTACGCTCAAATTTCTATCGCATTTGGCAAAGGTTTCTTTTAATTTTGTAGGCCTTAAAAATGGCATAAGAGAACGTTTTGAGTGGTCCACATTTAAAAGTTTCGGGATTGTTTCGTTGATTCTCGGATCTAGTTTTAGACGCTTTAAATAATTATGACATGGTGTCAAAGAAGGTGTAAAATTTAATGCTTCCAAATCTTTATCATCTCTGTCGCCAACGTTGAGAAAATGTTGGAAAACAGAGCTCATATTCGCCTGCCTTTTCTCCATATCTTTTGACAAATCTTTTTTAACGTTTTGGGAAAGTTCTTCTAAATTCTGCAGATATAATTCTCGCGGTGGAATTTGTTTGAACTGCTTACAAACAGATAAATTATTGTTACAGATAATTATTTTTCTCAATTCTATATATTCCACCCAATCATCCCACACAAATAGTTCATCATAAGTTAAATTCATTGTGCCCAGTTCTAAATTGATTCTCCGAGCTGAACGCGATATTTGTTTTTCCTTGCGTCCATCGATTCCAAATAAGAGCTTCAAAGCAAAAATAATATATGCCATGGCACGACTTTCATAGCAAGGTGTAAACGGTCGGCTATTCCAGTCCATTTTAGGTTGATGAAGATTTATCAATCGTTCAATAAAGGTATTAATTTCCTCCGGTAGACACATCTCCATTGTGTATCGCTGAACAAGTTTCAAAATATCTGGTGTTTTAAGGTAGTTTAAGTGAATTGCCTTGCATAATTGAGCACAATGTTCACGCAATTGGGTCGCAGCAAATTCTGTGCCCTTGATATTCAATCGAAAGGACTGTAAAGAATTTTTACATGCTTCGCTTGTGTTTGGAGGAAAAAATCGCTCTAAATTGAAAGTTGAAATGTGACCTTCAGAAATAAATCTTAATAAATCAGTTAGTTGAATTTCATCTTCTATCAAGTTTAGGGCAACTGCCAGGATAGAATACACTAATTTCATATTAAGTTCTTTATTACGATCAGTATATTTAAGTTCAACAGCTTTAGCGCTCATATTGTGACATTTAAGTGAACTATTGAAATCTTTTTCGTGTTTCTTTAAGTGAGATAAAGGCATCTTTTTTTTTAACTGTTTTTTCGCGCTGGATGAGAATTTCAATTGAATTGCGCAGTTACTCGGTGCTGATTCAGATGAATTGAAGCTGGTGTCACCCAATGATGAATGCGACATAAATGATTGCGATAGCATGGATTGGGTTTGAGACATGGATGCTTCGTACTGCGATTTATCAAATTTTTTCTAGAAAAAATAAAAGAGATCAATGTTTTAATTAAAACGGAAGTTAAAAGGGATTATAAAGTTGAAACAATTATTAGAGCTCACTCCGATTTTAATTGAAATAAAATGAACGACTGGGTTTGTTTGTTTGTTTAGTTTTATGTAGCAACCAGTGCCATTCGCACATGGGTCTCACATTCTTGCTCTAATCACTCTGATGTTTGAAAGCCTAAGTATAAACCCTAAGAATTGAATTGTTAAGAAGTGTGTGTTTTCAAAATTTTTCCTAGTGATGTGAAAGCTTTATCTACTTTGAATATATTTAAATCAAAAATTGTCATGCATCTAAAAAACAACAGTATTTAAGACTAAATTAAATTATAATTAAGAGTTTTTTGAAAAGTAATAAATAAATAACAATTACAATTTTAAAAGAAATCAATTAGTTTTGGGAATCTATAATATATTTTATGTCACATGCCAAAGCCATAGTTTAGTTTAATTTTGTTTAGTTAAGGAAATAATTATGTTAGTACATTATTGCATTAGCTTGGCTAAATCTATCCCTCTTTAAGCTCTCACAGGCTATCCGTACCATAAAAAGACGACATGTTTTGGATTGTGTATGTAGAAGAGATAGTTAAGGCAAAAATATGAGGTATAAACGAAATGAATTTTTGGATTATTACCAAAGTTATGGCGGTTTATTTACACACATCGAAATTTAACTTTTTCATCACTATAAATGTAGGGTGATTTGCGTAAGATGAATCACAACTTATTTTTTTTAGATTATGGTTTATAAATATTTTGGCCTATATCTTTCAAACTCCTCAACAGGAAAAAAATAAGTGTGATCTTCATTGGCACTTTAATAATGTTCAATCCAACCCATCTACAATCAGATAAGTTTCCAGTTTACTTTCGAACATAGCACCCAAAAAATCTCGAACCTATCCATTCTAATTTTTTCAAATGTGATTTTTGAATCTCCATTTCGGCTGTAAGCTTGTGTAGTTGAATTATAAGCTTTATATTGGCACCAAAATAATAACTGATTTCGCTTTTTACGTGCTGAAACCTTAAAATTTTCAATGATCGTTATAACTGGACATCTATAACTGGGGCCTTAATTAAATTAAAATGTGTTTCCAGTTATACATATACAAAATGTATATCACCATTAATCAAACACAACAATAACAGTTAATCCCATAAATATGATAATTTACTACCTACCTCTCAGCTAACAACTATCTACCCGTGGTAGAACTCATTTTGAAATTGATTTGTTTTTTGAGAACAGAGCACAAAAAGAGATTCCACAACCTTTGGGCTTGTAAGAATAAATGTCACTTTCACTACTTCCAACTAGCAGAAAAAATATATCAAGTCGTTATGAAAGTAGGAAATTAAATCTCAACAATTCAATTTTCAAGTGAACCCGCGATATTAAAATTTCGAAAAAAGAACTTTCAAATGGACAGGCACCCGAGAGTAACTCTCGTATTGCACGAGGAGCGAAAAATTTCTCTACGGGTTTCTCTAAAGATTCAAACAAATAAAAAAAAGAAAAAGTAACCTACAATACTATAAATACCTACTCAAATTCATAAATCTATTCCCAAAAGTTAAATTAAGTAAGAAAACCCGAAAGATCTGTGAAATAAAAAGCTGTAAAGATTTGCTTTCACTTGTTATAATAGCAATGTTTTGATGTGTTTATTTTACAATTACTAAGGGAGGTTTGCTGATACTACACATAAGATTTAAGTTGAACTTAATTTCTTAAGTATAACTTTATTATATGGAAAAAGTACCCCTTAAGAATTTAAGTTCAACTTAAATCGTTTTGTAGTATCAGAAAACGGGGCTAAGTGAGAGTAGATAGATCAGTTTGCATTCAATTTTACATAAAGCTAAAATATCCACTAACTATAATAACTAAAATAATGTCGTTTTCCGTTGGTCACTCCTAGCACTTCTTTATTGCAAAATCCTAACCTTGGGTGTTCGGAGTCATGTTTAAGAATCATTTTTTCTTTGGATTTCATAAAGGAGTGCACTCTCCTAAACACACATATAAATATAGGGTTGTTTTCGCTTCAAGAAACCCTCGAAAGACAGAAAGAAAGAAAGAAAAATAATACCTTCAAGGCAAAATGAATGACATATTCAGGTGAAAAATATTAATGTCTTTGTTGCCCAGATCACTGGAATCATGGAAGTTGAAATCTTCTTTTGGATAAGAGAACATATACAAAGGAAGTTAGGGATGGTTTCTTCCCCTACTCGTACAAAAAAGCTTATGTTAAAACTGAGACAGCCAGAGCTTGCAGAAAATATTTTTTTGAGACCGCAAATAAAAAGATTTTATCTTAATATAAAAGCTTTTCTTTAAACAATCAAAATTATAAAAAGAAAGATTCGAATTTATACAGCCGCTTTTTTATGATAAATCTGATATACAAAACTTTGAATTAAATACAATTATCCTTCAGATATCTATTAAGCCAACGTCAAACCGGCTTAACAATAGTACGCCAGTATGTGGTAGCGTTGTGATGTGATTCTTTAATTATGATAAGACAAATAATATGTATGTCTGCAAACTTACCATCTCTCTTCTCCATCGCCGAGATGCAGATGTAAATGATTGATTTTCTTTCTTCTCACGTCTGGCTTTATGGCGTTCTTTGGCATGATTGTAGAGAATAGCAGCATCTCTGTCAAGAAATCAAAGTTTATAAATCAAAAACTTACAAGTAATAGGTTGGCTAACTTTTCTTCATAGCGTATTCCCAATTTGGGCAGTTCAGGATGATGTCGACTAAAAAACGCCACTTCTCTGTTCCTTAAAAATGCTGCCCATATTTGGAACACCATTAGTTTTAGATCGTCTTTAGCTCCCAGCTCAATAAGTTCTTCGACCATACCGCGCAGAATGTAATTGTAGCATTCCCAAGAAGTAAGATCCACTGAAAAAGTGTTATTATAATGATTACCGATAAGTTTACACATTTTAGAAATAATCTAACGTTTGTCCGTCTTGTTGGTATTGTCAGTTAATTTGATTTTCTTTTTTGTGTGTTTAGCATCGAAATCCTCATCCATATCGACCTCGAATACCCGTACTTGTTCAGATTTAGTGCCGCATTCATTGCAATAGTAATATCCTTCTTTGAGACGGAAATCTTTTTCGCCGCAAACGGCACAGGTTAAATTTGGTTGTTGATTCATTGTTTTGCTAATAATAAAACTAAAAACGCGAAATACAAAGATGTCGGGAACTGGGTAGTAACACACTATACTGAATTATAAATATTGGAATCCTCGGCTGTCATTCTGGTTTGCCAACAAGCTAAACAAAATTCCGGGCAGTGGGTAATTCATATTTTGCACTAGTGTTCCATGTTTTAACGCACACTAGTGCAAAAATATGAATTCACAACTGCATAAAAATTGTTGTTGCAATTCACATCTATTCATCGACACGAGATGAATTTACAAAAACAACAATGTAAACAAATGGGTTTTTGGGGATGGAACGTACGAAAGTTTCCAATCTTTATAATTCAGTATCTTTGATTGCAAAAACAATTTATGCAGTGGGGAATTCATATTTTTGCACTAGTGTGCGTTAAATAATGGACAATAGTGCAAAAATATGAATTCACCACCATCCGCATTTTGTTCAGTTTGTATTCAAACCAGAATGACAGCCAATGATTTCAATCTTTCATAATCTCTGATATACACCTACCATGGACATATATATGGCACGAACAAAACATAACAACCGGACTCATGAGTCTACTTTGTTGTTGTTTCAATGTGTGAAATGTTGAAATTGTTGTTGTTTCAATGTATTTTGAGGCGCCTCAAAGTTTCAAATGTAAACACGATGGCACTCACCAGTCCGGACTCAATCTTCCCAACCTAAACAGGGTCTAAATCATGTCGATTATGGAATACGCAATAAATTCGCAGTGATTTTAACTACAGTATTCTCTTTTATTTTTTTGACAAATGAATGCACTGCAAATCACTAACAGCCAAATTAATAAAAAACGCTTATTCCACCTTTATTCCACGACTTAACTAAACCAGGGAATAAGAGTTAAGCTATGGGTTAAAAATTTCCATGAATAAAACCAAAATGTTCGTGGAATAGAAAGTTGACGTCTACCAGAAATCCCTTAAGAAAATCTACTACAGTAAATAAGTCTCCTTTCACACAAGGAAACTGAGTTTCCAGCAACTTTCAGTTTATAGGTGAGAAGGTCAAGAAGAAAGAGGGGAAATTGAAATCTCCCCTGTCAACGATTTGAGGAGATTTTTTTGACATTTCTCTTCACATACACAGTAGTGTGTGTTCAACCAAGCTACTTTAAAAAGAAACTAGAAAATTTCCACGATTTTGTTTCTTCGTGTGAAAGATACAAGAGATTTTTAAGGAAATTAAAATAAAACGTCAAAAGAATCTCCAGCAACTAGTTTCCTCATGTGAAAGGGGACTAAGATGCCTGTTTGGTAACTTGAAATTTTCCCCAAGTTGGGTATTTTTCGTATGGGTTCTGACTGCAAATTGCATTGTATATAAATTCTATAGTACTACCATGATGTGGAAGTTTTAGGGCGACACCTAGTGAGTACGCCGACGTGAGCTCTTTGGAGAAAATACTTCGTGGTGTCAAACTGTTGGAGAGTTCGAGGAAAAAAAAAAAAACAATTTTGTATAGAATATAATAACAAAAAGGAAATGGGAATAATACTATACAACGAGAACATTGTATACAAATTTGCCAGTTGTACAAATATTTAAACCGTGGTTCAACAATTTTTATCCACCAATTGCGGCGGATTAATTGAGTTTCAACAGTGGTTTACTGTTCAAGTGTGTGATAATAACCAATTACATACTTGAACCACCGTTGAACTTTAGTTAATCCCACGAAATCGGTAAGTTAAAATCTTGAACCGAGGCTGAACCACTATTATACAACTGGCCATAAGAGTTCAAGGGGGACAAGAAATTTTGTGCTTTGATAATAAATCCTCGCGTTCGGGGATCTATCCAATGGGTGTCAACCTATCCCAAAAATTTTCGGATACGTTTGGTTGTTGTTGCATCAGCTGTTTTGTCACAAGGGATTACAACAACACAAACCTATCCGGATAGCTTTGGATTGATCCCCGAACGCGACCAATGTATGTGGGTACATAATATGAGCTGTGTATTTTTTTTTGTTTATAAATACGTTGCGGGGATAGACAAAATTTTAATGAATGAACAAATTATGAATGAATAAAATAATTTTAAAATAGCTAATACTGGTGGGAAGGAGATTGGAATTCTAAAGACGGTGGAGTGTGTGGAATAAAAAACCATAACCTTGGCAAATTGGCTTCACATCGGGAAAAAATTGTAAAAAATGTAGGTTTGTGGTAGGTATTTTTCATTCAAAATAATTATTGCAAAGGTCCCCTTATGGTTGGTTTGGTTGGCTGATAACTTTTGTTGTTATAATCGGATCGTTAAGGTTGAGGCCTTAAAATTTAAGTAGAATATCAGGCTACATTTGTTTTACAAAATCATTGCGGAGTAACATAAAAATATGTGTGAAAAACGTAATTAATTTAAAATTTAGTGGAAACAAAAATTTAATTGAAAAAAATAATTTCATGCACGTGTAATTGACCCTTTTAAGAAATCTTATGAGCGGGTAGAGTACATTTTGTAGGTAATTTTATTCAATAGTATAGTAGAAAAGAATCGATTTTGTTGGTTTGGTAGACTTATAACTTCTGTTCTATTAATCGGATCTGTAACATTAAGATCTTAAGATAAAGGTAAAATGTCAGGCTAACTTATTGAGTTTAAAATCATTAGCTGTGTTTTATTTTCCCCAAGATCCGAACCAGATTGGATTTGCTTACAAAAATACATGTATTACAAAAACAACACAAGATCCAACTTTGTTTTGAATTTGGATTTCCAAATCCATTTTGAACACACACCCTTAATTTGTAAATGTCGTCAGTAGTGTAAAGAAAAAAGACAAAGGGTGTATACGAATAAAAAAAAAAAAAGGAAAAAAAGAGTTGGGTATATAACAAGTTGTCACTGAGATCCTGGATTGTTTTATTTTCATGATCTGATCTGGATTGGATCTGGGGGAAAATAAAACGCAGCTATTGTTTTTATTGTTTAGGTACCTATTTATTTATAAATTCAAAATTTATTGAAAACAAAATTATTTAATACAAAAAATGCATCGGTACTTATGTGGTGGTACCTAACCTACATAAGACAAATTATCAGGTTTAAGGTAACTAGAATTGCAAGTGAACTCATTAATTCCGGCAAATCGGTTTAAGACTTATGTATATAACTTGAGCTCTAATGGTTAGATTTTGTACGGTTAAAATAAAAGCTAAATTATTAAACTATTTTATTATACATTTATAAAGGTACTATCACAATTACAATATAATATAATTACTAAGTTAGCTTAGCATCTGATACATTTTTGTGACTCACAAAAAGTAAAATTTTAATAGTGGGGAATGTTTTCTGGTATTTGCGTTAAAATAAAAATGTAAAGTATTTAAACAGATAAAGTACCTACCTAAAAATATTTATAAAAAATCTTATTTTTCTCGCGTGTTATGTTAGGCTTCCTTTTGGTAAAAAAAATACAACAAAATAAAATACTTATAATATGTAATTGGCAGAATTATTCTTTTAATTTTCGAAAATAGTTCAACTAATTTCAATCAATTTTGTATGATTTAAAAAGTTTTAATAGTATTATAGCTAGGTATATTTTCATAAAATATTTTTTTTAGTTTTTAAAAACGTTTAAACATTTTTTTGAAAATTTAATACTTCAAAAACCAGCCATTGTTAGACATTAAACATTTTTTTGAAAATTTAATACTTCAAAAACCAGCCATTGTTAGACTGCGCAGAAAGCAGTTTTTAATATTATCTAGAAGATTTAAGAAAAAAAAAAATGATTCTTATAACCAAAAATAATGGAACCTACCATACAAGCCTAACCACAATAAAATTCACTCGATTAAACCAGATTTAAACTTGTAAATACATTGAATTTAAATTAATTTACATTCGAATTTAAGTTATCACGTGGATTAATTGATTGAATAATATGGAGTAGAAAGCAGTTAAAAAAATCGTATTTTTCTCGAAAACGAATCCTAAGATCTTGATAAAAAAAAATTAAATTTTTGCGAGCTACTATTAGTACGATGTACCAACAGAAACAAATTGAAAAGTTAAAGGCATCATCCATTAAGAGTACCTACCACTCATTGGGCCATTTTTTGATTTTCGGCTAGGTATATACATACATACCTAACTCATCATCTATAATAAACGGATTTAAACTATTTTTTTTAAAGAAGTTTTTTAAGTCTAAATATTAGTATAAAGGTTCCCCCACACCAACGCGAATTTTCGGTGGCGACGACGAAAACAATAAAAACAACGTGTTGTTTTCATTGACAACCACATGTTGTTTTCGTCGTCGCCACCGAAAATTCGCGTTATCTTAAATCAAAATTTTTCAAAAAACAAGTTTTGTATTAAAAAAATTAAAAATTATTTTTTGAAAATTCGATAATTCAAAAACGGTTAAATGACTTGTTTGCGAATTAAATTTGTATGTTTTGTATCAGCAAACAGGTCTAATAATGTTTGTACAATTTTTTTTTTATTTTTTAGAGAACAAAAAATAACGTATTTATGAAAGGATTACTAAATATTTGCAGCTAAATTATTATGTAGGTATGTACTTAACTTAGCACTATCTAATAATTTATAAAAATAAATAGGTAGGTACATAATTATTTTCAAATTTTTAAACAAAAAAGTGTAAAGCCCTTAATCTAATAAAGTAGATACCTACCTATTAATTAAATTAAATTTATTAAAATTAAATTAAAATTATTTAGTTATTTACATTGATATCTTATTTAAAAAATAGGTTATTATTTTGAAGAAATTAGTTAGGTAGGTACCTACCTGTTTGCCAGGAGTAGGTATTAGCAGGGAACGGGTCGTTATTCTGTATTTAAAAATTCTTTATGACCAAAATTCTGTAAATGGATTGAAAATTCTGTATATGAACGTAATTCTGTATTTCATTATTCTGTAAATTTATTATTTTGAAATTATGGAATTTTGTATTTATAGAATTTTGGAAACTATGGTTTTTTTTTTTAATTACAGAATTTTTAACTGTATTGAAAATTACTGAAAATTTACTTTTGGTTTTTAATAAATCAATTGTTTTCACGTCAAACTCAAAATTACCGTTCCCACAAGGTACCTACATACGTGTAAGCTGTGTTGTAATTTAACTATAAATTCAGAAGATAAACAACAAGAAATACAGGCGAAATCAACTTAAAAATTTTTTATATAAAAAAAAATCATTACATTATTTATATAATTTTGTTTAAAACCTCCAAATGCGACTCTAAAGTAAATTACGAAACAAACATTTTCAAAAATTAGGTTGTAAATTATGTTAAAAAATTTAACATATTTGAACATCGAGCTATCAAACGGAAATAGAAAAAAACCAAAAATCCATAATGTAATCCATATCACAGTGAATTCTGAAATTTTAATCAGATGTGAAAAAGAATTACCAACTTGGGATGAACACACTTTTCTATGTTGAAATAAATTAATTTTGACTCTAATGAAAGCTTTGTAGGTACATATGTACTAGAGCCTACGATTCAGTCCGTGTGTTTGAAAAACACGGGTACATGGACTCCGTGTAATTATTACACGCAAATAAAAATCCGTTCTCTTAGAACACGTGTATTTATTTGCTTAATATCCGTGTATCATTGACAACCACATGTTGTTTTTGTTGTTTTCGTCGTCGCCACCGAAAATTCGAGTTATCTTAAATCAAAATTTTTCAAAAAACAAGTTTTGTATTAAAAAAAATTAAAAATTATTTTTTGAAAATTCGATAATTCAAAAACGGTTAAATGACTTGTTTGCGAATTAAATTTGTATGTTTTGTATCAGCAAACAGGTCTAATAATGTTTGTACAATTTTTTTTTTATTTTTTAGAGAACAAAAAATAACGTATTTATGAAAGGATTACTAAATATTTGCAGCTAAATTATTATGTAGGTATGTACTTAACTTAGCACTATCTAATAATTTATAAAAATAAATAGGTAGGTACATAATTATTTTCAAATTTTTAAACAAAAAAGTGTAAAGCCCTTAATCTAATAAAGTAGATACCTACCTATTAATTAAATTAAATTTATTAAAATTAAATTAAAATTATTTAGTTATTTACATTGATATCTTATTTAAAAAATAGGTTATTATTTTGAAGAAATTAGTTAGGTAGGTACCTACCTGTTTGCCAGGAGTAGGTATTAGCAGGGAACGGGTCGTTATTCTGTATTTAAAAATTCTTTATGACCAAAATTCTGTAAATGGATTGAAAATTCTGTATATGAACGTAATTCTGTATTTCATTATTCTGTAAATTTATTATTTTGAAATTATGGAATTTTGTATTTATAGAATTTTGGAAACTATGGTTTTTTTTTTTTAATTACAGAATTTTTAACTGTATTGAAAATTACTGAAAATTTACTTTTGGTTTTTAATAAATCAATTGTTTTCACGTCAAACTCAAAATTACCGTTCCCACAAGGTACCTACATACGTGTAAGCTGTGTTGTAATTTAACTATAAATTCAGAAGATAAACAACAAGAAATACAGGCGAAATCAACTTAAAAATTTTTTATATAAAAAAAAATCATTACATTATTTATATAATTTTGTTTAAAACCTCCAAATGCGACTCTAAAGTAAATTACGAAACAAACATTTTCAAAAATTAGGTTGTAAATTATGTTAAAAAATTTAACATATTTGAACATCGAGCTATCAAACGGAAATAGAAAAAAACCAAAAATCCATAATGTAATCCATATCACAGTGAATTCTGAAATTTTAATCAGCTGTGAAAAAGAATTACCAACTTGGGATGAACACACTTTTCTAGGTTGAAATAAATTAATTTTGACTGTAATGAAAGCTTTGTAGGTACATATGTACTAGAGCCTACGATTCAGTCCGTGTGTTTGAAAAACACGGGTACATGGACTCCGTGTAATTATTACACGCAAATAAAAATCCGTTCTCTTAGAACACGTGTATTTATTTGCTTAATATCCGTGTATCCGGATATTAAGCATACACGGATCTTTATTACACGGATTCTTAATACACGGAATGGTTTTTGATTTTTATCTTTTCAAGGGGTGGGACAAGCTCAAAATTTTGAGGGATAATGGATATTATAGATTTTTATTTTTGGTGATTTTCCAAAAAAAAAATCGATTTTTAAAGAAAAAATTAAATAATTCTAAATTTAAATCCACTGACAGATTCGACTACCAAGTCGTTGTCGTATTTTTATCAAAAAAATCCTATAAATTTGGCCCTCTCCAGTGATGATTGAATTATTTAAAATACACTGATCTTCGGATACACGGACGCACGGATGCACCGCGGATACACGAAATACACGGATTCAAATCCGGATATTATAAGAACACGTGTATCCTTGTTTTTAAATATCCGTGTAATAGAGAGCTATAATATATACCTATAAAAATTTTTATTCCGGATTATGCTGAATTTCAAAATTCTGTAAATTATAAAAAAAAATTGTTTTGATAGTGAAAAAAAGTGCGCATTTTTTTTCAGTCTCAAAACAAGTTTTATTTTATAATTTACAGAAGTTCGGATTTTCAGAATTTTGAAGTAGGTACCTAACCTACCTAATGACCCCAAGGCCCAACCTGTATTAGAATTAGAAAAGATTTTCAAAAAAATTAATAAATAATTCAAAATAAATAACTACCTAGTACCTACCCACATATGCAATATCTACCTACAACCTGAAATATAGCAACCTTGCAAGACAATTCCCGCACAGAAATAATGAATATATACAACGTCGCTTTGATTTGATAATTGATTTTTCACAAAAATTCAAAATCAAAAATAAAAACCCAAGTTTTGCATGAAAATATAGGTATACCTACAAATATACATATCATCAGCAAAAAATCTTTTCGCATAACGATGAGAAATTTAAAAAAACGAAGGTCGTTGTATAAAGTCACACATACACACAAACGTTTTTTTCTATTTTCTCGTCGTTGGCATGACGATAAATATTACTTCAGTTATCTCCTTTACTCGCATTATTGTTGTCACAAACAAAATAATACAATCCTCTCGTTCTTACTATTTGTTCTTGATTCCTTCTTCATACTCTCCACTTTCAAATTAATGCAAATCAAAGGCGACTATAACGCCGCGTAGCGAGTACGCCGAACGTAAAAAAAATCGACTCCATGATAGTACTATAGTGCCTGTTTACATAGGCATTTTACTGAAGGGCGCATCCAGTGAGACAGGTAGATTTTACGTGCGTAGAAACGAGAAGGATTTGGGGATGGAATTTACCCTTCTCGTTTCTACGCACACATAAATGTACCTGTCTCACTGGTTGCGCCTTTCAGTAAAATGCCTTTGTAAGCAGGCACATAGGTTATATATGCAAAGCAAATTGTGATAACCCTTCAAGCAAACGAGTCCGCTTTGGATCCGCGCACGTAGTAAACAACGTATGGATGACTCCGTATACGGTTCCAAACATGGATCCGCAAAACTGCGTTTGTCGGCTCAAATTAGTATGGAAATTAGAATCACCACGGACTTATTGTGTGCCTGTATTGTGAGAGAGAGACACTATCCTCTATAATACAATTATATAATTACAGAGATCAGTGGAGAGAGAGCTTCCCATTTCACCATACTCAGCGAACACCGAAACAAAATGGAATCCAGAACGGATCCAAAAAAATGAACGAACGATACAGGCGTTTTGTAGTTTTTGATTTTCTTTCAGTAGGGAATTTTTATTAAACTGTTGCGCTGGGCACGAACGTGAACACATTGAAGAAAGTTAATTGGTTTTGTTGTCTTCTCCTTTGTTTTCAGTCCATAAAAAAAACTCACCATTAGGGTATTGCATACATTCTCTCTTTCTCAATAAAAAAAAGTACTCTCGATTTTCGTTCTTTTTTTGCATGCATATACAAAAAATGTGCTTATGTGGGTATGCCACTTCGTTTTGAAATGATCCAAGAAAAACCGACAAAGTTGGGTCAGTGAATTTGCTTGAAGGGAAACAGAAAGAGAACACAAGAAAAGAAGCTATTAACTGCCAAATCAAATTCAAAATGAAGTTATCTGTCAAACGAAATTAGCAAATTTGCAATGAAAACACCTTTTCAGTAATTTACGAAATTAAGGCTCTCCCAAACCAACGCGAAACATTCGCCGACGACAGATTTTTGTTTTGTGTTTAGCGTTGTGTATTTAACATGATATTGTGAATGATTCGCTACGATTTCGCGTTTCCATGTTTTTTACTGTCATGGCGTCGCTAATACCCGCTGTCGTTTTTTCAACCAATTCCCCCCGGGCTTGCAAAAAAACACGCCTATTATAAAAAATATAAACCAACATGCGGTGCTGTGTTAATTTGTGTAAAAACACCTATAATATGGAGTTAAAAATCTTTCCATTTCACTGGCTGATTGTGTCTCAAATTTCACACACATAAATTAATAGGGGTATTCCCGATCCGATGCAGCTGGTCTTGTATCATTGCAAAAGTGTAAAATTGCTATACCCTAACCCCATTGTAAAAAAAAAAACTTTGCACTTTTGCAATGATACATGACCAGTTTGCATCGAATCGGGAATACCCCTAATGTGAAGTGATGTTTTTTATGTAAGTACATTATCGTAGAATACTTTAAAATTGATATTTCATAGCATTTTGCTATAAAAAAGCCTAATTTGTTGAAAATGCAAATATACTTTGAAACGTGGTATGTCAGGTGCCTATCTGTCAAAATTGAAATTCTCGCCCAGGATCGATTTATTTTTTGTTGGTGATGGCAAGGCACTCAAATACATTGAGCACCCGTAGTGCAGAGTAAAGGCTTAACTACATAAGCCAAAAAGTACTGAAGTACAAAAGTAAAAATATTTTTTTTACCGCTAGCGCCGTTGTTTTGTGAAAAAGAATACACAAATTTGTTTTTAAACCAAAATTTAAGCTTTCTGCATCATTTTTATAAGTTTTCTAGTCAGAAAAACTATCATAAAAACAGTCATATAAACAATGCGGTTCTACCCTTAAGGTAGAACTAGAATAGGCGGTTGCTGTCGGAAGCTAGTGTCAAAAGCGAACGCAAAGTTGCTTTCCAAAACGTCAAATTCATAAGTCACCCATAATGCACTTGAGTGGTTGGAAGTGATTTTTTTGATTTTTGAAGCTAGCTGTCAGTCCACGTACGAAAGAGCGGTCGGTGAGCGCTCTCACGTCCGACGGCGAAAGTTAACGAAAACTAAACGAAAAGTTCCAAATCGCAATTATGTGCGCGTCATATGAATTTCTTGTTTTCGCTCGGTTTCGTACGACCACGTACGTTGGCTTCCGCCTATTCTAGTTCTACCTTAAATCCAACTCGATCTTCCGATCCTTCATATAGCATGCTGTGACATCGATATTTTGTTACCATCGAAGAATAGCTCATCTCTACCCAAAGTGTCATAAAATAAACTGTCAAATGGCCGTTTAGTTGTCATGGAACTGTCAAATGTGCCCCTGCTCCTTCCCATAGAAAAATGACTCACTTGATTCTTCTGCCGTTTTCAAAAGTATACAACATAATTTTGCAAGAATAATTTATTGAATTAAATATAATTTTTTTTCTAGAAATATAACTTTTCATTCACTCTGAAGTTTTAAACAAAATCTTCAAAATAAAATAAAGGTATCACCAAGTGTGAAAATCATATCTTCATGCTTTTCGTTAAATAATGATAACATCTTTTTCCTAGAGTTCACCTTTTCTTGGTGAGTGAGTGAGTAGTTGGTGTGTACGTAGGCGAAAAGTTCTATCGACTTTTTCTCGACAAAACGACAAGAAACCAAAAAACTGCGCCCTCCTATTAGAGAGTTATGTTTGCGTGAGCTGTAAGGTGAAAGAAGAAAAGTTTGTTTCAAAGAAAATTATTGATAAAAGGAACCGCAAATACAAAAAAAAAACACATTTATTAAGATAAACTAATAAACTACACATTAGTAATTAAATAAAGCCCAAAGACAGAAAGAAAAGAAAAAAAGAAAATTCAAGAATGTCTTCATCAGGCGACTTCGGCAATCCCTTGAGGAAATTTAAATTGGTTTTTCTCGGTGAACAGAGTGTGGGCAAAACTTCCCTTATCACTCGCTTCATGTACGACAGCTTCGACAACACTTACCAAGCAACTATTGGCATCGATTTTCTATCGAAAACCATGTATTTAGAAGATAGAACAGTGCGCCTTCAACTCTGGGATACCGCGGGTCAGGAGCGCTTTCGCTCCCTCATTCCATCTTACATTCGTGATTCCACTGTAGCTGTTGTCGTCTATGATATAACAAATGCGAATTCCTTTCACCAGACCTCCAAGTGGATTGACGACGTCCGCACGGAACGCGGGAGCGATGTTATTATAATGCTAGTAGGCAACAAAACGGACTTATCCGATAAACGACAAGTTTCCACCGAAGAGGGTGAACGTAAAGCAAAAGAACTAAATGTGATGTTCATCGAGACCAGTGCTAAAGCTGGTTACAACGTAAAGCAGCTATTTAGAAGAGTCGCTGCCGCTCTGCCTGGAATGGACTCTATGGATAATAAACCTCCCGAAGATATGCAAGAGGTGGTACTTAAGGACTCTCCACATGAAACAAAAGACCCCGAAGGAGGCTGCGCTTGCTAAACACGAAAACAACTTTGCTAGTATTCTTATTCTTTTTACTTTTTTATATATTATAATATATGTTCGCTTGATAGACAACAACCAACAACAAAAATTAAAATTCAATTAAATTTTAAGCACTTTTAAGGAGCAAAAATAAAAATATTTCAGAAAAACTCAAAGAAAAAGTATTAAACCGAAAAAATGCTCTTAAAATTAAGTCTGTTTGTTTTTATGTTCTTTTGCACATTTCATACTATGAGAATTATATACATTTCACATCGAACCAAAATCTACTTTCGAGCAAAAAGTCTCATAAAAATCAATGAGATTGTTAAACATTTTCAGATCTTGGAACGGTATGAATGTAAAAGAAACAATTACTTATTTTTATATTTCAGTCACGGAAATATAGAAGATAAAAATTATAGTTATTATATCTATGGGTGTAGTGCATTCATATACAGCGATTTCATTCCCTTTTGTGGGCTTTTTAAATAAAAAGGAATAAAAGTGGAATGTGTGTTGAAACTTAAAGTTGACTGGAATAGTTATTTTTTACTGTCAACTGTTATTAATTGATATTTCCCTAGACTCCATTTATTATAACATCATATCTTCACCCGACCTACAAGCCCTAGCTTGTATAGGTAGTATCCCATATTCTATTGTTTGTTTATTTTTAATGTGTTTTCTGTCTACTAAAAACTAAAAAGACATCTAGCCGCATGAGTAAAAACTAATTTTTTGGATCTAGAAACGTGATTCCAGAAGAACAGGGATATAATCTATATGTATCAATTCTAATAATAAAATGCACGGCTGGGTCGCATAAACTTGCTCTTGGGGTTCTAGTGACTAAAAATTTTAAAGAAGTAAGGCATTATAATTAATTGAAATAAAAAAAAATTGTTTTCATGAATATTTTTGCTTGTAAAGGCAGTCAAAGTAGAGAATTTTGTATGGAGTGCAAAAACTTGTGTTTTTTTGTTTTGCTTGATATATTAATTGTTGATTATTAAAATAAAAAAAATCTTTTTAATTCAATGTTTTTTGCAATACCACTTTAGGAACACTTTTTCAACTTTAAATTGAATTACGAGAAAACCTCAGATTCCCGTCTCCCATTCGATTTTTTTCTTCACTCGAGCCATTTTTCACAATCTTTTTTCACATCTTATGCAAAGCACGTTGTATATTTTTGGTTTTTTTTTTTTTTATCTTATAAAAATATAAACAGAGCTACAACAAAATATTTTTTTTAATTGTTAGGTTCATAAAGCTTTTAATAAATGGGTAATTTTGTTCTAGTGTAAAAAAAAAATAGGGAACGGGTCGTTATTCTGTATTACAAAATTCTGTATGACCAAAATTCTGGAAATGGATTGAAAATCATGTATGATCATAATTCTGTATTTCATTATGGTGGATTTCAAAAATTCTGTAAATTATAAAAGAAAAATTGTTTTGATAATGAAGTGCGCACTTTTTTGAATTTTTGAAATACAGAATTTTGGGATACAAAATTTTGAAATACATAATAATGGTTTTACAGAATTTTGAAAAACAGAATTTAAGATTTCCAGAATTTTGAAATATAGAATTTTAAATTACAGAATTTTGAAATACAGAATTTTGAAAACTGAATTTTAGGACTTACAGAATAATGACCCCAACCCAAAAAAATAACAAAAAACGGATTTATTTATTTTGTTTCATTGCAATTATGGCATATTCAATATTTATTTGTAAGTAAATTAAAATTTCAAATTAAAAAAAAGTTTTGTTTTATTATTTTTAATAAATAAAACAAAAAACAATTTTTATAAGTTTTTAATTTCCTCACTTTCACGCCCTAGATAAATTTCTCATAAACTAAAAGAGTTTTTGAAAATGAAGTAGATACCTTAATGCATAGTAATGAACGTTGACAAGAAAGAAAATTATAATCCTTAATCCGTTTTGTTTTTTGTAACCTGCCAATAGTAGAAGATTAAAACCAGATAGATAGATACATAGATGTTTTTATTAGTATTTATAATACTTTACAAAATATACAATATGAAAACGATTTTATCTTTGGCTTACAAATTTTACACATTATGCCTGTTTGGTAACTTTTTTTTCAACAAATTTCTCAAAAACTTATTTTTTTTCCTATGGGTTTTGACAGCAAATTGTGAAATTTTGTGAAAATTTGTGCAAATTCGCAAGAAATTTCACGTTACCAAACAGACCAATTCTCTTTTTAAAATAGTTTTATCTTTTTTATCTCTTAAACCATTTCCGGCGGCTACCAGTTCCAGTTGACTTATGTCGTTTTCCATTGGACGTCTGGAAGCGTCCAGAATCAAAAAGAACTCTTCTGAAACCATTCCATTGGCAAAAAAAACGGTCAACCGACGCTTCTCAGAAGAAAATTTCGCTTCTCGATTTGAAATCAGAATCCACTCAAGAAGCACTAATACATTTAAGCTATAACTTCAAAACAAATGTCAAAAGTAAACATCGGACTCTGTTTGATTGTATGCCTGTTCGATAACATGAAATGTTCACGATGATTCACCAATACAATGACAAAATTTCTTAGTTGAGTAGAAAGATGATAACTTCATTCCATTGAATTTCAGAATGAGTGAAACCAATGGAAAACGACATAAAGTTATCTTTATACAAATGAACTCAATAGACAGACTGAAAGGGAATACAACAGATGAAGAAATAATTTTGTTGCGACCAGCGATCAGAACACCACCTCCCACTTCTTTTGGTTTAACGTCATGACGATCTTTCCTGTAAACTAGGAACTCTTGATTAAATAGTTCAGTGTCTAATGGCCAGTTGTACAATAGTGGTTCAGCCTCGGTTCAAGATTTTAATTCACCGATTTCGGCGGATTAACTAATTGGTTATTATAACACACTTGAACAGTAAACCACTGTTGAAACTCAATTAATCCGCCAAAATCGATGGATAAAAATTGCTGAACCACGGTTTAAATATTTGTACAACTGGCCCTAAGAAACTTGAATTCAGCCAAGTTTCGGTCAAAACATGAGAAAACGCTTGAGAGTTGGTGAAGATGTCAGCAGTTTTACTGCGGAGCTCTCTTAAAGCCCTTCCACACTATCCCACTGAGTATTAACACATGTCAAAAAAGTGTGAAACAAATCATGTATAATAGTGTGGAAACAAAATATGATAATCCCAGCCTACACGATTTGACATGTGTTAATACATGAGAAGTTTTAGAAATGGTTCTAATTCTGTCACACATTTCATCACATTTTTATTGAGGTTAAATTAAACTGTTGTGTGTGGTCAAAAAATGAAAAGAAATTTCTCTCTCACAAATTTGGCAGTAGCATGGAATTCTTTTCCACTTTGTATTAATACTCAGTGGGATATTGTGGAAGGGCTTTTACATTTTGGTAGAAGAGTGTGATCTTATTAAGTTTTTTGCAGATCAGTTATTGGGTAAATAATGGTTGAGTCTATGTTTACGTACAGTAGAAAATTCTTTAATAAGAGCTTCAGGAGGCCAAATACTATTATTGCAAATCGACTCAATGTAAGACGAATGCGTTACTATCTTAAAAGATGACACAAAGCTATTAACTTTGCTAATTTTAGTACACTTAATAGAAAAATTCGTAGGAATGAATGCTTTTATTAGCAATTAAGTGAGAAACGATATCATCTGGACTAATATCTGGCTCTAAACGAGAAATAAAAATAGACTTAGGCTTAGAAAGGCTTTGATAGGTCTACGATCGGTAACTCTATCAGATATACACTACACATTCCATACGAGGAACTGTGCATGGCACTGCATCTTGATTCACAACTTGAATCGAACAAGGAATTTCTTCAGAATTATTTGTCCGCTTAGGTGGTTGCCCGGAGTTTTTTACTACTGTGTGATCCCTTACCCTTTTATTGCTCTTTTTGGCAACGGATATATTTTCAGTACGTACAGTTGAGCATGATTGGGCAAGAAGATCATCATTAGTGGTAAAATCAAAAGAGGTTCCTGTATTAGGTCATCAGTTGATGTTCCTATATCGACCGGATCGTTTGGGAGAGTTAACGTACTAAAACTTGAGACCGCATTTAAAATTTATGAGAAGTTCTTCAAAGCCTCTGGAAAGTTTTGTTATGTCCATTTTAAAGTTAGACATTTTGAAGGCCAGTTGTGATAGGGAGTTTACGTCAATCGATGCAATACCAATACGCAAATTTAGAAAAAATTCGATTCTTTTTAGAAAAAAATTCGATTCTTTTGTTTTGTTGAAAGGAATTCGACATTGTGTAGCAGATATTAAGGTGACAATTAATGTTAAGGAACACTTTAATTGAATATGAGAGTTGGATATTATTATATTTTTTTTTCTTTTTTGGCAGATAAAAGTCACGATTAGCACTTGAACACAATTGTTTTATTTAATAAATCATTTGTAGAAAAAATAACACAGTCAGATACAACATCCAAAAAACGCTGAAATTTGTATTATGATGTAATTTTACATTAGGCGTTTTTCTTTTTTTAGTTCAGAGCAGAGCCTGAACTGTCAAACATAAAATTGTTTCCACTGTATATTAGGCTGTTTTGGTCTTTATGATGGAAATGCGAATAAAAACAATATTTATTCCATTATTTTTCCCAACGTTTCGTAAGTTTTCGTTACTTCATCAAAAATTACATACTAAATTGCTTCTTTTTTGCCCCTTATTGCATCCTTCCCGGAGACGGCACTGACACAAAATTGAACATAAAAAAACAATCATAAATATAAATAAGAACAACAAAATAAAAACTATCAAACTCAAAATTGACAATAACACTTATATCACAGCTTGGCATCAGGTACTTTAATTCGAATTGTTTCTTTTTTACCTCTGAACGTTCAGAGCTTCAAATTTGTGTTTCTTTTTTCGTTCTGAACATGTTCTGAGCTTGTTCAGAGCGCGCTCTATGAGCTCAGAATAAAATAACTGAGCAGACCGAGTTGAATGCTGAACACTTAGAATAGGCGTTTTTCTTTTTTAGATAAGAAATAGAGTTCTGAACAGAGTCCGAGCATATCGAGCATGCTCTGAACATCCTCTGAACAAAGCGTGTTCTGAGCGCTCTGAACTATTTTTGAAACACACCTGAACACTTAGGGCCAGTTGAACAATAGTGGTTCAGCCTCGGTTCAAGATTTTAATTCGCCGATTTCGGCGGATTAACTAAGGTTCAACGCTGGTTCAAGTATGTAATTGGTTATTATCACACACTTTAACAGTAAACTGTTGAAACTCAATTAATCCACCGGAATCGATGGATAAAAATTGCTGAACCACGGTTTAACGTTTGAACGTTAGTTAATCCGCCGAAATCGGTGAGTTAAAATCTTGAACCGAGGCTGAACCACTATTGTACAACTGGCCATTAGCTTTTTTTTCAATTTCACCTGTCAAATGCTTGTGTATTTTTTTTAATCGTACCACTGAGAAGAAAAATAAATTCAGAAAATAATAAATGATTGTTATGGCGCCCTAGTAAGTTGCCATTAAAAATCACTGCGTCCCATTTGTGTTTGTGAGAGCAAACATTAAGAAAAATCCAACTTTGGATCCTGCTCTGTATCTGGATCTATTTTAAAGATCCGAAAATAAGTTTTAACTCTGGCGAGTAGACGGCTCTTTATTCGGTAGGGAGTAAAAACTGTAGTGTAAAGAAAGAAGACAGTAGCCGCGTTTTATTATCACCAATAACCCATATGGTTCACCTAAATATAACAAAACGATACGGATCCTAATGAAAGCACTGTTGTATGCTCATCTCTTTTTGTCTTATGTTTGTTTATTTTTCATGTATGATACTGTCTTTTTTCCTCGCACTGCAGTTTGTACTCTCTACTGACTGAAGAGCCGTCTACCCGCCAGAGTAAGAACTTATTTCTGGTTCCATAAAGCAAACCCCGATAGAAACCTAGATCCAAATTTGTTATTGTATTACGTGTTAAAAGATAACCCCGACCCAGACCCGTAGATAATAAAACGCAGCTAGTATCTTCATGAAAAATAAATAAACATAAGAAAAAAAGAGATGAGCATATAACACTGTTGTCATTATGGATCCGTATGACGCTGTTTAGATTGGGAAGATTGAGGCCGGTATTACGGCAGTTCGTAGGCAATAGAAGTTCTGGTGAGGAATCTCGTGAGGCAGGAAGAAAACATAAAAACCGGACTCATGAGTCTACTTTGTTGTTGTTTCAATGGGCCTTACTAATAACCAAACACTAATGTCGACTATTAGTAATGTACAAGGTTAAAATAAAGTGCGGAGCTTAAACGGAATCCTACTAACAACATATTTATAACCTTCTCGTTAACAAATCCTCACACTTTCCTTGAATCTACTACAATTTCCATCCAGATGTTGTCGAATAAATGCCAAACTTTCTTGCATTTTCAATTTCATTAATTTCGCGTCAACAAAAACAAATATTCAGAAAAATGAGTTGTAACGAAAGATATAAATTTATTCAAGGAAACTCAAAAAATTAAAGAAGCAAAATTAAGAAGCGATTCCATTAACAAATGCACGCGGGACTGGGTATATAGAACGCAATTTATAGGAGCACTTCTCTTAAATTATACATTTTTCATTTATTTGTATATCATAGATATGTATTAAGTAACAACAAAGGATATGCTAAAAAAAACTACTTAAAATAATCAGACATTTCATTTTAAAGTTATTACTTCCAAAAAAAATAAGAAAAAAAAAACAAAAAACTAAAAACAAAGAATCTTGAACTTGGTGTTCGGTGAGTTCTTCTTTTCACAACACGCGTATCCAATCTGCGGGATGCATTTAGGAATTTCTTGAATTTATGAGTTTAGTGTACAGCTGAAAGATGGATTTCCATGTATTAAATTTTAACGTCTTGCTAGTGAATAACCTGGAGACTAAATTCGTTATTAGTTTGCGAATGTTCTGTAATCTGGAGATTTTCGTTTAACTATTTACTAAATTTGGTTATTAGTAAGGCCCAATGTGTGAAATGTTGAAATTGTTGTTGTTTCAATGTATTTTGAAGCGCCTGAAAGTTTCAAATGTAAACACGATGACACTCACCAGTCCGGACTCAATCTTCCCAATCTAAACAGGGTCTATCGTTTTATTTTCTTGGGATGATCCTGATCCAGATCCGTAGATAATTAAACACGGCTAATATTATTCATAAAAACAGTTTTTTTCGAAAACAAAATAGCAACTTGTTTTTTTTTAAATAGTTTCTAGCTGAATGTCCAATTGGTTTTTAAAATAAGCACAAAATATACTAGAGTTGGTTGATCAATTTGTTTTTATGTGTATGTATTGTGCTGTATTCCCTCCCCTAAGGGTTACAACTTACAAGTCTCCCATCCGTCCCTCCTTACTCCTTCTCGCAACCTCTAGTGCCTTTATCTCCCTCCCTCCTTCGTCTATTATATCCCTCATTTTTTACCCTATTGATCTCCCTTCATCTCCACCTGACCTGCATCTTTCTATCACATGTTCCCACGTCTCTGGCTCACCTTCACACACTCTGCACATTCCCTCTTCTTCTTGTTTCCAATACCATCTTTCTCTCACCTCATTCCATAGCCTGACTCTAGCTATTCTCTTTGTTCTGTCTGCCTTCCATCCCGCTTTCAAATATTAGGGGATCCCCTCGGTCATTACTTCCTTATACCACCTGTTATATCTCGATTCCATTATTAAATCCCGTCTTTCCTTCTCCTGCTCTCTTCTGTTTTCCCATTCTACTCTCTCGTATCCTGTCATACTGTCTCCTCTTCCTTCCCTTCCTCTCGATCCCATTCTCCCTTGTTCCCATCGTGATCGTCTCTCGCTTCCATCCCTCTCTCTCTCTCTCTCTCTCTCATCTCCTCTAAACATTCCCTCGCTATCTCGCTTCCTTTTCTACCTGTTAATTTTTCTTAATAATTCCACGCCCTTCTCCCTGCTCTTATCGTTATCTTATCTCTTTTGGTTTCCTCTCTCACCATTTATCCTGGAGTTTGCCCTTCTACCCCTATTGTCCATTTGAGGTACCTCTCCTGCATTCTTTTCATTTCTTATCTCTCCTCCCATCCCCATGCCTCCGCCCCATATCTCATCACCGTCCAAACCAGGGTATCAAAAAGCCACATCTTCCTTTCCCATACCTTCTCGAATTTCTTCCTCCCAATACCCCAAGCTTCCTTCATTACCGCTGCTGCCTTTTTTATTCTTTCCCTTATATGTGCTTCCTGCCCTCCATTCTTTTTGCCACCTCTCTGTTCACCACATAGTTAAACACATATATATTGTCTATCGTTTCTACTCCTCTTCTAAAACCCGTTTGATTTGGTGGTATCATTCCTTTTTCCTCCATTTCTTCCTCTAGCCGCTTCGCTAAAACCACCGTATATATTTTATATAGCGATGGCATGAACGTTACTTCTCGGTATTCCTCCTCCTTTGTTCCTGCCCCATTCTTTATTATCGGCGCGATCACTCACACTTTTCTGCATATATCTCCCATATTTGTCACCAGAAGCCTTTTGGACCCCACAAAATGACAATTCTTCTTCTTCAGAGAAGAGAAAATCTGAAAATTAAGATTTCTGAATTTTTCAAGCTTCTGATTGGTCAGCTGTCAGATGACTTTAAGTCATCTAACTTTTTATGACAGCTGCCCAATCAGAAGCCAGAAAAAATCAGAAATCTGAATTTTCAGATGTGCGTTTAACCCACAGTACACATATTAAAGGTAATATATTGCGCAGGTTTTCAAAGTTGGAAATGTCAAAAAATTAAAAATGGCTGTTCGAGTGACCACAGGAACTCAACGCGCATCATTAGAAACAACAACAAAATATTGAAATTAGACAAGGAAAGGGGCACTGAATCCACCATTTTACCACCATAATACCTCGATTTTGACAGATGCGCAGAACTGAACAAAAATGAAAACGCAAATGCTATTACCTTTAATATGTGTACTGTGCGTTAAACCCACGGATTTTCTCTTCTCTGAAGAAGAAGAATTGTCATTTTATGGGGTTCAAAAGGCTTCTGGTGAAAAAACGAAAACGCCATTAAACAATGGGTACGTTCAATGCATTACGTTTTACATCTGAATTTTCAGAATTCTAAATTTTTAGAGCTTCTGATTCATTGACCTATTGACAGACATACAGACAAATACATGATTGAAATCTTGAGTTCGATTTATTATGAATCCAGCAGTTGCCCTAATAACATAGAAGACTAAATATTTTTTTTTCAACACATGATTAACGGACACATCCAAAGAGAATCACGATCGTTAATTATTGTTATCATAAAATATGAAATTTATTAACTAAAGAGAAAATATTCGACACGACAAATACTCCACTTGAGTCTACAAACAAGTCCGATTCGGCCCCAATTTAGGTCAACGTGCGTCGGTCGTCGTCTCACAGCGTTTCGTCATTCACATTTAAATTGTTCGATTTTCGAGAAGATAAGGTTTTTGTTTTGTTTTCTTTGTGAATTTTTTGTTTGTGAGAAGAAAATCATCTTTATTAAATGCAATTCGTATCACATATTTATAAGAAGATTGTTTCGTAAATACCTACAATTGCGTTATTTTGTTTTGTTTTATAACAACTACTATGTACTTATCTATGTATGTACGTCCATGCGTTTTAACAACAACCTACAAAGTAAAATACATATTTGTGCAGTTAAGTTATCAACAACAATTTCCAGTTCATATAGGGACGGACGTTGATTTCTTTGTTTCTTGATAGGTATACCTTGAAAAGTTATCCGTCTGTGTGACAAGATAAACCACCTTGTTGCGAACGACAATTAAATGCCGACTAACAGCTTAAGTGGTTCGTTAAAAATATTTACGGAAGAAACCACAAAATAACTTTTATAGTGAATAAATCCCAACTTAGGAGGCATTAGTTAAACTTGCTAAAAAAATGTCTAGGTTTGCACTTTGAATTCAAGTTCAAAATAGGTACAATGTTATGCTTGAGAGAACAACGACTGTGACAAATGTGTTTTATAATCACAGAATTTATCGCTATCCGTGTCCAGTCCACCTCATTTGGAAAGTGAACAACTGTCTTAATCCAATTAAATTCATGCTACAGGGAACTATTGCAAGCTTTGCCATAACGTCGATATACCTATTTAGTATTTTATCTATTGGAATACACTAGGCAGTATTTATTGCTGGGATAAGCCGCTCCTGGGTTATCGCTTAACTTACCGATTACCTTTATCGCTTTTCTACATATAAAATAAAATCAGTTAGTTGAGAATAGTGACAAATGAAAAATTTAAGTTTTTATAAGTTGTGCCGCAGTTTGTTTAATTACTATGCAATATATCGCCAAGGAATAAAGAAATTGCGTTGCGAGAACATTAAGTAATAATTCAAATTACAGTGAAGTTGATATTTTAAAATTTAGCGTTGCATGAAAATATTTGGTTTCGATGTTTCCACCTTCTAAAATAAATTGTAAAGCAAGGACAAGTGAAAGACCAGAAATGGACTGTTCGTTGGAAAATATATATCAATGGTTGGACGAAAATCCAAATGTTAACGCTTGTCGAGATGCAAATCATTTGATGTTTTTTTTACGAAGTTGTAAATATGATCTCGAGAAGACAAAAAAGAAAATCAAGAGGTAAGTATCAAGATTTAAGTTTAGAGTAAATAAACACAACAAAACTAGTAACTAACGGTTTTATATTGCGATTTTGAGCTTCAGCAAAATTGTTTAACTCTCTTTTTTTTAATTTTACTAATTTTTAGTTTAGTTTAGTTTTAGTTTTTATTTCGATCAAATGCTTACACATTAAGACTTAAATTATCTTATAGCAAGTGAAGCTTAAAAATTTGATTGAGTTGAGCTACAGAACATATATGTGTTTATGACAATATAACAGTATACAAATATAATAAATTAAAAATTACAAAAATTAAAAAATTAATTTTTAAATTATCAAAACTGAAATTTACATTTAATTTAGATAATTATTTCTTGTGCGATTGGTACCTAGTACCTACGTATTTAAAAAGCAATTATGTAATAACGGGTGATTTTTTAAGAGGTTAAGAACTTTTTTTAAAAAAAAAACACAAAAAATTCGAAAAAATGAATGAAATATTTATTTGAATCGATAGTTTGAACCTTGCAATTTAATGTTTAAAGATAATTTCATGCAAATGTTGACCGCGGTTGCGTCTCAGGTAGCCCATCCGCTGAGTCCAATTTTGGCATACTCTTTCACACATATCGGCCGGTATCTCACGAATGAATGCATGGATGTTGGCTTCCAGTGCGTCAATCGAAGCGGGCTTGTCCCTATAGACATTAGCCTTGACATACCCCCACAAAAAATAGTCTAATGGTGTCAAATCGCACGATCTAGGGGGCCAATTGACCGGCCCGAAACGTGAAATTAACTGTTCACCAAACTCGCCTCGCAATTGCGCCATTGTTTCGCGTGCTGTGTGGCATGTGGCACCGTCTTGTTGAAACCACATATCATGCAAGTCAAGAACTTCCATTTCGGGCAAAAAAAAGTTTGTTATCATCGCTCGGTAGCGTTCACCATTGACAGTAACGCTGCGATTCGCATCATCTTTGAAGAAATATGGCCCAATAATGCCGCCGGCCCATAAACCGCACCAAACAGTGGCTTTTTCGGGATGCATTGGTAGCTGTTGCAATGCTTCTGGCTGATCTTCACTCCAAATGCGGCAATTGTGCTTATTTACGTACCCATTCAACCAAAAATGAGCCTCATCGCTGAACACAATTTTTCGATAAAAACATTTCGAACCGAGCACGAATTTTGATAGTAAAATTCAATAATTTGCAAGCGTTGTTCATTTGTAAGACGATCCATGGTTAAATTGCAAACCAAACTGAAGCTGTTTCACAGCGACACAAGGTACTAAACACACGTCAGCTGTCAAAACCAGTGTTGCAAAAACCAAACCAGCTAAAAAATCACCCGTTATTATTATATTAATCTTAAAATTTTAATGAAATGTTATTCGTTTTTTTTTTAACTTCTCAAAATAAAGCAATATATTTTTATAATATAAAAATGATTATATTATAAAAGTATGATATCTATGTATAATCTATCTATATATCGTCGGTTATACTGTTTTTTTTAGACATCACAGAAAACCTGCCAAATTTTGTATGGTGATCTATAGTAAGAGGTTTTGAATTCTGCCTTTTTCTGCAAAATGTTCAGAACAAAATTTTAAAGCTGAAACTGCCAAAAAGTATTTCATTTTTTTTTGGAATTTTTCGTCTTACGAGAATACTTTAACCGTCGTTTTAAAAAATTAATGTTCGTCTTTATCTGTATGAGGCATATAGACTCGAAAACTGCTCAATCAATTTCGCTGAAATTTAAAAAGTTTGTTCATACTAACACCGGGATGGTTTAGAAAATGGAGTGGGTAAAATCCGCCTACTGCCAGGCCAACTTTATCCTTAGAAAGTTAAAATTTGATAATTAAGCGCTCTTTAACCTGAAGCACGACATGTGATATTATGTCCCGCCCACTACCACTCCCACTTACCTTATATTAGCATTGTATCCTTTTATAACGTCCTTATATAGAAGTATAAAAATAAAAATACATTATTTTCAGTCGGCCTTCTGCCACATCCAATTTTCATTTAGTCTCTCAAAACTTGGGTGACAGCGTAACAAATGATGTAGTAAGGAACAGAATCCAAAATTTGATTTCTTCTGTCGAGCTGACACCATTAAATGCATTCGTTATGGAAGATAATATTAAAAGTATTATCGAAAGCTTCCAAATACGAAAAGTAGAAGGTCTAGAAAAAATAAAAAATGTCTATTTAAAACATCTAACCCGAATTGGAATACACTTCTTGACATTCATTATAAATGCATGCCTTAAATTACAATATTTCCCTAATGCGTGGAAAAAAGCGAAGGTTGCACCTATGCTTAAAGCAGGAAAAGCAACAGAATTATCTACCAGTGTTTGTTTGCTCAGCAGCATTAGCAACATTTTTGAAAAATACTAAAGGAACAAAATATCAAAAATTTGTTTAAACGAAAACATTCTTCCAGATGAGAAATTTGGATTTAGAGCTTCCACAGCACATCTCACCAGATAAAAAGAGTCTGTAACTACATTAAACAACATCGTATACGACAACAGGCATGATACTGTTGGATATAGAAAAAGCTTTCGATTCTATCTGGCACAATGCTCTAGTATACAAAATGATACCATTTAATTTCACACCTTATTTATGTAAAATAGTCCAAAGTTTCTTGTCTGGTAGATGTTTTCAAGTTCACGTCAATTCTGGTGTTTCCCGTAGTTTTTGGACCAATACAATGTACAATGTTTATACCTCAGATTTCTCAAAACTTCCATATTGTGAATCAGCTATATTTGCTGCCGACACGGCAATATTTTCATCGCATGAGTTCGGTCTCAACATTGAGACGAATTTGAAAAATGGAATTGAACTACAATTAGACAATTTTTTTCTCGCGAAAAAAAGCTTGTTTTCTTCCCAGTAGTCAACTTCAAATCAGCAGAAATACAATAGAATGGGAACAATCTGTTAAATATGTGGAAGTTCACCTCGACACCAAACTAACTTTTAGTCAACGTATTAATAGTACTTTTAGGAAAATGAGTATTGCAATCAAACAGAAAATCTTCACTCACAAATAATAATAAGATTATAATATAATAAAATATAATAAACAAAAAACGAAATAATCGAAAAACTAAACAATAAAAGGCGAAATGACCTTAAAACGAACTAAGTGAAAGACAAAATGATTTTTTTCGAAACAATTATAAACCAAATAATTGAAAAACGTATTAATGAAAATCCTAAATAAACGAAATACGAAACGACTAAAACGAAACAATAAAAAAAACGATATGAAAAAGACGAAACAAAACATTTATTTATTTATTCATCTACAGAGGACAGAAAAAACTCCAAAGAATGATTAAATGTTCCCCGAAACCAACGACGACGAAATTTTCGGCTGTCAAAATATTTTACATGAGATTCGCTTATCGCCCAGTAAATATATTTTGTCAGCCGAAATTTTCTTTCTCGTTACGAATGTTTCGCATTGGTATGTGGAGCCTTTAATCTCAAAATAAATTCTTGAAAAAAATGAATTTATGCAAACAAAATCAAAAATCATTGGACCGGTTTACTTAAAAAAATTTTTTATATGTACATACATATGAATATAAAATTTATTAAACATTAAAAAAATTAGATTACCATTTTTAAATATTTAATAATAAGCTAGTATGTATGTACCCAAACATCCATGTATACAGGCGTATTAATTAGATTTTTTACTAGTTAGACAGTGTCTAAATAGATCAAAATAATTCGTAAAAGAAATAGAATATTTCGAATTATTTAGACTGTCTAACTAGTAAAAATCTAAATGATTTATTTTATTAAATAAAATACTACAGTAGCCAAAGTTTAGACAACCGAGTCCGTTATCTAAGTTAAATAGCTCTTAAACATCAAATAAAAATGTTTATAACTTGGACGGCTGTCCAAAGTTAGCCAACGTTTATGAATACGACCGCAAATTAAAAAAAAAATCAACAACCCGTTTTCAATTTTTTTTTATTTGAATAAGCAATATTATTTTGATTTAAAAGGAGCTCCTGATCCTTGATCGAAATCATTTAAGCCGCTAACAAGAAAGTAAAATAAAAAAAGGCCCGATACCGTTGTCGTTAATATAGGCCGAGTTATAGTAGACATATACAGACACAGGGCAATCTGTGACGAAACGTCAATTTTTGTGGACTAAAAGCCGTTAAAAGCTATTTTGAATCAATAATTAATTATTCAAAAGTCCAATTAAATAGTGTTAAGGTTTCTACTTGTCTGATTTATTTCAGTAGAATTTGTATTATACAAAAAACCTTGGTATACAGACAGTCAGACATTTTTTTTAGGACCCACTCTTCTGTTGAACTTTAAGAAACTTTAATAGCTTTTACAGCGTATTCCAAATAAATAAAAGTTGACACAAATTAGTTTGGAAACGTAATTTTAATATACACACGTAAAATTCTGTATAATGGTTTGCAAAAGAATGAAAAGATTTGTATCCGTTAGATATGAAAAATTTAAAGTGAAGGACAATAAGAAAAAGATGACTCGATATAAGCAATGAAAGAGATAATATTACTTTTGAAATAGATCTGTTCAGTTGAAGTAGAACTTGTATGTTATTCCAACACTCCTCTTCAAACTGGTTCTACTAATCCACATTTTGTTCTTAAGTCCAAGACCCTATTTGATGTTAACGGTTTTGTTAGAAGATCAGCTAACATATCTTCGCTGCTGCAATACTCTGATGTTATGATGCCTTTACTGATGTAGTCTTTTATGAAGTTGTACTTGGTGTCAATGTGTTTGGATCGGTTGCTACGCTTCTCGCTGGTTAATAACTTAATACAACTTTGGTTATCTTCCCAGATGTGAACAGGTCCCGTAAACTCTTCGTTTATATCTGCAAGTAACTTCTTCAGCCAAACTGCTTCACAACTTGCTTCAGCTAGCGCTATGAATTCGGCTTCGGTCGATGACAATGCTACACAGGTTTGTTTACGACAGCACCAACTTACAGCACCACCGAAAACTTTAAAAATGTAGCCGGAATTAGATTTTCGTTCTTCTCTCTCTTCTGCCCAGTTGGCGTCCGCATACCCAATAAGATGCTCTTCATTGTTGGTTTGACTTAGAATCAATCTCAGATAAGATGTCCCTTTTAAATATTTTGCAACACGCTTCAGCTCGTTCCAATCTTCAACTGTAGGTTTTGACACTTTTGAAGATAATATGCTGATACTTGCTGCGGTGTCTGGTCGGGAACTGATTGCGATGTAAAGTAAACATCCAATAAACTTTTGATACTTTTCGTTGTCAGATAAAAAATTCATTTCAGCATTTGACTTCCCATAGCTTGGGTCCATCGGCGTTTTTTTAAACTTTCGCATCTTTCAGTCCCATTTCTTCAGTAACTTTGTTTATGTATGTAGTTAGTTAAGAAAAAAACAAAACTCTTTAAATTTTAAAAAATAAAAAGTAAGTTTTATTCAGAGAGTCAACATTCTCATTCGAGTCGTTTTTATAAACTGAATCTTAAGATCTTATTCGTGACATTCTTTGGTTTTTAATTTGTATGCTTACTTAGCAGACTCTGTCATTAATTATTCTTTTTATTTACGACTGTTATTGTTAGCGTCGCCGACGGAGATGTGTGTTTATATTTTTATGGTTTAAGATGATGATACTTAAAAATTGTTTACATTCATCTCAGTGACCGCACATTCATATTTATTTGGGTTGAGATCGACGATCTCAATTAAAGAGGGTGCTTTGGATTTTAACATAACTCCTCTCCCCTTAGTTTTTCGTCTCCCGATGAAATTATATATTTTACGACAGAGTATACCAAATGAACATATTACAATTAAGAAAATAAGTACAATGTTGAAGTAACTGATTTTTGAATTAATATGTAAATTATTCTTTACAATATCTATATTATCTAATTCTAAATCTACATTTAAGACAGTTACATTAGATACTGTTACATCTATACTTATAGGTTCATATATAAAATTTACGTAATTTTTAAAGGTAGTATTCGATATTTTAATTTCACAATTTTCGAATTTAATAATAACATTATTTTGAACCTTTATTTCTTTTCTTTCATCACAATTACTTAATATTGTTAGATTAGAATTTTTAATTGCAATTATTCCATCTTTTATTTCATATATAATATTTTCGTTTCCATTTATTATTTTCTTACAAAGATTACACATCCTATATTCTCTTAAATGCTTAAGTTCACTTTTCGTTTCATAAAAATATATTTTCTTATTAATTAAAAGCTTTGTTGGTTCTACTAAAATTTCTTCTTTTATATTATTAGGCATTGGTAAAATTAGAGCTTCATGAAATGGGATAACATTTTTTGGAATTTGTATAGCAAAAATTATTTGATTTTCACCGAAGGTAGCGCTGCTAACTCTTATTTGTCTGAGTTTATCAAAATCAATATCATATTCTTCTATTTCATTAACTGTTAAAATATTGTTTGTCAAAATACCTAGTCGGCTACTTAAAATGTTGTTTTGAATTTTCTCTATTGTATGGTCGATCTGTTCAAGTCTATTTTCCAATTGTAAAATTATTAGTTCCTCATGTGATTTAGTTTTTGGTGATTCAAATACATTTCCTATAACTCGATTATATATTTGTTTGATGCTTGTTTGTAGTTGCAGATTAATTTTAACTTGCTTATTATTATTTTGAATTAGTATTTGAGATGCGTCATTAAGTTCTCTAAGTTTTTCTTCTATTGCTAATCTATCTTCTTCATCCATTGAACCGAATATAAACTTAAGTACATTTCCTCCTAAGTTTAATAGTCCTCTTTTATGTCTTTGTTTTCCAGTTTTCTTGTAATTTTTAATTGTCTTTACCTGAGTTTTAAGTTCTTCTATTTTATGAAAAATATCAATGGGTATAAATTTTGATTTGTTCGTTTTGTTCACTGTATTTTCAAATGTATCGATTAATGATTCAATGTCAGATATTTTTATAATGTGCACTATGTTACTGTAATCGTCAACTATGTTTCTATATCCGTATTTAATTATTGTGTACCCGTTTTCACTATTTATATTTTCAATGTTTAGTTTTCCAGCTTTGATAATGGTTAGAACTGTTAGAATTATTAATATTGAAAGATTTTTCATTTTTGTTGGTTAAAAAGATTATATTATAGAGGGGAATCACTTTCTGTTCTAGGAGAATTTTGATCTCTAATTTTTGCGAACTCACTACGGGATTTGTTTGTATAAATAAGATTGTTTTTATTTTTGAATTCTGTACGAGTTTTTCTTTCTCTCTGAATATTGTTACTATGTTGTAACTCGGTTGGACCGTATCTAAAGACTGGTTCAAGTTTATTCCTGTCAGCTCTGGGATTTCGAATGAAACCATGACTTCGGTTTTCGATAAAGCTTTCGCGATTTTCGTTTAGCTTAGATATAGTTTTTTCTTTGCTCTTGTGTATTAATTCATAGATCTTTCTTTTGTCGCATTTGCCATAATGTATATCATATGGTGTATTTTTAGTAACACTATGGATAGATGTATTGTAAAGTCTTGTAGCTTTTGCTAAAGTCTTCCTAATTTCATTAGTAGTAGGGTTAGTTCTGTTTTGTAATAGTATTCGTACTTTTTGTTTTAAAGCTCGATGGAAAGATTCAATATCTGAATTTCCTGTATGGGAATTGACTTTGGTGAAGTGATAATTTATCTGTTCTTTTCTTAGGAAAGCAATTATTCTTGGGGCATTAAATTCATTGTCAAGAATAAGCTTTTCGGGTTTCTTTGGGTGGCATATTATTTCAGAAATATTTTCTTCTAAAGTAATGTGCGACACATTGGGAAGATATCGAATTTCTACGAATTTGCTAAATCTATCTATACACGTTAAGAATTTAGTTTTTGATGTTTCATATATGTCCAAGGACACAATTTCTCTTATGTCTTTTGGTGTTTCTGTTATATGAAACTTTTCTTTTATAGGGTGCCTATCATATTTGTACATACTACATATATTACAAGAATTAATTATTTCAGTTATTAAATTACGAAGATTTTTGAAATATATTTTCTTTCTAAGACCTTGCCAATTTTCTTCAATACCTGAATGGCTATTTTCGTGTTCGTGATAGAGGCGTATCTGCTTTACTGCTTCTTCCTCTGTTTCAATATCTTTAGCAAAATATGAACATTTATAGAACTTTATTCTTGTACCATATAGATTAAGTAGTTTTTGTTGAAAAGTGTTATACTGTGAATCATCTAAATTTGTAAATATACCTGTAGGTTTTTGTGCTATATAGGTTTTAATCATTTCTTCAAAGTTGTCTTTATCAACAGCTTCAATTCCTACACTAAGTCGAGTTTTTCCTTTTAAAGTTTTCATTTTTATTTTATCTCCTAACTCAAGTATAATTTGTTGTGAATATATATTTACGGCACAATCTTTAATAAAAAAATGATCGTTTGCTTGTTCAGCTTGAGAATGAATGGTTGGAACCATAGAATTATTATCAGCCATATTTATTTCTCTAGAAAGGAAATCTGCTACAGTGTTACTTTTTCCTTTTATATAATCTATTTGAAAGTCGTACTCTCCTAGTTGAAGAATCCATCGTTGAAGACGACTTGAAATATCTTTTCCTAGATTTTTAGTTTGTAACCATTTTAGTGGTTGGTGATCTGTTTTTAAATCAAAGGTTTTCCCGTATAGATAGGGTCTTAAATATTTAACTGCCCAAACAATCGCTAGCAATTCTTTTTCCGTTGTGGAGTAATTACGCTCATGTTCATTGAGAGTTCTCGATATATAGCTTATTGGATGATTATCTTGTGATAGGACAGCTCCAATTGCATGGTTACTAGCGTCTGTAGTGACACAAAATTTCTTGTTAAAGTCTGGATATGCTAATATGGGTCCTGTAGTCAAATATTCTTTCAAGTCCTCGAATGCCTTAATGTATTCTGAATCATTTGCATTGATTTTTGCGTTTTTCTTAAGACATTTAGTCAAAGGCAATGCAAGTTTAGCATAATCCTTTATAAATTTTCTATAATACCCGGTTAATCCTAAGAAACTTTTTATTTGTTTAGTTGTCTTTGGAATATTAATTTTCTGTATTGCTACAATTTTATCCGCATTGGGTTTAACACCATTAGAAGTAATAGTATGACCTAAAAATTGGGTTTCTTTCTTTAAAAAGTTGCATTTATCAATTTGAATTTTTAAATTGAAATGTCTTAATTTTTTAAATATTAAGTTAAGATTTGTCATATGTTCTTTGAGCGAAGTTGAAAATACTAAAATATCATCTAAATAGACAACACAAATTTTATTTAAGTATTCTTCCAATACTTCATTCATCATGCGCTGAAATGTTGCCGGTGCATTTTTAAGCCCGAATGGCATGCGCAAAAACTCATAATGTCCCGAAGGCGTTGAGAAGGCGGTCTTCTCTATATCCTTAGGATCATTTTTTATTTGATGGAAGCCTTTGGCTAAGTCCAAAGTAGAAAAATATTGGCATCTACCTAATTTGTCAAGTAAATCATCTATATTTGGTATTGGGTGTTTAAATTCAATAGTCTTTTCGTTGAGCTTTCTGTAATCAACAACGATTCGCCATTTTTTCTTTCCGGAATTGTCTTCCTTTTTAGGTACTACCCAGATCGGTGATGCATAAGGTGAAATACTTTTTCTTATGATCCCATCTTCAAGCATTTGGGAAATTTGCCTATTTATTTCGTCTTCATGCACTTTGGGGTATCTATAAATTTTTGTATAGACTGGTGCATCATCAGTCGTTCTTATTTTATGCATAGTTTGAGTCGTAGAACTTAGATTGTCTCCTTCTCTATAAAAAAGATCACTATTTTTATGAAGGAATTCTTGAAGTTCTCGTTGTTCTTCAAGATTTAAGTCACCTGAAATTAATTGTTTTATACTCAAATGATTTACGCTCAAGTGAGTTATTTTTTTATATTCGTAGGGGCATTGTTTTTCCTCACTATAATTTTTAAAGGGGATTTTATTACTATTTATTTCAACATAACCCTGTTTCAGATCTATGATGGCTTCAATTGGTTTGAGTACATTAGTACCTAAAATACCATCGAATTTATTATTTTTAAAATCTAATAATTTCCAACACATTGTGGATCCATATTCATTGAATTCCACAGGTAATGGAGTTATTATTTCTTCACTTATATATGTTCTAGTATCTATGGTGTTTATAGATAATGAACTAGGTAATTTTATTCTTTTGTAATAGGGTAACTTATTTTTATTTAGGAGGGATATAGAAGCTCCCGTGTCTACCAATAATCTTAGAAATTGGTTATCAATTTTAACTATTATTATGGGAAGTGTCTCAACTTCCCGGGGTAAATAAAATTTACACTAGATTCTTCGATTTCAAGGGGATTAGGATTGATTTCATCAACGGGGTCAGTATTATTGACATCCATTGGACGAGGATTATTTCTATATTGATACGATGGATTGAAACCGAATCTGAAATTTGCGTTGGGATTGCGATTTCCCAAAATTTGTTGGTTATTTGCACGAACTTGGGCAGAGTCATTAATATCGACTCTAGGTCTATAATTTGGATTATAATTGTTATTGTACTGTCTGTTTGGCACGTACGGCTTAGTTTGCCATTGATTGTTCTGTTCTTGTGCGTTTTGTCTAAATGGATTGCGTTGGGTTTGAAATTGATTGTTATGTCGGTTATTTTTATTCTGATGAGAATTCTGTAAATTTGAATTTTTATTCTGGTAATTTTGTTTGCTTATGTCATTTTGTCTGGTATGTGCTTTTTCTTCATTTAAAAAACCTGCTGACGTTAGTTCATGTAGACACAATTCTATTGTTGGTGGTTTTAATGCATATAAGACCGTTCTCATATGTTGTGGGAGTTTTTCTTTGAAAATTTTTAGAGCAATGTCAATATTCCTATGTAAGTCTTGTTTGTTACCTTCTTGTAAGCATTTTTGATTCAATAAACTCAGAGTTTTCTGTATATAATTATAGAAATTATAAACGTCACCTCGATATTGTGCATTTCGTAAATCTTCATAAAGTTGGTTTGAAGATTTGAAACCAGAGGAGTTTAGAACCAACATAGCTTTAATATCTAACCACCTAGTTAAGTGATTATGAATTTCAATAGCTTGTCTGGCTCTGCCAGTAAGCTTGCTTTTGACTTGTTTGTGCTTGTTGATTATATTGATTGAGTGTGGGTATAATATCATCAACATTTGCAAGGAAGATAGGAAGATCTTCTTTGCGACCGTCAAAACATTGTATCTTTTCAAGATATTTTAAAGGATTTAAATTTAAACTTAGATTACCATGTTGATCCACCGGTTGTTGTGCTGCTCGCTGTGCTGCTTGCTGTGCTGCTTGTGCTGCTTGTTGGGCTGCTTGTTGAGCTGCTTGTTGTGCAATTTGTTGTTGCGCGTTCATGATGTTTTTTTTTTTCTTTTTTTTTTTTTTTTAATGTCCTTATTACTCTTTTATATTTATTTTATTATTATTTTTTTTGTATGCTAGTGTTCATTGAACTACTTTGCGATAATATTTATTTATTCGTAGTTTTACGTTCACAATTTTTGTATACTTGTGTTCGTTTTTTTTTTATTAATAATAACCTGTTACAGGTTTTTATTGTATTATTTTATCCCTTTTTACTCTATTTTTGATTTTGTTAATTTTCGATTAACACTTCCGCACTGTTATTCAGTAATTGTTCTCGGTTCCTCTATGGATTTTTGAAATATTAGAATTTTATTTAAATAATTCTTTTTGAATTTCCCGATTTCACAATTATTTCACATATGCGGTTCGACCACTAGATAGGATTCTTTTATTAATTTACATTTAATATTTTACAAATCCTATCCTACCGACTGCGCCAGTTAAGAAAAAAACAAAACTCTTTAAATTTTAAAAAATAAAAAGTAAGTTTTATTCAGAGAGTCAACATTCTCATTCGAGTCGTTTTTATAAACTGAATCTTAAGATCTTATTCGTGACATTCTTTGGTTTTTAATTTGTATGCTTACTTAGCAGACTCTGTCATTAATTATTCTTTTTATTTACGACTGTTATTGTTAGCGTCGCCGACGGAGATGTGTGTTTATATTTTTATGGTTTAAGATGATGATACTTAAAAATTGTTTACATTCATCTCAGTGACCGCACATTCATATTTATTTGGGTTGAGATCGACGATCTCAATTAAAGAGGGTGCTTTGGATTTTAACATAACTAGTTTGACTTATGGAAAAATGTCCATCATCGTCTCGACATACCTCAAGTCCTACGTAATTTTTTATCGTCCCGAGATTTTTCATTTTGAACTTCGATTTTAGCAGACTTTCGGTGTCATCGATAAGGTTTTGATCTTTACTGATAACTAACAAATCATCTACGTAGACAAGTACATAAACTAAAAACTCACCTACTGATTTCTTGAAAAGACATTTATCAATCTTGCTTTAACAATATCAACCCCAAGAGAACATTGCTGATAGTTTGGCTCCACGCCCTTGCTGACTGCTTTAGCCCATATATTGTTTTATTTAATTTGCATACCTGGCGTTCTTTATTCTCTTTAACGAATCCCATCGGCTGCCGCATGTAGACTGTTTCTTCAAGGTCGCTGTTGAGAAACGCCGTCTTAGCATCTAAATGCAATACATGCATTTTTCTGTGACCCGCTACAGCTAATAACGTTCGCACGGTAGTTTGCCTTACGACGGGAGCGAATGTTTGATCGTAATCGAGCCCATTGCGCTGGAGAAACCCCTGCGCTACCAATCGTGCCTTGTATATCAGTTCTCCTCTTGAATCTTCTTTGGACTTACAACCGATTGCCTTCTTGTCAGCAGGCAGGTCCACCAGCTCCCAAGTGCTGTTCTCGGATAAGGAGTCCATTTCATCCTTCATTGCGCGTTTCCACAATTCACCTCTGTCGCAAGAAATCGCATCCTCAAAACTGGTCGGATCAAATTCTTTAATAGTCTTCAGTACGTTTACCTCATTGATAAGTCTGTTTGGTGGTTTTCCTTTTGTTGTTCGGGCTGATGTTCTTTGCTGTGGCACTTCATTTTCACATTAATTCTGGGATGCGTCCAATGACTCATCGAAACCGTAAAATGTGCTTTCAGAATTCGAATCTGTGTCCAAATGTTCATCCTCCATTTCTTTATTGCGTCTGCTTTTGATTACAACTTCTAAATAGTCATCATCGCTGTTACTTTGAGGAATCTCGTCTTTATTCTTGTTGTTGGTTTCTGGAACGCTCTGCCGTTTGGTTGGACTCGCCTCCACTTTGGTGGAATATTTAAAAAAATGAACATCTCTGCTGATAGTTATCTTTTTCGTACCGGTGTCTAGTAGTCTGTACGCTTTTGAATTCGCATCGTAACCAACAAAAATTAAACATTTCAACTTGTTGTCCCACTTTTTCCTTTTTTCTTTGGGAATATGTGCAAAACATCTTTCACCAAACGTACGAAAATGTTTAAAATCCGGTTTGGATCCATACCAGAGCTCGAAAGGTGTTGTTGCAGTTGCTCTTGTTGGTAATCTGTTTTGTGTGTATGTAGCCGTCAATATTGCTTCTGCCCAGAACTCCTTATTTAAATTTGAATCAATCAGCATACATCTGGACATTTCAACAAGGGACCTGTTGCGTCTTTCGGCAACGCCGTTCTGCTGTGAAGAGTACGCTGCTGTGAACTCGGATTTTACTCCTTGTTCCCTTAGATATTGCTGCACCTTATGTCCCGTATACTCGCCACCACGGTCAGACCTTAATACTTTTGGCTTACGCCCGAACTGAGTTTTCATTGCTTCAACGAATTCTCGTAATTTATCGAAGACCTCTGACTTTTGCCGCATCAAGAACGTTGTTGTGAATCTACTATAGTCGTCGATGAACGTGACTATGTACCGATTACCACTTGGACTGACCACCTCCATAGGACCGCAAACATCTGTGTGTACTAAGTCGAGTACGCTCTGCGAATCACTTTTGGATACTTTTGGAAATGGCAATCTGGCAGACTTTCCCTGGATACAAACTTCGCAGGTTTCTTTGAGACTACAATCTTTAATTGACAAACCTGAACCCAATTCATTCGACTTTATGGATTTAATTGCATCCTCATCTCTATGTCCAAGCTTTCGATGCCACTGGTGGATACAATCTTCTTTGTGAACCGCTGCAAGAACTCTTTTTGGCTGACGCAACACATACATAGAAGAAATCAAATCTCCTACTGCAATCTGGACATCACCCTTCCAAATCTGACACACTTTATCAGCAAACAAAACTCTGCAACCCTTCTCTACCAAGCAAGACACTGACAGCAAATTACCCTGTATTTTTGGAACATACAATACGTTTTCAATCGTTCCAGTAGCCTGAGAATTTTTATTATTTAGAAAATTTACTTCACAAGTGCCTTTTCCTTCAGAGATGATTTCACTTCCATCGCCAATGAAAACTTTTTCTTTGATGAGAGGATCGAAGCTAACGAAAAAATCTCTTACATTCGTTATATGGCATGTAGCCCCAGAATCTAAAATCCATCCCGAAAGGTTTCCTGATGATGTCAGAAGACTGAAGTGATCGAAGGACTTAGTGATATAATTTGCATGCTGTTTCTTACTCTTCTATTGCTTGTATTGAATGCAATTCTTTTTCAGGTGCCCCTTTTTGTGACAGAAAAAACATTCCGCTAATGTTGAGTTGGTTGTTTGTGGATTAAACTTCGTGATCTTCATTGCATTTTCATGTGGTGCGACACTGGGATTCCGACGTCGCCTGTACTCTTCCAGAAGCTTCGACTGGACAACGTCAAACGTCAACTCTTTTTCTTCGCTTGTTCGAGTTTTCAAAGCAGTGATGAGAGTGTCATAGCTTCTCGGAAGACTGCTTAAAAGCATTGCCACACTCCACGTCTCAGACAATTTTTCTTCGCCTATCGCTGCCAAACGTTCAAAAAGATCAACCATCTCTTGAATGTGCGCTTCAACATTCCCGCCTTCATCAACTCTTAGACTGCAAATTTTTCTCATTAACTGCACTTTGTTACTCAAGGTGTTCCTTTCGTGGTAGTTTTTGAGACTGTCCCACGCTTGCTTTCCTGTTGTGGCTTTTCTGATATGCTGCAGCTGGCTATCCTCGACAGATAAAGCGATCGTTGCTCGTGACTCATCTTTTGCAGTCCATTCCGGAGTCACTGGTACTGGCTCTTGCTTGAGTCCCGACACGTAGCCCCACAACCCTTCCTTGATCAACAACATTTCTATTTTGTATTTCCACATAAAATAGTTGTCTGTTCCAAGCTTTTTTATTGAAAAACGATTCTCCGCCATCGTGCATAAAATATTCTTTTCAGAGTCAATTACCTTTTCTTTTATTTATTGGAAACTGTGCCCATAACCTGTTGAACTTTAAGAAACTTTAATAGCTTTTACAGCGTATTCCAAATAAATAAAAGTTGACACAAATTAGTTTGGAAACGTAATTTTAATATACACACGTAAAATTCTGTATAATGGTTTGCAAAAGAATGAAAAGATTTGTATCCGTTAGATATGAAAAATTTAAAATGAAGGACAATAAGAAAGAGATGACTCGATATAAGCAATGAAAGAGATAATATTACTTTTGAAATAGATCTGTTCAGTTGAAGTAGAACTTGTTTGTTATTCCAACATCTTCGTGTTCTCTATCATCGTCTACTATCTAATATCTAGTGTCTTCTGTAGGTACCTAAATACATATTTTGGGAGTTCAAATAAATTTGATAACACGACAAGGGAAGGGATAGGTCTAAAATAACTCAGATTCATTCAGTGTTCATTTCTAAAATGTTCGAATAAACTTTTAGAGCAGTCGTATCATAACTTAAAGAGTGGTCGTGACTCGTGAACAATCTTAAGTTCTATGAGCGCTCATAAATATTGACTTGACTTTTACGCCCATATTATTCACTCGATGCATCCAGATTAAAACTTTAATCCGGATGTAAAGTTTACAAATTCAATGTAAATACATTCGGATTTAAGTTTCAATCTGGATGTATCGAGTGAATAATATGGGCGTTAAATTTTGGTGAATAGGTTTATGAACCTCTAAGTTTAAATAGCGCTCGATATAGTAACCGCCCTTAGAAACTAAATAGACACTTGTATAGGAAAGAAAGAAGATGCAAGAACGCCGAAATGATAATGAAATAGAACAAAGCAGCAACCACATGATTACAATTAAATCGGATTGTTCTAGCAAAAATACAATCGATTGATCGATACCAAAAATCAAGATCGAGGCCGGAATAAACGACAGCAAATCCATTGTTTGGCAAAACATTCTTTGTCCTGAGCGTCTAAAGCAGTTAAAGCTGGTCAAAAAACCTCCTCTTATTGACGTGCGAAATCAAATTTGACTAAAATACAAAATTAGTAGGAAAAGTAGCGTACATATAAACACACTTTGCAATGTAACGAAAATGATTATTTTAAGTAAAATTGATTACGGCATCTTTATATACGGCAACTCTCCGAAATCAACGCTTCAAATTATAAAATCAACATATCATCAGGCAGCAAGATGCAGCGTAAGGGCCTTTCCCACATCCCCCATTAAGAATATATTGGCAGAAGCTGGCCTCCCTACAGTTGAAGAGAGAAGAGATAAAGTAATATCTAAACTTTACGCTAAACTCCTTTTCTCAAAATTCTGTAATCGACAAAGCAGTCAATCTTTCTCTGGCACGAAAACGGGTCAACAGGATCCCATCTGCTATATACACCATTCTCCAGACAAGTAAACGTTTCGAACTTCCAACACTCCAAAACATCAAATCTTCAGACCTACAACCCCCATGGCTCATAGACTCAGACTCTTTCGTACTGGATCTATCATGTTATGGGAAAACAGAAAGCGAAATATACCGCAAACTGTTCATGGAAATTTCAACGAAATACAAGGTCAACGAGTGGAATTTCATGTTTACGGACGGATCTAAAACATCGGATTGTACATCGTTTGCAATCACACTCGATGACGGCACCACATTAAGACAAGGAATTCTCCCACAATTCGCATCCATCTTCACTGCAGAAGGCCTTTACCATCCTAATCGCCCTTCAAGAGGCAACACAAACTGAAAGAAAATACATCATTTGTACAGATAGTCTTTCTACAATAAAAGCTATCAGAAACACCAATAACAACACATCTCTCATCAGTAATATCCGCCACCTATTAATAAAATCTAATCCTCGAATGAAGCTTATGTGGACTCCCGGTCACTCTGGTATACGAGGAAATGAAGTAGCAGACGAAGCTGCCAATTTCGCTAATAAAGCACCAGTTTATCTCTATAATATATATACCAAAACTGATCTTATTAAAACTATAAACAACAAAGTCTTTACTTCCCACCAAACTGAATGGAGCCATTATCAACATCACTATGCGAAAACCAACCCCACAAAGTCACAGCCTATGTATCCTACAAATACCCCTAAAAAGGAAATAAAAAACTTCATTCGACTGCGGCTGGGCCATACTTCTGCCAGACACCTCCACATCCTTAAAAAAGAAAGCCCCCCAACCTGCCACACCACTATGAATCTCCAACACCTCCTCCACCACTGCAACCGCCTTAAGCCAATCATCAACCACATATTAGAAGGAAAAGATATAATTGAAATTTTACAAATCCCAAATAAATCCAACTTGGAGAAAATCAAAGAATTTTTATCAAAAACTGGAACTATCCTATAAATTATTGTCTTCAAACACTGAATTTTTAACTATAATTAGCCTTAGCAGCTAGAAGCTCATTAATATATTATTAGCTTGTAATTTATTGCATGTTTTAATAAATAAATAATAATAATAATAATAATAATAATAATAATAATAATAAGAAATATGGTTTTAAGTGACAGAGTCAATGATGCTTACAATATGTCATTTAGTTATTTAGTTTTTAAGCAAATCGAATATAATACCTGAAAACCTATATTTAGGTATTAGATTTCTGTTTTGATGGGGAAGCAGAAGTGTTCATTTTTGAAACTATTTTTTGAGAGTAATTTAAGACATCTTTCAAAAGGTTGAGTTTTATTTTCAATCTCTGAATTGAACCATCCCTATACGGAAGAATAAGCTTTCATGCAAAAATGTTATTATATAATATTTTGTATTTATTGCCCCTTTCGATTTAATTAAATTTTACATATTTTGGATACTGAATAGCTTCATAAATTAAAATATTTACACTTCATTTTTGTTCATAAAAGGGTGAGGCATTTTCAAAAATCTCATTTTAGGTGAGATCACCCAGATGAAAGATGAAACCCAAAATGTTTGTACCATACAGACCGTTTAACATTCCGATAACAACACTTTTAAAATACACCACAACAGGGGTGATATAACACCCCAGCAAGGAATTAATGCAAACAAAAATACTTTCAAGGATAACAAAAAAGATTTAGTGAAACGTAACACTAAATAGACTTTAATAAAAACATAAAACAGAAAATTCATAAAAAAAAGAAATTATGTAAGGAAATAAAATTGATTAAAGGATTGATCCATATCTCTTTTCTGTTTTCAGGATATATGGGACAGTTATACTTTAAGCATGAACCTTGCGTTTTGGTCTTATTTTCACGGAAAAAATACACATCTGGAATACTTCTGTAAATCAGGGGTGACTCCACTTCATTTCGCATACATAAAAGACAACGTGGGGTGCTATGTAACCTCAGTGCTCACGTTATGCCTTCTTATTAACAAACCAAAGACTGGCGCAGGTACTGCTCTTCAGCAAATATTAGATATTAAATGACAAATACATTGAAAGGTAGAAAGATAACTCAAGCTAAATCAAAATTACAGTTAAAATAAAATACCCTGGGTTGTTGGAGCACCCCTGTTGTGATCCGAAGGTTAAAGGCATTTGTAGTCGATTACTAATAATATGTAATATGTAACTGCGGTATTTTAAATAGGGATTATATTTTCAATATTTGTCTACTACAATTTAATTAATTTGATTAATATTTTGTTAAAAAGTACCTCTAACTTGTTGAACAGATGCTGCAGTATTCTCTGAAAATTTTTGTTTTGTAAAAGAAATCAATTTTGTTAAACTTTTATCTTAAACATGTTTAAAACTATAACCTTACATCTACAACGCTTGGCCAACGTTAGCGTCTAACCACAAGAGCTCTTGAATGCGACACAGCCGTGCATTTATCATACTTCATATAGTTTACTATGGATAGCAATGGGTTTAAATACTAAAAATCATAATAGGGGTATTCCCGATCCGATGCAAACTGGTCTTGCATCATTGCAAAAGTGCAAAGTTTTTTTTTACATTGGGGTTAGGGTATAGCAATTTTACACTTTTGCATTTTTGCAATGATACAAGACCAGTTGCATCGGATCAGGAATACCCCTAACCAAATGTATTTACTTCTGTTTAAATTTCGGTAGTGTAAATGTTGTTCAAAACTGGATGATAACAAGTTAAATGGGTAATTTGCTAGGAAAATGGTCCCATTTGACAATAATGATACTCGAAAACGTAAACGTAAACAAAATGTTGTTCTTGTTTTAGAGCGTTGGATGAACAATATTTTTTTTTTTTATAACAGCTTGTTATTATAGATGTGATGCAATTTTAACTTAGTTATAGATTTCATTGAATCCGATTATTTAATTTATTTATTTAATTTAATTGTTTATTTTGAGACATTTAAAAAGAAAGATCAATGATTATTTTGATGCCTATATAAAAATCTTAAGAGTTATGTCTAAATTAAAAGGGGTATTCACTATTAATGCAACGGATTAAAGTCATCGTTAACGTGGTAAACTGCGTAAACCTGTCAAATTTGTATGAAAATTTGACAGATTTACGCATTTTACCACGTTAAAGATGACTACGCAGCGCCGTTGCATGAATGGGCGGGTTCAATAAAAATAGCTTAGCATCTGAATTTTCAGATTTCTGAATTTATGTCGTTGAACGCAAAAAAAATCTGAAATTTCAGTCGAAAGTCATTGTGTCAAATTCCTGCATTTCCCTAAAGGATTTACATTGAAGCGAAATAAAATAGAACTTTAATTACATTTGTAAATTAAACATTGAGAGTGAGTAGTTGTGAGTATGAAAATATATGTAACTAAATCAGCAAAAGGTTTCATTACCTTCATTAAAAGTCCTTTTATTGATATGTATGACTCACAAAAACATAGAAAAACTTTCCAAACATCAATTAAAAAAATTGTTGATTTAAAAATTCACTAAACAATAAACAAAAAGTTCGTTCATTTAAACAAGTATTAAATTTTCATGACAAAAACTAAAAAAATCAACCACCAACAAGACGAAAATTATAAAGTTCAGCTTTTATGTGTGCTTTTGGCACTTCCCCCACCACAAACAACTTTCATCTGAATTTTCAGACAAGAAATTCTCATCTAAACGTAACTAAACGTAACTAAAAGTCACTAAAAGTCATCTAACTTTTTATGACAGCTGGCAAATCAGAAGCTCCAAAAATTCAGAAATCTGAAAATTCAGATGTAAAACGTAATCGATTGAACGCACCCAATACCTCTAATAACACAGGCCTGAGCCTAAAACGTTTTCGTAGTGCAAATGAATTTTTTTATAGATATTTGTGCTGATAGCGGGAAAATTAGTGAAAAAAATCTATCACATCAGAATTCTGAGAAAAAAATTTTTATATTCATGCAATTTTCCTCTAGGAAATTAGTTTGCAGGCGATTTTAGTTCGAATAAACTTATAAATATGATATAAAATTGAGTCTATCTTATTAATATGGGTCCAGTTTTATTAATTAGCACTATAAAAGTAGTATTTTTAAGTTCTTCGAGTAATGATGGTCATAATGGTACAAAAATGTGCGTTATTGAAACACTTTCGAATATTGGCAAATTCTTGAGGGTACCTGTCAGTGTTTTGTTCACTAGTTGTAGTACGGGATTCATTCATTACACAATCATTTTTGAGCTAATATTTACTTGTGCAGAATTTGTGCCAAATGAAAAAATCTTATTGCCCCCTCTTCACATAAAACTAGGTCTTATGAAGCAGTTCGTGGAGGCTTTAGATAAATAAAGCGATGGATTTAAGGATCTACAAATTGTATTTCCATCTTTGTCGAAAGCAAAGTTGAAGGAAGGTATTTTTATTGGACCTGATTAGGGGCGAACTGGGCGCCAAAGGGCGTCCCGGGACTTTAAGAAAAAGGGCCTCAAAATAGTAAAATGAGTAGAAGGAATTAAAAAGAATAAGCTTCGAAAACAACGGTAAAAACATTTTCGTTGTGTAATTAAAGTAAGCAATAGACAGTCTGCTCCGAAATTTCTATTATGTATTTGAGTTAACAAAAAATGTAATTTGATTTTTGAAAACATTACTGTAAGAATGCAAATTTTATAATTTTATGATTCCTACTTCCTACGAAACTTCGAAAATACTCACAGCAATCAAAATATTGTTTTTATTCTTTTCGTTTCATCGGCCCTGGAATTTTGTGTTCCTTTAAAGTTTAAATGAACTGAAAATACTCCAAAAACCTATAGATTATAAAGATTTTTAGAGTAATTCCTCCTTAGGTTACCAATGGAGCCACAATAGCTCAATATTATAGTGTGGGAGGCGGGAGCCCCAACTATAGTTTAGTTTAAAGTGTCTGAGAGTATCTGTGAGGACCCCTTTGGGCCTACAATTGCTCAATAATAAGTAGGGCCCCATAAAATTAAGTTTTCGTTAAAATAATTTTGTAGGTACCCAACAGCACGCAACTGTGTGGACTTCCTGAGATTCCTTTGGGACCACAAAAGCTGCTTACTTACTGTATAAGGCCCTTAGAAATCCAATTTATGAGAAAGTTTTCTTTTTAAAGAACAGAAAATACTGCAGGGGTTCTCATGCACTTTTTGTCCACCCAGTGGTACTGATATTCGGAAACTCATGAAAGCTTCGACAGAAAACTGACTCCTACGGAATTCGCGGCATGGGTGTCCGTTAAAAGAAGTAATCAGAAACTTCAAAAAAAAAACCCTTATAATATTTTCTTTCGTTTACGTTTTCGTTGTCGATTTGGAGACCACAGAATATTTCCGTTTCGCCTCAGCTCGATACTAGACATTAATGTCTCAAAATTTACAATTAAAATTTTCAACTATGGTTTTCAATGATAGCTATGTATATCTGGCACCTAAAACAGAATGCATATACTAGGCATGTTTTATTGGTATAGCTATCCGTTGTATAGTAAGATTTTACATGCATTACAAATACAACATCGCCATTTGCCAGTAATATTACGACAAATAAAAAGCTAAAGTAGAATCCTACTGTGGATAGTTTGACGTTTATTCGAGTTTCGAATTGGATTTTGTTAGATTTGTTGTTAGATGTTCGTATTAATTATAATTGAACGAAACTAGAGTAATGAAAATTTATAATCGTTTTTCACCATTTAAAGCGGATTGACGGTCTTCTGAAGACTTGAAAAAAATAAACTCTAGGTGCCTGGAGTAAAAGGACCATGGCTTTCTTAGTCACTTCTAAATTTTAAGTGACAGTGTGAACTGTTTTTAACAATAATTGTTCTAAGGATTTTCTTTGAAATCGTTGCAGAACACTTTATGGGGTTATTCTCTGAAAGGAGAAAGAACAGTTTTAACTATTTTCGTTTTTAATAATTGTTCTAAGGATTCGCTTTAAAAGCATTGCAGAACACTCTATGCGGTTATTCTATGAAAGGAGAAACTCGATTTTTGTTTAACCTCCGTGGTTTTGATTTCTTCAAAGTTTCTCTTACTGCTACCTATAAATGTTTTGATAAAATTTCTTAAGTAATTATAATAAAACAAAATTTTGAGAGCTCACATACAGAAATATGTTTGTTATTTAAGTTATTTTTTTGCAAAAATTGCCAAATTTTGTCCTTTATTCAGTTATTACTTTTAACTTGCGATAATTAAAAGTTAAGTTATGCATTCGTAATTCTGTATGCCTGTGTGTCTGTCCTGTTCTTTCGAATGCAGCCAAAATGGGTGGGTCGATTTTCTTTAGCTTTTTTTGGCATTTCCTCGACACAATTTTTTTTTACAAAAAATTGTATTATTCTCAAAACAAAAATTTAGTAATTTTTTGTTTTTAAAAGGCTACCATTTTATATAAATTTTTTTTTTCGAAAAATGGTTATAAATGGTACCTCCTATAGAACTATTCTTTTTACTTTCGATTTTATCAAAAATGGTTCAAACGATTTTGATCATTTTTTTAGGAAGAATATTTTAAAAAGTTTTAAAAGTTTTGTATATATGTATGTACCAAAATTTTAAAAAAGTTTGAAAACGACTTAATCAAACTTTGCAACCAGCAGTTTTTTAACATAACTTCTCTAGCAAATTAAAAAAAAAATTATTCTTGTAACCAAAAATAATGGTACCTCCAATACAAGTGTTTAAAAACCGGTAAAAGAAATCTCATTTTTCTCAAAACCGATCTACTATATTTTTGGGAAAAAAAATTGTATCTATGGATTAAAATTGGTAGGTATCTTTTGAAGGTGATGAAATAAAAAAGGAACTAAAATTACGAAAACACTTTATACAGTTTATTTATTTAATAAAAGAAAGAAATTATATATATGTATATGAAAGTATATACGAAGAATAAAAGAAAAAGACATTTTTATATTCGAACGTGACAAGAATTCACAAAGAACTGGTTATGGAAAAAATGTTGTGTTTTCAGAGGCGAGTTCATATCTCTTCTTCTGTGCACAGCCTTTTATCACCAACCGAGCCTTATACCTTTCGATATGACCATTTTTATTTCGCTTAACCTTGAATATCCACTTGTTATTAAGTAATCGTTTTTCTTGAGGAAGGTCAGTTAATGTCCAAGTGTTGTTCTGTACTAACGCGTCCATTTCATCTTGTACTGCTTGCATCCATTTGTCCTTGTCTTGGCGCAATTTGATATCCTCAATATTTTCCGGTACGTCTTCTTCTGCATTTATTTCTAAGACGGCATATTCGTCCAGGTAACGTGGCTTGGCATGGAATCTTGAGGATTTTCTAGGTGTCGAAAACCACGTCTCTTCCAAAAACAATTTTCTGGTCTTCGATACTCCAGAGTTTGTAGCCGATGAAATAGCACTTATAAGTGACCTCGAGTCGGACTTACCTTGGATTATTTATTTGGGAATTCTCGGATAGGCGATACACCAAAAACTTTGAGTTTTCCGACATTAGGTTTTTCACCATACCATAGTGAGCCCGGAATTCTTTACCATTCAGTGCTACTGTTGGGCTTCGATTACACAAGTAAACTACTGTTTGAACCGCTTCAGGCCAAAACGTTTTCCCAAGCTTACAATTTAGCAACAAGCACCTTACCTTTTCTTTAATAGTGCGGTTCATCCTCTCTGCTTCTTCGTTCTGTTCTGGACTATATCTGATTTTAAACTGAACTGAATTTGCTTTCAAAGAATTCTTTTGTTTCTTTAGAGATGTATTCCCTGCCATTGTCACATCGGAATCGACTCAATTTTAAGTTGAAGTGTGGGCAGTTGCCATAGCTTCAAAACACTTGTCTGTAGACATCTATGAATGTAAGCAAATACCTCTTAGAATCAGGAGACGTTGAAGTGACAGGACCGATGACATCACTGTGTACTAACTGCAATGGACGTGTTGCTCGACTGCGTTGCTGGTTATGTGGCTTTCTTTTATATAATTTTAAGACCCTTCGTAAGATGCTAAAAACCATACAGTAGACGCTGGATATAGTGAATCTCGGTAGAGTGAACTATGTAGTATAGTAAACACACAAAATTTTATACAGACAACTCTAAATAGAGAACAAAAAGTATCTCGATATAGTGAACTTTCATTTGTTTTCCAATATTTTACAAGATTATGCCAGCAGCAATGCTTTTATAGAATTGTGGACTTTTTTTAAAGATATTTATGACACATTTACAAGAAAAGGCATTGCAAACCAATTTAAAGTTGAGAAACAAACAAATAGAAGTGATTATTTTTTTTTTAAATTTCATTCTTATTTAAAAAAAAAAAAAATAATTTGTACCAGCAGCTATTAAGTTTTTCGTTTTTATGAAAAATAAAGTAAAGAAAAACTTCACAGGCCTGGTTTTAATTACTTCACTATATCGAGCGTCTGATGTATTTCGAAACAAAAAACCAATACAACCGCTTTACTCTTTAGTAGGAAAGACGGACATTATTTTTTTAATTAAAAAAATCAGTATTTTTTTTACATGGAATAAGTAGTTACATATACTTATATTGTATTCAGAAAGTATTAGCTTATATACACGAGTAACATTGTGGTAGTGATATAAGAAGTTTCAAAATGTATCTGTTTTTTTGGTCTCATCTTCGTCTGAAAACAAAACCAAATTTTTTTTTTAATTCTGTTTGTAAAAGTATTTTTTTTAAATGTTTACCAGAGTCCTTGTTTTCGCTCAAGTTTGTGTCTTCAATGGCGTCTGATACCATGTCCTTAAGGGCAAAATCGTCTTAAACTATTTTTTTCTAGTATTTATAAGATCAATAGACAATATATAAAAAGATGAACCGTGTTGAAATGAGGTGAATGAGTATCTTTTTTTTACACCTTCAAGGGTCAAAATGAAGGCCTCATTCACGGAACCGGAGTGTAAGACTGGAATTTTCGTATTTGATGGCAATGAATCTATCTATGACCAAAGTCTTAGCCTTGTTGAAATGAGGTGAGTAAAAACGTCGCTAGCTCTCCGTCTAAAAGGTTCCTAACCTAACTATTCATAAGTTCGTGCGACCCAATCGTGCATTTTATTTTGTATACAATTAACTCACTCAAACTTTCTTCTTAATTATATGATTGTGTTATTTATTATAAACCAATATACCAAACAAATTTCGAAGATGTTTTTTATTTTTAGCAGACTTTTTACTATTGGGAATTCTTTAAAAAAGAAGTCAACAATACGGACGCAAAACAATTTTCCTCAATAAAACAAAATTTGAAATTATAATTTAATACACAACCTTTTTTCAGCTTTTACATAATGCGAGCCGAACGAACTGAGTGGTTCGCTAACAGAGATCCTTTTTTACCAGAAATCCAAGATCTCCTTAAAATTGGAGTTTTTCTACCTCTCGAAGAAAAGGATGAACTTAACCGACAGGTTGTCATAATAAGAACATCAGCGCACAATCCCAAAGTTCATTCTCAAAATGATGTTTTTAAAGTAAGTTAGAATGTTGTAATGTTGTTATGTGCACCTTTCTGATACACTTATTTATTATATACATATATAAAGGTCAGCAAAATGATTTTGGATTTACTGCTTAGATTCGAACCAGACATTTCGAGTTCTGGAATTGTGGCCGTTTTTGATATGGATGGAGTACAACTCGGTCACGCTTTACAGCTAACTCCCAAATTAATAAAGCGATCTGTTGATAGCTGGCAGGTTTATCCATGTAAACCAAAGATGCTCGAGTTTGTAAACACACCGACCCATGTTAATTTCGTACTTAATACATTCAGGTAAAAGAGATTTAAGATATTTTGGGAACACTATAAATAACTATCTTTGACTATTTTTATCATAGACTCTTCATGACTGCCAAAATGCGATCTCGTATTGTTGTGCGTAAAGGCTCTTCCGATGCCAAAGTAAAATTGCCAAAAGACCTCGGTGGCACTGGTATGAGCTATAAGGATTTGGCTTTGAAGTGGAAAACAGCCGTTGAGCAAAATGCTGATTATTTTGCGGAGTATGAAAAATATAAAACTATTCTTAAGTAACAAACAAAATATTATTCTATTTGGTCAAAATTTGGTTATTTTGGTTTAAAGTATTATAATAACAGAGTTTTCAATAACTAATTGCGTTTAATAACAGTCCTCCAAATAAAACTTGACAGAAAAATTATTGTGATTGAATAAAATTCAGATTAAAAAAAAGGTGAAACAAAATTTTAGAAAAAGATATGCAAATTGAAAATAACAAATAAAAAAATACCTACATTTAAATACATATTAAATTTTTTTTATTGAAGTGCCATAATGTTTAGTATCGTTAGAATTTCTCACCGGAGATCTCTGGATCAAATTCATTAATTGACATTCGTTTTTAAGTAAGGGACAACTACGAAGAAAACTTTTCACACTGACGTCTCGTCGAATTTTAAATAAGGCTTTAAGTGAATACATTGATCAAAAGACTACAGCCAAGGCCGTAACCAGACAAATATTTGGGGGGGGGGGGGGGGGGTATGATTTTTGAAAAATATCTTTTCACTATTAAGTGGTTAAGGATAATAAAATAATCTTACAATTAAAATTTCAGTTATTTTTTATTGAGTAGTAATTAAAACAACATTATTTTATTAAAGTAAATTTAATCGTTTGGCCTTCTTTGCTGCAAATTTATCAATACTTGTTTCAATCTGTCGATGAATTGAAATTAAAGTTCCAGTAAAGCCGGAGCCACACCTATCTCGTGTGGTGTGTTGTGGAGTGGTGTGTCGCTATCGCTCCAATGTGTTTCATATGCTTAGAACCACATTTGTGAAGCGCGTTGCGTTGTGGAGTGGTGTGTTGTGGAGGAATCGCTTCTGTATCGATTGCGCCATACCACGATGTGGAGTTTACTTGTTGTAAGAAAGAGAACACTTATATTATAAACAAAAATCAAAACAACAGTCATATCATGACATATACATATATATGTACTTTTCTTTTTCAACATCACTCAACACAAGTGTGCACATTCAATGACACACCGCTCCACACCACACGAGATAGGTGTGGTTCCGGCTTAAGGGTATGTGTCCCTTGAAAAAATAGGTTGGGGTTTTGCGCTAAACTGTATAACGTTCGCAGTTTTAAATATTTTTGGATGAAACAAACGGTTATCGATAGAAAATATGTTAGGTAAATTACTTTTGTAGAGTAAAAAAAAAATTAAAAATTTTTGTACCTCAAAACCGCCAGGCAAGTGAAAAAATCATAAAATTTAGTATGAAGCTTACGCATATGAATGGGAATTCGTTAAATATTATTTTTTTATATTTTTTTTCTAGAGACAAAAGATCTCGTTACCTAATCTCCGTTTTCTTTTTTTTATTATTAATTTATTTATTCCCAAAACAAATTTGACAAAACTATGAAATATTGAGGAAATTTACAAAGTGGTATAAATAAAATACTTGATAAAACTTCTAAAGTATAAAAGGCAACGAGGTCAAATGAACTTTTTTACAAAGCCAATAGAAATGTGCAGTTAATTAAATTAAAAAAAAATTTTTTTAAAACTTTTACAGCAACTTTTTAGAGACAAAAACACAAAAAATATTTATTTTTTTTTCTAATATTTTGTGCTTTTCCTTGGGTAATTGATAGTTATATTTTTTAATTTTCGTCAATATTTTTTTAATCAAAGAATATATTTTTGTTTGTAACATATTTAAAAATGCAGATCAATATGCCATTATTTGCCATGCCGTTCTGAGGGAATGACAGCCAATACAATTCCCTCATATTTTTTTTATTTTTTTTTTTGGTATTTTGTTTAATAAATTTAATGAACAAAAAAGTGTTTTAGAACACTATTTTTTTAATTTTAATTTTGGAAAAGTTGTCTATTTTGCTATTTTTCTATTTTTTAAACAGAAAAAATTTCTTTTTCACGCACACAAAGAAGTTTGCTTCAAACAAATGCCGCTGGGTGGTGATACATTCTCTTTCTCTCAGTTCTCTTTTTCTTAAGAAAAAAGAAGTCATGACTCATGAGCTCTAATATATTTTGTTTTGTTGTTTCTTGACTCCTCACTTTTTTTTTATATGGAAAGTATATACACATATTCTTCTGTGGATCGTGATGGACAGCGATCTTTCTTTATGTAAAAGAAAAAGACAGAAGTCATTCAAATGTATAGGTCATTTGGTACTACGTATGCTCTGTTTTTTTTCAACGGATAGGTAGACTTGGTAGAAGTTCGCGTGGGATCGTTGCAGGAGATTTTGTTGAATTTTGTGTATCTTATATGTATGGTGTGTATGTATATTTTTTGTTGGTTTATCTGTTGGAAGTTTTTTTGGGCAAAGTCGCGTCATTGAAATATTTACTATTGTGCTGAAGGATAGTTTTGATTCAATTTTGCGCACCTAGGTAATGAATGTATTAAAAAAATAGTAATAAAAATGTCACGCAAGTAGATACTGCACGACGCACAGTGGGGCAGAAGTGCTTTATTAACGGCGATAATTATAAAGCTTTTTGTTGCCTAAACCAAAGTATACTTTTCTAAAGGTTTTTTGTAGGCTGAGTTTGAATCCGAAGTCAAAAAAACTCCACCGCTTCAGGTTTTTGAGATAATCCCGTTATAAAATTTTAATACGCTTGTTTGGTAGGTATTTTTTGGTGTAGGGTGTCCCGGATCTGGTTGGCATTATTTAAGGATGTGGTTCTGGATTATATTCTAAGAAAAAAATCGTTCTAGTTCAGTAAAGGTCTATCTCCAATTTTGACATCATTTATCGTGGATTTAAGAAAACACTTACTTTAGTGTACCCTGACCCATGTTAACAAAACTTGCTCTGATAATTCTTGTGGTATAAACTCGTTTGGGACTTTATTTTTAGAAGAAACACTAGCCTTTAAAACTGCGTTCAAATAAAGTTGATATCTTGTCTCAGTCTTAATATATCCAATTTCTAGCCTTTTCTATTTTCTGCTCATGCCAATTTTTTGACTTTGAGGTCGATTTTCTCGAGAAAATGCGTAATAAACATAACCTTTTACTAATTTTTTCTTGTGAACGTAACAATAGTAGCAGTAAAAATCAATAGCAAAATTGTGAAAAGACCCATAGATTTTATGATACTGGGGAAAACCGGCAGCAGGTAAAAATTTAAAAAAAATGTTTTTTTTTGCATAAAAGTCGAACTTTTTGACGTATTAGGTGGAAGGGAAAAGATTTATTTTAATAAAACTGCAGTTTTTTTTATCTCCACTAGCTCGAAAATTCATTTGAGCAGCGAAAAAAAGCTCCTCTGCAGATGTATCTCGAAGATCAGCTACTCTTTATAGCGTTTTCTTCGCTTACTCAATAGATCAAAACTTTTCTGAGGGCGTCCAGAGGGGTGAATACATTTTAAATTTAACTTTTTTTTAAGTCAATTAGATTCGTTTTTATCAAACACTGATCTTGTAGGGTGGCTTTTCTTCCACTTAGATTTAAGTTCAAATTTAAACTGTCTAAATTCTTTTCTTAGCTCTGACACATGATTTGCAGTGCAGTTTGTACTTGTCAACAGGGGCGTATTTACCCTAGAGCTAAAAGGGCTACAGCCCGGGGCGGCAAGGCTGGCCAATTTATAATATTTTCTTGAAGCAATTGAACTTTTAAAACATTCAAGCAAAAGGGCGCAAGCCGCCCCTAGCAATTGGCCAATTTATAATATTTTTTTGAAGCGATTGAAGTTTCAAAACATACAAGCAAAAGGGCACAAGCCGCCCGTAGCAATTGGCCAATTTATAATATTTTTTTGAAGCGATTGAACTTTCAAAACATTCAAGCAAAAGAGTTCAAGCCGCCCCTAACAATAATTATCTAATTTACAATATTTTTGAAGGATAAACAAAAAATACAAAGATTTAAAAAAATGCGATTTTTTGAGTTTTTCAAGCATGAACATTTTTTCAGTGCCGTGAGTGACCGGCTGTGAGAGAGTTCACTGTAACATGTCACTCACTTTATTCACCATTTACTATTCTTATTTTTTATAAACGATTTTTTATAATTAAAATTCATATCAAAAATATTTACAGACATGTACCTATTCTTTGGAATAGGTTTCGTTTCCAATGAAACGAAAGCATTGTAAAAAAAACACTTGTTGGTATGTAGCTCAAAAAAAAATTGTCTAGAAAAACATTGGCTGGAAGGATCTTAATTTTTTATTTCTAAACCATCTACAAAGAGCCCCTTTTTATTAAAAAAAATTATAAAAATCCATCGAGCCAGATTATAGATATAAGGTCACACACAAAATTTTATTCTTTTTATATGCCTCAATTTTTTTAGTTTTGGCTGACTCATGTCCCTATAGACAAATACCCTTCCCTTCGTCAAAAGTTTTGAACGACTTAAAAAACAATATAATGATTGATTGGTTCACACTATGTCACGAAATCTATCTAAGATGAACAGAACTTAGCAAAAATTGCGTATTGACAAAGGCCCTCACTATAGTCAACTGACGAGTCCAAGTGAGATCGCCGGGACGAAACGCCAATTTTTGTAAGACTTAAAGGCCGTTAAAAGCTATTTTGAATCAATAATTCAACAAAGTCCATTAAAATAGTGCTAAGTCTTCTACTTGGCTGATGTATTTCAGTAGAATAGTATATAGAATTTGTGTTATTAAAAAAACCTTCTTCAATATAATGATTGTTTTTGTACAATAGTTAATAATGATGGATACATAAAAGGATAGGTATATTATTTTAAAAACTATTGTTAATAAGTTAAATCTGCATTAAATCGTTATTCTTCTTGAAAACGATATTTGTAAAACCTATTCAATCAATTTTTCGTAGTTGCTTCGCATTATTTTGGAATAAACGTTCAAACTTTCGACGAAGAGTGTAAATGAATAGATTTCTTTTTTAGCTTCCGTTACTAACTCTAGAATAATGTTTGATCTACTTGATCTACAGTATTTTCGTTGAACATTAGGTGTTCAAAAGCAAACCTCAAAGTGTAGGTACAATGCAAAACAAATGATTCCCACCAGAAAGCTTTAGTGAAAACTGAAGCTACAGGTTTATTGACCCAATTGAAGTCCCTTGAGACAGCAATATTGTCTCGCTTTAGGGGTTCTATACTCAAGCAATTTAATATTGTATCAAAAAAAATTCAAGGTGTTGATACAGACGCACACAGGTAAAATTTCCCAAAAACGTGGCCAAAACTATAAAAACTAAAATCGTTTTGTTGTTTTTTTTTTTAAATGTAAAGTTATTAACAATTAACAAGAGATTAATTTCTGATTAATCTCCCTATTAAGATTGCAACCGTTTCGTCAGTTGATGCGTCTAAAGTGGTAGCTTTTAGAGAGCACGTTCATGACCAATTTTGGAGTGCGATACGAAGTGAATTTACTTTGTTTTTCTTTTTTATATATGCTTTTTGATAAAAAAAAATTATTAGGGAATTTGTTGCTGGTAGTAAGTAGAATAATTTCAATAATTTATTCTGTGATATTTTAATTATGGGATAGATTTTTTATTTATCAAAAAAAGACCAGTTTTGGGACCCATTAAGAAATCGTAGTTTTTGTTTCGTAAAGAAAAAGTTTAACTTCTGGGCATTGCTCAGCATTGAAATTATAGGCTTTAAATTTACCCTGAAGTATTCTGATTCAGAATGAATCAAAAACATTTGCGACTTTTTAAAATAATATCAATGCAAGATATTAAAATAAGTGAAAATAAAAGTGTGCCGCAGAAACTTATAATTAATATTACTATTTTTTACAAAAAAACTTATTTTAATAAGTACTGTTTTGACTTAAATAATAAATACTTCTATTATTTTTTAATCAAAGGCTAAAAACTAGATGGCCCTATATCTTCTAGTTTTCGAGAAAATTGAAAATAACTAAAACTTCTCCTAAAAATAAATTTTTTGTTTGTATTCACATTTTTTTGGATTTTAACAAAATTAAAAAATAAAAAAAATTTACTAAAAATAGTGCATTTACGTAAAAAATTTTTTTTCCAATGACTTAATGCAATAATAAACCAAAAAAAACAAAAAATAATTTCGGCCATGTTTTTGGGACATTTTACCTGTGTGAGACGTTGAAACTGTGTCCAGGCTCTACGAGGCACTCATATCGTTTGTGAGAGCAAAACGGGAATGCTTTTTATGTTTTTGAAGAGATGAAAATTACAAATTGGACCAAAAAAGAATCGTCAAGAGGAAAAAACTAGATGATGAGTGTCGCGAAGGGGAAGTTCTTTTTTGTGGTCGTGAAAATACATATATTCATCCCTATTTGCGACCAGTTATTGAGTGATCTGAAGAGAAAAAATTCATCCTATATGAAGCAATAACAAGTGATTTTATTTTTTTATCTAAGCTTGATCATATGAGTGAAGAAGCAATTCGAAAAAATGCAACCACTCTCCAGAAATTATACCCGATTGATCTTGGGGAAGATTTTCAAGAAGAGTGTGTCTTACTTAAACATTATTACTTTATTTTCATTGTTCTAAAGGGCGGCAAAATTTATCAGGCCGGGGCGCCAAATCCTTAAATACGCCTCTGCTTGTCAATCAAAATGTCTCAAAATGTCAATAGTTCTAAATTTACTGTTATAAAAGATTTCGCAGAGTTCCTGCTTTTTTCAAGTGAAAAATTGCATGTTGAGCCCTTAAACATAATAAAAATGGTTTAATATTTTGGATACTTATGAACACTTATGAACATGTTTTAGTGTTTTTATAAGGAACTAAAATTTTTTTATTTTTATTTGAAAATTTTACTACATAATTGAGTTAAAACTAATGCTATTTAAAAGAACATACCTGATTCAACAAACTCTATGTAAAATTTTTGTATTAACAATAAATTTTCAATATAATTTTTGTATTAACAATAAATTTTCAATATAATTTTTGTATCAGAATATAGGCCACTTATTTCGGTTAGTTTAACACAGAAAACAATTTTAAATAAACTGTCAACTTTGACGTGGAATGGCGCAGTAATGGAACCACTGACTAAAAAAAAAATACTTGAATCATGTGAAGCATAATATCGGTTAATTGAAACAGTTATTTTTATTAAAATTTGTTACTTGTAGAAAAAATGACTTCTCGCCGCTTCTGCTTAGGCAAGATCCCACTGTGCGACGCAAGGAATTGGTCTGTTTGGTAACGTGAAATTTCTTACGAATTTGCACAAATTTTCACAAAATTTCACAATTTGCTGTCAAAACCCATAGAAAAAAACTAGTTTTTGGGAAATTTGTTGAAAAAAAAGTTACCAAACAGGCATAATGTGTCAAGTGGATGGCGTAAATATAATTATGTAGGTACATTAGTACATATGTTGTTAGGGACCTATTTTTTGATGCGTCAAAACATTTTAAAATGCGATCACTCAAGAAATCGCATTTCCATTCAAAGAAGTTTGTTCGTACCTCTCATGAATGTACATCATCATCGCTAAGAAAGAGGTTACATAGAAAAGAATATCTATACACTTTTGTACAGGCAATTGGGAGTAATTTTCATACCATCTGAGAAAAGTTTTGAAGTGGTCTAAGTTTGTATGCAGTATTGCAGGGGGGTTGATTTGAGTATAAATCTGAGTTTGCGGGAAATTTGGTTTTGTAAGGGTCCCCTTAACTTGAAAATTAAATTTTTTGTTATTTCCGTTTTTCTCCGTTTGTGCTAATTTTTATGAAAAAAAATATTAAATACTTTTTTGTTGCAATTTATATTATCTACAAGTCCTTATACAATATAAATATATAGAGCAAATAAATTAGAAGGTATAAACGAAAAAGGAGTCAAAATTTTAGCTTGATCACCCTTATTTTTTAATTGCTCGAAAACCGTTACATTTTCAAAATAAAATGATAAATCTTTCTTTTTTTTAGAAAATATTATAACAAACACAATGGTAGGTATAGTGTCTTTTAATTGAAGACAAATTTTAACGTCACTACGAATGTTGGAAGTCCACCAAAAAGGCTATTTTATTAAAAAGGGTAGAAATTTCAGATGGAATATTTTTATTGAATTTGATTGTAGCTGCATTTAACTATCCACATCATCACATGATCTGATCGGGATCACATCTTCATAATAAAACAAACAGGATCACAGTGACAGCCAGTGGTATATAGCTATCTCTTTTTTCATTGTGGTTGAATATTTTTCATGTGTTTGTTGACTATTTTGTTTGCACTGCAGTTTTCACTACCTTATCATAATAATAATAAAAAAATACTAGTTTTTGGACCCTGAAATAGATCCAGATAAAAAGCAGGATTTTATGTTGCTTTGTATTTACCTACGTGTTAAAATTTGATCCGTGTCAGATCATGTGAATAATAAAATGCAGCTTGTGCATAAAAAGTTGTATAGGTTGGGTCAAGATAAGAAAAAAATCGTATGGAAGAGGGGATATATCTCCCCCCATTCAGGCAGGAGGGCCAATTTAATAAAAAAAACTTTAACTATAAAATAATATTTTTAATAATAACGGCAACACTTTCAATGTCATGCTGTAGTTTTTGTAAAGCCCAAATTCTATTATTTTATTTTATTTTATTTTATTTTATTTTATTTTCAATTTAAATTGATTTAGTCTATAATGTTTCAAAAATTAATTTTCAAACTTAAAATTAAAAAAAATGTTCAAACGGATGTTTTTCAAAATTGAAGATACCTACTATTTTTGTTTTAATATTCAATTTTCTTTTAAATTTTTAGTTAAACACTAAAAACTGGATGCCTGATTGTCTTCTAGTTTTTGAGAAAATAGATTTTTTTTGGGGAACGGGTCGTTATTCTGTATTACAAAATTTTGTATGACCGAAATTCTGTAAATGGATTGAAAATTCTGTATTTCATTATTCTTTATTCCAAAATTCTGTAAATCTAGAACTCTGTATTTAAAAATTCTGTAAATACAAAATTCTGGAAAATTTTAAATACTTTTTAGTCAATAATGTTTGTCTTTAAATTAATCTTACATTTTAAAATATAAAACCGCCTTAGTGAAACTTTTTTATCGTTTTTTAAATGTCAACATGTCATATACATTATATTATGTAATACCTGATATCTTGAAAACATAGTATGAACCACATCCGCATAAATAACTTGAAAATCACTTTTGGTTTTCAACAAATCGACTGTTTTAAAGTCGAACTTAAAATAACCAATAATCGTTCCTCCATGGTAAGTGTAAACTGTGTTGTAATTTAACTGTTAATCCAGAAGAAAAATCAGAAGAAATGCAAGCGAAATCGAAAAAAAAAATTGTGAAAGTATTCTTTTACTTATTTTTATTAGGTACGTTATTTCTACAATATCGTTTGAAACGTCCAAATTCGACTCTTAATTATTTAATTTACAAAACAGTTATCGAACGGAAAAAAAAACAACAAAACTAAAAAAAAGAATTTAACATTTTTTTTAAATGTAACGGTTTGAGAGCAATTCGAAAATAAGGGTGATAATTACATACCCTTCACGGCAGAATTTTGTTGCTTTTTTTTCTGTAGGTACCTACATTTGCTTGGTGTTTTCTGCGCTTGCTACTTGTGTTTTTTCTTTCTTGTGCGTGCGTGATTCTACCTGCGGCTTCGTCTGCGATGAAAAAAGAGCCCAAGAGTAAAATTGAATTTCAAATACAGAATTTGATGAAGAGAGAGCTTACAGAGAGAGCTAACTAACACATTCAAATTCATTTACATGAGTTTTGAGTTGGCTAATGGCTGGTCGGGGACACCTCCCCTTAAGTCATTATTCAGCGATAGAGTTTCTTAAAAAAGTTTTTAATCGTTTCATCATCGAAAATGATCTTTCTGGTGTACATGTTGATGCTTGAAAAGTTGTTTTACAAGTTTATGTATACATATTTGGAAAAAAAAATCCTAACTGCAGTCTGCAAGAGCTGTTATTGCGTTCTTTGAAAGCCGTGTTTCTAATTATTCATGACATTTTGTCTTCCAAAGCAAAAACTCAGCCTTCATCATATCCCAATCCAAAAATCTTTTATAAAATTTTTTTCGCTTTTGCTAAGTTTTGAAGGGATCAAAATATTCATTATATACATAAATGATGATGGAACAGACTTATGGTGCTCGAAACGCGTTCCAAGCTGAGTTATGAAGTCGGTTAGCATAACATCTATACCCTTAAACAGTTTTCAGTATATGCGTTTACATAATACATATATGTATATGACCAAAATAATTTTGATTTTCCGGTAAATGTTTTAAACGGTTTTAATTTTTGTGTACCAAAATTTTCGAAATTTTGTTTAGATTCTAAAAAAAAGTTTCAAATCAAGTCGGTACCAAGCGTTTTTTTAAACATTAACTAAATGATTAAACAAAAAATATTATTACAACCAAACATATACCTTCCACAAGTGTTTAAAAACCGTTAAAGATAGATAGATTTTATTAATTAATCAAAAGTGTTGAATCTTGATAGAACATAATTTACAAATCTTTTTGTTGGCTAAGCTCGAAGATGGATGATTGAAATCCAAAACGCGTAGCTTGTAATATTAAAAAAATTTATGTTGTCATAATATTAAATAATAATAAATAAATTATAAAATTTAATTAAATGGTAAATATAAAATATTTCTAAAATTTTTTATATATCGATCAAAACCACACAACATAAGGACCGTTCGCTTACGCGCCAGAAACTACCCAAAGCTACCATTTTTTACCAGATTTAGTCCGAAGTAGTGGTGCGGCTGCTATTGCGATCGCTGCTTTAAATCACTCTGCTATTTCACTGAGCAGAGAGCAGAAGCGATTGCTCTTCAATGTTACTGCTCTCACTGCTCAGTGGTGAACGTCCAAGCAAATGATAGGTGAACAGATGAACTACAACTACACAGTCACACACACATCAAAAAACATTTCACAAAAAAGATAAACACAACGAACGAACATGCATCTTTTTCCCACGTACAGTAGGTAAACGTTTACCCCTTTCTATGCTTATCTAAGGAGAAACATTTCAAGAAAATGAGCAAGAAACAACATTCTCTATTTCTTTCTTTTGTGAGCTTTGACCACTGAGCAGTGAGCAATGTAAAAAAAACTGAGAACACAGAGAATTGAAAACGATAATATTGTGTCATGTGTGTAGCTGGCTGTGTGCTTTTTAAACTGCTCTGATGATTTATGTAGCATTATGTTCTTGTTCTTCTTGATAATGCCCAGAAACGAAATATCTATTAGCGATTAGGTGAGCAGTGAGCATTTTATCTGCTCACTGCTTTTTTTAAAATAAATTGCTCATCGCATACAATGAAGCGATGAAGCAAAAGAGAATTTTGAACCGAAAGAGCAGGTTGAAGTCGCTAAATGAAATCGTATTATGTATTTTTGTGTCGGGGGTCATTGGAAAATTACATTTATGTATCTTTTTTTGAGTTTTTTATCTAAAAAATAATAGGCAAAACGAATATGTATATTAATTTGTTGGGAAGTTTGCTTCTTTGAGTTTTTTGTTTGAAAAGGATGTGGGGAATTAAAAGCAAACAAAAAATCCTGTAGATGTGTTACGAAAATGAAAGGGAAAGGCTTATTTAATATTTATAAGTATTTGGGGAATTTGCTTTTGGTGAGTTTTTACCATATTATTTTAATAAATATTTATGTTTGCTTCTTTGATACCTTTAGTTTTATGAATGAATCTTTAAAATAAATGTTCCTATATTTATTTATTTGTTGCTTAAGTTTTATTAACGAATTTTGTTTTTTTGTTTGACATTGTAATTGTTCCTTTTGTGTTCGCAATCTTTATATAACATATTTTTAAATCAATCTTAATAAATGACAAAAGTGCACAGCACAAGCAATAAATAAAATCTTTAAATGAAATGTTCCTGCTGGTGTTAACTTTTTCAAAAACTTGTTTTTATCGCATTATTTGAATAAATATTTATTTATGCTTTTTGTTAACCAACTATAGGTACCTTAAATTTTTTTTTTAATGAATCCTTTAAATAAATGTTTCTATTTGTGCTTATTATTCTAAGAATATATTCTATGCTTTTTTGTTATTAACGATCAAAATCAAAAAAATGAGGCAAGACAAAAATTTTAAATCAGATAGAAACAACTTAAACCTATCTGTATTCTTGAATTTTACTGCTATCTAAAGAGCGATTAAATAGCTGCTATTTATAGCTGCTCATTTTGTGTACTGCTCTCTGTGATCGCTGCTCATTTGAAATCGCTCTTTAGCACATCCCTAGTCCGAAGGCGTTCGCGTACGCAAATTTTGGGTAGTTTCTGGCAGGAGAGAGCGCTCATGAGAGAGAAAAAAAATTTCCCCTTGCCAGTTTTTACCCGAGAAATTTTTTCGGGCAGAAACTGGTACCCTTCAAGCAAATTCACTGACCCAACTTTTTCGGTCTTTCTTGGATCATTTCAAAACGGAGTGTCATACACACATTAGCACATTTGTTGTATATGCATGCAAAAAAAGAACGAAAATCGAAAGAATTTTTTGTTTACTGGGAAAGAGAGAATGTATGCAATACCCTAATGGTGAGTATTTTTTTATGGACTGAAAACAAAGGAGAAGACAACAAAAACAATTAACTTTTTTCAATGTGTTCACGTTCATGCCCAGCGCAACAGTTTAATAAAAATTCCCTCGAGAAAGAAAATAAATTTAAAATCAAAAGTTAATTATTTAATTATTAATTACAAAATACATCGTGATGTTTCATTTATATACAAACGATAGAAGAAAATAAATTGCATAATGTTCTTCAACCACAAAACGCCTGTCTCGTTCGTTAATTTTTTTGGATCCGTTCTGGATTCCATTTTGTTTCGGTTCTCGCTGAGTATGGTGAAATGGGAAGCTCTCTCTCTCACAATACATGCACAAAATGAGTCCGTGGTGATTCTAATTTCCATACTAATTTCAGCCGCCAAACGCAGTTTTGCGGATCCATGTTTGGATCCGTATACGGAGTCATCCATACGTTGTTTACTAAGTGCGCGGACCCAAAGCGGACTCGTTTGCTTGAAGGGTAAGTTCTGTTTTCTGTCAGAAGCCAGTCTGAAAGACAAAGAACAACAAAAAAAATACAAAATGGCTGTTGTTTACTTTTTTTTTTATCTTGGTAGAAGTTTTTTTTTTTATTTGTTCATTTACAAAAGTGAAATATTTTAATAAATTAGTGAACTGTTTGATAAAAAAATTAATAAATAAAATATTTAGGTAATTTAAGAAACTTATTTTGTGGAGTGTACTTTAATTCAGTGTTTTTTTTTTAAATTCTGTCTAATTTAGTTATAATTTCTTCATAGAATTTGGGATTACTAAAAAATAAATTGCGTGATGTTCCTGTTTAGTGTGTATTTTTCATTTGCAAATATTTACAATGTTATTTTAATTTGTTCATGATCAAATTTAATAAAGAACATGAAATTATAATGGAACTTTCAATAATGTCGCTTTGTTTACTTTTTTGTTTTTGTTTACTTTTTGTGGGCATTTAAAAACTGGCAAATATTTTGGTTTAAGGCGTTCGTGTACTCTCAGACAGTTTCGCTTCTCTTTGAGAGAATTTCTGCTCCAAATTTGACAGTTTGCCAGATTTAGTCCGAGAAGTACACGAACAAACTTATAGAGACGACACCTCTAATAACACGATTAGAAAATATAAATAAAAACAAGTAATATTTTGATACACATAAGGTAATTTTGTTTTATAAAGGGTGATTTTTTAAGAGGTTTAGAACTTTAAAAAAAAAAAAAACACAAAAAATTCGAAAAAATGAATGAAATATTTATTTGAATCGATAGTTTGAACCTTGCAATTTAATGTTTAAAGATAATTTCATGCAAATGTTGACCGCGGCTGCGTCTCAGGTAGCACATCCGCTGAGTCCAATTTTGGCATACTCTTTCACACATATCGGCCGGTATCTCACGAATGAATGCATGGATGTTGGCTTCCAGTGCGTCAATCGAAGCGGGCTTGTCCCTATAGACATTAGCCTTGACATACCCCCACAAAAAATAGTCTAATGGTGTCAAATCGCACGATCTAGGCGGCCAATTGACCGGCCCGAAACGTGAAATTAACTGTTCACCAAACTCGCCTCGCAATTGCGCCATTGTTTCGCGTGCTGTGTGGCATGTGGCACCGTCTTGTTGAAACCACATATCATGCAAGTCAAGAACTTCCATTTCGGGCAAAAAAAAGTTTGTTATCATCGCTCGGTAGCGTTCACCATTGACAGTAACGCTGCGATTCGCATCATCTTTGAAGAAATATGGCCCAATAATGCCGCCGGCCCATAAACCGCACCAAACAGTGGCTTTTTCGGGATGCATTGGTAGCTGTTGCAATGCTTCTGGCTGATCTTCACTCCAAATGCGGCAATTGTGCTTATTTACGTACCCATTCAACCAAAAATGAGCCTCATCGCTGAACACAATTTTTCGATAAAAAAGCGGATCCTCGGCCAGCTTTCCAAGAGCCCATTCACCAAAAATTCCATTGTGGTAGGTCGGCTGGCTTTAGTTCTTGCACCAGCTGTATCTTAAAAGGCTTTACGCCCAAATCCTTCCGCAAAATTTTCCACGTAGTGCTGTAACAAAGGCCTAACTGCTGGGAACGGCGCCGAATCGACATTTCGCGGTCTTCTGTTACACTAGCTGATACGGCCGCAATATTTTCTTCACTACGCACAGTACGTAAACGTGTTGGTGGTTTAATGTCCAACAAAGTAAATTTGGTGCGAAATTTGGTCACAATCTTCCGAATAGACTGCTCAGAAGGTCGAGAATGCCGACCATAAAATGGAAGCAGCGCGCGATGAACATTTCGAACCGAGCACGAATTTTGATAGTAAAATTCAATAATTTGCAAGCGTTGTTCATTTGTAAGACGATCCATGGTTAAATTGCAAACCAAACTGAAGCTGTTTGACAGTGACACAAGGTACTAAACACACGTCAGCTGTCAAAACCAGTGTTGCCAAAACCAAACCAGCTAAAAAAACACACGTTATAAACATCAGGTAAATTCTAAAAAGGCTTATTCAGTAATAATATTGATTTGGTAGTTTAAAGATATTTTTGAACTAATATAAGAACGATCTATACCATATAACATGAAATAAATTTTAAATTAAACCATTAATAACTGTATTTGTCTAATAAAATTTTTATTATTATTACTAATAATTATTAAATAGTAAATAAATTACATATTCAATAAGTGCTTAAACTAGAATTAGCTGCTATCTTACTAGAATGATAAATAAAATTTAATTTGAATACCTCTTATTTTCTTTTTTTTTACATAAGATTTTCAAGTTTTAAATTTGTCATAATATTGTACACTTTATATTAAGGGTATTCATGCAACGTCTTAAACTTTACGATGTCGTAAAATCGTAAAGTTTCCGACACACGTTTCATGAACGCACCAAAAAACATTGTGCGTAAATGTGGTAAACGATATGGTAAACAAATCAGTTGTTCGTTAAACGTAACAGCTTAAAATATTTAATTTAATTTTAACATTCGTAAAATTTGTCATCCGCAATTTAAAAATGCCCAAAATAAGCCAAAAAAGTAAATTTATTTAATTACATGAACAAATTGCTTTCAATGATCTATATTATTGATTATTTGGCGAAAATTATGGTAATTATGTTTATTGTTGTGATCAACACATAAGTGCATGTATGAATGCATTTGTGTTTGTGTAACTCACACTATTTTGAAAAAAACCTCATTTTTCCTCGATATGCCCGTTTACCATGTTTACGATGTTTACCATCTTCGTTTAACACACAAATTTGTGACTTAAAGTTTAAGATTTGTTTGAAAAGATTTCCCATACAAATTTTGACAGTTCGTTTACAACGTCGTAAACTTTAAGACGTTTAACACGTTTACGATGCTTTTCCGACGTTGCATGAATACCCTTATTATCTATATTGATGTTCTTTAGAAGATGATGCAAGTTGTGGTTGGATAGTTTTGAGCAGGTTGATGAGACTTTTGGGTAGGTAATAAGATGAACTATTGTGAGAGTACAATTATTAGGTCCGTTCGCTTACGCGCCAGAAACTACCCAAAACTACCATTTTTTACCGGATTTAGTCCGAAAGCGTTCGCGTACGCAAATTTTGGGTAGTTTCTGGCAGGAGAGAGCGCTCATGAGAGAGAAAAAAAGTTCCCCTTTTTGCCAGTTTTTACCCGAGAAATTTCTTCGGGCAGAAACTGGTAAGTTCTGTTTTCTGTCAGAAGCCAGTATGAAAGACAAAGAACAACAAAAAAAATACAAAATGGCTGTTGTTTACTTTTTTTTATCTTGGTAGAAGTTTTTTTTTTTTATTTGTTCATTTACAAAAGTGAAATATTTTAATAAATTAGTGAACTGTTTGATAAAAAAATTAATAATTAAAATATTTAGGTAATTTAAGAAACTTATTTTGTGGAGTGTACTTTAATTCAGTGTTTTTTTTAAATTCTGTCTAATTTAGTTATAATTTCTTCATAGAATTTGGGATTACTAAAAAATAAATTGCGTGATGTTCCTGTTTAGTGTTTATTTTTCATTTGCAAATACATATTTACAATGTTATTTTAATTTGTTCATTATCAAATTTAATAAAGAATATGAAATTATAATGGAAATTTCAATAATGTCGCTTTGTTTACTTTTTTGCTTTTGTTTACTTTTTGTTGACATTTAAAAACTGGCAAATATTTTGGTTTAAGGCGTTCGTGTACTCTCGGACAGTTTCGCTTCTCTTTGAGAGAATTTCATCCCCACTCCTCCGAATTTGACAGTTTGCCAGATTTAGTCCGAGAAGTGCACGAACAAACTTATTGTCTTCATAAAGATGACAGATAGGAGGTAACTCTTTATTGGAAAGGTGTTTGTGTGCAGTGATGTATGAGTGGCCTAGTAAAGTTGGGGTAGATTGCCCTATCGCCGTTGGGATTTATGTTTTTATATGAATGGTTGTAATCCAACCAACGTGGCCGGGAATCGAAACAATTTTTAGGGTTTCGGGATTCTGGATGAGGTGGTTACGTATTATTTCTACTATTTCACTAGAGTTTGAGATGTTTTTTATAGCTTTTATTGTAGAAAGGCTGTCGGAAAATATGATCGTTTTTCTTTTCTGCGAGTGTGTTACCGCTTTGTATATAGCAAATGCTTCAGCAGTGAATGTTTATGTTTGGGTTGGTAATAGTCCTTTGGAAACAACGGAACTGCGTTTCATTAACCACAGCGAAAGAGGTGTAGGTGTCTGCTTTGGATGCATCCGTAAATAGTAGTTTCCATCCAAGGGCTTTGTAGTTGTCGGAGATGCCAGCAAAAAGAGTAGGCTTGCAAAAAAACACGGCTGGTATTAAAGGAAATCATACAAGGGTCGAAGGTAATTACGATTTATCATCAGATCATTCTCCAGTTATCTTATCACTGAGTGAAGTAGAATTAAGAGAAAAAAGTAATCCTACAGTCGTGAATTAAAGAACAAACTGGGATGACTTCGGAAAGAAACTAGAAAGTTATGTAAACCTAGGATCCCCTATGGAAACAAATGAACAAATTGATCATGAAGTAGAGCAATTTATTGCTGATGTGCAACAGGCTGCAGAAGAAAGTACACCAACTATTTCGAACAGGAGAGAAACAAAAATAAAATATCCTGCAGAAATAAGGGAGCTGGTATTGAAAAAAAGTAAGGCTCGAAGAAAATGGCAAAGTTCAAGATTCCCTGACGACAAGACTGTATTTAACCGTCTGAGCAATGAACTCAAAAAAAGAATCTGTGAATTCAAAAACGAATCACTTGGTAGATTTCTGAAAAGCTTGACGACGGATGCTTCTACCGAATACTCCTTATGGAAAGCAGCTAAACGCCTTAAAAGACCTCAAATTCAAAATCCGCCTATTAAAGCACAAGACGGAAAATGGATTGCAAACCCAAAACTGGAGGCTGAACTCTTCGCGGAACATCTCTCGAATGTTTTTAAGCCCTTTCCAAAAAGTGCAGTTACAAATAACTTAAATTTTGTTGATAGAAACGACGAATTGGAAATTCCTTTCGTCTCGCTCAAAGAAGTAAGAAGCATGTCTCAACACAAGTTGAAAAATAAAAAAGTACCCGGGTATGATCTAATTACTGCTCAGGTTTTGAAAGAAATGCCAACAGTAGCCTTCAAAAAACTCCCAATATATAATAAATGCATGCCTTACGCTCCGATATGTACACATCATTGGAAAATTGCAGAAGTCATTGTTATTCCTAAGCAAGGTAAGCCACCAACAGAAGTAACTTCCCTTCCTACAGGCCAATATCTCTTATACCAATAATGGCAAAAGTTTTCGAAAAACTGCTAATGAAAAGGCTTAGCAAAGTAAAAGAAGAAAGAAAGCTAATCCCAAACCATCAGTTTGGATTCAGAAACAAACATTCGACGATAGACCAAGTGCATCGAATTATGGATGTTATTGAAAAGGCACTTGAAGAAAAACAAGTATGTTCCGCTCTATTTCTAGATGTTGCTCAAGCTTTTGACAAGGTTTGGCATTTGGGACTTGAGTACAAACTGCATAGAGATCTCCCAAGACAGTTCTAGAAATACTGAAATCCTATGTTACCGACCGACTCTTTAGAGTAAGGTACGACCAAGAGTATTCGGAACTTAATAAAATTAAAGCCGGTGTACCACAAGGAAGTATCCTAGGACCAACACTAGGGATATACTAGGGATATTCCAGTGGACAATAATGCTATCATGGCCACATTTGCAGATGATACTGCCATTTTAGTGCCTGATAAATGTGTTGTGAAGGCTACAGAAAAATTGCAAAATGCAACCGATAAAGTAAGAGATTGGACGCAACAATGGCGTGTAAAACTAAATGAAACAAAATCAACCCATATAAACTTTACCAACAAAAAGATTATTAATGTTCCAATTATTATTAACAGTAAAGCTCTACCTTACGCCAATACTGCCAAATACCTTGGAATGACTTTGGATGCCAAGCTAAAGTAGAAAGAACACATTAAAAAGAAAAGAAAGGAACTTAACCTAAAATATAGAAAAGTGTATTGGTTACTGGGTAAGAATTCTGACTTATCTATCCATTTATTGTCATTTTTGTATGGGATTTTTCGTTTCGCATCAGCAGCGTACTAGGCTTGATGCGAAACGAAAAATCCCATACAAAAATGACACAACGAAATCATAAACGGAAAATTTCGTTCTGCTTTTCGTTTTGTAGTACGCTGTTCGAAGAGCGAAATTTATAATTGTAGCAGATTATTTGGAGAAGTCTCCGCTCCTTTTTCGTACTGATTTAATTATACAGACTATTTATTGTGTGCGAAAAAATGACATTTGAGTTTTATTTGTGTTTTTTTTTTTTATCATTGGTTTCTTTGATTTTTAGCGTTTTGTTTTATTTTGTTTTTGGAATTAGTGAAACTCTCCAAGGATATTTTCCGTTGTGTTTTCGCAAGCGTTTCGTTGTCTGTTTGGAGATCACAGAAAAATTTCGTTTCGCATCAGCAGCGTACTAGGCTTTACGTAGGAAATGCGGTCGAAACCATGGTGTTTTGCCTTTTACGGTGTGCAAACAAGAAATGAGTTCCGACATGTTTATATCTGATTCAATAGAAATAGCTGAAGAACTGGGATGAAAATATGTATTTGAATCGTTAAAAGTTTTCAATTTTTCGTTGATGAAAGTGGATTCGAAATTAGAGTCGTCCGAAAATTGTTCCCATGTCTGGGCAAAGTGATCCACAATCTTTCTTGGACATGTCAAGGTTGAAGTTACTGTTTTAATTGTTTCTATTTTATGTGGAGCATAGGTGCCTGTTAACGATTTTATATCGGCCCAAAGTTTTTTGGGGCGTTGAGCCAGGGTTTTATGTTGGAAGTAAATTTTTCAAAACAGGCCTTTTTACCAGCTTTCACTTTTCTACGGAATTTGGCATTTAGTTTGCGGTACAGGTTTTGATTGATACTATTGATTATGTTGACTGGTTGTGATGTTGATGACAATCGGAAAATGATCGCTCGTTATCAGATATGTCCAGGTGGTTTTATTGAGGAGAGAGGGCGAAATGAGAGATAGATCAATGTAAGTAAACGTTCTATGGGTGGAAACATGTGTTGGTCGGCTGTCATTAAGAATTGCTAACCCAGGTTATCAATGAAATACTCGACTGTTCTGCCGCGTTTGCTCAATTTTTTTCAGAGCCCCAAGATGGGCTGCATCTGCATTAAAATCACCTGTTATTAGGACTAGGTTGGTAATTCCGTTGGTAATATTTTCAAGGTCTTTCGTTGAAAAAGTTTGATCGATATGGATCTAGAGGGAAATAATTGTAAATTAGATGTTCAGATTGATTTGGACGCCTAATGCTGATATTTGTGAGTTGATTGTAATGCTTGAATGTGAGATTGATTTGTAAACGAGGATTCCAACACCCTGTTTGGAAGAAAACACAGAATCAACATTGTGAAAATATACGGTATATTGTTTGGGAGGAAATGGGTCGCGATTGCCTGAGAGATGAGTTTCTTGAATGCAAATTACTTTTGGTTGAATGTCTTTTATTAGTAGGTATTTGTAATTCGTGTAGGTTATTCAGGTAACCCTTAGGTTCCATTGTAGAACAGTGAAACGTTGGTATACTGAGGGTAAAGAATTATTTTTATTGTTGGTAAGGGAGTTTTGTATGGGGGAATTGAAGATGACGTTTTTATTGAGGTGTTCATTATGACTCTGCGGCATGGACACAGAAGCTGCTGAGCTCCGTGTACAGCCCCACCGATTCTGTGTCCCCGCCGCACCGCAGAGTCGTTGCTTTGGTGGAGAAGTTCATTTCTAGATTGGTTCATCATCATCCATATGATTATCAGGTTCGAAGTATTCGTTTTGTAAGAGAAGTGATTTTGTTAAAGGAGATGAGAAGGTATTAAGTGTTTGTGATTGAGTAGTTCCAAGTGAGTGTGTTTGGGAGAGTGAGTTTGTATGTGTGTTGTGTGTTGTTTAGAGCATTTATGTATTGTTTTAATTTTGAGGATTTCTTTGGCCTTGATGTATGCTTTGCAATTTTTGGATGACGATGGGTGTTTCTCGGCACAATTTGTGCACAAAGTGCGTGTGCAGTTATCCGGTTGATGGGGGGCAAGGTTACAGGTTTCGCATGATTCTGAAGAAGTGCATCTTTTGGCGGGGGGGCCAAGGAATTGACACTTGCGACAGCGCATTGGGTTAGGGTAAAATTCTTCTACTTTTACATTATACCAGCCTATATTAACAGTGGTGTGAGGGTGGAAGCGATGAAATGTGAATAGAACTACCCCGATGGCACGAAGGTTGTTGTCGGGTGTGTTTTTTTTTTTTATTTATAAACATCGATTACACATTGACTTTTCATTTCAATAATAATTTCTTTTTCTGGTACATTAATAAGCCACGGGGCGTTAGCTGTACCTTTAGAAGAGTTAAGGTTGGAATGGAGTTTAACCGAGATTGGATATAGGTTAACAAGATATTTTTTTGCTAGGAACAGATTGGCTATTTTTTGGGATTTTGCGAGGAGAAGAAGACTACCGTCGCGTAATTCCGTTATGTTCTCGTACGCGGTACTTATACCGTCAATAGCTTTTGTAAGCATGAATACGCTTATAGACGACAAAGGCTTTTTTTCATCACTTAAGGAAATAGTTATGAACTTTGGATCGGGAAGAATTGTATTTATTTGCAAGGGTTTTTCGAGATCAAAATATGTGGAGTTGTTTTTTTCTTTTTTTTCACATTAGGTTCAGGCATAGTTTGATGCTCTTTTTCAAGCAGCTCAAACCTGTTGCCCGAAGGCACAGTTGACCCAGGGGCCATAACCGATTACGCACTTGATCACACTATATATGTATATATTTTCGCGAGATCCAGGTAAAGCAAAGCAAAGTAATAGGTTGTCGCAAAAGCTGAGAAAGTAACGGTGAGTTCAAAGAGAATAGGGCGAGCAAAACTGAAAAACAAATTTACGACTTGAAAGTCAGACGGTGACTGTCTAATAAAATTATTTCATTATATCTGTTTAACCGATATAAATTAAATTTGTATGCAAAATCTGCAAATATGTTAATATCAAAATCAAAAATTAAAAAAAAAACAAATTTTGGATTTTAAGAACGGTTGGATCATTTTTTTCGAAATTAAATTTGTAACTCACCATTAATAAATACCTACTAACAATGGCGTCCAAAAATGTTTCTTAACCCTTATACATACCTGATGTTAAAGGACTTAAATGAATATCGGGTTCCTTAGCATCCCAATAACTTTTGGTTGGAAATACATTCGAGCAGCTTTAAACCAACCAACCCAATTTTTTATAAAATGTACATATTTATTTATTTTTTTTATAAATATTATATTTCTTAATTAAATTAGCCCTGCATACCATTTTCGAGCAATTTGTTAACTTTCAGTCACTCTTTTATCTCCTATTCGTGGATTTTGAGGAATCCTTTCACGGAGTTATAACCGAGAATGCATATCAAAAGGAATGGTAGTGCCCAGCCAAGTTCTGGCACTACACCCTTTTTACAGGAACAAACTCAGGCGATTTTCAACCCCCTCTTACTTCAGTACCAATAAAGTCAGGAACTTCAAATTCGGAATATTTCGTAAGCTAGCCACTCCAAGTTATGAGAGAAATTTATTATTTAATAATTACTGACTAAAATTTAATTATTCAAATTTGATTTCTCAAATTTGAAAATTCAAAACGTTTTCAAAACTTGAGCAGTGAACCCACCAAATTTTAAATTTTTAAATTAATTATTAAATAATAAATTTCTCTCACAACTTGGGGTTGTTTCAATATTACTCTACTTAGTATTTGATATTAAACCTTCATAAAGTTAGAACTTGCCATACCTACTTTTAGATCTCACTACTTTTCACGGCTGAATATGTTTTTGTTTTGATGTGTAAACAAATAATTTTCGCATGTTTTGCCTGGTGAAATGTGGTAGGGCATAGCGTTGCCAAGCTTTTAATGTCGATTATCTGTGTGTTTAGTGATATAAAAATATCACGTGAAAGGAAATCTTATTCAAAAATTTATTATTGATTTTTTGAAATTCAGAGTATTATAGGGTAAATTAGGATAAATAAAGACAGAGACCGAGAATCTATTTTCTAAGCCAAAAGTTATAGAGAGTTGATATTTAATGTGATATAATAATATTTTCGGATGATTTGACACATGACATTTTAATAGCCCAAAAATGTTTTACTTCGAGACTTTTGTGGCTTATGAGGTTTTCAAAGAAAACGTAAGGTGAATTCATCAACGCTAGTTGATGAGTATAGAACAGTTTGTTTTGTTGGAAGTATTATATTAAACTAGTACGTCCAGCCCCCGAAACTCGAGTGCTAATAACATTATCGTCTAATTGAAAAACAACTTCTAGAAAATATATTGTAATTCGATGCATACGATTTTTGAAGGTGGATACTCCAACATTAAGTAAAAAATCGCAAGAATTAGGCCTATTCGGCGAGATCTTTTATTCTTTTATTCTGCTATTCTGTTATAATTTTACATACAAAAGTGTGAGCTGTCAAAAAATCTTTTATGAGTTATAATTTTGGTATTTGGCGTGCCAAATCTGTTATGAAATCTGCTATCAGGTTCTGTTATGAAGTTTAAAAAATTCGCACATGTCAAAAAATTTTTTACAAACCGCATTTTTCGTATTCAGCATGCCAAAATCTTTTATAAAATCTTTTACAAATCATAAAAGAATAAAAGATACATTTGTGTGACTTTTATCATAAAAGAACAACTGAAAATGGATACTTTTATTTTATTTCGCCAACGAAATGTTGTTAAAAGGAGACAAAATGTAAGTAAATACAATAATAAAAGAAAAAAAGACAAATTTTTGTGACTTATCATAAAAGATTTTAATTTATTTAATAAAACAAAACATCTCATTAATTCGGTGCGACACCTGACCACCACCAAAATTATCCCACCATCTCCAGCTCTCATCCTCCCGCTAGAAGAGAAATCCAAAATACCAACAAATATTTGTGCAAATCGTCAGACATGGTTTGAAAACACCGATACAATTGAAGAGAAGAAACTCGGCCTGACTGAATTACATCCCGACGTGTTTGCCACCAATTCACGAGTTGATGTTATCCAAGAGAACATCGAATGGCAACGAAAGTATCGTTACGTAAGTTTTGCTCATACGAAATCGTGTTCGGAGGTGCGTAGGCCGTAAGCCATGGCCACAAAAGGGTGGTGGACGTGCCCGACATTCATCCATTAGTTCACACTTATTCAATTGTGTTGGCATCGCTCATGGACCACGATCCCCAACAACTCACTTTTATATGTTGCCATTAATCTATAAGCGGGCTTGACTTCGACTTTGTCAGGGAAACTGGCTCAAGACGACTTGCATGTTGTCCAGGATCTGGAAATCCCCAGCCGTGATCCTGAGTTCATTAGTATTAGTTGATTTTCCATATGCGAACTTCTATCTGTTCAATTGCACTAGATCTCGAGGTTTCTCTAATATAACTAAAATTACGAATACAAATTAAAAAAATTAGTTTTAATTCGCGAACAACCACTTCAATTTATGTGTCAGTAATGAATTTTTTTTTTAGAACAGCTGATTGACAACAGATTTTAGTTCTGTTTGCTTGCATATTTCGTTTTCGAAGTTTCATAACAGAATTTTATAAAAGATCGAACTTCTGAATACCAATTATATAAAATCTTTTATGGTGGAAATCTTTTATGATTCATAGCAAAAAATTCATAGCAGAATAAGAGATGTGGCAGAATAGGCCTAAATATCATCGTTTAAAAGCAGTCTTGAGCGTGGAGAAAAACTGAGCTAATTATTATTATATGAGCTACTTTTTATTATTTCCTGCAGCACTGAAAGCCGCGCTGCCGGGTTGGGTTTATCCGATCCAAGAACCACTGGTCCCAAGACCATCCCCGAAGTAGGCAATAAAGACCAATTAAATTTATATCGAAAATAATACTCGTCGAATGTATTGATTCGTGTATTTAATATATTCGTTAAGATGGTAAGTGAGTAAAAAGTTATTGTTCCACGCCTCAACTTAAACATCCCTCACACTACATCTACAAATTGAAAGCATTCTTCCTTTTTTTGCTCACATTTTATTTCAATTTAAAAAACACCACTCAATGAGCGAGAGACACAATAGATTGCAGAATATTTCCATGCAAAACCAATATACCTACAACTATACATAATTTATGCTTCCTTGCATTAAATCGACCAATGGCCGAAAATCCAACACAACAGAAAAAAATCCTCAGAAATAAAATTCTTCCCAAAAAAATCCCTTACTCGAATTCACTAACCATCTTAACGAATATATTAAATGCACGAACCATTGCATTTAACGAAAATATAATAAGTTTGTGAACAAATACTCGGTCTCGCTCTGGCTCTTGCTATGGTTTAAGTTTTTTAGTCTTTGTGGTAAAATTATTTAATAAATGTTTGCTTTGTGCACTTCTATGCAAAAAAACCTTTCCATCGACATATAATTTATATCCTTTCGGCTTTTGTAGACCGCGTAAATGGTACCCCAAAATTCGTGTTTGTCGTTTTATTATATTGATGATGATGATGATGGTGGACGTTAAAAGCTGTCGTCTGCCTTTGTAAATCCAGTGAAAATAGATGACCCATTTTTTGGGCCCAGTGCGAACGTAGACGAGATGGATACCTAATAAAACTCTATTTTTTTAACTTTTACCTTCCAACTTCTTGCTCAAATATATCGAAAAACCCCTGATACATCGACTTCTACGTCAGCTTTCATTTGGTACCCATGTCATCTATGCATACGCACTAGGCCTAGGCTTGACAGAAAAATGGGTCATCTCCTTTTCGTACCCACGAAGTTGGTATTCTTCGAATCCTTAAATTCGTTGTTTTATATGCCAGTATAAGATCTGGAAAGTATCTGCGAACACCTCAAGGGAATTGCTAGTTTTTGTTGGCCAAAAATTAAAACAAACCAGAAAATATAACGCACTATAGAAGGAGTCAAGAGCTGATAAATGATGATGTAAGGAAGGAGTAAGCCAAATGGTAACAACGCGAATTGGTCCTTTGAATGGAATCCTAAGTTGAAATACATTGCTGCAGGATGTGAAGAATGGATACGATATGTTGGCACCCTCTGCCCGAACCGTTGGAGTAACGTGACATGATGATGATCCTACCTATGTATATAGTCAAAGGCTGTATAAAGTGCTTCAGTGAAATTTTCAAAACTAATTCAAAATAAGTGAAATTCATCATTTATATAATTTAATATTGTACCTAATTATTTAAAAATTAAAACCATAATTTACTAATATAAAAAACAGCAGTAGGTACCTTCCTACATTTTTGATTAATTTGAGTTGTAAACAATGCAAATGCTACCAAAAAATTTATTTGTGAATTATTTATAAATGTACTATAAAAAAGAAAAAGTTTTAGCGTGGGTACCTAACCTATCCGTTTACAATCACAAATAGAGTGGTGATGATTAGACTATTAGAGATTATAAAGTTATGGAACACTTAATCATTTAAAATATGTTCTTAATCACACTTAAAATGCGATTAAGATTAAGGAACGTTTGGCACGTACGCACATTCTGAGTACATTTTTTTTTACCAACGTAAATACTCATAGTAAGTTAAAAATAAACAGTAGTATGAGCAATATAATTATTAATTACATTTTATTATTATTTTTGATAAAATATAGTATACACGTCGCTGTTGTCGTCGTTGGTGGAGGGAAGGGAAACGATTGATGGAAAAACAAGTGAACGGTTTATGATAAATTATGGCTATGATTTTACAAGTTTAAGGAATGACAAAGCTAAAGTTGACTATACAAATTGTTCATTTCAAACGAACATGATTAATATATTATGATTTATTTAATATTTAAAAGACGAAACAATACGAATAATGTATAGGTACATACTTAAGTCTTGACAAAGATAACTCATCATACAATAGGTATCTTAAATAAATCTTTTAACAACTGCAATTTAATCTATTGGAACAATGAATAGGTACCTATACCTACCTATTATATTTAACCAAATTTCATTCTGTAGGTATCTATTTTTCAGTATAGATGTTTATTGAATTATTCGACTAAATCAAGCAGCTAGACTTCAAATTTCACTGGCTTTAGAGCCAAAATGGATATTCAGCCCTATCATGAATTCCATCGTAATCGGAAACTTTTCCGAATCCCGAAAAAAACTAACACAGAATCCGTTCGTAATGACTATTTGTATGAGATTTTCCACTACGATGGAATATGTGATAGTTTTTTTCGGGATTCGTAACAAGTTTCCGATTATGATGGAATTCGTGATAGGGCTGATTATATGCCATAGTTTTTAAAATGTATGTACATGTGTACGTGTGCAACCTAATCCATTTTCTTAAAAACTTAAAAAATTCTTAAACTTAAGTTTTTTAAGTGATTTTTTAGAGATAAAATTTGTCATAGACTCGTTTTTTTTATTTCGACTATGTTGTTAATCGATTTCGATCAAAACAAAATTAGAAAAAATAGGGGTATTCCCGATCCGATGCAAACTGGTCTTGTATCATTGCAAAAGTGCAAAGTTTTTTTTTTACAATAGGGGTATTCCCGATCCGATGCAATTTGTCTTGTATCATTGCAAAAATGCAAAAGTGTAAATTTGCTATACCCTAACCCCATTGTAAAAAAAACTTTGCACTTTTGCAACGATGCAAGACCTGTTTGCATCAGATCGGGAATACCCCTAATGGGGTTAGGGTATAGCAATTTTACACTTTTGCATTTTTGCAATGATACAAGACCAGTTGCATCGAATCGGGAATACCCCTAGTGCAAAGTTTTTTTTTACAATGGGGTTAGGGTATAGCAATTTTACACTTTTGCATTTTTGCAATGATACAAGACCAGTTGCATCGGATCGGGAATACCGCTAATATGTTATAAACATTTTATAAAAATACAACAGTACCTTGGGTGGCTCGCATACTAAATGCATAGTGGTAAAAGGCCGGAATGGATTTTGAAAACAAAACATTTCGGACTTTTACAAATATTTGCTGGCAAATTTTAAATTTTTCATTTCGTGTTTTTACAGTGATGTATGTATAATCAATTGATATTGGATATTAATTTATTGAATGAGCTTGGCCAACAAGACTGAGATTAAATTGATAAAAAGCCAATAAATAACGACGCCGGTGCTAAACAACTAACATGTTAAATGCAACAACAACTAATCCCAGAGAATTCTCGGGGCTTAACTTAAGCGCACAGAAAAACCGGCATGAATTACATACATGTTATCGATAGTTTGTATGAAAACTCCATGTTTTTTACTGTCATGGCGTCGCCTAAAATGTCTTATAGTAGGCGTGTTTTTTTGCAAGTCCATAAGAATTTATCGAAACAAACGACATCGGGACTTACCAACGTCATCACAGAAAACAAGCCCATCACTGTTACAAAATATCATCACTACACAACCCTTTCAGCATGGACGTATTATATATGGACTGCTAGTTGCCAATCTCAGGTTGGTTCCATTTTAGCCTCGGCGACACTAGCCCTCCTCACTGCAACTAGCGGAAAAAAATGAAACCTCTCAGTGTTGGTTTGGGGGTTGGATATTCAAAATGAAACAATTCACCAAAAATAATACAATTGGCCGCGTTCGAATGATAGGCCTGTACGAAAGTACACGAACATAACTAATGTCTACTTGATGAAGACGTGTCCTTACTACCAAATACGTTCCACAATAATGATGTCAACTGTCCTGTCAAAATAAAAAGTCAAATTAAGGTCAAATGAATGTCACAAAAATTAATGTTTATTTTCGCCATTGTTTCAAGATTAAATTTTGCTCATTTTTAAATAAATTCAAGTCTTTTAACAGGCCGATAGGGTATATAAGATCGTTTTGCATCGAACGAAAACCGGATTTGATAGATTTGTCTGGTATTTATATTTTATATTTGTTTTGTATTTTATATATATTTTATATTTTATTTTGTTCGGTAAAAATCGAAATCCATATAAAAATAACCACAAACTAGAAGTTCCGCGTGTTCGTTAAAGGATCCAATGCGAATCTGTCGCAGCGAGGACGAGAAAAATAATAATAACGTGTTGTTTTCATTGACAACAACGTGTTGTTATTGGCCGTTCGAGTAAAATTTAAAAGCAATCCGGATTGGTTGTTGTTGTTGTAATCCTATAGGAAAAAAAAGCTGCTGAAAACAAACCAGCTGTTTTCCAAAATAAATCTGAAAGGTATCTTAAAATTTTTCGGATTTTTGGGAAAAACAACAGCTAACATCTGATATACGTGTCAGCTGATTTTCAGCGTCTAGTCACTCACTTTCTGTGGCAATGGCTAAAAGAACGCGCGGGATTTCTAGTTTGTGGTTTTGTTTTTACGTAGATTTTGATTTTTACTGAACAAAATAGAATATAAAATATATATAAAATACAAAACAAATACATATATACCAGACAAAACTATCCAATGCGGTTTTGGTCGTTTGAAAACATATCCGATGCAAAACATGTTGAATTCCTTTCAACCAAAGAATCTAATTTTCGAATTTTTTCTGTCGTTGAAAGGAATACGAAAAGAATCGATTTTTTTTGTGATTGTGTGTGTGGCCCTTGACAGCAGCAATTTTTAAGTAAAACGTCAAAAAAATATTCAATTTGGAAATTAATTATTATAATTAATTGAAAAATAAAGCATAAATATTTAATATAAAATTCACCGAAAATTCGTTGCAACCAAAAACACAATTTGTTTTCTTAAAATACCTCGACATTCAATTTGACATATTAGAAATTTCAAATCGGTATAAAATCTTTCTTGAATCTTGCTAAATTAGCAAGATTTGTTTTGACAAAAAAAAATTCGAATTGTTCAGAAAAAAAATCGATTCTTTTGTTGAAAGGAATTTCACATGAGATACCCTATCGGCCTATCATTCGAACGCCGACAATTTTATTATTTTTGGTGAATGTGAATTGTTTCATTTTGAATATCCAACCTCCAAACCAAAACTAAAAAAATAAGAGGCAAAATACCGTAGATGTCCACCATTTCTATGCAGGAAATTTAAAAATGTAAGGTTTGGTTTATCGCTAAATACGACTTTTTGAAATTTTAAAAACAGATGTCGCGAGCTTCTATGTCAGAAGTTAATTTTTTTTCCTGAAGTGGCGTGGTAAGAGCTAGCATCGCTCTCTTATTTTGGCGACATTTTTTGACAATTGTTGTACGAAACTGACATTAGACTAGCAGTCCATATATATACGTCCATGCCTTTCAGCTTTATGATGAGCACAAGCACATACAAAATAAAAACTTATCAGACACGCCACATTAAAATTAAAAAAAAAACTCATATAGAAAATTATCCCCCTTCATAAAATAAAATTATTAAAAATGATCTTCATTTCATAGGAAAACAAAATAAATTCAAGACATTGAATAAATACAAATAGAAGGTGACACTCCACAACCCAAAGCGGTACTGAGAGTGGCGAAACTGAGAAACGAAAAGACGATGTAGGATTTTTGTGAACACAAACCAATTTCCAAAAGGATATTTATAAATTTAATTGTTCCTTTTTGAACTGGTTTCCATGACGATGATGCTTCAATATTTTGTTTGTTTTGAAATTTGTTAACAATTTTGATTGCCGAGGAAAAAAGAAATGTGTGAATGTATTTTTCTTTAGCGGTATGGGTTGTTTTTTATATTTTTGTTTTTGTGCCGATGTTTTTTTCAAGCTAAGCTAGATTTGATTTTTAAATTGAAAAAAGTAAAACTATTTGCGAATAGTTTTTTTTTTGAAAAATGGTAGACGCATAGTATGTTGGCAGTTAAGAGAGTTAAAATAATTAGTGGATTTTAATTATTGTGACAAATTTTATTTTGTTTTCAGATTTGATATTTCAATTTCAAATTATTTAATGAATATCTAGTCTCAACACTGTGAGATACAATATCTTATAAATTAGTGTAAGCTTCAGTATATAACACTGAGTATATAATAGATAAGTGAATACTAAGTGACGGAATCAATTAAAAATACATATATGACTTCAAAGAAATAATAAAAACAAATATTAATTAACAATAATAAAAAAAATAGTTAGGAATACAATTTTTGAAAAATAATAATAAAGCAATCAATAAACATCCAAATGCCTCCAAATGTCGCAATATTCTATGCCTGTACTGATTTGTGTCAAATATCAATCTGATACATCATAGGGAGGGAATTCCAAAGCTGGAATGCGTTAACGAAAAATTGTCGTTTGGATACAGCAAAAGAGTAACGAATGGGTGCAAGATCAAGTGTTCTTGTAGACCGAGAAGGAATTCGATTAAATATATAATGGCTGTCGAGTTTGCATTATATTATGCAACAAAGTCAATGTCCCAAAATTCAACAAGTTCTTAAAAGTGATGCCATATAACGGTTTAGAAAAGTGTGAGACATGGTCATACCGTCGCAGACCATATACACGTAACGGGCAAAGCTATTGAAAGCTACATTTACGCCCATGTTCTGCATTCCACTTATTGTGAATTCACATGGCGAAATTGAATTCAGGTGTTCCACAATTCGTTCGAAATGCTAATAGTGAATCCTAATTTCGAACATGAAAATTGATGTTCTGTATTTCGGTTCATTCCGTTTTCTAAACGTTTTCAATCCACATTTTTATTCGTTGTGAAATCGGTGCATTTGCAGATAATTTTGTATTTCTTGGTACAAAATTTAAGCAAACTTTATGTTTTTGTTTATTTATTTTTTATTATTTTCGTAGGAAATATAAGAACATACGAATAAAAAAATCATCAGAACCATTCATATTTAGGTAGGTATATTCACGCCGCGCATCGGGCAGGTTTTTTCTTACAAAATGGTTCGGCTAATTTTTTCTTTCGAGTTCCGCTTTCTTTTTTCCCTTATAAATGCCAACAATATAGAATTAATTTTCATCTTCAGTGTAATTTCACTTTAAAACACAATTAAAAATGGAGGCACCTTGCATTTTGACATTTCGAACTAATTGCGAAATTTTCGAAAACGAACGAATTGTAGAACATGGAATTTCAATTCATGTGAAATTGAAATGCGATTTCAATTCGATTTCATTCGAAATGCAGAACATGGGCGTTATTCTACGTTTGTTTTCATAATCAGAATTTTAAAAAAATTCGCAACCAAAAAGAATAATGGGAATAAGCAAAGCTTTGGTAAGTATTTTCCTTGTTTTGATTGGGGTGATATATTGGGTACGAAGGACCATCATAGACCTTAGCTCGCTTCGATCTGATAAGGTTATCCCAGGTAATAGATTTACTAAAGGTGATACCCAGGTTTTTAGGTAGGTGTATCAACGAAATCTAGGTTTCTGCTAGTGGAATAAAGATAGTAATATTTCTATCGGTATTATAGTAACTTACAGGGATTTACGTTGGGGTTGATATTAGTTTCAAGTTAACTAATGTTTTTTGCTTTTATGTTTCTTTACATATATGAAGATGGAAAGTAAAAGTAACTTGATTTTATTCAATAAAATTAATAAATATACTACATTTCAAAAATTAGACATTAAGGCACATTGAATAAATTTTAAACTATATTTTCTTTATAAGAAATCGTATATCGTCGCACAAATGCAGCTCTATCTTCATATTTCGAAGCAATTTAAACCGTGTTTTGTTTAGAGTATACCCAGCTTAGCAGTCTTAATAACATGTGATTATAAAATTCATGTAAAAACAAAACAAACAAATATAAGGACACCGAAAACTTTATAAAACTAAGGCAATATGAAACAACAACCCAAGGAGGACTCACAATTCGAACGGAAGAGTTAAAGGAAATGCTTGACGAAATAATTGAATGTTTCGAAAAACAATTCGATATTTTACATTATGAATGTAAAATAGTTGAAAAACTTCAACAAAAGTGCATGGGCATAATTTCACTTCCATGTCCTCAATTGGAACATACAAATCTTCTCATAAAATTTTCTATGACAGTGCTTCTTAGGGCAAAAATAAAAATTTTAAATGCTAAAGCAAAAAACGGAAAAAGAAAACTAGAAAGTTTGATATTCTAAGCCGTATTTAGGATAGTTGCTCGTGGAGTAGACCTTTTGTTAAATAGATCAATGATCATTTAAATAATAAATGTACAATGATACAAGACCAGTTTGCATCGGATCGTGAATACAATACCCATAATATAAATTGTTGATATATGATAATCTGAAATAGGATGGGTTGAAATATATGTTCACCGAGTTTTTCAAGGTGAATTTGAGATACAAAGAAAACAAAAAATACAAGCTTTTTGTGTATTTATAATAAGTTTCTTAAAACTTAAGCGAAATATATTCGTATATCAAATAAAGCCTAACATAAATGTAACAAGAAAAACTTTAAATTTATTCAACAAATAAAAAAAGAATTCTAAAATGATATAAAAATATTATTCTTCAATATTCGTTATAGCTATACGACCTAATTGTAATTGGATTTGATTGAATTGACCTAAACAAATTAAAAAAATCCAAAATTTTTCTTGAATTCAAGGACTACATTTTTAACATCTCCATTTCTTCAGTACGCATTTCAATTATTACTTACTACTTAAGGTGGCACTACAGTCCTGTGTGAACTTGGGCCTCACCCAACAAACTTCTCCATCTAGCTCGGTCCCTAGCTAGATGTCTCCAGTTGCGCACTCCAAGTTGGGTGAAGTCACTTTCCACTTGTGTGCGCCACCTGATCCGCGGCCTTCCTCTACTGCGCTGTCCTGTGGGCGTGGATTCGAAGACTTTCCGGGACGGAGCATTGGTTTCCATGCGCTCTAAGTGACCCAGCCATCTCAGGCGTTGGACTTTTATCCTCCTGATCACGCGAAGAACTTTTCTCTCAAAACGACCCAAGGTGCTTTCATCCGCTTTTGTCATAGTCCATGCTTCTGCACCGTATCGCCTTTAGACATCAAAAGGTTCGGTTAAGTTGTTTCCAACCTTTATCGAGCAGCGCGAATTCTCCATGGTCATCCTACACAAACGGACGAGTTTGGCAGGGATGCCAAAACTAGACATGGCTCTATATAGTTCGTTCCTGTAAATGCTGTCATATGCGGCCTTGAAATCGATGAAAAGGTGGTGGGTGTCGATTTGATGTTCTTGGGTTTTTTCCAGGATCTGCCGTAATGTGAATATTTGATCGACTGTGGACTTTCGTGGTCTAAAGCCACCTGATAAGGACCTATCAGGTTGTTGACGATTGGCTTTAGACATTCTACGGAAGAGAAGATTTAGTATCCGAAATATAAACTGACCAAATATGTCAATTGTCAGCTGGTTGTCAGACCATTGACAGTTTTGACAATATTGTAAGATCTGACAATCTACTGCACTTAGCTTAACTTCAAAGACAATGCCGATGAAGAATACAAATGGAGAAGTATGTAATAATATAATTAATCCATTTCAGTTTTTCTGGTATATTATCTTATTATTATTTTTACACTTATTATACTTATTGTTTATTATTCTTTGAGATGTTGTGTGATGCCCAGTTCAACGAAGTCTTCCACGAATTAGCCAAGGCATCACTAAATTTCGAGCGGAAGTGTTGGCGTGCGTTTTCTTTAGTCAGTTCCAGTACCTATGAAAAATCAATTGTCAGTGGATAATGTTTGTTTTTTGAAGACGCTTACCAATGTTTCTTTTAGGTAGTTAAGATCCTTTTCCGAGGACAACTCAGGTAAACCAGTCGATATCATCATTGAAAATAATGAAAGGATTAAACAACCGTGCTCCCGTAGAATGAGAAATGCCTGCAACAAAATTAAATCGCTATTATATTTTTGCAAGACGAAAGCCAGAGCGGATTTTTTCGTGTTTCTTGGGTTATTTTTATAGGGGATTTTTGGTTTGGCATAACCTGCGAACTAGGCTTCAATGTAAAACTAATTTTTTTTGTATATACATATTATTTGATAAAGTACTAAAATTGTTAAATTTTCTAAATGCTACTTGTGTTAAATGGGAAACGTCTAAAGCTACCGTTACCCATGCATCACTTCTTAACTTAGATCAATACTTACATCTTCACACAGTTTTTGAAAATACCGAAACTCTTTGGCTTCCTTATCAGACCCCCCTTTGTTTATAACATACACAAAATCATACGTCAAGACAAAAGGAACTCGTTCGCGTCTCACGCCAAACTTCTCTTTAAAATGCCCCAATATATGACCGAAGTCGATATGGAAAAGCTATATATAAAAAAAAAAACAAAAACACTTGTTAATTGGTTTTTATCAGTTCGTAAAATATCTCAATTTACCTGTCCGTTTTTCTTCACCATTATATTATCCGAATGACGATCGGCAACTCCTAGAACATATGTGGCAACAGAATATCCCGCACAACTAAGAGTGAATTCTTCGACTGCTTTATTCATTTCTTCATCGGTGTTATTGTGCTCCTTGAGCCAACTAAACAAAGACCCCTTTTGAAAAGCCGAAGTTGCAAAGAACGTACTCTTGACTTTTTGAATATTCGCAATGGTTTCAGCATTAAGAACGACTTCGATCATACCAAGACGTCGTTCCATACTAATACAGTTGTAGATGTTCATTCTAAAGTCGAGACTAAACCGTAAAAACTAAATTAGTTTTAAAATTTTTAAAATTTTATTAATATTATCTTACCCTTCGTTCTTCCACAATTGATCCATTACACGTAGCATCTGAAGGGTTAACATATCTTGTCTTAAATCATCACCGTTTTTGAATATTATATAGATATCCTCACAGAGCATATCTGCATTTTCAAATACGACCCACAACGGTCGCATTTTTGAGTCCATAACCTTGCACTTATCCGGTCTATGAATATCGCAATCAGTATTTTTTTATGGAATCTTATCAATACTCACTTTACTCCTTTGCAGCGAAAGCTAGGATTTAGGGGACTTTGAAATCCCTTAAATACTGCGCCAATACGTTCGTTAGCTAGAAAGGTTTGCAATGAATGCCTTGATTTTTCCTTACTTCCCTTCTTTGCTGACTCAGAACCCTGCTTTAGTTTTTCCAAACACTGAACTTGTTTATGCAGAAGTGGCACATGTGACTTACAACCTTTAAGGTAAGCCTCAAGCAGAAGACCAAAACGAACTTGCATCGAAGGTGTTTGCATTTCGGAGCGTAAATGCCAAAAGAAATAATGACCAATACGTTGATTTCGTAAAGCTCTCTCCAAAACAAAGCGTACAAGATCAGAGTCCAAATAGGACTCGTGCTTAATTGCTTGAACTAATTGTAAAAGATATAAAAGTAGTTCCTCATCTCTGCAAAAATATTTATTTATTTAATAAAAAAAAAAAAACAATTTTAATAAAAATAAACATATACTTACTTCAACTGCCGCAAACATCGAATTGAAAAACTTCGAACTGCCGGATCCGGATAGGCGTAATCTAGAAGCTCTAATGATCGCTCAACAGACACAGTTGGCCAGTCTTTTAGGAGTCTCCAAATTTCAGCGACTTCGTTACGTTCGTTCCAGTTTACGCAGTGCAGTAGTATAGATAACTCTTCCGGGCATTCATTGCGGCAATCCAATCTGAGAAAAAGAAATCAATTAAGAAGCCAAATAATTTAGATCTAATACTAACCACCACATCTTAACATAAAAATACTGTCAAAAAAATTGTTTTAAGTTGTTTTACTTGCAAGTGTTTATATACCAAAATACCAAACTTTGTCCGGGAATATATGATAAACAGAAATATCTGTTTATCGTAGGTGAATAAACAAAATAACGAGAAACATTTCTAAAAATTATGCTTCAAACCCATGGTATATTTGTGTAAAACATTATTAGAATAATGTCTTAATTGATTTCGATAAGACTTTGTGATCTTTAGCTTTATCTTAATATATGACTTAGTTTTATATAGTTATATGTATATTAAATTAATAATTATTTTCCGAATAAGCAGCGAGGTGAAATTATAAATTGCACTTTAATACTCACTTAAGTGCACACCATAATTTCATAACGCGGATAATCCGGAACAAAATATTCAGTCTTATTGTGAGTTTCACCCGAAAAATATTTCACCTTGAAATTTTTTGTTCCCCCGGAATTTTAAAAACTATTGTGAGTATCGTAACATTTAGGCTGTCAATAACATTACATTCCGCCCGAAATGAATGTTCAGAATAAGGGGAATTTTTTAACACAAAATTTCGGGTGAAACTCAGAATAGGCGAAAAGTGAAATATCAAATTTTCCGGGTGGAATATTGTTCGGGCGAAACTCACAATAAGGCTGATACTTATTTATGTTTATTTTATATATGGGGGTATTAAGTGTTTCTTCTTAAAATGATGCTCGGTAAAATCTAATATTTTGTTCTATATGAGAATTTTTCAAAACAAATAAAAAATACTATAATAATAGTATTATAAATATTAATAAATATATTCAGCTTATTGTGAGTGATCAACACCTGCATATCCTACACAAACGACAACCATGATAACAAATGCTTTCTTCGTCTTCGCCTTGGACACACTCAAACAACACATAGCCATCTTCTCAAAAAAGAAAACCCTCCTATCTGTCATCTTTGCCAATCCAATCAAATTTTATCTATAAAGCACCTTACATCTGAATGCTCTAAAGTAAATTATATAAGTAAATCACTTTTCAATAAAAAACTAATTGACCTTCTGTCATCAACATCAATAGATAATATCAAAAACGTACATAAAATCTTAACTATACTTAAACTAGATTCTACTATTTAACTTAACTATCTCACCCACTTTGTGTGGGGCTGTCGGGGGCTGTGATGCCCCCGACGTCTTACATAGCCGCCGAACTCCCGACACCTGACAGCCCCATACATACGCGTATGAACTCAAATATTTTTACTACAACTATACTTAATTTTCCAGCCGCAAGTCTCTGGTAGCTAGTGCTGTAAATATCTTTATATTATAATGCAAATTTATTAATAAGTATATTCAGCTTATTGTGAGTTTCACCCGAAAAATATTTCACCTTAAAATTTTGTGTACCCCCGGAATTTTAAAAGCTATTGTGAGTTTCGTCAATAACATTACATTCCGCCCGAAATGAATGTTCACAATAATGGGAATTTTTTTAAACACAAAATTTCGGGTGTAACGCACAATAGGCGAAAAGTGAAATATCAAATTTTTCGGGTGCAATAAAGCTGATTATAGATTAACTTTAATTTGTTTACTTTTTAAAATTAAATTCATATTCTTCATAAAGGTCGAAAATTTTCAGAGCATCGTTTAATATAAGAAAAAACAATGTATACTCTGAATAGTGTGCCCGTTTTTCTACCCTTATAAGTTTTTTTCCCATGATTTATTTTATTTAAACATTAATATTATGAGAGATACGCGCTGAGCTATTTCCACATCACAGCTTTTAGAAAGTAAAAGATCTGGTTGATAGAAAGAGAAATTTTAAAATTCGATGAAGCTTACATTTAAAGTTTCTTTTTCAAAAAATTAGGCGCAACTAGATCAGTTAAATCTTAAAATGCTTTTAAAACAAAGGTTCTCAGTAGACTACCGAAAAAATAATTTTATTTTAAAATCACCTATTTGACCAAATATCATTTCGGTCTTGATCATGCATCTCATCGAGTTTGTCACTTCGTGAATAGCTTGCTAAAACCTTTTGGATGATCTTCTTATCTTGTGATTTGGAGCGATTCAGGTTTTCTGTCTCTGCTAATTTTTCAGCATGCAATAGAACAGTTTCTTCCTCTGGATAAATAATTCCATTTTCGCAGTTGTAGCTAAAATGCAAATAATTTAACATAAAGCATGTTATAAATCAAAATTTTTTTGTTTGAAACTTACTTGTGGAATGTTAACTTTACAACAGCACAATCTTCATTCCTAGGATTTGGTTCTACCGTACCCAACGGATGAAAAATTTCATCCGATTGTATATCATCTGCATTTGTCCATGTATGAAGGGTAAGTTGACCAGTTTTAAGCTGATGCTTATAGTCGAACAGAGTTGTATTTACCCAAGCTAACGGACTCGTGCGGTACTCTCGGTTATCTTTATAACTTTCTTTGTTATCTTTACTCTCTTTGCCATCTTTGTTTTCCTTGCTGGTGCTTATCTTCTTTGATCGAGATCCACCCAACTTCACAGTCTTTGCGTATATAGAAATGCATAGTCGAGCACTTCGAGGCACATTTTGCAGGAAGATATCAAATGCTATGGCTTCGTTGAAGACAATTTTACCATCGTTACCTACGGGAAGCTCTGTAGATTTTCGCAAAGCACATAGTCTTCTTTCACCGTAGAAGAGACCCAGATAAACGCCTATTGCCGGCGTTGGATTAAGATCACAGTTAACGTTGTCGATGCCGTGTAATTCTAGGCGAAATGACTTTTGAATGTCCCAAGATGAAGCGAACTTTTGACGTTTTCGTATTGTGCTTGTTTTATAATTGAGGTTCTCAGTGGTTTTCGATTTATATTCTATGCTGAGTTGTTTGTGATTAATATAAGTGGGTAGCGTGTGTATGGGCTTAAGGACAATCAATGGAACACCATCACGTGATAGGCTTTCCTACAAAAAAAAGTATATAAGATGTATATAAAAAAGTACATCAGTGCACATATTTTATAGTATTTTTAAAATATATATACATATAATAAACTTTTGTTGAATGGGCTTCAGGTCAAATGAAACAAATATTTTTTTTTATTTTTTTTAATATTTGTTTCATTTGACCTAAAGCCCATTCAACAAAAGTTTATATAGTTATAAAGGTCACTAACATAAAAAGATATATATATAATATCAAGTATCTGACAACTCTTTAACCATTTACGAAATTCCAAAGTAATGAAGAAACAGCACTGAAGAAGAAAAGGAAATGAAGTGAAACCTGAAATCCCACGGAAGATTGCTCGATCTCTTTGCCGCCAACCTCCAAACAATTAAGACGACAGAAAACAACACGACTCATCTACTATCTCTCTATTTTTTAATATTAAATTTAAACTTAATTACCTAAAACTGAATTATTAACTAACTATTAAAATAATAAACTATTTTTTAACGTTAAAACGTGTTTTAACCTCTACATATATATTAGGGTGTCCCTTATTTTTCAACATTTTTTTTTCTTACGCATACGGAAAAATTTTTTTTGTTAGAGCTTGAAACCGTTTCAACAAAAATTTAGAAATTAAAATTAAGAAATACAAAATTGGGAAATAAAAACCAAAATAACAGTTGCTTAACTTCCTTCAAACCGGCAAGTTTAAGAAGTTGTATTTTATAATATTCTCAAAGCTTTAAAAAAGAAAGAAGAAAATAATTTGTCACTGCTAAGTTATTGTAGGCTCTAGATAGGTGTCAGTTAAGCGTTTAAGATTTATATTTTTCAGGCTACAGTAGAAGCCCTCGGACTAAACTTGAAAGTATGCTGTGACACAACAGTAAACAGTATCTAATGTCGGACGATTCAAACAAGCGTGTGTGCTTTTGGAACAGAGACTTGAAAGAGAGAAAGGGACACAATTGGAAGAAAATTGATTCTTATATCGTTCAATCTTGAAGAGAGACTATAAAAAAACATCTCCGAAACAACAACAAACGAATTGCTTAATTGAACTCATTAAGCTTTCTGTCATATTTTTTGGGGGAAATGATAACAACGAATTGAAAATCCGACCTTCAGGTGCTATACATCAGGCAAGATGGATGGCAGAGCAATTTCACTTAAAATAAATGTATTACAGTCCCAGCTTAAATTAAGCAGGAGAGGGAAGGTCTTGAAAAGATGTTTGTTTTTTCATTGTTAAGACTTACGTTAGACCAGAGCTTCAGTGTAATTTGGCTCTATATGCACCCTACCTGGTTTTTTACGAACGTATAAATTCGTCAATTTCAGGTGCAGCCTTAAGTAAATGTTGCCAGGATTAATACTATTTTACCGAGAAAGCAGTAATTCTATCACTTTTCGATGATATTAAAATGTAAGCAAGTATGGTAAACAATCTAACGAAAGATAGTTGCTTATATAGCTCCAAACGATATGTTCCTTCAAAGGATTAAATTCGATGTTCATTATTCATCGAATAATTTAAACTTTTGCATTTATTATTTATTTGTAACAAAATTTGAGTATTATAAAAAAAATATAAAATTAAAATAAAATATTATAAAATTATAAAACTCTAAATGAATTCGTGACCGTCAAGAGTAAAAATTTGTTTTCTCGCTTGGAAATAAATGAATCATTCCTTGAAATATGTCCTTCTGAAATTGTGAAACTAAAAGTTCCGCAACTAAAAGTTGTGAAAGATACAGCAGAAAGTGCAATTATGGACTAATCACAGCAAAGGATGAACAGAAGCAGTTCCTCTTACAGTGTGTATAGGAGCATAGGATATTGTAACCTGACTGCAAAAAGGAAATATCCGTTTTAATTATTACATGTTTCATAAAGCTTTATTGAATATTACTATTTATTGATTTGTATTGCTCTTAAATTGGAACTTTATATTAATTGGAAATTTTATTTTTAATTTTCCTTCTTATTTTTAAAGTCAAGTCGGGAAGGGTTCCTATAGGTCTGCGAAGCTAATATTTTGGATATGATCAGGTCTGAGAAGCATAAAAAAGTAGGGGGTATGCGTTACAAAAAAAAAATATAAAAATGTATAAGGACACCGTAATATTATACAGGGTGTCCCATAAAGAACGGTCCAAACTGAAACTGGTGATAGGACAGGTCATGACCACTCAGAATTTAAACTTGCCGGTACCGCATCATTACGGTTTTCGAGTAACGGCTTTTTTTTTAAATTTCGAAAACCCCTACTTCGAACCTGTTTTTTGGTCACCCTGTCATAATTGATTTTTGTTTTTTTTAATTTTTACCCTCAAATATTGCTCAATAGTGAAACCAATTTTATGCATTAAAATATTTTAAATTTTCAGTACCATTTTGCTAAAAATTAATAAATACCATGATGCTTTGATCAAATCTATTTTTTACTTCGATTTTCAAAAGAGCACCCTGAAAAAAAACCGTGCCTTAAAACTGGTTTTTACTTTTAAAAATTGGCCAAATTTTTGAAGTTTCTTAAATGGTATAAAACTTGCGAATATTAGACTTAAATCAAAAGTTATAACCATTTGAACTCAATAAAACAGGGTTCTAAAATAAATAAAAATAAATATTTTTTTAAATAATAGCTGTTTTATTAATTCTTATTTTTTTATTTTTACGGTTAGCTTAAATTTTTTCTTACTTAATTTACAAAAATTGTTCAAAATGGTCCTCTCTTGCATTTGTACAAGTTACTAAATTCTAAGTGGTCATGACCTGGCCTATCACCATTTTCAGTTTGGACCTTTCTTTATGGGACACCCTGTATACAGGATGATTGTTATAAGGTGCACCAAAAAGCTAGAGTGAGTAGGTTGGGTTAAGACAAGAAAAAAATCGTATAGGAGTGGGGTCTGTTTCCCCTCGTTTAGGCGGGAGGGACAATTTTCTAAAAAATTTACTTAAAACGGAAAAAAATTATTATTTAAAAACAACGGTTAAACTTACAATGCCGTGCTATACCTTTTTGGAAAGGCAGGAAATCTCTTCTTTGATTTTCATTCTAAATTAAGTTGTGTTAGTGAATATTTTTTGAAAAATTAATTTTCAAACGAAATTTTGAAAAAAAAATTAAAAACAAAATTTCAAACTAATTTTTCTCAAAATTTTATGAAATTAAGTATAATTTTTGTTTTCAAAATTCAATGCTCTTATTAATTTTCAATAAAAACAGAAAATCGGATGTTAAAATGTATCTTAGTTTTAAAACAAATTATTGAACAAATTTTTTTAATATTTTTTTTCGTAAAACAGGTGAACTGTTCAACACGACTTTTTGTTTTAAAATTTTTGTTTTAATCTATTTATTTTCAAAAGTCTACTTATAAGGTAGTGATTTACACCTTTAAAAAGATTTTATATCCAATTCAAGTTGTTTGTATATTCAGCTTCTACATAATTAACTTGTTCATACAATTTATTGTTTCTCTTACTTATTGTGTTTCTTTTCTTCTCATTTATCGTTTCCTTCATAGGGTTGGCTACGTTTTCCCGCGGCACGTTTTCCCGCGTCACTTTTTCCCGCGTCAAGTTTTCCCGCGTACGTTTTCCCGCAAAACGTTTTCCCGCAGAACGATATCCCGAATCACAGTTTCCCGTGTAACGTTTTCCCGCCGATTCCTACTTTTTTCAATACAAATCGACAGCGCATGAACAAAATTCATTTCAGTAGTAGTTTTCTTGTACAAAAGTCTTTTCTTGTGTCAAGGTGAGGTATGTATGGGGGGGGGCATGCTGCCCCCCTCAACCCCCCTGCTTGGCACACTATAGGATTTGGGGTAAGTGCGAGGTTAAGTTGAATGAAAAGTTTCTTTTTATCATTTGGTAGTTTTTTTATGAAAATTGCTAAAATGAATGGCTTTTTAAGCGTATAAAATAAAAAAACCCTTAAAATTAAAAAAAAAAAAAATATTTAATATTTTAACAAACATAAAATATTTAATATAAATGCAAAATAGTATTGTCAAAAAGTAATAATTAGTATTGCCTATCCCGCCGCCAATCCCGTGGAAAATTATATAGGCAATCGTTCCGCGGGATATCGTGCTGCGGGATTGTAGCAAAAAAAACTACCTTTCAAATCGGCGGGCAAACGTAACACGGGAAAACGATCGCGGGAAAACGTAGTGATCCCCCTTCATATACTCCCATTATTTACTGTTAAAAATCATTATAAATAATTTGTAGGACTAAAGGCCGTTAAAAGCTATTTAGGATCAAAATGTCAACCTTCATTAAATTTGATCATAAATGGGTTTAAATTAAACTTTAAATACATTTCTCAAAGTACCGATAACTTAAAGGTAAATAATTCCATTACACTGGGTTTTTGGGGACTCTAAACCAAAGTGTTCAAAGGTGCCCCCCTCTTCCCTACATATTCCTACAATAAGATTTTTTTATTTTTTGTTTTCTCTTAAATTAAGATTTAATTTTGTCATTTAAAGCTTGGTTTGAAAGCTAAAAATAGATTCAAAAATACCTACATAGTAAGTATCAGCTTTTGAATCTATTTTTAGCTTTCCAACCAAGCTTTTAATTCCAAAATTAATATTCTAGCTTATAAATTTTGAATTCATAACCTAATACTCACAATTCACTTTTTAGCTTATGAATTAATTTTTTGAATTCATAAGTTATTAACTAGCTCATGAATACATTTTTTTAAATTTATAAGTCACCCACTAGCGTGTGAAAGTGACTTAATCTTTTTCAAGTAGATTTGCCAGTATTGCCAAAACTGTTGATATAAAAAAAAACGAAAAGAAAAGAAAATTTGCGCATCGACGATTTTATATTTTAAAATGCAAGAAAATTACAAAATAAACATTATTTACTATACACACCATGCACACACAATGCAGCATTTAGAATTTTCCAGAATTTTTGATTTACAGAATTTTGATATACAGAATTCTGGATTTACAGACCAGGGGAACGACCCATTCCCCGTTTTTGCATGTTTTTCGGAATTTTGTTGTTGGAATTTTTGAAAGTATTTACTAGGTTCTACACTTTAACCGTCAACATGTATCTTTAATATGTAATTAAATAAATGAAAAAAACTTAAACTTTTCAAAATGTTTACTTTAATTAGGCAGCTAGTTTATAAAAGCACTTTGCAGTAGCTTATAAATAAAATTTTTGCATACCTACCTACTAAAGAAATATTACCTACCTACTTAAACTTGTATTTTGTTTTAGTTTTTGAAGGTAGGTATTTCACTTTTCTACGTATTGGAAATGATTAAAATGTCAGCCTATTAAAATAATTTAACATCAGTTTATAAAGAATTCAATGTCTTACAATTTTGTTTAGTTTTTTCTTCTCAAAAAATCAAAAATTGCTTACTCTTTTTTTAGCATAATTAAAATTTGTTTAATTCTATAAAAAAATAGAGGTGTTTCTATCGCTCATAAGGGTAAGGATCAGGATAAGGTATGATTTGCACATGGTTTCTAAACGGATTTATAAGTGGCAAATGTACCTACATATATGTACATGAGCTGAAGAATTTATCTACATAACTACCTAATTATCAAAAAATTTAATTTATACCTTTATCATTTACGACGATAAAATATTTTTGCAAAAAAATTCTTATCCAATTCGAAGATAAATTTTCATATCGAGCAAATTTTCAGGAAGTGGACAAACTAAATCAAAAATTATTACCTATTCGCTACCTCCTTATCTTTCATTCATATTTTCACTCAAACAAAATAAAATTTCAAAGTTAAGGTACTAGCGCCACCTTGTAGGTTTGTTTTAAAACGTTCTTGATTCCCCTACTTATAGAAATTTAATGCTTTTATTAAAAAAATGATGAGAGACATTTTTTTGTAGAGAATTTTATTATAGAAATGTGGCTCACAATAGTTTTTAACTTCGATTATTTAAATTTTATTGTAATATGTATTCCCTTTCAATCGACATTTTTAGTAAAGATGTATTACTTTCGAAATAGCTTTTTAACCAAAATTAGACATTTTTTGAGAGAATTTTACTATCAAGCTGTTCTTCACAATACTTTTTAACTTTTATTATTTAAATTGTTTTATAATAATAATTATTCCCTTCCAAAGGATCTTTGTAATAAAAGAACTTTCAAATAAGCTTTTAACAAAAATTGGGATTTCATTCCGGTGATCTCTCTCATACATATCTATACATATACTCAAAAATAAAAGAGATTCTCCGCCGTTTATTTTTGATATTGATATTTATTATACAAAAAACAGCTGTACATCAATATTAACTTATAAATTGTACATTCATTTCTGAGATGTGCAAGAATGTAAATACTAAGTTAATTTAAAATTGCAGCAAAAAAGCCAATTATATAAAAAAGTACATAATTAAATACAATTAAAAAAAATAATTACATAAATACAATTTAAAAATAAAATTAAAAAGCAATTAATAAGTTCAAGTGACCTAAACTCCAAAGATTGCGTTTCGCAAAAGTACATATATCTCAGTTCGAGAAATGTTCAAAGCAAAGTTTTTGAAACTTTCTGTATTTAAATTGAACATTCTGACAGCATAAACGAAATATTGTCTACGTGATGTTAAACATACATAAATTGGGGAGCACAAGAAGATATAACGATTTGAAGAAAAAAAATAAGTTTGTTGGGAGTCTTCTTAAAAATTATTTTAAAGATAAAGAAACAGCAGCGATATTTGAAGAAAGCTTCTTAGTACAAGTTTATTTCCAAATAAAACAACACAAACAAATGTCATGTTTCTATTTAAAAAAAGTGTTAACAATGTCAACCCACCACGTGATGTCCGGTAAATAGAACCCTAAGCATTGTTCGCCCGAACGACTACAAGATCTATTTAGCCCTAACCCTAACCAAACCTGAGGCCATTCGTGAACAACTTGATACGTCCATATTGGTGTGGCTTTTAGGCCACTAAAGTCAACCAACGACAAAATATTTACATTAAGGCAGATCTTCCTAAAATCTCAGGAACTTCAAATTGATACACCCCACGCTTTCATCGATTGCAAGGCCGCGCAACTACAGAGACAATCTTTATTGGACAATATCTAGTTTTGGCATCCATGTCAAACACGTCCGTTTAAAAAAAAAAAAAGCAATCATCTACGAAGCGCTTCATTTATGCATTCCAGCACCCAACGCAATCCAGAATATATATAGATATATGGAAAAAAACTTACCTGAATGTAAATAAACTGAATCAACGGAAACTCGCCAAACAAATACTCGTCTCTGCCACCAACTCTTAGTATATACAATGAAGTTGACTGACCATTCAATCTAACCATCGATCTAGACATTTTCGCCAGTGCCATTTCGATGAGTTTTGTTGGTGTATCGGTATCATTCGCTCGCAAACTAAATATACTTTCATCATTCTCCAGTTTCACAGAGACAACAAAGCTTTCGTTGCGCCGCCCCTTGATCGTTGACATTTGAGGTGTCCTGGCCAGTCTTAATGGATGCTCATATAGTAATTTCTCACTCCATGAGACAGTGGCCCTTTCATTTTCGATTTCTTCGCTCATTAATGACATCTTATAACGAAAGTCACTCACTTCGGGGCTCTTCATTGCTCGAAAGTCATCCACTGACTTACCAATTATATAGCTTATTAAATTGCAAAGCTCTTGGTCGCTCGAATACTCAGTGGATTCAGTGAGTTCTAGCAGACAAAGATACGGTTGTAAATCGCACAAGCGACCCGAATCCTTGAAGTTCTCAACCGTATTGAATTTAGTTATCCCTCGTAGAGCGTACATAGAGTGTTCTTTGAGCATTTCATAGAGTGGATAAAATTTGGCAGCAGCTAAAAGTTCCTAAAAGACGTTTTTCATGTACATGGAACTTTCACAATATTGCTTTATCATCGCTGACTCACCATTTTTATTTCCCGGATTGTCGCCGTCGCGCATACTTCATGAATGAGTAGAATTCCATTGGGAAGGAGGCACGTCACCTGCACCAGATCAGGAGGATCATTAAGCCAGCAATCCATGGAAAAATTCGGACTGGGTGAAGGCACCATAGTGGGCAGTTCACTGTTAACAAAAGGCAAGAACGGGGTTGAGGAGATTCGTGACGATAACACGATTGTATAAATGCGATTATCCGATTTTGGGAGAAAAAGTTTTCTTCTAGTCTATAAGGAAAGAAAACCTCGTAGATGATATATGACTTTCTTTTTTTTGATTAGTGCTCCTCAAGACTGTTCTAATTTTTTCCTTCTTAGGTGAATTGAAATGTAGTTTGTCCAGCGTGAGTCATTTGGTTTATGTGTCGATTAAACATAATGTTTAATTTTTTTTATTTTTATTTTTGTCAAAGGGTTTTTAATATAAAAGTTTATTATCCAATCGAATGTATTTTCACATAAATAAAAATAAACTTTCTGTTTTGTTCTTGGACACCTATATATTTTTACAAGTTATTTTTCATTTTTGCTGTATTCTTCGGTTCCCTTCTTTAGGGGGCTTGTTCTTTGTTTTCTATTTGTCATTCTTGTCTTTTGACGGCGGCTAGATAGCGGTCGGCGAGGCTAGCGACTAATAAAGAGAATAGTTTCATTACTTTAGCCCGGTGGAATAATGAGCAAGTTCTGTTCGTACGTTCGTACGAGGAAACTTAAGGCCCAACTGGGCTTTTCCCAAAACTATCTCTTTCTAATTTGACAGTTCTATTTGGGGGGAAAACAATTGGTCAGTTTATATTTCAAAGTCCTCACTAATTTTCCTCCGTAAAAAATTGAGCAGACGAATCTAATGTTTTTTTTCCTCTGTATTTGACATAAAAACTGAGAAATTTTGTTGAGGAATCCTGTTTATATTTGTGAGATTGCTGAGATCTCCGAAATATAAACTGACCAAATGTAATACAAACAAATGAACTTACATATGCAACGAAAAATCGCAATGTTCACACTATAGTCGACCCTTTGAAAAAGTGTTTGTTTTCCACCCAATAAGGTTTTTTTTGTTGCTTGCGACACATTGACGTATGGGAGAACTTCAGAACTATAAGCCGTGTTTTTTTGCAAGCCTGGGGGGAATTGGATGAAAAAAACGACGTCGGTGCTAAACAATTAACATGTTAAATGCAACAACAACTAATCCCGGAGAATACTCGAAGCTTAACTTAAGCGCACCGGAAAACTGTGTTACCGGCATGAATTGCATACATGTTATCTATAGTTTGTATGAAAACTCCGTTTTTTACTGTCATGGCGTCGCTAATCCCCGCTGTCGTTTTTTTCAACCAATTTCCCCCGGGCTTGCAAAGTTTTTTTGCAAGCCTGGGGGGAATTGGATGAAAAAAACGACGTCGGCGCTAAACAATTAACATGTTAAATGCAACAACAACTAATCCCGGAGAATTCTCGAAGCTTAACTTAAGCGCACCGAAAAACTGTGTTACCGGCATGAATTGCATACATGTTATCGATAGTTTGTATGAAAACTCCATGTTTTTTACTGTCATGGCGTCGCTAATCCCCGCTGTCGTTTTTTCAACCAATTCCCCCCGGGCTTGCAAAAAAACACGCCTATAATAGGCTTAAGCAAACATAAAAGGTGTGTTCCTTTACTTTAAAACTCTATGCATTTGTGTGAATTTCTACGTCTGTCGTAAACTATACGATTTAAAATATTCCCACTGAGTAAAATAGTATTTGAAATAAGACACAACAGTTCGGGATTCGTTATTAATTTATCAAAACTTTTATTTATTATTCCAAAAACACAAATAGAGCAATTTACTTTTAAGTGGAAAGAAGTGTTTCCTTTCGTCTTCAGTTTGTTTTATTTAAAGAAAATTACCCGCCAAGCCAACTACAACGCCATCTGACTTTTGAACAGAAACTTTTTGCTGTGTTCGTTTAGATGTTGGATGTCGGAACTTTCTCGCTCCGTTCCTCTTCATAGTCGTCTATGACAACGTCATTTTATTTTTTTTATATGAACTTTGACAGACTTTGGTGTAGAAAATCACAGAAATGCACAGAGTTTCAAAGTAAAGGAACTAGGCAAAACTAATGTCAGAACCCATCGAAAAGTTTGCTTGCGTTTCAAAAAGTCGCAGACATAGCCATAATAACTTAAGCCTAGTACGCTGCTGATGCGAAACGAAAAATCCCATACAAAAATGACCCAAGGAAATCATAAACGGAAAATTTCGTTCTGATTTTCGTTTTTCAGTACGCTGTTCGAAGAGCGAAATTTATAATTGTAACAGAATATTTGGAGAAGTCTCCGCTCCTTTTTCGCACTGAATTAATTATACAGACTATTTAATGTGTGCGGAAAAATGACATTTTAGTTTTATTTGTGTTTTTTTTTGTTATCATTTTTTACATCATGGGTTTCTTTGATTTTTGCGTTTATGTTTGATTTTATTTTTGGAACTAGTGAAACTCTCCAAGGATATTTTTCGTTGTGTTTTCGCAAGCGTTTCGTTGTCTGTTTGGAGATCACAGAAAAATTTCGTTTCGCAACAGCAGCGTACTAGGCTTTACGCGCGCAAAGCGTCAAAATCAAATTCACAGCTGTTTAATTTTGTTGAGTCTTTCGAGTTTTATACTACGTTTTCATTGGAGCCGAAATGAGCTAATTTCGTAAATTACTGAAAAGGTGTTTTCATTGCAAATTTGCTAATTTTGTTTGACAGATAATTTCATTTTGAATTTGATTTGGCAGTTAATAGCTTCTTTTTCTTGTGTTCTCTTTCTGTTCCTGTTTCTTACATCACATTTTGACATTTTCAATGTTTCCACTGGGTTTGCACTACGGATGCATTCCACTTAAGGGTGTGTTCATAAGGTTTTTACGTAATTTCCAACCTAATTTCGTGCAAATTTGGTTGAAATTATCTCATTTCGAAATGTGAATTTGTATTGGAAATGAGATAATTTGGAATCGAATTTCGAAATTTTCAACGAAATTACCTCATTTGGCCCAATGAAAACGTAGTATTAGAAACGAGTATCAAAATTTGTTAAGAAAGAATCACCATTAAAAAAAATTTACTTCTTGGACTCGCATATTGGAACCTGTATGCGTATTTTAAGAGTGCTTTTTCTCATAACAACTTTTGAGTAAAATATTTTAATGCTACTTATAACAAAATTGAATGGTGATTCCAAAAAGGTGTCATTCATCTCTACGATTTACTGTTGGCCAGATACACTCCAAAACCTTTTTAAATTTTCTTAATTTTTGCCATCATGAAGAAAATGCAAAAACATTTTGGAGTGTATCTGACCAACGGTAAGCCATACATCGATGGTTGATACCTTTTTGGAATGACACGCTTGGCCAGGAAATAAATATGATCTTCGTTAATTGTTTTGGTTAGCACCTTTCCCTGTAATTCATATTTAATTTATGGCGCGAAAGAAAATTGACAATAAACTTCTTTTTTTTTTGGGACTGGCGAAATGTCAAAAAAGAGCCCCGTTTAGCATTTTCAGTTTTTAAAGCAATTTGTTGTGCATTTTTTTTACAAATTCAGAAAAAAACTCAAGTTACCAAATACGCACCCAGTGGAAAGGTACACTAATTGTCATCTTCAAATGGAGTCAAAAAAAACTGTTATACATATAGGGAATGAACTATCCAGTATATTATAGATATCAGTGGGATTAGCGACGAAAACAGGAGTTTTCATACAAACTATAGATTTTTATGCCAATAACACATTTTTTCTGGGCGCTTAAGTTAAGCCCCGAGAATTCTCTGGGATTAACTAAGCCCACAGGGGATTAGTTGTTGTTGCAATTAACATGTACCTACATTTTTTAGCACCGAAGTCGTTTTTTTCATTCAATTCCCCCCCTGGTTTGCAAAAAAACCCGCCTATTGTCATTGCCATTGCCAAAGCGTTCCCATTAGCAATATTCAAGGCAATGGCAATGAGCTGAGCAATTTATTTCCTCAAGTGTTGCTAATGGAGCTGCTGGGTCAATAATTGCCTTCCATCAGCTGAGCAATATTGTCATTGCCATTGCCAAAGGCCCAACTATAATAGGCATGAGCTAGCTTATACACGCTTAAGCCAACGAGCGAATATATGAAATTCCTATTGAGTAGCCATAATGGAGTCCAGCTCCGTTTCGTCCAATTTTTCTAAGTTTCGTTCAATTACCCAAACATAAGCAAGAACGGTCCGGTTCGCTGTGATATCTTTGATATCTCGTTGTCGTTGATCTCATTTTAGGGAAAATGTTAATACTACGTTTTCATTGGGCCAAATGAGGTAATTTCGTTGAAAATTTCGAAATTCGATTCCAAATTATCTCATTTCCAATACAAATTCACATTTTGAAATGAGATAATTTCAACCAAATTTGCACGAAATTAGGTTGGAAATTACGTAAAAACCTTATGAACACACCCTTAAGTGGAATGCATCCGCAGTGCAAACCCAGTGGAAACATTGAAAATGTCAAAATGTGATGTAAGAAACAGAAACAGAAACAGAAAGAGAACACAAGAAAAAGAAGCTATTAACTGCCAAATCAAATTCAAAATGAAGTTATCTGTCAAACAAAATTAGCAAATTTGCAATGAAAACACTTTTTCAGTAATTTACGAAATTAGCTCATTTCGGCTCCAATGAAAACGTAGTATAAAGCATCAATTGCTATTTTCAAAAAGGTATCAACCATCGCTGTACGACTTACCGTTGGTCAGATAAAAAAAAGGTAAGCCAAAATTAGTTATAGTATTCAGTGCACCTATTATGTTCATACTAACAGCACTTCCACATAATTATTATACTATCCAAATAAAATTCTATTTGGAATATAAGACTGCTGCTACGCACGGATGATAACCTTCATCTATCTTAATGAATGGTGTTTCAGAATCATCCACTATCCCTGGAACACAAACATTTTCAGCAAGAGAGCATAGGACATCCAAAGTCGCCAAAATTAGTAGTATTCAGTGCACCTATTATGTTCATACTAACAGCACTTCCACATAATTATTGTATTATCAAAAAAATTCTATTTGGAATATAAGACTGCTGCTACGCACGGATGATAACCTTCATCTATCTTAATGAATGGTGTTTCAGAATCATCCACTATCCCTGGAACACAAATAAAAATTTACTTCGAACATTTTCAGCAAGAGAACATAGGACATCCCAAGGCGACACATTAGCTGCATTTGTTGAGTTCTTAAATATAGAAAGTGTATTATAAGCATTACAAAAACAAAGATTTCATATAAGTTGCTCTTAGATCATTTAAACTTAAAAAAGTGTCTTTTTGAAATCGTGTTTAAAATGGGGATTAATTCAATTTTTCAGAAGTTGCTTTTATATGGAAATTTTTTAAAATCTTTGTTCGATTTGAAAATGGTTTTCAGAATCACTTAGGGGACTTAAAATGAAACTTAAAACCATTCCAACCATCCTTATAAACCCAATAGTTTTGAAACGACAGGTGGTATATCTACCAATTTTAAGAAATTTCTTAAAAGTAATAGAAATTTCCTGAAATTGATAGATATACTACGATGTCATTTCAAAATTACTTACTTTATAATGATGGTTGAAATGGTTCTAAGTTTGATTTGAAGTCCTCTAAGTTTTTATGAAAACCATTTTCAAATCGAAAAAAAAACCATTTTTTATCATCAGAATTGATCAATATAGATCATCAAACAACATACATAACAACAACAATTCATGAACCTGCTCTTTATCGGGTTCACGTTTCCTGATCCGAAAACAGACTTCTGCATCTCCTCACTGTGGGGCTGTTTTATTTTCGCAAGATGATCTATATGTATCATGGCTCATAATAAAAAACAGCTAATATTCCAAAAAATTTTCATATAAAAGTAATTTCCGTCATTTTTCAGTTTTAAAGCAAATGTTGATTTGCACAATGTCACACACTCCACGACCGTACCACATTTCTCAAATAATTCTCGCACCTGGTGCTCGGGTCTTGTCCATCAGATTGCCGATAAATTTCTTGGTTGTTGGCGTGTTGGGGGCACGACGCACGGCTCTTTGCCGCTTCAACTTTGATCGGATTGTTGTGCAAGACGTAACTGTTGCTCGTATTCCATATGCACGAACCCATAATTCTTCAAGACATCGCATTCGACGACAGAACCGTATTTCTCGAACAGCGGACGCAACTCGCCAGCTTGAATCTTCTCGTAGAAATTCCCAATGAACAACTTGAATGTGGCAGCGCCTGGAATTTTTGTCGTCTGAATCAGACTCAGGCGTGTGGCTGGTCGGATTGATTTTTTTTTATCAAAATTTCTTGAAGCCTAGGTGAGTTTAATGAATTCACTCGGGTACGTAGCGCAGCTGCCAAATCTTAGGGAGCTAGTAAAGAAGGAGTAAAGAGCCTGTACGAGTAAACTTAACGCACATAAACACTGGGCGGTAGCCGATACGACGAGGACGGAGCAACGTGTTCCGGCAGCACTAGGCGTTGAAATCGAATATCTAGTTTGTTAAATTGATTTGTTTTTTTTTTTTGTTACGTATACACTTACAGGGCTATTCTGGCGTTGTGAGGGCTCACAACTCACAAGTCACAAGCTTTTGCGAGGTTGATTTCTTGTGAGGTTCTCAAAAGGGGATCACAATTTCGATAGTTTTTGTGAGGCTCACAGTTGTGAGGGTACGAAAACCTCACAAAATCGATTTCATCTTTCCTTGTGAGGTTGTTGTGACTTGTGAGGTTGCAGTGAGGTTTGCCAGAATAGGGCTGTTAACTTTGAGCAAAAAAAATAAAGTATTTTATGATTATTTAGAAAGTTTTCACGGACAAGCTGAAAAATTCAGAAATTAAGTGAATTAAAGTTTTTTTACTTTCAAAAATTGTGAATTTAAAAAGCGAAAAACACTTGTCTGTGGTCGTAATTCCTACACTGACATTTGACAACTGAAATTACTTTATTGTTTTGCATTAAATTGTCATTGCCATTGAAATTGACATTGCCTCAAATATTGCTAATGGAGCCACAGCGTCAGCCTCGGTTCAAGATTTTAACTCACCGATTTCGCCGAATTAACTAACGTTCAACGCTGGTTCAAGTATGTAATTGGTTATTATCACATACTTGAACAGTAAACCACTGTTGAAACTCAATTAATCCTCCAAAATTGGTGGATAAAAATTGCTGAACCACGGTTTCAATATTTGTACAACTGGCCCTAACAGCCGTACCTATAAAGAAATTTTAAAGCCATCTTAACTTTAAAATGCCTCTAAAAGCCCTTCCACACTATCCCACTGAGTATATTAATGCATGTCAAATTGAAAGTGGAAAAGAATTCCATGCTACTGCCAAATTTGTGGGAGGGAAATGACTTTTCATTTTTTGACCACACACAACAGTTTAAAGGTTTGTTCAGTAAGGAAAAAAATTTGTATTTTAATTTGTTGTTTCTTTGATTACAGCAAAGGCTTCTGTGTTTTTTTTTGTTTTTAATTTTTTTTACAATTAGTGACATTTATTTTTTCCGTATTCGTTTCGTTTACGTTTTCGTTATCGATTCGGAGACCAGAGAAAATTTTCGTTTCGCTTCAGCTGCGTACTAGGCTTAAATTGGTTCTATTAATATTTTTTATTTAGTTTAGGGTTCCCCCACACCAACGCGAATTTTCGGTGGCGACGACGAAAACAACAATAATAACAACGTGTTGTTTTCATTGACAACCACATGTTGTTATTGTTGTTTTCGTCGTCGCCACCGAAAATTCGCTTTAGTGTGGGGGAACCTTAACAATATAACTAGAGGCGCCAGTGGTATGGACGCTACTCACTGATCAGTGACGCTACTGGACCTGGATTTTCTTTTATTTTTTTAAAAATTTACAGCCGCAATGCTTGTTGACATCAACTGATATCAAATAAATGCTCAATTACGTCAAATATCTTCAATCTCTTTTTTCGTTTGTATGGAGCGAGATATGAGGTCGTGGCCGGTACCCTTTCAAAAATTGCCACACTAAAACTGTTATACACTATAGAATATTCATTATCCAGAGTGGTACTACTACTACTAAGATCTTGTACTTTTCTGTTCTAAATTGTTCTAAAGTGTTCCAAACCTATCAAATAGGTGTGTTCAGCCTCAATTTAACCTCAATATAAATGCGATAAAATGTGTGATAGAAACTCCGTTTTGAAATGATCCAAGAAAGACCGACAAAATTGGGTCAGCGAATTTGCTTCAAGGGAAAATGCTATGAAATATCAATTTTAAAGTATTCTACGATAATGTATTTATATAAAAAACATCACTTCACATTAATTTATGTTTAAAGGCTTAACTACCATTCAACTTACTTTTGTACAAAAGTGAACAAAATGTTTTGTCTTTATCAATGTGCTACGCAATCCTATCTTCTTTCTCAAATTTTACAAAAGTAAAAGTTAAAGCGGTCTTAACTTGTACTTTTGCACAAAAGTAAAACACCAACACATATAAATAATCAGTTTAAAAATCGACTAACAGATGTCGTCACTAGGAGGGAAATTTTAAGGGAACAAAACTTTTCATTCAGATGGTGCTAGGGTTTTTTCCAACAAATAGCAGTTTTAGTTAAAATTTCTCACTTTTGTACTTTTAGCAAAAAGTTTTGAATGTAATTAAGAGGGCTATTCTGGCGTTGTGAGGGCTCACAACTCACAAGTCACAAGCCTTTGTGAGGTTGATTTCTTGTGAGGTTGTTGTGAGGTTCTCAAAAGGAGATCACAATTTCGGTAGTTTTTGTGAGGCTCACAGTTGTGAGGAGACGAAAACCTCACAAAATCGATTTCACCCTTCCTTGTGAGGTTGTTGTGACTTGTGAGGTATCAGTGAGGTTTGCCAGAATAGGGCTGCGGAACTGAACTTCACAACTTATTTAGAAATTGTATGGGCTATATTCACTGATCAGTGCTTATATCGCACTAAGCGGCAACTGCACTTCACAGCCGTACTATCTATAAAGAAATTTTAAAGCCATCTTAACTTTAAGATACCTCTAAATAATTGGTAACTTAAAGTCATTTATCCAGTTCAGGTTTCTTGAGATCTCAGCAATTTCAGAAATGTGACGTAATTCCTCAGTGAGATTCCTCACTTTTGCTGTCAATTATTTTTTGTCGCAGTTGATCAATTTATAAAAACGAGATGGAGTGTTTTTGACTTCTAAACGAGAAATTTTATTCAGGTTTCTCCTTCTCCTCAGTGGAGCTGACAGACGTTTGCTCAGTGAGATCTCAGAAACGTGAACTGGCTAATTTTAAATATATTTTGACATCTGAGAAGAATTGTTTTTGTGTATTTATTAGAGAAATATGTATGTACATATATACATAATATTCTATGTAGGTAGAATTTTCAGTTTTGTGGTCTAATTAAAGTAGGTATGAATAATAATTATAAAAAAGATATATTTATATCAAACAGCTGAAAAAAAAACCAAAGAAATTTGTGAAAATAAAAACACGTCATAAAACAAAATGGAGCCTGGTTTCATTTCTTTTGCTTTGGACTATATACCCCCAGTTGCTTCTCTTTCTCTCTTATTTGTAAATTAGCTTGTTTTTTGTTTGATTTTTTTTCGAACCTTTCAAAAGGCATGTTTTTTTGCAAGCCCGGGGGGAATTGGTTGAAAAAAACGACAGCGGGGATTAGCGACGCCATGACAGTAAAAAATATGGAGTTTTCATACAAACTATCGATAACAGGTATGTAATTCACGCCGGTAACACAGTTTTTCTGTGCGCTTAAGTTAAACCCCGAGAATTCTCTGGGATTAGTTGTTGTTGCATTTAACATGTTAATTGTTTAGCACCGACGTCGTTTTTTTCACCCAATTCCCCCGGGGCTTGCAAAAAAACACGGCTAAAAACAGCCTAAAAGTATGCAATTCTTAAAGGCTTAACTACATTCAACTTAATTTGTGAACAAAATGTTTTGTCTTTTTCAACGAACTATAAAATCCTATCTTCTTTCTCAAATTTTACAAAAGTAAAAGTAAAAGCGGTCCTAATTTACTTTTGCACAAAAGTAAAAAGCCAAAACACATAAATAATCAGTTTAAAAATCGACTAACAGATGTCACCACTGGGTGGGAAATTTTAGGGGAACAAAATTTTTCATTCAGATGGTGCTAGGGTTTTTTCAACAAAATGGCAGTTTTCGTAAAAATATCTGAAAGGAGATGTCGCGATGTGTGTATTTTTTCTCATTTGTACTTTTTGCAAAAAGTTTTGAATGTAGTTAAGCCTTTAAGGCTCTATCCAATGGGTGTCAACCTATCCCAAAAACTTTCGGATACGTTTGGTTGTTGTTGCATCAGCTGTTTTGTCACAAGGGATTACAACAACACAAACTTATCCGGATAGCTTTGGATTGATCCCCGAACGCGACCAATCGTTGTTTTGTTAAGTATCAATGGGAAGACGATTAGATAAGAACTAAAGTAATTTAAATTGCCTTTAAATGAGGCAATTTAAATATTTAAGCAAACTTAACTAAACGGCCTCTAAGAGACATTTTAAGAAAATCTAATAGATACGGCTAAAAGTGTAGACAAGACATGGCTATTCACTACGTAGTGAGCAGTCACAATCTAAACAGGGTCTTAATCATGGTATCTGGATTCTGGCAGTCTGACTGGGTTTGGAGCACAGCTAAAACACCCAGAAACAAGCAATAAAAATTAAAAATAAAAACTTTTACCGTTATGATAGTTGTCAATTTATTAGAACAGAAGGCATGGATTAATTTTTATCAGACATCATTTTGGAACGCAAAACCTTGTCGGGTCTCGAGGTTTAAGTTTAAAATTAAAGAGAAGTTCTTAAAACTGAGGCTAGAGTAATTAAAAGTGGACAAAAATAAGTCAATTATAGCCCAATTTTGAATTCATTTAAAAAAAAAATTTTAAGCACGTAGTGGTTTTATATTTCGTTAATTTTTTGTTTCCTTTTTATGTATCCTGACGACATGTACAGAAATAACTTGGATAATAATGTATGTACATCCTTATTTAAACAAAGTTTTCAATTGAAATTTAAAATTAGTTATTAAAAAAAAAAAAAAAAAATTAGTGAAGGTTAAGTTTTCGTATATTGAATGTACCGTTGGAAGACATTTATTTCAATAAAAAAATCACGCCATGCTTTATAATTTCAGGAAAATTTCGGAACATTTTATCGGGTTAATTGCCATCACGATCAATACTTGGAAGGCACAAGTACAATCAAAGAAGAAGATGAAATTTCCAGATCACTTAAAATGTTTGCAATGTTAACAGCTTATAAAACTGGTGAGTTAATTTCTGACCACACTTTTACTAATGTTCCTAGAAACTTTGTAACAGCTAAAAGATAGCCTTTTAATCACAGCGATCGGACACAATTTTAGTGATCATAATAAGTCTGGTTGAGAAAAACATTCGTAGTCCATTGAAATGTTACATTGACCTTGCATTTTGGACAGGAAAAGATTTGCTTTCGATTTGCCCACAATTTTATGAAGGGGTTTGAAAGGGTTATGGCAATATTTAGAAAACGATATGTTCCAAACAAAATTCTACTCGAATGAAAATAAAAAGAGATGGTGAAAAATATACATTTACAAGAAAAATGTAATTTTTAGTTATAATTTCTTTTCCCACACACCACCGGCCAAATATGAAATAAGCTGCTTTCAACCCCAAAACCAATGCTAGCGTTCGGGCAACTATCCAAAGCGATACGGATAGGTTTGTGTTGGCGATTTTTTTTGTGACAAAACTATCTGATAGTTTCTCGAAGCCAGGAATTTTTATGATAACACTAACCCCCTGCACAAAAAAGTTTGTGCACGACTGGGTCGCACGAACTTGCTCTTATGTTCGATCACACTTTTTAAAGTTTTAATATTACAAAAACTATATTATATCTTATAAAAGAAATAAATTAGTTGTGGGAGCCTATATTGTAACTGCTTAAAACGTAGTTAAGTTTAAGGTTGTATTATGCGAGTAGGTACATAATTATTTATTAACAAATTGCACCGTGTTTCAAATATGCATGGAACTAACAGTTTAGACTGAAAAATTGTAAAAAAAAACATAATTAAACATAAATTGATTAACAACCTCTGAAATTGTTTTGACACCAATGCGATGTACATCATCCGATTTCTTAAGAAAATCTCAATTTATGAGAAAAAAAATTTTAAATCGTTTGAGCGTTTTTAAAAAAAAAAAAAAAAAAAAATGGTAGGTACGCATTTTTTTAGCCTTTATTATTGTGGAATTAAAAAAATTAATTAAAAAAAATGTCACCTTCCCATTTTCAAAAAATAATTTTAAAATTTTTTTTTAAACCAATACAGTAGAATCTCGAAAAGATGAACAGATATAAAACAGGCCCGATCATCTTTTCAAATTGCTCATCTTTTCGAGCATCAACATATGTTTGAGGAAGAAAATATAGTAAACATTAAAAATTATTTACATAACAAATTAAAACAAGCTCAAAAGTATTGTTCAGGAGGAACTAAAGGCAAAGAAGAAGTAAACAATTATGTTGGGAATAAAGTGTTCATCTTTTCGAGCACAAAATTTCAACCCGTTCATCTTTTTGTTCATCTTTTAGAACCGTTCATCTTTCTGAGATTCTATTGTAATTTATTTTTTTGAAAATTTTGGTATGCAATAAAACTTATTTGTAGCTTTTGTGCAAAAAAATTCATTAAAATCAGTTCAACCGATAATGAGGTAGTCGAAAATAAAAAAAATGGTTCTATGAGAGATACCATTTTTAAACCGTAGACATTTTTTTCATTAATATGGTAAATCGTATAAATATTAGATCACACAAAAATTTTAATCAAAATCGTAGGAGCCGTTTTTGAGAAACATGAGATTTTCAATTCAGGTTTTAAAACATTTGTATGGGAGGTACCGTTATTTTTGGTTATAAGAATAATTTTAATTAAAAATCTGCTAGACAATGTTAAAAGACTGCTGGGTACTGAGTTTAATAAAAATTGAGCGAGTTGATTTAAAATTATTAAGTTCTCAAAAAAAAAACTTTAAACTTTTTTTAAAAATCCAAACAATTTTTTTTTTTAAATGTTGGTATACAAAACTTTTTCGAACATTCTCAAAAAAAAAAAAATGGTGAATAACAGTTAAACCGTTTTTGAGAAAATCAAAAAAATGGTTCTGTGGGAGGTACCATTTCTAACCACTTTTCGGAAATTTTGTTTACAATATATGTAGTTGTGGGCACGTTTTTGAGAAAAATAAGATTTCCATTTTTTGCTAAAAAAAAATGTGTACAGCAGGTACCGTCATTTTTGGTCTTAAAAAAAACGGGTGGGGATAATGCCCAAAAAACACTAGGTACCAACTTTTAAGAAAATCGACCGACCCGTTTACGCTGCAGCCGAAGGGACAGAGAGACGGACAGAATTGCGAGACCCACTTTTTTTCAACTTCTCTATCATCGTCAACTTTGATCAAAATCCCGAGTTCGATTTTTTTTACGAATCCATACATAACTTGCCATATATGTACATATGTACATACATAGTTCCTATACATATATCGCACGTAGAAATTATTCTGTCCAAAATGCAAGTTTCGATCAAAATGTTGTAACATTTCAATTACAGCTCCCTATTACACCGATATTTTAAATTGGGATAGACGTGTTCTAAAAGACCCGGGGCCAGATTCTGTAATAAACGAAACGAAAGCGATCGTTCGTTTTTCATAAATGAACATAAGCAAAAACGAAAATGAAAACGATTGTTCGCTTTTGCCATACAGAATGTCACCCCCGGATTTGAATCTGTGTATTTCGTGCATCCGTAGATCCGCGTATTTTAAATATTCCAATTAACACTAGACAGGGGTAGTCTTATAGGATTTTTTTGATAAAAATACAACAATGACTTGTTATTCGAAATTGGTAGTGGATTCAATTTGATAATAATTTAAGAATCTGTCTAAAGACCCGACAGCGCGTACGCGAAAATGATTTCTGAAAATAATGCTGGGTGCTAACTGCTAGAACTGTATTTATGTAAGCAAGCAAAAAAAAAACAGTAGTGAGAAGCACTTAATTTCGCGTACGCGAAATCATTTTCGCGTACGCGCTGTAGGGTCTTTAGACAGACTAATAATTTAATTATCGTTGCTGAGTCTGTAATGGCCAACCACAATAGTGGTTCAGCCTCTGTTCAAGATTTTAACTCACCGATTCACCGGATCAACTAACGTTCAACGCTGGTTCAAGTATGTAATGGTTACTATCACACACTTGAACAGTAAACCACTTTTGAAACTCAATTAATTCGCTGAAATCGGTGGATAAATATTACTGAACCACGGTTTAAATATTTGTGCAACTGGCAGTAAGTTTTGAACGACTTGATCGAGCTCGAGACGATGGTTCATAGCTTAGATGGGATCCAATAGATGTAGCATTCTATATTTATGGAAACCAATGACTCATATTCACAATTCATGTTCGTTTAGTGACTAAAATTTCAGCAAACTAATAACAAATAGAACAAAACGTGTTGATATTTTTTTCAAAAATTGAATTAGTTTTTCGGTCAAACCTCGAACGAATAAAGTGCCCTTTTTGTCTTTCCAATATAAAATATATGAACATTTCTAAGAGAAGATATGGAGGAGTTTGTTGAATATTATTTTTAAAAATTCCTAAATTGTTTGGATTTTTAAAACTGAAAATTAAATTGACGGGGAAATTAATCAATCCACTGATTTAAACTTAAGATTGTAATGCTTGTGTATCACTTGCAGTAACGTACGGTAGGTATATCAAAATAAGTATTACTTTATTAACCTGCGAATTAAGGAAAAACCAAATCAATCCATGCAGATACTAAATATTTATTATTTCATAACGGTAATTTTATGCGCATAATGTAAAGTTAAAATTTTTCAAATTTTTCACATAATCCCCCTAAACTCATGCATTGAAAAGATAGAAATCAAAAAAAAGTCTGTGTAGTAAAGATCTCCGGATACACGAATAATATTATGCTTATTATTCGTGTATCGTGTTTTATTTATTTGTTTATCAACTGTGAATGAAAGTATTAAACTTATTTTAAGTACAGGCAAAATTTTAATTTTTATAATTAAGAAAAGAAGATGAAGAAAGAATACAATATTTAATTAAAAATTAGACAGTGTTTTATACAGTAGTCACTAAAAAAAAAAGCCATGAAAAAAAGGAAAAACTAATAAGTTAGCATTAACACCATCAGTAGGTTTCTGCAAAGTAGTTGAAAAATAATTTTTTAAATGGATTTCAGCATAATGATTTTTTTTATGTTTTAAAGTGTTTTAAAAGTTAGGATTTTAATTTGGTTCAATTACTACACGGATTTAAATACGTACAGTAGGCTCTAATTTCAATGGTTTATCGTTCGTTTGTTCCAAATCTTAAATCGCGGAGAGATTCTCAACCTTTTGAAACAGGACAGAGGACTCCTCAGCAAATTTATAAGTTTTGCTTTCAAAATACTGACGAACAAATTTTTGATTCACTTGCTCATTTTTTGGGCGAGCGAAATGTTTGAAAATTGTTTCCGATTGCATTTTTAAATCATCGAATTTTATAATGTTTTCGAAATTTCACCTGTTAAATTCTATTTTTAAAATGCAGAATCATGACGGTTTTAAAAAATGCTGTAAATATGTACTTATGTTGTAAAGGTAGCACTTTAAATTATCAGAACTATTTAAATTACATCATAGTTACAGAATTTCAAAACATAATTTTTGTAGTGGCACATTTTTCATACGTAGCTATTTAATTTTTTTTATTTTACTACCTACTGTCTACTTGAAAAATAAACGCCAAATCGCAGGTGGAAAGTGTTAGAAATGCAGTGGATAATAAAAAAGGAAATAATTGTAACAAACAAGCAAATTGTGCCAGTTATAAAAAAGAGACTTTAATCGCAAATAATTAAGTTTGGTATTCAAAATTTGTTTATATTTTTGTATTGGACAAATGTATGCATTTAGGCCTAAATTCTATGGAGTCTGGTACAGCAAAATCTATTTTCATTCGGTCTTAACAGTAAAAGCATTGAATGAATACCAATAGAAGGTGACGCTCCACAACTCAAAGCGCTACATGGAACCAAAGTGGCGGAACTAAGAAACGAAAAGACGATGTAGGATTTTTGTGAACACAAACCAATTTCCAAAGGGATATTTATAAATTTAATTGTTTCTTTTTGAATTGGTTTCCATGACAATGATGCTTCAATATTTTGTTTGTTATGAAATTTGTTTACAATTTTGATTGCCGAGGAAAAAGAAATGTGTGAATGTATTTTTCTTTAGCGCTATGGGATTTTTTTTTTTCAAGCTAAGCTAGTTTTGATTTTTATATTGAAAAAAGTAAAACTATTTGCGAATAGTTTTTTTTTTTTGGAAAAAGGTAGACGCATATTATGTTGGCAGTTTAGAGAGTTAAAATAATTTGTGGATTTTAATTATTGTGACAAATTTTGTTTTGTTTTTAGATTTGAAATTTCAATTTCAAATTATTTAACGAATAGTCTTAAAACTGTGAGATACAATAGGTGTGTTTTTTTGCAACCCCGGGGGCAATTGGTTGAAAAAAACGACAGAGGGGATTAGCGACGCCATCACAGAAAAAAACATGGAGTTTTCATACAAACTATCGATAACATGTATATTGTATGTAAGTCATGACGGTAACACAGTTTTTCTGCGCGCTTAAGTTAAGCCTTCTGTGGGATTAGCGAAGCCCCTAGGGGATTAGTTGTTGTTGCATTTTACATGTAAATTTTTTAGCACCGATGTCGTTTTTTCCATCCAATTCCCCCCGGGCTTGCAAAAAAACACAGGTATTATCTTGTGTAAGCTTCAGTAGATATATAACAGTGTAGAGTGTATAATACATAAGTGAATACTAATAAGTGACGGAATCAGTTAATACATACATATTATGTCTTCAAAGAAATAATAAAAACAAATATTAATTAACAATAATAAAAAAATAAAAAGTAAGGAATACAATTTTTGAAAAATAATAATAAAATAATCAATAAACAAAATCCTCGTCCAAATGTCGCAATAGTCTCTGTCTGTACTGATTCGTGTCAAATATCAATCTGATACATCTAGGGAGGGAATTCCACAGCGTTAAAGAAAAATTGTCGTTTGGATACAGCCGGTGCCGAGCCTGCCTGTAGCCAAAACAGGCAATTGCCTAGGGCGGCACTTGACTAACGCGACAAAATCAGTGCAATAATTTCAAAGTTCAGAATTCAAGTTTTGAAGCAACTGAACTTGGTTAACGCATAAACGAATGTATTGTAAACAGTAACTTGCATCAAGTTTTTTGCAAAATAAATATCATTTCGTAACTGCTTCAATTAAAATCAGTCCATTGATTATAGTAAAATAAAACAAAATATATGTATTAGTTTTAACTTTTTATGTTATTTAATAACTTTCACAACTTTATTTATAAAAATAATATATACATATATAAGGTTTAGCGACGCATTTCGGAGTGTACCTCCATCTTCGGGCGAATTAGGTACTCAATTTCGATTTGATTATAACCTGTTTGCAGCAATAGTTTTGAGTGCCCCAACTTGGGGAGTTCTTTCCAATATTTGGATCTTTTGGCCTCATCCTCTTTTTTGATTTTGCTTTTGGTCACATTTTCTCCTATTCCGCAATACGGTTCAGGCCCTTCTAGGGGGGTCATTGCCCCTATTTTTGCTAAGGAGTCTGCCTCCTCATTACCCTGAATGCCTACATGGCCAGGTACCCAATGGACTGAGACATTATTGTTCTTGCCAAGTTCGTTTAGCCTATTCACACATTCCCACACTAGTTTCGAGCTGATGGCGTATGAACTCAGTGCTTTTAGTGCGTCTTCAACTGTTCTAAGGAATCTTTGTTTGAAACAATACAAGAACGCTGTAAACATTGTTACGAAAATTAACATTTAAGTGGATTTCATTGTGCCCGATTCAGTGAGCCTTCGTAGCCGCCGTTATCAATCTGAATAATCTCTTGAAACAATCGATCTTAAGTTGAAATTTAAAGCTAATTTCTTGTTTTACGATATCAGGGTTTTGCTAACTTCTCTCGAAGAGCGCTTTGCGCAGTATCAATTTCTCAGCCAAAATTTCGGATTTCCTTGCGATATTTCAAAGAAGGTGAAGTTAAAAGACTGCAAAAAACTTGAAGCAATATTAACAGCAACAATTGACAACAAAGTTCGAAAGGATATTTTGTGAATGAAATTAATATAATATATTTAACCAAATTTCTGCAGTTGTTAATTTCAAACCTTTGTCAATTTTAAATTATTAAGCTTCAAACTTCTTGCAAAATAAATCTGAAATTTCAGTCGAATGTCACTGTGTCAAATTCCTGCATTTACCTATATGATTTACATTTAAGTGAAATAAAATAGAACTATAATTACATTCTTATATTGAACATTGAGCGTGAGTAGTTGTGAGGATGAAATTATATGTAACTAAACAGGTTTTATTATTTTTATTAAAAGTCTTTTTATTGATATGTATGTATAGAAAAACTTTCAAACATCAATATAAAAAATTGTTGATTTAAAAATTCACTAAACAATAAATAAAAAGTTCGTTCATTTAAACAAGTATTGAATTTTCATGACGAAAACTATAAAAATCATCCACCAACCAGACGAAAATTATAAAGTTCAGCTTTTATGTGCAGTGCTTCAGCTAATTTGGCACTTCCCCTACCACAAATAACTTTCATCTGAATTTTCAGATGAGAATTTCTTGTCTGAAAATTCAGGTAAAACGTAACTAAAAGTCATCTAATTTTTTATGACAGCTAACCAATCAGAAGCTCTAAAAATTCAGAATTCTGAAAATTCCGATGTAAAACATAATGCATTGAACGTACCCAATGTAACAAGAAAAACTTTAAATTTAATTAAATTTAATTTAATTAAATTAAAAAAAAGCATTCCAAAATGATATAAAACTATTATTCTTCAATATTCGATATAGCTATACGACCGTTTTGTAATTGGATTTGATTGAATTGATTTTCAAAAGAAAATATTAAGGGTATTCATGCAACGTCTTAAACTTTACGATGTCGTAAAATCGTAAAGTTTCCGACACACGTTTCATGAACGCACCAAAAAACATTTTGCGTAAATGTGGTAAACGATATGGTAAACAAATCAGCTGCTCGTTAAACGACAAAACAGCTTAAAATATTTAATTTAATTTTAACATTCGTAAAATTTGTCATCCACATTTTAAAAATGCCCAAAATAAGCCAAAAAATTAAATTTATACAATATGAATAAATTATTTGGCGAAAATGATGGTAAGTTTATTGTTGTGATCAAAACATAGGTGCATGTGTAAATGCAATTGTGTTTGTGTAATTCACAATATCTTGAAAAAAAACCTCATTTTTCCTCGATGTCCCCGTTCCTCTATTTCTTCTTCTAAGGTTACAAGAGTTTACCATGTTTACGATGTTTACGATCTTCATTTAACACACGAATTTGTGTCTTAAAGTTTAAGATTTGTTTGAAAAGTCGTAAACTTTAAGACGTTTACGACGATGCTTTTCCGACGTTGCATGAATACCCTTATTATAAAAACAATTTTGTATCAGTATACCTACTTAACTCTAGAAGTGTAAAATCTACTCAAAATTAACACGAAAGGAAGAAAGCAAGGCAATTGGTCCTGAATACAAAATTGAGTTTTAAGCGTTTTACGATAAGCTCATAATTATAAACTTATATATTGAATCTTGAGTGGACTTTGGGTATTTCTAGTTGTTTTTTTGTTATTTTTTTTTTAAATTATACGATATGATTAATCTTTTAATATTTTAAAGTTTTGAAAAGGACATTACAAATTATCAAAAATTAAAATAAAGCCCATTCAAAATTCAAACAACATTATATAATTTATTAGTAATGTAAAGTAATAAATTATTGTATGAATCTGGCAGTAATTTTATTAATTTTTAGCTCTCATACCTGTTTTGGTTGTATAATATTTTACCTGTATGTATTTAAAGAATAAATAATTAACTCATAATTTGATAACACAAGCCTTCTCTCTACATATAAATTCAATCCATTCAATAGCCTTTTAAAACCTGGAATTTGAATATCCTTAAAAGATGTAGAAATATATGTACAATAGGGTGGAGCGTCAAATTTTTTTTCCGATTTAGATATTCGAATAGCACTAAAAAGTTGCGTAATTTCCTATAGAAAATGTACAACAACTTCTATTGTATGATTAGCCGTTCTCGAGTTATATGTTAAAAGGCGCTACATAAATTCAATTTATTCATATATTTGCGCTATGGAAATCTTTTTTATCTGGAGCGAGTCACATCACCCCCTTTGTTGGATAGAACTAGCGATCAGGATTTGGAAGAATTTCTAAAAAAAAAATCTCTTATTGGCATGTCATTGTCACACTCAAGCTGTTGAGCGCTGTGTGAAGATGGTAACCGAAGCTTCAATAACAGTAGCTAGTGATAAGGCCAGAGACGGGCTAATAAAAATTAAGATATATTCGCGAAATATATTGCCTTTTTCCCCCCAACAAAAAAATTAAACTTGAAAAATAAAAAGTTTAATTGGGTTAGTTTATGAATTTTCAAGTTTTTATTTTCAAGTTTGTGTTAATTTATTTGTCTAAATAAAGTTAATATATTATAATTTGTGTTATCTTTTTTCATGAATGATATCATATAATTTATTTCAAACTTGTGAAATAATTTTAACGTTTCCGAAAAAAAATATTTTTTTTCCAAAAAGTCGAAACTTTGAGCTAAGGTAGAGGGCTAAAGACTTAATCCAAACTTTTTTTTTTAATGTCAAATTATTCTACTCATCGAAACGCAAAAAATGGAGGTATTCGAAATTGATACAACAACTTTTATTTTTCTCCATACATCGACGCTCCACCCTAATGTACAATGAACATTGTTCATATGTATATATACAGTGTTGGAAAAAATAATAGAAAAAAGTGTTTTTATCATTTTCAATGAATAATATTTTTTAGCAATTAAGTCCTAAGTCATTAGGTTTTCTATATTTTAATCGGGCCTAATAATGCTCTCAAATGGTTCAATTGTTTTGTGAAAACAACTCTTTGTTTTGACAAAACGGTAAAAAGTTTGAGCTCAATGATGATTTTGCCTGGAAAAAATAATAGAAACAAGTTACTTTAACTGTGATTCTAAGGTAAAATTCCTTTTTTTTAATGAAAATATTGGCGTTCGAGTTTATTTATTAGTTTGTCAGATGTTTCATTTGTGCTACTAAACAATATTTTTTATAAATTAACCACAATTTTTAAAAATTTGAGTAATGGAGTGCATTGTACTTATTCTGAACGCGAAATGATAAAAACCTAAGAAAAGAATGAAAAACGATGGATGAAATTGCAAAAAAGTTTGACTGTTCAAAAAAGAAAGAGTTCACTGCTATCCATTCAAACCCCAAAGAAGAAACAAGAGGCAGGAAAAGAAAAAAATCATCTCGTTTGATACACTCTTGGTAAGAATTTGTAAGAAGAAACCATTTTATTCTTCAAAAGAAATCTGAAATTAATTAAAACCAGCAGTAGACATCTCGAACAATAAGAAACCGTCTAAAAGAGTCAAGTTTTTCTGGGATAAGTCCAAGAAAAGTACCATGTTTGAGCAAAATAAAATAATTCAAAGATTTGCTTTTGCAAACAAACATGTGCAGTGGTCTAATTGGAATAATGTATTATGGTCTGATGAAATGAAGATTTATTTGTTTCGTTCCGATGAAAAAACTTATGAGACAGCCAAAGAACACTGAATTTGACCTAAAGTACGCCAAGAAGATAGTTAAACACTGTGAGGGTAAAATGATAATTTGGGTGGTGCTTTTCAGCATTTCGCGTTGGTCTAGTTTTTTGGATTAAAGTTAAGATATGTGCTGTGAACTACGTCCACATACTAAATTCAATCATGCTTCCAATTTCTGAAGAGGAGATGCCAATCAAATAGCAGTTCATGCGAGGTAATGACCACAAGCACTCCTCCAAATTCGCTAAAGAATACTTGAAACAGAACAAAAGCAATGTTATGGACTGTCCATCACAATCCCCCGGGCTTAACTCAAGTGAACACTAATGGGGTATCCTAAAACGGAAGATCGGAGATTCGAGGGTCAAAAATAATTGCCAAATTGAATGTGTCGATAACATTAAGTACTTGGGAGTTATAATAGACACTGATCTAAACTTCAAAGATCATGCCAAATATATATGGGCAAAAATTGCTAAGAAAGTTGGTTTCCTTAAACGTATAAGACCTGTACTAACTATGGGCAATGCAATTACGTTATACAATACTTTAGTTCTACCGAATTTCTTGTATTGCTCAACAATCCTATATGGGTGTCAAAATCAAACAAAACGTCGTATGCAGCTTCTGCAAAACAAGGAAATGCGTTCGATTCTTAAGTGCAACCGATATACACCAATACAACAAATGCTGGATGCTTTAAAATGGATGAATGTTGACCAACATATAACTTACAACGCGATGATATTTATATTCAAAATGAAATACGAAATGATGCCATCATACCTACAAGAAAACATTAATATGGTTTCTGAAGTACAGCCATATATATATATATATATATAGTTTGTTGACAGCTGTGAACTCGTGTTCGCAGACTGAATAATCAAGCAATACACAATAGGATTTTTTCCGTAATGTTTGGGGATATAATCGATGCAAAACCTTTAAAAGTAAATCAAATTAAGAAATTTGTACTTTATTCGCGTCGAATTTTTATTTTGATACATTTCAAGCTGGATTTTGTATAAAATATTTATTTTCTGGAATAATAAAACACATTTGTGGTTAGGGAAATTTCTTTAATTGAAATTAAGAGAAAATTGAATTAGAAATTATTTTTAAAAGTGCAACAATGGACAATGGAAATAATCAATGTTATGAATTTTGAATTTTCATGTGCATGTACACATACCTCGCGTAGTCGTTGCTGTGTTATTGCAGTCCTCGTAATAATACGCTGATATTTTAAAAAATATAAAAGAATTAATATAAAATACTTCCTCAAATTGTTATTCATCTTGCAAAATTAATGCCAATTGGTTGTTTTTTTTTTAGTTTGTTGACAGCTGTGAACTCGTGTTCGCAGACTGAATAATCAAGCAATACACAATAGGATTTTTTCGGTAATGTTTGGGGATATAATCGATGCAAAACCTTTAAAAGTAAATCAAATTAAGAAATTTGTACTTTATTCGCGTCGAATTTTTATTTTGATACATTTCAAGCTGGATTTTGTATAAAATATTTATTTTCTGGAATAATAAAACACATTTGTGGTTAGGGAAATTTCTTTAATCTTGCGGGAATTTTAACTAAAAATCCCATTTAACCCATCCTATTTTAATCCAATTCGGACAGCAAAAAAAAAAAAATTATCCCATTTTAACCAAACCTCAAAATTTAACCAGTGGTAGAAAATTTTAACGCACTTCGGACACGTCCTAAGGTGTATTTGAGTTGAGTCTTACCTTCCCGGCGATGAACAAATGTTTTTTCCATCTGGTCCAATGCGGTTAATCTTTGTTTCTTTCTTCACTTCACAGCACCCTTTTTCAAAATTTAAGGTCGGTGTTTAGATGGAGTTTTGGCAAATGCTAAACAGCCCTTAATATTTTTTTTCAGATAAGGTTTTTTTGTGCTAAAGCGTCCATATAATTTAGCATCATTTAGGCGTCTTCTTACAAGTCTGCTGGATACATTAACATCCTTTTCCCCATTAATGTCGGTCATAATGATGCGGAAGGATTTGAAAGGATCAGACTTACACTTTTGACGATGACTCTGTTTTGCGAGGTGGGGTCTTGCGATTTTTTTTAAATTTTAAGATCAGGATCGGTCTTCACCAAGTTAATGGGTTTGTAGATCATTTTTGACGGACATTTCATTTATATAGGAAATTTCTGAAGGATTATTACCTATATACTCTTTTTTTCAAGAGTACATATCCATATTTTGCAATTACCTTCTATACTATCGTACACAATCAATATAAACAAGTTTCGACAGCAAGATTCGATTAAAAAATTAAAACCTATTATTTAACTAACAAGTGTGCTATTTCTGTGTCCAGCAGAAATAATGTAAATAAAAAATAGATAAGGGTGTTTACTAATGCGCTACTTCTTCTTCTCTTTTAATTTACTTATTTCGAATCGCATTTTAGTTATTTTTCGAAGTAAATAATTAAAAACTTATGATTCTGTGAATTACTATGCAAAAATTAACATTGAACAAACAATTATTATGGGCGACTTGTTAATTTGACGTTTTGGTAAGCTACTTTTCTTTTGATTTTGACATTTTTGACATGTACTACCTTTACTTGGTCACAGAAATAATAAATGTAGTTTATGAACGAAGAAGTCACATAAAAGTATCTGCAGTCGTCTTATCAAAAAGAGAAACGACAATTCCGAATGCACACACTGTCATTCGTCAGACAAAACTGAAAAAACGTATACCTAGATCGAAGAATTAAAGAATCGAGATTACAGCGGCTTGTTTGTGTGTGTGTGCTTTTGTGTATTTTGTTTCCAAACTGAAATTGCGGTGATTGTACACACACAATAAAAGCAAGAGTGTCACTTCGATTCCATTTCTGGCATCGTCATACAGGTAGTATCGAAATTTCGAATCCGATTGAATCCGATCCGTGGATCCGCTCATGTAAACGTAGTATAAGACTCCAAGTGAACGGATGAAGGAGCGGTACTCCTTCAAAGAAAACATGTTAAAAAAAAGGAAAGCCGAACAAAAATTGATAAGTTATTCAATAACTTTTTTATTTTTAATAACTTTCTTGAGGACATTACATATTTTGATGATGATGAGGGCCTATATCATAGACGTTGTAATCATCTTCAGCCTGGGAGGTTGAATTTGAAAATCTTCAAAATTATCGGTTTCATTTTGGAATATTTCCTCTATTTGCGTCACCTCAATTTTTTTCCTCCTCCGATAGTATCTTTTGGTGCTTTCGACTTTTTGCCAGAGTCTTCAACAAGCGGCGTTCTATTTCCGTTTATATGCGTTTGCTAAAGTATCAGCGAGCTGAAATTTTGCGAATTCGAACATTTTTATTGTAGAATCGAATCACATAGTTCGGCCCCTGATGTTTCACTTCTGTCGTGTGTGAATTGCACACACACAATTTTTTATAATTTAACCTTAAGGATTGACTTTAATTTTTAGTTTTAAAGTATCTGAAATACATATCTGATTTTCCTACAAAGAAATATACATGTTTAATTTATTAAGTTAGAAATAAACTATGCTTTTATAAGAAAATTCATGAGTGTGCTATTTCTCTGTCCATAGCTGTAGGTCTACGAAGCTAATCATGTCGATTATGGAATCCGCGATACTGCATCCGCAGTGGTTCGCAGAGCAGTACACTCTTTTTTCTCTACTCGTTTGTCGTGAAAAGAAAAGAGAACAATTTACTGAGCATCATTGCGGATCCAGTATTGCGGATTCCATAATCGACATGAATATTTTGCATATGAACAGGTATGAGAGGAAGTAAAAAAAGGTGGGGTATGCGTTACAAAAAAAAATAATAATAGTAATATAAGGGAAACCCTAGTATAGGTTCATGTAATATATTTAGATAGGATAGTTGTTTTGACATTGTTCTTTCTATTCGTGCTGGAAGAATATGAACGAAACTGTAAATTAAATTTTGGAAATGGATTCAGTTTTTTCAAGTTATGATTTTATAATTTGCCTAAAATTTATTTAAAAAAAATGGCATCGAGTAGTGAACGCACGACTTGCTTTTATGTGCGATCACACTGTGGTTTTAAAGTCTGAATAATTAAGATCTATTAGTCAGATTTTAAAAGTAATTCAGAAGTTTTGAGAGCCTATATTTTATGCCATCTGCTGAAAATGTATTTTAGTATAATGTAGTATTATGTGAGAATACAAAAATTAACAATATAGCAACGCGGTCCACATGCATGAAACTTACGTTTAATTTGAAAAATTGGTAAAAAATTAAAGTATGTAAAATTTAAAAAAATAACTAAGCAGAATATAACGCCATTTTACTTAAATAAATCTTAATTTATGAGAAAAAAAATCTGAAAAATGGTTTTTGAAAAAACTAATTTTTTATACATATGTATGTACACGTACATATATAATATTTTGAAAGCATTTTTAAGAAAAGAATATTGATACGCCATTTTTTAGAATTTATTAATGCAGAGTTAAAAAATAAATTTTGAAAAAAACATCTACCCATTTTCGAAGTATCGAATTTTCAAAATATAATTTTAAAAATTTTTTAAAAATCCAAAATTTGTTTTTTCTTTTTGAAAATTTTGATATGCAATATTGTTGAAACTTATTGAAGCACTTGTCTAAAAATTTCATGAAAATTGATTCAACTGGTTATGAGATACTCGAAAACCAAAATGGTTCTATGAGAGATTACGGTAGATATAATTTGTTTTCCAATAATATGTTATCCTTCTAATATTAGCTCACATAAATTTTTTTTATCGTAGGAGTCGTTTTTGAAAAAAATGTTAGATTTTCTATACGAGTTTTTAAACACTTGTATGGGAGCCGGGAGGTATCGTTATTTTTGGTTGTAAGAATTATTTTTATTTAAAATTTGCATCCACAGTGATTCGCAGAGCAGTACACTCTTTTTTCTCTATCCACTTGTCGTGAAAAGAAAAGAGAACACTGTACTGAGCATCACTGCGGATCCAGTATTGCGGATTCCATAATTGACATGAATATAAAAAAAACTGCTGGGTGCTAAGTTTAATAAAAATCGATAAAATCGTTTTCAAATTTTTAAAAAAAATCTAAATAAAATTTCAACAATTGATTTGAATTTTAACAGCTCTGAATTTTGGGTCTCGTTCGAGTCATTCACTGCTAACCCTGAAATCACATTGAGCACAGCAAATAACCTATAACGAAAAAATTTATTGTTTAACTCAAACCACAAGTTATGGAAGTTTCAATCCTTGCAGTCCTCTTTGAAAATTTAAATTATTAATGATATTTATTTGAATATATTATGTATATATTTTATTTGTTTTGTTCAGAGCCAACAACATCAGACTACCAAATCGACGCAGTTATGCAGGAGTTTGCTTGTAATGGCTTTAGTTGCGATGAGCTGAGATATCAACGTTGTAATAACGAACTAACCAACTACTCGGAGTGTGTCAGAAATAATCTATGGAAACCGAAGCCTTCTAATATCGCAGAATACAACAGGAAACACTCAAAAAAACGATACAATAATAACATGAAAAGCGGAAGATATGTAAGTACCTTCAAAACATCCTTACCAAATTTTGGCAGTAATATTTTTTATAATTTCGTAATAAATTATATTTTATGTGTTAGCAACACGTATGCCAGTACGTTCTCTAATTGTCTCGAAAAATATCGTTTTCGATACAAACAATCTTTGTATATACTTTATTTGGGACTAATTAAGTTAGAAAAGGTTAGGAGGGGCGATAAAATATACTGAGTTTGTTTTTCATTAATTCTAGGCCATAAACTTTTAGAGATGACGCAATCGTTCCTATATATCAAGGAGTTGTTGATTTGTCTTTCGTAAATAGGTCTATCTTCCTTTTGATCACGCCAATCAAAAATCTCGTATCCGATTGGCTACTACTATATCTATTTGACATTGACCCTTTCCTTGCCAGTGCATCTGCTATGTCATTCCCTTCTATATTGCTATGTCCAGGAACCCAGCAGAGTTTGACTTGGTAAGAGTTGCAAATATTGGTCAATATATTTTGTCTCGACATTTTGCTACTCCATTGGATCTTATAGTCTCTCTTGATAGCAGCTTAGCTGTCCACGAATAATGAGATCTCTGACGAGCTCAGTTTTTCCCTGTGAACAATTTCGACTGCCTTTTCAATAGCACAAATCTCAGCCTGAAAGATATTACCCTCATCTGGGAATTTATATGATTCTTTAATATTAAGAGCTTCACAAAACACACCAGCTCCTGTTGCTTCTTCCATTTTTGACCCATCACTGTAGAGGGGGATACACTGTTCACCGAGTAGTGAGTTGAGTTCCCATCTAATACCAATGCCTTTCGTTTATTAGAACCGAGAAGTTTTTTTTTCTAAAATCTATTACGGGTGGTACGTAGTCAGTGGTTACATCAAGCCCGGCATATCTTTGCAAGATAGACCCATGACTATAGATGCTCCGTGCCCCCGTTATTGCTATACAGGCTAGTCTCTGTACCTTTTTTAGGTTTTTGAGATAGCTATCCTTTTTTACCATACAATCGACACGTAGGTAAGTATGGGACGAACGACCGCCGTGTACATCCATTGGATGACTTGTAGTCGCATTCCCCACCGTGCACCGAAGGTTTTTTTGCATATATAGAAAGCAAAAATTGTTCCCTTCATTCTCCATTCTTTCCTCTGTATTCTGTTTCCAGGTTAGCTTGGAATCAAGGATTTCGCCAAGATATTTAGCTTCTTTGGAAAGTTTCAGGGGAATTTTATTTAGCTTGGGAGGGTGAAGTCCTCTAATTTCCTTTTCTTCGTGAACAGAACTAGCTCGGTCTTTGCAGGGTTAACCCCGACACCGTTTTGTGCTGCCGAAAAGGATAGTTCCTTAAGCGCAGATTCCATAATCTTTATGATGGTGGTAAGATATTTACCTGATATCAAGATTACTATGTCGGCGGCATTGGGCACAGATTTAATGCGTTTTCATTTTTGTTCAGTTCTGCTCATCTGTATAATGGTAAAATGGTGGATTCAGTGCCCCTTTCCTTGTCTAATTTCAATATTTTGTTGTTGTTTCTAATGATGCGCGTTCAGTTCCTGTGGGCACTCGAACAGCCATTTTTAACTTTTTGACATTTCCAACTTTGACAACCTGCGCAATATATTACCTTTAAAGGCTCTCCCAAACCAACGCGAAAGCGTAGCGAATCATTCACAATAACACAAAATATGACAAATACACAACGCTAAACAACAACAAAAATCTGTCGTCGGCGAATGTTTCGCGTTGGTTTGGGAGAGCCTTAATACGTGTATTGTGCGCAGAACTGAACAAAAATGAAAACGCTTATGATATTAGGTCTGTTTGGTATCTTTTTAAAGAAAAAAGTGTAAAACCTGTCAAACTTTGAAAGAAGGAGAAAATACTCTCAGAGGGAGAACTTATCCAAAAGTTAACAACCACTTTTTGTATAAAATGTCACTTTTGTTTACAAGACGTCAAATATTGACAAACCATTTTGAACCCTGTCACCCCTATTTCGGTTGTCAATGATCAATTGATAGTGGATAAATATTGAAAATAAAAAAATTCTTTCAACTCAAAAAGCTGAAAAACAAAGTTACTACTTTTCTGTATTTATGGTGTCCCATAAACAATAGTCCAAACTTGTCCGTACCCATCATAACGGTTTTCGAATAACGGCAGTTTTTTGTGAAATTTCGAAAAACCCCTACTTTGAACCAGGTATTTGGTCACCCTGTCCATAATTGATTTTTGTTTTTCTTAATTTGTACGATAGTAATTTTCTGCATTAAAACATTTTTGATATCCTGCACCATTTGGCTCAAAATTAGTTGATAATACGACATTTTTATCAAAACTTCTTTTTACTTCAATTTTTAAAAGAGCATTCTGAAAAAAAAATCACATGAGTCAATATTGGTTTTTAGATTTCAAAATTGGCCATAATATTGAAGTTTCTTAAAAGGTATAAAACTCACCAAGCCTTAAATTAAAAGTTCTAAGAATTTTAACTCAAACAAACAGGCTTGTTAAATAAATAAAAATAAATCTTTTTTGAGTTCGAAAACTATTTATACAAGTATAAGTTGATCATATATATTATTTCTACTGTCAGGGTCCTTTTTTCTCTTTAATGAAATATGCAAATCCAGTAATTTAGGTATTACTGGATAGGAATTTCAACGTAGTGATGATATCGCACAAAAACTTTATGTTAAACCGCACTGTTTTTTATGAAATTCCATAATTTCAAATAATTCAAAAAATGAATAATTTGACATAAAAAGGCTTCAATTTTAATTTCTTGAATGAGTGAAAGGGAAAAATATACTTCTGTAATATAATATTCTCTCTTTTTCGCCGCACCTTTAAAAATGACATTTCCCATTTCCAATTAGTAATATTTTGGAATGTGAAATAAGATCGGTTCAGTTTATTGAGTGCGTTCCCTCATTTAGATCTTCTGTGAGTTTATACCAGAATTTTTCTGGACACAAAAATGTCAGTCAGTTTTACATTTTAGTTCCAACGTCCTTCTGTGGTTTCATTTAAATACTTTTATATGTATTTAAATGTTATTTTCTTATATAAATATTCATTACTTTATATTTATATAAAAAATATTTTAGATAAAAGTCACACAAATTTGTCTTTTATCATCATCATATAAATTATTTCTGTTGTCAAACTCCTTTTTTCTCATTTATAAAATAGTCAAACCTACTAAATTAGGCATCGCTGGATAGGAATTTACACATAGCGATTACATTGCTCAAAAACATTATGTTACACCACTTTATTTTCTATAAATTTCGGCAATTTCAATATAATTCAATAATTAATGAATAATTTGACATAAAGAATGCCTCACTTTTAATGAGTGAAAGAGAAAAATATGTATTACTTCTTTAATTTAAAATTCTCTTTTTTTCGCCGCACCTTGAGTGAGTGGGGGAGAAACATATTTGTTACTTCTGTTGTTTGTATTCTTTTTTTCTCATTTATAAAAAACCGAATAAACCTTAGAATAAGAAGATAAGGAAGAGGTATATATTACATATTGGTACACTGAATGTGAGTGAAGCACCAAATTAAAAAAAAGAAACAAAAAGGTTTTCAATCGTTAAAATAGTGAAAAAAAAGATAATTAAACTTAATAAAAAAATAAAATAAAATTGAGAATATAGTGAAAACTTGCAATGCTTTATTAAAAAAAATATAAAACATCATGCGGTGTTGTGTTAAATTGCGTAAAAACACCTATAATATGGAGTTAACAATCTTTTCATTTCAAGGGCTGATTGTGTCTAAAATTCCAGATAAATTAATGTGAAGGGATGTTTTCTATATAAATACATTATCGTAGAATTCTTTAAAATTTTGCATTTTGATATAAAAAAGGCAAATTTGTTGAAAATAAAAAAAATATACTTTGAAACGTGATACGTCAGGTGCCTATCTGTCAAAATAGAAATTGTCGCCCAGGGTCGAATTAGCTTTTGTTGGTGATGGCAAGGCGCTAAAATGCATTGAGCACCCGTAGTGCACAGTAATATTTCTTACTTTATGTGGAATATGAGACACAGCTTATCTGTGAAATGAGTGAAAGAGAAAAATATGTATTACTTCTGTAATTTCTCTTTTTTTTTCGCTGCACCTTGCGTGAGTGGGGGAGAAACCTTTTTTTTCGGTGCACTTTGAATGAGTGGAGGAGAAACACCTTTATTTGTCACTTCTGATTTCATTCTTACATCAAATATTGTTAACAATGAGGTTTTGTAAAACTAATTTGTTCATATCAATAAAGAATGTATTTATTTTCTTCAAACATTCTATTTGAAAATTTAATTGCAAAACCTTATTGAATGTGCGAAATTTTCGCACGGGTCTTCTGGTTTAAAAATAAAATGAAAGAACAGACTTCAGGCTTTCAAAAAAGGTGAAAAACTTTTTAGTAAGTTTTGCCATTTTTTTTAATTTTTTTTTTGGCATTTTAAGTACTTTTTTATAAAATGTGCCAAAACACAACTTTTGCGCTCGATTCCAATTTAGCTGCCATTTAATGAAATAAAGTTCTCTCCATACGCTTTCATATGACATAAGTTTCATCACTGTTGAGCAATGTTAAAAGTGGCCCAAACTCCATACAAAGTTGCCAATGGTCCTTTTATATACAAATCCAAAACACGGTCGAATATGTGCAGAAGTGAGAGAGGGGTCCCCCATGGATCGATTTTGGGCCCTCACATCTACAGTCTATTCCTTCACGACTTCCGCATACTTTCTCTTATCAAGATCTAAACTCTACGAGTTTATTATACGCCGACGCACAGTGGTTCCCCCCGTAGGCCAAACGGGAAATCTCAAGGTTAAAATTATTTATTATTTTGTATGAAAATGTTATCTCTAATAACGGAACAAATAAATCCCAGCCATCTTTTTTCTCTGAATTGTTTTCATTATGGTAAGATCGATCATGCAAGTTGTGTTTTTCCAATTTTAGTAAAATTCAAATTTTCATTTTTTGCATTTACAATAACGTAAAATATATTTTTTTTAATAATTTCAAAAGTAATTTGAGTTATGGAAATGAGAGAACAAGGTATGTAGACAATTTGTGTATATTTTTTGGTATGAAATAGTCAGGTTTTTATGTGAAAACTGGTACGCAATTGAGGTGTAATATGATTTTTGTATTTTTTTTGGTGACTTTCAAAAGTGCATAACTTCTTTGCCCCCTACTTGCCCCTAACAAATGTTACATTAATTATTTTAAATTATCAACTTTCAAGACATATCAGTAATTTTTTGCGAAAATATGCTAAAGTTTAAAAAGATATATTGAAGTTTGGAGATGCTTCCAAGCAAAAAGAAACTTTAAAGATGTTTTTAGAAGTTTATAACTTAGAACGTTGTGATGATTTAGTTGCAAAGATTAATGTTCTATACAAGTCCTTTTTAAAAAGATGGAATAAAGCTTCAAGAAATGAGAACTTTTTTTAACAAAGAACGATGATTGGCTTAAGCCCACAGAAGACTTTAGCTATGAGAAAAATGATCCACGTACGAGTAGGTCGCAAGGCAGGCCAAAAAAACATTTTCGGAATGCTCTTCTAGAACAAAGAGAAGACGTATTGCAAGCATTACATCAATAGATCCAGATATAGCCTCTGCTTTAAGAAATTGTAAGACATACATTTCGCATAAAAAAACACTTAACGTGAATGATGCTCTAAAAATATTGGTTGAGGCAAAGTTGGGGTCAGGTTTCCATTAGGAACATTGAAGGAACAAAACAATTTTTTTTAATGTTGTGAAATAGCGTATAAAACAAGAAGTGCGGAAATAGTTATTAAAAAAGATATAAACAATTAAAGTTTGCACCATAGCTTCATGAAAACAGCTTAATTTACTTAATAAATGCACTGCAAAATGGTTATTTGTGATTTTCTGTGTAGAAAAATGTCCAGTTAATTTAAAACAATCATAAAACAATATAAAAGTTATAAACAATTAACAAAATTAAAGAAGTAAAAGTGGATGTAATTTATTTATTTATTTATTTATTTCAGTGAATAGCTTAAACACAGTAAGATACATATCTTATAAAATAGTGCTAAGCTTAAATAGAGAAAAGCAAAAAGATAAATGAGAGCTACATGAGTCATTATTGGAAAAAAAAAAAAAAAAATTCAAAATTACATGTTTTAAATAATTATCAAGAAAAAATAAAAATCAGAAAAAGTAGGGTAATAATAATTTACAATTTGAATATGTTTATTAATGATTCAATACAAAAAATGAGAAAGAAACTTAAATATTTCAATAGGCATTACGAGAAAGATGTGTCTTAAGCTTGCTTTTAAATCTTGTTGTGCTATTAATCCTTCTAATATCCCGAGGCAAAGAATTCCACAGCCGAATGGATTTAATGAAAAACTGACGTTCCGAGGTCAAACAAGAACACCGAGGATGAATCAACTGAGTCGATCTAATCGAAGAGATAAAATTAAGTTTTTGATAAAGATATGAAGGTTGATGGGATAGAAGTATGTTTGACAAGAGACTCAGTGCACGAAACTGCAAAAGGTTATTGAATGACATGCTATACAGATAATTTACATAATTGACAGTTTAAAAATACTAACCTAAAAGCAAATGTACTATTCACCTTAAAGTATACAACACTTCTGACATAATTTTGTCAGTGAAAATGTTTTTGTTGTCAGTTGGGTTGATATCAAGCTTTTTTGTAATAAACAGTACTGTGGGTGGCGCGCTTCGCGGGTTCAAAGGATTTTAACTCCCTTGGTCCAGTCCCGCTCACGCAACTCCGTTGCTCCGCTATATGTTCTCCGGGTATGTTCAGTCGCCAGGCAGGCGCCTATTTCGTCAGTTTGGTATGTTATCAATTTTTGTAATAAACAGCATCGTAGGTGGCCCTACTAGAAAATTTGAATAGCAACAATTTTTCGGACATAATGATATCAAAAGGGTTGCTTACTTTTAGGAAAACAGCCTTTTTCATATTTTGTTTCGTATAGTAATTAGTTTAATAGGAAGGACCTATGCAAAATTTAATTGTTTATAACTTTGTTAATAATCATTTCCGAACAAAATAATTATTATTTTTGTGTTTTATAGCCCAGCTGGCATCAAAACATATTTTTCATATTTTTGTTAATGGAAACCTGAGCCCAAAGTTGTCTAAAAACCAATATCAAGTAATTAGGAGTGTAGTGAACGAATCTACGGATTCAGATTTATTCCCATGCTACGTAAAAGTTTTAAAAGCCAAACAAAACTGCTATCTCGATCCGGAAACAATAACGGTAAGCGGTTCATCGGCTGAGGTTACTCATATCATAACAGCAAAACGGATCGTCGAATCGCAAGGAGAGGCATTAAAAGATTTTCAAGGAGATTCCTGTAATTAAACGGTGATTAGAAAGTAGGGTTTCGACGGTAGCAGTGGCAATCAGAATACAAACAACGAATCACGGCTGAATTTAGTGATAGTGATCTGTTCATAACATCGTATGTCCCCCTTCAACTTTTTAAACAAGGAAATCCTGACGCACCCAATCAAATTGTATGGTAGAATCTGTTGAAGTCAATTAATTATATCTTTAGTGTTAATTTATACTTTAACATACTTTCTACTGTACTTATGTTTGTTTAAACTGAGAATGTTTTTATGTATATCTCAAAAACTTGTTTTAGAAAAATTTATTATTCTTGACTTATATCTTTTTCAATATTGTTTGTTCATTTTTAAATAAAGATGATTTTGTTCAATTTAAATACAATTAATCGAATATTAATTCCATAGAAAACAATAGAATCTTCGCCCTGGATCCACCAGATACTGTAGACCTGTGCCTTTTCAACTTAAAAAGGAAACTGAAGAATCAAGCAGAAAAGAACAAAAATACATTCAAGATCAAATCGAGAAATTGTCGATTACTTCTGTTACAGCTTTTGATTGTAATATATCAGTAAAACATGACCTTAAACTAACAATGGTGAATGGAAAGGTGTGTAATGCCTTGACGCATACCTCATCACAACAGATCTGCTACATTTGTGGAGCCAAACCTTCTGCCATGAACATGAAATTGAAAAACCCCTTTATGAAAGACAGACAAAACGCATTCAAAAAGAGTTTAGGGAAAAAACGGTTTTCATTATTGACAAGCCTAAGCAAGGTGGGGGAACTCAAATGATGGAAAAATGGCCGGGAAGTTTTTTGCAAACCCTTCCCTTTCTTCGGAGATAACTGGAGTAAAAAAATTGTTAATAGAGAGATGTGCAGTTATGTTAAAAACTTTGGTCTGTTGCTTTGTCATAAACGCCAATGCTTTTGAAAAGTATACACTAGAAACCGCCAAAGAAATTGTCAATGAATATGCATGGTATCACATCCCAGCTTCTGTGCATAAGGTACTTGTTCATGGGGACAAATTGTCCAACACGCAATATTGCCAATAGGGCAGTTAACTGAAGAAGCTGCTGAAGCTAAAAATAACGAGGTAAAAATATTTAGAGAAAAAAATACGCGGAAAATTTCAAGAGTTGCCACCAACACTAATTTGATAAATAGATCGTTCCTTTCTTCGGATCCATTTCTATTAAACGCTCGTGTTCTTGTAAAAACTGAAAAATCAAGTTTACCCAAAGAGGTTTTATACTTATTGCACTAACTACTTTAATAAAAGTATTACAAAATTTAAAAAAACAAATTTATTTATAAATATTCAGTGTTATGTGTCATGTATTATGTATTTATTAATTTTGACCCCTCTTACCATATAAATGGAACCACTATGCGACGTAACAATAGCTTACTCCAGCCACTCCTCGCCGTTTGTCGCTCTTCCGCACTTACAAAAGCATATTAACATCATTGATGACTATTACAAAACTTGGGGCATTAATATTAACATTCCAAAGTCGCACAGTCCTAGAAAGTAAACATCTTGCCCTCTGGATAGATGGCAATAAGATTCTTCCAAAAAATAACCTGAAATACTTGGGTATAAACTTTAATAAGTTGATTAAATTCAATATCCACACCAGAGCTGCACTGGAAAAAACCTGCAAAGTCTCAAAAATTGTAATGCCTTATCTAAAACACAAGTCATTGACTAAAAAATCCAAGCTACTCTTCTATAAATCTCTCATAAGACCAATAATGACTTATGCTTTCCCAGTATGGACCTCCATTTCGCCAACGGTGGCTCTCGAAGCCGAAAGGCTAGAAAGAAAAATCCTACGCCATTATACGGGGAAAAACTTCCAATCCCAAACTAAAAGATTCTCGAATAACACCATTTACAAAGAATCCAACACCATTCCGCTTTTAAGATATGCCGTTTCTTAATTGAAAAATACTATCCAAACTAAATTCTTCAGATCTCATTTGAGGTATAATTTCCTCGCAGTCGGACACCCCCGGAGAATACGATGGCTACTTATCGAAGATGGACGTCTCTTCGATGGACTTCCAATCAGCTGACGATGCTACCTACGGTTCGCTTTTTTATGGACTCAGGTTTTCCGCTCCTTAGGGACCAGTTATAGCTTTCATTGAAACTCATCATTGAACATTTTAATTTCTTATTTTGAGACACTTTGAAAGCAAAATCAGTAAATATTTTGATGCCAGTAAAAAGCTGATAACTCAATTATTATTTCTAGTCAAGAAAATATTTCATTTTGGCCCAACTTTTCACATAAAATGAATTCTAAGATTTCAATGATCAATTCATTGAAATAAAGAAATTCATTTCACGTGTAAACTTGTTCCAAAACGAAATTTTTTTTTTTGAAAAAAAAATAATAATTAAATCTGTAGCTTTATATTGGCATCACATAATCACTGATTTTGCTTTATAAGTGTCTCAAAACTTAAAATATAAATTTTCAATGATGAGTTTCAATTTAAGCTATAACTGGCCCCTTAAGCAAGAAAAAAAAAATCAAAAACATGCATTCATAACTTATACTTAAACAAGGTGGACAAAACTTATCTTTTATATCTTTATATTATCTACTAACCCTATACTAATTTTATAAAATATGTTCTCTTTTCCTTATTGCATTTATCATTGTTAATTTTTATACTTTCATGATACCAAAATCGAAAATTAAATTTGTTTAAACAAAATAATTATTAAATCTCAACCGTTTCACGACAAGAATTAACTCTTAATTCGGTTGAACTTCATGCTATCTATTTCAACTTAATTAACTTAACCTACTTGTCAAGTCTCCCTCTGAGACTATTTCCAATATACTATATCATTATGTATCTTAGGATCGTAACAAACATAATATACTGTGATTTAAATTTTTTAAATTTTAAAAATTATAAAAAAAAACGATTTTCTTTCATTATGACTGAGCGTACTCTCTTCATTGTAAACAAACCAAAAAAGAAACATATTTGTATCTCTTATTCTGGTGTATTTGTACCTGAGAATAATATACATATCTGACTACACTCCGTACAATCGTTTATTTTATTCCATTAGTTTGTAAGCTATTTGTATATGTAAGTATATGTTAACATTCGTCACACTCAATGTATATTATATTGCTCCTGAGCAAGAGCAAAATCCAAAAACAAAATGTCAGCCAAGAGGCAATCTGAAAAGCAAATGAAAGAGCAGGCAATACGTTACAGCCCCAGTCTTCATCCAAATGTCAAACCATAAATATGGAATTGTAATCACGTTACATGTAAACTTTCTAAAAAGACTCAATAAAATTCAATTCAAGTGACGATAGACACTCTTGGAGGATTTGTCAATTTCTCGCAAGAGGTAGTAACCCGTGAAAAACTTTTCTGTTTCATTATTTAAGGTAGAATGTGCTGGAAATAAAACCCAGGACCCTCGGCATAACAGTCCTACGCACACCATTACGCCACGGGCTACTACTTTTGGACTAAGAGCAACAACATTCTAGATCTATTTCTTACAAATGACGGTCGGAATGTACCCTTAAAATCCTAAAATTTTTTAAAGAAAATTGATTAATTAATTAAAATAATTTTTTGATTTTCTCAAAAACTAGAGGCGTACAACCCAGATTTGAAGACTGGCAAGCATTTGAAATGATTGGGAATGAAAAACTCGTTTCATATAGCTTTGTATTCTCACAAATAGCTTTTCAGCGTGAGAAGCTATAGCTTAACTCTTATAGTAGAGCTAGTTATATTCCAGTTTAAATAGAATTCCAAGACAAATTTAGGTGTGAACAGTTTGAATAAATTTAATGAAGTAAGTAAAATTTATTTAAATAATAATTTGAAAAGAATACTATTTGATAAGAATACTTAAATTGATTATAGAACAGTTAAATTAATTACAGTATTTCAACATCCCCACTTAATCAATACGTATTATTAAAATTCAAATTTAAAAGTCAAGTTTTGATGAAATATGGGATTTGTCCTTTAAGAAATATATGTATTTCCTTCGAGAAATAAAAACAAACTTATTTGTTTGAACGTAACAGTAGAATGAAAATTTAATTTAATTTATCAACTGACATAAGATAACATAAAATATATGAGCTTGCTGAAAATTATTTAATTATAGTTTTTAATACTTTCCAACAAGTTTAAAATTCAATCACCTCTGCTGAAATTTCCCGTCAAAAATACAGCACTGAAAGATGCACCAGGCTTTTTTTATCATCAACCTTTTTTGACTTTCTAATCGCTGCTCTAGCCTTCGATATTTTATTAACATTTTCTTCCGTTCCAAGAACTGCATTCCATGTTGCATAGTTTTCACGACCCTTCAGTCGTTCAATCGATGCAAGAAAATTCTTTTCGCTTGTCATTGCACATTTTCACAACCAGAGCACTAACAAAATTAAATTTATTGTTTCAGGAACTATTCACGAATTTGTATCTATTATGGAACTATTCTGGACCCATAACCTATAGCAGAACTAGGTATGTTCCAGTTTAAGTAATAGTCCAAGACAAATTTAGGTGTGAACTGTTTGAATAAATTTAATGAAGTTAGTAAAATATATTATAATAATAGTTTGATAAGAATACTTAAATTGATTATAGAACAGTTAAATTAAATACAGTATTTCAACAATTCTTGGCTTGTTTGCAAACACTTGGAAATTTGAAAATCGTAATTTTATTCGATCGCTAAAAATTTCACCCATGAGAGTCATCATTTGACGGGCTGTGGCTCCATCTTGTTGACAAAAAAGTTGTAACTGGCGTAAAAGTATTTGCAAAGACCGCCTAGGCATCACGAACTCCTGAGAACGTCGCGTGTTCAAAGTTTCAGAGTTCTTAATACTTGCTCGCACCTGAACAATGTTTACCTCATTTCGAATTGCACTGTACCTTCCAGCACACGGAAGATCAAAGACAGTCTTTTGCTGCTGAAAACGCTAAACAAATTGATTATAAATAGGCATTTCTTTAGTTACTTCCTAAATAAAAATATTATTCAATAGTTATTATAACCTTATTATGCGCCACACTGTATTGATGTTGTCATTTTAGATTATATTTTTTCTAATATTTTTTCATTTTATCTTGTTTTCAGTCCCCAGTACGACATTGTGTTTTCTGTGAAAATAACAATCAACCACATGCTGTTGTAAAGAGCCATAATGTACGTGACATACACGACAAGGTACTGTGTCCAAAACTTCGAGTTTACGTTTGTCCGATCTGCAAAGCGACAGGTGATAACGCACACACGGTTAAATATTGTCCACAAAAGCCAATTATCACAATGGAAGACGCCATCAAAGCAGAATCATTTCGTTTAGCTAAAAGTAGCTATTTCAAGCACCAAATGAAGGCCTAAAAACGACAAACTACACTAAAAAAGCGCTAGCAGCGCATTCGTAATTCTTATTTAAAGTATTCAATTGAGTACGCTCATAACAGCGTATCATATAAAAGTGAATTTAATTTGACTTTATTTTTTGTTTTGTAAAACTTTTATTTAGTTTTTTTTTACACTCTAACGAAAAGAAAGCGTTGAACGCATATATTCGTAATCAGTTGATTTTAATGTTTTCATTATTTTTTTTTTCGGTTCCTTTGAATTTCTATCTTTTTAATTTCATATTTCGAAAGGTAGTTAAGCTGTACTAGAAGTTATATAACAAAATACCTACAATAGTTTTCATCAAGTTTTACAATCATGACTAGCTAATAAAAATAGATTTTATACATGTTTCAAATCATAACTACAAAAAAATTGTTTTTAAAGACAATCGTGTAAATCTGTTTCCTTTCGGAATCTACGATGTTATTTTATTATTATGAAATTAAATCAAAGCTATTATATTTTAAGTTAAATTTTTTTAATACAACCGATTATGTTCACTGTTGAATCAAATTAATAAATGTTTTTTTTTTACAAAAAAAAATTGGCTATGACCTATTCGTATAAGTCTATTTCTTATTTCTTTGTATTGAAAAAAAAACTAATAAACTTTTCAAACGTTAGAGGTTAGGTGTCGAAGCTGGACTAGGTGGAGTAGACATCAAACGGTATGGTTTTCTTTTTTTACTTGCAATATATCCATGGTGTCCGCTAAACTGGAAAGTCAGGGAACACAATTTTGGTCAGGGAATGTCAGGGAATTTGGAAAGCGGTCAGGGAATTTTTTCTGGATCATTTTTTTAAAATTCGCTGAACTCCTTTTTCACTTTTTAACACAAGAAACTTTTTCCTGTTCAAAATTATTTATTTCATATCTTTTTCCATACCTGCAGCCTGTTGAAAACCTCAAAAAAATTTTTAAAGACGAGTTCTTCGAGTCCAAGCTTTCATTTTTTTATACATTTATACATTATCGGAATTTGAACCTTTTTTAACAAAATATCAAGGCGAAAACCCTTTAGTATTTTACTTACATATATGAAGATTTACTTATATTGATAAAAATACGCATAGTAAAAAAATCATTAACAATTGTACGAAAGCATCTCAACTATTGGCATCTCAATTATTGCATGGTAATGCATCCGTTGAGAGTAGTTTTTTTTATTAACAAGACTTTATTAGTAGAAAACCTCCTTGAAGAGTCTCTTGATGCGAGTTTTAGATGGTTAAAAGAGACTGAGAAAGTGTCAAATGTAGAAATAACACCAAGTTTAATTTCTAATATTAAAGCATCACACAGTCGATACATAAGACATTTAGAAGAAAAAAATAAGCAACAACAAACAGCTTTTGACTTAAAAAGAAAAAGAGAACAAGATATCAAAAAACTTCAAGATCAAAGAAAAACTTAAAAATGGAAGTCCAAGCTGAAGAAGACAAAATAAATTACGAATTTGGAAAACAAGATATAAGCCCTAAACTACTTTAAAATCTCTTTATATGTTTACAACTGAATCTTCTCTATACAAAGAAAAGCTTCATAATAACGTCGTACATTTTTGTATTTTAGAAATTAAATAATTAGGTACATACATTAAAAATTACAACACACTTTATTTTTGTTGATGTACGACGTTATTAATTTCGGTCATAATGATGCGGAAGGATCGGACTTACACTATCTGACGATGGCTCGAACGCGAATTGAAGCTTTGCAAGGCTGGGGCGTGCGATTTTTATTTTTAATTTTGAGCTCAGGGGTCGGTTATCACCAAATTAATGGCATTGGATCATTTTGAAGGAAAGCACAAGTGTGCTCTTTCTGTGTCCAGCAGAAATAACGTCAAAACAAACTAATTTTTTTTATTTTAACCTCAAGGAATTTACTTAAATTTTTAGTTTCAAAGAATCTGAAATACATATCTGAGTTTCCCACAAAAAAATATGAATGTTTAATTTATTAAGTTAGAAATAAACTACATATGCTTTTTTAAGAAAATTCATGAGTGTGATACTCAGTCCATAGCTGTATGTAGGTACTGTATGACAAGTTATGGATTCGTAAAAAAAGTGATAACTCTAGATTTTGATGAAACTTGACATTACGATGAAAGCGAAGTCGAAAAAATGGGTCTCGCAATTCTGTCTGACAGGTGGGTCGATTTTTTTAAAACTTGATACCTAGCGTTTTTTGGATATTCTCCCGGCAGGTTTTTTTCATTTTTTTTTTAATGGTTATAAACTGATTTTGACAATTTTTCATAGAGAATATTTCAATAGGTTTTAAAACTATTGTATACCAAAATATTCATTTTTGTGCTTGATTTTTAAAAAAAATTTCAAACTTTTTGCTTGAAAAAAAGACGATCAATTTCAAATTCAAATTGGTACCCAGCAGTTTTTTGTTATTTAGCTGATTTTAAATAAAAATTATTGTTATTACCAAGAATAACGGTAACTCTCGTACAAATGTTTAAAAACCGATAAGGATAATATCATGTTTCTCAAAAACGACTCCTATGATTTTGATTTAAATTTGTATGTGGGCTCATGTCAGTACGATCTACCACATTATTGGAATAATTTTTTGTATCCATGGATTATTGACGGTATCTCTCATCTATTTCAAAAATAAAAAAATTTTGGAAATTTATTTTTTTGAAAATCGGAAGATAATTTTTTAACTTCGCATTATAAAATGCAAAAAAAAATTCGTACCAAATTTTGTTCTTTTGTTTACAAAATTTTATATATAAAAAAAAACCGCTATAACGATTTTCAAAATTTAACAATTCTTCAATCTTAACTGTAAGTTCCATGCGATTTTCATAGAACTAACTACAGTATTCATCATTGTATATAAAATCTTTTATTTATTTATGTATTTATTTATATACAAAGCATGAGCCTCTTAACCGTATGAACAAACCTTTTAATTTAAATACTTCCTCTATTGATTTCAACACGAGTAAAATTGGATTAAAAAAAGCTTTTCGAACCAGTGATCTACGGTCGTGATTTTTTTTAATTCTTGACAATAGACACCTTTGTTCTGTATAATTCTGTATTTTGGAGTGTCGTTATATAAAGACGAAAAATAAAGGAAAATCAAGAAAGTATGAATATTTTATGAAAACGAATTAAAACGAATAAAAAACTACAGTGAGTGTTGAGTTTTGAATGTTAGAAAGGATAAAGTAAGAGTAAGACCGTTAAAAGTTTTTTATTCATTTTAATTCGTTTTTATTCAAATATTTATATTTTCTTGATTTTCCTTTATTTTTTTAATAATTTAAAATGTATTTTTAGGTCAAAAATGTTAAGTATTTTTAAGAACACATATTGGACTTTCGTAATAAAAAGAAAAAAATTATACTTAATAACGTGTTTTTTAGAAAAAAATCATATCGAAGTCAAAAAAACAACCTTAAAATTCTTAAAAAAAGTGTTTGATAATAAATTGCGGGAAAACCGTTATCGATTTTTTTAAAACTTGATACCTAGCGTTTTTTGGATATTCTCCCGGCAGGTTTTTTTCATTTTTTTTTTAATGGTTATAAACTGATTTTGACAATTTTTCATAGAGAATATTTCAATAGGTTTTAAAACTATTGTATACCAAAATATTCATTTTTGTGCTTGATTTTTAAAAAAAATTTCAAACTTTTTGCTTGAAAAAAAGACGATCAATTTCAAATTCAAATTGGTACCCAGCAGTTTTTTGTTATTTAGCTGATTTTAAATAAAAATTATTGTTATTACCAAGAATAACGGTAACTCTCGTACAAATGTTTAAAAACCGATAAGGATAATATCATGTTTCTCAAAAACGACTCCTATGATTTTGATTTAAATTTGTATGTGGGCTCATGTCAGTACGATCTACCACATTATTGGAATAATTTTTTGTATCCATGGATTATTGACGGTATCTCTCATCTATTTCAAAAATAAAAAAATTTTGGAAATTTATTTTTTTGAAAATCGGAAGATAATTTTTTAACTTCGCATTATAAAATGCAAAAAAAAATTCGTACCAAATTTTGTTCTTTTGTTTACAAAATTTTATATATAAAAAAAAACCGCTATAACGATTTTCAAAATTTAACAATTCTTCAATCTTAACTGTAAGTTCCATGCGATTTTCATAGAACTAACTACAGTATTCATCATTGTATATAAAATCTTTTATTTATTTATGTATTTATTTATATACAAAGCATGAGCCTCTTAACCGTATGAACAAACCTTTTAATTTAAATACTTCCTCTATTGATTTCAACACGAGTAAAATTGGATTAAAAAAAGCTTTTCGAACCAGTGATCTACGGTCGTGATTTTTTTTAATTCTTGACAATAGACACCTTTGTTCTGTATAATTCTGTATTTTGGAGTGTCGTTATATAAAGACGAAAAATAAAGGAAAATCAAGAAAGTATGAATATTTTATGAAAACGAATTAAAACGAATAAAAAACTACAGTGAGTGTTGAGTTTTGAATGTTAGAAAGGATAAAGTAAGAGTAAGACCGTTAAAAGTTTTTTATTCATTTTAATTCGTTTTTATTCAAATATTTATATTTTCTTGATTTTCCTTTATTTTTTTAATAATTTAAAATGTATTTTTAGGTCAAAAATGTTAAGTATTTTTAAGAACACATATTGGACTTTCGTAATAAAAAGAAAAAAATTATACTTAATAACGTGTTTTTTAGAAAAAAATCATATCGAAGTCAAAAAAACAACCTTAAAATTCTTAAAAAAAGTGTTTGATAATAAATTGCGGGAAAACCGTTATCCACACAGAAAAAAGTTGTATGGCAGATACAAATTTCTAACTGTTTTTGTTTACATAAAAAAAATTTCAAAAATCGGTTGTAGTTTGGCAAAGTTAGAACCAGTCAAAGGAAAAAAGAAAACAAATCATTAAAACCGTTATAAGTCGAAAACGAAGCGAAAACGAGAAAATTACCTCACAAGTTTTTCGACTTGAAATGACCTCAGGAACTCATGGTTTTTTTCTGAGGCGGTACTGTTCCAGTTTGCGAAAATAAAAGTATAGAAGACAATTTAGAAGATGGAATAGAATAGCGAAGCGGGCGGGTAACAGCTAGTTAATTATTAATTTTATAAACAATGTTTGAACACGATTCAGATTATTAAACGCAATAGAGTATTGGTATAAAAGCAATTGACAGTTCTATCATACCAAAGCCGTTGGTTGTTGCATTCTTGTTTAAATCATGGTTTGTTTACATTTTTGGATTGAAAATTAAACACGATTAGTTATCATTTTTAATATGAATGAATATTTTGGGGTATTAATTGTACTGCGACCTTAAGATCTATTATGCCCCCTATTTTGTATATATTTTTGTATAATAATATTTACACCCGTTTATATAAAATTAATTGGAAAGTAATGTTTTTCACACCTGTTTTTGGTTTTCTCTTATGGGAAATACATTGAATGTCAAATCAAAACATTTTTTTCACCCCTTCTCAGCGTTCACGAACTAAGAAGCACACGGCGTGGAAAGCAACTTACCAGGGGTCAATACGAAAGGTCAGATTTGGTACAATTCGTGATACCATTTTGATTGATATCTCATGACATGCTTATAAATCCAAAAACCATTGTTTATAGCTACTAAACAAAAATTGCCTTAGCATTTAATTGTAGTTTCAATCTAAAATATAGTTTTTTATGTACACGAGCCTAATTTACAAAGAATTTATAATTTATTTATATTATTAGAATTAACAAAAACTAACATATAAATTAAAAATATAAATTCCTACACAAATTGTTCTTGGCTATTGGCTGATAGCTCTAACAATCGCCAAGCTGCTTTGGGATTCATTTCATTGGGATCTCGACATAAAACCCAAACGTAGTTCACACGCATCACTTTTTCGGGATCCCCTTCTACAACCTTTTTGTGCACTCGATCCCGAACACACATAATTTGTTGTGACTGGAAGGTAATAATAAGAACGGGTCCCTGTTCCATGACTTTACCCATAACCAAATCAATGTTTTCGATGTCAAGGATTTTTGAATCTAAGTAAAGGCCAGCAGTCATTGCTTGATTAATGGGAGTGGCTATAATATTGTAGGTGCTTTCAAAACACCAGTCCTTGAGAATTTCTAAATTGCCGTGCACCATCGCCTCGAGGATGTTGGGAATGATGTCGGTTTCACAGTCGCGTAAAAATTGCTTTTGGTCAAAATTTGGATCGATTTTGCAGAGCTCTGTGAGTGTTTCAGAAAGTTCTGTTTTGGAAAACAGGTTGCCCATGACATCAGAGACTTTGTCGGTCAAGAGGCGCGACGCACGAATCATAGGATTTTCTGATTCATCGTACTTCATTTTCCAATCGAGAACTTTATTAACGTAAGTATTGTTGTTTTTAAAATCCTCCCACGATTGATAGAACTTTGAGTCTTTGTGTAATTCAACGCCTGTTGCATCAATGTTCGCTTCAACAATGCGGTCATCTGAACTTGTGCCAACTTCGACACGTTTCCTTAGCTTTTCTGGACTTCGATAGACCCTCCCTTGTATGCTCTGTGTTTCCATCTCTTGTTTGATCATTTTCGTCGTGTCTGATATCGTTTGGAATGCGCCTGACTTGCCCAACTTACCCCCTTTCTCCGATATAGTATCCGTGACTCCTTTAGCGGATTTCGACAGTTCTTCTCCCAGCTGACTGGCTTTTTTTGCGATTTCCGTTTTACTAGCCTCTCCAATCACATCACTCACCTTCTCCTTAATGCTTCCAAGGTGTTCTTTGAGAATGCTTGAACTTTTTTGTGCCTCTGACTCGACTGCATTAAATTTTTGTCGAGCTGACTGTAGTGCATCGGACTGCTCGAGTTTCTGGGCTTCTTCACGGAACTTTTTGATATTCTCCTTCATTTCCTTGTTTTTGTCCATTTCATTCTTGATGTTGTCAATAAACTGCGAGAAAAAACCCGGCCTACGCGACGAGTACCAGTACTGGGAAAAGCGATTAGTTTTTAAACGTTCTTATTATATGAATGATCACATACCTGGTGCTGCAGTCCATGTAGATAGTTTCGCGTTGATAAACGGGTATATGTTCCTCGAGAAAATGCCAATGCCTTATACTAAAAAAAACAACAAAATTGACTATATGGACTTCCATAACCCCAGAACTCTAAAAACTATCCACTGTTTGTTAAAAAATTATGAGGAGCTAAATTAAACATGCATGAAGACCTACCATTTTGCTTTTATTTGTTTACAATTGACACAATATTTTAATAAATACAAGAAATAAAGTTAATTCGAAGGAATTTATGTAATTCAAATTTTTGGGAGAGGAAAAAGCTATTGCGGTCGCACAACCGTATGCTGCCGAAGTGTCAGATTATTTTTTGACATTTGTAACACGGTGTTACGTGATGCCTACATCGGCAATATTTCATAGCATGAAATTCATATTTTACTACGTTTACAAGGAGAATTAAATCCGAATCGAATCAGGATTTAGGTATTTGTATACCTGGATCGGATCGAATCCGAATTACTCGATCCGATCCGGCTCCGCGAGCGGGATCGGATCGAAAATAGAAATGTAAACCTCGATCGAAGAATTAAAGAATCGAGATTACAGTGGCTTGTTGGTGTGTGTGGTATTTTGTATTTTGTTTCCAAACTGATTGCGGTGATTACACACACACAATAAAAACAAGACTGTCACTTCGATGCCATTTCAATTCTATCTTTCGATCCGGCATCGTCATATACCTATTTTACACAACACGAAGTACCTTGTCGAAGCATAGTGTCGGTGAGGTTTTTTGGTTGTGTAAAAAGAAAATGCATCGATACAGTAGTTCGAACTCTCAGTGCCGATGTGCTATGTCGAACAAGGCATATTGGTGTGTGAAAAGGATCGATTCACTTCGTCGACACAGATTTATTTTACTTTTGTTGTTTTCAGTGGAAAGCGAATAATTTTGACAGATAATTCCTAGTCGACGTAATGGCCTGTGAATGCCCATACAGAAACGGAGTATTTTATCGATAAGGTCGATCGACTTGGCGTGCCGCGTGTATTAGGGGTAATATACCTGGATCGAAATTTGGATTCATATTGAATCCGATCCGTGGATCCGCTCATGTAAACGTAGTATTTGAATGCTTTTAAGTTTTAAACATGGACGTATTGGGCTTTTCCACCAGCCGTCAGTTTCAAACAAGTAAAAAAAAAATAGGAAACAGCTAGTCTGAACTTGGAGAAAGGTAAACAAACGACAAATATTTTTATAATATAGTGCTTGTTTGTTTTCCAATAAAAACGTATAAAACGATGGTTATAACGCCAATTTAACAAAAAATCAACTTCAATAACTTATCAAGCTTATTTATATAAACAAAAATCACAGAAAAGCATTTGTTTACATTTCTCCAAGTTCGATATCACATGTTTTGTTTTTGTTGTTTTGAACTGTCCAAATTAGAAAGAGAAAAGACAAAGATAGTTTTTGGAAAAGCCCAATTATATATGGACCTTAAAGGTTCTCCCACACCAACGCGAATTTTCGGTGGCGACGAGGAAAACAACAATTGACAACCACGTGTTGTTATTATTAGGCGTTTTTCGGGAAATTCCGAGGAGGCAACGAAGCAGGTTGTGTCGGCACAACCTTGCTAAAACAGTTATTTTTTTTTAAACAAAAGTAAATTATTTCTTAATAATTATTTTCATCGAAAGTTGGTACTCTGTGGAGAGAGGAGTCCACCTGGGTGATAACAGGAGTTGTACATACACTCCAGCAACTGAAAAGCTAGTTTCCAAGCTGTGCCGCTTGAACTAGACTTTGAGCCTATCCCGTTTAAACGGGACTCTGTCGTGATATCACATTACCCGCTAACAACTGTGTCATGTGACCGTGACTGACGTGTTGCCCACATGAAATCCTAGCGTGGAACTTCTCTGGGGGAAGGATTCCAACTGGATCAAAAACCGGATATGATCATACACTCCAGCAACTGCTAATCAAGCCCCCAGACTACCAGCACCCCACAACCTTGTGCTAAAAACAGATGACAAACCTTCATCACAATATTGGAGAAAGGATGACCGCCCTGCATCATACCAAATCTATGAGACGACCATCATATGATAAAATTTCTTAAAGTGTATTACATCTTTATTACTGCTCATAATGTGTTAGAGTTAAAGTGAATTATCTCTTATATTCAATATTATTAGGGGTATTCCCGATCCGATGCAAACTGGTCTTGCATCATTGCAAAAGTGCAAAGTTTTTTTTTACAATGGGGTTAGGTTAGGGTATAGCAATTTTACACTTTTGCATTTTTGCAATGATACAAGACCAGTTGCATCGGATCGGGAATACCCCTATTGTTTTTAGTGTTTCTACTAAGTTATATCCTTCACATATTCTATATTCATTTTCTATTGCCGCTAAAATTTGTTTTAAAATCATATTTATAACAATTCGTAGAAGTGAATTTATGTAAACATAGAATTGTCTTAAATTATTCAATGTACCTATTCATGCAAAAGTGATTTCATTAAATTTGAAAATTCTACATAGAGCGCTCTCGCTCTATAACACGTAATTTTATGTATATAAATATATTCTATGGCATATTAGTTTTAAGGTATTTGTATTTGTAGGTATTGTATATATGTATATTTTTTATCCGTTGCATCAGCCAACACGTAACCGAAATATTGCTCCTGAGGAAGAGCGGAATGACTATATGTTTTTATATATTATAAGTGACAGCCATGAGGCTTCTCAAAAATGTAAATAGATAGAGCAGGCAATACATTAAGCCCTCATCACACGACGCTTGTTTTCCTGCTAGAAATGCTTGCTGTCTTTCGTGCTGGTTTTGTTGCATAGTGTGGTGCTGGATGTTTTGCTGGTTTGAATTCTTTGGCTTCACTAGATGATTGTTTTGGAGCTGGATTCACTGATGGTTTTTTGACATTTCTTGACGTTTGCTAAATCAAGAGAACACAGTACACAATATTTTTCTAAACAAATTTTCACAACAAATGCATACATCTCATACAACTAAATATACAAAATCAAAGAAATGACATTTAATTTTGGTTAAAGTTGAAAAGCTATTAGAAAATAAATAAAAACGCAATAGAAAAAATGACATTTGTAAATATACATGTACCTTATGACGTCTGCTTAAATCCAGCAGCAAAACAAGCAAGAAAAATAGCACCGGTTCTAACTTTGAAATTTAGCAGCGCTTCTATCAAGAGAGCCAGCAGTGACGCCATTTTCCAGCTCAATAGCCGGCACGAAAGCCAGCAAGCATTTCTAGCAGGAAAACAAGCGTCGTGTGATGCGGGCTTTATAGCCGCAGTTTAACATAGCTTTGCTAAGTAAAGATATTTTCTGAATTGTACCCTTTGTAAAATTTTCTAAAAGTCTCAATAAAAATTCAATTCAAAATTACGCGTTTATCTTTTTTAGCCCCAAGTGGGGCACAGAGCGGGCTCTGAGCGAATAGAGCTCACTCCGAACAGGGCGTGACCTGAGCGCACCGATCTGTTTAAGAAACTCAATTGAGCACTGAACTCTCATATGCTTAGTAATGTGTCAAATTACATGAAAATTGTATGAAGTTAGCCGCGCTCAGCTTTGTGCTCGGTCATTTTTTTCAGAGCTCATCGAGCAAGCCCCGGTCGAGCTCTGAGCTAAAAAAGATATGCAAGTTGAGAGCTCGTAGCGCTCCGAGTTAAAAAGTAACATAGTTTTCTTTTTGACAGCTCAGTGCCACGCTCGGGGCTAAAAAAGAAAAATGCCTAATGAAAACAACACGTTGTTGTTATGGGCCTTACTAATAACCAAATTTAGTAAATAGTTAAACGAAAATCTCCAGATTACAGAACATTCGCATACTAATAACGAATTTAGTCTCCAGGTTATTCACTAGCAAGACGTTAAAATTTAATACATGGAAATCCATCTTTAAGCTGTACACTAAACTCATGAATTCAAGGAATTCCTAAATGCATCCCGTAGATCGAATACGCGTGTTGTGAAAAGAAGAACCCATCGAACACCAAGTTCAAGATTCTTTGTTTTTAGTTTTTTTTTTTCTTACTTTTTTTTTGGAAGTTATAACTTTAAAATGAAATGTCTGATTATTTTAAGTAGAGTTTTTTTACCATATCCTTTGTTGTTACTTAATACATATTTATGACATACATATAAATGAAAAATATATAATTTATGAGAAGTGCTTTCCTATAAATTGCGTTCTATATACCCAGTCCCGCCTGCATTTGTTGATGGAATCGCTTCTTAATTTTGCGAGTTTCCTTGAATAAATTTATATCTTTCGTTACTTGAACTCATTTTTGTAAATATTTGTTTTTGTTGACGCGAAATTAATGAAATTGAAAATCCAAGAAAGTTTGACATATTTTATTTGACAACATCTTGATCGAAATTGTAGTAGATTCAAGGAAAGTGTGAGGATTTGTTAACGAGAAGGTTAAATATGTTATTAGTAGCATTCCGTTTAAGCTCCGCACTTTATTTTAACCTTGCACTTTACTAATAGTCGACAATAGTGTTTGGTTATTAGTAAGGCCCGTTTTCCTCGTCGCTGTGAAAGATTCGCGTTGGTGTGGGGGATCCTTTAGAAGAAGAAATAGGAGAACGGGCATATCGAGGAAAAAGTGAAGCATTTTTCAAAATAGTGTGAGTTACGTGCGACTCACAGGATGATTTTCAAAGAGAAATTTGAAAAAAGAGTCAGACGCAAAGAAATCATCATGTACTGTTTGAGTATCTTTGGGCGTTTTTTTTTTTGGTTCAGAGCAAAGCCTGAACTATCAAAAAAAAACGTGTTTCTTTTTTAGCTCAGAGCATTCAGAGCTCCAGTTTTCTGTTTCTTTTTTCGCCCTGAGCATTTTCAGAGCGCTCTATTTGAGCTAAGAATGAATTGATAGAACAGACGAAGTTGAATAGCTGAACACAAAGAAAATGACAACTGTGACCAAACAAAAAAGTGATTGCTGGTGAAGCGGTGTTTCTTTACATAAATGGCCGTCGTATGATAGGCCGATAGGGTATCTAAGATCGTTTTGCATTGGACATGTTTTCGAACGACCAAAACCGGATTGGATGGATTGGGCTGGAATTTTATATTTTATATTTATTTTGTATTTTATATATATTTAATATTTTATTTTGTTCGGTAAAAATCAAAATCTATTTAAAAACAAAACCACAAACTAGATATCCCGCGTGTTCTTTTATCCATTGCCAAAGAAAGTGAGAGACTAGACGCTGAAAATCAGCTCACACGTATTTCAGATGAAAGCTGTATTTTTTTTGACAAAAATCCGAAACATTTTAGGATACCTTTTTTTTATTTATTTTAGAAAACAGCTGGTTTGTTCATCAGCTGTTTTTTCCTATAGGATTACAACAACACCAACCAATCCGGATTGCTTTAAAATTTTACTCGAACGCGACCAATCTGAACCAGTGGTACCACTTCACTTCAATTGAAGCAGACCTACTTCTTTTTTCAATAATTTTTAAAATCTACTTCCCACTTTGCACCAGTGTTGCCTTTGAAAATTTCAAAAATAGTCCCGAAAAGGGGCCCACGCCACAAAAGGGGCCTCCACAAATACTATTAAAGCAAAAAAAAACAACTGCAGCAAAAACATTTAAATAAACAAGTTCATTACAAAAAAATAAAAATTAATAAAAAAAAAATTAATTATTGGCTGATGTATTTTCAAAAATATAATAATATAGTCCTGTCAATAAAGCCATTAAAACAGCCCAATTAGGAAATAATCAACGGAAAGCTGGATTTTGGTATGGCGTTCTTAAGAAACTAAGTCGCCATCGATATTACCGCCGCTAACAATTTTACGGGGGGTTGAAGGCAACCCAAAATATTTTTTCCAGGAATAGTTCCCAAATGGCAAGTTGTACAAAAAAATGTCAGAGACTAATTTAAAGCTTGCAAAATTTTCTACAAAAAAGATGCACGTATTTTTTTCATAAAAAAAACCGTTTTCGAAATAAACCAATCAGAAGAGTTAGGCCAGGCGCGCACATGCAACCAAACAGTTTGGTTTCCATTTAAAGCACAATGCGTGTTTATTTGGGAGTGCGCATGTAAACTTGCGTGGACTCTCATATAATCCTATAGTATTCAAAATCGAAACCAAACAGTTTGGTTGCATGTGCGTGCCTGGCCTTAAGGGTTTCACTTTGCTATTTTTTAATTTATTTAAAATTTTTTTTTAATATCTATATAAAGAAATGTAAATGTACGTTTGTTCCTAACCGCTAATCTCCGAAAGTTCTTTACCAATTGCTTTGAAATTTTGACACAATGTTGCATTCGATTACGAGCGGGTTTGTAGATACTCAAAACAAAAAAAACAGTGGGATATGTTCTGCATGAAAGGAACACCCGCTATTCTAGATCTGAGCAATCTCAGTTTCAGACATATAATTACTCAGTAATTTTTTAAGTTTTGCTGTCAAAATTTTTAACTATACGTCAAGCGAAAAGCAAAATTCATGAGTGAACCTTTAACCACTCGGTGCTGAAGGTAGATGGTACCTTACATAATATAGCTAGCCCCATTACCATGGGCTGGATCGCGGTTGGAATGAATTGAAAAGAATAACCTCCGATTTTAAAGAAGAACTGGTAACTCTGTCTTCTTTCTTTACACTACAGTTTGTACTCCCTACCGACTAAAGAGCCGTCTACTCACCAGAGTAAAAACTTATTTTCGGATCTTTAAAATAGATCCAGATACAGAGCAGGATCCAAAATTGTTGTTGTATTATGTTTTAAAAGATGATCCCGATCTAGATCCGTAGATAATGAAACACGGCTAGTGTTTTCATTAGGATCGTTTTATTATATCGGGGTGAACCATATGGGTTATTAGCGATAGTAAAACGCATCTAATATAGTACCTTTATATCGCAAGTAAAAATAGTGACATTTCGAATAACTCAACATTTATTGCGCGGATTTGTTTTTATATGTTTTGTCCGAAGTACTGGTACCATTCTTAATAAAAAAATAACAAGATTTTTAGCAAAATTGCTTGAAATCATTCAATTTAAGTTCATTATAAGTACCACGTTACTTACACCCACGGTACTGACATTTGGGCTTTAATATAACCTCATATCTCAAAGCTTCTGAGAAAAATAAAATCCGTTATAATTTTAACTTATATGACTTTGAAAGAAATACAATAATCTAAAAATCACCCCAACAAATTTCATAACACGCTTGGATAACACTACCACGGTACTGACAGGTAATTTTGTGACACACGGTTTTAGAATAAAAACACTTCACTCTTACAGCAAAATTACGTTAGTAAAATAAATTGACTTTTGTAAACAATAAATTAATAGTGCCTCTTTCAAACGGTACCACACGAATGCCATCAAACTAAAAACAAAATGGCGGTTCAGCTGGAAATCTTTCGAATTCAAAAATAAAATGAAATCCAGGGACACCATTCCATTATTATTATTTAATTCGAGAGCAAATATTTTGACTTGATATTGTAAAAATTTAATCAAGCAACTATTGTACTCTCAAACTTCTCTGAGGACAACATTTTTATTCAATGATGTATTTTAATAGAAAATAGTAGATTTAATTGGAAAAACAAGGATGAGACATGCCACGGTACTGACATTTTGCGTATACTTTTACATGCCAAGGGGAAAGGGTAGCAAATTTTTGAACAATATGTAATGTAAATTGTAGTACAAACTTATTTCCACAATTCAAACCAGAAATTCATAACAATATTTTATATTAAGTTACAAATAAAGCCCTGGACACAAAGAATCACAGTTGGCGGAGAATCACCCATGTGTCATATAAGAATAGTTATTATGTATTCGTATTGTTATTAAAAGTATAAGCCGTTAGAAAATGAGAAATTTTATGAATTTTCAAGGCCGGATTTTTCAAAAAAAAAAATAGTATATGAAAATTAAAAAAATTTACTTGGAGCAAATTGAAGAACTGTGCATTAGCTTTAAAACAACATAAAAAGAAAACAAAAGTTCAACTTCTGTTTCATGTTCTACAGGCATCCCCGAGCAGTCAACTCTCAACCATTCCTGTGTGGTTGTTATTGACAGGAATGGAGGGGACCCACAATATTCTGCCACATCCAAAAGCCTAAGGTGAGAAGCACATTTCATGACAATAATCATGGAGGATTTGTCAAATCCTTGGCGAGGGAATCGAACCCAAGACATTCGGCGTGACTGTCTTACGCACTAACCATTACGCCACGGGCTACTACATTTACAACATTAATCGAACTAAATAATGAGTTTATAACGATAGTGAACAGTTAACCCATTTCCGGCTAGCGTTGAGGAGGTCTGGAACTTAACTGATGATAAATTTAAATAAACTAAATAGTGAATTTGAGAGTTATTTGAACTATCTAATCGACCTGTTTTTGTATTTTTTTTTTTCAAAAATTTTCTTTAGTGTCTTTTTGGGACCTTCAAAATACGAAATTTTGAAAATTTTGAGGTAGCATTTTCGAACTATTGAAAGATGTCATAAAAATAATAATTTTTTAAAATAATTACTGCTACAGCTAAATAAAGGTTCAAATTATATTCTTAAATAATGGTAACGCAATTCGTATGAGTTGCCTGCCTGACAGGTTAGATGAAACCTCTATGTTGCATTTTCGCAACGCTCGCCTAATGTAATAGCATTTGAACATAAAACAAAATTTTGCGTTCGTTGCGTTTTCAAATCAGAATGATCGGTTTTTTCTCAGAATATTGTGTGTTTATGTTCATGATGTACCAATTTTTGTAAAAAACATAATTTTTGATTGCATCCTGTCCAACAAAAGGATGCATATTTTAGTTCTGAGAAAAAAAATGCAGTCATGCTATATTGGAAAAACCCTTTACTATCCCTTTGACTTTATTCTATGAAATAATTAGCCAATACCTTCTGCATATAGGAAGCTTTGGCTTTTTTTCGTTTGAGCGTTTTTGAAAGAGGGAAACATTTTCCCAAATGCAATAGCTAGCGAAATTGAGCTAGAATGTGTGTAGATTTGATGATTTAAATTCTCAAAAGCCTCGTGAAAAATACGACGAACCAGAGTTGATGTTGTATCAGAAAATTTAAACAATATCCGAAAACGTAGCTTCAACATTTTAACAAAGAATCAACATGCCTGCATTATGAGTTGCCGAAGTGGTAAAAAATTCATCGAGTTGAATTAAAAAAATAGCAATAGACGTGTCTAGTTAAAATATACGAGACATTTATGACAAAATGAGCTTTTAATATTTATAAAATTCAGAAGTTAGTGAAAAATAAAAGAAAACGCACGTCAACATTCCAATGCCAAATGCAATTCGTGAGAATAACATAACGATGGGCGGAGCTGATTAGTTAGTTACGCTACAAGCAACTATTGCATTCGAATTCGAGAAAAGAAGTGGTCCTGGCCACTTTTATCAAATTCACTGGACGCAGCATTAGTAAATGCAGGGAAGATACCTTGCGTTTGCAAAAAATTTGCTAAAGAAACACCAATTCCACAGCTAGAATTTAGAACATTGTTGTGGATTCCATTTTGCGAATGAAAATAAATATTCAACCTGTGATTCAAACGGAAGAAAAAAAAATAAATAAATTAGGTGGTGCGACAGCTCGTGTAGAACCAGGGCCTAGTGCCTTCTGACTCTCAATTCAACTCTCTATTGTCAGGAATTGAGGGAACCTACAATTTACTGTCGAATCCGAACGGCCAAGATGAGATGCCCGTGCAAAAGCATTTCTGTTTTAAGGTGGTATAGGCTTGGAAACGAACCCAAGACCTTAGGCGTAACAGTCCTTCGCACTAACCATTACGCCACGGGCTACTACTACTCACAAAAAAAGGAAAGAAACCTCAATGACACCAAGCATACAGCCATCAAAACAGGAAAAAGTCTTGGATGTCGCAAGCGTCCAGCCAAACCGTTTTTTCATGCAAAATGTAACATCCTGCTCCATCCAAAATGCTTCGATGAATACCCACACAAAAACCAATTCTAATGAATTATAATGAATTTCTGATTCAAAATAGCTTCTTATTATGAATTTCTACATTTTTAATTTTCAAAAATATTTTCTTAACCCAGTTTATCTACATTATATTTAACTCATTTTTCATAAAAGTATTCAAATAAAGTTGATTCATATTCCATGTAAGAAGCAAATTTTTCAACGTGAATTTTCTGGAAAACCAAAAGCTTTTCCAAATTTTTTTTTTACAGGTTTCCTCTAATTGCACAGAAAATAGACAGTGAAATTTCAAGTTTCTAAGTCAACTGGAACTGGTAGCCGCCGGAAATGAGTTAACAACTGCAGTTTATTAGTTTTTTTAAAGCTTATCAAACGCATGTAGCGTTTATTTTGACAGTGAACAAGAATTTATGGATTGAATAAAATTGTTTAAGTATACATATGTATATTTTTTTTTAAGTTTAGTCATTTACGATTTATTCTTCAATGAATCGTTAAATCCACGTTGTATTTTATAACCAGTTACGTAATATACCTACTTCTAAGTTACCAAATTATGGAATTGGTTATCAAACTCTTCCTTTAATGTTTAGGTATTTTATACAAAAATACAAATTTTAACTTCATTCACATTTTTTCGAATTTTCTGCTATCCTTATGTGCATACAATTTCAATTGAAGTTAAAATGCCTAATGGATAAAAGTACGCATGTGACCCGTCTGTGCATTTTATTTCATTTCAATTTGAAAGAAACGAAAATTCATGTGATGAACTTAGTTGAAACCAAAACTAAGATCAACTTTTTAACTCGTGCTAAATAAAAAGTAAAACAAAGTATCAAATGCGATGAACTCAAATCCTTATGATTTGTCTGAGTAAATGGCAATGAGTCCAACTAACATTATTTAGAATATTCATATACATAAAGATATCTCCATACCTATAGGTTATAGTAGGTAATTAGTAGAAATTCATATTTTTTTTTATTTTTTTATATTTAAGTTATATTGTCAAAGTCAACGACATATTCCACATTCACACGGTTTACATAACTAAAATTTCTAGGTAGGTATAGGTATAGAGATATATGAAGATTTTTCCACCAGAAAATCATCTCTATCGCATGAATGCCGTTTAATTAATACGAAAACCGTTTATTTACAAAAATTAGCATACCTATATAGTATTATGTAGCCATGTAAAAAAAACTCGCATAACGGTCCTTTCCACGATTAATTAAAATATAAGCATTTTTAAAGCTTGTTCCTGTATCACCATCATCATCATCAGCAACAGCAGGACAAACCTCAAACACAAGAATATGCTAATTAAAAGCCTTCAGAGTGCTCGCGAACAAGAGCTCTGTACACAAAGTAATGGGGTAAAAATTACATAAATAAGCTTGATAAGTTATTGAAGTTAATTTTTTGTTAAATTGGCGTTATAACCATCGTTTTATACGTTTTTATTGGAAAACAAACCAGCACTATATTATAAAAATATTTGGCGTTTGTTTACCTTTCTCCAAGTTCAGACCATCCGTTTCCTATTTTTTTTTTTGCTTGTTTGAAACTGACGGCTGGTGGAAAAGCCCAATCTGAAATTGGAGCAATAAATAGGCGGGAGGAAGACAAATCAAAAAGAAATGAAGAAAAGTAGTAAGAACGAGAGGATTATATTAATATTATTCTGACAACAATGATGAGACTAAGGGAAATGGTTAAATCATATTTTTTGACTTGGCATAAAGCAAAATAAGAGAAAGAAAATGAAATTTTTTCGTCGTATGGACGAAGCTTATTGGGTTTTTCCACCAGCCGTCAGTTTCACACAAGCAAACAAAAATTGGAAACAGCTGGTCTGAACTTGGAGAAAGGTAAACAAACGACAAATATTTTTATAATATAGTGCTTGTTTGTTTTCCAATAAAAACGTATTTAAAACGATGGTTATAGCACTTATGTAACAAAAAATCAACTTCAATAACTTATCAAGCTTATTTATATAAACAAAAATCACAGAAAATATTAAAAATCTACATTGCACTGAAAAAGCATTTGTTTACATTTCTCCAAGTTCGATATCACATGTTTTGTTTTTGTTGTTTTGAACCGTCAAAATTAGAAAGAGAAAAGACAAAGATAATTTTTGGAAAAGCCCAATTGTGTTTTGTCATGACAGGGGTATATATATAGGTTTAGGTATAGATATGTAGGTATTATTTGAAGCGAAATATTTTAAATTTTCAAATTTGATGCAAATTGAATATATCAAAGCAACGTTGTTAAATTTCACAATATGTGAGGTAAATACAACATTGCTATATTTATCATTTATTATGCTTTTTCCCTATATAGGTAGGTAGGTATGAATTGTAGTTATGTTTTTTATCGTTTTAGGTAATTTTTGAAAGAAAATAAATTATTTTCTTTTAAAAAGTGTTTTTTTTTTGTTAAAGGCAAGTTTGTAAAAATTAAAAAAAAATGTGAATTTGGTTTGCAAATTTTCTAAATCGATTGAAATACACGTGAAAACTATTTTTCTAAAAGTAAATAAATAATTTTTTAATGGAAAAAACATTTTTTTAAGTTATCAAATTTTATAAAAATTTAAAAAAAATGGGAATTTGCTTTGAAAATTTTTTAAATCCATTGAAATAGGTACATGTGAAATAGATTTTTCCAAGAAAATTTAACTATTTTTTTCGGAAAAAACTTTGTTGGTTAGAAAATTTTATAAAAAGTTATATAAATGAAAATTTGGTTCGCAAATTTTAAAAATCGATTGAAATACACTTGAAAACTATTTTTCTAAAAAAAATAAATAGGTAGGCAATATTAAAATTTAGGTTTGCAAATTTTAAAAATCGATTGAAATAGTTAGATAGGTACCTAGGTACTCGTAAAACTATTTTTCGGAAAAATTTATTTATTTTTCAGAACCATCATTTTTTGATTAGACATTTCGTAAAAATATAAAAAAGGGGTATTTCGTATGCTAATTTCCAAAAACGATAGGAATAAAGGTAGAACTGCACTAGGCGGAACTGCACTCCAGCGACACCGTGCGCACTTTCGCACGAAACTGAACGAAACTTCACGTCGCGACACAGTTGGTAAGATTACCAACTTTGTCGCATAGTGTCGCGCCGTGAAGTGCAGTTGTCGCTTAGTGCGATATAGCTCATACAATTTCCTACAAAAAAGTCGTGAGGTTTAGTTCCGCTGAAGTGCAGTTCCGCCGAGTGCGGTCCTACCTTAAACGTAACAATTAAAAAAAAATAAAACAACAAAATCTAGACAGAATAAAAAAAATAAATTCGCACTTAAATTTGTAATTCAATATATCAATTGAAGCTTTTTGTCGACAAAAAATTACTTTTTATTGGGAAAAATAATTTCAGAAAAATAAAAAAAAAAAATAAAATTGGTACCTATCACAATTTTTAAAATCAATTGAAATAGGTACATAGGTATACCTACATCGCAACATTATTTTTCAAAAAAAAAAATCAAATACATACCTACCTATCCTACCTATCATTTTTCATTTTTCGAGTAGGTACTAAAAAATGTACCTTCCTAGGTACCTACTTATAAACCAACTTTGATTTCAATTTTGTTGCCCATGCTAGTGAAACCGATTTTTTTTTTCATTCAATTTGAATATGTTATAAATTATATTTTATAATTATTCACTTTCTATTATTCTTACTATTTTATTAAATAAAAAATTACCTACAAAATGTACTCTACCCACAACATATTTCCTTAAAAAGGTCAAGTAAACGTGCATGAAAATATTTTTTATATTAAATTTGTGTTTCCATTAAATTTTAAAATAATTACCTTTTTCACATACTTATAATATATTCTTTTTATGTTACTCCGCAATGATTTTGTAAAAAAAATGTATCCTGACTTCTACCTAAATTTTAAGGCCTCAACCTTAACGATCCCATTATTAGAACAAAAGTTATCAGCCAACCAAACCAACTATGAGGGGACCTTTACAATTATTATGAATGAAAAATACCTACCACAAACGTGTATTCCTATATAGGTACATATAGCAATTTATTTTTCCGATGCGAACCCAATTTGCCAAGGTTATGGTTTTTTTATTTCACACACTCCACCGTCTTAAGAATAACTATCTCCCTCCAACCAGTATATTCGTAGTAGCTAACTTTTTTTATTTTGTTTGTAGTATTCCTCTTCCTCATTTTGTTTGCCTCGATGAAATTTAATCTCAAAAACCAATTTCAATGTTTTTAGTATGAAATTTTGAATGGTTTTGAAAATTTGTTTGCTGGTACACGCCTGTCATTCTGGCTTTAATTTGAATTTTGAAAATCCGACCATTGGATCCAAAGATATAAGCATTTAAGTGACCGAAAAACGGGTGTTTTTGAAATTTTGCAAAAATTGGACAATTCTCCACTGAAACACGTCGGTTGGCAATGAACAACAACCCCATTTTTTTTAGTTTTTCCGCGATTTTTCAAACTGTTTCCTATAGGGTGTACAATTATGAATGATGTATCAAATTAATTGTGTATTTTCCTAGATGCGAATAAAAAAAAAACTAATCGTATAGATGGAATAAGTAAAGAGTTATGAGGTGAAAAAAAAAAAACAACAGAAATATGTCAATATCTCGGTTGAAAACATTTTTCATTTTTAAAAATCTAAAATTTTTACAACAAATGTAAATCAATAATTTCTATCACTTACACGATTTTCAGATTTTTTAAACAACCCGGTAAAAAGATAAAAATCCAAAAGTGGTAAAAATTCACCCCGAATAATCCCTGTTTTTAAAACATAAAAAATGGTATCAAAAAAAAATTAAAATCCAAATTTCCTTAAACAGGTATAATTTATTTTTCAAATACCTTTCTTATGATATAAAATATATTTCAATCAGACTTAACCCTGATTATTGGAATTTTTTAATTTTTCAATTTTGAACTTTCAAATATTTATATCTCGCTTTGTAGATTTTATAGAATTATTTTTAAATTAGTAAAGTTCTGGAATTTTGAGTATCTATTAAATAAAAAATTAATGAATGTTCTAAAACCTTCCGTTTAGAAGTTAGTTTTCAAACCCTCGACCAGTTTTATCCTTTTTTACCCGACTTAAGATTAGAATTTCCAAAAATCCCAACTTAGTGCTCATTTACTTAAAATAGCTAATTTAAAAAAATTTACTATATATTTTTACCAAAATACAAATGAATCAGTAAGTAAGTTATTATAAAATCAAAATAAAATAAAATAAAAATTATCTTCTACCAAATAAACGACCTTGAACATTATTCTTTTATCATTCTTTCTATATCCTACCCCTTTTTATAGAAATGTATACATTAAAAAAAGTCTCAAAATTGATTTTTTCTTGTCTCACTTCAATTTTCATAAATTTCCTATACATTGTTCTCTATCTTCTTTTCTTTCTTTAATCTTAATTTTTATTCTCTTGTATCCTTCTCAACTGAAATGGTTTGAAATGGAACAAGCTTCAGTATCGGCTCACCTCATAGCGCGTCGGACGTTCCTCTTCATGAGACTACTATAGAGTTTATAATTTATATACAATGTCAGAACTAAAAAAGAAAAACGCCCAAGCTCATTTACTACGTTTACAGGGAGAATTAAATCGAATCAGGATTTAGGTATTTGTAAACCTGGATCGGATCGAATCCGGATTACTCGATCCAATCCAGCTCAGCGAGCTTGATCGAATCGAAAATAGAAATGTATTCCTAGATCGAAGAATTAAAGAATCGAGATTACAGCGGCTTGTTGGTGTGTGTGTGCTATTGTGTATTTTGTTTCCAAACTGATTGCGGTGATTGCACACACCCAATAAAAACAAGACTGTCACTTCGATTCCACATCAATTCTACCTTTCGATCTGGCATCGTCATATACCTGGATCGAAATTTCGATTCAGATTGAATCCGATCCGTGGATCCGCTCTTGTAAACGTAGTATGTGTATTTTGTTTCCAAACTGATTGCGGTATTCAATTCTATCTTTCGATCTGGCATCCTCATGTACCCTGTGGCTACGTTCTGTAACTCTCGCATCGACAAAATCAGTCGAGAAACGATCAAAATTGAAACAAATCGTATGAGTTTTGTTTCAACGTTTCTCGACCAATTTTAACGATGCGACAGAACGTAGGCACTGGATCCAAATTTCGATTCAGATTGAATCTGATCCGTGGATCCACTCATGTAAACGTAGTAAGTACTGTCGCTGGGAAAAGTTTGCAACCCCAAATGACAGCACAGGTTTGCAATCCAAATGAAGTGTCGATATGCCATATGGTAATTGGTATGGAGTGTACTGTTTTTGGTTTTTATAGCGCTGCTGCTGGTGCTAGTATACAAACATTTTGATCCAAAAATAAAAATGAATAAATTGCCTTAAACTTTAAACAATGTTGTTAAAAATGTGCAAATATTAAAAATATAATATATCTAAAACAAATTTCTGTGCAAGGTGCAATTTATAAGCTTTTCTTAACATGACCGATTCTGATGAAGGTGAGTTTGAAATGTATAAATGTTCACAACACAAACTTGTGTCTGAAAATTGTATTCTGCTCAACAAAGCATTGTGAAAATGAAATAGTCTTCATATCCTTGAAATGTATTTTGTTTAGTTTCATATAAAGTGTTGACAGTTTTCTGTATTTACAGTTAACTTTGAAACAAAACTATCTAGATGTAGCATAACGACTACAATAAATTGGAACCCCAAATTTTTCAACCGTGATTTTCTCGAAAAGGCTTTGGTACAGTTTGTTCACTAAAAATATGGTTTAACATATGATGATTATCGCAATCAATTGGCCATGCCATTAGGTCAGTGCCTAGGACTGTCACGCCGAACTTCTGATACCTATGTCCCAAAAAAACAAATTTTTTTTTCCCTGGGACTTGCAGGAATTTTTATGTTAACTAAATGTTTAAACAAAGAATCCAAAACTTGAGTTCTTTATCACCGAAATCGTTTATATATATATTTTATAAAATATCTATTAAAAAAAAGTGTTAACATAAACATAATAAAATCATCGTAACCGCCGGAAAAATGGTTACTACATATTTTCGTCTTAAACCTTAAGAGCACTCACCTAAATGTGCGAACTATTTGTACATAGCCCTATGAAATGATTTGTGTCTGAACCAAAATATTGGTAATTTTTTTTAGATAAAGGCACGTGAAAACTATTTTTCTAAAAGTAAATAAATAATTTTTTAATGGAAAAAACATTTTTTTAAGTTATCAAATTTTATAAAAATTTAAAAAAAATGGGAATTTGCTTTGAAAATTTTTTAAATCCATTGAAATAGGTACATGTGAAATAGATTTTTCCAAGAAAATTTAACTATTTTTTTCGGAAAAAACTTTGTTGGTTAGAAAATTTTATAAAAAGTTATATAAATGAAAATTTGGTTCGCAAATTTTAAAAATCGATTGAAATACACTTGAAAACTATTTTTCTAAAAAAAATAAATAGGTAGGCAATATTAAAATTTAGGTTTGCAAATTTTAAAAATCGATTGAAATAGTTAGATAGGTACCTAGGTACTCGTAAAACTATTTTTCGGAAAAATTTATTTATTTTTCAGAACCATCATTTTTTGATTAGACATTTCGTAAAAATATAAAAAAGGGGTATTTCGTATGCTAATTTCCAAAAACGATAGGAATAAAGGTAGAACTGCACTAGGCGGAACTGCACTCCAGCGACACCGTGCGCACTTTCGCACGAAACTGAACGAAACTTCACGTCGCGACACAGTTGGTAAGATTACCAACTTTGTCGCATAGTGTCGCGCCGTGAAGTGCAGTTGTCGCTTAGTGCGATATAGCTCATACAATTTCCTACAAAAAAGTCGTGAGGTTTAGTTCCGCTGAAGTGCAGTTCCGCCGAGTGCGGTCCTACCTTAAACGTAACAATTAAAAAAAAATAAAACAACAAAATCTAGACAGAATAAAAAAAATAAATTCGCACTTAAATTTGTAATTCAATATATCAATTGAAGCTTTTTGTCGACAAAAAATTACTTTTTATTGGGAAAAATAATTTCAGAAAAATAAAAAAAAAAAATAAAATTGGTACCTATCACAATTTTTAAAATCAATTGAAATAGGTACATAGGTATACCTACATCGCAACATTATTTTTCAAAAAAAAAAATCAAATACATACCTACCTATCCTACCTATCATTTTTCATTTTTCGAGTAGGTACTAAAAAATGTACCTTCCTAGGTACCTACTTATAAACCAACTTTGATTTCAATTTTGTTGCCCATGCTAGTGAAACCGATTTTTTTTTTCATTCAATTTGAATATGTTATAAATTATATTTTATAATTATTCACTTTCTATTATTCTTACTATTTTATTAAATAAAAAATTACCTACAAAATGTACTCTACCCACAACATATTTCCTTAAAAAGGTCAAGTAAACGTGCATGAAAATATTTTTTATATTAAATTTGTGTTTCCATTAAATTTTAAAATAATTACCTTTTTCACATACTTATAATATATTCTTTTTATGTTACTCCGCAATGATTTTGTAAAAAAAATGTATCCTGACTTCTACCTAAATTTTAAGGCCTCAACCTTAACGATCCCATTATTAGAACAAAAGTTATCAGCCAACCAAACCAACTATGAGGGGACCTTTACAATTATTATGAATGAAAAATACCTACCACAAACGTGTATTCCTATATAGGTACATATAGCAATTTATTTTTCCGATGCGAACCCAATTTGCCAAGGTTATGGTTTTTTTATTTCACACACTCCACCGTCTTAAGAATAACTATCTCCCTCCAACCAGTATATTCGTAGTAGCTAACTTTTTTTATTTTGTTTGTAGTATTCCTCTTCCTCATTTTGTTTGCCTCGATGAAATTTAATCTCAAAAACCAATTTCAATGTTTTTAGTATGAAATTTTGAATGGTTTTGAAAATTTGTTTGCTGGTACACGCCTGTCATTCTGGCTTTAATTTGAATTTTGAAAATCCGACCATTGGATCCAAAGATATAAGCATTTAAGTGACCGAAAAACGGGTGTTTTTGAAATTTTGCAAAAATTGGACAATTCTCCACTGAAACACGTCGGTTGGCAATGAACAACAACCCCATTTTTTTTAGTTTTTCCGCGATTTTTCAAACTGTTTCCTATAGGGTGTACAATTATGAATGATGTATCAAATTAATTGTGTATTTTCCTAGATGCGAATAAAAAAAAAACTAATCGTATAGATGGAATAAGTAAAGAGTTATGAGGTGAAAAAAAAAAAACAACAGAAATATGTCAATATCTCGGTTGAAAACATTTTTCATTTTTAAAAATCTAAAATTTTTACAACAAATGTAAATCAATAATTTCTATCACTTACACGATTTTCAGATTTTTTAAACAACCCGGTAAAAAGATAAAAATCCAAAAGTGGTAAAAATTCACCCCGAATAATCCCTGTTTTTAAAACATAAAAAATGGTATCAAAAAAAAATTAAAATCCAAATTTCCTTAAACAGGTATAATTTATTTTTCAAATACCTTTCTTATGATATAAAATATATTTCAATCAGACTTAACCCTGATTATTGGAATTTTTTAATTTTTCAATTTTGAACTTTCAAATATTTATATCTCGCTTTGTAGATTTTATAGAATTATTTTTAAATTAGTAAAGTTCTGGAATTTTGAGTATCTATTAAATAAAAAATTAATGAATGTTCTAAAACCTTCCGTTTAGAAGTTAGTTTTCAAACCCTCGACCAGTTTTATCCTTTTTTACCCGACTTAAGATTAGAATTTCCAAAAATCCCAACTTAGTGCTCATTTACTTAAAATAGCTAATTTAAAAAAATTTACTATATATTTTTACCAAAATACAAATGAATCAGTAAGTAAGTTATTATAAAATCAAAATAAAATAAAATAAAAATTATCTTCTACCAAATAAACGACCTTGAACATTATTCTTTTATCATTCTTTCTATATCCTACCCCTTTTTATAGAAATGTATACATTAAAAAAAGTCTCAAAATTGATTTTTTCTTGTCTCACTTCAATTTTCATAAATTTCCTATACATTGTTCTCTATCTTCTTTTCTTTCTTTAATCTTAATTTTTATTCTCTTGTATCCTTCTCAACTGAAATGGTTTGAAATGGAACAAGCTTCAGTATCGGCTCACCTCATAGCGCGTCGGACGTTCCTCTTCATGAGACTACTATAGAGTTTATAATTTATATACAATGTCAGAACTAAAAAAGAAAAACGCCCAAGCTCATTTACTACGTTTACAGGGAGAATTAAATCGAATCAGGATTTAGGTATTTGTAAACCTGGATCGGATCGAATCCGGATTACTCGATCCAATCCAGCTCAGCGAGCTTGATCGAATCGAAAATAGAAATGTATTCCTAGATCGAAGAATTAAAGAATCGAGATTACAGCGGCTTGTTGGTGTGTGTGTGCTATTGTGTATTTTGTTTCCAAACTGATTGCGGTGATTGCACACACCCAATAAAAACAAGACTGTCACTTCGATTCCACATCAATTCTACCTTTCGATCTGGCATCGTCATATACCTGGATCGAAATTTCGATTCAGATTGAATCCGATCCGTGGATCCGCTCTTGTAAACGTAGTATGTGTATTTTGTTTCCAAACTGATTGCGGTATTCAATTCTATCTTTCGATCTGGCATCCTCATGTACCCTGTGGCTACGTTCTGTAACTCTCGCATCGACAAAATCAGTCGAGAAACGATCAAAATTGAAACAAATCGTATGAGTTTTGTTTCAACGTTTCTCGACCAATTTTAACGATGCGACAGAACGTAGGCACTGGATCCAAATTTCGATTCAGATTGAATCTGATCCGTGGATCCACTCATGTAAACGTAGTAAGTACTGTCGCTGGGAAAAGTTTGCAACCCCAAATGACAGCACAGGTTTGCAATCCAAATGAAGTGTCGATATGCCATATGGTAATTGGTATGGAGTGTACTGTTTTTGGTTTTTATAGCGCTGCTGCTGGTGCTAGTATACAAACATTTTGATCCAAAAATAAAAATGAATAAATTGCCTTAAACTTTAAACAATGTTGTTAAAAATGTGCAAATATTAAAAATATAATATATCTAAAACAAATTTCTGTGCAAGGTGCAATTTATAAGCTTTTCTTAACATGACCGATTCTGATGAAGGTGAGTTTGAAATGTATAAATGTTCACAACACAAACTTGTGTCTGAAAATTGTATTCTGCTCAACAAAGCATTGTGAAAATGAAATAGTCTTCATATCCTTGAAATGTATTTTGTTTAGTTTCATATAAAGTGTTGACAGTTTTCTGTATTTACAGTTAACTTTGAAACAAAACTATCTAGATGTAGCATAACGACTACAATAAATTGGAACCCCAAATTTTTCAACCGTGATTTTCTCGAAAAGGCTTTGGTACAGTTTGTTCACTAAAAATATGGTTTAACATATGATGATTATCGCAATCAATTGGCCATGCCATTAGGTCAGTGCCTAGGACTGTCACGCCGAACTTCTGATACCTATGTCCCAAAAAAACAAATTTTTTTTTCCCTGGGACTTGCAGGAATTTTTATGTTAACTAAATGTTTAAACAAAGAATCCAAAACTTGAGTTCTTTATCACCGAAATCGTTTATATATATATTTTATAAAATATCTATTAAAAAAAAGTGTTAACATAAACATAATAAAATCATCGTAACCGCCGGAAAAATGGTTACTACATATTTTCGTCTTAAACCTTAAGAGCACTCACCTAAATGTGCGAACTATTTGTACATAGCCCTATGAAATGATTTGTGTCTGAACCAAAATATTGGTAATTTTTTTTAGATAAAGGCTTTAAAAAAATATTGTTTCGTATGACATACACTGTTAATGATTTTTATTCTGCCAGTTTATATTTCAGAGGAATCGTGTTTATATTTGTGAAGAAGCGGAGATTTCTGAGATCTCTGAAATCCAATTGAATTTGAATTTACAAATATCAATTTGTCAGTAAGCATCATTACACGAACAAAATTACATTCTTTATTATTTTTGTCGTTTAGAATCAAAATATGTAAATACAGTGTGATATATCAAAATGTTCGAATTAAAGCAGAGATCCAAAACAACCGTTGACCTTTTTTTTTGAATCGGTTTCTCACTGAGAATTATTTAATTCGCCAATTTGATTTTAGTCTTGGTCTTTGATTTATTTTTAAAAATTTATTTTTTAGGTCTTTGTGTGAGATTAATCATTTAAGTTTAGTAAATAATATCTCTTATCTGTTCACTTATTTGATTTAAAATAAAGGGAAATGGTTAACCTTAAACCTTTTCCTTAGTAAATAAATCAAAAATGTTTAAAAGGATAAATTATATTCAAAATAGCTTTTAACGGCCTAAGTCTTCTACTTGGCTGATGTATTTCAGTTGTATAGTATATAGAATTTGTATTATTAAAAAAACCTTCTTAGATAAATTATATTATTTTCTTTATTTTTCAAGTAAAAAACAAAAAATAGATTATTTCAGTCACAAAAAGGTAAATTAATGTATAGATCAGAATGGACAGCAAAAATCTTAAATGGGTGTATAACCAAAATTCATGATCACTTGTTGTATGTAATAGAGTACTTATATTTCGAATTGAAAAAGTCTGGCACGATTTTTCTCAGCCTTAAGTGCAAGGTTAAAAGCCCTTTTATAGGTATTGTTGTGTGAGGTTTATTAAATTTCTAATTCATATCAAGTAAAATAAATAAATAAATGCTCTATCATCTACTCTAAACCTAGAGACGGCCCGATTAGTAGAATAGAAACAAATTATTTGTTTTTTTTTTTAACATTTTACACAAAAAAAAGCAATAAAAAAGGCTATATATGTATATATTTTGTTTAAAAAGTATATATTATAGTATACTAGCTATTCCGGATTCGGATTCCAAATAAGCAATCTAAAACCTACAACACTTGATAGTAAATTTGGGTTATTTCCACTGCAGAAAGTTGGTTTCGGCACTTTACTTAAGTATTAAGTCTAACTAAAAGTAAACTCTCAAGAGTTTTTGGTTTCAAGTTATATCTTTTTTTGCTTAGTATAAAACTTAAAGAAGAAAAGCCCCTTTCCACTGATACTTGTGTTGCTGGAACGCCAAGTACAACCAGAGCGATATCAAAAATGTTACGAGATTTTAGTTTAAGATTTTGAAAAAATGAAAGAATCTTAGTGTCCAACGGCAAACGAGGGTAGACCGAAGAAAAATTTTCGATGTCTACGTATATTTTTGAAAGTACTTCGTTATTGCTGACGTCACTGGTTCCATTTTCTTCCCGTTCTTGTTGCTCAATTCTATTTTTATTATACAAGTTTAAAAGTGAGTTTTCGGTATCGCTAACTTGACTTGTTGGAGTATTTAAACTTTCGTTTTCTTGAGAAACTGAGGTTATACTCTACATAAAGAATATTATAGATTAAATTCAATTATACTTTATTTGGGAACAAAACAAACAGAAAAGATAACACAAAATAATTTATATTACATTTTGATTGGAGTTGGGTCAAAATTCTGTATGGCTCATAACTCTGCTTTAAAAATAATTAGGAATTAGATAAATTTATTATTTAATAATTACTGACTTAAATTTGGTGGGTTCACTGGTCAAGTTTTCAAAACGTTTTAAATTCAAAATAAAAAGAAAACTTGCCAAGTAAACCCACCAAATTTTAGTCAGTAATTATTAAATAATAAACCCCCTAATAGAAAACCTCAAGTATTACTTCAAACCCTACCGCTTTACCAATTCTTCGCATTTTGAGAAAGTAGGCGGATACCACGCCCCCTGAATCGAAGTCCTGAGATATTCGATTTTTTCCTTTGTATGCACCACAAGACAAGAAATTAGAAGATTCTGCGTTGTCGGGAAGTGCTCCATAATTTTGATGATCTGTCAGTGAATGAGTAAGTGAGTGAGTGAGTCAGTTACTTTTTTCGTGATTTTTGAAGTCCTATATCTCGGGAACCACTTATGCTACGGGGTTGAAATTTGGTGCATGGCTAGCTTACGAAATATTCCAAATTTGAAGTTCCTGACTTTATTGGTACTGAAGTTAGAGGGGGTCGTAGATCGCCTGAGTTTGTTCCTGTAAAAAGGGTGTAATGCCAAAACTTGGCTGGGCACTACCGTGCTACCGTACTTTCAGCAATCAGGAAAATTTTAATATGTATACAAAAATAAAATCGCGGTTGTAATCACCTTATTTACTTTAATCGATTTTTAGAAAATTTTAATGTTTTAACTTTTAAGTATAATTTTATGAAATTTCATCTTTTGTGAATTTTTATTTCCGCTTATGTACAATTTTATTTAATTATATTAATTATAGAATTCCAACTCGCCCTATTTTTGAATTAATACCTGTTTTATATTCAAAATAGTTTTTTCAAATGAGTTTATGCCAATGCTTTTTGGTTACATTGGTCAATACCAAACTGACTCGGTGATCAAAATAAATTGCACTCAACATTGGTATATTTTCCAAAAGCAAACCTTCTCTCTCATTTAATGCCGTTCGTAGTTTTATTTTTAGATCACAGGAACCGTTTTCGTAATGAAGTTTAAGCTCCATCCAAATTTTGAAGAAGTCACTTAATACAAGTTGTTCTTCTTGCAGTTTAAGTGTAGCAATCCAAATTGGCTTAAAGAGTCGACATACTCTTCAATCCATTGCCAGTCTACCGTATCTTTAAAAATCTGTTGTTCCATAAGGAATGATTTTATTTCTAGTAACTTTTGTAACATATTATATTATGTAGAATTCCACCTAGTGGAAACGTCAAGTGGTGGTATGCATTTATATGATTGCAATAAATTACGTCTATATATGGTGGGTATAGAAAAAGACATTAAAAGATGTTTTAATTTATTATAAAAACCAAACTTAGCATACGAACGTCTTTTGAGCTCTAGGTCAGTTATTTTACATAGCTTTCAGATATAGAAATATAACTGAAAATATCTGTTTTTAAACAAACAATAACTGATCTAGAGCTCACACAACGTTCGTACCTATACTTTTACTTATCAAATAGAAAAATAATAGAAACAAATATAAATGTACATTTTACATAATATGCATGTAGTTAAAAATTTGTATAATATCTATTCCTTTTAGTTTTTAACGTTTTACATAATTTTCTCGCAGTTTCAATTTTTTGACAAATATTGACATCTTTATTTATGTCATTAACGCATAGTTGAAGTGTATGAGCCGCACAACGTATAGATTGAATATTCGGAAATGTGATGGAATCGACTCATTCCGGAAGTTTCATTAAGAATTTCCACTGCCTTCAGCATATTGCTCCCGTTGCCTGAAGTAATACTAAAACAAAAAGCCAATAGTGTTAAAATAGGCCAAACAAAAATTCTTTTAATTTTCGGAAACCAATTATACTATATGCTTTTAGATAATTTGTGTACTACATATTCTGTTTAATTAAAATATGTATCTTTATTTATTAAAAGAATAATAATAAGATACATAGATTACAATTCCCCATAAGAAGTAACTATTTTAATGTCTTATCGAAGAAACGAATAAAATTATAAGTTCTTGAAGACATTTTTCTATTTTTATTTTACATATATACAGGGTGTTTTGCATAAGATAGGTTGGGTTAAGACAAGAAACAAATCGTATAAGAAAGAGTCTAATTCCCCCTGTTTAGGGGCGAGCGGTAATTTTCTAAAAAATCGACTTGAAATAGAAAAAAAATCATTAAAAATCAACGGCAATACCTAAAATATCATGATATGGGTGATTCTCTGCCAACTGTGATTCTTTGTGCCCAGGGCTTTATTTGAAGCTTAATGTAAAAATTTCTTATGAGTTTCTGGTTTGAATTGTGGAAATAAGTTGGTACTACAATTTACATTACAGATTGTTTAAAAATTTGCTACCCTTTCCCCTTGACTTGAAAAAGCATACGCAAAATGTCAGTACCGTGGCACCTCCCATCCTTGTTTTTCCAATTAAATCTACAATTTTCTCTTAAATACATCATTGAATAAAAATGTTGTTCTCAGAAAACTTTGAGTGCAATAGTTGCTTGATTATATTTTGAGAATATCAAGTCAAAATATTTGCTCTCTAATTAAATAATAATAATTGAATGTTGTCCATCGATTTCATTTTCTTTTTGAATTCAAAAGATTTACCGCTGAACCGCCATTTTGTTTTTTAGTTTTATGGCATTTGTGTAGTGCCGTTTGAAAGAGGCACTATTTATTTATTGTTAACAAAAGTCAATTTATTTTACTTACGTAATTTTGCTGTTAGAGTGAAGTGTTGTTATTCTAAAATCGTGTGTCACAAAATTACCTGTCAGTACCGTGGTAGTATTATCCAAGCGTGTTATGAGATTTGTTGGGGTGATTTTTAGAATATTTTTTTTCTTTTTACGTCATATAAGTTAAAATTATAACGGATTTTATTTTTCTCAGAAGCTTTAAGATATGAGATTATATTAAAGCCTAAATGCCAGTACCGTGGGTGTCAGTACCGTGGTATATTTATTTATGATGAACTTAAATTAAATGATTTCAAGCTAAAAATTTTGTTATTTTTTTATTAAGAATGGTACCAGTAATTTGGACAAAACATATTAAAACAAATTTGTGCAATAAATGTTGAGTTATAACCTAGCATAAAAATAAAGACTCCAACCTAAAAGAACAAATTTGAAAAACTGAAAAAACATACAATTTTGAATAAAACATTGGCTTTTAAAGTTGAAAACGTCAAAACGTAAGAGAGAATTTAGAAACTCAACAAAAATATTTTCAAAAAGAGTTATGACGTATAAAAATTCAAAATAAAAAATCAGTGTCAGCACCATGTCTTCGAGATTTAGTACTTTTTACCATATTTTTTGTTCCTTAAAAGTTGTAGTAAAATGCTCTTACACATTTAATACCATGTCTATTTAAAGACAAATAAAATAAAAAAAATTAATTTTTAATGGCTTTTAATTTTAGCAAAATTCTTATTTAAAAAATCACAGTTGGCAGAGAATAACCCATATACCTTTTTTAAGCCCGAGATCCATTTATTAACTTTTTTATTCAAATTCAAAATAAAAAAAAAAAAATAATTTAGTTTATACTGTTTCTCAGTAAATGTTTGTAAAGCTAAATTACAGAAAATTATTTTTTTTTACAAAACTAAGGTCAAAATTTGTTTGTGGAACTTATGTTTCCCTCGAATACACACATCCGCACCCGCAAAATGAGTGGGGGGTTACAACCCTGAAAATAATTTTGTATACTGCAACTGATGCACCCTACACATTAAAACAAAAAAAACTTGTCTATACTAAATGGGAGGTTAGGGCAAAATTTTGTAAAATCTCAATTTTTTACTAAAAACAGTTAAAACTCACCTATAAATCTGATTAAGATCGATTTGAAAATCAGACAGAATTTCTAAAATTTATGAGTTGTCCGGTGTGACGCTCAAAAAGTTGGACCATAGCCAACGATTTAACACAAATGTTTAGGGAATCTTTTTTAAGTTCCATAAATTGAAGATTTATCGCAAGAATTGATCTGCCTAACCGCGTCGCACAATCAATTTTCAGGGACAAAATTATCCCCTTTGCAATTTTGCGTATTTGGTCTTTAATTGACTGGAGTCTAACATCAACAAACTCCATGATGTTATGGGAGGATATGGGTGAAATACCCAAACCTACAAATATTGGGCCAACAATTTCTTTAAACCTTTCAATGTCCGCAAGTTTCAAAGGCCTCCCATCGTTGCAATTTTTATAATAGAATTAATAAAATCCTCTTTATTATATTTTATAAAAAATGATTGTTTTTTTTTTTTGGCACCACCACACCCTATTTTGAAAGATTTCGTTTTCTAATATTTCTCTGTGTTTTAGTTCTAAATGTCTTTTTAAATTTGTTAAATGTGACCCATTTAGAAAATTGTCTAAAAGAAAACAAAAGTCCTTATATTATTAAAAATATGTGCACGGCTGGGTCGCACGAAGTTGCTCTTATGCGCGATCACACTGTGTTTTTAGAGTTTTAATATTTCAAAAACTATATTTTTTATTTCAGCATGGTTTTATGGCTGGGAGGTCAACTACATCAAACCTTACACATTTTACATCATATGTAATTAATGCAGTTGAGAAAGGGTTTCAGGTGGATGCAGTTTACACTGATTTCAGCAAGGCTTTTGACTCAGTTAACCATAGTGTTCTTATTAAAAAATTAGAAGTCTTCGGATTTCATTCTTCAATCCTAAATTGGATCACTTCATTTTTGGTTGGTAGAATCCAAAGAGTTGTGATCGATAATCATTTTTCAAGGCCCATCAACTGCCCATCTGGTGTCCCACAGGGTAGCCATCTTGGACCTCTGCTTTTCATACTATTTATAGATGATATTGTTTCTGTCTTGGAATTTTGTGATTATTTAATTTTTGCAGATGATTTAAAAATATTTTTAAAAATACAAAACGTCCATGACTGCGCAAAAGTACAGTTAGACATAAATCAACTATCCAAATGGTGTAGTCAAAATTGCCTTAATTTAAATATTAATAAATGCAGGGCAATATCGTTTTATAGAAGTTCGTCAATGATTTCGTATGATTATTGCCTTGGGCATAACTTATTACAAAGAGTTGATAAAATAAAAGACCTCGGTGTAATTATTGATACAAAATTAACTTTTAACTATCACATTGACTATATTGTGGCTAATTCTAACCAAATTGTTGGTTTTATTAAACGCAATTCGAAAGATTTTACTGATCCCCATACGCTTTTAATGTTATTCACCTCATTAGTAAGGTCCATTCTCGAGTATTCTGATATTATTTGGAGTCCGTCTTATGAAGTTCACTCCAACCGAATTGAAAGAGTTCAAAGGAGTTTTACAAAATACATTTTTAGAGAAATGAACTGGAATTTTTCCCCATCATATGAAGAAAGATGCCGACTTCTTGGGATACATTCACTAAAATCTAGAAGATATGTTCATGAATCTATGTTTATAAGTGATTTGCTTTGTAATCAGATTAAGAGTCCCTATCTTTTGTCTAAAGTTCATATTAATGCTCCTGTTAGACCACTCAGGGAACAGCAATTTCTTTTTCAACCCTTGCACAGAACTAATTACGGTCTAAACGAACCAATTTCAAGATCTATAAAATCTTTCAATGAAGCAAGTCGAAATTTTGACCTAAACATTTCACGGGATTCCTTCAAAAACATTTTATTTAGTTCTTTATAATAATGCATTGAACGAAATCTTAAATTATATATAATATGTAAACTTCTCTTAATTAATTTATATTGTAATCTGTTAAGCTTAGCTTGTAGATGAAATAAATAAATAAATAAATAAATAAATTAGCTATGGGAGCCTATATTGTATACCACCTCCTTAAAACGTTATTAAGTTTAAGATAGTATTATGCTAGTAGGTATATTTATTTATGAACAGTACGTATAGCACCGTGTTGCAAATATGCATGGAACTTACAGTTTAGACTGAAAAATTGTAAAAAAAATATTAAATTAAACATAAATTGATTAAACAACCTCTGAAATTGTTTTGACACCAATGCGATGTACATCATCCGATTTCTTAAGGAAATCTCAATTTATGAGAAAAAAAAATTGAAAATCGTTGCAACGGTTTTTTAAAAAAAATAATTTTTTATATATAAAATTTTGAAAAAATGAATAAAAAAAATTTTTTTAATTAAAAAACAATATCATCTACCGATTTTCGAAACATGGAATTTTCAAAAAAATCAAAAATTATATTTTTTGAACATTTTTTGTTTGCAATATTATTATTACTTATTTGAAGCTTTTGTTAAAAAAAATTAATTAAAATCAGTTCAACTGATAATAAGATAGTCGAAAATCAAAAAAATGGTTCTATCGCCCATGTTCTGCATTTCGAATGAAATCAAATTGAAATCGCATTTCAATTTCACATGAATTGAAATTCCATGTTCTACAATTCGTTCGTTTTCGAAAATTTCGCAATTAGTTCGAAATGTCAAAATGCAAGGTGCCTCAATGTATAATTGTGTTTTAAAGTGAAATTACACTGAAGATGAAAATTAATTCTATATTATTGGCATTTATAAGGGAAAAAAGAAAGCGGAACTCGAAAGAAAAAAATTAGCCGAACTATTTTGTAAGAAAAAACCTGCCCGAAGCGACGGCGTGAATATACCTACTTAAATATGAATGGTTCTGATGATTTTTGTATTTTTTTTATTCGTATGTTCTTATGTTTCCTACGAAAATAATAATAAATAAATAAACAAAAACATAAAGTTTGCTTACATTTTGTACCAAGAAATACAAAACTATCTGCAAATGCACCGATTTCACAACGCATAAAAATGTGGATTGAAAATGTTTAGAAAACGGAATGAACCGAAATGCAGAACATCAATTTTCATGTTCGAAATTAGAATTCACTATTAGCATTTCGAACGAATTGTGGAACACCTAAATTCAATTTAGCCATGTGAATTCACAATAAGTGGAATGCAGAACATGGGCGTATGAGAGATACCATTTTCAAACGATACAAATTTTGTTTTTTAATTAAAATGGTAGACTGTACAGTTATTAGTTCACTAAAAAAATTAATCAAAATCGTTGGAGCCGTTTTTGAGAAAAATGAGATTTTCAATACCGGTTTTTAAACATTTGTATGGGAGGTACCGTTATTTTTGGTTATAAGAACAAATTTCATTTAAAATCTGCTAAATAATGTTAAAAAACTGCTGGGTGCTAAGTTTAATAAAAATTGACCAAGTCGTTTTCGAATTATCAAGTTCTCAAAAAAAAATTTTGAAACTTTTTTAAAAATCCCAAAAAATTTTTTTTTTAATTATTTTGGTATACAAAACTTTTAAAACTTTTTCAAACATTGTGTATAAAAAAATTTATCAATATCAGTTGAACGGTTTTTGAAAAAAATCGAAGATCAAAAAATGGTTCTATGGGAGGTACCATTTTTAACCATTTTTCGCAAAATTTTTACTTGCGGTATATAGGAACTACATGGCAAGTTATGGAGTGGGGGTCTCGCAATTCTGTCCGTCTGTCTGTCTGTCCCTTCGGCTGCAGGCTAAACGGTTCGGTCGATTTTCTTCAAAGTTTGGTTCCTAGAGTTTTTTGGGCATTATCCCCACCCGTTTTTTTTAAGACCAAAAAAAAACGGTACCTGCCATACAAATTTTTTTTACCAAAAAATGAAAATCTTATTTTTTTCAAAAACGTGCCCACAACTTAAAAAGAAAAAAATTTAGTAATTTTTTTTAAAAAAGGCAACCTTTTGTTAAAAAAATTTCCGAAAAATGGTTAGAAATGGAACCTACCTCCCATAGAACCATTTTTTTGATTTTCGATTTTCTCAAAAACGGTTGAACTGATATTCACCATTTTTTTTGTAGAATGTTTGAAAAAGTTTTTAAAGTTTTTATACCAAAATTAAAAAAAATTTTTTTTTTGATTTTTAAAAAAAGTTTCAATTTTTTTTTTTTTGAAAAGTTAATAATTTTAAAACGACTGGGCCAATTTTAATTAAACTTGGTACCCAGCAGTTTTTTAACATTGTCTAGCAGATTTTTAATTTAAATTATTCTTATAACCAAAAATAACGGTACCTCTAATACAAATGTTTAAAGACCGGTATTGAAAATCTCATATTTCTCAAAAACAGCTCTTATGATTTTGATTAAAATTTTGTTTGATCTAATATTCATTCTATCTACCATATTAATAAAAAAATAATTTTCTACGGTTTAAAAATGGTATCTCTCATAGAACCATTTTTTTGATTTTCGACTGTCTCATTATCAGTTGAACTAATTTTAATGAATTTTTTTGCACAAAAGCTTCAAATAAGTTCTAATAATATTGCATACCAAAATTTTCAAAAAAATAAATTATTAATTTCAAAATTATTTTTTGAAAATACTATATTTCGAAAATGGGTAGATGATATTTTTTTTTAATTCCACAATAATAAAATAATAAAGGCTAAAAAATTGCATACCATTTTTTTTTTTTATTTTTTCAAAATTTTATATATAAAAACTATTAAAAAAAACCGCTCCAACGATTTTTAATTTTTTTTTGCTCATAAATTGAGATTTTCTTTAGAAATCGGCTTATGTAAAGGGTGTTTTTTAGACGTGTGGTTTTCAATCTGGCAATACTTTTTACGGAGTTGGTCTTTTTGACAGCTGTCACTTGAATTATGCTCAGTTTGGTTTGCCATTTCATAATGAATAGACTACTCCTGAACAACTTTTGCAAATTGTGCAAATTTATTACCAAAATAATGGCGTCCAATATTCGGTCGACATAATTGCTCAGCAGAGTAATTCGAGCAACCATGGATAGTATAGTGTTAGTGGATAATGCGCATCCTCAGAGATGCCGTACAGTGCGCACCGAAGACGCTATTGCTGGTGTGGAGCAGAGTATCGAAGAAGACCCGAATGAGTTCATCCGCCATGGCGCGCCACATTTGGACCTGGGGCCTCTTGGGCCTCTCGGCTGGAGTTTATACGAGCCAGCCGCGGCGGCCAATTGCCCGAAATCATTTTTAAAACATAATGGCAAACCCTTATCTTTATAATAAAGCTAAATTCTTGGCCATAACATTAGATTATATGCGTTTTATTTCTTCTTGAAAACCACACGTCTAAAAAAAACACACTTTACATTGCATTGGTGTCAAAACAACATTGACTTACTATATATGGACTGCCAGGAGCCAACTTCACGATGGTTCCACCTATAACTAAACGCTGCTAGCGCTAACATAGGACAAGCGGAAAACATGGTGAAACATTTTGACACTTCAGTTTTGTGCTTGTTTTTTTTCAATTATTTTTCTTTGTTTTTTTATTGTCATTATGAATAAAAGATTATGAAAAAAGTTTCGGATTGAAGCCTAGTACGCTGCTGATGCGAAACGAAATTTTTCTGTGATCTCCAAACAGAAAACGAAACGCTTGCGAAAACACAACGGAAAATATCCTTGGAGAGTTTCACTAATTCCAAAAATAAAATCAAACATAAACGCAAAAAATCAGAGAAACCCATGATGTAATAAAATGATAAACAAAAAAAACACAAATAAAACTCAAATGTCATTTTTCCGCACAAAATAAATAGTCTGTATAATTAATTCAGTGCGAAAAAGGAGCGGAGACTTCTCCAAATAATCTGCTACAATTATAAATTTCGCTCTTCGAACTGCGTACTGCAAAACGAAAAGCAGAACGAAATTTTCCGTTTCTGATTTCGTTGTGTCATTTTTGTATGGGATTTTTCGTTTCGCATGAATTGGAAAACTTTTGGCGGAATTATTTGCTACAAAAAACAACATCAATTAAAATCAATATAATATTTATGTACTTGAAAAAATTATCTCCAAATGCTGTTGAATCACCATTCGTTATCCAAATTTAAACAAAAAATATAATTATAAAAAAAAAAAAACAAATTTACCACGCATGACGCAAAATGTGAAATGAAAATTAAAATTATACACAGACGTCAAAATATAAATTTTAGCAAAAACAGATGGCTCAGTTTTTTATAAGAAATAACAATAGATGTCCGAAGTTTCTATGGCAAAAAAAACTTGCTCAGACAAAGTAGGAACAGATGGCACTGAAAATAGTTACTTCTCTTTGCCGCGTGTCCTAGCGCTCATGTCACTAGGGAGAGGTGGAACCATTTTCATTTCGGCATTTGTATGGAAATGACGCTCGACTAGCAGTCCATATATAATAGGTCAATGCAAAACAAGCTAATAATGTGTCTAAATGTGCATCCTAACGCCTTGAAAGAATTCCTACAAAACGCTCTAAACATTCATAAAACAAACAAAATTTACTGTATTGAATTATTTTAAATATTTAAAAAATAATAAGTTTAGTATCACTGTTTTTATTTTATTTCATTTGGTCAGGAAAACCTTTGTTCAGGGAAATTCAAGGAATTTTTGTAGCACCCATTTCGTTCACATGATTTGGAAACGAAATGTATCCACCGAAAGTATACACACAAAAAAAAAGTATATCTCTCATTGTATCAGCCGATTCGTTCAAATTAGCTGTGAACGAATCCAAGAAAATTTGATTTAGTAGGATAGTTGTATTTCGTGCTGGAAGAATATGAACGAAATGGGAATTTTTGCAATGAATTGAGTTTTTTTTTAATGAAGGTAAGAAAACGATTTTGTTTAAACTGTAGATTAAATTGTGGAACTTTTTTAAGTAATGATTTTATAATTTGCGTTATAAAATTTATTTAAAAAAATGACATCAAGTAGTGAAAAAGTTCTTACGTTATGCGATTGTATAATTGAAAAAACTTTGGAAGAGTCAACAATTTTTCGTGAAAGTTCAAGTGACTTATATGAATTAATTGTTATATGTAAAGGGTGATTTTTTAAGAGGTTTAGAACTTTTTTTAAAAAAAAAACGCAAAAAATTCGAAAAAATGAATGAAATATTTATTTGAATCGATAGTTTGAACCTTGCAATTTAATGTTTAAAGATAATTTCATGCAAATGTTGACCGCGGCTGCGTCTCAGGTAGCCCATCCGCTGAGTCCAATTTTGGCATACTCTTTCACACATATCGGCCGGTATCTCACGAATGAATGCATGGATGTTGGCTTCTAGTGCGTCAATCGAAGCGGGCTTGTCCCTATAGACATTAGCCTTGACATACCCCCACAAAAAATAGTCTAATGGTGTCAAATCGCACGATCTAGGCGGCCAATTGACCGGCCCGAAACGTGAAATTAACTGTTCACCAAACTCGCCTCGCAATTGCGCCATTGTTTCACGTGCTGTGTGGCATGTGGCACCGTCTTGTTGAAACCACATATCATACAAGTCAAGAACTTCCATTTCGGGCAAAAAAAAGTTTGTTATCATCGCTCGGTAGCGTTCACCATTGACAGTAACGCTGCGATTCGCATCATCTTTGAAGAAATATGGCCCAATAATGCCGCCGGCCCATAAACCGCACCAAACAGTGGCTTTTTCGGGATGCATTGGTAGCTGTTGCAATGCTTCTGGCTGATCTTCACTCCAAATGCGGCAATTGTGCTTATTTACGTACCCATTCAACCAAAAATGAGCCTCATCGCTGAACACAATTTTTCGATAAAAAAGCGGATCCTCGGCCAGCTTTCCAAGAGCCCATTCACCAAAAATTCGGCGTTGTGGTAGGTCGGCTGGCTTTAGTTCTTGAACCAGCTGTATCTTAAAAGGCTTTACGCCCAAATCCTTCCGCAAAATTTTCCACGTAGTGCTGTAACAAAGGCCTAACTGCTGGGAACGGCGCCGAATCGACATTTCGCGGTCTTCTGTCACACTAGCTGATACGGCCGCAATATTTTCTTCACTACGCACAGTACGTAAACGTGTTGGTGGTTTAATGTCCAACAAACTAAATTTGGTGCGAAATTTGGTCACAATCTTCCGAATAGACTGCTCAGAAGGTCGAGAATGCCGACCATAAAATGGAAGCAGCGCGCGATGAACATTTCGAACCGAGCACGAATTTTGATAGTAAAATTCAATAATTTGCAAGCGTTGTTCATTTGTAAGACGATCCATGGTTAAATTGCAAACCAAACTGAAGCTGTTTGACAGTGACACAAGGTACTAAACACACGTCAGCTGTCAAAACCAGTGTTGCCAAAACCAAACCAGCTAAAAAATCACCCGTTATTTAAACAACAAGAATTTTTAAATTTAAACGTTAAGCAATTTTTTGAAAAAATTCGAAATGATGATGTCGGGTCAGTTTTTCCATTGAAAAAAAAAATTTTTGCGACAGAAACGGTTGGAAGATTCTTTTCATGAAAATGTATTAAAAATATTTTTGAAGGAATAAAGAAGATTTTAATTATAATACATTTAATACCAACATATGTACCTGTTAATATGTAAGCATAAAAAAAATTTAAATGAATGAAGTGCACGACTGCATTTTTAATTCACGCCTCGCCACTGAGTTGCAGTAATAACTAAAAATATCCACCTATAATTCTGCTTCTATAATTAAGTGCAGGGGCCCAACTATGTAACTCGATTCTACAATAAAAATGTTCGAATTCGCAAAATCTCAGCTCGCTAATTCTTTAGCAAACGCAAATAAACGGAAATAGAACAGCGCTAGTTGAAGATTCTGTGGCAAAAAGTCGAAAGCACCAAAATTTAATCCCACTTTCATACATATTACCACTTAAAATAAGCATTGAAAACAACTTTCGAATGGATTTGAAAGTAGAAGCAAGTTACATAGTAGGGCCCCTGTTTTACAATATTTAAGTATTTGGGACACATCTACTTCATTTAAGATAGCTAAAATTTCGTCTTCTGATAAAAAGTCTCTACCAAAGACATGTCTTCTAGTTTCTCTCATCTTCCGACAAAATGAAAAATATCCTCTCGTTCAGCCATGTTACAAATATAACAGAGTAATGGAAGATCTTCGCGATGTGGAATATAATTTATGTTTAACAATTCACCTCTTAATCGAAACATGTTGGAGATTTGCTCTTAGTGTAGATATCTTGGAAATAGTTTCTTTCATTAAGATTATAATTCAGCCTGCTATAGATCATCCGATGAAGTGAGCTGGATGCCTGATCTGTGTACACCTCTTTAAAATGTTCATCTAAACGCATGATTATCTGGTACAGTGACGATTTCCATGAACTCTGCTCACTGAAATTTAAAGGAACACCTGTATCTTCTGCTAGCCCAATCCACTATGTAACCCATCCTGTTTTGCTATGTATATTTGTAAAGCTGCTTTTTTTGGTAGACGATTATTGGGCATATACTGAGTACTTTCAAAATATAATCGACTTGCAGTTTTTTTTGTTGAATCGACTTCAAGTTTCAAGTTTATGAAGAGTGGGGATAAGCCTGTTTCTAACATTAACATGTAATTCGGGGTGCTTGTAGGAAGGCGAAATACACGTTTCAAATAAAATCTCAGGAGTTTTTCCACAGTCTCAAATTTCTTTGCTCCCCACACTTGGGCTGCGTAAAATAAGATTGATTGGGAGACTGCTTCGAAAACTTTAAATTTACTGCTATGCGCTATGTTTTTGTTGTTGAAGCATTCTTTCCAAGCCACGTTAATAGCGGTTTTAGCCTTTAGAAGTTTGTCATTAAGATGTTTTTCCATGTTTAGGTTTTGGGTAAAATATACTCCTAAGTATTTGTACTCTTTCACTCTTTCTATGTTTTCATAGAAAACATCGTCTCCATCCATCGTCTGCGGTATTCCGAAAGTCGATTTATCATAAGCTGTAACGATTGTTGCGAGTTTGCCAGCAAGACAATATCGTCTGCAAAGAGTAAGGCTTTAATGACCTCTCCACCATAGCTAACACCTCCTGGTAATGCTTCAGTAATATCATTTATAAATAGTGCGAACAGGCTAGGACTGAGTGCACAGCCCTGTCTTACTCCCGACTGTGTCTGGAACCACTCAGATACCTGCTTTCCATTCCAGACCGCTGCTCTCGTGTCTGCGTACAAATTCTGTATAACTCGTCCAAACTTAAACGACATCCCAGATCCAAACAACTTGAACATCAATGCGCTTCGGTCAACTGAGTCAAATGCAGCAATGTTACTTCACGACAAAAGTGATTAAATGGTTAAAGGATCCTGCACACTTGAATATGTGGGGTCGATCAAACTGGCTGAAATTTTGGTATGGAGTTGGTTTTGTATTACAAAGTTTGCGGGGTCCTTTAAAGGTTCCCCCACACCAACGCGAAACTGTCGTGGCAAGGACAAAAACAATAATAAAAACGTGTTGTTTTCATTGACAACCACGCGTTGTTATTATTGTTTTCGTCATCGCCACGAAAGATTCGTGTTGGTGTAGGGAAACTTTAATAGTAAAAAAAAGCAACACTGTTCACAAAATGTAATTTTTATTAAATTTCTAATAAATTTAACCCCTATCAATGGAACGTTTTAGATATAAAAGGTGCTTTTAACAACATCTGCAATCTCACCAGCACTGTCATCTCTAAAGGTGTAAAGGTCGTTTGGTGAGCTGGTTAATTAAATGCTGACTAGCAGGATTATCAACTCAAAACTAGGTGGCTTTTCTACTAGAAGATCTGATATGGACGATTTTGCCATAGCATTATCTGGAAAGTATCCTAACACCTTGAAAGAACTCCTACAAAACGGTCTAAACATGCTAACGCATTGGGGAGATAGGTGTACGCTCGGTGTAAACCCTCACAGGAAATATAAAATTTCGAACGTAGACCCCCTTCTATCAAAGGTATACCTCTAACATTCACAGAAGAAGCAAAATATATGGGTCTTATTTTGGATAAGAAGTTAAGCTGCTACAAAGAGTTAAAAAAGCCACGGTAGCTCTTTTCTCCTGCAAAAAAGCCATTAGGAATAAATGGGTATTCAACCCCGCATTACTCGCTGACTATACACTTCGGTAATAAGACCGCTTCTAACATATGGGGAAGCAGCATGGTGGACCGCTCTAGATAAAATTATAAACTGTGATAAACTTAGTAAGGTCCAACGAACTGCCTGTCTGTGCACAAGTGGAGCACTTTGCTCCACACCCTCTACTGCACTAGAAATTCTTTTCCATATGATACCCCTCGATACGGCCGCAATTACAGCTATTCGTCTCTTCACAGTGGATCAACAATGAAATTGGTCACTCTACAATTTTGAATTCATTCAGATCATTTTCAAGCAATATCGACTGCATACCCCAAACACTTTTTAACAAAAACTTTCAAGTTACCATCCCACCCAGAACAGCTTGGGAGGATGAGACCTTCTTGGAAGATAAATCCAATCATTTTTATACTGATGGATCAAACTCCGTCGAGGGGTTTGGTGGAGGCGTGTACTTAGAAAGGTGTCCGTGAAGTTAGCATATCAACTTTTGGAGTTCTCATCGTATGTACCATAGTTCTATAGTTCCTGATATTTTTCCAAAATAGTTCTGTCCGATTTCACCGAAGGATATTAAAAAATGAGATGCTAACTTCCCGTAGTATATCAATTAATGAAATATCAAATGAAAATATTTTTTTTAGATGTAGGAATCATTTCTTAAGAGTTCCTAATACCTAAAAAAAATTGTTCTGTTTTATTCAGACCTAGAAAAAAAATGAAACTAAAAAATAATTGTAATTAAAAAATAAAAAATTCTATGGAAAAATCAACTGAATTTCACAGATATAAAAAATTCCAATATCATCAATGACCTAAATACATAACCCTTATGTATTTACAATATAATACATACAATGATTTTCCGTTTCAAATACTTTTCTAACGTATGTAAATATATAACCATTTTTTTTTAAATTTTTAAATGTAATATTCACAATTTTTGCCAACGACCTTGATATGTTGGCATTTTTTGTACCAGTTTCAACTCATTTATCATTTTTGACAGATAGATCTAATGTATTTACATATAAACCGAAAAGTTTCCGTTTCTAACACCTTTCTAACAAAAGTTATGATTTTTTTAAATTAAAGCGATTTTCCATGAATTTTGGTAGTAGACTTTGATCCGACATGCTTTTTTATTTTTTAATTAGAATTATTTTTTTAGTTTTATTTTTTTCTGGGTCTGAATATAACGGAAACATTTTTTTAGGTATGAGGAACTCTTAAGGAATGCTTCTTACATCTAAAAAATATTTTTATTTGACATTTCAATAATTGATATGCTACGGGAAGTTAGCATCTCAGTTTTTTAAATCCGTTTTTTCGGTGAAATCGAACAGGACTATTTTAGAAAAGTATCAGGAACTATAGAACATTGATATGTAAACTTCACGGACACCTCAGAAGGACTAAGGCCGTTTTTATTTACTCAAAGTTGAACTTAACTTGAGGATTTTTATTTTCAGCTTGTGAATTTGTTTTTAATTCTCTCGAAGTTTACGTTTTCAACTTTTGATTTTCAACTCTAGAGTTGATCAACTATTGATTTCTCAACTCCTGGAAAGAGAGTCGAGCAAACTTGTGATTTTTGTTTGTTTTTATTTTGTATAATATGCGCGCACTCAAGGGGTTTTGAATACATTTAACATGTACACAAAACAGTCCGAGCGTTGGGATAGGATTGTAACTTGGAAGTCCTTATTAATTTTCATAAGGTTCGGTATAATATAAATATACATATAGGAAAAATAACTTTGGGAAACTTGGTGAAAGTTATAAAAAATATATATTGTTTGTTCGTATTTACTCTTTCATTTAAACGATTCACTTTCAAATGTTCTCCATTTGAAGGAAAAGTCGGGTGCAACCCTCTACGTATTTTCATATTTCTGAATTTTTGGAGCCGAATTTTTTGTCAATATATTGTACCATTTTTTGATTAGTGAATAGGTCTGTGAAATATCGCCATCCAAACATTTTTTTTTGGTTTAAATCGAAATAAAGTAATATTACTTTCAATGCAAATATTTCGAGAAATAAACTCGGTAAGTTGAACATGTACGAAACCAAAAGTGTTCAAGCTATAGGGTTGTTCAAGTTACTTAATCAAGATAAAAAATTGTTGGTTTTTTAAATAATAATAATAATTAAATGAAAAATTATATTATAGATAAATAATTTGAAAAGAAATGTCTCATTTAAGACAACTTGGAAAAATTTAAACATACAACTTTTTCAAGTTACAGAGTTTGATATAAAAGTTCTCCGTGGTGAATATGACCAATGGATCCACTATTTTATTAAGAATTTGTTCATAATTTAACACAATTTAAGACAATTTGAACACAAAATAACACAAATTACATCGATATGATTGACAGGTTCAAATTTTAATTTAAAAATTACATTTTTTGGTTTATATTTCTCAAATATCCCAGTGATATTTTTCAAACTGGAAGTTGGCCAACTTTAGTTCTCCAACTGCGAAGTTGAGAAAATAATTAGTGAATAAAAAGAAAATTTCAACTTATATTTCAACTCTCGTTGAAGTCAACTCTTAAGTAAACCAACTTGAGAGTTTGCCTCAAGTTGAAAAATAGTGAAAAAATGGCCCTAAATTTAGGTCTCTCATTCCGTCTTCCTAATCATTGTAGCGTGTTCCAGGCGGAACTTTTGGCGATTAAAGAAGCTTTATCTTCGTTTAAGAAAACGTGATATCAACAACTGATATCCGCATCTTCTGAGACAGCTTAGCTGCGATCAAATCTCTGGACTCTGTTTCTACAAACGCTATAACAGTCCAAAACTGTCAATCATCTTTCGTTGAGATGGTGCAGCAGTTTAACTTTCACCTTTGCAGGGTGTCGGGCCACAGAGACATTCCAAGAAACTGTAAAGCTGATGGACTAGCCAAAAGTGGAACAACAATACCTCTCTTAACAGATAAGACAAATATTGGTATACCTATCGCTAAAGCAAGATGCTATAAAGAACAAAAACCAGAGGTGGTACAACCTCAACACCCTGTGGCGACAAAACAAATCTGGTCAAAGCTGGATCTGAAGCGCTCCAAGCATTTGATATCTTAAAGCAGATTACACAGTAGCTCCGTTATAGGCGTCATAAGCGGACATTATCTAAGGGGCCAGTTATAGCTTTCATTGAAACTCATCATTGAAAATTTTAATTTCTTATTTTGAGACACTTAAAAAGCAAAATCAGTAATTATTTTGGTGTCAATAAAAAGCTCTTGACTCAATTATTATTTCCAGTCAAAAAAATATTTCATTTTGGCCCAATCTTTCACATAAAACGATTTCTAAGATTTCAATGATCAATGATAAGGTAGTTCAATCATTGAAATAAAGAAATTCATTTGATAATTGAGTCATCACCTTTTTATTGGCATCAAAATATTCTCTGATTTTGCTTTCAAAGTGTCTCAAATTAGGAAATTAAATTTTTCAATGATGAGTTTCAATGAAAGCTATAACTGGCCCCTAATAGCTAGAAACGACAGGTGACTATACTCTGTTTAATTTATATTTGCACTACAGAACTTATGGGAAGGCTTTTTCAGAAACCGGTGCCTGCTGCTGCTTGCACGGGACCTTAACTTAAGAATTGAAATAAGAAACAAAATCACTGTGTTACATTTTAATTGTTTGTGTAATCTTCTTAGAGCTCACGTACATCCCACTATGACCTATCTTCTCCCCTGGTGAAAGGAGACTGATCGCAAATTTGCAAACAAACTGTTATTGACATTGTCATCATGTCATGTGTTGTGTTATGTGTAATGTGTTTACTAATAAAAAAAAACACTGAATCAGAGTTACCATTGCCCAGTTGATGGAAATTCATATGGCATATTCTTTGGTTTTGCTATGTAAGTTTCACGATTTAAGCTTTTTTAGAGCTTTTGATAGCAAATATTTCTACTTTAGAGAAAAAAGTGTTGACGCTTGGTGATTTTCTGTTTTCATGTTTTAGGTTTTCCTTTTATGTATGGAAAAACAGTTAAAAATTAAAATGCAGTTATACAAATTGTTGGATATTGTCTTTCAGAGAGGTGTGGAAAAAGATAGATTCAAGTCATCATTGTTTTTGATTATAAAACGTGCGTATATTAATAAATAGTTGTTTACTCTATCGATATTTTTGTGAGATTTGCGGCAATTTTAAATGCTCCCTACTGCAGAGTTGCCGCTGAGAAATTTAAAAAGGTCGCATAAAAAGTGGTCACGAGATAAGAAAGGTCGCATTTTGAAATTTTTTTTAATAGATCAAATCAAACGAAATACGTATAAATAAAGCATGTTTTGGAGTAATTTTAGTTTTATATTAAAAGAATTAACCAAGCAAAAGAAATCAGTTTTCAGTTGATACTTAAAATAAAATACATTTTTATTCAGATAATTATTGAATTACATTTATTTGTATACTTAGTCGGTCTTATCACAGGCCCCGTCGTAATAGATTCGTACTACGAATCTTAAAAATAGTATCATGGCACCGTCATCCTATAAAAAATATGGACATAAATTTGTGGGCTATCGATATCATTTTTCACAAATTCGGAATTCGTTTGGAAATAATAATAATAATAATAATAAGGACGGCAGCTATAATACTTGTTTTTCGTGATTCGTAGTACGAATCTATTACGACGGGACCTGTAATAAAGCCGCGGACCCATTTTCAGGCCTCTCACAACATCTCAAAGACTGTGGACATGTTTGTTCTATCGATGATGTAGAACTCCTACTCTTTTTACGTTACGGACGCGTATTTGACAAGTACGAGATTCTTGAAATAAATAGACACAAAACAAATATTTTAAATAAAGTAATTGTTTTCGTTAAAAAAAACGTAAAAAACATTTAAAAGTTAAATGTTAAAATTCATTATTATATTCTTTTTCTTTTTACTTTTGTCTTCATGTTATGCATACCTACTTGAGTTTTGTACAACTCTAATTTCAAATGTATAACTAGTGCCTTAGGAAGTCCTAACATGACGAAACGCGTCGACCAAATTATTAAAATAAAATTAAAAGTAAAAAACACCCTGGATCAAAAAAATAAAAAAAAACGAAAATAATTATTTCAATGAAAGGTTGGAAAGATAATTTCAACAAAAAGGAGAACTAATCTGTGCTTTATAATTATTTATTATTTTTTTTTCGTCTCGTCTCAAATTATAAAATAGTGCAATATATGTAAATTTCCAATTTGTGCTTAGACAAGACTCAAGATTTTAAAAAAGGGTGAAAATAGCCACTTTTTTTTTGAAAGGCAATGTAAGTACTTCAAATATAAATTGAACAGTGTAGGCGTCTACTCAAACGATTTTTGTAGAAAGCTGCAAAGCTGCTCTGCACTTGTCCTGCTCTATCACAGAGACGTAGATTCTACTTGGGAGAGTTCCAGTGATCTATCAAATTTAGCTATAACTAATCTTACACTCTTCATAAGATGCTCAAAATGATTTAACGAGTAAGGAAAAGCTTTCCTAGACCCATGTGGTATCACAATGGACCATCAATTGGTCTCTCCGCCGACAGCCACTTCTACCTTATAACCTAACCATACTATTTTTTAAATTTGTTTTGTTACCTTTAGAAAAATAAAAATTGTGAAGAATACCCTGTTTCTTAAATCCTTTAAAACATGGTTTTCACTTATATCCACTAATTTTAAAAGAGTCAACCCCATATTTTGTGCAGTACCATCTATTCTTTCGTCTGGAACTGGTCGAAACCAAAGTTCGATGGGCTGCTTTTTCGAAAAAAAAAATGTGATTAAAAGAGGGCTGCCAACACCAGTCAACACTCTACCTTGTCAAACTTTGTTATTTCAACCTTTAAATTGATGGGCATTGATATGAGTGTTGAGTTTATCTGGGGTATATTTGCTGATTAAATGGCATTTGCATATTTAACGTGATGAACCAAGTGATCTGAAGGTCTCTCCGCGTATTTAAAAAAAAAATATATGTTCCTCTTTTAAATAATTTGATCCATAATCTTATTCGATCAATATATCATGCTGGCCGCAATAATAGCTTTCTTGATAAAAATATAAACCACAGACAATCCATTTAGTTCCAATTTTTACAATGTTATTACTGCATAGAGGCGCCAACCACAAATAATTTTATTATAAAATAGTTCCCCTCAAAGCAATAGTCTTACACTAAGAGTAAAAGACCATTTTACCTCCCACCGAACTTCAAGTTCTTCCAACTTAAATTTTAAATAAATTACTGCATGAGTTTGTTTGGTTTCTCCTTTCTTTTGGAAGCTGTCTCGTATTGCCTCTGCGCAATAGAAGGTTTTGATGCCTATAATTTCTATGAATGAAATGGTTGGGTATAATCTTCCTGTTCGCTTCGATGACAGCATCGGCACAGACTATCGATTTTTCAGTCTACAATTTCCGCCGAATTGAATGGTACCACACCAAACGCCCCAGTGTGAAAAGACGTTTTTGGAAGGTTTCATGGATTTCATATCAATTTAAGTATACAAATTCGATTTTATTAGATCTCGTATCATCTACCGCAAAATCATATTAAACCATAGAGCACAATTTGGTAATTATGGATTGGAATTTCGGTGACAGACCGAAGGCTGGCACTGAAACCGCATTGGATGCGTGTGATTATTTCGTTGATGAGGTCATAGAAATTACAAGTTCCTTGGGTAAAATAAAACAAAAATTGCTCAATAATGCAACAGTATGTAATTTGAATAACAATTTATTTTTATATTGTTTGATAAACAGATGCTCGAGAACAAGTGCGGCTAATTAAGCACAAAGAATTACGACAAGCAGTGGTGGATGGAGATGAGAGGACAGTGCGAGTATTGTTGGAAGCCTTAGGAAATGAACGCCAGATAATCGTGAACATGGCCCCGTCTGGAGCAAACACATTGCTGTTTCTGTAAGTAAACAATAGTTGTGTTTAAAGTGTGAAAAAACTAAAAAAAAACGTAATAAGAAAATTAAATCAATTCTGATGACATAAGCATTGTCTTGCATTAAGTGTAGGAATTATGAGGCTTCACAGTTTTGCAAATACATACACAACAAGTTACATTTTTAACAGACAAATATTAGGTAGGTTGCAAAAGAGCCAAGATAAAGTAAGTCATACCAATTGTGTACAATGTACATACATTTTTTTATAATTCAAATTCCACCAATTACCCTGGAATAGTTGTACAAAAAGGTAAGTCTGTCTACTCTTTCAACTCTTGATTCACCGTTATTTTGAAAAAAGCGGTTCAACTTAAACTTTTATATATATATTCTTTAAAAAGTCTTTTTTTCCAAAAATACTTAGCGGTTTGAAATCTTCCCGTAGTTTAGTTCTTTATCGCGAATCAAATCAAACATTTCACTTGAATGTTATTTAGGCGAGTCGCAAACGGTAATGCCTAATATTCTATTCGAGTCTATTCTAGCGAGTCGCAAGGCAGAGATCTTATATTTTTAACTAAAAAGTTATCTTTTTCAAATCAATTTAATTTAGTATCTAAAATCATCCACTTAATTGCAATTTTCCGTAACTTAGTATTCTTTCATTCACCACCACATATATCTCCTTTTTCGGCTATTTCAAGGTGCCTCTTGATGCTTTACTATTTTCGAAATTTAATGATTCCTTTTCTCCTTAGTACTCAATTTCAAAAAGTCCACTAAACGCCTCAAAAGGGATAGTGTATGGTCCATATATTTACAACGTTTTCGAGAAATGAAGTCACAGTAACAGGTTTTCAAATTCGAGAAAACGGAAAATGGAAATCAACATTCGGGTGGTGCAAAGTTCAAAGTTCAAGGCAATACTTCCCTTACCCGATACGTGGCGAACGAATATTAAGATTCAACAGTAAATCCCTACGCATTAATTTTAACCTTCCCTACATCAACGTTTCCAACAATCGAAATAAACTCATAGTGAAAACTATCCGCAATTGCGGATTTAAATGTTGTAAAAATCGAATGAGAAAAATAGGTTTGACCAAAATTTCAGATTTACCATTTCAGATATGCTATCTGTTATTTCATGCAAATATTCTTATTATCTTAAAAATTTAGAGCTTGCCAGTCGGGGTTCGAGAACATCACAAAACGATTATTAGAAGCTGGATCTGATGGACGATCACATGCTGTTACAAAGTATTCTCCACTTTATGTTGCTGTCCACCATGGTCATTATAATGTAGCTAATCTTATGTTGGACACGTTTGCCGACTTAGTTCAGGTACAAGTTCAGTCAAAAATTTGAGTTTATTTATAAAAAAACTCCACATTTTATACAGCAACCAACAATGGAGCGATGGTTACCACTTCATGCAGCTTGTATAAACGGGCACATAAATTTAGTTGAACTTCTTATTAACTACAAATATCCGGACTATTTGTATAGAACATATAGAGATGAAGAAGGCATTTGGGAATGGCGGTTACCATTCGATCCAAATCAACAGGATGTTACCGGACAAACAAGCCTTTATATTGCCAGTATCTTGGGAAATAAATCTCTTGTGAATATGATGCTTAACTGGAAAGTTAAATGTAAAAAGACTATTAACGACAGCCCACAGAGCACGCCCATAACACCAACTCGTAAAAGGATCTCTTTTGGCATTCAAGCTATTATGTCAAAACTAAATATTTCGGCAGAAGGAGATAACCTTGTCAAGGTTATAAAATATTTTATAATTTTTTTATTTCTATTATTTTAATTATTTTTATATAGGAGGATACCGAATGTGAAAAATGTCCGATAAATGTAAACCTTCTTTGTGGTGCTACTCGAGAAACTGCTCTATTAGCAGCAGTGCGTGGAGGGTCTTTAGATGTAGTGACATCACTTTTACAACATGGTGCTAATCCAAACATAGTTGCCAAGCCAGTAGAAGATCAAAATGACCCAAAGTAAAATAATGTTGATGCCTCTAAAACTTTGTTTGAATTTCTCTAAATTTCAGATGCAGTGAGGAAATCTATGGACTCAGCAACGTTCCGATTGCAGAAGCATGCAAACAAAGATCGCTCGCTATGGTAGAGCTGTTGCTAAGGTAAATCCAATTTTACTGAGGAATCCTTGCTCTTGTTTTTAATTGCATAACTTGGCAGATATGGTGCTCGTGATGATCTTGGTTCAGCTCTTAATGTTGCCGTTAGCAGTGGCGATGAGGCTATCTTAAATCGTCTTTTAGCTAAACGTGTCCATCCGGATTCAGATTATAAGATCAATAAAAAAGGTTTACCTACACCAGTAGAAGTGAATGTTTTCACACCATCAGCAACAAATATGACTTATAGCACGATGTTTCCGAATGTCCCAACGATTATCGATTGGCACAATAATAACAACGTCCAGTTGCCGTTGATAAGGTTAATATATACTACATAATATGAGGTTAACTTTTGTTTGAACTTTACTTTATTATATATCTATGCAGAGTCAGTTGGATGGTTAACGGAGTACTACAGCTCAATCCTAAATTACAAGGACATCCAAAAATCAATGAAGTTTCTTTGACTGCAATCACTAGAATTGATTTCTCGCACAATAATTTAACGAGCTTGCCCTTTGAAATATTCTCATTGGTTAGCTTGAAGTAAGTAAAAGAATTATTTTAAAAATAACTTTTAGAGGCGGAGTCGGTAAACTAATTTTTTTTATTTTGTTGATGATAGTTGTCTCTATCACATCCAAAAGGAAATATAGGAAACAAATTGTCTCTATTACATCCAAAAGGAAATATAGGAAACAATTGTCAAAATGAAAACCGTTTAATAGGGCGATCTCTTCAGTGTTTGATATCTTTAAACAGATTTTACATTATACCTATTTGTAGAATATGTCATAATCGGACTCTGGTTGATAGACAAGCACGCAATGCGGCTTGGCGTATATTCCATCGATTTTTGTTGATGTTGTCATGAACATAAATGGCCAGAACAAGGATACCATCTTGTCCATTGGATACGAATTGTAAGGTCTTGAAACCAAATTTATTGATAAATGACGTAAACTTTTTCAAGCCGTACAGACTTTTGGATAACTTTCAAACTCATCCACTTCCATCTTCGTATCCTTTGGGCTGGCTCATGTAAACATCTGCTTCCAAATCACCATTTAGAAAAGCTGTTTTCACGTCGAATTGCTTTAGTTTCATACCTTTCGATGCTGCCAAAGCCAATATAGCTCTTATCGATGTGAACTTAACAACAGGACTAAACGTTTCTTGGAAGTCAATTCCATATTCTTGCGTAAAACCACACACCACCAATCGGGCTTTGTATCTTTCAATGCTTCCATTTGGATTCTTCTTGATTTTATAAATCCATCGATAATCAATTACCTTTTTGTCAACTGATGGCTTTATTAAAATCCATGTTTAATCCATTTTTAATGAGCGAATCGTGTTCTTCATCCATAGCTTTCTTCCATTGTTCATGGTCATCTGATTTGACTTCATCTTCATATGTTTAAGGTTGTTTACTGATAGCCAAAACCGCAGTATGAACTTCTGACTCGAAATATGATAAACCCCTTGGGTCGAATGCACTTCGATCTCGTTGACGACGCTTGACAATGTTATTTTTATCGAGATCACACAAAGCGCTTTGCGTTTCATGCTGTTCAGGTGTTACTATTTCTTCATCTAGTTCAAACTCACAGGAATTTTCATCAGGCAATGGGTCTTCATTGTTAAGAGATATGATGTTATTTTCATTAGGCAAAGGGTCTTCAGCGTTAAGAGATATCGTGGTATTCTCCAGCAAAAATATGACATCTCGAGCAATTTCAATATCCCTTCGCTTGAGTGTCATACAGTTGTCGTTTTTGTTTCGCAATATGCACGAACAGCTCTGTTCCAAAAATGTACATGAACCGATGTGTTTACTGCTTCAGCCCAAAATCGTTTGTGCATCTGTTTTGAATGGAGTATGGTCCTTGCTGATTCTATGATCGTTCGCATATCCCTCTCTGCACTTCCGTTTTGTTCAGGTGTGAACTGCACTGTACGATGGTGTTGGATACCCATCTCATTAAAGAAACTTTTTTAATTTCTATTCACAAATTCAGTGCCGTTGTCTGATCTGAAAATGTCCATGTTCTTTCTGCATCATTCGTATAAATTTCTTGATATTGTTTGCTACCTCCGATTTTTGTCTCATAAAATAAACAAAACAAAAATGTGAGTAATCATCTTTCAATAACAAAAAATATCTGGAGTTTCCAATCGAATTTTCTTGAAACGGCTCGTGTACCTCTGAATGAATTATTTCTCCACACGTCTTCGATTTTTCTTCACGGCTTTTGAATGGACCTCTATGATGCTTGACACGCACGCTTCACACGTAAAGTATTCATCTAGGTAATCGATGTTTCGGTGCTTTAAGAACTTCTTTATATAAGCTATGTGTTGATGACCTAATCTTTCGTGCCATGAACGAAGTGATGTCTTCTTAAAAGCTACATTTACTATGGACTCTTGGACTTGTGATGACTCTTCGACTTTGAATAACATCTAGAATAACTTTTCTCTGCGAACTCCCACTGCGATGATGCTTCCATTCTTTAGTAATTCGCAACGCTTGTTATTCGACTGCATTCGATAGTCTAGTTCCATCACTTTCCCCGAAGAAAATAAACTTAGTTGAATTTCAGGAACAAATAAAACATTAATCATGCGTTTTCGAATCCATTCATTGCCGTTAAACGCATGAATGTTAATGTCGCCAGTACCTTAGGCTAGTATTTTCTTGCGGTTTCCAATAGTGAGATATGTTGTAGTTTCGATGAAATTTACAAACCGTTCACGTCTATGGCTCATTTTGTCGCTTGCACCTGAATCTAATATCAAAGTATCTTTATCTCCATTAGATATTGATCCGTGACACATGAAAGCGCCAATCGACGAAGTATCATCTTGCTTCTTGTGTAAGAAGACAATAATATTATAATGAAAGAACAATCTGGCTTTTGCAGAAAACATTGTGTGAATCTGCATTAAACTTTGTGGTTGCTGACTGGAAAAAAAAGATCCATGGAAAAAAGAAAATAGCTTGATCCTTGATCTTAAACGTGCATTTGAAACCGTTGACAGAAAAATATTATTAAAAAAATTGTACAATTATGGGGTAAGAGAAATGGAATATCAATGGTTTAAATCATATTTAGAAAACAGAAAACAAATGGTAAAATTTAATAGTGAAATGTCAAATTGTATTTCTGTTGAGTTATATATATGTATTGTATATATATTAATGATTTAAAAAAAATAATACGAAATTCCCAAATAGTTTTTTTTTGCTGATGATGGTCTTTTATATGTCACTGATGTTGATGTGCGGTAGAAAAGTTAAAAGAAGACATAAATAATGTAAAAATTTACTTGAATATGAATAAATTGAAACTAAATATTGAAAAAACAAAAATAATGTTATTACCGGCAAATAGAGGAATAAATTGTATTGACGAATTTGAATGTGTTCAAGAAATTAAATACTTGGGAATTACAATAGACAATAATTTAAACTTTAAAAAACATTTTGAAAATATTTGTAAATATAGCCCAAAAAATCGGTTTCTTTCGTAGAATTAGAAAGAAATTATGTATTCTAATGGCAATTGAAATATATGGTACCATAATAAAAATACATTTTGAGTATTGTCCAACGATACTATTATTGGGGTCTACTTTTATGATCCAAAAACTTCAAATATTACAAAATAAAGCTATGTGGTCAATTTTACATTGCAATAGATATATAACACCAATATCTTATATGTTAAAATGGTTAAGTATTAAACAAACAATAATATTTTGCACATTATTGTTTATATACAAAATTGAAAACAGTTCAAAGCCAAATTATCTTCAAAGAAGCCATTCAGCCACATTATTTAAGAAATAAAAACAATTTTAATCTACAATTTTTCTCAAATAATAGAACACAAAATATGTTGTTTTATAAAGGAATACAAATTTTTAATAGTCTGCCAAATGATGTTAAAATCGAAAATAATGTATTGAATTTTTGAACAACAACAACAACTTAAAGGTGCTACCGCTAATTGTATACGAATTAATTTATAATTCGTTTTAATTAATTATTTAGCTATTTCAAGGGGTACCAAGCCCTATCATCAGTCTCCTTATTAGTGGTGCTGAGCTTTTAATCCAATTTTATTATGAAAAACTTTCTACATACATGTTTGTTTATCAAATGCGTTTGGAGCATCAGCATTTTTCTAAGCGCCTTCAAGAATGCTGTCTGGTTCCGCCTCCATTTTTCTCCATACCTTATTTCGATAGACTACAAGTACGTATCAAAGGGGGAGAGGTTGGAAGATCGGTAACAGACTAGACTATTAAGTTATTATTATTATTTATTGTATTATTCATACTAGAATGTCAGTTTATTAGACTTGACCACTCTTTATTCCCTCAATTTCATTGAATTTTTGAACAACAACAACAACTTAAAGGTGTTACCACCAATTGTATACAAATTAATTTAAAATAATAAGGTATGGAGAAAATTGGAGGCGAAACAAGACAGCATACTTGAAGGCGCTTAGAAAAATGCTGTTGCTCCAAATGCATTTGATAAACAAAAAAACAACACATCTCGACCTGTGACGTCAGTTGTCTTAAGCGGTGGAATGCGTAGTGCATACGACTTCTAAGACTGAGCTTTCTTGCTCATATGTGCTCTTGAGCGTTGTCCACATATCATTAGCAGTTCCACAATTCATAATCTGAAGTAGTGGTTGCTTCATACACTAAGTCGAAATTGTTCGACGTGCTTATTGCAGCCGCATAAGTTAGAGTTCCCTTGAATGGCTTCTCAATGATCCCATCGACAACATCGAATAATTCATTGGCTTCCAAAATTTGACGCATTTGAAATTTCCATGTTAGATAATTACTACCACACTCGAGTTTTTCAATGCTTATCCTGTCGATTTCCATTTTCTTCCAGAACTTTCCTTTCTCTCAATAAACTTGAAATTAGAATTGGATAGTACAAATTCTTTTATGTATTTTCTTGTACCTTAGATGTATTTTCGTGAACTGGGCCCATAACCTTTTGTTCTAAATTCTTCCAGCTAATAATATTTTAAATAAACCAACCAAAAGACCAGCTTAATATTTTATAAGGAAGTCTTTATTGTTCAAAGTTTTAAAGAGAAGTGATTAATAAATAAAATAAAATAAAATAAAATAAAAAATAAATAAAATAAAAATAAAAATAAAAGTTATTTCTATAACTTGGACTAAATATAAATATTTTAACAAAAATGCGTGATGTTGTTGATTTTTAAAACTAATTTAAGATACATTTTATGTTTTAATTACTGAGCACATAACTTCTTTTTTCTTGTGTTTAATATCAACAACATAATTTAAAGCCCTCTGGTGTTTTTTGAAAACCGAAAACCCAGGTTTTTTCACAATTCTTGGAGTTGTGCAGAAAACCTGGGTCAACTCTGGGTAAAGTTCAACGAACGAAACTATTGTTCCATTGGTCCATGGGGCCTATTGGTCCATTGTGATCCCCTGAGATAACACCTAAACTAGTGATTGACATAGACTGGTTCATTTACGAACCAACCCGTGCTTTCAATATATTTCCTCATGTTTGCCATTGAGACCTGCGCTAGAACTTCCAGTTCTCCAACAAACCTGTTTCCAAGGTAACGGTGGCGATTTGTTTGCAGGTTTGTGCAGTCGCAGAGCAGATGCTTAATGGTTTCTATTTCCTCAACATCCTGACAGCTTCTACTGAAATCGGGTGCGTATACACTCAATCTAGTGGCCATTACGCCAATAGCACAATGCTCCGTTAGTACACCTAACAGGGTTCTAATATTCTTTTTACTCAGCGATCAAATATACTAAGTTTCTTTTTCATTAATTCTAGGCAAAAAAAATCTAGAGATTACGTCTCTATTTGACATTGGTCCTTTCCTCAGAGATTGACTTGGTTAAAGTTGCAAATATTGTTCAATTTGTCTCGAAATTTTGCTACTGCCTTGGATCTTGTAGTCTCACTGGCTATTGCTTTGATAGCAGCTTGACTGTCCACGAAGAATGTGATTTCTGGCAAGCTCAGTTTTTCCCTGTGAACGATTTCGGCCCCTGTTCCTTCTTCCATTTTTGACCCATCAGTGTAGAGAGGGATACCCTGATCACCGAGTAGTGAGTTGGGTTCCCATCCATGCCTTTCGGGTATTAGAACAGAGAATCTTTGCAAGATGGACCATGACCGTAGGTTCTGTGCTTCCAAGAGTCGATTTCATTAAGTCGAAATGCACTTTTGGCCGCTGTACCCCTTATGTATTCGTCCAGGACTGGAAGGTTGAGAATGATCTCCAGGCGTAGACTTCCGTGCCCCCGTTATTCCTATACAGGCTAGTCTCTGTACCTTGTTTAGGTTTTTGACATAGCTATCCTTCTCTATGGCCTTCCACCATACAATCGAACCGTAGGTGAGTATGGGACGAACGACCGCCGTGTACATCCATTGGGTGACTTCTGGTCGCATTCCCCACCGTGTACATAAGGTTTTTTTGTATGTATAGAAAGCACAAATTGCTTTCTTCATTCTTTCCTCCGTATTCTGCTTCCAGGTTAGCTTGGAATCAAGGATTACGCCAAAATATTTAGCAGCTTTGGAAAGTTGCAGAGGAATTTCATTTAGCTTGGGAGGGGTAAAATCCTCTAATATCTTTTCATCGCTCGGTCTTTACAGGGTTAATCCCGAGACCGTTTTGTGCTGCCCAAATCGATGGTTCCTTAAGCGGAGATTCCATAATATCTTTGATGGTGGTAAGATATTTACCTGATAGCAAGATTGCTATGTCGTTGGCATAGGCCACGGATTTAATGCCCTTATTTCTAAATTTTGTAAGAATTTTGTCAACAACGAGGACCCAGAGGAGAGGTGAGATTACTCCTCCCTGTTGTGTGCCGCTTGTGACTGTTTTCTCGACAATAGTGTCTCCAAGTTGTGAGTTTAAGATTCTACCATTAATCTGTCATTATATTGACAATGAATTTCTGGGAAATAAATTATGATAAAATTTCTTAAAAAAGATCTTTAAGACTTCACAAGCCTTAATGGCTAATTTAATGCTTTGATAACAAACTGTGTACAAACAAATTTGCAGTTTTGTTTCGAACTAATTTGGTATAAATATCAATTTCAGTATTTAACCTGGGGGTCGATTTCTGATCAGTGAAGCTGTGAAGTGATACATTTTTCACAATTTCACATCAATTAACCAGTTCAGGTTTCTCAGATCTCAGAGATCTGAACGTAATTCCTCAGTGAGATTCCTCACTTTTGCTGTCAAAAAGCTGAGAATGAAATTTTTTGGATTCGTTTGCTCAATTATTTTTTGTCGCAGTTGATCAATTTATAAAAACGAGATGGAGAGTGTATAAATTCGATTCTGGTTGGATGTAAAAAAGTGAAATTAAATATCAAAATGTCGTTATTATTTTTTTTTAATTTTGATATTTCATTTCATTTTTTTACATACATCCAAGATATATTTATCACTTCACAGAGTTACAGATCAGAAATCAATCACCGGTAAATAAAAATTTGAATAAAAAGCAAGGTACAGCTAGTCTTAAACTCTTCTTTATAAAAAGTTAAACTAGCATTGAGATTTTCAAAATCAGCACTTTAAATATTATTTTATTCATAAAAGCACGAACAAATCTAGTAACTTTTATTTAGGTACTTCAATGTAGCTCAGAACAAGCTTACAACGCTACCTCAGCCTTCAGATGGAGAAAAGACTTATTCTTGTCCAGTGCTCGAGGAATTATTCTTGCAAGATAATCGACTTGCGACCATTCCAGCAGAAATTTTTCACCTGCCTTCACTGACTATTTTAGATATATCAAATAATAAACTACAAGAGCTCCCTTTTGATATGTGGAAAGCACCTAAACTTCGTGAACTCAGTATTGCGTTCAACCTTCTTAAGGATCTACCCATACCTCCTATGCAGGTAAAAAGATATTTATATATTTATTTATTGTAGAGAAATATATAAATTAATTTATAACATTTCTTAATGTAAGGCAATGAGCTGGAAGACATATAATACCGTCTTTTAAAAATATTTCATAGCATTTTTATCTTCTTTAATTAATAATAAAACATTTCTAACAGCCCTCGGCATCGCAATTTAGTCTGGATAAAATCGATTGTGAACCATTCTCGCACCTTGAATCATCTGATACGCATAAAAACAATCCGCGTACTCTGACTTTCCAACAGCTGATTCATAGGAACGCATGGTCAGGTTCGTTGGAAATAACTGACAACGATCTTAAATGGAACGAATCTAAAAAAGAAGAAGGAGTTTCTCAATTAAATAACCTAAACATTGCCAACAACTTATTTACAAGTATACCAGCGGCTTTGCCATGTTTAGCAATGAATCTGACTCGATTGAATATGTCATACAATAGTTTAAGGTAAAAATAAAAATTTTAATCGTTAATTACGCACAGTATTGAACAAAAACAAAAATTTTAGATCGATGGGACATGTTACTAGCTATCCATCGACTTTAAAACAGTTGGATCTTAGTCACAATGAAATATCTTGTTGGCCAAGTCTTCCAAGGATAACAGATAGTGATCCACATTTACTGTGTTATAGCTATGTTGAGAAAGCACAAAGTGAATCATGTTCTTTTGAAATAGAACAAAGTCCATTTTCGAAACCAGGAGCTGGCAATAAACCTTCTTCATTCCGCAGTACGGTGCTTAAAAGTGTCTGTCGTCATCGAAGACATCTTAGGTAAGCTATTCAAATTTCGGATAGTTTTCATATTTTTATTTTGAGTTTTATTTTTAGATTGGAATCACTTCGGACTTTAATATTGGCTGATAATCTTTTGACTCGTATTCAATTGTCAACCGATGATGTAGCAACATTGTTCAATGAGTCTGACGACTCGGATTGGAGTGTGGTAGGAGTGACAAAATCGAAACTCATATTTCCTAACCTATCCATGCTTGATATAAGTAATAATTGTCTTAAGGTAATTAAAATAGTATTTTACATAATTTCATGCCAAGTTGCTTCCCCTCATTTTTTGGATAATTTAAGGTTTTTACATTATGTGATGTGTTTAAAGCTGAAAATTTATTTGAAAGCATTTTTAATGTTCCGAAATCATATAACAATTACCTATTTCAAACAGTTACCAAATAAATTTCAACTGCAGCATCGTTTTTCAGTTTACTGTTTTATATTTTCTATCTTAGAAAATTCATAGACAAATGTTATGTATGAAAAGACTATGAAAACATATCCGTCTCTGAAATTAAATCAGAAAGTGTTACGGAGATATATACATTTTAAAGAAACCCTGACGAGTCTTGTAATCATTTCACATTCCGGACTTTTTACGATGCGTGCATTGGTAGGTAATCTTTATGTTTTACCGGTCAATCCTAGGATTCCGACTAATCCGGGTGTTTCCAGGTACGAAATTCAATATTAGTTACTTGTAGTCAACTTATAAAGGGCTGGGTTTCCAATGGATCGTTTGACTTTAAAAAGCCATAGTTTGACCAACTGCAATAAGGGCGCAATTTAGCACTTTTTCAAAAATATAAAATTTTATTTATGATAAATTATCATTGTCATTATTATTATAATTATCATTCGTGTCTATTTTTTCGTTCGTTTCGCAAGTTGTCTCACAATAAAAAAAAAAAACAAGTTTCCGTGAGTTTACATTGAGAAACAGATGCAACTCTTCAACAAAAATTGTCAGTACAGGGAGTTTGCCTCTCAGTCTGATTGCATTGGTTTACATAAAAAACTCTAATTTTGAAGAGAAAGATTAGTTCTTTCACGAGTCGTTGCAAATTTTGTCTATTTGTCTCAAAAATAGTAAATAGCGTTTTTTTCTATTTCAAAGAGGAGTATTTCGAAAGCCTGACTTGTTTATTTCGAGTTCAGCATATTAAAATCTTCGGAAAAGTTTGAGCTGGAATCTTTTACTTTGTTGTACAGCGTAATTGAATAGACCGAAAAATTGTACTTTAAACAGCGACAGCGAAGTGCTCGAAGTTAATAATGCTTTCTACGAATTTATCTCAATTTCCCTAACATTCTTTTACAAACAAATTTTGTTTGCAGGAAATCCCAACATCGCTGCATGAATTAAGTAGCCTTAGTGTGCTGAATATTAGTGGGAATGTCGATATTACCGATCTTCCACCCCATCTTGGACTTTTATCAAGACTCTGGAACTTAAATACAAGGGGTTGTCTTCTTCAAGATCCTCTGAAGTCCATGATCGAGAGTAAGAAATATAAGACAATGGACATAGTTGGGTATTTGAAATCAATATACGAAGATGCACAACCATACGCCCGCATGAAACTTATGGTGGTGGGAGTTCAGGGTATTGGTAAAACAACTTTACTCGATATCTTAACTCAAGGTGGATCCCAAAAAAGTAGAGCGTCAGAAAATCATTGGGCCAGGCGCATGGGTCATACCAAGAATCTCTCGAAGACTAACCGTGGGGTAAATATTTCAACCGTGGGTGTAGATATTGGTACATGGATTTGTGAGAAGCGTAAAAAGGGATTAGGTTCACGTGGACCAGTTGTATTTCGAACCTGGGATTTTGGTGGACAGAAAGAGTAAGTTTTTCTTTGAAGATTTTTGTGGACACGTATAATTAAACTACTTGAACATGTTTATAGGTATTATGCAACCCATCAGTATTTCTTATCAAAAAGAAGCCTGTACTTGGTTCTATGGAAAATAACTGACGGGCATAAAGGCTTGGCGGAAATTCTGCAATGGCTGGGAAATATTCAGGTATCCAAAAATAATTGCTTACCCCTGAGAACTTTATAAGCTGATTTGTTATTTGTTTGTTCAAGGCAAGAGCACCCAACTCACCAGTCATCATAGTTGGAACCTATTTTGATGTAGTAGGTGAAAGTTTTTCACCAAAAAAAGCAGAGGAACTTCAACAAATTATTCGAGAGAAATTCATCGCAATACCAGATGCTGAGAAGATTGGACTCCCTCGTGTAATTGATTCTATTGAAATCAGTTGTAAGACACTCCATAACATTCGACTGCTCTCAAACATCATTTACGATACAGCATTTATGTTGCGTTCTCCTGGCTCCAAAGAACCTCTACTCTTGCAAAAAATTCCAGCCAGCTATATTGCATTGGAGGATATTGTAAATTTGATATCTTGTAATCTAAAAACTGTTGGAATGGATCCGGTGTTGGATGCAGAGCGTTATAAGAAGATAGTAACCGAAGAGATGAGAATACATAACTATAAAAGTTTTAGGTAAAAAGAAGGGATATTTGTGATTTAGAAGTTTTATTTAGCTTGGATGTACTGTTTTTACTTTCTTCTAATTAAGAGATGTCGCGGAATTGAATCAAGCAACTATGTTCCTCCACGATAACGGTGTTGTTTTACATTATGACGATGCGACACTACGCGATTTTTATTTTCTTGATCCCCAATGGTTATGTGATATGTTGGCGCATGTTGTGACGGTACGGGAGATAAATCCTTTTGCAAGAACTGGAGTAATGAAATTAGAGGATCTGCAATTGCTATTTAGAAATACGAATTCATCTGCTAATAATAATAGAAGGTAACTTTATAAATAATTAGAAATATAAAAATAAATGCACGGCGTTAAGCAAAAAATCGGAATTTGATAAACCGATTTTCGACTACTGCCCACAAGTGTTGATTTCTTTAAAAAAGAAGCTTTAGTCAAACATACCGTTAGCAAATTTGGAATAGAGTATTTTTATGTGATTAATTTTACTTTCTATATAATATATAATTTTGAAGTTCGGTACTTCTAAGTACATAGTTCTAATAATATTGCATATTAAATTAAAAAAAAACTTTTCTTTACATATTCTGGTTACCAATATAAAAAAATTATTTAAAAATTACCAAAAATCGTCAATAATGTACATAGGAGCAGACGATTCTATTATTTAAGTAAGTTTGACGAAAATGCAAACAATTCAATTATGTGCTTTCAGTTACATTGTAAATTTGCTGAATAAATTCGAAGTTGCTCTGACCTGGGATTCAAGAACACTCCTTATACCATCGCTTTTACCATTAAATGAAGATGTAAATCCAAATGCAGGAACAACAGTTAAAGTACAGTATTGATATTTGATAAGAAACTCGACCTACATATATCTAAATTAACTTAACATTTCTACAGATCTCTCAACGAAGTCGCGGTCGAAACATCAATCTCGGTTGCTCAGTCTCTAATGACATCAACCTTAACAATTTATTTTATGAATCGTTCCCTAGAGATAATGAATGTGGCATTCGTAGGATACTTCTAATGACTTATTTTCCATCAGGATTTTGGTCAAGACTATTAACACGACTCCTTGCCGATGAGCAGATCATTGAAGCAATTAAAATTTCTTACAATGCTGTTAATGAGGTTTTTTATTCTCTCTCTACCTTTAGTTTTTTATACAAAAATATTCTTTTTTATTCTAGAATTCTATTGAATTCGATTTGAAAACCTGCTTGGAACAGGAAACTCAATGGAACCTATGGCAAACGGGCGTGTCACTTTATTTCGGATGTATCTTGCTTATGAAAATCTGGGAAGTTCCTTTTGCAAATAACTCAATTCTTCGAAGTACTAACAATCGTTTTAAACTAAAATTGGATGGGATATGGAACGATGTTGATCTGGCTACGTCGAGCATATTAGAAATATATTTTCCATTGTTGAGTGTCAACATTAGCCAGGAACTCGATGATAACGCTAAGCAAATGGTTGCTTCTGTTGAGCCTAATTTGCCAGTAATTTCCAAGCTTTTGGCGCTTTCTGTAGATCACATTGATCTGCTACTAGAAGACTGGTATCCGTCGCTAGGTACGCGATTTGTTCACACGTCTGAGGGAAGATTCTTAATAACTCGTTTGGTGCTTTGTCCAAAATGTTTACGAAAAATTAGTGATAATTGCATATTATTGGATGCAAATCAAGACAATGTTGTTAGATCCCGGAACGGTGGAGGATTGCGTAGAAGAAGCCCTGCTCCTGGTGTTCTCGATCCAGATTACTTTAGCTCACGAAGAGAGAGAAGATCAGAAGTAAAAAGAAATAATTGTTTTTGTTCAATTGATTTGTTGTGAATTTACAATGATTACAAATTTAAGGACTCGCTGTGTTTATCTGATGCCGATTCTGGTGTTGGGCCGGATTCAGCTGGATCGTCAAGGAACACATCTGTTGATGGACATCCTCTTTATAATGTACCAGACATTTCAAATGTTTGTTATACCTGGATGATCGAGGAGTGTATACTCTCGGTGTATAATCAGACGAAGATATCCTGTCCGGTGCATTTGGAAGTAAACATGATCAAAATAGCTCCAGATGTGGTATTTGCTGATATACCTGAAAAGTATACAATAAACCCCGAAAGTATAGTGAAAGGTTCACTGCTTGGGCGTGGTGCTTTTGGATTTGTATTCAAGGCAACGTGCAAAGTTAAAGGTTCCCGATCGTTTAGATCTGTCGCTATGAAAATGTTGCAACCAGTTCCACCTGGTCCCAGAGCTAAAGACGTAAGCCGAGATAAAATTTGAACAAGAGTTAGTATTAATTATTCATTTTTATAGAGTGCACTTATGGCGTACAAAATAGCACTTGGGAAATGGGATCGTGATCCTTTGCAGCATTCTTGCAAGGCCTACTGCACAGCAAGGCAGGAGTTAGCCGTTCTTCTTACACTAAAGCATCCAAATATAGTTCCTCTGGTGGGAATTTGCATAAAACCTTTGGCCTTAGTTCTTGATCTCGCTCCAATGGTAAACAAGTCAAATTTCGAAATAAATACAGTTTTTACATCAATTAACTATATATAAAATTTAAAGGGAGGATTAGATTTAATTCTACGACAATATCGTCGAAGTGGGGCACACATTGGGCCACATACATTCCAAATTCTAGTCTTACAGGCTGCACGAGCAATTGAGTATCTTCATCGCAGAAGGATCATATATCGTGATTTAAAATCAGAAAATGTTCTGGTCTGGGATTTTCCCCTTCCCCATAGGTGAGACTTAAGTTATAGTCCTCTTCGTTTTATAATTAACAGAACAAAAACTTAATAATTCACAGTGAGGATAGTCCAAAAAATTGTATTCATATAAAAATAGCTGATTATGGTATCAGTAGAATGACAGCACCAAGTGGCTCTAAAGGATTTGGAGGCACGGAAGGCTTCATGGCCCCTGAGATAATTCGTTACAACGGAGAAGAAGAATACACCGAAAAGGTTGGCATTCCAATTGAATTTTCATTAATGATTTGCAATATTTTGTATGATGATCTTTTATGGTGTTAATTTTGTATGTAGTTTTATTCTTTACAATTTAAAAAGTGTTTTGGAAGTTTCAATTATCTTGCTTATTAGTAAGTTAGTTTAAAATCAAGCAATCAATGAAAAAAAACAAAAAATCATTATTTAAATTTAAATGGACTAAAAGGTATACAAGACTTTTTCGTACATTTAATACTAAAATGAAAATTATTGATGCCATTACTGTAAAGAAGGTGATTAATTTCAGTTTTAACATACACGACGAAAAATGGTTATAAAAAATGTACGTACTGTTTTTAAAAAATAAAATAAATATTTGCATAATAAAATATAGCGTGTGCAAAGAGAAATATATTTTAGCAGCGATTACACTAGTCGTAGTAGCACGTGGCGTAATGGTGCGTAGGACTGTTACGCCGAAGGTCTTGGGTTCAATTCCCAGTCTATGGCACCTTAAAAAAACAGAAATTTTTCACAGACTACTGGCTGACCCTTGGGAGGAATTAACAAATCCTCCAAGAGTATCTCTTGTCATGAAAAAGTGCTTCTCAACTTTGCCGTTAGGATTCGGCAGAAAATTGTAGGTCCCCTCCATTCCTTCCAATGACACACACTTAGGAATGTTTGAGAGTTGTGGTTCTACACGAGCTGTCGGGCCACCCAATTTATTTTTTTTATTTACGATTACCTAGTCAGCACTATTTTAGTTGCCTAAGAAGGGTTTAAACTTTTCCAAAGCAAAATTCAATGTATCAATTATGAGAATTATTATCAGATTTCCTCAACAAAATTTTGCAGACTAGTGTTATCTATTGTTGTGTTCCAAAGGACCTATAAAAGCGCCCAGATTCAAAAAGAAGTCTTCTGAAACCATTCTACAGGCGCAAAAAACAGAACACCGCTTTTTGATTTAAAGTCAGAATTTACTCAAGAAAGCACTAATAAATTTAGACTGAAACGTCAAAACAAACTGCATTGTAACTTATTCCCGTTTGTGAAACTAAACTTAAATATTATGTACGTTTGGCATATGAGTTGACACTTTTCACGGAGGAAAAGTAAACCATAAACGTTGAACGTACATAAATACACTCATAGGCACATTTAAAGAAACCGTCAAGTTTAGACAACATTGGGTGTAAGTAATGTTGAAAGCAAATTTTGAGAAAAAAAAAAAATCTGGACTGCGTGATGGCCATGGCAAAACTGGAATAATCCCGACCTCATTTAGGTAATTAGTTCAGAAGTTACGGTATGGCAGCGTGCGTTGTCATGCATTAATCGAAAGTTGTCACCAGTAAATGGTTGCGAAAGGCATCACATGGTCTTGCAAAACGACGTTGTCTATACCCAGCATCAGTTAAAGCCACTGCTCTAGCTACAACAGGTACATCGAGTGGCATTTTTCTAGAGTCACAAATAATAAATTAACAGTATAAACTTAAATTTACCGATATTTACTTTGGTACAAAAGAACAAGAAATGTAGTAAAGTTTAAGTAACTGAAACAATGGGTACGTTCAATGCATTTCGTTTTACATCTGAATTTTCAGAATTCTGAATTTTTAGAGCTTCTGATTGGCCAGCTGTCATAAACAGTTAGATTACTTTTAGTGACTTTTATTTACGTTTATAAATACAAAATATAAAAATATCAGCTAATTATATTTTATCGCTAAATAGCAAGCTGAACTTCATTGTTCTGCAACTTCTTTTTTCACGTTTGTTATAAGTTTTGTTTAATGTGGTTCTTTATCATATATTATGGAAAGGATTTAACTAAAAATGTAAGAAATATTGATTTTTGCCTTGTGTGAGGTGTTTTTCAGATAAACATGTTCATGTCGATTATGGAATCCGCAATACTGGATCCGCTGTGCAATTCTCTCCTTTCTCTTTACACATTTATCGTGAAAAGAAAAGAGAATTTTGTACTGAGAATCCCTGCAGATGTAGAATTGCGTATTCCATAATCAAGACAAATATTATAAGAATGTACAGTTTTGAAGTAAAAACCCAATTTTGACATCGTAAGAAATAACTAGTTTCTTACTCAATTTTGCGTTCAATGAATGTAGTTGACTACATATGTAGTCCCTAGTGTCTGCTGAACGTACCCATTCCCATCAGAAAATTCAGATGAAAGTTGTTTGTGGTGGGGGAAGTGCGAAATCAGCTGAAGAACTGCACATAAAAGTTGAACTTTATAATTTTCGTCTTGTCGGTGGTTGATTTTTTTAGTTTTTGTCATGAAAATTTAATACTTATTTAAATGACGAACTTTTTGTTTATTGTTTAGTGAATTTTTAAATCAACAATTTTTTATATTGATGTTTGGAAAGTTTTTCTATGTTTTTGTAAGTCATACATATCAATAAAATTAATAAAACCTGTTGCTGATTTAGTTACATACATATATTTTCATCCTCACAACTACTCACGTTCAATGTTTATTTTACGAATGTAATCAAAGTTCTATTTTATTTCGCTTCAATAATCCTTTAGGTAAATGCAGGAATGTGACAATGACTTTCGACTGAAGTTTCAGATTTTTTTTGCGTTCAACGACATAAATTCAGAAATCTGAAAATTTAGATGTAAGGCGATTTTTATTGAACCCACCCAATATTAAAAAACGCTTCGATGACACAAAAAACAAATCAGCAGATAAATCATAATGAACTTAAAGAGTCAGGGTGACCAAAAATGTAGGTGTGAGTGTATTTATGTTCCATATCAGCAAAAGGCTCATAATGTTTTTTATTGTTCATTCTAATTTAACCATAGTATTTAATACATTTTAATAAATAAATAACAACAAATTTAAAGAAAAATTATTATTTGTTTTAGTTGAGCTACTGTATGCAAGCAAATTTTCTTACTACAGTTTATTTCTAGGTTGACTGCTTTTCGTTTGGAATGTTTATCTATGAAAATATAAGCTTAAGACAACCATTTGAAGGCCAAGAATCAATCAAAGAATGCATTTTAGAGGGCAGTCGTCCCCAGTTGACGCAAAGAGAAACACAATTTCCAACGTATTGTCTGGATTTGATGGTCCTTTGTTGGGATGAGCTTCCAAAAGTAAGATTTTTAATATTCATTTTACTATATTTTACTTTATTCAGAGTTTTTTTTTCAGAAAAGACCATCCGGAAGCCAAATTGTTTCAATCCTAACCGCTCCAGAGTGCATACACCTGTTGGATGTTACAGCACTATCACACAGTGAGAAAGTTGTTTGTGGAGCTTTCAATACTCTTCTCTCTAGTGAAGGTAATTTGTATTTTAATTTTAACTACAGTGTTTATGACATAATTTCTTTTATACAACGGATATTGCGCGGCACTAGTTAAAGACAATGGTGGATAGAAAAGTGGATTGTTTGGTAAATAAGTTGTTTGTTATATCATGAAATCCCACGAGTGGCATCCAGTTGCACCTTGTTGTATATAGAAAGCACTACGTCCACTGTGCCACTGCCACCCGCAGTGTCACAAGATCCTAACTTGAGAAAAAAGAAATTAACCTGTTTTACAAACGTTAAAGAGGAATTCAATGTAGTATTTCTGTGGATATCCTTTTCGAAATATCTGTTTTTTTTCTAAAAATCATTTATTACTTCTTTAAATAAAATCAGACCGCTCAGGTTTTATTTTCTAATTAAAATAAGTAAAATGCATAACTGGGTTGTAGTGACCCTTATTTATGAATGAAATATATAAAACAAGTTCTATTATGCAAATGTAATATTATTTTAACTACTAACACGTAGCAGATTCTTAAATAATACAAAAATCTATCAAGCCTAAAGTATTTGAAGTTGTCCCGTGACCACGACAAATGGAATTTTGTCCAAACGTCGGGTGTAAACAAAATTCAATTAATTTGAATTAAGAGATAAGTCCGTTAATAAAATCTAAAAAAAAGCCTAAAGTAAGCCATTTTTATAAAAAAAACGCCAAAACCCATTTCCGTTATGCGATTTGTTTTGCAATAACCTAAAAATTAATATTTTTGCAATTGATTTATACATTAGTGGTACGAAGATTAATCACAATTGTTGGAGCCGTTTTCATGAAAATTAAAAGAAAGATAACTAATTTTTTTTGAATAATTACAGTAAGTATACAAATAAATCTTTACAGAGATATTTGTAGTTCTTTTCTTTAGCAAATTCAGATTTTGATCGGAAATATAATTTACTTCGTGGCAGATGGATTACGATTTCAAGTTGATTTTTTGTATTATGATATGAGTGTATATTAGTGTCTATGGAGCTGGTAGTTGTCAATGGCTGATTATTGTCAATTAAACTGGTGTATAGCGGTTTAAAAAAAATGAAAATGATTTAAATAAAAATGAAAATGATTAAAAAAAAAAAAATGAAAATGATTAAAAAAAAAAAATGAAAATGATTTAAAAAAAAAAATCAAATTTTAACCCATTGCAATCGTGTGTTGACAGACCTGGTGAGAAAATTTAAAAATTTATTTTTTTTTACCATTGGATAACCCCATTACAAACAAGACGAATAACAGGAAAAGTAAATTTTTAACGATTAATATTATATGTACATACAACATAGTATCATTACTGCATTAATTCTTGGTTCTTCTTTCCAAATCTTTCTTTAAAACAGACGATACCAATGGATTTGAACTTTGGCTTCCAACCAACAATTCACGCATCGATATTCTAGACACGTCCTCTTTTGGTAACTACCTTCAGTATAGTAGTATTCTCTGTGAGAATAAAATTCACTTGGACTCGCCTCAAGTGCAAGCAAAACGAAAGGCGCACAAATTAAATATGCTTTGCTGTTGCATTATTGAGGATAGTTTCTGGACGGGAGACTCAGCTGGAAATTTGCATGTTTACAGGTAAAGATTGATCCTATAGCTTTTCTAGTATTTTAAAATTAATTAATTTATATTTTTGATAGCACAACGAATTACACACATGTATTTTCCTACATATTTGATCCGTCAATAAAAAGTCCTATCATTAGTCTTGTGTACTTGAAGAATATTGAACGAGTGGCTGTTGGTTTACACAATGGACGAGTATTTCTAGTTGATTCTACAAAAGTACCAACCAACTGTGCTTTTGCCGAAGGATCCTTTGTTCTAACTGAAATTTGCTCAGGTCAAATTCTTCATAGTGCAGTTGCTGTTTTATTGGATGAGTGAGTACTTTTACTGGAAATTGTCGACAAAGTTTTCTGATACCTCTGTTTGTTAGGAACTATGAATTATGGTGCGGTGAAACAGGAGGTAAAATAAACATTTTCCCACTGAGCAAGTCTGGAGTAACTGGTCATCAAGCAGTGTGTCACAGTGAAGAACCAAATATCATAGAAGATTTAAAAGTCGCTCGGCTGTGTTCCAACGATCAATATGTTTATTCTTGTCTCTATCCTGGATTTATGGTGTACCAATGGAATATTAAAACAAAAACTATAGAAAATAAACTAGATTGTTCGAAGTTGCTCCCATGTTCTGAAAGCCTTAAAAGCATATCAATTGATGAGCATTTGAGTTTAATCAAATGTCAGGTATGCAATAATTCCAGGTTATGTTCAATATGTTTCATTTAGTTAGTTTCTTTTATTTAAGATTTCAGCTTTAGCAACTCATGTAAACGAACTGTATGTTGGTACGACTTGGGGCTGTCTTATCATAGCTGAGGTGAATAGTCTACGTCCGATTACTGTTTTTCGTCCGTATGAAAATGAGGTAGACAAATAAATCTTTAATTCTTATATGAACATTAAAAATTGTCTTTTAAGATTAAAGCTATTATCCCTGTGCCAAGTAAGACAACACCCCTTATTGCCACAATAGGACGTCGCTACAGATCACTGATATCACGTTATATGGATAATGTAGATAGCAGCCGACAACCAACCACATCACATTTTGAACATCACAAAAGTCCAAAGATCTTGCCACCTGATATGGAACATAATATTCACTGTTTGTTGTGGCGCGCAAAAAATTGGACATAACAGTAACTTTACATTGCAATTTTTTGTATTTTATTTATTTATTGAAAGTGATGGTTTGTCTCGAATAAAATTTTTCCTTTGAGCATTTGATGTTTTTGTTGCTGAAAGAATGTGATTGGCCGCATTTACAAAATTTTTCGAAAAACAAATTTATTAATTACATACCTCTTAACCCCCAGATTGTTCGAAATCTCAGGATTTACCGGTAAAACATAAATATTATCTCTGACATCACGAAATTTGAAGAATTAATTTTATTTCATTCCGAACTTTTACTATGCATGCTCTGCACGGCTAATGTTGTTAATGTTCGGCATTTTTTTTCAGCGTAATCATACAGCTGAAGAGTTTCTGCGTTTGATTAAAATAAAAAAAAAAAACACTCAAAATTTTAAACAACCTGATGATAAGGTATATTAGCATGATACTACTTAACTATTTTCTGTTTTAAAGCTCTTTCCTAAAATTTTCTTAAAAATTTTTAAACAGCTACTTAACTATTTTCTGTTTTAAAGTTCTTTCCTAAATTTGTCTTAGTTTTACACACTTTTAAACTAGTATCATATCGTCCCTCATCACACGAACTGACGTAACTGCTTTTTTAACATCTTAGAAAAATGCATATTTTAGCTTTATTTAAACCATTCAATCGATCATAAAATTCAAAAATAGAAATAAGGCAGTTTACAAAACAATAAGAACAAAATCTTTTTAACAAGATCCAACACCTTTTAAAAGCGTTTTTGTGCAATTTTAAGGAAACAGCTGTTTGAAGCGAGAACCCCCACCTCAAAATTTTGGGTTGAAATGTATCAGATTCGTTTGTCCAGGCAAAAAGTTATTAAGCTTTTCTTTTTTATAGGAACACCCCCACAAATTAAAAAGTTGCCTACCGCCCGCAATTGATAACTTAGGAGGATGGGATATGATGCATTCGTTTGTTCAATTGTTGTACTGATTATCCACCAAAAATTTTCATTTTTCCAACCAAAGTTATTCAACATTTCTATTTTATGGCACCCAACCCCAAAATTGAAAATTTCACTTAGCCGAATAAAATTGTAATTTTATTTATGCATTTTTGGTTGAATTTCTTATTAAAAATAAAATTTTAATGCAATGTAAAAATAATTTATTTTAATGCAGGTTGAAAATTTTTTTGCATTAAAAAAAATGCAAATTTAATTTAATTTTTTTTTTCGAAATTCGAAAATTGCATTAGAAAAAATAAATTGGATTCACATTTTCAGCTCCTTCCACCTAAATGGGTAGAAATACTACCCCCTCCCCTCCAATTTTTTTCTTATCTGGTTTCGACCTACCGCAAGTTCCAGCTTTTTGTGTTATTCTGCTGGAATCAACCTGTATTCAATTTAATATAGCTTAATTTTTATGTTTTTTTTTATTTATCAAAATTTGTTATGTTGAACTAGGATACTGCTCAAAGATTTCATCTTATTGTATCTATTGTAAATGGTTTTATCTTTAAATAAATAAATAAATAATTGAACGCTTACACGGCCAGTGGGAAATAAAAATCACAATGTGAAAAAAAATAAGGGAATTAGGTTTTCTTCATTTGGAGCTGATTTAGACACATCCGAAATAAATTTTTTGTACCCCTACCCAAACGACCACCCTAATGTCACATAATACTAGCTTAAACTATACTACGTTTTTATCATGTGGCATAAAATATAGGCTTCCATAACTAATTTAGTTCTTTTAAAATCAAATGAATATGATTACAATATTCAGAAAATAAATTCGTACCATCCAATCGTGATAATAATTTTTTTTTAATAAATTTTTTCGAACGAAATTTGTATGTTTTTTTCAATACAAAAATACAAAAAAATTTCAAACAAAATTTGCTTTTCTCAATGCAAAAAATCTTCTTACAAAACACATTTTTGCATTTTTTTAATGCAAAAAATTGTCGAATTAAATTTCCATTTTTTTTAATGCAAAAAATGTTCCAACGAAATTCGCATGTTTTTTTTCTGTCCAAAAAATGTTCGAACAAAATTTGATTTTGAAAATATTTTAACTTTGCATTAAATTTTTTTTTATTGTAACAATTTTGAACTTGCATTAAACATAATGCAAATTATTTTTACACTGCATTAAAATTTTATTTTTAGTATGAAATTGAACCAAAAATGCATACAAAAAATTGCATTTTTAAAAAGCTTGCTTTTAAGTTTGTGGGGTGGTCGGAAACTAGTAGTTTTGGGGGTGTTGCTATAAAAAAGAAAAGTTGAATAACTTTTGAAGTAGGGGTGGAAATTTTTTTTAATTTTTTTCTAGCCTGCACAAATTATTGCAAAAGGCTTCTTTCGGCTATGTGAAATTTTCAATTTTGGCCTAGGGTGCCATAAAATAGAAATGTTGAATAATTTTTGACATAAGGGTGGATAAGCGAACATTTTTGGTTTACATTCAGTATCGGCCGCTGGACAAACAACTTTCTAAGTTGAAAATTGTGGATGGTAGATGACTTTTAAGGTTTTTAAGGTTTTGGTAGTTGCTATAAAAAAGAAATGTTGCATAACTTTTAAACTGAGGGTGAAAAAACGAAAATTTTTGGTTTACAATCATAAACAGCCGGTGGACAAACGAATGCAATTGGTCCCATCCCCTTAAGTTATTAATTGTGGGTGGTAGACGACTTTTTAATTGGTGGGGGTGTTGCTATAAAAAAGAAATGTTGAATAACTTTTTAACTAAGGGTGGAAAAATGAAAATTTTTGGTGGACAATCAGTATCGGCTGGTGGACAAAAGAATGCACCATGTCCAATCCTCCTAAGTTATCTATTGCTGGCGGTATTCCTATAAATTTTGAGGTCGGGGCTCTGGTTTCACACAGTTCAAAGAAACAGATACGTGTTTGTGAGATAGGGGACGATATATCAAATCTATGGAGTCTGGTCAAAACAGCATAAGTCCTTTTTTTCCAAATTGAGTTATAGATGCAGAACTATAAAAAAATCCATTTCTTTTGGTCTTAACAATAAATAAGTCTAAATAAACCCATTCACAAGATATCCCATGGTTTTGTTTTTTATATTGCGGTTGGTGACAATGACACAGCTTCTAATTTTCTTTATTTTCGTTATTAAAATTTCACTTGTGTTTTTTTAACCGAAAAAAAAAATCTGGCAAAAATAACAACTCCATACATAAATACTTTGAAAATTTCTTTATGTGTTTCTGTTTTTGAAACTGTTTTTGTTGTTCTTTTGTTTTTGTTATAAAAATTAAATTAATTTATTAGTTTATCTACAAAAGAATTAGTGTACCTATAAATATTATTTCAGTACGGATCTTATCTCCACCCAACCAAAAACCATCGTTTGGTCAAAAAAACATATCTCGCTTAAAACATATCTATTCATAAAAAAATAAATTTTTAAAACATGTTATTTTCATGTAAAAATCATTAGGGGTATTCGTGCAACGTCGGAAACTTTACGATGTCGTAAAATCGTAAAGTTTCCGACACGTTTCATGAACGCACCTTAAAACATTTTGCGTAAATGTGGTAAACGATATGGTAAACAAATCAGCTATTCCTTAAACGTCGAACAGCTTAAAACATTTAATTTAATTTTAACATTCGTAAAATTTGTTATCCGCAATTTAAAAATTGCATTCAATGATCTATTAATTCTTGAGTTATTTGGCTAAAATGATGGTAAAAGCAATTTCACACTATCCCACTGAGTATTAACACATGCCAAAAAAGTGGGAAACAAATCATGTATGTATAATAGTGTGGGAACAAAATATGACAGCCCATCTTACACAGCATGATATTCCAGCCTACACGATTTGACATGTGTTAATACATGAGAATTTTTAGAAATGGTTCTAAATCTATTACACATTTAATCACATTTTTATTGAGATTAAATTAAACTGTTGTGTGTGGTAAAAAAATGAAAAGACGTTTCTCTCCCACAAATTTGGCAGTAGCATGGAATTCTTTCCCGCTTTCAATTTGACATGTAGTAATACTCAGTGGGATAGTGTGGAAGGGCTTTAAGTATGTTTATTGTTGTGATCCTCACTTTTCCCTCGATATGCCCGTTCCTCTATTTCTTCTTCTATGGTTACAAGAGTTTACCAAACATTCATAAAAATGGACCTAATCATGCATATAGACCAGGAAAGATAGATTCTAGGATATAAAGGTATAGCTAGTTTTCGTTCAACATAAACATAATTACACATGATTCTTAATTTTGGATCCAAAGAGACTAAAAACAAAACGATGCAACTAAAACCAAAAATATTGTAGTCCTTTTTACGAAATTTATGACTATATTTTCATTAAATTAACATATTTAATTCACAAATACAGGTTGTTTTGAATAATATGCGACAAAAAGCTAGGGTGTGTATGTTGAGTCATAACCTGTGGTCTTAAAGTTTAAGATTTGTTTGAAAAGATTTCCCATACAAATTTTGACAGTTCGTTTACGACGCAACGTCGTAAACTTTAAAACGTTTACGATGCTTTTCCGACGTTGCATGAATACCCATATTATTTATATAAACATTACATCAAACTATTTATGTAATAACCAAAACTGGATTTAGAGTAAATTTGTGAACTTTAAAATGCATTTATCTCAAAACAAAGATTTTGAACTTATGTTGTTTTGATCAGACTCCATATATATATTAACTGTATTTTTGTAATTAACTTCTGCTCAACACGTCTGAAATGGTGATAGTTCGTACAAAAAAATTTAAAGTAGGCATTTTGGTGATTTAAATTTTAATAAAATGTTAAAAAGATATTACGATGCTTACTGTCATGTCATTTACTGAGGGTGTAAGTCAGGTGTGAGTGATTTTTAGATCTGTCCATTTAAACCACATTTTTTAACCCCGACAATTTATACTTACGTTCATAATATTCAGTCAAATACACGCATTAAACTCGACAGATTAAAAATTAGTTACAACCGCAGGTAAAACCGATTTGAAATCTACGTAATGTCAATAATTTGCACTTTGCAACCATTGTAGTTACTTTTTTGTTTTTTTTGTGTAAGGTGCCTATATTAATTTATTGAATCGGTATGAACGCGACAAGGTTTAATAAATGGGTTTATTTCCGAGTATAACGAGTGAATAATATGCTTTTGGTTTTAAATTTTGGGCTTAACTTTAAATTTTAAACGGATTAAAGTCATTGAATAATATCGAAGTTACTCGTTTAAAATTGGGAAGTGGGAAAATCATATTTTTAACCTTAGTTATCATACTATAAAAATGATTTAATACCATACTTAATTGCCCTTAAGTGTTTTAGTACTTCTAAAGTATGTATATGAAAAACCATAATAACATGGCATTTGCCATTTATGAACTTTAAACGTTTTCAAAATTAAAGTTAACACTTTCATTTTCTGCGAAAAAGAATTAAATCCAATTGATGCTAAACCTGGCTGCACTTTAAAATAAATTCAACAACCTTAGAGCCGACTAAAATCTGAGCCAGCTAAACTCAAAGCGATCATCAACATAGAACATACAAGAATTAGAAAAAATTCTACCAAAGCTTTATTTTTGTGAAGAGATTTGTATTGCCGCCTTATAGAAAGTTAAAAAACCCGTTTTGTTGAACCAAATATAGGATGACTTATGTTTTCATAACTGAAAAATTTACCCGATTTGCCATTCCAGCATAGTTGAGGTACATTAGAAATGAAAAAAACATTTATGTATTTTAAAACTTTGAATAAATTCTTTTTTAAATTTGCTCTTCTTCACATACAAATCTGGAAAGCCTACGAACAGGCCGAATTAACTTCACTACATTTTCTACATCATTAACTACGCGTAGTTAATTTAATAAACTACAGTCTGATTTTCTACAAATTGTTACGTTAGTAAATTTAGAATTTCTTTCATTTACTATATTTAACTACGTTTAACTACATAAACTACGTAGCAAAATGTGAAAAATGTAGTGGCCATCCCTGCCTACAAACACTTCTCCTTTTTTTGGTGTCCGTTTTATCATCTTCTTCGTATTCTGTTTCCTCAGACCAGTAAGAACATAGCATGAACGCAATAATTTTGTCTATTCCCCTGACGTTTCGCCCTCTTTCCCTACTCGGCGTTACACTTTTTTGAAATTCTGTTGATTTTTTCACATTGTTAGCAGGTATGCCTCCGCTTAAACATTTCTAATGTTAAAACAAAACTCACCATTTTGGAAAACGCGAATTGAACATCTATCAAACTAAGTTTTTGCGTAATCTTGTCAAACCAATGTTGTATTTTATTTGTATGTAGGTACGTACATTATGTTCTTAAATTATATCAAAATGCTGGAAATTCCATGCTCTACAATTTTTCGACGGAAATAAGCAACGGTATGCTTCTCAAAATACGAGAAATAAAAAAAAATAAAATAAAAATGACACCTTGAAAAAAGTTTTCATGTTAAACCAATAATTTTGGAGATTTCGGATTTCGTCATGGCGTGGACCTAGGCTTACCATCCGTCAGGATTTCGCCTGACGCGTCAGGCTTTTAATGTCCAATCAGGCTTTGGCCAGGTTTCGTCATTTGTCAGGCTTTTTTATAATTATCGCACAAAATATAATCGTTATAAGAAAAACGTTGACTGAATGCTTTCAAATCGCAGTAAACACTCAACACATTAATTTTTTTCATTTAGTTGTCAATTTTTAGAAAGAGACAAAGAGTTGTGCCCTAGGGTGATTCAAAAAACATCTTTCACCGAAATTCAATCGGGACCGGGCGAAATTATGAAATCGCTGAAAATTTCATGCTTTTAGCACCAAAACTCGAAAAGTTATGCAGCTTTTAACAATTTTGAGAAAAATTCCTATTTCAAGCTAAATTATTGAAAAAGCGCTGGTAGCGACCGATAAATGCTATTCGATTTTGAATTTTGTGGTCTTAATGTTTTGTTTTCAATCTAAGCTTCATAATTTCGCCCGGCCCCGGTTGGTTTTAGAGAAAGGTGTTATTTTGAATCACCTTATTGTGCAAGACATGACACTTCCATTTTATGACGTATTTTTGTGTGTACTTTTTTTTGTGTCTGTTGCAGATTGCAGTTGCAATCTATTTATCGTCTCGTCGTTTTCGTGCACCCAAATCAAAGTAAGTTATGTATTTTTTTTTGTTATAATTTTTTTTTTATAAAAAAGAAAAAAAATATTTTTTTATTTGTCAGGCTTTTTTCTCTAAAATCAGGCTTTTCTTACTTTACTATCAGGCTTTGCTGATTTTAGAGCTGGTAACCCTACGTGGACCGTATATTTTTTATGCCAACCGAGTCCTTTTTTAGTTATGAGAAAATAAGCTTTCCTATATTTCGTTCCACAAAAAAGTCGTATCTTTCCCGTTATATTAAGCACATACCTACTAAAAAGTACCTTAAATTGAGGGGTAAAAGGAAAAAAATTCTGCACAAAAACCTTATAACACTCCTTTAAAAACTTTATTACACTTATATGAAATGCAGTAGTTTATAATTGTTTTTATTTAAATGCCTACGATTTTTCGCACCACCACCAGAATAACTGTACTTAATTCGAAAATACACTTAATTTGCTTAAGATTCAAGCAGCATTTCAAAAGCCATCGGGTGGTTGAATTTTAACATGTCGTTTGGGAGTTGACGGAAATCTGTGATTTTAAGATCAGAGGAAATCAGCAAATTGTGAAGAAAATATTGTATCAACGCGGGACGTTTTCCTGGAAAATACGACCCTAACGCCCATATTATTCATTCGATACATCCAGATTAAAATTTCAATCTGGATGTATTTACATTGAATTTGTATGATTTACATCTGGATTTAAGTTTTAATCTGGTTGTATCGAGTAAATATTATGGCGGTAAAAGTTTTACAATCTTTTTGACGGGGTTCTAAAATATTTTATGACAACTGCCCGACAGAGATTCGTTAATTTCCTATAAAGGAAAAATATTTATTTCCGAGAAATAAATGGTCGCCCTGAAAAGCGCGAATTGATACGTTTAAAAAAAGACATGAAATATTTCGGGGGGTTTCGGCATTTAAATTTACTATTCAATTGAAGATTAATAATCTTTTTGCGGCACTTTTTTGTATCCTCCAAGAAAGAAATGAAGCTCCTATATATGTCGCTACTCGCTACCATACAAATACGCTTTCAAAAAACTTTAGTTGTGAGTAAATGGGTACATTAAATGCACTACTTACATTTTATATTTAAATCTTCAGAATTCTGAATTTTTGGAGATTCTGATTGGCCAGCTGTCAGAAAAAGTTATTTACGTTTTATATAAATTTTCAGACAAGAAATTGGTCGCGTTCGGGAATCAATCCAAAGCTATCCGGATAGGTTTGTGTTGTTGTAATCACTTGTGACAAAACAGCTGATGCAACAACAACCCAACGTATATGAACATTTTTGGGATAGGTGGATGCTATGGATAGCCTATCTGATAGTTTACCGAACGCAAGGATTCTCATCTGAAAATTCAGATGAAAGTTGTTTGTGGTGGGTGAAGTGCCAATTCAGCTGAAGCACTGCACATAAAAGTTGAACTTTATAATTTTCGCCTTGTTGGTGGTTGATTTTTTTTAGTTTTCGTCATGAAAATTCAATACCTATTTATTTAAATGAACGAAGTTTTTGTTTATTGTTAGTTTTTTATATTGATGTTTGGAAAGTTTTGCTATAATTTTGTAGGCCATACATACCAACCAAAGAACTTTTAATATAAATAATAAAACATATTGCTAATTTAGTTACATATAATTTCATCCTTACAACTACTCACGCTCAATGTTTAATATACGAATGTAATTAAAGTAACATTTTATTTCGCTTAAATGTAAATCCTAGAGGTAAATGCAGGAATTTGACACAATGACTTTCTACTGAAATTTCAGATCTTTTTGCGTACAACGACATAAATTCAGAAATCAGAAAATTCAGATTATTGTACCCGCCCAATCTAATTTTTTTAAAAACCAAAACGCGTTGTAAATAACAATACCATTGGCATTCTCTGACATACCTTTTTTGTTTCAAATATATTAGTTTTAAACTGTACTTAATGTAATCAATCAAGTATTTTATATAATTGTCAATAAGGCAGATGGCAAAGCCATGCTTATTACGATTGTAAAGAAATATGTAAATAGTATATTACTTATAGAATAACTTACTTTTAACTCACAAAATCACCTTACAAATCTCTTGTAAACCTGCGTCTTACAAAATCAAGAGTACCTAAGCAAAGTTCATTAGGTAACTTTGCGAAGCTGCCACATGTTAAGCAGCCCATAGACACTATACACTATTGTCTGCACCGGTGCGGTGTACTGACACCGGCGCACAGTGGTAGAAGATAGGTCGTTTTGTGATATTAATTATTTTCACTAGGAATTGAGTGTTGTTTTGCAACTTTTTGTGATTTTATGATGAAAGCGAAGTGTTATCTTGAATTTAAGTAAGTTTTGTATTAAAAAATATTATTTTTAAACGCGAAACATGCACGAAAAAGTTGAGTTTTTTTAAATAAATAAAGCGCAGATGAAATTTTGCAGAATTATTCTTGGATATAGCCTAAGAAAAAAATTGTAAAGGAGTGGGGATACAGCTCCCCTAGTTTAGGCGGGAGGGGCAACTTTGTAAAAAGTTGACTTAATAAGTTAAAAAAAAAAAATTAAAAATTAACAAAAGGTCGTACAGTGATAGCTTATTGAAAAGCTAATACTCTATTCTTTAATTTATTTTTTTCATTGAAGTTTTTAAAGTGTATAGTTTTTGAAAAATAAAATTTAAAGTTAAAATTTTGAAAAAAATCTTAGTTTTTTATTTGGAAGTTGATTTTTTTTTTCATAATTTTGCTTCTAAAAGTGGCATGATTTTACTAAATATTTAATGTTCTTACCAATTTTTTGTAAGATTTTGGAAACCAAGCGCAAAAATCCTTATTAGTTTTTGAGTTATTCGAGAAAAACTTTTTACCAACAAAGATCAGTTTTTGGGAAATTAGTAGAAAAAAAAAGTTACCAAACAGGCATCTTATAAAAAAAAGCTAATTTTTGTAACCTTGCCATTATATACTTAAGCAAGTTTTTTCAAATTTTTCTTCTTAAAATAAAAACTACACACCTTCATCAATATCAGAAATATTACTTGACATTTTTATCACATACTCTTTATAAGAAAAAAAATTAAACAAACAAATTCCTCAAAAATCTATTTTTTTTATTTGCTTTCTCGCACCAACTTGATCAACTTTGAGTTAGCATAGATGACTTACCAAAAAAAGTTTTTCCATGTCTTAACAAAAATAATGTATTAATTGAGAAAAACAACATTTTTTTCCCGTTGCTTAAAAATTTTTAGATGGACTTTATATCACGGCTCTCTATAGAGCTGCCCACTGTGCGGCGCGGTGTGGCATTCCGCCACACACGCCACACCGATCGAGACACCGACACGAAAAATCAAAAACTTTTCGCACCGTGGCTGACACCGAAAACGGTGTGCGCACCAGCCCACATTTACGTACACCGACACCGGTGTAGACACGTCAAGTGTAGTGTCTATGTGCTGCTTAAGAATCAAAAGATTTGGGATTTGTTGTTGTTTGGCTATTTATCTCTTAACTAAACGGTTTTTTTAATAACAATAACACATATTTTTTTTTCATCTTTGACTAGCTTGGGTTGTACTAAATCGGCCAGTGTGCACCGTGGTAAAATATTGGTTGCTTTTTTGTTAAGAATTTAATTGTGTACATTGTACAATTTTCTTCCAAAGAAATGAATTTTGTATCTCAACCTCATAAGTTCCAAATTTAGGTTACGTTCTAGGAATTGCTTAACAAATAAAAATAAAACTGTTCACCAAAGTTCATCTTGGTCTGAATTCTTTTTAAGTGAATTAATGTCTAATTTGTATGGGCTAGTGGTAGATGCTTTAATTTTAAGTTTTTTTAATGCTTCATTATTTATTTAACGCAGCTAATTATTACTAGCTTTAAAAAAATATATGAACATGTTATAAGATTAAAAAAAAAGTTAACTTAAATTCATTTGCAGTAGGTATTAACAGTTTGGTAATACCTACTTGTTTCTTGGGCTCCGGGATCTTAGCACCTCATATATGGGATATTCGCAAAAAAAGTATGCCATCTAAAAGGTCACTTATTGGTCACAAAAGGTCAGCTATTTTAAGAAATTGGTCAGGCTTGGAAAACTTGTAATCCAAGCTTGAACTTTTTCAAGGTCATTAGCGATTTTTGGCACCTCATTTATGGGATATTCGCAAAAAAAGTATACCATTTGAAAGGCCACCGGATCGTGATAAAAGGTCAGCTAGTTTCAGTAATTGGTCAGGCTTAGGTTTTTTTTTATGAATTTTTAAAAAAAATTTCAAGGTCACAGTATAAGACTTTTAGCACCTCATTAGTGGAATTTATAAAAAACAAGTATGCAATTTAAAAGGTCAGTAAAAGGTCAGGTAGTTTCAGTAATTGGTCAGGCATATATTTTTTTAAATAATTTTTTTAATTTTTTTCAAGGTCATACCGATTTTTAGCACCTCATTTGTGGGATATTCGAAAAAAGTATATACCATCTGAAAGGTTACTTAATCCTTATAAAAGGTCAGGCAGTTTTAGAAATTGGTCAGGTATAGATTTTTTTTTAAGCTTTTTAATTTTTTTAAAGGTCATACAAGGTCACGTGTACCTTTAGCACCTCATTTATGGGATATTCGAATAAAAATTATGTTATCTGAAAGGTAACTCAATCGTCATAAAAGGTCAGCTAATTTCAGAAATTGGTCAGCCTTGGATTTTTTTTTATTCATTTTCAAAGTTTTGTCCCAAGGTCACGTGTACCTTTAGCACCTCATTTATGGGATATTCGCAAAAAAATATACCATTTGAAAGACCACCGGATCGTGATAAAAGGTCAGCTAGTTTCAGTAATTGGTCAGGCTTAGGTTTTTTTTTATTTTTGAAAAAATCCTCACTTTTTTCCTCGATATTCCCGTTCCTCTTCTTCTTCTAAGGTTATTTTACAGAAAGAAGCGTCCAGTGGGACAGGTAGATTTTATGTGCGTAGAAATTAGAAGGATTTTGGGATGGAATCTACCCTTTTCGTTTCTACGCACACCTGCACCTGTTTCATTGGATTCTCTTTTCCAGTAAAACGACTATGTAAATAGCCACTTAGACGCAGATTATTTGCGGTTTTTTTCGGTCGTTTAGATTTTCGTTTTTTTGACAGCTAAGGTGAGGGTTAGAAAAATGTTTAGATTGCTTTTTATCCATGCAATTTCACCTTGCGATTTTAAGGCCTGTACGCAAGGGACGTATGTGGTGGCCTGGGGTAAACAAAATTGCTGAGGTTGAAAAAATTGCAGTGTTATCGTCCTTTCTACTTTGTACCTTTTCGTGGTTTTTGAGACATAAGCAGATTAAAGAGTGTGGAGATACGTTTCCTTTTCATTTAACAAAAATTGCAGCTATTAAAATTCGCACCGTTTAAAAGCATCTCTGCAACCGAAAGGAGATCTAAAGAGAAACGAAGCTTAAAATTCGCAGTCGTCTAAAAGCAGTCTTTGTGAAGAGGAATGTCAAAAAAATCTCCTCAAATCATCGACCGGTGAGATTTCGGTTCCTCCTCTAACTTTGTGCCCTTCTCACCAACAAGCTGAAAGTTGTTGGAATCTCAGTTTCCTCGTGTGATGGTATACATTTTTTTGCGAAATTCGACAAATGAGGTGCTAAAAGTCTTATACTAGTGACCTTGAAATTTTTTTTTGAAATTCATTAAAAAAAATCTATGCCTGACCAATTTTCGAATATAGCTGACTTTTTATAAGTACAACATAACCTTTCAGGTGGTATGCATTTTTTTGCGAAATTCCACAAATGAGGTGCTAAAAGTCTTATACTACTGACATTGAAATTTTTTTTTCAAAAATCATAAAAAAAAATCTATGCCTGACCAATTTCCGAATATAGCTGACCTTTTATAAGTATAAAATAACCTTTCAGATGGTATGCATTTTTTTGCGAAATTCCACAAATGAGGTGCTAAAAGTCTTATACTAGTGACCTTGAATTTTTTTTTTTAAATTCATAAAAAAAAACCTAAGCCTGACCAATTACTGAAACTAGCTGACCTTTTATCACGATCCGGTGGCCTTTCAAATGGTATACTTTTTTTGCGAATATCCCATAAATGAGGTGCCAAAAATCGCTAATGACCTTGAAAAAGTTCAAGCTTGGATTACAAGTTTTCCAAGCCTGACCAATTTCTTAAAATAGCTGACCTTTTGTGACCAATAAGTGACCTTTTAGATGGCATACTTTTTTTGCGAATATCCCATATATGAGGTGCTAAGATCCCGGAGCCTGTTTCTTTTTGAAGAAATTTAATAATTTAAACATTTTTAAACAGTCGTTCATAATTAGTGCGATAATTTGAAATAAAAAAATATGCAATCGCCCAGATCCTTAAGCTTCTTTGGAGAATAATAAAGTTTATACGAAACAGAAGGTGCAAAGAGTCTATGTTAAATGTTTCCGTTAATAAGTTTCACATTTTTACAATGAAGACAAAAGATAAATACGAGCGTCTGCTCTCAGGACTTGGCATGTCAATTAGATTACGTCTGGTAATGTAAGGAGGAAGTTCATATGGATTTTCCCAACCTAATACTCTTTATGGCAGTCATAGTGGGGTGACCAACACTGACAACCATATTCCAGAATGGGTCGAACGAGTGTTTCGACTATAAGTTCGCTCTACGAACGCAAAACCTCCAATGTAGAACCAATAGTTTTCAAAATACAGCTTTCCAAATTTAGCAATAATAACTTTATAACAAAAAGTAGGTATAGTACATAACAAATAACTGGTCTTTGGCATAATATGCATCAAATTAATGAGGTGCAGTGTATAGGTTGGGTCAAATGAAGTATGGGAGGTAGTGTCTATATCCCCCCAATTAGGCGACAGGGGCAATTTTGCAAAAAAAAACTTAAAACAGACGAATTACTACACAAAATTAACGGCATCATCTGCATTAATATCCTATAACGTCTCTTAACGCGAGAAACCCATTCCTAAATCTTTTTTTTGAATGAAGTTATTTTGATTAATAGGTTTTGAAAAAATTTACTTAAACAACTCAGCCAAAAATCAGAACTTACGCAAGGTCTCCCTCCTATGAAACGACAAAGTTACAGGACTATATATCAGAATTAATAATTAAAAAACTATTAAGGAAGAGCGAAAAAAAAGACGTGACGTCACACTCAAACTAAACCAGTGTTACCAGTCAACTTATGGTCAACTTTGGGTAAATTCAAGTCTCTCCAAAGGAGTGCCCAAGTCTCCGGGTGCATGGGGGCTGGAGCCAAAGACTTGATCCGAAAATCATTTTTCAAACAATTTGCTATTGGTTAAAACATTTGCATGTATGTATTTAGAACAGATGAAGGTAGCATCCATATCTAGATGTAATCAATCGTGCGGCTGAGATTAAGAGACAAGTTTTCATCAACAATTGTACAAATAAATAGTACCTTAAGTCTCCCACTTTCCCCTACATATCACGTTTTTTTTTAAAGAACCATCCAATTAATTTAATTACAAAAGTACATTGATCCCAAAAAATTAAACTTAATTTAACACGGGTATTTTGTCGTCTAATTCGAACTCACACACGCATTATTAAAGGGAAGGTATGTAATTGTTAGGGAAAATGTTGCCCACCCGTACAAACGTAACTCGTACCGCAGCCTCTTTTCTGCGTCCATCGCTATCGTATTGCTTTGGTTCTGATATTGGCGATACTTTTAAGCAGGTCTGTAAATCGTATAATCACTGCTAGTGTGCATCACTTTTAGAACAACTTAACCATAAACAAAATCAGTAATTGCAACACTCTGTATAAGTGTATAATATGTACTATTTATACTATATAAAACGCAAACCCCACCCTTATCGTTAAACTGAAGCCTGAAGGTAGACATAATATGGAACGGAGGCACAACAAATCGGTTAACAAAAAAAACCAGTTGCGATTGATTCGCTTTGTTTTACTTGAATCTGAAATGACTACGGGAAGAGCTGCACCAAGACCAGCTGAAGACATATTTGTTAGCTTGTGGGCTGCAAAAACAACACCCTAGTATTATTTAACGGAAGGGTATGCAACGCCTGGAGATTGATGGTAAATTGGCCAAATGAACGATAAAATTACTGCCGACAGACAAAAGGGGTTGAATGAAATTTGATTACGGTCTGTTGAACATGATGCAATGGGAGTCACCAATGATTTACTAGTATAGCCACCCGTTCTCAATAACAGACTCGTAATTGAATTTCATTGGTTAACAGATGTGTGAATTAGCGGCTTTAAACATTGATGAGGTTTTTATATTCTTAAGTTTTTATTATTATTATTTAGCACCAGTGGAAATTTATTGTATGGGTGTTACTCTGCTATTTGGAAATTCGTCCTTACAAGACTGTACTAAGCAAATTTTTTAAATATTAAAAAAAAAATATTTGTTAAGAAAATGAAGGGCAATAGTAAATTAAATATATATCTTAAAGAAGCCCACCCATTTTCCTCTTGGTTTTTGAGTTATGGACGATTTTATAGAAAACCGTGACAGGGGACTGTTGTAACTATCCAGGGGAATGTTTTTATGGACAAAAACAATTTTTTTGTTTATTAAAGTAAACAAAGTCTTTATTTTTATTTATCTTTCTGTAAATATGTTATTTTTTGCAATAAATCAACAGTATTAAAACAAATTTCACTTAGGTACTTATTATAGTGACTTCTCTTAAGGCTAATATTAACATTTGTGTTAAACTTAACAAAATCAACTCCTAAGTTTAATAGTATTTATATAACTCTACTTGTACGACACTAAAGTCAGTCTCTGTGATATTTTAGGTTTACATAATACTTTAAAAAATTTATACTTTTAAAGTAACTAAAGTAATTAACATCAACTGTACAACGCCTTACAAAAAATCAGTCTTTACATTGCACTTCAGAAAAAAATCTTTAAATTAACTTATTTCTCAAAGACCGGTACACGGTGCCGAACCTGGACAGTTTATCGCCCTAGACAAATGTATATTTTGACGCCTTTATTTAATAACAACGAAATGCTTTCGACAAAATACATGTTTACAACATTATTAAAATAAAATGCTGATCTGCACGATTTCATTTTTTTCAATTTTTTAAGCGATTTCTTCTTCTTCGATGCTATTAAGAATGTCTTTTGCAATTGAAATAGCTAGCTTAAGCTTCGAAAAGCTAGCTTCACCTGATGCGACACTTACATGAAATATGAATCGTAAATGCCGTTAATAAATTTGGATACGAACTATGTGAGTAAAAACTGTGAAGCTAAATAGTTTAAAATTGACAAACAAGGGTTTGAAATTAACAAAAGCAGAAGTTTGGTTAAATATGTTGATTGCATTCAATCAACTTTGAACTTCGAAATTTTTGCTGAGAAATTGATATTGTGAAAAGGGCCTATCGAGATAAGATAGCGTAACATCGAATACGTAAAAAAAGAAATCAGCTTTAAATTTCATTTTTAGATCGATTGTTTCAAGAGATTGTTCAAATTGATGACGGTGACTACGAAGGCCCATTAAATCGGAAACAATGAAATCCCCTTGATTTTTCATTTTTGGAGCAATGTAGACAAGGTCCTTGTATAATGTTTCAAATAAAGATTCCTAAGAACAATTTATTTTAAAGTATTATCGCAATTTATCTAAATGCTCCCAACGTTTTAAAAAGTCCATTAATTTCGAAAGAGTACTTATTTGCATAAAAACTCATTCCATAATTACTGTTGACAGTGTAAACTTGAATTTTGGTACGTCTTTAGGTACCAATTGAATTTTCTGTAATTTCAATGAAAGAATCATAAATTTCTGAAAAATTTTCTGTGAGACACGTAGTCGCTTTTACTCTCCTTGACGGATACATTTTTCAAAGTAGTTCGCTTAGAATATTCAACATGTTTTTGAAGAACGAAGAAAGAAAAAAGTACAGCGAAATAGTTTCATTTTCATTTCATTTATTTAGTTTGCATATAAACATTATAAGATATAATATCTTATAAACTAGTTTACAGCTTCCAGGTTTGTAAAATAAAAAGAAGAAAGACTACTCTAATAAACGTAATTTAGACAAGGATATTATAAAGATATGTTTGTACAATGTACATTGTACATTCATTTAAAAAAATTAAGAATCAACTAAAAGTTTAATTCAATGAACAAAAAAAAAATGTATAAAAAAAACTTTAAAAAGGAAGGAAAAAAAAAAAACTCTTTAAGTAATTAAATATCTCCATTTATTTATTTTAATTTGGGAAAAAGAAAAGAAAAGAACACAGACATTTTCAGCTAGACTGAAAGTAGACAACTAACTCTCTCCGAAACATAGACTCGCCCCTCAGTTCCCTAACATGCCGTGGCAGAGCATTCCACAGGCGAGTAGCATTAATGAAGAACTGCCTCCTGGAAGTTAAATATTTATATCGCGGGTGAATTATTGTTAGGGATCTATTTGAGGAACCAAATCTTAGTCTATCGAAAATATACCGAGGTTGATGTGTTTGAATTACGTTGAAGAGTATTATGAGGGTTTGAAAACGTAATAGATTATCTAACGAAATGTTAGAGATTTGCCTTGTAAAATTGGAGACGCTGTCATATCTTCTTAGTCCATATATGTAACGGGCAATGCTATTATAAGCCACATTAAGTTTTCTCCTACTGACAGAATCGTAGTCGCAGTAGATTTCGCACCCAAATGATAAAATTGGTAAAACCAGTGTTTTGGCGAGCATTGAACGAATCTTTAGGGGCGTAAAATACTGCGAAGTCCATAACATACGAAGAACACCATAAACTTTTCCTATGGCTGCTTTGATGTGCCTATCCCAAGTTAACTTTGTATTAAATAATATTCCTAAATTTCTAGCTGTTTCTACATATTCAATGAGGGGATTATTAAGTAAAATAGTTGGGAAGTAGGAAAGGTTCAAAGGATTTCTACTAACAACTATGCATTTGGACTTAATTGGATTTAGAAACAGACCATTCCTATTAGACCACAGTGAAATCCTTTCCAAATTTAAGTTGATAGCGTTTGCGCAGTCTTCGATGAGTCCAAGCGGACAGCTTCTGAACAATTGAACATCGTCAGCATACATTTGAATAGATGAGGATGAAATAAGTGAGGGGAGTTCGTTAATATAGAGGGAGAAAAGCAGGGGTCCAAGTATTGATCCCTGGGGCACTCCTCTTATAGTCGGTAGGAAACTTGAGACATTATTACCTATCACAACAGCTTGCTTCCTATCAGAAAGATAGGAAAACAAAAGGTTAACGGCTGAAGGAGAAAATTTATAAAGCATTGACAATTTATAACAAAGGATAGAATGGTCAATCGTGTCGAAGGCTTTAGAAAAATCTAAAAGAACCAGGAAGGTCACGTGGTCCTCGTCCAAGGCCAGTCTCATATCTTCGACAAAGTTGATAATAGCTGTGGTACAGCTATGTTTTTGACGAAAACCAGACTGCATAGGAGATAAAATGTTATTTATTCGAAGATGAACTTCCATTTGCTTTTGCAGAACTCTCTCAAAAACTTTGGACAAAAATGGAAGAACAGAAATTGGGCGAAATTCATTACCTATACGCGTTTTGGGAATCGGTATAATTTTCGACAATTTCCATAGGTAAGGAAAAATACCAGTCATTAATATGGTGTTAAATGCATGCGTTACATAGGGCAAAATAACAGGTAAAATTGCTTTTAGGAAGACTGGGTTTAATCCGTCGAGACCAACAGCATTTGACTTGATAGACAAAAAACATTCGACTAAGTCACTACTATCTTTACAAGAGAACTCAAAGCCAACTTCTTGTGGTTCAACAGGACTTGTCGGGGCTTGACTCTGAAATGGAATCGGTAAGGTCACAAATTGACGATTAAGTGCCTCAATATCAATATTTCCCTACCGGCATATTTTGCCTACCTATTCCCATTTCCCTCAAATTTCGCCATATTTCTCGGCCTTTCATGGACGGACTCGGCCGGTTATTATACAAACATGATTTTGCCGTTCTTATCTTAACCACGACCAGATTACGCAATCTACGATAAAGTTAATGGTGGACATCTAACCTGTAATGTTTCCATTGCTTATAGGCTACGTCTCGTTGTAGTAAAAGCCAGGGACGAGAACTATAGTGGGTGGTTTTAGATCTTAGAGGGACATGCCTCTCAAAAAGGGTTACAATATTGTAATTGATAAACTCGATTTGATCATTAGGAGAGGTTAAATCGTAAATGTGATCCCAGTTTATGCTTCGAGTATGCAGCTCTAGAGCATTGTAATCGATGTTTTTAAAATCTCTAAATTCGAAAGTGGTATTAAGGGAAACAAAATCAGAGTCGAAGGTAAGATACATATATGAGATCATGTCTTGAAAAACCTGGTGCTGAAATTTGATCGTAAAGCAAAACACAATTTAAGTCACTAACGAAAAAAATGTCTAACAGAGTACTTGCATCTCTTGAGAAGTGAGAGGCACAGGTGGTGTTGACTGGGAATAAATTAAATGGTCTCATACTTTCAGTAAGGTGGTTTTCCAGCAAAATATTACTGTTAAAATCCCCACAAAAAACGTTTTTGGTCGAGCAAATTGATTTTGCTTCGAGAAGAGTAATCAAGATGGTTACATCGATATATTTATTCGGCCTGTAAACAGACCCGATTAAGACACTAGCATTGGAATCACACATAATATTTACAAATACGAAATCGATTGAACTCCCGACTTCCGATCTACAATTAAATTTACATTTAATGCCTTCACGAATATAAATTGCTGTCCCACCACCTCTTCTCCCATCGAGTCTGTCTGGACTAAAAAGCTTATACCCTCCCACACCACAGTCCACACATACCATCACTAAAATCATCACTGAACCATGTCTCGGTAATGCAAATTATATCTTCATTTGATACATTTGTTGCAAACGCAAATTAATCAATTTTTATTTTGTTAAAAATTCTTAAACTCTTAAAATAATTGAATACCACGCCGAAACAATTTACAAAGAAGTCAAAACAAAACTATTTTATGTTCCTTAAAAAAAAAACGAGGAATTAAAAGAACGCATCACTTTTAAAACAAGCCGGGCTGAAATTAGTTCCTCAGTACATTTGAAACCACATTATTTATAACTTAAATTTATTTTTATGTTGAAACTATTTTTGAGAAAAAAATGCTAAAGCATTGAATAAATAAACAAATATCAACAACACAACTTTTTTCACGATCTCAATCATTTGACAGCTGTAATAGTGCTCAGGGATTTTGGGATTTGTTTTTGCGATATTTATTAAAACAAAGAGTCTAGCCATACTTAACACAAATGTTCAGCTTTTTTTGTGTAAAAAAAGAGAAAAACGATGGGACTTTTTAAAAAGTTTAAGGGATTCTTTATTTTAAAAGCTCCAAGTATTGCTGTAACATAGGACAGCTGATTTCGAAATTCAGTATTAATTCTTTTAATGATTCATTGCTTTTTTCGATTCCATTCGGATTTTGTGAATCCTTTTTTTCGGGGTTCGTAGTGGAATAATTCTCCACCCAGTTTCTTTGTGTAGGTACATAATAATTGCTGGATATACTTGTTGGGACATACCTAATCACCGCGTTGTGTAACGAACTTGGTGAATTATTATTTATTCGTTCAGGACGCCAAGGTTCCAATCCTCGACTCCGTCTTGGATAGGAGGGTGCCCTATACGCACTCTGCGCACCTGGTACTCCGTCAACCACATCAAATCCCCAAAACGAGGGACATTAAGATTGCCATCGAGCTATATTTGGTCGAAACGATCCCTCAGGCAGCATCCAGTGAGTCCAAAGAAAAGATCTCAGGTACATATATGTTTGAATGTTAAATGTTGTTCCTGATATATATACATACATATATATATACACCTATACTGAAGATAAGTCTTTGGTACCCCAAAGTGAAGAAGGAACGCCTACGAAAATTGTAGTACTATGAAAGAAAATTATTGCAATTACTGAACGAGGATTTATTATTAGAAGTGGCATTGAATTTTTGACTTAATATTAAATATTCTAATTGTCTAAATTTTAAATTTTTTTTACTTTTATTGTGAGTGATAGTAAGTGTTTCCGAAGTTTGTTTCGTGTTAAAAGTTCGACAGTTATTTGTATAAGAACCACCTCCAGAGAGCTCTATCGAGGCAGGGAATTTCGTTCGCGCAAATCTAGGGTGCCACAAAGGGTACTTTCTTCCGTACTTGCCATATAATCACGTTTTTGTTTGCTTTTTTTGTTTTTTGTTGTTGTTTTTCTTGGTTTTTTTTAGCCTTTCTGTTTAAACTGAACAGAACTTAATAATAATTATTAAATTTCAAATTACACCTTTTTGTTAAGATAGATATAATTAAAGTTTTTCTGTTTAATGTTTCTAAGAATGTTATTAGTATCTTTTATAGATACATTTTTTTTGAATCCTCAATAAAACTTCAACTGCCTTGTTAGAATGAAAGTGTTGAGTTTCTCTGTTTCGTGTCTTGTTGAACGAAACATGTTTTGGTGAATTTGCGCTTACATCTGCAGTGCCCTCGGTGTGGTAAGTTTCCGTCCGCTGTCCAATTATTAGAAAAAAACCGGCCTGATATGTGTTTTTGCTGCTGTTAAGGTCTGATCCCGGGGACAAGATCCCCCCCATCCGGCGAGTTAAGCTGCGCATAGCAAGCAGGCCACGTTCTCGGGATCAGACATTCCATTCCTTTTCCACATCCTTCCTTTTCCTCCCTTTTTAGTTCCTGCCCTGGTAATTCAGTTCTGCTGCCTTGCCGACCCTTCCTTACCCTCTATCCCCTCCTCTTCATTTGCCAGCAACAAGATGGATCGTGGAGATTTTCCACGATGGATTCTGTGATAGGCCTGAATACAAAAATTGGGAAATGCATGCAAAAGGGAATGAGCGGCGATGAAAGCTCAGATCCACATTCAGTCATTCTGATGAATGAAAATTTATTAAGATGTAACATAAATAAATGGAAATGTACAAGAGAAAGAAAAATAATCATTTTATATTAAGAAAAAACAAAAAGAAAGAAGAAGTACAAAATAATATACCAATAAATAACAATAGTTAAAATAGAATTTTAGGTGAATTGAGTTTTTCAATAACAAAACAAAAATTAAATATTTTAAAACCCAGGAGGGGAAAAATAAAAAAAATATTCAAATAAGTTAAATATTCATAGGTGGCCTGGCAATGTCATCCAAATAGTTTAGGCTATTGATGTGTACTGGCATCTTCTTCAGGGAGAAGCTTGATATAAACAAGACCTCGTACCTCAAATATAGATGAATTTTTTTTTGTTTTTTTAGTTCGAGTTACTGGCGCAGCATCATATTGTTTTTTTTTTTGTAAGACATTCTCGCATGTAAATAAACGATTTAGCGTTGGAATTGGAACTGTTAAGTCCTACATTGATTAGGGAAAGTTGTTTCTTTTTCTCGTTACGGTAATTTGCAATAGAAGAAAGAACATAATTTTTTTCATACGCTGATCGGAATTTGACGAAAACTGTTGTGTTACTATTGTTATTTTTTGTTTTCGGGCGTGAGCGAAAAATGTCGTTTAAAACCGGTGGTTTTATATTAATAACGTGACAAAGGGGGTAAAAATAACTTCGCAGATTTTCGTCGGGAACTTAAGGAACTCCAAACCAGTGTTGCCTTTTGGCCCCTTACTAAAACTAAAATTTACCGAACGTTGCTTTATGTGCACGTTGTTTAATGATAAAGAAGAATTTTGGTATGCTAGTGGGGAATCTTAAAATAGTTTGAATGAACATATGTTTGAAAATGTACATATGTATGTTTGTTGCAAAAATTTTTACTTTGCCTCATAGCAGCACCTCAGCCGAAAGTTTTTTTTTTCTGGCTGGCGATTCTATTATATCTGCACTAAATTTATAAGAAATAAACCAAGATTTGGGAAATTGGGTACCAAATAAAATCTTATATATATAAATACGGAAAGAATATTTTAAACAAATAAAATATTAGCATGTTTTAAATTATGTATTTAGAATACATTATTATTTTCTTTTATTTTTTTATAATGAATTTGCTTAGTTTTTATTTTGTATGCTATTAATACATTTTTTAAATGTTTTTGCTGCAGTTGTTTTTTTGCTTGAATAGTTTTTGTTGAGGCCCCTTTTTCTGGCGTGGGCCCCTTTTTGGGACCCCTTTTGAAATTTTTCGGAGGCAACACTTCTCCAAACAGCATAACATCCCCTGCTATCCTATTGTTATCATACTCTTCTTGTATGTTCTCAATTTCGAGTGATTTCGTAGAAGTGATGGAGAGTTCGGATTTCATAGCATCCAGATTTCGTTTAATATCTGATAGAGATGATTTAAGCAGAGTAATTTCAGATTTGAGTGAATCAATGACAGTGTTACATGTGGTGTGTGAAGATTCAAGTTGTGTGACTCTGGCATTTATGTCCGCGAATTGGTCTTGCATGGTGAGCACAAGTTTAGCGTTTTCTTCTTTTAATAGAGTGGTTAATAAAGAAATTATGGACTCACTTTGTTGTTTGAGTTTCTCATTCATAATTTTCCAAATGTGGTCATCCAATGCCATTTTGGGAGCTTTTTGTTGCGGCGAAAATCCAGGTGAGTTTTGTTGTAAAGGTTTCAATTTGAGTTTTGAATTTGAGTTTGAGCTTGAGTTTGGTGGTATTTTATTTACTCCTGACATTTAAAAGTGTATGTGAGGTTCGATGAGGCAACACGAACAAAGAAATGTCTTTTTTTCTATATATTTTTTTTTTCTTCAAATTTTAGTTTTTACTTTATTTTATCAAAAGTAATTACAATTAAACCAACGATTTTTATGTTATTAATCTTTAAAACAATGGATTGCTTCCAATCAATTTACTAAATTTATACTTGGTTATTAAATTTGGATACAAAATTGCCCGCCAAAGAAAGAGACTCGAAACGTTATTGAAGTAGAAGGATGTGTTACCCTTTTTTCGATTTGAAATTATTGTACAGGTTTTGCCGCCCTTGTCAAGTGCCGCCCTAGGCAATTGCAGACGGCCTAAGGCCAAACCATATTAATCTTAAGTTGAAACCAATTGTGATATTATGTTATGCAATCAAATAAAGATTTCATTAACTAAAAAAAAAAAAAAAATAATAATAACATTGGAAAATAATCAAATAATCTTCTCGCTGTTTGACTAAGATCTGGACAGGGGACTGTTATTTTTACATGAATACTTAATAAAACAAAATCGTTAAAATATATTAAATTAGCGAAACAGATATGGCTTCATACTAGATAATCAATTATTTTAAACAAATTTTCACAGTGAAGTAAGTGTCACTTAAGTGCCAAATATGGAAGACTAATTCCCAATTTCACAGTGTAAACTTATTGGAATAAGTGACACTTAAGTCTCCCATGTTGGCCACTTAAGTTCCACTTACTCAGGTAGTAAAACTGCGGCTTAAGTGCCAAAATGGGAAAATTAGGTGCCACTTATTTTGTTAAGTGTACACTGTGAAACTGGCCCTTAAAATAGTACAAAAAAGGCTTTCCAGGCAGTTTTCACTAACGGCCGAGACGCGTGGTTGACAAGCAAACGCAGTCCTAGCACTAACAAAATGGCGGCTGCCCGCTTGGCTTCACAAATCACAACCGAACGAACTTCACACCGGTTACGTTCCGTTCCACGGTCTTAATATTTTGCGCCAAAACGAAATTTGACTTTAGCGCGGGTTTGACATTTCAACAGGGGACTGTTTTAATAATTTGAGGACAACATTCGCAGTTCGCTCATAGATATTTTGATTAAAAATCTGTTGTAAAATTATAATTATGAATATATAAAGATGCTTACAGTTTTTTTGTGTATTTAGATATTTTTTATTCAGTTATCAATGTAAAAAAAAATAAATATTTGTAACAAAGTTTGTAATTCTGGAAAAGGGACTAACAAGGGGTCTGTGTTTTGAGGTTCATTTATTCAAATATTAGATTATTAAATTACTAAAAAAGCTGTGGCCTGCCAAGAATACCTAATACTATGTCGTTAGTGATACAAAAAACTGAGAAATATAAAGTTTTATTACATAAAATTAGCTTGGGATAGCAATTTTCCATTTAGTGGTGAAACACCCATACATATAAATAAAATGAATGTAACATCCATGGAATAAAGATTAAAACGTTATATTCATAGTAATTACAATTTAAAAATTTAATTTTCATCGATTTTTAGTCTGTAATTATACTAAAATTAAGAATTGTGTTCACTTCAGATTCCAATTTTCACTGATGGAGTCCTAAACCAAAACATCAATCACTTTCTGAAATTCCATTAACAAGAAATTTAAAATTTTCAACAAAGCCAACCACATACAATATCCTTGCAGCTCCTAGCACAAGAAAGACAATATAAACCATTTGCCAGAATCTGAATATCAATTAAATTTAATTATATGAACCCCACTGGAATCCTCAGTTTGACGCCCGTCGTCATAGTCCTCATGTTTACGTCCTTCGGCGTCATCGTCTCATCGTCATTCACTGATCTGATTGGCTTAAGTGGTTTTCAATTTCAAATGAGATTTCTTAAAAATCTCATTCCAATCCCAGGACTTGGGCTCGACATAAAAAGGATTCATATGTACAACCAAGTCTTATTTCAATTTATACACGAAAGGACGATGACGACTCGACTATGCTATTTCATTTCTATCTCCTCATTGAATAAATAATGAAAACAAAGCTTTCAACGATTGACCTCTATTTGCATTGAAATGGGTGGTATATCTAAGACTTTCTGTATCGAATTCTCTAACTCTATTATTCATCGTATCCGGGTAATGGTATATGCTAGCTACTCTTATATGTAGAGTTTCTTGGATAGGATATAACAAGTTCTTCTATTCGTTGTTGCTTTAACGATGTTCTTCGATTTACTTCAAGAATTCCTCCGCATAAGGATATTGTCGTTCTCATCCTTCAAAGATATAAAAAGTGGATAGGATTGCTATTAAGATTTGGTGATTTCGATTAAATCTTGATGATGATTTCTGTATCTCTGAGTCTTTGGGAAATTGGCTTGAGATTGAGACGCATTTACTGCCATTTACATGGGAAATTGCACAACTCATTCAGGGATCTTCATCTCTCCTTGACAATTTTATTTACACAGAAGCCATAACCAAGACAAATTATCTGATTTCTTGGCTATCATATACATTATATATACTTACATATGACATGACCCTGTATGTATTTCTGTATATGCGTTCTTCTTTCTTTTTATAGAGATTAACTAAGTGGAACGATATTCTATTTTCCTTTTTTTTTGTTGTTGCTGGCAGTTGGCACCAGTTTGCTATCAGAATAGAATAGAGTACAGAATTTTCTTTCTGTTCAATGAGGAGTAAGCGAATAGATTTCGTATCTAATAGGAATTAGGACATGGGAATAAATTTCCTTTCACACTGGGTGTGCATCAAGTATGTAGTAAAGTGTAAGTTAATTTTCCGGTCGACTTAGCTGCTTAGAAACCAACTAGCACATATTTAATAGGACGCATTTACCAGGGGTAAGCTTAGCGACTTCTATTCTGACGATGTATGTGTGTTAAGTGTATATGTATGTGTGTGAGTAGCAAATAAAATGTTTTCACATTTTTAGAAATTGTGAGGGACAGTGAAACATAAAATTACTTTTAAGAAGGTTAAATTACCCGATCCCTGTTCATATAAGTACTTGTTATCTTTAAACGTATAGTAATGTTTTGTATTAGCCGTGTTTTATTATCTACGGATCTGAATCAGGATCATCCCATGAAAATAAAACGATACGGATCCATAATGACAACAGTGTTGTATGCTCAACTCTTTTTTTCTTATGTTTGTTTATTTTTCATGTAGTTACTGTCTTCTTTCTTTACACTACAGTTTGTACTCCCTACCAAGAATTAATTCTAGATACAGTAAAACCCGCTTAAGAGAAACTGCAAAATGTCATAGTCTTTCTTTCACTTAAGCGGGTTTTTCACTTAAACGAACTCCGCTTAAGTGAAAAAAAATTTCACTCAAGCGGAGCCCGGATAAGTGAACAAAAATTGCACTTAAGCGGATTTAAAAATTCTAAAAAAGGGTTCTGACATATCAGAAATTCAAATGTCATTTTCGTGATGAAAATTTGTTCAGCTAATTTTTAGTTCTGTTATATTAAATTTTTATTTCACTTAAGAGAGTTTTTTTCAAGGAAAAATATTAAATTTAACTGAAAATATCTTTCAGGTATCCGGGTTTTTCATTTAAGCGAGTTTCGCTTAAGCGGATTGTTATAAAGGTAATTGGTCGACAAATACTCGGGGATGAAAAAATGTTTCAGATAAGCAGGTTTTTCTCTTAAGCGGGTTTCTCTTAAGCGGGTTTTACTGTATCATTAAACATAATTTATAGATATAAATCAGATTTGAGAGCAGCTTTCGTTCAAGTCAGACGTGCTATTATTTTTCTCTGAAAGTTTAACATTTATATACCTAATTTCTTTTGAATAAAATGGCTCAAAAATGTGCAAAGTGCAATGAAATCGTCACCAAAGACTTTGTCATTTGCGGTGGAATTTGTTCACAAATGTTTCACGACATTTGTACTCTTGTGCCAGAAAATACTCTTAAAGTTGTGAAATAAGGAGCTTGGTCCGAGTTCGAGTCCTACCTGGGCATAGAAAGTTTTTTCAATTAAAATTGAACAAAGACCAAGCACCACTTAAAGGAGTCTGATGATCGGCGTGGCAGTCGTGAAATAGCTATAACTCCAGCCTATAAAAACTTGGTGGTAGCTCATTCAAGTGTTGTTGTTCATTCAAACCTTCTATATCAATTATTGGTAGTTGGTAAATATTGAAAATAGATATTTAACAACCCAATTGATAGAAGTTTTGATCATTGAGAATGGTGCAGACCATTGTGATTTCAAGAAAACTGATAGTTGTTACAAAAAAGTTAATCAGTTTCTTTTTTTAAAATATTGAACTAAATTCAATGTTTATTAACTATCAATTGATAATTGACAACCGTAAAAGGGTTCGGTATTCTTGAAAAAATATTCTTTTTCGTTGAAAACAGGGCGTGGTAAAATACATTGCTGATTTTATATCTATCCCACCTTGAATTAATTTTTCGGTTTTGCATGCAAAAAAATCGGTTTCTGGGTACAATTTGCTGTCTTAAAAGAGCATCTTATTCCCATAAACCACTATATTAAAACTTATCTATAAGATATCTCTTCAAAAGCTACACCTTCCAATATTAAACCCCTCAATTCCAGCGTCAGTAGGTCTCCGTCTCAAATATCAAAATCCCCTTGTTAATTAAGAATTAGCTACATACGTATGTATACCTATTTCCTATGTAGGTTTAAAATTGATAACCCAATACTTTTCCTTGTCCATCTCTTCATTCGTGAAATGCTCATTATGTACACACAGAAAAAATATCAAATGTAAAATCAAAATGAAAAATTATTGTTTTTATAATAATAAACTTTTTTTTTCCATTGCGATTTGAGATTGTATCATTTTGACCTGACATTTTTTACGATTGGATTCTTATAAATGATTTCAATTTTCATTGGGATCATGTTAGTATAATATTTTTCGTGTAAAATCATCATTGAGTCGTTTTCAAATTAAATTTTTCATTACAAATTCAACATGAAATTATAAAACCTATTTGATATGTTAAAAATCAACATTAGATCGTTTTGTAGAATAATATTTCATTTTAAATTCAACTCGAATTATTCTTAATTATTTTATTCTTAATTTCTTTATTCTTATTCTTAGGGTTTTTACTTTGAATCTACTTTAAGTTAAAATAAAATTGATTTGTGTAAAATTAATATTGATTCATTTCGAAATAAAATATTTCAATGTTTATTAACTGTCCTAATTCGTCTATTATTTCTTGATTTCGTTTTTAACTGTCAGTGCTTTTGCTTTATATTAGCTTCAAGTTAAAATAAAATTGGTTCATATAATATCAAAATTGAATCGTGCTGAAAGAAATATTTAATTGTTAGCTCAACATAGATCATTCTTAATTTTTCCGTTATTTTTGTAATTCTTTATGTTCGTGATTCTGCTTTCAAATTTTCCACACATTCATTCATTCATTTTCTTCGTATAGTCGAGTCGTAACCGAATTTTGTGTAAGTCGTTTCTGGAAACAGCTCTTACTAATTTGATTAATTTTTGTTTATTTCGCAGATTTAATAAAGTGATAAATATAAGTGATGATTATATAATAAAACATTGAAATCAGTTTTCTAAAAACGCGTAGATACAATTGCAAATAGAAACTATACTTCCTAGCTACAAACCCAATCTAAAGCTTTTGCACATCGTCGACGCCAACATCTGCTTTCTCGTCACCAATTGGACCCTCCCAATTATCAAAGGCTCCGAATAATGTTGTATTCTAACTGAGCATATTTTCAATAGTAATTTTTTTTTTTTAGAAACTTGAGTCTTGATCTTCGCTCTTACAAGACTGTCTGAAAGGTAAAAAGTCGTTATAGAGTTTCACAAGATTAACGGTCATTTAATTGACTCACTTCGGGTTGACTTAACAAAATCGTTTTGGAAGATATTTTTCCATTACGAAAAATGATCGCCAAAAGATTTCCCGGCAGTAATTGGACAAATTCTTGAGCTATTTCCGAACGAAATAAAAGTAAGTATATCTGCTATCATTATGTTTAAATCGATAAATTCAAATTCTAATTAATAGAGTTAATTTTTAGTTATAAATTGTAAGAAAATAATAACAACTATAATAAATAAAAGATATTATTTTAAATAACTTAAAAATACTTATTTTATTTATTTATTTACTTAAATGCATTTCGGAAGCTATGCTTCCATCGTCAGTAAGTTTTATACAAATAATAATACAAACAAAATTTTTTTATATTAAATACAAATAACTCAATACAAACAAAAACAAACTACACAAACAAATTTATAGTGAATTTAAGATTTATTATAAATTTTTTTGAAAATTGGATCTTTTATTGGTCTATCGTCACTACTCATTAAATTATTTTTATTTTTGAAAATGTAAAAAGATTCAAAAGCATCTAGTTCATTTAGATGCTTTTATTTATATTGCGAATTTTCAAATTTTGTAAGCTAAAATTATGGCTATTCTCCAGCATGTGTTACACTCGACTTTTCAGGTTCATTGTATTTTACATGTGCAAAATGTTCTTTGAATCTTTTCATGATTGGTCTTCTTGTCTGTCCTAGATATTCCTTCCTACAACCGCTGCACCCAATACAGTAAATTCCTGACTGTTGATTTTTTTCAATTTTATCTTTTGAGCCACTAATCACATTTTTGAGTTTTATCTCACTACACTGGCTCATTTTAATGTTTTGCCTACTAAAAATTGGTCTTAATTTTGATGTAATTTCTGGATAAAAATTGAATTTTGACAATTTCTTTTGTTCATCGTTTTCATTTCTGTATAAACCTAAAGTTGTATAATTTCTTAAGTTTTGTTTTCTTCTATGTGCAATCGTCATATCATCTATTAATTGTTCTGTATATCCGTTTATCTTAGCTATTTCTTCGATCTTTCGTATTTCAATGTATTCTCTTTCTTTCGTCATCGGGATGTTTAAAGCTCTAAAAATTGAATTGAAAGCTGATATTTTGTTTTCAAATGAATGAAAAGAGTCGGATGTTATATATCTTAGAGTATTTGAAGATTTTCGATAAATATCAAACTCGAAAATTTCACCTTTTCTTATTATAGTTAAATCTAAATAATTTAATCTTCCGTTTATTTCTTCTTCGTAAATAAATTTGATTGTTGGCTATTCTGTTCTATAAAATGAAAAGTATCTTGAAGTTTTGTTTTGGTTGTAACGGGTGATTTTTTAGCTGGTTTGGTTTTGGCAACACTGGTTTTGACAGCTGACGTGTGTTTAGTACCTTGTGTCACTGTCAAACTGCTTCAGTTTGGTTTGCAATTTAACCATGGATCGTCTTACAAATGAACAACGCTTGCAAATTATTGAATTTTACTATCAAAATTCGTGCTCGGTTCGAAATGTTCATCGCGCGCTGCTTCCATTTTATGGTCGGCATTCTCGACCTTCTGAGCAGTCTATTCGGAAGATTGTGACCAAATTTCGCACCAAATTTACTTTGTTGGACATTAAACCACCAACACGTTTACGTACTGTGCGTAGTGAAGAAAATATTGCGGCCGTATCAGCTAGTGTGACAGAAGACCGCGAAATGTCGATTCGGCGCCGTTCCCAGCAGTTAGGCCTTTGTTACAGCACTACGTGGAAAATTTTGCGGAAGGATTTGGGCGTAAAGCCTTTTAAGATACAGCTGGTGCAAGAACTAAAGCCAGCCGACCTACCACAACGCCGAATTTTTGGTGAATGGGCTCTTGGAAAGCTGGCCGAGGATCCGCTTTTTTATCGAAAAATTGTGTTCAGCGATGAGGCTCATTTTTGGTTGAATGGGTACGTAAATAAGCACAATTGCCGCATTTGGAGTGAAGATCAGCCAGAAGCAATGCATCCCGAAAAAGCCACTGTTTGGTGCGGTTTATGGGCCGGCGGCATTATTGGGCCATATTTCTTCAAAGATGATGCGAATCGCAGCGTTACTGTCAATGGTGAACGCTACCGAGCGATGATAACAAACTTTTTTTTGCCCGAAATGGAAGTTCTTGACTTGCATGATATGTGGTTTCAACAAGACGGTGCCACATGCCACACAGCACGCGAAACAATGGCGCAATTGCGAGGCGAGTTTGGTGAACAGTTAATTTCACGTTTCGGGCCGGTCAATTGGCCGCCTAGATCGTGCGATTTGACACCATTAGACTATTTTTTGTGGGGGTATGTCAAGGCTAATGTCTATAGGGACAAGCCCGCTTCGATTGACGCACTGGAAGCCAACATCCATGCATTCATTCGTGAGATACCGGCCGATATGTGTGAAAGAGTATGCCAAAATTGGACTCAGCGGATGGGCTACCTGAGACGCAGCCGCGGTCAACATTTGCATGAAATTATCTTTAAACATTAAATTGCAAGGTTCAAACTATCGATTCAAATAAATATTTCATTCATTTTTTCGAATTTTTTGTGTTTTTTTTTTAAAAAAAGTTCTTAACCTCTTAAAAAATCACCCGTTATTATATGTAAACCACTGATCTCTATAATACACTGGATAGTGAGGCTTATAGTGTATAACAGTTTTTGTGAGGCAAGTTTTTTAAAGGGTACCGGCCACGCCTCATATCTCGCTCTATACAAACGAAAAAAGATATTGAAGATATTTGCGAAATTGAGCATTTATTCGATGTGGCTGTAAATATTGAAAAAAATAGAAGAAAATCCAGGTCCAGTAGCGTCCATACCGCTGGTGCCTCTTTTATACTGTTATATGAGGGTACCGTCCACGACTATATTTTTGTCTCAAAAATTTTGTATGAATATACTATCCAGTGTATATAGAGATCAGTGATGTAAACAGGATCATAAATATTAATGATTCCACATGAGTTGTCGTGTTATTTCGACGTGAAATCACTTCAATTTAATTGGAGCCTTAATTTTATTTTAAAGTGAGGTTCATTTTCATTTAAAAGGAATTTTTGTGTCATGCCAAGTAATTAATTTAAAAGGAATCGTCATATGGTTTGACGTGAACTCATTTTATTTTAAAATGTGTATAATATTGGTTTAACATGAAGTAAGGTATTAGGTTACTTCAATTCAATAGGAATTTTAATATTATTTTAAAGTGAGTATCCTTTTCATCCTGGTAACATTATTATAGGATCATTTTGATTCAATATGAATTATGAATTGCGTATCATATTAACCACATTCCACATGAGTTGTCGTGTTATTTCGACGTGAAATCACTTCAATTTAATTGGAGCCTTAATTTTATTTTAAAGTGAGGTTCATTTTCATTTAAAAGGAATTTTTGTGTCATGCCAAGTAATTAATTTAAAAGGAATCGTCATATGGTTTGACGTGAACTCATTTTATTTTAAAATGTGTATAATATTGGTTTAACATGAAGTAAGGTATTAGGTTACTTCAATTCAATAGGAATTTTAATATTATTTTAAAGTGAGTATCCTTTTCATCCTTGTAACATTATTATAGGATCATTTTGATTCAATATGAATTATGAATTGCGTATCATATTAACGCGGGGATGGCTACGAAATCTCGCATTCGAAATCTTTCAATACAAAATCTCGCATTTACACCCACTTTTCATAATCTGGCAATATTACAAAATCTCACTTTTTAAAATCTCAAAAAACTAAAATCTCGCAAACAAAAATAAATAAGTACCTACCAGGAATAAAGAATATACCTACCTATATTATACGGGTTGATTTCCATAAGGTTATAAGAAAAACTGGAATGGGTGCCGTGAAATAACGCCAAATGTGGGTATTTGGCTTTATTTTACTTTCACAAAAGCGAAATAAGGCCAAATTTCAAAGTGAAATAAAACCAAATGTTTTGCTTGCTCACATAAATACAGTTCCAGCACTAGGGTTCCCAACCGTACTATAATATATAAATAGTATTGTACTATATTTCGGATCTTTGTACTATACTCAATACTGTTGAAGAAATATATACTACGCAAAACAACTATATTTCAATTGGATTAATTAATCATAGAAACAAAGAAAAAACACACTTTGACTGCACCTTAAGGTTCCATTTCATGCATTTTTACTGCAAAATGTCAAAATCAAGAATATGCTAATTTCATATTTATGTTTTAAAAATAAAGACATTCTCGACATATTCGACATTTTCCTTTGCATTTATTTTTTTGTAATTAACTTTATTCAGATATTTTTAAAAATTAAAAACTAATCCCAGCGATAACCTTAATTTTGTATTTAAATAAATCTCAAATTTTAACCAAAATCTTTTTAATAGGAATGTAGTAACTCTCAGAGAGAAACCAATCGAAAATAAACGTTAACTGTTATTTATGATATTTGGATGTGCGTTCACAGAAAGTGTATTTTCAATTATAAATAAAAAATGGCGGGAAAAAAGAAACAGAGCGAGTATAAAACCGAAGCTTTGATCAATACAAATTTGAAAATTTATTGTAATAAAGGATAATATGACACTTTAACAGTGAAAAATTGGCTAGAAGTACATATCGATGGCCCCATGCAAAACTTTACTAAGTGCAAATATGCTACTTTTCAGGGTTCAAGTTTTTTGAGTCGATGCGGAGCGGAGCGGCGCGCGGTTTTAATGACATAAATAACTCAAATCTGTATTAAGTTGACTTAGTATAGACTTGCATGGGACCATCGATATAGAAAAATAGATTTTATAAAAATAAATAAATAATTATCAACCATATTTTTTGCTCTTTTTAACCTTTTTAAAAAATACTATATTTTTATGAAGCGTATACTATATTTTTTTATAGTTAATTCTGCAAAGTACTATAATCCAACGAAAAAAGGTTGTGAACCCCAGCCAGCACCCAGCATTTCGGCGTATAAACAGTGAGGTATGTATGGGGGATATGCTGCCCCGTGCAACCTACCTGCTTGGGCATACTATAGGATTTGGGGTAGCTGCGAGGTATGAGTGTATGCAGTTTCTTTTGGATTGACCATCTTAACTTTTAAGTCAGCAAATCCGTTTTCAAGATATGCAAAATGACTTAAATAAAAGCAATGGATATCGTTAACACTACAAAACAAGGAATAATGTCTCAATTGTTTTATTTTCGCCAAATAAACTAATTTCGATGTAATCTCTCCATAAAATGTAACCTTCTGTTAGGTGGCGTTGGGTCGTCATCATGAAAGATGAAGTCCTCAAAGTCCATCTATCTGTCTATTAGGAATCAAGTCAAATAATTTACTGCACAACTGGTTATGTAAAGTCCACAGCTTGAGTGTATTTTTTTTCTTTTTTCCTGAATTTTATTTCTAAGCATACACAATAGATAAACGAGTAAATAGATAAAGATTTCAATGTCATCTAAGTAAAACTGCCAAATATAGATGATAAAGCAAAAGGACGAGAAGAAGGACGAAAATGTAAAGGAGATTTGCCATTGTGTTTAAGAAGGCGTGTAATTGAGAAACATTCAAGGAAGATTTCCACCCTGCTTTCTCCATTTGGTAACCATTGCTATCTTTGTCCTTTTTCGTAATTTGTTTCACAGAAAACAGAGATAGTCGTGTTTATTCCTCAAGGATAAACCTCTTTCCCGTGTGGATGTCTTCGGCATCTAGCAAGCACCCAGCTCTATTGGCATTCGAGAAATGGCTTTTTCAATGAACTTCATACTCTATAGTCTATGGTAACTGTGTTGTTGGCTGTAAAGAGCGTATATACTCCTTTGGCTCAGATCTCAGAAGAAAGCGATTAGTTCTAAAAGGAGGGATATTTTAAAGATACATTTGCTTGGTGATTTGGTAAAACGGAAAATGGACGAATTGTTGAAAATCTGTGTTACAGAAAATGGAAATGGATGTTTGCATTTGCGTCACTAAAACAGACTAAGGAATGTCTCAATTGCCTATTAAAAATAAAAAAAAAAAACTACTAAAAACCTACCTTTGGAAACATCGATTGAAATTTTAGGTGCACATGTCTACCTTCCAGACCCGATTTTCCGATATAAATAAAAGTTTGAGGAATGTATAATTATCTGTAGAAAGTTGATCTTGTGGCTTTTCTAAATAATGAAATGAAATGTTTTCTTTTTTGCGCTGAATTTAAGAGAACACAAAGTAAATAAAATAATGTTCATAAGTATTTCAGCTCAACGCTAATGTGGTGAAGGGTCCTGGTGTGGTGTGGTGTTGGCCTGCTGCTGGCATGAAGTTATAATGTGTTATAATCTTAGTGAATACAAAGACATTTTATTAAATCTCTATTTCGGAAGTGGAAAACCGAACCTACTATGCTAAAATGCTTTCTTTCATAATATGTACATCTAGCCAGTTCGAGCCAGTAAACAATTATCTAAAATTTTCAATGATCGTTTTCAATAAATGCTAGTTATAGCTTTCATTAGAAAATGGAAACTTTCGTTGAAAATTTTATGTTGTTAATTTTGACTCGTTTCGAAAGGAAAATCAGTATTTATTTGTATTTTCGGCTCAACATTTCACATAGAATAACTTTTCATCAATGATTAACTTCAATGATCAATGGTAAGTAAGGACGTTCAATCATTGAAAAAGTTGCATAAGTTTGGGCCAAAATTTTAGGAAAGAATTAAGCTAAGTACAGACGATTGTCAGATCTAACAATATTGTCAGAACTGTCAGTGGTCTGACAGTAGCTGACAATTGACATATTTCTTACAATGAAAAATTGTCCGTTCACACGGTTGGTGGATTTTTTCCAAAGTCTGACAAATTGATTGTCAGCTCTTGTCTGACAATTTTCAGATAATAATATATCTGACAATATTGTCAGCAAGTTGATTGATTGATTTTTTGTCAGATTGTCGTCTGACAATTATACCTGACAATGACATTTCTGACAATATTGTAAGACATTTGGGACAGTTTTTTCACAATATTGTAAGATCTGACAATTCTCTGTACTTAGATTTAATATTTAAGGCCCAGTTTCAAACTCGAATAAGTGTCTCTTAATTGCCAAATATGGAAAACTAATTCCCACATTCACAGTGTAAACTTATTGGAATAAGTGACACTTAAGTCTCCCATCTTGGCCACTTTAGTGCCACTTACTCAGATATTCAAACTGCGCCTAAAGTGCCAAAATGGGAAAATTAAGTGCCCCTTATTTTTTTAAGGGTGCACTGTGAAACTGGCCCTAAGTCTTTAGCTTATTGTCATCAAACGCGGCGGATATAGCTTTCATTGAAACTTATCATTGACAATTTAAATTTCTTTTTTTGAGACACTTAAAAAGCAAAATCAGTGTTTATTTTGTTGCCACTAAAAAGCTGATAAATAAATTATTATTTCTAGCCAAAATGAAATATGTCATTTTTACATAAAATGATTTCTAAGATTTCTATGATCAATGGTAAGGTAGTTCAATCATTAAAATAAAGTATACATAAGGTGTTTTTTTTGCAATCTCGGGGGCAATTGGTTGAAAAAAAAACGACAACGGGGATAAGCGACGCCATCACAGAAAAAAACATGGATTTTTCATACAAAATTTCGATAACATATGTAATTCATGCCGGTAACACCGTTTTTCTGTGCGCTTAAGTTAAGCCCCGAGAATTCTCTGGGATTAGCTAAGCCCGCAGGGGAATAGTTGTTGTTACATGTCATATTTTTAGCACCGACGCGACGTCGTTTTTTTCATCCATTTCCCCCCGGGCTTGCAAAAAAACACGCCTATAAATAATTTCATGTGGAAGTTGGGCCAAAATGAAAACATTGTTTTGGAAATGATTAATAATTAAGTCATCAGCTTTATATTGGCATCGTGCTTTTTAAGTGCCTCAAAACTTAAAATCTAAATTTTGAATGATGAGTTTCATTGATATCTAACTGGCACCTTAGCAAGAGCACTGAAGTCGCCATTCTGGTCTGCGTCTTTCGAATCGGAATTTCGGTAATGTTTGTTTTCATTATCTAACGTTTTCTCATAGAATCTAAATCTTCGAAGTCTAGATTTTGTAAAATCTCTTGTTTCTACCCTAACTCATGGAAATTACTTTTAATTTAAACCATTTCTCAGCACCTTTTCTCAAAATAATAAATTCCTAAATATTTTGAAATGTGCTCACCCACCCTAATGGAATTTAAAAAAATTCTATTTTTCGTGTTTAATTTATTACACCCCCTTAAAAAAATAACATACAAAAGGCTTTTCTTACTTATTTAAAGGTCAAACGAGAGTTCATCAAAAAACAGTACCTACATACATACATACAGATGTATAAGAGGGAATACAAAAAAACTTGAACGAAAGTACAGAAAATTTTAATTGGAATTAAGTGCAGTGACTTTTTAATAAATTTGCTAATTATTATATGTGAATGAAAAAAAAATATATTTGCTTCTGGGATAATAAGGATAATCGCCTTCTAGACATGAAAAGGAAATATAAAGTATTATTATTCCTGCAATCCTGCCACTTATTGACCAAGAAATTGACAATTTTCCATTCAGTAAATAATTGGAATTTTGTCTTTTGAGGGTTGAACTTTCATCACAGGCATAAGCACATCCTTAAGGCGAAGAACGCACCCCAAATTGAAACCAGACTAACAAATCGAATAAAAATGTATGTAGATAAGTTAAGTATCTTTTGAAGACCTTTTACACTATGGGGTAAAATTCCACCAGTTGCCTTCAATTTGGCAGGATGCTGGGAATTGAAGGATACAAATTTCTCTTTCAGCTATAAGCTACGTAAGAGTCGACAGACTCACTTGTCAGCTGTACGGAAGATGGATTACCGATTTATTGGAAAACAATTGGTCATTCATATGTCATTAGCGACGAGAATGATGATGGCATGGCAACACATCTCATCCCTAGGGTGGGGGATCATCGGTGTGTGGAACAATAAAAAAGATGTCTACGAGGGTGTTTGTTCGCATGTGGTCCAACTCTTATCAGTTAGCAAGCAGAAATCAATGGCGGAACGTACCCGGAAATTATTTTTTTCTGATTTGTAAAGCAAATACTAAGCGATAATTAAATTGATCCTTTTTTCGATTTAAGTGTGTTTGGGGTTGGAAAGGAATTCGAAGTGAATGACCCAAAGGCTTCAATGTATCAAGTATAACATAACGTATAAATTAAAATGATATTTCACAGACCAATATCAGATAAACTATAAAAAAATGTATTTTGTCTTGTCAGGGTTTGCGGGGACATGACACAAAGGTGGCGGGAGGCTTACTTTTGATATAAATTTCGTATAGGTACCTAGTATGGTAAATGGTAAAAAGTTTAAATCTCTTAAATCTAAAAGGTTAAGTAAGGCTTCGAAAATAAACCGATTTTAATGATGTGTGCTACGTGCAGCATATTTTTTATGAATTTGTGTGGGTTGTATAAAATAAATCCGTAAATCGTTATATGTACCTATATTATACAATATACATAGGGTTTTTGCATCTACAAAAGCCAACAAATTTTAGAGAAAAAATAAAATCGTATTTCGAAATACATATTACCTACCTACATATAACAGTTGCTTGAAAAATTAAAGTTAAAAAAAAAAAAAATAAATGAAAATACCTATTAAAAAATAATAAAAAATTATAAAGATAAATAAATAAGAGAAAAAAAGAAAAATTGTCATTGTCTCCAAGTATTCCTTCAGTTTTACTACATAGAAAAGTAAAACCCTTAACTCTTCTGATTGGTTTATTTCAAAAACCGTTATTTGTATGAACAAAAGTATGTTAATCTTTTTTGTAGGAAATATTTCAAGCTACAAATTAGTCCCTAGCACTTTTTTTGTACAAGGTAGCATTTGGGAGTTATTCCTGAAAGACAATTTTGGGGGGCCTACAACCCCCCGTAAAATTGTTAGCGGCGCTCATATCGATGGGGACCTTATAGCTCTTAAGTGCGAAATCGGTATCTATAATCAATTTTCACATTTAAGCAACGTTACTCAAAGGCCTCTTCACTTTCACGCCATTCACCGCGTTTAAAGGTTATTTAAAGCCATTTTTAAAATATTCAATATATAAGAGAAATTTGTATATACATATGTATGTTTGTAGTGTACGTAGGTAGAGTTTTCAGTTTTTTGTTTTAAATAAAGTAGGTATGAATAATAATAATCTTATATGCTAATGAGCTTGTCTTCTGTTTTCATTTTTTCGAAGCTTCAAATACAGCCTAAAAGTATGCAATTCGTAAAATACGTGTCAGAATCGTTGTTTAGTTAAGTATCAATGGGAAAACGATTGTACATAGATATGAATTTAAGTAACTTCATTTAAAGGCAATTTAAATATTTAAGTACACTTAACTAAATGGCCTCTTAAAGGCGTTTTAAGAAGATCTAATAGATACGGCTGTAAGATTTTAATTAATTGCAAGAAAAAATGTTGATTTAAATTTACATGAATTAATTTTAGTTTTAAGCCTAGTACGCAGATCGCGCTTAAATTTAGCTCCCACTTTTCTCTCCAAACATCAGCAAAAAACTCTTGCTAAATATTGACATAGAGCATGCGTTGTGGAGAATATGTAAAAAAAAACAGCTGTTCTCCGAGATGAAATTCTTTTCAACCATTTCAATGATTTTTTTTTATTATTGCAACTAAATTTTATCAAATAAAATGGATTCTTTTTTTTGGCTGAGATAAGTCGTTTATTCCGAAATATTCCTCCATTTCAATTTTTATTTTCACAAAAAACAATTCATACAAAATTCAAGATTTACAGAATCTGTTAAAATTTAGCTTGAGAATTAATGTGCCGAACAATTATTTCGTGCGCTAAATTTTGACAGAATATGTGTGATGTACAGTAAGAAACAAACATTTGATTTTTTAGCTGGAGCTGCGTACCTCTCAGCTAAAATGCTTTGCTTAATTTTAGCTTGGCTAAATTTTGGAGAGAATTTCGTATGGAAACTAAAATTTAGCGCGATCTGCGTACTAGGCTTTATCAAACAAATTGTTAGGCTCTGCGAAATTAGGCCCCAGGAAATAAGACCCCAAAAATAAAATGAAATAAGGCCCCAAAATTGAGGTTTTTTTTTTCATAATGATATTATGCCCCATGCAACAAGGCCCCAACGAAATGAAAAAACACCCCAAAAATAAACGAAACTACACCCCAATTTGTTTTGTCCATATTTGTATCATTTTCTGAAAAATGAAATAATACCCCAATTTGTTTCGTCCATATTTTTTTCAAAAATGATATAATACCCAATTTGCCAGCACCCAGAATTACGCCGTATAAACAGTGAGGTATGGATGGGGGGGCATGCTGTCCCCCTGTAACCCCCCTGCTTGGGCACACTATATGATTTGGGGTAGGTGCGGTGCGAGGCTGGGTGTTTGCAACATCCCCCCCCCCCCCATACATACCTCACTGTTTATACGCCGTAATGCTGTGTGCTGGCACTGAATTTATGTGAGCAAGCAAGGTATAGGTATGTATTTTATTCCTCGATTAGCGAATTTTCATAATACTATTTGTGAAAAACAATGATATTTAGCATAAACAAGTAAATGAAATAAGGCCCCAAAATATTTTTCAAAATAAAATGAAATTAGACCCCAAAATTAATGTTGGGGTCATATGAAAAAATGAAAACATGAAAAAAGGCCCCAAAAAATAAAATAACACCCAGAAATTGAAGAATGTTCGTTGTTCTTGTTTTGCATTCAATGATTTGGGGCTTTATTTCGTTTTATTTTTGGGTTCTTATTTCCTGGGGCCTAATTTCGCAGAGCCCTGATTTGGGGTTGTCTGTTTGGGAATTGGGATTTGTTTAGCAGGTATGTACCTTCATTTTCTGCATAGATATCTTTTCAAAGAGATTAGTAATAACTCCATATATGTATATTATGTAGTATGTATATTGTACATATTATGTAAAATATTTTAGATTAGCGGACCGGGAAGAGTAAGCTCAACAATAGAACTAACAATTTTGTCGAATTTAGAAATTTTAGCTTCAAAATAGTAGGGTGTTGAAAGCGATTGAATTTATTCTTTTTTCTGAAATAGAAAGAGACTTATTTTTGTAAATATGCATTTCGTTTGGCTTGGATTAATAATTGAAAGAAATGTTTAGAATAAAAAAGGTAAATAGGTATAGTTATGCTTGTACCTAGGGTTACCAGCTTTAAAATCAGCAAAGCCTGACAGTAAAGAAAGAAAAGCCTGATTTTTGAGAAAAGAGCCTGATAAATAAAAAAAACATTTTTTTTCCTTTTTGAAACCTCATTTTTATAAAAAAAAATAAAATGAAAGCGTCTACAGAAAAAAACCGAAAGGAATCTGGGCGTGGTACTGACTTCAAATTACGACTAGTCAAACCGAAAACGCATTTTAATGAACAAGAACCTGTCCCAAATTTAATTTCTTGCTTAAACTTTTTTAAACAATATTTAAAAAAAAAAAAACATTTTAACCATGATGTAGAAAAATTCATATAGTATTTTACAGAGTGGGTCAAAATGCATTTTTTTAAAATTATTTTCTTTAGAATTTCATTACCTGTAATATTCAAAAAATAAATCCTAACGGTTTTGGAGTTAACATTTTTTTTTATTTTAGAAAATCCTCTATTTTTATTTATTTACTTTTTGGGTCACCCTGTCCATCTTTTTTATTAATTTGCTTAAAAGTTAGACTTACATTTTATAAAGAAATATTTTTCATGACCTTCATTATGTATCTACAAATAAATCGATAGCCCTAAATGGTGTTAAAAATTAATTTGTACTTGAAACTTTTCAAATAGCACTACTCAATAACATTTTTTGCTTTTAAAAGCTTGTTCTAGTTTTGCAGTTTCTTAAAGGTATACAACTTTTCACAACTCACCTTAGATCAAAAGTTATGACCATGATTTAAATATATAATAAAAAAATAAAGAGTCGACCATTTCATTTAATAAATCAATACAAAATGTTCAAAATAAGCAAATTATTTCCTTCTATTTTATGATTTATTTGAATTTGTTTGAGAATCATTTTTGATTGAATTCAAATGTTAATAACTTTTGATCTAAGGCGAGTTGTGGTAAGTTGTAAAACTTTTAAAAAATTGCAAAACTAAGACAAGCTTTCAAAAGCAAAGGATATTTATATAATTTTATGGCATAAAGGCGACATTCATAAGTACCTAATCCTTCAATTTATTTATTGTAATTGTGAGTAAATTCGTTGATACCTATATGTATGTCGCCTTTATGCCATAAAATTGTGAATCTCACTTACCTATACCTATATCATACAACTTAGGTGCACATAGCATAACTATACCTACTTATCTTTTTTATTCTAAACATTTCTTTCAATTATTAATCCAAGCCAAACGAATCGCATATTTAAAGAAATAAGTCTCTTTCTATTTCAGAAAAAAGAATAAGTTCAATCGCTTTCAACACCCTACTAGGTATTTTGAAGCTAAAATTTCTAAATTCGACAAAATTGTTAGTTCTATTGTTGAGCTTACCCCTCCCTGTCCGCTAATCTAAAATATTGTTCATAATACCTATGTACAATATACATACTACATAATATACATATATGGATTATGGAGTTATTTCTAATCCCTTTGAAAGAAACAAATCCCAATTCCCAAACAGACAACACCAAATCAGTATGACCAGTTGATGTGAATTTATAAATGAAAACAAAAAGATAACCAAAAACTAATATAATAAAAGTACCTGGGTCACACTAAGCTAAAGAAAAAAATGCCTGCACTGCCAACGAAACCTCTTTTTTTTTGCATAAAAAACAACACACAAGTAAAGCACTCGTATCAAAAAAAAAAATGTAATGTGTTCTTTTCTTCTTTAGCGATCGTACTCAATTTTTTTGTTTCTATTGTGCTACAAAGAAGAAAAAACGCAAACAATTAGTGTCCGACCGAAGGTCGATTTTCAGCCGAAGCCGAAGCCGAAGCCGAATTATTAGGCTGAAAGAAAATCTTCGGCCGAAGCCGAAGCCTAAGGTTGAAAAAAGTCAAGGATTCTCCTTTCCAATTGGATAAAAATATTATTTTTATTAAAATTTATTGCTTAAATAACATAAGACAAATAAAATAAAAATAACTTATAACTAATTAGTAATTATAAACAAAAAAGAAATAAATAATTTATTTTTAGTAATAATTTTTAGTAATATTAATTCAATACATTATTAATTAAAATCAAAGAGTCTAATGTTGTATGCTAAGAACAAAAGTTTGTTTGCTCGATATAATAAACAGATTCTTCGGCTTCGGCCAAAACTTCGGCCTAAAATGGCCGAAGCCGAAGGTTTGGCCGAATGTTGTTTTTTTGGCCGAATTCGACCGAAGCCGAAGGCCGAAGCTTCGGTCGGACACTTGAAACAATATACACCGAAGCTTCGGCCTTCGGCTTCGGTCGAATTCGGCCAACGCGTTGGTTGTGTGGGTTTCAGTGACCTGGAAATGAGATGAGTAGGCATACATAATTGGTGGTGGATGTTTTTTTTTTTTTTTTTGTGGATTGTGAATAAAGGTGAGGATCTTAGATGATGAATAGGTCTACAAATAGTTCCACAATTTAGGTGAAGGGCTCTTAAAGATCACTGAATGTGACACGTCGAGTTCGGCCGTAGGAGATTTGCAATTAAGAAATGGATTTTTTTTTAAAGGGAATCGAGCTTAATTATAGCGCCACGTCGAATTCATCCGTGGTGATTTGCAATTAAGAAAGCGAATGCGGAAATGAATATTTCGTTAATTCCTAGCCACTGACAGCTGTATGTTTGACAGTTTTTATACTCCTTGCACACAGAAATTTGTGTAGCAGAAAAGTGCAAGTTGTCCAATGGAGGGGAAATTATTTGCTCCCTCGTTGTCCGAATCTTCTCGAAGTGGCAATCTGAATGATGTTTTTCACAATTTATCGCTGTGTGTTTTATTTAGCTTTACTTTCGAAACCGAAAAATGAATTACCCCCTTATTTAAATTGATATACCTATGTAGTTTGCTGAGCTCTCATATTCCCTTTTTTGAACAAAGGATATATAATATATTTATAGAAGCTTCAGGAATTTCAGCTGATTCAAATATTCTGTTGAACGTTGACGTGAGCAAGGTTTTAAATGCCATCGTGCAGTTTTCATAAAATTCAAATGAGATTCCATCCTCATCTGGTGCTTTATTATTTTTCTAATTCTAACTATAAATGACCTCTTCCAATTCGAGCAATTGGTGAGTTTAAGTAAACTTCCACATTAAGAGGTCCTTCGTATGATATCGGTGATGAAAACTGATTTATGTTGAGAAGTTGAACGAAGTAATCTTTAAGCTTGTCTGTAGGAAGACCCACTGCAATATTTTTCCTTTTTCCTGTAACTACCGTAATTGCCTTCCAAAACTCTGCTGGGGACCTGGTGGTGTTAATGTAGCAGGTTATAGGTACAAGTTTTGTTTTTCATTTTTGTTCAGTTCTGCGCATCTGACAAAATCAAGGTATTATGATGGTAAAATGGTGGATCCAGTGCTCCTTCCCTTCACTGATATCTATAATACACTGGGTTGTGGATATTTGCACAAAATACCTCGTGATGCGCATATGCATTTTGAAGTGAAAAAAGATCACTGCTCTGCGAATCACTGCGGATCGAGAATTGCGGATTCTATAATCGACATGATTAACTTCTTCTATTATTTATTTTCGTAGGAAATTATAATATAATATCTTACAAAATTATTCATTACACAAACTTTCAAAGGATTCATATTTATTCTATAGTAGTATTAAAGCGTGCCTGTGTTTATATTTTTTCAAACCAATACAAACAAAATTTCTTCCAAAGTAGTTACTCGCCACTAATAACAAGAACAAAAAAGAGCTCTCAAATTCAATGAATTAGCTGCAAGTGAGCTCGACGTTAGCTCTAAAGGTGTATCTAGAGCTGCATCTAAAACAAACGAGCTTTAACATTAGCTCTGGAAGTGCTGTCAAAGCTTTTAAACAACTAAAAATGTTTCTTGGGGTATAACAGTTTTTGTGAGGCAATTTTAAGATTTTTTGGCGGGGTGCCGGCAACGACCTTGTATCTCGCTTTATACAAAAGAAAAAAAGAGATTAAAGATATTTGCCGTCATTGAGCATTTATTTGATGTCAGCAAACATTGCGGCGGTGAATATTGAAAAATATAAAAGAAGGAAAGCAAGAAAAAGATTACCTTCAAAAATAAAATTTCAAGCCTAGTACGCAGATCGAGACAAACAAAATTTTATATCTACATTCTTTTTCTCGAGACAAATTTTGAAGGTTTTTTCTTATTATTTTATTATTCATAAACATTATTTACAATTTCATATATTCCAGCGAAGTCTAGGCTTTTCTGCAGAAGATTGTCTTTCTATCTTATTTTAAATAATAATAATAGAGTGAGCTTTAATTTAAAGTTATAAAAGTTAATAATTCCAAAGTAAGATTTTGATTTCAAATTACAGATTTTTTAATTACATTTTTAACTATTTTCATTTAGAAAGTAATATTTTAATTGTTTTTTTCGTTTTATAATTTTGTATTTGTTTCAGTTCTTGAGGTAAAGAATTTATTATTGACGGAACAATGTACTGCAGCTGTCTCTTACCATATGTGTTGTGGTTTCTTGGGATTTGAAGCATACCTTGTGCGCGTTGTCTGGTATTGACTTGATGTTGTATCGGTCGGATGAAACGGTTATCGTCTTGGTATTCCAAAACGGTCGTCATATTGAATATCTATATCTATTTACAACAATGCTTTATAGACATTTTTCAAATAACTGAAGTATTGAAATTGGTCTGTAATTATTTTATTATTTATTATTATTTATAAATTGGTCTTACAACAGCAGTCTCAAATGGTTTTGGAATTGTTGCTTCTGTTAAAGTTAATTATTTTGCACAATATTGGAGCAAACAAATCGGCATGCTTTTGTTTGTTCGCTATTCTGATGCCATCGATGCAAGGTGACATATTTGACCAAAGTTATTTAATAATCATTTTAACCTCATTAACATTTGTAGCATATATAAAGATTGTGTTTTCTATATGTTGATTATTAATTTTTTTATGTTTTCAAATATAAGTATATAATACATCAATTATACTTGCAGTTTGTTATGAGAAACACTGAGCAAAATCGTTGGAAAGTGAATTGAATCTTGTTTTAAAGTTGTTCATTAGTGTTTCGTCAATGCTTGATTTCTTTCTCCCTAGGATTTGAAATATTAGTCCCCCATTATTTTCGCGGATCTGCTCTATACTCCACGAACCGGTTTCTATAAAAATTGGTTTTTTGAGTTGCTATATCTTGGTTGATTTTGTTTCGTAAGATCTATGTAGATCATCTACTTTGCTAAATAATATGTGGTGTAGAGATAAAAATAAAATTCAAATGAGGACAGTAACGTAGGTAAAAATATTTGTTTGGGTTTTGTAAATCTACGCTGCAATATTAAAATAACAAAAATAATCAGTTCAAAAAAGCATTTGCAGCCTTTACAGCGAGTTTATGTAATAAAATTCAAAGATTATTTCTATGAAAATTAAGTGAATTATCATGCATTAAAGTTGCCGCACTAATATTTGGCTCTCTTGAACCATTTCGTATTAGCTACGCCACTGACTGAGTGAGTACAGCTGTTTTAAATAATCTACTCTCGTAACTTTCTTTCATGTTTTATTTTATGTTTCTTTTGTCATCATTCACATAATACCTTTAAATATTGGAAATACTAAAACGAAAATATGTTTTTGGTTGATAAAATCGTCATATTCATGAAACTTCAACATTTGTCTAGCAAAAAAAAAAAATACATTTTCTGTATATGCATGCACAAAAAAGGACGAGAATCGAGAGGGAACGGTGGGAACACAGAACTCTGGGGGCTGCAGAAAAATTTAAAAAAACACAATTTAAAGTCTTAAAAAACCTTTTAATATTAATTAAAAATATAAATAGTTAGTTAGTTTGTATGACTTTTATTTAAAATAAATATTTAACAATGTTTAAATAAACCTAGTCTAATTGGTTTAGCCTAAGGCCGTCTACCAGGTTGACAATATAATTAAATTCTGAATTTATTTTCAAATTAATATAATAATAATTACAATAATATATATTATTAAAAATCTCCTTCTAAAATTCGTTTTCTGTATCGGAGTGCAGCTTCTGTATAATTGTAGAAAATATTCCATCCTTTTTCACCGTTTAAAATGCTTAATGTTTCCCCTTCTTCTAAAATATCCTTTGAAAACACCATGATCCGAATCTCCTTCAATATTGGGCAGACTGCAAGAAAACGAAACACATCTTCTCTAGTTCTCATGTTGCAAAGTTCGCAGAGTATTGATAGATCGGTCCGGTGGGGTATAAAATTTAAATTAACTATCTCACCCCTCATTTTAAAGATGGTACTGATTTTGTTCACAGAGTAGCAGTTAAGGAAGTAGGTTGTTTCATTTAGATTAAAGTTCAATTTGCAGTAGTAATTCCTAAACAGTGAGGCTCCGGCATCTTCAGTATATCCTTTAAACGCAGTTTGACCCAGTTTCTCCAACATCAAATTAAATTTCTCTTTACCTGAAAAACTAGATCTATTCCACATTCTGATCCCATTTACTTCCACACATTGCAAATACTACCATTCGTTCTTATAATATTTCTCAGTATTATGTTTGGTAATCTCGATTCCTCCATCTCCAATACTTTTTTAACATAATTAAAGTGTAGTTCCAAAGTACGCAAGAACATAGGTGGTGCACCAGTCTCAATATGTAACATATAATTTGGAGTATTTTTCGGTAAACGGAATATTCTTTTTAAAAAGTATCGAAGGAACTTTTCAACAGAGTCATAAGATCTATAACCCCATACTTGTGCTCCGTAAAGAAAGATTGATGCAGCGGTGGAATGAAATACCGTTTGTTTTGCACTATGTGATATGTTATTATTACTTATGCAACGTTCCCATATCGATGAAATAGCTCGTTTCGCATCTGCTAATTTTTCCTCAAGGTGTGCGTTTACATTTAAGTTTGCTGATACTAACATACCAAGATATTTGTATTTGCATTTGACTTCCACTTTTCCAAACTAGAGTAGCGGCCACCTCCATTTATAAATACTATAATCTTGGAATTCTGTAGGTTGACTGTTAGATTCCAAGTTTTGCAGTATACGTCGAGCCTGTTAATCATTCGCTGAAGACCGCCCACAGAATCACTCAAGAAGACGATGTCATCGGCGTACATCAGAGCTGGGATAGTTACTCCATTTGTAGCATATATAAAGATTGTGTTTTCTATATGTTGATTATTAATTTTTTTATGTTTTCAAATATAAGTATATAATACATCAATTATACTTGCAGTTTGTTATGAGAAACACTGAGCAAAATCGTTGGAAAGTGAATTGAATCTTGTTTTAAAGTTGTTCATTAGTGTTTCGTCAATGCTTGATTTCTTTCTCCCTAGGATTTGAAATATTAGTCCCCCATTATTTTCGCGGATCTGCTCTATACTCCACGAACCGGTTTCTATAAAAATTGGTTTTTTGAGTTGCTATATCTTGGTTGATTTTGTTTCGTAAGATCTATGTAGATCATCTACTTTGCTAAATAATATGTGGTGTAGAGATAAAAATAAAATTCAAATGAGGACAGTAACGTAGGTAAAAATATTTGTTTGGGTTTTGTAAATCTACGCTGCAATATTAAAATAACAAAAATAATCAGTTCAAAAAAGCATTTGCAGCCTTTACAGCGAGTTTATGTAATAAAATTCAAAGATTATTTCTATGAAAATTAAGTGAATTATCATGCATTAAAGTTGCCGCACTAATATTTGGCTCTCTTGAACCATTTCGTATTAGCTACGCCACTGACTGAGTGAGTACAGCTGTTTTAAATAATCTACTCTCGTAACTTTCTTTCATGTTTTATTTTATGTTTCTTTTGTCATCATTCACATAATACCTTTAAATATTGGAAATACTAAAACGAAAATATGTTTTTGGTTGATAAAATCGTCATATTCATGAAACTTCAACATTTGTCTAGCAAAAAAAAAAAATACATTTTCTGTATATGCATGCACAAAAAAGGACGAGAATCGAGAGGGAACGGTGGGAACACAGAACTCTGGGGGCTGCAGAAAAATTTAAAAAAACACAATTTAAAGTCTTAAAAAACCTTTTAATATTAATTAAAAATATAAATAGTTAGTTAGTTTGTATGACTTTTATTTAAAATAAATATTTAACAATGTTTAAATAAACCTAGTCTAATTGGTTTAGCCTAAGGCCGTCTACCAGGTTGACAATATAATTAAATTCTGAATTTATTTTCAAATTAATATAATAATAATTACAATAATATATATTATTAAAAATCTCCTTCTAAAATTCGTTTTCTGTATCGGAGTGCAGCTTCTGTATAATTGTAGAAAATATTCCATCCTTTTTCACCGTTTAAAATGCTTAATGTTTCCCCTTCTTCTAAAATATCCTTTGAAAACACCATGATCCGAATCTCCTTCAATATTGGGCAGACTGCAAGAAAACGAAACACATCTTCTCTAGTTCTCATGTTGCAAAGTTCGCAGAGTATTGATAGATCGGTCCGGTGGGGTATAAAATTTAAATTAACTATCTCACCCCTCATTTTAAAGATGGTACTGATTTTGTTCACAGAGTAGCAGTTAAGGAAGTAGGTTGTTTCATTTAGATTAAAGTTCAATTTGCAGTAGTAATTCCTAAACAGTGAGGCTCCGGCATCTTCAGTATATCCTTTAAACGCAGTTTGACCCAGTTTCTCCAACATCAAATTAAATTTCTCTTTACCTGAAAAACTAGATCTATTCCACATTCTGATCCCATTTACTTCCACACATTGCAAATACTACCATTCGTTCTTATAATATTTCTCAGTATTATGTTTGGTAATCTCGATTCCTCCATCTCCAATACTTTTTTAACATAATTAAAGTGTAGTTCCAAAGTACGCAAGAACATAGGTGGTGCACCAGTCTCAATATATAACATATAATTTGGAGTATTTTTCGGTAAACGGAATATTCTTTTTAAAAAGTATCGAAGGAACTTTTCAACAGAGTCATAAGATCTATAACCCCATACTTGTGCTCCGTAAAGAAAGATTGATGCAGCGGTGGAATGAAATACCGTTTGTTTTGCACTATGTGATATGTTATTATTACTTATGCAACGTTCCCATATCGATGAAATAGCTCGTTTCGCATCTGCTAATTTTTCCTCAAGGTGTGCGTTTACATTTAAGTTTGCTGATACTAACATACCAAGATATTTGTATTTGCATTTGACTTCCACTTTTCCAAACTAGAGTAGCGGCCACCTCCATTTATAAATACTATAATCTTGGAATTCTGTAGGTTGACTGTTAGATTCCAAGTTTTGCAGTATACGTCGAGCCTGTTAATCATTCGCTGAAGACCGCCCACAGAATCACTCAAGAAGACGATGTCATCGGCGTACATCAGAGCTGGGATAGTTACTCCATAGAAATTTATTCCACCTTGTACAGCATCAGTTATATCATTAATATAAAGTATAAAGAGTAATGCGCTGAGTTTACACCCCTGCTTAACTCCCATTGAGGTCTCGAATTCTTCAGAGATAAGATCTCCATCCCACACGAATGCAACATTACTCTCATATAGTGCTCTCAAAATGCGAGTAGTTTTGGTTGATACACCAATTTTTAACAATTTGTAAAAGAGAGCTTCGCGCGATATCGTCTCAAAGGCTGCACGGAAATCGACAAAAAAGGCATACAATTTCTTGTGTTTCTCTTTATACATAGCAGCGATGTTGGTTAGTGCAAATATTTGGTCAATCGTGGAGTAACCCTTTCTAAACCCAGCTTGGAATTCTGTGAGAATGCACTTTTCTTTTACCCATTCACTGAGCCTTTTGTATATTAAAGCCGCGAACAACTTGGCTGAGGTGTTTAAAAAGGTAGTCACCTTTTTTGTGCAGCGGAAAAATGATAGATTTTTTGAAATTATCGGGAACCTGAGCAGTGTCGTAGATCCGGTTGAATTCTACTGTAAGGAGTTGTATAAATTCATTTGTGGAATTTTTATAGAATTCAAATGGAATTCGATCACTTCCTGGTGCTTTATTTGGTTTTGAGTTGCTTATAAAGGGTGATTTTTTAAGAGGTTTAGAACTTTTAAAAAAAAAAAAACACAAAAAATTCGAAAAAATGAATGAAATATTTATTTGAATCGATAGTTTGAACCTTGCAATTTAATGTTTAAAGATAATTTCATGCAAATGTTGACCGCGGCTGCGTCTCAGGTAGCCCATCCGCTGAGTCCAATTTTGGCATACTCTTTCACACATATCGGCCGGTATCTCACGAATGAATGCATGGATGTTGGCTTCCAGTGCGTCAATCGAAGCGGGCTTGTCCCTATAGACATTAGCCTTGACATACCCCCACAAAAAATAGTCTAATGGTGTCAAATCGCACGATCTAGGCGGCCAATTGACCGGCCCGAAACGTGAAATTAACTGTTCACCAAACTCGCCTCGCAATTGCGCCATTGTTTCGCGTGCTGTGTGGCATGTGGCACCGTCTTGTTGAAACCACATATCATGCAAGTCAAGAACTTCCATTTCGGGCCCAAATCCTTCCGCAAAATTTTCCACGTAGTGCTGTAACAAAGGCCTAACTGCTGGGAACGGCGCCGAATCGACATTTCGCGGTCTTCTGTCACACTAGCTGATACGGCCGCAATATTTTCTTCACTACGCACAGTACGTAAACGTGTTGGTGGTTTAATGTCCAACAAAGTAAATTTGGTGCGAAATTTGGTCACAATCTTCCGAATAGACTGCTCAGAAGGTCGAGAATGCCGACCATAAAATGGAAGCAGCGCGCGATGAACATTTCGAACCGAGCACGAATTTTGATAGTAAAATTCAATAATTTGCAAGCGTTGTTCATTTGTAAGACGATCCATGGTTAAATTGCAAACCAAACTGAAGCTGTTTGACAGTGACACAAGGTACTAAACACACGTCAGCTGTCAAAACCAGTGTTGCCAAAACCAAACCAGCTAAAAAATCACCCGTTAGCTTCCTGAATTTCTTGAAATGTAAAGGGTGCATCTAATTTGTCATCTATAAACATTGGAGGTGCAAACTGAAATAATGGTGATGTTAGTGGGGCATTAAGAAGGCTATTAAAATGGGTTCTTAGCAGATGAGCTTTCAATGACAGAGAGATGGTGTTGGTGCGTCCATTAACGTATTTTACGGCTTTCCAGAACTCAGCAGAAGATTTGGTGTTATTTATCACAGTTATTTTTCCTTGCTCAAATTTAGCTTTCATTTCATAACAAAGCCGTTTATATTCTTTGTTGGCTCCGCTGTAAAGTTCCTTGAAAATATTGGAGTTGTGTGTTCTCAAAAGATTCAAAAGTTTGAAGGATATATTTCTGGCTTTTAAGCATTCGGAGTCAAACCACTTTTGTTTAAAGATTGTATTACCTCTTGTTTGTTTGATGAGTGGTGCAGCTTTCCTTATAACATCAGTAAAGTTTTCGATATCCGCTGGACGATTTTGATCTTTTAGATTTCTAAGATTTTCATTCAAGCCATGTTGATAATTATCACGCAATCGATCATTCCAAACAAGTTTCGGTAAGAGTCTTAGTTGCTTTAAGCCCACTTCGTTTGCATTTGCAGTTACAGAAATTGTTACTTCTAAGGGCATGTGGTCGGAAAAAATCTCTGCTCCAACTTGGAAATCGTCTAAAATATTATTCCATTTTCCAGCTATAAAACAGTAATCAATAACTGAACACGATGATCCACGGATAAACGTAAATTGGCCTTCGGAGTCTCCTGCACAGCTTCCATTCAGAACACGACAGTCATAGGTATCGGCAATTTGCAGTATTTTTGATCCTTTACTGTCACGAATTGAATCCTTAGATTTGCGTGATTTGTTCAAATACGCTCCATCATATCCAGTTACGAAATTATTTTGGGAGAACCCTATCCGACCATTGAAGTCACCTACAAGCATTATATCAACCGTATCCAAGAGTTGGAGTGAGTCACATAAACTGTCATAATCACGCTGCCAGTGGTTGCAATTTAAATAGATTGGTACCAAGACTACATCGCTGTTGCTTGTTTTGATATCTAAAGCCACCAATTCACCCATTCTTTTAAAATTAACAGAAATGTCATCAAGATTGTTGCGATATCCAAATAAAGTACCACCTCTTCCAAATATAGAAGTTTTTACAGCAGTTATCCAGTTGAGCTCATAATTCAAAAAAATATTTTTAAATCTAATTTCATCATATTCTAAAAGATGTGTTTCAAATAGTACAAATACATCGAAGTTCTTAACATAATTAAAAAAATTCACAAAGTTTAATTTATTCTTTAAACCTGATATATTGTAGCTCAATATTCTTATTTTCTTATTTACTAAATGATTCTCGATTTCACTCAGGTAGACGGGAGCACATCATGCATCGTGTAAAGGCGCCTTAGAGCTTGTGGCAACACCCAAAGAATTTCTATTAGATGGCAGCATTAATTGAGTTTTGGCATCACTAACAGAAATAACATTTGACGTCGACTTTGAAGTTTTGGTTACATTATTTGTAAACGTGGTTTCATTCATAAATAATTTCTTGTTAATTGAAATGTCTCCAAAAATTGATTTTATAATTTCAACCCCATTTTTTTCACCACATCTTAAACCTTGCACGGAGTCCCAGAAAAAGACTTTGCCTTCAATAAGAAGTTTATCATCTCTTAAAGATATTCTGATTTTTGGATCTTTAAGACGGAGCTCCTTCATGATCGGGATCATTTTTGAACGACGTTGTCGAATACTGAAGGGCAGATCTTTATGTATGCTTATTTTTGACCCTTTGAGCTTATTAGCATTCCTCAATACGTCCCAAGCAGATTCCTTGGATTTCATTTTAACAATGAATGTTGCTTTTTGCGGACAATGGACTCCGTAAGCAGATTCAATTACTTGATCCGGCGTGGCATGTAGCAATCCAGCGCAGGTGGATTTCCCTTTTTCACCCATGTCGTTTTGGCTATCAACAGGTAGGTGAATTACAAGATTTGCTTCCGTATTTTTTTGGAGAACTTTTTCCAGCTGTTCCTCAAGTTGCTTGTTTCGTAGTTCTAGGTAATTAACTTTTTGAGAAATTTCATCGTGACGCAGATTCAGCTCGGAAATCTGGTTGTATAGCAGCTGCAAGTCTGATTTCGAAGCAAGTTGTTCAACAAGCTTTTTGTTATTTTCGATCATAATCTCTTGCATTTTTTCCGCACTTAAACCAGCAGCAGTTCCCAAAGCGAGCTTTGTTTTCGTTTTTCTCAAGCTTGGGTGGCCTTTTTCGTTTCCTGGAAGTTCTGGGGAAGTATCGGATATTCCTCTTTTTACCATTTAGAGGTTAGCTTTTTTGATGCACTTTTTTTTTTTTTTTTTCTTTGATTTACAGAGACTTAGGAGTTAAGACTTACTCAGTATATATTTTCTTTTGAAAGGATTTGGTTATTCTTATTTATTTTATTTTTTTTGCACTTAATTACTCTTTTTCTATTTTTTTATGGGAGATCGAATTTCCAAGACCACTTTGACAGATGACAAATTGACAACCTTAAAAAATAAAAATATAAATATATACAATGCATATGAACAATGTTCATTATAGATACATTTTTACATATTTTAAGGATATTCAAAAGTTTTAAAAGGCTATTGAATTGATTGAATTTATATGTAGAAGGCTTGTGTTATCAAATTATGAGTTAATTATTTATTCTTTAAATATACAGGGGCCTTATTCCGTAAAACAAAAACGATCTAACGATATCGTTTTGGCACTAGCTGTCCCTATCTTTCCTTTTAGATGTAATAGAGATGGGTATTGCCAAAACGATATCGTTCGATCGTTTTCGTTTTACGGAATGAGGCCCCAGGTAAAATATTATACAGCCACAACAGGTATGAGAGCTAAAAATTACTGCCACGTGCATACAATAATTTATTACTACATATTTAAGTGAATGATTATTCCTTTTATGTGTCCTTATAAATTATATTATAATGTTGTAATTGTTGTAATGTCCTTTTCAAAACTTTAAATTATTAAAAGATTAATCATATCGTATAATTTTCAAAAAATAAAAAAAAAAACTAGAGATACCCAAAGTCCACTCAAGATTCAATATTTAAGTTCACTATTTTATATTTATGAGCTTATTGTATAACGCTTATTTGGATAAGGTTTGTGCCATAGATCAAAAATATAAAGATACCAATCCTTCGTACGTTTCACCCCCCAAAACCCATTTGTTTACATTGTTGTATTTGTAATTTGATTTCTTGTCGATGAATATGTGAATTACAAAAACAATTTAATGTGGTGAATTTGTTTTCGTTCGCTTTTTTTATATAAACCAACTATATAAACCAACGCACACACTAGTGCAACTTGATACATTCTACCACTAAAATGGCGGAACTTTATGCATTCTACCACTAAAACGACGGCCATTTTGGCTATGTTCGAAAAGCATATCATCTAGTGAAACGAATCATGAAGTCTAGACTTCACCTTATATTATTAAATTTGCAGTGGAATTATCGGGTTATTATTGTATTAAATCGAAAGAGTAATGATTAATGAAAATACATTATAAAAATAAATATGAAATCGAAAATGTTGTTTTTTCCTTTTTAAGACTTTTCAAAACCAATGCTTTTCGCCTTTCAAGTGCATAAAAAGTCTTGAATTTTAACTTCTCTTTCTTATAGGCTTGCAAAAATGTTTTTAATGAAGTTGAGTGTATGTATCTTTAACTGCCATATTATTTAGTCGTTAAACCCAGGTTAAAATTTAAACCCGGATGTATATTTCACTCAATTAACCCAATTTTGTAGTTATTTTGTGTGCTCTTATGTTAGGTTAATGCATTTGGGTTAAGAGTTCATTTAAACCCATGACTGAATAAAATGGCGGTAAAATAAATCAATCACAATATGTATACGCTTTTTCGTACACACTTATAATGCTCATTTTTACCAATTCAAAAAGGAACAATTAAAATTATAAATATCCCTTTGAAAATTGGTTTGTGTTCACAAAAATCCTACATCGTCTTTTCGTTTCTCAGTTTCGCCACTTGGATTCCATGTAAAGGATCCCTCACACCAATGCGAATCTGTCGCGGCGAAAACGAACACAATAATAACAACACGTTATTATTATTTTCGTCGTCGCCGCGACAGATTCGCGTTGGTGTGGGGGATCCTTAACGCTTTGAGTTGTGTAGTGTCACCATCTACATATTTGTATTTATCACAACAAAAACATAAAATGTTAAAAAAACAGTCAAGTTCTTCTATATAAAAATCTGTATATGTAACAACTCAGCCGTGAAAGGTAATGAGATCTAAAAGTATGCCAAGTTCTAACTTTATGAAGGTTTAATATCAAATATTTTAAGAAGAGTATTATTGAAACAACACCAAGTTATGAGAGAAATTTATTATTTAATGATTACTGACTAAAATTTGGGGGTTCACATTTTCAAGTTTTCAAAACGTTTTGAATTGTGCGTAATAAAAAGAAAACTTGCCAAGTGAACCCCCAAATTCTAGTCAGTAATCATTCAATAGTAAATTTCTCTCATAACTTGGTGTTGTTTCAATATTACTCTTCTTAAAATATTTGATATTAAACCTTCATAAAGTTAGAACTTGGCATACTTTTAGATCTCACTACTTTTCACGGCTGAGTTGTTACACATACAGATTTTTATATAGAAGAACTTGGTAGCTGTTTTTTTAACATTTTATGTTTTTGTTGTGATCTCACTCCTTTTTGCAAAGATATTTATTTGTTGTCAGGTAAAAACCTCGTAAGATACCTACTAATATCATTCTACAACATTCAAAAGTGCTTTGTATAATTGATACAAATTCTGTAAAAGTGGGCGGATACCACGCCCCCTGAACAGAAAACCTCAAGTATTCTATTTTTTTCTTTGTATGCACTTAAAGCCCTACCGCTCTATCAAATTTCATCATTCTACAGCAATCAGAAGTGCTCCATTCAATTGACCGCAGTTTTGAGAAAGTAGGCGGATACCACGCCCCTTGAATAAAAAACCTAAAATATATTTTTTTTTCTTTTTATGCACTTCAAGCCCTACCGCTCTACCAAGTGCTCCTTGATAACAAGACTGAAAGACTGAGGAAGTGGGCGGATACCACGCCCCCTAAATGGAAAACCTCAAATGTTCTATTTTTTTCTTTATATGCATTTCAAGCCCTATCGCTCTACCAAATTTCATCATTTCACAGGAATCGAAAGTGCTCCATCTAATTGATTGCAATTCTGAGAAAGTAGGCGGATACCACGCCCCCTGAATGGAAAACCTCAAATATTAAATGTTTTCTTTTGTATGCACTTGAAGACCTTTCACTATTCTACAGCAATCGAAAGTGTTTCATATAATTGATAACAATTCTGGGTAAGTGGGCGGATACCACGCCTCCTGAATGGAAAACCTCAAATTTTTGATTTTTTGCTTTGTATGCACCACAAGGCCTACCCTTGTGCGAAATAACAAGACTCTGCGAAGTCGGAAAGTGCTCCATAATTTTGATGATCTGTCAGTGAGTGAGTGAGTGTGTGAGTGTGTGAGTGAGTCAGTCAGTTACGGTTTTCGTGATTTTTGAATTCTTATATCTCGGGAACCACTTACGCTAACGAGTTGAAATTTGGTGTGGTGCTTGTGCTTAGCTAGCCTACCAAATATTCCGAATTTGAAGTTCCTGACTTTATTGGTACTGAAGTTAGAGGGTGGTCGAACATCGCCTGAGTTCTTTCCTGTAAAAAGGATGTAGTGCCAGAACTTGGCTGGGCACTACAGTGCCCTTTGATTTGTTTTGGTTGCCAAATTGTGAATTTCCCATTCGAATGCCTGTCTCGATCCGTTCTGGATCCGATTTGGTTTCTGTTCCCGCTGAGTATGGTGAAATGCTAAGCTCTCTCTCTCACATTACGTGCTCAAAATAAGTCCTTGGTGATTCTTTGTCGCAACATGATGTTCCGTTCAGTTTCGTGCGAAAGTGCGCGCAGGTTTGCTGAAGTGGAGTTCCGCCGAGTGCAGTTTTACCTTAGTTTAATAACTATGGTCTGTGATAGCTGTTCGGGCATTCTGTGCGTTCACCCTGGGGGGTAATTCCGTAAAACAAAAACGATCGAACGATCATTTTGGCAATAACTGTCCCTATCTTTCTCTTTAGATGTGATAGAGATGTGTATAGTCAAAACGATATCGTTTGATCGTTATCGTTTTACGGAATTAGCCCCCTGTACGCATATTCAATGGCATCAGTAGATCCCTGACTTCACAAAAGGCTGACGCATACAGATTTTGCCTTTGCAACTTCATCAACGTTATCTTCGGACGGGATACGAGTAATACGATGATTACTCTTTTGAACCAGTTTGTCCATTTGTGCCTCAAGCAACCTATTTCATGCTTCTAAATACAACATTTTGGCTGAAATTTCTTCATGTCAGTTCAGAATAAAGCAATTGAAAATATTTTTTTGTGACTACTTCTTTGACAAGTGTCTTATTGTTTTCTTCCAAAATTTGTTTCATAATCTCTGCGCTAATACCAGCGGTAGCCATAGTTAACGTTTGTGCAGTATGTCGTTTTTGAATGGGAGAATGGTTGGGTGAATTTTTCTTCCGGAGTTTTTTGTTCATAGGTAAGTGAGGTGAGGTTTTTTTAGAACAAACAGTTGATTCATAATTTTTGAGTACTATAAGGTAGGACTTACTGAAATTCCATATTTTTAAAACAACTCCATATTTTTAAAACAATCCAAAAAAATGCGACAAGAAGAAGGTATAGGACAAAGGTACTAAAATGCAATACATGGTGATTTTTAAAATGTTTTTTTTTTTTTTTAAGCCCAGCTAAAAAGGAAAGCAACTAAAACATTATATTTAATAAACATTATATTTACCCTAGACATGAAAATGGGGGTCCAAGACGTCTTGAGTGGAGCCTTTTGCAACCAAGACGAACCCAAAGATGAGTATGAAACCCAAAGGTATGATCTGCCTAAAAATACCAGTAAATTTTTGTTATCATTTACACCCAAAAATAGCTTCGGGCTCTTAGTCTATATGAATTTAGCGAAAGAAATCCAAAAACATTGCACGATGAAATTGAAATTATCACAAGCAAATAAAGATAAGATAATGGCATGTTATTAAGCAATAAATAAGTTTTCACCCCTTTTCGATGGGGTGCTTTGCTTTCATATGAATTTAGTAAAACAACAAGACAAATTCCAAATTATAAAAACTAATTAACGGCAGATAATCTATATCCACCTAACCAATTTTCGATCCGCGAATATTGCTTCGTTAACTTGCAATCATAGAGTATTAAAGGTTCTAGAAAAAATTAATTTACCTGCCTACCTATCTCACCTTTGTTAAGATGAAAACAAAACCTCCACGGTTAGAGGTGTGGAGATGAGAGTCTACCCATTCCAATAAATAACAGAACACCAATCAAAAATAAACTTGGATTTGTATAAACTTAAATTATTCGATCGAAAAGTTCTGTTTCATCACTTTGTTATTTATAAATTGTTTTGAGTTCTGATAAAAACTTTTTCATTTAGTGGAAAAAAATGCGTTAACATCGATAAATTTCACTTAGAAAACGTAAAGTACGAAATCTAAATAAATGAACCAACTTTTTAAAGAAACTCAAAAAATTTAAAAAAATGACAATGGTTTCTTTCACCCTGCGAATGCACCTCATCAACATCATAATATTATTATTACGCATATATCATCGCATCAAAAAAAAAACCTACATTTCAAACTCATCAGGGAAGCATGACTTCGACATTTTAGTAAAAAAAAACCCCACTTTGCGCCCTTGTTCGCAAACCACTCAAAAACTTTATTTACCTCAATTCAAAACTAATTTCAAAAGTCAACAAACCAATAACACAAGTACATAAACATGCAATCACATAATTTAAAAAGAGGGCACTTATACCTATTATACCTACTCTACGTTCTTCGTATATAGGCAGTGGCACTTGGCATAACAAGGAACATTTTTGTTGTTTACGAAAACATTTTAGGGGTTGATTCAGCCTTTATATCCCTGTTTTGCTGAATAAAACTGGAAACCATAATTTATAAAATATGATTCTCCAGTATACTTCTTTACTGCTTCAACCACGTCCTCTATAAAAATCAGGGAAAATCTTCTCACTCCTCAATCCTCAGTCTATTTCACATTAGCGAACGGTTAAATGAACGTTTTCGTTTGCTTTCGTTTCTCCCGGGGTTTGAAGAAGAAGGACGTAGAGTCTTTTGGGATTTTCTTCGATTTTTTAAAAACACAATAATGCAACGCAGGCAGGTCGATTTCCTAAAGAAAATAGATGGTTGATGGTTCTATTAATTAAATTTGACTTTGTTTGCACAATGATTTAAAATTCGATAACCTCACATAAAAATACAAATAAAATATGAATATGCTGGTACATACATACATAAAAAATGAAGGTTTATAGTTGAAAATGTTCTCATTTCATTTAAGGTTTAGTATACAATATGTATTACGATACTATCTACATAAACTTCATTGGAGGAAAAACAATAAGAACTAATACTACGATTTCATTGGAGTCGAAATGAGGTAATTTCATTAATTACAGAAAAAGTGTTTTCAATGCAAATTTGCTAATTTCCATTGACAGATAATTTCATTTTGAATTTGATTTGGCAGTTAATTGGCGTGTTCAGAAAAATGAGGCCTCAGAGAGGTTGTTATAAGAAACTTGCGTAGGTACCAGACTAATGTAGTTATTATCTGTATTTATCTGTTTCCCCCAGATCCGAATCAGTGCCTACGTAACTCTCGCATCGATAAAATCAGTCGACAAACGATGAAATTTGAAACAAATCGTATGAGTTTTGTTTCATTTTCCACCGTTTCTCGACCAATTTTATCGATGCGAGAGTTACAAAACGTAGCCACAGGTTGGATTTTCTAACGAAAATACCTACATGTATTACAAAAGAAAAAAAAAACAACGGCTGTATACAAATTTAGCCAGTTCACGTTTCTGAGATCTCACTGAGCAAACGTCTGTCAGCTCCACTGCGGAGAAGGAGAAACCTGAACAAAATGTCTCCTTTAGAAGTCAAAAGCCCTATCCATCTCGTTTTTCTAAATTGATCAACTGCGACAAAAAATAATTGAGCAAACGAATCCAAAAAATTTCAGTCTCAGCTTTTTGACAGCAAAAGTGAGGAATCTCACTGAGAAATTACGTCAGATTTCTGAGATTGCTGAGATCTCAGAGATCTCAAGAAACCTGAACTGGCTATTTAAAAAAACAAAGGGAAAAAAGGATTGGGTGTATAACAAGTTGTCACTGAGATCCTGGGTTCCTTTATTTTCATGATCTGTGCCAACGTTCTGTAACTCTCGCATCGATAAAATTGGCCAAGGAACGTTAAAAAATGGAAGAAAACTCCTACGATTTGTTTCAATTTTCATCGTTTCTGGACTGATTTTGTCGATGCGAGAGTTACAGAACGTAGGTACTGATCAGGATTGGATCTGGGGCAAAATAAAACAGCTATTGTTCTTAATTTTTTAGCAAATATTTTTTCACTGCGCGCGCGGAGAGCAGTTCAGGTGTCCTGCATGAATAACACAAAGATGAATTTGATTTGACTTCCGGTGACGATGTATTCTTTAATCAGTCTATCGGTCAGTGTTGCACCCCAATCGGTTCAAAATGTAGCGTCGCGGATTAAAAATTTAGTACAATATCGATAACTTGAAAATGAAATGAAAATGACAAAATGTTTTCTTTTTTTATAAACTAAACACAGAATATCTTGGCAGGAAATATCAAATTTTTTGCAACGATCCAACACGAGAACAACAATACAATTCAAAACAGCAAATTAAAACAGTACAATTCCTATGAAAAACAAAACAGTTTAGCACATTGAAGAAAAAAGTAAAAACTTCAATTTTTGATTCGATTTTGAAGCAAAAAGTGCTACTGGCGAATTTAAGGGCTAAACCCAATGTGCGATATCATTTTTGATACTATATTTTTTATTTCTGAAATTTTGGAATTGTAGTGTTTTACGAATATTTTGCGATTGTACGTAATGACGTTTTTTAGAAGAAAATGTTGCAAGAACGCTATAATTGTAGTAGGGCGCTGCTGTCGGTCGTAAGGAACCTCGTAAGTCTATTATATATGGACTAAACGGTCAACTAAATATTATCCTTACACAAATAATTAAAAATAAATAGTTAACAACAACAACTTACCGATATTTTTTTCTTGTTAAAAATTTCCTATAATATCTCAGAAAATACGTGATGAAGAATGATGACTAATTAGTCAGATTTTGTGAATAAAATATGCATAGGCTAGTTACCTACTGACTTTCTGAACCTTTTAAACATTCGACTTTACTTGTCCTTCACGACCGCCACGAATTTATCGTCAAAAAAATACAATGAAGACCGTGGAAGACGGACAATATTAAATATGTAGGTACAGTAAAGTACTTTCTGTTCGTTTAAAACAAAACTTTCTTATAAAATTGGTTTTCTAAGGCCCTTACAGTTATTATACAGCTTTTGTGGCCCCAAAATAATCTCAGGAAGCCCACACATCTAATTTTAGGGGCCCCTACTATAAGCATAGACCTGTTGGATCCCAAGATTATTTTAACGAAAACTATAGTTAAGTGGATGGTGCCCCACACTTATATATTACTATCTATTGAGTTATTCTGGCCACATTGGTAACCTAATACTATGTTTCCACCGACCGCTAAACCGAGATTTAAGTATATTTACCCTAAATCCTCTTCAAATCTCAAAGATTTACCATACAAATTTAATCCTCAAATCTAGTAGATAAGAAATGAAATCTTGTTAAATCTTCATAGGGCCAATCAGTGTTGGGACTTCGCAGAAGCCAAAAGTGGTAGAAAAGTTGTAAAAAAAGTGGTAGAAATTAAAAACCATTTATATGTAACATATCGTTGATATATTCAATACCTTAATTGAAAATAAATCAAAGTCAAAAATAAAATAAATAACATTTCAGTTCTTTATGTTTCAAAGATCACATTATATCTAGAAGCAAGTCATATACATACATACAATTTCACTGTAGACTCGTTCCAAGCCAAAAACTTAAATCTATAACAGCCGTTTGAATTAAAAATAAAATTAGTTAAGGCTTCAAAAATTACAATTATTTTTTAACATTAGAAATGTTTAAGCGGAGGCATACCTATTAACAATGTGAAAAAAATCAACAGAATTTCAAAAAACTGTAACGCCGAGTAGAGAAAGAGGGCGAAACGTCAGGGGAATAGACAAAATTTTTGCGTTCATGCTATGTTCGTACTGGTCTGAGGAAACAGAATACGAAGAAGATGATAAAACGGACACCAAAAAAAGGAGAAGTGTTCGTAGGCAGGGATGGCCACTACATTTTTCACATTTGCTACGTAGTTTATGCAGTTAAACGTAGTTAAATGTAGTTAATGAAACAAATTGTAGCAAACTTAGTTTTAAATATCAAATGATTTGTCAGTTGTAACCTTGAAGCTTGAATTTTGAGTTTAAATGTTCAAATTTTTATTGAAATTTTATTATTTCTCTAAATTTAGTTTGCATGTATATGAAAACGAACATAACAATTTGTAGAAAATTTATTTAATTAACTACACGTAGTTAATGATGTAGAAAATGAAGTGTAGTTAATTCGGCCAACCCTGTTCGTAGGCTAACAAGATTTGCATGTGAAGCAAGGATGAAAAATCGTATCTCAGCAATGTATCAAAAGTTAAAAAAAAGTGTATCGAATTGTACTTCTTGATTTTTGTTCAACAAATAAATGTTATTTGAAGAATACCAAGATACAAAAAAAAAAGATATTAGATTTACGTTTACATTTCATATTCACCATTAAACCGAGATTTAAGTAGATTTACACTTATACTTCTTAAAATCTCAAAGATTTCTCATACAAATTTATTTCGTTTTAAAAAAAGTCAAATCAACGATCGTCATTTTTGACTCTTATACTGCTTTCGTCAAATATCCAATCTTCCTACTAGCTTAAAATCAATCTTCCTACTAGCTTAAAAATCCCAATAAATTGACCAAAAGAGCTCGAAAATACATTTTTTAAAAATTGAAATTACAAAGAATCGGTCAAAAATATAAATCTAAAATTAAAATCAGTTTCAACAATTTTTTTGAATTCGCATTTATCGTCGGTCGATAATAAACAAAATATACAATTATGCATAGTGGAAACATGGAATAAAGAATACTTTGCGAACACAGCCACAGCCAATAAACAGTGTACATAAAAGTGGCTAAAGCGTTTTATTGGTACTGGCATTACTTCGCTAGCTATAAATTGGAAATAAAACGCAACTGATATTATCGAACATATGACTTTAGCAAACTGCGTTATAGAAAAAAAACGACTTTGCATATAAAAATCTAGTTTTTTAACTTACAGCTGACTTTTCTGTATGCGCGTTTATGTTTATATTGCAATTGTATTTTTGGCGCAAATGACGTATGAAACGGTATTTGGATTTTGAAAAGTACTGTATAAGTAAATCTTCTTTTTTTATTTCTTTGCGTGTAAACGAGTTTGACATTCGGGAAACATAGTAAATAATAAAAGCTTTAAAGTGGCGTAAGTCGATTTTAAGCATTTTTCAGGAAAAAACATTGTATGAGCAGATTTTTTACTGTCATTAAATTAGGCCGTTTTAACAAAACTAAAAAGTATCGTCCAGGTGACATGAAAATAGGACTATTGCACAGAAATATTACTAATTTTTCATTGTTTTTTAAAAAATAAAGGTTTTTGGCTTAGTCAAATTCTGCAGTCAAGAATATAATTAAAAAAAAATATGTTAAAATAAATCAATTATTCCTATTACTCGTTTTAACTGTATTGTAATGAATTAACACAAAATAGAAAAATTGTATCGAATTTTATAAAAGTGTATTTGTGTACTTTAGCCAAGTCGAATGTATCGAAAAAAGTACAATTGTATCGACTTTTGCAACCGTGATGTGAAGCAGAGAAAATTTTAAAAAGAATTTATTCAAAGTTTTAAAATACATATGTAAATGCTTTTTTCATTTCTAATCTACCTCAGCTATGCTAGAATAGCAAATCGTGTAAATTTTTTTATATAAACCATCAGAAAATCTAAATGAAGCATATTTTACTAAGCTCCTGGAGGATTAAAATTTTGATCATTGAATAAAATTTTCCTTGCAGCTAAAATGATGTGAACAGTTGTTTTTTCCAATTCATTTATTTTTTCATTTTATATATTTTTGAAATCGAAAAATTTACGTTCCGCAGCAGCACTGCTATGCTATGAGCAACAAAGCTCCAACATACATATATGAAGAAATGTTTTCAAACAATCAAACGCCATTGTGAAACAATGTCATCAGTTTCGAAAATTTGGACTAAGTGATTTTTTCCAATCAGTTTTCTCTACTCATTATTAATCAATTCTAGGTTCATTATATTTGGTGAAAAATGTCTCGTCAGACCTAAAACTGACGGCATTGTTCCATCAATGACGTTTTTTGGATTTGAATATTTTAATAATTTTAATTTATCGTTTGAAAAGTTAAATCTTTCTCCAATTTGAAAACATAATTCGACATAATAGGTGCACATCACTTTTCTTAATTCCATTATTTTTTGTTCATCAATGTCATTTTCTAATGATTACCGTTCAAAGTGAAGGAAATTTTAGGTGTGGTTGTGATCGTATGTTATATGGTAATGTAAAAAGATAGGTGAAAGGTGAGTTGCAAAAAGTGGTAGAATTAGATTTTTAGGTGGTAGGTTTTCATGAACACCAAAAAGTGGCAGAAATACCACTTAAGTGGTAGAAGTCCCAACACTGGGGCCAATAGTTGAACAGATCGAACTAACCTATTCCTCTCTTGCACTGAGTACATTATTCGAGAATCGAGAGAACATTTTCGAGAACCTATTTTTTTTCATCGTTTAACTATCTATCTCACTTCCAATTTAGAAGAAAACATGAAACAGCATTTGCATTTTGAAAGGAAGTGTCAAAGTTAATCTACTTTATGATCTTTTTATGCGGTGAAAACACTATATAGGATTTACGAAATCTCAACGAGATTAACTTTCGGTGGAAACGTAGTATAAGGAGGCCCCCAAATAACTTTTAGTAAACATTATATTCTATAAGTTTTTAAAGTACTTTCATTTCATTTAAAGGAAAGCTTTCACACAAAATCTCAGGACCGCAAAAAGGGAATAAAAAAGTACAGCTGTGTTCAAAAAAATAGTAGTGCGTTTGATTGAATCAAAAAATGTATATAAAAGTGCTATGTTAATCTAACTTTGAATAAACTTTATTTTAATACAAAACGCATATATCCGTTCATATTTTATATGAATTCATATTTGGTTATATTCCAAGTAAAAAATAAAACAAGCTTAAAACTAAATTAATACGTGAAATATACTGTTCAAAAAAATAGTAGTATTTTAAAGATTTAACAAAAATGATAGAAAAGTCAAACAAAATTTAAAAATTATATTACAAAATTAAATTAGGGTTAATATTTTGTTGTAAACGCTTTATTATCAATAACAGCCTTACACCGACGTTGCATTGAATCCATTTAAAAGTGGCAACGCTCACTTCGTATGTTTGCCCAGATATCCTTTACCACCTTGCAATGATCGTGGTTATTCAATCAGTTAGCCTACCTGAAATGTCCCTTAATATCACCCCACAGATTTTCTATGGGTTTGAGGGCAGGTGAATCTGCGAATCAAGCCATAACACCACTACCGTTGACCCAAAACTAGCGTTTCCAGAACATCTCTTTTATAGAGAACATGTTTTCTTTTTCTATTCCGATCTTTTTTACACTCTCTTTTTTCATAAAATTCTTTTTTTGTTATCTTTTTTTTGCACGTCCTCTTTTTAGTCTCTTTTTCGAAATACAAAATAGGTTTTCCACAAATGAACTTAAAAATTAATTGTATTTCAAATTTTATGTGATTCTCAACTTTGAAAACAATTCATCATTGGAACTTGGAAGTTTCAACAATTTTAGATTCCCTCAAAAAAAATGTATTCCACTCAGCCCTAAATCAATCCTTAACAATTTAAATAAAAACAGGTTGAAATTGAAGTACAATGCTTGAAATAAAATGCATTAATTGTTACAAAAAATATATTAAGTACATAGAAAAATGGAAACTTCAATTTTCATTGGATGATCTTGATGATGTTGCGAATATTTGATTTTGAATGTGGAACTAAAAAATGAAGACTTTCGGAAAACAGTGTCTGATAAAAAAGGGTTAATTTTTTTTGTTCCTCAAATAATTCTGAATTTCTTTCCGAATTTATTACTATTTTTAGGTCTGTTCCATTGGGCCCTGCAAAGTTTCTTTTTGGTATTTACCAGTAGATGATGAATGGAGCAATTTAATTTTGCCAACAAATCAAACCTCAATATAAATGTAATTTTTGTCGTATATATTATTTTTGATTAGAGAAACACAAACAACAGTAATTTACTATATATGTAATTTCTTTTTACTGATGGTGCTGCATTTTTGCGTGGATACAATTCGTGTCTACATTATTGAAGTGCTTTAAACTTATTTGACTTCAGAGCATAAGTATGTTGCCTAAGCCAGAAGTACTTAACAGTAGATGATGCAGGCCAAAGGAACATACCTAATATAATTATGTATGAAGTTTTGAAAATTTTTTTGTTTTTTTTTCTGTTTTCCTTGGAAATAGGTGAACGTGGAGCGTACTTTTTCGAAGAAAATAACAGTTTAAAAGTGGGAACTGGGAACTGTTTAGTCAATTTTAATAGTGGCTTACCGTTTGAAGTATTAAAACTTTCAAAAGTTTTACAATATATTTTTAAATGAAAATAAATAGATACCCATAATAACAAATAAAATTTTCGAAAATATGAAACTTCAGATTAAGAATCATAATATTCACCCTGTTCTGAATTTCCATCGTTCATAAAATCCTATCGTTTTCAAACTCTAGCAGTCATACTTATTAGATTTTTGTCTACTTAGACACTGTCTAACTATTTTCAAATTGGTGGAAATATGCTTTATTTAATTAAAATAAATATCACATTATTCTCGGTTTGGACAATTTACTCTTGTGTCTAAGTTAGGCAGCTATACGACAATAATAAACAAGGTTTTTGAATACATTTTCCAAAGATAGGCAGTTGTCTAAAGTTAGACAACGTTTATAAATAAGACCATAGGTGTTTTTGAAATAATTTTTGCTTTCAATACTTGCGGATTGATGTGCTTTGATTTTCGATCGGATTGAAAATTTTTGACGTTTGGAATTTTTATATCCGATTTGGAATTGGCAAAATTTTAAAAATGTTGTTTCAGCTAAAAAGGTGCGTTCCTTTAGTTTGAAACTCTGTGCATTTGTGTGAATTTCTACACATTTTATTTTTTTTTATATTCGATTAAGTGTTAACGGATTTGATTCGGAATGGAAATCAGAAGAGCGTGACTTTGTTTTTGAATTATTGATTAATGTTTTCTAAACTGTTTTAAATTGAAACTCTTCTGTCTTCTATACCTGAAACTAATTCTCTTAATAAATTAAAAAAATATTTTGTGAACAAGTCGTTATTTTAATCGTTTTTGGTTGATATTTTTTTTTGGTTGTGTTTGCATATTGGAAATGTTCTCTTTTTTTTCATTTACATTATGGACACCCTACCCAAAACCATTCTTTAGACACCCTACTCGTATTATTGGGTCATTGTCCTTACCCAAAGACCCATTTAAAAGGCGTTTGATACTCAGCGTAAGGTAGCATAGTCCTATTTTAAATATCTACATAGACTTGTTGATCCAAGACACCGTCAAATGCATGTATTGGCCTATCCCATAACTGATAAAAAGAAATGACCAAAACGATATTTTTGACCCTCCGCTTTTGACAGCTTTTGTCGTTTATTTTGGGTGATATTAAGTGTTGCAATGACGGCAAACGTACAGCCGGCATCCAGTACCACCAAAATGAATAAACTTACTCACATCTGTCCTCTTTTTCTAGAAGTCGTCCGTTAATAGTCACTGCCATAGCATCTAAATTTATGCCCTTTTGGATCCCAAACGACAAGGCAGAACACTGAAAAAGCTATACCGGACAATTCACTTGTCGTCTAAGGTTGTCGTTTTTCTCTTTCTTCCGCGGTTTTCGGGACCTTATTTTAACTTTATGGTATTCGCTGTTATTGGAGCTGTATAACCTATTATGCTTTGCATTTCTCCTTTTTTTCTCAATTTTCTTATTAAATCTGTTTTTGCACTAGTGCAATGCTTTTTCTCTTCACTTTATCAAATATTAAGATGAAAAGTCTCGTTTTTTTTGTAAATTTTATAAAAGTTATGGTTTTACCAACTTTTTAGCAAAAAAAAAATTGTTAAAAATGTCAATCTTTTTTAAATTCCTCAAAATTTATTGCACTACTATAATTTTGAACAGCTCTAATTAAACATTAATATCGAAATTGACTGAAACTGGTGGTAGTAAATATAATTTCTGATAAACATTACACTACATTTGTTAAAAATAAACCATTATAATCTTTAAAATATCAGAAATTAAAATTTAAACTGTTCATCCACCGTACATAACAAATATGAGATGATGTCGTACGCACTACTATTATTTTGAACACAACTGTATGTGAGTATTTTCGAAGTCTCAGTAGAAGTAGAAAACATCAGTTATAAAATTTGCATTATAACAGTAAACTACTCATTTTAATATTTTGTGGCCCTTTTGTTAAAGTTTCTGGAGGCCCTTTGACTACCAGTCCGCCCCTGGGTAGGTGCGAGGTTGGGTATATGCAAAGTTTCTTTTGCCTTCAAAGAGTTTGGATTTAAAGAAACTTTGAATTTATCCTATATATCCAATGTCAACAGCCGTTTTCTAAATAATCATAAAGTCCATTGAAATGTTAACAAAATTTGCCCGAACGTCGCATTTAGTATAGGACAAGGTTTTTTTTTTAATGTGTAGGGTGCATCAGTGTGAGTACACGAAATAATTTTTGGGGCTGTAACCCCCCCCCCCCATTTGGCCGCCATAGGGGTAAAGAAACTGAGAAAAAAAAGTTAATTTTTAAAGTAATTTTTTTTGAAAATGATTATTGGCTATATCTTTTTTATTTTCAATTTAACGGTAAAAAGTCTCTTGACCAAAATTGTAGAAAATTAAATTTTCTACAAAATTATTCTCCAATTTTTTTTTCAGACCTATATTTCTCAAGATATTGTGAAAAAGGGTTTCTTACCTCTTTTTCAAGATCGCGGCAAAATGGGGGGGTTCCAGCCCCGAAAACCATTTTGTTTTCGAGATATTAGTTTTGCGAGTTTTTGTAATTGTGAGATTTTAAAAAGTGAGATTTTGTAGTTGCGAGATTATTAAAAGCTGGTTTTCGTAATTGCGAGATTTTGTATTGCGAGATTTCGAATGCGAGATTTTGATTTGGGAGATTTCGATGCCATCCGTATTTTAAATGATGCTTTGCAAGGCATGACAATCCCGGTTTTAAGATACCGGTTTTAATAATCCTGTTTTTATAATCCCGCTTTTTCAATATCACGCTTTCTATAATCCCGTCTCTTATAATCCCGTTTTTTATAATCGCGTTTCTTATTATTTCGTTTCTTATTATCCCGTTTCTTACTATCCCGCTTTAGCAATCAAAACATAGTTGTTTTAACTCCCGCCTAAAGTTCATAAATTTGGGCGTAAGTGTATTTGGGACTTATGTAGTTTATTATTATTATTTTGGGACTAAGCTCATTTTATGTTGGGAATTAGGTCAAAAAATAGTGGGAATTAGTTCATAATGAACCAAGTCCAATTATTCAAAATTCCCTATTAAGAACTAAAGAGAACTTGGTAGACAAAAGCCTAAGCTCAGAGCCCCCTCTGCGGGTGCCTATGAGCACTAGGACTCGCGGTGAAGATGTGTAAACATGCGCTTTTGTCTCAGGGGAACGGGTAAAAAATCGAGGCAATATCTCCTAAACCAAATCATAATTATGAATATTCATGACCATATTTGAATATTCTTATCCATATTTACACCTATGTCAAGTTAGCACTACACTTTTTGAAATTTAAAAAACTAAGTACACAATTAATTGTAGCTTTTTTGTTGTAAATTAGTTGTGAAAAGAAAAAATTTGTAGCTCTACTATTTTTAACAAAAATGGTATGTAGTGCTAACTTGATATCAAGATAGCATTACACTTTTGAAAATTAAAAAAACTAAGTACGCTATTAATTGAAGCTTTTTTGTAGTAAATTAGTTGCGTAAAGAAAAAATATGAAAAAAAAAAATTCCATTGTTTTTTTTCTAATTAAAAAAAAAAATGGTATGTAGCGCTAACTTGATATCAAGTTAGCATTATACTTTTGGAAATTAAAAAAACTAAGTAAGCAATTAATTGTAACTTTTTTGTTGTAAATTAGTTGTGGAGAGAAAAAAATTCTAAAATTTTTTTTGTGAAAGTTTTTAAACAAACACTGAGTATGTAGTGCTAACTTGACATTGTGAGTTCAGGCATTAAAAAGGGATATTCAAAAAACTAAGTACGCAATTATTTTTAACTTTTTTGTTGTAAATTAGTTGTGAAGAGAAAAAAATTCTAAAAATTCTAAAAAATTCTAAAAAGCTTCAATTAATAGCGTACTTAGTTTTTTTAATTTTCAAAAGTGTAATGCTATCTTGATATCAAGTTAGCACTACATACCATTTTTGTTAAAAATAGTAGAGCTACAAATTTTTTCTTTTCACATCTAATTTACAACAAAAAAGCTACAATTAATTGTGTACTTAGTTTTTTAAATTTCAAAAAGTGTAGTGCTAACTTGACATAGGTCATATTTACGACCATTTCCGCTACATTTTCCCTATATTTTACATTTACCTATATTTTCATTTTCCACATACCGAGAGCATAGACGGTCAAAAATAATATTTGAGAAAACCCCACTCAAAACCTTATTTTACAAATTAAATGGACGTTTGTAAAAATGTGATATCAACGGATTAAAGTTTAAGGTTGATTACATTTTCGATCTTAAAAATATTCAGCAATTAAAATTTTTTTTAATGCAATAAGGTGACGCAACATCTTAGATTTAAGCTAACACATCAACTTTGTAAATTACCGACGATTTGAATGAGAACTACATCATAATTTTGTGCTTTTGTGTGTTATTTATTACTTATGTTATTAATAATTGTATTCAACTATTTAATTTAAACAAAATTCCGTTCAAGTTCTATCTATCTATCTCTCTATCTGTATTTCGAGGGTGCTAACATAACAATTGTGTGTATTGGCATCAATTAAAGGAATAAATAATAATAAAAAAAAAAAACAGGAGTACACACTTAACAAACAATGAATGATTGAGTTTAAAGAATAAATGCTTTGTCTACCCGGTTTTGCAGCCCTTTAAACTGCCACACGAATTTGCCTCCGGTACACTTTGATACAATTATTACATAGGAGAAGGGAAACTCACTTAAGATTGTGTTTAGGGTTTAACTGAGCAATTTTAAAGGATACACCTCTGTGGACATTATCCCAACACAAACTGACAGAAAAAAGGCAAATTAACTATAACCGGTGTGCTATCAAACCCCTTGATAATTTAATTTCATTTACAGTGTTGTGCAAAAAATTTGTTATATGTATCTATATCACTTTGAAAGTCTTTTCGGCCTAAGAAGTCTTGGAATGCTTGAAAAAAAATTATTTACCCCTAAAAATTTATCAACAACCAATTGATAATAATTGACAACCGTAATAGGGGTGATTTTTTTTAAATCGGTATTCAAATCAAGGTTAAGTGTAGTTTTCGGTAATTTTTGTGACTACATTTTATTTACAAGCACTAACTCAAAATATATAATTGATTAAATGGCGTGTTTTTTTTTACAAGTCCATAAGAATTTATCAAACAAAAAAAAAAACAGATCGGGACCTACAAAAGTCACCACAGCAGGTAAGCCCCTCACTGTTACAAAATGTCAACACTACCCTTTCATCTTTATGGTAAGCATAGAAAATAAAAACTTATCAGATACACCACGGCTCAAATTTTCTCTCCACATACCTTAAGATGTTAACATTAAATTTCTATCGAAACTGTAGCACTTTTTACTTGCGATATTGTAGGTACTATATGGCAAGTTATGGATTCGTAAGAAAAATCGAACAAGGGGATTTTCTTTTTGACATTACGATGATAGTGAAGTCGAAAAAAGTGGGTCTCGCAATTATGTCCGTCTGTCTGTCTATCTGTCCTTTCGGCTGAAGCCTAAATGGGTTGGTCGATTTTCTTCAAAGTTGGGGGTATTCCTCCCCCCGTTTTTTTTTTTTAAGACCAAAAATAACGGTACCTGCTTCCAAGTTTTTTTTAGCAAAAAATGAATATCTTATTTTTCTCAAAAACGTGCCCACAACCTTTTTTTTTTAAATTCAGTAATTTTTTTAGAAAAAGGCAACCATTTTATAAAAAAAAAAAATCCGAAAAATGGTTATTTATTTATTTATTTGTTGTCTATAAGTAAAAAATAACTTTCTTAGACTTAAAGATAATATGTTAACTTAAAAACTAAATATGTTCATTGAAATTTTGAGTAATTTAAGACTTAGGCAAAAATGAAAATAAATAACGTATTAGTTTAGTAGATAATTATTATTATTCATTGAATAATATTCATTATTTTATTTTTAAAGACATTTTTAGAGCATTCCAGGTCGATTACATCGGCATATTTATTAAAAAATGTACAGGCTCGTGTTACTGGTTCATTGATACCATAAATAGTCGAATGAAATGGTATAGAGAAAAAATGATCAACCCTTGGTCTTAAACAACGAGCCGGAGTATATAATTTAAAAAGCAATTTTAAAGGAGGACAGTTAATATGACCAGTTACAACATCACGCGCAAAAGATATTAAAAAGTAAACTCTCCCAGATTCAAGACTTTGCAAGTCAATTAAACCACATCGAGCTTTATATGCAGGCAAGGGCACACTCCAATTTAGTTGTCGAAGCGAAAACCTCGTGAATCGTTTTTGAATACTTTCTATTCTATTTGACGCGTTTTTATAGTATGGAGTCCAAACCACACAACAGTATTCTAAAATCAGTCGAACGAAACTAACAAAAAGACATTTCAATGTGAAAGGACATTTAAAGTCCTTAGAATTTCTTATCAAAAATCCAAGCATAGAGTTGCCTTTAGAGATAACGTAATCTACATGCATTCTATAAAATCTAATTTTGCATCAAATATAACTCCTAAATCCTTATGGTTATAAACTCTCTCCAGCTCATTGCTTAAAATTTTATAATCATAAATAATAGGGAAAGATGATCTTGAAAATGACAGAACACTACATTTTCCTATATTTAAAAATATATCATTCAAGTTACACCATTCAAGCAGTTTATCTTAATCATCTTGAAGATGAAAGCAGTCTGCAAGTGATTTTATTGTTTTATATATTTTAGCATCATCCGCAAACATTAAGCATGATGAATAAGAAATGTGTAGAGGCAAATCGTTAATAAATAACAAGAACAGAAGCGGGCCAAGATGACTGCCTTGAGGAACACCTGAGTGGTTGAGAATTTTTTCAGATTTATCAGGACCGATTTTTACATATTGAACACGATTTGTCAGATAGCTCTTTAACCAGTTCAATAATTTACCATGAAAACCTAAAGATTCAAGCTTTTTTAAAAGTATTTGATGATTAACTCCATCAAATGCTTTCGAAAAGTCCGTATATATTACATCTACCTGATTTCCTTTTTCAACAGTATTAACACAGAAGTTTGTAAATAAAGTAAGATTAGTTGCTGTTGACTGACCACTGACAAACCCGTGTTGAAAAGGTGATATATATTTTTTAACAGCTTCATACATCCTTTTCTTAACAAGAGATTCGAAAACTTTTGGAATTAATTGTAATTTTGCAATAGGTCTGTAGTTTTCAACACATTGTTTTGGTCCTGATTTATGAATCGGAGTTATGTATGAACTCTTCCAACAATCAAGAAAAACACCATTATTTAGAGACAAATTAAAAATATACGAAAGTGGTTTCGATAGGTTTAATCTACAATTTTTTAAAAATATTGAGGGAATGTTATCAGGAGGCATACTCAAACTGTTTTTTAAATTTAAAGAAGTTAAAAAAAGTAGGTACCTCCCATAGAACCATTTTTTTGATTTTCGATTTTCTCAAAAACAGTTCCACTGATATTGATCAATTTTTTATGGAGAGTGTTTGAAAAACTGCACCCAGCAGTTTTTTAACATTATCTATAAGCAGATTTTAAATGAAAATTATTCTTATAACCAAAAATAACGGTACCTCACATACAAATTTTTAAAAACCGGTATTGAAAGGTTGCATGTAGTTGGCCGCCCAACTTTTGAGTTGAGAAAAACTGAAAATGGCAATCGTTTGTGCGTCGTTTGTGCACGTTTGTACATCTTTTAGAATTATTTGTACACCCACCGTTTTTTTTTATAGAGACACTTTAAAAAATGAGCATGTTATAGTTAGCCCCCCAACTTTAACGCACGAAAATTCTGTAAATGCAGTTCGATAGTAATCGTTTGTGCATCGTTTGTCATTTTTTTTTCGTCTGTACAGGTCCCAAATTTTGTTTACACAAAAATTTAAAAAAAAAAAAATTAAAATTTTTTTGAAAAACATGCAATCGTTTGTGCACATTTTATAAAGGTTTTTCATGAAATTAGTTTTTTATTTTTTTTTATTTCTATTTTTAAATAATTATTCAAATATTTTGGGACACAAAAACATGTAGTTAACGTCCCAACTTTAACGCACGAAAATTCTGAAAAGCGATTGTCTGTCGAACTGTATATCACGTTTCAAGTGAAACACCGATCTCTGTCCCAAACATTTTTAAATTTTATAAACATTATTGGAAAAAAAATTGTATGCCAAAAAATATTGGGACATAAAAAAAAAGAAAAGACAAAAGTGTAAAAACGATTACCCAGCGAACTGCATTTAAATATTTTTCAAACGCTCAAATAGACGAGCCAAACTAATTTTTTTGTGCCAAAATGTTTTGTATAATTAATTTAAATAATTAATTTATTATTTAAAAATAGAAATAAAAAAAAAAAACAATTTCATGAAAAATCTTTATAAAATGTGCACAAACAATTGCATATTTTTCAAAAAATTAAAAAAAATTAAAAAAAAAAATTTTGTTTGAAAAAAATTTGGGACTTGTACTGCATTTTCAGAATTTTCGTGCGTTAAAGTTTGGGCGTTAACTACATGTTTTTGTGTCCCAAAATATTTTAATAATTATTTAAAAATAGAAATAACAAAAAAAATAAAAAACTAATTTCATGAAAAATCTTTATAAAATGTGCACAAAGGATTGCATGTTTTTCAAAAAATTTTAAAAATTTTTGTGTAAAAAAAATTTGGGACCTGTACCTACAAACGAAAAAAAAAAAGTGACAAACGATTACTATCGAACTGCATTTACAGAATTTTCGAGCGTTTAAGTTGGGGGGCTAACTACATGCTCATTTTTTGAAGGGTCTCTATAAAAAATACGGTGGGTGTACAAATAATTCTAAAAGATGTACAAACGTGCACAAACGACGCACAAACGATTGCCATTTTCAGTTTTTCTCAACTCCAAAGTGGGGGGGGGGGGGGGGGGGGGCAAATAAATACAACCGTATTGAAAATCTCATTTTTCTCAAAAACGGCTCCTACGATTTTGATAAAATTTTTTGTGTGAACTAATATCTGTACGATCTACCATATTATTGGAAAAAAATTATCTATCGTTTAAGAATTGTATCTCTCAAAGAACCATTTTTTTTGATTTTCGACTATCTCATCATCAGTTGAACTGATTTTAATGAGTTTTTTTTTGCACAAAATCTTAAAATAAGTTCTAATAATACCAAAATTCCATATTTCGAAAATGTCTAGATGACATATTTTTTAATTAATTTTTTAACTCCGCAATAATAAAGGGTAAGAAATTGCGTACCATTTTTTTTTATTTTTTCAAAATTTTATATATGTACATATAAAAAACTATTTTTTTAAAAAACTGCTCCAACGGTTTTCATTTTTTGTCTCATAAATTGAGATTTCCTTAAGAAATCGGATGATGTACATCACATTGGTGTCAAAACAATTTTAGAGGTTGTTTAATCAATTTATGTTTAATTACATATTTTTTTTACAATTTTTCAGTCTAAACTGTAAGTTCCATGCATATTTGCAACCCGGTGCTATATTGTTCATAAATAAATGTACCTACTCGCATAATACTACCTTAAACTTAACTACGTTTTAAGCAGGTGGTATGCAATATATAAGCTCCCGTTACTTATTTATGTACATATTTTTTTGGTTAATTAAAAGTGCTTTTGGTCCTCTGTCCCGAATCGTTGGGGCACACAGGACCTCGATGGTCGCTGCTCCATTGTGGATACTTCTTTTGACTTTATAGCTGATATTGCATTTTTCATTGTTTTAAATGTCCAGCTTGGCTCTGGCTTTTTCTTAATGTAGTTCCGTACCATCTAAAAGGAGCAAAAAAAATCCAAAATTCATCAGATACATAGTCTATATGGAAATTAGATGAAAAGTTCATTGAACGAAGCTAAATATTCACGAAATTGACAGATTCCAGAGATGTCAATGAGTATATGAGAACATATTTAGACAACTGCTGGAATGCAATAATAAGGAGATGTCCAACTATTTAGACACTGTTCAGCTGGACAACTGTCCAAGAGTATTCTAAGAAAATTTTATAAATACGACTGGAATATTTTACAAAACTTAAATGGAACAAAACATCACTTAATTCATTGTTTTCGATATTAAAACTTGAAATTCTTATTGGCAAAGGCTTTAATTACAAAACAAGCACAACTTTCTATATTTTTTTTTTTATAAACTTACCTTAAAAAAAATGTAATTTTTTCATTCGGAGAGCGCTCATCAGCACGGTAGACAATAACAAACTGAGGAGCTAGATGGGCTAGTAGCTAGTATTCAACTTTTGGGCAAAGTCACTTATTTATCGTTTCAAACGAAAGTACTCTGTGCTCCGGTGGTCCTCCTCCCCTCCCACCCCTTTGTATGTTAGTTATACATATATAGTCTATTATAATAAACCATCCGTCTATTATAATAATGAACAGTTCTGTATTTGAAGGCGACGTCATTATGAATTATTTGTTATACAAAAACACGTAAATGTTCTGTATTTCAGAAGTTGTTCATTACTTATTCTGTATTTCGTACAAATTCTTAAAAGTAATAGTATAAATATTAAAGCAAAATTTAATACAAAAAAAAAAAATAATGCCATTAGGGCACGACTGAAAGAACGAACAAGACATCTGGTACAATTTTATTTTGTCAAATGCTCCTACAATAGATCAATTTATTTGTGTAGTTCGCGAACTAGTTCAATTAACTAGTTCATTTTAGTGAACTTAGTTCACATAAGGCGTGTGTTTTTTGCAAACCCGGGGGTAATTGGTTGACAAAAAACGACAACGGGGATTAACGACGCCATTACAGAAAAAAACATAGAGTTTTCATACAAACTATCGATAACATTGTATGTAATTCATGCCGCTAACACAGTTTTTCTGTGCGCTTAAGTTAAGCCTCGAGAATACTCTGGGATTAGCTAAGCCCGCAGGGGATTGGTTGTTGTTGCATTTTACATGTACATTTTTTAGCACCGACATCGTTTTTTTCATCCAATTCCCCCCGGGCTTGCAAAAAAACACGCCTTATATTGAATCGCTCCACCTAAACAGAAGTAGTTTTCTAATTTTCTTCACCTTCGTTATATTATTAAGTAAAAACATACATACATATGTATGTACATACATAGATCTCAATTGGAAGTCCTTAATAGGAAAAGAAAACAAATTCCATGACGATGATTGATATTATTTTTTTTTTTTCATAAAAAAAATTGTTCCATTCCATAACTCAGATAGTTTGACGTTTCTATACAAATTATCGATACTAAAATTATAATTAGCGCCGGTATTACAGTATTTATCGGGACTTATCACTTAAGTTAAGTCTATCTGGACTTACCTAAGTCCATATGGACTTAAGTTCTTCTTGTATTTACGCGTAAAACGCTAAGTTCAGATGTCGTTTTTTTCATCGAATTCTTGTGGACTTGCTAAAAAAAACACGCCTTATATTACAAATCAATAAAGAAAGAAAAGCCCTTTTTAAACAAGTTTACAGAAAATATTTGTTTGATTGATTGTATTGTTCACTAATGTTTACTTTTTTTTCATCTTTTTAAAAAGGTGACTACATTAAATTTTCAATGCTGCGTTTTTTAGTGCACTTGCGTATTTTGAGTGAATATACCTACTTGCACAAAAAGACATACTATTTTATTATTTAGTATAAATTCGTTAATAGCAAAGTCTAACATTTTGAATTTGCAGAGTTTTAATTCTTCAGGAGTTCTAGAAAAAAATTAATTAATTAATTAATTAACATATGACTTTACTAATTGCTATTTCAGTTAATCTATATCGGTGATTCTCTGCCAACTGTGATTTTTTAAATTAAAATTTTGCTAAAATTAAAAGTCATTGAAAATTAATTTTTTTTATTTTATTTGTCTTTAAATAGACATCGTATTAAATCTGTAAGAGCATTTTACTACAACTTTTAAGGAACAAAAAATTTCGTAAAAAGTACTAAATCTCGAAGGCATGATGCTGACACTGATTTTTTATTTTTGAATTTTTAAACGTTTTATTTATTTTGACAATATTTTTGGTGAGTTTTTTAATTCCCTCTTACGTTTTGACGTTTTCAACTTTGAAAGGCAATGTTTTATTCAAAATTGTATGTTTTTTAGTTTTTGAAATTTGTTTTTTGAGGTTGGAGTCTTAATTTTTATGTTAGGTTATAACTCAACATTTATTGCACGGATTTGTCTTTATATGTTTTATCCGAAGTATTGGAACCATTCTTAGTAAAAAAAATTACAAGATTTTTAGCAAAATTGCCTGAAATCATTTAATTTACGTTCATTATAAATAAATATACCACGGTACTGACACCCACGGTACTGACATTTAGGCTTTAATGTTACCTCATATCTCAAGCTTCTGAGAAAAATAAAATCCGTTATAACTTTAATTTATATGACTGCAAAAGAAATACAATATTCTAAAAATCACCCCAAAAAATTTCATAACACGCTTGGATAACACTACCACGGTACTGACAGGTAATTTTGTGACACACGATTTTAGAACAAAAACACTTCACTCTTAGAGCAAAATTACTTTAGTAAAATAAATTGACTTTTGTAAACAATAAATAAATAGTGCCTCTTTCAAACGGTACCACACAAATGCCATCAAACTAAAAACAAAATGGCGGTTCAGCTGGAAATCTTTCGAATTCAAAAATAAAATGAAATCCAGGGACAACATTCCATTATTATTATTTAATTCGAGAGCAAATATTTTGACTTGATATTGTCAAAATTTAATCAAGCAACTATTCTAGTCAAACTTCTCTGAGGACAACATTTTTATTCAATGATGTATTTTAATAGAAAATAGTAGATTGAATTGGAAAAACAAGGATGGGACAAGCCACGGTACTGACATTTTGCGTATACTTTTAAATGCCAAGGGGAAAGGGTAGCAAATTTTTAAATAATATGTATGTAAATTGTAGTACAAACTTCCACAATTCAAATCAGAAATTCATAAGAAAATTTTATATTAAGTTACAAATAAAGCCGTGGACACAAAGAATCACAGTTGGCAGAGAATCACCCATATGTATTTCAGACAAACCGATGTGCATATGTCATCATTTTATCCAGAAATTTGGATGATCTCGCAATAAAAAGAAAAATCGGCTTTTTTTACACAGTTCTGTACAACAAGGGTGAAAATGTTTAAAGCAATGACGTACTCTCTGAATAGTTTTGTGTGATTCTCATTTGGCATGAGCCACAATTAGAAACCGACAAGCACATTTTGGCCCAAGGGTAAAGTTTAAAAATGTGCATATACACAAAAGATTAAATTCTGTTATTACATTTGTTATCCCTGGCATGATGGCAATAATTTTAAAATTTTACAATTCACTCGTAATACGACATGAAATCATGCAATGCATCACAAATGCATATAAATTGTAGATACTTTAGTTAGGGTTTATATGGAAATTAAATGACGTGGCAACATTCAAATTATTGAAAATGGACTTATTCCATGTTTGCATTTGATGTTAGATATATTCAATTAGGTTATACCGAAAAGATTTAAAATTATACTTGTGTGACAATTTTCAAATTGTGCGTTCAAGTGGAAATTGCTTTCGAACACTCTTTCAATTTTGTTATACCTTTCTTATTACCTACAACCTCTTTTTCGCTTTTTACCCTTTTTTTTTGGGAGTGATTTTTTGTTGGCAATGTAATTTGATTAAAAACATCAAGTATGTTGACATATCGGATATTGGTTATCTGAATATACAATAGGCATTGGAAATTGAATAATTTCTTAGTGATACGTAAAGTTAAGAGATTCATTCATCATACCACACTTGTGAGAGTAAATATTTATCTAGGTCAACTTTAAGAAAGGATTGTTTTGCGTATTATGGTAAACGAATGTACCTAAGTTATTGTATATAATGCAAACAAATCTAGAAACATTTTAGTGTAAATCTTTTGGTCGATTTTGTGGTAAACATTAGCAAATATAAATTAAATTCTAAAAGATATTTATTCCTATTTGATTTAGTTATTTGTTAGTTTGTCATCTGAAATGAAAAAAATTGTAATTTTGTTAGAAGTGAAATGTGACGTAAACAATCAGGCTTTTCGAAATTATGCCCCAGGAAATAAAAACCCAAAAACAAAATGAAATAAAGCCCCAAACTTGGGGCATTACGGCGTATAAACAGTGTATAATATCTATGCAAAAGAAACATTAGCATACACTCAACCTCGCACCTACCCCAAATCCTAAAGTGTGCCCAAGCGGGGGGGTTGCATACCTCACTGTTTATACGCCGTAATGCTGGGAGCTAGCATTGTATTTATGTGAGCAAGCAAGGTAGGTATGTTTTTTATTTCTCGCTTAGTGAATTTTCATAATACTTTTTGTGAAAAACAAAGATGTTTTAGCATAAACAAGTAAATTATGCAAAATGAAATAAGGTCCCAAAACATTTTTCAAAATAAAATGAAATTAGACCCCAAAATTAATGTTGGGGTCATATTTCATTGGGATCTCATTTAATTATGAAATAAGGCCCAATAAAAAATGAAAAAAGGCCCCAAAAAATGAAATAACACCCCAAAATTTGAAAAATGTTCGTTGTTGTTGTTTTGCATTGAATGATTTGCGGTTTTATTTCATTTTGTTTTTGGGGTCTTATTTCCTGGGGCCTAATTTCGCAGAGCCTAACAATCAAACAAAGGCTAACAAAAATTGGATACGAAACCGTGTAAAAAGCGAAATCATAAAATTTCTCAAATATTTAATATAATTGAATGCAGTAAATTTTGTTTGATCTATGTTTTGTTTTTTTTACATTGACTAAAAATATATATATTTTATATTCGTCTGTTAGAGAAATTTTTTTTTAAGGCAGTTTTATTCGTTAAAAATTAAGTTGTTTAGTAGTTTAAAAATAAGTTTTTAAAATCAAAATTGTAATAACTTCTCAACTATCTGGGGCCGAATTATGGCATCAGTGACTGAACGACACGTAAGAGAAATTTCATACAAAATATCGAACATCATCGGTATCTTGTAATTCGGCCCCTGGTTTTGAAACAAAAATGCTTTCCTTGATATGCAAATTTTGATATATTTATATCACACAAAAAGTGCCTTTAGAACCGTTTTAATTTTTAACGCCACAAATATATGTAGATATTTGGTTCAGGTTTACTTTTTTGATGTATTTTTTACTTAATAACGTAAACTTAACGCCTAAAGGCGAAACAGTTCAAGTTCGAATTAATACTCCGTAACATGCGAGAGATATGTAGGTTCGTTAGAGAAGGGTTGCGAATTTTTGAATTAAAAAAACCTATTCCGGAATCTTCATTTTAAATAAAGTTATTTTAATCAACAGATTTTGAAAAATTTACTTTCAAACTCAAAATTTTGAAACCAAAATATTGCTTACAATGTTCTAGTTCAGAAAAAATTGATACATTTTGAAAAACTGTATTTTTTTTAAATTCATAAATATTGTTAACTGACAAAATTAAAAACTACTCTCTAATTGAATCCATCAACAAATATAAAAAAATATAGCCACAAAAACTCAAAAATGCACTGTACATTTTTTTTATACAGATGGGCTATTGCCATACAATTTTTTTTCTTTCTTTGCCTATTGAAAAATTCACAAAACGGATTGAGAATTGAACTGAATTTTATTGAGAATTTTAAAGAAAATTTTGCAAATAGTACAGTTAGGAATATATAAAGGGTGTTTTTTTTAGACGTGTGGTTTTCAAGAAGAAATAAAACGCATATAACGATATTGGAGGCCACGCCACAGGCCCACGACGAGAGATAATGCACTCACCAAAAGTTTCCTTCAATAAATTGATTGTTTCGTTGGCTGTATGGCATGTAGCGCCGTCTTGTTGGAACCAAAGGTCGTCCACATCAACATCCTCCAATTCAGGCACGAAAAAGTCATTAATCATGGCTCTATCGCGTTCCCCATTGACTGTAACATCATGGCCGGCTTCATTTTTGAAGAAATATGGACCAATGATTCCCTCTGCCCATAGAGCACACCAAACAGTGACTTTTTGAGGATGTAACGGCGTCTCAACAATGGCTTGTGGATTATGATCACTCCAAATACGATAATTTTGCTTATTAACGTACCCATTCAATCAAAAGTGAGCTTCATCGCTGAACAAAATTTTCTTGTGCAAATCGGGACCGGTTTCCATCTCGTTTTGGGCCCATTTGCCGAACGTGCGACGCGCTTGATGGTCGTTCGGCTTCAATTCTTGCACGAGTTGGATTTTATAAGCCCGAAAACCAAGATCCTTCCGAAAAATCTTCCATAAAGTGGATGGGCACAGCTCCAATTGTTGCGCGCGATGGCGGATGGACTCATTCGGGTCTTCTTCGACACTCTGCTCCACAGCAGCAATAGCGTCTTCGGTGCGCACTGTACGTCGTCTCTGAGGATGCGCATTATTCCCTAGAGTAAACGTGGTGCAAAACCGATCCATGGTTGCTCGAATTACCGAATCTGCTGGGCGATTATGTCGACCGAATATTGGAACCGAACCATTAATTTGGTAATAAATTTGCACGATTTTCAAACGTTGTTCAGGAGTAATTCTAATGTGAAATCCGATCTATTTTCTCACTATCATTAAATTTCGGCACTAGGCAGTAGGCACGTTCGGAAATATAAGTCTGACATAAGAAATAAAAAATGTGTAAAAAGATTACTGAATTAAGGATTTGTGGTAAGCTGTTTGGGAAGAAAAATATTTAGGGATAAAATTTCTGCAGGGTGTGTACGATTTTAAAAAGAAAAAATATTTAGTAATAAAATTCTAAAAGTCCCTACGCTTTCATAGAAACTTCTTATATTTCAAAAATCCGTCCTTTTTTCCCTACGGTGCTGTTTTCAAACCAAAAATCCCTACGTGTAGGGATTTTTCCCTACGTGTGACATCACTGAGTATAAATCAAGTGACAGCTGTCAAAAAGACCAACTCTGAAAAAAGTATTGCCAGATTAAAAACCACACGTCAAAAAACACCCTTTATCTACTTAGCAGAGCTATTGTTCACTGCGGCTATAATGTTTTGCCTGCTCTATCTAGTTATATTTTTGGGAAGCCTCGTGGCTGTCACTTATAATATATATAAAATATATAGTCATTCTGCTCTTGCACAGGAGCAATATTTCAGTTACGTGTTGGCTGTTGCAACGGGTAAAAAATATACATATATACAATACCTACAATAATTACAAACTAAAAAAAATTTTTTTTTTTTGGAATTTTAGAGAGAAATAAAACACAAACAGATTTCACTTTAAATAATATGATTTATTTGTAATGTTTTTATTGTATCCAATTAATAAAATCTTATCTACTTAGGTGTATGTATCCGAAAAGTCAAATATTATTTTTATTTATTTTATTTATTTAAAGATAAAAACATTTACAATAGATACAATAAGATGAAATCTTTGAGCAGTATCCTAGTTCAACATAACAAATTTTGATTAATAAAACAAAACATAAAAGTAATAATTTGTACTGAAATCAGGTTACAATTTTAAGAAAAATTTACAATTTACAAACAAAAAATTACAAACAGTTCAATTCAAAGTTTAATAAATATAAAACAATCAATAATATACCTAAAAAGAGTAATAATATAGCAATTAACATTTAATTCGAAAGATGAGAGAGAAGCTTTGACTGGAAACTTGTTGCAGTGACAATAATCTGTATATCAATTGGAAGATTATTCCACTCTTTTATCGCTGAAACATAGAAAGATCGGTCCGCAATGGTGTGGGAAAAACGCGGTAAAATGAGAGTGTGTCTTTTAGATATTCCGGGCACCTGCCATGGATAATATTATGCAATTTAAGAATATTTCTTAAACTATAATAAGTGTCAAAAGGAATTCCCAGAATAGATCTGTTAAAGTGAGATACACTAAAAAATCTAAGTTATTCCATTCCTTTCGGATGTGAAAGTTTTTATTTAAATAAAAATACAAAAATATGTTATTTAAATAAAACCATCGGTATATTTTTGTGTGAGTGACTTAAATAAGTGTTAAATGCAACAACAGTTGTATTAATATTTATTATTCCTAGGTACGTATGGTTTGTTAAATTGTGGTTCAACATCCAGATTCAATTGAATATTATGGGTTCTTGGAAATTAATTTGTATATTTTTATTATTCCAGTAGATACATACATCTATGTAGATAAGATTTTATTAATTGGATACAGTAAAAACTAAACAAATAAACCATATTATCTAAAGTGAAATCTGTTCGTGTTTTATTTATTTCATTCTAAAATTCAGAAAAAAAAATGTTTTGATGCTCAACAGCTGTTCAAAAAGAGGACTTGTCCGGTTTAAAGAGGATGTCTGGTCAGCCTAATCCAGAGTGATGAGGCTCAATATTTCCGCCACAAGTGACAAAAGTAAAATATTTGCTCTGACTAATGTGCATACTGTAAAAAGTCTGCAGTCTGCATCGGATGCAGTTAAGTTACAAGAGCATTATACTTATAGGCATATGCAATATCTTCCTATCGACTCTTATTCCAACGCAGCACCTTAATAGTTGGATATTAAAATTAACATTCACATTTGTGAATGCAGCTGTGAAAATGAATTTAAGTTGGAACAACTTGTGAGTTGTTCATAAGTATATTCCTTGAGGTTGAGAACATTGTCAATTCTCGGTCCCTGACATAAATACCCATTGCCAGCGATAACGACAAAACTCTCACCCAATGGTCATCCAATGGCTCCAAGCCATTTGGTGTATTGAATAACGAGAACGAAGCCCTTAGAAAAAATTGGTTAATATCCCAAAGATACGCTCAATATTTCTGGCGGCGCGGCGGCGGCGCGGCGTTGGGTAAACGAGTATCTAATATCGTTTTAATCGTGGATTCTGGAAGTCCCCGCAATTGCTACCCAAAAAGACATCATTGAGACGAAAGTTTCCAAGGATGGCCAGGTAAGAAGTGCCAGTTTTAACTAAAGCAGGAATCTATGAAAGACCAGCTGCTAAGCTAGCCGTTTTAAACGTCCGAAAGGAATCAGGAGGCCCACTTGTGGACATACCGGAAGGGGTTGTTGCCCATACAACTCTCTGCTTAACATCATTGGATGCGTAATGTTATTTATGAACCAACTTCATTTTGAATCTTACAAAAAAGGCAATTGGAAAAAATCTTTATTTTTGCAAAGGAAACTCACGAGATTGGATCTCTCTGCGCATTGGGTAAAACCTAAAGTATAACAAATAATAAATGGAAAAAAAAACTTATATTAAGTAACCCTTATAAATACATAATAAAATTAACTTGAATTTATATTGAATTTCACTAAAGAATTAAGGCTCCCCAAACCAACGCGAAACATTCGGAACGAAGAAGAAACTTACGGCTGTCAATATATTTTATATGAGATTCGCTTAATTGCATCGTCGCGTTTTTGTGGGTACTCTCATTTAAGGCCCTGTTAGTATATTTTTACAGACGAATGTTTCGTCGTCGTTCCGAATGTTTCGCGTTGGATTGGGGAGCCTTTATATTGTTTCTTTTATTAATGTGGTGGTTAACAAAATTCTTCCCAACAATATGTCTTAGCAAACCATTTACTGAACGCATTTGCTGTTCGTAAACCTTTCGTGAAAACCAATGCCCTGAACAACGATCCTTGGATCAAATGGTGAATTTTGGCATAATTGAAGGGGAAATGAAAAATCATTATTTGGATAAATCAGTCTGTATATGCGGACAATAGATTACACAATAAATCACGTCACTCTGGTTTCCCAAAGGTATTGGGTCGAACAGCCATCCCGACGAACAAAAAAAAACGAATTCGATTTGTAATTGATACTAAAAAGCCTTTAATTGGCATTCGTAAATCCGTTCAGGGGTGAATTAATAGAATATTTGACACCAAATGCGGTCGTTGAACGACAGTTCTTTTCGCAGGAGCTTGAATTACTCGCTCTGGCAACCAACGGCAGAATTCTCTTCCCTTGGTATTGCATGGACGACACCGAACAACAATACACAGTGGTGCGTTTCATGGCAAAAAACACTCAAATTTAAGACTTTTTTCAACACGTGAACAAGATAAACTAAAGCTATTTTTTTCAAACATAAGTGAAGACATTGAAATTTTATTTAGCTCCAAAAATAATGGTACCACCAATAGAACCGTTTTTTATGTTCAGCTTTCTCTTTTTAAGGAGTAAGATAAGAGCCTTATGAACTTCAGATCTTTGCTTTTGTTTCTAATTAGTGATATAAAATAGAAATTTGTTGTGTATACAGCAGAAAATATTATATATCTTTAGGCACTCAATGGGAGTTTAAGTCAGTTTTAACGATTATATTCCATTTTTTTTAAACTAGTGTCAGTTTTCTTAAAAAAATTGTGATGATTATTATGTTTTAAAATTTAATAAAAATGGATTGAGTAGTTCATTTTGTATCGAATGTTTTTCACTATCCCATATAAAATGCATTACTGTACGATGATGCGACGCCATCCACCCGCCCGCCTCCGACACGGTTCGAAAATGCTCATGTCCCATGTGTAAGTGCGATTTGATCCAAAGCATTATCGAGCTCAATACCAAAGCTGGGGGCTGTGCATGGTCAGCAGGGAATTTCACAACTAGGATTTACAAATGGTCAATGTTTGTTTCGTTATCTGAAAGAAGGGCTGTTGCTCCCATGTGGTTTTGTTTGACCACGTTTTTGTTGTTGTCACGTTGTCGTTGACATTTGAATGTTATGTTGGCGGTTGTTAATAATTGAAAAGGTAAGATGATCTTGGTTAATCAATAAGTAGGTACGTTGACGAAAATCTATACAAGGGATTATTGGAAATGGATAGGTGTTCCTATAATATACATACATAGTACATACATATGTAATTCAGTGGCATCTAACGTTTGGATTTGATTAGGGATGAAATTTTAGTTTTCAAATACCTTAAGGGTTTAAGTTTGTATCAATGGACATTCATATTATTAGGTACCTATATATGTAAACAAAAAATCAATTTAATTTAGAAAAATGTCTTTCTTAAAAGTGGCAGATTTATCAAGAATATAAAATTATACTTGTTGTGTTTTATTCATTGCTGCATAGCCAGCGCAGCCTTCAAGACTGAATAAAAAGATTTAACTCACTCGCCATCTTCATTTCAATAATTAAAAGTTATATCGCCAGCACAGCTATCTCTTTTTTTACTGACTTCTTTTTCGCCAGCAATCAAATTGTTTTTTGTTTGGCAAGGAAAATTTTGCTGCACTGGCTATGCAACAATAGGTGTGTTTTATTCATTGCTGCATAACCAGCGCAGCAAAATTTCCCTTGGCAAACAAAAACAATTTGATTGCTGGCGAAAAATAATTCAGTATAAATAAAATGGCTGTGCTGGCAATAGAACTTTTAATTATTAGGTGTGTTTAATTCATTGCTGCATAGCCAGCGCAGCACAAGTCTGAATAAAACGATCACTCACTCTATATGTTCATTTCAATAATTGAAAGCTCTATCGCCAGCACAGCCATCTTTTTATTTACTGACTTCTTTTTCGCCAGCAATCAAATTGTTTTTGTTTGCCAAGGGAAACTTTGCTGCGCTGGCTATGCAGCAATGAATAAAACACACCTATTGATTGAGTAATCGTTTGACTTGTGCTGCGCTGGCTAAGCAGCAATTAATAAAACACACCTAATGAATAAAACACACCTATTATAAGCTTTTATAAGTACATACTACATAGGTAGCTCACTCAGGAACAATTTTTTATAGGAGTCTGAAAAAGGTTTCTAAAAAGTAAATGCGATGAATTTTTTACAAAGGAGGAATAAGTAAAGTTTAATCAGAGTATTGAAAACTAACTGCTTCGGTTTTATCGTTATTGACAAAATGTATTACATTGGAAAGAAAATTCTTTTTAATTTGTTTCCAATGGGGTAAAACTTTTGAAATTCAGCTCTAATGAAGATAACAGAACTCTGATATGTATTAGGCCCGATTCTGATTTTAAGGAAGAAACCTAAAAATATTTTTGTTTTAAAATAAAATGCATCAATGCATGCAGACATGCTTGGAAACAGTGGCGTAGCGTCGGTATTTGCCAAACGGGGCAGAGCCAGTTTTTGCCGCCCCTTGCATTTTTTTTCTGACACCATACAGTTTTTTTTTTCTGTTTTAAAAAATTCAAAGATAAACAGCTGCTTAACTAAGATTTTCCGATTGCCATTTTTCTTGAATTAAAATGAAGAATCACAAATGTTGGTCAAAGCTTTTTAAACGAAAACTGGTTTTATCTTTTAAAAAAAGTTTGCATGTTTTCAATAAAAGGTGTTAAACTTTCCACAGCTAATATTAATTAATCTGGTACTAAGCAAAACTGTATTACCTTCTATCGCTAGGACCTAATTTGAGTTCGTTTTCCAACCCCTTTTTGTGACATTTAACCAATAATTTCTCTTATTAGTTCCAAATCGCTTAGCAATTCGTTAAAAAAAATTAACACTGTTCAAAAAATGTCTTAAAATTTTAATATATTAAACACCACCGAAGATGTTACTAAAAAGAGATATATTCTGATGTTGAAATTGCTCTTTTTTAATTTCAAACCGAATTCTAGGCCTGATGTAGATGAAATACTTGCCATTATTTCTATTAAATACTATTTTCAATAAATCGATTAGTTATGGAATTTTCCTGGAAATCTTCATTTTAAACAAAATGTTGAAAATTAAAGAGGTATATCATTCAACTTTCTTGAATACCTACCAAATTTTTGTCAATCGTTAAAATTAAGGATAATAATAATTTAGATTTAAATACTGTCAACTGTGTAGTACAGTCTATAGTGTATTGTTTTAATGTAACATTCATAAATTGAATAACCTATACACTCCCACGTAGATAATATGAATATGTCAATGAATGTATATTGTCAATCATGAATTATGTTTAGCCTTTAAGCTACTTTAAACTTGAAACAAGCTTTGACAATTATTGCAAACCCTGCAAGAAAAAAAAGAAGCATAATTGGTTAGAATACTTAAAATTAATTTAAATTACTGCTTTCCTGCGAAAATTTACGGAAAAAGATGTAAAATGTAAGATAATTATAAAAGGAATTACGCGGTCTAATCAGTTTTCATTTTACCACCTTCGCAGTGGGGCCAATGGATACGAAGATTCGGGGTTATCTATAAAATCCCAAGAAGATCAAATAAATACTCAAATGTACGTGGTGGCCGGTGAGTGATGCAGCAGATTATATCTGGTTCTTGAAGCAATCAGGTGAAGTAATTTCGCTGGATGAAGGATGTCGTAAGAGCTACACATCGGTTTTACAAGCCTTCGAAAATGTTGTTCTTGTGATTCATAATGTAAACTTCGAGCGAGCTAAATTTGATTCCAGGTTACAAGAAGAAGAGCTTCATGACCGCAATTTACAGATTATTTTAAACCTCTGTAATTATGGCTCTCTCAAAGATGGAAAAAAAAATACCAAATGATGAAAAGAAACTTTTTATACACTCAACCTCGCACCTACCCCAAATCCTATAGTGTGCCAAGCAGGGGGGTTGCAGGGGTGCCCCCATACATACCTCACCTTAACACAAGAAAAGACTTTTGTACAAGAAAACTACTATTGAAATGAATTTTGATCATGCGCTGTCGATTTGTATTAAAAAAAAGTAGGAATCGGCGGGGAAACGGTACACGGGAAACTGTGTTTCGGGATATCGTTCTGCGGGAAAACGTTTTGCGGGGAAAAGTTTTGCGGGAAAACGTAAGTAAGTAAGAACAAGTTAAACAGAGACAGAAACTGCAGGGTAGCAAGCAAACAGCAAAATAGAAACTGTAATCTCAACCGGTAAAGTTGAGAGAGCAATCAGATAACATTACAATCATGTTCAGGTTGTGGGTCACACCATTTAAAAACGTTCTGCAAATTTCGAGATTCAAGGTGCAACAAATGTGGAAAAATAGGCCAAATCACGGTAAGCATGACAATAATTTTGTATTAACCTTAAAGTTCATTATACTGCTGTTAAAGATTTCATTGCAGCAGACGCCTTATCCAGAAGCCCAATTGTGTCATCCAACCAGAGTCAGATATACCAGCAACAGAACCAAAATTGACGAAATCAAAGCAGATGAAGAACATGATACGATTTTGACCGATGACCGAACCTGCGAAGTACGTCCTAAAACGATGGCCGATAACAAAAAAAGTGTCTCCAGAAGCAAAGCAGTATTATAACGACCGTTATAGTCTGGCGGTCAATGATGGAATATGTTGATGTATAACAATCGCTTAGTCATCCATGAAGGCCATCTAGAAATCAACAAATGCAGAGCTCAAGCAAGGTAGTTGTGACTTGTGGAGCACAAGTGGAACATGTCCTCAAAGGATGCGAAGAATGCACCACATGAACCACTTCTTCCAACAGTGACACCAAAGAATCCTTGGCAGATGGTAGAAGCTGACATTTTCTTTTGCCAGTCAAAAACATACCTAATTATCAGCGACTATTTTTCACTATTTCTAGAATTAGCCTTACTAGAAAATCAATCTGCTGATAACTGATAACGGCCGCAGTCTAAAAAACTTGAGATGTCCGAATTTAGAAATTTTGCCAAGCAATTTGGATTCAATCACATCCCAGTCCCAGTCCCAGATTTACGCAGAGCAAAGCCTTTATTGGGTCAGCAGTAAAAACCATAAAAATTCTTATGAAGCAAAACGAGTACGCTTACCTTGCTCTATTGGACTATAGAGCAACAACAACAGCAAGTGGATATAGCTCAGCCGACTTGCTGATGGACCGAAGATTGAGAACGACTTTACCACTTGCAGCCGAGCAACTGCGTCCCAAGTCTACTAATTAGGATGAACTTAAGCAAAAAGAACAAAATTTAAAGCAGAACCAAGCAAACAATTTCAACAACGGACATGGCGTCTAAGCCCGACGAGACTTTTTGCCTGGCGACATCGCTTGGGTCCGTGATCTGAAAGTTTGGGGCAGAATTTAAGCAAAGCTATTCTACCACAATCATATTACATCGAGACTAAAAGAAATACATTTAGCAGGAATTCATTTAACCTCGTTTATTCTTTCAGAAAAGACATTCCCTATAAATCAAATTAACCCAGAACCTATAGATGATGTGCAACCAACTACAGTGCCTACTCATAAAGTTCATAAAAGGGAAGAAGAAATCACGTGAAGCTCTGACTTGACCAGACATCCCAACTATCTTACATCAACTCGATATGGTCGGACAGTATTGAAACCAAGCCGTTATACATCATCATACAAATATTTGAAATTTCATTAGAATAGGTGTGTTCCTTTACTTAAAACTCTGTGCATTTGTGTGACGTTCTACGTCATTTAATTTTTTTATATGAATTTTGACAGACTTTGGTGTAGATATTCACAGAAATGCACAGAGTTTCAAAGTAAAGGAACTAGGCTATTATTATTTGCAATTGTAATGTAACTTGAATTTTATTTTATTCTTAAAAGGGGAGATGTGTAGTACATATGTACTTGTGTTTTAAAGTAACATATATATATATTGAATAACCTATACACTCTGTATACTGTTAATAATGAATTATATTTAGTTATTAAAATAATCTTAAACTTGAAACAAGCTTTGGCTATTATTGCGAACATTACAGATACCAAAGTAAAAAACTACTTTATTTTTATCAGATGCCTAAAATACTGCAATTAAGGTGGTTTTTTTTGCAATCCCAGGGGCAGTTTTTCTAGATGCTTAAGTTATGCCCAGAGAATAAGCACCGATGTCGTTTTTTTCATTCAATTCCCCCCGGGCTTGCAATAAAACACGTTTTAAGTTAAGAAATCAATGAATGAAAATGGTATTAAAATTAAATTAAATTATTTTGACACGAAGGGGATTATCTGGTATTCATATATTCAGATTGCACTCGCAAATCATATACACGTATAGTCCTCTAATTATAAAACATTTTTCATTGTTAGTCCTCTATAGACAAAGAATTGACAACGCTTCTCACTGCTCGCTACTCTCTAAAAATAAAAATAAACTTAGGTACCTACATCAAAAAATCCTATGCCATACTATCCGTTTCCTACACTAGGAATTTCCACTCACTACTTCACTAGTAGTGCAGAGAGCAATTACTTTTTATGGAACTGAACTGAGGCAATAACTTTCATTTTGATGGGACATTCATAGGGCTCTGTCCTGTCATTGTTGGGTTGTTCTAAGGCTAACGAGGACAATATGGTGGTGGGTGTCATCGCCTTCCCCGTTGTAATCTAGGACTGAGGGTCTTTTTTTGTTAGGTAGATATAGTATAGTATACATAGGTGTATATAGTAACAAAATGTTAAAGAAATATAGTTAGTAAGTGAATGTGTTAACTATGGAAGCAGAAAACTATCCAAGAAGAAATCTAATGTCCAATGCATGTGCTATTAGAATGCACAACGCAAACATTTTTGATTGCACAGTCCTGATTGGTTTTATAGTTTCCGTATATAAAATTGTTAATAAACCAATGCAACAAATCATATAAATGACATTTTCATATGGAAGAGACATAGGAAATCCATTTTTGTTATTACAGTCCAGCCCCCCCAGGCTGAATATGACATATCTTCTTTTCCTCTATATACCTACATTTAAAATTTTTGCAACTTAAAACCAATATTGTTTCACTGCACTTAAAACACTACCCTGCTTTATGGAAGTTAAAGTAGTCCCTATATTAAATTTCAATTGCTCTATTAAACCCGCTTCCGTCGTCGACAGAATTTCCAAAGGACTGCTTGGTTCTATGTAAGTAGATACATATTTTAATATAAACGGAGTCCTTAAAGGAAAGCATGAAATTCATTAGACTCATTTGCGGTGCTAAGAAAGTCTTTTACTTTTAATGGCCATGGCGTAACAATTAAGTGTGGAGAAAAAAAAACTTATGTTGATATCTCATAGATGTTCTAGGGAATGATGGTTTTTCTAATTTAGCACGGTTGACAATTATGAATTGAATTATTGTCTGGATATTTATTCACATAAGACACATCCTCGAAAAAAGAAAAAAACACGGGGTAGATATAATTATGTCTATTTATTGATGTTTGAAATAGCAAACCAATGGAAAGAACTACACCTTGGATCACGTCGGATACTTTATTTTATATTTTTGAGGTCCCTTAATTGTTTTTTTTTTTTTTTTTCGTATGACGGGAATAATAAACAATATTTTTTACATTTTTCTTGCATTTCTTATCAGTGAAGTCATTAAAGCACTTAAAAGATAAATTAAGTTAATAAACTTGAAACCTGAGGAACCCAAATAGATTCCAAAAAATTTCTTGGAACGATTTGGTTGCTTTTTGATATTTTATTAATTTTTTATCTGTCGCCTTATATGGTAGACAATCTTCTTGGCTTACAACAAAATGGGAATATTTAAAATTTTTATATTTTTTCTAATAAATAAACTTTTTTTTAGGAAGAAAATAACCAATTGTGACCAATTTTCGAGGATGGTAGCGGTTATGAAGGAAAATCCTGACATAGCCCAAAATATGTCAAAGAGGGCTCCAGAGTCGACAACAGAATTCTGGGAGGACTTAAAAAAAATTGGACTTAAGGCCGCCCATCAAAAATGTTGCTGAAAATTCGGAAATATTGTTTTTTTGTTTTTTGAAATAAGTTTTTGGTTGCCTTTCATTTTTAATACATTGAAAATAAATTATTGAATTAGTAAACATATTTGTTTTTATTAAATGGCTCAGTTAACATATGTTCATATGAAAGTATTTACAATGATCTCATTATTTCGTTCCTTATACGTATAGCTTAGCTAGTATGATGCGATGGTTCGTTATGATGTAATTGCTGGTATTTCATCGTTGAATACTTCCGGTTACGGCTCATCTCATGATGCTTGGTAATGTTTACAAATATTATGCAAAGCACAGCACACATTTATAATTCGTACTGATTTTTGTGGATCATAACAGGAGGTAGATCGGATTCCAAAAGGGATAAAACGTACTGAAAAGCCTGTTTATTAAGCCGAAAGCTTTTAATGAACCTAACATTTCATACGTGTTAAATTAATGGTAACTGGGAACATTTCTTAAATACATACGTTTCATCGGGCATATTCATAACTTCCTGTGTTCTTTTGCGTATGTCACTTCGTACCTTTTGATTACCGAATTTGATTGGAAATCTAAAAAAATACTAACCATTGCTTTAAATTTGGCTTGTTTGCAAAAAGTTTTCTTTTTTGAAAAAAATTTTTGAAATATGAATGTGACATTTCATTTAAATCTGAATATTCGAAAGATTGGAAATAAGGGTTGGTAAAGTAGTTCCCCCGACGCACTTTTAGCAGAATTGAGACGACGCACGAGCGAACGTGAATCGATGAAGTGAATCGAACCGTTCGAACGTTCGATTCCCCGTTTAGCAGAATAGGGCTGTATTATTTTTTTCGAAATATAAATTTATAAACGTGAATGATTTTTTGTCATTAATTTCAATTTGCATAAGACTTTTACATTGGGTTGGTTCAATAAAAATCGCCTTACATCTGAATTTTCAGATTTCTGAATTTATGTCGTTGAACGCAAAAAAAAATCTGAAATTTCAGTAAAGTCACTGTGTCAAATTCCTGCATTTACCTAAAGGATTTACATTGAAGCGAAATAAAATAGAACTTTAATTAGGGGAAGTGGGGGCAAGACCGCACCTTTAGTGTTTGACTGCCTTAAAAACCATAAGAAAACGTCTTTTGATAAAAATAAATTCTTTATTCACTTAGGATGGTTTGCTGATACTACACATAACGATTTAAGTTGAACTTAATTTCTTAAGTATCACTTTATGACATGGAAAAAGTACCCCTTAAGAATTTAAGTTCAACTTAAATCGTTATGTGTAGTATCAGCAAACGGGCCTTAGTCTTACATTTCTTTTAGGAACTTTAATTATAATAAAAACAAAAAAAATTACTCAAAAAAAGATAATAAACTTTTAAAAACATCGTTCAAAAACGGTCTTGCCCCCATGTGAGCTCACCCAGGGGACGTGGATTAGATCAGTTGGATTCGAATTAGAAAAAAGCTCCAATGTGAAGATGCAACTGCAGTCTGGAACACCAATGTCTTCATCTTCGCTATCAGCAACATTCTAAAAGTGCTCTTAGAGACATTAAAGGCACGACAAGCCGTCTAAGTCCCATCTAAATCTTAAGAACCGCATCAAGTGCACTTTTCATTTCGGATTCCTGCCATGACTGCCGCTTTGTTTTCCGAATATAATTTCGTACCATATTTGACTATAAAACATAGTAAAAAGAAAAATATTAAGGAAAAGTGAACACATACTAAAACATTGGGGCAAAACCGCACAGGCATAGGGGAAGACCGCATAGGGGCAGGACTGCATAGGGGCAAGATCGCCCATATATGCGGTTTTGCCCCAGTCAGATCTTACCTGAATTTCTCGGAGTTTCTTATGATTTTTTTTCTCTGTCTCTTTTCTTTCACAAAAAATAATTTTCAACATCCACTTTCCAGTAACAAAAAAAGAAAAAGTTAATAATAATTTTAAGTATTTTACTGGTAAGAACGCAACTTAAATTACAGCCAAACGATAACGTTTTGCCGAAAAATCACAAAAACTACCGTAACTTCTCGCCATCTTTTCCGAATTAGCTCATACTGGAAGACATGATCGATCATACCAAAAGCCACGTGTTTTTAATTTTAAGTGTTGCCATTTCTATTTTTGTTCATGCAACATAGTACAAAAACGGTCTTGCCCCAATGTTCGGTCTTGCCCCCATTTCCCCTACATTCGTAAATTAAACATTGAGCGTGAGTAGTTGTGAAGATGAAAATATATGTAACTATAAAATCAGCAACAGGTTTTATTAATTTCATTAAAAGTCTTTTTATTGATATGTATGACTTACAAAAACATAGAAAAACTTTCCAAACATCAATATAAAAAATTTTTGATTTAAAAATTCACTAAACAATAAACAAAAAGTTCGTTCATTTAAATAAGTATTGAATTTTCATGACAAAAACTAAAAAAATCAACCACCAACAAGACAAAAATTATAAAGTTCAACTTTTATGTGCAGTGCTTCAGCTGATTTGGAACTTCCCCCACCACAAACAACATTCATCTGAATTTTCAGGTGAGAACTTCTTGTCTGAAAATTCAGATGAAACGTAACTAAATGTAACTAAAAGTCACTAAAAGTCATCTAACTTTTAATAACAGCTGGCCAATCAGAAGCTCTAAAAATTCAGATGTAAAACGTAATGCATTGAACCTACCCATTCATTTTCAAAATCATTACTTTTTTAAATTTTCATTTCATAATCTGTTTTCAATTTTAAATTTGCTATATTAATGAAATCTTTCCTAAAATAACTGAATAATTCATAGTTTCATCGGGAACTATATGTAAATCAATTTGAATATATTTATTTTCAAACAAAATAGAACTTCTAACATAACAGTGAATAATAAGTGGGCTATTTATACCTCTATAGTTTGTACATAATCATAAACTGAATTTAAAATAAATGAACCGAACTGCTGACAAACTAAGCTTATAAGGCTGCCGGTACCTATAATCTATTAATGTTTTTAATCTTCTTGATTCGAATTGTCGCCTTAGTGTCAACTGGCTAGTCCTATCTTGAAATAATGTTCTTAACTCTTCCAGAAGCTCGTCAATTGGAATAGTCATAATGTCATCTTTAGAGTGTAGCCATTTTAATGCCTTTCCTTTAATTTTCGATGAAATGAGAGCTCTCATGTTATTGTCGTTGAGTGTTGTTCAAATCGGTGTAAAAAACTATTTTTACTTTTTCTACGTAGAAGTTGGTAAAAACGCGTAAATAAGAGCACAACATTTTCAAAAGCAATTGAAAGTCTTCTTTTTAAGTCAAAGTAACTAACTTCTTTTTATTATTTTCTTCCTTTATTTTCATCTTAAAATTCTTTCACCTTTCACATTCTCTTTTCTATTTCTGATACTTTTTATATATAAATTTATTTTCTTTTACTTTATTGTTTCTTTATTTTTTCATTATATCTTTTGAACTATTAAATTTATAAAACATGTAATTGAACTATGTAAATTCATAAACTATCACTACCTTATAAGATTTATCTTACTGTGTTAGAACTTACTCAAAATAAACTAAACTAAACTAAACTAAGTATAAAAAAGGTAAAAATCCCGTAAAAATCGTAAAAAACTCGTAAAAAGGTAAAGAAGAGGCAAAAAAGTAACTAACTGAGAAAAAGAGAGAGAAAATGAGAGGCATCTGTCAAAATTTAAATAAATAATTGAAGCATTTTTTAATGAAAAAGTTGGAATGAAATATATCAGAGAATCTGTTTTTTAATCATTTCGTCGAAAATAAAATAAAAACCCAATAGTTTTTTTATCCAACTGTTATCTTCAATCTTGAAAGTTGAAGGTAACCAATATTGATTATTTTTCGCGTTTTTTTTGTTGCTTTTTTACCTTTTTTACGTTTTTTATGAGCATAATTAAAATACAGCAAGTAAAACCTAATGTAAAAAACGTACAGTAAAAAAGTCGAACAACACTGGTCGTTGAGTCGTTGAGTCGTTGAGTCTGAAGACTTCTTAATTGTGATTCTCATAATTGAAAACAGCTATCGCCAGCTATATTGAATTCGAATAAAAGATCCTTGATGTGAGTAAAATGCACTCCAGTCTTATTTTCGATTACATAGCCAATACCTTGGTTCCTCGACGTATTTTCTCTCCGGAATAACTCATTTTCTTTCTTCAGCAGTGCATTTTCTCTTTCAAGTAACATTTTTTCTCTTTCCAGTAGTTAAATCTCTCTTTTCATTAGATGCCACTCGCCGGTTTTTTCCTTGCAGTTGGGTTGAGCATTGTTCATTGGATCTCCTGGTGAATCAGAAAACGCGTCTGCAACGGGTTCATCTTCCTGATAATCATCTTAATGGATAGCTGCTGTACTCTGTTCTGTTTCTGTCCGAATTGATTTCTGATTTTCATTTGGAGGTAATTCACCACGTACTCCAATGGGTATCTATTGGATACGTAAGATCAAATCTTTTCGTTTCCAGTTGTTTTCTATCCTAGAAAATTAAGCCATTTCTTTTTAGCTTTCCTGCAGTATAATTGTTGAATTCCATTATCCCACTTCTGAGTTATAAGAATGGAAATAAAACTAATTATTACTTTATTTTTTTTAAACCAATCGTTGTAATTTCTAAATCAAAAGTAATACTTGATACAGTGAATTTATACTACATATTTGTGGTTTTCCATTCAGGGGGCGTGATATCTGCCCACTTTTACAGAATTTTTATCAATTACAAAAGCATTTCTTATTGTTGTAGAGTGATATATTAGTAAGTATCTTACGAGGTTTTGACCTGGCAAAAGAAGAGAGCCAAGTTCTTCTGTACAAAAACCTGCATGCAATCAATCATTTTAAGTCGAATATAATTGAAACAACTTCAAGTTATAAAAGAAATTTATTATTTAATGATTACTGACTAAAATTTGGGGGGTTTACTTGGCAAGTTTTCTTTTTATTACGCACAATGCAAAACGTTTTGAAAACTTGACCCCCGTAAAATTGTTAGCGGCGCTCATATCGATGGGGACTATTGACAGTTTCTTAAAACAAAAAACGAAAACTTAAATGAAACATTTTAAATATATTTCATTATTAAAATTAAATGTTTAAACGTATCCTCATTAAAAAATATTTTCAAACTTCATTTAAAAAGAAAAAGTCTAATCTGAACTTTTCCATCCATTCCATTTCAATCTTGCAAGAAAATAACCCATGTAATGTCAAACTTACAATTTTTGAGTTTCTGGACCTATGATAGTTAAATATTAGGTCTGTTTGGTAACATGAAATTTTTAGCGAATTTTCACAATTTGCTGTCAAAAAAACTCAGTTTTGAGAAATTTGTTATAAAATTATTTTTATATAGAAAAGGTAAAGAATACCAGTACCTACATAATAATATAATGTACAAATATTACTAATGTTTCTTTGTTAATTTAAGTCATTAAAATAAAAACTGTTCAGATACACATAATTTTTTTTTGTTTTTATGCATGAATGTATGAAAAATGTATTTAGGGGAAAAAAGGGGATCTGGTTTCCTGATAAATACAGGGGAAAAAAGTTTATAGAAGTCTGGGGAAACTTCTTGTCAGTCCAATTTCATTAAAAAGAAGGTAGACAAATATCTTTTGCACTTGCGTGTTTCCATGTAGAGTCCATGTTATTCATCAGAATGAAAAGGGCTTGAATTTCAAAGTTGAGTGGGCGACATCAGTAGCGTACGCAGGATTTCTTTTGGGGGGCTTAATCTCGATTTTAGTTAAGTTTTTTTTAATGTATCACTAAAACAAAACTAGCACAACATGAAAATCAAGAAAAAGAAAAAAGGAAAAAAAGAAAACACAAAAAACAGTCCTTAAGTTATGAAGTGAATTTAATTCATTTTTTAATAATTTTAGTAATGTAGGTAATAGAATTTGGTGAATATTAATTCCGTTCTCCTTTTTTTGAAATTCACCATAATATCTTCAGGGATTACATCGATTTCTTTGTGAATAATCAACAAAGTCCGTTAAGGCAGTTGTTGTGGCCCTCAGCCACGATTTTAACCGTTTCTCAAATAAGAATACAAATGTAAAACGGAAGTGAAGTTTCCGGTATAACTATTTCGGTTCCATCCTTCCACATTTGTTTCCATATCTAAATTTTAAAATATTGCTACCTCAGTCAGTTTAATTTCATTTTATTTATTAAGCCTAGTACTCAGTTCGAGTGTAAATGAAATTTTCATACAAAAGAAATTCACAACAAGATGTGAGGATCAAAATATGAAAGTGAAATATGAAAACTGGTTCTTCAATCTTCAATCATTTTCATCCAAAAATTTTCATTTCCCAGTGTACGGCAATATAGACAAAAATGTAAGTTCTGAAATAAGATTATTTCGCATTAAACGATTGTCTTTTCTAGTGTTTGTATTGTCAGCAAGGAGGAAAACGGAACAAACCATGGAGCTACCTTAACCCCCCCCCTGCGTACGTCACTGGGCGACATTACAAAATTTCAAGTGTTTGTTTTTGCGAATTGGTTTGTTTGCGTTTTTTTTTGAATAGGTGTACCTGCAATTTTGCAAAGAAAATGTTTTAAATAATTTAAGTTTGGGAAGGGGGTTTGACAAAAAAATACAATAGATGGTGGCAGACAAGTCCATTTTAAACATTTAACCCTTTACAAGGCGAAATACTAGGTTTCTTTCTTTTAATTTCTAGTTTTACTTTGGGTGCTTCCGCTTCCATAGAAAAGTCAAGGCTCGTGCCTTGTATGTACATACATAGACATGTATATCAATTTTGTTGCCGATGCTAACGAATCAAGTTTTTGTTTTATTCAATTTTAAATGTATGTAAATAGATATTTTTATATTGATAAATTAACCGTAAACATTTTCAATAATCTTTAATTATCTTCCTTTATATTGAACATCCGATAATAATTAGAAAGCGAGTAATAGGCTTCTAAGTGGGCTTAAATCGAGTTTTTTTTTGTATTTTATGCAAATTCAACAATCCCCCACTGAAGCTCGTCGGTTGGGGATGATCAACGTGTAGGTAAGATTCATAGATTGTGTCTTTAGTCCAGTCTGACCTGTACCCAAAATTTCGGTATATACAATACATTGTGATGAGTTTCTATAAGAAAAAATCGTGCTGAATCTGAAAACGCCGGGTACACTTCTGAGATCCTTGAGCGTTTTGAAATATGACGTCATCAACTAAGGACATATGGAAAAAGGCCGCAGCTGGTGTGCATTACGCAAAAATTGTGATTAACATTAATTTGGCACTAGATATGTAGATTTTATGATTCCCCAAATGCAAAAATATTTTTTTCAATTTTTTGGGGGACATTAAAAGATTAACCCGCCGCATACAATTTTTAAAGACTTTATTGAAAAGTTATAAATTTCAAAAAGCATCTTAATAAGGACTCTTTCGATTTGAGGTAAATATCAAATACAAAACCTTTAAAAAGACTAAAATCGACCATGAGCTAAAAGACTCAAGGCACTTATCCAACAAAGGAAGTGCGTACATTTCGATGGGGAAATGTCAACGTTGGCTTTAATCTTAGTTCGTCGAAAATAAGAGCTCGACTGTTTGACGAAAAAAAATTGCTAACTGCCTAGAAGAAATAGATTTTTTTTTAGATTAGATTAGATTAGGTTTATTTTTTCTTCAAAACATATATATCTACAATTTTTTTTTTAATATAAAAAACAAAAACAAAAATAAAATAATAGGCTATGGTGTAACCGTCTGCCTGATTGACTATTTACACTGTAATTTGTATATAATAATAATAATTAATATTTACAACATATTTTTTTTTCAATAATATAAATTGAAGTTATTTTTCGGGGTTTAATTAATATAAGTTAAAACAATATATAGATAATAAAACAAAAAGTTGGATATTAAACTTCAGTTGTACATTTTAATTAATCTTTATAGATAATTTAAGCATTGAGTTTGGCGAAAATGAAATTAAGGTGCATAAAATTGTTGGGACTTTTAGTTTAGTCAAAAAAAAGATAAGATACATACGTATTATTAAATGTACATGGGCTTTGAAATTAGCGAAAACGGAATAAGTGTACCCATATAAAATAAGTGGTACTTTCAGTTAAGTCAAAACAAAATTAAGATACATACATATACATAGGTATTATTCTACATGTAAATAAGAATTAAAAATTTCATTTGGGAAAGTACAATTATACTTGTGGTAAAAGCTGAAAAAAGAAAAAGAAAACATTTTCATAGTGTGATAAATCTTAACATTGAAACATGACATACTATTGTGATAATTTACTAATTTTGAAATTTAAATATATTCCGACATTATCAGAAGAAGTATTTCGAAATAAGGTGCTTGATCACACCTGGATTAAGAACTTTCCTGCTATGCACTAATAGATGACAGCAATAACTGCTCCCAGTATCACGACATAAGCAAAGAGGTAGTCGAAACCACCGCACGCTACCAGTCACCACAGAGAAAAGACCCATATGGTATGATGATGCTTATACCTGATAAAGGTGACAAAAGATGCACATGTAAAAATGCTGCAGGACAAAATAAACAATATCTGGAAGTTTTAACACACAAAAATAAGCATTTGGACCCTGATCTTAAGACTGGAACGCAGGTTCAGCAAAGCAGCGAAAGTTATTTAGAATATTATTTCCAGCTACTGTAGGATACTATAGGGATCGAAAAGAGCTAATAATAGGGTTAGAATGACCAATGAAGACCCAGTTTCATCATGCAGTAAAGATGCGCTAAACTAAGATAAAGAAACCGCCAGTTTTGATGGCTTATCAGCGAAGTATATCGGTAGAAGAAAGCATACCCGACGACTGGACTCTTTATATCATCTATTCAATACCTAAGCCAATCTGCTTCCAAACATGCGAGGTGACGTGATATCAAAACATTTCTTCAATTTCGTTCTGTAGCAGATAGTGTTCACGGCAGGCATTAACAAGGAAGACATTTTCAACAAAAAAACATGTCACTATTGATAGCAGCAACTTGGAGATAGTTAAGGAGCTCATCTACCATGTAACCATCAGTGAGTTTAGAACACATGTAGAACCGATTGCACGCTATACAAAACTCTAATACTAATACTGAAAACAAAATAAAAATGGGATATAATTCATGCGCACTTCCACCCTTTTCCTTTTTGTTCACCCCTCCCCCAAAAAATCGAAAAACTAATTTTGTTTTTGGAGACTCATAAAATCTGCACTTCTAGTGTCAAATTATATTGTAAATCACAATTTTTCGTAATGCACACCAGCTGCAGCCCTTTTTCCATGTGTCCTTTATTGATGGCGTTATATCTCAAAACACTCAAGGATCTCAGAAGTATACCCGGCGTTTTCGGATTCAGCACGCTTTTTTCATAAGGAAACCGTCAAAATATATTGTATATACCAAAATTTGGGTTAAAGCAAAAAAGTCCATTTTTTCCCTAGACTATTTGGTTCATTTTATTTATTTTGATAATTTCCTTGCTAACCACCAACTAAAAATTCAATCGTTTGCCCCCTATACGCTAGAGTTCATTCATTATCTTTGAATTCATTTAATCATTTTGGTAACACCATCATTTTCTTAAAACAATTCTATAAACATTTTCAATGTTAAAATAAAGTATCAAGTTTTTTTTAATTTCAATTTTTCGGTAAAAAGACATGTTTATCAAAACTGTTTAGGGAATTCAATTCCCAGCGACATTGGTAGGCTTTTGTCAATGCATTGTTTTCTTGGACAACCATAACAGTACTTTGGGTGGCAAGCTAAGTGGGTACCAAGGATTCTCTTGTTGGGTTCTCTATCATTTAAATTTCACTACAAATATATTATTGTATGGAAGTTTTAATAGAAATTTAATAATGAAATAATTAAGCACTTCTCACGATGAGTCATGATATTATTCTCCAATTATATTTGACAGTGGAGTCAGATCGTATTATTATATCATCCACGTTTAAGTATTATTAGGTATTCTATACAGCAGCAAACAAGAATACAAACATCATCAACTCAAACCAACCCGAAGACTTTTTTGTTTAAGCTTTATACCCTGCTAGGCAGCCTGTTAATGGAACCAGATATTTTTGGAGATAGAGTATCAATCTCTTCATAAATCCTGCTACCATCGCCATGGTGAAAGGGGATTTTGTTGAAATATGCGCGCACATCCCATCACCCATTTCGCATCCCTGTTTCCAAATTTATTTGTAGGAAATTCAGCATCTACATTTGTACGTATAGAGGAACAACGAGCTGAGATACAGGTACATCCAACTGAGGCGTATCTATGACAGCCTCAAAACAATAAATTTTATTATTTTGTTATTTATTCAGATCTCGATGGGGCGGAGCATTATGGTCTCTGTCGGTTATAGATATCTGGCGGATTCGCGATAAGCTATTTGTGTTTACTCAGTCAAAAGTTATGCACTTTGTTGGATTTCATATTATGGTTTGAAACGAGGATGAGGGATGGAATTGACGACGATCCAGAAGGTATGTTTCAAAAAAGGTTTTCCACGATTTCGGTAAAAATATTTTCCACTATATTATTAAAAAATTGAAAATAGAAAATGAAATTACTTCATGCAATGAAAATTCATAATCACAGTCAGTGTACAATTACATTAGGTGAGATTTTTTTTAATGAATAGCCAGCGCAGCTAATTTTGTACGCTATTATCCGTTTGTTTCACTGTGTCAGTGTAGGCGCCTGCAGGCCTCTAATTTGTATTTTGGTGTCCATCTGGTTTCACAGAACAGACGGTTACTGGGAATATATTCGCAAAGGACTGTCCCGGAAAAAAGTAATTATTTCTTTTATCGTTCCAATAGAATTTCTGATCTCGGAAACTTCGTTTACATCACTTATCACTAAATTCAATTTGTGCGGGGTGTAGTGGAAAAAATTTGGCACCACCAGCTGCATTAAGAACCGACCAACCAAATTCAGTATAATCTAACGTTATCCTCGAGCGCCGCGAGAAACACATTTCTCATTGACTACCTGCGCTGAACTTGGGACCGACCGCTGAATTTAGGACCGGGAGCAAGAAACAACTGCAACATTGTTGTTGAGAGAAATCTTTAAAGTCTGATGGTCAAAATGTTTTGACCTATGAATTGGTATTTTAAAAAGTAACTTTAAGTAGTATTCTTAACATACTTTTTTAATAATATTTCGAGAACGACTAATTGCGCTTAAAGGTTTTACAGCCTTTTCTATAGGAAATTAAATAATATTTCTTTTTCTTTCCGCAACTAATTTACAGCAAAAAAGTTAAAATTAATTGCGTACTTAATATTTTGAATATCCCTTTGTAATGTCTGAATTCACAATGTCAAGGCATTATTTAATTTATGCCTATTATTTATGTATTTCCCTATAGGAATAGACAAATAATCGAAATTTGTCCATTTAAAAATTAATCAGGAACCCTTATGAACATATTAGAAAATTTTAAATACTGTATTGTACTGTAATGTACAGTAAATATAATGTTCGTCTTTTAACTAGTCTTTCGATATAAAATAGGTATATCTACCTATCAGTGGCTTGGCGTTCATATAACCCGATTCCTACCGAGTTACCTTTTAAATTTTATACTATACAACAATGTTTACTAAATAACAAGCAACCTGCTACACAACAATGTTTGCTAAATAACAACATATATAGAACCCACTTTGCCTACAAGCTAAACAAAATGGCGGATGGTTTGGATTCATATTTTTGCATTAGTGTCATTGTTGTTGCAATTCACATCTATTGATGGACACGAGATGAAATTTGGTTTTGGGGGATGGAACGTACGAAAAATTCCAATCTTTATAAATTCATAATCTCTAATTCGTATTGTCCACACTCCACACTCTCTTTGCATAATCCGAAGTCAAGGCAAGGCAACCCGAAATATGCCGGGTTATAAAATCTCTCTCTGACAACACAAATATTTTGTTTCCTTTCTCTTTCTTTACTTATGATTTTCGAGTTTAATTCTTCTCTATCTAACGCCAGCTTCTTACACAAAATAATAACACACTTTTCTCCGACTTATTAGTCGAATTTTGAGAGTATCTTCTATCGCTGTGTGGTGGATTAATTGAGAAGGTCAGTTGCAGCTCTCTTTTTTACTTAATGATTCTCTGCGTTTGACTCGTCTCTGCTCAAAGTCCGCCTTATGCAAAAAATAACACCCTTTTCTTCGACTTATTTGGTGAATTTATGTGTGTATCTCCCAGCAGTGGCTGTTAAAGAACAGCGGTTTTGCATTAATTGAGCAGTTTTGCTGCTGTTTGCAAAATTCAGTTGGCAAGACGTTAAGTGCGTGTATAAACAAAATAAATGTTAAAACAGTGAAAAGTGTGTTTTTTAGGTAACCTAGTTTTCAAGGTTAAAAAGTTGTGCTTTTTTTATTATAGTTGCCAATTATGCTGAATATGCAGGTAAAAAAAGATCGTAGAATGGCTTTAGAATATAATTAAAAAAAGGTTATTTTAGTAAAACTTTTCACAGTTTGTTTTGTTTTTTTGTATTGTTTTTAATGTTGATAGCATAAATGTTATACTTTTTTTTAACTTTGTTACATATATAAATTATATAGAAATTTTTATTTATTGTTATTTGTTGAAGCCCCTTATTTTGTCGTTATAAGTATCATTAATTATTGTATTGTATTGTTTTTTTGGAGGTCACTTTCATTAAGTTCAAGATCATTGTAAATTTAAAAATCAATGATTTGAAGTAGGTAGTGGTACCTATAAAAGACTGGCTTGAATTGTTGTGTAATTATGGGTACATAAATACATATCTATTAATATTTTTAAGAATTTACGTTTGCAGGTAATTAATTTTTACATTAACTTATTATTTGAAATTGTCCACGCCACGCCAATGTTACCTATAAACAACAAATTTAAAATAATCAGCTGGCAAACAATATTAGAATACAGGGTTTTGGTAACCGAATTCTGGGACATACAGAATTATTACATTAGATGTATTAATGTAACATTGTTTTTAAACAAAATTGTGATTTTGCTCTCAACAAAAATAAGAATTATTATTAAAAAAGGTATATTAAAGTCAATTAAATATTATAAATAAAGTAACAATTAATCGAAGCTAAAAACATAGTGATATACCCATCTACAAATCATGTTCAAACTAATAAAGTATTCTATCACAAAGAGTTATAACATATTTAATATTTGTTTAATTCTACAACGTTGTGGATCAAATAACCATCAGTTTTTTCTACAAAGCGCCTTGATTAAAACGACTTAAAATAAATAACCCAAATCTCATTTTATCCAACCCTAAAATTTACCGTAAACGACCATGATGTGGCAACAAAGACGTCCCATGAGCACTGCAAAGACATACAACTACTCGGAGCCGCAGCTCTCCGTCTATGTGAAAAACAAATTAAGTAATTCATTAACATTTACAAGCTTCTTACCGTGGTTACACTTCAAAGGAACTCATTGGACACCAAAACAAAATGCGATCCCACTACACGTAAGACAGAGTCATTAGTTCGCTTAGACAGAAAACATTTATTACAGCAACAAATGCAAACAGACCGTAATCTCAATTACCAGCCAAACAAATTATCCTTCTCCACGAAAAGGATGTTGAGCAATTAAAGCAATCTGGCTTCTTCTAACCGCGAATTCACAATTAATACATCCTTGAGAACACCTCACAGAAACGAATGAACAAAGGAAAAATTATCGGTATGGCGGCGACGCCAGTAGTCTCAATCAAGTCCTTCCTTACTTCATCATGATGTTAAACAAGATTTTTGTTGTTATATATTTAAACGTAAGGATATAATGATAAAATATTCCCCATGTTTAACAAGAAATTCTTAGAAAAAGGTAAAATACAGAGGTGGTTCTTGACATTCGTTCTTGTAACTCAAGCATAGAGTTTAAAATTTAAGCAGACAACTTTAAGGAAAGTTGATTTAAAAAGCGTATGCTTCATACCTACAGGATAAAAACAGCATTTAGCTTTTTTTTGCATTATAGACATGATTAAAATGGGTGTACGTGAAAAGCGCCAAACGAAATAACGTCGTATGTTGATTTACTTCCCATTACGCAATCAATTACTAAATTATTGCAGCTTTATAAGATCAAAATTTTCAACAACTTTACTAAATATGTATGTAGCTTACTTTTTTTTGTTTTTTTTTTATTATTTCAAAAATGTCCACCATGCACAACCTGCGGGTACCTATTAATGGGTGGTATCTGTATAAATTAAATGGATGAGATATTCAATGGTTTAACTTCTAGGCGCAGGGGGATATGTCCACAAGGGATTTTTGTCCTATTTGTCTCAAAAAAAAAAACGTTGGGACTAATGTCTCATTAAGTATTTTTTTCACAATATGTTGCTATTTTACCAAAGATACTGAATTATAAAGATTGGAATCTTTCGTACGTTCCATCCCCCAAAATCCATTTGTTTACATTGTTGTTTTTGTAATTTCATCTTGTGTCGATGAATAGATGTGAATTGCAACAACAATTTATGCAGTGCTGAATTTATATTTTTGCACTAGTGTGCGTTAAAACATGGAACACTAGTGCAAAAATATGAATTCACCACTGTCCGCCATTTTGTTTAGCTTGTAGGCAAACCAGAATGACAGCCGAGGATTCCAATCTTTATAATTCAGTATCTTTGGTTTTTACTGTAAAACAAAAATGTAATGTAATGTAGTGTAATGTAATGTAATGTAATGTAATGTAATGTAATGTAATGTAATGTAATGTAATGTAATGTAATGTAATGTAATGTAATGTAATGTAATGTAATGTAATGTAATGTAATGTAATGTAATGTAATGTAATGTAATGTAATGTAATGTAATGTAATGTAATGTAATGTAATGTAATGTAATGTAATGTAATGTAATGTAATGTAATGTAATGTAATGTAATGTAATGTAATGTAATGTAATGTAATGTAATGTTATGTAATGTAATGTAATGTAATGTAATGTAATGTAATGTAATGTAATGTAATGTAATGTAATGTAATGTAATGTAATGTAATGTAATGTAATGTAATGTAATGTAATGTAATGTAATGTAATGTAATGTAATGTAATGTAATGTAATGTAATGTAATGTAATGTAATGTAATGTAATGTAGTGTAATGTAATGTAATGTAATGTAATGTAATGTAATGTAATGTAATGTAATGTAATGTAATGTAATGTAATGTAATGCAATGTAAAACGACAAACATTACAATTAGTTGCCCATGTGAAATTGTCATTTACCGGGCATTCGTACGTTATTTCACACGATTCTGAGAAACCAAACAAAATTAAAATAAGACCTTTGGGTTCGGCATGACTTTAACAATTGGTGCAATCATTACAACAGAAGTAATTTTTAAATTCAACTTATTATATGAGTTAAGAGGTTTTTATTTTGTATTCACTTTTAATAAAAAACCATGTTCCCTAATAACCCACATATATATATATATCGTATATCGTATATGCTATAAGAGATTTACCGTTGTGCGATTAGATTCTTAAAAACCTTTTTAATGGGAATCAGAGTGAATTAGAAATACGAGTAGGTTATAGTTCCAATTTATATCACATTATTTAAGAATTTTAGATTTAGTGCGATCTTATAGAGATTTTTTCGATGTTTTTTGGGATTATGTTCTATTAACTGCTTTATAAGAATGTACTTATGTTGCAATTGATTCGACGTATATTTACTAGACCAAGTTATAGCATTCTCCATACAAATTCATATTTCAAAATTTAATAATAATATACACTTGAAAATTAGTTAACTTTGGCTCTTATGAAAAGTATTGAATTAATTTTATTGCAATGATAAATCATACTTTCGATTTTTTGGAATTCTCACCCCAAATGAAAATAAGTTTAATAATAAAAGGTTTACGTATTTGTATTATTGAGTTATGATTAATGGCAACACCTAAATTAAAATTAGTCACTGTTTTAGAATATATACATATATAAAGGATTTTATATGAATCTTCTTCTGATTGCGATTCTTTAATTTTGTTTAACTGCTTACACTTCGAGGTCTGTCATCAGTGACATGTATAGTGTATATATGTATTTTATATTAAACTTTAAAATAAAAATGAAAAAAAACCTGAAGCCATAACATAACATCACAAGGCACAGCACAAGAACTTAATTTTTTTTAAATCACATACAGCTCAAAAATTAACCAAACAGTATTGAATAAAGTCTTTAGTTAGATAGATAGATAGATACAGTTCTTTATTTCAATAGATTCTTAAAATAATAAACATTTAGATTAAGGACGTGGCTTTGCTGCTAAAACTAAAACTAAAACTTTAGTTATAATCTGCCTTACTAGTTATGATTATTATAATTGAAAAAGTATATAATATAACGGCGCAAATTTACAGATCGTGTAAGTTTTACCGACCAGAATTTTAAAAGTAAAACAAAACTAAACTAAGTACCTATTTGTTCTTATTATATAGTTATACAGTAGAATTAAAACTTAACGACGAAAAGTTTTAAATAGTACCTATGGTCAATGCTGATATCTATTTTTTCTTAAAAAAAGGATATAGGTCATTTAGAGATGAGAAAAGTAGAAGTTCTGCATTCTTCGCGCTTTGGTTTTTCGTCTCTCAGTTGTGGCCAATCTTTCTACATCTGTAACAAAGTATTTTTGAACTGCCGAAGGAGTTACTTTTATTCTTGAATTGAGACATTTCTCGACCTCGATATCTATCACTATGATGAAACTTCCTACCTATCATTGCATTTTATACATCCTGCGATTCGCTCTTACGTGCATCAGATTCCTTGATAATTTGTTTACGCAACGTTTGGCGACCGCGACGCCTAAGCAGAAGCGGCGAGAAGTCATTTTTTCTATATGTAACAAATTTCAATAAAAATAACTGTTTCGATTAACCGATATTATGCTTCACATGATTCAAGTATTTTTTTTTTAGTCAGTGGTTCCATTACTGTACCTTTCGGCATCAAAGTTGACAGTTTAGTTAAAATTGTGTTCTGTGTTAAACTAACCGAAATAAGTTGCGTATATTGTGATACAAAAATTATATTGAAAATTTATTGTTAGTAAAAAAATTTGACCTAGAGTTTGTTTAATCAGGTATGTTCTTTTAAATAGCATTAGTTTTAACTCAATTATGTAGTAAAATTTTCAAATCAAAATAAAAAAATGTCAGTTCCTTATAAAAACACTAAAACATTTTTTAATTAACGCTACTTTTTGATTAGGCAAACATTAAAATTAGATTAAAAGAGTTTTTCTTAGTTAAATAGATTCTTTATTTGAAACTGAAGTTAAAAGTAAAAAATGTTTGCCTAAAATATTTTTTTTTCAATTTTTTGTGTTCATAAGTATGCAAAATTTTAAACCATTTTTATTATGTTTAAGGGCTCAACAATCAACATGCAATTTTTCTCTTGAAAAGGCAGGAACTCTGCGAAATCTTTTATAACAATAAATTTAGAACTATTTACAAAAAGAAATTGAAAATATTGAGACATTTTTATTGAAAAGTACAAACTGCACTGAAAATCATGTGTCAGAGCTAAGAAAAGAATTTATACAGTTTAAATTTGAACTTAAATCTAAGTGGAAGAAAAGCCACCCTACAAGATCAGTGTTTGATAGAAATGAATAAAATTGGCTTAAAAAAGCTAAATTTAAAATGTATTCACCCCTCTGGACGCCCTCAGACAAGTTTTGATCTATTGGGTAAGCGAAAAAAATGCTAAACAGTAGCTGATCTTCGAGATACATCTGCAAAGGAGCTTCTTTTCGCTGCACAAATGAATTTTCGAACTAGTGGAGATAAAAAAACTGCAGTTTTATTAAAAGAAACTTTGTCCCTTCCACCTAAAACGTCAAAAAGTTCGACATTTATGCAAAAAAAAACATTTTTTTTTTATTTCACCTGCTGCCGGTTTTCCCCAGTATCATAAATCTATGGGTCTTTTCACAATTTTGCTATTGATTTTTATTGCTATTATTGTTACGTTCACAAGAAAAAAATAGTAAAGGGTTATGTTTATTACGCTTTTTCTCGAGAAAATTGACCTCAATGTCAAAAAGGAAATTGGAAAAATTTGATGGCAAACTATATTGAGTCAAAATTGCGAGTAAATTGGAATTTATTTCCACTTCCATGTCGTAAAGTTTGTCGACTGCATCGAAGAATTGACCCAAATGCCCACGAACGTCTGCGTCTTCATGCACACTTTGAAGAGTTGTTGCTTTAAAAGGGTTGCCTTTTGTGCAGGTCCTTTCGGCTGAAAGACACTTTCGAGTTTCAACCAAACATCTCGAGAAGTTGCACACCCTTTGACTTGGACGAAATTATATCCGACTTTGCATTTTGATCAGACTTAAACCAAATTGTGCCTGCAGATGGATCCTTCGAATTCGCGGCTGGTGCAGGCTTAGCACTACTTTTACGTATTCCCAAGCATCATTTTTGATGAGGAGTGCCTCCATATGCATCCGCCAGGTATCATAATTGTCCTTGTTAAGGGTAAAATAAATCGGAATTTTTCTCAAATTTTAAAAGCTGCAAAACTTTTCGAGTTTTGGTGCTAAAAGCATGAAATTTTCAGGAATTTCATAATTTCGCCAGGTCCTGGTTGAATTTCGAGAAAGAAGTTTTTTTGTATCACCTTTGTGATTTCCAAGCATTTCAATCTGGAAGCATTCAGAAGACGTTTTTCTTCTAACGATTATATCGTCGTCATTCTATGAAAACTCCCTAAGTCCAATTTTTCAAAACTGCGATACCGCTTTTTAAATTCGCCATAGTTAATCAAATATCAAGAGTTAAGATTATGTAACTTTAATGTTGTTTTAATTCTTAATTCAAAATAACTCAAACAAAAAAATGTTCGAATTGTTTTCAGTAAAATATCCATAACTAATGCAAATGCTTTCATAAAAAAAACAAAATGGACTTAGGAAGTTTTCATAGAACGACGACGATATTTTGTGCGATAATTATAAAAAAAGCCTGACAAAAGACAAAACCTGGCCAAAGCCTGATTGGACATTAAAAGCCCGACGCGTCAGGCGAAATCCTGACGGATGGTAAGTCTACACGGAACGGTTAAATTAGAACTCCAATAAAAGGTATTTTATGTGAAGGTTTGGCTTAAATAAAATTTGCTGGCACCATTGTATAAAGGAAAAATTGGCTATTTTTTGACAGTATTTTGATTTTTGTGTGATCCAATTATTTTGACATTCGACTGTTATTGTAAACACACCAAAAAAACCTTGAATTTTTCATATATTATCAAACATCAATTTAAATATTGGTGACATACACATTTAGAGCTTATGGGAGGCAATAACCTGACTGAATGAAGGAATGCTAATTTCAAACATAGCATTGTTTGCGTTAAGAAATACCACTTGAACAAAAACTATTGAATTCGAGCAGTTTAAATTATATTTTTTTTAAATAGAGGTACACACAAATACAATTACAATCAAATATAAACATACACTGAATACAAGATAAATAAATCAAAAAGAGAATGCCAAAATAATAATAATATCCACCGAACAATCTAATCCGATCGAAGTTAAGTAGCTACTTAATGTTTTTAACACAAAAAGCAATTGCACCCTAAAGTCACACCACCATCATCATACATTGTAGATATTTAAAATTCTGAAAGTCCTTTAAAGCTGCACCGCATTTAAAAAGGTCCTTGTACCAATATCCCATTTTTCTTCTTTTTTTTTGTAATCTCAAGCCTAAGCAAAAGATATAGGAATAAGTATCAAACTGCTAAGCATTTTCATGCTTCACAATAAGGACCTGTGTGGGTTGAGTGGTCCGCATTATATCCCTTCGAGGTAAAATTTTTCATCTGGCACCCCCTCTGCATTCGAAGGATGTACATATAAGTGTGAATTTTAGAATTTTATCTGTAATTTTTAAGTGGTTTTTTGGCAGTTACCGTCGCCATCATCAGGGCCGTTGCCTCTATCAGAGTCCTGACGTTCCCCCATTCCAATGACAAAAAGTCTCTTGTCGAGTGGTAAGATTCTCACATCCAAGAGATTTTGTGTATATGTCATTTGACAATTTATTTAACCCTGAACCTTTGTGTATAATGAGGACATCTCCCCTGCTTGAATTGTTGCTTTTTTTATTTGCATCCTGTATCCTTGATCGAATTTTCGTCAGAGGTAAGTAGAGTTTGGGAAAATCACCATGTGCACCAAACGTATACGGATCTAATTCCAGGCAGTGAGTGTTAAAAATAAGCGAACTTCCTGAAAAGGATTTATAAACACACTTACACTCTTATTTTAAGGAGGGGCGCAGCAGAAGGAATTTCGAATTTAAAAGTTTGATGATGCTTTATGTTGGTTGGAGATTTTTTTTAATACATCTTTTAATATCGTAAACGAGTGTGTAAGCTGATTTGCCATATCCAGAAAAAATGTATTTGTCTGTTCCTTTAGTATTAGAATAAAGATTTAATTATAAATGAAGTAGGTAGCTACAGTGAATCAGTGCAAATACTAAGTACGGTACAGAATATTACGCATGTACTATCTTAAGCAGCCTACGTTAAGTTAATACTTATTGGTATGAGAATAGCAACACAGTGGTCTGTATAGGTATACCTTTCTAAAAGACCAAATGTGAAATATAATATGTATATCATAACGGTATATTATAATGATTAAATTTTTTTCTCCGTGGGTTATAGCTGTCAAAACCTTCAAAAGGCTCTATGAGGACCGAAAAACGCGTGCTCATAGGAGTGTGAGATTCTTACTTCCACCTCCTTATCCCGATTGCAACTAAGTTGAAAATTATCTAGCAATTTATTTTTAATGAAGTGCAGCGTGTCGCAGATAACTGTCCGGTGATAGTTCCTGCGTATTCCGCGATTTTTAAAGCGGTTTTCCTTTTACCGCACCGTCCTTTCCAAGCGGCGTACTAAATTTGTCTCGTCAAGAATTCCGATAATTGTTCTATTAGCGTGTTCTAGCTTGCTTTCGCGCAAAAGTTTTTAATTCATTTCGTACCGTGGGGATCCCAAGATCTCTGTGAAGATCCTCGTTTCTAATATACCACGGCGCGCGCATTAACAAATGATCTTAGCAATTTATTTTCAAAAGATTGTAAAATATTTAAATTAGAATCGCGAGTATAACCCCAGAGCTAAATACAATAAGTCCAGATGGGCTTAAGTACCTGCCTGTATAAAATCAGCTTGTTTTTATGTTATAAGCTTAGAGTGTTTCCCGAATAACCAGTACATTTCTCTGCATTTAAGCCTAGTACGCTGCTGATGCGAAACGAAATTTTTCTGTGATCTCCAAACAGACAACGAAACGCTTGCGAAAACTCAACGGAAATTATCTTTGGAGAGTTTCACTAATGCAAAAACAAAATTAAACATAAAGCCTAGTACGCTGCTGATGCGAAACGAAAATATCCTTGGAGAGTTTCACTGATTCCAAAAAAAAAATCAAACATAAACGCAAAAAATCAGAGAAACTCATGATGCAAGAAAATGATAAACAAAAAAAAAACACAAATAAAACTCAAATGTCATTTTTCCGCACAATAAATAGTCTGTATAATTAATCCAGTGCAAGAAAGGAGCGGAGACTTCTCCAAATAATCTGCTACAATTATAAATTTCGCTCTTTGAACAGCGTATTGCAAAACGAAAAGCAGAACGAAATTTTCCGTTTATGATTTCGTTGTGTCATTTTTGTATGGGATTTTTCGTTTCGCATCAGCAGCGTACTAGGCTTTAATGTTTAATTCTTCGCATTTCTTTTTCTCAATCGGTTTCCATTTTAATTTCGCGTCTAAAGTCATACCGAGATATTTAGCTTCATTTGCGAATGGAACTAGAGCTGTGTCAATCGTTCATTTTAAAAGATTCTATCGTTCATATGTCGTTCAGTTAATTTTTTCTGTTTCATTTTGATTGCGAATAAAATAGAGCTGTGCCAATCGTTCATTTCAAGATCGAATCAATTAATGATTGATTGGTTCAAAGATTCGACCTTTTCAATCAATCATTATTTCAATCATTATGTTCGAAGTCACGCAACTGACCAATTTTAAACAGAAAAAAGTATCAATCGTCAACAATTGTAGTTTTTTCATCCGTGTTCAAATGTTCGCATTTAATGTCTCTTTAAAATTTATTTAAAATTTAATTCAATTTTATACGTACCTAATGTAAAATGCGCAATGACTCCCAAAAAATAAAATGTTCTTTTTGTAAAAATACCTTAAATAAACTTTTTTGATTTCAATGTTCAAAGATTGAATCGTTTACGTTGTCAATCAGATTGACTCGTTTTTTTGTGATTGTGACCCATGCCGTCCATGAACGGATCCCAATTCAATCCAATCGTTCGATTGAACGATATATGTTTCGTTCTTTCATATCGTTCTCAATGAAATGATAGGCACAAGACATACACTGAACATTTCCCATGCCCATATACAGACATAGAGAGCAAACACAAATAATATAAGCGGTCCCGAACCTGGAAATTGGAATTTTTAGAAGAAGTTCTAGTTATTTTCAATTTTCTCGAAAACTAGAAGACAGCCTTTGATTATTAAATAATGGGTATTTATTACTTAAGTCCAAATAGTACTTAATAATAATTTTTTTTTTTGTAAAAAAATCAGTAATATTAATAATAAGTTTTTGCGCCAGACTTTTATTTTCACTTTTTTTAATATCTTGCATTGATATTATTTAAAAAAAATTCCATAATAAATTTTTTTTATCAAAAAGAATATATAAAAAAGAAAAACAAAGTAAATTCACTTCCTATCGCATTCCAAAGTTGGTCCTGAACGTGCTCTCTAAAAGCTACCACTCTAGACGCATCAATAACAATCAAAGACATGTTTACACTTCAATTTTGAAACTAAAATGCTGAACTGGGCGATTTTATTTTTGGAAATCTGTTCTTCTACAATGCGATTAAGCATTTCTATTTCAATTAAAATTGTTGCAAAACCGGTAAATCGCTCTTGGATCATTGTTGACCGAAGATAGGTATTTATATATGTATATACATAATCTTTATATCAGGTAAATATCTTTCCACCATCAAAGATATTATGAAATCTGCACTTAAAGAACCATCCCTTAGCACAAAACGGTCTCGGGGTTAATCCTGCAAAGACCGAGCTAGTTTTGTTCACGAAGAAAAGAAAATTAGAGGCTAAATGAAATTCCTCTGAAACTTTCCAAAGAAGCTAAATATCTTGGCGTAATCGTTGATTCCAAACTTAGCTGGAAGAACACGGAGGCAAGAATGAAGAAAGCGATTTGTGCCTTCTATACATGCAAAAAAACCTTCAGCATACGGTGGGAAATGCGACCGCAAGCCATCCAATGGATGTACACGGCGCGGTGGTCGTTCGTCCCATACTTACCTACGCACAGTGTGGTGGATCGCCAATCTAGCTGGACAAAATTAAAAAAATCAAAGTCCAGCCACTAGACTTTAAATAATGTTTTTAGCTTCTTAATACAAAAGGTAACTGTAATTCATGTTCTGTTTTTTTTTTTAATCTCTGTCTAGAAAAAAACTAAGGTTGAAAGTTGGTTGTTTTCAACAGAGTCATAAAGTATGACACCGAATAGTGAATTTTCGTGTGAGTTTGATTGGTAATTGATTGGTGATTTTATTGGAATAATTTTTTTAAAATTATTATTAAGCTGTATTTAAAGGTAAATAACTATAATTTTTTATTAATAATTAATTCTTTCCATTGCAATAATAAAAAAATTCAGAAGGTGGAAAAGTGCCAAAAATAAAATATTGTTTTTTTTTCAAGTAGATTGAAGTCAATTATTCCGCATAATTCCGGTCTGAAACTACATTCATATTATTCTGTAGAGTTTTCCCATCTTGCGCGTTTTTGGGACCGCCATACAATTTTTGTCGCTTTTCTAGAATGAGCCCCTATGTCCCGAAAATGGAAAATTTTGAAACATGGTAAAAAACTGCAGCCAAAGTATTTACATCGCAAAGACGTGGTTTTGGCTTCAATAATGGATAGATATGATCTTCAAAAATCAAGACATACCTGAAGATGTTAAACAAACAAATAAAGTAAATATTAAGATAGTATCCTTCAAGCTAAGCGAAAAGTGGGGTAAAAGTGGAAGGCACCGTAATAGCTTTTTGAAATCAAATTCAGCCTTGCGTGATGAACAATATGTGATACCTGAAATCACAGACAAATAAGGACACAAACAGCTGGAAGAAACCCAACAAAAACTTTGCTTCAGTCATTAAGATTCAACCGATCATAAGTATAACTATACCGAGATAGTGTTTCGAAAAATGGGAAAACGCGATTCAGCCAAAATTTGTAAAAGATTTATCGGAAGCCTCATCTAGTAAAGGTACCGAAAGGTTTTGTAATAGATTTAGATTGGAGTCTGCGCCTACACTGGGTATTTCTTCTGATTGATGCTAATTTGTCGAAACATCAATAAAATTTTATACGACAAAATGTCTACGACAAATTCAAAGATTCTTTTCCTTCTTATACTAATGTCCAAAGGCTAACAGGAAATGCTTTCCATCGGAAATTGAAATCACCGAAGAAAATGCAAAAAGTCACTTCCAGTCTTTGGTTAATCATTCCATGTAAGGAATGTAGTGCCTTCCTTATTATCTTTCGATAGCCTTGTGGATGTATCTTTTATCCATGAATATGAAAGTGACTAAATTAAAATCATTTTTTCTATGTACCTACAAATGTCCTAAAATCTACATATATAGTTATATCAAGCAAATAAAAATGTAGAAAACATTCATTATTAAATACTCAATAGAATAAAAATCATTTTCTCTGACTCTTTTCCGCAAAATAGTCACTTCATAAATTTATTTACCATGCATTTTTTAAAACATTCAATCTATATTATATAATTTATACATAGCTATAAATAAATCTCGAATTAAATACTAAACAGACAAATTTCAAAATGATTTCATGAATGAGCTGTTTGTTTGGCTCTTTTTTTAAAAATTCCAATCTTAAAAAAAAATCTTCTATTTTTTAAAACAATTTATCTATTTGAACTATCTATTTGAAAGTAACAAAATGTATAAGTAAAAAAGTCAACTTAACATGATTTTATAATTTTGTCCAGCTAGATTTGCGATTCACCGCACTGTATTACGGTTCGATTGTTTGGTGGAAGGCCGTAGAAAAGGATAGCTATCTCAAAAACCTAAACAAGGTATAGAGATAAGCCTGTATAGGAATAACGGGGGCACGGAACTCGGAAGTCTACGCCACAAGCAGGACTGGAAATCATCTGCAACCTTCCAGTCCTGGACGAGTACATAAGGGGGCAGCCAAAAGTGTTTTTCGAATTAAAGAAATGGACTCTTGGAAGCACAGCACCTATGGTCATGGGTCTATTTTGCAAAGATATGAGAGACTTGATGTGGACACTGACTACGAACCACCCGTTATAGATTTTAGGAAAAACTTCTCTGTTCTAATATTCTAATACCCAAAAGGCATGGTTGGGAAGGGAACCCAACTCACTACTCGGTGAATAGGGTATCCCTCTCTACACTGATTGGTCAAAAATGGAAGGAGGAACAGGAGCTGGAGTTTTTTGTGAAGCTCTTAATATTAGAGAATCATATAAACCACCAGATGAGTGTAGTGTCTTTCCGGCTGAGATTTATGCTATTGAAAAGGCAGTCGAAATTGTTCACAGGGAAAAACTGAGCTCGTCAGAGATCAGATTCTTCGTGGACAGTGCAAGCTACTATCAAAGCAATAGCCAGTGAGACAACAAGATCCAAGGCAGTAGTAAAATTTCGAAACATTTTCAACAATATTTGCACTCCAAACAAGTCAAACTCTGCTGGGTTCCTGGACGTAGCAATATAATAGAAGGGAATGAAATAGCAGATACACTGGCAAGGAAAGGGTCAATGTCAAATAGAGGCTGTAGTAGCCAATTAGATACGAGACCGGACGTCCCGACTGGCGTGATCAAAAAGAAGATAGACATAATAACGAAAGAGAAAATCAACAATTCCTGGATATCCAGGAACGATTGCGTCATCTCTAGAAGTTTATGGCCTAGAATTAACGAAAAAGAAACTCAGTATATTTTATCGCTGAAAAAAAAGAATATTAGAACCCTGATAGGTGTACTAACGGGACACTGTGCCATTGGCGCAATGGCCCCTAGATTGGGTGTATACGCACCCGATTTCTGTAGGAGCTATCAGGATGTTGAGAAAATAGAAACCATTAAGCACCTGCTCTACGACTGTCCTAACCACCAAATAAAACGCCTCCGTTATCTTGGAAACAGGTTTATTGGAGAACTGGACGATCTAACGCAGGTCTTAATGGCAAACATGAGGAAATATATAGAAAGCACGGGCTGGTTCGTAAATGAACCAGTCTATGTCAATCACTAGTTTAGGTGTTATCTGATCACAATGGACCAATAGGCCCCCGTGTATGCAACAGTCTCAGAGGTGGGCACGCCCCTCCTAACCTGACCTAACCTAGGTATTTATAAGCTTAATCTTTGAGAAGCTAGCTTCACCTGTTGCAATACTTTCAGGAAACGTTAATCTTACGTCAACTAAAAAGTGTGAAGTTGAATACTTTAAAATTGATAAAGGTTTTAAATTAACAACAGCAGAAGTTTTTCTTTTAATATATTTCAACAGATATTAAGCTTTAATATCCTTTTGAACTTCGTTATCAATTGTTGCTGTTAATATTGCTTCAAGTTGTTCGTAGTCTTTTAACTCCACCTTTTCTGAACTACGCAAGCAAATCCGAAATTTTGGCTGAGAAATTTATACTGCGCTTTAGTCATCGAGAGAAGATAGAGTAACATCGTTAACGTAAAAAAAGAAATCATCTTTAAATATCAATTTCGGATCTATAGTTTCAAGAGATTGTTCAGATTGATAACGGCACGGCGCGGCGGCTACAAAAGCTCATTGAATCGGACACAATTAAATCCACTTGAATGTTAATTTTCGAAGAAATGTTTACAGCGTTCATGTATAATGTTTCAAACAAAGATTCCTTAGAACGGTTAATCTGAAAGTACTGCCGCAATTTATCTAAATGCTCCAAACAGTTAAAAAGTCCATTGATTTTGGTTGAAGCATTTTTTAAAGGATATTTATTTGCATAAAACTACTGTTGACAATACAAACTTGAATTTGGGTACGCGTTTACCAAGTTCAGTTGCTTAAAATTTTAATTCTGTAATTTCAATGGAAGATAAATTTTCTTTGAGACATGAAGTCGCTTCTGATCTGCTTGATCACCGGATATTGGATACATTTTTCACAGCAATTCGCTTAGAATATTCAGCATGTTTTTGAAGAATGGCCAAGCGCTTCGGAAAACTACGAATAACGAACAAAGTACAGGGAAGTAGTTATTGAAGTAGATGGATGTGTTACAATTTTTTCGGTTTGAAATTATTGTACTGATTTTGCCGCCTTATTCAAGTGCCGCGCTAGGCAATTGCCTGTTTTGCCTCGGATTGCTTTTATGTCTCTTTCTTTTTTGTGTGATTTGATTGAGAATGAGTGGAATGAACGAAACTTAAGGTTTTACCACAAAACTGAAACGATTGGTATTGAGATTGATTGTTTCGGTTTAGTGGGAAATCAATCGTTTTTTTTGGTGAACGGGTCACAAAGACCGAAAGATTCTATTCTCCAGATATTCTTTAAAAATCGTGTATCGTGTATAAATAACGGTAATACTTACAATTAAGTATTATATCTTTATTTAAAGCCAATACTCCGTTCTATTAGCTAGTTGTTTTTTTGACTTCGATATGATTATTTTTACAAAAACACCTTATTCAGCATATTTTTTTTTTATTTTAATTATGAAATTAAATTACTTAAAATTTTTTACATAAAAAAACATTTAAAATAATAAAAAAAAATAAAAATGAAGAAAAATTAAGAAATAATATACAAAATTACATAAAACTAATTCTTTGCTTACAGCAAGTTTCTTACAAAAGGTGTTCAAATATCCCACCCTGTTGATCGACACTTAACTTTGCTGGCCTCAAAATACTTGAGGTAGCCAAATGTTAACAAACAAATGTTAAGTATTTTTAAGTACACATATTGGGATTTCATAATAAAACAAAATAAATACACTTTATAACGTGATTTTGTGAAAAAAATCATATCAAAGTAAAAAAAAACACCTAAAAGGGCTTAAAAAATGTGATAATGTGTGTGATAATAAATAGCGGGAAAACCGTTATCCACACAGAAAAAAGTTGTATGGTAGATACAAATTTCTAACTGTTTTTGTTCAAATAAAAAAATTTCAAAAATTGGCAAAGTTAGACCAGTTGAAGGAAAAAAGAAAAAATATTATAAAAACCGTTATAAGACGAAAAAGAAGCGAAAACGAGTAAATTACCTCTTAAGTTTTTCGACTTGAAATGACCTCAGGAAATCATGGTTTTCTTCTGAGGGGGTGATTTCAGGACACCCAATATAGGTACATATCATTTGATTTTCCTGAATATGCAATCATTCATTGTATATATAAACATATACAATATACATACATATCTACTTATATATGCAGGTAGGTACATATTTTTAATCTTCTGCACTTGTATGAAAAATGGTTACGCACCAAAACTCATTCCTGAACAACATGTTGTATCATTAAAGATTTCCACTAAATGAACATCTTTTGAGGCAGAAATAAAACTGTCATGACAACAAGGGCTGATTTATAAGTGACATATGACGGATCATCATTCATTGAAGTAGGTAACAAAAAGAAATATATTTCACCTGTATAGAAAAAATCTCCCTAATTTTGTAGTCCATTTGCAAGCTTTACCAAATAGAGTATTGGTTAGGTACATAGGTATATGTATCTACATTAATAGACAAGTTTAGTCAAAAAAGAAATCCCGATCCCATTAAGGCCAACTTGATCCAGTATTTCACGCACTGATAGGTATTTTGCGAACCATGAAAGATTTTTGCATAGCTTACATCTAACCGTACGTGAGTGTTGGACAGTTGGTTGACATCTTGCGTGCGTGCGTCGTTGGGTTGGCTGTGAAATGGTAAAGCCATGTTGTTATATTCATATACTAACCCATCATTAACGTGACATTGAGTTGCCTTGATTGGTGTAAAACTGTAAGAACGTAACAGTTTAATTGATGTGATGAATAATGACACTCACAACACCATTTGCTGCTGGTAATGGTGTAAAAAGCACAATATGTTTCTCTTTTATGTCAGTTCAGTTTTATACCTACCAATAAGGATATTTAAACTTTTCGGGCGACAAATTCTTGAGTTTCAAATACGGTTGTACTGTACCGTACCTACAAATGTGTTGTAAATTTGATTTCCATGTCGATTTTAGTATGAAACGAACTTTTTGATTAAGCTGCATACGAACAATAAGCGATAAAGCAACTAAAAACGCTTATATGTTGGTTGGGTCACCACAAAAAAAAATGGTATGGAAGGAGTGGAGTCTATTTCTCCACGATTTGTCAGGAGGTGGTAATTAACTGAAAATTGAGAAAATTAAAAAAAAAAAAAAAAACACCGACAGCACTTACAATATAAGCCGCGTTATTTGGGCATATACGTATAGGTTATATTTATATCTAGGTACATTTCAAAAGGTAGGTATACTTTTTTTGTGAATCCCCGTACAAATAAAGTGCTAAAAAGCTCTAATATCCATTAAAAATTTTAACCATTGATTAAAATTTTTTTCTATGGTGACCAATTCCTGAAAATAGTTTACATATTATAATAAATATAGGTATATAGGCAATTAAAATGTCAAAAACAGTTTATTTCAGTTTATTTTTAGTTAAAAATCAGTTCAAATGTATATAACGGCCTTTAACGTGCATCAGGATAAGTTTAGCTATAAACAACTGAGGAATAATTTTGGATTTGCTCACCTTATATGGGTGAGCAACTGTGATTCTTTGTTTCCAGAACTTTATTTTTAAACTTAAATTCTTATGAATTTCTGGTATGAATTGCGGAAATAAGTTGGGACTACAATATATGTACATTACAGATTGTTTAAAAATTTGCCACCCTTTTCCCTTGACTTGAAAAAGTATTGGCAAAATGTCAGTAAGGTGGCATGTCCCATCCTTGTTTTTCCAATTAAATGTACTATTTTCTATGAAAAAACATCATTGAATAAAAATGTTGTTCTCAGAAAAGTTTAAGTACAATAGTTGCTTGATTAAATTGTGAGAATATCAAGTCAAAATATTTGCTCTCGAATTAAATAATAATAATTGAATGGTTTCCCCGGATTTCATTTTATAAAGGGTGTTTTTTTTAGACGTGTGGTTTACAAGAAGAAATAAAACGCACATAGTTGTTATGCCAAGAATTTAGCTTTATTATAAAGATAAAGATAAAGGTTGGAATAAATTCCAACCGAGAGGCCCAATTTTTGATCACTTTTTGCAGCAATTGGGGCCGTATGTTAGCCATCGTTATTGCTGACATACGGCCGAATATTCTCTTTCAAGGCGTCAATCGTCTCGGTCTTATCTGCGTAGACAAGCGACTTCACATAACCCCACAAAAAATAGTCCAGCGGTGTTAAATCGCACGATATTGGAGGCCAAGCCACAGGCCCACGACACGAGATTATGCGCTCACCAAAAGTTTCCTTCAATAAATTGATTGTTTAGTTGGCTGTTTGGGATGTAGCGCCGTCTTGTTGGAACCAAAGGTCGTCCACATCAACATCCTCCAATTCAGGCACGAAAAAGTCATTAATCATGGCTCTATAGCGTTCCCCATTGACTGTAACATTATGGCCGGCTTCATTTTTGAAGAAATATGGACCAATGATTCCCTCTGCCCATAGAGCACACCCAACAGTGAATTTTTGAGGATGTAACGGCGCGGCGTTTCAACAATGGCTTGTGGATTATGATCACTCCAAATACGACAATTTTGCTCATTAACGTACCTACCCATTCAACCAAAAGTGAGCTTCATCGCTGAACAAAATTTCCTTGTGAAAATCGGGATCGGTGGCCATCTCGTCGCGCGAACCGAACCATTATTTTGGTAATAAATTTGCACGATTTTCAAACGTTGTTCAAGAGTAAGTCTATTCATTATGAAATGACAAACCTTTCCTTCCGTTAAATTTGAATTTATTTACGTTTTTCAGATATGGACTTCGCATGAATTTTGTAAATAAAGATGAAGCCTTATTCTACCTTAATTGTAAGACCTTAATCTTAACAATCCGATTATAACTACAAAAGTTATCAACCAACCAAACCAACCAAGAGGGAACTTTACAATTCTAATATGAGAAAAATACCTACTACATTTATGTATACCTAGTACCTACCTAGCTATAACAATTTTTTTCCCGATGCGAAGCCAATTTGTCAAGGCCATGGTTTTTTATTGCACATACTCCACCGTCTTTAGAACAGCTATCGCCCTCCCACCAGTATATTCTTAATAGCAAATTAAAAAAAAAAAATTTTTGTTCCTCTTCCTCGTTACGTTGAAATTTATTCTCAAAAATCCTTTTCTATGTTTTTAGTATGAAATTTTTGTTCATTCATAAATACTTTTTCTATCCCCACAACGTATTATAAACAAAAAAATAATACACGGCATATTATATACATATGTACATATCAAAATTCTTGTCTCCCTTGAACTATTAAGAAATTTGTATACAATGTTCTCGTTCTAGTATTATTCTCATTTCCCACATGTTATTCTTTTATTATCACACTTTTCTTCTTTGGATGACGCTTCTTTAGTCTCCGAACACAACTCTCCGCATTGTGGAATGTGGATACTAAGTATTTACATGTGTGATCGTATGGTGGCGCGTCGGGCGTTCACGATGATAGTACTATAGATTCTATATACAAAGGTACCGTTTGAAAGAGGCACTATTTATTTGTTGTTTTGTTAACAAAGGTCAATTTATTTTACTAAAGTAATTTTGCTGTAAGGAGGAAGTGTTTTTATTCTGAAATCGTGTGTCACAAAATTACTTGTCAGTACCGTGGTAGTGTTATCCAAGCGTGTTTTGAAATTTTTTGGGTGATTTTTAGAATATTGTATTTCTTTTAAAGGCATATAAGTTGAAATTATAACAGATTTTATTTTTCTCAGAAGCTTTGATATATGAGTTTATATTAAAGCCTAAAATGTCAGTTCCGTGGGTATATTATGGGCTTAACTAGTTAACAATTTGCTAAACATTTAGTAATTTACTAGCTCTTCGAAAATTTTAATCCTTTTTTTTCGATTTACTAACTAGTAAAATACTAATTCCCTTTTATTAAAAACGGTGCATCTGAACACGTCCAAACAATGATAGTTCATTGAAAACATCTTACAATTGCTGACAATTTCTTCACTGTCCGAAATGTCAATGAGTTGGTTAAAGAGAGATAAAAAACGAGCTGACAATCAAATTGTCAGACTTTGGGAGAAATCTACCAACCGTGTGAACGGACAATTTTTTCATTGTAAGAAATGTGTCAATTGTCAGCTAATTTTTAGCTATTGTCAGACCATTGACGCTGTTTAGATTGGGAAGATTGAGGCCGGTATCACGGCAGTTCGTTGGCAAGAGAAGTGTGGGGTGAGGAATCTCGTGGGGCACGAAGAAAACATAAAAACCGGACCCATGAGTCTACTTTGTTGTTATTTCAATGTGTGAAATGTTGAAATTGTTGTTGTTTCAATGTATTTTGAGGCAACTCAAAGTTTCAAATGTAAACACGATGGCACTCACCAGTCCGGACTCAATCTTCCCAATCTAAACAGCGTCATTGATAGTTCTGACAATATTGTAAGATCTGACAATCGTCTGCACTTAGCTTTATTTGTTCATTTGTGACAACGTACAATACAACTATTTTGTTATTTTATTATGCCTCGTTGCTGTTCCTTAATGGTTTCTATTTATTTTATAATAGCTATTATTTCAATTCCTTTTTTAAAAATAGCAATCAACTTTTCACAAAATAGGGAAAAGTTAGTTGTTGTGGAGGCAGAGAAAAATGGAGCAGCAGAAGAATACAATAATAGTAAGTAGATCGTTTGCTTCTTGTTTCTTAAAATATTTTATTGCTCTACTTATTTGTTTTCAAAAGGTTCAAAATGCGCCTGCCAAGTCTCCCAATGTTTTGATCATTCTCTCATTTCGTAGTAAAAGACTTTGGCCAATTTTGAAGAGTGCTTCGTCACTTATTGGAATATTCTCATCAATTACTTTGAAGAACATAAGGACGATGGCAAGTTTTAAGGGATCGACGTCGGTCGTCGCCCGAGAATTGTTTTGTCGTAAACGCCAAAATGCACTTTTTTAAAGTGGGTATTCAGTTCTATGTTTTCAAAGGTCCTCTTTCCATTTTTGAAATCAGATTTGACCTATCATTTACCGTTACTGAGAAAATCAGTATGCATTTGTCGTATATGCGCATTAACTTATCCCTTAGTTTTGTTTTGTCGTAAACCAAAAAAATGAAGAAAGTTTTTTTCACTCATTTTGTTCAAAATGTTACATTATTTGTATTCAATTTGTATTCAAACACTAAAAACCAGATGTTAAAATGTCTTCTAGTTTTAAAAAAAATCGGAAATCTCGCTCGGTTCGGTATTGCATTCAACTAACGCATTTGTGTTCACTTTGTCGTATGTGTATGGGGATCGAACAAAGTCTTATTTGCGTGGCGTATACGACAAAATGATCTTGGAGATAATCCTATAGATTAAAAACTAAAACCTACTCTACAATCTGGAATACTTTAATCAAAAGAAGATTTTCCACACAAAATTTTATTAAAATTGTAGAAAACTTCAGCGGTCAATTTCTCTTTTATTTAAACGCGAAACTTAAAATGCGATTTCCCAAAATTGCTCAAATGGTTTATACGACAAAACAATTCTCGAGCGACGACGGTTTGTCAAAGCAATATTTGGATGTGCTTTCGAAAGAGGCTGCATTTCTGTTGAATCAACAAACTATGCCGAGAAAATTCGGAGTCATTTACGAAAAACGAATGTGATGTCAAAATTGCTATGCAGATTGCACAGGGTTCAACACATGGAATTGGTGATATCGAATAGGCAGATTAGCCCATCATTATACACATATCTTACACATTTACAAAATTTTGTACAATATATTCTTAAGTTTTATAAGAAAGTCAGGTAAATTGTAAAAAAGAAATTAATTATTAAAATAAAATTGTTCATCTGGTAGTACTTTCGAGATTTATTTTTACTAATTTGGCAATGCGGCATAATTCATGTACCCAGCGTTATCATTTCCTGAAAAAAGTCGAAGTAGATTTGAAGAAAAAAGTGAAGTAGATTGAGAAAAATCGAAGCAGATTTTAAAATTAACTTTTTTTTTATATAAATCTATATTAAAAAAAAAAAAAATTAAATTAAAAAATAGCAAAGTAAAACCCTTAACTCTTCTGATCGATGGGGACTTTCACAGAGTCTTAAGAACGCCATGAGGAGGTTATATATATCGATATTCAAGCTCCTGCGATTATTTCCTAATTGACAGGAATATAAATTATATTTTTGAAAATACATAAGCCAATAATTTTTTCTATGAGCTTAATATTTCGATTTTTTGAAATATTTTCTTGTTTAATGAATTCTTTGCAGAGCATTTATAGAGCATAGCTTTCCACAGTTCCGCAGAGGAGTTTGTTAGTGGTTTCGTAATTGATAAAGTTCATTTCAGAGAACTTGAGCCCTGCTGCGGTGGAAAGGAGGAAAAAGAAGTAGATTTGGCTTTTTGTTGTAAAATTGAATTAAGTTGAAACGAAGATTTTTGAAATGAAGTAGATTTCAATATTTTGGTGATAGTGCGAAGTAGGCAGATTTTAGAAATGTTTGAAAAAAAGAAGTAGATCTACTTCCATTGAAGTGGTGTGGTACCACTGTGTACCTAATTATATTTTGCGACATTCACCGATCCTCTCACCTCCATGTTATCTGTCAGTGGTGATTTGTTGACAAGCAGAGTGGACAGATTGTGAATTGTGTTTCGTGAAGATTGATTAGAAAAGAAAAAGAGAAAAACAAATAAGAATTTAAAGTGAGGTGAGTTTATCTCGCTGATTAATCATAACACTATAGTTATTTGTAGAATATTAATTATATTAAAAGTAGTATAATAATTTCTTTGGTGGAAATATAATTCTAATTGAACATTGGTATAATGTCCAATATGATCGTGTGTGTGTTGGTCTCCTGGTTCACGATGAGCATTGGCATAACCCAGTGGGAAATTTCTAAAAACTGAATGGTGAATAACTTGCTTCTTCCTTGAGGAAAGGGAGCAGCACCCGCTTTTTTTTGCGGAATACATCGAGGATTTTAACATGGACATGTCATTGGCGGGGTGCACATGCCACCATCCCGATTAAAATTCCACAACTAAATCACTATTTCTTTGGAAGTTGCTTATTCACCAGTTGGACTGAAGACTCCGATGAAAAATATGATGTATATTCAACGAAGAAATCACTAAACAAAAGTAACTTGCTTATTCATCAGATCATTAATTTTTGATGAAAAATATGATGAAATTTTTTTTTATTAAATCGCTAAATAATTTGCACTTGTTTTTTCACTACCTACCTCAATATTTGCCAATGAAAAATATGATGAATATTCAACAAAGAAATCACTAATTGAGTGTTACTTAGTTTTTGATCAGCTTAATATTTATTTTTTTCGACGAAAATTATGATGAAAATTTAGTAGTGAAATCACAAGGTTATTTGGGGTTGCTTATTCACTAAATATTTCATTTATAAGTTAGAAAAATACTTCTGCCTAGTTGGAACGATTGAATATAATTCAATTAAAAGTTAAGTGACCTAAACTCCAAAATGCGTCTCTAAGACGCAAATTAATAATTATGGTCCGACCTTTATAAAAACCAAAATGAACATACTGTGAATTTTATTTTTCTAAGTGAATTTTTTAAATTCATACATTTTTAATGCTCAGCTCATGATAAAAGTCTGATGAAAGGATACATTACTTTTCTTCACAGAAATCCTCATATTACTCGCCTCAGGTAAAGGAAAGGGCAGTTTTTATCACTTTTCTTGATCGAGAAAACGTATGACACGAATTAAAGAAATCATAATATTTTGTAACCTATGAAAACGTCGATTGTAATTCAGCACCTATTTCAATAACATTTTGTTAGACAAAGCAAAAAAAGAGAGCGTCGTGAGGGAATTATTTTTTATTCTCTCTCAAAGTATACTTTGCAAAGCAGACGAGTGGATCTAGACAACGAAATTTTACTAAATCGTTTAAAATTTTGCGGCAATGATTTTTAATTTTAGCAAAATTTTTTTTTTGAAATAGCAGTTGGCAGAGAATCGCCCATATCGGAACGAAATTTCTAAAGTCTCGTTTTGGCCGAAAGGGCCGTAACAATTTTCGAATTTTTCTTAGTCTTTTTTAATCCATTGACATAATATAATGTTCGGTTTTCCAGTGGTGCCATTTGATTCAGCATTAAAAAATACATGAAAACCCCCACTCGACCTAGTTCCAAAAGCTGAGTTTTTCATTAATTCGTACCCCTCTCCTTTCCTACTTGTGAACTCCTCCTCCAAAAAATCGAAATAAAATATTTTTGCATTTGGGGAATCATAAAATCTGCATATGTAAATCAAAATTTTTCTGTAATGCATACCAGCTGCAGCTTTTTTCATATAGAAACCGTCAAAATGTGAAAAAGTCCATTTTTTCCCTAGACTAACAGTGAATAACTTGCACTCACACTATTTCTTTTTATTGTAAAAGGAATTTAAAAAAGAGAGAAGAACACATTTTTCCTGCGCCTTGCATCAAACCGATGCATCGGTCTGCGCGATCATTGTAGCCGGTTCGTTGCGTATTTTTATGTTTTCTGTATCGGTTTTTATTTGTTTGTGTACTGATTTCGTTTTTTTTTTTTAAAGATTTGGTGTACGCATGGTGTACATACGAAGAAGTAACATTTTGTGATTTTTTACAAGCTGAATTGTTTATTTTTTTATTGATTCTTTAAATGAACTTTTATATCACTGCGTATTGCACCCATTGTTCACAGATAAATCACGTGGAAAGGTTAATTCCATATAATTTTTTCATTATCTCAACATTAAAAAGCTTAGAAATTTTGTGATAACATTAAAGACTAAACATTGAAAAAGCTGTGAAAAAAAAAAATGTAATGTCTAATATTAAAAATGTGACATCTACTGCGGAGGAAGTAAAAAGTGATTCAATGTTGACGAGTTTACCACTCTTAAGCTTATGAATTAAATTTGTTTAATTCATAAGTCACCTATAGGATAGATGTATGTTATATGTATGTACATATAATGTAAAACATATATTGACAAGAAAATAAGAATCGTAAGTTAACTTTTTGCCGCTCCTACTAAATAATAAAATAAATAGGATAACTATACCCGTTTCATATGGTATAAAATGCATAATATTTTCTCAACTTTCTGTATAATTAACTTTATTCTCTTTTTTATCCACTCACAAAGGCTTTCCAAGGTTCTAGACTATATAGCTAAGCTATACACAAATGAATTCAAGGACTAAGATTTTATTCCTATACATATGTATATAAGGTTGAATTAATTACATATACATACACATAAGTTATAAAAGTAGCAAGTTTTAAACTGAAATTTAATTGATTGTGATTGTCCTGCTAAGTGGTGAAAGTTCTTTTTTTGTCATTATATTGCAAAAGAAATGAAAGTGGACGCTGCCTGTATAGTTGATGGGTGATACAATTTAAAACCTTTTCTGCAATTTGTATCTATCTTCACTAAAGGAGTTTTCTGTGTATATTATATACTTTTTTATTTAATTTTAATTCCTTCTGTGAAAATTACCCAACGGGTTGCTGAAAATAAACGGTCTGTCAATAAATATAGAAGATGGGGTCAAAAAAATTTTAAATAGCGAGTTTTGGGTGTTTTATATCAGTCGTGTGTTTTGGGAAAGCTATTCACAGTACAGTATGATTTTACACGAGTTTACAAATACAACATCCACAGTAGAATAACGACCAATAAAAGCAGAAGTAGAATCTTACTTCGGATGGATAGGCTACTGCGGATGGTTGTTTTGGAATTCCTTACTATACTATATATAAAATCCCAAAAAACACGGGGCTATTAGCTTCCTTAGGTTCAGTTTTTTTTTTTTAATAATATAGGTTTGACGTCTTATCAACATAGGTAATACGTTTGTTAAAAAACTTTTTGTTTACATTTTTAGTTTTATCTACCAACAGGTCAACATGATAAGGAACGAAAAAATCAAGCTGTGTGTTAAAAATATTCAAAAAATTATAAATATCTACATAATTATTTTTTTATGTCTAAGAAAATATTTCTCAAAAAAAAAACATAATACGAATTCAACTTAAATCAACACATTTTACGGGTTTTAAAATACAGTAAAACCCGCTTAAGAGAAACTGCAAAATGTCACAGTCTTTCTTTCACTTAAGAGGGTTTTTCACTTAAACGAACCCCCCTTAAGTGAACAAAAATTTCACTTAAGCGGAGTCCGGATAAGTGAAACAAAAATTGCACTTAAGCGGATTTAAAAATTCCAAAAAGTGTTCTAACATATCAGAAATTCAAATGTCATTTTTGTGAAGAAAATTTGGTGGAGGTGAAAAATAAAAAAGAAGTAAAAGCGTTCAGCAAATTTTTTGTTCTGTTGTAGTAATTTTTTTTCACTTAAGAGAGTTTTTTTCAGTGAAAAATATTAAATTTAACTGAAAATATGTTTCAGGTATCCGGGTTTTTCACTTAAGCGAGTTTCGCTTAAGCGGAGTGTTATAAAGGTAATTGGTCGACAAATACTCGGGGATTAAAAAAGTGTTTCAGATAAGCGGGTTTTTCTCTTAAGCGGGTTTCTCTTAAGCGGGTTTTACTGTAGTTAAATGTTAAAAGAGCAAGTGTTTTTCAATAGCCAATTTAAAAATTTTACATTATTTGGAAATAACAGAAAATTCTGCATTTTAGTTAAAGCAATACCAACAAACTTAAACAAACAAAGGTTATTCCGATCAAAAAATTGACAAAAAAAGGTAATCCTGAAAAATTGCCAAAATGATTGAAAGTTTTTTTTTCCTGTTGGTAATCATTTAGAAGGTCTACCTTTATTCCACGAGCTTGCTATTTCTTACCATGGAAAAAGAGAGAAGCTACGGGTTAAAATTTTCCATTAATAAATTGAAATGGCATTTAACTTGAAATTTTCACCAAGTTTCACAAACTTTGATTTTTTTTCGTATGGGTTTTGGCAGCAAATGCTGATAATAGCCGTGTTTCTCTTCTGAATTATATACCTATAGTAAAAAATTCCCAGAAAAAAAACCCATCCGCAGTAGCCTAGATTTTATATTTCACATTTGATGCTACATACCGCATAACAGCTGTCACAATAATTAAAATAAAAAAACAAATAAAAGAAAGTTTGCTAAAAATTTGTTTCGCTTTCTGTTTTGTTTTTATTTTAAAAATGATAATTTAAATACAAAAATAAAAAGGAGTGAGAACTGGAGTACCAACGACAATGTAAGTTTTTAAAAATAAAGTATAGACTATGTTTTTATAAATTACGTTTTCCATTATATTCTTCAGAACCAATTCTCAAATCATTGTGTTGACACGAATCAACAGAAAATAGAATAACCGTCGAAAATCAAAAAAAAACATTAAATTTGATAAAAGTTATTATTTTATTACAATTGGACGAATTTTCTCAGAAAGTTGCTGAGGTGCAATTGCAGTGGAAGAATTTGCCATCTTTACTTATATTTTTTAATTTCAGAATACATTTAACACCTGTGGTTCTTATTTCTTCGCGAAACAACTTTCTGCGGTTGTTTACCTTTGTAGCCTACGTCACTTGCTAGAAATTTTGTTTTATTTATAACATTTTGCACTTATTCCATGGAATAAGCCCTAACCCTTCGCTAGTGTTAATAAAACATCGATAGTTTAATCGAATGTTTTGAACTATCGGGGCTATCGATAGTTGCAAAAAATATCGAAAGTCGTCCAGTTGATGTGATCTTGTTGTTGGAAAAAATTTTTTTAGAAATGAGTTTTCAATTGAGAATTGTCCTTGAAGGACAAAAATCTGAACTGAGCTAAAGTTCAATTGGTTCTTGAACTTGAACACAGCTGTTTTTGCCAATGCCAAATGCAAGCTCCTTGGCAGAGAAGTGCAATATCTGGGTCACATCTGTTCTGAAGACGGCGCGCGACCAGATCCATCTAAAACTAGTTGCATAACCAGTTTTCCACCTCCGTAAAACATCAAGGAGGTCCAGTCTTTCTTGGGATTTGTAAGTTATCGCAAGTTTGTACAGCGGTTTGCAACTCCAGTAAACAATCTGTTGCGAAAGAATACACCATTTAGATGGACGGGCTAATGCCAGCAGGCTTTCGAAGAACTGAAAAGGGCACCTGTTTTCACTAAAACATTTATCCTTACAACCGATGCTAGTGGTGAAGCGCTGGAGGCGGTTTTATCTCAGGGTAAAATGGGAGAAGATAGGCCAATCGCCTATGCCAGCAGATCGTTAAGTCCATCTAAGAAAAGGTATTCAACAATAGAACAAGAGAAATATTAGCTATTGTATGGGCGACTAGAAATTTAAGAACATATTTGCTAAGGCGACCATTTGTAGTCCACAGTGCCCATCAACCCCTGAAAGGAGTATTTATAGTGAAAGACCCAACAACTCGTCTTGTCAATTTTCATCATAAACTTCCATAGTATGACTACAAAATTGAGTACAAACTGGGAAAATAAATACAAAGGCGGATCCACTGAGTCGTATTCCCTTCCCCGATAGTAAGTGTCTGACAATAACGAGAGCACAAGCTGCTAAAGAAAAGGAAAACAATGCTAGTAGCCAAAACTCACAAAAAGAAGCTAAAGGTACTGACGTGGAAGAAGGTAAATCCCACTCAGTTGAAAAAGGTACATGCAGCTGGGCATTTCTATCCAATCCACACGAGATTCAAACCATGCTAAAAGATTTCCATAACTCGGAACTCGGTGGTCACCAAGGCGGGGAAAGGACTTTCCAACGCATCAGGCAACAGTATAGGTGGAAAGACAGGTACTGGACTATGTAAAGAGGTGTCCGGCTTGTCAGAAAAATAAGAGCTAACCTCCTACTAAAATGCCCATGGTAGTTACTGATACTCCATCGTTACCTTTTGATATGGTATATATGGATATAGTTTGCGGTCTTCCCACATCCTATTCAGTGAATAGATACATTCTTATCTTTCAGGATGATCTGACGAAATTTATGGACTGTGCGGCCTTGCCAGATGCCGACGGATCTACAGTAGCTCAGGTATTTTATGAACAAATTGTAACACGTTACAGAATACCAAAAGTTCTTGTCACTGACAATGGTGTTAATTTTACTTCCAATGATGAAAAGCATTGGGATCAGTGGCTTAGGCAAGCCATTTACGTACATAATAATACAGTTCATTCTAGTTCATGCTAGTGACAATTATCCTTGTTCATTGAAATATACCAGCTTACCAAAAGCCACCAGATAGCCAATGAGAATTTAAAAAGGGAAAAGATTAGGGCAAAAAATAATTACGACAGGAATATCAAGAGCATTTAATTTTAAGTCGGCCAAAGGGTCTTACTTAAAAACCCAATTAGAAAAAGTAAATTTTCCGAAAAATGGATCGGACTTTACAATGTTGTGTCTATTGATAGCCCAGTAAATACCACCATCAAAGTTAACCGGAACACTAATAGGAAGGTATATAATAACCGCCATAAACCCTATTACAGTTAATTTACAAATTAGAACTACTCAACTACTAATAACTAATAAGCTAAAAGAACCTAGAATAAATAATCAAAATTTTTTATTTTCAGATTACAAGACGCATCATTTTATTTTAATTTCCATTCCTACATTACATTTAAACTTCTATTATCTTCTTCTTCTTTTTATGAACTCTAATTTTCAATCTCCCACATTATTGTAAAATATATTCCCTATATTCTATATATTATTTCACCATATTTAAAAAATAAAAGAAAAACTCCCATTACTAAAAAATAAAAAAAAACCAATATGTTAACAATTTTTATGAAACTAAGTTGTATTTTCCTCGTGGCAAACATATTCTCCGAAACTGTCGCATCAACTCCATACCAAATCGAAGACCTATCTACAACTCCGGCCCTATTTGAAGGCATTGAAAATGCAGTATTCTACCACAATAAATGGACCATTTACACAAAAAATAACACCAATGGATTTCTTTGAAGCGCTTAGCTTCGTCAACAAGTGCGGCGCCAAGATCAAGCAGTACCTTTGAACTCAACATTCCGAGTCAATTGCAATCTGAGAACAAACGAATTGGAAGTCATCATAGTGAACATTCGGCAAAAAAACATACGACTAAAGCATATGGTTTCCCACCGAAGAAACAAGAGGGCCATATAATCAATCGGATATTTTTTTCATTGGGCTTTTGGAACTATGGACAATGAAGATTCCGAGAAGATTTACAACCAACTCAACACCTTGGATAACAATGAGAATGAAACGTTCAATCTTATTAAAAAACAGATTACTGTGGCAAGCTCCAACTTCGATAGTCTCAGTAAACCAGTTAAGGTCTTAAAAGCCGAGGTGGACAAAATTGGGAATAGTCTCGACAACATCACGACGGATTTCGAAAATTTTTCAACAATCAAAGAATTTGCTGCAATGAAACTGAAAGTGGAGATAAACGAGTTGATCTCATTAGTAACTTCGAAATTACTTGAAGTTCAAAACCGCCAAACAACTAAGCTATCCATTTTCAATTACTTGTACCAAAATAAGCTTTATCCCTTCATTTTGGACGCAAACAATATAACATCAGTGCTGAAGAGTTCTTAATACGAAGGAGTTACCCTTAATCTAGCAGCATTGTACCAAGCAGTCCAGCTGTTGACTTTTCCCCAAGGAGAGTCAATCGTTCTAAAAATCACTGTGCCGCTACCAGAAGCCACAATATTCTCTGTTTACCAAATATATCCCAGCACGTCCGAAACTCGATCACAATTGGGACCTGGTTTTAGACATGAAGACTGAATTTATCGCAGAAGCAGATGATCATGCTTTATTTGTGAGCATGTCCCATATAGAGTTGATACAATGTTCCGATGTCATGTTCAATTCATCAATTACGATAAAGGTATGTAGGCACCAAAAACCCATACATACCAGTGGAAGCTCCGAGTGCCTAGTAGAGCGTTTATAACTCTCTGCTAACTCACAGATGAACTGTAACTACATCCTCGCCACACCATCTACCAAGGGGGTAATCACGAAGATGTCAACAACAAATCAGTGGCTTTTCAATATAAAAAAACCACTTGCCTTAAACTTTAATTGTGATGGAGATGTAAATGCTCCGTAACTTAACGGATTTGGGATTCTCCAAATTTTAAATACTTACTAAGTACGAAAGAAATTGGAGTTCCAACTTTAAGATCCATCAACCGGGAGTGAACCATTCCGATTTAATTGAAGTACTATGAACAAAATATGGCAATCTTACAGTGAGGATCTTTTCAAAGCGACCGCTCTTATCATTCCGCAGTCACAGCAATATGATCGCGAGTTTGGTAGAAGGGAAGAAGTCGTTGGACGATCTTGATTGAAAACAGAAAGAGTGTGATCAGCCAGCGATTGGAAGTTGATGTTCATCGGTACTCATTCGTATCTGTCATTATGCTTGTAATAGCACTAGTGTTGTTAAAATGGTACTGTTCCAGATATTTGAATGCAAGCGAAACCACCAACCCAAACCAAATCACAACGAATATCACGAACGTTTTCCCACAAAAAACCGATGCCGTCAAGATGGATGACTTTCCAGTACGAGAAGCTTCAACGAGGAGATCGACAAGAGGAGTAACGTTTGCCCGAGTTTAGCATATAAAAATAAAAATGATTTTCTTTTTGAACAAATGTTTTCTTCTAAATTATCCAAACATATACTGGGAGTTAAATATATCGATTCGGGTCAATCAAAATGCAATATCAGAGCAATTGAATTGTGCTGAAAGGTCAACGCGTGTCGATTTCCGATGGCTGTGCTTGGGTTCTCAATCGGTCGTTTGATACCAAGACGGGGAATCTTACGAAAACATTAAAAGGTGTCGGTTGAAATTATAACATCTGAATATTTGAATCCCAACGTATTTGTGCATTCCTTCAGGGATGTAATACACACCGTTTTCCACTTTAATTTGCAAAAATATTTTTCTGAAGCCTAAATTCCACATAGTTTATTTACTACACAAAGATATAAAAGATTATAATCAGTGTTATCATAAAGGGCTGCTCGAACTTTTCAATCGTTGGGATTGATGATTTATTCTAATTTCATTCAGTTGATAAAGAGTAATAAGTAGGTACCACAAGACTGCAAACAGCTTACCCTTCATGAAAAAGTGGACGTGAAGATATACATAAAACGAAAAATGTATCCTTCCTGTACGTGTACTTTCAATTACTTTTCATATTAGAAAAAACAAGTATCAAATGTAATTATTGCTGAAAATAAAATGAAATTACAAATTTTTCAAAAATATCAATCTAGGTACCTTCTAAAGATAAAAAACGATCAAACATTCACCTAGAACATTAGCTATTTTTCAAAAATTAAAGAATACCTATGAATATAGTTATGTAGGTAGGTACTATTCTTCATCCAACAAAAATAGGCAGTACACGTCATATAGGAGAGCTTTTTCAAAATCAGTAGCGTGCCATATTTTTGCACCATACTAAATTGAAAGAACTCCTCCATAAAAAAGTGTTTGCCCGCCCGTAAATTTTCGATTACATCTGACGCAGATCCGACGTCCTATTGATCGCACATCTGAGTGCAGAGAGAAGGAACTAATAGGGAGAGTCAAATTCGACGGTGGCTCTCTTTTAGCCTACAAGCTACGATGTTGCGACTTGCGCACCATCTTGCATATTGTATAATTATTAACTCCATATAAAAAAAATGTGGGGACAAATACATATGCAAGAAGATGTGCATACTCACCACCTTTGTTTTTGTTTTGCACTGCCCGAGGTGAAAACATGTACACACCGATAGGAATTCAACACGTTATAAAAAATATAAACAAAAGGTTTCGAGGGGACGGAGACGAGGAAATTTGACTCTCTCTATTAGTTCTTTCTCTCTGTCTGAGTGTGCATTGAATTGCTTTGTCCTATGGCTGCTACTGCTATTCAACCCACATTAAATATTGATGTGCATTCAGAGTTACCCGTGTCCATTTGGTAACTTGTTCAGTTTTTTTTCCTTGGATTTCTGTTGAGATGCTTTTGATTTTAGAGCTTTTAAAAAAAGTTTTTAATGATGAGTGTTATGGTGGAGTGTTTTCATCTTTTGCATTTATTTTAATGTGTGGAAAATACGTTAAAATGCAGTTACAAAACTTTAAGCTGTTTTCTTTGAAGAAAAAATTATTTGCGTAGATTTTCTTAGCGCTCGGTCAATTAATTTTTATAAAGAAAACAATTACATAAATTAAAATTTCTATCTAAAAAATGGGCGGTAACCCTACATACTATTCTTTCATATTTGGGTCCATTTAAAATAAACACTACGACAACCCTGAGAGAGCTTTAATGAAGGACAGATTTATACCATCCACAGTAGCCAGAATGCAAGGCAAACGCCCTATCTTGCCCACGCTGCCTATTATCTACCCAATTTAGATATCAAACATAAAGTTTCAAAATGCTCTGTTTTTTTTTTTAATTCGTAAGCTGTAGAGTGATAAATCACAGCTGACTTAAAAAACTAAATAATTCTAATTTGTTCCCATCATCACATGACACTGTGTAGTGTGTAGCAATATGCCAACGTAGCTAAGCCTGGACGTGATGGCATTTGCTGCATCAGCAACTTGTGTTGAAAGCATGATGTAAATAAGATGTTATGTCGTGACTCGTGGTTTGTGCAGAGCAGAGAGAAAGAAGTAATAGAGAGAGTCAAATTTCCTCGTCTTCGTCCCCTCGAAACCTTTTGTTTACATTTTTTATAACGTGTAGAATTCATATCGGTGTGTACATGTTTTCACCTCGGGCAGTGCAAAAAAAAAAAAAAAAAGGTGGTGAGTATGCAGTATGCACATCTTCTTGCATATGTATTTGTCCCCATATTTTTTTTATATGGAGTAAATAATTATACATAGTTGCCACCCGACTGGAAAGTCAGGGAAAATCAGGGAAAGTCAGGGAACGCGAATTCGGTCAGGGAAAGTCAGGGATAGTCAGGGAATTTCGAAAGTGGTCAGGGAAAACTTTTTGAGCACTGAAATTTTGTACAATGAAAAAAATTTAATATTTTGTTGAACTCAGGGACCCTACTCTGTATTTCGTTTCGAAAAGTGCTTTTTCGTCCCGCTTTTGAATTGGAACTTTGTAAAACTTTCGAAGGGCAAAAATAGTATTAATACTTTATTCACTTACGGATTTACGGATTATTTTTTTCAGGTTGCCAAATTTTTGATTAATTAAAAGCTCGCCTAGTTTGTATTGAAATAATTTTTTTTTTGTAAATCTTGGAAAATGTGTTTGAAAATGCGGTAAATAAATAATCAGAAAGAAAAAGTTAAATTGTTTGAGAATTGAATTTAAGTTATAGTACGAGAGCTAGCAACATCGACATAAAAAGCATTTCAACAGTCATGATTTTTTAATATTTCACTATCTCGAGTGAAATTTTAAAAGTCTGACTGGTTGCGTTGCGTTTTTCTGAACGCGTCACTTTTGAAATGGTGAAAAATTGATTTTTAAAGTCATTTCAACAATCTTGGCTTCTTCTTCATTCTGTTCTATAAACTGTTTGCCATATCAATTAACAGGTCATGTAGGTGTAAGACGTTGCAAAATACGTCTGGCAAGCTATTTTTTAATTAAAAAAAAAAATGGAAAATACGTCTGGCAAGCTATTTTTTAATTAAAAAAAAAATGGAATATGAAGTTTTAATTCAGAAAAAAATTATTCAAAAATAACGGTAACACTTACAATATTACTATAACTTTTTTAAATCTATTCTATTTCACATCTAAATTACCAAATTGAAATGAAAAGTTTTTTTAACATTAATTTTCAAACTTGAAACTATTTTTTTTTTCTTAAAAATGTATGTTATTAAGTTCCTTTTCATCTTTTAGTATTCAATACTATTATCCATTTTTATTCGATCATTAAAAACTAGATGGTTAAGGGCCAGTTTGTTCACAGCTGACCATCTTTAATCAAGGATTATTGCACTGGTAAGTCATCGAATGTGCAGGGAAATCAAATTTTTTTTTCAAGGAATCCATAATTTAAGTTCTTAATCATGGAAATCGCTTATCAACCGATTTTGGTTGATTAGCACCAGTTAGTTAGAAGCTGTAAAAGTCATTGTTCAAATTTAATCCACTGTGAAGAAACTGGACCTAAATGTCTTCTATTATTTGAGCAAATTTTTTGGAATTTTTTGATGACGTCACAAAAAAATTGGTTCTGCTGACTTTTTGTCTGCTAACTTGAGAGACATGGCACATATATTATGTATGCATGTATTTATCGTTAAAAGTGTTAAGAGTTACTATTTTAAGTTTTTTTTAAATTTGGTCAGGGAAAACTTTAAAATTGGTCAGGGAGAGTCAGGGAAAGTCAGGGAAAGTCAGGGAAATTTATTTTGAAAAATAGTGGCAACTATGTTATACATATGCAAGATGGTGCGCAAGTCGCAACATCGTAGCTTGTAGGCTAAAAGAGAGCCACCGTCGAATTTGACTCTCTCTATTAGTTCATTCTCTCTGGTCCAGAGCATGATGTTATATCGTGGTTTCGGGTGTCCGATGAGTCTAATCAAAGATAATATAATAAAAAATCTGTAAAAGCAAAGTTTTTTATTATTTTTGAATTTTAATACGTTCTAATTCTTTTTGGCAATATTTTTGATGAGGTTTTGAATCCCCTATTATGTTTTGTCGTTTTAAAATTTTAAAGACAATTATTTCTTCAAAATTGTAGGTAGGTATCTTTTTTAACTAGTTGCAGTTGCAGTTCATATTTGTATAATGGATTATTACTCAACATTTATTGGACAAATCTGATTTTATTTGTTTTTTTCTGATGTACTGCTTCCATTCTAAATAGAAAAAATAACAGGATACTTAGCACTACTGCTCGAAAATCGAAATCAATTAGTTTAAATTCATTATAAATTTATATACCACGGTACTGATATTTGAGCTTTAAAATATCCTCAAATCTCACTGCTTCTAAGAAAAAAAATTTCCGAATTATTTTTTGCTTATATTACTTTAAAAGAAATACAATATTCTAAAAATCACCCCAAAAAAATTCATACCACGGTTGAATAACACTACCACGCTACTGACAAGTAATTTTGTGACATAAATTTTTGGAATAAAAACACTGCATTCTTAGGTACAGCACAATTACGCTGGTAAAAAAAAAATTTTTTAGTGTCTTTTAAACGCCACCACACAAGCACCACCAAACTAAAAACAAGATGGCGGTTCAGCGGGAAATCAATTGAATTCAAAAATAAAATGAAATCCATGGACACTATTCAATTATTATTAGGTATTTAATTCGGGAGCAAATATTTTGACTTGATATTGTTGAAATTTAATCAACCAAATATTGTTGATACCTACTCAAACATCTCTTAGAACGACATTTTTATTCAATGATGCATTTTAATAGAAAATAGTAGATTTAATTGAAAAAACCAAGATGGGACATGCCACGTTACTGATATATTGGCTATACTTTTTCAAGTCAAGTGGAAAGGGTAGCAAATTTTTAAACAATCTCTAATGTAAATTGTAGTACAAACTAGAAATTCATGAGCAAATTTTACATCAAGTTAAAACTAGAGCACTAGACACGAAGAATCATAGTTGGCAGAGAATCACCCATATATCGCAAGTAAAAATAGAATACAAACATAACCCCTGCAAAATGACCTTGTAATAACGTATTCCTTAAATATGAGCATACACATTTCACACCTACCTACCCTTTATTCGAAAATCGCGACGAACGAACAAAAAAGTTACTGCATGTCTATCTAGGTATACAGATACACACCGTTATCAAGGATAAGCAAAAAACTAAAAGAAAAACAACTGCCGAAAGTCTCCTCCACTCGCCACCAACAAGGCTAGCATCGCTTCATAAAAAATTCAATTTACACGTCTGACGTCATTCATACTATTCCTGCGAAAGACAAAAATAACAAATACTTTTGTCTTTGAGAATTGAGATATAATATGTACATTTTGAAGAGGGGATCACTACGTTTTCAGATCGTTTTCCCGTGTAACGTTTGCCCGCCGATTTGAAAGGTAGTTTTTTTTTGCTACAATCCCGCAGCACGATATCCCGCGGAACGATTGCCTATGAAATTTTCCACGGGATTGGCGGCGGGATAGGCAATACTAATTAAATGGACAAGTAATACGTGAATACCTACCCGATATTTTCGACATTTGACCTAGAAATATTGACTGTATTAATGCAACTATTTATACAAGTATTTAAATATTTCTTATTATATATTTTTATCTGTAAACTTCGCAATTTAAGAGTAAGAGTATATTTGACTTTTGCCCAATTTTTTTTATCAGTATGATCAATATTATTAAAGATATGTTATTTTCTTATAGTTATATAGGGTCACATAATGTACAAACCTTGCATTTGTTTTCGAAAACCCTCACCATTTGAAAGTTATGTGAAAAACCGAAAATTTGGAATTTTTACTTTTTTTTTTAAATAGCCATATTTTTCAAACTGTTAGGTGGAAGTAGATAAGTTCCAAAATCTTTTTTCTATATTTTCTGTTTACCATTCCTATATACATATTCGATATGTAATCTCTGTATATTTTTTTAACAAACCAGATTCTACAATGGAATTAAATATTTTCACTTGGATTGTTTCTGCAGTTAAGTTGTTTTTTCTTTTTTATTCTATTCATTTTGCACCTTCTGTCTTGTATTAACTTTAATATTCCTCAAAGAAACCTTAGGAACATACCGGAGAGTATACTTATTTCAAACTGGACTACCAATTATGAACAATTTTCACCTTTAAATAAAATATAACTTCTAAGGTTTCCGAGGATGATTACGTAAAGCATTTTTAATTACTCGGATTAGCCGCGTTATTATATTTAATATTTAGCAAGTTCAATGTATTACTCGAACGTTACGCTTCAAATTACATTGAGCGTATTCACCGGGAAACTGCCATGAATATGTTATAAGCGATGTTTGCTACGCAAGTTGTAGCGGTGCGTAGAGGGTTCTGACTTCTGTCTCTTGCATATGTTGTTGTTGTTGGTGAAACGCAAGTTGGGAGCATCCCTGTTGGTATTAAGCGGCATTTGGATCGACCGTGAGGAGTTTACAATGGGATCCCAAGTTCGCGATAAATTGAAACTGTCGTCCCGATTGAAATTTTGGTGACGTTTAATTTCAATCGCTTCGCGTACCAGACGAGGAATGTAATGCGGCTCGTTCGCTAGAACCTTAGCTTGTTCAAAATGAATCCAGTGGTGTTCATCTGGGTGGTCTAGTATATGTTCGCATATGGCGGACTTTTCTCTTTATTTTTTTTCTTACAGCGCTAATGTGTTCTTTTAAGCGTGTAGCAATGCTCCTCTGAGTCTATCCTACATTACATATGAAGTGTAAAGAGTATTGGTCACACCGGCAACAACGAAATATATAAGTAGGAAGGCACACAGAACATAAAATGAATTTCTAAATCACTGTGTTGTATCAACATTTCCTAGCTACCTTCTTGCTAGTTTATCTTTGATGTGAGATCAATTGGATGAAAACATTATAGTATGTATTCCCCGAAATGGCATTTTATTTAACCCAATCGTTAAGTGGTTACAAAGAGTAACGCATCCGCACCCTTGTGCCACGGTGGAATATGCTGAATGGTCTATCGTCAATGTTCCACAATGAAAACGGCTCAATTTTTTACGATTGCATCGCTCATTTGAAAGCAGTTAACCGCGTAATTGGTGCACGTGGCATACGCGTGCCACAGCGCAGTTTGGCTGTGTGGCCTGCCAAATCGCTGCCTAAAGTCAAAGCTCTATTAGATTGGAATTATATGCCACAACGCAACTGGTTACACATGATAATGCAACGAATAATAATTTCATTATTTCAACGGCCAGCGTTGTGGCATTTAGGTAAATGTTTTCTCACCAAATAAATCGGTATAAGCAGCAATTATATGAAGGCAGGGGGAGTGAATAATTGATTTTCTATGCCTGTCAGTTTGTAAATGATCTAAAATTACTTTGGATGAAATTCTCTGGTGCAAGGGTTTTTTATGCAAATTGATGCGATATTTTTGCTTAGGAAAAGAAGGTACAGCGGAGAATGTTATTCATTTTGATAATCATGATGGTGTGGTTTTTAAGGTAGTTTGGGTTTCCCCACAGCCTTTACAAATAATGTCAAAAATATTGTAAAAAAAATAAAGGTAATTATAGTAGTAACATTATCATATTTAAGTTTCTGACGTTATTTATTTATGTTCAAACAAATATTTATGTTTAGAATTTTTCTATACAGTTATAAGTTTACATTGTAGTGCTGTAAACTATTTTTGTACCTTTTAACTTTGAAAGTGAAGCTAAGAGCTAAAGCTATGCAGCCAAAGGTACAAAATTAGTGTACAACGCTACAAAGTATGGTGTACAATAGTAGAAAGAAGTTGGAATCAACTTCAACTTCTATTATACAACAACAGTTACCCATCATTTTTGTTCATCCCATGCAATACGTAAACATGCAAGAAAAAAGCAGTTTTTAACAATTAATTAGAAATTTCTCTTGGACATAACTATAAATTCTTCTTGTGTATGTCCATCTATTTGGAAAGATTATTTCATAATTAATCCCTCTACATAAGAATGGTAAAAATGATTAGATTCAAAATTACAGACCTATTGCAAGATTATCGGTGATTCCTAAACTTTTTGGGGCTATTATTTATTTATCCAAACCAACATTTGTTTCACAAAAGGCCGCTCTACTGTGAGCTTTTTAATGGAATTGCTGAAAATTGTATTGACTCATTTAAAAATTGAAAACAAGTAGGTTGTGTCTTCACAGACTTTAGTAAGGCGTTTGACAAACTCTCACATCGAGTTTTGCTGTTTAAATTAAGGAAAATGGGAGTGACCCATTTTGTAATGTAATGTCAACGGTTGCGAATCAAATAAGTTTAAGATTAATTCTGCAACACCACAGGGTAGTCAGTTAGGTTCCGTCCTTTTTATTTTATTTATCAATGACTTACCTACCGTCTGTTCTGAAGTATTCAAAATGCCTTATTTATGCGGAAGATGTTACAAACTTTAAAACTATTGGAAACACTCGCGATTGTGAAGAGTTACAAGACGCGTTTTATTATCTACGGGTCTGGGTCGGGGTTATCTTTTAACACGTAATACAAAAACAAATTTGGATCTAGGTTTCTATCGGGGTTTGCTTTATGGAACCAGAATTAAGTTCTTACTTTGGCGGGTAGACGGCTCTTAAATCGGTAAAGAGTATAAACTGAAGTGCGTGGAAAAAAGACAGTATCTACATGAAAAATAAACAAACATAAGACAAAAAGAGATGAGCATACAACACTGTTTTCATTTGGATCCGTATCGTTTTATTATATCGGGGTGAACCATATGGGTTATTGGCGATAATAAAACGCGGCTACAGTGTGATCTTATTTTGTTTTTTGACTGGTGTGTTAATAATTGTTTGATTCTTAACATTGATAAATGTACAACTATTAGAAAATTGTCTTTTTATTCTATCAATTATTTGTTTAATGGTGTACTATCGCGAGTAAATGATATGAATGTTCATGGTGTCCTGTGTGATCATAAACTCGAGTTTATACAACACACCAACTCTATAAGCATTAAAGATTATTCAATTCTCGGTTGGATAAAAAGATAAACAAGACAATTTTCTCATCCTTTTTTTATCAAACAGCTTTTTGTAACATTCTTCCGACCCATTCTGGAATATGGTTGTCAGGTTTGGTCACCCCACTATGACTTCCATAAAGCTAGATTAGAACAGGTGCAAAAAAGATTTCTGAGGTTTGACTCAGAGGATTGGGTTGTGAAGATCCCTATGAAATCCCTTCTTACATTAACAGACTAAATCTAATTGACATGCCAAGTCTTGAGAGCAGACGTTCGTATCTGTCTTATGTCTCCATTGAGAAACTTATTAACGGAAATATTGACCCCTTGCACCTTCGGTCTCGTATAAACTTTAATATTCCACAAAGAAGCTTCAGGAATCTGGGCGATTGCATATTTATTTCAAATTATCGGACTAATTGTGAACGGTTTTCTCCTCTTAATAAAATGTTTAAATTATTTATTTTTTTCAACAGTAATTATAATAATTTGTTTAATCAAACTGTTATTACTTCAATTAAATTTAAGGTAACTTTTTTTTCAATTTTATAACATGCTGCTTCGCTACACGGGTTCCAAAGATTTTAAATCCTTCTTCGGGGCCTCTGTTGCTCCGCTGAGGGTATGTTCAGTAAAAAAGGTAGGCTTCAATTTCTAATGTTTTCTTGGACAAAAATACTTTGGGTGGCGAGTTTATTAGAAGCATGATTATAAAAATCCAAAATGAATTATGAAATCAACATATTTCAAGTTTTACCTATAAATTCGAGGATTTCCACATTTCGCGGTTTTATAGTAACTGTTGTGATGATGGGTTATTTTCTATGATGACAAAATTATCCAAGCACATATCGTGTTCGCTGGCTTCCAGGTGGTATAGATGGTAAAGCTGATACAATGTTTTGTGGTGAAGTTTTAACATTGGGAGTGTTAACCCTGACTGGTGGTGGAACTAATTCACAAGGTGTTGTCTCGCATTCATACACCGTACACGTCCAGCGCCATGTTCTATGGTTTTTCGATTCCAGGTTTGGCAGTCATATTTTCTCCATGACGTATAGATACGTAGTTGATTGTTATGTACCCGAACTAGTCCACCCCTCTGCAGCAAAACATTTTACATGAACTTCCCAAAGGGTTCAATAATTTGTCCTGGCTGCCACAAATGCTCCATGACGTGCAAAATAAAATAAAAATAAAATATAATATATAATATAATTTTGCATAACTTTATTTAATAAAAATTTTTTTTGATGATAGCAATTCAATTGCCGAAACGCGTTAAAATAATAAAACAATAAACTTAAAGAAGTCATACGGCGCACAAAACAAGGTAATTTTAATAAAAAACCTATGACTTTGATATCATTCCAGAAAATGTATTAAAGATATCATAAAAGAATTATTAAAAGATAACATAAACTTTTCAGTCAAAAGATTTATCGAAAATTAATACATACTACATAGTCTAATAAAATAATAACACCAATCTTAAAAATAAAATGGCTTAATAATAATTATTACCAATTTGTATAGCTTCTTATTTTTTTTACATATTTGTATTTGATTAATCTGTTGCGTTATGATAAGAAAAAGTAAATCATTCAAACTTCAAACAAAAACTAAAAAAAATGTAATCCAATCAAAAACAAAAATGAAAAACCACCAAAAAAATTACTTAAAGTTTTCCGAGCCTATTAAAAGTGTTCAAGTTTTCAATATCTTTTGCTTTTTGATATAAGAACGTTTACACAAAAAGTGGTACTGGCGAACATATACGTGCTAAAAACACTCTGTGCGATATCATTTTTAAAAATTTTAATTTCTAAAGCTTTGAAGCTATAGTGTTTTACGAATATTTTGCGATTGTACGTAGTGACTTTTTTTGAAAAAAATGTAGCAAAAAGGAAGTTTTTATTGTTAGTATTTATATTGTATATGTACTAACCTCACATAAATTAAATCTTGACTATTGAATGATCTGGCACCAGATTTTTTATTAAATTGCTCTTTCATGGTTATTTGACTTTTATTTGTAGTCTTGCATTTTGGTTTATATTAAGCTTGGGCTTAATAAGGTTCAGGCTGATGCTGATATTTCTACTAAACATGATTTCGTCTGAAGACTTTGAATTTGGTGTATTTCGGTTTGGTGTCGAGTGATATGATTGAATAAACATTTGTAAATTTTGAGTGTTTATTTTTAGGATCGAACGCTTGAAGATGTCTACAAATCTTTCGGCTTGGCCTTTAGACATCGGAATGGAATGGACCAAAGATGTTCTATACCATTCTTTGCCACGTAGTGTTGAAACTGCGAGCTCCGTCCCGTTATCTGAAACAATCGTCTTCGGTAGTCCAAATCGAGAGAATATATCGCTAAGAATTTCTATTGTTCGCTGGGTAGAGATGGATTTTGTTGAAACTATATCCGGCCACTTCGAAAAAGCTAAATCTAAAATCAGGAAATAATTAATCTCAATTGGCCCAGCGTAGTCCGAATGGATGCGTTCCCATCCCATTGATCCGTTGGACCGTGGTTCTAACAATGTTTTTATTGGTATCTTGGCTGCTACAGTTGTTGCAGTTTTAGACGAGTGTTTTGATGTCAGTGTCTATGCTTGGCCAATAGACAAAAATTCTAGCTATAGATTTTGTTCTTTGATGGCCATGGTGGAGTTGTTTGAGAACTCTCTTTTATACAGCTTTGGAATAACGACTCGTTGGCCAAACATTATATGTACATCCCTCGATGATGCTGATATCTTATCGGTTGAAAAAAGCCTTAATTTCATCGTTTTCTTTTATTTCATTTAGCCAGCCATTAGCCACAAATTGAAATACTTGACGCAGTGTATTATCTTTTGACGATTCAAACTTAACCATTTAATGAGTAACTGGCAGATTTCTGATGTTATCTGTAAGAATTTGTTTCAATTCCTGTTAAATTTTTATTGATGCAATAACAAAATCTTCTGCTACTTGGATTTTTTTTATCGATGAGCCTCAGCGTTGTGCTAAAGTGCCCAGTTGGGCCATTTGGCCCCAAGTTTTGTATTTTAGCCCCAAGCTCCGGGCCAACATGAAATGGCCCCAGTTTCAAAAAATTCATAAATTTAAAAACAAACGTTCACAACAATAGAAAAAATACTTGATTTCACAAATTTAAAAAATATCAAGTTTTCAACAAGCTCGCGTTTATTTCAAATTTTGTCGAATAATATAAAAAAGAAATATTATTCTAAGAGAATTTGTAGAAAATGATGATGTATTGTTTTGACAAGTTTTAATAATGTAAGCTTTCATAAATCTGTCAGAAACGCAAATATTTTTGAAATTATTACATTGAGCTTATTAATATTATCTATACTCAATTCAAAGGAATTAAGAATGAAGCTGTGCTCTGCTCTCCAATTATTTTATTAAAATTATTTGTGATTTTATAAGAATGGTTTCAAAGCTACCCATCAAATCTATTAAAGGAGATGTTTCTGGAAATTTATTTGAATTTAATAGCAGAAATAGATTCATTTTTTAATTTTGGACCAACTCTGGAAAAATTAGCGAACAATATTTTAAATGACTATCTGTACAATGCAGTGCATTATGAAGATTGAAGAATGATTTCTTCTACCATAAAATTATTAAAACCGCAACAAACTAAACAAAGGAGTTATTTACTCATTTATGAGCGTTGAAGGATTTTTTTTAAATGAAAACCTGTCAATTTTTATTTAGCCTCTATAGAATTGATTAAAAAAAATTAGGAGATATTTTAAATTTTACTTTCGTTTAAATTTAATTTATTCTTTTTTCTTACAATTTATTCTTTGTTTTCTGAAAAAATAAATAAAAGAAATCATTTCGAAATGTGTCATTTTACTGCAATATCCCTAATTGGCCCCAAGAAATTTGAAATGGCCCCAGGATTTGTTGTTCCAAGAACAACGCTGATGAGCCTTGACAGTACATCTGCATATCTAAACTCTAAAGCTACTGGTTGAAATAAAGCTGATTTCAAAATCGTATGCCAATAACTTGAATGCCCAACGTTGAAGATGATTAAAAGAACGGCTATTCTTGTCTTTTTTTCGAAGACAGCATAGAAGTGGCTCTCTTTAATGGAGGTTATAAATGTACCTCATCTCTTTATAAACCAAATATTCTATATCTCTTTAAATTGTGCAATCTAGATTTAAAAAAAAACAATGATTTGTCTACAATAAAAAACATATACCTAACATATAAGCAAGAAGTGGTTTATGATCCGTGTGTAGTTTGAATTTTCGTCCATAAACCATTTTGATGGAACTAAGTAACTGCAAAGACGAGCGAGGACCTCCTGGCTCCTTCTCGATCTGGCTATATGCTTCTCCATGTTGGTGTGAGCGATGGTGAGGCATAACAGATGGCTTTTATGGTTCCGTTAGGACATTTATGCAAAATACATGCATCTAAGCCATAGTTGGATGCATCTGCTACCACGATAATGTTTTGCTTATATTAAGATAGAATTGTTTAAAGGTTGAGAAAACTATAATTGTGGTGTTCTTTAGTCCATATCCACCGCGTATTTGCCTTCAACAATTCATCCAATGATCCTCTGTGTTGTCGCATGTCGTTCACAGATTTTCCAGAAAAGTTTATAGCGCCGAGAAAAGACCTAAGCTCGAACCTTGGCCCTGGCATGTTGTCGATGGCCAATATTCGTTTGGTTCATGACTTGTTGGAAAATTGACGAAAACGTGTTCACACCGAATACCATTCGGTTCTATCAGAAGAGACACATGTGTTTGTTGATAGTGAGTAAATGCTGACTTGACTCTCCTCGACTTCAATTTGAAAAAATGCATCTGACAATATGACTAAAAGAATGGAGCTTTGGCCAGTCTTGCGAAAATATCCTCGGGCAATGGCAGATGATACTGATGAGTGATGACTTTCGCTTTCGAGCACATTAGTGTGACCAGTGAACAATTCAGCACAATAACTTTTCATGTTTTCGGTTTTGACTTGATTGCAGATTGCACTTATTGACATGTCTTCGAGTTTCCAGATTTAATGCAAATTAAAAAAAAAATGTAAATTTGCAAATTTAAAATTCATCCTAAAGTTTGCAAATATGCGAATTTAAAAATTCAATTCAACAATACAGCACAACTTTTTTTTTTAAATCGAAAATGATGGTGATAATTTCACGCTAAGTTCCTTCTCATCATTTGCGTTCGGTAGTAAAAGTTGCAAATAAGAGATTTTTTTGTCTCTTCGGTTGTATCATTTTTTGAGCAAAAAATAGCACAAATTTAAGTTTTTAGAAAAACTTAATATTTGAAAAAATGTTTACCTAAAAATTTGCGAAATTTTCAAAATTTTTAAGGCACACGCAGCACAAATTGAGCTGCATTGTGCACAGTTCTTTTTTTCAAAATCGAAAATGGCGATGCTAACTTCTTTCTGCCCTTATAATATTGAATAGTATTTTAATATTATGTTGCTTTTGAGAGGAATGATAAATTGCAAAGTCTCCAAATTTTAACATTCCTTAAGCCCTTGAACTAAGTTTCCCTCATAAAAATGTAAGTAGTTATACTCCTTTTCCACTAAGATGCATTTGAAGTTTTTGAGGTATAGGTACCTATTCATTACACTTGAAGAAATTTTCAGTCGCAATTTTATAAAAAGATGGGCTTTCTGTAAATAAGTAGGTCAAACGTAGACCAAATTTAAGTCGAAGACAAATAAATATTTAACAAATAAATAAATTTATATATGTAAAAATATTTGGTTTAAATGCTCATGCGGGGTCCGGATCTGACCCTACTATAGTAAATAATGTTTTTCTTTCAATTAACCTTATACCTACATTTTAAAATATAAAACCGCCGATGTGCAACTTTTCTTCCCATTGTTTTGATATCAACAAATTTTTTACATACATTATAGTTATTAAGTAATACCCGAAGAAGAGAAAACTAAAACAATAGAAAATATTGTTTTTGGGCGCACTATTTTTCATTATCAAAACAATTTTTCTGTTTTAATTTACAGAATTTTGAAATACAGTGTTTTGGAATGTAGAATTTTCAATTACAGAATTATGGTTTAACACAATTTTGAAAAATAGAATTTTGGATTTTCAGAATTTTGGAATACAGAATTTTTGAATATAGAATTTTGGAAACCGAATTTTGGCACTTACAGAATAATGACCCCAACCCGTTTAAAATCCAAATAGCTGGGTGATCTTCTGCACAGTTTCCTTGAACGGACGGTCACGAGGGTGCTTTGGCAGAATGTAGTTGAACGATGGAATTGAGTTTTCTCAATAAAAACCTGACCATGGCTGCATCGTTCAATTTTGTAGCATCGATTTCGAAGAGATCTTCGGTTATTTTCAAAGTCAAAGCAAAATTCCGTGATGTTTGATGTAAGTGCTTCCATGATGAAATCTGGGTTTGTATGTTCCTCTTTAACGCTGTCTGTGTTGCTGGTGGATGTTGCTTCTACTAGCTTTGATAGCAGCTCTGAAACAAGCGTTTGCATTGCCAGATTTCTGCATCTGCTCGAGCAACTTCTGGAATGTTTTTTTCCATGATGGGACAAAGAATTGCTAAAATTACCACTGTTGTGATCCCTTGATGATCACACAAAATTCTTTTCAAATAGAAATAATAGTAATAAAATATTATAAAAATTCAATTACGTGTTTTATTAATCGTTTTTTATTATGACCCGTGATCCATATGTATCATCCTGCGAAAATAAAACAGTCTCATAGTGAGGAGAAGCAGAAGCCTGTTATCGGATCATGAAACGTGAACCCTATAAAGAGCAGGTTCATGCGTTGTTGTTGTTAAGTATGCTATTTGCTGATCCATATGGATAAATTATGGATAAATTATGATATTAAAAAACGGCTATTATAAGACTATTTGGTACAGCAGTTCAAATTAAAAAGAAAGAAAAAGAAGTAGGAAATAAAAAAGAAAGGAAAAATATTATAAATGTCAAAATAGGTAGAATGATAATTAATTATGGCTGGATCAACAGTAACATAATATACATAATTCCAATTTATCAATAAGGAACCGAAGTTTTCAATTTTAATTAATTAAGAGTATGTATATGAATCGTTCAATATGCCTACCTACATTACCTACAAAAAAAATTTAAAGCAAATAATATCCCACTTCACAAAAACGATTGTGGAATAATTTAGATGTGATTTATGTATATATTATCATAAATCACATCTAAATTATTCCACAATCGCAATGCGTCCAAGCAAAGGCCTATACTACATTTATACAATTATATGCATGACAAACAAAACTCCTGTTTGCCTGCTTCTGTCACTAAATGTTCTTTCAACCAATACAGTTATCAGTCTGACGGGATGTGTGATGTTAGATGAAATAAAATTTTCGAAAATGTCCAACTCTTCTGCCGGAACTTTTATTCAAAATAAACGATGTATCTGCAAATCGGATTAAGAAATCCGTTTTTCACATAATTGAATGTTTTTGTTGTCAAAGTGAGGAACAAATTTAAAATTTTACACTCGACTAAGCTACCACCCAGGAATAGAGTCTTGACGTGAAGCTCTATGTGAGCAATAAAAGTGTGAGCTAGTTATTAATTTTCACTGGGAGCGAAAGTGCTTCTATCTGGTTCCTGTATATTGACAAAATACTCGTATATTTCACATTAGATTCCAATAGAATCTGGGATTAGGTGTAGATATGCGGAAAAGTCGGATCAGCATAATTCCATCTTGCAGCAATGTCACACAATCGGCAGAACCAATGAAAAAAAAAAAATAAATAAAAAAAAGCCAGCTAGGGTGTTTATTTGATTCTGTGTTTGGAAATGTATAGCGATATTTATATAAGGAGGGGTGCATCTGGTGACACTTTATATATATCTTCTATACGTCTTTACTACGACTTGGTTTAGCATTTTCCTTCCTATTGATAATGGACCTGATATTTTTAATTGAAGAGGTGGAGTAATTTATTCAAACAACGAATCTTCACTTCAGTGATTCCAAAAAAGTTTCAAAACATGTGCGCCGGATCTCGAACCCTCAAATTCGATCCTGACAATTAAGTTGTTTACGATTTGTTCGAATGGCTTTTTCGATCGAAATTAAGTTTGGTAGATACGAAGTGTTTTTGTTGTGTCTGTGTGTGCTTGTGATTGAATAACTTAACTTTAAGGGGTGAACAGAGCGAAGTTTCCTTTTTTATCATTGAGAGATTATATGAAAAGTTATTGTATTTGTTTAATTGAATTTCGAAATTTTCATATAGTATGTTTGTTTATACATATATTTATATACCTATGTACATATATGTAAATGTACCGGTAAAACGAAGAATTTGTCAGCAACATTGGTAAAAGTTTGATAGTTTTGTTTTCACAACTCATAGATACTTATTCTATACGTAAGGTATTTTTTAATAATACAAAATGGTAGGCATACATACTGCTAAAATAAATCAACCAAATAGAAGACTTAGATATGATTAATTGGACTTGTTGAATTAAAGATTCAAAATATGTGGAGTAAACACCGTTAAAAGCTATTTTGAATCACTAATTTTCATTTTAACCCATAAATAATATAAATATAAATGTCAAAGTGTCATATGAATTAGTTATAGGTCTGTTTGGTAATGTAGTGAAATTTTTTACGAAAATTGTTATAGATACTAAAAAGAAAAAAATTAGGTTTTGGATTTTGGAAAATGAGAAAAGGATAGTAAGGTGCTAAAATTGTATGAAATTTACAAAATCCTCTTTTTAAAATATGTTTTATATATGACTTAAGCGCCAAATTTCTTTTCAATAAAATAATCTACTCAACAATCCGAATATACTTATTGTTTTTCGCACTTGAGGATGTTTTAAAACTTTACAATGAAAAAATCATTCTACAAAAGAAGGCATGTATTTTTATTTCCTTAATGTTCGTTATACATACTATGTAATTAAACAACGCAAATGTTCAATGAATTTAAAATAAAAAATTAAAAATTTTTTTAATTATCTTTTTTTAATCTTTCTTATTTTTCCCCATCGCAATTCCAAAAGAGATGAAAGGAAGATCTCAAATTATGCTTGTCTTAAATCATTTGGTCTGTTAAATTTGACTTTTTTCAAAGCATGTCCTGTTTGTCTGTGCCGACAAAGTAAAGGCGCATCGATCGTAGTATAATTTTGCTGTTTGATGACTTAATTGGTGGCGCTTATATTGTCAATTAGGGAGTCCTCTTGGAGAATTTTTTTCGAAGTAGACATTCTTAAAAGATTAACAACTTCAAAAGTTCTGGGTGGGCTGAGTTCTTTAATGATTTGCAGAAATTATTTTTGCTTATGGCATGTGTTGCATTTAAGAGTAAATATCCTTGAAGGCGGCAGTTGTTTGCTTGAGTATTGGGATATGCATTTTCTAAAAGAGAAAAATTATTGGAAGCGGGATAGAAATTATATCGAGTATATAAGAGCTCATTGAATAAATCTTGGAACCAAAGCTGCATGTAAATCGGTTCTAAAAAACCAGAGCTGATCTCAATGAAAAGAAGACATCAACAAAAATAAAAAAGTGTTTTATTTAACAAACGAAAATAATAAACAATACAAAAATATAAAAAACAATAAATGAAAATAACTTTATACGTAAATAACATTTTTCTTATAAAAAATATCTTTTATTTTAAGTTTATTAAAATGGCGGGGCTCTTTAAAATTTAGTTTTAAAACTCAGTACAAGACATATTTTACAAACTGTATTTGCGAAAAAGAATTACCTTTACATTTTCGACTTATAGTCTCCGTTCTTCAGTCCATTGGTTCGTTATTAATGAAAATATGCACTCAACGTTAGCATTATAATCAGCAATTAATACAGACTGTGAAACTATCAAAATTTCGCAATGTAATTCTGGATTGCACTTATTTTTAAAATATACTACCCATTTTAGGTGAGTATAGGTGCATTTATAAAATAAGCAGGTATTTTTAGTTCCTTCTTCTAAAAAGGTTTTTGAAACTCAAAATTGGTGGTATGTTAACGTTTTTAAGACCTTGTTCAACTCACAATATATTTTGTATTGTGGTTTGTTTCACAGAATTAATGAACCTTAAAGAATAGGACAAACGTTTCTTAGGTTAGATGTCCTCTACCTGGGTGAGCCTAGACCCTACGAGACCTCGGTCTCATCAAAATTAAAAAAAATTTAGTATCGTTTTGATATCGGTCTCTATACAAATATCGGTTCAAATAGGTATAAGTAAATATATGCTGCACTCTTGTAATATAACTGCTCTCAATGTTTATAATTAAATGCAATTCAATTCTTTTATTATTCTCTATAAAACCACTCAAATTACTTATTAAAAAACAAGTACAAGTTAACCACTCTAATTGTAATTGAAGTAAATTCGATTAAGAACCACATGCGACAATCACATACTAATTTCTATTTACTCGTTTATTTGCTTTAAGCATGGAACAAAGTCCAACACTTGACATAAACAAGGTCCCAAGTGGCATTCAGCCTCTTTCATAGCCCAAAGCGTTTATATTTCATTCGTTTGACATAATGCAGGGAACTCAGGCCATAGAGTATTAGTTTTTATAACATATATCCCATCTCGATTACCAACCGTTATTCTATTTATTTGCTTTAGTTTGTTGAGAGGAAATCCCAAGGACTATTAATGTACCTACATTGTACAAATCATACGAAACTGAGCCTCTGCTACTGCAGAATGTCACCAGGGAGCATTCTTTCAGAAGATTTGACAGAAGCAACATGGAAGAATAACGATATCGCAACAAAGCAGAGGGTGAGATCGACTCAAGGAATAAAGGGATTTATTGGTTCCGCATCTAGTCTTTTAATTCGATGTTCGCAATATTAGGAGGATGAATTGCATTTTGATGATGGCTCACATTATGTCAGTTGAAAACCTTACGAACTACCTCAAAAATAGATATAATGGGGAAAAAAAATTGGAAGCTCTGTTTCTGTTGATTTATACCAAATGAAGGGGTGAGTGTGATAATGGTGACATCTGTGCTTTAAATTAAAGTAATATTAGAACAGTCCTTGGGGCATTTTAAAAATTTCGGAGATGAAACAGAAGCTATAAACGGACATTATGTATTTTATAAATTTTAAATCAGAAATTATATAGGTATATGGGGTGGGTATAAAATACATATTCATCAATAATGAACTATTACTTACATATTGTAAAATAATTGAAGATTCGGGGTTTTGATTGAAATAATATGTATTTTCTAACACCATGTATTATATTACCTTCCTATATTAAGTTTTTGAAGTATTTTTTCTTTATGCGCGAATAGATGATAAACATTTTGCAGAGACACGCATAATGTATCAAAGTTCGAGCTACTTTTGGAGCATCTCTAACTTTTTCGCAAGGGGCAGTACCCCTGCAAAAAAGTTTTTATTTTTAGATAGAGATTAGAGACTGCATTTATTATGGTTTTTCTTTTTAAATAACTATTTTTTTTAGTTTGAAGAAAAGCATTTATTCATTTTGGGTGTGATATAGGAGTTGGGTAAATTGCTAATTCTGATTTCGTATTGATTTCTGAGAAGTGGTGTAAGTATTTACTCCATATATAACTGCGATTTCGGCACCATTAAGTATCAGCAAGTTTTAAGAAATCTGATTTGGTTCGCCGTTCGCGGATATGGATAGGATTGGATTTGATGTTGCATGTTGACTTCGCTGTGCAATGTCTGCTTTTTCTTTCCCATTTATGTCTATGTGCCTTGTTACCCAAATTAGTTGTAGTGTTGAACAAATTTCAATAATAATAATTTATTTATTGCACATATTTCAGTCCAATTGGTTCTTAATTCTATTTCACTTAATTTAACATTGACATTTTATTTTGTTTTGACACATAATGGGCCTTATTTTATACATTGCCTTTTTTTATAAATACATAATCATTTAAAAAATTGTCATTGATTGTTCTATACTATTTATATTTAATACTTATAGTTATACATCTCGGGTTGTTCAAATCCTGTTTTCTTTGTGGTGGGATCAAGTGGCGGATTTGGGTTTGCTGCCGCCCTAGGCCCGGTTGAGTACACCGCCCCCTTGTTTTTTTTTTTTTTAACTAAATTCTACTAATTACCTTTATTCTTAATCGTTCTTGCAGAGCCTTTTTTCTGTGCTGCCAGAAAACACCCGAACATTTTTAACTCGCTTTTATTAGGATGACCTACACATGTTGCAGGTATGTATATATTACGTAGGTATGTACATATGTACATAATGGAATCAGTAAACGTAATTTTCAACAACTTCTAAAAGCCGATTAACTTGAAAAACTTGCACACGTATCAAGGACCGATGGCAATACAATTATCTCATAAATTTGTACCACGACCGTCATCAGGAGAGGGGATGTAGGGGGCTGATACCCCCGTACACTATACGGCAGCAAGAAACAAACCCAAGAAACAAACCCTGTGATTCAATATTATTACATAAATTATTTTTTTTATGATAAAAATTAATTAACAGTTCAAATGGAAAATATATATACTATATACAATTAAATAAAAAACATAAAAAAACAAAATACAGTCGACTCTACCTGAGTCGTACTCTCTCTAAGTCGAATTTCTCTCTAACTCGAATTTTTTCGCCATATTTTATCATTCCCTTCAATTTTCCATACAAAAACCATTCTCTAGGTCGAAATCCCTCTAAGCCGAACTCTCTCTAACTCGAACATCTTGGTATCCCGTGAAAATTTTGACTTAGGGGAGAGTCGACTGTATATATTTTTTTTTATTATTATTAGTTAATTGGAAACTTTCTTCTTTCGGGCTTTTGTTCGAGTAAAAGCATCGATTACGTCATCGTTATTTATTTCTTGCATAAAAAAGGTATGCCATCTAACCCACATTTACCCTATATACATATAAATAAATTAATATTGCACGACCTTCCGTTTAGAAGATATAGTTTTTGAACCCATTACCAGTTTTATCCTATTTTACCTTAGGCGCCAGTTATAGCGATCAGAAAAAACCATCCGAAAAAAAATCGATTGAAGTTTTTATTACTTTTCAATTCCATTTGATAGCCAAATGATATATCAATCGACGAGTAATTCAGCGTAAATTTTTTTCGCGAAAAAAAAATTGCCAAAACTTTATATTTTTATCTTTTAAATGGATTTACTTGTTTTTCGGATGAAATTTCATTTTTCGTATCAGCTGATTGCTTTTTGACAATTGTGTTCCAATTTTTTTCTGTTCCACTGAAAGAATTCCATCGAAATTTTTTTTCTGACATTTCAATCAGAAAAAATCTTGGCAGCTGTTTGTTTGTTTTCGGTTTGCTTCACTTTTTCTGACATATTTTTCTGATTGCTATAAACAACCATCAGAAAAAATAATCAATCTCATACTGTTTCAAGTTTTTCGGATGAGTTTTTCTGATCGCTATAACTGGCGCCTTAGGGGCCTCACGGGCCGGGCCTCACGGGCCTAAGCCTAAATCCAGCACTGGGGATGTAGTGTGAGGATGGCTTCAAGCCACAGTGGTAGTTTGACGCTACGTCCTCATAGAATTGGATTGCCTCGCCGCGCCGTGCGTCGGTAGTACGTCGCGTCGTCGTCAGTCTTTTGGCAGCCCTGATCATATATTTGGCTAGGTGTATGCTTCGTACAGTCGCTTGTTGCTGCAGTGTTTTCGTCGCTGTTGGTCAAAGTGGAGTCCTCTGCATGATGCGTTGTTTAATGCCGAAAACAGATGAGCAGCGTGGCTGTATGCATCGATAAATGCAGCTCTGCATCTAAAATAGATATGCCTAATTGTTATGCCAAATCTAAAATACCAATTGAATGTTTTCTCTCTTTTCTAATTTTGCTACGACATGTACACAATATCCTTAAATGTCGTCAATGACAAATAGTAAGGGTATTCACACAACGTCGTAAGTTTACAAATTGTGTAAAATGATAAGTTTACACAAAAGTTTGCATGAACGCCCTTTTAATTCATTTGGTTAAATGCTGTGTAATTGAATCAGCTGTTCGTTAAACATCAAATATTAAACTTCAAAATATGTATAGAAATAAGCGTGTTCAGATTTCTGTATTTTTAAATGCAGAACCTCTCCCAAACTAACTTGAAATCGGAGCAGAATGTCTCAGAACGGAAAAAATTATAAGAACACAGAAAAAACAGTTTTTTTTTAAAGCCTGAGGGGAATTATATGAGAAAACGATTTCGGGGTTAAATGTAGAACCTTAACAGTCCCAAGGTCATGGCAGTGATCGAACGAAAATGAGCTGATACAAGAAAAATCATATGGCACACCCATAATGGTGGATATCTATTTTTCCTTAAGGTTAGTTCACTTTCGTTTTCGGCAGTAAAAGTTGTCCTGAGCTCAACTCAACTGGAATTTGATGAAAGAAGAATAAAAAAAATATATGGTTCCTTTCACTTCGATGACAATTCAGAAACAAATACAAGTAAAAACATTTACTTTTGTATATCCATATGGCCCATTAGGTATATGGATTTGTGTAAATAAACAATGCTGATCAATAATAGTCAGAAAATGTGGATGTACAGTGATTTTTTTTTTAATTTTTATTCACAACTTTTATCGCGAACTAATCTAATAGTTACAGAACACGGGCAGAGTTTTTTATAGTTCTCTGAGATAAATCATATTTCTGAACACGCCTAATTCTAAAATTCAGAATGACGTTTGGTATAGTTAACCAAAAAAATATGGTTAATTTTATCCAACAAAATTCTTGGAGAATTTTAACCAAATTGTGTAAATTATATGCCTGTTTGGTAACTTTTTTTTCAACAAATTTCCCAAAAATTTAGTTTTTTTTTTTTGACAGCAATTTGTGAAATTTTGTGAAAATTTGTACAAATTCGCAAGAAATTTCACGTTACCAAACAGACCATATTTCTCATACAAAATTTGACAGTTCATTAACCAAATGGTAAACTTATCCAGTGTTTTACATCATTGACGCTGATTACACGACTCGTTTTTTCAGTTGTTTTTCCTTTCGTCTTTTTGACAGCTCGGGTGAGGGGTGTAGAAATGTAGGGGGAATGAAGCAACAAATCCATACATTTCTACAAGCTGTCAAAAAGACGAAACGACTGAAAAAAATTACAGTGTCTCAACACTCATAAGAACCTGTGTAATTTATTTTCGCTGCATGGAAAAAAGCTGCACATCTGTTTAGGGCATAATGATGTTGTTTCTAATTTTGTTGATGAGATAGAATTGGGGCCTTGGCGCGACGCTAAAAGAGGTAGGCAGAACAGATAATGCGGTGTGTAAGATTTGATTGCTGTCCCTGTAGCTTGGAGAAAAGTGATCGCTTCGATAGAAAACATCGAGAAATAGTCCGGTATGTGTCCTGCGTTTATAATATGGGCTGTTTTATTGATAATGGCCCACATCACTTTTCGAGTGTTGATAACGTTAATTGAGTTACTAATGGTATATTTAAATAAACTGTTGCACAAACAATTCTCTGGAATTGTGGAATTATTACGTTCGTTGCTTAAAGCCCTTCCATACTATCCCACTGAGTCAAATGTCAAATTGAAAGTGGGAAAGAATTTCATGCTACTGCCAAATTTGTGTGAGAGAAATGACTTTTAATTTCTTGACCACACACAACAGTTTAATTTAACCTCAATAAAAATATGATGAAATGTGTGATAGAATTAGAACCATTTCTAAAAATTCTCATGTATTAAAATATCTCAAATCGTGTAGGCTGGAATATCATGCTGTCTAAGATGGGCTGTCATATTTTGTTTCCACACTGTTATACATGATTTGTTTCCGACTTTTTTGACAAGTGTTGGGCTTTTACAAAGATAGAGATTGTGTTTTCATAAATTTGGGGTTGTGTAAATTAATTCAATTATTGATTTGTGTTTGCGGTAGACTTCGAATAGTCGTTTGAGGCAAGGTCGCGTTGTTGCTCAGTTGATTAAGTTGAATAATATTGTTGATTGCGTTGATTTCAAATTTTGCATATTTTATAGTGGAGTAACAAGTGATTTTAATGGAATGAGGTTATTCATTATATGTATTATGTAGTTAAAAATGACGTCTCCATTATTGGAGTTAGAAGTGTTGATTTGCTCTGAGGGTTGGTTTTGAAGATTATGTATGTAAAAGTTGGATTTTGATCCTTGAATTTTTTTTGGCATACCTATAAGCCATGGTGCATTTTTGAATAGTTTTTATTTAAAGAATGTCCTAACCTTGCAAGTAACGCTTGCATTGCTTTAAAGAAGATGGGTGCTTCTTGAAATATCATCATGCATATTTTATTTGTTGCTTTGGAATCACATAGGATTTGGAAAATATTCTTCAATTATTTTAACATTATAAAGGGTTATTAATTTTTCGGTTTCGAAAGTAAAGCTACATAAATGAAACACGCACAGCGATATACATTTTTGATGAAAATGTTATTTCATTATAAAGTTTGGACTTTGCCACCAAGTGTCAAAAACAAATCATTCAAATGGCCGCCTGAGGAAGATTCACAGAATGCGATTCTTTTGAGGTAATTTTTAAACACTTTTTCGCACATTTCGGGCAGTATCTCGGCCATAACTTGAGTAATGTTGGTTTTTAATGCGTATAGAGTTCTGGGATTATTCGCGAAAACACGTAAATTCGGATCATCGGAATTATTTTCGACTGAGCGTGCATTACGATTTTGCAAAGGCCTTACGACATCAGTAACGCTTCCACTCTCTTCAAATAACTTCACAATTTTACCTATTGCTTGCGTACTCGGCCGATTATGACGACCATAATCATCGCGTATTGCGCAAAAAGTGGCTACGTTTGAATCACCACTGTTGTAGTAAGTTTTAATAATTTTTACGAGTTGTTCGATTGTTAAGCGATCCATTATCGTAAATGGCAAACATTTAACTAATATTGTGACACTTCAAATGACAGCTAAGGGTACCAACTTTCAAATGCCAGCGCTACCAACTTGAAGCCACGAAATGAATCACCCGTTACCATCCACCATGGAACTAAAAACAAAACCTTTAGCTGAGCAGTTTTGTCAACTAATTTCGTGAATGTATATGACGTTGGTAATGCCTTAAAATTTCATTTGGTCTATGATTTTTTTTCTGGCCTGTTTATACTATAACAGAAGGAACATAAGCTCTGTTTTTCGACGAGTTTTAGCTTGAAATTCGAATGAGACGGAAACGGGACAAAGCTGACCGAGTGCTTTTGTGGAATAGTTGATTTTTTAGATTTAGCTTAAATCAAGAGGGTAGCGCCCTTTATTAGGGAAATTAAGGAAATAATATTCTGTAGGTACATATCTACTAGTGCCATCGCATGGCTTTTTTTGAGTAAGAACACACTTATTAGGGTTAGGAGTATTTCAGCACACGACGCCCGGAGTAATTACAAACTATGTATTTTGGATTATTAGAAGAAAAGTTGTGAAAACATTGAAATTTGATATGTTTCAAATTACATTGGTTTTTCATTTTCTTTTATATATCTTGAGTTTCAAGTTTGATTGTGACAAGCTTTTATAAAAAATGAAACGGAGGAAAAATAATGCTATGAAAAATAGCGGGATATCAACGACAAAGTAGAGAAGTAGAGACAGATATAAACTCCGAAGTTAAAAACTTAATATTGTTTAATTTATTACACTTGACAATGTTGAATTATTGATTCAAAATAGCTTTCAAGGAGCTTAAATTTACAAAAATTTCAATTGATTGTTTAATAAATTCTCTGGTGATACAAAAAAATTTGTCTTCATATACGAATTATTAAAAAAAATGTATCGAGTATATAGCTGTGTTTTATTTTCCCTCAGATCCGAACCAGATTGGATTTGCTTAAGAAAATATATGTATTACAAAAACAACACAAGATCAAACTTTATTTGGATTTGCATTTCCAAATCCATATTGAACACACCCTTAATTTGTAAATGTCGTCATTAGTGTGAAGAAAAAGACAACAATTAACAAACAAAAGGAAAAAAGATTTGGGTATATAACAAGTTGTCACTGAGATCCAGGGTTGTTTTATTTTCATGATCTGATCTGGATTGGATCTGAGGGCAAATAAAACACAGAACTTTATTTTTTATCTTAAAAAAAAAACAAAGACATAAATTATTATCTGGAGCATCGATTTCCATCCAAAAGGCTGTGGTGAAAGGATTATTTCCAGTTTTCTGAGCATGTAGAAGTACTCCAGTCCATTTCAAATGTGTAACCGAAACACCACCAATAAATACAGAAGAACATAGAACAGTATACTATATTAAAAAATCATAATTTTCATAATTCAGTGCATGTACATATGTCTCACATGAATTAAATTGTTGCTTCAATTGTGTGTGTTGCCGATCGTGGCCAGAATTGTCCATTAATTCACCTTTGATCCCAACTTCGGACTACGGTAAAATTTAGAGATATCTTCGAAACGAATTCTCTCGAATTCCTGGTTAGGTACCTACTTCAATTCTTCTTACTTACCTATGTATATAATTGCATTATGCTTAACTTATTTGTACTTATTTCCAAAGAAAACAGATTGAATTTCAATAATATTTTTCTTATATGTACTATAATTTTATTTTGCTTTTGTGCTACATTATATTTACAGCAAAGAACAACATAACTGTTTTTTTTTTCTTTTAAATCAAAAAATGTTTACCGCTGAAATATTATAGGCAGAGGTATACGTATAACATAATTTTTACAAAAAAGAAAAAAAATATGAACAAGCTGCACCGTTTAATATTTGAAATTGACATGGGCGGAATTGACACTTAAAAAATAAACAAATAATAATGATAACTACATGTACATATATATTCAAGTATTTTGCACAAAACCCGGCATGCTTAAAATGCTCATGCACGGCGACATTCTCTATTGGTGATCATTTTTTATATGACGCCGCCGGTGGCCAACCTTTGAACTAATTAATTGCCATTTCATTTTATGCGGCCTCGCAGAGTGGAATACTTAGGAGTTAGGGCCCAAGAGCTTTTTTTTCAAATCGTGCAAAGCGCGTTAACGCAGAACGACTATTAATGGCGATAAACTTCTATATAACTGTTATAAATTGGCATTTCTCTAGTCTCTTAATTAAATATTTTAAGCAATCGCGATGATATCACTTTGTGGAAAACATTTTTAATACAGAATACAAGGCAGAAGTCATCGTAAACTATATAGCATAAAATGACTTTCTATATGTGCAAAACATTATTACAGAAACAGAAAAAACCTCTAGCTCTCAATAAATGTTACATTTGTGTAAATATTTACAATTTTAAACCGACATTCGCTTGTTGAGCTGCTTTCTTTTGTCAAATCTTTTTGTCGAAGAGATTAGCGGGGTTTACATGGACCAGCATGCTGGACAGCATGGCTCGATGGAATCGGAACAAGTTTTCAAAATATTTTGAAAACCATACAACATGGTTGGTCAAGCGGTTGTTTCTTGCGTTTTAATGATCGAGCATTGATGATTGTCGAGCCATGTTGTCGAACATGCTGGTCCATGTAAACCCCCCTATTGAAATATTGGCCACCGTTAACACGTTTTGTTTCCAATTTTAATTTTGCAATCCGCAATAATTATAGATACATACATAATGGTCCTTATAACTATTGATACGAAGCTAAAACGTAATCACAATTTACGGTCGACTGGCTGGGTAATACACGCCTTGTCGTCTTTGTAAAGACAATGCTGATAACATTGACCTACCCAATTATGAGTGTGAGTGACTCAGATGGTGAGCACCAAGAGGGTGAAAGTAAGGTCCATAGGGTGGATAGGGAACGGCATGGGGGTACAGCAAACTACTTGCATAGGCACCTGGTCCAAATGATCCGCTGTTCGGAGGTGGAATTGTCGGACTGTTCACATCCATACCAGGATTTTGTTTCTTCCATTTCGTCCGACGATTTTGAAACCAAATTTTTACCTTTAAAATAAAATGGAAATTAGATATATATTTTGTTTTTAATATACAATATTAACCCTTACCTGGGTTTCTGTCAAACTTAAGCTCAGAGCCAAGTTTAATCTCTCACATACAGACAGGTATCGTGTGGTCTTGAATTTGTTTTCAAGCGAAACAAGTTGCTCGTAAGTAAATGCAGTTCTGGCTCTACGTGGCTTTGAACCACCACCACCACTACTTCCTCCGGGACCTTTTCCGTCACTCGAGCTTCCACGTGAGTTCCGACTTCCGCCTTTTTTGGAATCAGTTTCGCTGGCTCTGTCGTCGATATCACTGCTCATTGCGTCGTCACACATTTCATCGTGGTCCATTTCATTGATATCTTGAGCTGCAAGTAAAAAATGAAAGGATTTTTAAGTTAGGTTAAGTTTGAAAATAATAATAATTACTTATTTAGATTTAGTTAGCAAGTACAAATTAATAAGTGCTTTCAATTAAAATTTAAAAAAAATGTAAAGTTTACTGTAATTGGTATACCCATAGGTACGCAGCAGGAAAATATAAAATACCAAATTTCCGTAGAGTCGTTAGGGGCAAGTGTACGCACTTTCGACTTTGAAACATGATTTCAAGCGAAATATAGAAGATATAATACAGGGGTTTACTAAATTACAAAGCTGCATATTTGGCTAATTATTAAAAAAGTAAAACTATATATTTTTCTCAATTTACTTACATTATTATTGAAAAAAAACCAAAGCAAGTCAGATTGCGCACAATTGCCCCTATCTAGGGGTAAGTGTACGCATGATTTGGGGTAAGTGTACTCCAGAGTTTTTAACTAAAAAACTTATATTACAAGGTTTTATTATTAGAAACTCTTTTATTTGAAAAAATAAATACTTTTTTAAACCACAAAATCAAATTTCATAGGCGTTTTCTAAGCGCACATTCGCTTATTCTATTTTCCCCTGCGGCCCTACGGTGACTTAAACCCAAACTGACTAGAAGTTTAGTTTTATCAATTTGGCATTGTGTTACAACCCTTTTTCAGGATTTTCGCTTACATCACGCATGCGTACACTTGCCCCAAGAGTTTTGCGCACACTTACCCCAACTGCACTTTTTTAATATTTTGCTTATTTTGAACAAATTAAGATTAAATCCAGTAAAATTTTCACTCAAATATAATATATATGTAATATATTCAATAAGTAATTAGCACTCAATGTGTTATAGTAAAATCACTGAACACTAACAATTTTTTAAAATTGAGAAATATTTTTGTAAAACTGACCTTTTTTTGTTTGGCACAAAACAAACAAAACTAAAGTGCAACAAAAGCTGACCCAAGCAAGGGACAGATAACTGCAGAATTGTGCATTTACAGATACTTAATATTAATTGTTATTTTCGAGAAATTAACTGTGTGCACACTTCCCCGCTGCGCACACTTACCCCAAACGACTCTATCCCTACCATTTGATCCATTTAAAAAAAAAAACAATCTCATTGGAATATAGTCTATTGTTAAATAAAAAAAATCACTGATAAATTACAGTTTTACTTTTTTTAAAGGCTTTATTTAACTTCCTTCCTAAAAATAATTATCCAATATAATGACGGGTAGATGTTTATATTGAATAAAACAGGTTTTGTGCAAGATGTCAACCCATTTTTTGTCCTTTTGCATTCGAAAGTCTATAATTTTCTGTGATTCTGGACCACAGATCTGGCTGAATTTGAGCGATAGCACGGGTTATGTTGACTTTGAGGCCAGCTATGCTATTTGCTGAAAAGCTGCTAAGTTCACCATTGCTCGAAATTAAGATTTTGATGCCGTTTTCTTAAGAAAGATTGTACTGCATAAATTGCTTTAATCACTTTTGTACAAGGTAACGTAGTTGTTGCAGAATCAGTTTTTATATAAAGGCATAGGTACCTATACAATTTTTTTTTTTGTTCTTCTGCAAAATTTGATGTCCTATTGAAATCACGTCATAGCGTAAGGTTTATTTCTGAATTCACTTGTTAATTATATTCTAATTTTATTAAACTAGAATAAAAATTAAAAGGTTTTACTCCTTTCACATAAAAACTCATATATCCTATATTATTAACATTCCAACCACTAATCATTATAATTTAAGATTATTTTCGCGCTTGGCTAAACAACATAAAATTACTCATCAACACCAAACCACTTAACCATAAAGGTGTGTGTAAATTGACAATGTGTATATAGGTAGGTATAGATAAGTACTCGTTGCTAGCTTACCCTACGACTCTACCCTAACTGTGGTCCTATAAATTTAGCACAATTTATAAGTCGCTCGCATTTAATTGAATAATACTCAATCGAAAATCAATCGTGCATCACCATGAATCGTCCTGCATGCCGTCAGTATACTCAGGAACTGTATATATCCGACAACAACCACTATACCTACCTACGATTGTTTATTGGAAATTGTCTTCCTCGACTCGCTAATTGAGAGAAACGAGTCCACAGCAGTAAACGTGGTTAAAATACTTGTAAGTGGTTTGACGCCATCATAAATAAGTGAAACGCCTATAAACACGTACAAGAGGGTGGTCAAACCAAAACATACCTCTATCTACCTCCCCGAATATACATAGTAATCCTTCGCTGGCAACCTCTTATTGCAATACCCCAACGTACATTATCTAGTGTTTGCAATTTCAGGTGCAATGCCTTGCTGTCTGGCATTCATGGTCCGTTGATAAAACGAATTCACCCGCGCACAAACGACCAAAGGGTTGTCTATCTGCAATGGGTATATAATGATGGCACTGACTTGGGTTGGTTCCAGTTCAACTCGCTCCCGTCGACCGCAAAATCAAATTAAATGCGGCAGAAAATAAGTATATACACACACACCATAAGTTGTACATCACTTATATAGGCGCAGGATAAACACGCCGTAAATACATATCTATATAGGTAGCTGGTACAGAATTACAAAATCAAGGCTTTACTAATTGAAAAAAAGCAAAAGAATTTGGTGGAAAAAAACGTGCTTAAAATACCCAAGTCATGCGGATCACGCAGCTATGTATATTGTATATAGGTATAAGTTGTACAAACATATAATATATAGTAGTTGAAAATAGAATAGAGTTTTAATTTCCTTATTAGTATAATATTGACACAAGCCACAACCTTCACTTTATATTATTACCGATGCCCTTAAGGACTTAAAAAAAACGCTATTTTTTAGCCTTTATTATTGCGGAGTTAAAAAATTAATTAAAAAAATATGTACCCATTTTCGAAATTTGGAATTTTCAAAAAATAATTTTGGAATTTTTTTTAAAAATCAATAAAATTTTTTTTTTTTTTATAAAATGGTTGCCTTTTTGTAGGAAAAATTACAGAATTTTTTTTTTTAAGTTGTGGGCACGTTTTTGAGAAAAATAAGATTTTCCCTTTTTTTCTAAAAAAAATTTGTACGGCATGTACCGTTTATTTTTGGTCTTAAAAATATGAAAAACATGTGAGGAGAATGCCCAAAAAACGCTAGGTACCAACTTTGAAGAAAATCGACCTACCCCTTTAGGCTGCAGCCGAAAGGACAGACAGATAGACAGACTGACAGAATTGCGAGACCCACTTTTTTCGACTTCGCTATCATCGTAATGTCAACTTTGATCAAAATTCCGAGTTCGATTTTTTTACGAATCCATAACTTGCCATATAGTACGTACATATATGTACATATATCGCAAGTACAAATTAGGTAAACAAAAATGTTACCTTGTATTAATATAAAATTCAATTTAAAAATCTTATTCTGTTATACATTTTCCTTATCGTAATGCAGCAACAACGTAATTATAAAGGGCATCCTATCCTTCCTCTCCGTTAAGTATGTTTACTTACTTAATTTCATCTATGTTAGATTTACTGAAGCAACTCATTCTTATTTTACTCAAAAATGGGCATATAGGTAGAAAGTGGTAGTCAGGTAGGGGATAAAATTCAAGTTTAATATAAAAAAAAATATTAAAAATAATGTTTATTTTATCAACTGAGTAAGTCTTTAGTAGATACGATTTTTCCTGCAGGCTGAAGTCCAAACGATTGCCTATAGAAGGATCTAAATATAGCGATGAACTGGATGCGTATCTTTCATACATTATATTTCCAAACTTTTCTAGTAACGCATTAAACTTAATCCTTAACTGAGACCGTTGTTCGTCTAGGGTACTATTTCTTGATCAGTACCACATACATTGCGTCTTAGAAGGGTATGACAGCACCTAACTGATGAGCCCAACTGTCGTACCTGGGCGAAACGCAATCTTTGGAGTTGAGGTCACTTGAACTTATTAATTGAATTATATTCAATCGCTCCACTAAAACAGAAGTAGTTTTCTTAATTTCTTCACCTTCGTTAGTACCACATTCATACTGTGGCAAGACTCTCCCACTCTGCTACCATAGTTCGTCTTCCTTGGAGATCCTCATGTAGAATAATATTTGGAATCCTTTTATCATCCATGTCCCTGATTTTAGCAAGGTAGTTAAAGTGAGTATAAAGAGTGTCTATAATCAAAGGTGGTATCCCTGATTCCAGATTCAGCATATAGTTTGGTGTATTTCATGGTAAGCGAAAAATCCTTTTAATAAAATATCGATGGAATTTTTCAACTGCTTCGAAGGAGTAATAGCCCCAAACTTGGCCTCAATAGAGAAGAACTGACGCTGATGCTGCTCGGCTTGGTACTCAGATTAGATGTTTCTTTCCTCCACCCATTGTTGTTAATTAACCCGGCGAACAATTAAGGACAGGTATTACGAAAGGAAATTCCTCTATAGTTTGTTGGGTCTTCATAGTTTCTTTTTTTATGGAGCAGCAAAATGATTATTTTCTGAATGAACTGCTTTTTTTGATAATTTCTGTCAGTGAGTTTATATTAGCAGGGATATCTGAATTTGCAATTTCTTCGAGTTGTTTCCTTAAATTCGCCTTGTATTTACTTCGATTTTTATCGCTCCAGGTTAATTTTAGAACTAGATTAAGTTGCTTCGTGTGATCATGAATTTCTGCTGTTGCAGATGAAAAGTAATATCAAGAGGCATGTAATCTGAGGCTATTTTGACTGCTACTCTGAAATAATTATTAGTAACGATATTGCTGCATAGCGCAGATGCGAAGGGGTAGTCGATTATAAAGCAAGAATAGTGCCTTTAATAAAAATGAATTCTCCCCCCGAGTCTTCTAACCATTCAAAACTAGACAGTCGTAGGCATCTTCATATTCCAAGATTTTTGAACCTATGTCATACGTCATCTTTAGAATTACGATTCAAACTGATGAAAGGCAAATGTGCACTAGTAAAATTGTTTTGTCCTAGACCAATCCTGATATTAAAATATCCCCCGAGTATCGTCGAGTCAATGTCTTGTAAATTGTCGCATAGCTTCTCATAGTCAAGCTGCTAATGATTTCAATTAAAATAAATTACGTCCATCTCATGAGATCTCAGAAATCTGAACGTAATTTCTCAGTGAGATTCCTCACTTTTGCTGTTAAAAAGCTGAAACTGAAATTTTTTGGATTTTCTTGCTCAATTATTTTTTATCGCAGTTGATACAATTATAAAAAAGAGATAGAGTGCTTTTGTCTTCTAAAGGAGAAATTTTGTTCAGGTTTCTCCTTCTGCTCAGTGAAGCTGACAGAAGTTTGCTCAGTGAGATCTCAGAAACCTGAACTGGATAATTATACGCATTGTTTTGATCATTTTATATAGTCTTGTTGAGCGGACTATTGTAACTTTTGTTTGTGAATTAAAAATAATTTAACCTTTCCTTAGTTTTACTGTAAAAAAACACACAAACAAAATTAAAAATTAGAAATTGTGTAGCCAGACCAATTCAAAGCCGTTTTACCGTATTCTGTAAAGAATCTTGTAAATAAAAGAGATGGAAGTTGAAATCTCAATAAAGTACTACTTCTACTACGCATTGTTTTGATTTATGAGTTCGTTCCATGTCTCCAAAAGCAATTTTTAAAATATTAATGCCGTAGTTTTCACCTCCACACATCAACCCTAGGGCGGAACCCATGTAAACACATTGCCTTCGACGATCAATTTATAATCGCGTAAAACGATTTGCTTCTCGTGGATTACCTTTCTTATGCGAATGCGTTTAGAAAGTCTTTGCTTCCCTTTTTAAGCACTAGATTTTCGCAGTACATTCCAGGCAGTTTCACGGGACTTCATCTTCACTATTATGGTGGTATTTCTAGTATTGCGGCCGTGGACACTAAAAACAGCTTCAACGCAGGAATTTCAGTCGCTCTTATGTAAAAGCCCAGAACAGATGGCTTTGGCGCAGTTTCCCAAATGTCTGTGCTGCTGTCGAAAGGTAGGTGCACCACCAAGTTCGATTCTGGGCTTTATCATTCATGTCAATCTGTTCCTCCAGAATCTTGTTACGATTCTCTAGATGCACAAATATTTGACTCATATCCTTATGGTGGGCTTGACACTGAAGGTCAGAAAGGAGCTCATCACTTTTTTCTTTTAGCAACCGCCTCATTATCGTTATTTTTGCAGATGAGTGCCGCTTTTTGCTTTGTAGGTGATCAGGGGAGGTTTTTACAAGTCCTCTTTTGTGCCTATTGTTTCGCTTTTTTTACTTCGCATTTTTGTTGTTTCGCTTTTCTTATAATTATTTCTGTTTATTTCGTAATACCTTATTTTGTTTTTGTTTAATTTTGTTTTTCGATCACTTCGCCCTACAGTCATATCGCATTTCGTTCTCTCTTTTTTTAATCGTTTTGCATTCTCGATAAAAGTGCAAAGAGGTTTATTTCGCATTTTTTTTTAATTAGACTATTGTCTTAGCGTGGGTTTATTTTAGGCCCTCCCAAAAAACTGACTCCCACTAAAATTAAACCAAGTTCCATTAGTGAGCCGAAGAACCCCCTCGCACCTACCCCAAATTCTATAGTGTGTCCAAGCAGGGGGGTTGCATACCATACCTCACTTTTTATCGTAAACGATGGCGAAATAATTGAAATCGAACTAAACAAAAAACGAAATAATCGAAAAACTAAACAATAAAAGGCGAAATGACCTTAAAACGAATTAAGTGAAAGACAAAATGATTTTTTTGCGAAACAATTATCAACCAAATAATTGAAAAACATTAATGAAAATCCTAAACAAACAAAATGCGAAACGACAAAAGCGAAACAACCAAAAACGAGATGAAAAAGACGAAACAAACCATACCCTATTAAAATATAATTGATAGAGATTTTTTCTTGTATATACCTACCTAGTGTGCTATAGTTATAACCTATAACTATACTTTATTCATCAATAAGAAATATAATAAAACCATTAATTTTATTATTTATTTTTATTAACCATCTTATTATATATCTCATGAACTCATCTTGAAAATTATTCAACAACGCTTCGATAAGCTTTTGATTTATTTTATTTTTGTTTAAGAGGAACATTTATTTAAAGGGGTGAAACAGCCATCGACAGAAAAGTTGAAAAAAGGATGTGCTAAGACGATTTAAGAACACAACAACTTCGGTAATTCCTTAAGGGGTTGTTTTCGATTTAAGGTAACAAGGTTGTTAAGTAAGGATTGCTCAGGGATATTTTATTGGCAAAAGCGTAATCTGATGAATAATTATTTAATATTGCTATTTATTTATTCTGTAGGATTAGTATAACTATTACATGTGTAAAGTGTAAATTAAGAAACTTATCGTTCCGGAAATGATTCATAGTCACTTTCATCAAGCATTCATAAATGCATCAAAACAGTATCGAATGATGCTCAAAGTTATAAGTTCAGTTAAAATATCGGTTTTTGAATTAATAAATGTTTATACTTAATAAAGGGTTATTCATTCAGAACCTCTATTTTTAAATAAAAAATATGAAATGGATTTGGATGGTGGAATCTTTTTAATCTCTGAAATTTACTTTTTGAAGATAATTTCGTTGGCCTACATTACACTACATTACACCTACCTTTATGGTTTATTCGGAATTTTCTATTTTGGATCACTCTTTCCATCCGTGCGAATATATGGGTGAATATAATATGTACATAATTTTGATTTTGTGAGCAAAAACAAATGTGTACAGTAAAAATTAAAAACACCCCAACATGTTTTTTTCTTTTATTCGATTAATTTTTATTTTTTGAAATTTACAAACATGTTTTTCGTTTAATACCCAAATTAATTCCGAAAAATGGGATTGGCGGTATTTGGCGGGATTTTAAAAAGCGGGGATTATGCGGGGATATTGGGATTATGAATAAGCGGGATTTTAGAAGACGGGATTTAAAAAAAACTTATTTTAGTAGAAGGGATTTTAAAACTTTTTTTCGGGATTTTCGAAAAACGGGATTTTAGAAATCGGGATTCCGATACGCTCCCGTCAGAAATTTCAATTTTGTTGGTTCCTAGAATTTGGAGAACATGTGGTAAAATTTGGAAAACTATTTTCTGAAGACCCTATGTTAATAAGTTATTAACAATTAAAAGTTCGTCGTAAAGTTATAGCAGCACATAGAAACAAAAGTAGGTATTTTGGTATATCAAACGATAGATAGATTGATTGATTAGATATTCATTTTATTCAATTTTAATTAATTTGTATTACAAATTAATGAATTTCAAACTATGGCTTTGCCGTCAGCTCGGTTAACAGATTTGTTTCATATATTAAATATGTATATACATTTTTAAATATTTTAATAATTATTTAAAAACAATATTTATTATGCAAATTCCGTTATCAATAGTATTCTATATCTATAAATTTCTAATATAAATTTGTAAGGACTTTTCCAGTTGAACTAACTCGTTCAAGATCACGATTGTTTCTTGCATGGTTAAAGTTTTCTTTCGAAAGTATACAAGACGTTGTCGGAAAAAAATAGGACAAACACTGAAGAAATGAAAACAGTTTTCTTTTGCTGTTAGGTTGCACAATGAGCAGAACTGGTCGAAACTTCCGTTGTAAAGACTTCCATTAAGGAAATGTAGTTCACATCGTGTTTTAAAAATTTGAGATATTTCTCTGTAACTATATGCATATCATTGCAATAATTCCAAATTAATATTAAGTTTCGAGTATTTAATTCTACTCTCTATTTTATACTACTACTTTATATCTTCATATTACTGAATAATACGATATAGTATCAAACGATGGGGATTGGTTTTCTGAAATTTGGAAAACCTTTTTTAGAATTTGGAAAAGCATAGTTTATTAAATAATTAACAAAATGTGAAAAATTAATTTTAAGATTTCTGATTTCTTTGTAGGGTTGCAAAGGCTTAAGCTCTTTTTTAGCTTAAGCCCTCGTTTAATTCACAAGTCAGTAATGGACTTACGCTTACGAATTTTTTTCAATTCAAAAATTAAAAACAGCTTATGGCTTTATGTTTTTTTAATTCATAAACTCATAACCGTGGTCGAAAGTCATTTTGTCAAATTCCTGCATTTACCTATAGGATTTACATTGAAGCGAAATAAAATAGAACTTTAATTACATTCGTCAATTAAACATTGAGCGTGAGTAGTTGTGAGGATGAATTTATATGTTACTAAAGGTTGCTCCACACCAACGCGAATCTGTCGTGGTTATGACGAAAACAATAATGATTAATGATTTGGCACTCCTCCACCACAAACAACTTTCATCTGAATTTTCAGATGAGAATTTCTTGTCTGAAAATTCAGATGAAACGTAATACCATGTTTTCATTGGGTCAAATTAGGCAAATTTCGTTGAAAATTTCCAAATTCGATTCAAAGTTATCTCATTTCCCATACAAATTCACATTTTGAAAAGAGGTAACTTAAACCAAATTTGCTCGAAATTCGGTTGAAAATTACGCTAAAACTTTATTATAAGGAATACACCCAAGTGGAATGCATCCACAGTGGAAAAACCATTGGTAACCTTTCAAAGTGTAAAAAATTTATGTATAGAAAACAGAAACCGAAAGCGGAAGCGAACACAAACAAAAAAAAAACTATTAATTGCCAAATCACGAAATGAAACGAGCTGTCAATGGAAATTAGAAAATTTTCAATGAAAACACCTTTTCTGTAATTTACGAAATTACCTCATTTCGGATCCAATGAAAACGTAGTATAAAAATCACTTAAAGCTGGTTCTAAAAATTCAGATATAAAACGTAATACATTGAACGCACTCATTGCAATTGTTTATAGAACTGTCATTTTTTCACATTTTGTTTACTAGGTATATTATAAACTATGCTTTTCCAAATTCTAAAAAATTTTTTCCAAATTTCAGAAAACCAATGCCGATCGTTTGATATCAAAATACCTTTTTTTGTTTGTATGTGCTTCTATACGGTAACCCTTTAATTGTTAATAACTAATTAACTAAGGTTTTCCAAATTCTGAAAATTCCGAATGTTTTTCAAATTTCTGACAGTGCTTCTAACTATATGGCGATCGCAATATTCTTCTCACTACAAGCTGGATCTGGTCTATTCGGTGGTGAATCATCTAATAAAGTACACTGGGACTCAAACTTGTGGATGGTATTGGCAAATGGCAATATTGGGCTCCTAAGGTCGATGATATACACCGTGTTACACAAACAAATTTTCATAGAACGCAGTTATTCCTAACAGCTGAATAATTTCGAGACGGGCGTTGTTGCGGTCTTGTCATGATGATTTGTCGACATATAATACCGAATAAAAATATCATGACAGCATGACACCATGGTCTCAAGCATGATCTGTTGAAAAAAATACATTGAAACAAAGTTTCCAAATCGATCAACCGTTAGTTAAGTCTAACCATGGGTTGCGAAATCTTAATTCACTCCGTTGCTTAATATATGGCTTTGATTCACAAGCTAGTGCGGGTGACATATGAATTAAAAAAAAATTAATTCACAAGCTAGTGGGTGATGACTTATGAATTCAAAATATTTTAATTCATAAGTCAGTAACTAGCTTATAAATTATTTTTTTTTTAATTCATAAGTCGCCAACTAGTTTATTTTTTATTGTTTTTTAATTCATATGTTCCTAACTAGCTTATGAATTAAAATATTTCAAATTCATAAGTCACCCACTAACTTGTGCATTAAATATTTTTAATCCATATGTCACCTACAAGCTTATGAATTAATATTTTTTTAATTCAAAAACTCGGAACCCTGAGTCTAACTGGTGGATATGGAAAAAACCACTTCTGCAACTTGTAGGTAGGTGTTACAGAGATTACGACTAGAATTACTTACCTTTATGTTGGACCAGATTGTTCCGTTCAGATAAGCGTTGACTGTAGACCAACGATTCCGTCCACTGACCTCGGCAAAGTGAAAAGATAGCTTTATCGAAACTAAAGTACCATGAAGTTGCTAAAGCTCGATTAATCACTTTTGGCATTTTTGTTCAATCGCCATAGAAATGCGTCATTTATGCCTGGGCATCAGTGAACAGACGTCTATCCTTACCTCGTCAATAAGATCTTTTCTGACGTTGGTAGGTACTATGTGAAGTCTTTCATGGGACAATTCTAAAGAAAGAAACCTAACGATCAAATATAGGAACCTACCTACTTATTTATACTTAATTAAGTAGGTATATGTTCAAATTCTCTTTTCTTCTCCCAAAAATTTATTTCAAATATCAATTTTTCCGTATGTATGTATGACTTGTCTGGCCACATTAACTGTCTCTAATTGGACACCGCAGATTAAAGCCAAAAATACGTATTGTCTTAATTGATGTCCAACGCCGCGCCGGAGGTGGGCAATGTAGGTAGCTAGGTATGTAAGCTAATTAGGTAGGTAGGCACATATAGGTGGTTAGGTATATTCCTACATAAAATTAGATTGGTATAGTTCGTAGCATATAGGTATAGGTATGTAGATTATACCAATATCCCTATAGGTAAACTAATTTCAACAAATTGTACCTTTCTATAGATACCTACTACGTATATGTACCTATACTTCTTTACTTTACATAATAAACAAGTAAAAAGGATCTACCTACAGGCACACTAACACATTATAAAACATAAATGTACCTACTTATACTTATCCACAGACAAAATCACATAATCAACGACCCCCCAGGGTAAAACAACAATTTAAATTATGAGTCGTTTTAAAGTCATAAACTTAATTACGAAATCAGAGTGTTAATTACCATTACCAGGGCTTTTTGCCATTCGCCATTTGCTATTATCCTCTGGTAAGTAAGTATCAAATTCAAACCCCGAAGCCCCAACCACCCCTTCGGTTTCCCCATTTGCCACTTAGCAATTTCAATGCAGACATTTCCCTTCTAAATATAACCATCTCTTAATGGCAAATTTTGATTGTTAACACATATAAATTCCCTTACCCGCCTGGTCATATGATATGCCATCATATTCAGTTCGTAATTTTCAACCCTCCATCATTTTGAAAAAGTTTTACCTACAAAAGCCCCAAGGGTGTATTTGTCGTCTCATTTTCATAACAATAATAATGATACTCTACTCTGTGTCTATGCCATGGCATACCACACTATCCATGAAGTGTATAAGTGTTTGTATCGTACGATGGGGCATACGTATGCCTTTCTTCCATCGGCCATCCCCCAATCCTGGCAATGTTGCGACCCACACAAACACCGCTCAACGGGAAGTCTAGAATATGAAAATTCAAAAAGCAAGCAATATAAAAGCACTGGAACATTTATAACCTTGCCCTCTTGAGACATAAACGAACAAAAAAAATAAGCTTTACACACACAGTCATATATTATAATTGCTTACCCCATGCTCCAATCCACCTACATATGTAGATACATATACAAAAAGGACATAGTTCACGTCTGTAGGAAAAACGACATGAAGGAAAAAGAAAAATCAAATTCAGCTGCAAGAATTGAATGCGAACAAAAGAGATGCCTGAGGAGAGACGCAGAGGGTAAAAGAACGCAAGCACCAGCGCATCCGTAATTGGTATACACAAGTTTCCTTTTTTGTCCTCACATCGTCAGTCGTCGCTGTCTGTATGTACACATAAAGGAGGTTGTTTTTGAAAACTGGTACATGAACACCCAGAGTTTAGTGGGGTATATTAAATCAGAAGCACACAATTTAGCACAACCGCACAAAACGGTGGCGACATAACGTAACGATGCTGAAGCTTTGCCACTACAACCTCCCTACAACAACAACCGCAAACAACACTAAAACTAAAGTTGCTTGTATAGGTGATATCGTTATTCGGTATGTGCTTTGTCTAGAGGGGAAGCAATTTTCTAATAGAAAGTTCGTTCTCAAGCAATTCGCTATGAAATAACTGCTGAAAGGGGAGATGGTGCAAAATGAAGATGGAAGTTGTTTGCAGGTTGTACCTACCATAGAACTACTGCTTATAGCTTATACCAATTTCAGTCACAAATGTGCTAAGATGGAAACCATTTTGCAATATTGCTTGGAAAACAACCCCCGCTAACCATCATGGGGATTGCATGCATATTAAATGATGATTCGATATGGGATACAAGAATGTTTCGTCCGTCTGAAAGCTATGTTCAAAAATAATGCTGAGGGATATACCTAAGTTTTGAACATCTAAAAAACCACAAAAAGGTTTTTATCTCACTCCTCAGCTTTTTTTAAATGAGTTTTTCGTATAGGAATGGGGTAGGTATGGTAGGTACATATATGCGGGGTTTTGCGGATGGTTTATACTTAAATGCTGCGCTGCCATAATTAAGTAGGTATATACCTATAGCTTGCTCATAATTAATCTTAGGAAATAATTTTGATCAGATTGAACCACAATTATGTAAAAGAAGAATGCTGGAAGAGATTATTAAGGAAAAGTAGGTATAATTGGTAATATTTCGCCCCTTTTAGAATTTTTTTTATATTGTTGTAATTGAGATTTAATTTCTTCTACGTGTGATTACTTTTGTTAAAACAACATTGCGATAGACTGTACAGTGTGTACACATTCATGTACATACCTATGAATATAGGTACATAGGTATAACAGTTAAGCTTGTTATAGACGGGCCAAAACCGTCATATATCTACCTATATCATCACTCCTCTCTGCAATTCTGGTGGTTATTATTCTATACCTATATTATTTTACCTTGTGAAGGGTGGTTGAAATTCTGACAAAGAACCTAAATACCTATAGTAGGTAGGTAGGTATAACGCTACATTAAAACCGTTTCGTAGGATAGGCCTAGGCAAATTTTGTTGAGTCGATGTGTGTATGGTTGGTATGCGTAATTGTGTTGCTTTGTTGATGCATAAATAATTCATTAGCACCTCGAAACTCGAGTCATAAGTGTATACCGTTTCAGATTAGGTATATACCGTTACGTATACTTGGTGCCATGATCGCTGAACTGTTGAAGTTTTGCCGAGCCATTATGATGCCTCTAATGAGGGTGGTTAGTATACCTACATACCTGTTTATATATACATTTTAAAGCTTGCAATTAAGCATTGTTTGCGAATCCTTTTGGATATGAGGTGATGTAACTTAAATTGACGTAAATTAGGTATTAGATTTTTGGGAATTAAGGGGCTGAATCGAAATGTTAACGATGGAGCCAATAAAAAAAGGTATACCAATATTAGATACGGTAGCAAAGAGGGAGTTAAAATAATAATTGGAACCCGTAAATCGCGAAGCGAGCCACCAGTTGTCCAAGAAAACTGTTGACAAAAGTCCAGAATGAATTATCAAAACAAAACATTTTTGACTTCTAGGTATATTAATGTTGTTGAAAGTTTCTAAGTTTAATCGGTAAATTCTAGAATATCCATATTTTGGAGTTTAACAGTAGGTACCTATAACACATTATTGGTAGGTATTATAGAACGTATGACATCCTATAAATAGAATAGAATAAAACACTCTTGGATAACACACAGCCATAACTACGTTAAACTGATATCTATATGTCGGTTAGGCGCCAATTACTTTTCTTTTAAGACTATAACTTCCAAGGGAAAGCATTTTACACTTAATAATGCATACAGGTGTATTCATAAACAAAGAACTGTATTATCACCGCATTCATTATGTTAGATTTCCGATCCAAATAAGGCGCCAGTGACAGCTTTCATTGAAAACGATCATTGAAAAAATTAATTGTTAATTTTGAGGCACTTAAAAAGCGAAATCAGTAATTATTTTGATGCCAATAAAAAGCTGATGACTCAATTATTATTTATAGTCAAAAAAATATTTCATTTTGGGCCAGCCTTGCACATGAAATGAATTTCTTTATTTCAATGATTGAACTACCTTATCATTGATCATTCAAATCTTAGAAATAGTTTTATGTGAAAGATTTGGCCAAAATGAAATATTTTTTTGACTAGAAATATTACATAATTTAGTCAGTAGCTTTATATTGGCATCAAAATAATCACTATTTTCGCTTTTTTTTGCCTCAAAACTTAAAATTTAAATTTCTAATGATGGTTTTCAATGAAAGCTATAACCGGCACCTTATGAGGTACATACTGCAGTTGACTTAGGGGCCAGTTATAGCTTTCATTGAAACTCATCATTGAAAAATTTTATTTCCTAATTTGAGACACTTTGAAAGCAAAATCAGATAATATTTTGAAATTTGAATAAAAAGGTGATGACTCAATTATTAATTTTAGTCAACAAAAATTTTCATTTTGGCCAAACCTTACAAATCAAAGGAGTTTCTTTATTTCAATGATTGCATTACCTTACCGTTGATCATTGAAATCTTAGATTTCATTTTATGTGAAAGGTTGGGCCAAAATGAAATATTTTTTTTACTAGAAATAATAATTGAGTTATCAGCTTTTTACTGGCATCAAAATAATCACTGATATCGCTTTTTTAGGGCCTCGAAACTGAAAATTAAAATTTTCAATGATGAGTTTCAATGAAAACTATAACTAGCCCCTAAGTGCCTCAATATTAACAATTAAAAATTTCAATGACCGTTTTCAATGAAAGCTGTCACTGGCGCCTTATTTGGATCGGAAATCTAACATAATGAATGCGGTGATAATACAGTTCTTTGTTTATGAATACACCTGTATGCATTATTAAGTGTAAAATACTTTCCCTTGGAAGTTATAGTCTTAAAAGAAAAGTAATTTATCACGTTTTTTTTTTTAGTTCGGGAAAAAGTGGATTAAATTCCTATATACAGAGGAAATTTCCATAGAATCTTTTCCGTGCATTGTGAAATTCATATTAACTATAAGCAACTTAACATTTTTTGAAAACTAGAAACTATTAATAAATTTAACTTATGATACATCCACTTTGAAATTAAAGCATTGAAGCGCATTTTTATAATAATTTATCGCTAAGCTTTTATTTTGTGTTATTTTAATTTAAGGGCCATTTCATTTGGAAACATTTATTTATGATATCAAAACAAATGAAGTATGATCCTGATTTGAGAAGACTTCAAAAGAGGCAATCATAAAGGAATTTAATTGAACTGTACCCTTAAAAGAAAATCGAAATTAAGTTGTGACAACAAACTAATGATACTCGTCACAAACGAAGGCTAGGCACAAATTATCAAGGAAACGCCAACGCTTATAAAATGCTACGGTGTTTAGGCTTATATTTAAGACGATAATTCGTCCATAGCTTGAGTACGTACAACTTGTATGTTTGGGCAGGTTGTCCAATTGAGTCTTTTTAGGACAGAATACAGAGATTTAAAAGAATTCAATTACAGTCGTATTTTTTGTCTGGTGCACGAAAGGAACGAAAATAGTATACCTACACCGCGACGCTACGATGACTGAAACTTCAGTATGAAATGTATGGTGCAGTAAAAGTTAAGAAAACTTAACTTCTGCTACCTCTATATTCATTCCATTGTATAGTTCGGGAGGTACGAGCAAGTGGCTAACTGTCAGTATAGACAAAAACAATAAACAACTGAAGTGTGGCATCGTGGCCGAGTATGAAAGGGAAATAATATGTTTGTTTGCACCAATTAATGTATTGATTTATGCTGATGACTTTCTTTTATAATCCGAATTAGGAGAAACCCTAAAATTGATGTTAAATCGTCTTACAGACTACTATAATAAGTGGGGTTTAGTCATCAACACTGAAAAATCAAAAGTCATGGTCTTCTCTTATTCCACTCGGGGTGAAATGAGGAACAAAAGGATACCGTTTAGAAGTATCAAAAGAATACTTGAGTTTTACATACTCAATCTTACCCTGCATTATAGCAATCACCTTGCAGAAAAGAAAAAGCCAAAACCTCACAAAGTTTGATTAATCTTACTTGGAAGAGGATTCTCTCAAACAATCACATAAATTTCTCAACAAAATATAAAATTTTCTATGCAGTCGTTAAATCTTCGTTTTGTTATGCTACACAAATATGGGGGATGCAAAAATACGAGGAAATTGAAAAGTTTCAGAGAAATTTCTTTAAGAAAATATTCAATATTCCCTAACCGTTATTCAATTTATTTGGGAACAGATTCACCAATACTTTTAACTTCAACTCTTAAGTTACAAGCTGACTTTTCAATTAAAGTGCCCGGTCTCCATTTATGTAAAATAATGATTCTTTATAAAATTCGGAATAAGGACAGGTGATTAAGGACATGGGAAAACATTGCTGCTACCTGTGGGGAAGCTATGCAGATGAATCCCAACACCATTAGCATGATGAAAGTAAAACTCTACGAAATAATCCAAAAATTTGAAGACTCGTACCAAAATAGATTATGGAAAAGGCCTGCCAATCGGAAAGCAGAATACTTTATATCCAGCTTGGAAAGAACTACTTCCAAGATTCTACAAGATATACTTAATATACTACAAAGATATTTCATAGATGTTTAAATCAAGAATCAAAAGCTTTGACCATTTTGCAATTTATGTAACTTATAAGAGTCTTGTGAAGTTAGCAAAACAATTGTTTAAAATTACATACAAAATGAGAGTTCCCGGTAGCAAACAAAGAGTTCTAGAGTTCCTCATACTTTTTTTCAATAGTTCTGGCGAATTAAGTGCTTAAACTCGAAAAATAAGTTTTTTGTGCTAACTTCACGCAGCAAGGACTTTTTTGAGAAAAAGAGTTTTGAGCATGTTTTTCAACTTAAAGTCAAGAGTTCTAGAGTTCCTGAAAGAGTTCTACAAAATTGGAAAAGTTAGGGCAAATTAAGTTGCCCATCGACTTAGAACAAAAAAATGTGAAAATCCAAAAAAAAATCAAAAAAAAGGAGTTCTGATTAGAGTTCCCGATAGCAAACAAAGAGTTCTGAACATTTTGTTAATAACTTTTTTTTCTAAAACTAATTTTTCAAAAGTTATTCGCAAATTTAGGTGCCCATTGACTTAGAACCAAAAATGTCAAAATCCAAAAAAGGAGTTCTGATTAGCTATAAGCTATTGTGAAAACTGAAAATATAATGTTTTAAAATAACATTTCTTCTACTTAGTTACTTTCGCCACTAGCTACAACTGAGTTTCTTATTTTTTTGCTATCGGGAACTCTAATCAAAACTCCTTTTTTTTGATTTTTTTTGGATTTTGACATTTTTTGGTTCTAAGTCAAGGGGCACCTAAATTTGCGAATAACTTTTGAAAAATTAGTTTTAGAAAAAAAAGTTATTAATAAAATGTTCAGAACTCATTGTTTGCTATCGGGAACTCTAATCAGAACTCCTTTTTTTTGATTTTTTTGGATTTTGACATTTTTTGGTTCTAAGTCAATGGGCACCTAAATTTGCGAATAACTTTTGAAAAATTAGTTTTAGAAAAAAAAGTTATTAACAAAATGTTCAGAACTCTTTGTTTGCTATCGGGAACTCTAATCAGAACTCCTTTTTTTTTATTTTTTTGGATTTTGACATTTTTTGGTTCTAAGTCAATGGGCACCTAAATTTGCGAATAACTTTTGAAAAATTAGTTTTAGAAAAAAAAGTTATTAACAAAATGTTCAGAACTCTTTGTTTGCTATCGGGAACTCTAATCAGAACTCCTTTTTTTTGATTTTTTTGGATTTTGACATTTTTTGGTTCTAAGTCAAGGGGCACCTAAATTTGCGAATAACTTTTGAAAAATTAGTTTTAGAAAAAAAAGTTATTAACAAAATGTTCAGAACTCTTTGTTTGCTATCGGGAACTCTAATCAGAACTCCTTTTTTTTGATTTTTTTTTGGATTTTCACATTTTTTTGTTCTAAGTCGATGGGCAACTTAATTTGCCCTAACTTTTCCAATTTTGTAGAACTCTTTCTAAAACTCATCAGGAACTCTAGAACTCTTGACTTTAAGTTGAAAAACATGCTCAGAACTCTTTTTCTCAAAAAAGTCCTTGCTGCGTGAAGTTAGCACAAAAAACTTATTTTTCGAATTTAAGCACTTAATTCGCCAGAACTATTGAAAAAAAATATGAGGAACTCTAGAACTCTTGGTTTGTTACCGGGAACTCTCATTTTTTATTAAATTTTAAACAATTGTTTTGCTAACTTCACAAGACTACTTATAAGAGCTAAAAAACATTGAGCATATGTCCAAGAAGAGCATACTTTGGTAAACCAACCCTTTCAATAAGGGAAACGATTGATCCGCAGGGCGTAGTGCAATATTCTTTTTCCTTTTCACGGCAACTGACAAAGAAGCAAACCAGAATTCCGACTTCCATATTCGACATGATTAATTTCTTCCGCATGTACTTATCTAGGTACCTATACATCATTCACAAAAATTCCCTTCTACGCCTTAAATAAATATAGGTATATCTTAAATTCTTTTCAACAAATTGACATATAGGTATTAGGCATATTCTATTAGTAGATATATATTATTATCTACATACCAAAACATACCTATGTATATGTACTTAGGTAAATATATAGTTAGAAAATTTTTTACCATTCAAATGCAAATGGAAAAATCAATCACTGGCCAAAGCTTTAGATCTCAAGTCCATCACATCTAATGTTTAACAGCATGAGTAAACTTTTTAATTAAAACATCAATCAAATGTGTTCTTCATTTTACAAACCACTATATGACTGGGTCAGAAACCCAAAAATCCATCAAATAAAATTGGATCCATTTCAAGTCAATCCAATCCTATATACCTTTGTCGATACTTTATCTCGTAAAAATACCACAGATATCAACAACAAAACAATAACAACAAGGCTAAAAAAACTTCTTCACATCTCACAACCTGCAAACATATTTTCACATACTAATGAAGAAAAATTCGACACAACAAAAAAGGAAGAAAACTCTTTTTATCCAAATTGAAAACATAGCAATGACTTTTGTTTGTGCATATCAATACATGCAAGTGTGTTTGTGAATGGTGTCCTGTACAATCTTAAAATAACAAAAAAAAAATCTGAAATACTCTGCGCCATTTAGGAAAATTAATGGAAAATCATTCAAATGCATTCAATCGTTGGAAAAATAAAGTACCTATACTGGCCAGGAATTGAAAACCACTTTGGCTTGTGCACCCGCACATCCTTTAGCCAGAGCGGATACAAAGTTATATAAGTACATACGTATGCTTGCATATACCTATAGGTATATACAATGGAGTACTTTTGCAAAATTTAAATTGAATAAACCACAAAATTGTGGTTTTTTTTTATTGTATACATCAATATTGTTTCACCAACTGAAAATCAGAAAACACCGCATTTAAATCGATTTTTTTAAATCTAAAACAAATTGATATTAATAAATAAATGTAACTATACATTCTAATACAAGTATAAGCTAAACATTGACTAAGCATTTTAACCGTTTGGAGTGAATGAATTTTTTCATTTAATAATAAAATAAAATTAAAAAAAATACAAAATATAGATCTTGACAAGTGAACTACTCAATCTGCTTTCCCATGCCAAATGATACAGCTGCGGAAACTTCAATATATATTCTGCCAGTCAGCTGACATAGCTTCAAAATAGCCGTGAAGATGTAAAAAGCTTTGAAGGAAGTGAGGAAAACCATGAATCCGCCATAAACATATATACGGCTTGAATGATGCTTATAAAAGAACATAAACTAAAGGATGTTTTTATAAGCCAGTGCTTACTTTGATTTTGAACAATACACATGAAATTTCATTAAATAGCCATTAACAACCACGACTGGATCTGATGAATGTCATTACTCATTTGAGAGACGAAGTTTTCAACCACTTTTATAAGCATTTCTGGCCGTATTTTTTTGATAACACAAACAATTATGTCTATTATTGTTGTCTTGCCAGCGTAGACAAGTGAGTTTACATATCCTGGAAGAAATAAATCAACAGGCGTCAAATTCCAAGATTTAAAATTTATAGGTCCATTACGCGAAATTATGCGTCCATCGAATACTTTCTTTAATAAGTTGATTGCTTCGTAGGCTGGCTGCATGGGACTTAGCATCATCCTGGTGGAAACTACAGTGTCAATTATGGAATTCACAATACTGGTCCGCAAGTATATTGTATTGTACATCTTTACACATTATTAATGCCATTCAATCGAGGAACAAAAAAAGTCATTAATCATAGCTCTACAGCGAATATGGTTGACCGTAGTCCGTTACACGCTGATAAACTTCACTTTTGAGAATGGAAGCGTATCGGAATACCGGTTTTTAAAATCCCGTTTTTTCCAAAATCCCGAAAAAAAAGTTTTAAAATCGCGTCTACTAAAATACCGTTTTTTTAAATCCCGTCTTTTAAAATCCGTGTTTGTAAATTTCAAAAAATTAAAAATTATTTGAACAAAAGAAAATTTGTGGGATGTTTTTGATTTTTACTGTACACATTTGTTTTGCTCACAAAATCAAAATTAGGTACTAAATCCCACTAAAATTGGGACCTCCCATATTTTTCCCATTATTTTTAGAACTAACTCCCAACATAAAATGAACTAATTCCCAAAATGCACCTGCCCCCCTATACAAACCTCACTGATTATTAAAATCATTGGGACTTATTTCATAACTAAGTCCCAAATGAACTAGCTAACTCCCAAATTTATAAACTAAATCCCAACGAGGTGGGAGTTAAAACACCTAGTTTTGATTGCAAAAGCAGGATAATAAGATACTGGATTATAAAAAACGGGATTACAAGAGACGGGATTATAGAAAGCGGCATCTTGAAAAAGCGGGATTATAAAAAACAAGATTATAAAAAACGATATTTTAAAACCGGGTTTATAAAAAGCGGGATATTGAAACCCAACCCTTTGAGAATACCACCAGCCCACAAACATCACTAAACTTATCATTTATCGGGGCGTAACGTCCGTCGGTTTCGATAATCTTATTTGGAGTATTTCATTCAAATTACAAAAATTTTTCTTATAGAGGCAAAACTGAGTCTCATCGATGAACATAATTTTTAAATAAAACAGCGTAGCTCTATTAAAAGTTGTTTTTGGCACACTGAATTTTTAAAATTTCGTTTGTTGAAGCCTGTATGTCACCACGATAAAATTGCAGACTACTGAACATATAACTTACTTTGATAGTTTGCAAATTGACAATTCTTTCGACTACCAAAAACAACCTCTCAGCAGTCAGCAATCTCAGAAATCTAAATGTTATTCATCAGTGAGATTCCTCACTTTTGCTGTCAAAAAGCTGAGACTGATAGTTTTGGATTCGCTTGCTCTTGTTCAGGTTTCTCATTCTGCTCAGTGAAGCTAAAAGAATTTTGCTCAGTGAGATCTCAGAAACGGTGAGCCGTGAACTAGCTAATTATTAAAAAAAACTAAAATAAAGATTACGAAAACACCTACATAATATCTACTCCGATTTGAAATATGATATAACGAAATTTTTCATATCGGTAATATTATGTTTGTCAATAGAGTGAACTTTACGCAACAGAATAGATCGAGATACGGATACCATTTACAGTTTATAAAAAAAATTGGTGTTGGTTACTGATTCATAAATTTTTTTGATAAACGTGGAATTTCGTTTTGATAAATTGACAATTTTACGATTTCCATATAAAACTAAACAAAAACTTACCAGACATGATTTCACTTTGGTCATCATCGAGCCGATCTTGAATGTCATCCCGATCGTAGTTACTACTGCTACAGCTCCATTGCCGTGATGAATTAAAGTGGTGTTTTGATTCTTTTTTGCCGGTGAATTTATTTGGATCTAAGATATTTTCCACGGAAAATGCCAAACGCTTTGCGGCTTCTTTGTCTGTGGGTGTGCTGGTTGTAACAGACCGGGTTAGATCAACAGGACACACCTATTATTTGGAGTGAAAATAATATAATTAATAATGATGTAAATACCGACTTTAGTATTAGTAATTTTGTTTGAAAATTTATAAAAACAGAGAAATAGTTTTTTTTTTTTTTTTTAAATACACATTCGTTCTTCACTTTGAATCAATTTCCAGAGGCCTGAACTAAACCTTTAATTCATCATTAAGCCTAGTACGCTGCTGATGCGAAACGAAATTTTTCTGTGATCTCCAAACAGACAACGAAACGCTTGCGAAAACACAACGGAAAATATCCTTGTAGGGTTTCACTAATTCCATAAACAAAATCAAACATAAATGCAAAAAATCAGAGAAACCCATGATGTAAGAAAATGATAAAAAAAAAAAAAAAAACACAAATCAAACACAAATGCCATTTTTCCGCACACAGTAAATAGTCTGTATAATTAATTCAGTGCGAAAAAGGAGCGGAGACTTCTCCAAATAATCTGCTACAATTATAAATTTCGCTCTTCGAACAGCGTACTGCAAAACGAAATTTTCCGTTTAGCGTTAGCTCTTAGAAAAAAATGACAGTTAATGTATGTAGGTACCGTTGTCTTGGCATCATCCCTGACGACGAGGCTAATCAGCTAAGAAATTAACTTAAAAATAAATCTACGAGTTCAGAAAATGGTTCCCGTTAAAATTAGAAAACTATATTTGTGGACAGAAGGAAAGTCTGTTTTTTCCAATACTTCCTAATAATTTTAAAAGCACTCTGTAGAACTTTTTTGTTTAAGTTCATTTATTGTTGTTTTGTATGCTTGGCACACTATAGGATTTTAAATTGCATTATAAAGGTATATAAGACACAAACATACATATTAAAAAATTATATAAATTTGCTGCGGTCGTACAGTAGGGTAGATTCGCCAGGGGCCGGGTCCCTTAGGATTTTTCCTCATAAATTATAGCACAGTAACAACAAATATTAATATTTTCCAATAATTCTTGAAATAAGTTATTCTTTATTAATTTCTTCATCGATGAAATAAAAAAACAAATTATTATTCTTACCAAAAAATTATTTAATTTAAATTTTTGTAAGAAAAGTCATTTTTTCCAGTGACCGGCCCCTTGTTTCCTATTTCCGGCCAGCAGGTGGGCCATCTCCGGGCACCCAGTAAATAAAGGGTTTTAATTCTTTATTAATTTTTATTTAAATGTTTTATTATTGAAAAGTTAAAAAAAAATAATTTATATACCTAAATAAAAATGAATAAAATAAAATAAAAAAAAAGAAAAATTTAAATTATATTTTCCATTTTTGAGACTTTAAGGGCCAGTTTCACAGTGCACACTTAAAAAAATAAGTGGTACTTAATTTTCCCATTTTGGCACTTAAGCCGCAGTTTTACTACCTGAGTAAGTGGAACTTAAGTGGCCAACATCGGAGACTTAAGTGTCACTTATTCCGATAAGTTTACACTGTGAAATTGGGAATTAGTTTTCCATATTCGGCACTTAAGAATTATAAAAATAAATATAGTAGATAAATATTATTTTTTTAAAACACGAATGTACATAACAAATGCTTAATTGAAAAAAATTCATTAAAGTTATTTTTATCACATTTCGGACAGTAAACTATCACATTTTTGACAGATGAAATCTTGGAGCTCAGCATCTGCGGAAGGCATGGTTGACAAATTGGTACATTTTAGATGAAACCATCTGTCGCATTTATCACATCCCAAGTTCTTGAGCCCTTATTTTTCTACATCCGTGAGGAAATCTTCATTGCATGAAGGACATTTTGGGACTATTTTTTTTCGTTTTGTTGATTTGTCTTCCCTTCTTTTTGTATTTGGTGATTAAGCTTTCTTTTTTCTACTTTGGTGGCTTTAAGTTTTTTCTCGACTTTTTTATTTTGTTGAAAATTTTTCCAGGCCTGTGATTATATTGACATAGGTGGTTTGGGACCCTTAAAAAATCGTCGCACGGAATCTTGTATCGGCTTCGGGTATTTAAGATATTTCTCAAAAATGGATGGGCTTTTTGAAGAGTGCGGTGCTGTAAAGTAGTAAGAATTATAATTTAAACTCATTTAAGGCCTTAAAAGTCAAGCTTACGAGTTGTTGCAGGTGTATTTTCCTCCATTATCTGCAGAGAAGATATTTCTTGTAAGATGTTATCGTTTCCTTGGGATGAAAAACTTTTTTCATCCTATATGGTATGTTATAAAATACTCAAATATAAAAAGGCAGGTTCCTAGTAAAAGTTATAGCTACCTACCTTTCATTACTTCCAAATCGTGTCGACTATCTATTTTCTGTCTGAACACTGTCTCCACGGGGTTGAGGTACTCTTATCAATGTGCCATCGCAGTTAACTTCGTAAATCCCTTCAATATATTGGGTACTCTTTTGCTTACCTTGACGAATAACGTCAAGCACAACTTTATGGTCAATATTTTTATTTTTGAGATCATCTTTTAGGTGAAATATTTTTTTTCGGCTTCTAAAAAACTTCCAATGGAAATGTCTTTAGCATTACCACCACCGTCCACCAATATCCATGATGCTGCCTACATCGCAATTGAAGTTGACCACAAAGTCCTCGTTAAGACCATTCCCAAGATCATCACCTAAATCAAAATCCAAATCCAATTCGCAAACAGACATACCACCAGAATCAGCACAAAGATTACCCCCAGAATGCACATCGCCTCCAGAATTAACGTCAGGACCATCTTCAAATCTACCACCAAGATCACTAACATTTGAACCGCTGCAAAAATCACCACCAAGATCAGAAACACTATTGCTAGCATTTAAAGCTTCTAGCTTATTTTAAATACATTTGGTGTAGTTCCCAGTAGTTCACATTTTTCGAAAGAATTTTGTATGATGGTCGTCCTATCCTTGTTATTCAGCAGCCCGTCTAAAACATCACAAACATTCTCTTTGTTCATTGTGCTGCCGTGGTAACCAGACCTCTTGCGCCATTCGTTCAAAATATTTTTATAATCCGATTTTAGACCTTTAAAAGCAACCACATCTGCCGGCTTAAGGATATGGGTGGTGTTCGGAGGAAGTGCATATAGAATTATGTTTTTGCTGCTGCAGAAGTCACTTAGTTCAAGGGACATGTAAGAAGCGTGTCCGTCGATAAAAAATAGAACTGGACGATTAATATCATTGTTGGAAATCCATACGTTAACACCTTCTTTCACATATTGAATAAAAGTTTCTCCCCACATCCATCCACTTTCTGTCTTGCCAAAAACCCAGTCAGGCTTCTTATTTTGGAATGATTTCAGCCATTTGGGAGATCTTTTATAAGGCAAAACAACCATAGGAGGAAGTGTTCTTCCATCTGCTGAATAAGTCATCAGCACAGTTTCTCTTTTTCATTTGCTGTCTTAATTTCTTTAGGGGTAATGACATTTCCAGTTTTTGGAGCCGTACTGAATCAAGTCTCATCAGCGTTAAAAATTCTAGAAGAATCCTCAAGAATGTCTAATGCATCTTCTTGCGTAAGGTATTCTTTGAGCTCTGTAAACCATTTTCATATTCCTTCCTCTGTTATTTGAGCACGGATTTTAGACACAGTTTCAGCGGTTCGTTGGCTTAAATCGGGATGGCGTCGCATAAAACTGTAATACCATTTCTTACCAGGTTTGTTGTCTTTGGAAGAAGTTTTGCGGTCTTCTTCTTAGAGAATACCTTAGTTTTCAAGAGGTTTTCACATGTTTGTGGAAAGCCACATTTTGCTAGATTTATAAGCCAGTTTTCAACCTTGTTTTCTTCTTCTGCAGAGAGCACAGGGCAGGGACCAAATTTTCCAAGGTTATCTGCGGTTCTTTTGTGAACTCGGTCCTGAAGAGTAGCCCTTGGAATCTTAAACTTTCTTGCCGCTGCTCTGATTGGAAATTTGTTTTCATGGATTTCAAATAAGGCTTGTTCTAAATCTGTGGTATGACGCGCTTTTTCTTAACCTTAGCATTCTCATTTGTCCGGGTCATATTTAAGTCACTTAAGACAAGAATTTGAATGATTGAATATCTATTTTAGGATCAAAAAGTGGGAACCTTATAAACATTTGTTTTAACCCTAGGATAAAACAAGGGGCCGGAGTTAGGAAACGTGTATCCTATATCCGGCCACCAAGATTTCTTTTTGAAAAAGGCGGACCGAACACTGGAAACCTTTGAATTTTAACGATTTTTTGCTGCAAAATGATCAGAGTAAGTTTATTTATCATTTTGCGTACTCAGTAAAAAAAAAAAAAATCGAGTTGCCATCTCCGACAATAGGCAACCACGTTTATTTTTGTGTCCTATCTCCGGTCCCCTTAAAATTAAGAATAAATGCAACTAATTTTAATGAAAAATAATATATTTTATAAGAAAAATAACATTTGAAAACAGATTTAAATGAAAAAGAAACTTTACATATACCAAACCTCGTATCTACCCCAAATCCTATAGTGTGTCAAAAAAGGGGGGTTGCAGGGGGGCAGCATGCCTCCCCCATACATACCTCACTGTTTATACGCCGTAATGCTGGCCGCCGCGCTGGGTGCTGGCACTGTATTTATATAAGAAAGCAAAAAAACACGAGATTTTAATTTGCGAGATTTCGGTTGAAATTTGCAAGATTTTTCGATGCGAGATGTAATTGCGAGATTATAAAAAGCGAGATTTTGTAATTGCGAGATTATGAAAAGCAGGTTTTTGTAATTGCGAGATTTTGTTTTTCGAGATTTAAAAATAAAGTGCGAGATTTCGTAATTCGAGATTTTCATTTACAAGATTTCGTAGCCATCCCCTATTTCCATATTTGTTGAGATCGGCGAGGCATTAACTCATTCAAATTGTCAAAAATTCCAGAAGAATTAATATTTCTTCACTCATTCTTCGAATCTGCAAAAATCGAACTTTTTGAATTCCCAACCCGCCTTTTAACAAATTCTACAAGTATTCTGCGGCCTGCGGAAAAATTATTTGGTAAATTAAAACAAATGCCATTGTGACTTTTAGAACTTGACATATCTAGAAACTAAATTCGTGACTTAAAGATGTGTGTGAAAGCTAGTAAATTTTTAAATTCTAACTTCGGCAATACTGCTGATTGGGATTTTTATAATTTAGTTTTGTTTTTATTTAATAATTTATAAAAAAAAACACAATTCAGCTGCTGTTGACGATCGGATAGATATTAAAGCAGAATTTTTTAGCATAGCTCAAAATTTCTTATTTGGAAACAGCCTCTTTGGCATCAGTTATGTTTTTACAAAGGATTACAGAACAAAAATTGGAATTGTTAAAAAAAAACTATTCAGATAGATAGCTTTGGATGCATATTTAACTGAATGCGGTCATTCACCCAAATGATTAAAGAGGCGTTCATGCAAACTTTTGCGTAAACTTACCATTTTACAAAATTGATGGTAAACTTTCAAAGTTGAATAATTGAATACCCTTAATAATTAGCTCATTATGTGTTTACAACCAAATTTGTATTGCAATGAAATATTATCTAAACATGAATAATTGAGGTGAACACAGTTTTTCAAGTTAAACTGCATTTCTTTCCATGAAAAATGAAACAAATCAGCAGGTTTGGTTTCTCAAAAACCATCGTAAGCAATAAAGATAAAACTAGCTGAATGAAATGCTTGAACTTTGTGAAAAATTTGAACATTGATAAATGTGGAACACTGTAACCCATTTGCAACTTCGAAACGTAAGTTCAATTTAAATGCTTATGATTTATGTGGTACTTTTTTTGCTCGTAAACTTTCACTTACCGACTTATCATATCAAAATCGTAGGAAAAATATTCGGGCGAAAAAGTATTTGGCCTTTGGTCTAAACTATACGGAAATAACCAAATTGGGTGGCGCGAAAGCGTAAGGGAGAACCACGGCCTATTGACTTACAACTCTCAAAATCATTTCGGTGTGTTTTAAATTTGAAACATGATTGGACCAATGTATGCAAATATAGCTTATTTTTATTTTTATTTTTTTATCAATACGTCTATTTTCTGATAATTGCAATGATTGTATTCGATATGACTGAAAATGATTGACAAATTGAGACTATATAGGGTACTAATTCAATTAATAAGTTCAAGTGACCTCAACTCCAAAGATTGCGTTTCGCCCAGGTACGACAGTTGGACCAGTATTGCCTCTGAGGAATTTGAAAAGGTCACATAAAAAAGGGTCACGACTCACGAGATAAAAAAGGTCGCATTTTGATTTTTTTTTTTTAATAGATAGCAAAATCAAACGAAATCCGTATAAATAAAACATGTGTTGGAGTAATTTTAGTTTTATATTAAAAAAATTAACCAAGCAAAAGAAATAAATTTTCAGTTGATACTTAAAGTAAAATAAATTTTTATTCAGATAATTATTGAATTACATTTATTTGTATACTTATAGTATGATTTATTGCCAATTATATACGCCTAGTACACAGATCGAGCAAAACTAAATTTTATCTGTAAATTTTTTTTCAAGACAAATTTTGAAGGTGTTGAGATAAAAATAAAATTCAGATGAGGACGGTAACGTAGCTAAAAATATTTTTTAGGGTTTTGAAAATCTACACTGCAATATTAAAAAAGCAAACAAATCAGAACAAAAAAGGGTTTGCAGCCTTTACTGCGAGTATATGTTGTCATAGAAAAATCATTTCTATGAAAATTTAGTACCTATATTTTCATGCTTTAAAAAATGTCGCTGCACTAATATTTGGCCCTCTTGAAACCATTCCTCGCCACTGACTTAGTGAAAACAGCTGTTTTATATAATCTATTCCCGTAACTTTCTTTCATGTTTTATTTTATGTTTTTTGGTCATCATCCACATAACACCTTTCAATATTGGAAATGCTCAAACCGAAAATATGTTTTTGGTTGATAAAAACCGTGATATTCATGAAGCGTCAACATTTGTCCAGCAAAATAATGCATCGAACATTATTTGTCTTGGAAAAATTATGTGAAGACTTTTGCATGTACAGTTTGAAAAAAAGTTTGGATTTTGAAAAATCCGAGAAAAAATTTGTCGTAGGAAAAAATTTGTATGAGAAATAAAATTTTTCCCGAACTGCGTACTAGGCTATAAGTTCAATTAAAACAATGTCCCAATTAGTGGGACATTTTACACCCAAAGTTCAGGCTTATCAATGGCATCGTCATTTTCACCATTTGGAGCCGAATTTACGGAATCTGATTAACTTCCAAAATGAAGTTTTAAACAAAGTTGATGAAAGCATTCATTTCACAAAAATCAAACCAGCTTGTGATCATACCCTCCGGAAATACCTATATGTAACAATAAAATCAAAGGGCGCAGGGATACTTAACAAAAAAAAAGTGGCGTATACAAAATTAAAAGCAAAGAATGCGAGCGCATATGTATTGGTAAAAATGCTAGGATCTTAAAGACACGTTTTGTCAAACATTCAATGTTATCGGACCCATATTCAGGCCTCTCACAACATCTCAGACTGGACTGGATATACTTGTTTATGGATATGTTTGTTCTAAAGATGATGTAGAACTCCTACACTTTTTACGTTACGGACCCGTATTTGACACGCACGAGATTCTTGAAATTAACAGGCACAAAACACAAAATATTTTAAATAATGTAATTGTTTTCGTTAAAAGAAACGTAAAAAAACATTAAACGTTAAATGATAAAATTCATTATTTTATTGTTTTTCTTTTTACTTTTGTCTTCATGTTGTGTAGGTACTTGGAGTTTTGTACAACTCTAATTTTAGATGTATAACTAGTGACTTGAGGATGTCCTAACACGACGAAACACGTCGGACAAATTATTAAAATAAAATTAAAAGAATAAGCGAAAAGAGCGAAAAAATCAAAAAAAAATCGAAAATTGTCATTTCAATGAAAGGGAGGAACTTGGAAAGATAATTTCAACAAAAAGGAGAACTAATCTGTGCTTTATTTTTAATTATTTATTTTTTTTCGTCTGAAATTATAAAATAGTGCAATATATATGTAAACTTCCAATTTTTTGATGACTTTTTACAAAAAAAAATGTAACTTAATAGTCCAATTAAGAAAATCCCTTGAAAATGTTGGAAAGTACCCAACGAAACGTCGGGAATATTTAAAAAATGAATTAGATTTAATCGCATAAAAAACTAACAGATCAACAATTAATGTTTTCCACGTATTTTTTTAGAGATGGGGTCAGAAAAGTCGCAAGATTTGAAAAAAGGGTCAAAATTTCCACTTTTTAAAAAGGTCGTATCATAGTCGTATGGGGCAAAAAAGGGGTCAAAATACGACTAAAGTCGCATAGCTAATAACCGAACTAATATTTGGTATCAAATTGGAAGGTTAAGAACTTAGATCTTGTGAGATGAAATGAGTTGATACTGGTTTGAGTATTAAATTTAGGACTAGTACCGGTACTAGCGTTAGAACTTTGTGAAGAAATTGGCTGTAAGGTGTTTGATTAAATTCAATCGCTCCACCTAAACAGAAGTAGTTTAAAATTTTCTTCACCTTCGTTATTATTTAAAAGCCAGGCCACGGGCTACTATTTTTCTAAGTGTCTGAATTTAATCAAATTCCCTTGGAAATATAAAGTTCACAGTATTGAGTATATTCATGCTGTGAGTTTTATAAGAGTCGGTAATCATCGACTATAATTTTTAGAAGGGTACGACAACATCTAAGTGATGAGCCCAACTGTCGTACCTGGGCGGAACGCAATCTTTGGAGTTGAGGTCACTTGAACTTATTAAATGAATTATATTATATTCAATCGCTCCCGCATCTAAACAGAAGTAGTTTTCTAATTTTCTTCACCTTCGTTTTTATATAAGGTACTCGTAATCAAATAAAACTTACTTTTGAAATAAGGTAATAGGACTACTGATGGATTTCGATCAAAGGGGACAAAATATAATTCAAAAATCACACCATAAACGGTCATAGTTCTGTTCCGTCAATTAAATTAAAACCAAACCTATATAGACCGCGCAGAACCGCCCAAAAATTATGCAATAATTTTCACTAAATTAACTTGATTAACAGTAACAGCTATGCAACGGTCACCAGCTGAAGCCGCAGCTTCAGTATCCGCATCAATCCTCACTTGAATAAGCTCAAAATCGTTCGTCCACAAACTTCCGATTGGTCTGCCTTCCCTTTCCTTGACTTTTCATTTCACTTAATTGTTTTATTAAAAAGAACACAAATTGAATACAGTATTCCCCGCTTAGGCTTACCATCCGTCAGGATTTCGCCTGACGCGTCAGGCTTTTAATGTCCAATCAGGCTTTGGCCAGGTTTCGTCCTTTGACAGGCTTTTTTATAATTATCGCACAAAATGCAATCGTTAGAAGAAAAACATACTAAATGCTTTCAAATCGAAATGCTTGTAAATCGCAGTGAAAACATTCATTTTTTTCATTTAGTTGTCACTTTTTAGAAAGAGACAAAAAGTTGTGGAATAGAGTAATTCAAAAAAACACCTTTTAGAAATTCAACCGAGACCGGGCGAAACTATGAAATCCCTGAAAATTTCATGCTTTTAGCACCAAAACTCGAAAAGTTATGCAGCTTTTAACATTTGAGAAAAATTCCTATTGGGCGGGTTCAATAAAAATAGCTTAACATCTGAATTTTCAGATTTCTGAATTTATGTCGTTGAACGCAAAAAAAATCTGAAATTTCAGTCGAAAGTCATTGTGTCAAATTCCTGCATTTACCTAAAGGATTTACATTGAAGCGAAATAAAATAGAACTTTAATTACATTTGTAAATTAAACATTGAGAGTGAGTAGTTGTGAGGATGAAAATATATGTAACTAAATCAGCAACAGGTTTCATTACCTTCATTAAAAGTCTTTTTATTGATATGTATGACTTACAAAAACATAGAAAAACTTTCCAAACATCAATTAAAAAAATTGTTGATTAAAAAATTCACTAAACAATAAACAAAAAGTTCGTTCATTTAAATAAGTATTAAATTTTCATGACAAAAACTAAAAAAATCAACCACCAACAAGACGAAAATTATAAAGTTCAGCTTTTATGTGTGCTTTTGCCACTTCCCCCACCACAAACAACTTTCATCTGAATTTTCAGATGAGAATTTCTTGTCTGAAAATTCAGATGAAACGTAACTAAACGTAACTAAAAGTCACTAAAAGTCATCTAACTTTTTATTACAGCTGGCCAATCAGAAGCTCCAAAAATTCAGAAATCTGAAAATTCAGATGTAAAACGTAATCGATTGAACGCACCCATTTACAAAGATTTTCAAGCAAAATTATTGAAAAAGCGCTGGTAGCGACCGCTAAATGCTATTCGATTTTGAATTCTTTGTTTTCAATCTAAAGCTAAGCTAAGTACAGACGATTGTAAGATCTTACAATATTTTCAGAACTGTCAATGGTCTGATAATAGCTAACAATAAGCTGACAATTGACATATTTCTTACTATGAAAAATTGTCCGTTCACACAATTGGTACATTTCTTCCCAAAGTCTGACAATTTGAGTGTCAGCTCTTTTTGTATCTCTCTTTAACCAAAGAAGAAATCGAGAGCAATTGTAAGATGTTTTCAATGAAAACATCTGACAATGACCAAAGAGTCTGACAATGTCCTAATCGACTGACAATGATAAAAATTGTGTGTTCCGACGATGGTTAGATACCTGACAATTTTTTGTTAGATTGTCGTCTGGCAATGAGATTTCTGACAATATTTTCAGACAAAATTGTGTGTTCAGACGATTGTAAGATATTTGGAACAGTTTTTTTTACTGACAGATCTGACAATATTGTAAGTGACAAATTTCGAGAAGGGTGTTATTTTAAATCACCCAATTGTGCAAGTCATATTTTCAAAAGGGAAAAAAAATAATTTTTTATTTGTCAGGCTTTTTTCTCCAAAATCAGGCTTTTCTTTCTTTACTGTCAGGCTTTGCTGATTTAAGAGCTGGTAACCCTATGACCCCGCTTGATTAGACAAAAAAAGTAAGTTATTTCTGTTAAAATTGTTTACTCGCTTAATAAAAAAAAAGCTAGTCCTAAAAACTAAACCTAAGAACACGTAAATTTGAAGGCACGTTAGTGCGGCGCGGTGCCACACAAGAAATTATTGTACAAAACAGGTTAAAACAAATTGACATAAGTTATTCAGAATCACAGATTTTGTATTGAAGTTGACACCACTCTGTTATCTGTACAACAAATGACAGGAATCCATAGTTTTCTATTAGCAATTCTACATCGTTTGCTGCTGGTAGTACGGTAATTTTAACAATAAAACTAAAACAAAAAATTAGTGCCAATAAGAACACAAGTGCAAAACCAACTAGACAAAAATTTCTGTTTTTTTTCCTGAAGATGAATATCTTCTAATTGAAATCAGACAAAATAGCCAAAGCAATTAAATTGGGAATGCCTACTGTTATTAGTTGCTACCTTAAATTTAATTGGACTTTGTTAAATTATTGATTCAAAAAGCTTTTAATTGCCTTTAGTCACAAATTTTGTTTTGGAAAAATAACAAAAAGCAGAAAAGCGAAATTAAGTCCCGAGTATCGGATGGAATTTTTTGTACTCCTCTCACTTTTCATCCTTTCTGTGTCAATTTTTCTGTATATGTCTGTAGGTTTACTTCCTATTGAAAATTTCGAATTTTCAAAAAAGTGAAACCCCAAGCAAAATCTGTATGCATTAAGATTTCATATTTTTATATACATAGGTATATTTCATTCCAGCTGAACTGAGGATAAATTATAATAATACGAAGGACTGGTTTTGTAACAAAAGCTATCTATTAATTTTATTAAAGATTCTTACCGACGGTGTGTCATTAGATCCATCATTACTGTCCTCATTGCCATCCACATTCAGCTCCTCGCTGGTTTCACTCCTAGCGTATATTTTATTTTGGCTTGCAACTACAGCCGCTGCTGCTGCCGCCGCCGATAATCCACCCAGTTGTATCCGAAAGCCATAATCACTAAGATCCCGTTCATTTGAAGCTGATATTGCCGCTGTTCGAGCCGCTGCAACAGTAGCAGCTGCTAACTTTATTCTTTCCATATCTAGGTCATTTGATATAACTGAGTTGGAGGTAGTAGCAGTGGGTGTTACATAAGTGGTTGCTGATTCAATAATATCCATAGACGTCGATGACGTTTGTATGGAATTATTTTCCACCGGCGGTGATAGTGACAACTGTTGATGCGAATGTCTCTTTGGGCTGTTTTGTTCTAAAGATTGTTGAGCGGGTGCATTTCCGGTTGAATTTGGAGAAATTGGAGGCGAATGAGTGTGATGCAGATTTCTAAATTGAAACTGATGGTGTGACGATGCTAGTTGCGACGGATGCTGATGATGTTGTAGATGTTGCGGATGATGTAGAAGTCCACTTGGCACATGATGGCTCGGTTCAGGTCGAATAAGCTTTCTCACATTCGTTCCGATTTCGAGCTCCATTAATTTTCTGGGAGGTGACGAATGAGATCGACGATTAATAACAATATTATTACTACTGCTTACATTTTTGTTACTAAAACCACTAATGCAATTATTGTTGTTGTTATTGTTAAGAGAAGAGGGGAGGGGGGTGTCTTCTTTGCCCGCTTCAGCCCCAGATGGTGGACTCAATCGATTAAGTATCCTATGATCGGCCAAATGTTTCAAGCGGTCTATGGAGAACCGATCGATTTTAAAATCTTCACTGTTATGTTGTGATTGTACCATCAGCAGAGTATTCATTTGTTGGTTCAGTTTGGGGTTACCGTCGGGGGAAGTATTGGACTTGGGAGAATCGGGATTGGAGTTCGGACTCAGTTGGCCGCCCCCCGTATGTGTGGTGTCCGAATGGATCGTTTGCATCATTACCATAGTACACTTCACTTATCTTTTTTTTTTACTAAATACAAAAAAAATGTACAATTTGTCATGAACACTCACGAGTTATTGTCCTAAAAAATCAAGGACTACCTTATCTCACTTTTTTAAACTCAAAATCATTCGCGGAACATCTCTGAATCTGTTTGCACTAATAATATCTATATTTTTTACGGAAAGGTTTTTTCACTGTTATCTCATCAAACGCACTGTTACGACTAAAATCCACTGATCCGGGATAACATTCATCCCTTGAACCCCGAAATCTCTATTTTCTGGGAATGCAGTTCAACGGCGCGAACAAAGTGAATCCTCTTCAGTTGTTTGATACAATTACACTGGCGGAGGGCAAATTTCACAGCAGCCGAAGAAGAAGCATTTTCTCTGTAGTGAGGTGTGTGTTTACTCTCAACCCGTCAAATGTAGAGGTGGGGTATTTTTAGAATACTCATTTGTGACACGCCTTAAACAGTCAGTTCCCCTCGTTTTTGGATGTTCAATCCAATAAATATTCTACGTGGTGTGCTGGATGCTGGATTCAAAACTCCGCCTTCGGTTTATTGGCTCTATCCGGAATGGTGGTTGTATTTGCATCCAATTGAGCAAAACGGTAGCAGCGGTCCGCAGGATATGTCGTCTCTAATTATTTAATTTGTTTTCCCCTCGTTAGGAGTGTAATGGCCTGACAACATAACTACTACTACAACTATTTTTACCTCTCACCAATGCAATACCCACCCTTAGATATTTTATCTCTTGGTACTAAATTGCCTGCTCTGCTCTTAGCTATATTGCATGGACTTGGATTTACTTTAATGTCTTAAAGGAGCATCATCAAATTATTTAGCAGTAGGTATAACATTTTTATTTGTTTATATACGGTTAGTCGGGGTTGGTTATTTGCCTGGTGCTTGAGTGGGGGAGAATTTGTATGTTCGAACAATTATAGTTGCGTGTGTGTGTATTAATGTGCTTTTATACAAGCAATTTCATATCGCATCCAATTTGCGGTATAACGGTTTTTGTCACTTTTTTATGTTTGTCAATTGTGTCAAGTAAATGATCCACTTAACAGTGACGACGTCGATGGAGGTTGGAGTCGTATTTATTGTCCCGTTTATGGGAATTCACCTTACAGTGTATAGGTATCTATATTTATTTTCCATCTTTATATTTATGTATATACAAATATACACTTGCGTTGAAAATGGCGAGAGAGTGTAGTGGTGTATTTAATGGTATCCTATACCTACTTTAGTAAGTTTTTAATTTATTTTTTGATTCTCCTCTTTTGGATACGGATAGGATCTTTTTTGTTTCCCTTTCTCCCTCTTCTTATCCTCGCTCAGTGTTGATTCATGTAAAATGCGGTTTCATGTTAAATGACATAAAAGTGAAAACCGTTTTATTTGCCACTTATTAAATGCTCGGGGAGTTGATTTTCATTTAATTAATTTTTTGTTGAAAGATATAAAAAAATTAATACAAATAAGAAGGATTTATGATACGTACTTAGTAGGTACTTATACCTATACCTATACACCCTATAGTTATATAGATGTAGGTATATTTTTGACTTTTGTTGGACAATTAATAAGGCTATACTAAAGAATTCCAGCTCAGTTAGATTTAACTTTGTTGTTATAAATGTATAGGTCTTTTACAAATTTCATCATTGCGAAATTACAGCAAAACCTGTTATTTTTTTTATCTAGGGACCCATAGTTAACTCTGGTAAAAAACTGACTACTTATTCGGATTTTCGGCTTCGTGTTGTTGTATTGTATCCTCATGAGGATTTGACTATTTATTTGTATGTCTCTCCTACTTAAGGAAGCTTATATGCAACAAATATACATATACCTAATTATGTTTAAATAAAATTTAAGAACTTCAATTTCATATTTTCCGTAGGTACCATGATACATCATTAAACCAGTAAACGTCATTTAATAAAAACTTGTTTTATTATCAATGACGTTTTGCAGTTAACCTTCAGAGTTACACTGAAAACAAAATAGTTTGTAATTTTTTACCAAACACGAAAATTTCTTTTTAAATTCCTACTCAATCGATTTGTTGTCCCAGTTAGGAGCCAGTTACAGCTTTCATTGAAACTCGTCATTGAAAATTTTATTTGTTAATTTTGCGGCACTTAAAAAGTGAAATCAGTGATTATTTTAATGCAAATAAAAAGCTGATAACTCAATTATTATTTCTAGTCAAAAAAATATTTCATTTTGGCGCAGCCTATCGCAGAAAATGAATTTCTTTATTTCAATGATTGAACTATACCTTATCATTGATCATTGAAATCTTAGAAATCGTTTTATGTGAAAGGTAGGGCCAAAATGAAATATTTTTTCAAATAATAATCGAGTCATCAGCTTTTTATTGGCCTCAAAATAATCACTAATATCGCTTTTTAGGGCCTCAAAAATTAAAATTAAAATTTTCAATGATGGTTTCAATGAAAGCTATAAAGCTAACCGTTTACTAAAAATTTAAAAATTAATTAACTCAATAAAACTATTTCTTTTTACTTTGATAAATGCGTTTATTGGTGGAATTATTAAATGACAATAAACATTTTAATTGATTTTTACCTTTTTTTATTTTTGTAATAAACTATTTACTGTCCCAATAAAGTGTTAAGGGTAAGCCAAATGATTTTTTTTAAATTGTACTCGACTCTTTTAAAATTCACAGTTTTATCATGCTGTGATTTTTATAAGAGTCTTTATAAAGCATTGACAATAATATGCGTCTTAGAAGTGTATGACAGCATCTTTTTTTTTTATCTTTCAACTTTTAAATTTAATTGTTTTTTTTTGTATTATAAATTTAATAATTAAAAATCTTTCGAGTTGAAATATTTTAACACTAGCCATAATATAATTTCTTCTAATAATTTAAGTGAAGTGATGTTTTCAATTCTAAGTACAGAATAACTTTCTACGTTTTTGGATTTTTTCAAATATACCGCGGAGGACTTTTATTTTTGATTTGTATTGTAAAAAATACAAAAATGAACTTTGCTTATTTTGTTGCACTCATAAGTTGACGTAGGTATATTCTTGTTTCATTCCAAAGAATACCTCTTATTAAATAAATTTAACCAAATCACGAAGAAACAGAATAAAAATAAGGCCACTTAATTTTCGTCAAAAGTCCCATTGAAATTAACTTTATATATAGAGATTCTCGTTCTACATGTCCAATAAATGTGGAGGACAAGCTATCTTAGGTAAAACAATTGCTTCAAGTCTCGAAGTATTAGATTCCAAATTAAAAATTTAAAAAAAATGTCTTTTATTCAATTAAAAAAAAAATAACTTTTTCGGATGGCATCTAATTATAGTCTTGAGTTCAGTCATTTTGTTTTGTTCTTGTACCATGTTTGGATAGATTAATTGGTTTATGGTTAACCTGTTTTGGGATTAATTGTATAACCATTTTGAATTAATTTGATATCTATAACAATAACTAAATAAAGAATTGTGTTTCCTATAACACTAAATTTTTGTGAGATTTGTTCCGTATATTTGCACCTTGCGAGACAATTTACGCACTGTTATGGGCTGCCTCAAATAGTTTTACCTATATCTGATGGTGACATCTGAAGAAAACACGACAACTGTTGCCAGGCATAATGAGCAATTCAGTTTTATATATGTACATAGATATAAATATGTATATGTAGATGTAGATACAGGGTGATTTGCATAGGGTGTGACAAAAAGCTAGGCCGTGTAGGTGGGACCTAGACAAGAAAAAATCGAAAAAATTTTCAAATCACTTAAAACAGAAAAAAATAATATTAAAAAATAACGGTAACATCCACAGAGTGATGATATAGCATTATGAAATCCATTCATTAATTTTATTTTTAAATAAAGTTGTACGAGTGAATAGTTTTTGAAAAATTAATTTTCATATTCATATTTTCATATTTTGAAAAAAAAAATTAATTTTTTTTTTAACTATTTTTTTTTTAAATTTTACGCAATTAAGTAGGTATTATTTTTTTTTGATGTGTAAACATCTATACTGGTGGTAGGGTGAAAAAAAACGTAACGTATCTTGTGATCGTGATTCTGTGATTGTGATTCACGTTACGTTACGTATGTTTTTTTAATATTCAATGCTCTTTTTAATTTTTGATCAAACGCATAAAACCGGATGTCGAAATGTTATGTAGTTTTTGAGAAAATCAAAAATAACAAAAATTAGTATTTCCTAAGAAAAATCTTTTATTTTAGTTTTTGCGTTATTGGATTATTATGTGAATTTACGAAAGCAAGGATTAACTTTCTTTTTACTATTTTTTTTATTATCGGCCTTATATTACAATAAAGTGACAAAGTACTGGATTAACCATATTTCACACATTTTTTTCATTGAGAACACCTGCGTGAGAGCATTGGGTTAAAATTGACACGAATGGGGATTTCTGTTAAGAAAAGTAATGTAGGTATCCTTATCCAGCTGAGCATTAAAAGTTTCTGAATTTAAAAAATTCCCTTACAAAATTAAATTTATAGTATATTCACGCTGTGGCTTTTATAAGAGTCGGTAAACATCGACTATAATTTGCGTCTTAGAGACGCATTCTGGAATTTAGGTTACTTGAACTTTTAATTGAATTCAATCGCTCCAACTATAAGCATAAGTATTTTTCTAGTTTAAAAAAATGAAAGAAGAAGTAATTAAGCAGCCCCCAATTCCCTATTGATTTCACTAAATTTTCATCATAATTTTCAAGCTATCAAGCTGATCAATAACTAGTACCTAACTCTCATTTACAGATTTCTTCGTTGAATATTCATCATATTATTCATCAGAGTCCTCAGTCCAACTGGTATTGGTATTGGTATTGGTATTTATTGTATGGTAGATTCTAACTTTTCTTGTTTAAACAAAAAAAAAATTCAAAAATCGATTGTTGTTTGGCAAAGTTAGAGCCAGTCAAAAGAAAAAAAAATAAAAATCTTAAAAACCGCTATGTCGAAAACGATTCGAAAACGAGAAAATTAACTCTTAAGTTTTTCGACTTGAAATGACCTCAGAAACTCATGGTTTTCTTCTCAGGCGTTGATTTTGGGACACCTTTTATATTAGATGGTAATTTTTTCGAATGCGTTTCTGTGTAACTCCCTAGTTGCCATCATCGGGTAGAAGTTCTTTAGAGCACATTTCAATGCTGTCAAAATTTTCACGCATGTTTTCCAACTGATCGGATAATGATTTATGCAAATTCGTGGGCGTAAATTTTTCTGAACAAGCATTAAAGACGTTACTAACATTTTTGGATTTTTTTTGTTTTTACCAAAGTGCAGATCACATATTAAATTTTTTTTATCAAAATCGTAAGAGTTCATTTATTTATTTCTTTTTGTCAAATCTGTTAAATGCTACCGTTACAATAACATGATAATACAAATATAAAATATATAAGTTGTATGACACGTTCTGATATATTTGGATCTAGCTCAATTTCGACTAGAAGAAAAAAATGTACGTTAAAATTAAATTATTTCAACATTTTATTATATGTAGGTACAACGGAGCGGCGGTGGCGGCGTCTATATTTGATTAAAGTTCCATAACTTCTATATTTACTTGGCCGCTATCATTGGAAACTTTGTTGGATATTCCAAAAGTACGAACCTGTTTGCAGAGATATTTGAACGAACGATCTGAATTTAAAATTTTGAATCAGTCTATATAAGATTTAAATTTATAATTAACATAGTTAAATTTACGTTTTCGTTAACTTTTTGTATATGCGTATAAGTCTAGAATTGAGATAATCGGAACAAATTTTAACTAGGTAATTATTAATACATATAGGTAGGTATGTGTTTTCAATCCACGTTAACAAAAATCTCTACATTTTGGTATTTGTTGTTCATTTGAATTAAATGAATATGGCGGTGTAGAGTATCTATATATAGGTACATAAATTAAGACGAGCCGGAATTAAGAGCCTCGAACTAGGCCCTATATAATAACTTACACCCAAAACGATATCTGTGTGCGTGTTGTTAGTTGGTAAAAATGTAGGTCAGAATGGAATTGACCATGTTATTCGTTGAAAAATTATAACTTTTTTGCGAATTTGTGAATAAGTTTTGGGTAAGAATTTATTCTTATATAGGTAATATATAAAAACCATTATCAGTAATATATAAAAACCATTAATCACTATGAAAAAGCAATAAAGGTACATACCTTAATGTAATTTATAATTATTAAAGAAACCATCGGACCAACAACCACTGAAGCGCTTACCTTTCTGACCCTTCAAAAATTTCCACACACTAAATAACTAACTAAACCTACGTATCCATTATATACAATGTATATAAAGAGACATGTCAAACAAAAATATCCCTTTCCAACCTATTGAGCCTAGGTAGGTAGGATACAACATCATCACAATTTCTCACGTCGTTCTCGCGTCCTAATTAAACGCCACCATTAACAGCCGTGCTAATTGCAATTAAATATTCAATATTAGCCCTGATGCTTGTGGAACAAGAGTATGGACAAGAGGCATAGCTACTTTTCAGCTATCAACCCTAATCACCTGCTCAAAGCAACAGCAGAAAACCACAAAACTCATTGCAAACATACCCACCATCCACCAGCCAAGACCCATTCATCCACCATCCATCCAGCATTTCCCTCCGTCTAAGCAGATTTTCGAATCAAAATGATTGCTACACGAAAACAACATCCCCCAAAGTTTGCCACCCGTTTATTTCCATCGAACTTCCACACCGTGCGTCGCGTCGTCGTCGTCGTCGTCGTGATCGCCTCCGCGTTGTTCCCAACTAGTGATTGCCTCTGTCAAATAAAGTTTCTATGTGAGGAGTAGGTATTCGGGCAAATGAGTGTTGGCAGCATTTGTTTTTTTTTTATTGCTGACTAAAGTTTTACACTAGGTACGCTCTTATTTTGACTTTACATTTCTCCCATCCACCTCACCCAAACCCCGAACGACGCAGCTAGGTAACTGGTCTGAACTGAACCTAATTCTTAACTAACATAACAACCAAGCTCTCGAACTCCCACTCACCTGGCCCGAACAAATAGGTAAAGTGCTAATTGCCATAAATGGCTGTCATTGTACGGTAAATGACATTAGGAGATTGCATCATTACCTATCTAGGTATCGTCATGAAGAAGCTTCACACATTTATGGAGTGTATTGAAAGTCCAGATTCAGATACGGATCTGTAACTGGAGAGCGAGGAGGATTTATTTCTCCTCAAACGGACTTGCGTAGTTTAGTGGGTGGCTGCTCTCAGAACAATTCTTTGGCACGCCCCCCTGTGCAACCAATCGGAACGAGGGGAAAAGCGAAGAGCTTTTGTCAGCGCATAATGGCGGCTGTACATGGATTCGGGTTACCTTATTTATATACATTTGTATGTATGAATATAGGAAGTACTTCAATGATCTTTGAACTTTTTTCTTTCTCCCCATTCGGCGTACCGGCTTTAAGAAGTATCATTCCTCGGGGCAATGCATTAAGAAGAGATTTCTATTTTTGGTAACTGTAAATCGAAACAGGACGGCTAGGTTTACGTCTTCTTGTTTTATTTTCTCTCTGTTCCCTTTTTAAAGAGCGCTTGCAATTTTTAGTAGGTATATGTACTGCATCCATTTAATTTGCTTCTTCTTTTCGTGCTTTTTATCAATATAAATAGGTATATTATGTTTGTTTGTACATACATACATACTGTACTTAAAGAAAGGGGTGAAAAATAAACGGTCCATGAAGCCTTTTACATTGAATTCCTTCAATCATAAAAAACCAAAAAAATTTTTTTTATTCAATATCAGTTACATACCAGATATGTAAGTAGGTTTGTACATAAATAACTAAGCGGCTGGTTAAAAACTGTGCACTTTCTTCTTTCACATGAATATAGGGAGCCTGGATTAATATTTTTTGTAATATTGTATATAATATTTGTTCCCATTAATACTATTACTGTCATATAGTCATTAGGTAGATACAATATAAGGACTAAGGAAGACTATAGATAAATTCCAAATTATAACAGTTATAATATAGTTTTTCGTCATTGAAAGTGTACGTGTATTAACGCGCTTCGCGTGGCTTGAAAGAAACACTATAGATGCCTGAAGTATGTCCATCGGTGGAGGGGTCCTGGTCCTTTATCGAGATTTTTAAATAGTTTTTTTCTGAAATAGGTATGATTTCTATCCCGATTACAAATAAAGTGATGGAAAATATGGAAAAAAATATAGCATGATATTGTTTTTTTTTTTAATTTTTTTTTCCGTATTTGGGTAAAGGCTCGGGATACTAGGATAGTTAACACATTTCTTTACTGTGGTCTCAATTTATTTTTATACTATGAACATTTTAGTAAAAAATATGGTTTTTATAAAAGTTTATATGTATATATTTGATGATAATGTTGTATTTGAATAACTTATTAATTTTATAATTTCATAATTTATACAATTTTTGTGAAAAAAGGTTCCATTTGGGCTAGTTCCCGGACAACAAAATTTATTGCCCGGACACATTTATTTTAGTATCCGGACGCGCTAGTGTTGTATGATGTTTAAGTTCAGTTTTTGGCTTGGATAAATGAAAAATCGTTAATTATTATAGAACATAGAACATGTACCTACTTGTTCTTATCTTATCCTTGTTGTACTAATTCTTTTTTTTGTAAGTTTTTTTTAATGGATAAAACATATTTTGATAGAAATCACTGATAACATTGTCTAGTTGTTTTTTCTTTCAATGTAAAGCCAAAGCAAAATTGCAAAGGATTCGGGTTTAAATTACATCTTCCCTGGTATTAATTATATCTTTCTTATAGTCTTATCTACATATTTTTTCTGTTTTGTCCTTTTATTTCTAAAATAAATGCATACTCAGTTTTTGTATCCTTTACCCTTTTAAACAATCCATGAAAAAAAAGATTTTCCTTTCAAAACCTTAGAATAAAAAGAATTTTTTTAAAAAGTAAAATGCCACCTAATTAAAATGATTAAGCACTCAAATTATATTTCCCACAAAATCGTAATCAAAATGGTTAGGGTGGTTAACTAATTAAGCGCAGTGATAAAGAATAATGTTATGTTTCAACATTCAATATGACACAGCAGGCGCACGAGGGGACGAAAAGATATCGTAATGCATAAATATGTATGAATATATACATGTATATTTTAGTATAAAGTATACATAGTAAAATATCCTTAACCTTTCTCCGAAAACGAAAATTTAAAAAATATTTAGCTTTTTGTCAGATATACATTATGTATGTAGCATGTATACCTATAATATTATGTATTTCAGTTTTCATGGGAGCTCCACCTTAATTTCACATCAATAGAATGATTTTATAAAATATTTTTCCCAATCACTCAAAATGAACTTAAAATTTGTGCAAAAAGATAATATGGCAAAGTCTAAATTATATTATACACAGGAATATAATTTAAACATTTATAAACTGGTTAAGTCATAAAGTTGTTGTTAAGCTGTGGAAGGGTTATGGGAAAGTGTAGTTCCATTCAAATTTTTTAAAAATAATCAAAAATAATCGAAATTTATATTAATCAATTTAATCAATAATTCAGCAACGGTGTCGGGATTTGATAATTTGCCGCCCTGTACAAAGTTACTAAAATGTCCCGCTTAAAATGAAGAACATTTTTTTTCTCGTTAATCGATTTTCATAATTAGGCATTTGACCATGAAAAAAAAAAAGTTTCGCATTTTTGGTTTCGAAAATAAATAAATGTGGAGTTGATCGTCGGATGGTTATGAAAAAGTCCAGAAGCACACAATCGAGGGGCGACTCACCAAGGCTTGCACTAACTTTTTTGTTTCAAAAAGGAATGCATCACAGAGAAAAATTTTACTACCTAAAATCAATAAGAATTATTGAGGTGTTTTACTTAGAAATTTCCATTAAAACATAAATAATATGATATTTCCATAGAGAATTCCCATTATTTTGATGATGAAAATCTTATTAAATATTTTATGAGTTTTTCTTATTTGTGTTGAGAAGAATATCAACTTATTTGAGTAAATAATAGGAATATCTTATAAATCTAAAACTTAAATAAGAAAAAAAAAAAGTGTGCGTACTTATGTACACGCGCTAGAAGTAAAACTTCTTTCACGACAACAGGGCAAGTATTTTTCAAGTCCTACCACTCAGAGCACCCGATTTGAAACTCAGAACCGTTGCAAAATCGTGACGCTGAATTTTGTAATTCGTGACGGGAATTTGTATGTCGGTTTGACATGTCACTGACAGCTCCATAGAAAAATTTTTTACCCCCATGCCGCAAAAGAAGTTTTACTTCAACAACACCCAATGAGCGAGAGACACAATAGATTGCAGAATATTTCCATGCAAAACCAATAAACCTACAACTATACATAATTTATGCTCCCTCGCATTAAATCGACCAATGGCCGAAAATCCAACACAACAGAAAAAAATCCTCAGAAATAAAATTCTTCCCACAAAAAACCCTTACTCGAATTCACAAACCATCTTAACGAATATATTAAATGCACGAACCATTGCATTTAACGAAAATATAATATCGTGACGGTGAATTTTGTAATTCGTGACGGGAATTTGTATGTCGGTTTGACATGTCACTGACAGCTCCATAGAAAAATTTTTTACCCCCATGCCGCAAAAGAAGTTTTACTTCAAAAAGTATATATACATATTGTATATTTTAAATTTAACCTTTTTAATAAGAAAAGATCTTAAAACCATATAGAAACTCACATTGCTTTTGCGTGCTTCGTCTTGCTTAAACTCATAATGAGAATAACCGAATAAATGTTCAAATTTTATGTGCGTTTAACTTATTAACAGCATTCTCTAAGCCCTTTCATAAGGAAGAATTTTAAAAACAAAAATATTTCCCATCATTTTTTGAAGAGTCGATCTCATCTTTTATGCGTGTTTATTCATGATTTCCAAGTTAAAAACACACAAAGAAAAACCTTTTAAATCAAAAAGTGCTTTCATTTTAAAATACAAAGTTTTCTTACCTATATTTAAACGTTTAGAGAAGAAAATCTTCTTAAATCAATAAGATTTTCTTCTTAAAACTATATTTTTTTCCATACTCGGTTTTGCAAACGGGACATTGCAAACTCATTTGTTTTTTGTTCTCGACACGTGCGGATGTTTTCTTGTTTTCGGTTGTGAACACGCGTTTGTTTGTTAATTTCGCTGTTTTCTTAAAATTTTATTCAAAAGGAATTAACAATCGAATCGAATAATGAAAATGTATATCAATTTTCAAGTAATTCGTGTGAAATTTTAAGTGTGCCTCTACAATTGTGGGTTGAAAAAGATCTTGAAGAAACCCAAGCAATCTATACATGTCCTGGGGATTGAGTCGGTCTACACTCGACTTCCATAGATGTTTTGGAGAAGATGGAAGCTGAGGACGTAGATAAACTTTTTGAAAATGTAAACGCGCGCCGCGCCGTTGGATATTTTGGGGAAAGGGTCAAATTTTTATCGGGTCTAAAAACGTGGAGGTGAGAAAAAGTAAGTACCTACCTACCTACATAAGTTAACATTTATAGCAATAAAAAAAAACCATCCGAGAAAAACTTGGATTGAAGTTTTTATTACTTTTAAATTCGATTCGAAAGCGAAAAAAATCTACGCTTGATTCGATTGAAATTTGTATCATTTGGGTTTTAAGTCGTATTTAAATGTAAAATCTAAGTTTTTTTTCGTATTATCTTTTCTGACCGCTATACACGTTGCCTAAGCAAGTAATTTTATAAGAACCAAAATGGTATTGTGTGCTTTAATTTTTCAGAATAAACCCTTACTGTGTAACCAATCTACACAGTCGCCACCGTCAACAGAAAAGGTCTTGGAATGGTTAGAAAAAATATCGAACGATATTATTATTTTATTATTATTTTGTATGTGTATGATTTTTTTTTTTTTTGTTTTTACTTATTTATTTTATGTTTAAGTTTTTTAAGAAGATATTACTTATTTTTTACATTATTAATATATATTTACATTATTAATAGCAATAGGTCTTATATATGTATGTAAGATTAACTTAAGGAGAAATAAAATAAAATATATTTCTTGAAGTAATATACAAAATATTTTTATCAATGTATAAGGAAAGTAAAAATCTCCTGGAAACAAGTGGAAGATCTAGTTTAAAGTAAGTATAAAACACTTTAAAATAATATGGAAAACTTATTGAAATTATGTTAATATCTTTGGAAAAGAATATGAAAACAAATAAAAAAAATGCGAAGTTCTCCTTGGAAAAATAGGGGAAACCTTTTAAAATAATATACATTTCTTCTAAAAACAATTAAAAAAACTTATGGGAATAATAAGAAAAACTTCTAAGGACAAAAGGAAATATTATTGAAACAATGTATAATTTACCTAGAAACTATGAGGAAATCCATTTAAAATCATATGGAAAAATTATTATTTCAAAAAGTTTACCATTTTGTGTTAAGTAGTCCTCTAAATTCTTACAACAAGATTCTCATATATATTCTTTTATATATGTAAAAGATATCTTCTTAAATTAATGTGAAAACTTAATAGGATTTTCTTAATTGTTTTAATCAGAATGTCTTCTTGGATGAAAACCATAGAGAAATCTGATTGTTTTTGTTCTATTTTATGTGGTCTTTTTTCTCTGTGTAGTATTGTGTTGGAACAAATCGTTTACCCAAATAGCAATTAATTTATTTATTTATTTATTTCGTTAAATTCTAACGGTAGATACAATGTTAAAATAGTATACAAAGCTTTAATCTATGTAACATTATTAATAGTATTGTATAAAAAACCTATTTTTTAAGTTGTTTGATTTAACATTGTCATTAATGGTATTAATGAAATTATAATTATTATTAAAAATATTAATTAGAAGATTTAGTGGACTATTTTCGCGGTAGTTTGATCTACTATAAATATTTTTCAGTGGCAATTGTGTTCTTAGACTATACTGCAATACATTAACACTCAACCGACAAAGCACTGAAGGGGCTGAAGCCCGAAATAGATCCATTTATTATCGAGTATAGAGTAAAGTGGCAATCCAGTAATTTTATCTGACCAGGGAAGAAAACGTAAACAAAATCTCATAAATCTTCTTTGGACGCACTCTAATCTGTTAATATGAACCGTATAGTATGGGGCCCATACCACACAACCGTATTCTAAAATTGGTCTTACAAATGAGACATAAAGTATTTTAAGAACATAAGGATCACAAAATTCACGGGTAAATCTTTTTATAAAACCAAGTGTCTTATTAGCTTTTTTTAATTATGATATCGAAGTGCTCACGAAATTTAAGTTTAGAGTATAAAACTACTCCAAGATCAGTAAAACTAGATAAATTACACAAAGATGACGAGCTCAACATATAATCATAGACAAGGACATTTTTTTGCGTGTAAAACACATTTTGATTTACACTTGTCAATGTAATGTTAAAAAATAGACTATTGCTATTGCACCACGCCCTTAATCTTTGCAGATCCTCTTGTAACAGTTCAAAGTCCATTATTCAGTTAATTTTTCGAAAATTTTTCACGTCATCGGCATAAATAAGAGACATAGAATTTATTAAGACGGAAGGAAGATCATATATAAGTAACACAAATAATAACGGACCAAGGTGGCTACCCTGTGGTACACCAGAGTTTACTGTAAAACATTTAGAACGTTCACCTTTAAAAACAACACTATATTATGATCTATCTTTAAGATATGAAGACATCCATGAAACAAATCGATCATTAAGACAATTGCCCTTAGTTTGTGGTGGAGAAGAATTTGATGATTTAATTTGTCGAAGGCCTTATTACTATCAGTAGATATCCGAGAAAAAGTCTGTAGTGGGTCTTGTTAAACGTCCGCAAATAGTTTGCGAACATTTGATCATTGTCCCAATGATCGCACTACTTGCGACCAAGAATCGCAATTGTGACGTTAAAAATAACGCCTTGTTTACAGCTAGTTTATTTTAAAAATCTCTTAAAAGACCTAATTCATAAAACTAATTTTATAAAAATGTATATAGTTTCGTGTACTCCATTTATAGCTTATGCCTATAATAGTTTGTCTTTAACCAGACTACGTACATATACATATATACATTATACATAGAATAATTGAAATTTTACAAATTAAGTAGGTACGGTACGTGTACCAACGTATGTACATATGTACAATGTACATTGTACATGTACTTATTGTACATACTAGTAATTTTTTTCTCCAAAATTTAACATCATTTGCCTCGTTTACAATGAACGTTCTCCATCATTTACTAAATGAAAAGCGCAAGCTTAATTGGCTTCTAGTCTTACTACACAAAATGTTCAAAAGCAGACAAGACATACATCTTTATGGAGATAACAAAAATAAACCCACCCCGTCATTCTCTGAAAAAATGTTGGATGAATCCCTTACGATAAACATCATTTATTTTGACAATATTAAGGAGATATTTTTGATTCAAACCAACTTAAGATTTTGTTTCGAATTTACGACTTTACGTGAAGCAATGAAATAAAATTGTATTTATTTGAAGAACTTCTAAAAAGATCATTATTATGTGTCACGGGACTCCAGTCTATAAAGAACATGATAAACAGGTAGGTAATAATACACATCTTCAAATACGACCGGAAGCAATAATTTTTAATTGAGTTAATACAAAAATGTTTACATTTAAATTTCAAAAATGTATAATAATAATATGTCCCCTTCGACTTTTTAATTTGTGTTGATGTGATTTTTTTTTGTTTTCAAAATATGTATTTGTATTAGGTATATTCGTACAATAATGAAAAAAATCAACACATCAAGCTTGCTGAGTTCACAATTCGCATGTATGATTCATCTTTTTTCATTTTACGTTAAAAACGAGCGATTTAATTGGCCTGAGGTGTTGAAAAATGATTTTGCGGGATATGGGACTTTAGTGGTGTCATACCGATTTGACTTTTGTGACATTGTGTGAATATCTGAGTGCCAAGTTTTTAATTGCATCAAATTAAACGAAAATAATTTTTAATATTTTAATTGACATAGATGTTTGAAAATGCAATTATAATAACCATATCCAAATTGAATGCAATTATACCTGCAGATTTTTCATTAAATTTTGTAAATTTTGTGTTGTTTTGTAAATGTGTTGTTCAATCACTATGAGTAAAAAGGATTTTGTTTTTATATCATCTAGGTATATATGAGAGAATTGATCGGGGATGACTAAATTTGATCACAAAAATGATGACACGGAAATGACGCACTTTGCTGAATATTTTGTTTGAAATTCATGTAATTATTTAATTCCTAAAAAAAGAAATGCGTTGAAAAACAATTCCGATTTTATTATCGTATTATAACAATAAAAAACACGTACCACAGTAATGACACGATTAGGTGAACGAAAACTTGAAATGCCTACATATATTACATGAAATACAATTTGCTATTGATATTTTGTTGTGTTTTTTGGAAATTGTTCCGAAAACATACAACGGGTCCCTTTATTGATGTTATCTCCACAACTTGTTTTCAAATTCATTTAAGTCAACTAAACTTATTATATATTATTACAAGTCCTTGTTAAAGGAGTTTAGGAAGAAGCGTTTCTCGATAAAATATTAAAAAAATATGTTTATGGCAAAATATGGCAATTATTAGGTTGCAATTAAAATTAACACTATTCGACAGTGGCGGATCCAGGATTTGGTCATTTGGGGGGATCCAACTATATACCTTTAGGAAATATTTTACCTTTATACATTAAACCGATAAAAAGTATTTTTTGAAACTTTGTTTACGGGACTATGAAACCAAAAGGCAGATGACACAAATTTTTCCACCAAGATACATTTGAAGTTTTTGAGGTATACCTACCTACATGTATATATTCATCACACTTGAAGAAATCTTTAGTCGAAATTTTATAAAAAGATGGGTTTCCTGGAATTAAGTAGGTCAAACGTAGACCAAATGTATCTCGAAAAAAAATAAATACAGTCGAGATGTCGACTCTCCCTAAGTCGAATTTTCACGGGATACCAAGATTTTTTCTAGTTAGAGAAAGTTTTGGGATAATTCGAGTTATAGAGGGAAACATTTTTTTGTTTTAGAATGTTTATTAAATAAAAAAGGTTACCTAATATATGTATTAGGGTGTCCCATATTTTATTATTTTTTTTTTTTCGAAACGCATACCCCCTTATTTTTTCAGTACCTCTCAGACCTGATCATATGCAAAATATTAGCTTCTTAGACCTATATGAACCCATGCCGACTCTCATTCAAAGTTTGCCATGCAATTTATATAGGAAAAATACCACATATCCCAAATAATTCTTAGTAGGTATATTGGCATTTTTAGCATCGATATCAAGTATATTTATTTCCTGAAGATGCCATATTACAAGTTATAGAGAAGTTCTAAAGATATATTTCTAGTGGAAAATATAAACCACAAAATAACAGAGCAATGCCGTAGCTAATCTGTTTTGTTTGGGGGGCAGAAAATTTTTACTAAATTTAACGTCTATTTCTAAAAAATTGCCATTCGCCAGCACATTCGGTAGTACCTACAGATAACCACAGAATGAACACAGATACCTACACTCATTGACGTAATATATATGGACTGCTAGTAACCAACTTCACTCGTGTTCCAGTTTACAGCAGCGCTCTTGGGTCTTGGCCAAGCCATTACGAGCAGCCAAAGATACTCTATTATTGATATATATTGTAAGGTAATAATGCACTATATATTGCCAAAAAAAAAAACAGTGGAAATATCAGAAAAAGTAAGTTCTACCAAAATTTACAAAAACTGTTCAATTCGTTGGCCAATAAACCGAAAAAAACTAAAACAAAAATGTCTTTTATTCAATTTAAATAACAAACGAACTTTTTCGAATGTACTGTCGGTTCTTCTTAAATATTTGAATTTTAACGATTTTTTTAGTGTTTGGCGTCTATTTAGTAACAAATGTGGCCGCTCATTCCCAAAAGCGCTCAGATTTCTCGGAACATTTTTCTGGGCAAGAAATGTATGGTAGTGCACAAGTAACTATGCAGTCCATATATAATACGTCAATGCCTACACTCGAATACAACCATGCGACCTATTAGCATGTCGACTGAGAGTATAAATAATTTATCTTTTCTGGCATTCGAGAACAAGCGACTTGATATGTTAAACCTGGACATGGTTCTTTTAAGATTCAGTACACCAAAAAATCGCAAAGTGCAATTATTAAAAAAAAACCATTATTGTTAAAAAAAAATATACAAATTGTGAACGCAGTTCACATTATCTTAATTTGTATTGTCTTTTAATTTGTGTCCTTTTTTTGTAGTATAATGTGTTTCATATATGCGAAAAACTAGTGGAGCAAAATGCAAATATGAATGATAAAATATGGCTATAAAATTCGAGAAAGAGAGAAATTCGACTTAGGGAGAGTCGACTGTATTTAATAAATAAAATTAATAATAATATACAAAATTATTTGGTTCATGGGAGGGGGTCCGTACCCGAAGCCCCCCATGGATCCGCCACTTCTATTAAATGATAGAAGTTCAAAAAAGTGAAGGAATATATTTTTAAATAAAAACTAATTCTTTTCTTAAATTCAAGATGGCGCGGTGGCTTAAATATGAGCGCTTGCCAGGTTTAATTCAGGAACTATTTCTCTAATCCCACTATATATACATTGCAGAATCTGGAGTTACTCATGGAAGTCACATAGGACCACATCTTTTTACATTACTTATTAATGATGCACCTCCTAGGAGATTTAAAAAATATGTACCTAACATAAAAACCGTACAATTAATATTAACGTATAACCTACCTTACTTTTTGCAGTATTTAAATCCACTATGAATTCATTGTCTTAAAAAACAAACAGTGTATCCGCTCTAAAATGAAACTAAAATCTCAAATAGGTACCAACTAAACAAAATATTCAGCCTATAATTTGGTCACCAGGTAATATTTTATTTAAAGCGCTTTGGAAAGGTTTCAAACATTCAACTAGTTTTTATACGCTATACACCTCATGACTATTTTCTAGTCACCCTATGAAAAATACAAGGGTGTGGCGCGGCTCGGTGGCGGCTTTCACGCGAAAGCTTAGATTACATATTGAATGTTTAATGTTATGCTCTTTTATTCGTCTATTTTCAGGTACAACATGCAATGTTATTATATTGAAGCTCCACTTGCCATTTGCCACCACTGGGACGAATAACGGTACAGAGTTTCATGATATCGATTGCTTTTATCATCAACAATGTAACCAACATAAATCACTAGCCATTTGCGAAAAGATACAAAATATGTATCGCTTATGGCAGCGCGGCGGTGGTATTTGTGTGCGGTGTTGGCCTCTGCTCTATCTCGATTCGTGATGCAATCCCTAGAATTATTTTTATTTATTTATTCTTCGGCATGATAGTGAGACTTGAATTTTCATCCAACTTATTTGTATGTTTATTTCCTGCAAATGCTGATGCTTTTGCCTCGTAAGTCCTTTAGCTAGTCCATCAGGAGTCAGTGCGCTGTCGTGTCCTATAAATAATTAAGGACCCTCTCATAAATAGTTAAAGCAAGTGTAGGTATAGGACCACGATGTAGAAGTTTTGCAATGAAGAGGCTGATGCTACAAATCAAATAAAATATCGAATATATTTTTGAATAAGTATGCAATGATTGAGTGGGTGAATTACATATATGGATTTATCTCGAATGAAACCCATCAATTGGGACATTGGAACGTAGTGAAATTAGCACCTATCATCACGTTATTACATGTGGCATCAATAATTCAGCGTAAATCGAATTACTCTGGAATAAATTATACTTACTCCATCAGATTTCAGCTTTCGGTTATTCCATATGGAATCCATTTAATGGTAAGTAATTTGTGAGTGAGGTTGGCATTAAGATTTATTAAAACGAATTCCATTTCTGTTATGCTGTATACGTTTAGGTAATAAGTTTTGCTCCATTGTAAAAGTGTTAACCAAAAAACGCGATTTCAGGCATATGGTACTTGCGGAAAAGATTACTAGTTAACGAACATTTTATGTAGATATCTTCCTAAATGAAAGGTTTTCCGTGCATTTTGATGGAAGAAAAAAAATCTACGAGTTGTTAAACGGTTTTTACCGTTTTTTAATTAAATTTGTATAGGTATCTTGTATCATCACTTGCAAATCGGAGCTATATATATATGACGGGTATATTATATTCGCAAGAATTTTCTGGCAACCTAACGTTTCGCGGAGGTTTATTTCGCCGTTTTTCGTTCCGCATTTTGTTGTTTTGCTTTTTTTTATTTAGCAATTTTTCATTTTTTTATTTGGTATTTTATTGTTTCGCAATCATCAGCAACTTTGGGATCCAACAGCTTTATGCTTATTGAGGGGGGTTCTAACATGAGATGTGTGAGCTTCCTGAGATTCATTTGGGGGAAAAAAAGCTGAATATTTAAGCCTAGTACGCAGTTCGGGAAAAAATTTATTTCTCATAGAAATTTTTTCACAGGACAAATTTTGTCTCGGATTTTTCTTGGGCAGTACGCAGTTCAAACGCAAAATCCAAACTTTTTTTCAAACTGTGCATGCAAAAGTCTCCACATAATTTTTCCAAGACAAATACTGTTCGAAGCATTATTTTGCTAGACAAAATATGTTGACGTTTCATGTATATTACGGTTTTTATCAACCAAAAATATATTTTCGTTTTAGCAGTTCCAATATTAAAAGGTATTATGTGAATGATGACCAAAAAAACATAAAATAAAACATGAAAGACAGTTAAGGGAGTAGATTATATAAAACAGCTGTTTTCACTCAGTCAGTGGCGAAGCTAATAGGAAAGGGTTCAAGAGGGCCAAATACTAGTGCGGCAACTTTTTTTAATACATGAAAATATACTAAATTTTCATAGAAATGATTTTTGAATGACAACATAAACTCGCTGTACAGCCTGCAAACACTTTTTTGTACTAATTTTTGTTTTGTTATTTTAATATTGCAGTGTAAATTTAAAAAATCCAAAAAAATATTTTTACCTACGTTACTGTCCTCAACTGAACTTTATTTTGATCTCTACACCTTCAAAAATTGTCTTGAGAAAAAGAATGTAGATATAAAATTTAGTTTATCTCGATCTGCGTAGGTACTAGTCCTTACTGCAAGGCAACTTTATAAGAAAGTTTTCTTTTAAACGAACAGAAAATACTGCAGAGAATTTCCAACACTTTATATTCTCCCAAAATTCCGGTTCCCCGGTGGCCCAGTCCCCTCATGCAAATGGCTCACAACTTTAAAGAAACAATCAACAAATGACAAATTTATTATTTAATGATCAAAATTTGGCGGTTTACTTGGCAAGTTTTATTTTTATTACTCAAAATTTAAAACGTTTAAAATACTTGACCAGTGAACTGCCAAATTTTAGTTATTAAATAGATAAATTTGTCTTATCATTTGGAGTTGTTTTAATATTACTCTACTTTAAATATTTGATATTTAACCTTCATAAAATAAGAACTTGGCGTACTTTTAGATCTCACTACTTTTGACGGATGATATTTTATTGTGAACTGCACTAGATTTTAACATTCCGCCCTCAACGTCTCTATTAGAACGATGAACCTCTGATTGATGTGTAAACTGGTAGAGAACAGAGCTTGACAACGGGTCGCTTCAATGTTGGTGATTGAGTCCAACCAACCCTGGATGCGTTTCGATTACTCGGGTAAGCCGCCATTTTGTTGGAGGATACCGTTCGTCTAAGACAAGGATGAGTTTTCCTACTTTCAGAGATTGCCTAGCTGTAGATATTGGATTGACCACGTTTGCCAAAATCGTTCTAACATCTGTCTTAAATGTTGAAAATGAGATAACCTCATCAACCTCAGACGTTCCTATTTATGTTTTGTTTTCATTGTAAAATGAATGAACGGTAACATAGACTCTTTGCACCTTCTGTCTCGTATTAACTTTAATATTCCACAAAGAAACTTGAGGAACATACCGGATAGTATACTTATTCAAAACTATCGTACCAATTACGAAAAATGTTCTCCTTTAAATAATATGTTTAAACTATTTAATTTTTACAATAATAAATATAACAATCTGTTTGATAAAACAATAATTAATTCATGTAAATTAAAATCAACATTTTTTTTTTTTGCAATTAATTAAAATCTTAATATACACTTTGGTAAGAATTTTGTAAACATTTTTTTGTAAACTAGCAATTTAGTTATGTTAAATAAATAAATAAACCTTGATTCTGGAACATTTAGTAATGACAGTTCAGGAACGGTACTGATTGCATTTCCAATAATGAAATGCCCTGGAGTAAATGCTTCGAGGTCAATTGTTCGCCTGACATGGAATGTTGCGGACCTTACAGCCGCTTCCCATTTTCCCCCAAAATGAGGCGCCGCTGTGGGATAAAACTGCCATTTGGTTCCATCATTAGCTAATATAGTAGTAATACTATTTTGTGTTCACTTTCCTTGGAAGCAGCCTTAAAAAGTTTTCTTAGTTCGGCGTTAGCGCCTACTAAATTGGTACCGAAATGGCTTGTAAAGGTGGCACAAATAGCTCAACGACCCACAAACCTCTTGTAATCAGCGTGAAAACCTTCCGTGGAATAGTCTGTGGATATTTCCAAATGAACAGCTGATGATGAAAAACAAACAAGTATAGGTACGATTAGATATAGGTTTTTGTGGGTCCTCCTCTCCAAGTTTTTAAAATAAAGGGCCTAGCGTAATCCACACCGGAATGTAAGAACGGACGAGACGGAATAGTACGATTGACAGGAAGCTGACCCATGAGTTGCTTTGAAGTTGCGTTTTTGATGATAGGGTTTTAATATTGGTGTTTTTGATGATAGGATTTTAATATTCGTTTCATTTTCTTTTACCACACAAATATAAACGACAGCTCCAAGAGCTATTTGTAAAGTATCGGAAAACCCATGCAGTGATAAAGAACAGGGATTTATTCCAAGCCATCGGGGTACAGGTATCAAGGATAGATTGCAGAGCTCGTTGATGTAGCTTTTCCATCGACTTTTGAATGATTAGATATTTGTTGATCTCATTCAATTCAAGTCCTGCAAGCCAGAGTTCTTGTGTAAACAACTTGGCCCTGACAACGATAGGAGAGAGCCAACCCAAGGGATCGAAAAGTTGAGCTGCTCTAGATAGCACTGTGCGTTTTGTGTAAATTGCTGGTTCCTGCTGATGTACTGGGATGAAAATAAATCGATGCAATGTAGGCTGCCAGTTTAATCTCACTGTTCGGTGTACAGGACCGTGTTCTATGGAAACTAACGGGGTCGCTGCTCGATTTTGCTCAGGAACATTTGCGATTAAATTTTCATTGTTGGCTGCCCAGTTTTGCAATTGAAATCCAACTGCTTTAAAGGGATGAATAATTTGGGAGATTCGATTCTTACCTTCTTTTACAATAGCTGCTCCATCGTTCACATCACCTACGTAAGTATTCTTCCTGGTAACATCTTTGACGTCTGCAAATCGATAACTTTTATCCTCGGCTAAACTCATTAACCCTCCACCTTGTCAGAACATCTGGAAGATCTTCTTGCAGTTTTTGATGTATAAACTTCTATACTTGTGGTAGAGGGACGTGACGTATCTTGTGATTATGATTCTGAGCCTCACGTTACGTTACGTATTTTAACAAATCTTAACACTTTTTTTTACCTTCGTGGAGAAAGTCATTAAGAGATTTTCCCTTATCTGTTTTCAGAGATCCGTTAAAAACGACTCTTAATTTGGTCATTTAGCTGCAACTGCAACTGCATTTGAAAGAAAGACGTATGATAAATCGCCCTTCGACAGTGTATCTATAGCAGATTTAAAAGATTCTTCTTGCATCCAAAACTTTTACACTAAGTCATCTAGATGATCATCTGTACAGCAGTGAAACGATTTTGGTTTTGATGGGGATATTGACGATGATTATCCTGAAATAATGCATCCAGAGATATACGTTGTGCTTTTGGTGCTCCTTCAGGGCCATTTTCCATACATCTATACTAAGAAAATGAGGTCTACACGCCCAGGTTGGTGATATTCCAGATCCGCTAGATCAATATTTTGCAAATGTGCCTAGCCAGAATGTTTAGACACAGCAGATAGTAAAAGGCTGGTAAGTTTTGATAAGATTATAAGATAAATTGAATTCGCTTATGCAAGACTTCAGATTAATAGTTACCCTTTTAGTTAGTTATATTGCACTTTGATTGAGGAGGAATCAATGTTTAATAATGCTCTACGCGATTTGCTGGAGTTTTTGATAGAAAACCTGTTCAAGAAGAGATATAGTGATCGACTTGACAATTAAAACATACCTGTTTCGTTCGTTGTGCAGCTGCATGATGTGCTTTCGCCTAAATTAGCTTAATTCCTAATGACTTTTCCCATTCCTTAACTGAAGCACCATCTAGTTTACGAGAAACGGTATGATTTTATTTGATTCTTTATTTAGCTTCAGCTATTAATCACAATTTTTAACGTAAAACTTGTTAAACAGAAAACCACAAAATAGTAATTAAATATAATTAGTATTAACATATGAAATTAACTTCTTTTTAAATGCTATAACATTATTTTCAGACTTTAAGTCATTCGGCAAGTTATTAAATAATTTTAAACCTTTATGAAACAACATATTTTGTAATCTACTTATTGTGAAGAATGGTAGTCGAAAATCTCTTCTATTTCTTAAATTATAAGGTTGAGCATCTGATACATAGACTATTTCATTACATAAATAATTTGGCAATATATTATTTTTAATTTTTAATATTAAAATAAGTACATTCATTCCTTTGATTAATGGTAAAACATTTTAAGTTATCTAACATAAATTATATATGTGTTAACCTATTGCACATCAAAATACATCGCATTCAACGATTTTGATGTCGTCCATCATTCCACAGATTCAAATCACGACCAATACCTTCTAGCGACCCCAAAGCTTTATTAATGTTGTTAAACAAGGTCTCCAGTCTAGAAGAAGATTCCTCGTTAACAGCTTTGGCCGATATATTAACTCGAACTGCTGCGTCGACATGTAGTCTTTTATTATCATAATAAGAGATCATGTCGTCCCAAGAAATTTGGAAGTCAGATGCCGTAACTGAAACGCCATGTAGACGTGATGCCGCTTTACCTTCGAGACATCCTTTTAAGAATTGAAGCTTGTGACTTTTGCAGGAGTGTCCGTGAAGTAAGCATATCAAGTGTTAGCATATCAATGTTTTTTTGGAGTTCTCATCATATGCTCATCACATAGATCCTAATACTTTTACAAAATAGTTCTGTTCGATTTCACCGAAAAAATGGATTTAAAGAAATGAGATGCTAACTTCCCGTAGCATATCAATTATTAAAATGTCAAATGAAAATATTTTTTTTAGATGTAAGAAGCATTTCTTAAGAGGTGCTCATACCAAAAAAATTGTTCCGTTATATTCAGACCTAGAAAAATATACAAATAAAAAAATTATTCTATAATTAAAAAATTAAAAAATACTATGGAAAAAAACTGAATTTCACAGATATAAGAAATTCCAATATCATCAATGATCTTAATACAAAGACCTTATGTATTTACAATACAAACCAATAATTTTTCGTTTCTGATACTTTTCTAACGTAGGTACATATATTACAGTTTTTTTTTAATTGTTAAATGTAATTTTCACAATGTTTGCTAACGACCTTGATATGCTGACATTTTTTTACGAGTTCCAACTCATTTGTCATTTTAGGCAGATAGACCTAATGTGTTTACAATATAAACCGAAGAGTTCCCGTTTCTAACACTTTTTTAACAAAAGTTATGATTTTTAAGCGATTTTCCATGAATTTTGGTAGTAGACCTTGATTCGACCATGATATGCTTGATATCAATTTTAACAGATAGATTTATACAAACCGAAGAGTTCTCGTTTCTAACACTTTTCTTTTCTTTCACTTTTCCACTGTGCCAACAAAAAATCTATCCTTTCCTTCTATTCCTTTTAACATTTGCCTAATTTATAAGACCCTAGGTCTTACTGGCATATATATGTTTGTGTTGTTGTTGTTTTTTTTTTCTCATTTTCCTCAAAAACTGCTCCTACGATTTTGATTAAAAATTTTGTGTGAACTAATATCTGTATACGATCTATCATAATATAATTGAAAAAAAAAATATCTATCGTTTAAAAATGGTATATGATATAGAACCATTTTTTTTGATTTTCGACTATCTCATTATCAGTTGAACTGATTTTACTGATTTTTTTTTGCAAAAAAGCTTCAAGTAAGTTCTAATAATATTGCATGTCAAAATTTTCAAAAAAAAATTCTTGATTTAAAAAAAAATTATTTTTTGAAAATTCCGTAGTGAATGATATTTTTTAAATTAATTTCTTAACTCCGCAATAATAAAGGCTAAAAAACTGCGTACCATTTTAAATTATTTCAAAATTTTATATATAAAAAACTATTGAAAAAAAACCGCTCTAACGTTTTTCAATTTTTTTTTTCATAAATTGAGATTTCCTTAAGAAATCGGATGATGTACATCGCATTGGTGTCCAAACAATTTCAGAGGTTAATCAATTTATGTTTAATTACATTTTTTTTTTAATTTTTTAGTCTAAACTTTAAGTTGCATGCGTATTTGCAACACGGTGCTATATTGTTTATAAATAAATGTATACCTACTCGCATAATACTACCTTAAACTTAACTACGCTTTAAGCAGGTGGTATACAATATATGCTCTCATAACTAATTTATTTCTTTTATAAGATAAATATAGTTTTTGAAATATTAAAAATTAAAAAACACAGTGTGATCGCACATAAGAGCAAGTTCGTGCGACCCAGTCGTGCACATATTTTTTTTTGTTTTAAATGCAAAACAAAATTGAAAACTTTGGTATAAAATACATACACACTTTTAAAACTTTTTAAAACATTCTCCATAGAAAAATTGATCAAAATCAGTTGAACCGTTTTCGAAGAAATTGTAAATCAAAAAAATGGTTTTATGGAATGAACCATTTATAACTTTTTTTCGGATTTTTGGTTTTACAAAAAAAAAGCTAATTTGTATAAAAAATTGATAAATTTTTATTTTGAAAGTTGTGTTCACGTTTTTGAGGAAAATAAGATTTTATTATAGGTCTTTAAAAAAAAGAACAAAACATGTCGGGCGAATGCCCAAAAACGTTAAGTATATGTAGGTACTAAGTTTAACAATAATCAACCCACTCGTTTAAACGATAGCCGCAAGGGACAAGCAGATAAATCTACAGACGGACAGAATGCAACCACGGAAAGCAAGACTTTCATATTTGCTTATGAAAAATTAAGATCATTATAAAAATACCAGTGAATTTTTTGCTATCATTCACACCCAAAATTTGCTGTGGGCTCTCGGTCTAATATACTCATAGGAAAAATATTCAATAAACTTCGGTCACAAATATTTTTGTCAAATATTTTTCATAAAAAGTGTTGTTGGTAGGGTGTAGAGGAAAAACTGTCAAAAACTGTTTGGAAATATAAAATGGTCCATAGATTAAGTATAAATTTTTGTATTTAAAGATAAAGAAATTAGAAAGTAGAGATTCCAGGATAACAGAGCGCAAAATCCAGAATCTCCTTTCACGTCCCAATAGCTCATTTTTTTTTAACTTCTCGCATATTACAGAAAAACATAATTCCTGAACACATTCTTAATATATGAAAACTTTATAAAATTCGATATGCCTCAACATTAAAAAAGCATGTTCTACATACGTAAAACATTCTTTTATACATTTTTGAAATCAAATTCTAATAAGAATAATTTTTAAATTGTTCAATTATTGTTCTTTTATTTTATCTTTGACTTTCACTCATAAATATTTAAAACCAATTATTTCCGGAAATGCACCTTATTTCGTCGGATAAAGAAAATTTCCGCCTTTCCGGTAATAAACACAGCACAAAAATCTTTTACTTAATACAAAAACACATTCGATGACAGAGAGTTCCTTAATTACTCTATACCAGCCGCAGGTACACATTTACAAATAAACAAACAGTTTCAAAAGGGTGGTGGTTAAACGCCCTATAAATTCTGTCCCATTTCAAAGAAGCAATTTGAAGCCACTTTCGCACCACATCAAAATATCCAAAGAGTGTCGTCGACGACGACAACTCATCGGTGCTCTGCAGTCACTCCATTCGAGATATCGTTGTATATAACACTTTTCCAACACAAAACGCAACGGACGAATGTCAACAGTGAAAACACATTTAAAATCGCTCATAAATTAATTTCATGGGTCATAAAAGATGAACGCATAGTATTTGCCCTCCGCTTCCAATATTCAGATAATTGTAGCCGTTATATAGTCTGGCTCCTCCATATGAGGAGGACGAGGAGCATTATTGAAGTTGGAGCTACTCTTTTACACATTATAACGAAGTATCAACCTAACCAATTCCAGAATCCAGATGCTTATAGAGCTATGTGAAATAGCTGTTTGTTGGAGTTTAAGTTGAGAGCAGTATACGCAGCAAAGTGTTTGACATTTTTGAGAGGCGTACAGTTCGTAGACTTGCAGCCTGTCACATCCGTCAAAATTAATTTTTTATTAATGCTCTGTGGCATTCAGGGGAAATACCATTTTGAATTAAATGGCTGAGTGGAGATAAATTGCCTGATTTCGTCTTATTTATGCTCGGCCTGTCACTTTCTGGCTCCACATCTCATTTCTCAATCATTCCTGGCATACGCTACGTAATGCAAAGCGCCCTTTATTTGACGCCGCGCCGCGGCCGATTCTCCTAACCATACAAACAACTGATATTAAACCCATAGTATTCATACGGTGCTTCTATTCGTTCGTTTATAAATTTCAAAGTTAATTACGCGCTAAAATGCGTATTTGTGTCTGTGTGGTATTAAAATCTCCGCTTCACTTAACTATAGTAGTACTGTGGGTGGCAAAAGTGTGGGTGAAAGAAATGTCGAAACTTGCCTGTAATATTTTATGGAGGCTGACTTATTTATGTACAAATATCTCATTGATAGCTTATTAATTAAAAGTGGGTGGATAGCAAATTGCCAGAATGTTGTTTTATTTTGTTTTTATCTGTCGTGGGGCGGTATAAGATTTTTTGAACTTTTGCCAAACAACTACGGAGGATGTGCAGAGTGGAAGAGTGGCGTCTTTCTGAAAAGCAATTAGTGCAAAATATCTAGATGATTTATATTCTGTGTTTATTTTTTGGATAGCTGGGTATGCTATGTTTAATTAAGCGTTCCAAAATTAAATGCAAAGCAAATTAGTTTTGTTATTAAAAGTAGCATATTCTTAGTTAGTTGGCAATTACCTAATGAATTTGTGGCCAGTTGTTTGTTAAGAATTTTATTGGTATTATTTTAGTTAAGACAGAAAAATAAACCTCCTTATAGTCCAGCCATAAAGCATTTGACTCGGAAAAAAGCAAAAAGCCGGAAAGCATGGCATTATTAAGAAACTGTCAAAAGTCCCCATAGATATGAGCGCCGCTAACAATTTTACGGCGGGTTGAAGGCCCCCAAAATTGTTTTTCAGAAATAACTCCCAAATGGTAAGTTGTAGAAAAAATGCAAAAGACTAATTTGCAGCTTGGAAAATTTCCTATAAAAAACATTAACATACTTTTTTTTGTTAAAACAACCGTTTCCGAAATAAATCAATTGGAAGAGTTAAAAAAGGCTAAGTTAAAAAATTGTCTATTTTGTGATAAATGCATACATTTTTTGGTACATTATATGAATATGATCTTAAGATATCGGCCCACTGTATTTGTCCACTCCTTTAGGTGGGAGGGGCGAATTAAAAAAAATATTGAAAACAACACGACGCGTACGTTCAGTAATGATGCGTGTACAATGTACATACTGTCTTCAATGTTAACAAATATCGTCTGAGAGAATCGAATCCACAAGTACCACTTACCACATAAGAGTGAAGATAAGATGAGAAAAATAGTTTCATGTGTTAATTCGCCTTTCGATAAACCGGCGAAATGGCTTATGTCTGAAATGAAAAAATTTTGGCAGGTTTGAAGGTTTTTCAGTCGAGAACTCCTTTGAATTTATTGAAAGGGTAAAAGATATCGAACTAGAAGCGGATGAAATAATGATATCTTTTGACGTCATCGCCCTTTTCCCAAGCGTTCCTGTCAATATAGCTATAGACGTTATTAAAAAACACCTACAAAAATCGAATTTTTCAATAGACACATATATGTTCGCAATAGAAACATGCATGAAATACATTTGGTTTCAATTTAGAAACAAATATTATACGAACGACTTTGGCTGCAACCTCCAGCATGGGTAATAGTCTTTCACCGTATAGTGCTGAAGCGTTTATGTGCAAGTTAGCAAGAGAAATGAAAGCCGAAGACATCTTTCCAAGGATTTGGTGGCGGTATGTCGACCACACTATTGCTGTTGTAAAACAATCAGATGTCGATCGTGTCTTACATCTTATCAACAGCCGTCACGAAAGCATCAAATTTACTAATGTTATTGAATTAGAGGATGCATCAGATCACACATTATCATTTCTTGATTTAAAATTAAACGCATTGGTCAAAAAATTCAATTTGAAGTTTATAGAAAATCAATAACCACCTATAGATACATTACATATGACTCCTATTGCTCTTTTCAAAATAAAATAGCATCATTCAATTCGATGATTTACCTTATCGCATGTGTCGGTTGCCCCTCTCGATTGCTGATTACAAAAGTTAATATGAACAAATTCTTCACTTAGCTCAGATCAACGGTTATAAAAAATCACTCTTGATTAAAAACATACGGACAAAATCAAGAAGATTAACTGATCAACTCTTTTCTCTGAAAACACCACACGCATCAACTCTGAACGTCGTGTTGCTTTTACTTTTGTACCGAAAATCTGCAATCAACTTAAACACTTATTCAGTTAAGCCAATTTGAACATCACAAACTCGAACAAAAAGAAACTTGCTGTTCCAAAGAGTTGAACAAACTATGAACAAAAAGAACGGAAAGTTAACCAGGGGTGAGCAAATTATAATTTTGCCTGAGCAAATTCAATTTTGAGTTGAGCAATTGTTTAAAACCATAATCAGCTCAAAATTCCATCTGGTTAAACAGATATCGCGATTTTAGTATGGGTATATAGGTGCAACTTGGCATTTTTTAAGCAATTTCACTTAATCGGCGATTTATTAGTTAACCAGGGGTGAACAAATTATAATTTTGCCTCAGTAAATTTAATTTTGAGTTGAGCGATTGTTTAAAACTATAATCAGCTCAAAATTCCATCTGGTTAAAAAGATATCGCGATTTTAGTATGGGTATGTAGGTGCAATTTGGTATGTTTTAAGCAATTTCATCTAATTCGTAAAATTTTTGTTATGATATTTTTTAAATCTTATTTATGGAAATATGTATATCGAAATTGTATTGGATGTATGATTTGCAAAAAAAAAATTAACTTTATTCAAGGGATTTGAACATGTGTCTACTGACAACTCACCCGGCTGCTCTTCCAACGGGCTGTACCTAATTGTTTATTTATTGGTTTAAAGTTATAAAAGAGTTACTGAAGTATCTCACTAGTCCGTCGAATAAAATTTTAATTATTGATTTATTAATTAGTGGGGGGTTTTTAAGTTAAAATTTTGGCTGAGCAAATTAAATTGCAAGATGAGCAATTATTTAAGCCCGTTTCTATTATAAAATGTTACCTACTTGGTTACAGAGATATAGGTATTTGAAGTTTCCATGCAAAGTGCAATTAGTTTATATTTTTTAAAAAACAACAAATGAAATGAGCAATTAATTAATGGCATAAATATGATGAGCAATTAGAGATACATCGCCTGACATTTTTTTTTTTACGAAAATCGAAAGTTCGCCGGCTGACCTCGACGTGGTAAATGAACACAAGTTCTAATTGTTTATACTAGGCGAAAAAACAATCTATTGTTCTTTAAAATGTTATTTTTTCTAAAAGCAAACGATTTTGATTGTTTAGTGTCAAATTAAAAAAAAAAATACTCCATTATTAGACGGAGAGCGGAGAGAGGTTTGATGGTCGCAAAAATTCACTGGTATTTTTATATAGATCTTAATTTTTTATATGCAAGTATGTACATAGTTACCACCCGACTGGAAAGTCGGAAAATTATTTGAGCACTGAATTTTTGTGTACAATGAAAAAAATTAAATATTTCGTTGAACTCAGGGACCCCATACTCTGTATTTAGTTGCGAAAATCAATTCTATTCGAAAGTGCTTTTTCGACACGCTTTTGAATTGGAACTTTGTAAAACTTTAAAATAGTATTATTACTTTTTTCACTTACGGATTTACGGATTATTTTTGAAGTAAAACTTCTTTTGCGGCATGGGGGTAAAAAATTTTTCTATGGAGCTGTCGGTGACATGTCAAACCGACATACAAATTCCCGTCACGAATTATAAAATTCACCGTCACGATATTATATTTTCGTTAAATGCAATGGTTCGTGCATTTAATATATTCGTTAAGATGGTTTGTGAATTCGAGTAAGGGTTTTTTGTGGGAAGAATTTTATTTCTGAGGATTTTTTTCTGTTGTGTTGGATTTTCGGCCATTGGTCGATTTAATGCGAGGGAGCATAAATTATGTATAGTTGTAGGTTTATTGGTTTTGCATGGAAATATTCTGCAATCTATTGTGTCTCTCGCTCATTGGGTGTTGTTGAAGTAAAACTTCTTTTGCGGCATGGGGGTAAAAAATTTTTCTATGGAGCTGTCAGTGACATGTCAAACCGACACACAAATTCCCGTCACGAATTACAAAATTCAGCGTCACGATTTTGCAACGGTTCTGAGTTTCAAATCGGGTGCTCTTAGTGGTAGGACTTGAAAAATACTTGCCCTGTTGTCGTGAAAGAAGTTTTACTTCTAGCGCGTGTACATAAGTACGCACACTTTTTTTTTTCAGATAAATATATAAATAAATAAATAATCAAAAAGAAAAAAGTTAAATTGTTTGAGAATTGAATAGTATGAGAGCTAGCAACGTCGACAAAAAAAGGATTTCAACGGTCATGACTTTTTAATATGTTGTACCCCTCACTATCTCGAGTGAAACTTTGAAAGTCTGGCTGGTAGGATACGTTGCATTTTTCTGTACGCCTCACTTTTGAAACGGTGAAAAATTGATTTTTAAAGTCATTTCATCAGTCTGGCTTCTTTTTCATTCCGTTCTATATAAACAAACTGTTTGCCATATGAATGTCTTCCATTATTTGAGAATTTTTTTTGAAATTTTTTTTTCGGATTCCTAGAGCTCTTAAATAGTTCCAAAATACTAGACTAAAACTTTTTTCCTCACGTTTTAAACCTTTTTCCGGTAATTGCTCTGCTAACTGCATTAATTTACAAGAAAAGTTCTGGAGCACTTAATTTTGTTGTTGGGTACTTAATTAGCACTTGATAAGCGCATAATTATGACTTCACAAAAAATTGGTTCTGCTGACTGTCTGCTAACTTTTTGTCCGCTAACTTGAGAGACATGATTGTTGACGTGAGACGTCGCATATATATATTATGTACGTATGTATTTATCGTTAAAAAATAAAGTTATGTTTCTCAGGAGAGTTACTATTTTAATATTTTTTTAATTTGGTCAGGGAAAACTTTAAAATTGGTCAGGGAGAGTCAGGTCAGGGAAAGTCAGGGAAATTTATTTTGAAAAAAAATGGCAACTATGAAGTATCAAAGTCTTGCATTCCGTGGTTGGGGCCTTTGTCGGTACTGGTGCATCGAAAATGCTTTCTTTTTTTTAAAAGCCAATGATAAAAAGTGCAGCAACTAATTATATTTAATAAAAGATCTGAGCACCTTATAGATATGAAATTGGGGTCCAAGACGTTTTGGGTGGGGAATTCTGCATCCAAGACGAACCCAAAGATGTGGGTTTCATATAATACTCATATACATACCGATTTCTAATTAATTGCGATATCATTTAGAAATATATTCTCACTAATAGAAGCTTCCCCTCTAATAACAATTAATATGGAAATCCAAGCCATTTTCCATAGGGTCACTTGTCTGCCAGATGCACTGAAATGCAGCATTACATGACAAAGGCCCTTAATAGTTAATATATCTAAGGCATTCAAGACTTTCATATTTGGATTTGAAAAGGTTGGACATATCTAAAAATAGCAGTGAATTTTTTCTTCATTCATATAGATACACAATTAAACTGCCGTTACATAACATACATAAAATTTTCCGCCAAATTTTTTTACTCCTATTGAAACCAAAATTACCCAGGGTTTAGTCTCGTTCAAAATTGACTCAGTGTGTGATATTAATTGGAGCTAGGTACGCTGCTTATGCGAAACGAAAAATCCCATACAAAAATGACACAACGAAATCATAAACGGAAAATTTCGTTCTGCTTTTCGTTTTGCAGTACGCTGTTCGAAGAGCGAAATTCATAATTGTAGCAGATTATTTGGAGAAAGACACAACGAAATCATAAACGGAAAATTTCGTTCTGCTTTTCGTTTTGCAGTACGCTGTTCGAAGAGCGAAATTCATAATTGTAGCAGATTATTTGGAGAAGTCTCCGCTCCTTTTTCGCACTGAATTAATTATACGGTACGGACTATTTATTGTGTGCGGATAAATGACATTTGAGTTTTATTTGTGTTTTTTTTTTTTGTTTATCATTTTCTTACTTCATGGGTTTCTCTGATTTTTTGCGTTTATGTTAGATTTTGTTTTTGGAATTAATGAAACTCTCTAAGGATATTTTCCATTGTGTCTTCGCAAGCGTTTCGTTGTCTGTTTGCTATATACCTACTATATATTTTTGTCACACCTTATGCGATTCGCCTTGGTAAATACCTTAAATATATTAAATTGAATAGATTTGGTTCTTCAGGTGTCCGTTACCTGTATATTATGTAGAATAACTATAGAATTCTAGACCCTTCCGTATCTATAAGATTATAAAATCAGGTTATATGAACCCCAAAAACTAAATAAAAACAACTATATAGGTATTTGTTTCTCATCGCCATTTTCAGGCTAAAATATTCCAAATAGCTTTTAACGGCCTTTAAGTCCTACAAAAATTGGCGTTTCGTCCCGGCGATCTCACTTGGACTCATCAGTTGACTAGTGAGGGCCTTAATTGTCAATACGCAATTTTTGCTAAAGCCTAGTACGCTGCTGATGCGAAACGAAAAATCCCATACAAAAATGACACAACGAAATCATAAACGGAAAATTTCGTTCTGCTTTTCGTTTTGCAGTACGCTGTTCGAAGAGCGAAATTTATAATTGTAGCAGATTATTTGGAGAAGTCTCCGCTCCTTTTTCGCACTGATTTAATTATACAGACTATTTATTGTGTGCGGAAAAATGACATTTGAGTTTTATTTGTGTTTCTTTTTGTTTATCATTTTCTTACATCATTTGTTTCTCTGATTTTTAGCGTTTATGTTTTATTTTGTTTTTGGAATTAGTGAAACTCTCCAAGGATATTTTCCGTTGTGTTTTCGCAAGCGTTTCGTTGTCTGTTTGGAGATCACAGAAAAATTTCGTTTCGCATCAGCAGCGTACTAGGCTTAAGTTCAGTTCATGTTACATAGATTTCGTGACGAATACCTAGTGTGAACTATATCCAACAAGACTAGAATTCATATAATCATTAAATTGGAAGTTTTTGTTTTTGTTTTTAGCCCAGGGCCTGGCTAGTTTATATAAGAAGGTTCTTTTTTTTTTAATAATACAAATTCTATATACTATACTACTGAAATACATCAGCCAAGTAGAATTGACTTAGCACTATATTTTAATGGACTTTGTTGATGAGTCCAAGTGAGATCGCCGCCGCGCCGGGAGGAAACGCCAATTTTTGTAGGACTTAAAGGCAGTTAAAAGCTATTTTGAATCAATAATTCAACAAAGTCCATTAAAATAGTGCTAAGTCTTCTACTTCGCTGATGTATTTCAGTAGTATATTACATATATAGAACTTGTATTATTAAAAAAAAAAAAAAACCTTCTTATGAAATATTCAAAACATAATTTTCGTATTATTAACAAAAATGTTATATTTTTTCCTATTTCAGGTTATTATGATATATTATTGTTTCTAAAACTGAAATGGCACATAAGGCTTTGAATGAACAACAATCCAATACAACCATTATTTTTAGGTATTTATTTCTTTATCATCACAAAAAATTAATTTCACTCATTCAACCATAAACCATAATTACTTCTGCTTTCCAAATTATACATCAAACTACAATATAATCGTCAAAAAATCTTTGTTGTAAACAAGTTCTTGACAATTGACCTTCGTTTTAATAAAGTATTTAAGGGTCAAATTCTGCTGTCAATTGGAATGTTTTATTTGAAGTGAAAAGGATGGCAAATCCCTTGAAAACAACTCAAGTATGGCACACTCCTTCCAGTTCGAAAACTACAAGTAGTGTGTCAGTAAGAACCTCTTCTTCTGTTTATAGTGTTGAACAAACGTACCGCAGATAATCTATAAGGTTAAACAAAATACCTTCTTCAGAAGAAAAGGACCCGCTCCAGATGTGGATGAATGAAATTTAATTTAGTTGTTGGCCCAGGCTCCAGCATCAAATTCTATATGTACATATATGTTTTTGTTCTTAGAAACATTTAAGCAACTGTTTGACGGAACATTAATTTATATTAAAGAATATTTTAGGATTTAGACAACAAAGTTTTATAAAATTGTTTCGAATTCATCGGTTTTTGATTTATTTTTACTGAATAAAAAAAGAAAACATTCTAACAAATGCTTCTTATTTTGAATGCGATTTTGTGTTAACAATACCTACATAAATCTTGAAAATGAACTGAACTAATATTCAATTTAAAGATAAAAAACCTCAAGGAGATGATTTATTAATTACCTTCTTCCCCATGAAATGAGCCTTCTGTTTATTTTTAATAAATAAATTTGAAGGAGGGCCTTACTTTATATAAAGAAGTTTGTTTCATTTCATTGACAGATTAATTTGGGATTATGGTTTTGTGTAAATGATTTACGATTTGTGGATTTATCACAGCAGTGGTAGTCCTTAAGAATATTGTCTTCTTAGACTCTGTAGTCTATGACGTATTTTTGTGAAGATGATACCGCAACCAATTAATCCCTGCCTAAATACTCCGAAAAAGGGAATGGGCGTCCAAATCCCATACTTCTCCTTATTTGTTCTACATTTATTTAACTATTTGTACGTTTTATAATAGTATTTTGAACATGACTTAAAAAAAATTATTTCATTTTTTAAGATTTTTCCAGCACCACTAAAACTGATTATAACTAATAATATAATAAATAATAAATGGTTGAGTCAACCAATCTGACTGATTTTACTTTTTAAAAGTCTCAAAATTATAAATTAAAATATTTTGTTTTGCTTTTTACAGCATTAAAGTGGCTTATTAAAATGCTCTTTGTTTTAAACATTTTTTAACTATAGTATCATTGTTGGGTTTGTGGGTGCGAAGGATAAATGAAATATTATTTATTTTAAGGAAAACTACTTTAATATATAACGTTTAATAAGTAGAATGGAACAGAAAACTCTTAAGACTATGAAATAGAAAAGCAAAAGTGTCAAAGTGACATTGAGAGTAAGCAGCTGTAATATTACCTACTAAAAATATGCATATGGTAGAAAAAGAACAACCGTTAATTTTTTTTGCACTCAGTTCCTTTGTTCTGTAACTCTCGCATCGATAAAATTAAAAGGGCAATAAAACTCATATATGATTTGTTCCAATTTTCATCGTTTGTCGACTAATTTCATTGATGCGAGCGTTACAGAATGTATATATTATATAGGTAGGCACAGTTCAAGATCAAACCCTACTTTTTATTCATGTGTATAGGTACCGAAAATAGAGTATGTAAGTACCTAATTTTCAAAGAAGAAAAAAACAGAAAATTGAAAAGCGAAGTTTTTTATTTGGCTTTAATGTATAAACAAGCTTAAATATGAACTCACTTGGTACCGTAAAATCCGTTTAAGAGAAATCTGCTTGAGAGAAAAACACGCTTATCCGAGTTGTTTTCGACCAATTACCTATATGAAACATTGCGCTTAGGCGAAACTTGCCGGATACTTGAAACATAATTTCAGTTAAAGTGAACAAAAATGAATCGAACAGAAAAAAAGTTTGCTGAACGTTTCCACTTCTTTTTTATTTTTCACCTCCACCAAATTTTCAACAAGAAAATGACATTTGAATTTCTGACATGTTAAAACCGTTTATTTTCATTTGGTAAACAAATTGCTTTTTGGTTTTGCCGTTTCTCTTAAGCGGGTTTTACTGTATTGAAATGGACTAAAAAACACGGTACCTACTTATTTCTCAATAAATTACTACTATAGGTACTATACTTTAAAAATTTCAAAATATGTAATCATTATAATGGTTTTGCGCTTAGGGCAACTAAATATAAATAAAATAGTTCAACGTACATAATAATATTCAATACATACATGAAATCTAATTTCACTCAGCTAATTAGTTCTTGAGGAATTTCTCAGGATCACAATAAGAATACCGTGACAGTAACCAAAAACGATTTACTTCCCTCATGATCTTGCTCTTGTTTGACTGTCTGTCACATTTGTCAACCAACACTCTCCTCCACTAAACCTCAGACATCAGACAGGAACAAATTTCATCGGCTTCTCACATTTATTTCTAATATATATGTATATAAGAGACACACGATGATTTAACTTCTTAGGAAATGCCGCCAACGAATGCGACTACACTGTCGCATCTCGCATCCTAAAGATTGCTCCAGATGCTTGGTGAATTTATTGCTTGACATGTTAACCATGTAAGCTGACAAGGGACAGGCAAGAGGGTTGTCTTAGAACAAATATCCCTCTAAACACCAAGAATAATGACAGAAGAAGGTGTTCAAAAAGTCATCTCGCGTCTAATTAGATCATTTGTCTCCTTGGTGATTGTGGTATCCGAAATGGTTTGGCCTCAGTGATGGTTGAGGAGGAGCATGCGGGTCGAGAGACTGTATAGCTGATGGGGAAATGAGTGACATTTCTTATTAACTAAGTTATTTGTCATTTGTTTTAGTGGAATGGGGCGAGAGCTTCCTTTAAACAACTTGCACTCAACAGATCGCTACTAATTGGATTTTCGGTTACTTTAGTACCGGTTAATTGTCGCATGTGCTCGGATAGGAACTTTTGTATTAAAGCAGAAGCACTTTTGCGACATTTAGAATTCCATTTTGTTTTAAGATCTTTATTAATTATATGAAGTGAGAAGAAAATTAAAACAAATATTTTTTCACTCATAGGTAGGTACATTCGTATACAATAATGGGCCATCACACACTGGCTTAATTTTGAGCGAGACTATATAACCCAGAGTTACTTTTGCTTCAATCGCACAGAGTAAACTAAGCTGGAGGAAAATTTTGTGTACATGTAACGGCTTTAATTGTAGGACTATTTACTTTATTTCAATTTGACAATTCGGACAGCAAAAAATTATTTGCTTTAGAAAAATATCAATTGAAGAGTTCATGGCAACAGATTCTTTGTTCGTCTAGAAACAAACAACTTGTGTTTGTATTATGTAGATTTCCTTTTGCCATTTGGGATTTTGATCCGGGGTTGCGGATTTTTCGTGGTGAATGGAAAGCAAAATGGGATTGATTTCTTTTTTGTAATTGTGTGTGTGGCATGTCAAATATGGCACTATTTTCTTGATGAAACCAGTGATAGATGGATAGGAAAAAATTCCTAGGGTATACATAAGTATGTATTTTCAAACTATAAAAGAACATTTTTATTAAATTAAATTATAGTTATTTTACATATACATATACACACGTGTTTGTGATGTAACGAATTGTTTTTTCTTTGTCGCAATTATTATTTATTTGTACCAATTATCACCGGCATGCACGAGATTTTATTCGAGATGGTCGGAATTTGCAAATGCCTAAAACAATCAAAATACAAATTTAATGTTGGAATTTTCATTCTGTAATCTGTCAATTTTATGGGTAATGTGACCAACTGTGAAAACTAAAAATTTCTGTCATCCAGTAACGCAGCAATTAAAAAGGAAACACAATTGTTGTTGTTTCAAGCAATTTCTGAGATGTAATTTCCACGAATTTCCACGATTGATAACTTTATCATAATTTCTTTTTTTTTACCATTTAGCAAAATTTGCCAGTATTTTCACAATAATAAAAAAAAACTGATAACAGTCCAACTGAGGTTTTAATTTTACTGGCAGTAATTACTGTGCTTTCTCCACTTTGAAAATTATATAACAAAATATTAAAAAGATTCAAATCAATCAATATTTTGAGGCAAATCAATAGTATCTTCAGAGTGCCATTATTCGACTTCGTATAAATGTAGGTAGGTGACAGAAAACTGACAACTTTGTTAGTTGTAGATTTGAAACTATTTAAAATGCTGAGTATTAAAATGGTAAACAAAATTTAAAAAATCATGGCGACATGTTCAACTTACAAAAAAGTAAACGTATGAGTCTAAAATATGAATCAAAAGTAAAATACAAATAAGGGATTTTTTGATCCTTAGTAGGAATTTTATTTCGTTCATATACTAACACTGCATAAATTTCAATTATTTTAACAAAAAACAAAAAAAAACAGCAAATCTTAACTTCGGAAACAATTAATGATAATGCAGCACCTTCTCTGTCTGGAAATTGAAATGCAATTTTTAAATAAAATTTGTTTTTAAACCAAAATTTAAGCTTTCTGCATCATTTTTATAAGTTTTCTAGTCAGAAAAACTATCACAAAATCAATTTAAAAATTTTCACTTTTGCACTTTTTCACTTTTTTGGCTTATGTAGTTGAGGCTTGACCTTGGAAGTAATCGATACCTCATGGTGGAACCACATACGGAACAATTTTCCCAAAACATCATGGTAGGGAAGACTCTTGTGGTTCCAAAGAACAACATGGTACCTGTACGGATACTGAACATTAAACCGTATGAAATTAAGCTCAAAAGGGAGAAATAGTGGGGCAATGAGAATCTGTATCCGCGATAACTAAAATCACCGAAGTGGAAACAAAGAAGCCTATTGACTCCAAAAATTTAAAAGCCCATATTTTGAAGTCATCTAATCTGAGTCAATATCAGCTTAATGTTGCTGGAGACCTTCTTCATGAGTATGCTGATATATAAGCCGCGTTTTCTTACCTACGGGTCTGGGTTTGGGTTATCTTTTAACACGTAATAGAAAAACAAATTTGGATCTAGGTTTCTATCGGGGTTTGCTTTATGGAACCAGAATTAAGTTCTTACTTTGGCGGGTAGACGGCTCTTCAGTCGGTAGAGAGTACAAACTGCAGTGCGAGGTAAAAAGACAGTATCTACATGAAAAATAAACAAACATAAGACAAAAAGAGATGAGCATACAACACTGTTTTCATTTGGATCCGTATCGTTTTATTATATCGGGGTGAACCATATGGGTTATTGGCGATAATAAAACGCGGCTATTCTCTTCACCTAGCGGGCAGTATGGCCGAACACAACTAGTGCAGCATCGAATCAATACAGGAGATTCAAGACCAATTCGTCAACCAGTAAGACGTATCCCTTTGGCAAAACAAGCTGAAGTTGAAGAAATGATATCGACCATGAAGGATGATGGGGTAATCGAAAATTCCAAAAGCCCTTTGGCATCACCAGTCGTTCTTGTCAAAAAGAAAGATGGGAGCACTCGATTTTGTGTAGACTATCGAAGACTGACGATGTGACAAAGAAAGATAGCTACCCTCTTCCCAGAATTAGCGATACCTTAGACGAGATGGAAGGAGCCCAATGGTTTTCAACTTTGGATTTGAAGAGCTGTTATTGGCAAGCAGAAATTCACCCCGAAGATCGGGAAAAGACGGCCTTCTCCACAGGAAATGGTCTGTGGCAGTTTATTGTGATGCCATTCGGGCTATGCAACGCTCCAGCAACTTTTGAGCGTTTGATGGAGTGCGTTATACATGGACTAACTTGGAAATCTTGACTGGTTTACTTGGACGATGTCATCGTGTACTGAAAAACATTTGACGAACATTTTGAAAACCATAATGGCCAAACCACAACCACGCTTCGGACGCTCGGGCTTTTGACAGGCTTTTCATCGACTTTACGATATTTTACGATATCATGTGTCATAAAGCGCGACCTTAGGAACCTCGGGCGTTGAGATATAAGAGAATAAAAGTTCTGTTTCCTTAAAATAACACTGCGCAGATTCTTCGCAGATAATAGGGAACCAAAAATGTTCCTGTTTTTATGGTTTCAATAAGGTACTAACAACAATTGAAATAAATAGCTTTGCTAATGAAAGTATTTACTAATGCCGATGTTTTCTTTTTGATTTCAATGAAATATGAAACAACCGTCTTACGACATTGACACAATGCTAGTTTACAAAAATCTTCCTTCAAGCATATTGAACTTTTACAAATTATTCGAAGAATGACTTTATATTTGCAATCGGGATGTGAAATATAATTAATTATTATTACTAGGCGTGTTTTTTTGCAAGCCCGGGGGGAATTGGTTGAACAAAACGATAACGGGGACTAGCGATGCCATCACAGAAACAAAATGGAGTTTTCATACAAACTATCGATAACATGTATGTAATTCACACCGGTAATACAGTTTTTCGGGGCGCTTGAGTTAAGCCCCGAGAATTCTCTGGGATTAGCTAAGCCCACAGGGGATTAATTGTTGTTGCATTTAACCTGTAAATTGTTAAGCACCGACGTGGTTTTTTTATTCAATTCCCCCCGGGCTTGCAAAAAAACACGCCTACTACTATTATTATTACTAGTTGTATTTCATATTTCCAGATCAAATCCTGTGCCTATACAATTTGTAATTCTCGCATCGATTAAATTGGTCAAGAAACGTTGAAAAATGAAACAAAACTCATACGAGATGTTTCAATGAACATTGTTGATCCTTTCTCCCTATTCAACAAATGTAAATTTTAATCTTACGTCCTTTTTTTGCAGTGCTCGCATGAAGATGAATGTAAATCCACCATTATGTATGGTTTTCACAATACCTCGGATTTCGGCAACAAGACTACGAAATCTCTTTGCATCGTTCCCACCACACATGAAATAGATTTCTGATTTTGTTTGCCATTTCGAACAAATTTCATTATTTAAGAAAACAACGGAAATTGTATCCGTTGCAATTAGGATAAAGTCCCAAAACAATTACCTACACACATTTAATTTTGTTTCCTTCTATTCCTATTGAAAAATCCACAAAACGGAATGAAATGCCACTGCACACTTCACTCAATTAATATATATAGTTACTTGCCGAGCGTAACGTTTGATAAAAAATACTTTTGAGCCCCAACCACTGGGCTAATAATAAGTCGTGGATAAATTTAAGAAAAACTTTAACTTTATTAACTTAAAATTTTAAGTTCACAACTTTTTTTTCATAAAGTGATTAATTTTTACTTTTAAAATTTTATGTTGCTTACCACTGGTGGGGGAAGTCAGATGGAAGTGATTCTTGTCGAAGATCGGTTGAATTAAAGAATGAGAATAAGTATGAATTAGGTGCAGTATTTATACCCAATTCTAATGTCGCAGTTATAATTGTTATGCTGAACTAGCGTTAGTTAAATACGTGCCGATTCTGCTTATTCGGCAAGTCAAGGGATGAAAACTTGTGTCAATAAGGTATTAACTTTGAATTTAATAGTTCTTTATCATGAGTCATATTATTGCTGCTGGTGCTGATATTGCATGGGCTATTTGTTTATGTAGCCTTGAAATATGATACAAAATTATTAATCTTGATATTCATGCTTATGACTTCATATTGATTTCGATAACTGTAACCTTGAAGTATGTTGTGCGAGTCATGTGTGTTCGCTGGAGGTCTGACGGATGTCAATGCCGTAACTATATATTACACTCTCTCCCTTTTTTTGTGAATATAATACGGAAGAGATAAAACAACGATCGCAGTGACAACGTTGTTATATACCTATCTCTTTTTCCATTTGTTTGTTTTATTTTTATGTACCTACTCGTATCTGTCGTACTCCTGGCGCCATTAATTAAAACAGCCATCTACCCGTAAAAGTCGGATCTTGTGTTGTTTTTCCTAACACACAAAATAAGATAAGTGAGAATTCGGCATTACAGGTACAAAAACCAGAGAAAATTTACTCTCCGGAACCAGACAAAAATTGCCTAAATCAAACAAGTGCAACCAAACAAGGGTAGGTAGGTACTTCCAAAACAGCTGTTGAGCAGCAAAACATTTTTTTTTTAATTTTAAGCCTAGTATGTACGCAACTGATGCGAAACGAAAAATCCCATACAAAAATGAGGCAACGAAATCATAAACGGAAATATTCGTTCTGCTTTTCGTTTTGCTGTACGCTGTTCGAAGAGCGAAATTTATAATTCTAGCAGATTATTTGGAGAAGTCTCCGCTCCTTTTTCGCACTGAATTAATTATACAGACTGTTTATTGTGTGCGCAAAAATGAAATTTGACTTTTATTTGTGTTTATCATTTTCTTACATCATGGGTTTCTCTGATTTTTTGCGTTTATATTTTATTTTGTTTGTGGAATTAGTGAAACTCTTCAAGGATATTTCCCGTTGTGTTTTCGTAAGCGTTTCGTTGTCTGTTTGAAGATCACAGGAAATTTTCGTTTCGCATCAGCAGCGTACTAGGCTTAAAGCACAAATAATTATATACAGATGTCTCACCTCCATACAAAATTATGTCTTCAAAAATTTTGTCGGCCGACAAAGAGCTTTTAAAAGTAGATTTCATAAGAAGAAGAGATTTTTTCAGCCGACCGAATGCTTTTTAAGGTGTTCGATAATATTTACAGAGAAACGGCTCGGCTCTCTCATTCTCATCAAAATTGACGCTAACAAAAAAAAAAATCTTCACACATCCTTATATTGTTATTTTTATTTTTTGCGTTTCGTGGCCTTCGTTTTTCTATTGATGTTGTTGTTGTATTATTGTGTACGCTGACGTTTGGTCTGGCTTCTTTGTACGGTTGGTTTTTTTATGTTTTTTTTTTTTTTTATTGTGGGTAGGTCCAGGTAGTAGTTCGCGGATTTGGAAAGATCTTTTTGTTTTGAAGTTAAATTTTCGTACATTCCGCTCGGTAAAGTAAATTGAACTCAAATTCATTTTCATATAAGCATTACTAATAATTTGGATAACTGATTGGATCCTTTATGTTGAGTACAACGAAGAAAAAGAAATAACAAAACAAAGGTTAAACTTACAATAAAATTTTTTTTTTTAATTTCGAGTTTTATTTTTTCAAAAACTATTCACTAACACAACTTAATTTAAAATAAAGATTAAAGAAGAGATTTCTGGCTTTCCAAAAAGGTATAGCATGGCATTGTAAGTTTAAACGTTGTTTTTAAATAATTTTTTTTCTGTTTTAAGTAATTTTTTTAGAAAATTGCCCCTCCCGGGGCAAAATGTAAGATTTGTTTCTTGTCTTAGCCCAACCTACTTGCTCTAGCTTCTTGGTGCACCTTATACCCCCTCATGTAAGATTTGTTTCTTGTCTTAACCCAACCTACTTGCTCTAGCTTCTTGGTGCACCTTATACCCATCACCCAGTATAAAAAAAAACAAAAACAATTCAAAAATGGTTACTTCTTGGTGTGAACCCATTGTAGAATGATGGAATTTGAAAACTGGGTATACCAAATTGTTTGCAATAAAATGATCTACAAAAAACATCTTCAGTTTTTTTTTTTTCAAACAAACTGCTAGAAAAAAGTTATTACCCTTTAAAGTAAGTTCTTTTGAAAATGTTCGTCTATTATTGGCTATATCTTTTTTATTTTCAATTGAACGGTAAAAAGTCTCTGAACCAAAATTGTAGATAATTAAATTCTCTACAAAAAAGGTCTATAATTTTTTTTTGTCAGAGCTGTATTTCTCAAGATATTGTGAAAAGGGGTTCTTTCCCCTTTTTCATTATGGCGGCCAAATGGGAGGGGGCTACAGCCCGAAAATCACTTCGTATACTCACATTGATGCACCCTACACATTAAAAAACCTTGTCCTATACTAAATGCGAGGCCAATGTAACATTTCAATGGGCTTATATGAAAACAACCCAAAAATTTGGTATAGCTACCTATAGTTTTTATTTTCTTCAAAAAGCGTGTAAAATTCTTGTCCACCACTGGACGGGCTTACCACGATTCTAGAAAGAAAAAATCGCGAAAGTAAAATTCTCGATAGCAAAAATCTAAAATTGAAAAAATCTAAAAAAAACGGTCTAGAAATACCTACAAAAATCTAAAAAAAAACTCAAATGCAAAAATCTAGATATAGGTACCTATATATTAATTTTTGAAACTATGGTTCGCGTTTGTAACCAATGTCTCAAAAATAAATACATACCTAGATTATACTTACTTTTTTTGTTTTGTAAAACGCACAGAATTTCAATTAATATTTATTTTCTTAAATTTTTAACTTTTAAGTCAAAAATTCGATTTCACAAAATTTATAATTTTAAAAATGAAAATCTTGAAAAGTCGGATTATATGTACATTGTGTAATATTCACAGAGCTCGAAGTGCGACAGCTAATTTACGAGTGATGCCACAGATAGTGAGCCCAGAAAAATAAATTACATAATAAACTGAATATATCCAAGTATCTACTACCTACCTAAAATGAGTTTTATTTGAGCTTAAACTCCTTAAGTAACAAAAATCTCGAATAATATTATATGTAGGTAGGTACCTTACCTACCTAGTTTTTCGAAATTTCTTCATTCTGGATTAAAAAATATTTTTTTTTCGAATTACGTCATGAACCCTATGTAGGTATAGGTACGTAAGTATTAAAACACTTTAAATCCCAGCACGGAAATTTGTTTATATTATCCAAGAATTGCAGTAAAAGTATCAACAAACTTGTACCTGTGTACACACCAGACACCTACGACATACCTAATCATTAATCAAAAAGAATAAAATTGTAAAAGGATTGCATTTATTTGACCACTTTATTTTAAATAAATCATCTACGGAATTTAATAAGTTTCCTCATATCCTATAGGTAAGAGGCATTTAATAAATAAAAATCTCAAGCGCACTTATAAATAACAAAAGTAGACACCTGTAACAGTCACAAAAATCTTAAAATTAAAAACTCATCATAATCACTGATTTCTTTATTCCTTGACTTCATGCAACGCGACGTCAAGAAAATCTTCATGGGACATAATTGCAAAAATCCTTCATATGGATACACAAAAAAAAAATACCAATCCATACAATCAGAATACACAACACACATGACTTTTTTTCTTGCCCATTATAAGAAATCTATTTCCATTCTCCATAACAAATTTACTTTAAAATTGTGGCGGGACGTTGGATTGAAATAAAGTGTACCAAAAAAAACAGACAGAAGCATGAGAACAAGAAAAAAAATGTTTTTTGGTTGAGTTGAGAGAACACAAATTTTGAAAAGAAAAAGCACTGCATACAGATCTTAAAATAATTCCTTGAAAAGAGCTTTGTTAAAAGCTTCTTGAAATGTGGATTTTCAGTTTCATATGACACTTTTTTCTATGGGCGTGATACATCTGTTTATAATTATTTGTGCTTAAAGGTTTGCGTGCGTACACGAAAATCCCAAATCATCTATTTCTATTATCCTATTCATCATATCGCCACTATGGCGCTTTGTGTTACCACCTTTTGCATATTTTTATTTATTTAACGCATCTTTTTAATCAAAGGAGTGGTGGGTAGATGAAACGAAGTAGATTATGTACAGAAACCAATTCCCAAAGGGATATTTATTTATTTATTTTTTCTATTTTGTTTTTAGTACCTACTTAGTATTGACAAAATCCGTTGAAATAAGAGATGAATTATGTAAGAACCTTAAATTTACATTATAGCAAATCTCACAACCATTATTGGCATACATATTTACTATACTATTACACCGTATTCGGTTTTTGTATACGGTTGTCAACGGTAACAACTTGAACTATACGCATTAATTGAATGATATTTCTTTCGAAAACTAGATGGAGCAAAGTTCCCCTTCCATCACCACCAGTCTTTACTATTTAATCGATAAAATTAAATTCCATCAGAATTTTTGACAGACGAATATAATTTTCAAAAGCTATGCTGCATGAATTAAAATAAATTCTTCGAGGTAAAAGACAGCTTTTCGATGCCAACCTTATTTACATGAATATCCTTATTAAATTCATTCACCACCTTTCGATAGGATTCTCTCAGTAGCAATACAACACCCTCGAATCACATTTTCCCAGTAAAACGAAATTCCACCAGAATTTGTAACAGGCGCTGATAATTTTTAGAAATTAGATCGGCGCATTCCAATGCCTTAATTTCAATATTTGTATTGCCATCTGCATCTTTCCTGTTTTTTTTACGAATGAGAACCTTTTCAAGGATTCAACATGTTAGGTAAGAATAATTCGAATTCAATTACATCAACACGGAGAGTATTTTAACTTACTAATGATCTCTTCCATCTAGTGACCTTGAAGTCTGAATGTCAAACAAAAATTTAGACACGTGTCCATCAGTTGTTTAACCCTTCTCAAGGTAACGCCCAAGGAATACCAAGCAATCATGAAATTCAGAACGTCCTTTGATAATATTACTCGCTAGAAGGTCTATTTTCATTCGGTTTTGTAAAAATGGATAATAAGGGTAAGGCGCCAAGCATCAAACAGTTACGACGTAATTTCATTCAACCTTTATGCTCACGGGAAAACAGAAAATTTAACAAGGTAATTTACTTTTGCTATTACATAAAAGTAACAGGCAATGGATTTAAGCAAAAGTATGGCGTGGCGAACTGATACAATTTACACATATACTATACCTACCTAGGTATGTATGTACATAGTTTTTGTAAGCGATTGAATTGGATGCAACGAAAAGGGGATGGAAATAAATATACCAAGTAGGATAGGATTATATTTTCTATTATTTATGTATGTATGTAGGTATTAATTTTTGCTCTGCAGGATTGTTTTGGTCAGACAGAACCACAAACTGAATAACTAAATTTAGTTGAGTACTCAAACACATACAATTGGGTTGTTTAGAAGTATAAATGTATAAATGTAGGGGCTATAGGTTTTTGATTCTCAGATTAGAATCGTAATTGAAAAATTGCGTTTTTAAACACACACTCTTTAAGGTTAAAAATAAGCCTGGGAGCTCAGAAAATAGAGAATGTTTCTGAAACAAGCTGGAAGAAAGAGAATTGGTTGACACAACGCTGGGGTTGGTTGTTTTGTTTTCTAACTTACTAGGTAATTGGGAACAAGGGTGGAAAGGCACTTCTATTGTGAAGAGTGTTTGAGTTACCAACAACATGTATGAACACAGTTTAAGCTTCCTATGAGATACATAAAAGCATTTCAAATTCAAATGACTTCTTGACGAAAGTTAAAAAAAGCTCTCTTATACGTTCTTGTTACATACTAGCTGCCCCGTACCGACTTGGTACGAAAAGGCGAATCTAAGTTGCGTAAAAAATTTAAAAAAAAAAAGTAAATGTGTTAGCCAGAAAATGTGAAAAACTTAAAATTCAAAATTATATTTTACTAAACAAAATAACATAATGTTCTATAGTTTTTTTTTTTAATCCAAAAATCTATTCCTTGATTAACTTTTTAAATCAAGTTGTTGTGAAATTTTTTTCCGTTTTAGCCCAGTCAACGAAGACAAAAAAGTCGCGTTAGCTAGGTCGTAAACAATTGCGCTGTACTGATTTTTTTGGGAAGTTTGTGAGTTCCTCTGTTCTGTCTAAAAGTATATACACTCTATAGCGCCATCTTGTGGATCGCCCAACTAACATTTCAGCTTCAATTAGATTTAACTGAAAATGCTTTCTAACTTCTGTAAGAAATCTGTAAAACCTCGCTAAACATAAAAAGGATAACATTGTAGAGGCTCAAAGAACCTTTTTTAAACTTCTAAAGTGACTTCGGTGCATCTTCGTACAGGTACCATGAGCAGTTCTTTTAAAAGTTTGAGATTCTATAACAAGTGTTTGTTAGATCTATTCGAGGTCTTGTCGAACGCTATGCGCTATCGAACGCTATGGCTTTTATATACCTATTAGAAACAGATAATACAGCTCTTACCGAGGAAGTAAAAAAATAAAATAAAAATTATATATTTTTCGAAGTGTTTTTTTCTGTATTTAATCTATTTTTTACCTGAAAGTATATATCACATGAGATTATTTATTAATTAATTAATGTATTGGAAATAATTTTAAAACACAAACATTTTTCTTACCTCTTGGGGATCGAACCGGAACCTCCTGTGTAAAAGTCCATCACCTTAGCCACTGCGCTATCTTAGATATATTTTGGAAGATGCAAGAACTTGATCATACTTTTCCTTTTGAGTACTTCAAAAAGCTTCATTAAATAAGCCTAATAAATTAAAGAAAATAAATCAATCTGAAAAGTGTTAAATTATGGGCAAGAAAAAAAATCAATTTTTAGATTAAGAAAAATTACCAATCGAAAACCCATCATTTTCTAATGTGGAATTCCTTTCACCAAAAGATTTCATTCTTTATAGATTTTTTTCTAAATGAATTCGAGTTTTTTTTTGTACAAAAAACATAAATACATTTTGCTAATCTAAGCCTAGTATCAATTTAAAAAATACATGCATATTATATATACGATTTTTTTCGCATGTTACATTGGCCACGTTCGAGTGAAAGGCCGATAGGGTATCTAAGATAATTTTGCATCAGATATGTTTTCGAACGACCAAAACCGGATTGGATATAGGTTTGTCTGGTATTTTATATTTTATATTTATTTTGTATTTCATATATTATTTTTTTCGGTAAAAATGAAAATCTATGTAAAAAAAACCACAAACTAGAAATCCATTCCCACAGAAAGTGAGAGATAGGCAGCTGAAAATCAGCTGCCACATATTTCAGATGCCAGCTATTTTTTTTTTGACAAAAATCCAAAAAATTTTAGAATACCTTTCAGATTTATTCTGGATAACAGCTGGTTTGTTTATCAGCTGGTTTTTCCTATAGGACAACAAAAACACCAACCAATCCGGATTGCTTTTAAATTTTACTCGAACTCGACCATTGTTTGTGGAAAAAAAACAAAAAAAACAGACTAGCGAGGTTTGATATTCCAAGTTCTGCAACTTCGCATCTAGAAAAAGAAAATTAAAAGAACTGGAATATCGAAGAAAAAATGAGGCTTTTTCATAACACATAGTCATAACACATAGTCTGAGTTATGTATTCACAAAGGGAAGCCATGCAGCTAGACAGCTTAATTCTGAGGCGCTTTTAACTATTTTTTGAGGAATGTGTTTTGAGATTTTAAATCGTCAAAATAGTAAAAAAAAAGCTTATAGTTAATTAAATAAACCAGTGAAATAAAAGTAAGTAAAGTGAATATACACAACACTTCAATGACAAAAAAAAAATACATGCGGTACTGCGTTAAATCCAGTAAAAACACTTATTAATTAGCAGTGTAATTTTTGTTCATTTCACAGGTAAGCTGTGTCTCATATTCCACATAAAGTAAGTAAAATTACTCTGCGATACGGGCGCTCAATGCATTTGAGTGCCTTGCCAGCACCAACGAAAACTAATTCGACACTAGAGAATTTCAATTTTGGCAAATACATACATAATGTAGATACAATCTTGTTGCAATCAATTTGCCTTTTTTTACAGCAAAATGATATGAAATATCAATTTCCAAGTATTCTACGATAATGTATTTATATAAAAAACATCACTTCCCATTAATTTATGTGGAATTTGAGAAAGAATCAGCCCGAAAAAACTATAAACTCCATAATAAATATATGTGTTTTTTACAATTTAACACAGCACCACATGCTGTTTTATTTTTTTTTTAATAAAGTATTGTTAGTGTTTTCACTGTTCTCACTTTTTTTATTTAGTTGAATTATCTTTTTTCACTATTTTAACGTTTGAAAATCTCTAAACACTTTTCCTTAGATCGGCAAAATGACAGATACCTTACCTATGCACCATTTTGTTTTTTTTTATTTGGTGCCTAACTCACATGATACTTTCTTTAAAGGTTCGATAAGCAAAACCTGACAGGTCTCGCCGAAGTACTCGATTAAGCCTCTATAAAAATTTTATAGAACCCTTATTAATACCTTTTGCCAGCAACCTCTAGAAAAAACTCTACGGAGCTTTTATAAAGTGGCAACTACTTTATCCCTCTATTATATAATTTATAGAGCCTTTTCAGAGTGTCAGCTCTTAACCTCTGTTCGTCTTTTTTTTTATTTCCAAACGGCTTTACAGAAGTTGTTATCGAATTCATGACATCTATAAGAAATTTTTTTTCCACAGAAGGCCGTATAGAGCCCTTTTATAAGGTAAAGCCTGCGGAATATCAATATTTCTAAGCTAAAAGAAGCTGAATTGTTAGTTGGGCGTGGAGCAACCTGAAGTGAGTCTATAGCGCCATCTTGTGGAATGTAAATGATGCAAACCAACATGAGGTGAGCTTTGGGAGAGCTTTCGAATTCGAAATCGAATACCAAAGCTCAAAACATCGAAAAGCTTCTTCTATGGAATGTTCAAGTCATTGACTTACCATTGAATAATTACAAATAGAAGTGGACACTGAGAAACTAGAAACTCCATCGTTGTTTTCGTGGTCATTATCGGCAACATAAAAAAATATTAAATTGTTGTTTGGTTGCGAAATGCGCTAAGCAGATTCAAATAGGGATATTTTTAGGGAAATTCGTTCACAATATACCTATGTACATACATACGGTGGAAGTGTTTTTTATTTGTCATGAAGGTCAACTGAAAGTGTTCGGTAGTATAGGCTTTGTATATAAAAACTATAGTACTATCATGGAGCATAATTTTTAGGGTTGCGTGGACCTATACGGTGGCGCTAGTGTCGCTTGAATTTTTTTTTGCAGACTTTGAAATATGGCAGGATAAAGCTAGGACCGCACTCGGCGGAACTGCACTTCAGCGGAACTGAACTTCACGACTTATTTGTAGGAAATTGTATGAGCTATATCGCACTAAGCGACAACTGCACTTCACGGCGCGACACTATGCGACAAAGTTGGTAATCTGACCAACTGTGTCGCGACGTGAAGTCTCGTTCAGTTTCGTGCGAAAGTGCGCACGGTGTCGCTGAAGTGCAGTTCCGCCTAGTGCGGTTCTACCTTAAGAAATGAAGAGCAAGTATTAACAGCGAGAGGATTGTATTATTTCAATTCTGATTACGGTAAAGAGAGTAAAGGAGATAACTTTGCAAGCTGTTTGCGTCATGGCAAAAAGCAGAATAAATCAAAGAAAATTAAAAAAAAATTCTTTGAAATAATAATTTTTTTTGTTCGCATTGCTTATGGGAGTTTAGATGTGAGGAAGAATATGTAAAGATGTAAAAGTGGTAGGTAGGTATACTGTCCTATACAATTATACATTTATATTTTCGCATTTTGTTTTCTTGCAATATTGAGGTTGACAGATATTTGATTTGATTTGTAATTTTCAAGTGGTGAAAAATCAAATAAAGCGGGAATCTCCAAGCAATGTTGCTATATTTCTTGATATGTGGAACAGATGTACATATAATTAGGTATATTTATGTAGGTACCTATGTACTGTATAGGTATTTTGTCTCCTTTAAAAACAGTTATTAAAATCTTGAAGATGATCTTATATTAATATTTCTGTTCTTAAAAATGACCCAAAATTGGATTTTCGAACAACAAAAATAATAATATATGTATGTAATAAGGTATCTACCTATTAGTTATGTAATAATTAGTAATTAATTACATATGTACATACCTAGATACCTTACATAATATTTGAGGGTTTCCGAAAATAATAAGTTTCTCAGAGTTTTAGGTGGTTAAAAGGTTGTTTTGGATTTTTAAAAAAGTTTCAATTTTTTTTTTTTTTAATTTTTTCAAAATTTTATATACCTACCTATGAAAAACTATTAAAAAAAAACCACCAACGATTTTCAATAAATTCAGATTTCCTTAAGATATCAGATGATATGCATCGCATTGGTGTCAAAACAATTTCAGAGGTTGTTTATCAATTTACAGTCGACTCTCCCTAAGTCGTATAGGTACTCTCTCTAAGTCGAATTTCTCTCTAACTCGAATTTTGTCGCCATATTTTAACATTCCCTTCAATTTTCCATACAAAAACCATTCTCTAAGTCGAACTCTCTCTAACTCGAACACATTCTCTCGATTATTGGCATCTTTTTTCAATCCTTAAGTCGAGCTTTATTTAGCACAAAACAAAATAAAAATATATTACCCCTTCAGAATTCGTATTTGGGTGTAGTATACTACGAACCATCAAAACCTTAAAATATATGTGTAGCATCGCGTGTACCATCATCGTCAGGTCTTCGTGTTTTTTCCTATTTATATCCCTAGTTAAATTATTCTAAAATAAGCCAAGAATTGATAACGGTTTTTTGTAGAGGGATCAAAAACAATAATATTTTATTATGAGAGGGGGGGGTCTATCTCGCCCCGTTTAAAAAAAAGACTTAAATTGAAAAAAAAATTATTAAAAAACAACAGCAACACTTACAAAAAAACACTTACTTAAAAAATGCTTGTTTTTGACCCCTCTACAAAAAACCTTTATCAATTCTTGGCGCCATAGTTATCGTACTCGTGCCAAAAGCCAAATGCAGTCTTTGTTTTTAATCGATGTTTATTGAATATTCGCCATTTATTGAATATTCAATAAACATCGATTAAAAACAAAGACTGCATATGGCTTTTTTATTAGAAAACACGTGCTATATTGTTCATAAATAAATGTAGGTGCCTAGGTATACTCGCATAATGCAAACTACCTTAAACTAAACTTTTTAAGCAGGAAGTATACCTACAATATAGGCTCCCATAAGTAATCTGATGCATTATGTACATACCATCATATCTATGTATTTTTCTATTAAAATACCTACCTAATTTTGTTTTCATTAAATTTTTATAACTATAAATAAATAAACAATCAAAGTAATTTGTATGTGATCTCAGTGATTTTTTAATTCAATAAGTTAGCCTTACATTTTACCTTTATTTTAAGACCTTCATCTTACAGTTCCGATTTATAGAACAGAAGTTATAAGTCAAAACCAAATCGATCCTTTTCTTTTTCATCATAAGAAAAATTAAAATTACCTAAAAAATGTACTATCCAAGTTAGGTACATACCTCCCTTAAAAGAGTCAAGTACCTACATTTGCATGAAAATATTTTTTTTATTAAATTTTGTTTCCATTAAATTTTAAATTAATAACGTGATTCATTTAAAGGTTTTATGTGCCTCCGTAATAAATTTGTAAATAAAATTTAGCTTCACATTCTACCTAAATTTAAAGACCTTAAACTTACTTACATATCTATCATACCTATATGTTATCAGCCAACCAAACCAACCAACAGTGGCCTTCACAATTCTTAGGTGAGAAAAATACCTACTACTTTTTTTATTTTTTTTTTTTTTGTGTATTCCTCTTTCTCGTTACGTTTGCCTCGATGAAATTTTTTCTCGAAAACATTCTTTAACGTTTTTAGTAGGTATGAAATTTTGAACGGTTTTGAATTTGTAGCTTGTAGGTACTCGACTGTGATTCTGGCTTTAATTTGAACTTTGAATTTTGAAAATCGGACAATTGGATCTAAAGATAAAGCATTTGACTGAGCAAAATCGGGTGATTTTCAATTTTAACAAAAATTGGACAATTCTCCACTGAACCACGTCGCGGTCGGTTGCCAATGAACAACAACCCCAATTTTTTCAATTTTCCGATATTTTTTTAACTTTCTTATTAAACTATTGTGAAAGTCGTGTGGGGTGTACACTCTACAGTTATGTATGATATATCAAATTAATTGTCTATTTTCCTAGATGCGAATTAAAGAAAAACGAATCCTATAAATGCAATAACTACAGAGTTATGAGGTGATAAATAAAACAACAGAAATATGTCAATATCTCGGTTGAAAAAAATTTGAAAAATCTAAAATTTTAACAACACATGTAGATCAATAATCTCTATCACCTACATTTTTTGAGATTTTTAAAGATAAAAATCAAAAAGTGGTAAAAATTAACCCCGCAAAACCTGTTTTTGAAACATAAAATATTGTTTCAAAAAAAAAATGTTTATCAAAATTTCCTGAAACACGGATAATTTAGTTTTTAAACACCTTTCCAATGTGAAAAATTTATTTCAATCGGACTTAACCCTGATTTATTGGAATTTTGTTATTAATTCAGTTTTGAACTTTCAAAAATTTATATCTCGCTTTGTAGATTTTATAGATTTTTTATCAAGTTAGCGATATTCTGGAATTTTAAATATCTATTGAATAAAAATAAATTAATACTTTACCACCTTCGTCTAGAATAGATACCTGTACCTAGTTTGATCAATTTTACCACATTTTGTCCTAGGTACCTACTTTAAATTGAAATTTCAAAAAATCCCGTCTTAAATTAAGTCTAAACAGATTTAGGTACTATGCATAGGTATATACCTATCTACCTACATTTTTTAATGCATGAAAAAGTGAGCGATTCACTTATAATGGCTTAATATCGATAAACATAACTATACCTATAAGTATATACATTTTACAATCATGCCAGAATGAAAAAAAATGTAAACAAACCAAAATTATGTGAGAGAGCGATTCCCTTATAATGGTTAAATATCGATATAATTATACCTACATATATGTATATACATTTTACATTCATTTCTTCCCTAACCATAAAACATGCCAGAATGAAAAAAAATGTAAACAAAACAAAATTGTTTTTTCTTCATTTTGTCTTTGTATAGGTATAAAAGATTTTATATAGGTATAGGTATACAGATATTTTATTCCTTGATTTTATTCTGTACCTCGCACTGCACTCACTTTAATTTAATAAACAGCGTTCATATTCTTCTCTTATTACGTTCCTCATTTAACAAATATCTGCAACCTGCAAAGCTGCAAGTTACCAAACTCTTGATGAGAAACCGTTGCGTGGACAATATAGGTGTCGCTACTGTCGCACCTAACCATGATAGTACTATAGTTTTTATATACAAAGGTATAGGTAGGTAGGTAGATACTTAAGGGTTGCTTTTTCATTTTGTGTGGTTTCTCTCAATTAAGGAAGGTGACGTGTGACGATAAATGATGTTTGTGTGTTTTTATTTTTGTAATTATTATCTTCAGTTTGATATCTTCTATTTTGCTTTCAGATTTGTAGATCTAAATCCCATATAGGTAGGCACAGGTACATATCTATCTAAGGTTACCTATTTAAACGTTTCTTTCATGGTTGCTCAAGAATTATTAAATGATTGTTAAAATTTTAAGTTTTTAACTATCGTCAGAATAGCTAATTTCTTAGTTTTAAGTGTTAAATATTATTGAATCATGTGTTAATGTTGTAGGGTAAAATATTTTGCTTGAACGGAGATTTAAACAGGTTGTTTTGCCTAAGATACGACAAAAGACTAGGGCTAGTAAGCAGGTTGGATCAAGGCAAGACAAAAATTGTATGGGCGGAGAGGTCTAATTCAACCTGCTAAGCCGAAAGGGTAATTTTCCAAAAAAATCCACTTGAAATAAAAAAAAAATCATGACACAGTGTCATGCTATACTATTGTGAAAAGCCCTAAATACACTTAGGTATATAGTCTCAAAAGAATTTGACTAAAAAAATCAAATTTATAACAATTTTGTTAATATTAAGATAAATAGATGCTGTTTTTTACAACCCAGCGCCGCCAGGCCATTGCCCCTCGCTGCCGGTGGGCAAACTTTGGGCACCCAGAGATTGAAGTCGTGCACGAATCGTGTTAATTCATGTCCACTTTTAATTGCGGTTCTTCTTAAAAATGGTTAACATACATATTTTGTTATTAATGATCATGAATGTTAAACCGTAGATCCAAATAGAATACTGAGAACATACATTATGTAAGTGGCAATAGATGCAAACGTTTTGGAAAGAAACGAAAATCTTGTCGCCAATAAATTGAGTCTGTCTGGCTAAAAAAAATGCTTTTTTATGGTTTTAGGAACAAAATACCTAAGTAAAAACCATTCTGAAATGTGTCTTTGCTTTCGTTGCATCAGTAATAATTTCGATAATTTGTAAAAAATTCTACTTACTTATTAATTAAACTTACGAGTATTATTAAAATTATAAAAATGACTATAACAATGTAAAAATAAAAAAAACTCTGGCGTTCCCAGATTTATTTTACCTAACGATTATCGCCGTGAAATATGGTTACCAAATTCTGGGAACAGTTTCTCAGAAAAACTTATTTGCGACGAAAAAATTTATATATCTGCGGATCATTTTGACAAAAAAAAATTTAAGTCTGGGATCTTTCCGTGCATGCACAAATAGAGACGCTTGTCCGTTCCCATATAATCAAAATAAAAGTGAGTGTGTTTTAAAAGAAATCACAAATAACTTGCAACAATATCAATCCACAGTTGTTATAGATGTTATTTTGGCATTATTTAAACACGTTTTGTGGTTCAAATGCAAATGGCAGTACCTACATTTGTATTCGTTGGCGTAAGATCAGATTATATTTTTTTGCTCCTGGTATTATGCCCCAGAATTGTGTGGAGGCCCTGCATCCACTCCCAAAATTTGCTATCTGCTCTTCGAAATACTCTTGACAGAATTTTTTAGAAAATTCATTCAACCCCAATTTTTTCTCCTGAACAAATTTGATTTTTTTTTGCGAAAAAATATATGTACATATATGTATTTGTAATTATTTATTAACAAAATAATATTTTTTTCAAAACTTTACGTTATTAAGTAATATTTTTACGTTATTAAGTAATATTTTTGTTTGTAATAGTCGAATCTCCTATCAATTTCTAGTCAAATACTAAAAACCGGATGCCTAAGGGTCTGTTTCTCAATTCCTGATTAAAGTTCCAATTAAGCTACATGGAACTTATTCGACAGTTAACAACCTCATTTACGTTTCACAATGTCTGAATACGTATTGGCAATTAAAGTTCTAAGTATTTTACTGGCAAGATGAAGTGCCGATTAGAAAATTAAACTAACAATTAAAAATTCAAAATTTTCTTCACTAACACTCACACTTCAATTCAACACACTTACCTCTTATTATTCACATCTCTTTGAAACAATCCTCTCGACACTTTTAACATATACAATAAGATGACCCACCATGAAAAACTAACTATTTGATGATTATAAATATTTTTTCTTCAATGTTTGACATGAGTCAAATTCTATTTGTCTGGAAAACTGGAATAACGAAGGAATAGCTAATTGATCATTGTGAAACGCAAAGTTTTTTAATGGGAGGATTTAATTATAGGATCAATGTCGAATAACTAATTAGAAATTTACTCAGATATTGTGAAACAGTTAACAGACCCTAAATGTCTTTTAATTTTTAAGAAAATTGAAAATAACGAAATCTACTATACTTCTTAATTAGTAGAAAATAATAGGATCCTTGAAGCAACAAAATAACGGATGGAAGTCGAATTTAAGAAAACTTACTTTTGTTATTTTCAATTTTCTCAAAAACTAGAAAACATTTTGACATATGGTTTTTAATATTTGACTAAAAACTGATTGGAGCATTGAATATAAAATACAAAACTACTACTTAATAACATAAAATTTTGAGCAAAATGACATTGAATACAATTTTTAAATTTTTTTTTTTTTCAAAAATTTAAGTTTAAAAATTAATTTTTAAAAAACTGTTCACTCAAACAACTTAATTTAAAAAGAAAATGAAAGAAGAAATCTTTGGCTTTATAAAAGTGTATAGCATGGCATTAGGTGCATTTTATTCATTGCTGGATAGCCAGCGCAGCACAAGTCTGAATAAAAAGATTACTCTAGGTGTGTTTTATTCATTGCTGCATAGCCAGCGCAGCACAAGTCTGAATAAAACGATCACTCACTCTATACGTTCATTTGAATAATTGAAAGCTCTATCTTCAGCACAGCCATCTTTTTTTTTACTGACTTTTTTTTCGCCGGCAATCAGATTGTTTTTGTTTGCCAAGCGAAATTTTGCTGCGCAGGCTATGCAGCAGTGAATAAAACACACACACTGTAGTTGTTACCGTTGTTTTTTAATGATTTTGTTCTATTTTAATAATAATAATAGACTCCCACCACCCATACTATATTTTTCTTGTCTCAACTCAACCTACACGCTCTTATAGCTTTTTGTCACACCTTATATAGGTGAATCACCGTATGTATTGTATATCTACATAAAATCAACGTCAATATAGAAATAAAATTGTAGAAAAAACAATAAAATAAAAAATATAGGGAGGTATCTACCTATCGGTTTTTAAAAACTAAATTGTGTTTCCTTAGAAAAAAATTAGGTATAAAAGTTTCTCTTCTTTGATCTTCCAAAAATGTTGAGCTTACAAAAAATATTTATTAAACTTATTTTTCAATGGGTAAGGTACCTATACCACATATGTATACCTATTTACATATAGGTACCTACCTATCTACACAATTAGAATTACACATTTTGAATCTTTAAAATCTCATAGATAGGTAGGTAGGTACAAAACTTTAAAATTAGGATTAAGAAAAGTTCATACCTAACTCATAAAGACCAAAAAACGCAACAAATTAAAACATAATCGTCATCACCCCAAATTGCATGAAAGCAACAACAACGTCTTTGAATGAACGCAAAGTAAAAAAAAACAACCCTTGAAATTACATTTCGTTCAACAAACTTAGTTTGACCTTGTCTGGCATGGCAGACAACAATTCAACTGCAAAACCAAAGTGGTTGTTTTTGTTGTTGCCTCCCTTTCATTCGAACGAAAATTTCCCTCATAATTTCCTCAAGCATATTTAATGGTTGTGGTTTTCACTATTCAGTTTTTAAAAGCGACAACGTTGACTTTGATTTCCGGCCATCTAGCGGCGATCTAATTATTCAATGTTACTATCATTGACTTACTATATATGGACTGCCAGGACCCAACTTCACGATGGTTCCACCTATAACTAAACGCCGCTAGCGCTAACATAGGACAAGCGGAATACACGGTGAAACATTTTGACACTTCAGTTTTGTGCTTGTTTTTTTTTTCATTCCTTTTTTCATTCACTTTTGTTTGTTTTTTTTTTTTGTCATTTTAGAACACTTTATTTACAAAAATAAATAAAAGGTTATGAATAAATTATATGTATTAATCCCACCGCATAATTTTGAACACATATCTGTGAAAAAAGTTATAAAATTCTGTGAAACTCAGCGCTTTGACTGTTCTCACAGAGCATGAAGACCTAGTCAAGAAGGTTCTGGTGACCAAAGAAATTTATCCCCAAGTGCAACTGGTTATGGATCGCTTTCCGGCCTTGTAGACATCCTCTTTAGTTAGAATCTCTCCTACGACACTCGTGCTAGCTAGAATTGCGTCCAAGTGCATCCTGGCACTTGGCACAAGTAAAACTGTTTGCAACCCATTGACACAGGACGAGTCTTTTCGGTCAACATGTTTAAATTGATTCATGAGATTTTCAAACTAATCTCTGTATTCTCTGCCAAAGATGTGAGCCCAAATCTCTGTAGTCAACACACAATGGTAGATTTAGAGATAATATGTAGAGATTCCAATCAAGATTCCATTTGTGGCCAGGGATGGGACTTTTTTAAAAAATGTCCGAAGTAGATTTGGAAAAAAACGCAGTAGATTCAACTTTTTCGCAGTAGATTTTTATATTTTGAAAATAAAAATAAGAAATAACATAAATAAACATAAATAATTTAAAATAATAAAATATATATTCTGTTTTAGCTCTGACCGTTCAGGGCTTCAAATTTGTGTTTCTTTTTTAGTTCTGAGCATGTTCAGGCACGCTCTGTGAGCTCAGAATAAAATAGGAGAGTAAAAAGAGTAAAATGCTGAAAACAAACGAGATGACGGGAAATTAAAAAAAAACGTCGTCAAAACAATAAAAAATGGCGGAATAGGCTGGTTGCTCTAGTGGAGACGGTAAAATAATAATAATAAATAAATAATTTATAATCATGACATTTCAGTGATTAAGTTGTTTCATAATTAAATCAGAGAACTCTGAACATACTCTGCTTAAAATTTACTCTGTTCGCTCAGACTTCGCTCATTACTCAGCTCAATCAGCTCCGATCTAAAAAAGAAAAACGCCTATTGAATGATTTTTTTTCGTAAAACCAAAAGCAGTAGATTTAATTTAAAGGCAGTAGATTTATTTTTCGAAAAAAATGCAGTAGATCTACTGCAATTGCAGTAAAGTCACAACCCTGTTTGTGGCTCACCGTTGTTTACAACCTCAGTCATTATTCGAAAATGTAATCAGACTGTCACTAGTTGATTTTTCAGCGAGGAACTGCTTCGAACCCTCAATCAATGACCACCAGTGATCCGTCAGAAGTTGTTTCAATGTGCTCTCGAACCATTCTGGTAAGTTTTTATTAAAGATGATGTGGATAAGATTTAAGTTCCTGGAAGATTTTTTCCGGCAAATCTTAATCGGTATTAGGACACACAAATGACGATGACTTTCTTGTATTTTTATTTCCTCAATTGCTATGCTGGTACAAGAGAGCCTGACCAAATTCTCATTTGAGCGATGTTACAGGATCGAGGTTTCGGATTGAATTGGAAAACTTTTGGCGGAATTATTTGCTACAAAAAACAACTTCAATTAAAATCAATATAATATTTATGTACTTGAAAAAATTATCTCCAAATGCTGTTGAATCACCATTTTTTATCCAAATTTAAACAAAAAATATATTTATAAAAATCAAATTTACCACGCAAGTCGCACGACGCAAAATGTGAAATGAAAATTAAAATTATACACAAACGTCAAAATATAAATTTTAGAAAAAACGATTGCTCAGTTTTTTATAAGAAATAACAATAGATGTCCGTAGTTTCTATGGCAAAAAAAGCTTGCTCAGACAAAGTAGGAACAGATGGCACTGAAAATAGTTACTTCTCTTTGCCGCGTGTCCTACCATAGCGCTCATGTCACTAGTGAGAGGTGGAACCATTTTCATTTCGGAATTTGTATGGAAATGATGCAGTCCATATATTATAATAGGTCAATGGTTCAAGTAGTTTCGGGAACCTATGTATAAGTATAAAAACGCCTTCTTGGCGGACAGAGGGCACAGTTTGTAAAGTTGGTTGTAATTAGAGTAAATAGTTTTCGGAAGTTAGTTTCGGTATATTTGAGTGTTGAATAATAAATTGTTTGGTTGTAAGAAAGGGAAGTGTTTTATTTACGAAATAAATAAGTGGAAGTTTTAAACAAAGTAAATAAATTTTATCTATCGAACCCTGAGAAAATATTACATTGGTGTCAGAGGTGGGATAAAAATTATTTTATATGTGCATTCAGATAATTTTTTGTGTGTTAACAGACAATAATTACAAAAGTCAACGGGTTGTGAAAAGTAAGAAAAAAAAATATTTGAAAAGACAATAGGTAAAACTCTGAATGATTTAAATTTAGTCGAACTTAAGGCAGAACTGAACAAGCGAGGTCTTCCTACTACTGGAATAACGAATGATCTTATAATTCGGCTGCACGAAGATATAAGAAGACGTGGAGAAAACCCAGACATGTTTATATTCGATATTGAAATGGTGGAAGAACAAGAGCAAGTATGTACGTCGGACATGGCCAATATGATGTCTCAGGTGCTCGCCAAATTTGATAGTCAAAAAAGAAAAGAAACTTGATGAATAACGCCCATATTATTCACTCGATACATCCAGATTAAAACTTTAATCCAGATGTAAAGTATATAACTTCAATGTAAATATATATCCGGATTTAAGTTTCAATCTGGATGTATCGAGTGAATAATATGGGCGTAAAATAATCTTCTAGAACAACAACACAGTGAACAAAAGAGTCTGCTCGAAAAACAAGAGAAAAATCTTCTCCAACAATTCCAAGAACAGACAAATCTGCTCGAAGGTAAGTTAGATGCCTTTGACAACAGAATTGCTGCTCTTGACGAGCATGTCGATAGACAAATTTCGACTATCAATAAACAGTTATCGACAATAGAAGCAAATTTTGAAGATAAAATCAAGTGCATTACAAAGGAATTGGATAAAGTAAGGACAATGAAGGTTTGGAAAAGTTCTGGCGACTTTCCAAAGAGAAAGGAGATGCATCCTCCAAACTTCGATGGGCAAAATTTTTGGTCAATCTACAAAATGAAGTTTGAGGCAGCCGCAGCAACAAACGGCTGGGATGAGGAAGACAAATGTATAGCTCTAACGCTTGCCCTCAGAGGACCTGCTGCTGAACTATAACAAAGCATACCAGCAGATAAAAATGTCAACTTTAGTGTTCTCGTTCAGGCCATTGACAAACGCTTTGGAGATGGCCATATGCAAGAAGTCTTCCGCGTCCAACTCAATTCCAGAGTCCAGAAAAGAGGAGAGACTCTGCAACAGCTCCAAGCAGACATCGAACGATGGCGCACCCGGCATATCCTGCTGCAGGGGATGAAATCATCAACCATTTACCAACAGAGAAGTTGTTGGAAGGTGTGAATCTGTATCCGCAATAACTAAAATCACAGAAGCTGACACAAACAAATCTGTGGATCCTGGGAAATTGAACTCTATGCTGCAAAAATTCTCAAATCTTCAAAACTAAGTGAACATTAGCTTAATGTTGCTGGAAGCCTCCTTCACGAATCTTTGGATGCAATGGAAGGAGCTGAATGGTTCTCAACAGTGGACTTGAAGAGTGGGTACTGGCAGGTAGAAATCCATCCATAAGACCGAGAAAAGACGGCTTTCTCCACAGGAAATGGTTTGGCAATTCAAAGTAATGCCTTTCGGACTATGCAATGCCCTGGCAACATTTGAGCGTTTGATGGAGTGCGTTTTACAAGGACTGACTTGGAAATCTTGCGTAGTCTATTTGGACGATGTCATCGTTATTCGTTTATGGTAAAACATTTTATGAGCATTGTGCAACCCTTGAGGCAGTGTTCCAGAGGCTTCGAGAAGCAAACTTGAAATTAAATCCAGACAAGTGTGCATTTTTCAAGTCTGAAGTTAAATACTTGGGATATATCATCTCTTCCTAAGGAGTGAAGACTGACCCTGAAAAAGTGGACACCGTAAAGAATTGGCCAACTCCACAGGATAAACATCAACTCCGGAGTTTTCTTGCTCTAGCGGCGTACTATCTTCGCTTTGTCAAGGATTTTGCTGGAATCGCGAAATGCTTGCATCAGCTAACTGAGAAAGGCAAACTATTCAAATGGTCAAGCGAGTGCGAGAGAAGCTTTCAGTAACTCAAGCAGCGCCTATGCAATACACCAGTTCTAGCATATCCGACCCCAGGAAAACCTTTTATCATCGACGCTGACGCTAGTAACGTGGGAATTCGAGCAGTAACTTTTGCAAGTTCATGAAGGAGAAGAAAAAGTTGTTGCCTATTACAACAAGGTATTCTCAAAGCCAGAAAGAAACTACTGTGTGACCAGGAGAGAACTTCTAGCTCTAATATCGGCTACAAAACACTTCGATAAGTACATCCATGGACAGAACTCAGAAGTTCCTTCTTCGAACAGACCATGGTGCACTTTATTGGCTTTTGAACTTCAAAAATCGAGAAGGTCAAGTGGCAAGGTGGATCGAAAGATTGCAGACATACGACTACCAGATCCCACATCGAAGAGGAAGGTTGCACTCAAATGCAGATGCCTTATCTCGAAGACCATGCAAACCGGACTGCAAGGCGCAAGCACTGCACACGTCAAGAGGAGAGAGAGAGATTGCTGCCATCCAGCGATTAAAAGCCGATCCCATTTACGGTTGGAGGAACGGAGAACTGAGGACTGCCCAACAAGAAGACTCGGATATTGAACCGATTCTTGCATGGAAGGAACACCAAGAGACACCAGAATGGGGGTCATCTCCGATAGGAGTCCAACTCTTAAAGCGTATTGGGCACAATGGGACTCGCTTCATGTACAAGAAGGAGTACCTACTAAAACATCACCAGAGATTATGAATTATAAAGATTGGAATTCTGGTTTGCCTACAAGCTAAACAAAACGGCGAATGGTGGTGAATTCATATCTTTGCACTAGTGTGCATGTTTTAACGCACATTAGTGCAAAAATATGAATTCACCACTGCGTAAATTGTTGTTGCAATTCACATCTATTCATCGACACGAGATAAAAATACAAAAATAACAATGCAAACAAATGGGTTTTGGGGGATGGAACGTACGAAAGATTCCAATCTTTATAATTCATAATCTCTGGTCTAGATAATTTACGTACTCTATGAGACATACACTGAACATTTTCCATGCCCATATACAGACATAGAGAGCAAAAACAAATAATATAAGTGAAATAAACATAAACACATGCATAAATGTAGGACATGGAAGAATGCGAGAAGAGAATTAAACTGAGAACAATTGTTGCTGTGGTGGTAAGTTTTGTTTATTCATTTAGATTGGGTTTTTACCTTTTGATGCGAACGAAACATTAGCTTTTACTACAAAACTGATTGATTGTTTCGGTTTAGTGTGATTGCAATCAATCGTTCTTTTTGGTGAACGGGTCACAAAGACAGAATCAATCGTAATTGACAAAGCTATAATATAGGAACCCAATAATTGTCCAGTTTTAGGACTGTATGAATTCTGCCCAAACAATTTTCAGTAGGAGAAATTTACATTCTACGCCCGGAGATTAGGTTCATACTAGATATAAAATATTGAAAAAAATCTTTTGCCCTCTATTTCGTATTTGATAATTCTGCTTTGATTAACTTGTCATGATTGTGGATACAATTTGTCATGGGATCACTTTCACAATGTAGTGGAGTCATGTGAAACAAGACACAATAGTATGCTTACTTGATATACAAGTATGTATGATTATATGTTCAATCTACATATCAATATATACAGTAGAAGAACAATGGCGCAGTTCAAAGTAAACGTTCACTAACATACAATTGCACCGCAAATTATCCACATCCAATTTTTACTACATTGATGTCTGTTACACCACAACCGTTTTTAGCCTTCGAGGTGCAATTGACTTCGAATTGCAAAGAATCGTTAAAGCAATTCCCGATAAGAGAGTTGAGTATGCATGTATATGTACATAATGTGCATATCTATAACTAAAAATGAATCAATAGACAAGACGGGAAGAAAAAACAATGGCATGGATTTGTAGAGAAAGCAATCCAATAGATTGCCTCATATTGGCCTTAGGGAACCCCACTTTTGTTTTAAAGTTTGAGTTATACCTATATGAGAATGCAGCGACGATGATAAAGAAAAATGTAAGTAGGTACCTTGTACCTTTTCAAACAGTTCGATGTACAATAAATCAATATACCATAAATCGAGATAAAAATGTATTGGCGCAAAATTTTAGTTGATTTAATACGCTGCTAAAACAATTTATGGGTGATTCTAAGCTAATATAACAATTTTTATAATTTTTATTTTTATAAACTTTTTTAGTAAAATTTTAAGAGTTATTTTGTGTGTTCATTAATTTTGTTTTATATTTTAACATAAACACAACAGCTGCATTAAGGACCGACCAACCAAATAAGAAACGCAGCACAATATGCAGTAAAATTTAACGTTATCCGCGAGCTGCGCGAGAAAAGCATTAATTCTCATTGAACCTGCTGCACTTGAACCAACCGTTGAATTTAAGATCGAGACCAAGAAACAACTGCAACAATAAAACTATGAGTGACAGCTATATACAGGGTGTCCCATAAACAATGGTCCAAACTGAAACCAGTGATAGGCCAGGTCATGACCACTCAGAATTTAGTAACTTGTCTGTATCGCATCATTACGGTTTTCGAGTAGGTAACGGCTGTTTTTTTGAAATTTTGAAAAACCCCTACTTTGACCCAGTTTTTTAGTCACCCTGTCCATAATTTATTTTTGTTTTTTAAATTTTTACACTTAAATATTGCTTAATAGTGACACCAATTTCGTGCATTAAATTTTTTTTAATTTTCTGTACCATTTTGCTAAAAATTAATAAATATCATGATGCTTTGATCAAATCTACTTTCTTACTTCGATTTTCAAAAGAGCATCCTGAAAAAAAAAGAGTGTGCGTACTTATGTACACGCGCTAGAAGTAAAACTTCTTTCACGACAACAGGGCAAGTATTTTTCAAGTCCTACCACTCAGAGCACCCGATTTGAAACTCAGAACCGTTGCAAAATCGTGACGCTGAATTTTGTAATTCGTGGTGGGAATTTGTATGTCGGTTTGACATGTCACTGACAGCTCCATAGAAAAATTTTTTACCCCCATGCCGCAAAAGAAGTTTTACTTCAACAACACCCAATGAGCGAGAGACACAATAGATTGCAGAATATTTCCATGCAAAACCAATAAACCTACAACTATACATAATTTATGCTTCCTCGCATTAAATCGACCAATGGCCGAAAATCCAACACAACAGAAAAAAATCCTCAAAAATAAAATTCTTCCCACAAAAAACCCTTACTCGAATTCACTAACCATCTTAACGAATATATTAAATGCACGAACCATTGCATTTAACGAAAATATAATATCGTGACGCTGAATTTTGTAATTCGTGACGGGAATTTGTATGTCAGTTTGACATGTCACTGACAGCTCCATAGAAAAATTTTTTACCCCCATGCCGCAAAAGAAGTTTTACTTCAAAAATCGGATAACTTAAAACTGGTTTTTACTTTTAAAAATTGTTCACATTTTTGAAATTTCTTAAAAGGCATAAAACTTCCCAATTATAGACTCAAATCAAAAGTTATAACCATTTGAAATCAATAAAATTATTAATTTTTATTTTTCATATTTACGGTTAGCTTAAATTTGTTCTTACTTAATTTACAAAAATTTCAATTTACAGAAATTTAAAATAACACCCGTTACTCGAAAACCGTAATGATGCGGTACGGACAAATTACTAAATTGTGAGTGGTCATGACCTGGTCTATCACCAGTTTCAGTTTGGACCATTGGTTATGGGACACCTTGTATATATATATAAATTTTATAATTGGATTTAAAGACTGTATTTTTAAAAAGGTTAAAAATATTAATTGGTTTATTTCTCATTATATAGGCGAATACACAGTTTATGACTTAATTCTTAACAAAACTCTTATTAAACTTGACTCTTGCAAACGTATAATACGATTGTATGTTCACTGTCTTAAGACGTACCTATGTAATTCCGACTTGATAGTCTTTGAACAAGTGTGATTCTGCGTCGTTCTGATGTGCGTCTCTTGTTTATGCTTTCTTATCATCATGTGGACTACGTTACTTCGTTGGCATATTCCTTTGTGAATTTATTATATTCTTTATCATTTCTGTCTTTATAGCCCGGACATGCTAATTATCGTTGAGTTTATATTTGGTTTATTGGACAATGGACGGTTGACGATAATGTCATTCACTTGTTTCTGTTGTTAGCTATTGATATAACTTATATATTATGTATTTTTTTTTAACGGTTCTTAACATTTTGATAACATTTCGTAACTGTAATAACAAAACGATTTCTGTTTTTGCCAAAACAAAATCGGGTGCCTGAAGTTGCCCGGAGGAAACTGGACGAAAAAGTCCCTTCGTGTATTAACGACGATATCTCAGAAAAATATCGATAATAAAAAATTATTTACCGGCGATAAAAAAAGATTTCTCTGTGATAAGAGTTAATCATACATATACATACATAATACATAAGTTTTTTTTGCATTTAACATTTACATTTTTTAGCCCCAACTTCGTTTTTTTCATACAATTTCAAAGGCTGGCACTATTTATTGTCACATGGTTATCCTTTTGACTGCAACTTTCATTTAACAAAACATGCCGTACATATATACAGACTCGTATATGTATTTGTAATATAATATAGCCAGATTTATAAGATATTTGACCAGAGGACAAGACAAAATTAAAGGTCATCAATATATCAGGTATCTGAACTATGTACATATTTCCTTATATTAACTGAGATTTTTGCCAACATATCACATTTCTCCGCAGCCTACGGCTTTTAGAAAATATTAAGGGTATGGGTACTAAACGGCGTATGTGACACACATCGTTGCTAATTATTAATAGCCATTGTGTATTTGGTAAACTATCATGTGAAATATAAACACTTCAACTTGAGTACACATATAATGAAAAAGCAGATTCAAAAAACCATTTCTATTCTAATCCTTGGGAAGGACACAAATACTTGATGCGTTTGTGACAAAAGAAGTGAAGTTTTATGAAAAACATACTGTATCAATTGCACGTCAATAAACGGAGAAGAGAAGAGTAAAATTGTGCTAAACGTAGAAAACAACATACAGTTGCCCATCAACCACCAATCAGATTTGTAGTACGCCTCCAAGTCACGTGCGGGGTATGGTTCATGTAATCATCGTGTCCTTAATGTTTGCGTTAGTAATTACATATTTCATGGTGGTTGAACATGCTTGGAAAAAAACTGCCAGAAATCCTGTTGCACTTTTGTTTGATTAAAAACAATCATCGTTCATTTCATTGAAGATCGACTACCAAAATGGGGTCGAGAGAAAAAGAATAATTCTCAGCATTTTCGGTTGTTGTACCTCATCCTTTACTAGTTGAATTCATGAATTCGACGTTCGACGACGACAATGCGATGTGAACAATATTTCTCTTAACAATTAATGGATGATAATAATATAGCAGCGTTGGAATGGCACGTGCCGATTGTAGGTCGGTTTCATGTCCATATTTCTGAGTGCATCCTAATTGGAATATGTTAACAACAAAGGATTTTTGTTACAAAATATGGTTTTCTGTTTACTATATGTACCTACTTGTTTGAAAGATGCAATTAAGGATAGCAAGGGGTGTTTAGTTTAAGCAGATCGGAGAGTTTTTTTTTTATAAGGATATAAGTGACTGGGAATGACTGTTATTAAGTACCTATGTAATGTACTTCATTATGGATCAATGATTCTAAGAAGTTTATTTATCGTCAGTTAAGCTTTTAAAAGTGGTTACCCATGAGAATAGAAATATAGGTATCTACCTTAAATTTTCGTTAAATAATATGGGCGAGATTACAGAAATGCCAATGTTTAACAATTAAGACACTTTATAGTCATTAAAAGTGTGTGTGCATTAAAGGGCTTGCGTGACTTGAAAATAAAAAACAATCTGGGTACCCGAATTATAACCACCAACGTAGAACAATAGCACATGGAATTAGGATAGAGAACTTTTCCGCTTGATCTTTCCTTATTAATAAACATCCACACAGAAAAAAATTGAAATTGATAAAAGTTCAATACCATGTTATACTTTTTTGGAAAACCACAAATATATTTTTTAATTTTAATTTTAAATTAAGTTGTGTTAGTGAATAGCTTTTGAAAAATGAATTTTCAAACTCGAAATTTTGAAGAAAAAAAAATTGAAAAAAAAAACTTAAAACTAATTTTTTTCATAATTGTATGTAATTAAGTATAATTTTTGTTTTCAGAATTCAATGCTCTTATTAATTTTCAATAAAAAACAGAAAACCGGATGCGAAAATGTATCTTACTTTTTGAGAAATTAAAAAAAATATGTACACGACTGGATCGCATGAACTTGCTCTTATGTGCGATCACACTGTGTTTTTAAAGTTTGAATATTTCAGAAACTATATTTATCTTATAAAAGAAATAAATTAATTACGAAGCCTACATTGTATACCACCTGCTGTTAAGTAAGTTGTTAAGGTAGTATTATGTGAGTAGGTACATTTATTTATGAATAATATAGCACCGTGTTGCAAATATGCAAGGAACTTACAGTTTAGACTGAAAAATTGTAAAAATAAAAATATGTAACTAAACATAAATTGATTAAAAAACTTCTGAAATTGTTTTGACACCAATGCGATGTACATCATCCGATTTCTTAAAGAAATCTCAATTTATGAGAAAAAAAAATTGAAAATCGTTCGAACGGTTTTTTAAAAAAATAATTTTTTATATATAAAATTTTTAAAAATAAAAAAAAATGGTACGCAATTTCTTAGCCTTTATTATTGCGGAGTTAAAAAATGAATTAAAAAAAATATCATCTACCCATTTTCGAAATATGGAATTTTCAAAAAAATATTTTGAACATCGAAAAATCATTAATTATTTTTTTTGAAAATTTTGGTATGCAGTATTATTAAAACTTATTTAAAGCTTTTGTGCAAAAAAATTCTTAAAATCAGTTCAACTGATAATCAGATAGTTAAAAATAAAAAAAAAGGTTCTATGAGAGATACTATTTTTAAACGGTAGATAATTTTTTTTGCAATAATATGGCAGAACGCTAAGATATTAGGTCATACAAAAATTTTAATCAAAATCATAGGAGCCGTTTTTGAGAAAAATGAAATTTTCAATACTGGGTTTTAAACATTTGTATGGGAGGTACCGTTGTTTTTGGATAAAATGACGCATGGCCTTATGTCACGGCACCGATTTGGTAAGCCCTGAGCCAGTACGCTATCAAGCAATAGAGCCTTCTGCAATCTGCACCTGTTGCAGGTAAATATATTTTATAGTGTACACTATACACGACAGCATAAGATTACCTATTTATTTAATATTCAGAAAAGATTTATTTCAGTACCCCCATAATTAGGTAATCTAATGGACGTCGTGTCGTCCAATCTAATAGATATACCTATATGGAGGTATATATACCATAAAGATACACCAAAGTTGTGATAATTTTTTGAGTAATTTAAATTTTCTCTCTTTTAAGATTCAAACGAGCAAGAAACATCAGCAGTATTTGAACAATCAATGCAAATAGGAGACAATCCTTGTTTTGCCGCAATAAAGCCAGATGAAATTAAACTGCAGGATACCTCCACAATCAGCTCTCTGAATGACTTCGGACAGCTTTTTCACGGCGTCGACTTCCCCTTCTGCTGAACCCTCTGGTTCAAAGGCTGCACCCAATTCGGAGGCGCTGTTGCTTTGGAAGAAAAGTTTCTGAACATAGAAGAACAGAAGTTGGCTATAGCAGAGGAGCTTTTGAAGGAAGTTAAAGAAATGCGCAAGATGAAAAGACAGAAGTTGGATCTCGAGAACACTCAACGTAATTAAAACGCAATTTTTATTAATTTATTATTTAACAAACAACCTGACATATTCCTCACTTGCTCCACAGTACGCATATTAACAGTAATACCTTCCGAAACTTTTTTAAAATCATGCGTCAGATATGAAGTTTCCGAGACCTTAATTTCAGAATTTACAAAAACTAAATACAAGAGTATTAATGTCAGATTGTACAAAATGAAGTTTTACTGATCAAAATGGACAATAAAAACATACAAGCATTGTTTTTGTAAATTTTTAAATATAGGTTTCGGAAACTTAATTTCTGGCGCATGATTTTGAAAACGTTTTGGAAGATATTACCTTTAATATGTGTTCTGGGCTCTACCTCTACCTCAAAAATAATGGCAAATATTAATAATTATTTTTTTTTTCAATTCTAGAAGTCTCCGAAGACTCAAGTGCCTTCCATTCCAACCCACATATTAATGAACTCTCATAATTGTATACAAGGACTGAAGTGCCTTACAGTTTCCTATTATTTTTACCAAAGCACTAAAGTGCATTCCAGTCCATACTGGATGCTTTAATTAATTTATATTTTTTGTTTTTTGTTTTTTGTTATTTTTTATTTAATTTCACAATGAATGGCTGTATTATTTTTTATTAATACTTGTCCCTCTTCAGAAAATAAAAATAAAACCAGATACTTAATTGATTTGTTTTTACTTACATAAGTGCAGGCTAGACGATTTTTTTAAACTTAAAAGACTTAAAAATGTCATTATAAATATGATCTTGATGCATTTTGCCATAGATACATATATCTGGTGCATTTAAAATGTATGGGATGTGAGATATTGTAAAACAATCTTGTAACATATACACTCATGTTCAACTGAATAGTGAACAAATTTTTTTTAGCGATTAACCGTTACTGTTCTTAACTGGATCAACTGAATAAATGTTGGTAAATGGCATTACAGGATGCGTCCAATTTAAGATGTAATACCAAAACCACAAGTCAATACCACCATTATAACTCATTTTATTAACAGTTTTATGATTGCTAATCAAAATAATACCTGCTTTTTTTGTCCAACTGAATAGCAACAAGTGATAAATCTATGGTTAAAAATTGAAAAGGGACGGTTTTTTTAATGCATCCCTATTCTTTATGCGGGTATTAAGGTAAAATAAAAAAAAAATTGTGAAAAAGTGGTAGGTAAGTGGGTAGGGGAAAACCTGTTAGTGCGGTCAAAAAAGCGGAAATTGACAGTTTTCTTGGTCAAGGACTAACAGGGCAGAAAATTTCAGAAAAAAATATCTCAAGCTGTAGTGCAATCTATAGTTACCTCAGAAAAAATAAGAAAACACAAATTGTTTAAAAATTAAAGTATCCAAAAAAAGCGCAACATCCGAAAGTGTTATAGACGAGAAATTTGAATGACTCTAATTCTTTGACTTCTATTGCTCAAATGACTAATGAGAAAGGAAGTCAGGTTTAGTTGCAACAATTCTAGAGTCCAATATGCAATAATGAGTTCTTCATACGTAAAAATTAAAAACGATCCGAAAAACCCATCATTTAGCAAAAAAAGAACTAAATATTTCAGTTTTGTTAAATTCATAGGAACTGGAAACAAGACTCATTTTCTCTGAATAAAAAAAGTTAAATTTATATGGGCCTAATGGGTTTAACTTTAATTTCTACGATTAAAAAAAATACTTTTTCCACCAGGGAGAACTAATTTCTGCCACTCTTGTTTTTGGTTGCTATAGTAGTTACATAAAATGCATTTATTATTTTAATGATTACCTACCTTACCATTGATCATTGAAATCTTAAAAGTAATTTTATGTGAAAGACTGAGCCGAAATAATTAAGGCATAATCTTTAGCTTTGCATTAAAATATTTATTGATTTTGCATTGCAAGCACCTCAAAATTTACTTTGAAAATTTAAATGATGAACAAAAATGATAGCTACAAATTGATCCCTTAAAAGGTATGCTATGTTAGAAATAAGAATATCATATATTGAGCCCAAACACAAAAATCGTGTTGACCTCTTGTTGATTTCGGTTAAATTTTTGTTTTTATTTTAAAACAGTGACAACAAAAAGTTTCTTTTTTGACACTGAGGGCCTCTTTCACTGGCTTGTATTTCGTTGTTAGCTGCTGGGTCGGTGACAGTGTCATAGTCGATTTCAATGTCTTCGTCAACAAAGTCTTCATGAGTGCGAGCCTGGACATGATTGTGAAGAACGCAACACGCAGTTATAATATTTATTGCCAAAATCGGTTCAGCAACGTCGAGGTATTTTACTGTCTGAACACAATGCCCTGCTGCAACTGGAATCGGAGCTGCAACTGCTTTCAAAAAATGTCGTACGTCGTTTTTTTTTATCTGACCACAATGAGCTGTACAGCTTTTTGTATATTTCAAAGAAAAAAAGCATCCACGAGTTTATTATTCACTGTTTTTATTTCCAATATTTTTCTTTTAATTAATAATTTTTTTCGCGACACAAATAAGCACTAAAAACTTCAATATATTTTTTCGGCTTCTTTTTTCTTCATATAAATTCAAACTTCAAAAATGCTGTACGTGAAAAGTTAAAAGTTAGCGAACCTTTGCGGCTCCGACTGCAGCTCCGTCTGCAGTTGCGTTCCATTCTGCTCGTAGCATTGATTTTGTGTGTATTTAATATTTTGACAGATGTTCCAGCTCTGACTCCGGCTGCTGCTCCGTCGCATTGTGTTCAGCCAGTTAAGCGCCGGAACCACTCCTTGAGGAACCGAAATGTTCTCTCTATCATTTCTCTGGCACTGCTTAAGCGTGTATTAAAATGGATTTTCTTCTCCAGCAAATGTCCATTATCGCGAAACGACGTTACCAGGCTCCTACTCAAAGGGTATGCCGAGTCTCCAACGAGATTATAGTCTTTAGGTATGAGGGTATTTATTTGGTCACGTAGCGGACTATTTCTAAATACCCTCGCATCGTGTAATCGACCAGGAGCTCCCACATATATGTCCGTAAAAAGGGGACGTTGGTCACAAACACCTACCACAAAGAATATTTGATTATAAAAGTAAAATTTAAGACTCTCTCAAACCAACTCGAAACATTCGCTGACGACGATGAAACAACAAAAAATCAACGTGTTGTCAATCAAATCAACGTTTTGTTATTGCTGTTTCGTCGTCATCAGCGAATGTTTCGTGTTGGTTTAGGAGAGCCATAAATCTGGTTACCTTGCAAAATCATCGAGTGGGTATTTTTCCTGTTGTAGTAGTCAATGGGATTCCCTGTTTAATTTGTACGTGGCAACCATCTATTGCACCAACTATACTCCTGGGATATAGCCTCCAGATTTTTCCATAAATTCCTTAAATGTTTACTGTTTTTTTAAAGAGTTACAATCATATAAAATAGGACGTCCTGTTCTTATTTTCGTTTTTAGTCAAATCTATGTTCCGGATTCAAAAAAATTTCTGGGTTTGTGAAAAATTTTCTTTGATTCCGTACGAATTTAATTCAGAACAAAAAGAAGTGATAGATTCATACCTCGGACATACATCTGATACAAATAGTAAAGTATGTATATGCATTAGTATGATATCTTTACTATGATATACATACATATATAATAAATATAACAAATATCGCACCCTTAGAATGAAAGTGACCTAACTAAAAAATTCGGCATCTTTCTTACAACCTAGTTTTAGAGTTTATTTCGCTTTTAAAGGTAATTTTATTGAAAAATCAGATGTTACAGAAATTTTGAGTAAGGTTACTTTCATTCTAAGGGTGCGATATGTGTCTCTGGTATTATACACTTTATTTTAGATTCCTTCGTCAGTGGATCTTCTTCGTGTTATTTGAATTCAACTTGCTTGAGAAATGGAGTTATATTGGCTAAAAGAGAGCCATTTAATGTAGTCCGGCACTAGTGCACATAATATATTAATTATTTCGCAGAAAGCATTATGAGCTGAACTCTTCGCTAAGTTAAAGCGGTCGCCCGAAGAGAAGAAACTCTCTTGCTTGCTAAAGCCTAGTACGCAGATCGAGACAAACTAAATTTTATCTCTACATTCTTTTTCTCAAGACAAATTTTGAAGATGTAGAGATAAAAATAAAATTCAAATGAGGACAGTAACGTAGGTAAAAATATTTTTTTGTATTTTGTAAATCTACCCTGCAATATTAATATAACAAAACAAATCAGTACAAAAAAGGGTTTGCAGCCTTTACAGCGAGTTTATGTTGTCATTCAAGTCATTTCTATGAAATTTTAGTATATTTTCTTGGATTAAAAAAGTTGCCGCACTAGTAATTTGGCCCTCTTGAACCCTTTCCTATTAGCTACGCCACTGACTGTGTGAAAACAGCTGTTTTATATAATTTATTCCCGTAACTTTCTTTCACGTTTTATTTTATGTTTTTTTGGTCATCTTTCACATAATACCTTTCAAAATTGGAAATGTTAAAACGAAAATATGTTTTTCGTTGATAAAAAGCGTGATATTCATGAAACGTCAATATTTTTCTAGCAAAATAATGATTCGAACATTATTTGTCTGGGAAAAATTATGTGGAGACTTTGGTTTGTACAGTTTGAAAAAAAACGTTTGGATTTTGCGTTTGACCTGCGTACTGCTTAAGAAAAATCCGAGACAAAATTTGTCCTGGGAAAAATTTGTATGAGAAATAAAATTTTTCCCGAACTGCGTACTAGGCTTAAGAGTCCACATAGTAAATAAAAGCTTGAGCTCCAGTCCAGTAATGCATTTGTTAACTATAGTATCCATAAGATACTTTAAAATAAACCAAAGTTAAAAAGATGAATATAAAAGTGTTGAATCACATTTTACCGCAAAACTGGCCCGACTCATCCTAAAATGTTCCCGAAATTCATCAAGACTATATGTTGGAATTGTCGCCTAGAAATAATCCAAATTTCTTCCTGGAGTTTGGTAACTGAAATGTAGGTCCAAAGATTGTGTTTCGCCCAGGTACGACAGTTGGACTCATCAGTCAGATGCTGCCGTACCCTACTAAGACGCGAATTATGGTCGATGCTTACCGATGCTTATAAAACTCACAGCATAAATACACTGTGAATTCTATATTTCTAAATTTTATCGAAGAACTTTCTCTAAGACCAGTGATCATAATTTTCATGATCAGTTCATGCTCTTGCCGATTTCATTTATTTTAAATTCATAGAACCTAGGAATAAATGCATTAAATTTATGAAATTGATACATGAAGACTTTAAAAATCCAGGTTCATGATTAATTAATTATAGGAATAGACATTAAACTCATGAATTGATACATGCAACCTAAAAATCTAGGTTTATAAGAACCATACATAAAATTAAGGACTGTATTCCTAATGTTTATATATTTTTCATAAAAAAGTGCAAATTTTAGAGCATGAACCGTTCATGCTCGTATGAAAAAATCATGAAAACTATGAACAGTGATCTTAAACGAAATTCTTCCATACAAATTTTTTTAGGAATGGAGATTCATAAAAACAACACCCGTTCATGAAATTTATGAACGTTTTTTCATGAATTTTCGGAAATCTGCTATTTTAGCTCTAGGATAGATTTTATGTACAAAATTATTTTCAGTGTAAGGTAGTGTATTATTTAACAAAAGAAAACAATACTTTTAAGACCGTGTTCACACTAAAATAAATTTTTTATTGTTGCTTTGTTTCACGAAAAAAATTGAAATTTGAAAAACCTAAAAAAGAGGACAAATCGCTAAATTTTCAAAAAGATACCGGACAAAAGTTTAGTAGATCAAAAAGAGGACTTGTCTTCTTAAGAGGACATCTGGTCAGCTTAAGTGGGAAGCACACTTAAATTATTGAATTCTCTCTACTTTCTTTTCGTCCTAGTTTATCGCCGCATGTAAAAGTTCGTTGAATAATGCGTTACACAATTGCAAGAATTTTGTTGCGCATTTTCATTAAATAATTCGATATAATTTAGCAAAGCAACCTCTTGGGAAAAGTTTGAAATCTCCGTTTAATAGTTTTTGGGAACCAACACATTGATTTACATTGCTACATGAAATCTAAAATAATCAAACCAAAATCTGGTTAAAATATACAAACATAAGTATAAGACCTCCTTTTTAATGAAACATCAAATGTACCCGTTTGTTTCGGCAGCTTCTTATTTAGTATGGTAAAAATAACAATTTTATCATATTAAGTTAAGTACCTCACCCATAGGGATCATCACTTCAAGCTTCGCAGAAATTTTTTCTTGCAATTAATTTGTATACCTCCCTGCTAACCATAATTTACAACAGTCAACGTTAATGTCAAAGCTCACCTTAATATATTTTTAAAGAATGTTTACTCGAGTGGAATCCGCAAATTGCGAGCAATATTTCCATCATCATTCTCTCAACCGCTGCTGTTCAGCGGTCCCATGCCGTAGCTATTTCTCTAAATTGCTTGGCCATGTAACACTTACTATTGTAGATCCCCTTGCCAACTGAATGTAATATGTAGGTATAGGCCAGGTATGTAATATTCATTTGCATCATCATCGCAGCAAGGAACAACTCAGTACAATGGCCAAGAGTCTTAAGTGATTGAAATGAATCCATTTGTAAGTAAATCCTCGTTAGTTCTTAAATTGTCTCCGCAGCAACATGCTATATGATTATGATCATCATAAAGAGCAACATGGGCGTATCGACAGTTTTAGTGGCATTAGAAATTTTAAGTTAAGATAATAATAAAATAAACATTATAGTATAGTCAAATGTTATTATCAAAAGAATTAAAATTCAAAATAAAAGCAGAAGTTCTTACTTCTTCAATAAAATGTTGTAGCCCTGAAAATTAAACATTCATTACGAAAAAATTCCGTGTTAAGTATTTCCTAAAATGTACCTACGCCAAATTTATTTCAGATTTTGTGATTGGGAGTGGTACAGCATTCCAAAATAAAAAAGTCGAGAAAAACACGAAATCCTAAAAATCCAAAATTCCGCAAGCTCACGCACAGTAGTTCTTTTTTATGTATAGGTAAACATATACCTCGTCGCCAGTTGTAATATTGGTTTTTATTTACGAACAGAGGCGAGATTATTTTGACAAGAGTTAGGTACTTTGAGACTGACTCATTCAATTGTTTCTCATACCACAATGCCGAAAACTCAAAATACAGAAATCCTAGAATCCAGAAAACATTAAATCCAGAAAACTCAAAATCCGGAAAGCCCAAAATCCCGTAGTTAAAATTGAAAAAATAAAATACTTCCAAATTTTTAAATAATCTTCAAAATTTAAAAAAATTGAAAAATAGGGTTGAAATAATATTACATAATATACATAATATTTATACTGGTTTTATTGGTGAAAGTGTATAGCAACTAAGCTAAACTTTTACATGAAAACAATAACAAATCAATTTTTGTTTTGTGTATAAACAAAGCAAAGTATTTCTTATCACTTTTTTGTTATTATTGCTTACGTCTAAATGTTTTGCTTATGCTGTCTACATACGGCTAAACAAGTTATAGGTATATACACTTAATTAACTATAAGGCGATATTTCTCATACGATTTGTTTTCTTCTCTTGAACAAACCTACACGCAATAGCTTTTTGTAATTATTGATCTTATCAGCTTTACAGATTAATCTTTTTTTGTAGGTTTTGGTTTTGGATTTTGACAATAAAAAAAATCTCTGATTAGCAATTCAATTTTTTTTTATTAACTTTATATATATTCTTAGAACCTAGATACTCTTTATATTATATGACTGGTTTTGGCCTTATTTAAGATTACAATGTTAAATACGACCCTGAATACAAAATTCATCAAAGTTGACATCGTCTTCATCCATTTGGCAAATGCAATGTAACACGATTGTTGTTCTTTGGCTTGGAAATTCTGATTCTTGCAGGTAAAGTAAGTGAAAAACCACCGCGACCAATGCGAGTGAAGAGGGTTTTCTTTACGCTTTTCTTCTTCCATATTATTGTGGATAAAGATGCATTCATCTGATGCGCAACCCATTAGGACTATAAGAATAAGCACCCAGCAATGGTGCTACATACTTACCTATTTTAAATGGCAAACTCTTTAAAAGACTAAATAATGTTGTAGGTGGATGATGTAGGTAAACAAAAAGCAACAAAGCACCAACATATACATACATACACCTACCATAAAACAACGGTGTATAGTAGGTAGAAGGTAGTTACAGGGATAGGGACCATTCTCATTATGTGGATCTTTCCAAGCGGGACATAGGTACAGGGAAAATAATGTGGAATGCATTCATGAATAAAAGAAAAGTGCGGTTTTAACGCTAGGTATACTGAAGTGCTTTATACATTGTTTTTAACATTTTAATGGAAGATATTACTTTTGCTCATTTCGATGTACACGGTTTTTATATAAAAGGCTAAAATTTCAAACGACATGATGCTTTGTGTACCTAGATGGTTGCTAAGAGAAAACTACAGTTAAGTTAAAATCACTTTTGTTTTGGTTATGTTATTATGGGCACCAGCATTAGTCAAACTTGGTTCTGAACATCATGAAAGGATTTTTGTGACTATTTTATTTTATTGTGTGAAAATAAAAGCAGATAATATCTATTGTTGTCTTAAGGGGAGAGTAACGAAATCCCGAATCACAAAATCCCGAATCACGAAATCCCGACAAAAATATAAATAAAAATCCCGCCGAAATATTTTTTTATAAATATTTGACGGGATTTTCACTACTCTTTTTAAAGTATTATTTTGTACTTTTAAAAAAATATTTCTAAATTAATATTTTTTGAAAAAGTATTTAATTTTATTGAAATATTTTTTAATTATTCTTAGCCAATCAGAAGAAGACGGCAAAAATTTTAAGCTAGAATTTTGTTTTAATTCTGCAAAATGTCTTAATGTATAAAAAGATTCGAATGCAATGAATTTTTAGAGGAAAAATATTGATTTTTTTTTTTAAATATTTTAACCAATTGGCATGCTGCTAAATAATTTATAGCTTAAAAAAAGTTCTTTTAAGGGCTAAAAATAATTGTAAAAAAAAAACTGTTATATTGGCGCCTGCGGTGAATGAACATACCCTAAGCGGAGGAACGGATTTGCGTGAGTGGTACAGAGGACCTAAAAAGGGGGGTGAAAAACTTTGGAAACCGCGCAGCGGGCCAAGCAATTGTAGATTTCACAATTGGATTTATTTTTTTTTATTTGTTTATTTTTTTTTAAGTTTTGGAAAAAAACTTTTTTTACCAACTTTTTTAAAACTGGCACTTCATGGATCACGAGTATCCATTTTTGAAGTCGCTAGGTCGCTAAGTTTAGCCGCAATTCAAGATTAAAGGTGTGAACTTTGATGCCTCTAGGACGTCTAGTTTAGCCGCAAATCGCGTTTAAAGATAAAAGTCGTTTTTTCATAAAATTACGACGAAAGCATACAAGATAACGACACTTCTTTTTTGTTTTTGTCTCCAATGACGTGAAAAAAAAAATGAAATATCAACGAATTTGTCGGTTTGTTTAGTTTTTTTAGTTGATTGCTTTGAATTTATTGCATATAAGATTACGACACTTCTTTCTGATTTTTGTCTCCTATGACGTGAAAATTGAAATATCAACAAATTTGGCAGTTTGTTTAGTTTTTTTTTTCCAGTTGATTGAAAGAAACTTTGCATACACCCAACCTCGCACCTTCCCAAAATCCTATAGTGAGCCAAGCAGGGGGGTTGCAGTGGGCAGCATGCCCCCGCATACATACCTCATGAGTACCACGCGGGTACTTTTGCTTAAGAAAGACTTTTTTACAAGAAAACTGTTGTAATAGGCGCCTGCCTGGCGACTTGACATACCCTAAGCGGAGCAACGAAGTTGCGTGAGCGGCACAGAGCCCCCCGAAGAGGGAGTTAAAATCCTTGGATCCCGCGAAGCGGGCCACGCGAGGCCAAAGAAAGACTTTCTTACAAGAAAACTGTTGACACAGCAAGAATTAATTTATTTATTTTTTCGAAAGTTTTTGAAAAAAACTTTTTTTACCAACTTTTTTTTTTAATTTTTCAGAACCGCCACTTCCTAGATAACGAATATGCATTTTTAAAGGCGCTAGGTCGCTTAGTTTAGCCGCAATTCAAGTTTAAAGGTGTGAACTTTGATGCCTCTAGGACGTCTAGTTTAGCCGCAAATCGCGTTTAAAGATAAAAGTCGATTTTTCATATAACGCGATACATCAATTGAAAGGTGGCACTTCCTAGATCACGAATATGCATTTTTGAAGTCGGTAGGTCGCTTAGTTTAGCCGCAATTCAAGTTTAAAGGTGTGAACTTTGATGCCTCTAGGACGTCTAGTTTAGCCGCAAATCGCGTTTAAAGATAAAAGTCGATTTTTCATATAACGCGATACATCAATTGAAAGGTGGCACTTCCTAGATCACGAATATGCATTTTTGAAGTCGGTAGGTCGCTTAGTTTAGCCGCAATTCAAGTTTAAAGGTGTGAACTTTGATGCCTCTAGGACGTCTAGTTTAGCCGCAAATCGCGTTTAAAGATAAAAGTCGATTTTTCATATAACGCGATACATCAATTGAAAGGTGGCAATTCCTAGATCACGGAAATGCATTTTTGAAGTCGGTAGGTCGCTTAGCTTAGCCGCAATTCAAGTTTAAAGGTGTGAACATTGATGCCTCTAGGACGTCTAGTTTAGCCGCAAATCGCGTTTAAAGATAAAAGTCGATTTTTCATATAACGCGATACATCAATTGAAAGGTGGCACTTCCTAGATCACGAATATGCATTTTTGAAGTCGGTAGGTCGCTTAGTTAAGCCGCAATTCAAGTTTAAAGGTGTGAACTTTGATGCCTCTAGGACGCCTAGTTTAGCCGCAAATCGCGTTTAAAGATAAAAGTCGATTTTTCATATAACGCGATACATCAATTGAAAGGTGGCAATTCCTAGATCACGAAAATGCATTTTTGAAGTCGGTAGGTCGCTTAGTTTAGCCGCAATTCAAGTTTAAAGGTGTGAACTTTGATGCCTCTAGGATGCCTAGTTTAGCCGCAAATCGCGTTTAAAGATAAAAGTCGATTTTTCATATAACGCGATACATCAATTGAAAGGTGGCACTTCCTAGATCACGAATATGCATTTTTGAAGTCGGTAGGTCGCTTAGTTAAGCCGCAATTCAAGTTTAAAGGTGTGAACTTTGATGCCTCTAGGACGCCTAGTTTAGCCGCAAATCGCGTTTAAAGATAAAAGTCGATTTTTCATATAACGCGATACATCAATTGAAAGGTGGCAATTCCTAGATCACGAAAATGCATTTTTGAAGTCGGTAGGTCGCTTAGTTTAGCCGCAATTCAAGTTTAAAGGTGTGAACTTTGATGCCTCTAGGATGCCTAGTTTAGCCGCAAATCGCGTTTAAAGATAAAAGTCGATTTTTCATATAACGCGATACATCAATTGAAAGGTGGCACTTCCTAGATCACGAATATGCATTTTTGAAGTCGGTAGGTCGCTTAGTTTAGCCGCAATTCAAGTTTAAAGGTGTGAACTTTGATGCCTCTAGGACGTCTAGTTTAGCCGCAAATCGCGTTTAAAGATAAAAGTCGATTTTTCATATAACGCGATACATAATTGAAAGGTGGCAATTCCTAGATCACGAAAATGCATTTTTGAAGTCGGTAGGTCGCTTAGTTTAGCCGCAATTCAAGTTTAAAGGTGTGAACTTTGATGCCTCTAGGATGCCTAGTTTAGCCGCAAATCGCGTTTAAAGATAAAAGTCGATTTTTCATATAACGCGATACATCAATTGAAAGGTGGCACTTCCTAGATCACGAATATGCATTTTTGAAGTCGGTAGGTCGCTTAGTTTAGCCGCAATTCAAGTTTAAAGGTGTGAACTTTGATGCCTCTAGGACGTCTAGTTTAGCCGCAAATCGCGTTTAAAGATAAAAGTCGATTTTTCATATAACGCGATACATAATTGAAAGGTGGCAATTCCTAGATCACGAAAATGCATTTTTGAAGTCGGTAGGTCGCTTAGCTTAGCCGCAATTCAAGTTTAAAGGTGTGAACTTTGATGCCTCTAGGACATCTAGTTTAGCCGCAAATCGCGTTTAAAGATAAAAGTCGATTTTTCATAAAATTACGACGAAAGCATAAAAGATAACGACACTTCTTTCTTGTTTTTGTATCCAATGACGTGAAAAAAAAATGAAATATCAACAAATTTGTCGGTTTGTTTAGTTTTTTAGTTGATTGCTTGGAATTTAATGCATATAAGATTACGACACTTCTTTCTGATTTTTGTCTCCTATGACGTGAAAAATTGAAATATCAACAAATTTGGCAGTTTGTTTAGTTTTTTTTTCAGTTGATTGAAAGAAACTTTGCATACACCCAACCTCGCACCTACCCAAAATCCTATAATAGTGAGCCAAGCAGGGGGGTTGCAGTGTGGCAGCATGCCCCCCCATACATACCTCATGAGTACCACGCGGGTACTTTTGCTTAAGAAAGACTTTTTTACAAGAAAACTGTTGTAATAGGCGCCTGCCTGGCGACTTGACATACCCTAAGCGGAGCAACGGAGTTGCGTGAGCGGCACACAGCCCCCCGAAGAGGGAGTTAAAATCCTTGGATCCCGCGTAGCGGGCCACCCGAGGTACTTTTGCTTTATAAAGGTCTTTTGTACAAGAAAAATGTTGCCATAGGCGCCTGCCTGGCGACTTTACATACCCTAAGCGGAGCAACGGAGTTGCGTGAGCGGCACAGAGCCCCCCGAAGAGGGAGTTAAAATCTTTGGATCCCGCGTGGCGGGCCACCCGAGGTACTTTTGCTTAAGAAAGACTTTTTTACAAGAAAACTGTTGACATAGCAAGAATTTATTTATTTATTTTTTCGAAAGTTTTGGAAAAAAAAACTTTTTTTACCAACTTTTTTTTAATTTTTCAGAACCGCCACTTCCTAGATAACGAATATGCATTTTTGATGTCGCTAGGTCGCTTATTTTAGCCGCAAATCAAGTTTAAAGGTGTGAACTTTGATGCCTCTAGGACGTCTAGTTTAGCCGCAAATCGCGTTTAAAGATAAAAGTCGATTTTTCATAAAATTACGGCGAAAGCATACAAGATAACGGCACTTCTTTTTTTGTTTTTGTCTCCAATGACGTGAAAAAAAAAATGAAATATCAACAAATTTGGCAGTTTGTATAGTTTTTTTAGTTGATTGCTTTGAATTTAGTGCATACAAGATTACGACACTTCTTTCTGATTTTTGTCTCCTATGACGTGAAAAATTGAAATATCAACAAATTTGGCATTTTTGAATTTCACCAAATTTGAAACCGCTTAGCAAGCGTTTCAAGCTGTTTTGAAAAGTTTATATCTCTTTAAGAATTTTTTTTTAGCCCTTGAAAGAACTTTTTTTTTGTCCCTGAAAAAAGGATAGCTGAAAAAAAAACATCGTCGTCGTCCTGGCCACCATCCCCTTTGTCACCGTCGCCATCATCTTGTGCACCGTCATTGTCACCATCATCGTCATTGTCCTAGCCAACGTCGGCATGGTCATGGTCGTTGTCACCGTCGTCGTCATCATCGTCACTTTGTCCACCGTCATTGTCACCATCATCGTTATCGTCGTGGCCATTGTCAATACTCTTGGACGTCGTCAGTCAACGTAGCCGTCGAATAAAAAAGGTTTTTATCTCTTAATGAGGACTTGCCTCTACCGAGTCCTAATAAGAACTGAAAATTATTTTCAAATGAATCCTGGTTATATACTTTTTTAAAAAGCAGGAGGAGCCTAATCCAGTGCGGTCTTCTGCAAACCAAAATAGTAGGAAACTTCGTTCTCGTTGATTCTCATCGATTGGTGTCACCAGTTACTATGGAAATGAAAATCCATACAGTGCTGTCAATTTAGTATTGAAATTTCGGGATTTTGTGATTCGGGATTTCGTGATTCGGGATTTCGTGATTCGGGATTCTGTGAATCGGGATTTTGTGAATCGGGATTTTGTGATTCGGGATTTCGTACCCAACCCGTCTTAAGAAAGTCTTTTTTATGAGTTTTCTTTTTAAGAAACTATGTAGGAAAAATATCTAAGTTTGTCTCATATACAGATATTTTTCTGTATTATATAAGTTCAAATATGTATAAATATGTTTAAAACATTGATTAACCAAGAATAATATGCTAAATATAGTTCTTGTTTAAGAGTAAAAGCAAACAATTTTGAATAAAACTTTTATTCCCTAAACCTAGTCTTACTAGACTCTGTGCAGTTATCCGAGAGTTTCAAAGGTTCTATTTCTCAAATGTGTTCTTTTTTAGTTGTACATATAATATCTTAATTACAGTTTTAATATTCTTTTAGTCAAATGATATTTTACATCAATTCCCAAAATATCTTAATAACCATATTCCCAGAATATCTTAATAACCGTATTCTCAAATCCCAATATCTTAAGCGGAAAACACAAAGTTACTTTTCTGTAAACGCTGACTCCGTTACGCTACTATACTTTCGATTGTACGTTGACTGACGTCTGTCATTTTGGTAATCACCTGTTAGGAAATTTGTTTTTTTTTCATTTAAAATTATTTGAAATTAATAATTTTCCCAATAGACAAAAAAAAATTAATTAAATAGAAAAATTCACATTTTTACCCGCACCAAATATTTATTTATCATAAAAACAATTTTTTTTCACAAAATAATGACTTAATTTCTGAAAATTCCCAACTAAAATATACGTAGCAAAAAAAAAAAAGTAGAAAAGTTAAACATATCTATATCAACAAAAAGTAGAAAATATTTCAACTGCTTTTGCCAAGTTACGTATAGGTTCCGTTCTCTTTGCGTATGTCAAATTGAAGGTTGAGCGAAAAAGATATATTGTGATAGGTTTTTAGCGATTCTTATGGTTCAACTTTAGACCTCACTAACCGCTAACACAAAAGTAGCTTTGTGTTTTGCGCTGTATACACTGTAGACAGTAGCGGATCCATGCGAGGAGCGATCGGCTAAAGCCTCCCTCCACAGCCAATTTCTCTGTCGACGCGACTTGACGGACGTTTTCAAACTAAGAGCCTTTTCTTGTTGTTATTTTTGCAATAATATTTTTTTTTAATTTTAAATTATACAAAAAAGACATTTCTAGTTTTCTATCAAAGAGAACAACATCAATATTTATGGGATCACACGGATTTTTTCCAAGTGAGAACAGGTGTTCTCCAAGGTTCGATTCTGGGGCCTTTTTTTGTTCAATATCATTTTGCAAGACTTTCCTATTTCCGACCCTGTAACAGATGATCCCGGTTCACTTCATTGTGCAGATTATTTTGGCAAGTGATGTTCGACCAACTTTAGCTTTTAACAAAATTATAAGCGAAGGCTTGAAGAAAATGGAGAAATTAAATTAATGTGGTTTGATGTGCTTTAGAAATGCCAGCGGGAAAGGACACTATCTCTCAGTCAAAGAGAGCAAATTCTTAAACTTAAAAATAAATAATTTTATTTAATGCTATGACGTTCGGAAACAAGTTAGGTAGTTACATTCGAATAAATTTCCATAGCCGATTTCTTTTTCAAAAAAACGGTTAGATGTATACTTAAAAAGGATAAAATGGTTACTGGATTGAATGAATGAATGAATATTTTGGGGTATTAATTGCACTGCGACCTTAAGATCTATTCTGCGAACTTCAGTATTTTCCTTAAATTGTTCCTACTTAAACTGATGCAGGATGTAAAACGTTCTTGGTTGTAATTCCCAAGTAGCAGTTTTGCCTGTCTCAGCTTGGGTTGTGAGATCGAGCTCAATGTGTTGAGATCGATCTCATTTCGAAAGCTCTGTATGAGAAAGTTCTTGATTTGGTATGCAAAAAGATGAGTAAATGGTTTAATATATAAATTCGGTCTCATAAATTGTTAAGCATGGTTTTTCTCTTACTCAGTTTGTTATAAGGGTTGAGAAAATGCTTTTTTTTTGGTTTGGCTTGTATTATTTCTTTTGTGACCAACTGAATATTTAGAACATAATCTGTGAAAGATAGCAACACTGAAAAATATTTCCAGTGGAAAATATATAAATATTTGTATACATATAGTAAATATTTGTATAATTAGAGTTTTGGATCAGCGTATAGGAAGGAACCCCGAAAAACAGCAATATTAAAATTCTAAATCCTAAGAGTTTATACAAAATGAAAAGTGTTTGCAACTATTTTTTAATGGCGTTACATTTTTAGGAGTTAATATATAAAATGATTTTCATTATACCGTCAGATGGAACTCAATTTTTTAACCATTTTATAAAGATCTACACCGAAAAAAATAAATGGTAAATACAACGAAAAATTTTGTAGATGCTGCGAAAACATTCGTTCATTTGCTCCACGAATGTTTCTCGTACCTACATTTTATAAACATGCATTTGTAAATTGCACGAACGATATTTTGAAAGTAAAATACGAATGTTTTCGTATATCTTGCAAAACTTTCGTATCCCTAACAAAAATTAATAAAAAAATTTTGTACAATATACGAAATAACATTAGTAACGGGTGATTTTTTAAGAGGTTTAGAACTTTTAAAAAAAAAAAAACACAAAAAATTCGAAAAAATGAATGAAATATTTATTTGAATCGATAGTTTGAACCTTGCAATTTAATGTTTAAAGATAATTTCATGCAAATGTTGACCGCGGCTGCGTCTCAGGTAGCCCATCCGGTGAGTCCAATTTTGGCATACTCTTTCACACATATCGGCCGGTATCTCACGAATGAATGCATGGATGTTGGCTTCCAGTGCGTCAATCGAAGCGGGCTTGCCCCTATAGACATTAGCCTTGACATACCCCCACAAAAAATAGTCTAATGGTGTCAAATCGCACGATCTAGGCGGCCAATTGACCGGCCCGAAACGTGAAATTAACTGTTCACCAAACTCGCCTCGCAATTGCGCCATTGTTTCGCGTGCTGTGTGGCATGTGGCACCGTCTTGTTGAAACCACATATCATGCAAGTCAAGAACTTCCATTTCGGGCAAAAAAAAGTTTGTTATCATCGCTCGGTAGCGTTCACCATTGACAGTAACGCTGCGATTCGCATCATCTTTGAAGAAATATGGCCCAATAATGCCGCCGGCCCATAAACCGCACCAAACAGTGGCTTTTTCGGGATGCATTGGTAGCTGTTGCAATGCTTCTGGCTGATCTTCACTCCAAATGCGGCAATTGTGCTTATTTACGTACCCATTCAACCAAAAATGAGCCTCATCGCTGAACACAATTTTTCGATAAAAAAGCGGATCCTCGGCCAGCTTTCCAAGAGCCCATTCACCAAAAATTCGGCGTTGTGGTAGGTCGGCTGGCTTTAGTTCTTGCACCAGCTGTATCTTAAAAGGCTTTACGCCCAAATCCTTCCGCAAAATTTTCCACGTAGTGCTGTAACAAAGGCCTAACTGCTGGGAACGGCGCCGAATCGACATTTCGCGGTCTTCTGTCACACTAGCTGATACGGCCGCAATATTTTCTTCACTACGCACAGTACGTAAACGTGTTGGTGGTTTAATGTCCAACAAAGTAAATTTGGTGCGAAATTTGGTCACAATCTTCCGAATAGACTGCTCAGAAGGTCGAGAATGCCGACCATAAAATGGAAGCAGCGCGCGATGAACATTTCGAACCGAGCACGAATTTTGATAGTAAAATTCAATAATTTGCAAGCGTTGTTCATTTGTAAGACGATCCATGGTTAAATTGCAAACCAAACTGAAGCTGTTTGACAGTGACACAAGGTACTAAACACACGTCAGCTGTCAAAACCAGTGTTGCCAAAACCAAACCAGCTAAAAAATCACCCTTTAGAATGAACGATCTAGCTATAGTATCTTGAAAAATACGTTTGTACTATTTACGAAACATTTGTGATTTAAGATCCTTTATTTTTGTAGAATACACGATTATGTTTCTATATACTACGAATTTATTTGTATTTCAATAAAATTGAATTCGTAGTTTATAGGAACATAATCGTGTATTCTACTAAACTAAAGGACCTTAAATCACAAATGTTTCGTAAATCGTACAAATGCTTTTGTTTACATTAAAATTAATATCATTGGTTGTAATAAATTCTTCCTTTATTGGTTGAATACAGCAAATATTTGAATTATTCACATGTTTGTAGCATTGGCACAGAATGTATAAATGTGTTTATCTTTTGCCAGATGGATTAAAACACAAACTTAAAATAAAAAAACTTTGGTTAATTTTTACGTTGGTTTATTTTAAAATTAATTAAAAACAAAAACTTTAAACCTAAATCACTTTTTATCATCGTCAAGAGACACCTTTGCTTCTTCTTTTGCAACTATAAAAAAATGGTAATTTTGCAGAATGTTTAAAAGAATAATGAAAGTTTACTTACATTTTATTTCATTAAACAGCGCATATAGCTACTGTTCTCCTTCTTTTACCACCAAGAATGTTAAAAATTTGGGTGTTTATGAATTCCTACAAGCAAATCGCATCAGTTAAAAATATAGAAAGAATAAAAAATGCAGGAACTTACCGTCTTAAAAATTATCATTTTTATTTAATAATATTTCGTACAATTTAATTTTATTAGGATTTCTGGCATTTTTGAAATGATTTGCCAAAATTTTGTCCGTGACCAATGTCCAAAAACCGTATTAGTCCACCTAAAAAGGACTATAAAATTCAAATTCGTCAATTATTGAACACGGATATAACATAAATAGTGAATACACTTACCAAAATACAATTATTAACCTTTTTTTCTTTCGTTTTTTGTTTTTAGCTTTCCTTTTTATTTATTTTCTTAGTTTTTTTACTTTGTTTTTATTAACTTTTAAATTTTTTGCTGCAGCTGCAGCTTTACAAAATATTTAGTCGTATGCATGAAATAAAATTAAAATCGTTTGTGTTTATACGAATGGTAAAAAGTAGGAATAATAATATACAAAAAAAATCGTAAATAATACAAATGTATGCTTGGAAACAAAAAACGTTAGTATAATATACGAAAACACATTCATGGCATTACGACTGTTTTCGTGAATTTACAAAATATTTAAACTTTAACGAAATCCTTGGTCAGAACGGAGAAGCAATTGTAAGCTGCAGCTGTGGGTAAAAAGAAATGTTTTGATGTACTATTGAAGACTTTCGTGTATATTACGAATGGTAAAAACCTAGTTTTGTCACAAAACATTTTGTGAGAATTAAAACTGTATTTCGTACCTATACACAAAATATATTTTGTATAATTTAGGAAATGTTTTAAATTTTTAACAAATGTATTCGTGTACTTGCTATCGATCAGAAAACATTTTATTTACATGCTGTTCTCAATTTATAACTAAAAATATTGTGAAAGTTTCAGCTCAATCGGATGATATACAGTAAAACCCGCATAAGTGCCTCACCATAAATACCTCGTTTTGAGAGGTACTTATGCGGGTTAGGCAGTTATAAAAAACCCGCTTAAGTGCATATAAGCACTTATCTCTATATTTACAGAAATACAAAACAAATTTACAATAAAAAAACAATTAAATGTTATTTAAAAAATAAGAAAATACATTAGGTACCTCAACTGATTAGTATCGGTAAACTTTTAAAAAGCGAACCTTGTATTTATACAAAGTAAAATAATCAGTTATTTTGGTTAGTGTTGCGTTACTCAATATGATTTTAATCGTTTTGGTTTATTGTTTCAGTTTGTTTGTGCGGCTTCTTCCAGCTTTGTTTGGTTTTATGCTACTCGATTAATAGTAGAAACATCGCAATTTAATTGTTTAGCAATTTCCTTTCTTGATTTTGTTTGGTTTTTTAACCAGGCGGAGGATTTGTAGTGTTTTGTTTAATTGAAAATGAAGTCAGTTTTTCAAGCATTTTACCTTAACAACAAAACAAAATTACTTTGACAGTTTAAATTTTGAAAGTGACAGCTACCTACTGCCACTTAGGCCCGTTTGCTGATATTTCACATAACGAGTTAAGTTGAACTTAAATTCTTAAGGGGTACTTTTTCCATGTCATAAAGTGATACTTAAGAAAATAAGTTCAACTTAAATCGTTATGTGTAGTATCAGCAAACCTTCCTTAGTCTCCCCCATTGTAGTAGATTAATTTTTTATATTTGAATTTTAAATCATGAAACACAACGAAGGACTGAAAAGAAGCTTTTGTCTTTTTCTGCTGATTTAAAATGTGTACTTAAAAGAATTTTTTTCAGATAAATTTCAATAAAAGTATATAAAATAAAAGGCAATTAAGCGGGGAAGGTAGTTAACCCAAAGGTACTTATTAGATGAGTTTTATATGAAAAAATTCTCAAAATTTTGGTTCTCAAAAAAAAAAAGGTACTTATGCGGGGTAGGCACTTATGCGATAGGCAATTATCCCGGTTTCACTGTAGTTTAAGCGCATAAAGGAACAGCCAATTTTTTTATATACATATTACATACATGCAACTAATGCATATGTACCTACAAATATGTATTCAGAAAAAATTCAAGAAAATATAGATTAAACAAACAAAATTATAAAATAAAGTATTCAAATTCCTTATATTTTTAAATTGGACGTTTTTTCTGCATCTATCACAGTACATTAATAATTCAATCACAAAAAAACAACGAAGTTAAAGCGGAGAGCTGTTGAGATCGATCTCATTTTTTTGCATCGAAACTGAGTTCAAGCTCGTTAACCCGGACTCAGAGATCTCATCTTTTAGCATACTACCCATTGTAACAGTATGCAGCCCAATCCTTCAGCCAATCTGCCGTTTGCTGACCAGCACAATCAAAAACCAACAGACCGGTTGAGACTTTTGGGTGGTTGAGAAGTTCAGCCAGATGGTAGCATTTTCCCAGCAATGGCTCCTTCTTTGGCACTTTGACATCTTCCTCTTGCCTAGGAGGTATTCTCTCCTGACTAGTAGACGATGTATTATGGGAAACATCTTCCCCTTGCCCGGGAGGTAATTTCCCCTGACAAGTGGACGATGCTCCTTTTTTGTCTGCCCGGTTTTGTGTGTTCCTTGAAGGCATCCTCTTAAGGAATTGGCTACATCTCAGTCTCGGATCATTTCGTCGGAGGTATCTCTCCAAGCGATCCGCATATTCACTTGCGGAGACCTTCCGCGGAGTGTTGAATTTTTTGTGGTTTTTATTGTTTCTTTGTTTAAGTTGTTTTGGCATAATTTTGGTCCCAAAAGTAGCTAGAGAAGGGTTAGTCTGCTCCGCATGATATGGTAAGGTCTTTATTACTTTTTGATTCGACTGGGTTACTATAACACTATTTAATTCATATTTCTTGTTAGAAAAATCAAAAATTACTATGCACAAGACTCTTATTAGACTGATTCTCACATATGTTGTTTGTACTTATAGTTTACCATTTCACTTACTGTGGCAAAAGAATTCGAAATATGCGAACGAAAAATTTTAAGATTTTGCTGCGGAATGTTTAGAAAGCCGGATAAAAAATGTTTTTCGAAAAAAATTATTTATGAAGCAACTAAGTTTACTCCAGATTGGTGGAGTAAGATCTTCTTTTTAAAAATATGGCACGAATAAGTTCCCATACGAACCCACTAGTATAAGTTCCTTAATTTAATGGACTCTCATATCGATGACAGTATCTATAGTTGACAAACATTATTTGTCACCATTTAATTTACTTAATGAGTGGTCCACTCCTCTATTAAGACCAACTTTCTAGTTCCGTTTTACAAACAAGCGTATCTTTTGAACTATAGGGGATGATATAGCTTAAATACAAATTTGTGATGGAGTGGTTTGTTAAATGCAGTTTGTTAAGGTTTCTCTAGATTATAAAATATTTCAATTTAAGGTGATCTTTTTTAGTTAGATTCTTATTTGAGTTTTTGTTTTAATTTTAGTATAGTCCAAATTAATTATAATATCCAAAAAGGAGCAAAGCATGGGAGCAAGCGATTAAAATTGACGTTATTGTCAATTATTGTATATAGCCAATAGCCATGAACTTTTGATAATACCCTTAAATATAAAATTATTTTTATTAAGTCAGACATATCTTTAAGGCGACCAAAACTAAAAATGAATAATTCAAAATGAACTGATTTTTTAAATGCCTCAATAAAGTCAATTTGAACTTGAAGCGCTTTAATAGTTTTTGTTGGGTTCAGCCTTTTTTTGGATGACATTAAATAATAGATATATTTTACATATAAAACAGAGCTTGACTTCGAAATTTTTTAAATTTTCATAAAAAAGGAATCTTATGAAGTTTTTACGAAGTTCAAAAACTTGAAGATGTTTTTAAAGTTTTTAGGCTGACGTTACGAATGTAAGAATTATTTATCAAAAAGTATTCTGAATAAAGAGTTTAAAAAAAATAAAACATTTGCAGAGACACATAACAACAAAGATTTTTTTCCGGGAAAATAACTGTATTATATGTAGATAACCGGCATGCTGAATCTGAAAACGAAACACATTTTCATCCATCAGCTTTAGTTTTTGAGATATGACATACGGATTCTCCCATAGAAAAAAATGATCGTTGGTCGTTTGGCAGATCGTACATTAGAATAAATCCATTTATTGCGGTTATTTGAGTTGATACTATTTAAATTAAAAAGGCAAAAATAACAATCATCATGGGGATTTTCGCCAGTTCATTGACGTATTGAGCTTCAAAGAACATCTTGTTCTACTTGACCATAGTCGCAAACTAACAACACAGTTTCGACAAACAGTTTTAGGCACCCAGAGCTTGTATAAATTACACATTTGCATTTTGAAGTAATCAAAATAAGCTGTTTTCACGAATTCTGTCACCAATTTTTTAAACAATTTAAGCCTCATTCACCGCAAATGTTACAAAAACAGTGTGGGATATTAAAACAACTTCTCCGTGATGTAGATATTGTTATAATTTCTTCATAACTGGATATTAACACTGTACCAAACTGCAAAATGTGCGACTACTCTACTTAAAATACAATAAAGCTTTGTAGGCCAAACTAAAGCTGATGGATTAAAACGGATGGTAGATTTAAATTTAACGTTTTTGGATTTGGCTCATATAGCTTTTGAAAAAACAAAGAGGTCAAAAACTTGGCACAATTGTCAGAACAAGCTTTTTTGTTGTTCGAGTAATATGGAAAACCACGAGACGAATGATGTAACAAAAAACAATCGCTTGTATTGTTTGAAACAATAGCTTTAACAATAGCAAAATAACATATACGAAGAAGAAAAAACCAAAACAATAGAACATATTGTTTTTGTTTTGTTTAGTGGACTATATTAAATGAAATTCAATTGGAAGACTTTTTGCGACCTAAGTGTCCGATATATATGCGTTTCGCCCAGCCACGGCAGTTGGGATCATCAGTCCCCCAAGCAAAATTACATTCTATGCTAAGATTTTATTTATAATAATATCGAAGTATATTTTTTTTTATTTTTTCGTTCAAAATTCATTTTTGTTAGATTTTAGCTTTAACAATATTCTATAATTTTGATATAAAAAAAAAATATACGTATGAATATCCTAGTTAAATCACTAGTTCACACGTAATCTAGATTTCGTTTGACATTTAAGATGAAGCTCAGTATTCATAGAAATTCAAAAAAAGTTCCTTGCAATCAGGCAAAAGTCTTAAAACGATTTCACACATTAAATTTTTTTTTTTTTCTATTTCAAAAAACCCTTAAACGAACTACCATGCACCACCTGAATAAACTGCACTCATAAACATAATAAACACTCTTATTATATTTATAGATACTCTTTTTTTTGTAGTAAAAAAGACTGGAGAAATACAAAATAAATAATATAATAGAAATAATATTAAATACTTAGAACTATGTATGTAACTACCTAAACTTAAAAATTAAAATTAAAATACACAATTTTTGAAACAATTAAACAATAATTCTTGCCTAGGTTTTTCCAAACGATATTGTAAAATATATAGGATTAAGTGTAAATTTTGTACATCACTTGAGTACATTTTTTATAACCCTATAATTAATTTTTCACATGAATTCTTCATACTCATAGTTTTCAATTTTTATTACTCATTTTGAATTAAAAATACAAAAGCAAAAAATAAAAATAATAATTCTCTTATTATCTGTGTTTTCTTCTTCTTATTTAAGAAAAATATATTAACTTAAAATTTAAATGGCTGTCATCAGAATCTTGAAAAAGTTCCATGTATTGGTCCTTTTTCCTTCTTGACTACGATAAAAACGCTAGAAAAACAATCGATTAATCAGAAATAATTGTTTCTTATTTCAGAATTTGTGTTTTGAGCAAAACAAATTGATTGACAAATGTCACAGTTTTCCGCAACAACATAAATTTTTTCCTAAGTTGCCGTACATTGGGAAATGAAAATTGTTGGATGAAAATGATTGAAAAACCGGTTTTCATATTTCACTTTCATGTTTTGGTGCTCACTTCCTGTGAATTCCATACCAGTGAAATACGCGTCACTTTTGTATGAAAATTTTAATAAATAAAATAAAAATAAACTGACTTAGGTAGCAATATTTTAAAATTTAGATACGGAAACAAATATGGAATGATGGAACCAAAATGACTATACAGGAAATTTCACTCCCGTTTTGCAATTCAGATTTGTATCCTAATTTGAGAAACGTAATTGAAGTTCTTTGTGTTCTACCAGTGACGTCTGCAGAGCCAGGACGTTCGTTTTCCACTTTGAGACGGTTAAAAACGTGGCTGACGACGGCCACAGCAAGTTCCTTAATGGGTTAGCTTTGTTGAATATTCACAAAGAAATCGGGGTAATCCCTGAAGATATATATAGTGAATTAAAAAAGAAGAATGGAATTAATATTTCCACCAAATGAATAAAATTCATTTCATAACGGAGTGTTTCTTGTGTTTTTCTTTTTTTTCGTTTTCTTACTGAAATTTTACTTCTTATTCATATAAGATGATTAGTAATAAGAAAGATTTTCATTTTTAATTTAGTGATACGTTAAAAAAAAAAAACTTCTACCAAAATTGATATTGACACATGACACACACACGGGAAGACATGGGCCACCGGGAAACCGGGATTTTCCCCGATGGGCCCCTGGGAGAACAAAAAGTGCATGAAAGTCTCTTCAGTACTTTCTGTTCATTTAAAAAGAAAACTGTCTCATTAAATTGGATTTCTAAGGGCTTTACAGTTGGCTCCAAGGAAGCCAACACAGTTGTGTTAGGGGCCCCAAATGAGGATAAAGCTGTTGGGTCCCTACAAGATTATTTTAACGAAAACTATATTTTAGCTGATTTGGCCCCCACAGGCCATATAAATTATTATTGAGCCGTTGTAGGCCCAAGGGGGTCCTCACAGTAGGTACCCTCAGACACTTTAAACGAAACTATGGATGGTGATCCCACACTAAAATTGAGCTATTGTGGTCACATTGGTAACCTAAGGAGACTCCCAAATTACTCATAGAAAACTTTATATTGTATATAGACCGAGAGTCCACAGCAAATTTTGGGTGTGAATGGTAGCAAAAATTCACTGGTATTTCAATCTCGCCTCTTAAAAATTACCCGTACCTACCCGTATCTTTGTACGAGTACTTATACACTATAGAACGCATAAACCAAAAAGCAGTCAGACGAACAAATTATTGGTTTATATATGCATTTTAAAGGTAATGCAAAGCATTTTCTTCTTTGATTAAATTTTAATATGTGCGCATAGGTACTTTCAAGAATTTCCTTTGACTAATTCTTTTCACAATTTTACTTCAAATAAACTCAAGAAGAAACATTTAGATGGAACCGCATGTCTCTTCAATTCACATGTTGTGGTGAAAATTAATCTTGTAGTCCTCATATGAAATTTGTAATTAAATCAAAAGAAGAAAAGAGTAGCTTTCCAAATAGAGCACACCCTAACGTGGGCTTACCTTAATACGAGTGACCGACAAAAAAATATGAACGCACTCAAAGCATCATATCGAGTTCATTTCACTAATCTCGCTTACATAAGTGAATGCCATTAATCAGATTTAGAAGAGCAGTATCAGGTACCCAACCCACCCTATCCTTATCTGCCTTTTCAGTTTTTCACTAGGTATAATGTATGCTATTACATTATACGGTTATTGAGTTTCTTTTAAAAATACAAACCAAATTAGACTACAACCGTGTCTAAGCCCACCTCCCACAATAAATGTAAAAGTGCAGAAAGTATCTATCCCTAAAAACGCATTTAGACTCCGAGTTAGGTAGAACTAAGCAAAAACTTCTCGGGGCCTTTTCTAATGGGTGTGGAAGTGATGTCCTTTCAGTAATTTACCAGTTATTAGTTCGTGGACTCATCACATATGAAAGCTGACGACAAAGGCAAAAGAAATGCTGCAAAAAAAATTACCCAAACCAAATCTACATCAACCTTACCAATGATGATGATGAATTATTATTGACGTGTAGTGAATTTTTTTGCTCTTTCACAATAGGAAGCTTGGCTAGGATCGGCTTGAGTATGACAGGTACCGCATCATCGTATATGCTGGGTATAACTAGAACGAATGGAGTATCTGTGAGGTAAGAGAAGAATTTCCATAAACAAGGCTGATTTATTTTTTTTAAATCCTATGGATTCATGAAGGGAAGTATGTATACATATATGTATGTATATCATAACGTAAAATGCAAGAGATCAGAGTCAAGTCAACTACGTCGAGTCGTCGTTGTGTCAGTCTATACAATTCATGGAATGGAGTCGACAACAATTTGGGAAACACCATTTTGTGAGGGATTCAGTTGTTTTGATACAGCACATTGAGAATACTGGTTATTTGTTTGAACAATGTTTGTTCAACCAACTTAAATTTTTTTAAATTCAATGTCAACAGTGATTCCGCCACACCGCGCACCGGAACCGATTCACAATCCACACCAATCGGTGACTTTCTTCGGTTTTGCCTGTTCAATAACCCGCTCATCCAAAAATAAACCTCGACGCTGCACTCTGAAGACGGAATATCGGAATTTCACGTCTTAAAAAATAATAAAAAGGGATAGAGTATATGCTAAAATCTTTTCCTATATATTCCTGATTATATTACGAAAAAATTATATGTATGTTTAAATATAACATTTTTTACCAACTACCTATATAGGTCCTACCCAAAGATACTTAATTATAAAGATTGGAATCTTTCGTACGTTCCATCCCCCAAAACCCATTTGTTTACATTGTTGTTTTTGTAATTTCATCTCGTGTCGATGAATAGATGTGAATTGCAACAACAATTTATGCAGTGGTGAATTCATATTTTTGCAATAGTGTGCTTTAAAACATGGAACACTAGTTCAAAACTATGAATTCACCACTGTCCGCCATTTTGTTTAGCTTGTAGGCAAACCAGAATGACAGCCGAGGATTCCAATCTTTATAATTCAGTATCTTTGGTCCTACCTATACAGTTTAATATTTTAAATTTTTTTTTCGTTGTATAATCGATCAACGACAAGTTGAGACATTTGCAACACTCTGCTACACAATTTCCACGTCGTCTTCGAACTCTCCCCCCCCCCCCCCAAGCAAAATGACAACCTATGCTAAGATTTATTTATAATAATAACGAAGTATATTTTTATTTATTTTTTCGTTCAAATTCCATTGTTGTTAGTTTGTAGCTTTAACAATATTCTTTAATTTTAATTTAAAATAAAACTATACGTATGGATATCGTAATGAAATCACTAGTTCATACAAACGTAATTCGTTTGACATTTAAAATAAATCTCAGTATTCATAGAAAATAAAAAAAAAACTCCTTTGCAAATGCAATCAGGCAAAAGTCCCAAAACGATTTCACACATTTTATTTTATCTTTCTTTTACAGTTGAAAAAACCCATAAAACGGAATGAAAGAAATCTCATGCAAAACCTGAATAAACTCCAATCATTAAAATTAGGTGTTTTTTTTCTAATCCCGGAGGGAACTGGTTGAAAAAAACGATATCGGGGATTAAAAACGCCATTACAGAAAAAAAATGGAGTTTCCGTACAAACTATCGATAACAAGTATGTAATTTCCACCGGTAATACAGTTTTTCTCCGTGCTTAAGTTAAGCCCCGAAAATTATCTGGGTTTAGTTAAGCCCATTGGGGATTAGTTGTTGTTGCATTTAACATATAAGTTGTTAAGTCAAGAATCGTTTTTTTTCATAAAATTTCCTTCGGGCTTGGAAAAAAACACGCCTGTTATAAATTCTCTTATTAGGTATATCTATTCTCTTTTTTTGTAATTAGTGTAAAGTTTAGAGAAATATACAAAATATGTAATATAATAAAAATTACATTAAATATTTTAATTGAATTATATACATATTATGTAAGTACCTAATCTTAAAATTTTAAATTGAATTATGCAATTTTTTAAACAATTGAAAGACTATTTCATGCCTAGTTTTTTCCAAACATTATTAAAAAATATCTAGGATTGAGATTTCAATTTCCATAATAGCCATTTTGAATTAAAAAAATTCAAAAGCAAAAACAAAAATAATAATTCTCTTATTATTTGTGTTTTTCTTCTTATTTAAGGAAAATATATTATCTATCAGAATCTTGAAAAAGTTCACAAAAGAGAGATGACAATACAAACGCTAGAAATTTCTTATTTCAGAATTTTTATTTTGAGCAAAACATTGATTGACAAAATAGGTCACAATTTTTTTTTATGCTGCCCTACATTGGAAAAAATTGTTCGGTAAAAATGATTGAAGAACTGGTTTTCATATTTCACTTTCATATTTTGGTACTCACTTCTAGTTGTGAATTTCTTCTGTATGAAAATTTTCTATTACATTCGAACTGAGTTCTAGGCTTAGTAAAAAAATACAAACATTTTAAAATTTAGATATGGAAACAAATGTGGAAGGATGGAATCGAAATAATTATAACACGACAAAATTTCGAAGAAGAGAATTATTTTAAAAACAAAATGTATCATAGCTGCAAAGAAAATTATCTAGATGAAGTATGACAAGTTATCAGAATTTCCCAATTTCGATGGGAAAGCTCTTGCTGCTACGTCTGCAAAACCGCTGATTTCGACACATAAGCACCAGCTACCAAAACTACCTCTACCAGTTTTCAACGGCGAGTTCTCTGAGTGGCCTTCATTTAAAGACTCCTTTATGGTGTCCGTGAAGTTAGCATATCAAAACGTTAGCATATCAATTGTTTTTTGGAGTTCTCATCGCATGTACCATAGTTCTATTCCATTTCACCGAAAAAAACGGATTTTAAAAAATGAGATGCTAACTTCCCGTAGCATGTCAATTATTGAAACGCCAAATGAAAATATTTTTCTATAGTTGTAAGAAGCATTCCTTAAGAGTTTCTCATACCTAAAAAAAATTATTCCGTTATATTCAGACCTAAAAAAAAAATAAAACTAAAAAAATAATTCTTATTAAAAAATAAAAAAATGCTATGGAAAAAAAATGAATTTCACAGATATAAGAAATTCCAATACCATCATTGATCTTAATACAAATACCTTATGTATTTAGATACAATATAATCCCATAATTTTTCGTTTCTTATACTTTTCTAACGTACATATATTATGATTTTTTTTTAATTGTTAAATGTAATTTTCACTGCAATGTTTGCCAACGACCTTGATATGGTGACATTTTTTTACGAGTTCCATCACATTTATCATTTTTAGCAGATAGATCTAATGTGTTTACAATATAAACCGAAGAGTTTCCGTTTCTAACAAAAATTATGCGACAAGTTTTATTAGTCTTCCCTGATTTTTCTTTCCACGACTCGAGCTACGTGATCCTTTATAACAATGAAAATCGTCGCTTATATTTCGATGTTAAATGGAGAATTATGTATTTAAGTTGAACATTTTTAATGATGAAATTCAATAATTAAAAACGAAAATAATAATTTATTTGTATTGGAAAAACAGCATCCATCAAAACTCCATTGTACATAATATATTGTATAGATAATTTAGAGCTGCGAATGAAGGTTCGGATTTAACTTCATCGTTTCTCGCATCGGTATCCGGTAGTCGTAACATTAAAACATAAACAAATCCAAGGTCCTTCATTATTTTTTTTTTATCGAGATTGTCCATCAGTGTAAAACTTCAATTTTTTATTGATTTTACATTGGGGAACGGCGAACACGACAAACAAAGCCTATTGTTTCTGGTATATGTTTTAGAATGTGCTATACCATCTCTTAAAAAAAAACACATCCTGGTAGATAGATCACAAACCGGTAAAAACTGAATACTGTACCACCATCATTCGTTTTAATCAGACTGGCAACCATTCTGATAGACGAATTTCATTTTGGATATAAATTTAAGTTTTTTTTTGGGAGTCTAGATTGTGCGCTAGATTGTTTTATTTCTTTTCTTAATTTAATAGTCATTATTGCCGATATATAGACAAAAGCACACAATTCATCGTTACCAACTACCGACATCATTATGAACTTTTGTATATCTATTTAAAATAAAATTCAAATAACACAATTTTTAAAGGCAATTAATTACTTATATTTATCGTAGCAAAAATTGTGAAATTAAATCATCACAGCTTGGGATGTGAGTTAATTCTTATGTTTGTCCCCTTTCTGGGCCACAGTTATTATAATATGATAAACATAATTTAATTAATTATGTAACTAGATCAAAAAATGAATCACAATATGTAATTTTAATGAAAGGAATATATATGCAGGGCACCACACTGTATCACAGTATTCAAGGATTGATCTTACTAAGGCTAAGTAACTATAAGGATAAGAGAGCATGAGGATCCGTAAAATCTCCTGTATTTCTTTTAATAAATCCTATCATAGAGTTTGCCTTTGAAGTTATATAATCGACGTGATCACTGAAGGACAGAGTCCGATCGAAGATGTCTCCAAGGTCCTTAACTTTTTCCAACCTACTCAAAATGACAGAATCCAACGAATAATTGTGAATTACCGGCACAGAGCATGTGTAAAATGAAACAACGTTGCATTTTTTAATGTTGAGTAATAGATGGTTCTCCTCGCACCAAAGTAACATCACATCTAAATCTTTCTGCAAACTGTAGCAATCCTTTATATTTTATATACTAGAAAATATTTTTAAATCGTCTGCATAAAGGATTACCTGTGCAAATTGGAAAATGGATGTTATGTCATTTATAAAAATTATAAATAGAAGCGGTCCCAGATGACTACCTTGAGGTATACCAGACGGACAGTGAATTATTCTAGAGAAAGAATTACTAAGTTTTACTAATTGAACGCGGTTTGTTAAAAACGATTCAATCCAGTTCAGAAGCATTGAATGAAACCCAAAGTGCCTTAATTTATTTATAAGTATGGTATGATTTACTGAGTCGAAAGCTTTACTGAAGTCAGTATAAATGACATCAATTTGCTTTCCCTTTTCCATAAGATTAATTACAGATGATGAAAATATAAAAGATTTGTTGATGTGGACCTTCCACTCACAAATCCATGCTGTAGTTCAGAAATATGTTCTTTCACCACGAATTCAAGCTTACTTTTCACTATACTTTCGAAAAGCTTTGGAATAGCTGAAAGTTTACTAATGCCTCTGTAGTTTTCAACTTTATTTTTTGACCCAGCTTTGAATATTGGAACCAGATGAGATATTTTCCATTCAGTAAGAAAAATTCCTTCACGCAATGATTTATTAAAAATAATAAGAAGAGCAAAACTTAGGCTTTCAACACAGTTTGTTAAAAAACAAGCAGGGATACCATCAGCTCCCGGAACTACATTTGGTTTAAGCTGTTTAAATGCAGATGTGATATCATTTATATCTAAAACCATCGAACCTAAGTCCATTGGTGTATTGCATATAGTTTCCTGGTTAATATTAATGTTACATTTCGAATAAACCGATTCAAAAAATTGAGCAAAAAGTTCACAAGCTGATTGTGTATCATTGGCTACACTTGAACCATACTCCATTATTTCTGGTAATCCGTAAGAACTACGTTTAGATTTGATGAATGACCAGAAGCAACTGCTGTCTTCTTTAAGCCTACTTTCAATGCCCATGATATAATTCTTGTGCAAAAACTTACTTAAAACGTTAAAATCTTTACGTAACTTATAGAAATTAGCAAAATCAAGTTCATTACCAGAGTATTTATATTTTTTGAAAGCTTTAGTTCTCAAGTTTTTTAAATGAGAAAGGTGTCTGTTGTACCATGGAGGTTTACCATATTTTTTATTTGAAGAAAACGGAACGAATTTCTAAACCCCTTTCATAACAATCTCAGTAAATCGATTATATACACATTGCAAACTTTTATTACAAAATTCAGTTTCCCAATGAATGGTACTCAGCCAAGAATTAAAATCCGTAAAATTCAGTTCAGTTTCTCGCTAAAAGTTATAGAACTCAAATTTTAACTCAATCTGCTTATGGTGAACAGAAATTTTTAACAAAGGAAAAGGACAATCCAAAACTTTTACTTTAACATCATTTGCACAAATAAATACAAGGTCTAATAACCTGTTAAGTGAATTGTAAACATTATTTTTTTGATGTAAGCTTAAAGAATAAACAAAATCAATGAAAGCAAATTCATAATCTTTTACAATATTTACTGGTATAAACATTTTATCGTCATCAGACCAAAATCAATTTATATTTCCCATATTAAAATCACCTAATATACACATCGTTTGGAAATCTTTTATATGTGAATCGTTAATAAATTCGATGTTAGATATATGTTTTTCATAAATACTCAACTCACTTTTTGGATGAACATAACTAACTATAAAAATTAAATGCCAGTCAGTATTAAAACTAATTTTAACATTAATAACAACAGACAACTGTTCAATATCATTACATGGTAGTGTTATACCTCTACATACTAAACCACATTTAACAGCAATTAATATACCTCCACCTCGATCATCAGCAGTAAGACATCTATCTTTTCGGAAAACAGTGTATAATTTACTGTGAACTATCTCAGAGGATAAAATCCCACCATGAAGCCAAGTCTCCGTAATAACAATGATGTCGTAGTCAAGATGCAAGGACGGAGCAAAAAAGTCCATTATCTTCGTTCTAATTCCACTTGCGTTATGGTAAAAAGCATTAATAGGACGATTACTTGAAGAATTTTTATAATTAATTCTAGGGTGCATTTCGTCAAGTTCTACAAGTTTTTTTTCTGGAACGGTCTGATTTTAATGCCATATGGCCATAAATTTTTTTTATATTCAAGGGGATTCCCAGCTTAAAATTCACTTTTCTCAGGTCTTCCTCAGATTTTCCTTTTACATAGAGCTTATAGCATTCTGCGACTTCCGGGTTTATATTTAATTTTGACTCGAGATGGTTTATAATAATGCTAGGACTAGTATTAGATCGAAAACTCCCTATGTGAAACCATCTCATTTGTCTTACAACCCATTCAGACCTATTGAAATTTTCCAAAGACGTCCCATTTACTACATTAGCTACTAACTAGCATTCTATTGTTAAGTTAATTAACTGCGACTTTACTAACTGCATTACCAAAGTACTGCAGTCTTTTACAGCTCTGCTAAATATGTTCTCATACACTCACTAACATCCCTGTAATCTGTCAATTTCGTGAACATTTCATTTAATTTTCAACTTTTTGTGCATTGAACCTACCCACTTTAGAATAGGTTTGGACATCCAATTTCAGTGTCTAAGTTAGACACTCGATGGATGATGTTTATAAATAAGGTTTTGGAGTTGGACAGCTGTCCAAAGTAAGACATACTTTGGAATGGGTTTATAAATACGACTGCTACTGTCTAACTAGTCAAAAATTTGGAAACGGGTCGTTATTCTGTATTACAAAATTCTGTGTAACCAAAATTCTGTAAATGGATTGAAAATTCTTTATGGACATAATTCTGTATTTCATTAGTCTGTAAATCTATTGTTCTGTATTCCAAAATTCTGTAAATCCAGAATTCTGTATATCAAAATTCGGTAAATTCAAAATTATGGAATTTTGGATTTACAGAATTTTGGATATTATAGAATTTTGGATTTACAGAATATTTAACTATATTGAAAATTAACTGAAAATTACTTTTGATTTTCAATAAATAAATTGCTTTCACGTCAAACTAAAAATAACCAATAGCCGTGTAAACTGAGTTGTAAATTAACTATAAATCCAGAAAATAAATAAGAGAAAATACAGGCGAAATGAACTTAAAAATTTTGAAAATAAAAGAATTACTATACGTTATTTCTATAATTTTGTTTAAAACCTAATTGCGACTCTAAAGTAAATTACGAAACACACATTTTCAAAAATTAGGTTGGAAATTATGCTAAAAAAATTGAACACATTGAACATTGAGTTATCGAACGGAAATAGAAAAAACCAAAAATCTGTATAGGTATGCAATCCATATCAAGTGAATTCTGAAATTTTATCAGCTGTGAAAAAGAATTACAAACTTGAGATGAACACAATTTTTCGGAAAATGTTGAAATAAATTAATTTGGACTCTATTGAAAGCTTAGTAGGTATACAAAATTTTTGTATTCCGAACTCCATTATACTGAATTTCAAAATTCTTTAAATTATAAAAAAAAACAGTTTTTTCATTATCAAAACAATTTTTTTTTATAATTTACAGAATTTTGAAATATAGAATTTTGTAATATAGGATTTCGAAATACAGAATTTTAGTTTTACAGAATTTTGAAAAACAGAATTTTGGAATACAGAATTTTAGATTTACAGAATTTTGAAATACAGAATTTTGGAATACAGAATTTTGGAAACCGAATTTTGGCACTTACAGAATAATGACCCCAACCCCAAAAAATTACTAAATGCATCTGTTTCAATTTGAAATATTCCTGTCAGTGTGTTGTAAGTCGGTAGAATAAAGAGGACCTATCATCTTCGGTACGAACTCGAACGGCATAAGACAAGTACTTTATTATGACAAAAGATAGGTAGGTACTCTTGAAGGAATTACCACATTCTCGCAAGAGGCAGTATCTCTGAACAAAAATATTTTTTTTAATTCAATTTTTAATTCAACTCCAGACACAAGCCGCCAAGGAGAACTGCATTCTCTAACTTTATTTACAAAATAAATTGAAGTCCCTTGTTTATAATTATTATAAATATTTCATTACAATTATCATCAAGGAGATTTTTTATAGAAAAAATAGATACTTAAAGTCTTAAACTTATGATCAAGTAAAATTATTCCAATCAATCAATTTAATATTAAATGTAAATTGACGAGCTCATTAATTTCCATTTTGCATATTGCTTAAAGCCGAAAACAGACACATAACAATGTTTTCGTGTTATTTTTTCACAAAGTTACAGGTTTTCGGCATCATTTGGGGCGGTTCGACCTAATCCTAACACCAGTTCGTATATAAAGCCTTAAGCAATATTGTTATTGTTACATTAATGCCACTCAACCATGGAAACATTCATCAAAACCAAAGTATTTGACATTTTACTGACTCTTGCTTCAAAACACCCTTACCATTTCCTAAAGTGTCAGATGTATATATATGTATGCTATCATCAAGGAGTTAAGACTAAAATAATAAGAAGGGTGGTGGACAGATCCTTTTTTTATCGGTGTTATTGTATTATTTTTTTGAATTCAACGTTGTTATTGTCAATAAAGTTTTCCAATCTGTCACAGTTGAAATAGGCATCAGTTCATTTTATTTATATCGAAATGCTTTTAGAGTAATCAATCAATTTAATTTACTCATTTTGAAAGTGTTATAATGTGTTTGTTGGGATCTGATGTTGGTCTCATGATGGTGTCCTTTGTAAGCCTTAATTTTATTTTAAAATAGGAAAGAATCACTACTCTGACACACTTTAAACAATAATTAAATTGGTCTGGGGGAAAGTCTGAAATATTTTCGTATTTAGTCACAAGAACCAATTAAATAAGGTAACAAATAGTTTCCTACATAAAACATAAATTAAACTCTTTTTTTTATTTTTTATTATCATTGAATAAATACAAATAGCAGTGACACCCAATCACAAACAGTGCTGTTTCCCGTCGGTCGGCGACTTTTGGGAGAAACAAAATAGATGAAGTCGAATTTTCGTTTATACAAACCAATTTAAGAGGGATGTTTATTTATTTAATTGTTCCCTTTTGTATCAGAGAATAAAATGAGTCGAGTAATGTTCATGAACATCGAATACTTACTCGAAAAAAGCGACTTCAAACAAACAGAGCCAACGCAAGGAAGATATTTACTAGTTTTTCTATCCACGAGTATGATGACTCGTGAATCGTGATTCACCACACAAATCAAACGAATACGAACGAGTATACCCTGCAACCGAGTTATTTTGGTTCGAATAAAAACGAGTCAAGCGCTTGTGAACAAAGTGTCCACGAATCACATTCACGATCGATATGCTCGAATGTACTCGACTCGATGTGTGTGTACTGTGTATTCGAGGTTGATGCGTATTGGATAAGCTAAACTCTGCCGTGCGAAATTTGGTGGTTGGTTTTTGTGATTTTCAATCGCCTTTTTCAGCGTTACGACTTAAGAAGCAGTGAGTTTTTGGATTATGATCCTGTAAGATAATTAAAAATACCTATTTAATTTGTTTTTACATTTTTTATTGAATTTTTTTATTGAATAAATCAAATTAAGCAGGAATTAGGAACATTATATAAAAACAAAATAAAATTAAATGGAGAAAATTAATTAGGATTTCGTTAAACAAAACCAAAAAAAAAATAAATAAAAAATGGGTATGTTACGTTTCGCAAGAATTGTCTGGCAAACTAACGTTTTGCGTGGGTTCATTTCGCCGTTTTCCGTTCCGAATTTTTTGGCATGTATAAACAGTGAGGTATGTATGGGGGGGCATGCTGCCCCCCTGCAACCCCCTGCTGGGCACACTATAGGATTTGAGGTACGTGCCAGGTTGGGTGGCTTTATTTCTAGGTCAAATTTGGCCTTATTTCGTTTTCGAAATGATATAAAGCCAATTTGACCTTATTTCCATTTTCAAAAATTTTAGATTTGGTCTTCTTTCGTTGGGCCATATTTCACGTCAGCGAAAAATACTCAAAAATGAACGAGTTTCCCTATAAAAAAATTATTTCTCAAAAAAACATTAATATTTATTATCGAAACAACTAAATGATCTATCAGCGAAATAATGAAGCCGCGAAACGTTATTTCGCGAAAAAAAAAAATTGGCCAAATATCAAACAACAACATAACAAAAACAAACCAAACAAAAAATTGCTAAATTATTTTTGCGAAATGATTGAAAATATTTTTTAAAGAAAGCGAAATTAAAAAACACCGAATGTTAATTGCGTATAATGATTGAAAAACGTAATGAATAAAAAACCAAACGTAAATTGCCAATTGTGGATTGCGAATTAAACAAAATATTTAACGACTAAAGCGAAACAAAGAAATGCCAAATGAATTTTGCCAAACAATGGTGACCCACAAAAAATATGTGTATAACTTATAAATATACCTTAATCATAAATTAATAATTATTTAAATGTACATAAGTAGGTACATGAAATGTTTTTTTAAATAAGTATTGTTATAAATAACTTCGTCATCATCCAATGAAATAGGATTTATCTTCAAATTTGAATTTGCGACCACAAAGTAATATATGTACCTTACCTACCTGTATATTACGTACATAACTTGTTGCGGATATTGAAGATCATGCGGTATTGCATAATTGCATAATTGCATAATTGCGGTAATACAGAAAAATGTTTTCGGCGAATTCAACCCAATACTTAAAAAAAAACTAAATAGATAAAAAAATGGGAGAGTAACGAAATCCCGAATCACAAAATCCCGAATCACGAAATCCCGACAAAAATATAAATAAAAATCCCGCCGAAATATTTTTTTATAAATATTTGACGGGATTTTCACTACTCTTTTTAAAGTATTATTTTGTACTTTTAAAAAAATATTTCTAAATTAATATTTTTTGAAAAAGTATTTAATTTTATTGAAATATTTTTTAATTATTCTTAGCCAATCAGAAGAAGACGGCAAAAATTTTAAGCTAGAATTTTGTTTTAATTCTTAATGTATAAAAAGATTCGAATGCAATGAATTTTTAGAGGAAAAATATTGATTTTTTTTTTTAATATTTTGACCAATTGGCATGCTGCTAAATAATTTATAGCTTAAAAAAAGTTCTTTTAAGGGCTAAAAATAATTGTAAAAAAAAAACTGTTATATTGGCGCCTGCGGTGAATGAACATACCCTAAGCGGAGGAACGGATTTGCGTGAGTGGTACAGAGGACCTAAAAAGGGGGGTGAAAAACTTTGGAAACCGCGCAGCGGGCCAAGCAATTGTAGATTTCACAATTGGATTTATTTTTTTTTATTTGTTTATTTTTTTTTAAGTTTTGGAAAAAAACTTTTTTTACCAACTTTTTTAAAACTGGCACTTCATGGATCACGAGTATCCATTTTTGAAGTCGCTAGGTCGCTAAGTTTAGCCGCAATTCAAGATTAAAGGTGTGAACTTTGATGCCTCTAGGACGTCTAGTTTAGCCGCAAATCGCGTTTAAAGATAAAAGTCGTTTTTTCATAAAATTACGACGAAAGCATACAAGATAACGACACTTCTTTTTTGTTTTTGTCTCCAATGACGTGAAAAAAAAAATGAAATATCAACGAATTTGTCGGTTTGTTTAGTTTTTTTAGTTGATTGCTTTGAATTTATTGCATATAAGATTACGACACTTCTTTCTGATTTTTGTCTCCTATGACGTGAAAATTGAAATATCAACAAATTTGGCAGTTTGTTTAGTTTTTTTTTTCCAGTTGATTGAAAGAAACTTTGCATACACCCAACCTCGCACCTTCTCATAATCCTATAGTGAGCCAAGCAGGGGGGTTGCAGTGGGCAGCATGCCCCCGCATACATACCTCATGAGTACCACGCGGGTACTTTTGCTTAAGAAAGACTTTTTTACAAGAAAACTGTTGTAATAGGCGCCTGCCTGGCGACTTGACATACCCTAAGCGGAGCAACGAAGTTGCGTGAGCGGCACAGAGCCCCCCGAAGAGGGAGTTAAAATCCTTGGATCCCGCGAAGTGGGCCACGCGAGGCCAAAGAAAGACTTTCTTACAAGAAAACTGTTGACACAGCAAGAATTAATTAATTTATTTTTTCGAAAGTTTTTGAAAAAAACTTTTTTTACCAACTTTTTTTTTTAATTTTTCAGAACCGCCACTTCCTAGATAACGAATATGCATTTTTAAAGGCGCTAGGTCGCTTAGTTTAGCCGCAATTCAAGTTTAAAGGTGTGAACTTTGATGCCTCTAGGACGTCTAGTTTAGCCGCAAATCGCGTTTAAAGATAAAAGTCGATTTTTCATATAACGCGATACATCAATTGAAAGGTGGCACTTCCTAGATCACGAATATGCATTTTTGAAGTCGGTAGGTCGCTTAGTTTAGCCGCAATTCAAGTTTAAAGGTGTGAACTTTGATGCCTCTAGGACGTCTAGTTTAGCCGCAAATCGCGTTTAAAGATAAAAGTCGATTTTTCATATAACGCGATACATCAATTGAAAGGTGGCACTTCCTAGATCACGAATATGCATTTTTGAAGTCGGTAGGTCGCTTAGTTTAGCCGCAATTCAAGTTTAAAGGTGTGAACTTTGATGCCTCTAGGACGTCTAGTTTAGCCGCAAATCGCGTTTAAAGATAAAAGTCGATTTTTCATATAACGCGATACATCAATTGAAAGGTGGCAATTCCTAGATCACGGAAATGCATTTTTGAAGTCGGTAGGTCGCTTAGCTTAGCCGCAATTCAAGTTTAAAGGTGTGAACATTGATGCCTCTAGGACGTCTAGTTTAGCCGCAAATCGCGTTTAAAGATAAAAGTCGATTTTTCATATAACGCGATACATCAATTGAAAGGTGGCAATTCCTAGATCACGAAAATGCATTTTTGAAGTCGGTAGGTCGCTTAGTTTAGCCGCAATTCAAGTTTAAAGGTGTGAACTTTGATGCCTATAGGATGCCTAGTTTAGCCGCAAATCGCGTTTAAAGATAAAAGTCGATTTTTCATATAACGCGATACATCAATTGAAAGGTGGCACTTCCTAGATCACGAAAATGCATTTTTGAAGTCGGTAGGTCGCTTAGTTTAGCCGCAATTCAAGTTTAAAGGTGTGAACTTTGATGCCTCTAGGACGTCTAGTTTAGCCGCAAATCGCGTTTAAAGATAAAAGTCGATTTTTCATATAACGCGATACATCAATTGAAAGGTGGCACTTCCTAGATCACGAATATGCATTTTTGAAGTCGGTAGGTCGCTTAGTTTAGCCGCAATTCAAGTTTAAAGGTGTGAACTTTGATGCCTCTAGGACGTCTAGTTTAGCCGCAAATCGCGTTTAAAGATAAAAGTCGATTTTTCATATAACGCGATACATCAATTGAAAGGTGGCAATTCCTAGATCACGGAAATGCATTTTTGAAGTCGGTAGGTCGCTTAGCTTAGCCGCAATTCAAGTTTAAAGGTGTGAACATTGATGCCTCTAGGACGTCTAGTTTAGCCGCAAATCGCGTTTAAAGATAAAAGTCGATTTTTCATATAACGCGATACATCAATTGAAAGGTGGCAATTCCTAGATCACGAAAATGCATTTTTGAAGTCGGTAGGTCGCTTAGTTTAGCCGCAATTCAAGTTTAAAGGTGTGAACTTTGATGCCTCTAGGATGCCTAGTTTAGCCGCAAATCGCGTTTAAAGATAAAAGTCGATTTTTCATATAACGCGATACATCAATTGAAAGGTGGCACTTCCTAGATCACGAATATGCATTTTTGAAGTCGGTAGGTCGCTTAGTTTAGCCGCAATTCAAGTTTAAAGGTGTGAACTTTGATGCCTCTAGGACGTCTAGTTTAGCCGCAAATCGCGTTTAAAGATAAAAGTCGATTTTTCATATAACGCGATACATCAATTGAAAGGTGGCACTTCCTAGATCACGAATATGCATTTTTGAAGTCGGTAGGTCGCTTAGTTTAGCCGCAATTCAAGTTTAAAGGTGTGAACTTTGATGCCTCTAGGACGTCTAGTTTAGCCGCAAATCGCGTTTAAAGATAAAAGTCGATTTTTCATATAACGCGATACATCAGTTGAAAGGTGGCACTTCCTAGATCACGAATATGCATTTTTGAAGTCGGTAGGTCGCTTAGTTTAGCCGCAAATCAAGTTTAAAAGATGTAAACTTTTATGCCTCTAGGACGTCTAGTTAAGCCGCAAATCGCGTTTAAAAATAAAAGTCGATTTTTCATAAAATTACGACGAAAGCATACAAGATAACGACAATTTCTTTCTTGTTTTTGTCTCCAATGACGTGAAAAATTGAAATATCAACAAATTTGGCATTTTTGAATTTCACCAAATTTGAAACCGCTTAGCAAGCGTTTCAAGCTGTTTTGAAAAGTTTATATCTCTTTAAGAATTTTTTTTTAGCCCTTGAAAGAACTTTTTTTTTGTCCCTGAAAAAAGGATAGCTGAAAAAAAAACATCGTCGTCGTCCTGGCCACCATCCCCTTTGTCACCGTCGCCATCATCTTGTGCACCGTCATTGTCACCATCATCGTCATTGTCCTAGCCAACGTCGGCATGGTCATGGTCGTTGTCACCGTCGTCGTCATCATCGTCACTTTGTCCACCGTCATTGTCACCATCATCGTTATCGTCGTGGCCATTGTCAATACTCTTGGACGTCGTCAGTCAACGTAGCCGTCGAATAAAAAAGGTTTTTATCTCTTAATGAGGACTTGCCTCTACCGAGTCCTAATAAGAACTGAAAATTATTTTCAAATGAATCCTGGTTATATACTTTTTTAAAAAGCAGGAGGAGCCTAATCCAGTGCGGTCTTCTGCAAACCAAAATAGTAGGAAACTTCGTTCTCGTTGATTCTCATCGATTGGTGTCACCAGTTACTATGGAAATGAAAATCCATACAGTGCTGTCAATTTAGTATTGAAATTTCGGGATTTTGTGATTCGGGATTTCGTGATTCGGGATTTCGTGATTCGGGATTCTGTGAATCGGGATTTTGTGAATCGGGATTTTGTGATTCGGGATTTCGTACCCAACCCTTTAAAATAGGTACCTTCAATCTACTGAAAATTAAATTAAATTGTTTTGTTTGTTTATTAATAGTATGCCATGCAACTTAAATTAATATTTAAATTTATAACGAAAAATAAAGATAAGATTTGATTTCATTCTATTCAAACATCTTAAACACAAAGGACGTGTTTTTCATCAATTTTGATGACCGTTTTTTGTTTAATATTTTGTTTAGTTTGAAGTATGTAGATTGTACCCCCTCACGGTTTTCGCCTTGACGGTGGCGAGGGGGCTTACGTGGGATCCTCCAGCAACCCAGCTGCAGGGTCTCACCACTAAGCAAAACCAACAAAAACAGAGATGTACATCGATGACAAATATGGACAATATACAAACGAACGAACAAATCAGAGTGGGGATATACACTCAAGTGTCGACAGAGGTCACGGCTGTCGGCGAGGGCTTGGACTCGCGAGAGGCTAAGTCGCCAGTGACAAACATCAACGCAAACGACGAACAAAAACTGACAAACACTAACGCAAACGAACAAAAACGACATAACTTAACAAGACAAACAAAAGCGCTAGACCTCACAGCTGCTCTTCTCCCTGCTCTAGATAGCATGGCTATCGACGGTATGGAGACCTCGGACGGACCTCCCTCTATAGGAAGTCAAACCGAGGACGAGCTGCTAGAAGACTCGAATCCCGAAGAGACTACGCTGAAGCCTACTGCACCCCTCAAAGATCTCAAAGCTTCGAGGAAACGCAGTAACTACAGATCCTCTAAAAGATTCGTGAGTGCTATGAACGGAAAAGACCCGACCACCCTCAGTTCAAGAGACAAGGCTCTCTTGAAAAAACATAAGAAGTTGGTGAGGAACTTTGAGCGTCAGTCGGCAGCAGCTGCCCCTGAACCCATTGTCTCTTCACAACAATCGATCCCCAAAAAGCTGGACAGCGACAGAGCAAATGCATCCACATCTGGTTCTATCCCTAAAAAGATAAACCAAGAACAGGCTGCAATCAACTCTGCTGCTCGTCCCGGCTCGAAACCGACGCAGGCGACGCCTAATAAGAGGCAGCAGACAAAAACTAAATCGAACCCGAAAGGGAACGAGGCAGTGCAAGTCGGCAACTCTTATGGGGCGAAGCCAAGTACGTCTAAAAGAGCTAGATCGGAGGAGGCAGCCAAGACTGAAGGTGCTAAAAAACGCAAGACCGACAGTTTTGACACCACCCCGATTGATCTGCAGATAGCAATCATTAGTCGAGACAACCCGGATGGGAAAATCACGGCAAATAACTGGCTACTTGTTGAGAACGAAATCCTCAAAGCCATGATGGCTACATCTGAAAACGATAGTTTTGATGACTATACTTTCGATGGAGCTGGATGGCGAAAAGGTGTGAAAGTGGTTTGCTGTGGGGACCAGAAATCTCTGGAGTTCCTCACTCACATCATCACCAATATTGGTGAACTGTGGGAGGGCGCTTCTCTAGAGATTCTTCCCGTCACGGAACTACCCCTTCGCCAGCAAATTAATATATGGATTCCTCCTCCTGCTACGCATGAGGACACATCTATAATTAAACTGCTGGCAAACCAGAACAAAGAGCTCTCCGTGCTAGACTGGAAGCTCCAGTCTTCTAGGAAGAGTCCTAGTGGGGAAGGAAAGGACCTCTTGTTCATTATTGACAAGAAATCTGACCTTCTTCTAAAAAGCAAAAAAGACGTGTTGAGGTACGGTCTTGGAACCGTAAGGGTTAGGAGGCATGGAGGCAAAGGGGAGTCAAAAGCTGCTGGTGGTGCAAATTAATTTGCATCACGCCAAAGCAGCAACGCACGACCTAATGCTCTACATGTCTCAAGAAAACGTGGATGTGGCCTTAGTCCAAGAACCATGGCTCCGAAAGAGTCAGGTCCGGGGATTGAGGTCAAAGAACTACAACCTTTTCTGCTCCACGTCAGATGGTAATATAAGAAGTTGTATTCTAGTGAAAAAGTCAATTAATGCTTTCTTTTTATCTAGGTACAGCAACGAGGATAATGTGGCAATCAGCGTTGAATCCAAGGAAGGAAACTTCGTCTTGGCATCAACGTACATGCCGTACGATGAAGAAAACCCTCCAGCAAAGATAGTCCGCGACCTTGTGGATTACACCACGACACGACGGACACCTTTTGTGATGGGATGTGACGCCAACGCCCATCACACTCAATGGGGGAGTAAGGAAATCAATGAAAGGGGTGAGTTACTTTTTGAATACATTCTCTGTTCTAACCTTATTTTATGTAATGAGGGCGATCATCCAACATTTCGTAATAAGAATAGGGAAGAAATTCTAGATCTCACTCTTACGAGTAATTCTGATAAAATCTCTGTAGGAAATTGGAGAGTCTCACCTCAGGAATCCTTTTCGGATCACTTTAGGATACTCTTTACTTTAGACAGAAACACAAATGATGAGAAAATTTTTAGAAACCCAACTAGAACAAAGTGGACAGAATATACAAAATGGTTGAACGAACGTATCGATCCACCAAAGGAGGACTCGATCTCGACAACTTCAACCATTGACACAGCTGTCCACATCCTTACTAGTAAAATGAAAACGGCCTTTGAAAAACACTGCCCTATATCTCGTAACATTAAACCCACTAACCCACCATGGTGGAGCAGTGAGCTTAAGAAACGAAGAACAGGGGTCAGAAAACTCTTCAATAAAGCCAGACTGAGCAAATTAGAAATAGACTGGAATCTATATAGAGCCGAACTCAATTCATATACCAAAGAATTAAGAAAGGCCAAGAAAGATTCATGGGCTAGGCACTGTGAATCCATTGAGAACACAAGTGAAGCGGCTAGACTTCGAAAGATCCTTGCATCTAACCCCACGACTCCGGGATACATTAAACATCCCGATGGATCGTGGTCGAACTCGAGCCAAGAAACACTTGAACTTTTCATGGAAACACATTTCCCTGGATGTATGAGCCCTAATGACTCAGGGCATACACAACCAGACTCTCTATACGCTGATCAACCAGTACCAGACTTGGAACAGGTTATCACAGATCAGAAGATTATGTGGGCAATAAACTCGTTCAAACCCTTTAAATCAGCTGGACCAGACGAGATTATTCCGGCATTTCTTCAACATGCTCTACAGATAATCACCCCATGGCTTAGGGTTATCTTCAAAAGTTGTATTAAACTAAGATACGTCCCTATCAGCTGGAGAAAAGTCAGAGTAGTCTTTATTCCGAAAGCCGGCAAACCGACACACTCGACTGCAAAAGACTACAGACCGATCAGTCTCTCTTCGTTCCTCCTCACGACACTGGAGAGGATCATTGATCTGCATGTAAGGGACCTCCTCAATCCAAACAACTTGTGCAACTCCCAACACGCTTACCTTAAAGGTAAGTCAGTGGAGACCGCGTTGCACGAGGTCGTTTCACAAATTGAGAAAAGTCTCGAGCACAAAGAATACACCCTGGCAGCATTTTTGGACATCGAAGGGGCGTTTAATAACGTTAAAACGGAGTCCATTAAATCTGCTCTGGAAGAGGTTGGAGTTGAATCTGCCATCGTGGACTGGATTTATTCCATGCTCAATGGTAGAATCTTAAACTCGCAACTTGGGAACACTATTGTCGAGAAAACAGTTGCAAGAGGCACACCACAGGGAGGAGTAATCTCACCTTTGCTCTGGGTCCTCGTTGTTAACAAAATTCTTACAAAATTTAGGAATAAGGGCATTAAAACTGTGGCATATGCAGACGACATAGTAATCTTGATATCAGGTAAATATCTTACCACCATCAAAGATATTATGGAATCTGCGCTTAAGGAACTATCCTTGTGGGCAGCACAACACGGTCTCGGGGTTAACCCTGCAAAGACCGAGCTAGTTCTGTTCACGAAGAAAAGGAAATTAGAGGACTTCACTCCTCCCAAGCTAAACGGAATTCCTCTGAAACTTTCCAAAGAAGCTAAATATCTTGGCGTAATCCTTGATTCGAAGCTAACCTGGAAACGGAATACAGAGGATAGAATGAAGAAGGCAATGTGTGCTTTCTATACATGCAAAAAAACATTCGGTACACGGTGGGGAATGCGACCGCAAGTCATCCATTGGATGTACACGGCGATCGTTCGACCCATCCTCACCTATGGTTCGATTGTATGGTGGAAGGCCGTAGAAAAGATTAGCTATCTCAAAAACCTAAACAAGGTACAGAGATTAGCCTGTATAGGAATAACAGGGGCACGGAAGTCTACACCACAAGCAGGACTGGAGATCATTCTCAATCTTCCAGTCCTGGATGAATACATTAAGGGGACAGCAGCCAAAAGTGCATTTCGACTTAAAGAAATGGACTCTTGGAAGCACAGCACTTATGGTCATGGGTCTATCTTGAAAAGATATGACGATCTTGATGTGACTACTGACTACGTACCACCCGTTATAGATTTTAGGAAAAGCTTCTCTACTTTAATACCCGAAAGGCATGGTTGGGAACCCAACTCACTACTCGGTGAACAGGGTATACCTCTCTACACTGATGGGTCAAAAATGGAAGAAGGAACAGGAGCTGGAGTGTTTAGTGAAGCTCTTAATATTAGAGAATCATATAAACTACCAGATGAATGTAGTGTCTTTCAGGCTGAGATTTATGCTATTGAAAAGGCAGCCGAAATAGTTCACAGGAAGAAACTGAGCTCTTCAGAGATCACATTCTTCGTGGACAGCCAAGCTGCTATCAAAGCGATAGCCAGTGAGACTATAAGATCCAAGGCAGTTGCAAAATGTCGAAATACACTGAACAATATTTGTTACTCCAACCAAGTCAAACTCTGCTGGGTCCCTGGACATAGCAATATAGAAGGGAACGACAAAGCAGATGCACTGGCAAGGGAAGGGTCAATGTCAAATAGAGACAGTCGTAGCCAATCAGACACGAGACCGGACGTTCCGATTGGCGTGATCAAAAGGAAGATAGACCTAATAACGAAAGAGAAAATCAACAACTCCTGGATATCCAGGAACGATTGTGACATCTCTAGAAGTTTATGGCCTCTAATCAACGAAAAAGAAACTCAGTATATTCTATCGCTGAGTAAAAAGAATATTAGAACCCTGATAGGTGTACTAACGGGACACTGTGCCATTGGCACAATGGCCACTAGATTTGGTGTATACGCACCCGATTTCTGTAGGAGCTGTCAGGATGTTGAGGAAATAGAAACCATTAAGCACCTGCTCTGCGACTGCCCCAACCTCCAAACAAATCGCCTCCGTTACCTTGGGAGCAGATTTGTTGGAGAACTGGACGATCTAGCGCAGGTCTCAATGGCAAACATGAGGAAATATATTGATAGTACGGGCTGGTTCGTAAATGACCCAGTCTATGTGAACCATTAGTTTAGTTGTTATCTCTGTTATAGGGGATCACAATGGACCAACAGGCCCCCGTGTACGCACAGCCTCAGGGCTGGGCACGCCCCTCCTAACCTAACCTAACCTAACCTATGTAGATTGTAGGTATATACAATTTTCAATATAAGGCGTTATTTGTATTTATCTTTAATGGTAGTGGTATGTACTATATGGCAAGCATTCGTAAAAAAAATCGAACTCTAGATTTTGATCAAAGTTGACATTACGATTACGATGATATAGCGAAGTCGAAAAAAGTGGGTCCCGTTACCCGTAATTCTGTCTTTTCTCTCCTTTCGGCTGCGAGCGTAATGGGTGAGTCGATTTTCTTAAAACTTGGTACCTATAGCCTTTTTTGGGCAGTCCCGCCGACAGGTTTTTTTTTCATTTTTTTAGAACCAAAAATAACAGCTGACATACAAATTGAAAGTTTTATTATTCTCAAAAACATGCCCAAAACTTTTTTTGAAAAAACATCAATAATTTTTTTTATAAATCCTCCCCTAGAAGCTTTTTTTTTAATTTTTGATTTTCTCAGAAACAGTTCAACCGATTTTTATCAAATTTCTCTATACGAAAAATGTTTTAAAAGTATTGTGTAGGTACCAAAATTTTCAACAGTTTTTTTTTTGGATTTTTAAAAAAGTTTCAATTTTTTTGATAACATAATACGTATTTCGAAAATGAAAAAAAAAATTTTGGATATTAAAAAAAAATTTCAAAATTATTTTTTTTAAATTCGATATTTTGAAAATAATTGTTCCTGTACAAAAGATTATTGACATAAAAAAATTGTGTCAAACATTTTTTTTTGGCGTAATTTATTTTCGGACGTCGAGCGACAATTGTTTAAAAAATTCCACAGTAAAAACGCTTTTGGATAAAAAAGTACAGCCAATCAAAGTCGTATGGTAATGCTGGATTTATTTTAAAGTGCAATTTTGGAGTATTTCGTCATATTTAGGTGATTTTTTGACAAATCGAGGCGCGACAAATTATTTTTTGACACAAATTATTTAAGGACGTCGAGCGACAATTGTTTAAACAAATTCCACAGTAAAAACCCTTTTGGATACAAAATTAGAAATCAAAGTCTTGGTTACGCTGTATTCATTGATGGAATGCATTGTTAGAGATTTTTCGAAATTAAAAAAAAAATTTGCGAATTTTTTTTTTTTTACTACAAATTTACGACAAATTCACGAAATTAAATGACATACTCCATTTTTTTTTTTTAATTTTTTTGAGGGGTGGTAATGTTAACTTGACCGTCAAGTTAGCATTACCAGCGGCTATTTTTCACGACGAATTCACGACAAATAATCCAATAGTTAGAATCTTAAAATTTTGAAATGGTAGCGCTAAATTGACAGACATAAAATAACGGTACCTGTCGTGCAAAACAATGAAAATCTTATTGTTATATTTTTCTAAAAAACAAATTTCTTTTTAAATTCAGTAATTTTTCTTGTAAAAAGACAACCATTTTATAAAAAAAAAAATTCCGAAAAATGTTACTGATTTTCGATTTTCTCAAAAACAGTTCAACTGATATTGATCAATTTTGTATGGAAAATATTTTAAACTTGGCACCCAGCAGTTTTTTAACATTATCTAGCAGATTTTAAATGAAAATTATTCTTATAACCATAAACAACGGTACCTCCCATATACAAATGTTTAAAAACCGGTATTGAAAATATCATTTTTCTCAAACCCCTCTCCTACGATTTTGATTTAAATTTGGGTGTGAAGTTATATCTGTACGATCTACCATATTATTGGAAAACAAAATTATCTATATCGTTTAAAGACGGTATCTCTCATAGAACCATTTTTTTGATTTTCGAATATCTCATTATCAGTTGAACTGATTTTATTGAATTTTTTTGCACAAAAGCTTCAAATAACTTCTAATTTTTCAAAAGAATAAATTATTTATTTTTAAAAAAAATTTCAAAATTATTTTTTGAAAATTCCATATTTCGAAAATGGGTAGATGATATGTTTTTTTAATGAATTTTTTAACTCCGCATTAATAAAGACAAACAAATTTCGTACTATTTTTTTTTTTTTTTTATTTTTTCAAAATTTTATATAGGTATCTACAAAAAATTATTTTTTTTTAAAAAAACCGTTCCAACGTTTTTCATTTTTTTTTCTCAAAAAATGAGAATTCCTTAAGAAATCGGGTGATGTACATCGCAATTTCAGAAATTGTTTAATCAATTTATGTTTAATTACATATTTTTTTTTACAATTTTTCAGTCAAAATTGTAAGTTCCATGCATATTTGCAACACGGTGCTATATTTTTCATAAATAAATGTACCTACTCGCATAATAATACTTTAAACTTAACTACGTTTTAACCAGGTGGTATACAATATAGGCTCCCATAACTAATTTATTTCTTTTATTAGAAAAATATAGTTTTTTGGAATATTAAAACTTTAAAAATAAAGTGTGATCGCACATATGAACAAGTTCTTGCGACCACAAAATAAATTTGATGCATTTAACATTTAACACATTTTAAACTTGTGTGAAAAATTTTTTTTTCGTATCCAAAAATGTGCCCAAAACTTTATATTCACACTATTGTTACCCACCTTTCCTTTTTTATTTTCGTTGCGGCTGCAAAATACTGGCGAAGTTGAGGGCAACCATGGTACCTTCAACTATTGGTGTACTTAGCCAGTAAAAGCGATAAAAATAGGTGTTCGGGTGTTTGGGAAAATTGAAAATCGAGGAAAGTTGAAAAAGAAGGAAGATTCGATGTATGAACGAAACTAGAAAGGAGAACTGAATTTATCAATGTGATAGAGTGTAATTAGAAAGAGCAGAAAATTAAAAAAAAGGAAAAGAGAACGGACATATTGATTTTTTTTAAATTGTTTCCGTAATTTTATCGTTAGTTATAAATAAAATTCTGATCGGCTGTTCTTTTATTATATTGCGGTTCTTTTCTTAATTTGATTCCACGGTTTGAGCACAGCGTTGCCGATGTGGCACGATCGTGCCATTTTGACACGGAAATTTTCTCGTGGCACGAAAATTTTCAATATGGCACGTTTTTTTTCATTATTTTACCTAAATTTAAGCTCATACAGCCAAATTAATAAAAGCGAAGGGTTAGGTCTTATTCCGTGGACTAAGTGCAAAATGTTATGAATAAAAGAAAATTTCTAAAAAGTGACGTGTAACAAGTTAAACCACCAGAGAAGGTGGTTTAGTGAAGGAATAAAAACCAGATGTGTCAAATTTATTCAAAATAAAAAAAAATACCTAAGTGAAGATTACTAATTTAACTTTGAATACAATTAATAATATCTGCTAGATTTATCGAGTTTTTAAACTATTGAGTTTTTAATTATTGGACAATCAGCCATCAACCACCATAAAAAGAAAACTATACAAAAACACATGTATATGATCTAATGGAAGTGCTAAGTGAAGTGGATTTCAGGAAGAAATGTATGTAGATTTTCCAAGGAAAATATGAGGAAACTCATTGCGGTTGTTGACGATGACCTAAATGGGGACCCAAGAGGTGGACATATTTTTTCGGTTTGCAAGTTATGGCTTCCTTCAGATACATTCCATTTAAATAAATAAAAACAGAACTTATTATGAACTTGCCAAAAACTCCTGTTTCTGGAAAATACCTACACGAATAGAGGAAGTGATTTTTTGTTTGTAATAGTATTGAATTAATTTATTTTTAAAGAATAACTTGAGTTTTTTTCATATGGCACGAAAATGTCACAAATGGCACGTTTTTTTTCAAAGAGTGTGGCACGAACATTTTTTTATTGGTGGCAACGCTGTTTGAGCATAATAATAAAATACTGAATGCTGTCGAATTTGCTACACACTTTTTGAGTGCAAATTTAAACTACAATGCCCAGGGGTGGACTGGTTCACGGGACAACCGATTTTTCCCTATGGGCCCCTGGGAGAACAAAAAGTGCATAAAAGCCCCTGCAGTAATTTCTGTTCTTTTAAAAGAGAAATTTCTCATAAAATTGGATTTCTTAGGCCCTTAGAAAATAATAAATATACAGTTTTCGTGGTCCCAAAGGAATTTCAGAAAGACCACACAGTTGTGTTAGAGACCTTTAAAGTGAGAATAAAACTGTTGAGTCCCTCCAAGATTATTTTAACAAAAACTATAGTTAAGCTGATGGGGTCCCAAACTTATTAATATTGAGCAGTTGTAGGCCCAAGGGGTCCTAAGAGTACTCTCAGGCACTTTAAACGGAACTATAGTTTCCACCTATTGTGAAATATATTGAACTATTGTGGCCCCATTGGTACCCAAAACAGGCCCCAAATTACTCTTACAAAACTTTATATTCTATAGATTTTTGGAGTACTTTCAGTTCATAGGAACAGAAAATTTCAGGGCCGAAGAAACAGAATAGAAAAGAACAAAAGCGACATTTTGATTGCTGTGAGTATTTTCGAAGTTTCGGTACAGGTATAGGAATTATAAAATTATTAAATTTGCATTATTGCAGTAATGTTTTCAAAAATCAAATTAAATTTTTTATTAACTCAAATACATAATAGAAATTGCTTGCCCTTTGATTCCCAGTCCGTCCCTAACAACGACTTAAAAATTTCTGCTGAAGGAACAAAATTGTAAAATAAAAATATTAGAGATGCCGCGAATATTCGGCCACTATTCGGCATTCGGCCTATATTTTTGATATTCGGTATTCGGCCGAATAGTTCACAACATTTGGCCGAATACCGAATAACAAATGGAGAATAAAAAAGGCTTATTATCTTACAATAAATGTTTTCTTTTATTCAAAAATTTGTATTTTAGTATTTAAAATCTACTATGTAATGGTAAGTTGTAGTGAATAAAAACTACTTTTTCGGCATTCGTTGGTAGCAAACGATTACGTTTTTTTTCGTAAACAATTCCAGCTTCTGAAAATAGTCTCTCACTATACACACTAGTACCAGGAGAAGAGAGGTAGATTTTAGCAAATGTTGTCAAATTGGGAAACTGTTTTGTGTTTGCTGACCACCACTTGTAAGGGTCTGCCGTCCGATCTTGGCGAACAGTTCTTAAATAAAATTCTATTTCGTTTTCAATAGCATGTTATAACATGTCAAAAGTCACGTAGGAGACTTGCCCGTCGCCCGAATGTTCGGCTGCCGAATATTCGGTATTCGGCCGACACGTGTGGCCGAATATTCGGTATTTGGTATTCGGCCGAGTCACTATTCGCGGCATCTCTAAAAAATATACTTCAGGTGTTGTTTCCTGTTAAAAGCGCTTTTTCTACAACTTATCGCCTATTTGATGCTGTCGATACATTTGGTGCCCATCTTTGAACTAGTCATCATATTCGGAATACTTTCGAGAATAGACGCTATACGACGTTCATCAATGACTGATCAATGACTGCGAAATATTTCTTTTATAGCATTTAAAACAAAACGTTTGAATTCGTTGGAAATAAATAATATTTTGCGTAAATTTGTCAAAAAATATGTATATATATGTACAACTATTTTAGTTCTAAATATAGATAGATACTTGTACTTACTTATGTATGTATAACTAACATACATACCTATACTTCTTGATCTCCTATACTTTTAATTCGTAATTTAAAAACATGAATGTAAAATTGCTTAGATATACGTAATGTTTTGATAAAAAATAGTTTTTCTAGGCTATTATTTTGACTTTCTTAAAAAAAACCAGCTTCCCAAAAAAACTCGGTGTTCACCCATAGATAATGTCCTGGCTACGGCCGTGACTTCGAGGTACCTGTTTGATTTTTACAATTTCAATTTCTATAAAATCTACCTGATTCTTGTTAAAAAATCATAACTAATTGTTAATCATCAGTTGCCAAGACTCTGGCGAATATGAAAATTAAACTACATCATCTGCAATGAAAGACCAGCTATCTCTATTCCCCCTGGTAGAAAGTCGGTGAGATCATCGATGTACATGGCAAAAGATTCGGGCTTAGAGAGCAGCCTTGTCTTACACCCATTGAAATTGTTGTCTGAAACCATTCTGAAATTTCAGTTCCGCTCTTCACAGCTGATTGGTTATTCAATATCATAAAATTCGTTAAAAATTACCGAAAGTGTATTGATGAAGCTGTCCGTGATTTGTCGTATATTTCAAGCTTTCTATGGGGATCAACCCCTGGTGCATTTTCTTTCTCAAAACCTTGCCGACTTTTTCCTGTGTAATTGCTGCATCCAATATTTCATTTGTAAAACAGGGTATTACATAGAAAGTCGGCGAGTTAATAGCTGATTTTATGCCAATTTGAGGTGCCTTACCGTTGAATTTATTTATTGCAAACTAGAACTACTATGTATCTTTACAGCAAGTAAGTTTGTGAGCCTCGTTTTCTAGAAATATTTTCTTTTTTGTTTTACAGATTTATTTAAAGCCTGTAATAGTTTGAATATGTAGTTTTTTAAATATTGATCTCCAAACTTTTTCAAAAACCTTGAGCCACCCAAAAGATTGTCGCCTCGCATTTTCACACTCAGTGTCATATACCATTTTCCTTATTACCTTTCGTTTTTGAATGAAACTTTCTCGTGGGTGGGTAATATATTTTTATAAGGTTTTTAATTTCTATTACATTCAACACTATAATATCTCTGTGCAAATTGAGCTTAATTAAGATTGATTCGGTTGATGAGGCAATGCCGAACAATGCTGAATATTATTATTATCTGGCAATGACATTCTTCCACAGATGTCACTTTATAGTAAATTCCATTCTTTCTCATGGCCGTATTAAAATATGATTTCGTTTGTATTTTGTACTTTCTTTGAATTATTGCATTTAACTTTAACTAATAAAAATTTTCTGAATTATAGACTGCGACTACGTAACATTGGTACTACGTCTCTTTCAATCAGAGCAGTAGTGAACTCCACCACCTAACCTTAAGATAGAACTATAATAGTCGGAAGATGTCGGAAGAAAATTCTCTCAGTTCACTTACGCATGGAGCGGTCGGTGAGCGCTCTTCACTCCCGAAAGCAAAAGTTAACGAAAATTGATCGAAACGAAGCAAACCTCAATTATGGGCACGTCATATGAATTCATATGACCACTTAAGTGCGTCGGAATCCGACTATTATAGTTCTACCGCCAGTTATAGCTTTCATTGAAACTCATCATTGAAAATTTAAATTTTAAGTTTTGAGACACTTATAAAGCAAAATCTGCGATTATTTTGATGCCAATATAAAGCTACAGACTTAATTATTATTTTTGTCAAAAAAAAATTTTCGTTTTGGTCCAAGTTAACACGTAAAATGAATTTCTTTATTTCAATGATTGAACTACTTTACCATTGATCATTGAAATCTTAGAATTCATTTTATGTGAAAGGTTGGGCCAAAATGAAATATTTTTTTGACTAGAAATAATAATTGAGTTATCAGCTTTTTACTGGCATCAAAATATTTACTGATTTTGCTCTCAAAGTGTCTCAAAATAAGAAATTAAAATTTTCAATGATGAGTTTCAATGAAAGATATAACTGGCCCCTAAGTCTCGATAAAAACTGTATTACCGGCGCTAATTATCATTAGTTTGTATGGAAACGTCAAATTATCTGAATCATTGGCCGCGTTCAGGTTTCACTAGGATAGCCTATCTAAGATACTCGAGTATCCAGTATGTTTCTGAACGCAAATCAGCTGTTGTTGATATTACTCAATACTCATAGGATAGATAAGTATCCCAGAATTTTTGGGATAGCTTGAGATTCATTTTTTGGCAACAGCTGCTTTGACATCAGATGTGATTTTACAAGGGATTACAACAACACAAAGCTATCCAGATCGCTTTGGATACAAACCTGAACGCGGCCATTAGGTGTGTTTTCTTTCAATCCCGGAGCAGTGACGCAAGATCGTGGGATTTATCCCTTTTTGTGGGAATTTCACGTCTAAAATAATTGCTAAAAGGGAAAAAGGGATTTTAAGATTCTCATAGTACAAAAAAAAGGGATTTTAGGGTTAGCTCAATTTTTTTCTTACATTGTTCATTTTATTAAGAAACAAAAGTTGTATTCAGCTATGGTCGAATAAAACGATGTCATGCATATAATGAACTCATTCTAAATATCTGAATCTGTTCATTTCCATTTTTGCATTTGATCTACTAAAATCTAGTATGCTACAGATGCGAAACGAAATTTTTTTTACCATAAACGAAAACTGTCGTTCTAGTTTTTGTTCTGCAAAACTATGCTCGATGAGCGAAATTGATAATACAAGCACAATATTTTGAAAAGTTTGTTCTCTTTTTTTGAGCATGAATAATTAAATGACACATAAGTTTTATTGCTTTTTTTGTTGTTCATGATAATTAAATGACACATGAGTTTTATTGCTTTTTTTGTTGTTCATATTAATGTCTGTGATTTTTTTTGCATTCAATGTAAATTTTTAGCGTTTCTGCCAATGCGGCATGAAAATTTGTTAATAAATTACAAAGAAATATAGATTTTTTTAATTTTTCGACAAAGTATAATTGTGGGATATTTATCAGAAAGACGTGGGATAAAAGGGAATTCTTGAGTTTCAATGTGGGAAAACCTGCTCTCAAAGTCTGGCATCACTGTCCCGGAGGGAACTGGTTGAAAAAAACTATATCGGGGAAAAGTGACGCCACTACAGAAAAAAAAAATGGAGTTTCCGTACAAACTATCGATAACAAGTATGTAATTCCCGCCGGTAATACAGTTTTTCTCCGTGCTTAAGTTAAGCCCTGAAAATTATCTGGGTTTAGCTAAGCCCATTGGGGATTAGTTGTTGTTGCATTTAACATGTAAATTATTAAGTCCCGAATCGTTTTTTTTCATCCAATTTCCATCGGGCTTGGAAAAAAACGCGCCTATTGAATGAAATAATTTTTTTATGAAACAAAAAAAAAAGACGATCATTGTCATGCAATTTATTTTGTTTTCCTATTTATGACTTGAAATTAAGATCTATGTTTTTATTTAATTTTATTTTCTGAAGGGGAATAATTTTCTATATGAGTTTTCTTTTTATTTTAATGTGACGTGGCGTGGCTGATAAAATTTTATTTTATATGCTCATATAAAGTTGAAAGGGTTGTGATGACATTTTGTAACAGTGATGACTTTGGTAAGTCCCGATTTCGTTTTTTTTCGAAAAATTCTTATGGACTTGCAAAAAAAACAGGTGCTTCTCACCTTAGCCGTTCGGATTCGACAGAACATTGCTGCCAATAACACGCACACAGGAATGGTTGAGAGTTGTAAGTTACTGGGCCCTGGTTCAACATGAGCTGTCGCGCCACCCAAATGAACAACAATTTTGAGATAATTAAGTTATTTCGAATTTCCGTGTACCTTGAAGAAGCCGAGTACGAGGGTTTAAACTGTTTTTTTCGTTTAAACGTCTATTGCACCTAACAGATGATGAAGAGTAAAGAACCGCAGTATCAAAAGCCAATTTTCAACGTTGGCATTGTTCAGAAAAGAATTGATAACATTCGACACATAAAAAGAAAATCTATTCTATCTACCAAAGAATAGTTAAGAGCTTATAGCAGCGTAATATCTTTGTAGAAGGGAACAAATTGAGATGCTATCACAGGGCACCTAATTTGTTGTCCTGAACATTGGTCCACACATAGACACCACTATTGTTACAGTCAATCATGTGCATGATGAAAAAAAAATTGCTTCGATAAACGAAAACAGTCGCTTTGTCATGAACGTCTCTGGTTTGATTCAAGAGCACCACTTGAAACTGTAGATTTTTTCATTTTCCACGCCACGAATCTCAAAGCATTTGGATCTGCTGAGATACGAATTCGAAAGTGAATCTGGCAACGAACCAAAATTGGATAAAATTTGACCAATTTCATCCGAAGGGACAATACCAACTGGGATCAATTTGTATTCAATTTAAAAGGAAAAAATCCTGACCTGGCATTATTGTTTGCTTTTGTTCAATGCTAACAATGAAACCATCAGGTCCATGAGCTTCAATAGAGCCGACCGAAGATGTAAGGTCGAATGAAATGCTTATTGTAAACTTTCTGAAAGTATACCAAATACAATTTACTATAGTGTCTTACTTTTTGTTGTCAAGATTTTGTGTGCTGCTAAGTCTTACACAATGCGAAGGAATCAATGATAAATAGACAACAAAATAAAATGCACAACTTGATCTTCCGAATTTGTTCATCATCAACAATATGGATGCGATTAGAAAAAATTTTCAAAAAGTATAGAATTTCATTCTTTTTCTTGCTGAAACATCATCTAAATTTATGCAAACAAAATTTCAATAATCGATGGAAAGGATTTTTTTATAATAAAATGATAATAAGTATAAAAAATAACTTCAAAATTTAAAAAAAAAATATGCTTGTATGTTAATTTTAATTTATGTAGGCCCATTTGGTGAAATTCATATTATTGAAATTAAACATTATATAGATTTTATGTGACAGTTTACACTGAAGAAAAGGTAGAACAGAAGAAGTAGAAGTGTAAGTTATTTCTTATCAATAAACGGCTCTAATAAAGACTACCCTTATAATGTAACGTATCAAAGTTTCTTTAAATCTAGATTCTTTAAATGCAAAAGAAACTTTGCATACACCTAACTTCGCACCTACCGAAAATTCTATTGTGTTCCCATTTCCCAAGCAGGGGGGTTACATACCTCACTGTTTATGCGCCGTAATGCTGGGTGCTAGCACTGTATTTATTTAGGGAAGCAAAAAAACTAAAATCTCATAAAAAGTAGTTTTAGTAATTTCCTTAAGAACTAGAAGACATAAAACCATTCAATTTTTTGTGTTCGACTTAGAATTTATATAAGCATTAACTACAAAAAGCCAATTTAGCGATAATTTCACAATTTTGAAAAAAATTGGTTTAAACTTTTTTTTTCATTTTTTTATCAAAATTTTGAGTTTGCATGCGAATTTTTCAAAAACTGTTGACATAAATAACTTAATATAAATTTAGGATTAAAGAATAGATTTCTAGCTTTCAAAACCGATATAGTACTTTATAGTTAATTGTATGTAGTGCCGTTGTTATTATTATTATTATTATTATTATTATTATTATTTTTATTATTATTATTATTATTATTATTATTATTATTATTATTATTATTATTATTATTATTATTATTATTATTATTATTATTATTATTATTATTATTATTATTATTATTATTATCATTATTATTATTATTATTATTATTATTATTATTATTATTATTATTATTATTATTATTATTATTATTATTATTATTATTTTCTTCCTTTTCCCTAAACGGGGCGAGATAAACCCTACTCCTATAGTAAAAAATGCTTGTTTTTGACCCCTCTAAAAAAAACCGTTATCAATTTTGGGCGCCAAAGTTATCGTACTCGTGCCAGCAGCACTGAAGCAGAAGTAGGTTTTGGTAACAGTACCATCAATATTAACGATCGATATGAATATTACGATAAAAGATTGTGAGGTGGAATTCAGTGGACACAGGACCCACAGTTGAAGCTGGGGTGACAACGGAATCAAAAAGACTAGTTTGCTCCTCGGAAGCGACCGTTGTAATATCTGCATCCGTTTCTTCGGTGTTTGCGGGCATACTATCGGCTAAAAACGAACACACTCCCAATTCTTTATGTAGCAGGCGAAGATGGGTGATGCTTGCTATTTCTGATAAGTTGCGCACTCATCAAAACACGTGCCATCACGGTTCGAGTTTTGGATTTGAGCCTTATCGAGTTTGTTGGTTAGCCCACTTCAGATACATTGGAAGTTCTTGAGTATGTATTATATACTGATTAGACGTCTTTTTAAATTGTCCTGCAAAAGTGTCCGAATTTTCGTATTTTCACTGCCTGTTTTGAATTAAAAGCAATAATATCAAAAAGACCTATGAACTAAGTTATCACAGCGTGAAAATTGTAAAAAAAACTTGATATACATAGTTAATAAGTATAGTGTCAAAATTAATTTTCCATTTCTTGAGAGGCCTTTTTTGACATTTTTATTGAAATCAATTCCCACTAAAAAAAGTCTTGGCTCTTTTTAAACACACTCTTACCTATGCGCAACACAAGAGCAAACAATAAAGGTGTTGGTGTCCCAAATAATCGTAACCCAAACAAAGTTAACACATATAATTGCACAAATTATCAAAGGAAATGAAGCAGCTCCGAACCGATTTAACACTCCAAATCAACACTCTAGAAGAGAAATGGTCCTATGAGATTAAGGGTTTTCATGCAACGTCTTAAACTTTACGATGTCGTAAAATCGTAAAGTTTCCGACATGAGCGAATTGCTTTCAATGATCTATTAATTCTTGAGTTATTTGGCGAAAATGATGGTAAGTATATTAATTGTTGTTATCAAAACATTTACATAAGTGCATGTGTGAATGCATTTGTGTTTGTGTAACTCACACTATTTTGAAAAAAAAACTTAATTTTTCCTCGATGTGCCCGTTCCTCTATTTCTTCTTTTAAGGTTACAATTGAGTTTACTATGTTTACGATGTTTACCATCTTCGTGTAACACACAAATTTGTGTCTTAAAGTTTAAGATTTGTTTGAAAAGATTTTCCATACAAATTTTGACAGTTCGTTTACTACGTCGTAAACTTTAAGACGTTTAACACGTTTGCGATGCTTTTCCGACGTTGCATGAATACCCTTATTGTATCAATACAAGCTCAAACTGAAGTCCAAGAACGAAGGATTGCATTGCAGCATGTGATGCTCTCCTAGTTGTTATCTCACAAAGTGAAGGAGAAGACATACAAAAGTATTTTTACAACTTTTGCAACACCATAGAATGTAGCCCCTCAACATTGAGAAATATTTTCCGAGTGGAGAGCAAATCGTCAACGGCTCTGCTCATATTGAAATTTAGCCCACCGGAATAAAGAAACACCGTATCAGCTGCCAACTTTCGCATAAATAATAACAGGGCTCTCTCTCATCAAGATCTTGTCCTTGGCAACATCACAGCATCAGCAACATATCACCATATCAACATTAAACATCAGCAACAACATAAAAATAGAAAACAAGTAGATATACATACATATTCTGTTTGTATTTTTATTTTTTATTTTCTCTTATTTTCTTTCTTATTTTATATAAATATTGTTACCTCCTCTCTTTATTGTATTTCTACTTTTATTTTTCTTGTGTTTCAAATAAATCTTCTATTATCTTATCTCTTGTATTCTATCTCATTGAACATGCCAAACGATTTGAATTCAAATAATAATTTCTTTAATATTCCTGAGGATCAATGTTATATTTTCACTGGTACAAAACTGTGTACTAGCTCTAATGATTTTAGTATTTTCCATCAAAATTTGAGAAGTAGTATGCGAAAAAACCTTGATTTGCTATGCTCCTATCTTAACAATTGCATTACCACTTTACCAAATGTAATAGTCTTGACAGAGATATGGATTTTCAATCATGAACTAAGCCAATTTACATTACCGGGGTATAAGTCTTACGCAAAATGCAATGAAAGCTATCAAGCAGGAGGTGCAATGGTTTTTATAAAATCAAATATTGATGTTGAGTATTATACTCTTGAACTGGAAAGCGCAGATTGTGTTTGCCTAAAATTTATTGTTGGAAATTATGAAATAAGTCTTCTGTTTTAGAAATCGATGTGTCAGATCATTTCGCAACGGGGGTTTCTCTGTTGGATATTTTATATTGCAATAACTATGAAGAGTCATCTAATGAACCAAAAATTAAAAAATAAATTTTTCAAAGTTAAATGAACAAAATGTCCAATATGCTCAACTCCCAAACATTTTTTAATACAAAGTCGCCATTTTGTTTATGTTTAGACATAAAAAGTAAGTTACTTAATATGCCTACCAAGTGTGTACTGTGCTTACGCTTAGCATTCAATTTCAACGACATCTACATATCCATACATACTCGTAAATTTGATTGCCCTTTTAGTTGTGTGTTTATATCACGGCTTTCTTATCTTAAGTCGCAACAATTTCCATATTTGCATTCATTGCTGGGTGGCATGCTACCGGACAATTATATAAACTAATTTCCCAAATGTTCGGCTGGGCATTAGCGGCAGCGGCGTTGTGGTCTCCAAATGTTAAAGCCAAGAAGACAATTGCTGGCACGTGAGCTAGTGGAGGTCCACAAAGTAAAATAAAACCATCCCATTGCAATATGAGTGAGGTGTAGTCAACTATTTAGTATTTCTCGTCATGTTCTTGTTCCTTTGCCCACTCGAGGGTCAAACCACCCGTTATTTGATTGCCTTCCCAATTAAGTTTTAGCTATTTAATTATTCTAATTTGCTTTGTTATCCCGTCGCTGCGCTGTGGGGTTATCAACAATGGCGTCGGAATGGGGAAACAAACCATCTTAACAAAATGAAAATTTCCAAACATGAATTTTGTCGGACATGGCCAGGCCAAGCCACACCTTTCGACGTTGATGTCCTGCTAACTGAGTTTGTCATTCACACGAAGTTGTTGGTGTTTTTTTTATTTTTAGTGGTTTAAATGAAAACAGACAACGGAGTGTCCAATGCGGTATTTGAGGTTATCTAGGCGAATGTTGTTAATGATTGTGTGATGTGCTGAAACTGAGCGCTTCAACCCTCATATGGGGGTAGATGTTCAGGGTTCAACTTAAACAGCGATTACTCAACAGAGATAATAACGACCGAAGTCAGTAATTTGTTTTACCTATATTCGTATTTATTTGCGTAATGTTAAATTTTGAATTTGATTAACGATTTCCATTTACATAATATTTTTCTTGGAAGGTGGGGTTGAAACAGAAAATTGGTTTTTGTGTTAGTGTGAAGTTGTTTTTTAAAGTGGAAATGAAACACAATCTATTGAGTGTCCTTGACGGGGTTTCTGGGAGTGGATGATGTTAATGGGTTTATTAGGCTAAGAGATTAGACTAGCTTTTGATAGAATACAATTAATTGAGTTGAGTTAATTGAGGTAAAAGGTTCGTTAAGTTGAAAATTTATGTTAGGCAATAATAAAGAAAATTAATTTCTGCTTAGCTAAATTTAGATTGAAAACAAAGGCATGTTTAAAATTTATGCTAGGCGCGCCACATGCAACTTTTAATTTCGCAACTGTTTGGTTTCTAAAGTGACTATCATAGTAGGCTTATTAGAGAGTGGGCGAGATTTATCTTTGATCCTCTGGGATCAAATTTTAAAAGGACTTGAAATTAAAATAAATATTTTTTTTGTATTTTTAATTAATATTCAACTACCTATACGACGAAATGAATGTATTATACTACTACTGATCTATCATCAACTGAGAAACCCTTCTTATACTACAGAAATTGACGGGGAAATTACGATTTACGATTTGTAGAAGAATTACGCAATACAAGAATTTTTGTAATATAGGAGGGGGTCTATCTCTCTCCGTTTAGATGGGAGGGGCAATTCTCTAAGAAACAACTTAAAATTTTTAAAAAAATATTCAAATACAACGGCAAGCATTGTGACTTTTTTGAGAGCTTTAATTAATTTCAAACTCAAAATTTGTAAAAAAAAAATTTTATTTGTATACCTATTGATTTTTTTGTTTTAAATTGTGAAACAAGTTTGAATTTTCAATAAAACACCGAAAACTTATAGTGTTCGACAAAATTAAAAAATACGAAAACCATTTCTTTATTTGAATAAAATTTTTTTTATATATTGTGTACTTACGTGAAGTTACAGAAAGAATGAACGAACACAAAGCCAGAAACGTTTTCCAAGATAATTGTTGACATCGTCGCCTACCTGGCGACTGAACATACCCTGAACATGAGTGAGTGGTACAAAGCCCACCAAGGTACTGTTGCTTAATAAAACTATTGACATTGGCTCCTGCTTGGCGACTGAACATACCCTAAGCGGAGCAACGGAGTTGCGTGAGCGGTATAAAGCCCCCAAAAAAGGGAGTCAAAATCTTTGGAACCCGCGAAGCGGGCCACTTAAGGTACTGTTGTCCAAAAAAACAACTCTTGTCATTGGCGCCTGCCTACTGAAATGCGGAGAACACAGCAGGTATTCTTAGGGGCCAGTTATATAGCTTTCATTGAAAACGATCATTAAAAATTTTAACTGTCAATTTTGAGGCCTTGAGAAAGGAAAATCAGTATTTATTTATATCCAAAATGAAGGTTATGACCTAATTATTATATTTAGCCCAAACATTTTTCATTTTAGCCCAAGATTCCACATAAAATAATTTTTATTTTTTCAATGATTGAACTACTCATCATCGATCATTGAATATTTTAAAGTTATTGTATATGAAAGGTTGAGCCGAAATGGAATTTTTTTAAGATATAAATAATAATTGAGCCATAAGCTTTATATCGGCATCAATATATTAATTTATTTTTTTTCTAGACGCCTCAATATTAACAATTAAAATTTCCAATGAAAGCTATAACTGGCACCTTATGATAAATAGATTTTAGTGAACTCGATTAAAAATGAGTGCAAAAACTTGAAACGATCAAAAACCAACATTAGAGACATTTTTGATGAACAATATTCGCAGACCTCGTCATCGGTTGAGTTCGGTATAGTTTTCTAATAGATTATCGAATTTATTTAACCTATACTAAATCAGCGGGACACACTTGGCGTTAGCAGCGCAGCGGTGCGCATTATCATCCATCAAGTTACCTAAATGAGGCATTTTTTTAAAAATACTTTAGCCGCATTTTATAATCCACGGATCTGGATCAGGATTATCCCATACAAATTAAACGATACGGATCCTAATGACAAAAGTGTTGTTGTATGCTCTTCTCGTTTGTTCCTATGTTTTTTTATTTTTCACGTGGATACTGTCTTTTTTCTTTATACTACAGTTTGTACTCCCTACCTACTGAAGAGTCTTACTTATTTTCCGATCTTTAAAATAGATGCAGATACAGAGCAGTATCCAAAGTTGTTGTTGTTAAAACTTTCAAATTTAATATTCGAAGGTAGCGAACCGATGTTGTAGTCGAAATTTACAAAATTTATTAAAAAAGGGAAAATACCTTTACTGACCACAAAAATTAAAAAAATTTTAATAATAAAAACACGACATTTAACTTTTTTAAAAACCAACGTATTTTTATTTAAATTTTTTTTTTGGAAATTTCAAAAAACAATTTGATTTCATTATTTATTTAGCAGATGTTAATGGTTTTGAGAAGACGGTTGTGGAAAACATTGTGAGAAAACAATCAATCGCGTCATATGTGACATGACAACAACTAGCCACCACACCACATTCGGCCATTTGAAGAGAGGGTACGGTTGTTAAAGAGCGTGATAGAAAGCTTGATGCATTTGAGTCGCTTTTAATTTTCAAAGCTAAAAATGTAATGAATAGATATAATGGAAACATCTGTCTCCGTTATTCTCACTAACTTAAATTCTAATATTTGTAACGCTAATTTTTTGATTTTCTTGTATACCCATAATTGGGTTTTTATTTTTTATCTTGTTATTTTGTTTTGGTGTTAATCGAGGTTTCGGTGATGATGAGCTGCATTTCAGTTCGAAATGCATCCGATTTTAAATTTTTTAAATAAATTTTTTGTGGTCAATAAAGGAATTTTCCCTTTTTTTAATAAATTTTGTAAAGTTGTTGTTGTGTTACGTTATAAAAGATGACCCCGATCCCGATTCGTAGATAATAAAACGCTGCTTTTGTTGTATGTAGTTATTCCTATAACTTAAGACTTCACAAGACAAGTGATTTTCTGAAAACTTTGAATGATTGTGTTTCACAGCCGTAGGCAGCTCGCTCGCTCACCCAAAAAATGTTTGAGCTCACCCAAAAAAATTCTACATTCCCACATTTTAAACTTGTGTGACAAAATATTTTTTCTTTTCAAATTATATCTATAATGTGCGCCACTGGTTTAATTTTGCCCGTTTTAAGGCTCCCTAAACAGCTGATAGTTGGATATTCTTTCCATTAAAATGTGTTTCTTTATTTTTTCCATCCTGGATATTCTGGATAGATATTTTGCCTTTTCAGTATTTTCTATTCTTTATCCGGAAAAAATAAAGAAACACACCCCATATGAAAATAAATTTTCAAAAAGCGAACATGACACCTTTTTCAATATTTGCACGAACACAAGCGCATTAATTTCATATTTTTTCCCTCTTATTTTGTTGTTTTATTTCGATTTTAACCCATTCTTTAATGGGTTGAACGAAAAATAGTTTTGGATTAGGATAGGGCGGGGCTAGTTTGGCCCGGGCAAGTTGGCCCACGCGGATTTCTCACAAACTGAAAGTACTACAAGAAAATGATCATTTAAGATCAAAGCGTGCTCTCTTACCAGCACGCGCCATAACGTTTCCAGTTGTATTGTGCCCTCATAAGTTAAACCACACACAGTTTTGTCTTTTTCGAGGGTAAAGGTAAAAAATGCAGATAAGATAGTTTTTTATTTTCCTAGTAAAAATTCAGGATTAAGGACTGATGGTAAAGTTTTTTTTATAAGTGAATAAATATTGTATTTTCATATTTTGTGAGTTAGATTGAACAGTTTTGAGTATTTTTATATTTATGACTAAATAGGTATGCTTCTCAAACCAGGTGTGGGGTTAGTTGACCCAGGTGGTTTTTGTAACAAAAATAATGTTCTAAAAATGAAGAGGAACTGGTATATTTTTGCCTAATGTGGGTAGAAACATTCGCTGAAAGATTGTCGGCTGGGGAGTAGATATACAGTATACCTACGGTGTACAGTTCAGTATTTGAAGACAATGTTCATTATGAATTATTTGTTGAACAAAAAAAAACACATAAATGTTCAGTATTTCAGAAGTTGTTCATTATTTTTTCTGTATTTAGTACAAATTCCTAAAAACAATAACATAAATATTAAAGCAAAATTCAATGGCAAATAAAATATAAAATAAAGATGCTAACGTATCCTAACCGGTTGAAATAACGAACAAGACATCTAGTACAATTTTATTTTGTTAAATGATCCTGCAGAAAGAGTTTTTTCTAGGTACAGTTTAATAAGACCCGCGGAAATAAATCCCATGGGTCACATTTCCAAAAAATGTAAATAACACCTGCAGGCTACTTTTCGTTACTGGACCACCACAAAAAAGCATTAAAACCCGTTATATAGATTTTGCCTTTCTGAATTGGCATTAAGACCCACACTTAAAGTTACTATTCATACTTTGCTTTAAAATATTTTTCCATTAATGATTTTAAACCGAACATTTTTTTGACTTTGTCAATAATTTTATAGATACCTTGAATGGCCCGCTTCGCGGGTTCAGAAAAATATCAAAATCCGTAAAAATGAAATAGGTATGTATGTTAATATAGATTTTTTTTTTTTTTTAGTTTTTTTTTTTTTTAATTTAAGTTTTATGCAAACGAAGACTGAATTTCTGATTTCTGTACCTTCATTTTTAAGTAGATATTTTTTTAATTAAATGGAAAAATAAATTTTAAAAAATTGAATTGAATTTTGTTGCCTTTTTCACATGTTCATTACTTGAAATTCTAAAAAATGGTCACCGTAAGTATACCATACTTGCAGAAAGTGGACTCATACAAACTAAACAGTAGCCGGAGATGGGTCCTTCTTCGATGCGTCAGTTAAAACAGCCATTACGATTCCAAAACTTATTTTAAACCTTAATTTATTTCTATTTAATTTATTTTTAAAGTTTTATTTAATATTTATTTTTTAGTTTGTTTGGCCGTTTTAAATAAAATTCCTTATAAAATTTTGGATTTGTTTCCCACACTTAAAGTTACTATTCATACTTTGACTTGTATTGCCACTTTTCAGAGCTTGGTCCAACTAACCCCACACACTGGGCCAACTTGCCCCGCTATAGGGGCAAGTTTGCCCACTTGCACTTGATCCATTTAAGGTAGCTTTATTCTTCTGCGGTTACATATACTTTCAAGTTTTTCAGATTTCATTTAGAAGCCAGAAGTCCATTCTTTCTTTTGTTATACCAGCTCCATAGTTGTACTATGAATAGTTTGATAATTATGACACTTCAAGTAAAAAAGCGCTTTTCCTTCAACTTATCACTGTCGAGCTGTCGAGACAATTGGTGCTAGCGCATATCTAAACGAGTCATAATTTTCGGCACTTTCGAGAACAGACGCTAGGCACCTATACGAAATCTTTTTTATAGCTTTAAAAAAAAAAACAGTTTGAATTCGTTGGAAATAAATGACATTTTGCGTAAATTTGGCGAAAAAAAAAACAAAGAATAAAACTTTTTTAATTCTGAATAGAATTTATATACCTATGTAGATTATAGATATCAGTGCAAAATAATAGTAGTGAATTTGGTAAAAATGTAAATTTGTCATATCTTTAAATACAGTCACTTTTTTAAACTTTACTGTAGTGTGGTACTCATGCCAATTAATTTCACCGTTTGAAGTGATAATTTAAGGGTTTATTCTTACTGCTTTATTTAAAAGTCACTTTGTGTGTCGTCTTGGAGTATTTTAGGCGAGCAAAATAATAGCAGTGATTTTCAGGTTCTATATTTGAAAAATTGTTGTTTTTCTTTAATTTTGATCTACATATAATAAAAAGTAAGCCATATTCTTTTATTTTATGCTATTAATCTACTTCCACCGAACTCGTTTCAAAACCAATGAATTTGTTCTTATGAATTGGGTAGTGGTAAACACTGCACTTCAGAAAGACGCCAACTTATTAAAAGGCTTATTATGGACAGCAAAACTTATAAGGAAGTTTAGGAACTCGTTGGGTGTTCGGCGAAAATATTAAGAAAAGCTGTCACATTCAAGAAAAAGCGGAAACATGGGGGCATGAACAAGTTTTAACACCATTTTATATAAATCATATTGTACGATTTTTAAAAATACATATACTATTCCAACATCTACAGAGATCGAAATACCACTTAAATGGATCTTCAGCAGTATAACGACCCAAAATTCACCAGCAGGACAGCTAAGCAATGGTTTTCAGGACAACAAGATTGAGATCATGGAGTGGCCGCCCTCAATCATATTGAAAATCTTTGGGCGAACATAAAAAAAGCAGTCGGGAATGCCAAACTAAAAAAGAAACATAGAGTTATGGACCGTAGTCGAGCAGTCTTGGGGATCAATAACACCGCAAATATTTCAGGGTCTTGTAGACTCAATGAAACGTCGCGTCGTTGCGAAGCTGTGATAAAAAATAATGGTCATGCTCCCAATTACAAGCTTTCTTATTTTAAATGCCAATGAATTGAAGTTTTTGTACCGTGCGTTGTTTTAATTAAAATATACACAAAAATAAACAAACACTGCTATTATTTTGCTCGCGTTATTTGTGGATCTGTTTTGTTTTTGTATTGCTTAACTCATGCTGAATTAATTACAATTTAATTAATTTAAAAAACATTTAAATAAAACGTAAAAAGTTTTGCCTATAATGATTTCTAAGATCAAACCTATTTTTATTTTTATTTTAGACTTAAGATATATTTTCAATTGCACTGCAATTTTTTTGCTCGCAGCTGTATATGTACAATCTTCTTGATATCCCTAATCTTTTAATTGGTAATTTAAAAAACGGTTTTAACAAAAATTTAATTTTTCTATATTTTGACTTTTATTAAAAAAAATTTCAGCTCAACCAAAATACGTGGTGCTCTCCCATACATTAGATCCTGCCTACGGCCGTGTTGTGTTCAAATTTACGAACCATTATTATTATCATTTTGTAAACAAAACACTGCAAAATTTGGATGAAAGAAGAACTTCATTAGTTGACTACTTTAGCCAACGAATGTTTTTGGAGAGTCAAGTGTAGTATCTACTAGTTTTTACCTAAATCATCGAACAAAGGCAGCGAATACGATTCGGAAAAAACTATTTCAAACCCCGAATAATGAATTATAAATTCATATTTTCCTTTATACGTTAGCCGTGTTTTTGTGAGAGAGTAAAGTGAAGTTTTGAATACCAGATTGCTATCAACTTGCTAATTACAAAATAAAAGAAAAAGAAAAATAAAAAGAAATTCCGTAACTTGTGTGTGTCTCTGTGTTTATAAGTAAAAATCATAGAGGCAAAAATTAAAACAGCCTAATATTAAGGTATCAGATATAGCATGAAATTCATTAATTATTTTCTAACTTTATGGCTTTTTACCAAAATGATCTGAGTTTTCAACATTTTACTTTAACTAGTACCTATATTTAACCTATATTATCTTAATAAACTTTACCTGAACACAGCTAAAACAGTTGGTACATAATGAAAACAAAGCAAACACCTTTTTTGACATTTTGTAAATGTGAAAGTGGCGTATGGATTTATTATAAATAAATGAATAAATAATTATGTAAAAGAAAAAAAAATTATTTCTTTTCATACGATTTTTTTTTTTAAATTTCATTCACCCGAAATGATACAAATCATCGTTTCTATAATTTGAATTCCTGGAGCTATCTCCCTCAATCAACTGATTCTTTCATATTAAAACAACTGCCTCATTGCCTTTTCTTTATAAACTTTACCTATACTTATGTATGTACATATACATATGTATGTAGCTCCCGAAACATAATATCCTACTGCAAAGCATGTCCTTTTATACACATAGAAAAAGTCGTTACACAAGCTGTCATCATCATTCATAACCTTTTCTTTGTGACAACTGGGTAGGAATGGGGGCTAATTCTCATATTTTTCGTGACAAGAAAGTCTTAAGAATTTCTTCTTTCGTCGACTTCTTTTTGACGATTCCTGGTAGTTTTGTTTCCTGAACAACAAAAGTAACCAAAGTATGCAAACTGCGAGAGGATTCCATTTTTCTTATACGGAAATGGCACAACTTCTTGTTTTTGGATGATGGAAATGGAAAAATGGCGGGCAGAGATAAGTAAGTAAACCATCATAAGTTGGGGGTTGAAGCTTGAAGGACGAGTTTGGAATGGTGTTTGATTCTAATTCCGCTTTGCGCTTTCACATCTCGTAGGTATATCCTCCAGCGACAACTAATTTTACTTCGGAAATAAAATAAGAAACTTATTTTCCTGTGTCCCATTCACCCTAGTGAACTCAGTCTTTGCTCCTCAGCCCCTTTTGTAAGAATCTCAATCTCACATTTTAGTCGTTTAAGCGAATATATTATGTGTGTGTTTTATGATGCGATTGGTGTACGACCGTATGTACGTGCGCTTACGTTTTCCGGCCCCAACCACCCACGATGAAAACTCATTGGTGGTAACCCAATGGAAAATTTTGTTTTTAACCAAGAAAAAAAGTAAAACAAAAAAAAAAACAAAGGGGGGAATTTGTGCATTCAAATGGATTCTTTCTACTTCTGCTACTTGATTTTTCTTTTCTATTCTCGTGCGTATGTGTTGTGTGGGTTTCCTAGTGTGAGTGGGAATGTTGAAGGTAAATATATATATTTTCAGGATGGAATTTGTTAGATGTAAGTTGTTTTGTAGCCGGAAGGGGTGGCATGGAAAAATTTGAATTTTTAAATTAGTTTTGTCAACTCTGGCAGAATGCAAAAAGACTTTTGAAGAAACAGGACCTTTAGGTGGTATAATAAAATACGGATGGAAATTGTAAAATTGCCATGGATTTTTACGGATCCATGAGGAGGTAAGAAGATGTGATTCTTGGTTTTTGGTTCACCCAACCGATAAGTTGAAATAGGAATACCGCAAACTGGCCTATAATTTGTGTGGTGAAATTCATTGCTACAACGGCTTTGTTTCAAAAATTCATTTCATATCTTTAGAAGATCAACCTTCCTTTTTATATTTAGGATATAATATAGCGGAAATTTTTATTTTTGAGCTATAATTTTAATGAAACACAGGTTGATGTTTCATAACAAAATTTTGTAAGTTATACTTTTTTAAGTACTTTTTACGTTAAGGCTTAAAACCCAACAATTATTTTTAATTTAACGGTTGTTTAAAATAAAAATACTCATTTGCGACTTTTAAGCTGGGAAATACAATGTTGCCATCTAACAAGGAAAAGGTGAACCTTTAGGCTTTTGGCCCATGAATTCTGTGCTAACCATTTATTTGTAAGTAACGTAGGTATAACTGGAAACAGATACGCAAAATTACTCAACCATCTTAAAGTGCGAGATACAAGTAAAATTTATGCGACGGACAATTTAGTATCTACTGAATAATAATAAATCTCCTGGATATGATGATACGAAAGATTTATTTAAAAAAAAAACCACCTAAAACAGGCTTTAGGTTCTTAAAAACTTTTTTAAACGGGGTTATTTTTCAAATGGTTGGTTATACATACCTATTCCTAGACGGGAAAAAATGCTAACATTATACACTCACAGTTACAGGCCAACAAGCTATTTGAGGAAATGTCTAGAAAACTTATTAAAAAAACGTTATTGACACAAGTCGAACAGTTCCAGATTTTGAAACAAGAACAATTTGGTTTTAGCTGACATCATAGCACTGTTAACCAACAAGTTGTCAGGATTAGAAAAGGCATTGGGCCTTACTATTAAGTAATAACCAAATTCAGTTAATAATTAAACGAAAATCTCCAGATAACAGAAAAATCACATATTAACAACAAATTTAGTATCCAGGTTAGTGACTAGCAAGACGTTAAAATTTATTACGGATCGGCCTGGTAGTCGTGAAATAGCTATAACTCCAGCCTATAAAAACTTGGTGGTAGCTCACTCAAGTGTTGTTGTTCATTCAAACCTTATATATTTTATATACATCCAATATTTATACAAATATTAATATGATGGTGCGAAAGCTCGGCAGCCTAACTGCTAGTGTGTTAGTCCTTACTAACGTAATGTTTCGAATGAAAAGGTAATGAAGTTTCGTAAAAAAAAAAACATTTGCTTGTCGTGTGTCATGACTGGTTAATATTTGGGAAACTGTAGTACAATCAAAGACTAACAAGAAGGTTAAAACGGAAATAATTTTTGTTTCTGCAGCTTTGTATTTAAAAATAGTTTATGTACAATCAATAATAGTACTCCTTTTAATATTTTTGTGGCGATTTATCCAAGGATAATATTCTTTTTTAATATGTTTTCCATTCGATTTATAAATTCATATGCTCTATGATTCCATTGGAATTATAATAATATTTACACCCGTCCATATTAAGTTAAATAGAAATATTAATGTTTTCCCTTATGGGAAATCAAATCAAAATCACCGTCTCAGCATTCACGCATTGACTGCTAGGTGCTGTGACTTCAGGTGGCAATAGATTTGGTAAGTTGAGTTGAGGCTAAGTTATTTTTTCTCATACCTAACTGGAATTGACCTATAGCCCACTTAACATTTGAGCATTATTTGAACATAATTTGAACCTAACTGGAATTATTTTATATTCGAAATTTCGTCATCAATTACTTCACTTTTTTCAACCATGATATTATTTTGACTTGGTCCTACCGAAACAAATTTATGTGTATACCTACGCATTTGATGTCGCTAAGTTAATCACATTTATTATATACTAGATCAAATAAGCTTAACTCCAAAAATTCAATACGGTAGATGTCGCAGGGAATTTTTTATCATTTCTGAGCGAAATAATGTCAAAAGAGAACATTTCTTTGTGTGCTTGCTGTAGGTACATATTTTCTTACATTTTCATTAAACTTAATGGCGCAAAATTTTAAACATTTTAACGCGGCTCTAAATCTAATTTAAAATGGGAGTCGGCTCTTAATAATTAGTTTAGAATGAGAGGCGGCTCTTTGTAAATTTTAAACGACATAAAGTATACTTTAGCGTTAAAGAGGTCTTCTAACTTTAAAACCAGCAAAACTCTTGTCTATCTTTTTAAAGTATGCTTTATCTGTGGGAAATCATCACTTTGAGTGTGAGTTACACAAACACAAATGCATCCACACAGGGAAGGCGTGCAGTTAGACAGCTAAATGCACCCAAAGGCATTTTGATCTGTTTTGTTTTAGGATTGTTTTGAAATTTTAAATCGTTAAAATAGTAAAAAAGCTTAGTAAATTAAAGAAACAAGTAATATAAAAGTAATTAATGTGATTACATGCAATACAAAAATGTACAAAAATCGAAAACTACACGCGGTGCTGCGTTAAATACTGCACCTATATTTAAAAACACCTATAACAAGCAGTGTAATTTTTGTTCATTTCACAGGTAAGCTGTATCTCATATTCCACATAAAGTAAGTAAAATTACTCTGCACTACGGGCGCTCAATGGATTTGAGCGCCTTGCCATCACCAACAAAAACTAATGCTACCCTGGACGAGAATTTCAATTTTCACAGATGGGGTTCAGCTAATTCCCGTGATTGAAGTGTATTTTTATTTTCAAAAAATTTGCTTTTTTAAAACAAAATGCTACGAAATATCAATTGAAAAGTATTCTCAGATAATGTATTAGCTTAAAAAACATCACTTCACATTACTTTATGTGGAATATGAGACACAATTGTTTTTTTTTTTATAAAATATTGCAATTATTCGCTATGTTTACTTTTATTTCACTTTTTTATTTAGTATTTTCACTATTTTAACTCGAAATTTAAATCTCGAAACACTTTCCTATAGCTCGGCAAAATTACAGATTGGGTTCTTTTTGTTTTTTTATTTTTCGTTCTGTTTGATTTATTCAGCTGTCAAAATTAGGCGTGTTTCACAAAAGTTTGCTGACGTTTTGTTAAACACGTTCTTTAGTTAGAAGAGTTGTTTAAAGTGTTTAGAATTATGAAAAATTTGAACAAGAATTTTTAAATAAAGGACTATTTTAACTAGAGTCGGGTTTATTGCTTAAACGAGAACTGTTTAAAATTTTGCGCCAATGTCTTCAGTCTTCATTGTTACCTAACAGATTAATGCTTTCGCTTTTATTTCCAATTGCATAGCTAAATACTAATGCCGGGAACGGATCGTTATTGTGTATTACAAAATTCTGTATGACCAAAGTTCTGTAAATGGATTGAAAATTCTATATGGACATTGGACATAATTCTGTCTTTCATTGTTCTGTAAATCTATTATTCTGTATTTCAAAATTCTTTTAATCCAAAATTCTGGAAAATTTTAAATACTGTATAGTAAATAATGTTTGTATTTTAATTAATCTTACATTTTAAAATATAAAACCTTGAATCTTGAAAAAATATTCAACGAACCACATCCACATAAATAACTTGAAAACTACTTTTGGTTTACAATAAATCAATTGTTTTCACATCGAACTAAAAATAACCAATAAACGTCCCTACATGGTAAGTTTAATCTTTGTAGTAATTTAACTGTAGATCCAGAAGATAAATAAGAGGAAATACATGCGAAATCAACTTAAAAATTGTGAAAATAAAAGAATTTCTACGTTATTTATATAATTTCATTTAAAACCTCCAAATGCGACTTTAATGTATTTAATTTACAAAACATACATTTTCAAAAAATTAGGTTGGAAATTTTTAAAATCTGAACACGTCATCTACATTGAGTTATAGAACGGAAATTGAAAAAACAACAAATCTGTATATAGGTATGCAAACAATATCAAATTGAATAATGAAAGAATTAAAAACTTGAGATAAACAAACTTTTTCTGAAAATGTTGAAATAAAGGTTATAAAGGGTATAAACAATTTTTCTTATTCTGAACGGCTCCGGGATCTTAGCACCTCATATATGGGATATTCGCAAAAAAAGTATGCCACCTAAAAGGTCACTATTTGGTCATAAAAGGTCAGCTATTTTCAGAAATTGGTCAAGCCTAGAAAACTTCCAATCCAAGCTTGAACTTTTTCAAGGTCATTAGCGATTTTTGGCACCTCATTTATGGGATATTCGCAAAAAAAGTATACCATTTGAAAGGCCACCGGATCGTGATAAAAGGTCAGCTAGTTTCAGTAATTGGTCAGGCTTAGGTTTTTTTTAATGAATTTTTAAAAATAATTTCAAGGTCACAGTATAAGACTTTTAGCACCTCATTAGTGGAATTTATAAAAAACAAGTATGCAATTTAAAAGGTCAAAAAAATTCATACCATCTGAAAGGTTATATTATACTTATAAAAGGTCAGCTATATTCAGAAATTGGTCAGGCATAGTTTTTTTTTATGAATGTAAAAAAAAAATTCAAGGTCACAGTATAAGACTTTTAGCACCGCATTAGTGGAATTTCGCAAAAAAATGCATACCATCTGAAAGCTTATTTTATACTTATATAAAAGGTCAGCTATATTCGGAAATTGGTCAGGCATAGATTTTTTTAAATGATTTTTTGCTTTTTTTTGTGAAATTCCACAAATGAGATTCTAAAAGTCTTACACTAGTGACCTTGAAAAAATATTTTTTAAATTGGTCAGGCATAGATTTTTTTATTGATTTTTTGCTTTTTTTTGTGAAATTCCTCAAACGAGGTTCTAAAAGTCTTATACTAGTGACCTTGAATTTTTTTTTTTAATTCATAAAAAAAATCTATAGCTGACCAATTTCCGAAACTGCCTGACCTTTTATAAGGATAAAGTAACCTTTCAAATGATATATATTTTTTTCGAATATCCCATAAATGAGGTGCTAGAGGTACACGTGACCTTTTACTGACCTTTTAAATTGCATACTTGTTTTTTATAAATTCCACTAATGAGGTGCTAAAAGTCTTATACTGTGACCTTGAAATTATTTTTAAAAATTCATTAAAAAAAACTTAAGCCTGACCAATTACTGAAACTAGCTGACCTTTTATCACGATCCGGTGGCCTTTCAAATGGTATACTTTTTTTGCGAATATCCCATAAATGAGGTGCCAAAAATCGCTAATGACCTTGAAAACGTTCAGGCTTGGATTACAAGTTTTCTAAGGCTGACCAATTTCTGAAAATAGCTGACCTTTTATGACCAATTAGTGACCTTTTAGATGGCATATTTTTTTTTCGAATATTCCATATATGAGGTGCTAAGATCCCGGAGCCATATAGGATAACTATTTTTTTATAATTTACGGAGGTTTTGGAGGCAACAACAATTCACGTTGCGTGAAATTTCAGTGTATTTTGTCAGTTCACTCACAAAGATGAAACATGGTTAACAGTTGGACCGGCAAGTAGTAGAACTCAAAAAAATGCATTTCGGAGTCTGTTATTTTCGTAATAAGATCTGAAAAAAAAGAAAGAGGCCTACCGCCACATCCTTACATCCAGACAAAATCACGTTTTTGTGTGGTTCCTGTTGGTTCTCCATAATTTATTTTTGTTGAACAAACCCAAGTTTTTCTAACATGCTGCTGAATTATAACGATAATTACAAAAATGTCACAATTTGATGGCACTATAATAGAGTAACTATATTTCATTTCTAACATTTTTTTAATATCTTTTGTACCTATATGATAATGAAGAACACCCCATAAATTAAAGTATGTAAGTGCCTAGAACCTACCTCTTAATGAATCAAAAATAACTTAGGCAAAGTTGGATAAATTAAATTTATTCAGAACCTACAATTTTAAATCATTTTTTATAAAGTGTTTAAAGCCACATTTTCTATCCTAAAACATAATGGCGCTTATCTATTCATAGTAGTTTGCTAAATTCATGTTTTACTAAACTGTAGTTTAAGATCATTGGATCAATGAAAATATGTATGTCCTATATATAACCAAATTATGTTTTGTAGGTATTAGAAGTTTATTGAATTATTCGACTAAAATAGGTACATACCTATTAGACAAACTATAAAAATTAAAATAATTGTCATAGAATTCAGTAAACTTACAACTTATAGGAACAGTTCAAAAATACAGGTATATGGATACGGCTTATTATATTATTATTTAAACAGCTATGTATAATTATTAATTTATTTGTTTGTATTATACAGTGATAAACCGCTCCCACCTGCCCACCCGCCTGCTTCATTAGTCCTTTTTGCGAAAAATATATATAGGTACATAGAAACATATTTGTATAGGTACCTACCTATTTAATTACTTGATCAATTGAAGATCAGGAATATAAATACCTAAACATTTGTACATAAAAAAAAACAATTTATCAACGTTTCTTTATATCCATTACAAAGCGTTAAATAAACACATGTCATAATTTATGTACATTAAAAAATAATAGATAGGTAGCTATGATTATTGTACATACCTAAAACAAATTCTTCCAAGAAATCTTAAAATTAAAAATATTCACCATAATAAAATCAGTGATTTCCTTATTCCTAAATACCTACCTACTTGAAGAAAATATTTAAACCATTGAAAAAAAAATTATTTCATTATAGTGTTGCTCATATAGATATTGAATACACAAGAAAACATACACAATTAGAATATACCTATATGTGTTTTTTTCTTGTCTATACCGCATGAGAAATCTGTGTTAAAAAAAACAGAGATGGAAGCGAAAAAGCAGCAAAGTTTGAATATGGAGTCTGGAGAACACAAATTTTAAAGAGAAAAAGCACTGCACACAGAATACAGATCTTAAAATATTTTCTTGAAAATAAAATCTCGTTGAAAAGTAGATTTTCAGTTTCATATGACTCTTTTTTCTATGGCCGTGCACGGTCGCCACTTGAAAATAAAGTTCGTGTCCAAAATTGAAAATAAAAATGACCAAAATAAAAAATGATAAAGATACCAATTTTTTTCAAATCTTTCATGGTGAAAAATAAAACCGATAAGGAATTTTAGAATTATGTAATTAGTTTTTAGGCCGAAAGGCATTAGTATTAAGTTATGATATAGTTTAAAGTGAGTTGTAAGTTATTGATAAGTAGGCTAGTTTTTCATGAATTTTTGTCTAGCTTTAAGATAATTATAAGTTTGAATTGAATTAAAATGAATTTGAGAAAAATGACCAAAATAATTTAAGTCTTAATTTAAGTTTTTTTCGAATTATTAATAATAAAAAATAAGAAACCGGTAAAAACAAATTCGTTAAGTACATACCTAACAAACTTAATTAAATTAGATTAACATAAATAAATAAAAGTAACGAATCAGAAATGACGAAACATAAAAATATTAACTTCTCACGGCATTTTAAAATGAGATCACAGTACATATAAGCATAAAATTAAAATGGAGTTTCTTTTTTCATTTCGTAAAAAATGACCAATTAGAATAAAAAATGACCATGTGACCAAGTGAAAAAATAATGACCAAATTTGGTCACAAATGACCAAAGTGGCAACCGTGGGTCCGTGAGACATCTGTTTATAATTATTTGTTATCCTATGTTTGAAAAGCTGCAGAGGTTTTTCTTCAGACTTCCCAACACAACCCCGACATACGCTTTCTTTGTGGAAACTGGACCAGCTGAATTCTTGATCAAAAATCTGCATAAGGTATGACTATAGTATATGAATCGTTCTAATTCTTCTTAAAATATCAAGCAGGCGCTATGCTTTCTTTTTCATCTAAACGATTAAAAGTTGTAATATGTATTACTTTCGGATAAAATATAAATAAACAATAAATTGACCAGCAAGCACATTTGCATATTGATGCGCCTCAATATTTAATTGAAGCTGATGTCCACCAGGATCAGGAAATGAAATTACTTAGTACCTAGGTATCTAATGTATAATTGAAAGAATAAATATGTCATACCTTCCTACATTTTTGAATACACATTTTACATAATAATATAAGTAGGTGGGTTAGCTTTTCGACCAAAACAACTTTAAAATAAATATAGTATTTAAGTTTAAAGTTATTTTTTAATGTTTCATACAAATAAGTTTATGAAAAATTAGGTAGGACCTATAAACTACAAACAAATCGTCAAAAAAAAATTGACCCCATTTCCAACTTATCTCCTACATTTCACCTTCTCTCATTTAATGTATTCTTTTTATCTATTAATCTCTATTCTTTAAATAAAAGAATTTAAAAGCATTCCAAATTTCAAGGGATGGATGAGGTAGCTACATAACTAAATACCTCGCAATGTATGCACTCACAAAATCATCCTTATGTTCCAAATTGAACATTATCACGACATCTCACTCTAAAGGTCATTTCCCCCAAAAATTATTTAATAGAAAAACACCCCGGAGAAGCAGTGGTATGTGTTTGAATTAAATAGAATCTCCTCTCATCTCAGATCCCTTCGACCGACCGGCTGCCAATGGTGCAGTGTGTCCTTGCAATTTGGTGAAGTGTCGAATTTATAGATCACTGACCGCGCTGTCTAACCGCATACACAATACATAAACTGCAACTGCAAATGAATATACAGCAATCGCCACCATGAAAAGATAAGTGGATAGTGACGGAGAGGAAAAGGAATTCAAAAGCATACTCTAATTAATTTATATTATCCTTCACTGTCATTTGGTGTTTTTTATCCTCAAACATTTAGCTATAAAAATAAACAACCCAATAAAAAACACTATACCCTAAAAAAGAAACATTCTACATATTTTCCTCTAAAAAAGAAGATTCCTTTAGCAAGAGTTAATAGTCTATGACGAAAACCAGTTATCCTAGATACAGAGGAACGTGCCTGTTCATTTATTTAGAGAATACACCTATGAGCATTGGGTTATTTTTTTTTTTAATAGTTCGTTCTCTGTGATGACGACCTCTATTCTCATTAATAGGAATAGGAAACATTCATCATGATCTATGGGCTCGTGCGCATGCGTACTGCCTACTGCGTATCACTAATTTCAAAAGTGGCAATCAGCTAAAGATAAGAATTTTAAGAGTGTCCTGCTATAGCATTCGTCAAACCGTATGCGATCTAAATTTTGGATAAGTTGATTGCTGTATAGGTATAGTATTCCAAGCGTATTTTTTCCGATATGTCTAAAGGTGCAGTCGCAGTTAGTCGGCATATAATACCTAAGTAAAGAATTAATGACTTGACTAGAGTGAGCGAGGGTGGTCTAAACATGACGTGTGTTATTAAGTTCAACCAAATAGTATTGTGTGTTTTTCCTTAATTGGAAGAAGTTGTTTACTAATTCGATAATTATACCATCCAGTTGTTAGGAAGTCATTAAGTTAATTCAGAATTGTGAAGGTAAAAGAACATTGATCCGAACAAGTTCTATGTGGTAGTAAGAGCAATTTTGAATTTTGTACAATAAGACAATCTTCAAAATAATTATGCCAAAATTCCTTCTAAAACCTGGTATACGAAACATAATAATTCACGATCCGCTGTATCTCGTTTTTTGCAATTCCATTAACAAAATAAACTAATTAAAAGCTAAGCCTTGCAATATACTTTTGCATTTTTATTACACCAATTCAAATAGAAAAATACCAGCAGAGTTAAATTTGCATTCGTGTATTTGATGGCCAAATGTCATTATTATTGTCACCTGTTATTTTTTTGTGGAAGGTAAGTTGTAACAGATAAGGGTTTGGGGTCCGGTAAATTGTAATATATATCCACAACGATCTCCACATACTGAACATAATGCAAGTGAAGATGCATTGCTAAGACCAAGAAAAAGGTAACGCTCCTAATAGTTATTTATATTGTGGGTTGTTGTAATGTTTTCTTTATAGAAATTTAAATTCGTCCATCGCAGTCAGCACTTCTAAGAGGCGAAAAACAAATGAGGACTCTGTGCAGCATCTACTGAAGCTGCAAAAAATCAAAAACCATTGTTTTTGCTCAAAAATATCGGTTTTAAAGTTTCTAAGAAAAAAGTAGTTTTGGTTATTTTCAATTTTCTAAAAAACTAAATGACTTAAGATTCTCTGGTTTTTAGCACTTGACTAAAAGTTAATAAGAGTATTGAAAATGATAAAGCAAATTAGTACTTAATAAGGTAAAATTTTTCAAAAAAAAAATCATAACACATTTTTTTTTTCAAAATTTTTTCAAAAACTAAGCACTTAAATAACTTTATTTGAAAACAGAATTGAAGAAAGGGTTCTTAGCTTTAAAAAAAGCTATAGCTCGATATTGTAAGTGTTGCCGTTGTTTTTTCAATATTTTTTTTTTCAATCATAGGTAAGTTTTGTTTTAAATTTGCCCCTCCGACCTAAAGGGACGGAATTCCCAATATCTTGAAAACATATTAGAAGGTTTTTTTTTTTAATAATAAAAATTCTATATACTATACTACTGAAATACATCAGCCAAGTAGAAGACTTAGCACTATTTTAATGGACTTTGTTGAATTATTGATTCAAAATAGGCTTTAACGGCCTTTAAGTCCTACAAAAAAAAAAATTGTATTCATATAATGTATCAACAATGAAAAAAATTGTATGCTTTTATCACAAAGTGCACAATTATTTAACTAAGCCGCCCCACTATTATTATTTCTAGTCAAAAAAACATAAAATTATTTCTTAGATTTCTATGATCAATGATAAGGTAGTTCAATCATTAAAGAAATTAATTTCATGTGGAATGTTGGCCTAAAATGATTTTTTTGCCAGGGCCCAAGAATTAATCATTTACAGCCTTATTTATTAGAATTCGCTAAACCACGTCTAAACGGCTGAATAGTTATGTAATGCATAAGCATTTATGTAGCCACTATTCAACGCAACATACATTATTATTTATAAAAGATGTTCCTACCCTGTATAGTTATAATAGGCTTGTGTCAAATAAAGTACCAAAAAGAGGAAATCTATTACGTTTTACTTCCAAAACTGACAAACCAATCTCAGCTGTTCATTAAAAAAAAAAACAATTCTGTTGCGCAGCTGAATGAATTCTTTTATTTTCTCCTACTAATATTATTATTTAGATTATTGTTATTTGTGTTGTTCGTCAATAAAGTAAGATATTTTGGAATAAAAAAATCATTTTTATTGATTCATTAGAAGATTTGTGTTTTCTTCACTCTACACGGTGGTGTTTTTATTGAAAAGAAAATATATCCATTAGGGTGGCTCTTTTGTTCGCTATGTCTAAAATTATTCTTAGTCCTTTCTTGAAAGTGATCAAAAATATCCAAATTTGGCCTTTTTAAGTAAATTTGGCACACATTTGGAGTTCTATTAAAAGTGCAAAAATTTAATTCTTCGAAGAGGTAGTATCCAATAAAAAAAGGTGCAAAAAGGCTCGGATTCAATCCGTATAATTATTTTTCGGTGTTACTAAGCTAGCCGCTTTAAAAAAAAATGCACAACGTGTTTGTATGTACATTGTACAGGTACATAATAATCATTTTTAGAGGAGGACAAAAAAGAAATTCAAACATTGCCAAAATAAGCGCTACCCTAATATCTATGTATTATATTGTTGTGTGTGAGTCAAAGTGACATTTCGATACTAAAATATCCTTATACAGACACTATTCAACCCTCAAACGCGTTTAGCTTATAATGCCACTATTCATCGTTGCAAAGTTTTATAAATACGATTTTCGTGTTTAGAGGCATTATAAGAAGTGTATAAGTTTATGCACTCGCTATAATGCGTTTATAAATTCGGCTGTTAGTCATCAGCTTTATATTGCCATCAAAATTATCATTGATTTGGTATGATGAATGATGGTTTTTTAATGAAAACATATAACTGTTGCCTAATTCCTGTTTTAACAAGGCCGTGAGTTAATTGGATTAAAATTTTTGAGTGGGGAAGTCAAACAAAAAACTTGATAAAGCTTAAACGAAAAAAATTAAAGTTGCAGTCCGCGGATTTAGCTAGTAAAAGTAGATGTTGAAAACCGAAAAAATTCTAATCCGGGGATAATTGAAATTGCACTAAAATCCGTTTGGGCACCTTCCTAGATAATTTGCTTTTTCGATCACATATCAGATAGTCCATCACCATTTGGAGGCTTCCAGCGCTCTGCCAGAGCCCAGAAACTTTTAAAATCCAAAAGAATTGACACACGATAAACAGGTCGATTCGCATAATATGCTCTGGCACCCTTCTAAGACGCAAATTATCGTCGATGGTTACCGACTCTTATATAAGAATTACAGTATGAACATACTGTGGATTCTATAACATTCAACTTTAATTTGAAAAAAAAAGCATTTACCTTTATAAACACATTATTGGGAAAATAAACCGTTTATTGGACCAATACAAAATTTAAAACGACCATTAAAAAAAAGGACCTGCCTGCAACGCATTGCATTATAATAATTATTATTTAAACTTTCTCTTGCTCGTCTTGTTTTTCTACGGTAATTTTCAATTGTTAAGGTAGAACTATAATAGTCGGAAGATGTCGGAAGAAAATTCTCTCAGTTCACTTACACATGGAGCGGCCCGTGAGCGCTCTTCCTTCCGAAAGCAAAAGTTAACGAAAATTGGTCGAAAGGAAGCAAACCTCAATTATGGGCACGTCATATGAATTCTTTGTATTCGTTTCGTTTCGTACGACCACTTACGTCGGCATCCGACTATTATAGTTCTACCTTTAATTCAGTTTGTGCGTTTGTTTCATTTGAATGTGACTGTGAATTTCTTACGCGCATTGATTCAATGGGTTGTTCGTTTAGTTCTTCATTTTCATTATTAATTTTTTTTTTTTTGCGTATATTTCTTCCTATATTTTGTCATTTCGGGGGCATTTTTAGGAAATACAACCAACACTAAACATTCGAAACGACCGCGACTTGAATTTCGGCTGTCAATATATTTTACGTACGTTTCGCTCGCTCACATCGCGATCGTCACGATTGCTTGGTGTGAATACTCTCATTTATCGTCTTGTAAAAAATGTTTACAGGCAAAAGTTTCGTCGTCGTTCCGAATGTTTCGCGTTATTTTGGGTTAACCTTTAAATTCATAGTAATAAGTCTCCCATAAGCGGAGTCCCTAATAACCGGACGCGGAAACCTATTTTAATAATCGCCATAGAGTTTGGGTCTCTCTTATGCACATACCACTTCTTTAATTTTGTTTGAATATTCCTTTAAAGGTACTCCCAAACCGACGCGAATCTATCGCGGCGACGAAAACAATAATAAAAATGTGTTGTTTTCATTGACAACCACTTATTGTTATAATTGTTTTCGTCGTCACTACGAAAGATTCGCGTTGATGTGGGGGAACCTTAAGGGATTAAACAATCCCTATTTATTTCTTTTTAATTTTCTTTTAATACTTTCATACATACCATACAATGCACATATCATTTATTACTGTCTTTTTCATATTTCTTTTAATTTATTTAAAAATTTTCGTTTAATTAATTTTCTTCAATTGACATATTATGTACAGTACCTGGGAGACCGAGCTTCGCCCGGCTTTTTCTAATCGAGAAAATTGAAATATGTATGAGAAAATTAAAAAGACATGGCAGTTAGTGGAAAATAACATATGTCATTCATTAAATTTGTTCACTCTATAAATGCGTTCAATAAGGAAAAACCCCAAATCAAAAATAAAAACAACTTCCTAAACCATCTTCCTGCTAATTAGAACAATATCTGAAAGATTCATCCAAATTATGGAGAAATAAATGAACGGCTCGAATGATTTGCATGAAATATTTTTAAATCTGCCCACTTCCACACCCTCTTCTCTTATGTCATCGTTCCTAGGAGGGGATGCCAGAATTCGCTGAGTGTCATGTATCTATGCTTTTTGTGGTTGATCCTGAAGACATGCTAACAGTGTGATATTATCACACTGTGCAGGTATCACAGTGTGCAAGGCTACTCTAATTGTGGCATTATTAAAGATGGTAAATTTGTGGTATTTTCTGTTTTGTGAGCGGAAGTGTATTAGTGTGAGAGTGTGAAAGTACGAAAGTGTGGGAGGGTGACCGGGTTGAGTGGTATTTCCACACATTTCAAGGTATGGAGATACCTTTACAAGTGTGGAGATGCTTCCATCTATGTATGTAGAGATAAATATGTAGGCAGTTTGACATAATGTGGAGATACATGTGGAAATACCTCCACACATGTGGAGATACATTTTGGAGATGCATTGACATATGTTGAGATAAGTTTGGTGATACCTTGACATATGTCGAGATACTATGAAATATGTGGAGATCTCCCTACGTGCAAAGGAGAAGGTGGAACCTAAGTTCCAGCAATAGTGTTATAGTGGGAAAGTCCGAAAGTGTGTCAGGGTTGGGTGGTATTTTCACACGCCATGTTAAGGTATGGAGCTATACCTGGAAATATCTCCACAAGCGTTGAGGCACTTCCATATATGTTTGTGGAGATAAACGTGAAGACACTTTTCCATAACGTGGAGATGCATATAGAAAAACCTCCACGCATATGAAGATACATGTGGAGGTACCTTGACATAATATGTAGGTACACACAAATGAGAAGATACTTCCTTACAAGTGGAGATTCATGTGGATATAAATGTGGTGATATAGATACATACCTCCATATACGTGGAGATAAATGTTTAGATACCTTGCTGAACAAACTGCAAATTTCATTCAAATCGTTAATGCTGTTTCCGAAAAACCTATAAAGTAATATTGAGTGTCGGCGGATTATACTTAATCCAAATTTCATCCAAATCGTTATAAGTTTTTCCTGAGAAACTAAGAAGAAAAAAAGTGGGCGTGGTATTGGGCATATTTTACAGAATCAAACTTTCAAAGTTTTTATAATTTTTCATACATTTTTCATAAGAATAAACTTCAAAAATTTCATGCAAATCGTTAGAGTCGTTTTGGATAAGGCAAAATCAAAAAAGTGGGTGGAGCTTTGGCAGATATTACTATTTTTGTTCTATTTTTCTCACTCATAAGAATAAACTTTAAAATTTTCATTTAAATCGTTTGAGTTGTTTCTTAGGAATAGAGACTATACTAAACAAGGAGTATGAAAAGTAGGCATGGCAGTGGGCGAAGCTTGAAAAAACAATTTTTCATTTTTTTTCATAAGAATAAATTCTAAGAAATTCATCCAAATCGTTTGAATTGTTTCCGACAAATTAAGAAATAATAAAAATGGGCGTGCCAGTGGGTGGATTTTACTAAATCCAATTTTCAATTTTTTTTCTTGTTCATAAAAATAAACTGAAAATTTCATACAAATCGTTAGAACCGTTTTCGAGAAACCAAAAACTATTACAAGTGGGTGTGGTAGTAGGCGGATTTCACTTATTTATTTTTAAATTTTATTCCTACCTATAAAAGACAATGCTCTCTGAAAATTTCATCCAAATTGTCGAAGCCGTTTCTGATAAACTAATAACAAAAAAGTGGGCGGAGCAGTGCGTGGATTTTACTTAATATTTCTTTACATTTTTTTCTTATTGAGGAAAAAAAAACGCTGACAAAATCAATAAAATAGCTAGTGGATTTTAGTAAAATATTTTTTTCAATTCGTTTGAAATGTTTTCCAGAAACTAAGAAATAATAAAAGTGGACGTGGCAGTGAGCGCATTTTACTAAATCTATTTTTTTATTTTTTTTCCAGTTCGTAAAAATAAACTCTAAAAATTTCTTCCAAATCGTTGGAGATGTTTTTTTTTTTTTGAAAACCAAAAACTATAATAAATGTGGGCGTGGCAGTAGGCGTATTTTACTTATTTCTTTTTCAATTTTGTTCCTACCTATAAAAGAAAACGCTCTCTGAAAATTTCATTCAAATTATCGGAGCTGTTACCCATAAACTAAAAAAGAAAAAAGTGGGCGGACCAGTGGGCGGGTTTCACTAAATTTTTCTTTATAATTTTCTTCTTATTGAGGAGAAAAAACTCTGAAAAATTCATTAAAATCGCTAGTTCCGTTTCCGAGAAACCAAGCAATAATAACAGTGGGCGTGGAAGTGGGTGGATTTTACTAAAAGATTTTTTCAATTTTTTGTTATAAGAATAAACTCTTTTAACCTCTTTGAAATCGTTTGAATTATTTTCGAGAAACTAAGAAATAATAAAAGTAGGCGTGGCAGTCATAGAATTTTAATATATCTATTTTTTTATTTTTTTTTCTCGTTCATAAGAATAAACTGTGAAAATTTCATCCAAATCGTTGGAGCCGTAGGCGGATTTTGCTAATTTTATTTTTTTAATTTTGTTCGTATCCATAAAAGTAAACTCTAAAAATTTAATTCAAATCGTTTGAGCCATTTCCGAGAAATAAAGACATTTCCGACCGTTTCCGTCACATTAAGAAGTAAGAAAAGTGGGCGTGGTAGTGGGCGGATTTTATTAAATACATTTTTTTATTTTTTTTCCAGTTCGTAAAAATAAACTCTAAAAATTTCTTCCAAATCGTTGGAGCTGTTTTTTTTTTTTTTGAAAACCAAAAACTATAATAAATGTGGGCGTGGCAGTAGGCGTATTTTACTTATTTCTTTTTCAGTTTTGTTCCTACCTATAAAAGAAAACGCTCTCTGAAAATTTCATTCAAATTATCGGAGCTGTTACCCATAAACTAAAAAATAAAAAAGTGGGCGGGTTTCACTAAATTTTTCTTTATAATTTTCTTCTTATTGAGGAGAAAAAACTCTGAAAAATTCATTAAAATCGCTAGTTCCATTTCCGAGAAACCAAGCAATAATAAAAGTAGGCGTGGCAGTGGGTGGATTTTAGTAAAAGATTTTTTAAATTTTTTGTCATAAGAATAAGAATTTATTCCTCATTGAAATTGTTTGAATTGTTTTCGAGAAACTAAGAAATAATAAAAGTGGGCGTGGCAGTCATAGAATTTTAATAAATCTATTTTTTATTTTTTTTTTCTCGTTCATAAGAATAAACTCTGAAAATTTCATCCAAATCGTTGGAGCCGTTTTCGAAAAACCAAAATCTAATAAAAGTGGGCGTGGGAGTAGGCGGGTTTTACTAATTTTTTTTTTTTTAATTTTGGCCGTATCCATAAAAGTAAACTCTAAAAATTTAATACAAATCGTTTGAGCCGTTTCCGAGAAATAAAGACATTTCCGACCGTTTCCGTCACATTAAGAAGTAAGAAAAGTGGGCGGATTTTATTAAATACATTTTTTTATTTTTTTCCTCGTTCATCTTAATAAACTCTGAAAATTTTATCAAAATCGTTGGAGCCATTTCCGAGAAACCAAATATATATACAAGAATATATACAAGAATAACTCGTTTAAAGTAATAAGATAATATATTTCCTATAGAAATTAATATTTTTCTTATAAATTTTTACTTTATTTTTTGTACTAAAACAACTTTCTATAAGGAACAAACATTGATGTTTTGACTGATAAATTTTTCGTTTTTCTGTTAGTTGCGTTTTGTTATACCACGTTTTATGTCTCGTCCACGGAAACGGGATAAAAAGTATCCTATGTCTAAGCCACCTCCCCACCAATTTTCAGCCAAATCGGTTCAGCCGTTATTGAGTTATAAATAGTGTAACTAACACGACTTTCTTTTATTTATATATGTATATATTTTACAATTAATTAATTAAATGTTAATTTAAATACACAAAGTTAAGCATATCTTTTGCGCCGTCTGCCATCTAAAATATTACATTAAGGGCTTGTTTCACAATGTCTGAGTAAAGTTCTGATTAGTTAATTGACAATATATATCGGAACAGGGTCATAAGTCCACAAACTAAATAAGATTACTTTTGAATTTATAACCTATTCAAGTCGTCAAAAGACAATTTTTTAGTTTTTCTCTTCTGAAATTATAACCCTTTGTCAAAAATCAGTATAATAATATAATACTAATCAGAACTTACTCATAAAACATAGTAAATGCTTTTACTAGAGAATTTCAAAGTAGTTACTTTCTTTGATATGCATAAAATGCAGTAAATGCTCAAGTATTTACTTTGGGCCACAGCACTTACTTTTTTCGGATGAATTTTTTTAGTAAAAACTTTATTTGGCATGCGTAAAAAGAAGTAAGTACTTTTCTTCTGTAGGAATTTCTTAATTTTTTCAAAATTGTAAAAATGGCAACTTGAACATTTCAAAGCACATAATTTTTTGGGTTGGTTGGAAATCCTGTTTTTCAGGTTTGTTTTTGAGAAGATATAAGCTATGTCGAAATACTGTTTCAGAACAATTAATTTATTTGTAAACTAGTTTTATTAAACTATTTGATAAAATTCCCATCAAATTATGAACAACAACTGGATGCAAAATATGAATGGTTTAGCAAACACAGCTTTTCATCATATACACTAGAGGATCCTTTGGAGCTTGGAAAACACTCATATTGAAGAATTGAAACTGTTATACATGTTGACATGTCCCATCCCAAACTCCTGATTTATATAAGCTTTCCAAAATCCTGATAAATTTATTTGATACCCCTGTATATTTTAGCTTATAAAACATAAATAAAAAATTTTAAGCGACCGCATTTATAAGCGATATTCCTCTGCAATTTTTTGCCATATTGGGATCGCCTTTTTTGACCAATGGAAAAATATTCGCTTCCCGATAGCTTTTAGGTACCATTCCATTATTGTAAATTTGGTTAAATTTTGACAAAAGAGCTTGAAGAAAGACCATGGAACCATTCTGAAAGAATCTGAACGTTTTTATACGGAACACGGTCCGCTCCTGGAGCTTTGTTTGCTTTTCCTTTATTTAGGGCTATTTTTAACTCTTCCATTTTTATTTGCTTGTCAAGACAATGAGCCTTACCAATAACAAAATTTAGAGACGACTTAAATATTTGAGTAAAATGGACCATAATGGTATATACTCTATAAAACAAACCAAACATGGTATGACTAAAATATTTATAAGTTGACCCAAAATTATGAATATTACAAGGTACGAACTTTTTATTATGAAACATGTGATGTATGGTAAATTATTTATAGTCCGTACCATTATGGTTCATTTTACTTGAATATTTAAGTCGTCTTTAAATTTGGTTATTGGTAAGGCCCAATCTATTATTATAGATGGAACTGCATACTCACATTTTAAACCACCGGTTTGAGAACACCGCTTCGATAACGAAAACGTAAACGAAACGACTACGGAAAAACCCAATTTAAAAAAAAATAAAACAAAAAAATCACAGAAGCCTTTGCTGTCATCAAATAAATAACAAATAAAAACTCGAATTTCAATTTTCCGCAAGCAATTAAGGTTCCCCCACACCAACGCGAATCTGTCGTGGCGAATACGAAAACAATAATAACAACGTGTTGTTTTCATTGAAAACCATGTGTTGTTGTTATTTCTTTTGTCGTCGCCACATCAGATTCGCGTAGGTGTGGGGGAACCTTTAATGGTTCGTGCAAATAATTTAGTGCGAAAAAAGAGTCGAGACTTCTCCAAATAATCTGGTACAATAATCAATTTCGCACGTTTTTTTTTTATATAAAACTAAAATTACTCCAAAACTTGCGCGACTGCAAGACTTTCATTTCAATCATAAGATTAACCTCAGTTTTCGACTCAGCAATCAGCATGTGCCTGCATGGTTTTGACCCAAAGATTTGCTGTGGGCTCTTAGACTATAATATTTGTGGAAGTTTTTCTCAAAATATTTTACTCTTATATACGAAAAAAAATGCATTTTTTGTGTAAATTTTCATAAGCTACAAATTAAAAACAAAACTGGTTGTTTTCGAGATATTATGTGTGTCCAAAAAAACTGAATTTCATCCCACCTTATAAATCTTTAGCCCAGCTTCAAAATGATTGTAGGTACATTAATTTTTTTTAGGCTGCATAGTTCTTTGTCTTTTTGTTTGTCCATTTTCCTTTACTATTTTGAGAAAATCAGTGACTTTTATTTTAATACTAAGTGAGAACGAAAAATAGTACAGTTTTGTTTTTAGAAATGGAATACACAAACAATAAACGAGGAGGTATATAGAGTAACCTAGATACTGTTTTTCTCGAAAAATGAAAAGAAAATTTTTATCACAATTTTTCAAATTACTCCGTGAGGCGTGAACACAAACGGTTATCGCAAAAACTATAAACCCTGAATCCTATCTTTGTATAGGTACCACATATTTATATGTACAAAAACTTTAGCGCACATCCTTAAATCACACATTCATTACAATACAAAAACACTGACTTTTGACTTATATGAACATAATTGCATAAATATGTGTGCGGAACCCCACAAATCTATTCGCATACTTAATTCAAATAACAACGAAAACAGGTTCAACCCTTAGATCATAATTCATGCACCACAATGACTTTTCGCTGTTAACCCTGCGGCATAATGTGGCCTGAAAAATTTATGAGATCTGTCGCATGGTTTTCTTTTTTCATCTTTTTTTTCTCGGTGTTGACCAGGTAACACGTACATATGTGAAATTTGGATGGTCAGCGTGTTCCGATGGTGGTAAGGACATGCCTTACAGGTGATGGTTGATGGTTTTGTAATTGAGAGCATTTATCACCCTTAAAAATCATTTTCATTTCTCCCTCTAGACAATGAAAACACATTGCACACTTTCTTATACATATCTAATCTTTGCTCCCTTTGATGACAAAATGCACTGGGTATTTTATAAATAGGTACCTATTACAATATATATGTATTTTAATTTGAATTTTTTTCAATTAACAACCAGGCGCTTGAATATATCAACGCTAAGAATTTATCAATAGTTTGTTGGAAAATAATAATCCTTTTACATGGACTTAGTATTTTTGTATATACGTTCTTGTTCAGTCACCCGAAGCAATATGACATCAAAGCCAGGCCGTGACAAAAAGAAAATATTAATAATTGCGGCATCTGTGAAACAAAGCAAAATAAAGTATGTACATAGATATTCTCGTATCCATGCAGAAGAACGAGTAGAGTTTGCCTCAAAGGATATTAAACGACAACTAAAAGGCAAATCAAAGGAGCATTGTAACTAACATATTAAGTACACGCCACTGTGAGAAAAAATAAAATGTAAATTGTCATTTGAATAGCAAAATGGTAAATCAAAAGCTCAACACAGCATAATATGGAATAATACATAATAGATATACAAATACATATAAAAATCTTTTTATCTATACAATATACATACATACATATGTCATATATATAGTTTTTGAAAAAATAAACCGAATCGATTGAAGTACAGGCCAGCTGCTAAGAAGGAGGGGCTCAAAGGATTGTTAATAGCTAAGAGGATACCAATCCAATCGGCATTTTGGGATTGCAATGGCATGGCAATGGATGTGGCAACGGATCAATAGGCAAATTTATTAAGCAACTATATTTGTTTGAAAACTTATTCTGGACTTGGTTTTAAATGAAGAAAAATTTTGAATTCAAGCTGAAAAATAAAGAACCCATGTATTGAATATAAAACATAACTGATGCATCATTATAGTTATTGTAGGTGACTTTATACCTACCAATAAAACTTCAAAGAATAAAGAAAATATTATTAGATTCTATAACTTTACTCAAAATTTTAGATTAAGATAATTTTTTTTTTTATTGGTTCACCGATTTCAATAAACAACTATGATTTATATGGAATAAATAAAAATTTATTTTTAACCGCTGTAGCAGCTAATCATTTATTATTCATTCAAAATTTATTGATCTATTCACTCAGTTTCAATTCTAAATGAAATAAATAAATTATCGCAGTAACCTTTGACCATTGACTTTCTAATATTTCCTATTTTGATATCGAATTCATTCATTCTTATTTCTTTGATAGATTTCGATATAACAATCTTTCTGTAATTTCTTATTCTTCTTAATTAATAAATAATTTGTTATTGTTTTTTATAATCTTTCGTGTTTAAACTTTGTACCAATTTATATTAAATGGATATTGGTTAATTTCAAATACCGAAATCCATACCTCTATTCCTTTTTTATGTGTCCGAGAATTATTTATAATTAAAATAAAAGAAATTTTTTTTGGAACGGGTAGCTGCCATACAAGACTTTCAATTTTTTATTAAATGTAATTGCAATTGCAAAACTTGTCAAACAAGATTTCACTGCCATTCCTTAGAGTAGATATTGCATTTTTAGCTTAAAAAATAAATGTACCCTTCATACAATTGTTATAAAAGAGGTTATATCAATCTCGGAAACCACTCTAACGATTTCGATATAAAAAATTGTATGTGTGTTATTAAAGATATGGTCTGCATCTTAGTGAAAACAAAATTTTACCAAAAACCGTTATCGGAACCTCTCACAGAACCGTTTTTTTTGGTTTTCGACTTCTCACATAAATTTGCCTTGAAATGGGCCCCTGATTTTGATCAACGTTTTTTTACTGGATGACCTTTTAAGTCGAAATAAAATTTCATATAAACATTTTCAAGAAAATATTTTTTGGATTTACAAATTTATTTTGATTTGATATTGGAAATTTTTTTGAAAAATCAATATTTTGAAAACGGTTTAATGATTTTTTTGAAATTAAGTTTTAAAGTGTACATTAAACCCGCATCACACTACGCCTGTTTTCCTGCTAGAAATGCTTGCTGGCTTTCGTGATATGATATGATGGCTATTCAACTGGAAAATGGCGTCACTGCTGGCTCTCTTGATAGAAGCGCTGCTAGATTTCAGAGTTAAAACCGGTGCTATTTTTCTTGCTTGTTTTGCTGCTGGATTTTAGCAGACGTCATTTTTTCTATTTCGTTTTTATTTTTTTTCTGATGGTTTTTTCAACTTTAAACAAAATTAAATGTGATTTCATTGATTTGTATATTTAGTTCTATCAGATGTATGCATTTTTTGTGAAAATTTGTTTAGAAAAATATTGTGTACTTTGTTCTCTTGATTTAGCAAACGTCAAGAAATATCAAAAAACCATCAGCGAATCCAGCTCCAAAACAATCCTTGAGTGAAGCCAAAGAATTCAAACCAGCAAAACATCCAGCACCACAGAATGTAACAAAACCAGCACGAAAGCCAGCAACCATTTCTAGCAGGAAAACAAGCATCGTGTGATGCGGGCTTTATAAATGTTAACAAAATTTCAAGTTCATATACAATCCGTAACATTTGTATAGCCTCACACTTTGAATTTCTTTCAGTTAACTGTTTTTGATATAACTTTGATTTGTACATAAAGAAATATATATTTTAAGACAGTTTTTCAGCAAATTTCTTAAAGTTAACTTAATTTTCTGAGCATGTTTGTTTACACTTTACAGTCACACAAAACTATCATTTTGTTTGTAATATTTGAATAGCCTCAATTGATTTTATTACGCATTTTAAGCTATAATTTGTCCGCATAGGTCTCGAAAAGTTATCAGGAAGTGATAAAACAGTTATGTTTTGTGATTTTTTCAATTTAAAAGTTTAAGTAGGTAGAAAAAATACATTAACAGCTACAGAAATTTTCGAAACAGAGGGCTATCGGAAGCAGGGACTGACGAAACGTTTTATTGGCCAGCAAATTGATCGAAGTCTTTATATATGCAAATTTAAAAAAATCGTTACAGTACCCAAAAGACTTCAAAGGAGTACGCCCTTCTTTCAATTCTTTCTTATCTATCAACGACGAAAATGATACGATAACTTCAAATTACAACCTCTCTTTGAACAAACCAAGACACGGAGCTGGCTTAGAAGTTAGCCGAATGACCTTAAGTCGGGTTATCAGAAGTGCTGGACACCTAAAGCTGAAGAAAAAACCTTAATTTTACTATGTACGTAATGTGCGAATACCATGGAATGCTGAATGCTGCATCAATTCAAACGATTGGAAAAAATGATCTTTTTTATTGAAAAAGTTTTACCTAAACGCACCGGATGGATATTACTACTACTTCCATGATTTAAGAAGAAAGTTTGTGTTTTGATCGCTATCATAGCCATGAGGGATTAGTTATGACATGCGAATGCAGTATTATTTTATGGCTCTGTTGATTAAGTTTTTGTAGACTGTGAAATGACAGCGAAATAATACAATACCTCTCAGTTTCAGTGTATTTTGGGACCACTGCCGATTTTGTTGCAGCAAGACAATGGGGTTGTCAAACTCGCAAGGCTTATGGAGGTGGAGGAAAGTAAAGTTTATCGTATAGCTATCAAAGTGGCCATGGACTAACATTTCGTTATATTTTTAAGGAATCGTTTATGATTGTTTACGGAATCGAACAATTATTTTGTATGATTCCTTAAACGATCGCATATTTGAAGTAATTATTCAAAACAAGCGAGGCCTCTATAAAGTACTAAAATATTGTGTTAACTATACAGAAAATAAATTGTATATGTATACAAAATTATATTTTAAGAAAACCACTCCAATAAATTTTGAAATTTTTCAAGAGATTTAAACATTTGTAGGTGTTGTTTTAGCTATTTCACCTACAGAGAAAGAGTTTCATGCATATTTTCCATTTTATCTTATTTTTTATATTACTAGCTGTTAGCCCGCCCGCTTCGTTGGGCGTTATTTAAATTAATACGAAAAAAATTTTGAATTTGTTACACATTTTGTTGTTCTTTATCACTGATAATTTTGTCTATTGTTTTTTCTTCTTTTTCTAATCTTGAATCAAAAAATTTACAGATTTCACTCATAGAGTAACTATGGGGACATTGAAAATGACTTGTGTTAGCTCGATAAAATAAAAAAATTAATAATCTTGGTGATTTCTAATTTGTATCCTATAGTTGCACCAAAACTTCTGAAGATGTCTAAGAAACCATTCTTCAGTCTGAAATTACAATATGTAGATATTTTTAATGTCGAATCCCAGTTGGCGGTTAAATTAATTTTATTCAGTTCAGTTCATTTAATCACGGCGTTGATGTTGAAGAAATTCAAATATTTCAACTTATTGAACTATTTATATATAGGCAAGTTATTTGATTTACTGTCAAAGTGAACCCTTTTTAATGCGAGACCAAATTTATAAATAATTTGATGTGTATAGCTCAAACTCAATGCAAACCAGATTTTCTTAATTGTTTTTAGGTATTCTATAATATTTTAATAAACTCGAGTCGTGTAATTTCTTAAGACAATATTAATGGTTTTGACAGTTAAGTTAAGCAGTATTCTTTTATCTGAGTATATGAAAGGCAAAGAACCAATTAAGTTGACAGCTGAGTTGACAACCAAATTGAATCGTTTTTTTTTTTTTTCATTTGAGGACCTTAAGGTAGAACTGTAATAGTCGGAAGATGTTGGAAGAAAATTCTCTCAGTTCACTTACGCATGGAGCGGTCGGTGAGCGCTCTTCACTTCCGAAAGCAAAAGTAAAAAATTGGTCGAAACAAGCAAAACTCAATTATGGGCACGTCATATGAATTCTTTGTATTTGTTTCGTTTCGTACGACCACTTAGGTCGGCATCCGACTATTATAGTTCTACCTTTAACCTTGAATATCTGAACATTAGAACTAAATCTATATAAGTTTATTAAAGAAGTTCAATTAAATTGCAGTACCTATGAATATTCTAATCGCATTGGCTTAGACGTAGGTAAAGTTTTGTAACATAAATTTATAGCCTGAGATTTTACTTGAATTCTAAGACCTTAACCTCAAAGATCCGATAATAGAACAGAAGATAAAATCTTTCCAAATAAACCCTTTTCGATATTTATATTTAAGTTGCTAAGGTAAGTTAATCCTACCTCTAGACTGATTAACGTTAACTTAAATACCTTAACCTTCAACAACTTAGAACTAATGTTGTAAGTTTATTAAAGAGAAACGCAAGTAGGTACCTTTGCATATTTCAGGCTCAAAAATAACATTGGTTTGGACGTAGGTCAAGTTCAAAAATCGCATTGGTTAAGACGTAGGTCAAGTTCCAAAATCGCATTGGCTTAGACGTTGGTCAAGCTCAAAAATCAAATTGGTTTAGACGTATAGTTCAAGTTAAAAAATCACATTGGCTTAGACATATGTCAAGTTCAAAAATCGCATTGGCTTGGACTTAGGTAAAGTTTTGTGACATAAATTTATAGCCTTAGATTTTACCGTAATTTTAAGACCTTAACCTCAAAGATCCTATAATTAGAACAGAAAATAAAAGCTTACCAAGTCAACCCTTTTCTAAGTTAATCCTACCTCTAGGCTGATTAATGTTAATTTAAATACCTTAACCTTCAACAACTGGCCCTTAGAACTAATGTTGTAAGTTTATTAAAGAGATTCACAAGTAGGTATCTTTGCATATTATAGGTTCAAAAATCGCATTGGTTTAGACGTATAGTTCAAGTTCAAAAATCACATTGGTTTAGACGTAGGTCAAGTTCAAAAGTCGCATTGGTTTAGACGTTGGCCAAGTTCAAAAAACGCATTGGATTAGATGTTGTTTTGTCACATAAATTTGTAGCCTGAGATTTTACCTTAATTCTACGACATTAACCTCAAAGATCCGATAATTAGAACAGAAGGATACCAAATCAACCCTTTTCGATTAGGTATTATATTTAAGTTGCTTCGCTAGGGTAATCCTACCTCTAGCCTAGTTAACCTTAATTTAAATACCTTAACCTTCAACATCTGGCCCTTATAGAACTAAAGTTATAAGTTATAATCATAGAGGTTCAAGTATATAGGTCTCTGTGCATATTCTAGGTTCAACAATCGAATTGATTAAGAATAAAGTCAAGTTTTGTCACACAAAATTTTGAAGCCTATTATTTAACTTATTTTAAAACCTTAATCTTAAAGATCCGATTATTAGTACAGAAGTAAAAAGGCAACCGCAGAACAACTAAATCAATCCTCTTATATAAATGTACATGCATAATGTCATACTAAGGGGTCAAACCTCTTACGTCTCTGAGCCATTCTGAGACATTCCAAACCAACGAGTTATGGTAGCAAAACGGCGCGGCGCACTCTAGCGCTAATTGGGTCAACGAGCTAGGTTTCTCGTGATCGCCATTTCTACCTACCTACCTACCTACATACATAATGTATGTACCTATATAGTTACGTAGGTATTGAATTTTGTTGGCGAAGCCAATTTTGTTATTCAATTTTTCAATTTTTGCAATTATTTATTTTGATGAATTAAACCTAAACGTTTTTCACCTACACTTTTATGTTATTTCAATTAGTTTTTAACTGAATAACTTAGTTTGATATTTTAACTTCATTTTAAGACCTTTATTTTAAATATCCGATTGTTAGAACAGAAGTTATAACCCAACCAAACCAACCTAATCGTACCATTACGAATAATATTTGCAAAATACCTACAACAATTTAACCAACATTTTACAGACATACCTAACCTACCTAATAATAGCTATGTATGTATATCATTTTTGTTCCCGATGCGAAGCCAATTGTGTTTGCCACCAGCCACAGTGCAGTGGTGGTTTTTTATTGCACACATTCCACTCCAACCAACGTCTTGCCAACACTCTTACAGCAATGTATATTCTTTGTGGGTGCGTTTTTTTCTTTTTCTTTTTCTTTTTGTTTTCTTGTTCCTCATGTCATTTGCCGTGATGAAATTAGTTCTCAAAAGCCAATCTTTCACGTTTTTAGTATGAAATTTTGTAAGCTTTTGCAAACATTTTGCCTGTCATTTTATCTTTAATTATCTATCTTAATATTAAGCATCCGATAATTATAACCTGAGTAAAAGGCTTCTAAGTGCGCTCAAATCGAGTGATTTTAAGATTTCATACAAATTCAACTATCCTCCACTGAAGCTCATCGGTTGGCGACGATCAACGTGTAGGTACGATTCATCGATTGTGTCTTTAGGTTCATTTTGGCATTTTTTTTGGTAACACCAACCAAAAATTCGATCCTGAGCCCCCTATACGCTAGAGTTTATTTCGTTCATTTGTTATAACGGGTGATTTTTTAGCTGGTTTGTTTTTGGCAACACTGGTTTTGACAGCTGACGTGTGTTAAGTACCTTGTGTCACTGTCAAACAGCTTCAGTTTGGTTTGCAATTTAACCATGGATCGTCTTACAAATGAACAACGCTTGCAAATTATTGATTTTTACTATCAAAATTCGTGCTCGGTTCGAAATGTTCATCGCGCGCTGCTTCCATTTTATGGTCGGCTCATTTTTGGTTGAATGGGTACGTAAATAAGCACAATTGCCGCATTTGGAGTGAAGATCAGCCAGAAGCATTGCAACAGCTACCAATGCATCCCGAAAAAGCCACTGTTTGGTGCGGTTTATGGGCCGGCGGCATTATTGGGCCATATTTCTTCAAAGATGATGCGAATCGCAGCGTTACTGTCAATGGTGAACGCTACCGAGCGATGATAACAAACTTTTTTTGCCCGAAATGGAAGTTCTTGACTTGCATGATATGTGGTTTCAACAAGACGGTGCCACATGCCACACAGCACGCGAAACAATGGCGCAATTGCGAGGCGAGTTTGGTGAACAGTTAATTTCACGTTTCGGGCCGGTCAATTGGCCGCCTAGATCGTGCGATTTGACACCATTAGACTATTTTTTGTGGGGGTATGTCAAGGCTAATGTCTATAGGGACAAGCCCGCTTCGATTGACGCACTGGAAGCCAACATCCATGCATTCATTCGTGAGATACCGGCCGATATGTGTGAAAGAGTATGCCAAAATTGGACTCAGCGGATGGGCTACCTGAGACGCAGCCGCGGTCAACATTTGCATGAAATTATCTTTAAACATTAAATTGCAAGGTTCAAACTATCGATTCAAATAAATATTTCATTCATTTTTTCGAATTTTTTGTGTTTTTTTTTTAAAAAAGTTCTAAACCTCTTAAAAAATCACCCTTTATATTCATTTGTTCATTTAATCATTTTGGTAACACCATATTTTTCTCAAAACGACCCCATAAACATTTTCAATGTTAAAATAAATTAATTATCATTCTATAAAAGTCTGTACAATTAGTTTTAACCTTCATTGATTTCAATTTTAATGGTCATATAAATATTTTTAAAAACTTCAATCCTTATAACATTTTGTTTGACCTCAGAAAGATGCATCCTCAAATTTTTGTATTGCTGGCATTGTTTTTTTATTCAAATGAATCCATTATTTTAACATTAGAAATGTTTAAGCGGAGGCATACCTACTAACAATGTGAAAAAATCAACAGAATTTCAAAAAAGTGTAACGCCGAGTAGAGAAAGAGGGCGAAACGTCAGGGGAATAGACAATATTATTGCGTTCATGCTATGTTCTTACTGGTCTGAGGAAACAGAATACGAAGAAGATGATAAAACGGATTTTATTGTTTTAAAAAAGAAAACAATATAATTAATATAAAACTGTTATAATAAAAGTTTAAAATTGATTAAATTGGTTTTCAAATTTTCCAAATCTTGGAAAAACCAACATTGTAAATATCTAACGAAATAAGAAATAATAAACCGTACTAACCTTTAAACAACATGGTACTCGAGGGTTGGGGTCAGAATCCCGAAAACCGAAATCCCTAAAACCCAATATCCCGAAAACCCAGAATCCCGAAAAACCCAAAATCCCGAAAAATTATTTAAATGGAAAATTTGGTTTTCGTGATTTTGGGTTTTCGTGATTCTATGTTTTCGGGATTTTGGGTTTTTGAGGTTCTGTGTTTTCGGGATTCTGGATTTTGGGTGTTCCAGATTCAAAAATTCGGGATTGTGTCTCCCGGTACACGATTATTTCGTACTTGTATTGTCATCTATCATCTATCATCTGTCATCTATCGTATCATCTTTCATATGTCGTCTGTCATCATCTGTCATCTGTCACTGTCACTGTTATCTGTCATCTGTCACTGTCACTGTTATCTGTCATCTGTCATCTGTCACTGTCACTGTCACTATCACTGTCACTGTCATTTCTTTTCCTTGAAGAAATGAATTTAAAATATTTTTCTCAATTTTTTTTGAAAAAAAAACTGAGATTTTTTTTTGTCCAACATATCCCACTGTTTTTTTCTTATTTTGAGTATGTACAGACTCGCTCGTATGTGAATGCAACATTGTGTCAAAATTTCAAAGCAATCGGTGAAGAACTTTCGGCGATTAGCGATAAGGAACAAACGTACATTAACATTTTTATTTATATAGATTATATTATATTTATTATTATTAGGTACCAATGTATCATCATTATTATTATTATGATAATAATAATTTATACATATTTGTATAAATGTATTTTTAAAAATCTTTAAAATTCTCAGCCACTCGAACCCCAAGAGCAAGCACATTAGCTTCAAATGTGCCTTTTTTTATGTTAAATGAAACACTTGCTTAACTGTAATTTCTACCTATAAATAAGCATTTTTATTGAAAATATTGGTTTACATGTTATGCATGTTTATACCAATGTACCTAGTATTTTATATTTTTTTGTCAATGGTCTACAAAATACACTGAAAATATATTTTCTAAGTAATATTGATAAAAAATTTTTGTAGACCTCAACAAAACAATTTTATCGTTTTGATAAAATTTCATCAATATAATCAAATAAATTTTTCTACTTCACAAAATTTTTATAATTTTCATCTGTTTGGCAAAATATGACCTATACAAATAATATTTTCAGTTTAACAAAATACGTCTGTTACTATGTATAACAAAGTAAAACAGAGATTTTTTTCATATCCAGAAGTTTTTTTGTGGAGCAAACAAAATGTTTGTTGTATCTACAAGAATTCAATTTTGTAAATGTTTGTTAATTTTTTCAGTCAATTTGATAGCAAATCAAAGCTTTGACAAAAATATTTTTGCTGTAATAAAAAATTGTTTCCGAAAGTTCTTCACCGATTGCTTTGAACAATAATTCTTTAATTGAAATAATAAAAAGTTTTGTACAAACAACAATTTTGTTGTTAATGTTTGTCTCATTGAATTATCCATTAAACAAAAATTTTACTGGTAAGAATAAATTATTGTTGTTGCATACATTTGCCTGCTTTGTGCTATTGAAAAAAATTGTTATAAAATAAACAAATTTGATTTGTAAGTGAAACATTTTCGAGCTAAAAAATCTCTTTGTCAATTTTACAGAAACAATTGGTGAAGTGCATTAAAATATTAATATTAATTTGTTCGTAAAATTAAAGTTCACACTTGGTTGGAACCAAAATGTATTTTAGAGACACACTAGAAAACCAACTCTGAGTTCCTTGATTTTGGTTAATCTGACAAATTATTTTGGTAGATTCAAAAAGAAAAAAATCATACTGACAAAACATTTTTGTTATAACAACAAACAAATTTGTTGAGCTGATAAATTAATTTTGTGGTTTCAACAAAACAAAATTGTTGAATTGAAAATTATTTTATCAATACAATAAAAAAAAATTGTAAATATGACAAAAACATTTTATATAGTTAAAAAATTTTTTGTTTATTCTACCAAACATTGCGATGTTTCTTTGTAAATATGACAATTATTTTGACAAAATAATGCTTTTCAGTTCAACAATATTTTGTGTCACTTCAACGAAGGAACACACACTTTGATAAAACATTTTGTTGGACGTATGTTGACAAAAATTTTGTTGTATCAACATTTTTTAAATTTGTGTATTAAATTTGTGTGTTGTATCAACAAAATTTTTTAATTGTAATGACAAAATAAAATGTTGGTTGGTAAACAATTTTTGTTGGACGTATGTACATTGACAGAAGTTTTATCGGCTCAACCTACATTTTTATCATATATACCTACATTTTATTTTCAGTGTGAACACTGTTTAATTTTGTAGACCAAAATCTTAAAAATGATAGAAATCAAAAAGTTTGAAATTTTCACATGAAGATGAAAAATTTAATTATAAATTCAATTACGGATTTCACTATTAAAATATTGTTTTTGTATACATATTTCCGTTGTATTGTAAAAAAATCCTGAAAAATCATGCCTCTTATTTTTGACGTTCGGATTTTGCAGAAAATTGTAGGTCCCTTCGTTACGTGATTGGTTTAAAATGTAAGGCTCTGGTTCTCCATGTGCTGTAAAATTATAAATTTTTGTTTCTTTTTAAATTTTGTTTTACTAGAATTTAGGTAGGTTGGTGGTTTATCAAAAATATTTTTTCTCTAATTTATAAATTTACTATTGAGTGCATTGTTGGGCGTGGTTCCTTAAATGGCATTACTTAATTACTCTTAACCACTTAAATTAATGAAGACCTAAGCTTTAGTAACTACTCCCGACGGATGAATATAGTAATTTGTATTTTTTTAAAGCCACTAAGGCATTGTCCATATTTTATATAAATTTAACCACTTTAAATAAATGCCAAATAAGAACATGCAATCATACAAGAATTGATAAATCCTCCCTTAATATCGCAAACTTTTAGATATACCTATACATAGAATTTCTTCTTCATCGTTAAACCCATCTTCCTTTATCAAAAGAACATTGACAAAGCGTTCGATTTTGTATGTGTTCTCAACTCTTTTAACATTTTTAGTGCAAAAAATATGAGAGCGAAATAAAAATCATTATACGTAAAATCGTATTGAATTCAAATGAAAAAAAAAAAAAAAAAAACAACGACAATGAGCTAAAAAAAATAAAGGATTTCACTCCGCTTGTCATCTTAGAAATTAAAAACGACACAAAGAAGCAATACAGAAAATTACAAACAAAAGCTATCGAATGGGGTCGAGGGTGAGCTGCTGTGCTGCTTGTTTAGAGCTGGTACTGAATAGGAGTGGGCGGTAAAACAATTCAAAAGCGAATTGCATTCCCATTTAATGAATCATTTCAAGGAGTGTGAGACTTTGAACTGAAGTGATCATCAAAGGATGTAAAACGTAAAACACACCCGATGTATAAAAACACAGAGAAAAAAGGCAGACATTTTGCCTAGTAGCAGAATGCTCACCATCAGCTACAGCATTGTCGAACGCAGGGGGACTAAGGGGTCTTGAGGAGGTAATAAATTAAGGGGATATTTCTGTTTGTGTATGAGAAAGACATTTTTATGTTTATGTTGCATAGAATACAACCGAATTGAAAAGTCTTCAAAACTTTGTATATATACATAATGTAGATGTAAAAATTGATGTGGAGTGTGGGCAGTTTCTGTATCTTCCACAACTCCTCATATTAATAATTTAACAATGAAGTTTAAACATTTAAAGCCATGATTATAAGAACAACGCCCATATTATTCACTCGATACATCCAGATTAAAATTTAAATCTGGATGTATTTCTATTGAATTTGTATGATTTACATCTGGATTTAAGTTTTAATCTGGATGTATGGACTGAATAATATGGCGGTAAGTGATTTCGCTGGTAGCTATGTAAACTGTTACAACTAAAAATATATGACAATTTCAACGTTTTCTGCTTGTCGTATTGTTATGAAGCTTTTAGTTTACAAAAAACAATAAGACAACTTCTTAGAAATATATGGACGTTTTGTTAAAAAAAATTTATTAATTAATAAATGCAGTTTTTTCACATCAAAAACAGAAGATGGTGGAAAGATTATGATTTCGTTTTCGACGGATTTTTTTTTTTTGCAGATAGTAGATATGTGGGCAACAACTAGCACAGCAAAAAAGAAACTACCAACGGAAACATTTTATATGATTTATTTTTTGTTTTTTGATTTTCAAAATCTACTCTAGTAATTTTGGTTTAAAAAAATGAAACAGATCTTATTTTTTTATCGTTTTTGTGGTCTCAAAATTAGATAGAAAAAAATATGGATTCAAATGTTCCGCACTTAAATTTTGTGCAGTTGGCATACTTCGTCGGAGTTTCAAATTATGCCCAATTCCTCCTACATCAAGTTTATTAAAAGTTCATAGATATTTTTTTTTGCTTGTTTTTTTTTTTTTTTTAATTTAATCTTGCCGAATTTTGTTAACACTAAAGTGCAAATCGTTAACAAATTCCTCGAATCGAACCATTTTTATCGGAGAGTATCGGAAAAAAATCTAATGAAGCTGTCGAAAATATCACACAAAAAATCACTTCACTCAGGCACTTCAACGCAAAACGTATTATAGTAACCGAACTGCTGATCGGAAGAAATACCCGAAGTTAAAGTCCTCCGATTCGTATGAAATCGTAGAGTTTTCCGTTCTGACGGAACTAGGGGCTAGGCCCGACGAAATTTCGGTCACGTTGCGGTCTTAGGTATATGATTTTTCCATAGTGTTTAATAAATAATAACACTTTTCCCATTTTATATGTAGAAGCTATATTTTAGAAAAAATTGCGCATTTTTTCTAAAAAGGGGAAGTTTGTTGTGAACAAAATTATTTTTCTTCACAAAATTCTTCCAGAACATTCCTGAATTTAAAAAATATAGGTACATATATAAAAACAAACTTTTAGTAAACTTTGAGCTTCACTTGAAGATTTCAACGTTTTTCCCGCTTTAATCATTCGACAAATGAGCGAAATATGTATTAAAATTGTTTTAATGTGTAGGTTAGGTACTGAAGGTTAAGGCACCTCAAAGATTCTAATGTATAAACATGTTACATGGTGATCCCCACCTCACCTCACCAAACCAAACTCATTCTTTCCAATTTAAAAAGACATGCATATAAGCAAATCAAGTGAAGAAATCGTCTGATTTTGAGTTTAATGAAGTAAAAGTGCACCGCAGGTAATTTTGTTTGCTGATATGAAGTCAACAGTACGCTGGGGGTGACTAAGGATGCTCGAGCCGCCCCCCCCCCACATCTAACAAGCAAAAGAACATTCTATGCTAAGCTTTATTTATACTTAATATAACCAAGTATTTTTTTTATTTATTTTTTTCCTTAAAATGTCATTGTTGTTATAGATTTTAGCTTTAACAATATTCTTTAATTGTAATTAAAACAAACTATACGTATGGATAACGTAATGAAATCACTAGTTCATTCCAAACATATAATTCGTTTGACAATTGAAAGCAAACTCTTTATCCATAGAAACTCAAAAAAAAGTTCCTTTGCAATCAGGCAAAAGTCTCAAAACGATTTCACACATTTAATTTTTTTTATTCTTTTTCCGTTTCAAAAAACCCAGAAAACGGAATGAAATCAAATCCCATGCAAAAACCTGAATAAACTGTTTACTGTACTCATTAACATAATAAACTATATTATTATATATTATTAAGTTTGGAGAAATATATAATATAATACATATTATATAAAATATTTTAATTGAATTATATAATATGTAAACTTTTGTTGAATGGGCTTCAGGTCAAATGAAACAAATATTTTAAATATTACAAAAAAAAACGCTTTCCCGCAACAAATAATAAAAACCTTAATAAAACAACAAGAATATCGCATTACCCAACCACCAGAAGAAAAAGAAATAGAAAATAAAATTTACAAATTCTTCTTTTATATTAAAGAAATATCAGACCGATTCAAAAAGGGAAATTTTCTAGATACTGATAATTGATAAATATAAACTATAGCTATGAAATCAACAAACAAAACATCACAACTCTACACTAACCTTAAAACAAAAATAGAGAAAATGGAACATTCAGATTTAATTTACAAAATTAATTGTAATGGAAATTCAGACGAAGAATGTAACCAAATTTACATAGAAACAACTGAACAAAAACTAAAAAATAGACTGGCAGGACACAAATCCGATATTAAGAGCAACGCACCACAGAAGACAGCACTGGCATCACATTGTATTGCTTTAAAGCACTATCCCAACCACGATAACGTCACAATAATGCAACGAGAAGGAAACCAAAACAAGAGGATGATCATCGAAACTTTGCATAATCAATGCTGATAACACAATGAACAGAAAACCCGATATGGAAGACGTCAGCCCTCATTATAAGCACTTGGTGGAGAAAAGGAAAAGGAAAAGCTCTGCAATATGATCTGTATGCGCTTTTGTTTATATAATTTTTCTTGTTATTTGTTGGACATGTTACTTGTCAGTTAAACTTTGTACTGTGTAGACACAAAATAAGTTTATTATTTAATATAAATGTAACAAAAATTATTGTAAGTGATTATTGTATTGTTAATATTTTGTACACAATTTTTGAACATATGTTACTACATATACATATGCTAATATAGAAACCATTGTTCACCTGATGATTTCCATAAACATGGACGAAACGTTGGATGAAGCGTCAAAAAGAGTCTCGTAAAACTTGGGCCACGACTCACAGGGCAACTGGTCTTCCGTCTTATCTTTTTTCTCTTTCGCACTCATTATGTTCGAATAGATTCAGACGCAAAGAATCATCGTGTAATAGGGGCTTAATATATCCTCTAAGCAGCCAACCAAATTTCAACCCGAACTGAACTCGACCTATCGATTTCGTATATAAATAGTCAGCGTTTAGTTACTGAACGTACATATTGTTGAATGCACTCAATTTTCGTGAAGCTCAGAATCACGATCACGACCACAATTTCGACCACGATCACGATTACAACTTTACGTTACGTTTTCCTTTCCCCCTACCGCCAGTATTGATGTTTACACATCAAAAGTACAGAGACGTCAAAACAAGTCGACAGAAGAAGTCCAACGTGAACACCGTCAATGAAATTTAATCGACAACCGAAAGCTCTTAAATGGTGGTTTTTATCTAGTGGCAACGTAGTCAACCTATAATAGGATTTGACACTTACTGTTTGAACAGATAAAGGATGAATTCCAAAATCAAGTTTTAACTGTCAACCAACTTCCAACACAAAAGAACTTCCAAAATATGGGAGATGAATTCAAAAATGAAGTTCGAACATTTGAAAAGATATCTAGAAAACTACATTTTGACGTACATGTAAAATTTATCTAGTCCCAAACTGACAGCGGAATCCTCTAAAATGACAGTTTTCATATTGGACTATCCTCCGCTGACTGATCTTGACTTTTTTGTATATACCTTCGCATTTCGTGGTGAGAAATACTTGGCCAAGAAAGGCATCTCTTTTTCGCTTTGAATTGGGAGATGCCGTTCTTGGTAACCTCTTTCTCGCCATGAATTAAATTGACGGTGTTCACATTGGACTACTTCCTGCAACATGTTTTGACGTCTCTTTATTCTTTCTCACTCCCACTTCATGGCGAAAAAAAGATGGCAAAGAAAGACATCTTCCACTTCATGGTGAAAAAGATATGCCTTTCCTGTCCACCTCTTTCTCGGCATGGAGTGGGAGTGAGCAAAAGTACAGAGACGTGAAAAGAAAACAAAAATAAAATTTTTGTTTCATTTGACCTGAAGCCCATTCAACAAAAGTTTATATAGTTATAAAGGTCACTAACATCATGAAAAGATATATATAATATGTATGTACCTAAGTACCTAATCTTAAAAAATTAAATTGAATTATGCAATTTTTGAAACAATTAAAAGTCTATTTCTTGTCTATGTTTTTACAAACAATAATTGTAAAATATAATATAGGACTAAGTGTACATTTTGGCGGATTAGGATATTTAGTCCGGGAAGTACCCGAACATAGCTTTAGTATCGGGTCTAGATAGAATATAGATGTCAGTTAAGCATATGAGGTTCTGTTTATATACTCTACGCTACACTAGAAGCCCTCGGACTAAACTTTGATGATTTTGCAATCAATAAATCCTCAATTCAACGTGTTTTAGAGCATTATGTGATAATATGGTGATATGATATATAATTGAATCCTATTTTTGTAGGCTTCAGGTAGGATTATATTTAAATTTAAAAGGTCACGAAAAAGGAATTATTATTGTAATATAATATATATATATATATGGTTATATGCCATATTGAAAAGACGTGTGTTTTTTCATTGCTAACGCCCATATTATTCACTCTTTACAGCCAGATTTAAATTTAAATCCGGGTGTATTTACACTGAATTTGTATGATTTACATCTGGATTTAAGTTTAAATTCGGATGTATCGAGTGAATATAATAGCGGTAAGACTTCATTTAGACCAGCGGTTCCCAATCTTTTTTAGTCCCGGAGCACTTTTCAGCCGAGAAATTTTTCGCGGAGCACTTGGTTGCGCGTATGCCATTTTTCGCAGTTATATATAAATGTAGATAATATGTAGAAAATGCAAAAGCTGTTTTCAATTTTTTTTTTTATTTTATTTAATTGAAGAAAGAAATTACATAAACGAAAAAGAATAACAAAGTGAATTTAAAAAAAAAAATAGGGATTTTAATAATTTTGCCGACCGCGACGTAGGCAAATTGTTATTTTTCCACATCAAATAAAAAAAAAGAAGATAACAACAACATTAACATTTAAATCGGGTTTTTTTAATAACAATCAAAGGCTTTATTTAGAAAATTTTAAAATTAAAAAACGATCTACGAGATTTCATTTTTGCAATTTTTTTGCGATTTTTTCTTCTTCAACGCGATTAAGCAATTTTACAAAATAGTTGCAAGACCAGTTAATCGCTCTTGGGTCATTGTTGAGCGAAAATAGGTTTTTATAAGCTTAATCTTCGAGAAACTAGCTTAACCTGATGCAACACTTTTAGGAAACGTTAATATGTATAACATTTCAAATGTCGTTAATAAATTCTGATACAATTCAAGTAAGAAGTGTAAAGCTAAATAGTTCAAAATTGACAATTAAGTTTGAAATTAACAACAGCAGAAGTTTGGTTAAATATATTAAATTCATTCAATAGATCGTTAGCTATAATATACTTTTGAAGCTCGTTGTTTATTGTTGCTGTTAATATTGATTTAAGTTGTTAGCAGTCTTTTAACTCCATAGCTAAATACTGCGCAAAGCGCTCTTCCAGAGAAGGTAGCGTAACATCAATAACATAAAAAAGAAATCTTTAAATTTCAAGATTGGTTCAAGAGATTGTTCAGATTGATAACAGCAGCTACGAAGGCTCATCAAATCGGACACAATGAAACCCTGATCACCCGATATCAGATAAATTTTTCAAAGCAATTCGCTTAGAATATTCAGCATGTTTTTGAAGAATTGCCCAGCGCTTCGGAAAACAACGAATAACGAAGAAAGTATAGGGAAGTAGTTATTGAAATTTTTTTCATCTTTAAAGTCGTTGATCGTTGGGAAAACTGGATTTTCTTTTTAAATGCTTCTATTTTATCACTGGCATTGAAAACAGGCAATAGCCTTTCCATGAAGTGATACACTCAAATCATTAAATTTTTTTTAAATATCGGCGTATCTAGCCAATTTGAATAGCCAATAAGCTCATTATATAGCCTGTCGCCTAAAACAAAGTTGTCGTCAAAGGGTTTTTTGTGCATTTAGCTCTGATATTGTAAAATGTAACTTGTCCGCAACTAAAAAATAATAATTCTTGATTCTTTTCTGCATTTGACTGATTAAAAGGGTTTCTTCTAAATGCTCCGCGGAGCACACTTTGGGAAACGCGGATTTAGACTATAGTTTCAATTTATTTTGCCTGTTTATGTTTACAAAAAAAATTTCAAGTATAGGTATATGTTGCCAAAATTAAAACTACTTTTCGATGATATTTTTGACGTCAAATATCTTAGATAGCTGCGAACGATATGTTCCTTAATCCTTCAAAGGTTGAAATTCTATTTTCGTTATACGCTTACTTTTTTTTATAAGCTTCTGCATTTATTAATTATTTGAAACTAAATTCGAATATTATTCTAGATAAGACTCTAAATGAATTCAGTGACCGTGAAGTGTAAAAATTTGTTTTCTCGCTTGAAAATAAATTAATCATGATTCCTTCTGAATGGGAAATAAATATTTTATCCTCGCTGTTTAGTTTCTTAACACAATATTTTTTTTTATTATTTCTTTTCATTTTTTTTTGCATTCATTTTTATTTAAATTAAATACTTTTCAATTCAATTTATAAATCAACATCAACGACCTGCAGTGCCTTCTGCACTATCAGCAGGTGTAATTTAATACTTTTATTTTTCATTTTAATGTATGAATCAACGACCTGAATAATAATATTCCCCGGATGAATTCTGGGAATTCTGAACATTTTTGTTGTACTTTTTTTGTTTTTGTTTTCTGCTTCACATTTTTTTACTAGTAGTGGGGCGGCTTAGTTAAATAATTGTGCACTTTGTGATAAAAGCATACAATTTTTGTCATTGTTGGTACATTATATGAATATGATTTTAAGATATTGGTCCACTTTAAAATTCCGCCCCTATAAGTGGGAGGGGCAAATTTAAAACAAAAATTACATAAGATTGAAAAAAAAACATTAAAAAACAACGGCAACACTTACAATATCATGCTATACCTTTTTTTAAAGCCAAGAACCCATTCTTCAATTCTGTGTTCAAATTAAGTTATTTTAGTGCTTAGTTTTTGAAAACAATATTTTCAAACTCAAAATTTTGAAAAAAAAAATAAAAAAAAAAAGTTTATTATGATTTTTTTGCAAAATTTTACGTTATTAAGTACAAATTTGCTTTATCATTTTCGATTTTCTTATTAACTTTTAGTCGAGTGCTAAAAACCATATAGTCTTAAGTCATTTAGTTTTTTAGAAAATTGAAAATTACCATAACTACTTTTTTCTTAAAACCGTCATTTTTGAACATAAACAATGGATTTTGACATTCTTGTTTAAATTATAAAATTAGTTTAATCAATAGACCTACAATAGTTTAGGTAGTTATGAACTTTTAATATGTTATTTAATATGGTTGTTTGATGAAAAAACAAATTACGACAACCACGCCCCATACGCCCGCCTTCACAATTCTGGAAAACCCACACTTTTTTCGGTCTCTTGCCTATAACTTCATTCTGGTTTTTATTTAAGCAAAAAATATTTTGCGACAAATACAATCAAATGAGAATTATTACTAAGATCTATTGCATGCACCCCATCGTTTTTCGTTTTAAGTGTATGAAGAGAGATTGTTTTATACTTTTTAGTAAAAAACGTATTATATTAAGATTTTTTGTATTCACTTAATTAAGAAGACTTAAGTTGTTTTATAATATAAAAATGACATAATTTGGGTGTAATTTATACAATTTGTCTCAATTGATTACGGACAGTAAGTTTTTTAATCAACAATAGTGTACATTCATAAACATCAAACATTTGCTTTGCTGACGCGCAACGCAGCTGATGCTGATGCAATACATAAGCAACTACGCATCGCATTTCCTTGATTCTGGTTTTGCTTTAAGTTTGCGCATTATTTGATGCAAGTTTGCAATAGTGAACACTTTACATTAAAACTGATGCTGGTTTGATGGCTTTATGAATGTTTGACCCAAGTGATTGTGCAACATCTCTGCAACGATGCGTTTGTGAATTTACATATATTTTTCAAACCATTCGTTGATCTTACTTTCGAAAATAGTTAACGGAATGAAAGAAGGATTTATAATGATCATTCCGGTTTTGTTCAGGTTCTCAATCTCTGACCCCCATATCCCCATTTACGCCACTTCATGCGTTCTTCAAAGCCACTTGGGCCCTCTTATTTTTGTTCTAACAATAAATGATATTGACAGTCAATATAACTACTGGCTCATATCGTAGTTATGTAGTTGATATTAAAATCATTAAGGTCAATTCAATTTATTCCAAACTTGGTGCGAAAAGAATTTCTTAGAACTCAACATTACTTAAAATCTATAACCTTCTCCCGTAAACGGTTTCCCTCAACCCCTAGTACAGTGAGCTTAACCTTTGCTCCCATTTTGGTCAAATAATTAACAAGGCCAATACCTCTGCCGGCTGTATTAATAATCTAATTCCCACAGATATTTTGTCAACTACTACTGATTACTTCGCTCCTATTCTGTGTCTCAGTAAGGATTTTAAAGTTGTTTTCCCATCCAGATAGGACTGGCAAAACGACATCGTGACGAAAGACTTCGACACAACTATTTTTACTGATGGTTCAAAGATGGAGTGTGGGGTTGGTTCAGGAATATATTCCGAATCTCTAAATATCTCTAGATCTTTTCGGCTACCCAAATTTGCTAGTGTTTTTCAAGCTGAATTACTGGCAATTGGGGAAGCATGTAAGGTACTCAAACAAGACCCCAACCAATACCGAAATACCACTATCCTGACAGCTGTTAAAGCCATTAGCTCAGCTGCATCGTCTTCCATATTGGTGCAGCAATGCCGTGATGACCTCGCCAGCCTAAATGTGAATCTCAAGGAGAGGGAAACGAGCGGGCTGACGAACTGGCTAGGCAAGGTTCAGCCCTTCATGACCCACTTGCGGAAACAGTTAACATTCCACTTGGAGTCATGAAGGGCAATACATTCTCTATTTTTCTTACCGAATCCAATCGCAGGTGGGGCAATTTGTCAAATTCCATCATTTATAGGAAGATTTGGCCCACCTACAGTAAATCCCGGACAAACGACTTAATTTGCAGACCCAGGTGTGACATAGCCAGGTCGTTGCAACATGAACAGGATACTGGCCAATCGGAGAGCACGCAGCGAAGCTAGATATACCCCACAATTATCAATGTCGTAGTTGCGGGGACCAGCAGGAAAAGGAAACAGTCATTCATTTCCTCTGTAAATGCTCCGCTTTGGCCAGAAAAAGAGCTCAGGTACTTGGTAAAGCTTTTTTTAGTGACCTTAACGAACTTTCTGAGATATAGATCAAAGATTTGATCTCCTTCCTTAACGAAACGCACTAGCTCTAGGATAAACCTTAGTAGCCACTGTACATCTTTCCTAGGACTAGATGATCGTTCTAAGAGTACAAACCTTGTAAGTCTCTGAGCCAACCGACAATCTGATCAATGTGGCATGTTGCTGCGAGACTCAAACAATCCATACCATTTCCATCCATAGGTCCTATGAGTTATGGTATCAAAACGACGCAATCTAGCTCTAATTGGCTCAATAAGCTAGGTGGCTCGTGACCGCCATTTCAACCTACCTACCTACCTCTGCCGGCTTCTGCGGCCTTCCGTGGACCGATAACATCAGCCCCATATGTACTTTATTTCTTATCTCAATAAGTTAAAAATCGTTCTCAAAATTGTAGCGGATCGAAAAGAAATCGGTTTAATTGAAAATGAAACGTTTGAAAAAAAAACACTTTCTCAATCCCCCCCTCAATAAAGGTATTCGTCGAAAAAACAAGTGGTACCAGTAATTTGTATGTGATCAAATTTCATATTTATTCAGAAGACTTAAGGGGTTATTGCGCTGTAGTGTGCGAAGAAACTGAGAATTTTACAACTAACGGAATTTTAAGTTTTTATTGGAGCTTAATGGCGTCAGTTATGTACAAAAATACCATGAGGATCATACTTGTAGCTTCTTTTGTTTTCTACAAGTCGCAAAATAACTTAAAATACATATACCAGAATGATGTTCAAGGCAAAAGAGTGAAAAAGTGATGGTTTTCTGTGATTTTATTATGATACTGAAGGGGTGGAGGGGGCGTGGTTGTGAAAATTTGTTTTTTTTCATCTACCAAACTTATTAAGTAACATTTTAAAAATTTATAACTAAATACATGAACTTTAATAGTTTTATCGATTGGACCAATTTTATAATTTAAACAAGAAAGTCAAAATCCATTGTTTATGTTGAAAAATGACGGTTTTAAGAAAAAAGTACTTATGGTAATTTTCAATTTTCTAAAAAACTAAATGACTTAAGACTATCTGGTTTTAAGCACTCGACTAAAAGCAAATTTGTACTTAATAACGTAAAATTTTGCAAAAAAATCATAATAAACTTTTTTTTTATTTTTTTTTCAAAATTTTGAGTTTGAAAATATTTTTTTCAAAAACTAAACACTAAAATAACTCAATTTGAAAACAGAATTGAAGAATGGGTTCTTGGCTTTAAAAAAAGGTATAGCATGATATTGTAAGTGTTGCCGTTGTTTTTTAATATTTTTTTTTCAATCTTATGTATTTTTTTTTTAATTTGCCCCTCCCACCTAAAGGGGCGGAATTTCGAAGTGGCCCAATATCTTAAAATCATATTAATATAATGTACCAACAATGAAAAAAATTTGATGCTTTTATCACAAAGTGCACAATTATCTTTTATATGGACCCTATGCCGCTCCACCCTATGCCGCTCCACTGTAGTAGCTCAAATTTTATATAAATATTGATTAAGGAAATAAAATATATCATACTAAAACAATCTTTCAGCCAGTAAACTTTTCGTTGTAATTATCAAATATCAAGGTATTGCACTTTGCATGTTAGTTTATTGTTTCGCCACAGATTACTGTTCTCATAGTGTTGCACATATGAAACACCGCTAGTCATAGTGTATGCACTGTGATCTGACCAACATAATTCAATAGAAGAATTCGAATTAACACTCGCACTAAAAACTAAAATGTCTGCAACTGAAAGTTGTGACTGATACAACAGAAAGTACAATTTAGCTCATTCAAGACTTTCATGGACTATAAATCACACTTCACAGCAAAATAAGAAGAGAAGCAGTTCCTCTTACTGCAAAAAGGGAACATTGATTGTTTTAATTATTACATGTTTGATAAAGTTTTATTGAATATTAACATTTATTGAATTTTATTAGTCTAAAATTGGAACAAATTGAAAGTAAAGAGAAAATCCAATAAATATACTTACAAAATGTTCATATTAATTTTCCTTCTTATCTTTGAAGTCAAAGCGGGTAGGGTTTACATAGGTCTACGAAGCTAAAATTTAGCATATGATCAGGTTTTAAAAAGGAGGGGGTATGCTTTACAAGAAAAACAATATAAGGGATACCATAATGTATGTATAGATATACATATATATTTGATTCTATAATTAATTTCTCTAAGAGCATAGCGGGTACAATCGTTTGATTAAATCTTCCTTGGTAACATAAAAAAACTGACTCAATCCTTTTGCGTGCAATCAATCAAATCAAAATGTTGAATTATTTAACATTGCTTTGGCAAATGGTTTCGTTTGGGACCATTTGGCATATTCAAAGCCTGGCGGTAAAAAAAACCATCTTCAATTCAACAAAAGATTTCAATTCACTATTCAATGTTTGAAACGCACATGGTGTGGATTGGTAGCCACCCTCGTTAAATTTTCATTCATATAACAGCTTATTTTTTTCATTCAGTGCTATTCCTTTTTTATTTACCTAGATTGCTCCGTTTTAGAACTTAGCAGAATAACGCTTTAGAAGACAAGAACTAATCTGCAGGAGTTCTTTGTTATTATGCTCTTTTGAGATTCCACTCTAAACATTCCTACCATATATTATACCATTGATATAGGTTCTATACTTACACATAAATCGTAATGAGAACATTTTAGCGAAAGCACAATACAATAGAAGTAAGCATGTGCTAAAAAGGCGGATAATCACCAGTGTGGTCTTTCATATAGTCGTCATTACAGTCATCGTCCTTGGAAACATTTTCATTTGCAATACTGAGGTAGAAGGTACTAAACCTACATGGCAAGTTTTGCATCCGGAAAAAAATCGATTTCGAGATTTTAAGCAAATTTGTAAACTTTATATTCTATGTTCGAAATGCGTAATTATATTAGTTCAGCTTCAGTCGCTGCTCGCTGGGCAGTTTTCTATTAAAATTTCTAAAAAAAGTAATAAACCTAAGATGTTCTCTGGGGTAAGTGCGACAGCCATCGGAAATCATCTACCCAGACAAATTTGTCGGGAAAATCCAGAAATTTGTTTTCCCAAAAATTGTAATTACTTCCAGAAATATTTTTGTAAAATAAACCAGTAATATATTAATTGTTCCAGAGACACGAAAAAAACAGAAACTAAAATAGAAATTCATGTCGGAAAAAAGGCCAGAATATATTTAATATATTCATGGAACGGTTATCGTATTTTTGTTGTAAAGCTTTTTTACAACAGCTCATACGATTTCGATTAAATGATGAGTACATATTTTTAAATATTTTTTTCTTATTTAAGTAAAAGTCAGTAAAATATTAAACCATGGAGTGAATCGAAATAAAACTACTTTTAAGTGGAAAAATAGAGAGAACTTCAATTAAATACTTTAAGATTTAGATTTTATTCATCGTATTCGATTACACATAAAGATAAATAATTTTATAAATTAGTACAAAGTTATTATAAATTATTTTTAACGAAAACAATCACATATACCTCAGTGTGGTATACATTTTTAAAATAGATAATAAGGGCAAATCCGTGCGACACAGTAATGCATTTTACTGTTTATTTGCCATCCCTTTGAAAGAATATAGGATAATGGGAGTATGACGCACAACCAAAGCCACCTTTAAAAAAAAAAGAGAATGGAATAGCTTTGAATTTGAAAGCAACATATCTCATCCTTCTCGAGTTACGATTTTCGTGCGTTTTTTGTGCACCTTTTCGTTTTCTTTTGGGAAAAGAAAGGATTTTGTAAATAGAAAGAGTGAGCGCCTGTCAATTGAAAATGTCAGAGAATAACAATTCACCGACTTTGTAATTTCCAACAAAAAATAAATAAATGAAAGACAGTCGAACACATGAGATTTTGTTTCTAATTTGTTTTTGCTTTTACTCATGTGGAATTGGACCTTCCTTATTAATTTAGAAAAGAAAAATCAAAACAAGTTTTTTTTTACTAAGACATTTGATTAAATTAATTATGGTTGAATTAAAAAATTAAAGGTCATTCTTTACAACACCAAAAAAACATGCAAACAATTTTTTTTGTAGCTTTTGATGGTTAGATTTTTAAATTTCATTAAAACAACCACTTTTATAAGATTTTTTAGTCTTTGACATTTTCAAACCATATACTTGGTTTTCGCGAAAAAATAAATACAAAATATGAGTTTTCTTGGTACACCATACAATTTTTTTTAAACTTTGGATAAAACCCATAAAACAAGCCTTCATATGGGTATTCATGCATCCTCGGAAAACCATCGTCGTAAACGTTGTAAACTTCGGAAAGTTTACGACGCCGTAAATGAACTGTCAAAACAACATTTACGCTATATGTTTAATGTGGCGTTCATAAAATGTGTGTAGGAATCTTTACGATTTTACGACGCACGTTGGAAAGATTTTTTACTTTTGTCTATTTATTAACTGCTAGTTGCTACTTCCTGTAGCAAGAAATCAATTTATATGGGATTTGATAACAAATTTTACTACGTCGCGACATACAACGTTTCAAGTTATACCAAACAGACATTTTTTCAGAGCTCGATGATTACCTTCTAGTAAACTTAACGATTGATAATTTAAAATTTGTGGTAAAAAAAATAAATAGAAAAAATAGGCTCTGCTTGTACCAAGACATGACTAAAAACACAACAAATCACAATATTGTTCATTATGATATGTTAGTGAACCTACATTCCTTTATGAATTAAATGCATATTAAGAAGTTATAGGTACCATGTACCTAATTGAAGTAAATCCCCCTAAACGAATTTATTTTCTTCGTAAAGGCGCCTTACAGCTAAATAAAACTGTCGATGATTTCTCCTCTTTGGGATCGTCTGAATTCCTTAAGGAAACTGCTTCCGGTTTAAACTCCATAGTGCATGGTCATTTTCAGACAGAGATAGACGATATTCCGAAGCCTATTTCTTCATTTTTGCTATATCGCAATTTGATTAAGATCTCGAGTTGTATTATATTATATCTTCGCGCAATGTTATCTTTATATTTTGTATGCAACTGAATGATTAATCCTTTCACTAATAAAAATGGTTTTAACGAAATGACACCTGATGTGCTCCCAGGAATTCCTTATTTTTCATTTCCATTTTTATCTAGGTATGTTTCGCGAAAAAGCACAAACGTGTTTGTCGCTCCCTCACCTTCTTTTCATAAAAATGATGATCATCTCTTTTGAAAAGAAACTAAAACACAATCAAATAAGAAAAACCCACCATACATCATGTCTTTTGGGAATACATTTGAAATGAATCTTTTCCTTTAAAAGATACATCATAAATGAATAAGAAATTGTCACCGTCTCTTAGACAGATTAAAAGATTTCCAGTCAACCATTAGGATTCATCACCCTAAGAGAGATAATAAATATTTAACCTAAACCACTACCGCAACCACCCCACAAATAACCAACTACATTATAATTCCAAAATTGATGGGGTGGAAACTCAAGTGGGATATTTGCAAAGATATTTTGGTGTTCCATAATAATTGTCACAGATGGTGTAATTGGAGTAATTACATTTTTTAATCCGTAAGGACTTAAAAGCTACACAATTCTATGATATACTTATACCTAACCTGAGCAAGATCATTCACAGTTGAAAATGAAAACATTAATAAAATCTTGGGACATTTAAAGAACATTTAAGGGTTTCCCTGGAGACTTAATTTATTTGTGTTTGCGTGAAAAAGACAAATACAAAAACAATGTCTTTTTTTAATATAATACCTTTCACAACCTTTTAAGAACATAGAGCGGTTACTTTCAGCTCAAGAAGTAAATATTGTGATAGGTTCCATAGTTTTGTATCTGCTGTCAAAATATGCGCAAACACTTAAAAAGCTTCGAGAGGACAGGGGCATATCTAGAAGATTTTCCGCCCGGGGCAACCAGTCCTCTTCCTCAATCCATCATCAAACAATGGATGACCTAAGGAATTTTTTTAGTTATGTTAGGTATTTATTTTGATTAAAATTTCAGTTGTCAAATTAATCCATTGAAATGTTACATTGACCTCGTAAATGTAACCCCCTCCCCCATTAACTTTTTTATTTCTGATTTCTCGGTTAAAGTTTGTTCATCAAAATTGTAGAGAATTTAATTTTCTAAAGGCAGAATTTTGTTTGTGGAACTAATGGTTCTCTAAAGATATGGCGAATAGCCTTTTACACCCTCCAACCGCCAAATGGAGGTGGAGTTACAGCACTGAAAATCTTTTCGTATACTATACCACTACCTTACACATAAAAAAAAAAAAAACCTTGGCCTATAACAAATGCGAAGTTCGGGCAAAATTTTGTAGGTAATATTTAAAAGGACTATATAGTTTAAATATCGTTAGAGGAGAACGACCGGCCGGCCTAAAACTAGTTTCCAAATTTTATTTTAATTTTTTTTTAAACTTTGAGTTCGAAAATTAATTTTCCAAAAAGTTTTCATTAAAATAATTTGATTTAAAAACAGAATTGAAGAATGGATTTCTGGCTTTAAAAAAATATAACATTGTGTTGTTTTTAAATATTTTTGATCTACTATAAGTCAATTTTTTTAGAAAATCCAAGATGGCGGCTTAAGCTCCAGTCCGATTTTCCCGAAAAACTATATAATAAAGTATATTCTCCTAATAACCTGCTCTAACGAATTGCGAAAGAAAAGTGTACGGTACAATTTTTTTTAGGTCAGGCCATTTTTGTACATTTTGACAAAGCCTTGATCCATGAGACAATTTTGTGTTATATAGTCGTGCATTTTATTTTTAATCAGCGAAAATATTCACTCTGCTCTCCTGAAAAATTGCAAAAACTTACTTATGTTTTTTTGCATGTTGCTCATAAAATAAATATTTCATAATTATTTCGCTGTCTTAAAATCTCCACACTTCCATTCCCAAACATTAAAATATTTTATTTGTTTGGTAACCACAACGATTCCTCTTAAAACCACGTCCCTTGCAGCCCATGTCCATTTAAATAAAGAGCATATATCTACTATCCTATGAGGATAATTTAACTCATAAACAATAATGCACATCAAAGGAAACAAAATGAAATGAAAGCATTTATTTTCCTTTGCCATTTTCGAATTGCGTAAAATACTCAATTTCAAGCTATTCAGCCATTGATGCATAACAGAGGGGTTATAGTATCTCCTGCTCGTAGCAAAGTTAATACAGTGTAGGTACCCAAACTGAATAAAGATAACTTAAACAACAATACAAGCCAGGCAATAGAAAGATAATAGGCAACATTAACAGGGCTGTATTCGTAAAGTGTAATTCTGGGTGAAAGTTATTTTAATGGAGTACTTGGCGCAAATGAGGAGTATACATTTTTCCTAATAGGATTAACAATTGGGTTGGGTTGCTTTACGAGCTTCAAGAAACTTTCAGTAATTAGTTAGATTCCCGTCAAATCAAGTCCTTTTCAGAATAGCTGCTACCTTTAATCAAATAATTAAACCGTTTTAAGCGTATAAATAATAGTGCATTTGATTTTTCAGAAGAAAATTGAGTTTTAAAATGATATTTTCATATTTCCAATAATCTATATATATACCTATGTATATATATGTAGGTATATATACCTTACCTACGTATAAACAATATCAACATAACTCGGGTGAATACCAACCGATTTGCATAGGGATTTTTGGTATTCGTGTTAAATCAGAAAATAACACAACGAAGCCGAAAATTGTGAAATTGCATATTTTTAGGGGAAAATTAATTGAATTTTTGTTAGTGACATCATACAGCCCCTTCCCCCCCAAACAAGTAAAGACAAAAAGATTGTTGGTGATTTTACTAAACCTGAAATTTGGTGGTATTAGTTCATAAATAAAAAGGATGTTTTTTTAGACGTATGGTTTTCAAGAAGAAATAAAACGCACAAAACTTAATGTTATGGCCAAGAATTTAGCTTTATTATAAAGATAAGGGTTTGCCATTACGTTTTAAAAATGATTTCGGGCAAGTAGCCGCCGCGGCTGGCTCGAATAAATATCAGCCGAAAGGCACAAGAGGCCCCAGCTCCAATTGTTGCGCACGATGGCAGATGGACTCATTCGGGTCTTCTTCGATACTCTGCTTTCTCTTCCTCCGAAATTTCATTGGAATAACAATAACAGAGAGACTTTTCAGCGCCGTCTAAATAGACAGATCGAATTGCGGGTAGCCACAGAAGTTACAGAGAACCCTGACCTGGACGCACTCGCAACTTTCATAAAAAATGCAGCTGGCCAACAAAAGTTTGGAAGAAAGGTCATTACAAATAAGCAAAAGTGGTTCGATAAAGAGTGTCTGGCAAGTGGCAGCATACTTAAAGTTACTCAGATCGTCAGACAACATAAACTTTAAAGTCCTGTATGCATCTGCAAACAAAAAATACAAAGAACTTTGTAAGCTTAAAAAACAAATTTCGACCTCAGAAATATTGAAACAATATACAAAGCTAAAAATGCAAAATGAAGTGTTTGAGTGGAAAGACGACTTCAATGCCTGCAGCTCTGCACATAGACCATCCTAAATCATATTTTTCGAGACTTCTTAACACAACTGAAATAGCGCCCCCAATTCAATCTGCAACTCCTTTAATAACCGATGAAACTCTTGAAGCTCCATTTTCTCTATCCGAAGTCGAAACAGCTATACAAAACTCTAAAGATGGCAAAGCTCCTGGGGCGGACAGAATACCTTTCGAATTCTTTAAAAATCTTACCCCCGAATTTCTACAACTCCTTACTGTCGAATTCAATAAAATTTTTGAGACTGCCAACGCTCCTAGGAGTTTCCGATCAGCAATCATCTTTCCCTTGCATAAAAAAAGCAACCCTGAAGATCCAACAAACTACAGGGGCATTTCATTTTTAAACACTGCGGAAAAGCTTTTTAGTTCAGTATTATATACTAGATTATCCAAATGGATTGAACGCAAGGAAATTTTGACTGAGTTTCAAGCAGGTTTCAGAAAAAATCACTCAACAGTCGATCAAATATTTTCCTTAGTAAATATAGCCGAAATTTACAAGAAGAATGGCAAAAAGCTGTATGCCTTTTTCGTCGACTTTCGGGCAGCATTTGACTCCATTCCTCGGGAAGCTCTCTTCTATAAGCTCTACAATTATGGAATCTCTACAAAAATAATAGCAGTCATTAAAGCAATGTATACAAAAAACGTGGCTCGAGTGTGGAATGGAAAACAACTTTCCGATGAATTTCAGACCTCAATGGGAGTAAAGCAAGGATGCGTTTTAAGTGCGCTACTCTTCAGTCTATACATAAACGACATTACTAACATAGTGCTTAGTGGAAAATCCATTCCAGGCCTCATGCATGCTGACGATATTGTCTTCCTAGCCGAGTCTATAGACGGAATGCAGCTGATGATGAATAGACTTCAGTGCTATTGCAAAGTCTGGAACCTATCGGTTAACTTATCAAAGTCCAAAATAATGATATTTAGAAGCGGTGGAGGGAGATACTCTAGAATGGAAAAATGGACTTTTCAAGAGGAAACAGTAGAAATAGTTAAGGAGTACAAGTATCTGGGTGTCTTGATTACCTCGAACCTGAATCTCGATAGACACCTCCGAGCAAAAGTATAGCGGAAGCTAAGCGTGCAATGTGTACCGTGTGGAGAAGCTGCTATTTGAGGAATGACGTTTCTCATATTGCTAATATTGCTAAATATAAAGTTTTTCGAGCAACCGCAACTGCAATTCTTTTTTACGGAGCACAAGTGTGGGGATATCTTTCGTTCGATGCAGTGGAAAAGTTACTCCGTTTTTTCATCAAATGCACTTTTAGGCTGCCGAGTACGACACCCAACTACATGCTGCACCTAGAAACAGGAATAGGCCCCCTTTTCTTGGACACTCTCAAATTGCACTTTAATTACGTGACAATAGTTATGGAGATGGGAGAAAACAGGATTTCGAGGCTTTTGCGAAGTCACATCATTAATTCTAGAAGAGCATGCGTAGGTGAGTGGTATAAACTGGCGAATGAGTGCTCAATAACCTTTTCAGTATCAGCTGAAGATAACCTTTCTTCACTTAAAACGAAATTTGATGATTTGTTGATGAAAATCGGAAACAGGATGTACGATAAGTTTATTGAGGAAGCGGAATCATCATTATATAGAGCTTACTACAGCAAAGTTAACCACTTATTGGAGCAAAAGACCTACTTCTTGACCGATAACACCACACGCAAAATTAGTACAATTTTTAAAGTTAGAGCTGAACTCCTGAGTCTAAACTTCATACCTCACCGTCCAGATCTTCCTATATGGTGTGATTTATGCAATCGAAGAGAACGTGAAGACTTGTTCCATTTTTTGGGAGTTTGTCCAATTCTGAAAGAATTCCGCAAGAGATACTTTGGAATTGATATACTCAGTTTAGAGGAAACCCTAAAATTGATGAATGGAGAACGAGGTTGGGATCTTTTATACCAATATTGTTTGAGTGCCTTGCGATACAGAACATGTATAGTCAATGAAAGTTTTTAATTTATAAAAAATTGTATTCAAAATTGTAAAAATTTATTTTTGAAAGCATTATATTTGTTTTTTCTTTAGTCTCTGAGGATGCGCATTATCCACTAGAGTAAACGTGGTGCGAAACCGATCCATAGTTGCTCGAATTACTTTGCTGGGCGATTATGTCGACCGAATATTGGACGCAGCGCGCGATGCGTCGCGCGAACCGAACCATTATTTTGGTAATAAATTTGCACGATTTGCAAACGTTGTTCAGGAGCAGGAGTAAGTCTATTCAATATGAAATGGCAAACCAAACTGAGCATAAATCAAGTGACAGCTGTCAAAAAGACCAACTCCGAAAAAAGTATTGCCAGATTGAAAACCACACATCTAAAAAACACACAAAAAAACAAGGGGTGGAAAGTTTGTCAACTGACGCATTGAAAATGCACTTACAGAAACACGGTTAAAATACTTGCGCACACTTCACTATCAACTATGTCAGCTGACGGCCTTTCCTCCAACATACAGCCATCGGACTATTTTTATTCTTTAAAGTACTTCTTAAGCTATAATTATACCAAAATTTCATCTTTGTTAGTATCATTTTTCTAAGGTTTTTTCTACGAAACGTGCATTACATGCATCCATTTAACATCGTTATCTATAGACTTTGTGTATGGCACACTTTTGACTTTATCTGCCTCTATTATAACACTAAATTAACCATATAAACAAAAATTAGCCCTGCTTCGATGATTGACTAAAATATGTAATCAGCTCCCAGACTATATGGTCATTGGTCAACACAAACTACTCGTATTCGGGCAAATATGGCGATTGCCATCAAACTTTCAAACTTTACCGGTCATACCGCGATCAACGCCCGCAGATGAACTTAAAGCTTGCCTGAAATATTCACATTTATGCCGATACGTAAAGAAGTTACAATTGCCAACGAACATGCAGGTTGCGTTGAAGAACAATCCGTTAGCCGATATGATATGTCTTTCTCTGAACATCAGTTGACAATTAGAAGTGGAGAGTTCCGGTTCATGCTACAAAGTACAAATGGACTGATTTCTTTGCCGCCGAACTTTTGTGAATTCACCTCATCGAAGGAAGAACTAATCAGCAAAGTGTTCCCCGACATCACCCGCAATTATGCGCGATATTAGCTGCGAAGAACAAGGAAATCGGTAATTTGAATTAATTATTCAAAATAAAATCATAGCCACAGTGTTTTCGTCCAATTTGCTGATCGCGTTGTACAAATGATGGTGAAGCCACAAGCTACCAATCAAATGGTTCGATGTAACTGGTGTACCAACGCATAATTTGCAACTCAAAGTCGGCAATGTCATATCTTAATGCTGCGCAATCTGAACCCACCGAACTTTTGTAATTAAAAAAAAAACGAACAACATTGTTTATCACAGAGCATTGCAGTGGTCTGTAATGTTTGAAATCCATTTTCGGTGTAAATAAATAAAAATGTATTAAATTTTATTCCAAAACAGTCTGTTTCATCCAATATAGAGGCTCGATTTTCGAAAGCGATATTAATAATTAATTTAATCAATTTAAGGCGGAACAAAGTTCGCCGGGGCAGCTAATTAATAATAAAAGTAGGATACACCGAAAAAAAAATTTTAAATAACCGTAAAATTAACAGGTGTGTTTTATTCATTGCTGCATAGCCAGCGCAGCAAAATTTCCCTTGGCTCTGCTGGCGATAGAGCTTTCAATTATTGAAATGAACGTATAAAGTGAGTGATCGTTTTATTCAGACTTGCGCTGCGCTGGCTATGCAGCAATGAATAAAACACATTTTCGGTTATAAAAGTGAGGTAATATGAAAAATATCAATATGATACCGATTTTATGCTGATCGTATCATTGCAATATGATCAATTATCATTATGATATGACCATTAAAATGACGACGGCAAAAAATTATAATCTGCATTTTTTGGGTCATGATGGTTCCAATTTTATTTTATTATAGTTTTATTTAATATTTTGTTTTCCCCATAGTGGTGGTAAACGCAGCTGACTATTTTTTATTTTGAAAATGTAACAATTTTATTTCATTCGGAAAAAACTTACATACATATATTTCTTCCCCTTACGAACCAATTATGCTTCCACTGGGTCAATTCGCAACACGGATATCTTTATGAATTATGGTTCAATGCCAACCAAATTCTGACATTTTATTTTATTTAATATAAATGTTACAATTGAAGCGTTGAGAATGAGAAGGGGTCAAGTTACATTTTTGAAGTTTTGAGTTATAAGCCTTTAAATTTAAAGTTTTAAGTTTATAAGTAGTAGCAGTGGTAGTTAACCCCTTTATCTGAAGCTAACTTTGTAAGTAATAACAATAGAGACACAAGAATTGACCAAAATTTAAGTTGTCGCTTAACCACCAGTATTGGTAAAAAATAAACAAAAAAATCGAAAAATGTCACTTGACCCCTTCTCACTCTAGACGCTTCAATTATTGTGAGTGCTTATTGTATTGTGAATATTTTGTAAACAATTTTTTAACATATCAATGCTAATATTGAAAAAATTGTATTTTTATTTGTTGTTTCTTTGATTTAAGCAAAGGTTTCTGTGATTTTTTTAATTTTTTTTACAATTAGTGACATTTATTTTTTCCGTAGTCGTTTCGTTTACGTTTTCGTTATCGATTTGGAGACCAGAGAAAATTTTCGTTTCGCTACAGCTGCGAACTAGGCTTAATAGTGAAGTAACATTGTATTTAATTGATAAAAAGATATAAAAAAATGATTTAACACACAATCTTGTTTATATTTGTATTTATGTATAAAGTAAGCGTAATGTCTTTGATTCTTTATTTCATATTCGTCAGTATTAAATAATCAGACGGTAGCTATAGCACTTTTTTCTCTCATTTAAGTGATTTATAATGTGAACTATGGAAACCCTGTTAGAACTTTAAAAAAAAAAAAACAAGTTTATTCAAGCCAATGCAACCAGAGTGAGAGACAAACGTCTTATCTTCCCTCTAGTGAAGATTTTTGTTGAACAGAGTAAAATATAAAAATTAGAGATGCCGCGAATAGTGACTCGACCGATGTGTATCTATCTCCTACGTGACTTTGGACATATTTTCAGAAGCTGGAATTGTTTACGAAAATAGACGTAATCGTTTGCTACCAACGAATGCCGAAAAAGTAGTTTTTATTCACCACAACTTACCATTAGTAGATTTTCAATACTAAAATAAAAATTTTTGAATAAAAGAAAATATTTATTATAAGATAATAAGCCTTTTTTATTCTCCATTTGTTATTCGGTATTCGGCCGAATGTTGTGAACTATTCGGCCGAATATCAAAAATATAGGCCGAATAGGCCGAATGCCGAATAGTGGCCGAATATTCGCGGCATCTCTAATAAAAATATTATTTTGATATTGTTTTTTATTCAGAGTATTATTATAACCAAAATAAACGGTACCTACCTTTTAAAAACCATTCTCATTTTCCTCAAAAACGACTGCTACGTACATCACTACGATTTACCATATTATTGGAAAAAAAATTGTATCTATATATTAAAAACGGTTACTCTCATAGAACCATTTTTTTGGTTATCGACGACATATTTTATTATCTGTTGAACCGATTTTAATGAAATTTTTGCACAACAGCTTTTAGGCCGATTTAATTCACTAAAAGTTGAACACAACTTGAGGATTTTTATTTTCAACTTGTGAATTTCTTTTTATTCACTCAAAATTTACGTTTTCAACTTTCGATTTTCAACTCTAGAATTGATCAACTTAAGATTAGTCAACTCCTGGAAAAAGTAGAAGTTGACCGAGCAAACTTGAGATTTTACGTACAGAAGTTTTTTCTTTTGCTTATTTTTTTTTTTTTCAAAAGCGTGTTGGCTTACTTCCGAAGGAATTATTTTTCTTCGAGCACTGAAAGCTTTTTTTTTTAAACCCTTATTTTTCAATTATTTATTGAAAAATCACAATTTGACACACAAAACACAATTTAACACAGACAAACAGTCAAATATGATGACAGATTCAAATTTAAATTTAAAAATGACAGCTTTTGTTTTATATTTCACAAATATCCCAGGGATATTTTTCAAACTGGAAGTCGACCAACTTTAGATCTTTAACTGGAGAGTTGAGAATATAATTAGTGAATAAAAAGAAATTTCAACTTGCGTTTCAACTCCCGAGTTAAAGTCAACTCTCAAGTTGGCCAAATTGAGAGTTTGCCTCAAGTTGAGCAATAGTGAATAAAATGGCCCTTAATAGATTGAATAATATGACATATCAATATTCTCAAAAAAAATCATTTAGGATTAAAAAAAAAAAATATTCAAAATTATTTTTTGAAAATTCGATTTTTCAAAAATTGATGGATGATATTTTTTCAAAATTAATTTTTTAACTCTTCATTAATAAATTCTTAAAAATGGTTTACCAATTTTTTTTTCTTAATAATGTTTACAAAACTTTATGCATACAAAATTGTTTTTTAAAAACCGCTCAAGCGATTTTCCAAATTTTTGTCTCATAAATTAAGAAGTGTTTAAGAATCAGATGGTGTACATTTCGTTGCTGTCAAAATAATTTCAGAGGTTGTTTAATCAATTTATTACAATTATTTAAGGGACTTATGACCCTGTGCCAATATTTATGTATCGAGTAACTAATCAGAACTTTACTGAGGCATTGTGAAACAGATCCTAAGAATATCATCGAAATAGTTGAAATTTAGGTAAGAATCTATATGTAGTTGGTAACAAGTAAGTAAGTAATAGTTTGCCGATCGACAACGATGCAGGCCGCCAATAGGACAAGTACGACCATATTCATTGTTGAAAAATATTTGATTCCTACTAAGTACTGCCAAGGGAAGGTACTAAACAGTATTATGTTGCCAAACGCATACGGCACACGCATTTGTATTCTTCCAAACAGATGCGCAACAACCGAACGAGAAATCCGGAAAATTACGATATTTGAGGTTTGGCACTTTTCAAAGTACTGTCAGGGGTAGTTTACCCGTAATTCGTATATAAAGATAGATCTGTGCTGAAGTTACATACATGGAACATAAAGAGCTATTAACATTGATGAACACACTGAGATAAGGATGTGGGGTGACTCACCCTCAACCGAACAACCCCCCTGATGAGCTCTCATTTCTAAATTGAACAGGTTTTCCTTTTAACTTTTGTGTTGCTGTGTATCTCAAAATACAAAAACAGAACCAGAGAGAAAAGGGTCGGCGTCTCGTCGTCAGCCCACTTAGATAATTTTATTCACAACGAAGATTGTACTCATCCAAGGGAGAAGGGCAAGTTCATTATTAACGTTAAGTCAATTCTGATGTTTACACAAATTACAACTCAATTAGGATTCTGGAAGTTTGTGTATTCATGAACTGAGGGGGTGGTTTTTTTAGGAGTGGTAATAGCAGCCCCTTTTGATTTGTTAATTTGGTAATTGTAAGAGAGGAATTTAATTACTTTCATTATAACAAAAAAAACTTGCTTAAACCAGAAATCTTTTGGATAATAAGCAGTGTTACGATAATTACTATTCTTTAAAAGATTTTAGATAGAAAATTTATACATGAACATTAATATCCAAAGTAAAAAAAAAAATATTTGAACAAAATCTTTTGTACAAACTGTCAAAGTTAAAAACGTCAAAAAATTGAAAATGGGTGGTAGTTCGAGTGCCAAAAGTAACTCAATTTTTTCTAAAAATTTCAGAATGTGGAACTTGAATACATTTATTAAGTTAATGATTTTGAGAAATTTGTGTATCCTTAAAATCGTTACACTAAAAATAATAAGCGCAATAGATTATTCTATGCTAAAAATATAACTGAACCTATTCTAAAAAATATCAAGTAAGGTGCCAGTTATAGCTTTCATTGACAATTTTAATTTTTTCAGTTTTGAGGCACTTAAAAAGCTAAATCAGAGATTATTTTGGTGCCAATATAAAACTAATGACTTAATAAATTATTAATTTTTGTCAAAACAAAATTTCAATCTGGTCCAGCCTTCTATACATGAAATTAATTTCTTTGTTTCAGTAATTGAACTACCTTACCATTGATCATTGAAATGTTAAAAATCATTTTATGTGAAAGATTGGACCAAAGTGAAATATTTTTTTGACCAGATAATATTAATTGAGTCAAGAGCTTATTATTGGCATCAAAATAATCACTGCTGTTGCTTCTTAGTGCCCAAAAAAATTAAATTAAAATTTCCAATGATGGTTTTGAATGATAGCTATAACTGGCCCCTAACGGTGATAGTTTTATGATTTTTTTTAGTTTAATTTTTGCAAATATATATCCATTACATTATGTTGATGAAACCTACCTAAGAAATGTGATGGAGGGATGTATAGGTACTTACGTAACTATTTTTAAACTGTTTTATTTTACTTTATTAATATTGTAAACAACTAATCCTTGATAAAACGCTTTCATCATAAAAATAAAATATACACTATTAGGTACTATTAATGTATTTAATATGGATTTTTTTCCCATTTCTTCTTTTTTATTCATTTCATTCAACTCTAGATATTTGGTATAAAAATTTTATTTTTTTCTTTTATTACAAATACATATAGAATAGATAGAAAAAATAAATCTTTAAATGTGAGGTTATTATAATGTGTATGAATATATAGGTAATACCTATGTTATATGTTTTATTTATTTGAGGAGATAATTTTGTGTATTTGAGAGATTTTGATTATGTATATTACCTATACTAGATTTTGTTCTTACGAGATTTGGATAATATACGAGATTTCGTTATTAGGTATTTTAGTTTGCTGTAAAAAATTGGCTAAATTTAATTCTTTTGTGGTGCGTATTTATTTATTCCATGACATGCAAAAAAAGGGATATTAAACATAAAAAATTTTAAACAATATAGTACATACATACATTTGTTGATTACATACTTCTAGTTAGTTGTTTTCAAATAAGTTGTATAGGTAGGTATATATATCTCTCGCGGTCTCTCTCTCTTTCTCACTCTCTCTATCTGTATTTTTGACAGGCTTGTAAAAGAATCCAATCTTTTTTGAATGCAATCTTTAATGACTTCAATAATATGATTGCATTCATTGATTTCAATTTGATACTGCAGACTTCATACATCATTCACTTGAATCAAAAAGATTGTAATGTTTTATTCCCATTCATTTTACAGCAATCAATTAAACGAAATATTTTGGGAAAAAATGCATTCTTGAATGAAAAGAATACAAAAGAATGCAAAGAATTCAAAAGATTGCAAATGAATGCAAAATAATGCAAGAATGCAAAAGAATGCAAAGAATGAATAAATTCCCAAAAGATTGGATTCAATTGATTGCTGCAGTAAAATAATGGGAATGAAAATGATTGCAAGTGAATGATGATACGAAGTCTGAAGTCTCAAGTGAAGTTAATGAATGCCAATAAATGATTTTTAAAGACTGCATTCTTTTATAAGCCTGATTTTTGCAACTATAGGAATCATAACTTATTATTATATATATTAATATTTAAGTATTTTGAATATTCACCTTTTGAGAGTCTGATCACCTTGAGCCGTTTATGACCCTGACAATCGATAAGTCAAAAGAATTTCATGAGGCCGTTTGCTCCAGGATATGGTGAGTTATAAAGTCCACAAATCCCATTGTGAACCCATCCATTGTCAACAGTTCATTTTGTAGTTTTGGTGTACCTATATCTATGCCTGTTATACCTATATAGCTTTGGTTAGGAGTCCTTAACCAAATATCGAAATTACCAACTTGGACAACCTTTATACTTCTAAATACCTTCTGAAAAAATAATAATCAGAAAAGTATTTAATTTAAAAACAATTATAAACCATAAGACACGTGGCTATGAGTTCTTCCCCCTATAGTATAAACATTACCACCCCTAATCACAGAAGCTTTCATCCTTTCAACCAGAAAACTAACAACGTAATCGTCCTGTTATGGGAAGAAGGAACCATATTAACAGTCAAAACAAAATCTGGATAAAAGGGAAATTCAATCTGTCAAAAGATTACAGACCAATTACCCGGCCAGAGATTTCGTTTTTCTACAATGTTCATATACCTCTATAAAGATGGTGTACCTAGCATGTGTTTCGGTTTTCATCACAAAACGTATTTTGCCTGGAACTTCCCTTCGTCTGTTTTGTATCGAAATAATATTTCATTTTATATCTAAATTCAGATTTCTATCTCCCGCTTGCTGTTGCTGCTTTATTTCCATCACATTTTTTATATTTTCGCTCGTCCTTTATTGGTTTCTCTGGTGGTGGGCCGAATAGCTTCGTCCCTTTTCAAATGGAGTTGAGTGACAGAATACAATTTAGTCCTTAGAAGTCATCTAATATCGACTTGTCAGTGTCCGTCACCGATGGGCCGGAGGGGTGCTGTTTTAATAGCTCAAATGAATTTAATAGAGCAAATCTTTTTGATATCAAAACACAATGAAAAACTCCATATACCTACGAACTGCCGTATATTCCAATGAATAGATAAAGGCATCAGGCTGTTCAATGTAAGTACCATTTAAAGGGTGATAATCAGGCACCAGTTGAGGGTAAAAATTGAGTACACATGCGAGGATTAAGAGTGCTTCCAATCCACAAGAAGAGATGAATTCCCTCGTGGATGTTGCTTCGTTGCATGGGGTTGTCAGTTTGAGCCTTTGGAGTGTGGATGGGGTACTTTTGCATTGTAAAGCTTATTTTCGTTGGAGAAATAAATCGAACCTAATGGTGTGCCTTCATCCTTCTATTAAAATTACAGGGGGTGGCCAAGACGAGCAATAAAGGAAGTAGGTAAATATGTATACGTATATAGTCAAAATTAAATGTTCATTTAGTGGTCGATTATTGTGGCATATGCTGCAAAACGGGAGAGTCAGTTTGTTGATACTCTCTATATATGCATTATAAACACACAGTGCATTTCGTGCAGAAAAAGAATAACTTTGCACTCTGTATGAACGAAGTCGTGATAAATTCTTTTAAAAGCAACAAATAAATAACTTTTCTTGATGCTCGCCCTTATGTTACTTGTTATTTTCTAGTAATTGAATTGTTCTGATACGCCAAACCAAAGGTAGGGCAGGGCGCAGGGGTACATTACGCATATTAATTACTATTAATCACTTAAAATGAATTTGTGTGATTTTGTTCTTGCACTGAGTACATAGTAAAAAAAAACACAAATCTGCTTAGGTATATCTGGGAAACGGACAGGAATATTGTGGGGTTGATAACACACCATTCTTTGTTACCAAAAGCTTGGCAGTTTCAAATTATACAAAAATGCCAGTATTGGTCATTTTCAATCAGCTTACAACGATATTAATGGTTAGTGTCGGCCTATGCCGCTTAGAAAAATGGTATTTTTTTAGGAGACTATCTCTTGTGTCATAATAGAATAATTGTTTTTGTGTGATATCACAATCGCAGTTAGGTGTCATGTATTCCCACAATCATATTAATATTGAAGGTTTGAATGAAGCAACAACACAAGAAAATAATAAAAGATTTTGGAAAAGCCACATAAAAGCTACGTACTGTTTACGTCACATGACGTACATTGCCAACAAATTTTCCTTATTCGATCTAGGAAAACTATATTGAACTGAAGTTCATAATACAATTTAATGAAACCGAACGAGTTTAAATCAAATTTAAACTCGAGGACAGGAATCTATGAGAGGTGCCATTAATAACCATTTTTCGAAAATTTCATTAAACTTTTCAACAACCCTAAGAATAAGTTAATGAAGGCAGAATTTTTTAGGATTTAATACTCTTTTGATTTTTCTTCATTTTTGCTAAATAGATTTTTTATGGAATACATACTTAGTTTGATCCAATTATAGTACTTCGACTTCGAAACCAGATTTACTGTCAGACATTCTTATTTGGTTAATATTGCAAATAAATTAGAAAAGAACAAAATTTGTTTTTTGTTTTAAACAAATTAACACAAAATATTTGTTTAGTTGATTGTATATGCTTTAGAATATAATATATTTTATTTCCATTTTTCAAAAGAGCTGACAGCTAAAATATCGAGTGTGTAAACTTAGCCCCCCTTTTTGAAATTTGTTCCAGGTTGTTCCAAATTTATTTCGCATTGTTTCAAGTTTTTTTTTTTGAAAAATATTCAAAAATGGGGGTTTAAGACCCAAAAAAACGTTTTTAACCTAGCCCCCTTTTTTGAAAACCAAATTTTTGAAAAATGTTCCAGATTGTTCCAGTTGCTGTGAACATTGTCCTATGTTCAAAATTTCAAAAGTTATGGGCAAAATTAAAAAAAAAAATTCTATTCCCTTTTTCGAAATTCTTATTTTTTATTTTTTCTGGTTTCAAAAAGTCTAAGTTCTAACCATTGTTCCAAATTGTAGGAATTGTATTTTTTTTTAATGCATTTGCTTACACATCTAATCAAATCTAATCGATTTTTAATATAAAAATATAAAAAAAAAATTTGAAAATACTTGTAAAAGAATTTATCATTTAATTTAAATTTTTATAATTAATTTATTATTACTTAATAATATCACAACATAATTTTAAATTTTCAAGTCACCTTCTATTTGTATTTATTCAATGATTTTGGTTTAAGAGGGTGATCTTATTAAATTTTTTGAAGATAAATTATTATGAAAGTTAGGGGTACGTCTATTCGCAATGGAAAATACATCAGTAGGCCAAATACCTTTATTGCATATGGAATCAAAGTAAGACGAATGCGTTACTATTTTAAAAGAGGAAACGAAGCTATTTACTTTGCTTATTTTTGTACACTTAATAGAAGTATGCGTAGGAATACTATTATTAGCTATTAAGTCGGAAACGATATCATTAGGACTAATATCTGGCTGTTAACGATAGATAAAAATAGATTTAGGCTTAGAAACACGACACAGGGCAAGTCCTACCACTCAGAGCACCCGATTTGAAACTCAGAACCGTGTTAATAATCCATACCAATTAAATTGTTTTCAAATGAAAGCGCTTTGTTTACAACACTTGCATGAATTTTATTTTATTTCTTCTTAAAATCAAATACCTGATAATTTCGTATACTTGTAATATTTTCATTTGGGATACATACTTTTTATTTATAGCTCTTTCGCACGTCCGTATTTCGATGTATATCTGACTCGCTTTACTTTTCTTCAAAACTGCAGATGAAGATCAATGGGGGAGTTCAATGCAAACCGGCTGTCATCTGAATTTTCAGATTTCTGAATTTATTTCGTTGAACGCCAAAAAAATCTGAAATTTCAGTCAAAAGCCATTGTGGAAAATTCTTGCATTTATCTGTAGAATTTACATTGAAGCGAAATAAAATAGAACTTTAATTATATTCGTAAATTAAACATTGAGCGTGAATAGTTGTAAAAATGAAATTATATGTAACTAAGCAAAAGGTTTCATTAATTTCATTAAAACACTAGTGGAACAAATTATTTATTTTTCTTCAAATATTTGTTTGATATGTATGGCCAACAAAATATAGCAAAACTATCCAATATTCTTGTATAACAATGTTCCACAATCATCGTATGGAGAATTATGAGAACACTTTTGTAGATATCAATAGTCAATCTTTTTATTTAAAAACACACTAAACAATAAACATAAAGTTCGTTTATTTAAATAAGTACTGAATTCCCATGATAAAAACTTTAAAAATCAACCACAACCCAGAGCGAAAATTATAAAGTTCAACTTTATGTGTAGTAGTAGTAGCTGATTTGACACTTCCCCCACCACAAACAACTTTTATTTGAATTTTCAGATGAGAATTTCTTGTTTGAAAATTCAGATGAAACGTAACTAAACGTAACTAAAAGTCACTAAAAGTCATCTAACTTTTTATGACAGCTGGCCAATGAGAAGCTCCAAAAATTCAGAAATTCTGAAAATTCAGATGTTTTTGCCATCCTTGAACGCCCCCAATGTAAATCCACCATCACAAAATGGAAATTTTATAGGAAGACTTAAACGAAGGCAAACATGCCATAATAAAGATGAACATGTTCGTCTTCACTATAATCTTCATCTGCATTTCTCGAGCTTCCTTTAATCTTCATATCATGAAGATCTCTTAATTTTGGTCTTCTCTCTCTATTCAACAAATGTAAATTTTATATAAAATAAATTTTAATCTAAATTTTTCTCTATTTCAGAGAAGTTTTTTATTTTTTTTTCGAAGGAATTTAGGAGTAGAATGGTTTTCCTCTTCAATTCGTACGCCTCCATCTTTATATTTTAAGATTTACTGTAATATTTTCATTCCATAGTACCCTTTCACGCGAGGAGACTGAGTTGCTAGCAGCTTTCAGTTTGATGGTGAGAAGGGCAGGAAGTAAGAGGGGAAAACTAAATCTCCCCGGTCAATGATTTGAAGAGATTATTTTTCAATCTCTTGGTGTTCAACCAAGCTGCTTTTAAAGGAAACTACAGAAAGTTTCCACGATTTTGTTGCTTGCATGTGAAAGGTACAAGAGATTTTTATGGAAATTAAAGGAAAACGTCGAACACACACTACTGTGTGTGTGAAGAGGAACGTCAAAAAAATCACTTCAAATCGTTGAGCGGGGAGATTTAGTTTTCCCCTCTCACTTCCTGTCCTTCTCCACAACATACTGAAAGTTGCTAGCAACTCAGTCTGCTCGTGTTAAAGGGCACTTACTGAATTGACAATACTACGGGATTTTCACGAAGAGATTTAACAAAAGAATGATTCACAATGCGTGAAAACGAGAGAAAAGTGTGACAATTCACTGATAAATTTTTTTGATTGTAAAATCGTTCCTCAATAAACAAAAGCCGCGTTTTATTATCTACGGGTTTGGATCTGGTTGACCCCGATAAAATAAAACGATACGGATCCAAATGAAAACAGTGTTGTATGTTCATCTCGTTTTTTCTTATGTGTATTTATTTTTTTCATTTAGATACTGCCGTTTTTCTTTACATTACAATTTGCACTAGCTTACCATTTAAAAGCTTTAAAAGCCATCTGACCGCCAGAGTAAAAACTAATTTCTGGTTACATAAAGCAAACCCCGAGAGAAACCTAGATCCAAATTTGTTTTTGTATTACGTGTTGTAAGATATTCCAGACCCAGACCCGTAGATAATAAAACACGGCTAATGTGATGATATTTTTCATTTTTATTTATTTTTATTTATTATTTTTAACCAAATAATAATGTCGATTATGGAATCCGCAATACTGGATCTGCAGTGCAATACTGGCTCTTTTCTCTTTACTCATTTCTCGTGAAAAGAAAAGAGAACACTATATTGCGAATCACTGCGGATCCAGTATTGCGGATTCCATAATCAGCATGAATATGTGCCCTTTCACACGAGGGGACTGAGTTGCTAGCAACTTTCAGTTTGATGCTGATTAGGGCAGGAAGTAAGAGGGGAAAACTAAATCTCCCCGGTCAACGATTTGGAGAGATTTTTTGACGTTCCTCTTCACACACACAGTAGTGTATGTGTACAAGAGATTTTTATGGAAATTAAAGGAAAACGTCAAAAAAATTTCCAGCAACTTGTTGCCCCGTGTAGTCCCGCATCCAATTTGTTCGACACCTAAAGATAAATAGATGTTTTAAAATTTGACAAAAATTTAAGATTATTCGCATATAAATCCACTATTGATTTGACATTTGCCGAGAAAATGTTTTGTTTACTTTTGGTTTTTGTGATTTCTGTGAAATAATTTTGTTAATTTGTGTTGATAAGAATTAAATTTTAAGAAAAATTATGGATAAATGTATTTTAAAATGTATATATTTTAAGTGGAATTAATAAAATGTAAAAAAAAATATAAGTTTTTGTGTATTTTTCTTATTAAATTGGTGGTTTTGTGTTCCGCTCCGTGAACTTCGTTTTTATTTTGTCTGATATAGACTTTAAATAAAGATTTTGTAATGAAGAGTTTTGTTTAAAAGTGTTTCCATATATTTATTGTCGTTTATGAATTAAAAGAATATTCTTTTTGTTTAGAAATAGGGTTTTTTTGGTTGATATGTCGGTATTGCAAAATCGTGACGCTGAATTTTGTAATTCGTGACGGGAATTTGTATGTCGGTTTGACATGTCACTGACTGCTCCATAGAAACATTTTTTGCCCCCATGCCGCAAAAGAAGTTTTACTTCAAAAATATATCTTTGTTTCAAAACTTGATTTGAAAATACAATTTTATATTTAGCATGCATGTATGTAGGTAGGTACATACATACTTTAATATTTGATATTGTTTATAAAATTGAGTTCTCATTTTTTGAATACACCAATTAGGTATTCCACTTTTTGCTACCCATATTATTAGTAAAAATTGTTTTTGTTTTCAATATTATTTCTGTTTTGCATTCAGTGCCACGTATACCTAGATGTTTTTTCAGATCTTTAAATTACAGGTGGGAAATAACTTCACACGTTTTTAAGATAAAATATTTTCCTACATATATGTACATAGTGAGAAAACCTTCACCAATAAAAAGTTAATTCCCACTAGAGGTGAAGTAATTTCCCATGTGAAGGTACAGTTGACTCTCCCTAAGTCGGATTTTCACGGGATACCAAGATTTGTTCGAGTTAGAGAGAGTTTTGTAAAAATTCGAGTTATAGAGAGAAACATTTTTTTTTATTTTAAAAGGTTTATTTAATAAATAAAGGTTAATATGTGTATATAAAGCAACCAACAACACAAAGAAAAGGATAACAATCCTTTTTTTGTTTTTGAGTGGTAACTTTTTAAAACCAGTATCTTTTTATAGAGGTACCAGGTTATGATTAGGAAGAAAAGCGAAGAGCTGACGATGGTGGTACACATGCGCGTAGTTAAGGGTGGGCAAGGGTGTGTGGCGCCCACCCTAGAAATCGTATTGCCCACCCTAGAAAATCGACAGTACTAACTTGTCATTCATTATAAAGACAACAAAATTTATATTTTTCCTACATTAAGGTTTTTTACCAGCTGGTCGTCGTATTTTTCTCAAGGTAGTGTAAAAAAACGCAAAAATAATAACAACGTATCACTATGTTTTCAGCTCTTACTGCAGCATACTACTGCTTAGGTAATGGATAACATTATTTGTCAACTTTAAACGCCGCGCCGTTTTGAAAACCTACCATTATCAAATGCTGTAGACGCTTTCCTGAAATTAAACATGATTACCTACTGCAGAAGATTTTATTAATAACTATAAAGATGTTTTTAAAGTTGATTGTGTAAGCACTGAGTGCTGAAGCTTTGATATTAAAAAATATTTTTCAACTGAAAAATTGCGAAACAAGCATCGAAAATTTAAAACAAATGTTTCAAAAGAGATGTTTCCAAACTTTTACAAACTTCTTCAGGCAGCGTTAGCTCTTCCAGTGAGCTCCGCTAGCTGTGAAAGGAGTTTCTCAGCAATGCGGCGAGAACAACAATGCTCCAAAATCGTTTCTCTAATGTATCACTACTTAATATTGAAAATGAAATAGTTAAAAATAAAATCACTTCCGAAAAAGTCCTGAACCAGTTCAGCCAAGAACATGTAAAATTAAAACTTAATTAAAAAACAAAAACTTATAAAAAAAAGTCTTTTTTTTGTAATATTTGGTTATTTTGTAAATCTTAATTTAGTGTATGCAATAAATTTTGATAAAATATACCAATTCTTTTTTAAATATCAACTTTTTTAGAAAACAAAATTTTTGATTTAGCAGAGTATAGTAAGGTGTCACTTCGTATGAGAGTGAACTAACTCATTTATTACAACACTTATGGTTTTGACAAAAGCTCTATCTATAAAACCTAATGATTTTCTATTTAAAGTAAATATTTTCGAAAGTATTTTTATAAATATTATTAAAAATGAAATTTAAAACTTCCGGTGGTATATCAACTGGCTGACTGCCCCCCCTAGACAAAATACATAACTACGCCAATGGTGGTACACGCAATGCTACACATATATACACATGTATTAAGGTTTTGATAGTTCGTAGTTATACTATACCCAAATACGAATTCCGAAGAGGTAAAGTTTTTTTATTTTGTTTTGTTCTAAACAAAATTCGACTTAAGGGGTGAAAAAAGATGCCAAATATCGAGAAAATGTGTTCGAGTTAGAGAGAGTTCGACCTAGAGGGAGTTCGACTTAGAGAATGGTTTTTGTATGGAAAATTGAAGGGAATGATAAAATATGGCGAAAAGTTCAAGTTAGAGAGAAATTCGACTTAGAGAGAGTACGACTTAGGGAGAGTCGACTGTAGTTAGTTGCCGCGAAGTTAGTTCCCTGCACCTTAAAAAAAAATAAATGGGATATTACCTACTTATATAGCTAAGGTTTTAGTAAAAAATTAAATTTTTCTAGACTAGGTAGCAGTCTAGGGCAAAAACAAAAACTTCGCGCTTTAATGATTAAGAATTATAATCTTGTTGGATAAAGTTCACACTTGATATTCGTCAGGAGATCTATGTAAGATGAACTGAACTTAATAAAAATTGCCTATTTAGGCCCTCACTATAGTCAGCTGATGAGTTCAATTGATATCGCCGCTGGGACGAATCACTAAAGGAAGTTAAAAGCTATTTTGTAAAAAAAAATTGTTGTATTTACGAAATTTTTGTATTTTTGCAAAATTCGGGAAAAATTTTGTAGAATGCACAAAATATTTAAAATATTTTGTGTATTTATCTAAATTTTTTTTTGAATTTTGCAAAAATGCAAAATTTTCGTTGTATTTACGTATTCATTTTCGTAACATTTCGTGTACCTATTCTATTAATTTGTTTGCCGAGTTTTGCAAAAATACAGAATTTTCGTTGTATGTATTTACAAATGTATTCGTCCTACCAAATCTAAAAATTTCGTAGCCTACTAAAGTTTTTTTGGAATATTTTGGAAATATACAAATGTTTCGTGATATTTACTAATGTATGTACCTTTATGTCGGGATAGTATTGGTACATTTTACGAAAGCCTATTAGTGCAATTTACGAAAATATTAGTGCTTTTCCACCACGAAAATGTCTTAAAATAAACGAAAACTTTAGTTATATACACCAATTATTTTTTTGGATGTGCTAGGTATAGGTACCTACCTATATATTTTGGATATTACAGCTCATCCAAAAACTTGGAGCTCAGCTCACCCATGCATAAGGTCCTGACTACGGGCGTGCTAGTATACCTACATCCAACTTTTTTTTATGTATTTATATGGTTTATAGCATATATACCCTCCATTTAAATGAAAATAATTGTTCTGTGATAAATCCAGCAATTGTATATAGTACATACCTATACCTACATGTAGGTATCTACAAAAATGTGCCTTAATGGCCTTAATATGCATGTATATAAACTGTTCTCCATTCAGCAAATCGCGTCATAGTTGCAAAATTGCAATAAATGGACTTGTCGGTCATGATTAACAGCCCACTATTTTCGCATACAAAACAATTGTTCCTATTTAGTTAAATAGACAAAATCACAAAATAACCATAAAAAAACACGAAAGAACCTTCTAATAAAAACATGCATTTCTCTATTGTACCACACGACTAGCCACACGAGTTGGCAAAACATAAAACCATCGAATGACAAAAAATTGAGGCACACACTACCTCAAATAAAAATCGCTGGCCCAGGATAAGGAGTTATGTCAAATATAATATACCACCCTCGGCTGCAGTGTAGAGTAGCCACAACCACTTTCACTAATAGCAGCATCAAACCAACAACAACAAACAGCATCATAACTTTGTTTAAGCGTAATTTAACTCGACCATAATGGGTCCATTTAGTATTGTATTTGCACTATAAAAAACGAGCAGGGACACCAATCACTACCACATCCACATAACGCACAAAGCACTCGTTTATAGCTTCAGTTATACACCAAGTTATACATACCTACATAATATAATGTACATACAACTTTATCCTTCGCCAAGGATACATGGCAATAAAAAAGCGTGGACAATATTATAAAAAAAATCTAAGTGAATATTTATCTACTGGGTTTTGGTTGGTGTTGGTGTGGTAGGTACGCAATTATTGAGGTGCTCGTCCTTTATACCGATAAAAAATGACATTCATCTCAGAATAATTTTGTACATTTTGAATTATTATTAATATATAAAAGAACCCTCTTAGAACATAGTAAACTATCTACTCAAATTACACTGAATTCTGTACTCCATAACAACTGGAAATTGGAATCAGTCAACAGACACCGGAACAGAACAACAGGCAATAAATAATGTGATCATATTATAAAAACCTAAGAGGGTGCAACCTTCTGCGCTTCAAATAGTCACAATGTGTGACGAGCGACGATTCATGAGCAGAACTATAATGTAATGAACTATTTAAATTCTAAAAACTCGCTACCTGTGCAATGTATCACGGAATATTGGCTTAATAGAATTTTGAAGTTGTATCTATAATGTACCTAACGAAATTTGTATTCTGTTTTTTAAAACTCTGTAAAATATAAAAGAAAAATTATTTTATAGGTTTATATTTGTGACCAATTCTTTGTACCTACTTCAATTCGTAAAATGTTATGTTTGCGCTTTTTTTGTTAATTTATTGAATTATGCATGTAAAAAAAAAAAAGATTCGACGTTTCGCTGGATTTTCTCAGCATATTCAGGGGCGTTTATTTATATGATTTTTATTTCATTTTTAATTTTTCAAAAAAATTGTACATAATATGTACATTGTATATATGTATTTGTTTTTTATCGCACAATTCAATAAATTGACCAAAAAAGCCCGAACACAACATTTTACAAAAATTGTGTTGATCATGAAAAAGTGCGTACTTTTTTCACTATATCAAAACAATTTTTTTTTTATAATTTATAGAATTTTGAAATTCAACATTTTGGAGTTCAGAGTACAAAAAATTGTTTATACTTACTAAATTCCTATTGGAGTCCAAATTAATTTATTATTTTTTTTATTTAGCAATAGTGGGCTCATCTCATAATGACTAGCAGCCTAGAGTCATCAGTAAATTTTGGGTGTGAATCGTAGCAAAAATTCAATGGAATTTTTATATACATATTACATACATATGTAGATCTTAACTTTTCATATGGAAATATGAAAGTCTTGCATTCCATGCACACGCAGTAACGTTTATAACTTATTTTTAGTTCGACGTGAAAACAATTTATTTATTGAAAACCAAAAGTAATCTTCAAGTTATTTATGTGGAAGTGGTTCATAAAGTATATTTTTAAATGTAAGATTAATTGAAAGAACATTATTTACCATAGTGTTTAAAATTTTCCAGAATTTCGGTTTACAGAATTTTTATATAATTTCTAACGGGTGATTTTTTAGCTGGTTTGGTTTTGGCAACACTGGTTTTGACAGCTGACGTGTGTTTAGTACCTTGTGTCACTGTCAAACAGCTTCAGTTTGGTTTGCAATTTAACCATGGATCGTCTTACAAATGAACAACGCTTGCAAATTATTGAATTTTACTATCAAAATTCGTGCTCGGTTCGAAATGTTCATCGCGCGCTGCTTCCATTTTATGGTCGGCATTCTCGAACTTCTGAGCAGTCTATTCGGAAGATTGTGACCAAATTTCGCACCAAATTTACTTTGTTGAACATTAAATTACCAACACGTTTACGTACTGTGCGTAGTGAAGAAAATATTGCGGCCGTATCAGCTAGTGTGACAGAAGACCGCGAAATGTCGATTCGGCGCCGTTCCCAGCAGTTAGGCCTTTGTTACAGCGATGATAACAAACTTTTTTTTGCCCGAAATGGAAGTTCTTGACTTGCATGATATGTGGTTTCAACAAGACGGTGCCACATGCCACACAGCACGCGAAACAATGGCGCAATTGCGAGGCGAGTTTGGTGAACAGTTAATTTCACGTTTCGGGCCGGTCAATTGGCCGCCTAGATCGTGCGATTTGACACCATTAGACTATTTTTTGTGGGGGTATGTCAAGGCTAATGTCTATAGGGACAAGCCCGCTTCGATTGACGCACTGGAAGCCAACATCCATGCATTCATTCGTGAGATACCGGCCGATATGTGTGAAAGAGTATGCCAAAATTGGACTCAGCGGATGGGCTACCTGAGACGCAGCCGCGGTCAACATTTGCATGAAATTATCTTTAAACATTAAATTGCAAGGTTCAAACTATCGATTCAAATAAATATTTCATTAATTTTTTTGAATTTTTTGTGTTTTTTTTTAAAAAAAAGTTCTAAACCTCTTAAAAAATCACCCGTTATATTACTAGTAAGGATTATAAGATTTAAAATAAATCTTTTTAAAAAATCAATTTTCTAAGTAAAAAAATTAATTGGCGCCCGAGCAGGGACAGTGATAAAGTAAAAAACTGTAAATTAAAATTGCAATGAAATTTCATATTTGAAATTATTTGCAACCAGTTAAAAAAACAACAACAGAATCGTTGAAAATGCATAACAACGTCGGATGAAAAAAAAATATGAATAAAAACTCTTTATCACAAGAAACATCCAAGAAGAAAACAAATTCTTCCGCTGCAAGATCCCAAAAGTGAAAAAGCTTACACATTAAAAGATACCTCTGTAACCAACGTGGGAAAGGGTTTAATAAATAAATTCCAACACGGCACTGAATAAAGAAGACCTCCAGATTTAAAACACCTACACTCTGCAGACAACCGGAATGCAAGGCGATTCCACAAGATCGAAGAAAGTAGGACCATCGGAACCTGAAAACAAGGACAGTAAGAACAAATTATATACTCTATATTTTAGTCGCTAAATGCATTCCTCAGTTTGACGGGGGAAATTAAGTCTCTTGGCGTACTGCTTTAATTAATGCTATGAGAGTTGCGCTAAATCCTATTCGGTAGCAAATATAATTATAAATAATATTATAGGCAAAGCAAACGAAATATTGACAAGTCACAAGGCACCCCTTATAGGACAACTAGATCTGAATTCTGACCTAAAGCGACAAAACCCCTGTTCACGTGTTAGTTACAGAACTAAGTTGGTATGCGACAGGACAAAAAACACTACGGGAATATTACGATGAGATAACTAAGGTGATGGCTTTAATAATCAATAAAACCATCATCACTTACGGTCCGAGAATCGCTGAAACAGAATGTTTAATGGATAGAGCAAGACAAAATGCTCTAAGAATCTTTATTACTGGGCTAAACTAACCAATCAGTAATATTGTATTCTCGCTTAACCCCGGAGATGTTCCCAACGCACTTGCTAGGGCACAGGAAATAGGAACAAATGAAAATAGAATTAGGAGTCTCATTGCCAAGCCAAACCCTAGACAAGTCGTTCCTAGACAGATACCCCAACAACGAAACTTTAGATCACAATATGTGCCCCAAAATTGTAACTATAACCACCGCTATCCAACAAAGATGGAAATAGCGAGTGGAAATTTTATGCCTCAACGCCAAATTCAACCAAACAGGCCACAATGGCAAAACGCTAATAAAAACTTTAGAAACAGTAATAACCAGTATAATAACACAGTACGAGATAACAATAATCCATTCAAGATAAATCGACAGGACAGTGGTCAAATACCTGTGGTCAAAGTCCCTCGCTTGAATACTCTAAGTGAAAGCCATAATTAAGATTAAGGCACTACTCACCTTGTATAAAAAGAACGGATAGTAAGTCGGGTAGAATATTCAACATTCTAACAGATACAGGTGCCACGCATAGTTATGTAAAACCTGGAATATTTACTAATAAAACATTAGACATCCCTTCTCCCTGTAAAAAGTGTTCACTTCACGGAACCACTATTATTTAGAAATTTCAAGAAATAAATATTTTAGGAGTCAAAGAAAGTTTTTTTGAATTAGATGAGCTATATGATTATGATCATTGGCATCATTGGCATAAAACTCTGGCGCAAAGTAGATAAAGGCCAATATATTCTACATTAGAATATGATCACGGCATAATACCCTTAATATTCAATGATCAATTGATTAATAACTTAGAGATTAATTTATAAAGCAATGATAATAAAGGAAAGCAGAAAGAAATTTTAAGGAAATATCAGGGAGGAATTTAAAAACATTGTGATTTTAAGATGTTTATGCTAACTACATCAGTAAATAAGTAAGTATCTAATAATAGTTTACGAACATAGCAGAGATTACGAATTATAAAGATAGGAATTTTATGTACATGCCTACCTCTAAAACTGATTTGTTTACATTGTTGTTTTTGTTATTTAACGTATAAATATTTATGGAGTACCTTAATTTTGTGTCTTAATTGTGTCGGATTTGCAGATTTCGTAAATATTTTCATGGCAACACTGTTGTCTGTTGGGCACTTAAAAATCTAAGGAATTACCTATACGGCGTAAGTGGAATCCGCATATTTACAGACCACCAACCACTGAAATTGGCAATAATTGGTGACAAGAACCCTAATGCAAAGATCAAATGATTGGGGGCATTTATAGAAGTAAATACGCCCCTGAAGTTATTTATGAGCCTGGAAAGGAAAACGTCCGTCGTAGCTGACGCTCTTAGCGGGCAGGAATGAAATATGCTGAGCGACGGTGAGCTATCAAATAATGGGACAGTACATAGTACTGAAAGTAGCCCCATACCCGATATTATAAGAGTAAACCAGAGGATAAATAGTTATAAAACGCAAATTATTATAGACGAAGTCCTAAACAACAATATTATATCAACCGAAATCCATCCAAATTACTGGAGACATATAATTTTTTTTAAGTATTTCGAAATTTTAGGAAAAATCAAACATATTACAAAGAAAGGTCTAACTGTAGGTGTATATAGTATCGAAGAGACATTCTTTAAAATAAATACCAAACTTTTACATGACTTCCCAACGGTAAAGTTTATATTTTGCAATTAGATAGTTGAGGATATTACGGGGAAAGAAGAACAATTAAAAATAATTACAACTGAACACAATAGAGCTCATAGACAAGCTAAGCAAGTATACAAACAAATTGTAAACAAATATTTCAACTGGATTAATTAATCATAGAAACAAGGAGAAAACACATTTTGAGTGCACCTTAAGGTTCCATTTTATGCATTTTTACTATCAAATTTCAAAATAAAGACATAAAAATAAAGACATTCTCGACATATTCGACATTTTCCTTTGCATTTATTTTTTTGTAATTAACTTCACTCAGATATATGTATTTTAAAATAAAAAATAATCTCAATTTTTCATTTAAATAAATCTCAAATTTTAACCAAAATCTGTTTTAAAAGAATATATAGTAACTCTCAGAGAAAAACCAATCGAAAATAAACGTTAACTGTTATTTATATCTGGCTCTGCGTTCACAGACAGAGTGTTTTCAATCATGAAAAAAAGAAACAGAGCGACTATCTCATTAATAAAACCAAACCTTTGATCAATACAAATTTGAAAATTGATTCTGATAAAGGATAATATGACACTTTAATTGTGAAAAATTGGTTGAAATATTTTATAAAAATAAATAATTATCAAACATATTTTTTGCTCTTTTTAACATTTTTATATATATTTTTATGAAGCGTACTATATTTTTGTATAGTTAATTCTGCAAAGTACCTACTGTATTCCATCGAAAAAAGGTTGGGAGCCCTAGTGACAATGCAACGTTGTTCCTCACAATGGCAAATTCATTTTCCAAATATTTGATAACCACCGAAGTAAATTCTTAAATAGAACCGAAAGATAGAATGATAGAAATATTGTCAATATTCGGTAACGTTGAAACCCTAATAACTGATAACGAGAAAGCGTTTTGCTCACCTTCTGCACAATGTGCATATATTTTTATAAATATTAAACATAAAACAACACCACTCGCACACTCTAAAAGTAATGCAACAATAGAAGGAATCCATTCAACAATTACAGAACTCGTAATGATAGTTAAAGAATCTACATTTTCAACAGGAATCAAAGATATCATGCCTCCAACCACAAAAAAAAAATAACGAAACAATTCAAACAGTGACTGAAAAACAACCGACAGACATATTCCACAATAATATAGATGACGTAGAAACTAAGGATAAAATCCCAATAATTATTAATCAGAAATAGGGAACGTAGAGGAATAAACAAAATAGGAACCCTGTGGAAGTGGATATCTGGTAGTTCAGACCACGATGATGCTATTTCAGAATAGAAAGAGAATTGAATACTGATTTTTGCCTTATTATTAAAACTTAAAACTGTTTGAAGGAATCGCTTAATAAATTAGAAGATAATGGTGAAAAAATACCTAAAAGAAAGAAATGTACCCATAGATATAAATAAGCGAAGGAAATATTGTTATTACCATATCTCATATTGTATCAGAAATAAATTTAATCCAATTTGAAAGAAATGTTACAATAGATGATAAAATATATATCAACTCAAAAAATAAAATATTGGAACACATGAAATTTAGCAAACCGTCAAAAATAAAAATAATTGAATTTATAAACTCAATTTATCTAAATTTAAAATACACTAATCTGGATTATATAGAACCATATTTATCAGAAGTAAAAGAACACCCTATACTATGGAGTTTATCAATTAATTTTCTCATAATTGAAACAGCATTTGCTATTATCAAAGCATATAAGTATTACCAAGTTATCAAAGCGAAGCGTACTCACAAACACATCATGGAACTCATTAAAGAAACCGAAACCAGAGCAAACATGTTAACATCAAGAAAGATTGGGACAATCTCCCACTGACTAGGGGAAGAGTTAACACATCTGAATAAACACCACAAGTGACCAAAATTTAATTAAGACACCAAAGTGCACAGATTGCATTTTGGTAATTAATGAAACTGTGCGAATATGTTTAATTTTCCATGAAAAAGATGATTCGACAATTTAAAATACCATAGAAATTATTAAACTGTTAAATTTTCTTAAATTTACTCTATCAGAAACACATATATATAGGTACATAACTTTGCAACACATTTTGAAGCATTCTACGAATTTTATTCTGTCAACCTAAAATTTTCTTCGATTCAGCATCAATTTAAGTAATACCTACCCCATTATCATCACACGATAGATGTGTCATAATTTTATACCTACCAGCACAAAACTTTAGTTTCCCAACCTAACGAAGACACACCACTCTTACCTCGTTCCATTCATTCCATCTACGAACCCTTTTAACTGGCAAATAACACGAGGACTGAGGACCCATTATCTTTTCTAATATAAAACGCTCAACTTTGACTACTCCTTTCCTTGTAAATGAATCCACAGGATCGATTGGAATATTGTTGTTTTTTTAACGCCCAATTTTACCCATTTTAACACCATTAACGGTGATTTCTTTTTGAATGATTTGCAATATCCCGAGGACAATAACCGGTGATGAAATAAAAATCCGGTCTCAGGTACTAATTTGTGTAAATATAAATGTTGGGCTGGCAGGATAACAACCAACAATCATCAGCAAAGGAAACACCGAATGAAAAAAAGTAAACGCGCAACAAACAATGTCCCTTTATGCTTGATGTACAAACAGCACAATATTGTGTAAAACGAGACCAATACAGCGTCCCTTAGCATGTTTCAAAACACTGCAAAGCATCCTGTAGACTGGTGTAGAGGTGGAACATTGCAGCCCGAGCAACTATACATACGAACAATGCACCCGAAGAGAAAACCGATGATATAATGCCATAGTTTACCGGCAACACAACAGCTTCCTCGACAACTCGGTTATGTCACATTGGACGATGATAAGTGCTCCCACTTAATTATGTTTTAAATTTCATTAATTCATACACATACCTATACTATAATTTTTTTTTTTTAATTTATTTATTTGTTTATTCATCAAGCAGACTATACACAATGTTTATAATATACAATCATATAGACTAATTGAAAAAAGATAAAATAGTAGCAACATCCGATGCTTTACAATTAGGTAAATACTTGCAAGCTAACCACCACATTTCTTTTAAATAAATCACGACTAATATTATTTTGAAAGTCAATATAACTACATACTAGATTTGCCTGTTTTAAGCACCGTGTTATCGGCTCATTGAGCCCGTAGTTTACTTTATGAAATGGTTCAAAAAATAAATTACGTGCTCGCAGCTCTCTTGAAGGAACATATAATTTTATCAACGAAAGAAGAGAGGAGCAATCAATTTTATAAGCAAGAATATTACGAATGAAAACTATCTCAAGGTATCGTCTTCGAGTTTTAATTGTTGAAAGTCAAGGAGAATACATTCGAAAGGCATTCGGATACTCCATTTTAATCTACATACTGCTATTCTAGTAAATGCAGTAATATGTTTTTGGATGCTTTCTAGTCGATTAGAATGCAGAGCATAGTATGAGTTCCATATTACACAGCAATACTCAAGTAATATAATGCCTTGAGATTAAAAGGGTCAGAAAATTTTTTGAATTACGAGAGATAAACCCAAGTAAAGAGTTAGCTTTCGCTACGATGAAGTCAATGTGGAGAGAAAAAGTTAGTTTGGGTCTTGGGATCGAAGATGACTTCAAGATCCTTTTTTTTGGGAGACCATTTGTAGATTGACACCATTTATTGAATACGTAAAGTTTGATGAGGTAAGGTTGCGACAAAAGATTATATAATCACGTTTAGACACATTAAGATGTAATTGGTGTGTAGAACACCAGCTAACTAAACTATCTAAATCGTTTTGAAGTAGAATTCGATCAGATGCCAATTTAATACATTTTAGCAATTTAATATCGTCAGCAAACATAAGACAAGAAGATGATTTAGTAACAAGAAGAAAAAGTAAAGGTCCAAAGTGGCTTCCTTACGGAACGCCAGAGGTCACGGATATTGGAAGTGATAAAGACGAATTTATGTTAACGTACTGGGTTCGACCTACCAAATAAGATTCCAACCATAACAAAAGACTCGAATGAAAACCTAATAGTTTAGCGATTAAAATATCGTGGTTAACTCTATCGAAGGCTTTAGAGAAATCTGTGTAGATAACATCTTCAACGTTTCTTGTGATTTCGTTGCAAGGAATAGTAAGATTAGTTGTTGTCGATCTTCCAGAGACAAAATCATGTTGAAACGGCGAAATGAGATCCTTACTCATAAAATTTAATTTATTATAAATGATTTTCTCAAATAACGTCAGAATCGTTGAGAGTTTACTTATAGGACGATAATTGGTGACATCTTCCTTGAGTCCCGATTTGTGAATGGGAATAATATAAGAAACTTTCCAATCGTTTAAAAAATGGCCCGTTCTCAGCGATTCATTAAAAAGTCGTGTTAATGGTTCAGAAAGAGCAGCAAAACATGATTTCAAGACAATTGGTGGAATCCCATCAGGACCTGATTGCTTATCACTATCAAGATCACATAGGGCTCTTTCAACATCTGAGTAACTTAAGATTAAGGAACTGATATTGACTTGATTCACTTGGGTGATTGGAGAAAAACTAACAATTGTAATTGAAAAAAGATTAAACGGACTGAAAGAAAACAAATTAATTATTTCACTAGGGTCACTAGAATTCCCTGAGTAGTGCATGCAGTTGGGAATCCCATTTGAACTCTTTTTACTTTTGATAAAGCACCAAAAACGTTTGCTACTTTTTAGATTTTCGAAAGGGTTTTTATGCTTTTTTTTTGTTTGATTAGTTGGATAATCTTTTATTGAACTAGACGGGTTTACAATTTTTTCGAATGACAACTTTAGGTACAAAACGATCAATAGCTTCAAGTAATGATTTTTTGACTAAGTTATAGGGATCCAATAAACGTTCTTTTTCAAAAATTCAAAAATATAATCTGAAAGAAATGTACTTATGTGATTACTAATCGAGTACAAATCACCTTTATTGAAATCATATTTAAACCTATCATTCACACAAGGTTTAAAATAAATATAATACAAAAAGCTAAATGAGGAAATGAAATTTGTTTATATCTCTAAAAAAATCCGGGTGATTATAAGCAAATGTTAGTTTTATGTCTTTTAGTAATTTTTGTTTTTCGAAACATTTTCTTCGTAGTGATTCGCAAAACATGTGAAAAAATGGCCTGATGTAATAGGCGTGTTTTTTTTCAAGCCCGAATGAAATTGGATGAAAAAAAAACAATTCGGGGCTAAATAATTTACATGTTAAATGCAACAACAACTAATCCCTAATGGGCTTAGTTAAACCCAGACAATTTTCGGGGCTTAACTTAAGCACGGAGAAAAACTGTATTACCGCCGGGAATTATACATACTTGGTATCGATAGTTTGTATGAAACTCCATTTTTTTTCTGTAATAGCGTCGCTAATCCCCGATATCTTTTTTTTTCAACCAGCTCCCTTCGGGATTGATTGGAAAAAAAATCACAACTAATGTAAGCTATGCCAAGACAAGAACGAAATTGTCTATTTCCCCCTTTCAGCTTTTCAGGCCGCATGACGATTCATTTTCTAAAAAAAAAAACATCGAAAACCTATTTTGAAAGAAATATTTTGCAACTCAAAATTTTGAACTACAAATGGTAGGTAATCCCCCCTTCCATCTACCGAGCACACCATTCTACTGACAATGCCCAGATTTGTCTGTTTTATGTTTTTATGTAATTCTACTTTGTTCGTAAAATATTACTTTCATGCAAAGTGGGAACTCTTCTTTAGCTGCCTACTTCAGCTTAGTTAAATATGCAGCTTCGAACAAAACTCGTAGTGAAAAAGGGACGTTTATCTAGCCGCAGGCGTAATAGCTTTACAAAAGCGCGCAACGGAAAGATTTTTATTCTATTCGATTCGAATAAGAACAACGCGGCAGAGGATAAAAAATTGCTCTTGTCGTTAACTCGTCCTGGGTTTATAGCTAGCTGCACTGCAATAAAGAATAAATACAGAGGCCTCTGCATCAAAAATACAACAAAAACGTACATTTTTTTTTCATATTATCCTTGTTCCGGGGGAGTGTGTCAAAAACTGAAATGGGAGTGCAGACTGGATATCACAAAAAACTGTTTGTGAAATAAATGTGATTTGGCAGAGAGATTGAGTAAGTGCTCAAATGACATGCTAGGAAATTATCGTTTTTAGTATCGAAGCACAATAGAAATGCCTCCAGTCATAGAATCAGAATACAAATCTAAACTATCGAATAAATTGGTTTTTGTCCAGACAAATTAGCCAGGTAATTGTGCGTTTGTGTACAACTTAAAAAAAAATATTTCCTTTCTTTGATTCATTGATTCGTATGGTTACAAATTCTCTTTAGGGAACAGAAAGAAATACCTATTTAGTTTAATAAAGATTATGAAGACGGAATAGAGTTACAACGATTTTCTTTTAATTGTTGCAGTTGCATTAAATCGTGCGATTTGCTGCTCATTGTTTTGTGTTTGTTTTCATAAACCCAGATATATTCTTACCTAAAACAACGTTGTGAGTGACCACAAGTTTTTGGAACATAATGGATACAGTAAAGAAATCACTAATCAGTACTTTTATACCGATATGGAAATAAAAACAAAAGTGTCAAAAATAGAATAGAAAAAGTTTTAGTCCTTTGAAAATTGAAATGTCACATATAGCCCACTTACATCTTTTGTATGTGTCGGGAGAGCTCATTGTGAGTATTGGGGTTGAAATTTCAATAGACTAGGTATATTTGTTTTTTAATAAACATGTTCAATAAAAAAAAACAGTTTGGGAAGATTAATTATAAAATAAATTGTTAAAAAGGTTAAATTATAAATTGTTATTTACATAGTTAAATAAAATAGTTTTATTTTCAAGAAATGACTGTTGGAATTAGATCACCGGATATGATCTCATCGTAGCATGTGAGCTGGGGTCGAAATACTGTATGTGTCTAAATACTGTATTGAAAATACTGAATGCCAAAATACTGTATGTCGAAATTCTGTATGTGCAAAATGCTGTATGAGCAAAATACTGTAGTCAAAATTCTGTAAAGCAAAATTCTGGCTGGTCAAAATACTGTATTTCAAAATTCTGTAAAAATGCCGTAAGAGAAATTTCGATTTTATAATGTAAAAAAGAGCGCACTTTTATACATTATCAAAACCATAACAGCATTTTTACAGAACTTTTAAATACAGATTATTTATGAGAGGTTTTATAATGACGTCATAACTTTCTTATCATCACCTGAGATAATAAAGGATCGAAATTAATAAAGAAGCAAGCTTAAATTGTTGATTAATATAGCTATACTTAATAGGAGCTAATGGAAAAGGCGAGATAAAACAAAATTCTACATTTATTTACCTATATTTTTTTCATTCCTTCATTTTCCCTCTAAAATTATTTCTTGAGTTCTCTCATCTGTTTTGGTAAACGAATATACGGCAGTGTTTCCTAGGACCCAAAAGAGGCCTAGCATCGCCGACTAAAAAATTTGATAGGACGAAGGAGACCCGGTTTGTACAAATTAATAAGTAACTTTGTTTCTAGTTTTGACCAAATTTATGCATCTTACGCAAATCACCCTGGATTTATAAGGTTAAAATTCAAAGTCAAATTTCGGGTTTGGTATCTTTAGTACTAATCCATAAATTCTTTTCGTTCATACCTCATATTCTTGCCTTCACTATTTTTTCTACGTAAACAATCCAAAACATTTTTTCTTGTTATGGTTTCATTATTTTTTTGGTAAAATAATAAATTTTATTTTCTCATTTTTGTTCAAAATTATGATTTTTTTTTTAGATATTTTGACCTATATCTTTATAACTCTTCAACTTACCAGGAAAAACTAAATGTGATTTGCATTGGTAATTTAATATTGTTCAATCGAATCCATCTACAACCACATAAGTTTCAACTAGGTCAATATATGAGCTAAATTTTAAAGCTGCTTTCGAACATTGCACAAAAAAAATCAAAAATTTAAATATCGAAAACCTATCCATTCTAATTTTTTTTAAATGTGATTTTCGTGCTACGAGGCTAAAAGGCTTATGAATAACTTAAGTTTTTGACCTCAAGCGCCGAACGTAAGATTGTCGCGAAATGTTCGCGATTTTTTCAGTTATAGGCGACTTATGGACGTTTTTGGTTATAATTTTTCCAACAATATCAAGGTTTTTCTCCAATTTGAGCCTAAAACCGTCTATGTAAAATGAATAGTTTCCAATATACAGCTTTTCAAAGTGTATAAATTTTGTCTGAACTCGAACATTGTAAGCAATATTTTATTTATTTAAAATGGAGATTCAGGAATGGGTTTCTGGCTTTAAGAAAAGCTACAGGATTTTGATGTATATTGTGTCGTTATTTTTGTATGGTTTTCCTTTTCTATTCCAAGTTTTTTTTTTTTTTAGAAAATTGCGCTTCCAACCTAAACGGGAGGATATAAACACCACCTCCCATACTAGTTTTTCTTCTTTTTACCCAACCTTCACCTGTATTGATTAGATGGATATTATGGCAAAGACTAGATATTTGTTATTTTTCATTTATTTGTTATTTTACTGTTTATTAGCTTCCCATTGGAAGTTATTGTGATTGGTCCGATTTGTCGAATCGAAAATTTTGACATATCTCATACGTTTCGAGGTCCAATGAATCCAAATCTATCGTTTTTAGAGAGCTGTCTGTATGTGTGTGTTTACGAACTTTCGTTCATCGACGAGGTCGAAAACTTAGCTTAATCATTAGAACATATCACAAACAGCTCAACAAAAAATCAGAAATACCGGATCTGACACAAGATCTGATGTATAAAGTTACTGGATCTGATAATTTTTTGTTTAAATAAAGCAAAGAATAAAGACTTGTATAATTTTCAAAAAACCTAAAGAGAGTGACAGTTCTAAGCTTAGTATTTTTTTTGGCTTCGGCGAATATTATAAAACTGATCGTCCGAAAAGCATTAGCTGGGATATTAAATTCCTTGTTGCGTCTGCGTATAATTTCGTTTAAATGAAAAAGTCAGTCAGGAAGTCAAACTGTAGTTTATTTGAAGGACTCACGATTTGTATACTGGACATGAAGAAAACAACAATGATTATTCCAGTCTGAAGAAGGAGCAACTTCTAACTAAGTGAATACCAAAATGACTTCAAAGAAGGATATTCCACACTAAAGATAGTATTTTTACATTAGAAAATGTGGTGCAGCTTATATTGACCAAAAAGAAAACTACACAATATGCTTTATTTCTAGATTTTAAAGCAGCATTTGATTCCATAAATAGATACCTTCTGTTCTTCAAACTTTATGGTCTCGGTGTGTTGCATAAATTCGTACAAGCTCTACGAAGTTTCTATGAATATACGCTTACTGCTGTCTATGATGGACAAAACGTAACCGAAAGCTTTAAAGTCGATCTTGGTGTGGGTCAAGAGTCCAACAGAGTCCAATTCTATTCAACTGCTACATTGATGATATGACCGAAAATCTTCTTTGCGGTGTTCAAATAGGAGATATAAGAATCAAGGGCATATTGTGTGCAGATGACACCGTATTTTTGTAGGAATCACCAGAATCTTTGCAGCTGAATGAAATTTCCTTAAAAAAAACACATAATACTAGTTTTGAATATAATTGTGTTGTGTTTATTGACAATTAAGTCATAACTTTATACAAATTTAATTATGTACATAGGTAAGTAAGAAAGTAAATAAATCCTAAGAAAAAACAAATCAGTTTTTCTTAAAGATAAAAAATACATTTTACAAATGTGTCAAAATCATTATAAATTTAAATTTTTTATAATTCGTTTTAGGTATGCAACGTTGTTCAATTCAGAATTTTTTCAAAAAACAAGTGCAATTTTTTTTTTTAATAATTTCTTCTGTTGAATGTGTTCCCCGTTCCTGTTTCTATTTGGGCTTTTGCACGTAGAAGTTAACTTTTTATGTTACTTATTAATTAGAACAAACCGGCTCTCCTTCGTCCTATCAAAGCTTTTAACCGATGATGCCTCAACACTGTTTTGGGTCCTATAGGAAACACTGCCGTATATTCGTTTACCAAAACAGATGAGATAACTTAAGAAATAATTTTATAGGGAAAATGAAGGAATGAAAAAGAAATAGGTAAATAAGTGTAGAATTTTGTTTTATCTCTCCTTTTCCATTAGCTCCTATTAAGTAGCTATATTAATTAACAATTAAAGCTTGCTTCTTTATTAATTTCGATCCTTTTTTATCTCAAGTGGTGATAAAAAAGTTATGACGTCATTATAAAACCTCTCATAAATAATCTGTATTTAAAAGTTCTGTAAAAATGCTGTTATCGTTTTGATAATGTATAAAAGTGCGCTCTTTTTTACATTATCAAAACTTTATATCTCTTACGGCATTTTTACAGAATTTTGAAATACAGTATTTTGACCAGCCAGAATTTTGCTTTACAGAAATTTGACTACAGTATTTTGCTCATACAGCATTTTGCACATACAGAATTTCGACATACAGTATTTTGGCATTCAGTATTTTCAATACAGTATTTTGACACATACAGTATTTCGACCCCAGCTCACATGCTACGATGAGATCATATCCGGTGATCTAATTCCAATAGTCATTTCTTGTATTGAAAGGCACTTGATCATTTTCTTAACATATATTAAGCAGTGTTATGTTGATTTCGGTGGACGACGATCCGATCCGATAATTTTTTCAAAAAATAAAATATACAAACTATTTTATTTAACTATGTAAATAACAATTTATAATTTAACCTTTTTAAGAATTTATTTTATAATTAATCTTCCCAAACTATTTTCTTAAATTGAACATGTTCATTAAAAACAAATTCTTAGTCTATTGAAATTTCAACCTCCAATACTTACAATGAACAGGCGCAAGAATCCACAGCAAGATTTATGTACACTAGCTTAAACCACAACCTCAACAATAAGAACTACTTCACCGGTTCATTTACTGCAGATGAAATCAACAATTTTTAAATCCAGAAGAGAACTATGGGCCTTAATTATATCCCTCATAGAGCAATTGTAATGTACTTTTTATTTAAAGCTAAGGTTAAGCTCGCCGGTCTACCGGGGTTCCTTCCAAAGAAGTACGTAACTTTAGATTATAGGTCTGTTCGTTTATTTCTTTAAAAATTCTTATATTAATTTTATATTAGTTCGACTTAGGTTTAAATATACAAGGTTTGCTTTAAGTGAATAGCTTTGATTAATTGCTTCTGCCGAGGGCGTCTTGTGATTACTTATATCCTTTCCGGCGTTGACTGTATCTGAAGGAGTCTTTTTACGTGTCCTCTTCGGCGGTTAGGTTTCTTTGGACGAATGGCGTATTTGGGTTTACGGATGAATCTGGGAAGTACTGGTAAACCAGGCAATCACGGACGAATCCGGCAATCACAGACGAATCTGGCAATCACAGACGAATCTGGCAATCACTGGCGAACCAGGCAATCACGGACGAATTCGGCAATCACAGACCAATCTGGCAATCACTGGCGAACCAGGCAATCACGGATGAATCCGACAATCACAGACGAATCTGGCAATCACAGACGAATCTGGCAATAACTGGCGAAACAGGTAATCACAAACGAATCCGGCAATCACGGACGAATCCGGCAATCACAGACGAATCTGGCAATCACTGGCGAACCAGGCAATCACGGACGAATCCGGCAATCACGGACGAATCCGGCAATCACAGACGAATCCGGCAGTCACAGACGAATCTGGCAATCACTGCCGAACCAGGCAATCACGGATGAATCCGGCAATCACGGACGAATCCGGCAATCACAGACGAATCTGGCAATCACTGGCGAACCAGGCAATCACGGACGAATCCGGCAATCACGGACGAATCCGGCAATCACAGACGAATCTGGCAATCACAGACGAATCTGGCAATCACTGGCGAACCAGGCAATCACGGACGAAACCGGCAATCACGGACGAATCCGGCAATCACAGACGAATCTGGCAGTCACAGACGAATCTGGCAATCACAGACGAATCTGGCAATCACTGCCGAACCAGGCAATCACGGACGAATCCGGCAATCACGGACTAATCCGGCAATCACAGACAAATCTGGCAATCACTGGCGAACCAGGCAATCACGGACGAATTCGGCAATCACGGACGAATCCGGCAATCACAGACGAATCTGGCAATCACAGACGAATCTGGCAATCACGAACGAATCCGGCAATCACGGACGAATCCGGCAATCACAGACGAATCTGGCAATCACAGACGAATCTGGCAATCAACCTTAAAAAAATCTCGTGCCCCTTACCGCTGGTGGGGGGAAGTCTTTTAATTATTTTTGGGTTGTTTTGTTACCTATTGATATTTTATTCTGCGGCTAGTATTTATTCCTTCGATGTGCACTCGTCGGCTGCCTAACTTGAACTCTCTTGGTTGTCTGAATGACCTCCTCTTATATAGCTCATCAGAGGAACCAAATGTGAGTTATACTTCTTTAAATAGTAAATATTCTATTGCTTGATACTCTGCTAGCCACGTCATCGCTTTGTTGTCTATTCGACAGCATTGTTACCTCTTACTGGTGGAGAATGGTTGTGGAGGGGATAGTGCACATCTGCGGCTTTCCTCTATGTAGATCTGTTTAAACACTAAATATTGATTGATAAGCACTAAACATTATATTCACCATATTTTCCATAGGTTAGTTAGAAGTAGAAGAAATATGTAGTATGTGTAATTTAAGAGAACGTGAAGACACTTTCCACTATCATGGAAGATGCCCGGTACTCCAAGAAATTAGAAGATTTCACTCGATTTTATTCGCTGCTAAACCATGCATTTTTAGTGCTTTTTGTCAAATAACCATCTACTGTAAGTTAATTTTACCATGCCTATAACCTTCACGGAAATGCAAGCCATAAGTTGACAAACTTTGAACCCGGATGAAGGTTTAGAAGCGCATAAGGCAAGAGCAAACAAACAAACAAGTTTGCAACCTTGAAATTACTTTTAATAATTACTTGTTCTTCAACTGACATAAACCAACGTAACGTGCACAAATAAAACCGGAGGAGCATTTTTGCTCAAAATTTAATAACAAAAAGTGCGCATACGCCACAGTGTACGACATTTTTCATGTCATAATTTTGTATCTTTTATACATATAATTTGAATTGTACCAAATGGTTTTACGAGTACATATTATATAAATAAAAATAATGGAGAAACCTATTACGAAATCAAGCGTTTCCAAAGCATTATTAAAACAATTTTGTGAAACAAAATTTTTGAGTTACGTCAAAAAACAATTGTAAGTTTTTCTCCTGTGCCAGTATTTATATGTCAAGTAACTAATTAGAACTTTACTCAGACATTGTGAAACAGACCCTTAATTTAATAAAAATTATATCAATATTTAATTAAGTGGGAGTGTTGAAATAATATTATGTAATATTCACCTTTTATTTAAATACTTTCACTACACGTTTATATTAAATATCACTACACGTTTATAAAGGGTGTTTTTTTAGACGTGCGGTTTTCAATCAGGCAATCATTTTTTCCAAGTTGGTCTTTTTGACAGCTGTCACTTGATTAATGCTCAGTTTGGTTTGCCATTTCATATTGAATAGACTTACTCCTGAACAACGTTTGCAAATCATGCAATTTATTACCAAAATAATGGTTCGGTTCGCTTCGTCCAATATTCGGTCGACATAATCGCCCAGCAGAGTAATTCGAGCAACCATGGATCGGTTTCGCATCACGTTTACTCGAGTGAATAATGCGCATCCTCAGAGAGGCAGTACAGTGCGCAGCGAAGACCCTATTGCTGCTGTGGAGCAGAGTATCGAAGAAGACCCAAATGAGTCCATCCGCCATCGCGCGCAACAATTGGAGCCGTAGCCTCTTGGGCCTCCCGGCTGGAATTTATTCAAGCCAGCCGCGGGGTGGCCACTTTCCCGAAATCATTTTTAAAACATAATGGCAAACCCTTATCTTTATAATAATGCTAAATTCTTGGCCATAACATTAAATTATATGCGTTTTATTTCTTCTTAAAAACCACACGTCTAAAAAAAACACTATTTATTAAATATCGAGCGTACCTCTTTTGTTAAGAACTACCTATGTAAATCATTTTATGATATCGCATTCTTCATTTAAAAGATATGAAACGGTATGAATATATTATATAAGGTAGGTTTTATTACAACCTCCCAATTTCTTTTTTACACGAAATCAATAAATATACCTATATAATATATATACTTGCTTATAGATCAAATAGAAGATTAGGGTTTCAATCATACCGCATTGCATATATACCTTAAAGTAACAAGCCCAAGTGCACATGCCCACGCCCATTTAATTATGACTAGAGGAACAGTTATGTAAAATAAAAATGTAAAATTCAACCAGTTGACTGCATCCATTATGAAACCACATACAGAATGCACATACATTCATATCTATATTTTTTTTTTTCGAAGAATCCTTGCTCATAATACATTAGACTGCGATTTTATTTCTGTTAGTCCTTTCCACAGCATCAGCAATGCGCTGCCGACAAATTCTTATTACGTTAAGTGGATAAAATGGAAAGAAGCCAAATTTTTATCGGGCCAGTAAATCCACTTCTCATGAAAAGCCAAAAATAAAATGTAAAAAAACAGATGAATAATTTCAATTTTGGTCCTTGTGCAGGATTTAGGGGGAAAATATGAAATGAATAATATGCCTCAACCTTTTCCATTTATGTATACTTGCCAGTTGATATCAATGTAAAGACCCACTCTTTCGGCACATATGGAAATATCACAATAGTGCTATTTGGTTCGGCGGAGTATGAAATATAATAACAAGAAAAATTTTTGAAAATAAAATAAAGAAGTCTAGTGTGCACTGTTGCAGGGAAGTCGGCATAAAGTTAGAAAGCTCCCAACCACGCACCGTCAATAAAATGAGAATCAAAATTCTATTAGAAAAATTTAAATTTTTTTTGTAGTTATTGCGCATTTAGCAGACTTTTACATTTTTATAATGAAATCGTATATACAAGAGAACTGCCTATATAAATAAACCTTTATAATAAAATTAAATAATGGATAGAAAATTTTACTTGCGCTCGATGAAAATAATTCATACACTTTGTTGTACAAAGAAATGTGTAGATTATTACACGACTCAGACGTACTGTTGTGGTTAATAACTGTCAACTATAACTTTTATGATATTATATTTTAACGAATTTTTTTTTAAAGTCAGAAGTAGCTACCTACTAAAAAATTGAATTTTCATTCGAATATTTAAATTTTTAATACGATAGGTATCATTAAAACTTTTGACGCTGTTGCTCATTTGACCATATTTGAAGCAATGTCAATTTCAATAACAAGCCAATTTATTTTCTGTGTGTACATTGGCCACGTTCGTGATTCAATCCAAAGCTATCCGGATAGGTTTGTGTTGTTGTAATCCCTTATGACAAAACAGTTGATGCAACAACAACCCAACGTATCTGAAAATTTTTGGATGCGTGGATAGCCTATCTGATAGTTTACCGAACGCAAGGATTTACTTGCCAGATACATAATTTCAGTTCAAAAATGTCAGTTTAGAAATGGAGACCAATGTCAAATGTCATTTTGACATTTAAAAAAATGTCCATTCACTAAATTTCTCATATTTTCAACTTTAATTTAAAAAAAAAGCAAAAGTCATTTAAATCTCGGAGAATTCCATTGCCAAAGCGTATCCATTGGCCATACTCAAATTAATGACAATGGGCCTTACCAATAACTAAAATTAAAGACGACTTAAATATTCAAGTAAAATGAACCATAATAGTATGGACTATAAATAATGAACCATAAATCACATGTTTGGAACTCCCTACCATCCGACCTGAGAGGACATAACAGCTACAAGACTTTTGAGACTCTTTTGAAAAATTACTATAGATGCTAAGGTTTTTCTTCTTAACTTTTCTTGTGTATTAACTTATCGTATATCTTATATTATAAATTTACTTTGTTTTCTTTTTAATATTATAATTGTTTTTATTTAATTAATTTCTTGACCTAATGTACTAAGCATAACAAAAAAGACACCATGTCTTAATATGCCTATGATTTGATATCAATAAATAAATGAAATGAAATAAATATTATGTAATATGTACCCATTACATTATTATTTTTCTCTGCACTTTTTTTGCTGTTTTACCTGAATACATTTATTGGCCTTATCTCACAATGCTTTTTTTACTCAATGTGAATTCTTTCATCTGTCTACCTATCGTTTTCTCTTTTTTCCGCATTAGGTACATACCTACGTTTATTTTGTAAAAAAAGAAAGTTCTAGTCTGCTTAAGAAAAATAAGTAGATCCTACTTCCTACTCACTTACTCCTAAGATTGTGTGCCTTATTTTAGAAGAGTAATATTGTTTACTTGAATTTCGTATTAACTGTAAATTTTCTAGAAAAGTGGTCAAGAGTGTATTTTAAGTGAAAAAAAAAATTAAAATGCGAAAATTTTCAATTAAACCGTCTGAAAAGTAAGTAAAAAAGATTTGTTTTTAAAGCGATCGATTGATATTAAATAGCTTGATGTATGTATTATTTTTGCAAAAGAAATGACAAATAAAGATGAAATATTTATTCCATCTCCATAAATGGTTCGCTTTTATTTACAATTAAAATTTGTTGATAGTAAATTTGAAAAACTATGAAATTTATTTTAAAACTGTATCTACCAAAAATTGGTACATAATATTCAATTAAAGAATTATATATTTTCTTTATCTGAATGTACATATTTTATATTTACGGCTGTGCTTAAAAAACTGATTCCAAATAATTGTGATTTAATTTTTCTTCAAAAGAAAATGATAAGAGTTTAATGTCCAATTTCATAAATAAACACTAAAAGCACTTTTATCAAAAACCCTCTTAAATTTTATCAGGCCCTTAAATATTTTTAGTTTAACCAATCTATTAAAGGGTAATTTCAGGGAAATTTTTGTTAAAATCGAGTTCTCTTCACAACCCTGGAAAAATAAATTGGTTTTTTCTTTCTAATAAGCGAAACGTATGAGAAAAAATGAGAAAGCTTTATGTATTCTTCAAAATCAGAAACAAACATTGGGCCGCTGCCTAAAGGTTTTTATAAAGTGAGTTTCAATTAAATTTAACAACGAATGCACATATAAAAAGAAGAGAAAGAGGCAAAAATTACACAGAAGCTGACAAAAATGGGCTAATTGAAATTGTATCTCCAAAAATTGAAAAATTAAATGTTTCAAACTTTTTTCTGCAAATGTCAGCTGATATATCCACTTGTGACTGCATCTGATGACATTCCAATGACACTTTTAAAATTTAATAAGCCAAAAATGGGCATTTAGTTTATAAGGTTGTTTAAAAGGTTGTAATTTAAATGTGCTTGGTGAAACCAAAAAATCCCATTTTAGGGTTTAGAAGCCTGTTAAATGTTTAAAAGTCCTTCGTGAAATTGGCCATAAGTTAATTTAATTTACTTAAGGTATCTACATTTTTCTTTTGTATCTTTATTTAATAAAAATAAAAACTAAAAACTAAATTTGTTCCTCTCTTTATTTAAATTAATTCTACCGCGGAAAATCTGAATCTACCACTTTTTTTAGCTTTATCTACCACATTTTTTAAATAGGAAGTGACAACACTGGGTTCTGCAATTTAACCCTCGATATGAGAATTTTTATTATTTCTACGGTGCATGACAGAACAAATTGAATACAATAAGGCACAACTTTTGGGAAAATCCAAAGTTAGAAAGGTTTTTGAAACCGAGACTCAAGGTCAAGGTGGTCTCAGCAGAAACAAATAAAATAAAAAAGAGTCTTTAATGATGAGCTTTAAAATTAAAAACTTCGACGTGCAAGAATCTTAACTAGATTAAATATGTCATAGATACTAGGCGTTTTTTTGGAATTCCGGAAGGAATTAGATGAAAAAAAATGCGTCGGTGTTAAAAAATTACATGCTGAATGCAACAACAACTAAACCCCATTTGAATTTGTTGTTATTGTTCAGAAATTCAATGAAATTGACGCGAATAAAGAATGGTCAAGTCTCATAAACTGACATTCTAGTATGAATAATACAATAAATAGTAATAAAAACCCCATTTGTTAAGCTTCAGTCCAGATAATTTTCGAGCTTAAAGCCTAGTACGCTGCTGAAGCGAAACGAAAAATCCAATACAAAAATGACAACGAAATCATAACGTTCTGCTTTTCGTTTTGCAGTACGCTGTTCGAAGAGCGAAATTTATAATTGTAGCAGATTATTTGGAGAAGTCTCCGCTCCTTTTTCGCACTGAATTAATTATACAGACTATTTATTGTGTGCGGAAAAATGACATTTGTGTTTTATTTGTGTTTTTTTTTTGTTTGTCATTTTCTTACATCATTGGTTTCTTTGATTTTTAGCGTTTATGTTTTATTTTGTTTTTGGAATTAGTGAAACTCTCCAAGGATATTTTCCGTTGTGTTTTCGCAAGCGTTTCGTTGTCTGTTTGGAGATCACAGAAAAATTTCGTTTCGCATCAGCAGCATACTAGGCTTAACTCTTTAACAGGCTAAAAACTGTGCTACCAAATCCATTTTCTGTTAAGATATCGATAAATTGTATTGAAATGTCAAAACTGAAGTTAATCAATTTTTGTTTTGGATACAATGACAGAACATGGCGAAAGGTTAATTTTATTTAGATATTTATTTCACTTTTAATTATTTCTCAAATAAAAGTATGTTTTTCGTTCTTGATAATACTGCTTTTAGTTACCCAGATACAAAGAAACCAACTACATCTGCACACCCACAAGATGTAGCTGCCTGTCCAATGGACCAAAAACGGCCCAATGTGATTTTTGTGGAAACGACCCAAAGCCAATGCAATGCAACTCACCCGAATAGCCAAGATGTTGATGGGCAGAGCTAGGATGTATTGATCATTTTGACTACTGAACCGTCGTATTCAGAGTACGATACCAATAGTCATGATGATAATCAAGGTGAGGAAAGCAAATTACGAAAACCGAAAAAAGGAGTCAGTACAGGGTGGATCTGGAGCTTGCAGCCGTAACAGGAGAAACGATTCCGAGGACAGCTATAAACCGAATTAACGATAACGCTAGCGGATCGAATACAAAAACTAGAGCGCGTTAACAGAATGGAGAAGCTAAAAGTCGACGAAAAATTGTTTTAGACAATGACGAAGATGATGGTGAGATCACTGCAAACAGAAGCGCGTGGTACAAGTCCAAATAAAACAATCGACATCGGTAGCTCAATAGCTGCGGTTTCTGTTCCAATTGAAAGTGATTTTTGACTGAAAAAATCGATGGTTTCATCTACTTATTGAAATTTCAGCATTGTTGTAGATTCGGAGACTACTAGTCAGCGCCAGCCACCAGTGCGTTTATGAAATGGGCACTCGTGACTCGGCAAACGGCAGTGCTGAAAAAGATAAAGAAATCGATGCCGAATAAAGAGGACAGGTAAACATTGTACATTTTAAATTTACTTGGGTCTAAATGTACATATTCGTTATAATTTATAGGACAGGCCTACGCGATCACCTACATGTCCACGCGTGATAAAGAAAACTTCGGATTTTAGCCAGTAACCGAGTAGTGTTATAACAAATGCAAGAACTTTGACTCTCGAAAAGCCGCGCAGCAATTCCGACAACTTCCCGCCAGTTAAGAACAAATTGCAAAACAAATGTCGTTTCACTATTTATTAAATATCGAGCGTACCTCTTTTGTTAAGAACTACCTATGTAAATCATTTTATGATATCGCATTCTTCATTTAAAAGATATGAAACGGTATGAATATATTATATAAGGTAGGTTTTATTACAACCTCCCAATTTCTTTTTTACACGAAATCAATAAATATACCTATATAATATATATACTTGCTTATAGATCAAATAGAAGATTAGGGTTTCAATCATACCGCATTGCATATATACCTTAAAGTAACAAGCCCAAGTGCACATGCCCACGCCCATTTAATTATGACTAGAGGAACAGTTATGTAAAATAAAAATGTAAAATTCAACCAGTTGACTGCATCCATTATGAAACCACATACAGAATGCACATACATTCATATCTATATTTTTTTTTTTCGAAGAATCCTTGCTCATAATACATTAGACTGCGATTTTATTTCTGTTAGTCCTTTCCACAGCATCAGCAATGCGCTGCCGACAAATTCTTATTACGTTAAGTGGATAAAATGGAAAGAAGCCAAATTTTTATCGGGCCAGTAAATCCACTTCTCATGAAAAGCCAAAAATAAAATGTAAAAAAACAGATGAATAATTTCAATTTTGGTCCTTGTGCAGGATTTAGGGGGAAAATATGAAATGAATAATATGCCTCAACCTTTTCCATTTATGTATACTTGCCAGTTGATATCAATGTAAAGACCCACTCTTTCGGCACATATGGAAATATCACAATAGTGCTATTTGGTTCGGCGGAGTATGAAATATAATAACAAGAAAAATTTTTGAAAATAAAATAAAGAAGTCTAGTGTGCACTGTTGCAGGGAAGTCGGCATAAAGTTAGAAAGCTCCCAACCACGCACCGTCAATAAAATGAGAATCAAAATTCTATTAGAAAAATTTAAATTTTTTTTGTAGTTATTGCGCATTTAGCAGACTTTTACATTTTTATAATGAAATCGTATATACAAGAGAACTGCCTATATAAATAAACCTTTATAATAAAATTAAATAATGGATAGAAAATTTTACTTGCGCTCGATGAAAATAATTCATACACTTTGTTGTACAAAGAAATGTGTAGATTATTACACGACTCAGACGTACTGTTGTGGTTAATAACTGTCAACTATAACTTTTATGATATTATATTTTAACGAATTTTTTTTTAAAGTCAGAAGTAGCTACCTACTAAAAAATTGAATTTTCATTCGAATATTTAAATTTTTAATACGATAGGTATCATTAAAACTTTTGACGCTGTTGCTCATTTGACCATATTTGAAGCAATGTCAATTTCAATAACAAGCCAATTTATTTTCTGTGTGTACATTGGCCACGTTCGTGATTCAATCCAAAGCTATCCGGATAGGTTTGTGTTGTTGTAATCCCTTATGACAAAACAGTTGATGCAACAACAACCCAACGTATCTGAAAATTTTTGGATGCGTGGATAGCCTATCTGATAGTTTACCGAACGCAAGGATTTACTTGCCAGATACATAATTTCAGTTCAAAAATGTCAGTTTAGAAATGGAGACCAATGTCAAATGTCATTTTGACATTTAAAAAAATGTCCATTCACTAAATTTCTCATATTTTCAACTTTAATTTAAAAAAAAAGCAAAAGTCATTTAAATCTCGGAGAATTCCATTGCCAAAGCGTATCCATTGGCCATACTCAAATTAATGACAATGGGCCTTACCAATAACTAAAATTAAAGACGACTTAAATATTCAAGTAAAATGAACCATAATAGTATGGACTATAAATAATGAACCATAAATCACATGTTTGGAACTCCCTACCATCCGACCTGAGAGGACATAACAGCTACAAGACTTTTGAGACTCTTTTGAAAAATTACTATAGATGCTAAGGTTTTTCTTCTTAACTTTTCTTGTGTATTAACTTATCGTATATCTTATATTATAAATTTACTTTGTTTTCTTTTTAATATTATAATTGTTTTTATTTAATTAATTTCTTGACCTAATGTACTAAGCATAACAAAAAAGACACCATGTCTTAATATGCCTATGATTTGATATCAATAAATAAATGAAATGAAATAAATATTATGTAATATGTACCCATTACATTATTATTTTTCTCTGCACTTTTTTTGCTGTTTTACCTGAATACATTTATTGGCCTTATCTCACAATGCTTTTTTTACTCAATGTGAATTCTTTCATCTGTCTACCTATCGTTTTCTCTTTTTTCCGCATTAGGTACATACCTACGTTTATTTTGTAAAAAAAGAAAGTTCTAGTCTGCTTAAGAAAAATAAGTAGATCCTACTTCCTACTCACTTACTCCTAAGATTGTGTGCCTTATTTTAGAAGAGTAATATTGTTTACTTGAATTTCGTATTAACTGTAAATTTTCTAGAAAAGTGGTCAAGAGTGTATTTTAAGTGAAAAAAAAAATTAAAATGCGAAAATTTTCAATTAAACCGTCTGAAAAGTAAGTAAAAAAGATTTGTTTTTAAAGCGATCGATTGATATTAAATAGCTTGATGTATGTATTATTTTTGCAAAAGAAATGACAAATAAAGATGAAATATTTATTCCATCTCCATAAATGGTTCGCTTTTATTTACAATTAAAATTTGTTGATAGTAAATTTGAAAAACTATGAAATTTATTTTAAAACTGTATCTACCAAAAATTGGTACATAATATTCAATTAAAGAATTATATATTTTCTTTATCTGAATGTACATATTTTATATTTACGGCTGTGCTTAAAAAACTGATTCCAAATAATTGTGATTTAATTTTTCTTCAAAAGAAAATGATAAGAGTTTAATGTCCAATTTCATAAATAAACACTAAAAGCACTTTTATCAAAAACCCTCTTAAATTTTATCAGGCCCTTAAATATTTTTAGTTTAACCAATCTATTAAAGGGTAATTTCAGGGAAATTTTTGTTAAAATCGAGTTCTCTTCACAACCCTGGAAAAATAAATTGGTTTTTTCTTTCTAATAAGCGAAACGTATGAGAAAAAATGAGAAAGCTTTATGTATTCTTCAAAATCAGAAACAAACATTGGGCCGCTGCCTAAAGGTTTTTATAAAGTGAGTTTCAATTAAATTTAACAACGAATGCACATATAAAAAGAAGAGAAAGAGGCAAAAATTACACAGAAGCTGACAAAAATGGGCTAATTGAAATTGTATCTCCAAAAATTGAAAAATTAAATGTTTCAAACTTTTTTCTGCAAATGTCAGCTGATATATCCACTTGTGACTGCATCTGATGACATTCCAATGACACTTTTAAAATTTAATAAGCCAAAAATGGGCATTTAGTTTATAAGGTTGTTTAAAAGGTTGTAATTTAAATGTGCTTGGTGAAACCAAAAAATCCCATTTTAGGGTTTAGAAGCCTGTTAAATGTTTAAAAGTCCTTCGTGAAATTGGCCATAAGTTAATTTAATTTACTTAAGGTATCTACATTTTTCTTTTGTATCTTTATTTAATAAAAATAAAAACTAAAAACTAAATTTGTTCCTCTCTTTATTTAAATTAATTCTACCGCGGAAAATCTGAATCTACCACTTTTTTTAGCTTTATCTACCACATTTTTTAAATAGGAAGTGACAACACTGGGTTCTGCAATTTAACCCTCGATATGAGAATTTTTATTATTTCTACGGTGCATGACAGAACAAATTGAATACAATAAGGCACAACTTTTGGGAAAATCCAAAGTTAGAAAGGTTTTTGAAACCGAGACTCAAGGTCAAGGTGGTCTCAGCAGAAACAAATAAAATAAAAAAGAGTCTTTAATGATGAGCTTTAAAATTAAAAACTTCGACGTGCAAGAATCTTAACTAGATTAAATATGTCATAGATACTAGGCGTTTTTTTGGAATTCCGGAAGGAATTAGATGAAAAAAAATGCGTCGGTGTTAAAAAATTACATGCTGAATGCAACAACAACTAAACCCCATTTGAATTTGTTGTTATTGTTCAGAAATTCAATGAAATTGACGCGAATAAAGAATGGTCAAGTCTCATAAACTGACATTCTAGTATGAATAATACAATAAATAGTAATAAAAACCCCATTTGTTAAGCTTCAGTCCAGATAATTTTCGAGCTTAAAGCCTAGTACGCTGCTGAAGCGAAACGAAAAATCCAATACAAAAATGACAACGAAATCATAACGTTCTGCTTTTCGTTTTGCAGTACGCTGTTCGAAGAGCGAAATTTATAATTGTAGCAGATTATTTGGAGAAGTCTCCGCTCCTTTTTCGCACTGAATTAATTATACAGACTATTTATTGTGTGCGGAAAAATGACATTTGTGTTTTATTTGTGTTTTTTTTTTGTTTGTCATTTTCTTACATCATTGGTTTCTTTGATTTTTAGCGTTTATGTTTTATTTTGTTTTTGGAATTAGTGAAACTCTCCAAGGATATTTTCCGTTGTGTTTTCGCAAGCGTTTCGTTGTCTGTTTGGAGATCACAGAAAAATTTCGTTTCGCATCAGCAGCATACTAGGCTTAACTCTTTAACAGGCTAAAAACTGTGCTACCAAATCCATTTTCTGTTAAGATATCGATAAATTGTATTGAAATGTCAAAACTGAAGTTAATCAATTTTTGTTTTGGATACAATGACAGAACATGGCGAAAGGTTAATTTTATTTAGATATTTATTTCACTTTTAATTATTTCTCAAATAAAAGTATGTTTTTCGTTCTTGATAATACTGCTTTTAGTTACCCAGATACAAAGAAACCAACTACATCTGCACACCCACAAGATGTAGCTGCCTGTCCAATGGACCAAAAACGGCCCAATGTGATTTTTGTGGAAACGACCCAAAGCCAATGCAATGCAACTCACCCGAATAGCCAAGATGTTGATGGGCAGAGCTAGGATGTATTGATCATTTTGACTACTGAACCGTCGTATTCAGAGTACGATACCAATAGTCATGATGATAATCAAGGTGAGGAAAGCAAATTACGAAAACCGAAAAAAGGAGTCAGTACAGGGTGGATCTGGAGCTTGCAGCCGTAACAGGAGAAACGATTCCGAGGACAGCTATAAACCGAATTAACGATAACGCTAGCGGATCGAATACAAAAACTAGAGCGCGTTAACAGAATGGAGAAGCTAAAAGTCGACGAAAAATTGTTTTAGACAATGACGAAGATGATGGTGAGATCACTGCAAACAGAAGCGCGTGGTACAAGTCCAAATAAAACAATCGACATCGGTAGCTCAATAGCTGCGGTTTCTGTTCCAATTGAAAGTGATTTTTGACTGAAAAAATCGATGGTTTCATCTACTTATTGAAATTTCAGCATTGTTGTAGATTCGGAGACTACTAGTCAGCGCCAGCCACCAGTGCGTTTATGAAATGGGCACTCGTGACTCGGCAAACGGCAGTGCTGAAAAAGATAAAGAAATCGATGCCGAATAAAGAGGACAGGTAAACATTGTACATTTTAAATTTACTTGGGTCTAAATGTACATATTCGTTATAATTTATAGGACAGGCCTACGCGATCACCTACATGTCCACGCGTGATAAAGAAAACTTCGGATTTTAGCCAGTAACCGAGTAGTGTTATAACAAATGCAAGAACTTTGACTCTCGAAAAGCCGCGCAGCAATTCCGACAACTTCCCGCCAGTTAAGAACAAATTGCAAAACAAATGTCGTTTCGGAAGATGATAACGATGAAAGTAATAATGAACTACATGTGTCAAGCCAATATAATCAACCAAAGCGGTTATGTAATTAAATTTAACACTACTCAGTTATATTTGAATTATAAAATTATTTTGCCAGAAGATATTCATAAATGTTCATGACAGACCCTACACCAGAAATTTAACTCTACAAACAACAACAACACTCTGCAACACCCGTTCTCACACTTCAAATCAGGATGCAATACCATCTTCATCCTCAAATCTTTCACGTTCTACTGCAAGCCATTCATACCCGGTACAAATTGATCACAATTACGACAACGGCAATCCTGGACCTTCAACAATTCGTAACCCTTGGCAAGTACTTTCTCGCCATCAACGCGCAATGCTGATGAACTTGATCTTGTAGAGCAGCGGTTGCTAATCTTTTTAATAATTCCTTTTAAAAAAATATAAAATTACATCAAATAAATTTGTCTCAATTTTTTTTATTATGTATTTTGCCGGTTTATTTAACGGATTTGTCTTGGTCTAAGGTTTCTGCAAATAAGATGTAGATTTCTGCAAATAGCATCGCGAACTACATTTCCTTTGGAAATTTCCCCAAACCGGGGTCTTTCGCCATTTTCGGCAGCATCAACTTCATTATCAAGGACAAAGTCCAAATCATCTTCACCCGCAATATTGTGAAGAACGCAGCATGCTCTTACAAAATGGCATAATTTGTCCATCCCTTTTAGTTTACAATAGTAAAGCTGCCAAAAGCGTTGCTTTAGTATTCCAAAAGAATGTTCAATAGCCACTCTGCATGAGCTCAGCTTATAATTAAAATTTTTATCCATTATCCCTGTATGGCGTTACCAGGTTTTTAGTGCATGGGTATGCCGAATCACCCAACAAGTAGTAATCTGTAATCAAATTTGTTTTGTGGAAAAGGTTTTAATACAGATTTAGTTTTAGAAATATCACCTCCGAGGTTTTTTAGTTCATCGTACAGAGGTGAGTTTTGGAACACCCAGCTGTCATGACTCGATCCTGTGAATCCTATGAGACAGGAATTTTTTTTCCGTTACATACAGCCTGCATACATCTGGTTGTATTGCCTTTCCGGTCGATGTACTCATCCTTACCTTTCGATCACAATGTGCGACCCATCGATGCACCTTACAAATATTTAATTAAATTTTGATTTAACAAAATTTTATTTTGGTTTTCGTAAGTAAAAATAATAAATAACTTACCAATTGCATAGGAAACCCAGCTTTTGCTTTTAAAAAAGCATTATCTTTAGTGTATGGAAATCTCAACCGTCAACCAGATTGACCACATTGCGATCGACGCACGACACTTCTCCAGTATACAGTGCCTGCAAGGACCGAAGCCTGAGAGGACGATGATCGATCAAGGAATCGATCAATTCCACCCACCCGACCACGACGAAGTAAAGATAGCTGTATCTAAGCTTAAGTATAACAAAGCTGCTGGAGCTGATGGACTCGCTCCCGAACTATCCAAAGTGGCAGGAGATGACTTGGCTAGGAGTATGCACCAGCTCATTTGCAAAATATGGTCGGAAGAAAGCATGCCCGATGAATGGAACATTGCATTGTCACCCCAATCCTCAAAAAAGGAGACTCTCTGAACTGCGCCAATTACAGAGGCATAAGTCTCCTTTACATCGCCTTCAAGATCCTTTCTGTCATATTATGTTATCGTCGAAGCCATTCGTCAACAACCTGATAGGTCCATATCAGTGTGGCTTCAGACAAGGAAAGTCCACCATCGACCAAATATTCATTTTACGGCAGATTTTGGAAAAACCCAGGAGCTTCAAATAGATACCTACCATCTATTCATTGATTTTAAAGCCGCGTATGACACCATCTATAGAGAAGAACTATATAGAGCAATGTCTAGTTTTGGCGTCCCTGGCAAACTTGTCCGTTTGTGCAGGATCACGATGGAGCACGCACGCTGCTCCATCAGGGTCGGAAAAAATCTTAATACCACATTTAGTGTCAATAAAGGTTTAGACAAGCACTATAATGCGACTTCTTCAACATAATTCTGGAAAGAAAAGTGCGAAATCAAGCGTCAACACAAGAGGCACAATATTTTAAAGATCTGTCCAATTACTCGGATATGCCGACGATATTGATATAATTGGAAGAACGCAGTGTGATGTCAGTGGAGCATTTGTGAGCATTGAAGTGGAAGCGAAGAAGATGGGCTTTTCGGTCAATGAGGGCAAGACTAAGTATATGCTGTCATCAAGAAAGGTCACTCAACACCGACGTCTTGGACAGCTATAACTTTGAGGTAGTCAGGGACTTTGTCTACCTAGGCGCCGATATTAACTCAGACAACTACTTTAGCGCTGAAATAAAACGGAGAATAAAGCGGAAAACATAAAGCTACTTTTGTGTTAGCGTTGAGTGACGTCTAAAGTTGAACCATAGGAATCGCTAACAACCTATCACAATATAGCTTTTTTCGCTCAACCTTCAATTTGACATACGCAAAAAAATTACGGAACATATACGAAACGTGGCACAAGCAGTTGTCGAAATATTTTCTACTTTTTGTTGATATGGATATGTTTAAGCGACATGTTTTCTACTTTTTTTTTTGCTACGGATATTTTAGTTGTTTTTTTGTTTGCGCTTCATTTGGAAATTTTCAGAAATTAAATTACGGAAAAAATCTGTTTTAATGATAAATAAATATTTGTGCGGGTAAAAATGTGAATTTTCTTATTTAATTCCATTTTCATTTTGTCTTTTGGGAAAATAATTGATTTCAAATAACTTTAAATGGAAACAAACTAATTTTCTAACAGCTGATTACCAAAACGACAGACGTCAGTCGAAAGTATAGTAGCGTAACGGAGTCACCGCTAACAGCCTAACACAGAAGTAACTTTGTGTGTTTCGGCTTAACTCTAGCCAGTCGCTGCTTCTTTGGACTTAGAACTTAGAAGGCAATTGAGTAGCAAAGTCCTCTCTCAAGCAACTAAAGTGTCCCTTTACAAGACACTTATCATCCCGGTACTTTAAATGGATGGCGTAGAGTCATGGACCTTATCAAAACTGGAAGAACACTTTAGGATGTTTCAAGAGAAAAATTCTCCGGGTAATTTTTGGTCCCGTCTGCATAGTGATAGATGGTAAGTGGAAGACACAATCACAAACTGTTCGCGCTGTACAGCGAGACTGACCTGGTGAAATGAGTCAAGGTCCAAGGACTTAGATGGCTGGGTCATGAAGAGCGAATGGACCCCAACGCTCCGGCCCGTAAAGTCTTCGAATCCAATCCCGAGGGATGACGCAGAATAGGAAGACCGTCACTCAGGTGGCACACAAAGGTGGGAGAGGACCTCAATCAACTTGGCGTGCGAAACTGGAGACATCTAGCTAGGGACCGAGCTGGCTGGAGAGGCGTGTTGGTTGAGGCCCTGGTCCATCCAGGACTGTACCGCAAGTAGTAGTTTATATATGTTATTTAAATAAATAGCTCCGGAAGCTTTTTTAAGTCTTAAGCTTAGTACGCAGCTGAAGCGAAACGAAAATTTTCTCTGATCTCCAAATCGATAACGAAAACGTAAACGAAACGACTACGGAAAAAATAAATGTCATCAATTGTAAAAAAAATAAAAAAAATCACAGCGAAGGCTGTAATCAAAGAAACAAGCAACAACAAATAAAAATACAAATAAAAAGTCGAATGTCACTTTTCCTCAGACAATAAATGGTTCGTGCAAATAATTCAGTGCGAAAAAGAGTGGAGACTTCTCCAAATAATCTGCTACAATTATTAATTTCGCTAGTTGAACAGCATACTGCAGAACAAAAATGAAAACGAGATTTTTCGTTTATGATTTTTTTTGCTTCAATTTTTGTATGAAAATGAACAATGTGCCTGTTTCGTTTTGCATAATGCTGGTATATCTGGTTGAATTTATGACAACTGTAACCGGATATTTGGCTCTGCATTGAGACGGGATCTAAATTTTGTTTTGGTTCCAACGTAAGCAGAGAATCCTGATTCGTACATCACATGTATGTTGTTGCAAATGGCAGAAGAATTACTTTCCCTTTGTTTAACAAAATTATGAATTCGTACTTCAACATACACCAGAATTTTGACAAAGACTTCTTCGTTTCAAAATTTTCATTCCTCGAAGAATCTTATATCAAATCAATCAAGCGGTCAAATTACAACGATGTCAAAGAATGTGGCTTTTGCAACGCTAGTGTAATGAAATTTTTTGATATTTTTTCCGCTATTTCCGTGGAGCACTTGGATATTCTTCGCGGTTGTAGAGGATCTACTCGAAATGCCTTCTCGTCTTATAATGTGCATTAATGTGAATAGCACAACACCTCAAGACCTGCCAACTGCAGTAGTACATTGTACAGTCAAGAAACTAGTGCGATAGAGCAAGACGTTTAAGAGGAAGAAGAAGCAAACGAAGGAGAGGCACTGATGGCGCGTCTAAAGATTCTGACTCCGATGAAAGATCAGATAAGAACTTCTTGTTTGTATTTTTTGTTTTATATCAAAAACATTTTGCTGAAATTTTACAAATGTTACAAACCTTTGCTTGCAATTGTTTGGAATGATGGCTTCACAAGTATACATTCCTATATTCCAAAATACCAAACAGAAGACATTTTTCATAGTACAAAAAAAAACATTTAAACTTCCATTGCTGCCTAAAGGGATCTTTGTTGTTTTTAGTACTTTGTTAAAATTTAGGTTTCTTCAATTCGAACCGAATGCAATGTGAAATATACACCTGTGACACAGGTTGATTTATATGTGCGTAGAAACGAGAAGGGTAGTTTCCATCCCAAAATGCTTCTAGTTTCTACGCACATAAAGACGCTGATTACAGGAAGACTTTTTTCGGTTGTTTCGTCTTTCGTTTTTTTGACAGCTTGGGTGAGGGGTGTAGAAATGTAGGGGGAATGAAGTAACGAAAGCAGGAATGAACATTTTAAGATTTTTTCTGGTTGAACATTGACGTTTGTGGTTTGACAACCGAATATAGATGAGCGGTGAGCAGATGTCAGCAAAAATCGTAGCTGATAGAAAAATGATCGATATTCAGGTATCGATTTTAAAATAAAATAAATCGATTACAAAAATTAAAAAAATGCAAATAAAATGGCTTTTGTAAATCGAATGCAAAGAATGAAAATTATATTATTTTCGATTGACTAATGACTGGATAGATTCAAAGGAAATTTGACAAAGAAATCGATTATTTCATGGACAAGGAATATAAGGGCCAGTTTCACAGTGCACACTTAACAAAATAAGTGGCACTTAATTTTGACATTTTGGCACTTTAGCCGCAGTTTTACTACCTGAGTAAGTGGAACTTAAGTGGCCAACATGGGAGACTTAAGTGTCACTTATTCCGATAAGTTTACACTGTGAAATTGGGAATTAGTTTTCCATATTTGGCACTTAAGTGTCACTTACTTCACTGTGAAACTGGCCCTAAATATATTAAATATAATAATAATAAAGTGGTTTTGCCTAACGGTCGATTGATTTATACGTCTGTGCCTACGTTTTGTACTCCCGAATCGATAAAATTGGCCGAGAAACCTTAAAAAATGGAACAAAACTCATTTGATTTGTTTTAATTTCAATCGTCTCTAGACTTATTTTATCGATGCGAGCTACAGATTGAAGGCACAGATCATTTGAATGGAATTCTTAGAGGAGAAAATCGAAATTTTTTTTGAGGGTATAAGAACGGTATCTGTCACAAAAACAGTTTACTTTTTATATTTTCTCCAAAAAGTTTGATTGAAATATAACTGGGTTTCAGTTTTTTGCCTAAAAATTCACATAACAGAAATAGGGTTTTAATGTTCTTTCGCCTTAATTTTGGGTTATGGTCGTATATTTCGTTAATGGCTGGACTAAATTTGTTACAGTTTCCAATCTTTGCCTAAGTTCTTAAACTCTCGGATCGCCAAAATTAGTCGAAATACGATGGAAAATGAAACAAATAGGATGAGTTTTGTTCCATTAAATCATTTAATTTCCTGTTGTTAACCAGTTTTTATACTTAAAAAGGCTACAAATATTTGTTTTTGTTCCTCAAAATAACGGAAGAGTCTTCACGAATGAAAAAAAGAACCATGTAATCACGACGATACGTGCCTGTCAAACAGACGAAAGACGAAACGAACGAAAAAAAGACTCGTGTAATCATCTCACTGGATGCACCTTTCAGTAAAAGGACTGTGTCTTTTTGGGACCTTCAAAATACGAAATTTTGAAAATTTTGAGGTAGCATTTTCGAACTATTGAAAAATGTCATAAAAATAATAATTTTTTAAAATAATTACTGCTACAGCTAAATAAAGGTTCAAATTATATTCTTAAATAATGGTAACGCAATTCGTATGAGTTGCCTGCCTGACAGGTTAGATGAAACCACTATGTTGCATTTTCGCAACGCTCGCCTAATGTAATAGCATTTGAACATAAAACAAAATTTTGCGTCCGTTGCGTTTTCAAATCAGAATGATCGGTTTTTTCTCAGAATATTGTGTGTTTATGTTCATGATGTACCAATTTTTTGTAAAAAACATAATTTTTGATTGCATCCTGTCCAACAAAAGGATGCATATTTTAGTTCTGAGAAAAAAAATGCAGTCATGCTATATTGGAAAAACCCTTTACTATCCCTTTGACTTTATTCTATGAAATAATTAGCCAATACCTTCTGCATATAGGAAGCTTTGGCTTTTTTTCGTTTGAGCGTTTTTGAAAGAGGGAAACATTTTCCCAAATGCAATAGCTAGCGAAAATGAGCTAGAATGTGTGTAGATTTGATGATTTAAATTCTCAAAAGCCTCGTGAAAAATACGACGAACCGGAAGTTGATGTTGTATCAGAAAATTTAAACAATATCCGAAAACGTAGCTTCAACATTTTAACAAAGAATCAACATGCCTGCATTATGAGTTGCCGAAGCGGTAAAAAATTCATCGAGTTGAATTAAAAAAATAGCAATAGACGTGTCTAGTAAAAAAATATACGAGACATTTATGACAAAATGAGCTTTTAATATTTATAAAATTCAGAAGCTAGTGAAAAATAAAAGAAAACGCACGTCAACATTCCAATGCCAAATGCAATTCGTGAGAATAACATAACGATGTGCGGAGCTGATTAGTTAGTTACGCTACAAGCAACTATTGCATTCGAATTCGAGAAAAGAAGTGGTCCTGGCCACTTTTATCAAATTCACTGGACGCAGCATTAGTAAATGCAGGGAAGATACCTTGCGTTTGCAAAAAATTTGCTAAAGAAACACCAATTCCACAGCTAGAATTTAGAACATTGTTGTGGATTCCATTTTGCGAATGAAAATAAATATTCAACCTGTGATTCAAACGGAAGAAAAAAAAATAAATAAATTAGGTGGTGCGACAGCTCGTGTAGAACCAGGGCCTAGTGCCTTCTGACTCTCAATTCAACTCTCTATTGTCAGGAAATGAGGGAACCTACAATTTACTGTCGAATCCGAACGGCCAAGATGAGATGCCCGTGCAAAAGCATTTCTGTTTTTAGGTGGTATAGGCTTGGAAACGAACCCAAGACCTTAGGCGTAACAGTCCTTCGCACTAACCATTACGCCACGGGCTACTACTACTCACAAAAAAAGGAAAGAAACCTCAATGACACCAAGCATATACAGCCATCAAAACAGGAAAACGTCTTGGATGTCGCAAGCGTCCAGCCAAACCGTTTTTTCATGCAAAATGTAACATCCTTCGATGAATACCCACACAAAAACCAATTCTAATGAATTATAATGAATTTCTGATTCAAAATAGCTTCTTATTATGAATTTCTACATTTTTAATTTTCAAAAATATTTTCTTAACCCAGTTTATCTACATTCTATTTAACTCATTTTTCATAAAAGTATTCAAATAAAGTTGAAATTTTTCAACGTGAATTTTCTGGAAAACCAAAAGCTTTTCCAAATTTTTTTTTACAGGTTTCCTCTAATTGCACAGAAAATAGACAGTGAAATTTCAAGTTTCTAAGTCAACTGGAACTGGTAGCCACCGGAAATGAGTTAACTTACTGCAGTTTATTAGTTTTTTTAAAGCTTATCAAACGCATGTAGCGTTTATTTTGACAGTGAACAAGAATTTATGGATTGAATAAAATTGTTTAAGTATACATATGTATATTTTTTTTTAAGTTTAGTCATTTACGATTTATTCTTCAATGAATCGTTAAATCCACGTTGTATTTTATAACCAGTTACTTAATATACCTACTTCTAAGTTACCAAATTATGGAATTGGTTATCAAACTCTTCCTTTAATGTTTAGGTATTTTATACAAAAATACAAATTTTAACTTCATTCACATTTTTTCGAATTTTCTGCTATCCTTATGTGCATACAATTTCAATTGAAGTTAAAATGCCTAATGGATAAAAGTACGCATGTGACCCGTCTGTGCATTTTATTTCATTTCAATTTGAAAGAAACGAAAATTCATGTGATGAACTTAAATTTCCTATTTAATTCATCCTCCCCTTAATTAGTTGAAACCAAAACTAAGATCAACTTTTTAACTCGTGCTAAATAAAAAGTAAAACAAAGTATCAAATGCGATGAACTCAAATCCTTATGATTTGTCTGAGTAAATGGCAATGAGTCCAACTAACATTATTTAGAATATTCATATACATAAAGATATCTCCATACCTATAGGTTATAGTAGGTAATTAGTAGAAATTCATATATTTTTTTTTATTTTTTTATATTTAAGTTATATTGTCAAAGTCAACGACATATTCCACATTCACACGGTTTACATAACTAAAATTTCTAGGTAGGTATAGGTATAGAGATATATGAAGATTTTTCCACCAGAAAATCATCTCTATCGCATGAATGCCGTTTAATTAATACGAAAACCGTTTATTTACAAAAATTAGCATACCTATATAGTATTATGTAGCCATGTAAAAAAAACTCGCATAACGGTCCTTTCCACAATTAATTAAAATATAAGCATTTTTAAAGCTTGTTCCTGTATCACCATCATCATCATCAGCAACAGCAAGACAAACCTCAAACACAAGAATATGCTAATTAAAAGCCTTCAGAGTGCTCGCGAACAAGAGCTCTGTACACAAAGTAATGGGGGACAACAAGCTTCATCTTGGTGGGATTATCTGCTAGTGTGGCTTTAGATTAGATTTCCTTAGAACACTCTTAGACAGTTGTCCAACTAGCCACTTTCTAAATATTTGGAAATCTCCTTATTTATAAAGGCATTCCAACAGCTGTCTAAATATGTTCCCAAAAACTCACAAACATCCCTGTAATCTGTCAATTTCGTGAACATTTGAATACGTTCAATGAACATTTCATTTAATTTTCAGCTTTTTGTGCATTGAACATACCTACTTTAGAATAGGTTTGGACAGCCAATTGCAGTGTCTAAGTTAGACACTCGATGGAACATGATTATAAATAAGATTTTGTAGTTGGACAGCTGTCCAAAGTTAGACATACTTTGGAATGGGTTTATAAATAAGACTGTAAGAGTATTTACTCCTTCTTTCATTGTTTGACAGGTTTTACACATTTTTCCTAAAAAAGATACCAAACAGACCTAGTGTTGCCAAGTTTTTGGTTAAGCCGTTTTTTCATCCAAATAAATACGCCTACTATCTGCACAAAGCCATTTAGGTACAACCAGCTCCCTCAGGCTGAAATGCAACAACTGTCAAGCTTCGCAATCGAGTCTAAGTGAAATTATTGTTTGTTCATTGAGACGTTATATTCCTGGTAGAAATTATGCAGAAGCGTGAATACGGGTATGTATTATTACTGTAAAGAAATATTAGCCCACAAAAAAGAAAAATAAAAACCTCATTAAAAGTTAAAATACAAAAGGCACCCAAAGACGGAATCGTTCAACCACCTAAATACTATACCTACCGAAGCCCCAATTTAAATCTCTTAATTAGTCAATAGTCTGTCAGTCCATCAACTAACTGTGCCAGTAATCGCGTCAGCATGGAGAAAAAATCAGTTGAAATCTTTTATTTAAGAGAATATTTTATTTGACACACTTATCCCACGGCCGGGCTGATCCGGACAAGACCACAACAACAAAAGCCACACTAGCAGATAATCCCACCAAGATGAAGCTTGTTGTCCCCCATTACTTTGTGTACAGAGCTCTTGTTCGCGAGCACTCTGAAGGCTTTTAATTAGCATATTCTTGTGTTTGAGGTTTGTCCTGCTGTTGCTGATGATGATGATGGTGATACAGGAACAAGCTTTAAAAATGCTTATATTTTAATTAATTGTGGAAAGGACCGTTATGCGAGTTTTTTTTACATGGCTACATAATACTATATAGGTATGCTAATTTTTGTAAATAAACGGTTTTCGTATTAATTAAACGGCATTCATGCGATAGAGATGATTTTCTGGTGGAAAAATCTTCATATATCTCTATACCTATACCTACCTAGAAATTTTAGTTATGTAAACCGTGTGAATGTGGAATATGTCGTTGACTTTGACAATATAACTTAAATATAAAAAAATAAAAAAAAATATATGAATTTCTACTAATTACCTACTATAACCTATAGGTATGGAGATATCTTTATGTATATGAATATTCTAAATAATGTTAGTTGGACTCATTGCCATTTACTCAGACAAATCATAAGGATTTGAGTTCATCGCATTTGATACTTTGTTTTACTTTTTATTTAGCACGAGTTAAAAAGTTGATCTTAGTTTTGGTTTCAACTAATTAAGGGGAGGATGAATTAAATAGGAAATTTAAGTTCATCACATGAATTTTCGTTTCTTTCAAATTGAAATGAAATAAAATGCACAGACGGGTCACATGCGTACTTTTATCCATTAGGCATTTTAACTTCAATTGAAATTGTATGCACATAAGGATAGCAGAAAATTCGAAAAAATGTGAATGAAGTTAAAATTTGTATTTTTGTATAAAATACCTAAACATTAAAGGAAGAGTTTGATAACCAATTCCATAATTTGGTAACTTAGAAGTAGGTATATTACGTAACTGGTTATAAAATACAACGTGGATTTAACGATTCATTGAAGAATAAATCGTAAATGACTAAACTTAAAAAAAAATATACATATGTATACTTAAACAATTTTATTCAATCCATAAATTCTTGTTCACTGTCAAAATAAACGCTACATGCGTTTGATAAGCTTTAAAAAAACTAATAAACTGCAGTTCTTAACTCATTTCCGGCGGCTACCAGTTCCAGTTGACTTAGAAACTTGAAATTTCACTGTCTATTTTCTGTGCAATTAGAGGAAACCTGTAAAAAAAAATTTGGAAAAGCTTTTGGTTTTCCAGAAAATTCACGTTGAAAAATTTCAACTTTATTTGAATACTTTTATGAAAAATGAGTTAAATATAATGTAGATAAACTGGGTTAAGAAAATATTTTTGAAAATTTAAAATGTAGAAATTCATAATAAGAAGCTATTTTGAATCAGAAATTCATTATAATTCATTAGAATTGGTTTTTGTGTGGGTATTCATCGAAGGATGTTACATTTTGCATGAAAAAACGGTTTGGCTGGACGCTTGCGACATCCAAGACGTTTTCCTGTTTTGATGGCTGTATATGCTTGGTGTCATTGAGGTTTCTTTCCTTTTTTTGTGAGTAGTAGTCATCTTGGCCGTTCGGATTCGACAGTAAATTGTAGGTTCCCTCAATTCCTGACAATAGAGAGTTGAATTGAGAGTCAGAAGGCACTAGGCCCTGGTTCTACACGAGCTGTCGCACCACCTAATTTATTTATTTTTTTTCTTCCGTTTGAATCACAGGTTGAATATTTATTTTCATTCTCAAAATGGAATCCACAACAATGTTCTAAATTCTAGCTGTGGAATTGGTGTTTCTTTAGCAAATTTTTTGCAAATGCAAGGTATCTTCCCTGCATTTACTAATGCTGCGTCCAGTGAATTTGATAAAAGTGGCCAGGACCACTTCTTTTCTCGAATTCGAATGCAATAGTTGCTTGTAAAATGTAGCGTAACTAACTAATCAGCTCCGCACATCGTTATGTTATTCTCACGAATTGCATTTGGCATTGGAATGTTGACGTGCGTTTTCTTTTATTTTTCACTAGCTTCTGAATTTTATAAATATTAAAAGCTCATTTTGTCATAAATGTCTCGTATATTTTAACTAGACACGTCTATTGCTATTTTTTTAATTTAACTCGATGAATTTTTGACCACTTCGGCAACTCATAATGCAGGCATGTTGATTCTTTGTTAAAATGTTGAAGCTACGTTTTCGGATATTGTTTAAATTTTCTGATACAACATCAACTTCCGGTTCGTCGTATTTTTCACGAGGCTTTTGAGAATTTAAATCATCAAATCTACACACATTCTAGCTCAATTTCGCTAGCTACAAACGCTCAAACGAAAAAAAGCCAAAGCTTCCTATATGCAGAAGGTATTGGCTAATTATTTCATAGAATAAAGTCAAAGGGATAGTAAAGGGTTTTTCCAATATAGCATGACTGCATTTTTTTTCTCAGAACTAAAATATGCATCCTTTTGTTGGACAGGATGCAATCAAAAATTATGTTTTTTACAAAAAATTGGTACATCATGAACATAAACACACAATATTCTGAGAAAAAACCGATCATTCTGATTTGAAAACGCAACGGACGCAAAATTTTGTTTTATGTTCAAATGCTATTACATTAGGCGAGCGTTGCGAAAATGCAACATAGTGGTTTCATCTAACCTGTCAGGCAGGCAACTCATACGAATTGCGTTACCATTATTTAAGAATATAATTTGAACCTTTATTTAGCTGTAGCAGTAATTATTTTAAAAAATTATTATTTTTATGACATTTTTCAATAGTTCGAAAATGCTACCTCAAAATTTTCAAAATTTCGTATTTTGAAGGTCCCAAAAAGACACTAAAGAAAATTTTTGAAAAAAAAAATACAAAAACAGGTCGATTAGATAGTTCAAATAACTCTCAAATTCACAATTTAGTTTATTTAAATTTATCATCAGTTAAGTTCCAGACCTCCTCAACGCTAGCCGGAAATGGGTTAACTGTTCACTATCGTTATAAACTCATTATTTAGTTCGATTAATGTTGTAAATGTAGTAGCCCGTGGTGTAATGGTTAGTGCGTAAGACAGTCACGCCGAATGTCTTGGGTTCGATTCCCTCGCCAAGGATTTGACAAATCCTCCATGATTATCTATTGTCATGAAATGTGCTTCTCACCTTAGGCTTTTGGATGTGGCAGAATATTGTGGGTCCCCTCCATTCCTGTCAATAACAACCACACAGGAATGGTTGAGAGTTGACTGCTCGGGGATGCCTGTAGAACATGAAACAGAAGTTGAACTTTTGTTTTCTTTTTATGTTGTTTTAAAGCTAATGCACAGTTCTTCAATTTGCTCCGAGTAAATTTTTTTAATTTTCATATACTATTTTTTTTTTGAAAAATCCGGCCTTGAAAATTCATAAAATTTCTCATTTTCTAACGGCTTATTATACTTTTAATAACATTACGAATACATAATAACTTTTCTAATATGACATATGGGTGATTCTCTGCCAACTGTGATTCTTTGTGTCCAGGGCTTTATTTGTAACTTAATATAAAATATTATTATGAATTTCTGGTTTGAATTGTGGAAATAAGTTTGTACAACAATTTACATTACATATTGTTCAAAAATTTGCTGCCCTTTCCCCTTGGCATGTAAAAGTATACGCAAAATGTCAGTACCGTGGCATGTCTCATCCTTGTTTTTCCAATTAAATCTACTATTTTCTATTAAAATACATCATTGAATAAAAATGTTGTCCTCAGAGAAGTTTGAGAGTACAATAGTTGCTTGATTAAATTTTGACAATATCAAGTCAAAATATTTGCTCTCGAATTAAATAATAATAATGGAATGGTGTCCCTGGATTTCATTTTATTTTTGAATTCGAAAGATTTCCAGCTGAACCGCCATTTTGTTTTTAGTTTGATGGCATTCGTGTGGTACCGTTTGAAAGAGGCACTATTAATCTATTGTTTACAAAAGTCAATTTATTTTACTAACGTAATTTTGCTGTAAGAGTGAAGTGTTTTTATTCTAAAACCGTGTGTCACAAAATTACCTGTCAGTACCGTGGTAGTGTTATCCAAGCGTGTTATGAAATTTGTTGGGGTGATTTTTAGATTATTGTATTTCTTTCAAAGTCATATAAGTTAAAATTATAACGGATTTTATTTTTCTCAGAAGCTTTGAGATATGAGGTTATATTAAAGCCCAAATGTCAGTACCGTGGGTGTAAGTACCGTGGTACATTTATTTATAATGAACTTAAATTGAATGATTTCAAGCAATTTTGCTAAAAATCTTGTTATTTTTTTTATTAAGAATGGTACCAGTACTTCGGACAAAACATATAAAAACAAATCCGCGCAATAAATGTTGAGTTATTCGAAATGTCACTATTTTTACTTGCGATATATAGGTACTATATTAGATGCGTTTTACTATCGCTAATAACCCATATGGTTCACCCCGATATAATAAAACGATCCTAATGAAAACACTAGCCGTGTTTCATTATCTACGGATCTAGATCGGGATCATCTTTTAAAACAAAGAATTTAAAGATCCGAATATAAGTTTTTACTCTGATGAGTAGACGGCTCTTTAGTCGGTAGGGAGTACAAACTGTAGTGTAAAGAAAGAAGACAGTGGGCCCTACCAATAATCAAATTTAGTGACGACCTAAATATTTCAGTAAAATGGATCATAATAGAATGGGCTCTAGCTAATAAACCATATATATAGTATGACCTTAATATTCAAGTGGACTCTTAATAATGGATCATATATGGAATGGACTTCCAAAAAATTAAACATTCCATGAATGGTAAATTATTTGGGATCACCAGAATTAAGAGTAATTTTACTGAAATATTTAAGTCGTCGCTAAATTTGATTATTGGTATTTGGTAAGACCCAGTATCTACATGAAAAATAAACAAACATAAGAAAAAAAGAGATGAGTATACAACACTGTTGTCACTATGGATCTGTATCGTTTTATTTTCATGGGATGATCCTGATTCAGATCCGTAGATAATAAAACACGGCTACTGTTGTATGCTCATCTCTTTTTGTCTTATGTTTGTACCTACTCTCTACCGACTGAAGAGCCGTCTAACCGCCAGAGTAAAAACTTATTTCTGGTTTCATAAAGCAAACCCCGATAGAAACCTAGATCCAAATTTGTTTTTCTATTACGTGTTAAAAGATAACCCCGACCCAGACCGGTAGATAATAAAACGCGGCTATTATGGCAAGTTATGGATTCGTAAAAAAATCGAACTCAGGATTTTGATCAAAAGCCGTGTTTTTTATCTACGGATCTGGATCAGGATCATCCCATGAAAATAAAACGATACGGATCCATAATGACAATAGTGTTGTATGCTGATTCATCTCTATTTTTCTTATGTTTGTTTATTTTTCATGTAGATACTGTCTTCTTTCTTTACACTACAGTTTGTACTACTGTCTGTAGTATATGCAGACGTGAGACGAACGTCAGATACATTCGTCCCAATAGTTCCGGCCCGAAATCAGTCGGTTTCACTGTAAATACAAATGGATTTATCGATATAAGATTTTAAAAAATTGTATTAAAATGTCGATTAATGGAAAAAGTTTCACAGTCCATGAAATTCTAAAATTAATACCGTAAACAGAGATAAAATCAAGTCAAAATCTACTTTCTCATCCAAGAGTTGAAATTTGTGCATGGTACCTGCATATGCTTTCGAATTTTAAGAAGTGTGTTTTAGTGTTTGACTAAAATTTGATGAGAGCATTGAATATTAAAAACAAAACTATAACTACTTTTTAACATACATATTTTAAGGTTGAAAATTAATTTTTCCAAAAATATTCACTAAAAAATTTGATTCAAAAAGAGAATTTAAAAATTAGAAATTTTCTGGCTTTAATAAAAAGTATAACATGACATTGTAAGTGTTGCTGTTGACTTTCAATGATTTTTTTTTTCTATTTCAAGTAGATTTTTTAGAAAATTGCTCCTCCTACTTAAACCAGGGGAAATAGAGTATAGACCAACTTCCTGTAAATTCTGCACCAGAGAAATATTTTCACACGTTTTTCCACTGTCTTTGTTAGGTCCCATCCTTTCAGAATTCATTACAAAATCCGTTGTTAAATTCCTATGTATTAAAATTAGAATTTAAAAACAGACGTAGGAAGTTACTCAATTACATATAATTTTATCTAAAAGCATACATAGGGGAGACTGGGGACAAAAGTATCACGTTATATGAAAGTAACAAGCCCATTCACAGCCTCAATTAATGTATTGAAGCATTTTCTTGTATGCAGTTTCGTAAACAACTTAGGCCCAGTTTCACATTCGAATAAGTATCACTTAAGAGCCAAATATGGAAAATTAATGCCCAATTTCACAGTGTATGCTTATCGGAATAAATGACTCTAAAGTCTCACATATTGACCACTTAAGTTCCTCTTACTCAGACACTAAAACTGCACCTAAAGTACCAAAATGGGAAAATTAAGTGTTATTTATTTTGTTTAGTGGGCACTGTGAAACTGGCCCTTAACTCTGCTCTTTACTAGCCAATAATTGTTGTCGATTGATAGTGAGATGGGCACGGGCCACATTAACGTACAAAATTTTATCTAATAAAAAGGGATTAAATCTCAATATTTTTATGTAAAATTTGGCAACAAAATGCACGAGTTTAGTAGGTATCTACATTCTACATATAATATGCATCTAATTTAGGTACCTATCTTTATATGTCCATCAACCAACGCTGGATGTTACATACTGTATCCTTAGGTAAAAACTATTATACTTTCCGTTAAAATTCAAACGGTTCAACTTTGGAAAAAACACATTTATTAGTAAGTCTTATCTATCAGTGTTAATTAATTCTACAATTACAATGATAGGTAAGTAGGTACTCAAATCATTTTTTGTTTATGAATGCAACACCACCTACAGACAAAAATACTTATTTTTACATTGAATAAAATTGCGATGTGACAATGTCAATAAACACCCAGGGAATTTACTTTTCTACGTAGGTATTTAACAACAAAAACAACAATAAAAAAATATAAAATAAAACATTCAACATCCAGATAATTTATTGTCAACTGAGTGGCAATTACAAGCTTCCAGCCTGTGGCTTTTGAATACAGCAACTCCATGATTAATAATTACTCACACATCCAATCATACAATTATATATGTAGGTATACAACGCGGAACATTGTGGCAACAGTTGTAGGTATAAATACATAAAAAAAAAAAATGTTTATATGTATAGTTGAGTGTGTTTTATTATCCTTCACATAAATATACCTACTATATGAACGTTAACATGGCAAATGCATTTCCATAAAGCATTCCCTCAACGACACGGACGCGGACGGGGGTGGAGAGGCGTAACGTTAATCGGCATTTAGTACAAATCGCTAATAGTTGAACGAAAACAATCGCATCCGCATTATTATGCACAAGGACTCGCGCAGACATTTGTGAACAAGAATACTCCAATGCTCACACTGCACACTCCTCTTTACCCACAGGAATTAAATGTTAAACAAATGCTCGAACTGAAATAAATCGCAATATAACGGAACTAAGCTCGCGGAATCGAAATCGGAAGGTATTCTCTCGATTTTTCCCGCAAATGAATTTTCATTTAAACTCACCCACCACAACCACAGAAAAGCGGAATGCCGGCGAGGAGGTGGCAGGGTGTATTGTATAAGAAATGTATATCCCAGCCGCCATTTTATGAATAAATATTTGAGTTGCAATTAATCGTAAAATAAACGTTTTGTTTTGTTTCCTCTAAATGGTGAAGAGTAAAGTTGCTTTTTATTGCAATTCGTGCGAGCAGCAAAGTGGGCCTGGAAAGGTGTATTGAAGGGGGTTCGCTTTCCTTGAACTGGGTTAGCAATGGCATTCGTATTTCCATGCCATCCGACGACCGGATACTGTATATTTAAATCTACTATTCATGGAAACTACATAAACGGACGACGAGGAATGCGAATCTTTTATTGTTCTGCTGATTCCATTGAAAGCTATCGTTAAGGGGTTATGGGTGGATGGGGAACGGAGTGATTGGGAAAGTTTGTTTTCAGGGTATCTCGTCTCGCAAACTCTCGTTTTGTTGCAAGTACTTTATACTCTTATATACCTATATCTGCGTATATCTATGGTTGTATTGTATATATAGGTATAAACAAAGCGTCCGTACACCCGTACAAGTCCGTATACAAGCTACCAGCTAGATGCTACTACTATAGTGCAGTATCGGCGCGGCGGGCGGTATAATACAGCGCCAGAAGTAGACAACACACCCTTAGAACCCGGGTGAATAGTTGGTTGATTGCCTTCATGAACCATAATTTTGCTCGATTGCATACGTAATTGCGATATGTGAACACAACGTTTGATTTTACACATTTTGTGGTTTTTATTGTGTGCATTTGTCATCGGATGTATAGATTGTATTTAGGTATGTATAGGTATATATAAAAATGTATAGCAGTATGAATATTCACAATACCTGTATTTCTGTAAATATAAACCGATTTTTATACTTATAGATACCTACATACATTTATAAATAAAAGTGACTGGAAATGTTGACAGTAAACCTCTACTGTGAATTATTTTAAGTTAACTGCTAATAAAAGCTGCGTGGTGACAGTAAATAAGTAGGTAGGGGGCTTTTAAGTGAAGGGGCGGCCGTCTAAAGGAAATCCGGGCCCTGTTGGATAACACATCGTGCCCAATGCTCATTATGAAACAACGTAAAGTGAAGGAATTTGAATTTGAAGGAATAAGGCTTTGACTTTTACAATCAATAGGTATGCCTACCGATTATGTGTGTGTAACCAACAAATTTCTTAAATGCATTTATTATTTTGGCACGAGAAATAGGTAGGTACTGTCTAAAAAGTCCATTGTAGAATCATGAGCGCGTATCCTACATGATTGATTCTCTGCCAACTGTGATTCTTTGTGTCCAGGCAAGGCCGTAGCCAGGCCCCCGAAATGTGTTTTTAATTTCGCTTCAGCAGGTATGATATTTTACTCAAATTTCTGCTGTATATAGTTATTAATAATTAATTTTTTGATTTTAGTATAAAGAGTATCACACCAGTGTGGTGATGCAAATCTTGAAAAATATTCTGAAAGTTTGTCGTTGAACACTGCCAGTCTTATTTATACACCCATTCCAAAGTATAGGTATGTCTAATTTTGGACAGCTGTCCAACTCCAAAACCTTATTTATAATCATGTTCCATCGAGTGTCTAACTTAGACACTGCAATTGGTTGTCCAAACCTAATCTAAAGTTGGTATGTTCAGTGAAGAAAAAATTGAAAATTAGATGAAAAGTTCATCGGACGAAGCCAAATGTTCACGAAACAGAAACAGAAAAACAGATTTTAGAGATGTCGGTTTGAGAACATATGTATTTAGACAACTATTTAAATGCGTTTATAAATAAAGAGATGTCCAACTATTTAAACACTGTCCAGCTGGACGACTATCCAGGAGTGGTCTAAGGAAATTTTATAAATACGACTGTACGTATTTAAGCCCATTTATTTAAAACGAATTAATCGCTGTATGTGGGGAAATCGTTCAGACAAAAATAGTTCAAGCTATAAATTCTGCAGAGTGTTTCGCTGTTCTAAGGAGCAATTTGTGTTCGATACGTCGATTTTGAAGAAGATATTTATATCTTACGTGAAGACTTTTTGAAATTTATTCATGTAGAAAACACAAGATCTATTTTATCTAGTAATTTAGTTTTTTGTGTTGTTAGTTTGTGTTGTTTGAGCGTTTTGTTTACGTATACATTGCCACTTTGTAAGATTTTACAATCCCCTTCATGCGACTTAGTATCTGGTATGGAGCATGTGGAATAAATATTCAAATGTTCAAAGGAATTCGAGAAAATATCATCACGGAATTCAAAGTAATTTTTGAGACTGCACAAAACTTATAAATGTTGCAGGTGAGAAACTGAAAATTCCACGAATAGTATCAAGGAAGCAGCAAAGGCAAAACGTTAGCACAACAGATCGTGAAACCTATTTTAGGATAATTATATTTATTCCTCTTTTAGATGATTTCTTAAGTCACCTTAAAATGCGATTTATATACCTATATATTCAACGAAACTGCATGATATATCCATATGTACATTATGTATTCGCATAATCCTACATGCCCACATGTTTAAAAAAAATTGTGTATGATAACATGGTTGAATTTCGGCTAATGGGCTATTCTAGTTTTGATTCCTAATTGGTGAATTTTTTTTTCCGAACAATTATATACCTCAACCCCAACAGAAAAAAAAAAAAATTTGTCTGGCTACGGCCTTGTGTCCAGGGCTTTATTTGTAACTTAATATAAAAATTTTTTATGAGTTTCTGATTTGAATTGTGGAAATAAGTTTGTACTACAATTTACATTACATATTGTTTAAAAACTTGCTTAACTTTCCCCTTGACTTGAAAAAGTATACGCAAAATGTAAATACCGTGGCATGTCCCATCCTTGTTTTTCTAATTAAATCTACTATTTTCTATTAAAATACATCGTTGAATAAAAATGTTGTTCTCAGAGAAGTTTGAGTACAATAGTTGCTTGATTAAATTTTGGCAATACCAAGTCAAAATATTTGCCCCCGAATTAAATAATAATAATTATTGAATGGTGTCCCCGGATTTAACTTTATTTTTGAATTCGAAAGATTTCCCGCTGAACTGCCATTTTGTTTTTAGTTTAATGGCATTTGTGTGGTACCGTTCGAAAGAGGCACTATTTATTTATTGTTAACAAAAGTCAATTTATTTTACTAACGTAATTTTGCTGTAAGAGTGAAGTGTTTTTATTCTAAAATCATTTGTCACAACAGCGTGTTATGGAATTTTTTGGGGTGATTTTTAGAATATTGTATTTCCTTTTAAATCACATAAGTTCAAAATAAACGGATTTTATTTTTCTCAGAAGCTTTGAGATATGATTTTATAATAAAGCCAAAATGCCAGTACCGTGGGTGTCAGTACGGTGGTATATTTATTTATAATGAATTTAAATTAAATGATTTCAAGCAATTTTGATAAATATCTTGTATTTTTTTTATTCCGTGCAATAAATGTTCAGTAAAAAAATAAAGACTCCATCTTCAAAAAACAGATTTCAAAAACTAAAAAAACATAAAATTTTGAATAAAACATTGCCTTTCAAAGTTGAAAACATCAAAACGTAAGAGGAAATTTAGAAACTCAGCAAAAATATTGTCAAAATGAGTAAGAATGTATACAAATTCAAAAATAAAAAATCAGTGTCAGCACCATATCTTCGAGATTTAGTACTTTTTTCAATATTTTTTGTTTCTTAAAAGTTGTAGTAAAATGCTCTTACAGATTTAATACTATGTATATTTAAAGACAAATGAAATTAAAAAAAATAATTTCAATGACTTTTAATTTTAGCAAAATTTTTATTTAAAAAATGATAGTTGGCAGAGAATCACCCACATACCTATCTAAAAAGCAGAGATCGAAACAAAAACTCAACCTTTTGAAACTTTTATTTTGAATTTTTTTTGGTTTTGGTTAGCCGGTGACAACTTATTACCCGCGTTTTATTATCTACGGGTCTGGGTCGGGGTTATCTTTTAACACGTAATACAAAATCAAATTTGGAACTAGGTTTCTGTCGGGGTTTGCTTCATGGAACCAGAAATAGGTTCTTACTCTGGCGGGTAGACGGCTCTTCATTCGGTAAGGAGTACAAACTGTAGTGTAAGGGAAAAAGTCAGTATCTAGATGAAAAATAAACAAACATAAGACAAAAGGAGATAAGCACACAACACTGTTTTCATTAGGATCCGTATCGTTTTATTATATCGGGTTGAACCATAAGGGTTATTGGTGATAATAAAACGCGGCGCTATTAATTTTTTTGCAATTTACTCGTTAATGCTTGTATAGGTAGTTTTATTCGTTGTTCTATTTTGGACTGAAGAATAATTCTATTATTCAATTTAAACTAAATATTTGTTTGTTGTTTAATGTTGGGAAGTCAAACAAATAATATTCAGTTTGAAGTGAATTATATAAATATTCTAAAGCTTATTCTTCTCAAATAAGAATTTAAAATCGAACTACCATACTTATACGGACTCCCCATAAATAGAAATAGAATGGAAGGCAGCAAAAATAGATCCAATTCCTAAAAAAACAAACCATAGGTATGTATTCCAACTGATTTCATACCAATTATCGTCTCAGCTAATTTCTAGGAAGTGCTTGAAAAACTCATATACAACCAATTAATAATAAGGTTCCTTAACAAGCGCCAAAATATTTCTTAATGGGAGTCGGGTTTTAGGAGTTTACATAGCTGTGAGTCAGCATTAGTTTTAAAAGTAACCGCCGATCTTCGTTTTTATTTGGAGTTCTCAAAGACTTTCCATTGCATTCATCACTCTATTCTTGTTTATAAGCTTAAAAACATTTTCAAGTTTTCGAACGCATCTCTTAGTCTACTATTTAAAAAATAGATCGCAATCGATAGAAGTTGAAAGCGGTATCTCTTCCCATTTTTATGTAAACACTGGAGTACCATAGGGTTCTGTTTTCGGACCACTTCTATTCTCACTTTTTATCAATGATCTTTCTGATATTGTTAAAGTCTGTTCAGTTCATATGTACGCAGATGACGTTTTAATCTACATCAATCGTCAACTTGGATTGATGGAAGACGCTGTAGTTCGAACTTATGACGATTTAAAACGAATTCAACTGTGTGTAAGTGAGAAAAGACTTAAACTCAATCCCTCTTAGGCGTGCCAACCATATAAAAATAATTTTTGATCCATTATCATACGCAAAATGTATGATAATTTCCATATTTGAATGGAAATAAATAAATAAACTTAAAAAAAATTAAATTTGAAGGAAACGAACAATTTGCATATAAGAGTGAAATTTGTTATCAATATTTTATAGGGTATCAAAAAATTAAGCTATTTTTAAGCTTAACTCTCGTTCAATTCACAAGCTAGTAATGGACTTGATTCTAAATAGCTTTTAATGGCCTTTAGTCTACAAAAATTGGCGTTTCGTCCAGGCAGACGATCTCATTTGATGTTTTTGAGTAGTAATGTAGGTATATATAGAATTTGTATTATACATACTAAAAAAACATTCGTATGAAAAATATTCAATTCACAAACTTTTTGGGACTTGCGAATTTTTGTATTTTGTACCTAAAAAAAAATAGAATATATGAGTAAAAATTTTGAAAATTGTTGAACGGATTTTTTTTAATAATTTTTTATACATAAAATTTTCTAAACATTTTTAAGAAAAAAAATTGGTACGCAATTTTGTATTATTTATTAATGCGGAATTATAGAAATTATTTTGAAAAAAAAATCATCTTCCTATTTTTGAAATATCGAATTTTCAAAAAAATAATTTTGAAATTTTTTTTAAAAATCCAAAATTAATTTTTTTTTTAAATTTTGATATGCAATATTATATTTAAACTTATTAGAAGCCCTTTTGTAAAAAAAAGGGGAATGACCAAAAAATGCTCAATGGCAGTGTGTTCTTTTTCATTTTTTAACTAGCAAAAATATAGAGTGAAACTGAGAATTTAACATAATTATATAAAAAGGGTAAGAAATTGTTGTTATGGTAACGGGTTTTCTGTTTTTCTAAAATGCAAAAAGTTGAATGGTGTTTTATTCGAGTCAAAATATTGAAAAATGCATGTTTGACAGAACTTTGAATAAAATTTTGTATTTTTAAATTTTGTATTATATTTAAAATGCTTTAACATCGCACTAAATCGCTTACAATTTTGAGCCACTGTTTTTGTATATTTAGTGGCCTACACTTAATAAAATTCAATTGGAAGTATTTTTGGGACCTAAGTGTCCAAAATATATACGTTTCGCCAAGGCAAGACAGTTAGGCTCATCAGTTAGATGATGTCGTACCTTTCTAAGATATTAGTCGATGTTTAACGACACAAATACATTTTGCAGCAATTATAGGCTGTAAGTTGTATTTTAAGGTGTTTAACAACGATAGTATGAAGTAGTAACTTGAATTAAAATAGGTACATATTTTGTGTTTTTTTTTCAAATATAGATGAGTGCAATAAATACCAAATTGTTTTAATGTTCTCTTAGAGTGCAAAAATATCCAAAATCAGTAATTTTTTTTAAAAAGGCTACCATTTTATTTCTCATAGAACCACTTTTCCGATTTTCGACTATCTCAGTATTTGTTGAACCGATTGTAATGAAATTTTGTACACAAGAGCTTCTAATAAGAATAATGTTTTTATTTTGTATGCTCATAATAAAGCTGGAAGGGTAGTGATGACATTTTGTAACAGTGATGGGATTGTTTGCTGTGATGACTTTGGTAATTCCTGATGTCGTTTTTTTTTCGACAAATCCATATGGACTTGCAAAAAAAACTCTCCTAATAAACTTGGTCATCCTTGGCAGTGTATTGGTAGAACTTCAGAGTTGGTACCATTATTTTATACTTCGTCTGCCTATAAATTTACTTACATGTATGTATGCAAGTCATAATACAAAATATTTATTTTTATTTTTTGCAGTTTTTCAGTATCCTGGACTTTCTATACTTTGTAGGAATAACAGAAAACCCAATATGCTACCTTAAACATGGTTTATTTATCTAGAAACTGATGAAGAAAAGTTTTGATAAAATGACGAATTCACATAGCTGTTATCATTTTTCCAAAACTCCTTTCTTGTTACTTTCTTATTATATGTCCAGGACGAATGTAACACGAAGTTAACAATATTTTTTTCAAACCGTATTTATTGAGGCTGTGAATATGGGATTGTTACTTTCGTGGAGTTTTAATTTTGTCCCCAGTCTCCCCTACCTGCTTAAAACCGTTAAGGAAATTCTTACTTTTCACGGAAACCGTTCCTTCGATTTTGATTAATATTTGTCTAAATAAATTATACTAATATTAATATACTATAATTCACCATTTTACAGTCACAAATTTTACATCGAACTGTTCACCCTTATTCCGTAGGCACGACCGTTCATCTTTAATTTAAATTCCATACATTTTATGATCCCTTAAGCGAACACTCCCTTACCCCGACGCAGACAAGAATATCAGGCGCAATTTGTCAAATTTAATTCTCTTAGGCGGAAAAAAAATCTTTTGTAATTTGTAAATTTCAACTATTATTTTCATCAACACATATCTTCTCTTGCATTAAAAACGTTCCCACTCGTTAGCAGCGGCAATAGACGCGAACGAACAAGACACAATAACTAACGAAAATAACAAAAACAAATAATAATAAAGCACAGTGTAAGAGTGGTGCATGCCACCAAATCACTTTCTGTGATAAAATGTATAAGGGATTTAATTTCTGCAGCTGTAATCTGTTTTTGTATCTTGTTTCTTGTATATTTATTTATTTAAATTGTTTTTAATTTTTTCCATTTGACGGACAGCTCTCTTAGACGGACAAAAGTTCTGCGACCGTCGCGGTCACGGTCGCTGTCCGCCCAAGGGAGCTTTCACTGTATATAAAAATAACAAATTTAAGGTGTTTTGAAACTGTTATATTTAAAAAATTAATAGATGGCTTTTTCCGAAATTGAAATTTTAACTCGATATTAACAAATACAAATACGTATTTGTTTTTATATAAGTACATACATACATTCATAACTGGATAACAGTTAGCAAATGAAATTATTATAAATAATTAATTGGATGTTAAATGTGTTTTGATGTAAAATAGTTGATACCGACTTCAAATCATTCAGTTTATTTTATCTGGGTAACTTGTGCACTCTTTGGATTGTTTATACGAAGTCTTTTTTTATTTTAAATTGATTTATATATATTTGGATCCTAATTTTGTGGGCTTTAGGAATCATTATATTGAAATTAATTGATTTATTTAAATAGGAAATGTTTTAAATAGAGATAAATTTGGTTTAACGGTGATTCCTTCTCAAATAAAAAGTAAAACGTATTTATACCATTATGTCAAATCAAGAATATATTCGTTTTAAAGTAGGAAAATATGCTAATGAAGTCATGCCACTTTGGTATCAAAATTGTTAAAGTTTTTTCTCTCAGTGTGTGAACTACATTATCAACCAAAGGAACAAATGGAATAAAACAAGATTTTTTTTCAATGGATAACTAAAGCGATGTTGTATATATTTGTTTGTTTTCTTTTTCTCATTTAAAATACAATGCATAATATAATCTATCTATACTTAATTTTTATACATATTGATAATTAGTTAATATTAATTTTAATTTTTGGCTTTTGTTTCAATCTTCTTTCTTAAATATTATCTTACAATTTATACAACTACAAATTTACGATTAATTTGTTAAATGCTTATTTAATAAATATATTATAAGTACTCATATAAACTACAATTAAATTATTCTAATTTATATTTTATATAAATTATTACAGAATATTTTATACACACTCATTTTGTTGCTTGAAACACATTCATTTTCAAAATTGTTATTAAATCATTTTTGTAATTTAACAAACGAACTGAGAAAAGAGAAATGCTTCAATTTAATTTTAAAGTTAGAAATGATTGCTCTTTGTACAAAACTTTTTGTTAAGTTCATACAGGTTAATTTATACATAAACATTCAAAAACTGTATACTTACAATTATTATGGATATTTGAGGACAATAAAGGAAGATAGAATAGAATCTACATGTGTATGTAGATATAAAAGTTTGTTTTTACATCATAGGAACAAAGATATAACTTTTTTACTATTTATAAGTTTAAGTTTATTTTTAACGAGTATAATTTATTTGAAACCCGTGTAATTGTTTCTAAAAAAAAACAGGGAAACATTCCTCCTCGACAATCCTTCGGCATTTTTGACTATTTCTGTTTGTTTGTAGATGTATGAAAAAGTTTTGCTTTTAAAAGCCATGACGGCTGACAAAATCGCCACTTAACTCTCACCATACAAAGAAATTGATATCGATGACGACGACGGAGGTGAGTCCTTGCAAGCATTATTATCAATGGTTTTGCTGTCGGCAACGTCCATGTCCACCAATACATCCACATCCTTCTATACGAGCGACGACAATGGCGGTCTAGGTGGGCTGCCATTTCTCGTATAGTACATTGGTGCGCCGTGGTGATGTGGCGGCGGTGGGGGTACGAACCCCGTGCTCGAACCATCATGATACAGTACTGGAACTCGTACAAGCCTTTGCGCCGCATGCGCCATGTTAGCTATGTTGGCGGCTTCCAGTTCAGCGGCAAGCTGTCGCTTCCATTTGTTGCGACGGTTCTGGAACCATATTTTCACCTGGGTCTCCGTGAGGCGCAATGAAGCAGCTAAGCCAGCACGTTCCGACGAGCTAAGGTATCGCTTCATATCAAAGGTTGACTCCAGTTGGAAGACCTGTGCCCTCGAGAAAACAGTGCGAGTCTTCTTTTTCCGTTTTGTTTGGTTTGAACTGTCGCCGCCATGTGGCGAGGAGCCATCAGATGGTCCATCAGTGTTGCAACCATCGTCTTCCTCAATGATTTCTTGACTTTCATCGTCAGATTCATTGGAGCTCTGGAGATAGCTAGAGTGGTTGTGATGGTGATTGTTGTTGTGATGCAGGGAAGGCGACGGTGATTTTGTGTTCAATGGCAGCGGACTGAGGGAAGGTGATGGATTTTCAGTGGTGTTGGTGGATGAACTGTCTGCAATGGAAGAATAAAATGAAGAATAATAGATTAGTATGTATTAGTGAGAAATGGGTGTGAATGAAACTTTCAGAAAATCCTTGCGAAGTGCGCATAATCTAAATTAATATAGGTATCTATGGGGAAAGTTATATTATGGAATTACTTTTTTTTATGTGGGGGTATAAACGATTACCCAGACTTTCTAGTTTGATGAAGTGTTAAAAATAAGTCGAAATTACGTCCATTTTCTGATAGAACTTATTTATTTTTCCGTAACACAATACGTATCGTATATTGATGTCTTATAATTTCGTTTTTTTTTTGTTGCATAGGTGGCGTAAATATAAATCCTTAATTCGAAAATAAATATCTACATATCACTACATATCACTGAACCAATTATCTTTAATTTTATACTTTGATAACATTTAATTAAAAAAATATGTTATTATGTAGCATTTCTTATTTCTTATTTTGAAAACCCCATTTATTCTCTTAAAACAACATAATGTGTGTCTAATATTGTATTTCACATAAAATAAAATTTAAGGTTTATAAGAAAAACTATAAAATTAATTTCTAAAGTTTCGAATATTTAAATTTTATACCTAATGAAAAAAAAATATAAAATCAATTTCTAGGGAAAGCTATTGTAAGGTACATACGCATGTAAAAAAGAAAAATATATCTGTCAGATGAGAGGGGTAAGAGAATAATGCTACTGATTTGTAAAATTGTTTGAATTATCTCGTGGGGGTTCTCACAGCCTTCGGAGATTGAATTTACCCCACCATATCGTACTAATTACGGATTGCATGAACATTTAACTCGCATGTGCAAATTACTGAATTTGAATGTAAATATTTTTTATTTCAATTTTAATAAAATTAAACTTAAAAGTGTGTTGAAGACCAGTGAACCACGCTCATAAATGTTTTAAAAATTTAAATGTTTGTTCTAATTTTAATAGTCTTCTTTGTATTAGTTTGTATTTTTGGTTTAATAGCTGGTATATGTTTTTGTATGTTTTAAATTATTTTAAATAAATGTATTCCTTAGTGTTCGTTTCGTAGTAGTTTGTTGCTTACTAACTACTAACACGGCTAACGGCACTAAGTGATGAGCCAGTGTACATAATTTTTGTGTTGGCAAATCTTTGGTCGCAAGTTGTTGCTTGCTTTAAGCTCTCTGCGACAAAGATCTGATAGTGTTAAAAAAAATAAATTGGCGTTTCACAAGAAGAAATAAAAAATATTACTCAACAACGTATTTTGTTTATTAAAATAATATCAATGTACAAAAACAAATTAGAATTTTAAAAAATTTTTAGAATAAAATTTTAGGGACAAAATTGTAGCCAGCTTTTATCGGTTAAGAAATTCTGTTTTTCGGACACACTGGTCTAGGTACATATTAGAGCCTACGATTCAGTCCGTGTATTTGAAAAACACGGTTACACGGACTACGTGTAATTATTACACGCAAATAAAAATCCGTTCTCTTAAAACACGTGTATTTATTTGCTTAATATCCGTGTATCCGTGTAAAGAAAAAATTAAATAATTCTAAATTTAAACCCACTGACAGATTCGACTACCAAGTCGTTGTCGTATTTTTTATCAAAAAAATCCCATAAATTTGGCCCTTTCCAGTGATGATTGGATTATTTAAAATACACGGATCTTCGGATACACGGACACACGGACGCACGGATGCACTGATACACGAAATACACGGATTCAAATCCGGATATTATAAGAACACGTGTATCCGTGTTTTTAAATATCCGTGTAATAGGGAGCTCTAGTACATATATTAAGAGTGATTCTTCAGTTTGGTCACATTTCTAATTTCTTGAACTGAAGAGCAAAGCCAAAAGCAATCAGGTAACAGGAATCACAACAAAAACATAAATTTAAAAAAAATAGCCAAGTTCTTCTATATAAAAATCTGTATATGTAACAACTCAGCCGTGAAAAGCAGTGAGATCTAAAAGTATGCCAAGTTCTAACTTTATGAAGGTTTAATATCAAATAGTAATATTGAAACAACACCAAGTTATGAGAGATATTTATTATTTAATGATTACTGACTAAAAATTGGGGGTTCACATTGTCAAGTTTTCAAAACGTTTTGAATTGTGCGTAATAAAAAGAAAACTTGCCAAGTGAACTCCCAAATTTTAGTCAGTCCTGAATTTATTGGTAGGTACTGAAGTTAGAGGGGGGTCGAAAATCGCCTGAGTTTGTTCCTGTAAAAAGGGTGCAGTGCCAAAACTTGGCTGGGTACTAGTGTGCCCTTTGATGTCAACTAGGACGAAGAATAATATAAAAAAAATATTTTTCCCATTCCACAAAACGAACATTAATAAGAAATTGTCGCTCGGAAGTTAAACTTGAAAACCGGTGAAAAGTGATTTGGTTTGATCTTCTTGAAAGCGAGAACCGGAGTGTACTATACAGGTATGAAGGTTGACGCGTAGTAATGTTGTTAAAGAGCGTGACAAAAGTTCGAAGTCTAAGCAAGTTGTCAAAGGAGTTCCCATAGATACTTTTGAAGAATTGCGAAATGTGATCGTAGGTCTTAGACTAAAAATGTAGCGTGCGCCATTTTTTAATATAACATTCATCTTTCTTTGACTGATTATACTATCGAGCTGATTATACTATTTCACAGCCGTATGTTAAAATGGGTACCAAAAGTGTTTTTGCAAGCATTTTTCTTGTATTTGGATACAAGAAAAGTTGATGTAAATTCTTGACGGCCACAATAAACGAAGAGCTCCATAAGCTTTTCCAACAATTTGATTAATTGGGTAATTCCAACTTAAGGATTTTAAGCTGATTCCACGAAGTCTATTTTCGAGTCGCCTAAAAGAATATCTGGAAAACCGAACAAATCCACGGACCTCTTAGAAAAAACTATAGTCACTTGCTTTTTAGGGGATTTAAAGTAAGACCACAATTGACTGATTAACTTCTAAAAGATAAGAGGTCCTCATTAATTGCATCAACACAATCCTCAACCATGCCGATATGGCAACTTTTCATTAGCTAGAGGTCATAGCTAAGAGGTGTTCTTCGCAGTGGCGTAAAAGCTTTGGGACTTCATTCACGTAAATGGAGAAAAGTGATGGACCTAAAATGGAGCCTCGAGGATCTTTGCTAGATATTGGCAACAAATAACTGCCTTCCGTTTCTCAGAGAGATTGGAAGAAACAAGTTTTACTGCATCTAGAGAAAAATTTAACATCTTCAGCAGTTTTTGACAGAGGATTTTTTGGTTTATAGTGTCAAATTTATTTGTTTTCTCTGAAGACCACAGTTTCACAACATCGACAGCTACTCGCAAAATACGAACAATGTTGGAATTCTGCGAGTTAATCTCCGAAATTTATCAAAACATATGTCCACTTGTGAGTAACTATCAAATCGAGAACAAAAACTCAACTCTCTGCGAACTCTCAAACCTGTGTCCTCTTGCAAGTTTTCTCTCGAGATTGACTTGAAAGCTACTCTCAATGTTTTACTCTAATGGACACGCACCTTCAGGTACCTACATACTATTGTCGTTGTTTTTTACATTTAAAATCAATAACGTATGGCGGATTTGTGTTTGAATTGTTTTTTTTTATGGCTTTTGGTGTAAAATTAATCATAATTAATCACAAATTCTGTTTTTGTCAAAGCTGTACTTATACAGTAAACCTACCTACAATTGATGCACTTTTTATCGGTAGGTATCGTTTCGAGGTAAGAACTTGTTGCGAGCTCTCGCAATATTGAATAAATATATTTAAAACTACCATACCCGTGCGAGAATTCTCGCAGCTACATACAAATAAAAGACGCACGACAACAAACAAATGCAGTTTTTGAACAAATTATTAACAATTTTTAAATAAAATTATAATTCAGCAGGTAATTTAGCTTCGTTTGACACCTCATTTGTCAAAATCGGTATAGTATGAGAGTCGGAAAGTGAGTCTAGACTATAGAAATAATATATAAAATTATCATTGACATCATTTCGAAACTATGGCTACTTTTTTTTTTAAACGTTAGAGCTGCCCAAAGCAACATTTAATTTCCGCAGAAAAAAACATACACATGGCCACAAATAAGGTTAAAGTGACTTCCATCACAAAGTGTTATAATGAATATGAGCAGTTAACAGTGTACATACATAAATATATACATATGTGCATGTTAGACTAAAGTAAAACTTATTATATAACATAATTTACTTTTATGTGTGCTAATAGCATGTAACCTATCTCAACTAATCCAAAGCCAAATGAAACAATTTCTGCAATGAAAACAACTGTCAACAAATTGCTAATGCTTAAGCCAAGAATTCTGTTAAACGCATTCTTATTTCTTTGTGTTAATTCACAAGCGTTACATATTACAGTTCAGTTGCTTTCAAATATGCCAACAATTTGCAGTTGTGGCAGTTTTCTTCTATTTTTGCAGACATCTCCAAAGGTGACACCGCTTCGTTACCTACGTACCCCTTTTAACATAAAGAAATTACAACGAGCAAGGTGAAACAACTTTAATTAATTCGCCGATCAATTTTTCCTTACCACCACCCTCCATTATAGTGTCAAAGAATTTGTAATTAAATTTCATTTCCCCTGGAATGCATTGCTTCCTGCTTAAAGCCTTCTTCGCCCCTTTCTGCACTAAGTGCCACCATGAGTAACTTATTGTTGCATTTTCAAACGATTCGCAACCGAAATCATCGGCACTTTAGGTCAATGAGGCTTTGTTGTATTTGATACAAGAATTTGCTTAGCAATTAAAAACTAAAATACCTGAGTGCGTCGAACGTACTTGCTCTTAAAGTTTTTAACATAATGTAGAAATAGGTGGTTACGGAATAACGAATCGACCCATTTAAATAATTTTTTTTAATATAAAAACATGCAACACCAAGTTCTTGTTGTTCTCTATCATTTTAAAATCACATTAATTATTAAAATCATGGGTAGCATTTTTTGTACAAATGCAAAACTTGTTCTTAATATACATACATATTTCTTTGTATTGTTAGTTATAAAACGCAAATTTTTTTGTTGGGCGATAATGGTGAATGCACTAGTCGGCTTTTTGAAGAATCCAGCGCGCTGATCAATTGTATAGGTATTTGGTTCGATTCGACTTTCGTATTTTTTTTTAACTCACTGCAGTTGTTTTATTTCGATAAATACGCTCAAGTGACACATAATTTTATGTCATGCAATTTAAGTTAAAAGGCAGATTAACAACGGTTGTGTGGCTCAAGGCGGTCATGGGGCTTCACCTCAACAGTTTTACTGCCTCGGCTGCTGTTTTGAACTTTGTACACTCATCATGTTGACGACCAGCAACGCACCCCCAGAGAAAGCGCACGGTTCGAGTCGGCTTTTGCACCAGTTGTTGTCGGCATTAGATTGTATAGGGCTTCTTTTTCAGTTTTAGTTATAGCTTTTATATGGAAGGAATAATGTGTAAGACTATGAACGCAAAGCGGAGGGGCCTGTGGGGTTGATCGGTTAAACCTTTTATTCTAATGTTCTATGTGATGTTTGAAATTTTTGTTCAAAGTGGTTTCTTAAAACTTTGGTCATTCGCTTAGAGTAAGGTGCTTAAGTTGTTTGGTTATTATTTTTTTATTTTGTTATTGACAACACACACAACACAATGTTCACATACCTATGTACCAATACGAAATCAATTAAAGTATATTCTAGTACCTATATGTGCATTATGAAAAATGTTGAAATAAGGGAACAAATCGGTTATTTTTTTCAATCCGTGATTTCATTTCAATCCAATCTAGCATTATATTATAGTATGATAAAAACATTTATCAACAGCACAACAAAACAAAAACGAAGTTTTATTTAAGATATCGCTTAATATTTAAGTAAACATGAGTGTCGTCAGAAAACTCGTATTATCATATTCATTTTTAAATCTTTGTTTTATAAGTAGGTTACATTTGATTGAAATCGGTTTAATTTTTTGGCAATGCCAATGTATCGAACTACATGCGTATTTTTGTACTCTGTTGTCGATGTATCGAGATTTATATGTGTACATTTTAGCGAAATATTATTAACATTAAAGAATTGAGGAGTAGTCTTGTGAGATGATTCAGCTGAAAAGTTGACAACGGGATAGAGCAATTAAAGAATAAGGGTTTTAAATTTATTCACATACATAAAATATATTGTTTTCTTTTTTATTTATATCGGAGTTTAATACACGAGCTAAAAAAATATAAAAGTAAAATAGGTCTGTTTCTTTGCTTCCCAAAACTGTCACTTTCTAGTTTTTACCCATTTTAACACAAAGTTCTGTCAAAGTCCATATAAAAAAAATAAAATGGGACTAGAATTGATAAAAATTGTCAGTTTTGGAAGTAAGGAACAGATCTAATACGATAAATTTAAGTTCAACATAAAAAGGATGGTATATAATGTGTTATGTTAGCGATGACTTAATTACAGATTTCTAGCTGTTTCCTACACTAATAAATATTTTAAGAAATTTGAATGTACATACCGTGAGTAGGACTATGAAATGGCATTCTTTGTGGGGCCCAGGGCCAGCCTGGAGGACATAATGCCGCATAACGTCCGGCTAAAGCTCCCCATTGTGAGATAATTCCCAATCTGTAAATACATGTTTTTATAAGGTAAATATAATATACACAAATATCTTCAGGGTTATATAAATATAAAAAGGCATAAATCCCAGTATGTATAAGAAATTTAAAACACCCTGAAAAAATTTTTTTTTAAGTTTTGAAACCAAGCATATACATATTTGTACCTACATTTATACAAACCACACAAAACTCTTATGTATATAGGTATATCGGAAATAACCATCCTAATGGAGGTAAATTGAATAAATATGTCTTCTTTCAGTAAACACACCCGCAGATGTACATGTATATGTGTGTATGTGTTTAGCTAAACTCGTTTAAAGAATCTCCCCTCTATAGTTCTTACATCTAATTCAAGACTGGCAATGGTGGTATATACGCAGAGAAACAACATTTACTTAAAAGCATCTTTTAATACATTTGTGTGCTAAATCAAACAGCCCGAACAAAAATAACAATTTATAATCAAAGGAGTTATAGATATAGGGATAAAAAACGAAGATATATTAGGACTTAAGGGTAGGTATAAGTTCGACAGTAAAAATTCGACATCAAGAAGGGTAGTGTTTGCAAACTTATTCTCCTAAGAAACACTTAAGATGGATGCCTTTTCAATGTTTCATTTTCCTAAAATAATGTGGGGTTTACCTCGAATAAATTATAGGCAAACATAAGTGAGCGAATATTTTGTTTTAGCTTTCAATCTACTGGGGTTTCCCTGCATTTAAACAAGTATAGGGTGATTTACACAATTTGTTTGTATATCTTGCGTATGAAGGTTCTTGCCATTAAAATAATATTCACGGCCGGATCGCACGAACTGCCTCTTGTGATTCAAGTGGTCAAGAATTTTTATTTATTTTATATTATGTAATACATAATATGTACATTTATGCATATTACAAATAGTTATTATGGGAGCGTATCGGAATCCCGCTTTTTAAAATCCCGTTTTTCGAAAATCCCGAAAAAAAAGTTTTAAAATCCCGTCTACTAAAATACCGTTTTTTTTTAAATCCCGTCTTCTAAAATCCCGCTTATTCATAATCCCAATGTATTAAAAACCCGCTTTTTAAAATCCCGCCAAATCCCGCCAATCCCGTTTTTCGCAATTAATTTGGGTATATTAAACTTGGTTAATTATGAACTCATTCCCATCATTTTAGGAACTAACTGCCAACTACCAAAATGATAAAAAGAAATTTTGCATACACCCAACCTCGCACCTACCCCAAATCCTATAGTGTGCCCAAGCAGGGGGGTTGCAGGGGGGCAGCATGCCCCCCCATACATACCTCACTGATTATTAAAATCGTTGGGACCTATTTCATAATGAAATAAGTCACAAATGAATTAACTCCCAAATTTATGAACTAAGTCCCAACGAAATTTTGGTGGGAGTTAAAACAAGTAGTTTTAATTGATAAAGCGGGATAATAAGAAACGGGATTATAAAAAAACGGGATTATAAGAGACGGGATTATAAAAAGCGGGATCTTGAAAAAACGGGATTTTAAAAAACAGGATTATAAAAAGCGGGATTGTAAAACCGGGATTTTAAAAAACGGGATTATAAAAAGCGGGATATCGAACCCAACCCAGTTATTATATATTAATAATATTAGAAAGAATTGTAATATATAGGTATGTACATATGTATTAACAAAAAAAAAGTTTAAATTGCTGAAACAGATCTTATCCTAATATAGTGTTAAGCTCAGAATAAATAACGCCGCGTATGAATCTATGCAAAACATGTAGGTAATTCAAAAATCCTTTCACAAAAATTTTTCTTTTTTAAATCCAAAAATTATTTATATGCGCTACTTATACTATAAAAAAAATCGGTTAAAGTGCTAACGAAAAAGTTGAAAACCAAAACAGATAGGTTTATGAAAGATATAGGTATTAAGTTCCTATATATTATGTAGGTTAACTGTTAACAACAATTTTTGATACAATTTTGTTTACCAGAATTCAGACCCCCAAAGTTTTTATTAAAATTGTTAGAGGCATTTCATAACGGTAGACGGAATTGCGGAACCTATACCTTTCATGCACGATAGTTCGTTTTTGAAATGTTTGAAATCTCGAGTTCGATTATTTTACGAATTCAAAACTTTCCATTTTTAATACCTACGTATTTGTATAGGTATATCGCAATGTATAAAAATAAAACGCCGCATCCAAAAATTCATTTGGGGTGTGTTTCTTTATTTTTTTCCAGATAAAGAATAGAAAGGTCAGAAGGGGGTAAAAATATCTATGCAGAATATACAGAATGGAATAAATAAAGAAACAGATCTTAGTAGAAAGAATATGCAACCATCAGCTGTTTGTTTTCGTGTAAAAAAAATTATTATATTATATTTCACTTGGTTTATTTTCTATATATGTGTATTTCTACAAATATTGTACATTTACTACGCGTTTACAAATATTCGATTTTACAAAAGGCATGAAGAATTACCGAAATATAAAAGTTACAGTGATAACAAATTACACATATTTTTATTTAGCAAATTGGATATTATTTTTTCGCGCAGAACAACGGCAGACAAAGATAACAGTAGTTATTAGGGATGAAAAAAATTAACTACCTCTTGACTGGGAACAAAAAGAACGCATTCCGATAATTCTGGAAGGAATAAGGAAACAACAAAAAAGTTTATCCCGAATACCCCAGACTCCAGTGAATACAGGAACGCAAAAGTTGTGTTGCAGATATTTCAAATATTCTGAATAAATAAAGAAACAAACCCTTGATGTGCTTTATATGACATCAATACTTAATGATATTATTGGCGAAATAATTTTATTTGCATGTAAAATATTTGACCGGCTATTGGTTTTACACGAAAAAAATTTAAATAGGTACCTACATTTCTTAGTTCTTCGATATATTTGAGTAAATTAAGCACTATAAGGGTAAGGGTTGGTCGTGCTAAGGCACACATTTTTGGCCTTAGATATTATGCAGCACAATGAGTAAACTATCTGGAAACTATTTTTTTTATAATTATTTGTTATAGATACCTACTATAGTCAATTATATGGAAGTGACTAAAGAAATCCTAATTTTTAACAATTTTGTTAATGTTCTCTCGTTCCCGTTTTATTCGTTCTTCAAGAAACTTGAAAAAAAAAATCAGTGTGTCTCAAGTATGTCTATCGCCGGAGGATACTAAATTAGCATGTCTAGCTATAGAGTCCTTGTTTTTTATGTATTTGCCCTACAGTGTTTGTCAAAGTATTGTAGCGTACAGATAGGATTTATGAATAATTTTGTGATCGTATAAACGCCTTGCAAGTTAAAAACCGCTTGCTTTCTATGATTTTTGATTATCTATACCAAAAAATATACTAAAAATTACTTGTAGTAAAGGCATTGGGAATGTGTGGTTTAAACTCGTAATACAAAAACAACAAAATTATAATTGGTCTTCATACTTTTACAAATACAATTTAATTTTCTTGGCAAATTTAAATTCTTAACTAACTACGTACTTCAATTTTTACAAAAAATTTTTTATCGTACGTGAATTATAAAGGAATTATATATAGATAGATACAACACAATTTAGCAACTTTGTTATGTATAAAGATTTTCATTTCGCATTAAATTTTCAATCAAAGAGAAATATATACCTACCTTATACCTGCTTATAGCTGCTATCTAATCTAACTTAGAAATAACAAAGACATTACTTACAAAAAATGGGGGATAACTTATAAATACACGCATTGTGTATTTTGTTTAGGTACATATATGAACATTTAACTTTATAGGGGATGATTAAAATTACCATTAAAATCAGACCCCTTATTTGAAATTAGATACTTTCAACTGGTTTTCCGAAATTTCTCACAAGTTTGATTTTTTTTTATTCGTTTTGCTATATACCTATAGTTTCTATAGTATTTTTGCCAAAAAGAATTCCCACCCACCACTTTGATTGCAAGAAACCTTTATACTGCCAGGTTTGTTGAATGCACCTACATATACTGACTAATGACTAGGTATACCCATGCTCTACCACTTTTGAAGTACTTTATTACTAACCCAAATTGAAGATAAATTACACCCCATTTTTGGGGTCATTCGCATGCACTTCATTCATTGCACCAAGAGTTTCTCACGGAATTACTTCGTTATTCGCATAAAAAAATTGAGAAGAAATAAATCCACGGTGACTGTTTAAACCTGTAAAATGGCACATACCCCAACCTTTTTATAACACGGGGCTGAGGAATCGATGTTCCTGTAGTTAGCCACCTTAAATCACCTCGCATATACTATATTTACGTTTTATGTACGTCTTTAGTATAGTATGATTCGATTTAAGCCTTACATAGCTACCTAAAGGAAGCTGTTTCTTATGTAAAATCATATATTATTATTATTATTATTATAAATTCTTTATTATCAAATAACTCGAAATCATATATCTATCTTCTGTACTATACGACTGAGTTGCAAAATGCAGACACTTGGTCTTAGATCAGGTCTAAGGTATATAATATACTCAAGTGATATAAGCTCGGTTATGTTTTGTTTCTTTTTAGGTATAGACTTGAAATATTTCAAATTTGTTCTTTTCCAATCAGCATCTTTCATAGTTTAAAATAAAAAAGCACCTATACATTTACCGCTTAATATCTATTTCGCAGAACCAAAATCCAGAAAAGATTATAACAAAATTTCAGTTGGAGGAGTTTTTTAGAAAAATTAGTTCAAGAAAGGCCGGAAAATATACAAATTTCGCAATTTTAATGTAATTTAATTAAAGTTAAGAAAAAATGACAGCATAGAGTAGACAAAAATAAAGGGCTGCGTTCAATCCTCAACAACGACGCATATGTGTCTTTTGAAGACAAGCCTGCTAGGTACCTATAGCTGCGGATTATCCCCTAGAGTCTAGACCGTTTGACCGAAATTTTGTAAAATTCGGCTTAAATTATTTTTGAATGAGTCCAAAAATGAATGCAGGACTTCAATGTTTCTAATAAACAGTTTTTTCGTATTTTGTATTCAACAAATAAAGATTAGATTAGTATACCTACATACACGAGTGGGCCGATTTTCTCAAAAATATGCTCAAACAATTTTTAACGTTTAATTTGTTTTCCAAAAAATGCAGTAATTGAACTGAATATAAATATAAAAAAAAATGTAATACAAAAAAATCAAACAAAGAGTCCAAAAAAAGCATCAAACCTAAATCTAAAAATAAATAAATAAAATTAAACCCCCAATATTATAAACTACCCCGTACATTTACGAAATCATAAATTGTTCAACTACCCATGATTGCTGCATTTATGAAATTCCACAAATCCCCACTTGCCAATGTCCACAATAACGATTTGTGTGAAGACTTTCAAACGTGGTGATTATTTTCAATTATTGCAATGTTTTTCTTCACATTCAATAATCAATTTAAAAAAACAAGAAAAAAACATGGTCAATGAAAAAAAAATGAATAAAAAAAAAAACTTAGCAAAGGTGACAATGAACGTAAAGATAACTGTCAAGAACACTCGTAAGGTTTCCATAATTTTAGCCCCTCGTGTATACAAATATGTACAGATTATAGGTATGTATAGTTGGAACATTAAATTCAATCCCATATTTAAAAAGGAAAGTCTAAAGCATGTTCTGTTCTGATAAAATTGCAAAGCTGAAGTGATGTATATACATATGTGCATTTACAAGTTATAGGTACCTATATAAACATAATATGTATCTTTTTATATCTACCTATTTGGCAAAATAAATGAGGTTACAGATACGTATAGTCAGCAGGTAGCTCGTTAACGGATAACTCTTGAAATCTGTCACATTTCATAAAGCCTTTATTATAGGTACTGTAATATTTTCACTTCAAAGAATTCTAATAATCCTACTTAAGCGATAAGCTACCATTATTATTGTTGGATGTGCGTTGACTCAAAATCTCAAACAATAAAATGAACCTACTGAGATGAAAACACAAAGATCTACTTATTTAGCACGGCCGACGCGGCGCGCGTTGTCAATATTTTGACGTTCGTTTTTATGTGACATCGAACAGAACACTGGCAGGACTAAAAAGTATCTACTTATGTATGTATGTCCACACAATATGGGTCCCTCATTTATGTTTTCATTTTGAGGTCACATAAGTGGTTCGCATATAAAATATTTGAGATCTAATGTGCAATTGAGATTTTGCAGGAATATAGAGCAATTGTAAACGAGCTGCACTTTATAAAAGAAAAAGCATTAATAACGCATGAGTTCATTATAATAATACGCCAAAATCTTTGGATTCAAGGATCTCTACAACAAGCGGTAAAAAAACATTTTTAAAACCATACATTTACGGAAATCTTCAACTAAAAAAATGGGTTTGGTTATAATAATATACGGTTGTGAATTCAATTAAATATGTGCAACTTACAAAGTATAAGGTGTATATGTATGTCGGTAGGAAATTTCGATGTGAATTCAATGATACATAATAATTTATTTTTATAACTGTTGTTATTTTTACTAACTAAATCGAAGACCTACACTACACCTTTAACACCCTCGTGGTGTTTATTTGCGTTTGTGCGATGTGCGTTTTTTTATGCACTATTATTTTTAGCGAATATAATTATACCTATTTGCACAAAAAACACATCTTTTATACATAATTTAAAGAAGTATCTATTCATTATATTATGAAGAAGTGTTATAATCTCCATAAAGTAAATGATATAATATGTAGGTATGTATACCATAACACGAATAAAATCCTTTTAAAATCTTTCTATTAGAAATCCCTTATATAATTTAATATTAATCTTGAAAGGGTCCTTGTTCTTCAAAAAAAATATATTGTCATTCACCCACTTACAGAAACCTCTTACTTCAACAAACATCAATTTAAATTGGTAACCCAGCTCGGCTTTCACTGAAAATATATAAATACAATCAAAAACAATTTTATTTTTTCCGAAACAACCCCACATCCTGTGTCTTACCTTTATTATCCTTCTCCATTGACTACCTATTTTGTATGTCTCTGATGTCTTGTCTTTATAAATCATCAGGTTATTTGTCATATAAACTTGGAAATATTTTTCCTCACCTCCGGATATGACATCTAGCTACTTTAGAAAATCGGCTAAGCTCTTAACTTCCCAAGATTCTTATTTTTTTAATATACATATTTTACCTCAGATGGGTATTTGAATAATAACTTTTATCAGATTTTCTGGTTTTCGAGGGTTGGCTGCTGTTTAAAACAACTGCGGGTGGCGTTGTTGTTTTTTTTTTTTTAAGGGGTTTTTTTTTTAAGCTTAAGCGCATTTATATCTAATTATGTTCCATATTTATTTTCCTTTTGGGGTTCTTTATTTTATAAGAATTGTATACCTTTTACTTCCTTTTAATATACAATGGAAGCTAGGAGTTATATAGATACATTAAGGTATGATGAGGTTGACAGCATTAATGTATTCATTAAAAATAAACAATGAATTGCTTGCGGTGATTAATCTGTTTTTTTTTTTTTTTTTTTTAAGAAAACGAAAGTTGTTAAATTATTGTTAACAACATCAGCTAATTCCATGTGTAATTTATTAAATATTTCGCGGTCGTTTTTGCAAATTATTGTTTTGTTTTTTTATTTTAAAGAATAGAGAATAGACACAAAAAATGTATAATGTAAATATATGTAGAGTAGATTCTATTATTATATTTTATCTTTTTTAAGAATATTTGATCGTATATCGAGGCTGTTATCGGTAACATGCCAATGCTCCGGGGCCCTTGACCAGATGGGGGTATTGCACCGTAACGAATCATAAATAACGAAATATAAAAATATTAACTTCTCACAGCATTTTGAAATGAGATCACAGTATAAGCTTTAATTTTCATAAAAATTAAAGTGGAGTTTCTTTTTTCATTCCGTAAAAAAATGACCAAATAGAATAAAAAATGACCATGTGACCAAGTGAAAAATTAATGACCAAATTTGGTCACAAATGACCAAAGTGGAAACCGTGATACCAGTATAATAAACTGAGCATGTATAAAATTCAATTAAAGATGTATTGCACCGTTTAAAACTGTCACATTCAAGTAGGTAGGTATTTGTGTTTTCGTTTTGTGTCCATTTGAATCATCAAATGTTCATTTGTGCAATAAATTTTTAATTCACGAGAGTAAACCATCTAATGTTTGTTTTGTTTTAAATATACCAATTTATAAGGACAGAAGTACTGTGCATAAATATTTCAAATCACAAAAATAATTGATCAATTATTTATTTTTGCCGTGCTTTAAATGCTGCCAGTCTAATTTTTAAAAAATTACTATGCATTATAAATACTTATGTAGATGCATATCTTTCATATTTAATCGTTTGTTTTCTCCATAGTCTCTATTGACCCATATATTGCTTGAAAATTATTTCAAAATATGTACCTACATATGTAAACACTGCATTTATTTTCCCATTTAGACGGGGGCCAACGAAAAAATCTCGCAGGCCAATTGTACCCCGCAAAACTGGGTTTAAACAGCTTTGGTTTCAATCATATGCATCTTTTTATGACAGATATTTATTTAGCCATGGTTGATTTTCTTATATCTACTCTAATGGTTGAACCACATTCTGAGATTTCAGAAGCGTAAGCTGGCTTTTTGTTGAATAATAATCTTTGAAATCAAAATATGGAAAGATATTTTTTAATTTTTAGAACCATCTCAAGAAAGCCATAGAACTTCAAAAAGAAAATCCTAGTATAACATCTGATCAAACACCTCTTGAAGAAAACTTGGACTCCAATCAAGTCTCTTCAGTAGTAAATCCTACTTACAGTTTTGATCAAACTCCTGTCCCTGAAGAAAACTTGGACTCCAATCAAGTCTCTTCAGGAGTAAATCTTACTAACATTTCAGAACAAACATCTGGCCATGAAGAAAACTTAGACTCCAATCAAGTCTCAAAATTGGGCTTACGCATATTATGGAATTGGATTTCTTATCCTACAAAGCAGACGTTGTTTATTGTTTTCCTTGTTGTTTGTTTTTGAAAGAATTTAGTTCCATGAAAAATGTTAAGGAATTAGCTATGTTTTTGATAGTTAAAAATTCTTCACTGTCTTCGAGCTATATCCAGATGTATGCACCGCTCTTATAATGTCCTTGACTATTCCTTTTACCACAAAGCTGTGTTTTGTAAGTAGAAATAATTTTATCAACTTAACAAATACAAACATAATAAGAAAAAAGTTGAAATTCATTTAACCAATATTTAGGAAGTAATATAGAAATATGGCCCCATATTTGATCTTGCCCCGGGGCCCCACCAACTTAAGCTAAGGCCCTAGGTATGGACCTAAGTTGTTTCTTTGTATTAACGTGTAAATAGGTTATAGCTCCGATGTTGTTTTCTTCATCCAATTCTATATGGACTTGGAGCGCGATCGAATAAAATGAGATTCGTTTAAACTGGTATATGACCAAAGTAGTAGAAGCGTTGTTCAAAATTTTATTCGATGCATCGGTTTAAATAAATTGTTTCATCGTTAAACATCGAAAATATCCGATAGATCGATTGATTGGATAAATCTATGTAATTAAAAAACATCGATGTATCGATGAAAAATTAACTGAATTATTTAATATAAAATTTTAACTATAAAAGAGACCTCCGTAAAATAAACAATGCCAAGCCGTAAGAAAAAACAAACAAAAATTATGATATTATGTTCTATATAAAATTTAAAAACGAAATGTTTGTAGAACCAGAACTTCTCAAATTAACAATGTTCTTGTTTTATTTTTGTTTGCAAATATATATATATAAGATATACATAATTGAATAGCTGAACACAATTTTAATTTTTCCACATTTTCTATGGATTGATAATAACCTTTCTTGTCCCATAGAACTTCTGAGATGATTTTAATTAAATAATTTAAGCTTGGAAAATGTTCTTTCAACTATTGCTGTTGTAACTTCAAGCGTAGCAAATAGAAAACATGCAATGAAAATTAGAAGAAAGACTATTCAATAAAATCAGCAATACATAATTGAGCAAGTTTCCTCATCGAATCAATTTTCTCTGATTTAAAGTGATATGTATTGTGTTTCGTATGTCATCTCAATACAAATTTTCTTACACACAATATATAAATATTTGGCTAGTTCAGAACTGAAATGATCCAAATAGTATTTTTTGGATAATAAAAAAAAAAACATTGTTAATGGTTATTGTAAATGTAAAACTTGTATCACTTTTGTTCTTAACTATATCCATTTAATTAAATATATACACATTCATTTACAACTAACAATGGAAAGGCCTCTTACATACATACTGTATATACATTATACATACTATACAATTGTTTCAAACTGTCTATAGTCAATTAAAAATCAATCATTTTTTAATTCGCTTTATACGAATTTTCGTATTAAATGATCCCATTACATATTTATATATATAATTTTCGCTAAATGGTTTCAATTAGCAAAGTTTAAAATAAATAATTGACGCGAAATATAAATTACTTCACGTTACATACATTGTACAGATAGTACCATTTCGTATTTAATCAATCCATAATTACCGGAAAAACAAAGATATTGGCGGGGAATTGGAAATAAAAAAAAGTATATTCAGTTGGAGATTAAGTTACACACTTATTTTTTATCAGATGTATTTTGTTTGTAAAATAACATGTAGTATGTATTTAGGTATATGTATGTACGTAAACTGCAAAACAGGTCATCTTCTTTATTCAACGTAATTATTATATTTTTCACCCTCATCAAGCCATAATCGGCTAAAAAAAAAAAGCAGGACTAACTTTAAAACTTCTTAAGTCTACCGGTTGCGTTTAAATTTTCATGTTCAGCCACCCTCGTCAAACGCACGCGCTGAAAACCATTCATTTATAGTAACCTTAATCAGAGATCAAATAACGTCAAGCGATTAACGAACCTGAATTGGTCCTAAAACGCACAGGCACATCAGGACATAGGTACTATTCAACAAAAAAAGAGAGCTCTTCTTTAATCCAATGTTTATATCTAATGAAAAAAGCAGCAACGAAAAATATAAATTTCCTCTCATTACCAACTGGACATAGGATAACGATCATGGTCGCTCACTCGCTTGGCCAGACGCGTTCCAATGTGGCAACATGGTAATTAACTTCTTCTTAACTTTCATATTGGCGCTTTATTGTGCGCACACGCCTTCTTCAAGATCCTTATCAGATTGTGGCAATCCTTACTGAAAGGGATGAAAAGTATGCCTATAATATAACAATTTAGTTTAGCGTGTGTCTGTTTTCGGTTTTGTGGATCCTATGGCCCGTGGCAAGTATTTTGACAGCAGAATGCGTGCACATGGACGTTATCGGATTCTTGATTGCATTACGAACTAAACGAATGGAATAATGTCCTTTTCATCGCTATACCTAATGTAGGTATGTTCATTTTTTCAGCGGTAAATTGTGTGTTTATATCGCAGGCAAAATACCTTTATTTATTATTTATTAATACGTAAGACATTTCGCCAATAGGTGTGTTCCATTGGGCCTTGCAAAGTACTTTTTAGTACCTACTTCCCGGTAGATGATGAATGGAACGCTTTAGTTTTGCCAAAAGAAAAATCTAACCTTAATTTTGGTGTAATTTTTGTTGTTTGTACATATTTGTATTTTATATTAGATTAGTGAAATATCAAAAACAATAATTTAATGTACTAATGTAATTTATTTTTACTGATGGTGTCGCTTACTTGTGTGGATTTATATCGTTACTAAATTATTGAAGTGCTGTGAACTCTTTTGACCACAGAGTAGAAGAAGTTGACTACAGCCAGAAGTACTTGGCAGTAGATGCAGAATTCCAAAGGAATACATCATATATGTATGTATGTATTTTCTTCCATTATATTATAACACAAGGAATGGATTTTTTTACTTTTCAAATTAAAATAATATTCATGAAAATACCTACTGTAAATTTTGTTCTACTTGCGTTGGTAATCCGGAAAATAAGATCAGGAATGCAAAACCAACAATTTGCAACACTTTATTTGATTCTGAAGTTTGTGTATCACTGTAATAGTGAATCATCAATTTAAAATTGTTTAATTTTGTATTATTTCTAAATATGGCGAACACTATACACATTATATAATACAATGTGTTATGTTCCTATTAAAATAAATTAGGTCGAATTTAATAAAATAATTTACATACTTTCTTTATAAATGCACAATTGAATTATTAAATAACAAACAATTATGTTTTACAGTTTTGACGTTAGTGCTCATGTTTGGGTGCTAATGGTTTTGATTCTTTCATCAAATACAGAATCGATTTTTACTTTTGTCATTTTGTGCCATTCGAACAATTTCAGAAGCATTCATGTTTCTTTCAATTTTAAAAAATCAACCGTATACCTAATTTTAATACAAGAACTGCATGTATTTATATATCTACAAGTTGATGCAAAAGATGTCACCAATTACAAATGGCGATTAATGTCAATTCTACTTAGACCATTTGTGAAGTAAATGGATACAAAATAAACGTCAACAAAATATGCATCACTATACATATATGTATATGTTGGTACTCCTATAAAGAACGCGGAATAATTGTTTCGATTAATCTTTTTCTGCCGGTAACAATTTTTGCGCCACCATTTTTACGATGACAAAAATAAAATGTTTGTAAAACACAACAATAAAGATATCCTGTACCTGATAAACAACCTCGATTCTGACTGAGCTAAACGAATATAGGTAAAAGATAAAACGATCAGTACCCATTTCTAAAATTTGGTATGAGTTAACTTTGGATAATTAACTGCTTCTTAAAATGTATGGATAATTATTAATATATTACGTATGATATAAAATTTGGTTTTCTTAATTCTGAATGTTCAAGCTCCATTAAACAGGTCAGGCTAGTTTTTTGAATTGCATGAAATGTTCATTGTTCATTCACTCGAATTCATAAGTTGATTCAAGATTATATAGATAGTAGTATAGTAATAGTTGTAGTAGCGAATTTTTTTTATTTCAAACATTAGTTTAAGTTATTTCGATTAAAGTTATATATAGGTATATATATGTCGGTGAGTATAATAAGAGGGCATTTATTTAGACAACGGTTGAATACATTTATAAATACGGAAATAGTGAAATCTTGTCGAACTATTTAGACAATGACTTGTTGGATAACTGTTCTAGAGTATTCTATAAAGAAATCTAATAAATACGACTGTTTTTATTAAAATACAAGTAGGTAGTTTCAATAACATCCTATAGTATATAATATCGTCGGCTAAATACGTAAAGCTGCTAAGTCCACTTTTGTACGAAATTGAGATTTTGATGCCATTTTCTTAAGAAACACATTCTGCACAAAATGGCTTAATCACTTCTGTCTAATGTAACTTAGTTGCTGCAGAATCCTAAAGAGAAAATTTGTTTTTATATGGAGCCTTATGTAATTTTTTTTGTTTTTTCGCTCTCCTGTAAAATTAGCAAAAGTGGACTCAGCAGTTTTACATACGTATTTAGCCGACGATATTTAGATTTCGTCAGTAATGATCTAAATAAACAATAAATTTGTCCCTCTTCATCAATCATTATTCAAAACATGGAGAGTAGGTATATATACAAATATATAATATTAAATATAATAGGTGTGTTTTATTCATTGCTGCATAGCCAGCGCAGCACAAGTCTGAATAAAACGATTACTCACTCTATACGTTCATTTCAATAATTCAAAGTTATATCGCCAGCACAGCCATTTTTTTTTTACTGACTTCTTTTTCGCCAGCAATCAAGTTGTTTTTGTTTGCCAAGGGAAATTTTGCTGCGCCCGCGCCGGCTATGCAGCAATGAATAAAACACACCTAATAATGTGTCTAACCATTAGACATTTAGTCAGGAACAAACAATACAAAAAAATGTAACTCAATATCATAAGAACTCCAGAGGGGAATTTTTTTTGTGGAATTTCACTAAACCAAATGGATTAGTAGTATGTACAAGTAACATTACATTATATAATATAATATAATATAATGTATGTATATTGAAAAAACAAAGTGGTCCAAAAGTTTTCTATACGCAAACAGATTATACATAGGTATATTGGAAAAAGAATTTGATCTAAAATCCAATTGCCATCAAAGGATTGAAATACAATATTTGAACGCATACATACATACTATCTATTTTTTGTGTAGATAAATAATCTCGTATATATGGCGACAATTTGAGGGAAATAAATTTCAAAAATATAAATTTTCTTACAGACACAAGAGAAATTCACTCTAGAAGAAACGTTTAAATTAAAATAAAAAAAGTATAATATAAGGCATGTTCAGGAAAATGAGATCTGGGAGATCTCATTATCTCAGTAATCTCAATTTCATAAACAGGATCACTCAGCAAAATTTCTCAGCGTTGTTGTCAACATTCAGAGGAAATCTTGGATTCGCTTGCTCACTTTTTTAATGAGAAAAATCACTGAGAACTCATATTTCTGAACGCGCCAATTCTTTCAAGAATCATAATTTATCAAATATATGTCATTACATTCGCTAAGAATAATTTGTAGGTATGTACATACTACATAATGGGTGTGTTTCTTCATTTTTTTCCGGATAAAGAATAGAAAAAGACAGAAAAGACAAAATATCTATCCAGAATATCCAGAATGGAGTTAATAAAGAAATTGATTTTATTGGAAAGAATATCCAACTATCAGCTGTTTATTTTCATGTCAAACAAAATAATTTTCATAATTTTTGTGTATTATCTTGATGATCTTTGAGGCGTTTTATATATCCAGTAGATCAAAGAATTTGCATCTTAAAGTAGAAAAAAAATAAATATTTCACTTGGTTGATTTCCTATACCTATATTTTCTAAAAATATTGTTCATTTACTACGCACTTTGTCACCACAAACCACTCGAATTTACAAAAGGCGAAGCGCAAAAGAATTACCTACCGAAATATATAAGTTGTAATGATAATAAATTACAATAGTTTTAGTTTAGTAAATCCGAAATTAATAATCACAAATATTTTGCCATTTCTATTTGTTTTAATTGATTTTCATCAATGGCAGACAGCAGACAAGATAACAGTAGTTGTTTACAATGAAAAAAATGAAATGTATCTGTAAAACTAGAGAATATTCCCTTTTACTACCTTTTGAGTTGGAACAAAAAGAATGTATTCCAATTATTCTGGAAGAAATAAAGAAACAACAACAAAAAATTTTATCCGGAATATTTTAGTGAGTAAAGAAACGCAAAGCGGTGTTCCAGATATTCCGAATATTCGGAATAAATAATGAAACACTGCACCCAATGTGTACATTGATATGTAAAATTTTCAATTTAGAGTTTAAAATCATACGATGAGAATGACATCCAGTTGAGAATTTCAATCTCAAAATTTGGTGTTTATGAAACGGATTGCAATTCTTCAGACGCATAAGTAGGTATATATGAATACATTTCATAGTACCGTCTACTAGGTGCAATAATAATTTTCATAGACATACAAGTATGTGACAAATGTATATTAGAATGTTTTCAAAAATAAGTTTTCAATTATAAGGACTGTAAAAATATCATAAAGCAAAAAAATGTTCATTAATAAGAAAAGTTATCAATTTGACAAGTTCGCTATCCGGGTCAGAACCGTGGGATACTTCGGGCAACCGGATGTCGCACGAAACGCATTAATGCATGTACCTACACTTATAATGGTTGAAGACTTAATCCGTTTTAAAATAATCTATTTAAATTTAAGAATAAATTTCTAAGGAGTTATTTTAAATACAAATTTAGCCAACTATGTAACTTTAATTCAATTACATATATGTACCTACATACTTCCTATGTATACTGTACCTATAAGATATCATTAGATACTATTTTTATAAATCATTTATATAGTAGATATATGTACCTATTTATATATGTACCTTTTTTTGTCATGTCATGATTTTGTATGGTAAAACAGAACTTGAACTTGTGGTGCGGGCAATAATGCTTAACTTCGATTTCTCTGAAGTTCAAACTGAATGCGGGCCAGAATAATATGTATTTTTACAAAGAAGGCGATGGGCTGGGCATACAATGAAAGGTGTCCGTTATAAAAAGTCAAATATGAGGAGACAGATAAATTAATCAAACAAATGTAAGTTTTTCATCTCTTCTGTTCATTGTTGGTGCACAGAAACCTTTTTGTTCACGAGGAAATTATAACAAAAAATAGAATGTCAAATGATGTCCGCGTTTTATTTCGCATCAGTTCTGACCACACCGCTAATCCGCTTTCGAGTTTTTAATATCAAAATCGGTATTTTGTCAAATCTTAATTGAAAAAATGAAAAATTATACTTATTAATTTTTTTAAGGAATTCCCTATAAAATATTCATGTCGATTATGGAATTCATGATACTAGATCCGCAGTGATTCGCAGTGCAATTCTCTCTTTTCTTGTTACCCATTTGTCGTGGAAAGAAATGAGAACACTGTACTAAGAATTACTGGGGATCCAGTAGTATTCCATAATCGACATGAATTAATGAAAAAACATTTGCTTGCTAAATGTGGTGTACCGAAACTAAAATAGGTAAATAAAATAAAAAATCTTCCCCACACTTTAAATCAATTCACTTATTATTAGTGGGTAGTAAAAAAGGATACGGCAATAATCAACATTCTTGTTTTTTTTTATTGTGTCTGTGCCGTGATTGGTTAATATTCTGGAAATTTGGTAGATTCAAAGAAAGTGTGGGGATTTGTTAACGTGAAGGTTAAATTGGTTATTAGCAGGATTCTGTTTAAGCTCCGCACTTTATTTTCTTTATTTTAACCTTGCATCTTACTAATAGTCGACATTAGTGCTTGGTTATTAGTAAGGCCATTTGTGTTGAATCAAACTAGGTATATCAGGAAAGCATTAAACAAATAACAAAACTCAAGGTGCAACAAGGTAAACCAAAGGATACTCCATTGTTTCATTTATTTCTGCTAGGTATGTAGATATTGAAGCTAATTAAGTGAAATGATAAAAATCGCGAGGAAGAAAAAAAAAATTCTCATCTCATACCTGGATAACATGGCCGCATCTTGAGGTCCAGTAGCACAACCAGACTGTGGCAACTGTGGCATTGGTGTAAATAATGATGAATTGTTATTGTTATTAAGTAGTATACTATTTGATTTTTTTATTGAATCGTTACGACTCAGGATACTTGATATGGAAAAACTGGTATATCCATTACCCGTCGTTGATTTACTACTCGAATCATTGCAGTTACTTTTGTTGTTGTTGCTATTACAGTTATTGCTATTTGAATCGCGATCATCATATTTCCCCGTCGCTGCATCAGTTGGCTCCGTTTTTGGTTCAGATTTCAGCTGTGACGCTATTAGTGATTGACCTGACGCATTGGCAGGACTTATTTGAGACTCAACACTAGCTGCCGCCGCTGCAACTGCTGCCGCCGCTGCAGCAGCTGACAGATGAACCCCGTGTTGTTGATGCAATTGCGGATGCGCATGTTGATGCGATTGGTTATGTAAATGACTGAAATTACTATGACTAACTATCAGGCCTGGATGATGCAGTGCAGGATGACTTAGTGTAAGGTGATGGTGTAGAGGATGATGTACAACTGATGTCACCGACGTATGCTGAGCGGGTGTTGTTATGTTGTGGCTACTGCTAATAGGTGTGGACGTCACCGACGGCTGCATATTTAACCGACACGGACTCTCTTCACCACCGCCACTACCACAACCTTGCGGACTCGGTTCCGGACTTGAGACGACACTTATATCAATATCAGCTTCAGATGAGGACATAATGCCGTTTTTTTATATCTTAAATTGTCTATTTTATTTCAATGATTTTTTTTTTAAGCGTAGGTATATGTATTCGAGATTTTTTTTTAAACAATATTTGCCATATTGAGAGTTAACTACCTACATCAATTTTTATTTGAAAACGCTTGCACATAGGTATTAGAGCACTTGTAAAAAACACTTAAAACATCCGAATTCTTCTAAAAATAAAACCACGCTATTGTAGATAGGTTATCTAAGTCCCAATATAGAAAGCAACAATCACACTAGTAGTTTAAATTATTAAAAAGAAAGAACAGGGATCTACCTGTTCCCTGAACGGATTTTATAAATTGAATAGACACCGCGCGAAAACACATGTGCACTGTTTCAACAGCGTATCGCATTTAAAATAAAATTTTCTATTACGGGCAACCATCGACGTGCAAAATGATTTAACCCTCGTCGTCTACAGTGTTCTTTTTATTTCCAATAGCATCAGGGCAAAGATATACCCTAGAAAACTTTAATGCGCCCTCATAGGCACCCGAATACCGAAAAAATGAATAACCAAAACAAACATACGTTTTAATTTTAAGGGATGAAAAACAAAAACCACTGTGTACCGACTGACTGACGGACTGCGAATAGAGGGTGAAGAAACTTCAAATCGTTCACACACAAAAATTCACCCCAATCAGTGAATGCGAAAAGGACAACAATATCCTTTTAAGGGTTGTGTAAGAGTGATAAATGAGAGAAGAAAAAAAAGAGCTAAAGAATTTAATAAAAATGCGCTCTGGGAAAAAACAATAGTTAAAATCAAATTAAATGCCGTCGTCGTATGTCGTCACAGACCGGTACGATACAAAATTTCACCCCTCCGTGCACACACAGTGAAATCTCAATCAGAATCATGTAGGTACTACTAAACAAAAATAAAAAGAAATTTTTCGTTGTCTGATACGGTAATAAATCTCGACCACTAGAAAAAAGTAAAATGGATTTGAAGGAGGCATACGGTACGGTTACGGTCTTTGTGTGCGGCGAGAGCGAAAATGAACACCATCTCAAAAGGAGAAGAGAAGAACAAACACACCCTTATTATCAGAGAAATTCATTCCTAACACTAAGGCAAACAATAGTTTGAGAGGAATCATTTGGAATTTGAAACACATAATGAGTGAAGTTTCATAGCAGCAGCCATTTTTTCCATCACCCCTGCTCAAACTTATGCCCATTTACACGCATGAAGCATGAAGGCATAAGTTAACAAGTAAGGGTTGGAGTTCTTAAAGTGCTTTCGCTTTTATTTGAAGCTAAAAAGCAAAAACAAAAACAATCCAGGCAGACAAACGAACTGACTGCCGAAGAAATTGTATCCTTTTGTTTACTTTATTTTTTTATCCTGCAACCACTTGAAATTTGATTGTGTGTGCAAACACCCCTCATATTGTGTGTTAGGGGTGTGTTTTATTTTTTTCCAAACGAACAGAAAACTCTCAACCAATCCGAACGAAAATGGGGCGGTTTTCCCGAATTCATTTTACCTCCACGTTGAAGTGTGTGTTTAGGTTTATAGTATCTAGGTATATTGTATGTAACCTGCATTCCAGCAGTAAGGGATATGAATAAAAAAAAATTATTTTATAACCCCTGAGAAGGTGAGCGAAATCAAAGAAATCTTACTCGAGCAAATGTATAACCCCCTCAGCACCACAATCTTCTTGGCACCACCGATATACCTACCTAACTGCTAGAGAAAAGCAATTCTGATGTGTATTCATGCGCAATTTCTTTTATCCTGTTTAAAGGATATTATTATCACAGTCAAAAATATATCTGTATGTAAGGTAGGTAGGTAGGTATATGGTTACATTTACGACTAGATACTTTGTGACCACTCTAGCAAACGGCCACACAGGGAGAGAGCAGAGCGAGCAGTATGAAGCAGGAGTTAAAGCGAGCAAAAAATAAAATAAAGGAAACGTGCGAAATCTAAAGAGAAAAACGATCATCGTATCGTGTTTAACCTGAAAAACATTTATGTTATCTTTTCTTTAAATAATAGCTCTTGTAAGTGGCATTGGGGTGATTTGTTTGGTGGATGTAGGGGGTGTTGGGGAATTTTCTTTAAACATTTACTTTTTTTCTTTTACTCTTTTGTGGAGATCATTCGTTCTGAGTGTTTTTGTTGTTGATGCAGTTGCACTGGTCATTGGTCAAATGGATGGTGATACATTTGATTTGCAACAACTCCAATAAATTAAAAGTGGAACCCCAGGCATCTATGTATATATAGGTATACCTATATAATTTTGTACCTTACAGAAGCAGTATTTAATTGAGTAAGATTTGAAAAGAGTTAAGGCTATAAAACCTATAGGAAGGTACCTACCTACCAAACACCTTGAAAATAATTGTATTTTTTAAGTTCATTTATAACATGAGCATATACCTAAAGGTATGATATAAGTAGATACCCAGTATTATTAGTAGATATTATAGGTAGGTATACCTTGTTCCAAAGCTACTTTCGTGATTTGTTTTATAAGTGATTCAATTAGGTATTTAATCCTATAATGTTTTAGTTAACGGAAAGATGTTTTGACCAATAATAGGTATATACCTAATAGACATGAGATAGAAACTTTCGATTTCTGAAATAAGTAGGTACCTACCTACCTACCTAGTTAAATTTCATACAAATTTAGTTTGGATAAGTAAACCTACCATTTTCCACCCATATGGTTACTTATAGGTACAGGTATTATCACTTAACACTTTTTAAATGTCCAATAGGTTCCTACCTATACACAAAATTAAAATAATTTCAGGCGTAGGTATTTTATATGTTGATGAAATGCGGCTAATTCACATTTTTATCAGGAAATAGGTAGGTAGTTTGCACCGTAAAAGTGGATTATTATTAAGAGTTTTGGATTTATTGTACCTACATATATGTAGGTACTAGGTAGGTAGGTAGGTAGGTAGGTAGGTAGGTAGGTAGGTAGGTAGGTAGGTATATAGGAATAACTAATTCGAGAAAACTATTCTTTATAGTTTTAGCGGTATAAAACTGAATTGGTTTGTTTTATACGTTTTTAATAAACGTTAAACTAAATTTTAAAAAATATTTAAATTGTTTGTCAAATTTTCATAACTATCCATATTTAACTCATGGAAGCTATTTTACGCATGGCGCGTTAGTTTAGTAACCGTTCAGGTGGCCAGTAACCTTTATATGATTTGGAAGCGGAAGTGTTCTTTAGCTATAAGCTAATGAACTTTACATTATTACAATATATGTACCTATGTAGGTAGGTATACGTAACAAATATCCGGCCAGTGTTTTGCACCATATAATAGCGTATTTTTTTGCAAGTCCATATGGATTTGTCGAAAAAAACGACATCGGAACTAAGAGCTTTACAAGTAAATACAACAATAACTTAAGTCCATATGGACTTAGCTAAGTCCAGATAATTTTCCGATTAAAACTGTATTTCCGGCACTAATTATCATTTTGGTGTCGATAGTTTGTATGGAAACGTCAAACTATCCGAGTCATCGAGTGAAACAATTTTTTTATGGCACAAAAAAAAAATGGCGATGATTGTCTTTAGTTTATTTTGTTTTCCTATAAATGACATGAAATTAAGATCTATGTATGTATACCTATGTTTTAATTTAATTTTAGTTTATGAAGGGAAATCATTTTTTATGTGAGTTTTAATTTTATTTTAATGTGGCGTGGCTGATAAGTTTTTATTTTGTATATGCTCACCATAAAGCTGAAAGGGTTATAGTGATGACATTTTGTAACGGTGATGCGGGCTTGTTTTCTGTGATGATTTTGGTAAGTCCCGATGTCATCCATATGGACTTGAAAAAAAAAACACGCCTATAATATTAACAAAAAAACATTTTGATATAAGTAACATTCTGGCCAGTTTTCGTTGCACGCAGCTTCAGGGCCGGACCAACCATATGTGCAAGATTTGCACAAGGCGCAGGATTCTGGGGGGTGCATTACCAGGAGCAAGATAATGTAATCTGAACTTGCGCAGACATATATGTACTGCTACTTGCATTTTAACCACAAAACTTGCTCAAATAATCCCAAAATCACATCGATCACGTTATTTCCTGCACACTAACTAATTTCACTAATTCACTTTCATTGTTGTATTCAAGTAGAATTTAACTAAAAAATATCGTAAAATTAAAGATCCCACTAGACCTATACACGTTCAATCTTACCTACCTAATCTCAAAATATTTCTAAAAATTCTTTTGAGATTTATAAAAGGTGAATAACCTGGTTTTTCCTTGAGGAAAGGGAACTGCAACCGCTTCTTTTTGTACTGAATACATTGAGGAATTTAACTACCTCTTTCATTTATAAATACGAAAAATACTTCTGCTTAGTTGGAGCTATTGAATATAATCCAATTAAAAGTTCAAGTGACCTCAACTCAAAAATGCGTCTCTAAGACGCAAGCTATGGTCAATGTTTAGCGATTCTTATAAAAACCACAGTATGAACATACTTTGACCTTTATTTTTTCTAAGGCAATGTGTTTAAATTCAGACACTTTTAATACTCAGCTGAATGTATGATAAAATTAGTTAACTGGGGGATACATTACGTTTCTTCATAGAAATCCTCATATCTATGTGTCAGATAAAGAAAAGGGCAGTTTTTATCTCTTCTTTTGCTCAGGATAATGTGAAAAGTCTTATGCATGTGTATGTATGTATGTATATGTGCAAATATAAAAAGGGACACATTCTACAAATCTTGCAGACGGCACAAGTTTGGGGTGCCGTGTCATAAGGCCATGCGTCATAAGGCCATATTTTGAAATATGGCTGTATGACGCTTTCACAAAGTGACATAAGGCCATATTCCAACTTATGGCCTTTTGAATTTTTAATAAAGTGACATAGGGCCATATGTCACTTTCAACCGTATTTCCTTGTTTGATGAATAAACTTGGCCAAATGTTTTTGCCCAACACTTTACCTGTAATACAGTTACGGCGTATATAAACAGGGAGGTATGTATGTCGCAAAAAAATATGGCACTATGACACTTCGTCAAAGCGAAAAAAGGCCATTTGTTCGAATATGGCCTTATGTCACTTTGCTAAAGCATCATTAGACCATATTTCGTGACATGGCCATTATTTTATTTATATTTTATACATATGTATACCTTTGCGTGATATATATATATGTAAATATTATGGAGGACATAATAGTATAATGATATAGATTATAGCTTTAATGTTTGGTCCTAGTACCTTAGAATACTTAGAAAAAAAAAAAAAATACACAAGCATATATATGCCAGTAAGATCTATAGGGTCTTATAAATTAGGCAAATGATAGAAGGAATAGAAGGATAGGATAGATTTTTGTTGGCACAGTGGATTGAGAAATTAGGTTTTGATTATCTCATTAAATCCCAAGGGTGGCGTTTAGTTGAGGGAATATAGAAAAGAATGCTGCCTAGACTGAGGATCGAACCCACACATCCAGGTTAGCAGTCAAGCACTATACTTCCACTACGACGGGGCCACCCCCAAAGCAAATACATACATATTTCTACAGGGATTGTTAATGATTAGTTTTGAAAGAAAGAAAAAAATAAAAAATGTATTTTAAAAATAATTTAAATTTATTTAATTTAATTATTAATTCACAACAATTATATTTATATTTAAAAATAAAGCGACGCGTTTCGATCTTAATGGATCATCTTCGGGCTTGTCAAGCCGAAGATCAAGATTAAGATGGAAACGCGTCGCTTTATTTTTAATTTAAATTACATATTTTTAAAATCAATTTTTTTATTTTTTTCTTTCTTTCAAAACTAATCATTAACAATCCTTGTAGAAATATGTATGTATATTTGCTTTGGGGGTGGCCCCGTCGGTCGTAGTGGAAGTTTAGTGCTTGACTGATAACCTGGAAGTTTCTTTCAAAACTTCAAACACACGCAACATGGAGACTACACCACAAATTAATGTAAATGATTACGTTGTTTTAGTATAGATGAATTGTTAAATGAATTAATAGTGGATTTTAACAGTCTTTTTTTTATAAAACCCATTCCAATGAAAGTCTACCCTTAGACAGCTTACCAACTCAAAAAACTTATTTATTAACTTTTTCCATCGATAACTTAGACAAATTTAAACACTGCAATTGGTTATCCCACCCCTATTCTAAACTGAGTAGGTACGTTATCTTAAAATGACTGCAATGCTCATTTGACGTTCACGAAATTGAAACGTTACAGCGATGTCAGTCAATAATGGTAGGTATGTGTTTATAAATAAGGAGATGCCCAACTGTAAGAGTGTTCTATAAGGAAATATGATTGTGTCCTAATTCTATTTATTCTACAAAAATTACTGCCCACGCACAAGCGTCAAAATTACCGTTATTTTGATTATTTATTTATTAAATATATTATTTCTCTTCGAGCTATATTTGGTCTACGTTTGACATACTTAATGATAGGTATACCTACCTCAAAAACTGCATCTTACATTAGATTGCATATAACAATTTATGAAGGACACTTATTTGATATTTCTAGGGCTTAAGGTCTGTTAAATTTTGAAGACTTAGGTATTTTATCATAACTTTCCACAGCAACATGTTAAAATACTATTGAATATTATAAGGACAAAAATAATGTAGCACAAAGCCCACGCAAGTTTTATTTATCTTTAAGTTTTCTATTTCTTTGAAGAATACTCCAAGAATTTCTTCTGCAGTAAGTTGTATGTTGGTATGACGTATGTTTTAAAGATGCAAGATTTTTACCAATATTGCGCTCGTCACTCGAGATCGAAACTTGACTTATTCACTAGGCCAATATTATAAAAAAATCTCAGCCAAAAATCAGAACTTATACCGGATCTGACGCAAGGTCTCCCTCCTGTGAGACGAAAAAGTTAGTGTACTAAATATAGCATCAACACATTTTGGGTGTTCATATTGAATGTTCTTTGTCTCCACATTTGAACTTCTGAGACAAAATTTCCATCAGTACAATCCAGTATAGCTTCATAAAATTTTTAATGGTATCCACATTAAAATACGAAAGTAATGTCTTCTTCATATCGTTGTCAAAGAAATCCCTTTTTTATTAAAACAAATCAATTTCAATTAAGAACAGGGTAAACTAATTGTCTCCAACCTTGAGCCTGAAAAAGCATGCCTTATACACTAGTACGCACATATTCCAACGTTTTTGCTCAACGTCGGGCCAAATTCTCCTCAAACAACATATGTGTAAATACCTATAGGCTTTAACCCATGCAAATTGCAAACACAGAAATTCCAAAAATGTAGTTGCTATCATAAATGCATGGCTACTTTGTTTACGTATACTATTAATTCAATGGCCCGTAAAAAGAGTTCCAAAAAATACTTTTCTTTTATCGGTAAAATGTTTGCTGAGCTACTAGTACAGGAAAATTAGAAAAAAAGTTCGGAGAAATTATATACAGGGGATTTTGTTTTTGAATCAGCTTATTTGAAGTGTTCTAAACATTTTGTGAAAGTTCGCTCCAATAAGCGGACAATTCCCTTAAGCGGACACATTTTCGGGAACAAACTAATTTTTCGAATTTCTCATACAAATTACGTTCCTATAAATGGACACTCTTATAAACAGACGCGACACTTTTTCTTGCTTATTTTATATAGAAAACCTCCCATATGCGGACACATTGATTTATTTAGGGATTATTTTGTATCAACAATTATGAAACAGAAAAAAAAACAGAAGGTCCGTTCTCAGTATAGTTTCTGTTTTATTTCGAATACGTTAGCAAATCCAAAGAAAATTTCCGATAACCGGACGCGAAGCTCTAATAACCGGACAGAGCCATGTTATATTGAAAGGTTATTAGGGGATTTTTTTGTTATTAGGTTATTAGGGGACAAATTGGCCGCATGTGCATGGAATGGTTTTCAAAAGCCAAAAACATCTCAAATTTAAATATCTTAAGTGATATCAATTTTTATTAATACCTACAAATTTAGTACGAAGTTAAAAAAAAGTTTTTCTATATCTTTCCTTTAACCGGACAGTTCTCATAACCGGACAAAAATTGGGGGACCATGAGCGTCCGCTTATTAGAGCTTTCACTGTACATCAAAAATAAATTCGTCTGGTCCTGAAACTGAGTTAAATTGTTTCAATTATTATGAAAATGAAGAATGAAAAGACCTCATAAAAATATCTGTATTTATCTGTATTTTTTGATGCTGAACCCAATAAACGACAAATAACGATTTTATATCCTTCTTTTAAAAAGTTATCGTAATTTTTTAAATAAAGATGCGAGTTTTTTCTGTAATACATACCAATGTTAACAAAAATTGCATATTGCATTTCAAGCTTTTGTACATTTTCACTATGATTCGGTACCCTCTTCCACATCCCCTAAGAGTTAGAGTACAAGAAGCGTTTTTTATTAAGTGGTATCACACTGCTAGGTGCCAAGTTTAATGAAAATTGACAGAGTCGTTTTAAAATTATTAAGTTCTCAAAAAAAATTTTTAAACTTTCTTTGCCACTATTTCTTATTGCCACAGACAGACGGTTTCAAAGCTAGGTCATAAAAGACTTGTATGAACAAATCATAATGTAAGCCTGGAGGGATCTGGATGAAAAAAACGGCACCTGTGCTAAACAACTTACATGTTAAATGCAACAACAACTAGTCCCCTCTGGGCACCCTGAGAATTCTCGGGGCTTAAAATAAACTCGCAGAAAAACTGTATTGCCGGCTTGAATTACATAATTGCTATCGATAGTTTGCATGAAAACTCCATTTTGTTTCTGTGATAGCGTCATAAGGCGTGTTTTTTTGCAAGCCCGGGGGGAATTGGTTGACAAAAACGACAGCGGGGATTAGCGACGCCATGACAGTTAAAAGCATGGAGTTTTCATACAAACTATCGATTACATGTATTTAATTCATGCCGGTAACACAGTTTTTCTGTGCGCTTAAGTTAATCCCCGAGAATTCTCTGGTATTAGTTGTTGTTGCATTTAACATGTTAATTGTTTAGCACCGACGTCGTTTTTTTCATCCGATTCCCCCCGGGCTTGCAAAAAAACACGGCTATTATTCCCCGTTGTCGTTTTTTTGCCAACCAATTTTCCTGGGGATTGCAAAAAACCACACCTATTGTATAGTGCTGGATTTAGGCTTAGGCCTGTAAGACCCGGGCACAATTTTAGGGGCGCCAAGATCTGAAGCGAATCTGAAGCGGCAAAATTTTCGAGCAAAATTTAAATAATAATTCATAATATAAACCAGCGTTTCTCAAAGTTGAGAATATTTTTTGGTGAGGGGCAGATGGATATTTTGTTGAGAAAGTTCAATTTTATTAAAAAAATTACAAAATAATATTTTTTATTTTATATCTTTCTTTGTGGGAACTGAAAAATAATTGATTCTAATGGGCAATAGATGAATTGAGTTTGAGAATTTATGAAACTATCAACTATAATAAAAGAAAGAATCGGTTACTGACTCATTCATTCATTCATCTGATTTATCTTTGTACAGCTTATACTATGTCTATAAGTACATATTAAAAATATATAAAAACAACTTTAAATAGAAATTTTATATCGAGGCTCACTAAGAAGGGATTTTTTAAAATTCCTATTCTAAGTATGGTAAAGTAGGATAAAACTGGTGATGGGTTTAAAAACTATCTATTAACTAACTATTATTACTATTTTATTTATAATAAATAATTAACAACAGGCATAATTGTAATATAATAGTAATTGTTATATCTTTTAATATAAGCACCCCACGCTTTTTACTATGGAATTATTTTGTAGGTAAAAACTATTTACATACTACTTTTTGTTCGGTTTTCTTTAGTATTAGCGTTTTTAATTTTTTAGAACTATAATTTATTTTTAAGACTTAAAATAAAGATGCTGCAATATAATGTACCAGGGTATCAGACCAATACATCCCCTACCTTAATGACGCTCCTGGTACAAATTCATGCGATAATTGTATTGCTACCGGTCGTTGATAAGTGTGCAACTTTTTCAAAGAAAAAAGGCTCTGTGAGTAGGATTTTATTCGTAATTAGTAGAATTTAGTTTAAAAAAAGGGGCGGCGTACTCAACCGGGTCTAGAGCGGCAGCAAAACCTTAATCCACCACTGCTAATGTCCCTTAAAGAGTGATGTTCAGAAGCGAATAAATCTGCATATATACAATATTTCAGTTATCTCCTAAATATATGCAAAGCGTGGACTCATTTCTATAATAAATTTATAGTCTGTTTTGTACAATTCCTGTTTTCAAAACAAAAAAACATACAAACAAAAATTGTATGTATTGAGCATGAACCGTCAAAAAAATACTTGTGTTTCTTTTTTAGCTCTGTTCGTTCAGAGCTTCAAATTTGTGATTCTTTTTTAGTTCTGAACATGTTCAGAGCACGCTCTGTGAGCTCAGAATAAAATAGTAGAGTAAACGGAGTAAAATGCTGTACACATAACAAGATGATATTTGAAAGGTGGGAATTAAAAAAAACATCGTCAAAACAATAAAAATGGCGGAAGAGGCTGGTAAATAAATTGCAGCAACTTAATTGAACAATGGTATGATGGTGTTTCCGCTTAGAATTTTAGTTTCAATGGTGTCTAAGCAGTTGTTCCGGAGTTGTACACAGAAGCTTTATACGTTCATTGAAGTGTACAATCACTAAACCTCACTCTAGGGCATTCTCGTAAAATCCAGCCTATTCGCTAAACGATTGGTATAGTAAAATCTGTTGAAATTTTTTTTAACTATCGGCCAAACGGGGAGCGCACAGTGGGCCCAAAAATGCTTTTTTCAAAATTATTGTGGAAGCTGTAATTTTCATGAAAATGAATCAAGAAAGGTCAAATTTTGTACTGCATTTTGCATGGTTCAATAATATGGCTAGCTAAAATGGTCGCCAGACACAACCCTATACAGGGTGTCCCGTAACTGAAAGTCAAGCGGGTAACGGGTGATAGAGTAGGTTGTACCTGTTCTGGAAAAAATAAGAAAAAAAATCCATCTCGCTTGGTTAAGTAATAATAGCAATATTTAGAAAAATAGTGAAAGTCGATACCCTAGACCACATTTTTAGGTACTGTGGTCACAAATTTCCGAATTTTGACGTGTTTATTTTTTTTACGTAATCCTAAATAACCATGCTATTGATTTCAATCACAAATTTAAAAATAAATATTGTAAGTTTCGTAAGAAAAATAAAGTTTGACTGAGTCATGTTTCAAAAACAATTTTTTGAGCTAACTTTGACACTTCATATTTAAAAAAAATGTACTACACTACCTTGGCAAGTTTTTTAAAAAATTGGCGCGTTTCATCAAGATTTCAAAATGGTACAACACTTGCTACTTATTCATTCGTAAAAAATATTTTTCATTTTTTATTTGCAAAAAACACCTCAGTTCACTTCAATCACTTTTACCAGAATAATGCTTTTTTGTACTCAAAAATCCATTTTACCAAGGTGTTCGTGACATACACAGAGGAACTAGAATCAGACACTGTTTTCCGTCATTAAGAGTGAGACAGATCTACATTACACAATATGGTACGCTACAATCTACGTTCGGTACGTTACGTTCCTTGTTTTACTCGCAACTTCTCACAATCGTGCGCTTTTGTGATACCCTGGACTCGATTATTGTTGTAAAAATTGTGTCAGTTATTATCTAGTACATAATAGAAACTAAGAACTTCCATATTTTTCGACAACATTGTTCTGCAGATATCGACTCTGGGAGCGTATAGTCACGAGGTAGCAAACATTGTACACGTTGCACATGGTACGGGTGGAAGTAGTTCTGTTTTAAAATTCGATGAGCAATGCTTTTCGGTATTCCAGTGGATCGAAAGGTACACAAATGTGGGGCGTCACCCATGACCACCGGGTGTTCATCTATGCACACCTATCAAACTCGCAAGGACGATTGCCTATAGTACTCGTATGGCGGCGCTGCAGAAGGGAGATCCCAAGGACATAACGACGAAGTACTTTTAAATTTAATTGAATTCAATGTGATCCAGCGCTTGATCAATGCGATTGAAAGATCCATTGGAATACCGAGAAGCATTGCTCATCGAATTTTAAATCAAAACAACTACCACCCGTGACCCATACCATATGCAACGTGTATACGAAGTTTGCTCCCTCGTAACTATACGCCCCCAGTGTTGATATTTGCTGAACATTGTTGGCAAAAATTTGTGAAGTTTTTTGTACCTATTACTAGATAATAACTAACATAATTTCCACAACACTATTCAAGTCCAGGGTAACAAAAGCGCACGATTGTGAGATGTTGCGACTAAAACAAGGAACGTAGCGTACCGAACGTAGATTGTAGCGTACCATATTGTGTAATGTAGATCTGTCTCACTCTTACTGACGGAAAACAGTGTCTGATTCTAGTGCCTCTGTGTATGTCACGAACACCTTGGTAAAATGGATTTTTGAGTACGAAAAAGCATTATTCTCGTAAAAGTGATTGAAGTGGACTGAGGTCCTTTTTGCAAATAAAAAAGAAAAATATTTTTTACGAATGAATAAGTAGCAAGTGTTGTACCATTTTGAAATCTTGATGAAACGCGCCAATTTTTTAAAAAACTTCCCAAGGTAGTGTAGTACATTTTTTTTTAAATATGAAGTGTCAAAGTTAGCTCAAAAAATTGTTTTAGAAACATGACTCAGTCAAACTTTATTTTTCTTACGAAACTTACAATATTTATTTTTAAATTTGTGATTGAAATCAATAGCATGGTTATTTAGGATTACGTAAAAAAAATAAACACGTCAAAATTCGGAAATTTGTGACCACAGTACCTAAAAATGTGGTCTAGGGTATCGACTTTCACTATTTTTCTAAATATTGCTATTATTACTTAACCAAGCGAGATGGATTTTTTTTCTTATTTTTTCCAGAACAGGTACAACCTACTCTATCACCCGTTACCCACTTGACTTTCAGTTACGGGACACCCTGTATATGAATGACGAAATGAAGAACGTATTTAATAGACTTTAATTCAAGTGCGTTATAATGTAATGACACAAGTGTTATATATCGTTGGATAGCTTGTTGTTTTTGCTTTTCAAATCAATTAAAATTTAAAAAATAAAAATAAACTACTTTACGAAATTTAATTATTTTTGTTGACATCTTTCTTTTTCCTTTGTTTTTATCTTTGATTAAGGTTTTAAATGGTTCCGCTGTTTACTTTTATAGTGCATTTCATTTCTTATTTCATCAGTAAGAAGACAAAAGAAAAAATTTTGCCCCAATCTGCCCCCTTTGATCAAGAGCGATAAGCTTATAATAAGGGAGATACAAAACAAAAAAATTAAGATTAGGTTTTTAGTTTTTTTTTTAAGATTATGTTTTATTTTAAGTTGTTGGGCTTTATTTTGTTTTATAACTACCGTTATTTCTAATGATTTTATACTTTCTTGATGTTTATTTGAAATTTATGAAGGAAAATTTGTGGGACTGCGGGTTAAATTATTGAAAATCGGGTAAACGTGCGAAAAAAGTTAAAAATGGGTGAATTTCTGTTTTCTTAAAATGAATTGAGTACTTATTTTATAAGCAACAATGAAAGAAATTTAACAGAGCTTACCTTACCTTAATTCCAACTTTGAATTAACAGATACAAAACTTGAAAATGCTTTATCGTGTATCAGTAAAAACTGTATGTCAAAATTCTATGATCGCTGGAATAAAGCTTCTAGAACAAAAGATCGTTTTGTTAAAAATAATAAACAGTGCTTGGATGGTGAATTCAAAGTCATTTTTGAATTATTAGTAACATCCGATCCACTTATTTCAAGCATACGAAGAAAACAATCATCGGTGTCTAAAGAGCTTTGTGAAGAAGCTAAGCAGCTCTTGGAAAACAAATAATACCCTTTTTTTAAACACAATTACTAGTTAATTGGTTTTAGAAAAAAAAATAATTTTAAATGATACTCAACTTATTGTTATGGCCATAAATTCTTAATTTTTGAACTTTGGATAATTTTTAAATTTTAATAACATGAATTCACACTTAAGAAACTTATATTATTTGATACGCAATACATTAAAGATGATGTGTGCAAAATTTCACCGAATTATTTCGAGAAACAGAAAAGTTACAGATTTTTGACACGCAAAACATCACTTGGGCCCACTGTGGAGCATATCGGAGTCCCGAACAAATAGTTTTAAAATCTCGTCAATTAAAATGCTGTTTGTTTTCCTTTTTATCTTCTATTCTTCTCTCCGTTTATTAAAACTACCGATGCATTATAATCCCACTTTTTAAAATTCCGTTACATCCCACTAAAACCGTTTACAATATATACTAACATTAAATTCAATAACGGATTACATACAAATTTCACTTGATAACAAATATTAAAAGTAATAAACATCATGATGTTGTTTGTAAATAAAAAAAAAATTAATTGACTAAAAGTAAATATATATGTACGTCGCACAGTGGGGCACAGATGCCTTATTAACGGCGATAATTATAAAGCTTTTTGTTGCCTAAACCAAAGTATACTTTTCTAAAGGTTTTTTGTATGCTGAGTTTTAATCCGAAGTCAAAACCTTCACCGCTTCCGGTTTTTGAGATAATCCCGTTATAAAATTTTAATACTCTTGTTTGGTAGGTATTTTTTGGTGTATACAGGGTGTCCCGGACCTGGTTGACATTATTTAAGGGTGTGGTTCTTGGGAATATTCTAAGAAAAAAATCGTTCTAGTTCAGTAAATTTTGACTCATTTATCGTGGATTTAAGAAAACACTTACTTTGGTGTACCCTGACCCATGTTACCAAAACTTGCTCTGCTAATTCTTGTGGTATAAGCTTCGTTTGGTACTTTATTTTTAGAAGAAACACTAGCCTTTACAACTGCGTTTAAATAAAGTTGATATCTTGTCTCAGTCCTAATATGTCCAATTTCTAGCCTTTTCTATTTTTCCTGCTTATGCCAATTTTTTGACTTTGAGGTCAATTTTCTCGAGAAAAAGCGTAATAAACATAACCCTTTACTATTTTTTTCTTGTGAACGTAACAATAATAGCAATAAAAATCAATAGCAAAATTGTGAAAAGACCCATAGATTTTATGATACTGGGGTAAACCGGCAGCAGGTAAAATTAAAAAAAGTTTTTTTTTTTTGAATAAATGTCGAACTTTTTGACGTTTTAGGTGGAATGGAAGGGACAAGGTTTCTTTTAATAAAACTGCAGTTTTTTTTATCTCCACTAGTTCGAAAATTCATTTGTACAGCGAAAAGAAGCTCCTCTGCAGATGTATCTCGAAGATCAGCTATACTGTTTACCGTTTTTTTCGCTTTATACTCAGTAGATCAGAACTTGTCTGAGGGCGTCCAGAGGGGTGAATACATTTTAAATTTAACTTTTTTTAGGCCAATTTGATTCATTTTTATCAAACACTGATCTTGTAGGATGGCTTTTCTTCCACTTAGATTCAAGTTCAAATTTAAACTGTATAAATTCTTTTCTTAGCTCTGACACATGATTTTCAGTGCAGTTTGTACTTTTCAATAAAAATGTCTCAATATTTTTTTTGTAAATAGTTCAAATTTACTGTTATAAAAGATTTCGCAGAGTTCCTACCTTTTGCAAGAGAAAAATTGCATGTTGAGCCCTTAAACATAATGGGCCCTACCAATAATTAAATTTAGTGACGACTTAAATATTTCAGTAAAATGGACCATAATAGAATGGGCTCTAACTAATAAACCGTATAAAGTATGACCTTAATATTCAAGTGGACTCTTAATAATGAATCATATATGGAATGGACTTCAAAAAATTAAACATTCCATGAATGGTACATTATTTGGGATCACCAGAATTAAAGTTAATTTTACTGAAATATTTAAGTCGTCGCTAAATTTGATTATTAGTAGGGCCCAATAAAAATGGTTTAAAATTTTGCATACTTATGAACACAAAAAATTGAAGAAAAAAATATTTTATAGGCAAACATTTTTTACTTTTAACTTCAGTTTCAAATAAAGAATCTATTTAACTAAGAAAAACACTTTTAATCAAATTTAAATGTTTGCCTAATCAAAAAGTACCGTTATTTAAAAAATGTTTTAGTGTTTTTATAAGGAACTGACATTTTTTTATTTTTATTTGAAAATTTTACTACATAATTGAGTTAAAACTAATGCTGTTTAAAAGAACATACCTGATTCAACAAACTCTAGGTAAATTTTTTTTTACTACCAATAAATTTTCAATACCTATAATTTTTGTATCACAATATACGCAACTTATTTCGGTTAGTTTAACACAGAGCAAAATTTTAACTAAACTGTCAACTTTGATGCCGAAAGGTACAGTAATGGAACCACTGACTAAAAAAAAATACTTGAATCATGTGAAGCATAATATCGGTTAATCGAAACAGTTATTTTTATTAAAATTTGTTACATATAGAAAAAATGACTTCTCGCCGCTTCTGCTTATAGGCAAGATCCCAGTGTGCGTCGGCATGTTTTTGATTTTCGTATGCATTTGTTTTTCCCCACAAAATCTAAATGATATACCTACTTACTCTTTGGAAAAATTCAATATGCACAGCAGAATTCTACCTCTTGCTAACGGTTTTACCGCTATCATTTACTGCTGACTCCAGTTAACAAGTGTTGAGGTTAAAATAATTCCTTGTTTAATTTGTTTTAAATTTCTTATCATTCCGCTTTTGTAATAAAAACTATCACGTGATTTTTTTTAAATAAAACAACTAATAGTTTTTATTGCTAAAGCGGGATAACAAGAGGCGGAATTATAAAAGGCGGGATATAAAAAACTGCATTATTATAAAAAGTGGGATTTAAAAAACTGGATTAAAAAAACGGGCCTATAAAAAGCCGGATATCGAAAAAAGATTAAAAACTTTTTTAAGAAACTTTTGTTATAATCGGTGCCGAACCTGGAAATTTTACCGTTACCTGTTAATATTGCTTGTTCGAAATCTTTTAACTCCACCTTCTTTGAAATATCACAAAGAAATCAGAAATTTTGGCTAAGAAATTGATACTGCGTAAAGCGCTCATCGAGAGAAGATAGCTTAACATCGATAACGTAAAGAAAAGAAATCATCTTTAAATTTCAATTTTGGATCGAGATTCGAGACCAACCTATTCCCTAAGCTCATCGAATCCGACACAATGAAATCCACTTGAATGTTGATTTTCGTAGCAATGTTTATAGCATGCTTGCATAATATTGCAAACAAATATTCCTTAGAACGGTTTATCCCAATTTAAAGGTTAAAGGTTAAAAAGTTCTTATTATTATTTATTGTATTATTCATACTAGAATGTCAGTTTATTAGACTTGACCATTCTTTATTCCATCAATTTCATTGAATATCTGAACAACAACAACAACTTAAAGGTGCTATCACCAATGGAGGCGGAACAAGACATCATACTTGAAGGCGCTTAGAAAAATGCTGATGCTCCAAATGCATTTGATAAACAAACAAACAACACATCTCGACCTGTGAGGTGACGTCAGTGGTCTTAAGCGGTGGAATGCGTAGTGCATACGACTTCTAAGACTGAGTAATCTGATATGCGTAGGTTCGATCCCTAGGTGCGCATGTAGAAAGTTTTTCAAATAAAATTGGATCGAAGCCCAGCACTCGAAATAGCTATACCTACCTCAGTTAAAAAGTCCATTGTTATTGATTTAAGCATTTTCATATTATTTAATGAACAAAATTTGACGGTTTACTTGGAAAGTTTTCTTTTTATTACTCACTATTCAAAACGTTTTGAAAACTTGACCAGTGAACCCCCAAATTATAGTCATTAAATAGAAAATTTGTCTCATCATTTGGAGTTGTTTTAATATTACTCTACTTTAAATATTTGATATGAAACCTTCATAAAATAAGAACTTGGCGTACTTTTAGTTCTCACTTCTTTTCACGGCTGACTTCTTACATACAGCTTTTTATATAGAGAACTCGGCTTTCTTTTAACATTTATTTTTTTGTTCTGATTATAAAGATACGAATCTTTCGCACGTTTTACCATCCAAAACCGATTTATTTACTTTCTTGTATTTGTAACTTTATTTCGTGTATATATGGAAAACAGATGTGAAATCCACCAGCAATATAAAAGGAGGAGGGCGGATCCCTTTTGTCTATGTGTGAAGTTTTAGCTGATTTCACACACACTATCTCATTTATTAACCGCAGTCTGACAGTTGTGGCTTGTATAGGTACCCACGGTTCAAAATTTTATATCACAATTAAAACCGAAGCACTGTCTGTTTTATGTTTTTATCATGGATCGTTATTTAACACCTTAAACCAAAATTTGCAACACTAAACAACTTTTTTACCAAAGATGGTCGTTAAAATGTTTTTTTTTTTTTTTTGATTTTTTGGTTCTTTACGAATATCCCGACTTTGAAATTATTTTGCTGTCGTTTTTATTGTATGGACAAATGAATAAAAATGTGCAGTTTGTTTAATTGAGTTTCCTATGTTTGTAAAACACTTTTTCGTTATTAATAATAAGCTTTTATAATATGTAGGTGATTTAGTTTGTACTCAATTAATAGTCCTATTAATTGTCTACAATTACGACTAACATGAGCAAATATATGATTCAACATATTATAAGCGTGATGGTGCACCCACACAAAATAACTTTTCGTTTTCTGTTATTATGTAATTATCTGCTGCAAATCAAAAATAAATATATTATTTTTTAAAATAGGTACATATACATATATGCCATTATTCTGAGTTAAATTATTTTCGTTTAAAAAAAAAAATTAAAAGATACAATGGGGCATATTCATAGTCACTGTTTAAGTTGTTTCTAAAAAAATACTGGGTTTATCCTATCTAATTTAGATTGGATAAACTCCAGGCTAAGATAAACTGGGGTCTAAAAACGACTATGAATATGCGGCAATTAGTTTAAATGAGTTTTTATTGCTCAAAATACCTACAGATTTTCGTATTTATTTCGAAAAAAACGTATTTTTTTAAATTTTAATTTTGTTCACGAATTTATGTTATTTTCTTCAAATGTCAAAAAAAAAATTATGATCGACGAAAGCCGAGCAATCTATAATAAAAATAGGTTATAAGAAAATATTAAAAAAAATTACCAAACTGCCTTAACCCTATATTTTTTTAATTTATATCTTTGTATGTTTATGATTATACCGGGTGTCCCGGACGTGGTTGTAAGTATTTTAGGGTGTGGTTCTTGGGTATATTCTAAGAAAAAAATCGTCCTACAGTAAAGGTCTATCTCCAATTTTGGCATCATTTATCGTGGATTTAAGAAAACGCTTACTTTGGTGTTCCCTTACCGATGTTTACAAAAATTGCTTTGCTAATTCTAGTGGTAGACAAATTTTTTAAGACTTTATTTTTAGAAGAAATACGTACTTATCTTTAAATAATAATAATAAAGTTGATATCTTGCATCAGTCTTAAGATATCCAGTTTCTAACCTGTTCCATTTTTCCTGTCCATATTAATTTTTTGATTTTGAGGTTGATTTTCACGAAAAAATGCGTAATAAACATAACATTTTACATTTTTCATGTGTGCTTATACTCAACAGCCAGGGGCAATCAAGCAAATCCTCTTGTCGCTGCTTGGTAAGATCTATAGTTTTGAAAAATATTTATTTAAAATTCTTAAAATTTATTTATTAGGATGTAAAAAATCTTCGGATGGCAAGCGTAACCGGAAAGGCTCTGTTATAATTATATAGCTCTACAAAAGAGCTTCGAATTTTATCTATGAATTATTTGTTATATTCATGTTTGTTTGGGTTAAATAAACTTTTAATAAAAAACACTAAAATAATTACGATTTTTATTTTTATTGGATTCCAGTTTTAAGAAGGTACCTGTGTAATTCGAATGATTAGGGTAAGTAGAAACGTTCTTAAATTACAAAATTGTTCGTTCTTATTTCAAGAAACGTGGTCTTAAATCCATAATACCCCCATATCAGAATAAGAACTACGGGCGCTTAAATTAGACATTTCTGGTTTTAAATTTAAATTTGCTGGTCGTTCTTAGGAATGCAACTACTTAAAGAAAGAATGCGTTAATATTGATTCAATTCCGTCGTACTTAATTATAGTATAAACACGATTGCGATGAAAAGAAGTTTAAAATTTGTCAGTTTAAGTATGTTTGTCCTTAATTATACTCTTTTTTTCTCTGAGTGCATGGCCACGAAAAATGGAACAGGCTAGAAACTAGATATTTTAAGACTGAGATAAGATTTAAACGCTGTTTCAAAGGGTAGTATATCTTCTAAAAATAAAGTCTTAAACGAAGTTTCTACCACTAGAATTAGCAGAGGAATTTTTTTTAACATGGATAAGGGTACACCAAAGCAAGCGTTTTCTTAAATCCACGATAAATGATGTCGAAATTGGAGATAGACCTTTACTGTAAGACGATTTTTTTCTTAGAATATACCCAAGAACCACACTCTAAAATACTTCCAAGCAGGTCCGGGACACCATGTAAAATAATATAAAATCTAGTACCTATATAGGTACCTACACATACATTCTTACATTCTTGTTGTATGTTTAATTAAAAAGTTTAAAAACATCAAAGAAATTTGTATCTTTATAGGTATACGCGTCAAGAATCCAAACGCAGATTAACTTTCTTGAGTTTTGAAAAGATTACCCAATCTGCGGAACACAACAAACGGACAAAATATTTGGTATATATATAGGTATCAGTAATCTTATAGAAAAACCGACAAAAATATAATTTCGCATGACTGGATAAGAATAGTATAATATGTTTACATCTTCGGTAACTATACAATATACATCCTTGTAAACACCGCACATCTCAAAACCATTATGTCTGTATGGCGCAGCCATATGTAGATACATTGTTTAAACGGAATTAAACGAAAACTGCTGAATGAATCAAAAAGGATACTTGATCCTTTAAACATCTCATGCATGCTCATGTAATTTTTTAGTATTCATGGGAGAAAATCCTATTACGACAATTTCAAGGTGGTCTAATTGAAACATACCCTTAGCTCATTGTTATGCCCAAACAGTGGCATCTTCTTTCGTCAAATCCCACTGCGCGAAAGCAGATCATCATCGATTTGAGTGTTGCAACTTCATCATAATCACTGCTGGATATAATATTATATGTATTTGTATAAACGAAAATAAACAATTCTATCAAATTAATTGAAAGCTACCTAGACCTACCTCTCCTGAAATAACACATCGCGGCGGAACAATAAGGGTTGGTTAGTTGAATTATTTGTTCAACAACCTATAAACTTCGATTTAAAAAAACCCTAATGCACAACCCAGACCAAATTGAAGGATCATATGATTTCACTTAACAATTTTCATAACTCAATAAAAGTGTATAAAACAACATACACTGTTAGAAAAAAATTTGCAAAAGTTAGTAGAAACATTGGGGCAAATTTTTAAATAACCTTTTGCTAAGAGCTTAGTACTAGTTAGAAATTTGCTAAACATTTAGTAATTTACTAGATCTTCGAAATTTTGAATCCTTTTTTTTCGTTTTACTAACTAGTAAAATACTAATTCCCTTTTATTAAAAGTATGTTTAGGTTTTCAACCAAAAACCGGAGTGGTGTTTTGTCAAACCTATACCTGGAGCAACCAAATGATTTAAAGAAAGAAATAAAACGTATCTATCTTAAAGCATCGCTCTTTTCTGCACAAAGCTGAGTCTTCGAACATATCGAAATCTTCGTCTTCGAAAACATTTTATATTACTTAAATTTACTTTGAAAAACAATTAGCACACGAATCATAAAAACAAACACAATTCAACTTTTTCGAGGAAAATGACGGAATATGCCATAGGGATTTAGATTGTTACTAAAAGAAGTAGCCATTTTATGATTTTAACTTTAGTAAAATGATAAGAGATTGTAAGTTGCTAAAATCGTTTAAATTTAGCAACATTTTCTTTTAAACTTAACTAGTACGTCCAGCCCCCGAAACTCGAGTGCTAATAACATTATCGTCTAATTGAAAAACAACTTCTAGAAAATATATTGTAATTCATATGAAATTCTAGAAAACTTTTTCGATGCATACGATTTTTGGATGTGGATACTCCAACATTAAGTAAAAAAAAAAATCGCAAGAATAATTCCATCGTTTAAAAGCAGTCTTGAGCGTGGATAAAAACTGAGCTAGAACACATTAAAGCTTCTCTACGTCATGAACCTTCCTCTGGACTCGCTCAGCATATTCAAAATTCCGGACATGGGTGCTCTTTGGATGATATGTCTCTTTTACATTGCTTACCTGCTGGACGTGTATTGGATAAATACGAAATCTTCGAAATAAATAAGCACAAGTGCTTAAATATTTTAAATTGCCAAATTGACCTACTAAACAATAGCCCACTTCTTAATAAATAAACTTTTTTAAATTATAAAAAAACAAAATTATTATTAAATTATTCTTTTAGTAAATTTAAATATACAATAACTTCATTTATTCGTGTGAATACTTTTATTCACCACTATATTTAGTTGCACCTCTTGTGATTGTATGATTCTATGTTAATATTTAGTGCCCTGATGATGTCCTAACTAAGACGAAACGCGTTGGCAATAGTTAATAATAAAAATAAAAATAAATTTGTGGAAAATAAAACAAGTGTTTTCTTTAAATCTTTAAAATGAGCTAGTTAGTTTATATGAGCTACTTATTATAATTTCCTGCAGCACTGAACGCTGCCGGGTTGGGTTTAGCCGATCCCAGAACCACTGGTCCCAAAACCATCCCGGAAGTAGTCATAAAGACCAATTAAATTTATATCGAAAATAAAACTCGTCGAATACATTGATTTGTGTATTTAATATATTCGTTAAGATGGTTAGTGAATTTCAGCGAGGAATATAAATAAAAAGTTATTGTTCCACGCCTCAGCTTAAACATCCCTCACACTACATCTACAAATTGAAAGCATTCTTCCCTTTTTTGCTCACATTTTATTTCAAATTAAAAAATAACACCCAATGAGCGAGAGACACAATAGATTGCAGAATATTTCCATGCAAAACCAAAATACCTACAACTATACATAATTTATGCTTCCTCGCATTAAATTGACCAATGGCCGAAAATCCAACACAACAGAATAAAATACAGAAAAAAATCATCAGAAATAAAATTCTTCCCACAAAAATCCCTCACTCGAATTCACTAACCATCTTAACGAATATATTAAATGCACGAACCATTGCATTTTACGAAAAAACAATAAGTGTTGTGAACAAATACTCGGTCTCGCTCTGGCTCTTGCTCTGGTCGCTCTCCTAGTCGCTCTCCTCGCACTTATAATGCAATTTTACTTTATTGTTTTTTAGTTTTTGTGGTTAAATTATTTAATTAATTTTTGCTTTGTGCACTTCTGTGCAAGAAAACCTTTCCGTCGATATATAATTTACATACTTTCGGCTTTTGTAGACCGCGTAAATGGTACCCCAAAATTCGTGTTTGTCGTTTTATAATATTGAGATGATGATGATGATGATGTTGATGATGATTAATTAGATGATGATGATGATGATGATAACTTACTAAAATAGCTTTTTAGCTAAATCGTTTAAAATTTTGCGCCTTTAACTTTAAGTATTTTTATTCTCAGAAAAGTAATGATTGAAACAGAATTAATATGAAAGCAAACAATATGGGCACAAATGCGATAATTACTTTGCCGCCACGCAGCGCCGCGCCGCAAAATAATAACGGATTCTTAAAAACAAAATATATATTTGTATATAAAAACAGGGTGGGACTACCTGTTTTTCTTACTAGGTTCGAAGGATTTATAGCTTGAACCAAATCACTTCGCTTGGCCAGTGGTCACTGCGCAGAAAGAGGATTCAAGAGAACAATATTTAATCTTAATGAATGAAGGGTATTTCCTATATTGTACAATGTCTTACTCAACTTTGTTTATTTCTAAATTAAAATGCTATTGCATGTATGATGTCGCACATGTAGTGCCTACAAAAGTGACACAGATCAAAAGTCATATTTTTACAGAAAAGGCAAAAAACTGTTTTATAGCTTAGCTTACATTTGATTATATTTGTGTCTAAAGTGTCAAAACTAAAAATTAGACACTTTTTAACTGATCTTGGACTACCTGTTCGCTTGAAGAATCAAGTTGCAAATTTAAATGCAATTTTTTTAAAGGAAGTTCGACCTAATTTGAAAGCACAAAAACGACATTATGTGCCATCTTGAGGAAAAATATTGAACCTAGGTTAATGTGAATTGGATACAAATGACGGGTGGAAGTTTACCGAACTGTTTTTGGTTCTAACTCAATTTTTTTTTCTCCCACCAGTGATTAAATAGTTTTTTTTTTTTTAACTGCATAATAAACCAAGATCATACTTCTTGTAAAAGAAGTCCATCGCTGGAATGTGATCTCTATTTTACTGCGATGGAAACAAAAACAAATCCCGGCCTCAGTCAAACTCACATTGGAGCTGCGATGATGGAAAAAACGCTCGTATTTTGTTTGTGTATCTTTTAAAATTAAAGAGATGAGCGGATGCATTTGAAAAGACGTGCGCATTAGAATGGCCAAGTGAATTGGTTCGCGCTATTACTACTTTGTCAAGACCTTGTTTTTGTTTGGTAATTTTTCAAGGCAGATATTTAGCAGCTCTTTTAGTATAATATCTGCTATTATGGTCTACGGGTGAAGCTGGGTTTCCCATTAGCATACCATCTCTTTTCTGGTAAGTTTTGTTGCCATAAACTAAATAATTATTGTCAATTATACAAAATCTTAATAGGTCAAGAAATTTTGACTTTTTGATGAGTGTATATTCCTTAATTTTTTCCCAGTTTTTACTGATTAGTCCTAGTGCCATTTTAAGCGGAATATTTGTAAAAAGAGATATTACATCAAATGACAATTGAACTTCGTCTTTTTCCATTTTTAGCCCACATAATTTGTTTTAAATTGGAATGAACCGTTAACATTGAATTTGAAATCTGATGTTAGATTTTTCAAAATACTAATAAGATACTTGGCAAATGTTGTAACACTGAACTTTTATAGACGAACATATAGGTCAGAGGGAAAGATCCTCCTTATGGATCTTGGGAAGCCCATAAAGTCTGGGAGCAACCGAATTGTATTTGGTCATGATTTGTTTTTTACGTTGGTCAATTCCTTGATCTTCAAACAATTATTTAACAAGGCTGTTGTTTATCTCTTGCAATTTGTTTGTAGGATCGGTTCGAATTGGCCAATATACACTGAAAAAAAAATCGTTTGTAATATCAATAAACACCGTTTATTGACTGTTTTTTCATTGTCTCAATAAACTTTTTGTTGATACTACGAACATTTATTGTTTAAAAAATTTGTATTCGATAAACGATTTGTTGGCTCAACAAAAGTCCGTTTATTGAAAATTAAAATTTAAAAATTAATAACCGGTTGCTAGTATCAATAAACTTTTTTTTTGGCACAATAAACTCATACATTGCGCCAAACAATTTTTTTATAAAACTTCTTTTTTTACTTTGATAAATGCGTTTATTGGCGCAATAAACAATTTATTAAATGGCAATAAACATTTTAATTGATTTTAACATTTTTGTTTATTATCGTAATAAACTGTATATTGGCTCAATAAACTATTTATTGTTTTAAGGAGTAGCTAAATACTTTATTTTTTTCAAATTATGGTCGATTCTCATAAAATTCACAGTCTGTTCATGCTGTGATTTTTATATAGAGTCGGTAAGCATTAACCATAATTTGCATCTTAGATGGGTGCGACAGCATAATATTACGAAACGATTTCTGGTGTTGAGGTCACTTGAAAAAAAATTAAAATTTCAAGTGACCTCAACTCCAAAATGCGTTTTGTAAAATGCTGTCGCACCCTTCTAAGGTGCAAATTATGTTCGAATCTTAGCGACTCTTATAAGAATCACAGCATGTACACAATGTGAATTCTATAACAGTCAATTATAATTAAAAAACAAAATTAAACTTATTAAGACTTTATAGGGATAATAAATAGTTTATTGGGACAATAAATAGTTTATTGGACCAGTAAATAGTTTATTGGGCCAATACAAAAAGTACATTGCCGCAACTCACCATTTTTGTAAAAAAATAAATAATTCAATAAATAATTTCTTGTCTCAACAAACGTTTATTGGGCCAATAAACCACTTTTTCTTGTATCAATAAACGTTTATTGGGACAACAATTCACTTTTGCTTGTATAAATTAACGTTCATTGGGTCAATAAACGTTTATTGGGTCAATAAACGCTTTTGCTTGTATCAACAAAATGTTTATTGGGCCAATAAACAGATTTAGCTTGTATCAATAAACGTTTATTGGGTTAATAAACCGCTTTTGCTTGTATCAATAAATATTTATTGGGCCAATAAAACGCTTTTTATTGGCCCAATAAACCAGTTTGTTGGAAGAAAATTGATAAATAAATTTATTGTCCCAACAAACTTTTTTATTGTATTTACGTACCTTTTTGGTTCAGTGTACATTTCTGTTTTCCATCATTGTTTTCATTTTTGTGTCATAATCATTTTTGTATATTTCTATCGTGACGTTACCCTTATCCGCTGAAACAATGTAAAGTTCTCTATGTTTATAAAGAAATTGTTTTGTTTCGTTGAGAATATTTGTTATGTATTTGTTGAATTCCGAAAATTTTTTCTTCTCCATACAACTATTTAATATATTTGCAAATTTTTCCTACGCTTTCTCCTTTTCATCATTATTGCTTATTGTTTGGATGCAATATTAACGGTCTGCAATAATTTTGAATAAGGAGTTAGAAGTAGAGTGAATGGTTCCAGGGAGTGAGTACTCGAGAGCTAGCGAAAGTAAGTATTGATCCGATCCTACAAGAAAATTGCAAGAGAAAAACAAAATTAATTGTAATGGTAATTCAGACGAAAAATGTAACCACATTTACATAGGAACAACTAAACAAAAACTTAAAAATAGACTGGCAGGACACAAATCCGATACCAAAAGCAACGCACCACAGCGAGAAGAACACCAAAACAAGAGGATGATCATCGAAACATTACATATACCTAATCAATGCTGATAACTCAATGAATAGAAGAACCGATATGGAAGACGTCAGCCATCATTACAAGCACTTGTTGGAGAAGAGGAAAAGCTCTGCAATGTGATCTATGTGCTTATGTTTATATATAATTTTTCGTGTTTGTTTGTTGGACATGTTACTTGTCAGTTAAACTTTGTACTGAAGATCAGAATGGACTAAAAATAAGTTGATTATTTAATATAAATGTAACAACAATCATTGTAAGTGCTTATTGTATTGTGAGTATTTTGTTAACAATTTTTTAACATATTTATCAATGCTAATATAGAAACCATTGTTCACCTGATGATGTTCATATGCATAAACCAATGGTTGTGACAAAAAGAAAATATTTGTTTCATTTGACCTGAAGCCCATTCAACAACAATTGTTCCTGAGAATGATGGTGACTTCTTTTCATTTAACTGTGTGGAAGAAAGTGATGCTTTAAGGTCAATTAAATGCTTTAAGGTCAATTAAATCTAAAGCAACTTTTTCCGACAAAATTTCGCCGAAATTTATACGTTTAATTTTACCCATTGTTCTCCCCCCCCTTGAAGCACATTTTAAATACATGTTTTTATAATAATGCATTTCCTGAGCCATGGAAAAACGCAACAATCGTACTCATTCCAAAAAAAAATAATTCTTTAGAACTTTCTGATTTTAGGCCAATTAGTTTGCCGCATTTTTTTGGTTAAGTTTTTGAACGGCTTGCTGATCTAATTCTCTACTATATTCAAACTAATAACAAGTTATCTAAATTGCCGTCTCGTTTTCGCAATAAACACAGTTGTGAGTCCGCTGTTGTTAAAGTCACTTCAGATTTTCGTGTGGCTCTTGACAGAAATCAGTTGGGAACTATAGTCATTTTAGATTTTTCAAAGGCTTTTGACTGTATTGATCATCAAATTTTTATTTCTAAACTATATAATAAATTTAATATTCCTAGAACTGCTCTAAACCTTCTGCGTAACTATCTTTTTAACAGGCTTCGAAAGATTAAAACAGATAAAGATATTTCAAGTCCGTATATTGTCAACTGTGGTGTTCCGTAAGGATCTGTTCTCGGTCCACTTCTTTTTTCGCTTTTTAAAAAGGATCTTCCAGATGTGGTTCTTAGTTGCTTCATACACATATGTATATGCAGACGATGTTTTATTATATGTTTTTCGCGAATTAGGTTTGATGGAAGATTGTGTGGCTCGGATCAATGACGATCTACTTAATATCCAAAACTGGGCTGACTTAAATAAACTACAACTTAATCCATTGAAAACACTTAGTATGGTATGTTCAAAAAGTGAAGTTAATGTAGTTGCCCTCCCAAAAATTGTGTTGAATGAACAGATAATCGAATATGTCCACAAAGTACCTAGGTTTTCAGATTAATAACAAATTGAGCTGCTGTGATGCAATATCAGAATCTATAGGGCGAATTTAATCTTCTCATATTTTGGACCCTGCTATGAAAAAAACGTTTAATAAAAAGTCTTGTTCTGCCCTTTTTTACTTTTAAATGCGCTGTATATCCTTGTCTTTACTATGTATTTAAACGAAAACTAAATGTTGCGTTTAATGACTGCTTACGTTTCATCCATAATATCCCTAGATATGAAAGTGTATCTAATATACATTCTTCGTTGATCGGACTGAGCTTAGAGAAATATTTACAGCCGTATTTATTAGATTTTTGTCTACTTAGACACTGTCTAACTATTTTCAAATTGGTAGAAATATGCTTTATTTAATAAAAATAAATATCACATTATTCACGGTTAAGACAATCTACTATTGTGTCTAAGTTAGGCAGCTATAAGACAACAACAAACAAGGTTTTTGAACACATTTTTCAAAGTTGCACAGTTGTATAAAGTTAGACAACGTTTATAAATAATACCATTAATGTTTCTTAATGCAATTTTTCTTCATAATATAATCCACGGAAGGTGTCCAGAGTATTTAGGGGAAATATTTCAATTTGCACAGTCTCAAAGAGGACTTCGACTGATTCTGCCACGTTTTATGCATACCATTGCTGAACTATCTTTTTTTGTAAATACAGTTCGGATGTGGAATGCTCTCCCATTCGAACCCCAAGGAATTACATCACCAACTATATATAGGAAAAAGACATTTAATCACTTTTCGGTTCAAAATTAAAATATTTAAAATTATTTTGTTAAACATATATAAATTATTTTTATTTTTTTTTACTTTTAAATTATCAAAATTTTATTTCAAAGTTTCACTTTTTATATTATTTTTTTACTATTAAACATCTATACAATATCAGCCTTATTTATTAGATTTCACTAATACTCGTTTCGACTTCGGAATAGTTAAAACGAGTCGAAGCACTTACTCTCTACGCCGCGTCAAATTAATTCTTATTTATTAAGTCGTTTTACCGACGGAGTAAATTTACTCCGACTTTACTTCGCCTCTGATCCTGAAAAACTTATTTATAAAAAAATAAACGATGATTAGAGGCGGAATAAGCTAAAACTGGTACATAGTAGGATTAAAGCCGTAGTAAAGCCGTTTTAGTATCTAAATGACATGACATTTAGTAACTAAAAAGGAGTGTAGAAGAAGTTTTTTTTATCCTTTTGTTATTAATTGTAATGCAAAATGGATAGTTATTTTACATTTATAAATGATTTAAATTCTTTAAACGCTTTAGTTGGAGTACAAAACTCGTTTAATCCCATATTATAATAACCAGAGAGATTGTTTTTTTTTTGATAATATATTTGACATAAGGAGGGTGTAGCTAAAACCGTTTGACGTGGCGTTATGACGGGTAAGTGCTTCGACTCGGTTTAACTATTCCGAGGTTGAAACGAGTATTAGTGAAATCTAATAAATAAGGCTGATATAAATTAATTTTATTTTTTTTTTACTTTTAAATTATTTCAAAGTTTCACTTTTTTATTTTTATTTACTTTTTATATTATTAAACATCTATATGTAATTATATAATTCATATAGCACTGTTAACTTTAGACACTAGGTAAGCTTATTTTGATACTAATTAAAGAATGAAACTTACTGTATCCTGTAATTAACATTAATATGCAAATAAAAATACAAATATAAAATATATTCGACTGTTTACAGATATGTACCTACTTGACCATTTTTGAAGTCCGTTCTTTTATTTTACTTTATGTTAATTATTAGGAGTTATTTCTGTAATATTAACTGAAAATTAAAAAAAAATCATGGAAGCCTATACATCGATTGTCACTTGCCACAAATAGTTTAGATTAAGTTAGTATGAGTATTTAGTGTTTCTTTTCCAATGATGGCGGGAATTGGATAGAGAAAATCATGTTAAATACAGCAAAAAATTATCTCCTATTGGTTAAGCTAAACCCAGAAAATTTTCGATTTGCAGAGAAAAATATGCAGGTACATGAAACTTACAGTTTAATCTGTAAAATTGTTAAAAATCAACATACATGTATAATTAAATATAAATTGATTTAACAATATTTCAATATAAAATTCATAAATATTTTTAAGAAGCAATTTTGTAACGCAAATCTTAAGCATTTATTAATGTGGTGTTAGAAATTTTATTTTTAAAAATGTCACCTTACCATTTTTGAAATATCGAAAAAAGAAATAATTTTGAATTTTTATTTTAAATCCAAAAAACAATATATTGAAAATTTTGATATCCAATATTATTGAAACTATTAGAAGCCTTTGTATAAAAAATAAATTTTAATTGGTTGAACAGATCTTTATAATAATGACTAAATGCAAACCTTGTTCTATTTAAAATCATAGACGGTTCTAATTTCGATACCTAAGAAAAAAATTGTAAGGCCCACTTCAACATCATAATTTAAATTATATAAAGAATTAGTCACATAAAAGATTCATATTTAAAAAATATTAATATTATTAATATTAAAAAAGCATTTTCTATCCGTGTATATGGGTAGTTGGGAATTAGAATCAGAAAACTAGACGAAGTACAAAAGATTCACCTATCCATATACGAGTATGTTGTATACTGCGTTTAAGCGCGAACCCCTTCATAACGCAACAAAACAATGGAAACGAAAACGGGGTGCAATCTAATAATGGCATTAGAACACTTAGAACACAGACCTGCTTTACAAAACATATATGGCATGTGCCGTTCGTTAATGGCAGGGTTTAACAAACAACGCTCTAAGAGGATAACGATGTGATTATTCCCACCGGATATTTTAAACAGGGTTGGTGTTTTGCAAGATTAACGGACAAACTAGTTTACATGATATTATTATAAAGGTGGATATGTGACAACCTCTGCATCCTTCTTTTGTAATCAATTGGACCTCATACGCTATTTGTAATCGAATCCTTTTATTTTGTAGGGTAATAAGTGCAATAAGTTAGATACTATTTTGAACATAAACTCACCAAAACTCTTTAATACCAGTACGTTTTTTTGGTCCAAATAAATGTTATGTATACACTGTTCACTTCATATTTGCAGTACAGGGAAAATAGGATATTTGCCTTTCAGTCTGATTATTATGGAATTGAATAAGCTATCTTCATTTTAAAGCTTTTACAGGGTTGCAGTAGTGAGCATTTAAAACTGCCGCAAATCTCACAAAAATATCGTAGAATTACCAACTATTTATTAATATGCGCACATTTTATAATCGAAAACAATGATGACCTAAATAAATTGAATCTATTTTTTTCCACACCTCTCTGAAAGACAATAGTGAACAATTTGTATAACTGCATTTTAATTTTTAACTGTTTTTCCATACATGAAAGGAAAACCTTAAACATGAAAACAGAAAAACCCCAAGCCTCAACACTTTTTTCTCTAAAGTAGAAATATTTGCTACCAAAAGCTATAAAAACCGGGCAATGGTAACTCTGATTCAAAGTGTTTTTTTTTAGTAAGCACAACACAATGTCAATAAGGGTTGTTGCAAATCAGATCAGTCTCCAGCAGCGTTGCGTTGCCGGAAATAATGTTTTGCTAGTGCCACCGCTGCCAGCAGAAAGTGCCATTTTACTGGCTGAACACAATGCCCTGCTGCAACTGGAATCGGAGCTGCAGCTGCAACTGCTTTAAAAAAATGTCGTACGTCGTTTTTTTTTATCTGCCCACAATGAGCTTTACAGCTTTTTATATATTTTAAAGGAAAAAAAACAACCACGAGTTTATTATTCACTTTTTTTATTTCCAATATTTTTCTTTTAATTAATATTTTTTATAAATTGAAACGTCAGAAGTGCTGCACGTGAAAAAGTTAAAAGTTGGTGAACCTTTGCAGCACCGACTGCAGTTGCGTTGCGTTGTGTTCGTAGCATTGAATTTGTGTGTATTCAATATTTTGACAGCTATTCAGTTGCAGCTTCCAGTTGCAGCTCCGTATCCATTGTGTTCAGCCAGTTAAGCCTCTGCGTGCTAGCAACAGAAATTAAAAATATGTCAGTCTATATCAAAAAAATGTATTTATTGCACTTCATTACATAAGTAAGTCTTTATAATGTTTTCCAAATTACGCACTCAATGTGCGAATTCCGCTAAATTTTCTTTCTTTTTAATGTTGATGGCGTGTTCTCTAAAACTTTTACAATTTTATTGACTTAGACAATTAATATCGTCTAAATACTTTTTTAAACACAAACACAATTTTTTAAAGAAAAACAAATCAGGAATGACCAATTTCCCACATACAAATAATTAAAGAATAAGTTTTTTATTTGGCAAATATTTTGTTTTACTATATAAAAATGAAAGTGCAAAAAATGCACGATCGTGCCACATCGGCAACGCTGGTCTACAGTCCTTTCACCCGGGGATCATTTAGGTCATGGTGGGATATACGTGCAGCTCAAGGAAGATTACACAAACAATTTAAATGCAACTCAGTGATTCTGTTTCTTATTTCAGTGGCAATTTCTTAAGTTAAGGTGCTGTGCAAGCAGCAGCAGGCACCAGTGTTTCTGAAAAAGCTCTCCTATAAGGCCTGTACTGCAAATATAAATTGAACAGAGTATATAGGTAGAAGGTACCTACCGAGTTTAAAGAAAATAGCTATTCATTCTTAAGAATGTAGCCAAACAGCAACAGATGGATGAATTCCAACTTCCACTATTTTTGCCTCTACAACAATATCAAGTAAAATAGGTATGTCCTATTTTATTGCTCTGTCTTAAATTGGATTTTACCGGCCGGCTTAAGGTGGCCTTTCGCCACCCGTAAAAACACCTAAATTCAGCTCTACCCAAATTTTACCAGAATTTTGGAAAAATATATAACTGCTATAGGTAATGTTATTTACCGGATCATAGTCTTTGCCATTCTTGCAGTTTAAAACCTTTTTTGTTAAAAACTTTTAGATTTACTCCAATTTTTCTGGAATTTTGATAATATTATATCATAATAATCTGCGAACTAAAATAATGTTTTAATTATATTCCAAGGACGTCAACATATTATATTACGTCAACAATTTATATTATATCTAGATTCTGGACTATGAACTATGAAGACATAACCGCAAGTGTCATTATAGTAGTTAGTCGGATCATTGCTTTTTAATATTTCAGTTTAACTCCACTTTTTCGCTGTCGTCTTTGGGAGGATCAATTAAGCAATTTCAATTTGTATACCTAACTACGTGCCTATCGACAATTATTTTTTTTTTAGTTATAAATGGTGTCTCTTTTGATTTCTATATATACATAACATGATAAGGTTTGATACCAACTGTATGAAATAACCTTTCATTTTCCACATCAGTCAGATGAATAAATAAAAACATATATACCTACCATTGTAACATAGAAATACTTTATGTAGGTATATTTACTACACGTTACCAATTTAATTTAATAGATTTTCGTGTTCGCACAAAAAAAAGGTAAGTTTAGATTCTCAATTCATTCACTTTGAATGTCCCTATGCGCAGTAATTACAGAATTAATTTGTTAATGGCTTCGTAATAAAAAGAAAGAATGCTTCTCAAAGAACCTCGCAATAGGCTGCTATCGTTCAAAGATGTTCTCTCAGATATAACGCACTAAGTTTTCTCACTTTGTTGCGCGTACTCATTTTAATCAAATGAAGCGAAGGTGGAAAAGTTTTTCTTTTGCTTTTATTTTTATTTTTATTTTGTTGCTGCTATGTATAATGATTGAAAAGTTCAAACCCCAGAACTCGAAGGAAAAAAAAATCGTTTTAACTAATTATTCTTACCTGACATGACTTTGCTTAACCTGAGTTTACATAAACCATTAATTCATTAAAACACACATTTCAACTCTTGAGGATCATCAAAGGAGCTGAAATGGTTAAAGCCCTCATCCACAGTTTATTTGTGTAATGCTACCATATCTTATCTTTGATCAAATTAAGGTTTGTACTATGTATGTATATTGTATAGGTAGGTATATAAATATTTTGTTCTGAAAATTAAAATTTTTCTAGATTCAATATGAATGATTATATAGCCCATGCCCATACATATTTTAATATTGTGAAGACACCTTTTTTGTAGATGAAATGGGTAGGATTATAATTGCTAATAAAGGATTTTCTTTGCCGCTGAAGGATCTTTTATTCTATACAGTAGCTGTTGAAGCATCAAATTTAATTATGACTGGCGCCAGTCTATTGAAGCAGAAAATTTGCAATAAATAGCGGACGAATTATGAAGTAAAAAAAGAAGGAACTCCAATAGCGAATTGATTGAACCTCAATTATGCGCTTATACATTTTGTAAAGATTTCAGTTCGTTGAACAGTGATCCCGATTGTTATTTTGCATACATACGTAAATACTTTTTGAAATTTGTAAATGTTATCTTTAGAAGGTGTACCTAGTATTAGAAAGATAAATTTCAACTAAAAAACAAGTTTTTTCATTGTAGGTAATGTATAGGTTATACTATCTGGTCATCTTGAGTGATCGGTCGAAATTGTATTTGAAGTATTTCACGACTTTTTAGTGAAGCAAACTATATGAAGGGAATACCATTTCGAGCTCCAAACGGTTATCGAAAAATGGATTTTTTCAACAGTCGATCATGTATGGTATAATTTCTTATATATGTATCTTAAAGACGAAACAACTACAGAGGTCGTTAGAAGCTTAATTTTGTTGATAGTTTAATTTGGCACGTGTACGATAACTATGGCTCCAAGAATTGATAACGGTTTTTTGTAGAGGGGTCAAAAAACAAGCATTTTTTATTATAGGAGGGGGGATCTATCTCACCTCGTTTAGGAGGTAGGGGCAATTTTAGAAAAAAATGACTTAAATTGAAACAAAAATAAAAAAAACCAACGGCAACACTTCATTAAAGTACTATACCTGTTTTGAAAGCCAAGAAATCTGTTCTGTAATCGTAAATTTTAACTAAACTATCATGTCAACAGTTTTTGAAAAAATTCGCAACATGCAAACTCAAAATTTTGATTAAAAAAAATTAAAAAAGTTTAGACCCATTTTTTTCAAAATTGTGAAATGAAGTGCTGAATTGGCTTTTTGTGATTAATGTAAATATAAATTCTTAATCGAACAAAAATACCGAATGGTTTTATGTCTTCTAATTTTTGAGAAATTTGAAAATTACTAAAACTACTTTTTATATGAGATTTTTGTTTTTTTGCTTGCTTACATAAATACATCAGTGCTAGCTCCCAGCATTACGGCTTATAAAAAGTGAGGTATGTCTACAACCCCCCTGCTTGGGCACAGTATAGGATTTGGGGTATAGGTGCGAGGTTGGGTGTATGCAAGGTTTCTTTTGCATTTAAAGAATCTGGATTTAGAGAAAATATCAATTTATCTGCTGCTTTCTTAATATACATATAAGTATTCGTTGCTCGAAGTTCCACATTTAACAGTTTCATAGATGAAAACGTAATGCATTATACAAAATTTACATTACCTAGGAACTACTGTACGACTGCAGCAAATCTATATAATTTCTTAATATGTTTCGTTTGTGTCTTACATACCTATATAATGCAACTGTAACGCTAAATTAACTGCTATGCTTTACTCAAAAATTAAATCACCGTAAATACCAAAATCAAAAATCTCATAAAAAGTAGTTTAGTAATTTTCAATTTTCTCATTTTTGTGTTCGATTCAGAATTGATATAAGCATTGATCACAAAAAGCCAATTCAGCACTTCATTTCACAATTAAAACAAAATTGGTTTAAACTTTTCTTTTAATTTTTTTTATAAAAATTTTTGGCACGAGTACGATAACTATGGCGCCAAGAATTGATAACGGTTTTTTGAAGAGAGGTCAAAAACGAGTATTTTTTATTATTATTATTTATTGTATTATTCATAATTGAATGTCAGTTTATTAGACTTGACCATTCTTTATTCCGTCAATTTCATTGAATTTCTGAACAACAACAACAACAACTTAAAGGTGCTACCACCAATGGTATACGAATTAATTTTATAATTCGTTTTAATTAATTATTTGGCTGGAGATATAGCTATTTCAAGGGGTGCCAAGCCCTATCATCAGTCTCCTTATTAGTGGTGCTGAGCTTTAATCCAATTTTATTATGAAAAACTTTCTGCACACCATGAGATTCGAACCCACTCATATCAGATTTGCTCAGTCTTAGAAGTCGTATGCACTACGCATTCCACTACTTTAGACCACTGACGTCGCAGGTCGAGATTTGTATCGTTTGTTTATCAAATGCTTATAATTTATAATGTTTATAATTTAAACTAAATTATTTATGTCAACAGTTTCTGAAAAATTCGCATGCAAACTCAAAATTTTGATAAAAAAAAATGAAAAAAAAAGTTTATACCAATGTTTCTCAAAATTGTGAAATGAAGTGCTGAATTGGCTTTTTGTCATTAATGTAAATATAAATTCTTAATCGAACAAAAAAAAAACAAATGTTTTTATGTTTTCTAGTTTTTGAGAAAATTGAAAATTACTGAAACTACTTTTTTATTTTCTTTTTTGTTTTTTGCTTGCTTACATAAATTCATCAGTGGTAGCACCCAGCATTACGGCGTATAAACAGTGAAGTATGTATGGGGGGGGGGGGGCATCTGCCCCCCTGCAACCCTCCTGCTTGGGCACACTATAGGATTTGGGGTAGGTGCGAGGTTGGGTATATGCAAAGTTTCTTTAGCATTTAAAGTATCTGGATTTAGAGAAAATTTGAATTTATCCTATATATCCAATGTCAACAGCTGTACGTATACGTTACTCAAAGTTCCACATTTAACATTTTCATATATGAAAACGTAATGCATTATACAAAATTCACATAACCTAGGTACTACTGTACGACTGCAGCAAATCTATATAATTTCTTATTATATTTCGTTTGTGACATATCTATGTAATGCAACTGTAACGGTAAATTAACTGCTGTACTTTACTTACAAAGATAAACCTATCATCAACATTAATCCTCAAAATGAAATCACCGTAAATACCATAAAACAAAAATCTCATAAAAAGTAGTTTTAGTAATTTTCAATTTTCTCAATAACTAGAAGACGTAAAACCATTCGGTTTTTGTGTTCGATTCAGAATTGATATAAGCATTGACCACAAAAAGCCAATTGAGCACTTCATTTCACAATTAAAAAAAAATTGGTTTAAACTTTTTTTTTCGTTTTTTTATAAAAAATTTGAGTTTGCATGTGAATTTTTCAAAAACTATTGGCATAAACAATTTAATTTAAATTTCGGATTGAAAAACAGATTTCTGACTTTCAAAACCGGTATAGAACTTTATTGTAAGTGTTAGCTTTGTTTTTTAATCATTTTTTTCAATTTAAGGCTAAACTCATACTGGAGCTGCGAGCAGAGCGGAGATGCGAGAGGTGAACAGAGCGTCGATGAAAGAAGGAGTTGATCAAAGAATAGGTATCACATACTGAAGCGTTGATAGTCGATTATGAGATTTAAAACTGAAATGATGTATTCCAATTTTTTTGAAAGTTCTTCGCTCAAAAATTGGTATTTATAAAAAAAAAAAACAGAAGATGCAGTGTCCATACCTTAAATAAAAGTAGGCACGAACACGGGGAATTTCATCATATAAATGCAGAACTTCGACATAGTCCGGGAAGATTTTTTGAATATTATCGAATGACCGTGAGTTCGTACGACTATATTTTGCAGAAAATAAAACATAAATTTATAAAAAAATGGACGAACTGCAACCCAAATCCAATTAGTCCCGAGGAGCGTCTCTCTTTTACTTTGAGGTAAGTTAAACGTCCTGAATTTCGTAATTACATACATACATATGTGTTTTTATTAATGTTTAAATGAGAACAAATTTTTTTTTAAAGAACGTAAGTTTAATGTTTAAAAAGATGAAAATGAATTTGTTTATTATATTTACATTTGAATAAACTCTCTTAAAATATCCGAGTCAATCGGAGTACTGTTTTGAGAAATAACTGAATATCTTATTGCCTGCGGATTATTGTTTCCTTCATTTTCATTTGATGTAGATATATGAGTTGGCTGTGTTTCGTAAACGAACTCGTAGATAAGCTTTCGCATTTTTATTCTCAAAAGCATTTTTTTTGCCGGTGGAAGTGTTCGAATATGTGGGAGCAAACTATCAAAAAAATTTTCATCCTCGTCAATCTCCTTTTGTTGATGCTTCTCAAGCATACTAAGTTTTGCCTCTTCAATTCGAATCAATGCTGCACCTACATTGTCTTCATCGTTACGTCTTTTTCGTTTTGACACTTTCGTATTGGAAGTTGCAGAACAAATCTTTGGCTGAATTGTTTCCTCTTCTTGAGGCTGTTCAATAACATCTTCGGTTGGAATGTTCAATTCATATTCATCGAAAATAATAGGATCTTCATAAATCAAGTTTCCACTGCTTGCTCTCGGTGTAAACTGATCTTTCAAAAAAGAAAGGCTTTCGAAAAATTTCCAACATGACTTTCTTGGTTGTGATGCCTCGTCACCAGAACGTGGCACTGGAATTTTCTTTAGTTCAAGACGAAATTTATCCCGCAAACTTTTCCATTTCGTCCTAACTATCTCTCCTGAAAAAAATTAAACTTTATGAATTCAACAAATCATAACATGGTTACGCCTCTAGATATTCTATTTCAAATTTTTAGTGACAGTTTAACGGGATTACTAATCTTTAAAAAATCTAATTGTATTCTGTACATTTATTCTTAATTTTAGGTATCTGGCCACAGGAGCATCTTTTAAATCTCTGGGGTTCAGTTTTCGAATGGGTGCTACCACAGTTTCATATATAGTTCGGGAAACAACAGTGGCAATCTGGGACACACTACACGCAGAACATGTGAAAGTTCCCAGCGAAACTTCATTCAAACACATTGCAAGTGATTTTTTTGAAAAATGGAATTTTCCCAACTGCCTCGGTGCCATCGATGGGAAACACATTCGGATCAAATGTCCTCCTCACTCTGGAACAATGCACTATAACTATAAACATTTTTATTCCATTGTTCTACAAGCAGTTGCTGACGCCAACTATAAGTTCATAGCAATAGACGTTTTGCCTTCAACCAGAATAGCGGTGCCATATGTTTTTTTGGGGGACGAAGCTTACCCACTACAAAAAAACTTGCTTAAACCTTATAGTGGAAGAAATTTGGATGCTGAAAAAGATTATTTCAATATGAGACTGTCGCGAGCAAGACGTGTAGTGGAGTGTGCGTTTGGAATCATAACTGCAAAATTTCGCATTTTATGGAAACCGATCGAAACATCACCGGAATTGGCGGATAAAATTATAAAATGTATCTGTGTTTTACACGATATCATCATTGATCTTGAAGGGACCGGCTCTCTAAGCGAATACCAGCAGATTAATCCATTAAACAGCACCAATAGACATCTATCGAATAATAGGTCAGGTGATGCAGCTAATTTTATTAGGGATACATACAAAATGTATATATGTCAAAATAGAATTTAAATTGTAAACTGGGAAACTATTTTAATACTATATGCAATAAACTGATAAAAATGTAAATGTATTTGCATAAACTTACTTGTCGAATTCATTTCCACAGCTACATCATCCCACAACTTGTCTAACCGAAATCTGTTATGATGTTGAGAATCTTTTTGGTCCCACAACGCATTTTTTGAAAAATCACAACTTATTAGTTCTTCCGAATTAATTTTTTACAAAATTTAAAAACTTATGCTTCAGAAAAATTGCGCAGAAAACAAATTTGTTCGAATGCCTACTTCAATGCAATCATTGCACAGTGAGCTTCAACCAAGTTTATATTATAGTTTTATAGATAGTTATTCTAATTACCTAGTAAGCCCGAGTTCTTATGTAGTTCTTATGATTACATTTTGTCATTTTACCACCATAATAACTTGATTTTGACAGATGCGCAGAACTGAACAAAAATGAAGACGCTAATGATATTACCTTTAATAGCATATGGTAGTACCTACTTCTATTTTTTTGAATAATTAGGGACGACTCAACTACACATTTCAATCATCGGGACAAAATCTTTGCCAAAAGGGGTACTATAAGAGAAATTAAAATATAAGCTCTTGAAAACTATGCATATTTCAACTAAACCTATGAAATTTATTTATTTTAAATTATTTTGTATCATAATTTAAATTAATTTCCGTTAAAATATCGCTTTAATTCTTCTGTATATTCAATTTCTTCATGAAACTTTACTTCGATAAGACCGAAGAAAACAAATTTATTTGAACGCGCCGCTCTGCTCGTTTATAGCAGCGCTGTTTTCGACGCTCTGCTCACTTCTCGCATCTCCGCTCTGCTCGCAGCTCCAGTATGTGTTCAGCCTAAGGCTAAACTCATACTGGAGCTGCGAGCAGAGCGGTGATGCGAGAAGTGAGCAGAGCGACGAAAACAAACAAATGTGTTCTTATGAGAGCTCTCATATTGAGGCCACTAGCAACGAGGTATCAGTTCTCATAAGAAAGCATGTGTTTGTTTTTAACGCTCTGCTCACCTCTCGCATCACCGCTCCGCTCGCAGCTCCAGTATGAGTTTAGCCTAAGGCTAAACTCATACTGGAGCTGCGAGCAGAGCGGAGATGCGAGAAGTGAGCAAAGCGACGAAAACAAACAAATGTGTTCTTATGAGAGCTCTCATACTGAGGCCTCTAGCAACGAGGTATACGTTCTCATAAGAAAGCATGTGTTTGTTTTTGACGCTCTGCTCACCTCTCGCATCGCCGCTATGCTCGCAGCTCCAGTATGAGTTTAGCCTAAGGCTAAACTCATACTGGAGCTGCGAGCAGAGCGGTGATGCGAGAAGTGAGCAGAGCGACGAAAACAAACAAATGTGTTCTTATGAGAGCTCTCATATTGAGGCCACTAGCAACGAGGTATCAGTTCTCATAAGAAAGCATGTGTTTGTTTTTAACGCTCTGCTCACCTCTCGCATCACCGCTCCGCTCGCAGCTCCAGTATGAGTTTAGCCTAAGTCATTTACCTCCTAAATGGAGCGAGATAGACCCCCCGCTCCCATAATAAAAAATGATTGTTTTTGACCCCTCTACAAAAAACCGTTATCAATTCATGTACTCTCCCCAAATTTTTAGTTTGCAATTTTTCAAAAACTATTGACATAAATAATTTAATTTAAATTTGTGATTGAAAACAGATTTCTGGCTTTCAAAACCAATATAGTACTTTATTGTAAGTGTTGCTGTTGTTTTTAATAATTTTTTTTTTCAATTTAAGTCTTTTTTTTTAATTGCTCCTACCTCCTAAACGAGGCGAGATAGACCCCCCTCCTATAATAAAAAATGCTTGTTTTTGACCCCTCCACAAAAAACCGTTATCAATTTTTTATAAGGTTTTACTTGGACATTTTATGAATAAAATTACTTTAAATGAATAAAAACAAAACCAAACTCTTTTTCAAGATGGCGGCTATTCCGTTACCCTAAAAATCAAAAAAATTATAACAAATAAATGTAGACCTTCCCAAACAGACCGAAAAATGCTATTTCTTAATTTGACTGTATACTATCACTATTCACTATCAGTTTTTGAAAAAAATTTTAAATAACTAAATCTTTTTTACTTATACTTACTGAGTGGAAATAGGATCTTTAGATCAACCAAAGTCCGGATTGAAGTCGAATTAATAGACATTTTTTTTTATTTTAATTTTTTCAAAGACTAGAAGACATTTATAAGCACCTGTTTTTTGGAAATTTATAAGAGCTTAAAACTAAAACTGTTAATTTTTTTTCAATTTTCAATTTGAAAATGGATCTTTCAAAAAATATTCTGCAAAACAACTTGAATTAATAAGTAAACTAATTAAAAAAGACAGAGGCGGCGCTAGACCAAAATGAAGTGTGTGCAAGACTAAACTTGAATTCAGGCTGCATCACAACTGTCATACAAACTTACGCTTACCTACACTTGTCATCAAATCTTTCCAAAATTAATATTTTAAATTAAAAATTTTAATAACAAATTTAAGACAATATTTTATTTCAAACGTTGCATTTTTTAATTTGCATAAGATGATGTATCTTGATGTCATTTCTCATTTAATTGTTACTTTTTACCTGGTACTAAAGGAAAGCAAACAGCATTAAACATTTAAGAATTTCTATATTTTAGTTAAATATTCCGGAACATAAAAACTAAAATGTAAAAAATTCGAGGATCATTCATGATACAGGTAACATCCGCATTAACAGCAAAAACAAACAGAAAGTTAGTTTTCTAGAATCTCACATCTGAGTTATTAGTGTTCAGGCAAGAAAAAGTTAGAGTAGAACAGAACAGGATAGAACAGAACCGCACAGTTAAAACTACCTACATATTATTTTGTCACTAAAAAAACAACAACAATTTTTCGGAGCATATATGCTTGTTTCAAATTCACAAATATACGTCTTAAAACTAAAATTACTTCATTATAATAGAATCAGAATTGATTAAAATACACTATTGAAAGAGTTAAGCAGAGATTCAGATAAAATCCATCAAAAAAACAAACTATACTTTGATTAAAAAAATCAGAACAGCTGATTTTGACAGTTTTAACAAATCTGTTCTTACTTGTTCTACCTCAAAAGCTAGTGCAGAAAATCATGTTCTAAAGTGTTCCAAACTTTTCTGAACAGATTCATTGAACAGCAATGGAGAGCAGTTCAGAACAGAAAATTTCTCATTGAACAATAAAAACTTGTACTTTTCTGTTCTAAAGTGTTCCAAACTGTTCCGAACAGCTTCACTGAACATACCTATACTCGCCAAGAGAAATTTGGAGTTGAAAATTGAATTCAACGAATTTTAAAAGTATGATTTTTATGTGGTGAGTAACATAAAATTAATCGATTTTTGTCGGTGTGTGTCGCCAAATTTATTAATTTATGTGTTGCGCGAGTCTCTTTCTTTTTGCTCCCGAGTCCCGACTGAAAATAATAAGTATGCCTATACAATATACATACATAGGAACCATAGACGAAAAGAGAGGAAAGCAACATAATAAAGGCAAGTAATATGTTTAAATCCATTCTGCATAAGATAAAGGTTAAAAAGTGAAGAAAGGTGTAGCCAGGTTGCGACTCAACTCCACCTAGTTGGCGAAATCGAGTCGATTCAAGCCAAATTCAATTATTTTGTTTGTATATATTTAATAAATAAATAATCCCACTTCCGTAATATCGCATATAAAAAATCCAGCTTTTATAATCTCGCAATTTCAAAATACCTACCGCTATTTAAAATCCTGCAATTACAAAAACCTGAAACCTAAAATCTCGAAAACTAAAATCTCGCGTGTGAAAAAGTGAGGTATAGGTGGTGCCCAGGGTCCCCAGATTGAGGGGAAAAGCACCATTTTTGCTGATTTTACAATGAAAAAGGGGAAATTGAGGGACAAGCTTAAAAAAAGGGGAAAAAATCATAAAGGGGAAAAAAATTAAATGAAACATTTTAAATATATTTATTTATTAAAATTAAACATTCAAACGTATTCTCATTATAAAATATTTCCAAACTTCATTCAACTTCAATCTGTACGTTCCCATCTAACGTTTATCCATATAACCAAACACATCGTTTGACGTTTTCATTTTCGTCTCAAAAGCAAACGGCAGCAAAATGGGTAGTTAAATAATTTTTATAAATACATTTGTTCTTGAATTCACTTATTACACAAAATGCTTCATCCTTCACAGACTAGATGGTTATCTCTTCATGCAGTCATTAAAAGACTGATTGAACAGTACAATGCACTGCTTTTTTACTTTGCTGGAACATATTTAGAGGACACAATAAATAAAGTGCAATGTGAAAAGATTTATCGAATATTGGAAAAACCATCCACTATACTTTATCTAGATTTTTTGAACTTTTTTTTACCTTTATTTACAAAATTGAATATGGAAATGCAATCTGAAGATATAAAAATTCACATTTTATACGATCGGATAGAACTTACACTGAAAACAATAGCCGATTGCTTCTTAAAAAAAGACTATATAAATAGCTTGTCAAATATTTTTTTAGTAAATTTGAGCAACATTGAAAACTTTGAATCCTTAAGGAATTTATACTTGGGTCCACGGTTATGTTTAAAATTGGAAAATTCAGATCTAAATGAAACAGAAAAGTCTGATTTTAAAGATAACTGTAGAAAGTTTCTCATTAAGTCATGTAAAGAAATAATAAAACGTTTTGATTTTTGTAATGAGGGTGAAGTTTTTAAGCTTCTAAAATTTGTTAGCCCAGCATCTATCAAAAACAAAACTTTTAATTCACTTGCAGCTCTGTCCAAATATTTTTCCAATATTTTTTCAGAAAGCGAATGGAATGAACTTGACCTTGAATACCGATCTCTTCGAAATTTAAATTTGGAAGATATTTCCACCGAAAATGTTCAGCGGTTCTGGAAAGATATTTTAAATATAAAGTTCGGCGATGAAACTGAAATGTTTCCGCATATGAAAAAATTAATTTCATTTGTATTTTGTCTTCCACATAGTGGAGCTGGGGCCGAAAGATTATTTTCAGCAGTTAACCTAAACAAGACTAAGCTTCGAAATAAACTTCATAATCCAACATTAAGTGGAATTCTTTTCACAAAAGCTCTTCTCAAAAGAAACAAATGTGTGGATTTTGAAATTGAAAAATACTGTATACAATTACATAACAAAAATATGTACAAAAATTAAAAACTAATATAAGTATGTAATACCTACCTAAGCAATTAAAATGCTATGAATTTTTGTGATACCTAAAATCTTTTTTTTTTTGTAAATGAAGATGTTACGTTTTTGATTTTGTTTTTTATTTATTTTTATAAGATACCTAGCAGGTACCCACACACATATGTACAAATATTTTTATGTTAATTTAAGTTAATTATTAAAATAAAAACTGTTAAGAAACACATAATTTTTGTTTTTGTTCTTATACATGAATATATGAAAATTTAATTTAGGGGAATTTTCTTGGAGATTAGGGGAAAAAAATTGAGTTTGCTGATAAATACAGGGGAAAAAAGTTATGAAAGTCTGGGGACACTGGTGGTGCCACGAAATTAAGTCTGTAGTAAAGATATCGTAGATTTCGTAGCCAACCTAGATTCTAAGCCTGCCATGACACATGTACTTCATTTTATCAGATCCAAATACAAAAATAATACTTTTATTTATTTATTTATTGTATGTATAAGCCCCAAAGTGTATGGGTGCTTGGAAAATTTTGTAAAAAGGAGATTCCAAAGAACATATATACCTACATATATAATTGTACAAAATTGGCTTTGATATGCATATGTACATCATACATGTATACTTTAACGATAAATACTCGATTATTTTGAGATTTTTTAGTTGCGTGGTTAAATTTGGGCCGCCCTTGGAATAAAATGAAATGAAATGTTGTTAAATAGTTGCTCAAACAACATACCTACGTAAGAAAAAATTGTTTTGATGCTGTATCGTAAGACACAACTATTTAACAGCTTTTATGCGTCAAACTGATGTAAGGCCCCATTATATAGGACGTGTCTGAGAAGTTAAAAAATAAGTTGAATATATAGCGTCCCTTAAAACAGATCAACAAATCAGTTAATGACCTATGTTTGTAAAATTTTAATGCACCTTCCGCAGGTCACTGATTTAAGGTTCATCGTAAAACAGAATCTATTTGTTTTTTGAAAAAAAAAAAAAAACAAATAAATACGAAGAACAAATTGTACACGACTTAAATAATTCACATAATTCTGTCCGTTCCGTAAAAACCTTCGCTACGCCAGAGTGTTATTAAAATATCAAATTTCATTTATATTTCGATTAGACTATAATTTTTCTAATTTATAACATTTATCTTTTTCAATTTTCAATTAGGAAATAAAGTATTCTTCATTTCATTTGTTCATTTTATTATTATCTTTCCGAGAACGATTCATTCTTCAAGAAAAAGGCGTTATCCTACATCCTCGACGACATAATGAAATATACATACATAAGTGCTTTGAGTCGAGGGCAAGAAAAAAATATGACATTTTGAAAACAATTGAAAGAGCTCTATTGAAGAGCCATAAAAGGACAAATTTTGATGTAATATCGCACCTCAAGTGTAATCCTTGTCACAATTGCTTACTCTGGTACGAATAGATAAAAGATAAATTCTTCTTCTTCTAAAGTAGGTATACTTTTCCATTCAAAACGAAAGGCGCTTCTGATGGATATGAAGCAAATGACAAATCCTACAAATCTATAGATCACGATCGACTTAGGTAAAATCTTGTTCTCAGGTTTTTTCTCTCATCGTTTAAAGTTTGGTACATGGTTTCAACTAAACAGCTGACCTTTTATTTTCGGTAATTTTGAAGATAAATCTTAAAGGAAGCCACTAAGTGTGAAATGAATTAATGAAGACCCAATTTTTAAATAACTTAACCAATAACTCAACCAATGGGTGGGGTCATTATTCTGTAAGTGCCCAAATTCAGTTTCCAAAATTCTGTATTTCAAAATTCTGTATTCCAAAATTCTGAAAATCTAAAATTCTGTTTTTTTAAATTCAATCAAACAATCATTCTGTGTATTTAACAATTATGCGCACTTTTTTCCATTATAAAAACAATTTTTCTTTCATAATTTACAGAATTTTTACATGCAGAATTTTTGAGTTAAGATAACAAAAAAATTGTATACATACCTACTAACCTTTCATTGAAATCTTAATTATTTTATTTCAACAATTTCAGAAAAAATGGTTTCATCTCAAGTTTGTAATTCTTTTTCACAGCTGATAAAATTTCAAAATATATTTTGGTATTGATTGCATATACGGATTTGTTGTTTTTTTCTATTTCCGTTCGATAACTCAATTTTAAAATTTGTTAACATAACTTCCAACCTATGTTTTGGAAATGTATGTTTTATAAATTAAACACTTTAGAGTCGCACATTGGCGGTTTTGTATTTTAAAATGTTTGATTAATTGAAAGACAAACATTATTTATTATACAGTAGGTATTTAAAATTTTTCAGAATTTTGGATTTACAGAATTCTGGACTTACAGAATTTTGGAATACAGAATTATATTCATACAGAATTTTCAATACATTTACAGAATTTTGTAATACAGAATAACCACCCGTTTCCTCAACCAATTCATAATTTCGTTTCAATTATTTCATTTGTTAAATTATTTTATTCAAAATCTGCTGAATATATAGTTCCGTTATCTTAAATTATTTCCCTACGGAAATTTACCATTTTGGAAAACGCGAATTGATCTATAATTTAATTAAATTTATAAACGTTGTCTAATTTTGGACAGCCTTCCAACTTCCAAGTTATAGATAAACATTTTTATTTGATATTTAAGAGCTATCTAATTTAGACAACGGACTTTGTGGTCTAAACCTTGGATAATGTAACAATTTATTTGATCAAATAAAGCACATCTCCAAATGTTTCGAACAATTTTGAACTATCTGGACACTGTCTTACTAATAAAAAATCTAATAAAATATACTCCTGAACGTTTTGATTTTTGAATCAGCTTCGTTTAAGTGTTCTTATGAAAGTTCCCCATTGATCCGAGGTCCCACTTCACATTTCGCCCTTCCCCCTACCAAAAAAAACACATCAACAGATATTTTTATGGGCTCTTTTTATTCTTCATTCTCACAATAATTTAAATGATTTTACTTAGTTTCAGGAGCTGACGAATTTATTTTTGATGTATTCCATTTCACGCCACCTTGAAAATTTTGACACCTTGAAAATTTACTAATCTTTTTTTTGTACTTCTAGCATCTTTTACCATAATTTGTTCACAATTAAAGTTTTATATTATGCCATTGTGTAACCAATCAACATTAATAACTTTAAGTTTTCTTCTCTCATTTGCATTTCATCTTAAGTAATTACTTTATTTTTCATTTTTAATATTAAATCATAGCATAGATTTCTAAGATTGTTCAATATTCATTTTCAGTTAATGCTGTAAACAGCGCGGCTGAATTATCTATTCCTAAGACCCAATCTTTTCATTCAAATCAACTCATGTTGCCTGAATCTATATTAAGATAGATTCGTTTGCGAAATTCAAAAAGAAGAAAATGGATTCGATCTAGACTTGATATTTTCAAGAATTACGTTAAGATTTTGAACAAAACCATAAAAAACTAAATAGACATATTCAAAAATAATAATTGGAATATCATCTTATCTACTTTTGACAAGGGATCTAAACCTTTTTGGAAGATTACGAAAATAGTCAAGAAAAAAAGCTCCAACATTCAGCCTTTTCGAGGTAACGACAATGTTCTTCTTACTCAATATGAAAACTTCAATTAATGTTTGATCCTTTCGTATTTCCCTAAAGATTGGAAAATAGCAAAAGTTGTAGCTGTCTACAAACCTGGTAATGCTCAGGACAATCCTTATAGTTACAGGCCTATCAGTTTATTAAGTACTACTAGTAAATTGTTTTAAAAACTTATTAAACAACGATTGTTTTCGAGCTGGTCACTCCACGAGCCATCAAATATAAAAAATAAAAAGTCACGTGAAAAGTAATCTTAATTCTAACACACTGTGTGGCACCGGGGGTTGATTTACAAACTTATAATATTTAATTTTCCGATATATTATCTGATTAAGTTAATACGGAGCTTCTTACTTAACAGAAAGTTTTCGGTATATGCAGGCACTGTAAAGTCTTTGGACGTAAACACTTAAACAGGCGACACAGCCCTTTTTGCGTCTAGTGTATTGCCTCAAAACGCTCTCGAGAGTTCACAGAGCTAGAAGAGCTGTAAGAATTTTATACCCTTTCATTATTCGCAAATCAGGTTTTAGCATGTATGTATAATAAAATTCTATTTTCCAGCCTATACTGACACGGCCGTAGCCAGCTATACGCCAGCTCACCCAAAAAATATTTGAGCTCACACAAATTTGGTTCACTTTAACATTTTCCGCATTATAAACTTGCGAGAGAAAATATTTGTTCGTATCGAATTCTATAAAGTCCGTTAATGTGGTTTAATTTTGGCTGTTTAAATCCAAATATTTATTTCTTCATCAATAAGTCGGGAATGTCCATTTAAAATTCTCCTTTCAACAGTTTTTGAATGCTTGCTGCAGATGAAAACCAGATTTCTGTTGAATATGTTTCCTCTTTAAGATCTCGGAGAATGACAAGTTGTACCCTACTCTACCCTATTATGCGAATCCGTTGTTATGTCTTGACTTGGGGTCTGGGGAAAGTGACAATGAGAATGAAACAGCATCATTAAATCGAGTTTGTTTTGAAATTATAGACTCAGTTATTTCAGATATAAATAAAGAGTTTGAGCATAATAATAATGTACTATGAATGCTGTCGAATCTGATACAAACTTTTTGAGTGAAAATTTTAACTATACAACGACTTAAAGCCATTGACGAAATTAAATTTTGTACTGCCCTCACATGAAGAAATTTTAATTTTAAATATTTTTTAAATTGTCTGCTCATAGATAAAAATAGCTCTGGTTGCAAAATAAAAATATAAATCAGGTGTTGTTTCTGGCGCAGGGTCATAAGTCCACAAGCCAAAAGTCCATAATTGGCTTTTGACCTTGACTTGGGTGGGTTATAAGTCAATAAATCAATTGTGGACTTATATTCCATCCAAATGGCCCAAAATTACATAATGGAGTGGGCCAATATTCCCCTATTTGAGGGAGGATGTTGTTCATAAGTCCACAATTATTTTTAAGAATTAATTACCATTATTCATTAAAAAATATGTGCACGACTGGGTCGCACGAACCTGCTCTTATGTACGATCACACTGTGTTTGTAAAGTTTTAATATTTGAAAAACTATATTTATCTTACAAAAGAAATAAATTAGTAATGAGAGCCTATATTGTATACCACCTGCTTAAAACGTATTTAAGTTTAAAGTAGTATTATGCGAGTAGGTACATTCATTTATGAACAATATATAGCAGGGTGTTGCAAATAAACTTACAGTTTAGACTGAAAAATTGTAAAAAAAATATGTAATTAAACATAAAATGATTAAACAACATCATCCGATTTTTTAAGGAAATCTCATTTTAATAGCCTTTATTAATACGCAGTAAAAAAATAATTAAAAAAATATCATCTAGCCATTTTCGAAATATGGAATTTTCAAAAAGTAATTTTGAATTTTTTTTTTAAATCAAAAATTTTTGTATGCAATATTATTAGAACTTATTAGTAGCTTTTGTGCAAAAAAATTCATTAAAATCAGTTCAACTAATAATGATATAGTCGAAAATCAAAAAAATGGTTCTATAAGATAGACACCATTTTTAAACGATAGAAAAATATTAGTTCACGAAAATTTTTTAATCAAAATCGTAGGAGCCGTTTTTGAGAAAAATGAGATTTTCAATACCCGTTTATAAACATTTGTATGGGAGGTACCGTTATTTTTGGTTATAAGAATAACTTACATTTAAAATCTGCTAGATAATGTTAAAAAACTGCTAGGTGCCAAGTTTAATAAAAATTGACCGATTCGTTTTCGAATTATTAAGTTCTGAAAAAAAAAACTTTGAAACTTTTTTTAAAAATCCAAAAAAAAAATGTTTGAAAGTTTTGGTATACAAAACTTTTGCAAGCATTCTGTATAAAAAAATTAATCAATGTCAGTTGAACGGTTTTTGAGAAAATCAAAAATAAAAAATAGTAGGTACTATTTTTAACCGTTTTTCGGTAAAATTTTTTTTTGTAAAAAAAATTGCAGCATTTTTTTTTTTTAAGTTGTGGGCACTTTTTTAAAAAAATAAGATTTTCATATCATTTTTGACAAACAAATTTGTTTGTACGGCAGGTAGGGTTTTTTTGGTCTTAAAAAAATTTAAATACGGGTGGGGGGAATGCCCAAAAACGCTAGGTACCAACTTTGAAGAAATTCGACCGACCCGTTTAGGCTGCAGCCTAAAGGAATGAAATCAGTGAATGAAATCTGAAAATGTTTCAAAAGCCTATATCAGTTTTACGTTATGAAGGGAAGAAGGGGTTTGTGCGGAATTTCTTGCAGGATAAAAATTATTGAGATTCGATTCTCCTTCATTGTATGTGAATAAAATTGAACGTACACAAGTAATTCCTCAACCTCAAACAAGTAAATTGGGTGGATTCACTTTATTCGTATTCATTCATCATTTATGAATCATTTAAAAGATTCATATGTCTGTTTCGTTACCCAGCAGTTTGGACCCAAATCGATTTAGAAATAAATTCAGATTCGAAGGTTTTGTTCACTTATGTCAATCATTTATTATACAGTTCTGAATGAAAATGTTTGCTGGGTTTGATCAAAATCTCGAGTTCGATTTTTTGTACGAATCTATAATTTGCCATATAGTACCTATATATCGCAAGTAAAAAAGTAGTTCGAACAAGAACTTTTAATACTTTATTTTTCTGTTTGGTTTAAGGTTCCCCCACACCAACGCGAATCTTTCGTGGCGACCGCGACGCACGACGAAAACAATAATAACAACAAATGGTTGTCAATGAAAACAGCACGTTGTTATTATTGTTTTCGTCGTCGCCACGCGAAATTCGCATTGGTGTTAGGGATCCTTTAAAGTAGGAAAATTTATAACAAAATTCACACAATTTTTTTTAAATTACTTTGTACCTACAATTTTCAAAAAAGTTATTAACCTATAGGAATTTAGAAAATCAAATTTGAATTTATTAAACTACTTTTTAAAAATTGTAGGGTTAAAGTAATTTAAAAAAAAAATTCGCGTCAGATTGGGCTAATATTAAGAGAGAGGCGCAAAATTTTAAACAGTTCTCGTTTAAGCAATAAACCCGACTCTAGTTAAAATAGTCCTTTATTTAAAAATTCTTGTTTAAATTTTTCTTAATTCTAAACACTTTAAACAACTCTTCTAACTAAAGAACGTGTTTAACAAAACGTCAGCAAACTTTTGTGAAACACGCCTAATTTGGACAGCTGAATAAATCAAACAGAACGAAAAATTAAAAAAAAAACAAAAAGAACCCAATCTGTAATTTTGCCGAGCTATAGGAGTGTTTCGAGATTTAAATTTCGAGTTAAAATAGTGAAAATACTAAATAAAAAAGTGAAATAAAAGTTAACATAGTGAATAATTGCAATATTTTATAAAAAAAAAAACAAAACAACATGAGGTGCTGCGTTAAATCGTGTAAAAACACCTATAATATGGAGTTTTCAAATTTTTCTTCTCACGGGCTGATTGTGTCTCATATTCCACATAAAGTAATGTGAAGTGATGTTTTTTAGGCTAATACATTATCTGAGAATACTTTTCAATTGATATTTCGTAGCATTTTGCTTTAAAAAAGCAAATTATTTGAAAATAAAAATACACTTCAATCACGGGAATTAGCTGTAAAATTCTCGTCCAGGGTAGCATTAGTTTTTGTTGGTGATGGCAAGGCGCTCAAATCCATTGAGCGCCCGTAGTGCAGAGTAATTTTACTTATTTTATGTGGAATATGAGATACAGCTTACCTGTGAAATGAACAAAAATTACACTGCTTGTTATAGGTGTTTTTAAATATAGGTGCAGTATTTAACGCAGCACCGCGTGTAGTTTTCTATTTTGTACATTTTTGTATTGCATGTAATCACTTTAATTACTTTTATATTACTTGTTTCTTTAATTTACTAAGCTTTTTTACTATTTTAACGATTTAAAATTTCAAAACAATCCTAAAACAAAACAGATCAAAATGCCTTTGGGTGCATTTAGCTGTCTAACTGCACGCCTTCTGTGTGGATGCATTTGTGTGGATGCATTTGTGTTTGTGTAACTCACACTCAAAGTGATAATTTCCCACAGATAAAGCATACTTTAAAAAGATAGAGAAGCGTTTTGCTGGTTTTAAAGTTAGAAGACCTCTTTAACGCTAAAGTATACTTTATGTCGTTTAAAATTTACAAAGAGCCGCCTCTCATTCTAAAGTTATTATTAAGAGCCGACTCCCATTTTAAAGTAGATTTAGAGCCGCGTTAAAATATTTAAAATTTTGCGCCAGAGACTTTAAACTTGGAGAGTTCTTTTTTAAATTTATTTTGAACACTCTGAGTCGGTATGCGCACAAAAACTCGAAATTTTTTTACAATTTTCAATTTTGATCGCCGAGGAAAAAAGAAATGTGTGAATGTATTATTCTTTAGTGGTATGGGTTGTTTTTTATATTTTTGTTGTAAGCTGGATTTTATTTTTATATTGAAAAAAGTAAAACTATTTGCGAATAGTATTTTGTTTGAAAAATGGTAGACGCATATTATGTTGGCAGTTTAGAGAGTTGAAATAATTAGTGGATTTTAATTATTGTGACAGATTTCGTTTTATTTTCAGATTTGAAATTTCAATTTAAAATTATTTAACGAATAGTCTTAACACTGAGATACAATATCTTATATAAATTAGTATAAGCTTCAGTATATAACACTGAGTTTATGATACATAAGTGAATACTACATAAGTGACGGAATCAATTAATACACATGTACATGAAATAGTAAAAACAAATATTAATTAACAATAATAAAAAGTAAAAAAAAAATAGTTAGGAATTCAATTTTTGAAAAATAAAAATAAAATATAATCAATAAATAAAAATCCTCATCTAAATGCCTCCAAATGTCGCAATAGTATATGACTGTATTGATTCGTGTCAAATATCAATCTGATAGATCTATAGGGAGGGAATTCAACAGCTGGAATGCACTAACGAAAAATTGTCGTTCGGATACAGCAAGAGTAACTAACGGGTGCAAGATCAAGTGTTCTTGTAGACCGAGAAGGAGTTCGATTAAAAAGGTATAATGGCTGTCGAGTCTGCATTATATTATGCAACAAAGTCAATGTCCTAAACATGGACGTATTATATATGGACTGCTAGTTACCAATCTCAGTTTGGTTCCATTTTAGCCTCGGCGACACTAGCCTTCTTCACTGCAACTAGCGGAAAAAAATGAAACCTCACTTTTGACATTTTTACAGAAGGAAACTAAATGGCCGTGTTCGAGTGAGAGGCCGATAGGGTATCTAAGATTGTTTTGCATCGGAAATGTTTTCGAACGACCAAAACCGGATTCGTTTACCTAATAAGCGTAGTTGAAATTACCAAGTGATTAAAAAGTGAAATATTTAAGGCAAAAGACATTGAAACATTTTAAACGAAATGCAAATGCAATTTTACATTTTTTTTTTTTGGATTCCTGTTGAAATCTTATTTTCGGCAATGTCTTCATCATCAATGGTCGCGTTCGAGTAAAATTTAAAAGCAATCCGAATTGGTTGGTGTTGTTGTAATCCTATAAGAAAAAACAGATGTTTTCCTAAATAAATCTGAAAGGTATCCTAAAATTTTTCGGATTTATGTGAAAAAAAACAGCTGACATCTGTAAGCTGATTTTCAGCGTCTAGTTTCTCAAGTCCTCACATTCTGTGGCAATACATAGATTTAGATTTTTACGTCCATGGTCCTAAAATTCAACCAGTTCTTAAAAGTGATGCCATATAACGATTTAGAAAAGTTTGAGACATGGTACACGTAACGGCCAACGCTATTGAAACCTACATTTCGTCTACGTTTGTTTTCATAATCACAATTTGAAAAAATTTCGCAACCAAAAAGAATAATGGGAATAATAAGTTTTGGCAAGTAGTGGAATGAAGATGGTAATATTTCTATCGGTATTATAATAATTTACAGGGATTTACGTTCGGGTTGATATAAGTTTAAAGTTAACTAATGTTTTTTGCTTTTATGTTTCTCTACATATATGAAGATGGAAAGTTTCCAAACAAGTTGAAGAATGCCGTCAAATTGAACTTTGTCAAACACAAAAAACGGAGAAACTTTTTTGACAAAATGACGGAACTTATCACCTACAAATTTTTTAAATGATTTCATAACAATCAAATGATGATGTTTGGTTAAAGTAACTTGATTTTATTCAATAAGATTAATAAATATACTATTGGTCTTATTTATAAAAGTTGTCTAACTTTGGACAACTGTCCAACTTTGGAAAATGTGTGTTAAAAACCTTGTTTATTGTTGTTTTATAGCTGCTTAACTAAGACACAAGAGTAGATTATCCTAACCGTGAATAATATGATATTTATTTTTATTAAATAAAGCATATTTCCACCAATTTGAAAATAGTTAGACAGTGTCTAAGTAGACAAAAGTTTTATAAATACGACTGTATACATATTACAAATTAGACATTAAGGCACATTGAATAAATTTTAAACTAGATTTTCTTTATAAGAAAACACGCATATATCGTCGGACGAATGCAGCTTTATCTTCATATTTCGAAGCAATTTAAACCGGGTTTTGTTTAGAGTATAGTGTATACCCAAATTAGCAAAGTCTTAACAATATGTGATTATAAAATTCATGTGTGAAAACAAAACAAACAAATATAAGGACACCGAAAACTTTATAAAACTAAGGCAATATGAAACAACAACCGAAGGAGCACTCACAATTCCAACGGAAGAGTTAAAGGAAATGCTTGACGAAATAATTGACTGTTTCGAAAAACAATTCGATATTTTATATTATGAATGTAAAATAGTTGAAAAACTCCAACAAAAGTGCATCGACATAATTTCACTTTCATGCCCTCAATCGGAACATATACAATTAGGGCAAAAATAAAAATTTTAAATGCTAAAGAAAAAAGAAAAAACGGAAAAAGAAAACTAAAAAAGTTTGATATTCTAAGCCATATTTATAGGATGGTTGCTCGTGGAGTAGGCCTTTTGTTAAATAGATCAATGATGATTTATATATAAGAAATGTACAAAGGTATTGAATAAGCATGAATTATTTTTATTAATTGCAGAAAAGCTGTAGATATAAAAATAAAGCATTCAGAAAGCTGTTTAGCTAATTTAAATGAAAGTTTCTCAAAAAAAGTTGTTGGTTAAATAATATATGTAAATTGTTGATATATGATAATCTGAAATAGGATGGGTTGAAGTATATGTATGTACAGAATATATATATCGTTTGTCGAGATTTTCAAGGTGAATTTGAGATACAAAGAAAACAAAAATACAAGCTAAGTTTATTATAGTAGGTAAGTTTCTTAAATGCTTTTGAGCGAAATATATTCGATATTAAATAAAGCCTAACATAAATGTAACAAGAAAAACTTTAAATTGTTTTGAACAAATTAAAAAAAAGAATTCTAAAATTATATAAAACAATTATTCTTCAATATTCGTTTTATCTATACGAGCTAATTGTATAATTGGATCTGATTGAATTGACCTTTGTTAAGGATCTTAACAAATGCAAAAAATCCAAAAATTTTCTTGAACTCAAGAGCTACATTTTTAACATTTCCACTTCTTCAGTACACATTTCAATCAATGCCTTTCTCTAAAAAAAATTGATTTTCAGAAGAAAATATTATAAAAACAATCTTGTTTCAGTAGCTATACCTACTTAACTGTAGAAGTGTAAAATCTACTCAAAATTAACACGAAAGGAAGAAAGCAAGGCAATTGGTCCTGAATTATAAATTCACATTTTATTTAATTCCACTGACTTCATAACTCAAACCTTATCAAAATAAGCTCATAAATATAAATTAGTGAAGTTAAATATTGAATCTTGAGTGGACTTTGGGTATTTCTAGATGTTTTTTTTTTTTTATTTTTTAAAAATTTTACGATATGATTAATCTTTTAATATTTTAATGTTTTGAAAAGGACATTTACAATTTATCAAAAATTAAAATAAAGCCCATTCAAAATTCAAACAACATTTTATAATTTATAAGGACACATAAATCATTTTGAAAGTCTGTGCCTTTCAAAGTTCATATTAAAAAAATAAAATGACGTAGAAATTCACACAAATGCACAGAGTTAAAGAACACACCTAAAACAAGTACATTTGTTTCCATAGAAAAACGCAAACTTTCTGAATAAATTACAAAACAAATAAAACAACCGTTTCCATAGTAACAAAAAAAAATTAAAAAACTAAAATTTCTCCTTCAAATAAACGACTGTTTTTATCATATTATTTAAGACGACAGCAGCGCTACATGCCATTTTGGTGGCGAATCCGCAAAGTGTCTATATGTATTTATTCAATGGTACATACATATTTACCTACATTTTTTCCAACATTTTCTTTATTCTTAAACAATGGCATTTATCCTCTGTTTTTAATGTATTGATGACTGGCAAAACACTCGGCCAAAACAACTTAAATATTCATATGTAAAATATTTTGCCAACAAAATCCTTAAATCTCTTTAAACTTATCACAATGCTGGATATGTTAACTATAAACACACCTGAATTTCTACAAAAATATGTACAGTGTACTGTACATACATAACTATGTACATATGTACATATAACAAATGCGTTGCGTATCCTATATTTAAATATATTTGCTCCAATCATTTAAAAAAAAAGGATATAGGTACTCGCACAATGGAACAAAATGAAACTGACCCCGAAAAAGTTTTTGTTTAGAAAAATTCAAATTCTTCGAACACATGAAACTCCAAACAACAGATAAGGATTGAGGTCCTATATACGTGCGGCAAAGCATTAAAGTATAAGAGCCGATTTGAGGAATTAATGGATTAGCATTCATGTGCCAAACAAAACGCATATGATGAAAACAATATAATATGCATGGATTTTCTTTAAGATTCTTTTTTTTTTAGTGCGTATCTTGGCTAAATTAGGGGATTCAACACTGGAGATTCAAGATTGAAGTGCATTACAGCGTATGAGCTGACACTCGGAATATGGTCTCAAATACTGTTTGTGGGCTCATCTCGGTGTTATATCTCATTACTATTGTTCGCTACCGACGAATATTTAGTCTCAATGTATCAAAGAGACACGCTTTTTGTTCCTTATAAGGCGTTCTAACAGGATGGTGAGGACCCGATTTTATATCTAAAAAAGTAGATTACATTTTCGGTAGATATAGGTATCCTATGCACATTGTACATATTTGTATGCTATACGTGTTTGAGGTTATGTCCATTTTATGCTGTGGGAAATTCTTTGGATCACCTTTTGTTTCAATAAGGGCGTTCGCATTCTTAAACTCATATGTATGTATCTACATATATTGGACAAGCTGCATATCAAGAAAAGCATGCTTAGCTGGCGGATTTCAAAATTATTTGATGGCGGGCATAGCATTCAATTTGCAAATGTAAAGATATGCTGGTTAAGCCCATTAAAATAAACTCATTTTCATAAAAGCTCTCACGCAGCCGTTCTTATACAGTTGTAGATGTCCAATGCTTTAAACCTAGTACCCAGATCTAGACAAACTATTTTTTATCTCTACATTCTTTTCTCAAGACAAATTTTGAAGGTGTAGGATTAAATAAAATTCAAATGAGAACAGTAACGTAGGTAAAAATATTTATTTGGTTTTTGTAAATCTACACTGCAATATTAAAATAACAAAAAAATCAGTACAAAAAAGGGTTTGCAGCCTTTACAACGAGCTTATGTTATGTCATTCAAAAATCATTTCTATGAAAATTTAGTATGTTTCATACTTTAATTAATGTTGCCGCACTAGTATTTGGCTGAGTGGCGGACTAAGCTTGTTAGAGGCCCGGGGTGGCAAAGCTAAATGGGGCCCCTTATGTTGTCAGATATTTTTTAAGTTACAATAACGTCAGCTTTTATGACAAAACAAAAAACATCAATCATATTAATTAAAATACACGTACGGGTTCAGAAAGAATGCACATCAGCATTAGGCAAAGCAACCAACCCAAAACAGATGGGTTACACCACTTTTGCACTCACAGCCTCATATATTTCCTTAAATATACATACATCCAATCTAAAAATATAGTGTTTGAATTGGATTTGGGGCCCCCCGCACACCAAGGGCCCGGTACAGACCGCTCTGCGGAACTGAGGCTTTTTTGACCCTTTTTCAAAAGTCTTGTATCAATTTTTATTTTAAAAGAAATTCTTATGATTTCCCGCGTACGTTTTCCCGCAAAACATTTTCCCGCAGAACGATATCCCGAATCACAGTTTCCCGTGTAACGTTTGCCCGCAGGCTCCTACTTTTTTTCAATACAAATTGACAGCGCATGAACAAAATTCATTCCCATAGTATTTGGTGACACCAAATGATGAGAATCAACGGGAACGAAGTTTCCTACTATTTTGGTTTGTAGAGGACCATCCTGGTTTAGGCTTCTCCTCCTTTTTAATAAAGTATACAAGCAGGATTCATTTGAAAATAATTTTCAGTTCTTATTAGAACTTCTTTCAAGGACTAAACAATACTTATAAAGAGACATAAAATTTTTCAAAATAGCTTAAAGGTTCCCCCACACCAACACGAAATTGTTGCTGCGATGACGAAAACAATAATAACAACACGCTGTTATTATTGCGTTGGTGTGGGGGAGCCTTAAAACGCTCAGTAAACGGTTTCTAATTTGGTGAAATTAAAAAAAAAATAGCTTAAAACGTTTACGAAGCGGTTTTTAATTTGCAAATGGTCCTATTTATAAAAGCAGATTCTTGTCAACAGTTTTCTTATACAAAAGAATTAAAGCGCACATTTTCCACGTATTCATAGTCATCAGCAGCGAAACCAGACTTCGCCATCATCGTCACATCGGCTTTCCATAATAAAATACATTTAGTCTAGATTACAATAAATCATGAGAATCAACAAGAACAAAGGCAAAATTCGCCGACCAATAAATTAAGCATTAGTAATTCCGGAAAAAAATCAGGACTGAAATTGCCAAAATGTTTTTTAAGCGTATGAAAAAGAAACGCAAAATGGCTTATAAGCGTTTTCGCAATTTTGGAATGAAAAATGCTTTTTAGGAGTAAAACTAATAAAAATTAACAAAAACGCTTAAAAAAGCGTAAACAACATTTTTTTAAGATCTTTTAGAAAATTTGATAATTTCCCAGATTTTTGTTTTAACTTTTAAAAAGCGATTATGGCATTCTCGACAGCTTTTTTTTCAACGCTTAAATGAGATTTTAAGCGTTTGACCAACAATCGAACTAACCCTCCATGCTTAGGGGCCAGTTATAGCTTTCATTGAAACTCATCATTGAAAATTTTAATTTTCATTTTTGAGGCCCTAAAAAAGCGATTATTTTGATGTGATTATTTTGATAGCTGATGACTCCATTATTATTTCTAGTCAAAAAAAATATTTAATTTTGGCCTAGGTTTCTAAGATTTCAATGATCAATGAAAAGGTAGTTCAATCATTGACATAAAGAAATTCATTTCCTGCGATAGACTGGGCCAAAATGGAATATTTTTTTGACTAGAAATAATATTTAAGTTATCAGCTTTTTGTTGTTTGCATTAAAATAATCACTGATTTCACTTTTTATGTGCCTCAAAATTAACAATTAAAATTTTCAATGATGAGTTTCAATGAAAGCTATAACTGGCCCCTAAAAACCAAATCCGTCATCGATTCATTATCACCCAAAACCTATTAGAATCCGGTAGATATCTCATTAAGGAAGAGGTCATACATGCACGGAGTTCTGACAAAAACTGAAAATTCTTGCGGAAGCAATAATGCTTTAATATACTACAACGAACCATACAAATCTTAAAGGAAATAATACAAATAAAAACAAAAAGTTAGTACAATCAATCGCTGAAGCGGAGTACATGGCCTTTACTTCGCTACTTACTTGAAGAGTTAAATTGTTCAAATTCAGAAGCAGCAACTATTTTCTGTGACAGCCAGGGGCCTATAACACAATACTACAAGATACTTGTTTAACAAGCAAAATTCAACACGTGTTCAAAATTTGTGTAACACGTAACAACAAGTCTTCCCAATTTATAACAATTGTTTTTGGGTCTTTCAATTCAAGTGGGAAATTTTATAAATTAAACGGTTCTGTAACTGGAAACAACAAGTGTTTAAATAAATCTCCTTTCAATTGTTGAATAGTTTAAAAATTCTAACTCACGATTTCAAACTTGTTAGGAGTCAACAAGTTGGGAAAAAATTGATTTTGTATATACTGTTTACCTATTTATATCATTATATAATATATTGTTTATGTACAGCTGCGAGCAAAAAAATAGCAGTGCAGTTGAAAATATATTAAATCAAAAATAAAAAATAAAGAAGAAGATTGATCGTGTAAATGATTACACAACTCAAAAAAAGAAAAAAAAATTCTTGTCCTAACATTGTCCTAACGTTATATCTTTTTTTAAAAGCCAGTAATCCATTCAATTATGTTGTTTAAAAAAATTATTTTAATGAATACTATTTTAAAAATTTAATTTTCAAACTAAAAATTTGAAAAAAAAAAAAGAAAAATTTGGAAATAAATTTTTTTTCAAAATTTTGCATTATTAAGTAGTAATTTTGTATATTAATAATTTTATTTCAATAATTAAAGATACAAAAATAATTAAAAATATGTTTTAACATAAAAAAAAATAAAAATTTAAATCATAGTTTTAAAAATAACCTGTTAAAACGTTATCCTGGCTAAAAGAGCATCAAATATCAAATATATTTGTTTTTCTGGTGACTATAGGTATACAGCTTTATAAATTTAATACCCTTTTTTCAAAGACAAAATTCATGTTGACTTGTGTTACAGGCAAAACTTTTTACATTTTATTGAAACGTTTTTTAAATGAATTAAATTTTAATTTATTGATCAATAGCGAAGCAATGAAACAAAACCAAAATGGATTCGAAAATAAAGGGAGGAAATGAATAGCAGTGTTTGTTCATTTGTGTATAGTTTAATTAACATAAAGGTACAAAAAGTTCAATTCAATGTTATTTTATTTTTAAGGAAACTAGTATTTTGTAGCATGACCATTATTTTGTTTTCACAGCTTCGCTATACGACACGTTTCATTGGGTCATCTTTATGGTTATATTGATCTCCAAGCCTGCTTCACTACGGTCCATAACTCTTTGTTAATTTTTGATTTTCAATAGGATTGAGGTCGGGAGACTGAACAGGCAATCCAAGACCATTATATTGTTGTCCTGAAACCATTACTTAGCTGTGCTGCTGGTATCTTTGGGTTGTTATCCTGCTTAAAGACCCATTTAAGCAGCATTTCGAAGTCGGCGTATGATAGCATGATGTTTTGCGAACATTTTTACGTACGAGTGGTGGTTCATTATACTTTTGATCCAATATGTTGGACCAACTCCATAGCGTTAGAAGCATCCCCATACCATGATGCTAGATCCTCCGTGTTTTATAGTTTCTGTTTTGTATCTAGGATCATATGCTGTATTTGTTGGTCGTTTTACATGCTGCTGAGATCCTTTACCACGATAAAGTATAATTTTACTCTCGTCAGTCCAAAGAATATTCCTTCACTTTTCAGAAACCCACCCCATATGCTCTCGCGCAAACTTCTTTCTTTTTGTTATGTTTGTTTTTTCAGAAAAGGGACTTTTCGTGGACTGCGAGCATTCAAGTTGTGATCCCTCAATCGTCTACTCACTGTTTGGACACCGCATGGTCAATTAAGTTCATCCACAATCTGTATAACTACTATGATAGTATGTATTTTTGAAAACCGTATAATACGTTTTATGTAAAATGACGTTAAAACTTGTTTACGCCCCCGTTTTCCGCGTTTTTTTCAAATATAATGACGTGTCTTACCATATTTGCCAAATACCCAACAAGTTCCTGAACTTCCTTATAAATTTTGCCTTCCATAATAAGGTTTTTAATAAGTTGGCGTCTTTCTGATGTGGAGTGTTTACCAAAACCCACTTTATAAGAACAAATCCAGTGGTTTTGAAACAAATTCGATGAAAATAGATAAATAGGATAAAATAGAAGAACAGAACTTACTTTTTATTAAATCTAAATCAAAGTTGAGGGAAAAACACAATTTTTTAAATAGAACATGGCGATCACTGCTTTTATTTTGCCCGCCTAAAATACTTGTTGACACCACAAAAAGTGACATTTAAATAAAACAGTAAGAATGAACCGTTAAATAATCACTTCAGACTTTGAACTTAATTGCCAGGAGTACCACACAAAAGTAGAAGCTAGAAAAAGTGACTGTTTTTAAAGATGTGAAAAATTACAATTTTTAACAGGTTCACTGCACTTTTTGCTCGGCACTATGTACATGCTACGGAAGATTAAACAAAATGTGTAATGACAATTTTATTTTGGATGAAAAAATTTGTTTGATACTACTAAATTCCAACTTTAAAATACAAAATAAAAATCGAAACTATAGTTTGTAACTCAAAAAAAAATAAATGTTGCTTGTTTGAGCCAACCTTTCACTTCAAAATTTTGGAGGGTTAAATTGAAATAGCCAAAATAATAATGCGTTCACATTTTTTGCTGCATAGCTCTTTTCCGGAATATTTTTCAAGTTGCGAACTGTTTTTTTAACGTTTTTTAAGTTTTATATCGGATGCTTTTTCATAAGAGTTTGATAATGATGTATTTTTAAAGTTTCAAATTTTTCGAACGGAGATAATTGAATTCAAAGAAAAGCTTATTTGGAACAATTTTCTTTTTAATTTTCATTAAAAGTTGAAATAAAATTGTTTATTATTCTTGTTTTGAAATAAATTAATGTCCAAAGAGTCATATGTACTGTTGGCTTAACTTACGCAAAGTTTTTTTTTGCAAATTATATTTCGTCTACGCAGCTGACGCCATTTTACCTTCGAACCTTTTTGGTGTTGTTTTTATAGAGTACAAACATTTTTCCGAAAAAATATCAAATAATATAATAATAATAATGTATGTAAGAAAATGTCTAACATTGATATAAAAGTAAGGTCATATTTTTTTCGAGCACCTTTCAACACTACATCAACTTAAGATTAAAATTAAAACTATTATAACGTCCAGAAATTGAGTTTTATTACATTTTTGGAATCGTTTTTAAACCTAAGCTAGTACTAAATAAAACACGCCTCATACATCCCTTAATTTTTGTCATAGTTTTCGGTCCAAATTGTTTGTATGAAATGTACATATATGAAATGTGTATAATTAAATGTGTATGAAATGTGTATGAAATGTGTATGAAATGTGTATGAAATGTGTTCTGAAGATAATATTGCACTACAGAAATTATATACCTACATAGGTATATGTAACTAATTTGTAAAGCTTTACTAATTTTTATTTTTTCTTAGCAAAATATACTTTTTAATTTTTTATTCCAAATTGTGAAGAAAAATGATAGTCGAGTATTTACGTACATATATTATACAAAAATTGGCGTTAATTTTCATTTTGATTTTTCTATAGGTACCTCCCAATATTTAAAGAAATTATTAAATAACAACTTGTACAGGCGCAAGTCTTTACCAAAATTCAACTTCGCTGTTCTTACTATACAACTGAACTGAACACGGTAGATTTACTTATTCCAAAAGTGAAGGTAAATTATATTTTTTAACAATTGTTACAATTTTTGTTGTGTTACAGAATTGAATTTAACTTGTTGAACACGTTTATTTAAACAAAGAGTTGTTGACTAGTTGACTTGTTAATCTGTGTTATAGGCCAGCGCTCAACACAAAGCTGAATATGGCAGTAAATACTCATGGACGAAGCATATTCACTGCAAGTACCATTTCATTCCACAGGCTATTGAGGAAGTAGTTGTCTGTGTGACATGCACATTCACATTCGATGACTTACCTATTACAAGAAACTAACTACAGACGATCAGGGGCCTATAACACAGAACAACAAGTCAACTAGTCAACTAGTCAACAACTACTTGTTTGAATATACGTGTTCAACAAGTTAAATTCAATTCTGTAACACAACAAAAATTGTAACAATTGTTAAAAAATATAATTTCCCTCGACTTGTGGAACAAGTAAATCTTACGTGTTCATTCGTATAGTAAGCGAAGTTGAATTTTGGTAAAGACTATGCGCATATGTACAAATTGTTGTTTAATAATTTCTTTAAATATTGGGAGGAATAGAAAAATCAAAATGAAAATTAACGCCAATTTTGTATATACGTAGGTATATTCGTAAATACTCGATTCTCATTTTTCTTTACAATTTGGAATACAAAATTAAAAAGCTTTACAAATTAGTTAGATATACTTATGTATATAATTACTGCAGTGCTATATTATCTTCAGAACACATTTCATACAAACAATTTGGAGCGAAAACTATGACAAAAATTAAGAGATGTATGAGGCGTTTTTTGTGTAGTACTATAAGCTTAGGTTTAAAAACGATTCCAAAAATGTAATCAAACTCAATTTCTTGACGTTATAATAGTTTTAATTTTAATCTTAATTTGATGTAGCGTTGAAATGTTCTCGAAAAAAATATGACCTTACTTTTATAACAAGGTTAGACATTTTCTTACAATATTATCAACATTCTTTAATAATTTATATTATATTATTTGTTATTATTTCGGAAAAATGTTTGTACTCTATAAAAAAGAACACCAAAAAGGTTCAAAGATAAAATGTTGTCAGCTGCTTTGACGAAGTTGCAAAAAAAAAACTTTGCGTAAGTTAAGCCAACAGTACCTACTTATGACTCTTTGGACAATAAATTATTTCAAAACAAGAATAATAAACAATTTTAATTCAACTTTTAATGAAAATTAAAAAAAAATAATCAAAATAAGCTTCTCTTTGAATTCAATTATCTCCGTTCGAAAAATTTAAAACTTTAAAAATGCATCAAATTAAAAGAAACAGTTCGCAACTTGAAAAATATTCTGGAAACGAAATATGTAGCAACAAATTTGAACACATTATTATTTGGACTATTCCAATTTAACCCAACAAAATTTTGAAGTAAAAGGTTGGCTCAAACAAGCAACATTTATTTTTTTCTAATTTACAAACTAGTTTCGATTTTTATTTTGTATTTTAAAGTTGGAATTTAGTTGTATCAAACAAATTTTTCATAAAAAATAAAATTGTGATTAAACATTTTGTATAATCTTCCTTACCATGTGCATACATATATTTATAAACAATATATTATATAATGATATAAATAGGTAAACACTATATAAAATCAATCTTTTCCCAAATTGCTCACTCTAAACAAGTTTGAAATCGTCAGTTAGAATTTTTAAACTATTCAACAATTGAAAGAAGATTTAGTTAAACACTTGTTGTTTCCAGTTACAGAACCGTTTAATATATAAAATTTCCCACTTGTTGAAAGACCTAAAAACAATTGTTATAAATTGGGAAGACTTGTTGTTACGTGTTACACAAATTTTGAACACCTGTTGAATTTTGCTTGTTAAACGAGTACTTGTTGTATTGTGTTATAGGCCCCAGTTGTTTACAAATTGGGTCTTAGGCCAATTTTATTCACTCGAAGTTGAACACAACTTGAGGATTTTTATTTTCAACTTATGACTTTTTATTCACTCAAAGTTTGCGTTTTCAACTTTCGATTTTAAACTCTAGAGTTGATAACTTTTTTTCAACTCCTGGAAATATAGTAGAAGTTGACCGAGCAAACTTGAGATACACAAATTTTCTTGTTTATATTTGTTACAAAAACACGTTCGGTCCTACTTATGTTCCAAAGTAATCATTTTTAAGGCTTAACTACATAAGCCAAAAAAGTGAAAAAGTAAAAAAGTGAACATTTTCATACTCATTTTAGGATAGTGTTTCTGACTGGAAAACTTATAAAAATGATGCAGAAAGCTTAAATTTTGGTTTAAAAACAAATTTGTGTATTCTTTTTCACAAAACAACGGCGCTAGCGGTAAAAAAAATATTTTTACTTTTGTACTTCAGTACTTTTTGGCTTATGTAGTTAAGCCTTTATTCGGGCACATAAATGTATCTTTGTCTGCCGTTAATTATTTGTAGGTATTCATACTTTAGCACAATTTGACACAATTGTATTGTATATTTACACAAAAAACCACAATTTAACACAAAAAACACAATTAAACACATAAAAACAGTCAAATATGATTGACAAATTCAAATTAATTTTAAAAATGACAGTTTTTGTTTTATAATTCACAAATATCCCAGGGATATTTTTCAAACGTGGAGTTGGCCAACTTTAGATCTTTAACTGGAGAGTTGAGAAAATAATTAGTGAATAAAAAGAAATTTCAACTTGCGTTTCAACTCTCGAGTTATAGTCAACTCTCAAGTTGGGCAACTCGAGAGTTTGCCTCAAGTTGAGCAATAGTGAAAAAAATGGCCCTTAATCTGTTAATTGTATTTGTCATACAATGAACCAAAAAGGTACATATAGATACAATAAAAAAGTTTTTTGGGACAGTAAATTTATTTATCAATTTTCGTCCAACAAACTGGTTTATTGGGCTAATAAAAAGCGGTTTATTGGCCCAATAAATATTTATTGATACAAGCAAGAGCGGTTTATTAACGCAATAAACATTTGTTGATACAAGCAAACGCTTTTATTGACCCAATAAACTTTTATTGACCTAATTAACGTTTATTTATACAAGCAAAAGTGGTTTGTTGTCCCAATAAACGTTTATTGATACAAGTAAAAGTGGTTTATTGGCCCAATAAACGTTTGTTGCGACAAGAAATTATTTATTGAATTATTTATCTTTTACAAAAATGGTGAGTTGCGTCAATGTACTTTTTGTATTGGCCCAATAAACTATTTATTTTCCCAATAAACTATTTATTGTCCCTATAAAGTCTTAATAAGTTTAATATTTTTTTTTAAATTATAATTGACTGTTATAGAATTCACATTGTGTACATGCTGTGTTTCTTATGAGAGTCGCTAAACATCGAACATAATTTGCGTCTTAGAAGAGTGCGACAGCATTTAACAAAACGCATTTTGGAGTTGATGTCACTTGAACTTTTAATTTTTATTCATGTGACCTCAACTCCAGAATTCGTAATATTATATGCTGTCGCACCCATCTAAGATGCAAATAATGGTTAAAGCTTGCCGACTCTATATAAAAATGACAGCATGAACAGACTGTGAATTTTATGAGAATCGACCATAATTTGAAAAAAAAAAAAATAAAGTATTTAGCTACCCCTAAAAACTTTATTGGGACAATAAATAGTTTATTGAGCCAATATACAGCTTATTATGATAATAAACAAAAATGTTAAAATCAATTAAAATGTTTATTGACATTTAATAATTTCTTTATCTCTCCAATAAACGCATTTATCAAAGTAAAAAAGAAGTTTTATAAAAAAATTGTTTGGCACAATGTATGAGTTTATTGTGCCAAAAAAAAAATTTAATGATACTAGCAACCGCTTATTAATTTTTTAATTTTAATTTTCAATAAACGGAGATTAATTTGGCCAACAAACCGTTTATTGAATAAAAATTTTTCAAACAATAAATGTTCGTATACTCTGTTCAATTTATATTTGCAGTACAGGCCTTATGGGAGAGCTTTTTCAAAAACACTGGTGCCTGCTGCTGCTTGCACGGCACCTTAACTTAAGAAATTACCACTTAAATAAGGAACAGAATCACTGAGTTACATTTAAATTGTTTGTGTAATCTTCTTTGAGCTGACGTACATCCCACCATGACCTATCTGCTCCCGCCCCGGGTGAAAGGAGACTGATCGCAAATTTGCAACCAACCCTTGTTGGCATTGTTTTTACTAAAAAAAAAACACTTTGAATCAGAGTTACCATTGCCTAGTTGATGGAAATTCATATGGCATATCAGTAATGGAAATCGACTTTTTTCGATTGTACTGAATGCTGAAACAAAATAGTACTGAAAAAGAACAAATAGTACTGGGCTCTTTTAAATGGATAAAAACTAGCAAGCACACAAATTCAAAGATAAAATTGATTTATTAACAAGAACAAAAAAAGTGTGAGTGCCGGGACTCACGGTTAAGATGTGTAAACATCAACATTCGTCCGAATGCCTCATAGACCGTGAGCTTACATCAAATTTAGGGTGTGGATGATAGCAAACATTTTTTTTTTGGTATTTTTATATAGATCTTAACTTTTCATAAGCAAATTTGAAAATCGGTAATGATGCATGGAAAATGAAAGCGCAGTCCATGTTCTATATGGTCTAAGCAACCAACCACATTTCAACCCAAACTGAACTCGACTTTTTGATTTCGTATATAAACACTCAGCGTTTAGTTACCGAGCGTACATAGCGTTGAACGCACTCAATTTTCGTGAAGCTCAGAACAGAGATTATGGATAATTCATAAGTCTGCTATTACACGATGAATCTAGTTGCATGCGCCTTTTTCGAATTCTTCTTTGTTATTTCATCCGCTGTTGATGAATTCTCATTTCTGGAAAGCCTATAAGGCTATCAATAACAGTGCGTTGCATCGAAATTTACTCTTTGAACAACAAAACCATATGAAGCAGAATAGTAAAAAACGGACAAGAGAAAAGAGAAACGTCAAATAGTTGCATCGAAAATTTTACTCACGCGACACCGGTCACTTTTTTTCCGTACCATCTTTTCGATTTTTTTTCTCTATTGCACTTACGTAGTTCGAAAAGTCGCATCCGTCTAGATGCATCGTGTAATAGCAGACTAATCTCTGGCTCAGAATCAAAATAACGACCACGGCTACAAGATAAGAATCACGACTACGAGATGAGTGGGCGTAAATTTAAATTTTTTTTTAAATTATGCGTTTTCTAAGTTGACGCAAAGTTTTTCAAAAAATTCAAAATTTACACTGAGCCATCTTTGGCGTCTACTTTAAGGTACATACATTCATACAATGTATGTGATGTATGTTCTGTGAAATAGGCCCCTGGTCTCAAAGCAGTCATGTAATTGGGAAAAAGAAATGCAAAGAATACAAAATACGGATAAAAGTAGCTGCAAGCAAACGCGAAAGCGGTGGTGATCACGATAAAATTGTGGATGCCATACACATAAATCAAAGGAAAGGCACACATCTACACGATTGAAGTGTGCTTTGATTTTTGTATGAGGCATCCACATTTTTATCGTGATCGCCACCGCCATCGCGTTGGTTTGCGCGTAGCCTAATGCTAAAGAAGCGTTAAAAAGAGTCTCGTAAAACTTGGCACACGACTCACAAGGCAACTGGTCTTCCATCTTATCTTTTTTCGCTTTCGCACTCATTATGTTTGAATAGAGTCAGACGCAAAGAATCATCATGTAATAGGGGCTTAATATATCCTCTAAGCAGCCAACCAAATTTCAACCCGAACTGAACTCGACCTTTCGATTTCGTATATAAATACTCAACGTTTAGTTACTGAACGTACATATTGTTGAACGCACTCAATTTTCGTAAAGCTCAGAATCACGATCACGATCACGATTACAACGTTACGTTACGGTTTCTTTTCACCCTACCGCCAGTATAGATGTTTACACATCAAAAAAAACAATTCATTTGTTATAAATATTAAGTCAATATAATAAGGAACTTTATTGTTATAGCTAAATAAATAACGGACGGATCCCCTATCACAGTAAGGAGCCTAAATCATTATTAAACTGTCAGGTTTATTTTGCCATTAAAATAATCGCTGATTTTGCTTTCTAAACATCTGAAAATTAAAAATAGAATTTTCAATGATTTTTACGTATAACTGCCTTAGCCTTAGATAAGAAAATAATAGTAAGTTAGGTAATTAACATTTTTTTTACTCTAAAAGTTCTTCTTTTTGAAGAGGATTGTTTGTCACGTTTTTATTCACAAGATATTTATTAATTACAAAACTGTGACAACATTAATTTTTTAAAAGATTTTTGGTTTCTACAGTGTAGAACTCATTGGAACTTGTAATTTCTTAATTTATTATTATTATTTATTGTATTATTCATACTAGAATGTCAGTTTATTAGACTTGACCATTCTTTATTCCGTCAATTTCATTGTATTTCTGAACAACAACAACTTAAAGGTGCTACCACCAATTGTATACGAATTAATTTATATTGCGTTTTAATGAATTATTTGTAATCGATTTCTTAATTTAGTTTTTATTATATTTTGATATGAAAAAATTCTTTCAACGTTTGCTAAAGAATGAGGAACACAAAAGGCACCTGGAATAACTCGATGAATATTTTGAAACATAAACTCATTGAATTCATTTTTCAAATGCCAAATTTTTGCCCAAAATTCCGATACAGATAGATTTCTCAGTTTCTATATTCGCAGTCAGCCAGAGCTCTATATTCGTTGTTTATAGCTTCAATATTTTTGTGTTCATTAGGTAAAAACTTTAAAACAAATTGAACGATAGAGCGAACTTGACCATCCAATACTGCGCTTTGTGAGAAATTTTGAAGCGCGTTTGAGAAAACGTTACGAAAACCAATCTTCTTCTAATATCTTAGCAGAAATGTTATGAAAAACATTTTAGCATGATTTTTGAAGCTCTGTATAACTTTTTCACTGAACTTTTTAAAAGTGTATAAGATTTCACATTCGGTGACGTAATATATCTCCATAACTGGTAGGCGATTTTGCAAAAACCAATAAAGGCTTTTCATCAAAAGATTCCCTTATATAAAATTTTTACATAATTGTTTAAAAATAAATTTCATTGTTGGAAGCAAAATAATAACATAGATGAAGATAATTAGAAAACTACTTCTGTTTAAGTGGAGCGATTAAATATATCGATACCTTCCCGCAAGAATGTATTAAGCGATATTTCCAAAACTTTTCAGGAAACGAAAAAAACATCTTATTCAGTTATTTATTTGTGTATTTCATTGGAAGAAACAGATTTTGAAATTGATTTTCAGCCTACAAAACTTGATATCATTGCAAAACAATCAGTTAAAAAGTTTTTGTCGCTTAGTACATTTTTGCGGTCAAGACATTGTCGCTTGATACAACATTAAATGGCGCTTAAAACATTGACATGGTCACAAAAAAACAGGAGATTGAAACAAATAGTATCGTTTAATTCATTTTTAATTTTTTTTGGACAAACAAAGCTGTAGGTATTTATAAACAAAACTTAAATGTGATTTTTTTATTGACAAAAACAACAAAACAAATCGGAACATAACAGTAGCTTACTTCATTTACAAATATTTCAAATCAAAGACAATCATGTCTGGAAGGGAATATCTTAAGCGACGAAAATGGGCCAAATTTTAGTTCGACCAGTGTTGTAAGCAATAATTTCGGTAAAACTAAGCGCCATGCAACAACATTTTTGTACGGAGATTTTGTTACATACGACAATCAGCTTTACTCAACTGTCGCTTAGTATAATTATTTTGGCGGATAGTACAAATTCCATAAGGCAACATTATTCCAATGAGCACACTTGGCAGTTGCTACAATTTTATTTTCTCTCTAGTTTCCTTTGTATACATGAATAGAGTAGCCAAACTCAGACCAAAACGTGGCGCTTAGCACAAAGTATAATATTACGTCAAAAAGTCATTTTCGAAAAAAGTGTCGCTCAATACATTCTTATGGGAAGGTACCGCTATGATGAGCCCAACTGTCGTACGTGGGCGAAACGAAACTTTTGGAGTTGAGGTCACTTGAACTTAAAAATTGGAAGCTAAATGTGTACTCTTATATATTCAGTTCAGTATTTAAAAGTGGGGATGGTTTTGATATTGGGTAATTGCGGGTCACGCACATAGATTTTTTTAATGAAGATAACAGAAAATTATCAATTTTGTACAAACAATTCAAAATTGTACTGAAAATGGCAAAGATGTACTTACGTACTGAGAAAATCAAATTGTACTGAATTCAGTACAATAGTAAGGCTTTTTCCATCAGTGTGGCATATTCTTTGGTTTTTGCAATGTAACTTTCAGGATTTAAGCTTACTTAGAGCTTTTGGTAGCAAATATTTCTACTTTAGAGAAAAAAGTGTTGATGCTTGGTGTTTTTCTGTTTTCATGTTTTAGAATTTCCTTTTATGTATGGAAAAACAGTTAAAAATTAAAATGCAGTTATACAAATTGTTAGCTATTATCTTTCAGAGAGGTGTGGAAAAAGATAGATTAAATTTATTTAGGATATCAATGTTTTTGATTATAAATTATGCGTAATAAATAGTTGGTAACTCTATCGATATTTTTTTGAGATTTGCGGCAATTTTAAATGCTCACTACTGCAACCCTGTAAGAGCTTTAAAATGAAGATAGCTTATTGAATTCCATAATGGTGAGACTGAAAGGCAAGTAGCCTATCTTCCATGTACTGCAAATATAAATTGAACAGAGTATAGTATCAACAAAAAGGTTATTGAGACAATGAAAAAACAGTCCATGAACGGTGTTTATTGATATTACAAACGATTTTTTTTCAGTGTACTGACTGAAAATTTACGACCTAATAGCTTTGTGATTATAGCCAAGTCAGGATAAATATTTTACATGGACAAAATGGCGTATTTTCCCACGTTTAGGCGGGAGGGGAAATTTTCTAATAAATTTACTTCAAATAGAAAAAAATTAATTAAAAATAACTTACAATATCATGCTACACCTTTTTTATAAGCCAGGAACCCATTCTTTAATTCTGTATCTAGATCAAATTGTTTAAGTAAGTAGTTTTTGAAAACCCAGTTAAAATTTGTACACTAGTTTTTTTTTCATTGAGAAATCTATAATTCAAAAAATTTAATTTATTGTTTTTATTATTAATTTTAATTATATTTATTAATAATTGTCACCCCACATGAGTTTTCTTTTTCTTGAATTTTTCACACAGTTGCTGTCTCATTCGAAACTAACTTATTAGTAATTTATAAGAATGATTACTAGCTATTTGTTAATTAAAAAAAAAATTTTAAACTTATTTCAAGCTTGTAATATAAAAAACAATTGTATAGTCTTAAATCTACGAAATCCTTTTTTGTAAGTGATAATAATAGCTTTTAGACAATTGATAAGCATATTTTTAAAGAAATCGGCTTGATTGCGTCACAGTGATAGATTTAAAGAAAATTGAAGCATAAATAAACTTCGAAAATTGATTTCTTACGAATTTGTATTACAATACACAATTAATACGTTAATTATGAAACTCCAAGATTAAGTTAGATATTTTCTACTTTCTATACATTTTATTTTACCATAAAACCTGAATTCCCATAATATTTACTCATTTCGTCAGCAATAATAAGTAGGTACCTACTTCATTATTTCTGACAGTTAATGGTTGTGCTGAAATAAAATTCAGTGAAAATAAAATGTAACCAACCTCCAGTGAAATATTTTCTTCTTTCAGTTCTTTACTAAATATTTATTTTAGCTTACTAAAAATCATCTTACATAATGCTATAAGCGTATATCTTCTACTTCGTGATCAACCTCGCTATATTGTCTGAGTTGATTCTATTTCAGCGTTTATTTAAGGTGATAGGTAGGTATAATAAAATCAATTCAATTATTTTTCATTTCAGGGTTTCTTCAGATATACGTGTATCTATACTTACAAAAAGATAAACAAATACACATTTTTGTAGAGATACTCACCATCTGGGTTAATACCCGTACTTTCAGTTTTCCAATTTATTCTGGATGACAGTCAATTTCTTGGCTAAATCCTTTTTTATGTCGGCAATAAAAGACTGAGATGACTGTTTGGATATTTCGATGGTTGAAATCTGACTGAAACTGAGTAAAGCTGAACGAAAAAGGGAAGGAATATTACATGGGATTAAAGGTACCTATATAGGTACTTTATTTTATCTTTGAATGTTGGATAAGGTGAAGAACTTTATCCCTTCCATAACAGTTATCATGACGAACGCCATAATTCCCAACACATACTTACTAAATCGGAGGTCAAAGTCATTATATTACCTTATTCTGTTTTAAAATGACCTTCACAATTTGCCGGTGTCAGTGCCTTCCCTTTGAAAACTTACACTTAACTTACAACTTAAAGATAAATTAATAATATATTATCTTTGCTTGCAATCAAATAAATAAAATGTGTTCAATAACATCATCTTTTTATTTGTATCTAACCAAAAAAAAATTAACAATATGAATATGTAACAAAAACTGTAACATAAAATTATGTTATTAAATATATAAACTAGAATCGTGTCTACTACAATTTCCCTCCAGCATGCGGACATTTATAATTTTGTTGTGACAATGCAACTGCTTGGGCAAGCAATTTCATGTTGCATTCAGAAAACATCTTCATATGTTTGCATGGCAACAGCACGATGTTTGACCTTAGAACTCTGCAAATAACACATAAATCAAAATCCGTGTCTTTAGCTTCTTTTGAGGATTTCTCCACTTCTTCATCGTCTGAATAAACGTTTGTGTCAACGTTGTGGTTTGAAAACCACAAATGTTTTCTGGCTCTTTTTTCAAAACAAGAAAAGGAAAAAACCAGAAATTTTGTTTCTGGCTTTTTTTCCAATTTTTTTTTGTCAGGCCCTTTTTCAGTGATGGGCGATTTGCTGTAAAAAACAGTTTTTTACATTTTCTGTGTAAAAATCGGTAAATAATGGTAAATAACTTGTAAAAAATGTAAAAAATGTAAAAAACTGTAAAAAACGGTTAAAAAAACGGTAAAATATGTATTTATTTTGACAGATTGTAATTTAAGGCACGTTTTTGATCAGAAAACATTGTCCGAGTGGAGAAAACAAACACATCAAGAATTTATTAAAAACTAATTAAAATGCCGCGCCCGAATACAACAAATTTTGAAGACCTAAATTTTAAATTAGAGTCAAAATGCAGGAGAAAGTCGAATATAGACAAAATATGGCACTGAACGAATATGCTCTAACTGCATATTATTTACATCCTTTTTTTGATAACGAAATTTTATCAACTTACCAAATAGGGACTATTAATAACTTTTTTTTGAAACATTTATCAGGAGAGGGAATTGAAGATTGGCATGATTTTAAGCACAAAAGCGGACTCTTTGAATTACTTTATCAAAAAGAAATAAAAAAGCCTAATGTATTTTGGAGTACTGTGGAAATAAAACATGGCCATCTTTCCAGATTGGCCTTAAAGCTACTAAACATGCCAGCTTCATCGGCTCAAATTGAAAGAGTATTTTCGAATTGGGCCCAAATCCATACACCTCATCGAAATCGCCTAACTTTTGAAAGGTCGAAAAAGTTAATACAGGTTTATTTTACGTTAAATGGAGAACGGAATGAAGAGTTTCCTATGGAGTTTGATGATTACGATGATGAAGTATTTTGAATATTGTACTTGTACTGAAAAAAAAATTGAAAGAATTAAATATGTTTTTTTTTTCTTGTTTAATAAATAAAGTCAAAAGAATTTTTTTTTTATTTTTTTACCATTTTTTACACGTAAAAAACCTGGTAAAAAACTCGGTGTAAAAAACCGGCACAACACTGCCCTTTTTCCATTTTAAGAAATGGAAAAAAAGCCAAATGTATGTTATACCTTTTTCCCAGGAAAAAAAGCCAGAAATTTGTATTGAAATGCGGCTGCCGTTTTTTCCAAAAAAAATTCTGGCGTATTTTCCGGGAGCCGTAGGTAACACATAAAACATTTTACACCACGAAAAACATTTTACCAAATTTTAAAATCAAATGATCACTCGCTAGACGCGTCTTTAGTGCAAATTGTACCTATAGCTGTTGTAGAATGTTATTGAATGGTTCTTATATTTGCTAGTTTGGGGTAGTCAGCGGTTTGAAGTGGTGGAATATCTGCTGCGTTTTTCTTTCTTAGAAAAATTTTCTGCCTACCCCTACCAATCAATACGCCGAAGTACATGTATCATTTGGAGTCAGGGCTGCCAACACTGTTCATCACATCGTTAAAATTGCATGCGGATTATTTAGTGAGAGTGGTAAAAATGAACGAAACAAGACTACCGAAGTAGATTTTGTGGTATGCACTGCAAAGGAATATAATGTTTGTTAAAAATTGGAAAACGCTGGCTGCGGATTGCGGAATAGTAATGAATATAACGAAATATAACACCGATCAATGGAAACAATTGTTTTATGAGGTTATTCGGCTAACAGATGAGAATGAAAGATACTCTTTCATCGAAAAAGCGCATGAGTCAACAGAAAGGGTTTATTATTCGAAAGTCAACTATAATCTGAACGAAATTAATTACTTCAACAGCTACTTCTCTTGCTATATGATAGGAACAATTTTTAAAATTAGAGGAGAATTAATAAACCTCAACTATTCACCTCATCGTACCGAAGGAACCGGTAACTGTAATCTGTGTAACCTACAAGTGCGGGAAGATATATTACATTTCATTGGAGTGTGTCCTGTATACAAAGAGATAAGGCGATATAACTTTGGTAAAAATACTCTCGATGTCAATGAAGTCAAGAATTATCTAAATGGGTTAGACTGGAAGCAGCTATAGAGGAAGAATATTAACTGAAAACTTCTATGTTTAAATTAAAAAAAAAAAAAAAAATTGCTTATAATCACTTAATTTGTTTTAACTAAACTAAAAGTCTCTTTCTTTGAAAAATCATGTTTTGTTTTAGCTAAACTAGAAGCCCTTACTGGTTTAAACTAAACTAAAAGTCTCTTTTCTTAAAAAAAAAAATATTCACTTCTACACAGTAAAATTAAAGCCCATGCTTTACTTACATATATCTTTTTAAAAAAAATGAAGGATAGTAATTATTAAGTTCTTTTTTTGTATTTTTAAATTCAGCTAAATTATTGAAATTATTGTAAAAATTAAAGAAATGTTGCTTACTCAGACAGACGACAAAATTGCCATGTCTTAACTCATTCAAGTTTATTTCTCAATGATATCAATTGTAAAATTTTTTATATTGAATAAAAATCTAATTTAATCTAATCTATATTTGCTGGAATGTAGATATAATTTCTTTACTTTATCTCCTTAGCTTAATTTCTAACGATTTGATGTTAAGTATATGTATAGGAACCATGTTGTTCTTTGGTACCATAGAAGTCTTCCCTATTTTCTTGGAGCATTGCTTTGACTTTTCTCTCTCTACCATTTTTTACCAAACGAACGCTTTTGAATTCTTCGATGGAATGTCCGTTGTCCATAAAGCTGATAAGTGATAAGTTTTCGTTGACATAAACCGTACGAATCTCCACATTTCGGTACTTAAGAATTTCCTTATTGAATACCGATATCCAAAATTACTCGTGATTTTTCACAAAATTGATTCTCGGCAAACATTTTCATTCAGAAATGAATCATAAATAAATCAGAAGAGTGAAGAAATCGACCGAAAAAGAATTCACTTATGATTCAATTTGAATGCTTTTACCTACGCTCTTAGACACCAATTTGAATTTGAATTTTAATGACTCATTAATGATCCTTTAGTTCAAAAGTAGAATATTTCGCTGAGCGACTTTATGTTTCAATGCACGTTTATGGAACCAAAGACAAGACTCATTCGGATTATTGTAAGTCACACATTTTTGTCACACCTTATGTTTTATATCATTATATTTTTCACTGTTTTATTATTAAATAAACAAGTCCGTTATCAATTTAAATTTAAATTTAAATATATTTTTGACACTTATTTTATTTTTTTTTATTTACCTTTATTTTTTGTCGTTTGTTTCCTTTATACCTATTCAGTAAACAAACACAGGTCGCGATATATTTTATTTTTATTGTTTAAAATTAATTTGCTCACTTTTTCTTATTATTAGCTATACGATCTATGCAAAAACTTTTCCGAAATGATAATTGAAGAACCCAACGAAACTTCAGCCTTTATCATTACGCCTTTGTAAGAAAAATAAATAAGGACGAAATGATCCACCAATATTTAAAATACAAGAAGATCTTTTTTTAAACTTCCTTGTGCGCACTCAGATTTTTGAAGAAAAATTAATGACAACTGAGTGTTGTTTTTTTTTTTCTTTTTTGGACACTAAGGGCCTGTTTCACAGTAAAGTAAGTGTCAGTTAAGTGCCAGATATGGAAAACTAATGCCCAGTGTAAACTTATCGGAATAAGTGACACTTAAGTCTCCCATATTATATTGGCCACTTAAGTTCAACTTACTCAGACAGTAAAACTGCGTCTAAAGTGCATAAATGGAAAAATTAAGTTCCACTTATTTTGTTAAGTGTGCACCATGAAACTGGCCCTAAGAGAATAAAAATCTCTTTGCATCTCCCCGTAATAATTTGAAGGGTCTTTGTGTACATTCATTATTCATTCACAAAACTGAAGGTTTAAAGAATATTATTCTTCATTTTTGGTAAATAAAATCTGAACCTTCAGATAAATGTTTGCTGGGTTGTATAGTTAAACATTGTATGTATGTAAATATATCTGCTACCAGAAATAGTTCTGCCAAACAGATCGCAACCCAGCAAACAATTAGGTAAATGTTCACTTAACATTCAGCAAAAATGAAGAATATCATCCGATAAATAATCATTTTCAGTGAATGAATTCTGAAAATGTTTCAAAAGATTCGATTCTCCTTCATTATAGTAGGTGAATAAAAGTGAACGTACACAAGTAATTCCTTAAACAAGTAAATTGGGTGAATTCACTTTTATTCGTAGAACATGAAGAAAAGTCAATATCCTTTTCATTTCGTTTCGAAAAACAATAACGGGACCTTGTCACGCCCAAAATTGAAAAAAAAAGTTACGCAAATACAAAATTTGTCATTTTAATTCAGTTGTTTCAAGGATTTGGTCGATTTGGTTGCTTTTATCACGAATATCTATAATTAAATAATAAAAATAATAATATAATTAAGAGTGCAATTGATTTAAAAGTGCTGTTCACTTTATGTTAAAAGAAGTAAGTGCAATCATTACTTATTTATTTAAGTGAATCTTGCAAAATGAAATGGCTAAAGGGAAATACCTAATAGTGAGGCTAGGTTAGTTGTAGAATGTTTAATGGGCGAGAATATTCAGGCAGAGTAGCACCCTACCATAGGTAACCCTATACCAAATATCTTTTCTCACTCTTCTGACTCTGAATTCTATGAAAACAGCATCCTCGATACTTGAATCTCAAACGAAAGTGAAGAAGATATTGAGAGATCCAATCGGTGAACCCATAAGTTTGTAATTAGGTAGTTGGGCTTCAAAGCATCTTATTAGTACTTCTACTATGAGCGAGATTCTTTGCATTATTCGCACAAAGATTCCTGGGCTTTCAAAAGACGCAAGAACTTTGAAGGAGACACCGAAAAATATCGTCCCAGTGCCAATGGACCAAGATGAATACATTGACTACGGGTTAAAAGATTGCTTAACCGACTTCTTATTCAAAACCAAATCCAAAAATAGGGATTTAGAGCTAGATTTTAATATAGATAGGTTGCTTGTTGCAAAGAGATCAAGAAGCCAAGTATGGCCAATACTATGCAGCGTTGTAGGAACAAAAGAAGTTTTTTTGGTAGGAGTTTACGGAGGCAATTGACAATTCTAAGCCAGCAAATTCAGACAATTTTCTGCTTCCATTTGTAAATGAGGTTAAGGAAATTGTAGATAGTGGTTTCCAGTTTCAGGGCAAAACATTTAATGCGAAAATTCGAGCCTTTATCTGTGATGCTCCTGAAAGATCTTTTATTTTGAAAGTCAAAGGACATACAGACTTCTTCAGTTGCACCAAATGTACCCAAAAGGGCAAATATACTGAAAATAAATTGGTTTTCCCTTTAGAAAACAATTCACTTCACACTGAAACTTCTTTTCGGTTAAGAACCCAGCCTGAGCAGTGAGCACCATCATCAAAAGGAACCTACCACCCTCGAGCTTATAAAGGTGGATTGCGTAAAACAAATCCCTTTAGATTGCATGCACGTCGTGTGCTTGGGGTGATGAAAACTATGCTTTGTCTTTGGATTAAAACACGTAATCAAAAGTTTTCTTTAAGAAAGAAAGAGATAGTTTTATTTTCAGTACCTACAATCAAATAATTAAAAAAAAACAAATTCCTTCCGAATTTTGTAGGCACCCAAGAGACTTGAATGAAATTGACAGGTGGAAAGTCACGGAATTCCGTCAGTTTCTCCTGTACACTGCGCCAGTTGTCCTTAAACATGTTTTAGAACCTAATTATTATAGCCAGTGTATTAAGCTAAGTATTGCTTTAATAATACTTTTGCATAACACCGACTGTGTTGAAAACAATGGCGCAAAATTTTAAACAGTTTTCGTTTAAGCAATAAACCCGACTCTAGTTAAAATAGTCCTTTATTTAAAAATGTTTCTTAATTCTAAACACTTGAAACAACTCTTCTAACTAAAGAACGTGTTTAACAAAACGTCAGCAAACTTTTGTGAAACACGACTAATTTTGACAGCTGAATAAATCAAACAGAACGAAAAATTAAAAAAAAAAAACAAAAAGAACCCAATCTGTAATTTTGCCGAGCTATAGGAAAGTGTTTCGAGATTTAAATTTCGAGTTAAAATAGTGAAAATACTAAATAAAAAAGTGAAATAAAAGTTAACATAGTGAATAATTGCAATATTTTATAAAAAAAAAAAAAAACAAAACAACATGAGGTGCTGCGTTAAATCGTGTAAAAACACCTATAATATATTTTCAAATTTTTCTTCTCACGGGCTGATTGCGTCTCATATTCCACATAAAGTAATGTGAAGTGATGTTTTTTAGGCTAATACATTATCTGAGAATACTTTTCAATTGATATTTTGTAGCATTTTGCTTTAAAAAAGCAAATTATTTGAAAATAAAAATACACTTCAATCACGGGAATTAGCTGAACCCCATCTGTGAAAATTCTCGTCCAGGGTAGCATTAGTTTTTGTTGGTGATGGCAAGGCGCTCAAATCCATTGAGCGCCCGTAGTGCAGAGTAATTTTACTTACTTTATGTGGAATATGAGATACAGCTTACCTGTGAAATGAACAAAAATTACACTGCTTGTTATAGGTGTTTTTAAATATAGGTGCAGTATTTAACGCAGCACCGCGTGTAGTTTTCTATTTTTGTACATTTTTGTATTGCATGTAATCACATTAATTACTTTTATATTACTTGTTTCTTTAATTTACTAAGCTTTTTTACTATTTTAACGATTTAAAATTTCAAAACAATCCTAAAACAAAACAGATCAAAATGCCTTTGGGTGCATTTAGCTGTCTAACTGCACGCCTTCTCTGTGTGGATGCATTTGTGTTTGTGTAACTCACACTCTAAAGTGATAATTTCCCACAGATAAAGCATACTTTAAAAAGATAGAGAAGCGTTTTGCTGGTTGTAAAGTTAGAAGACCTCTTTAACGCTAAAGTATACTTTATGTCGTTTAAAATTTACAAAGAGCCGCCTCTCATTCTGAAGTTATTAATAAGAGCCGACTCCCATTTTAAAGTAGATTTAGAGCCGCGTTAAAATGTTTAAAATTTTGCGAGTGTGCCCAAAATCTTTTAAAAAGCTTCGTAAGAGATATTCCTCAGCTTTACGCTCAAAAGTATTTGACATACAATTTTCACTGTTTGACCCATTTACCTTCCGAAATACTGATCAAATAATTAAAGTTAATGGCAAAGGACATTGTGCAACACTACTTGGCTCCAAGATTTCCCATTTTGTGTCTATTATGTGTATCACTTTGTCACTTGGATACCAAAAATGCAAAGTTCCTATTAAATTACATAAATATATCTATATCTATTTTTTCTAAGAAATTAATAAGCTTAATATTTAAATTGAATTTTTTTCTTTTTTTACTTGGGATCGGTAAATATATGAATTTAGTTACGAGACAATCCAGATTTTGATCTAACGAAACGGACTTGTGTGTCCTTTTGGACTTTTGGACATTCTCCAGATTATGTTTATAATTGGTTCTTATGACCAAAAGGCAAAAATGACGGTACGTGAAAGTAGGTAAGTGGTTTAGCGAAAGTGATTTTCATTAAATTTGAGAAAGTTTTAATATAGCATATACCCACCTATAGGTTCAAAAATATAACAAAAAAATGACCGAGTTAATTTTTTTCTAAAATAAAAATTTGTATACATTTGTTTTTAAGGAACTAAAGAAACGATAGCTTCCATATAGACTTTAAAAATCGTAAGGAAATTTATATTTATCCAGAAAACTACTTCGAATTTCGATAAACTCGATATTTTAAAATGCAGTTTTTAAGTGAAAATATTATTGATTTATAATTTAGAATTGCATTTCAAAAAATGTAAATTCATTTTGTAAAACGAATTTTATTTTCATAAAATTATATTTATTAATAAAACCGGTCGGTGGTTTAATTTGTTAGAGCATAAAACAGTTTAGTAGTTGTTAGGTACAGCAATTTAAAGAACGAATTTTGAGTTTTTTTATATTATTCTTTTTTTACTTTAACTTTCTTCTTTTGTTATAGGGCTTAGGTTAGTTCAGTTTTATAAAGGGTGTTTTTTTAGACGTGTGGTTTTCAATCCGGCAATACTTTTTTTGGAGTTGGTCTTTTTGACAGCTGTCACTTGATTTATGCTCAGTTTGGTTTGTCATTTCATAATGAATAGACTTACTCCTGAACAACGTTTTCAAATCGTGCAAATTTATTACCAAAATAATGGTTCGGTTCGCGCAACGCATCGCGCGCTGCGTCCACTATTCGGTCGATATAATCGCCCAGCAGAGTAATTCAAGCAACCATGGATCGGTTTCGCACCACGTTTACTCTAGTGGATAATGCGCATCCTCAGAGACGCCCGCCGGACAGTGCGCATCGAAGACGCTATTGCTGCTGTGGAGCAGAGTATCGAAGAAGACCCGAATCAGTCCATCCGCCATCGCGTGCAACAATTGGAGCCATAGCCTCTTGGGCCTCTCGGCTGGAATTTATTCGAGCCAGCAGCGCGGTCACTTGCCCGAAATCATTTTTAAAACATAATGGCAAACCCTTATCTTTATAATAAAGCTAAATTCTTGGCCATAACATTAAATTATATGCGTTTTATTTCTTCTTAAAAACCACACGTCAAAAAAAACACCCTTTATGATAATTTTCTTCTTGCGACTTTTCCGATGTACTTTAATAAGGCCTTTTTTCACAAGCTTGAGAATAAGAAATATTTAAAAAATTAATTAATTACTATAACCAACTCACAAAAGAAATACCCCAGCAAACATTTCGCTTTGGATTAGTATCATAAAAGATAAGATATAAATGAAAAAAAAACCTTCGATTCTGAATTCATTTCTAAATCGATCTGAATCCAAACTCCTGAGTAGCGATACTTCACTTATGAATCATTTAAATGAATGATAAATGGTGAATAAATCCCGATCATAAAGGATTGTTAATGAATCCTTGTTATGAATTAAAAATGATTCAATTTATATTCACTTCAAGTGAAAATGAAAAGGATATATACCTTCATTTTAATGAATCACATTCGTCTATTTAAATGATTCAAAAAAGACTCGAAGGTTTTGTTAACTTATGTCAATCACCCAGCAAACATTTTCTCTAAACTCTATCATAAATGATTGACATAAGTGAACAAACCCTTCGAATCTGAATTCATTTCTAAATCGATCGGCATTTATTATTTATTTATTTATTAGTCGACCGAAAACCAATTCTCTGAAGCTCCATATGAACCGAATCAGCATAACACATCGAAACCCCTCGGTTGTATTTATAAACGTTGTCTTACTTTGGGCAGCCGTCCAAGTAATAGATTAACATTTTTTTTTGATGTTTAAGAATGAAGCTGAAGATCGCTGCATCCGAAGTTTTTTTTTCTTTTAGACTTGCAGATCTCTATAATTTGTATCAATAGTATTGGAAAATTTTAAACACACAAATGTTGAGGGCAAGTTTTTCCGCAGGCGATATGAGTAAGCCACAATATATGTTTTATAAAAAATATCCTCTATATAGAGCATACCTTTCTCTAGGGGCGATGTTCCTTATTTTTATTTTTTCTATTAAGCTTTTTTAACCATGAAACTTAAAAAGAAATACAATTTACTATACAGTCTTATTAGTAAAAAATCTAATAAATATACGCCTGCCTATCTCCAGAGTTTCCAACTACTATAATAAGTACCCCCCTTACTATTTGTTGAAGACAATTCTGGTACTAATTTTGTTTCTATTTCAGGGTTATATTTTGTACATGAGTTTGCATAACAAGAAGAGAATGGTATGTTTGGTAAGGGTGTGGTTGATTGGGCTAGAAGATGAGGGTGGCTTAAGTGAAATCTATTAATCAGAGAGAGAAAGAGAGGGAGAGAAAGAGATTACGACCTTTTGGCCTCGACGTTCGGCAATAGGGTGGCAACGTTGATAATTGGGAACGTTGAACAAAGTGGGAAAGGCAATTAATGTGGATGGAATAAATTAAGTAGCAAATTTACTACAATAAAAACAAGGCAAACGATGAAGAAGCATTTTCCAAAAGAGAGATCTAAGAACAAAAAATTGTTCCAGGAGGATGGTAATGGTGGATGATGGTTGTACGAAAATTGGTAATGTTAAGATTTTGCCATCATCGTTAGGAATATTTCGGTTTTTCGTTCTTGTTGTTGCGATGGTGCTCTTTGTCTACACTGACGTTATTATGGTGTGATTGTTGGGATGGGGGCTGTGGGCTTTGATTCAAAATCGGGTAGGCGAAATGAATTATGACGGTTCTCCTCCAGGATATACAGAAGTTACGCTCGCGTCGAGTGTTTAGCAGTTAGCACTCAATGGAATATGGAAGTAGAAAGTTTTTTGGTTACGCCATTAAGTTGTTAGCTAATGAGGAAATTCGCTCCACTATGTCTCCAACCCCTGTGCTTGCGCCTTGTTGATGGTTGGGTAATTTGGTTCATACACTTCGGTCTCCGATGCTCTGTTTCTTTATGATACACACATTTGTGTATGTTCGAGAAACACTTTGGTTGCAGAGCTGGGTAAAGAGGATTATTGCAAACATGGGGATTGCCTAATTGTTCTTAGTTGGGAAAGAGATAGAAAATCTTTCGAGGACGAGGGAGTGTGTGGTTGAAGGAGACTAGAATAATTGAAGCCGTCTATATATGTATGTATTTATTGCCATAGCAGCACGGGAGTATTTTTCGCTGGATAAAAGGATTTTCGGAAGCTAAAGGTTTTTTTTCCGCTTAGTTTTTGAAATTGAAGATACACACATTTGCATAATGCATACGAGGCTATATATAAATGTACATAAATAGTATTTGGAAGAAAAATAATAACTCCATAATTTAAAATTTCGAGTATACATAGGTAGAGGCTCGTAAATATGCTCTTAGAAATAATAGAATAATTTATTTAAGTTTTTTTCATTCAACTTAACTTCATAGTTTTCATGCGGGAGCTGTGTGGCTGGATTCTGTGAAAAAATTAAATGATGTTTTTTGTCACGAGATTTTCATACTACCTACTTTTTCATTTTATAATTTCATTTTACCCAGAAAGTTGATTCTCGTTGCACCTATGAAATAATCAGCTGACAAATGAAAAAAAAATATATATTGGATAAGTTTTTTGATTATTTACGCAAAGTATGGTAGACAATAAAACATTATTTCAAGTTTTCTTTAAAAAAAAATTCTTTCTCTTTATTTTGTGAAAATGAATGTTTTTATCCATTATAGAATACTCAAAAAACTTGAAAGTATTGGGTAGATACATAGCAAATATTTTGTATTCATCTGCCAAAGCCCAAGAACCACATCGTTGCCTTCTCGTTTTGCTCGCCTTCAATATGAATAAAAGATAAAAATTATCACCAGGCTTTATCAGGAAGAATTTGGCGATGATAAATAACACAAAATGAGATTTATTAGTGAAAAAACTTTTCATCGCTTTTATCATAGAATGGGAATAGGCCCAGGAATAGGTCACAATTTTGGTTTCAGAAGTCATATACAATGTACATATTACCAAAATGTTGCTTTTATTTCATGTAGACATGCGTCTCTAAAAACCTGTTTATTCAAAATGCAGTAATACAAAATTCCCTTTCTAAAAATACAGATTATTCCCAAATTCTGTATTTTGAAGAAGAATTAAATTAAATTAACTTAAATTAAATTAAATTAAATTAAAAAAAGCTTTTTTTCGCAAAAAAATCAGGGTCTTGTTGCTTAATGGAGACCAAAGAAAAGATTCTTTTCACGTGTTTTTCAATATCATATTTTCTTAACACGTGGAAGTACAAATAGGATTTATTGCAATTTTATAGGTAACCATGAATGAAAGAATACAAGATTACGACACTTTTTTCTGCATACGTCATTGGAGACAAAATGAAAAATTAAATATATGGCAGCTTAGTAATTTGTTTAGTTTTTTCCGGTTGATTGTTTTGATAATAGTTTCGTGCACGTTTAGTTTAGTGAACGTAATTTTTGAAAAAAGTTTTCCTTTTCGAAAACATAAATAAAGATCGAATTAATGTTTTTAATTTGATATGAAGTCGCTGAATAGACTCCTTTGTCCATATTTTCGATTATCAAGCGCTTAAACTTGATAATCAGTTTGAATTGAACCAAGCACTTAAACTTGTTCAGTAATGTTCATAAAAGGTGTCCAAGCTGAACGAATGAAACGCTGAAGACTTTAATTGTATAATGATATTTTATTAATGCTTCCTTAGTCTTATTATTATATTAACTATTACTTATATTAACTATTACTATTATGCTAACTCAGGTCAAATATGTTATGAAATTAATTACAAATAACTTATTAATACATCAACAAATTACATAAATGATATCTAGAACAATAAAAGGTAAACAATACATGAATATAATATCTGGAGTAATAAAGGTAAGTGACAACTGGAGCAATGAATTTTCATGTTGTTGGCTGTACTGCACTGCATTGTATTGTTGCAATTTCGATTGACCCACAGTCGCTTTGAATTGAAATGAAGCATTTGAAGTGGAGATGTAGAAAAGCAAATTCACAGCTTTTCTAAATAAATAAAAGAAAAATAGGAAATAGGAATAGATTTTTTATATGCATTGGAAACCATAGATCTGTAAGCCTTTCAGTAAACTTTATTATTAAATAAATACCAGATCACCAGTCATAAAATATAAAGAAAAATATTTCAATTGTGTATACATAGGTATATGTATATGTATTTTCATTTTTTGTTGATTTTTTATAATTCAAAAATAGCTTCGTTAAGTCCTCTCCATTAAAAGATTTGAAAATAATTTCCAACGACGCGACGTTAAGTTGGTTATCATCGTTGGTGACGGCTTCGAGAAACTACCTTCACTAAGTTAGTCTACCCATGAATACGATTCAGGTAATCATTCTTCCAACGAGATTTTATTTTTTCAGTTTATAGCATATGTCGCACCCTTAGAATGAAAGTGACCTAACTCAAAATTCCTGTAACTTCTGGATTTTACAATAACTGACCTTAAGTTAATTCTCCAAAACAGCCGAAGAGTATCAACTTAACAAATTCTCAAAAATTCATACATTATTGAAGTGCTTTGGACTACTTTGATCACATAGTACTGAGTAGAAGTAGTTAACTGCAGGCTGCAGCCAAAAGTGCTTGGCATTAGAAACTACACCCTTATAATTCATAATCCCTGACTACTACTTTGACCAACTACTACTCTGTGGTCAAAGTAGTTCATTTAGTTCCAACTTGTTCTATACCTTGTTCCTATACCTAATGCATAGAAGTGCCTGAAGCCGTGATAGGGGGCACTGTTTCAGTTACGGTGATCACTTAAAAGCCGCGTTTTATTATCTACGGGTCTGGATAGGGGTTATCTTTTAACACGTAATACAAAAACAAATTTGGATCTAGGTTTCTATCGGGGTTTGCTTTATGGAACCAGAAATAAGTTCTTACTCTGGCGGGTAGATGGGTCTTCAGTCGGTAGAGAATACAACGAGGCTGGCCCCCAACTAACAATTTAACTTATGTAAAGTCCATTTTTTTTAATTTGGTAAGCTATAGCTTATAGCATATACATTTTATAAGGCTTTATTATGAAAGTAAACCATTTTACAATTTATGTTTTTAATAATAACTTCTTTAATGCCTTTTAAAAGGTGCTACACAAGTTCTATAAAAGGCTTGTATACTAAAGTATGAAAAAGCCTGTTCAAGGCCCCCCATAATTGTTTCAATGAAAGTTAAGCTTCTATAGAGCATTCAACTGACAGAAATTAACAACACTTCCTGTATGGCTTGCTTTAAAAAACTTAATAATTATTTAATCTAAATACTGCTCATAATTATACAGCTGTAAACTGAAAGTGTAAGAACATTTTCTATAGGGCTTACTTATAAAATAATTATGTATATCAAATAACAAATTCACCGCTTTTCATTTAGATTATAAATTAAATATGTAGTTGAAAAAGGCAAGTTTTTTTCTCACATTATAAGAGAAATTAAATAACAATAGGATAAATCATCTAAGCCTTTACAAACAATAGTTAATTCGTGGAAAAAGTTTAAAAGATAAGGATCGCCTATTTTGTTCAACATTTACCTCGAATGGTCATAGGAATATTTTCTGGAACAAATAAGTTTACTTACTTGGAATAAAATGTTAACAGCAAACTTATGGAAATGATTGCTTTCTTTAGTGAACTATTTTACCTTTGTATAGAAACTATTAATAGAGGGATTTTATTACCTATGTCAAGTTAGCACTACACTTTTTGAAATTAAAAAAAAAAGTACATAATTAATTGTACCTTTTTTGTTGTAAATTAGTTGTGGAAAGAAAAAATTTGTAGCTCTACTATTTTTAACAAAAATGGTATGTAGTGCTAACTTGATATCAAGTTAGCATTACACTTTTGAAAATTAAAAAACTAAGTACGCCATTAATTGAAGCTTTCTTGTAGTAAATTAGTTGCGGAAAGAAAAAAATTTCCATAATTTTTTTTTTTTAAATTAAAAAAAAATGGTATGTAGCGCTAACTTGATATCAATTTTTTGTGACAAAATTTTTAAAAAACAATCATGATAGGTAGTGCTAACTTGACATTGTGAGTTCAGGCATTAAAAAAGGGATATTCAAAAAACTAAGTACGCAATTATTTTTTAACTTTTTTGTTATAAGTTAGTTGTGGAGAGAAAAAAATTCTAAAAAATTTTTTTACAAAATTTTTAAAACTTAGTCCCTTTTTAATGCCTGAACTCACAATGTCGAGTTAGCATTACCTACGATTATTGTTTTTTTTTAATTTGTCAAAAAATTTTTTAGAATTTTTGTCTCTCCGCAAATAATTTACAACAAAAAAGTTAAAAATAATTGCGTACTTGGTTTTTTGAATATCCCTTTTTAATGCCTGAACTCACAATGTCAACTTAGCACTACATACTCAGTGTTTGTTATAAAACTTTGCCAAAAAGATTTTTAGAATTTTTTTCTCTTCGCAACTAATTTACAACAAAAAAGTTACAATTGATTGCTTACTTAGTTTTTTTTTAATTTCCAAAAGTGTAATGCTAACTTGATATCAAGGTAGCGCTACATACCATTTTTTTTTATTTAGAAAAAAAACTATGGAAATTTTTTTTTTACAACTCTTTTCTCAACTCTTTTCTTTCCGCAACCAATTTACTACAAAAAAGCTTCAATTAATGGTGTACTTAGTTTTTTTAATTTTCAAAAGTGTAATGACAACTTGATATCAAGTTAGCACTACATACCATTTTTGTTAAAAATAGTAGAGCTACAAATTTTTTCTTTCCACAACTAATTTACAACAAAAAAGCTAAAAAAAAAAAGTGTAGTGCTAACTTGACATACGTGATTTTATTAGATTAAAATGCGTCCATTTTGTTTTGCTATTGGCTTCTGTAAGATAAGATATAGCTTTTATAAAATGTTAATAGCAACTTCTACAACCATTACAACAAGCGTCCATTTTGTTTTGCTATTGGCTTCTTTAAGATAAGATAAAGCTTTTATAAAATATTAATAGCAAACTTCTACAACCATTACAACAACAACGACCTGAAAAAATATGGTTTAAGCGGCTTAGGCTTCCAAAACTTGACCTTTATTAACAAAATATGTCTCTGTAGCAGATACGTGAAGTATCAACTCATAAACATTTTTACATCCATCATCTGTGTTGCAAATTAGCCTGGTGGGTAGCGTGCGTAGCGTTTTACAAGTAAGTAAAAGTGATGTTTTGTTAAAATGTAATTAAATTCTATACATTTCAGATAAAGAGAAAAGCGGTCCCAAACCCCCCTAATATGAAGAAACAAATTCAGATAAATAAATAAACTAGTGGCTTTTATAAGGCCTCAGTGGAAAATTTAATTTGAGCTATTGCTTTCATAGCAGGGTAATAGCTTTCTTAACTTTATCTTTATAAGACCTTATTACACTGTTCATTGAAGGCTATATACTTGCATAGCAGTTGTAATGAAGTGTCTTAAGGAACTTAAATTAGTTTTCTAATGTTCGCGATAAAAAAAATTTGGGCGATATTTCCAAATCGATTTGGACGTTATTGCCTAACCCCAAATTTGGTAGTTAAATGGTGGATCCCGTGCCCCTTTCCTTGTCTAATTTCAATATTTTGTTGCTTCTTCTAATGATTCGCGTTGAGTGTCTGTGAACAACCCTTTTTAAATTTTTGACAACCTGCGCAATATATTATCTTAGATTTGTGTACTGTGATCTTTTAACACGTAATACAAAAACAAATTTGGATCTAGGTTTATATCGGGTTTTTTTCCTTAGCCGTGTTTTATTACCTACGGATCTGGATCGGGATCATCTTTTAACACGTAATACAACAACAACTTTGGATCCTGCTCTGATCAGGATCTATTTTAAAGATCCGGAAATAAATTTTTACTCTGGTTTTATTACCGCCAATAACCCATATGATTCACCCCGATATAATAAAACGATACGGATCGTAATGAAAATGGTGTATGCTCGCATCTCTTTCAGTCGTATTTTTGTTTATTTTTCATGTAGATACGTCTTTTTTAATTGCACTGCATTTAACTGAACGCAAATGGATTTTTGAAAATCGTTGGATGGCAATGAACAACAACCCCATTTTTTAAATTTTTCTAATACATTTTAACTATTTTTATTAAACTACTAGCTGTTCCGCCTAAAATTGATTTAATTATTAATGCCCCTTTCGATAGTCGAGCCTCTATATTGAATGATTCAACATTTTCGTTTAAAACGACCACTGCTATTCCATACATTAGCCGTGTTTTATTATCATCAATAACCCATATGGTTCACCCCGATATAATAAAACGATACGGATCCTAATGAAAACACTGTTGTATGCTCATCATTTTTTGTCTTATGTTTGTTTATTTTTCATGTATGATACTGTCTTTTTTCCTCGCACTGCAGTTTGTACTCTCTACCGACTGAAGAGCCCGCCAGAGTAAGAACTTATTTCTGGTTCCATAAAGCAAAACCCCGATAGAAACCTAGATCCAAATTTGTTTTTGTATTACGTGTTAAAAGATAACCCCGACCCAGACCCGTAGATAATAAAACGCGGCTATTGTGGGAGCATTGGATTATCGTGCATGGGCACCACTTGATCTTTTGTCTGCATTGATAATGATTTTGTAATGATCAGAAGGCATCGCTTCGCAATGCAGTTTTTAGCCGTGTTTTTTTGCAAGCCCGGGGGGAATTGGATGAAAAAAACGACGTCGGTGCTAAACAATTAACATGTTAAATGCAACAACAACTAATCCCGGAGAATTCTCGGGGTTAAACTTAAGCGCACCGAAAAACTGTGTTACCGGCATGAATTGCATACATGTTATCGATAGTTTGTATGAAAACTCCATGTTTTTTACTGTCATGGCGTCGCTAATCCCCGCTGTCGTTTTTTTCAACCAATTCCCCCCGGGCTTGCAAAAAAACACGCCTTTTATCACTTTAACCAACGCATTGCGTTCGTGTATAAGTTGTTGCATTTGTTCGATGATCTCACCTTACATCGCATGAAAAATCGAACAACGTTGATTGAGTTCATCATTGGAATTTCCAAGGAAGTAAATCTGAAGGAACTTATGATCATCATTCAATTGCGGCAACAGCTAGCTCCTGCTTGTTGGTGGATTTGTCCTTGTATCTGAATAGTGCAAGGAGAATTGAACAATTGATCAACATTTTACAAATAGGATAGTTCGTCTGATGACATTACCTTAAAGGTGGGATTGTAACCACGTTACAACTTCATACAAAGGCGACCGCAATCATGGCTTTGGTGGCGGTGCCAAAACCGGTAATTTTACTTTGGTCTTTGCTCAGCACAATCCATGCGCTTCAGTTGAATACTTCAATGAATTGCAATGCTGACAAACGACATTCAATGGCCCAACATTAACGCACTTAAGATCATTATAAGCGAGTGTGGAACTATAACAAAATGCACGTGTTTGCTCATTTGCACGACGAGTACTCATGTGAGCCATTTGTAAATGGGCTTTTCAGTTCTTGTTTGCACGCTGTTCATCCGTTTCAATCTCATATTGCTCAATCCTTCGTCTCCTTCTTTTATTCCGAGTTCAAATATCATATCTTCTTATCGGCGGTTTTATTTCAGTACACAGAAAATTCCCGAATGAAAAATTTCACAATCGTAAGTCAATTATTTAGGTACATTACAATAAACACGAATTGTTCGTTTAGAGTAAGAGCGACGAGATCTGCAAGAGTAGATTATTATAATAAGTTAAAATAAATAAGTTCCTAAGATAATTGTCGTGTTTCAATCATCCCAAATACCACGAAATTGGTGACCCCGAACAAAAATACGTACACAAAGCAGTGCTCACACGCAATCTGAACAAAAAACCACGCACGCACGTGAATTACCATCAATCCTCGTGTTAGCGTCGCGTCTCAAACCATCCAGACGTTTCAACAATCATTCTTGTTTCATAAAAAGCACTATTTGCTTGGAACAGAAAAACTACTCCTTGCTTCATCAAAAATTCACTCGCTCATTCAACACCGACCACACCACCATCTACTGACGACGCACGCCTTACAAAGGGCTATCTATCGCCAAATTGCGCATACAACCACCATCCTTGACGAGCCTCTTCGGCAACAACCATTCGTCACCAAATCAACCACCACCACCGTCAGCCGTCAACGACAAGTTTCAAGAAGATAAATCCGCCTTCAAAGCACCTACACTCGGCGAAGATTTGAACCAAGGCCATTTGTCGTCACATCACGACCAACAGCGGCAGCAATCCGACGTTTCACCAAAAGGCCGTCTTTATGTAGCAACCCCTTCACTGATCGATCAACCATCATCTGCACTTAACATCAGCAAACAAGGAAAACCAAGGAATCCAACAAGTATCCTAGCCGTACTTATTATTATTTCGATACATTTCATCTTAAAATTTTCTATATAAATCAAAATTATTTGAACGTCCCTCGTTGGGACATTTAATTAAAAATACATTGTATGTCGGTCACCTTTCTTCCTTTCCCGGGGTACAATCTACCACGCGGTAGCCTTTAGAAGTAGTCAATAGTCATGGTCGATACAAACACTCTAAAAGCTAAACGATACACTCGCACTCGATGACTCTCATCAAACGTGTATGATTCAAGGTAGAACTATAATAGTCGGATGCCGACGTAAGTGGTGGTACAGAACGAAACGAATACAAAGAATTCATATGACGTGCCCATAATTGAGGTTTGCTTCGTTTCGACCAATTTTCTTTAACTTTTGCTATTGGAAGTGAAGAGCAGTGGTACCACTTTACTTCAATTGAAGTAGATCTACTTCTTTTTTTCGAAAAAATTTAAAATCTACTTCCTACTTCGCACCATCACCAAAATATGGAAATCTACTTCATTTTAAAAATCTCTGCTTCAACGTAGGTACTTCAATTTTCCAGAAAAAAGAGCAAACGTTCTTCTTTTCTCCGTTCCGCCGCAGCAGATCGCAAGTTCTCTGAAATTAACTTTATCCAATTAATCGAAACCACCAAGAACTCTGCAGAACTGTGGATGTGGAAAGCATTATGCTCTGCAAATTAAACAAGAAAATGGTTCAACAAAAAAAAAAAAACAATATTTAACCCACCGAAAAATGTGTTGGCTTATTTTTAAAAATATAAGTTGTTAGATGAAAATATAACTAAATGAAAACCTAATACCAATTTAAAGTTTTTTTTTGTTTGTGTCTTTTCAAAGACTGAAATATTTTTTATTTATTTTTCTTATTTTTTTTTTGAAAAAAACGTACCTAAAATTAAAATAATCTAAATGTTCTTTTTTATAAAAAAAAAGAAAAGAATAACATAACTGTAGCTAAAATTTTTTGTTCTAAGTTTTTTTTGTTAAATAAAACTAACGGTTTTGTTATAAAGCCATATATACAAAATATACATCTCAAAATTAAGTTAAAAATAACGTAAGTATGCTTTTTGCCTAAATAATTTTAATAATGTTATATAAACAACCATGTTTATAAATATGAAGTCTGATAGTCAGTTTTTGTTTTTAGTTATTTTTCGTTTAGATTAAATTAAATTTATATAAAAAAGTTCATTTTGAAATCTACTTCGATTTTTCTCAATCTGCTTCACTTTTTTCTTGAAATCTACTTCGACTTTTTTTCCGGAAGTGGTAACGCTGGTGAAGAGCGCTCACCGACCGCTCCATGCGTAAGTGAACTGAGAGAAGCAAAAGATGAATTCGATTATATGGTCCAGATAGGGATTTGCGGACCATCTTCGTCATTCATGTGCATCCCCTCTGCACATGGCACCTAAAAGAGAAGCAAATGATTGGAGACCTTGCGGTGACTACCGCATGTTAAACTCCATAACAACACCAGATAGGTATCCACTCCCACACAATTTTTTCAAAAATAGACCTCTTACGTGCATATCATCATATTCCAATGGCTCAGGAAGACGTCCTAAAAACGGCAGTGACCACAACCTTTGGGCTATTTGAATTCACCCGCATGCCATTTGGGCTACGAAATGCAGCCAAAACCTTCCAACGGTTCATGCATCAAGTTACTATTGGCCTTGACTTCATATTTGTCTATGTGGACGATATCTTAGTTACCAGTAAGTCTGAAGAGCTGCACGAGAAACATCTAAAGTGTCTATTCCAACGGCTCACTAACTATGGTCTACGAATCAAAGCCACAAAATGCTCCTTCGGTGTACCTACTTTGCAGTTTTTGGGTTTCGAAGTTTCAAAAGAAGTAACGAAACCATCTCGCGACCGGGTCAAAATAATCGAAAACTTTCCTGACTTCATATCCATTAAAAACGCACATCGGTTCATCTGAATGGTAAACTACTACCATCGTTTCATACCAAACCTCGCAAGCATTCTCACGCCTATGTACAATCATTTAACACAACAACAAAAAGTCAAAAGATTTCACTTAGCCTCCTGAGTGCCAAGAAGCATTCACAAACGCCAAGCAAAAACTGGCTGAGGCAATACTTCTCATTCATCCAAAGGAGAATGCTAAGCTCAGCATCATAACAGGCGCATCTTCCACTAAAATTGGGGCGGTAATACAACAGCTAAATGAAGATAGCTGGGAACCACTCGCATTTTATAGTAAGAAGCTCTCTTCCACCCAGTCAAAATACTCTGCATTTGACAGAGAACTGCTAGCGATCTACATGGCTATAGAGCACTTTCGAAATTTTGTTGAAGGCCAAAACTTTTCTGTCCTCACAGACCATAAACCCCTAATGACAGCTTTGACAACAAAGACAAAGCGTAGTCGAAGACAAGAACGGCAAATAGATTTTATATCACAGTTCACAAACGACATACGTTATATTAAAGGCTCGCTTAACGTGGTTGCTGACACCCTGTCACGTCCAGATACTGCTTTAATTGAATAAACTGTACCAGGCATTGAAAAACTGGCCGAAGCCCAAGTTGACGACGAAGAACTTACCCAACTCATTCGCAACCCACCCAACAATTCCAGTCTGAAACTAGAAATCCCTGCTTCCAACAACTCTTTCTGGTGTGAAACATCCACAAACACTAACAGACCATACGTCCCTCAAAGCGAACGCAAAAACATGTTTAATGCAATACATTCACTTGGCCACCCAGGAATCCGAGCCACACGACAACAAAATTGGAAAAATGTACTTCTGGCCAAAAATGAACCATGATATTAACTCCTGGTCAAAAAGTTGTGTTCCTTGTCAGAAATGGAATGGTGGAAAGATTCCACCGCCAGTTAAAATCATCTGTACGTGCCTCTGGAGACAAAATAAACTGGTCACAAGCACTACCTTTAATATTGTTGAGATTAGAAAGACTCCCAAAAAAGACACAAAACATACACCATCCGAACTTTTATACGGCGAAAATATTAAAACACCACAGGATCTTTCTTTTTCATCAACAGTCACAAATGACTCAGATGAACATAATTTTATTCAACAACTACAAAAATTTTTCCAAAACATCCCGACGACGACTTTACAAACTAGAAAACAGAATCCACCAACCCCGGTCCACTTCCCAAAAACATTGCACACTTGTAACCAGATCCTGGTAAAGCCTAGTACGCTGCTGATGCGAAACGAAAAATCCCATACAAAAATGACACAACGAAATCATAAAAGGAAAATTTCGTTCTGCTTTTCGTTTTGCAGTACGCTGTTCGAAGAGTGAAATTTATAATTGTAACAGATTATTTGGAGAAGTCTCTGCTCCTTTTTCGCACTGAATTAATTATACAGACTATTTATTGTGTGCGAAAAAATGGCATTTGAGTTTTATTTGTGTTTTTTTTTTTGTTTACCATTTTCTTACGTCATGGGTTTCTCTGATTTTTTGCTTTTATGTTTGATTTTGTTTTTTTGGAATTAGTGAAACTCTCTAAGGATATTTTTCGTTGTGTTTTCGCAAGCGTTTCGTTGCCTGTTTGGATTCGTTTCGCATCAACAGCGTACTAGGCTTAAGGAGCGACAAAATGAAAAAATCCTTAGAATGGGCGGGTTCAATAAAAATAGCTTAACATCTGAATTTTCAGATTTCTGAATTTATGTCGTTGAACGCAAAAAAAATCTGAAATTTCAGTCAAAAGTCATTGTGTCAAATTCCTGCATTTACCTAAAGGATTTACATTGAAGCGAAATAAAATAGAACTTTAATTACATTTGTAAATTAAACATTGAGAGTGAGTAGTTGTGAGGATGAAAATATATGTAACTAAATCAGCAACAGGTTTCATTACCTTCATTAAAAGTCCTTTTATTGATATGTATGACTTACAAAAACATAGAAAAACTTTCCAAACATCAATTAAAAAAATTGTTGATTTAAAAATTCACTAAACAATAAACAAAAAGTTCGTTCATTTAAATAAGTATTAAATTTTCATGACAAAAACTAAAAAAATCAACCACCAACAAGACGAAAATTATAAAGTTCAGCTTTTATGTGAGCTTTTGGCACTTCCCCCACCACAAACAACTTTCATCTGAATTTTCAGATGAGAATTTCTTGTCTGAAAATTCAGATGAAACGTAACTAAACGTAACTAAAAGTCACTAAAAGTCATCTAACTTTTTATAACAGCTGGCCAATCAGAAGCTCCAAAAATTCAGAAATCTGAAAATTCAGATGTAAAACGTAATCGATTGAACGCACCCAATGACGCTGATTACATGAAGACTTTTTTCGGTTGTTTCGTCTTTCATCTTTTTGACAGCTTGGGTGAGGGGTGTAGAAATGTGGGGGGAATGAAGTCACAGTACACATATTAAAGGTAATATCATTAGCATTTTCATTTTTGTTCAGTTCTGCGCATCTGTCAAAATCGAGGTATTATGGTGGTAAAATGGTGGATTCAGTGCCCCTTTCCTTGTCTTATTTCAATATTTTGTTGTTGTTTCTAATGATGCGCGTTGAGTTCCTGTGGGCACTCGAACAGCCATTTTTAATTTTTTGACATTTCCAACTTTGACAACCTGCGCAATATATTACCTTTAATATGTGTACTGTGGAATGAAGTAACGAAAGCAAGAATGAAAATTTGAAGATTTTTTCTGGTTGAACATTGACGTTTGTGGTTTGACAACTGAATAGAGATGAGCGGTGAGCAGATGTCAGCAAAAATCGTAGTTCATAGAAAAATGATTGATATTCAAGTATCGATTTTAAAATAAAATAAATCGATTACAAAAAATTAAAAAAATGCAAATGGATTTTGTAAATCGAATGCAAAGAATGAAACTTCACAAAAACGTTCATTGTTGTCTATGTGTTCTTTTTACAAAAAAAACATTATTCTCTTTGATTTTAAGGTTCCCCCACACCAACGCGAATTTTAGGTGGCGACGACGAAAACAATAAAAACAACGTGTTTTTTCATTGACAACCACATGTTGTTATTGTTGTTTTCGTCGTCGCCACGAAAGATTCGCGATGGTTTGGGGGAAGCTTTAAACGTGTGAAATTATATTATTTTCGATTGACTAATGACTGGATGGATTCAAAGGAAATTTGACAAATAAATCGATTATTTCATGGAAAAGTAATATAAATATAATAATAATAAAGTGGTTTTACCTTACGGCCCATTGATTTCTCCGTCTGTGCCTACGTTCTGTACTCCCGCATCGATAAAATTGGTCGAGAAACCTTAAAAAATGGAACAAAACTCATATGATTTGTTTTAATTTCAATCGTCTCTAGAATTATTTTATCGATGCGAGCTACAGATTGAAGGCACAGATCATTTGAATGGAATTTCTTAGAGGAGAAAATCGAAATCTTTTTTGAGGTTATAAGAACGGTATCTGCCACAATAACCATTTACTTTTTTTATTTTATCCAAAATGTTTGATTGAAATATAACTTGGTTTCAGTTTTTTGCCTAAAAATTCACAACAGAAATAGGGTTTTAATGTTCTTTCGCCTTATTTCTGGGTTATGGGTTCGTTAATGGCTGGACTAAATTTGTTACAGTGTGCCTACGTTCTTAAACTCTTGGATCGCCAAAATTAGTCGAAATACGATGAAAAATGAAACAAATAGGATGAGTTTCGTTCCATTTTTCAGCGTTTATCGACCAATTTTAACTATGCGAGAGTTACAGAACATAGGCACTGATTTAGTCTTAGGGCCAGTTCGTTCCCAGGTAATCATCCGTGGTCAAGAATTATTGCAACCGGTAAATCTTCAAATCTCGAATCTATAAATTGAAACGTTAATCATCGAATTTGATAATCAGCCGATTCAATCAGAACCTTTATTACAGATTTAATCCATTCTGAACAAACGGCCCTAATTTAAAAACACGTTTTGATGTGAATCCAACGTATTTTACTACCAAAATTAAGAAGAAAGAAAACATCGATTTTTCAGGTTCGATAAATTTTTTCATCGATTTTTCACCGAATATTTCAATTGCTCATCTCTAAAACCAAAGCATTTTGCGAAGAACTTATAAACATTTAATTTCGTGTTGTTAACCAGTTTTTATACTTAAAAAAGCTACAAATATGAGCAAAAAAAAAACATTTTTATTTATAACCACTGTTTATTTTCCAATAAATCCACCACAAAATTTTTGTTTGTCAAAATAACAAAAGAGTCTTTACGAATGAAAAAAAGAACCATGTAATCACTACGATACGTGTCTGTCAAAAAGACGAAAGACGAAACGAACGAAAAAAAGACTCGTGTAATCAGCGTCATGATCTGATCTGATTGGATCTGGGGGAAAATAAAACACAGGTAATATCTATCACCTGTATGATTTTGTGATTTTTAAATTAATCAGTTAGAAATATAAAAATAAAAACTGCTAAAAATTGACCCAAAAAACTGTGTATTTGAAACTTGAAATACCTATGATGTCAAAAAAATAAAATCGAAATTGCCCGAAACACCGATAATTTTTTTTGTCGATTACCTTTCCGCTGGTGTATAATTTATTTCATTCGGGCTTGACCCTGATTTTTAGGAATTTTCTTTGATTAATCACCTCTCACTCTCGACCAGTTTTACCCTACTTAAAATTCGAATTTAAAAAAATCCTGCCTTAGTGCTCACTTACATAAAGTATATGATTTAAAAAAAATTAACATTATATTTTCATCACTTATAGTATATAAGCTGTGCGTTGATGAGTCAGATCAATGAATTAGTGAGTCAGTTACCGATTCTTTCAGCCCCTGGCCAAAAGGAGTGTTTCAACCACGAAAAACCAAATTCACCCCTCTACACATCGAAAGAAAAAAATCTTGTCCTGTACAAAATGCAAGGTTCGATCCCAATGAGCGAGAGACACAATAGATTGCAGAAAATTTCCATACAAAACCAATATAACTTAAACTATACATAATTCATGCTTACTCGCATAAAATCTACCAATAGCCGACAATCGAACACAACACAAAAAATTATCCCAAAAATAAGGACTTAAGGCCGTTAAAAGCTATTTTGAATCAAAAATTCTTGTCACAAAAATCCCTCACTCAAATTCACTAACCATTTGCACGAATATATAAATGCACGAACCTTTGCATTTGATATTTTCGATATAAATTTAATTGGTTGGCCGCTGGGACCATTTGATTGGGATAACTGTTCACTGGTACCAAGACCAGTTATGAGATTGGCTGCGTTGACACCACTTATAATAAATAACTACCTACATCAAGCTACATCTGCCTATACAACCTGAAATCACAAATAATTATAAACAGACATAGTCGTCTTTAGGCATGGGCCGGGTGGGCCAGGGCCCCGCAATTTTGTGTTAAAAATATAAAGTAAATTTTTTTGAATTGCAAATTTTATGAAGAGGCTCAAAATGAAGGGATTTTTTGAAATTAGAATTGTAGGTATGGTACAATGGATTAAACTGGTCAAGGCTGCCAACTGTGATTAAAAAAAAAATTGCTAAAATTAAAAATCATTGAAAATTAATTTTTTTATTTTATTTGTCTCTAAATAGTCATGGTATTAAATCTGTAAGAGCATTTTACTACAACTTTTAAGGAACAAAAAATATAGTAAAAAGCACATGGCGCTGACACTGATTTTTTATTTTTTATACGTTCTAACTCTTTTTGATAATATTTTTGGTAAGTTTCTAAATTCTCTCTTACGTTCTGACGTTTTCAACTTTGAATGCCAACGTTTTATTTAAAATTTTATGTTTTTTAGTTTTTCAAATCTGTTTTTTGAGCTTGTTTTTTTTAAAATATTACCCCTGGTAATGCTAACTTGACGGTCAAGTAAGCATTACCACCCCTTAAAAAAATTCCAAAAAAAAATTAAGTAGGTATGTCATTTAATGTCTCGAATTTGTCGTGAAAGAAAAAAAATCGGAAATTTTTTTTTAATTTCGAAAAATATCAAACATTGCATTCCATCAATGATACATCATAAACACGACTTTCTGTAATTTTTTATCCAAAAGAGTTTTTAATGTGGAATTTCTTAAAAGTAATAGAAATTTCTTGAAATTGGTAGATATACAACGCTGTCATTTCCAAACTAATTGCTTCATTTGGATTATTGGAACGGTTCTGAGTTTCATTTGAAGTCCCCTAAGTGTTTCTCAAAAACTAAGATACATTTTAGCATCCGGTTTTCTGTTTTTTATTAAAAATTAATAAGAGTATTAAATTTTGAGGACAAAAACTATACTTAATTACATAAAATTTTGAAAAAAATTAGTTTGAAATTAAAAAAAAATTTTTTTTTTCATAATTTCAAGTTTGAAAATTAATTTTTCAAAAACTGTTCACTTACACAACTGAATTTAAAATGAAAATCAAAGAAGAGATTTCTGGCTTTCCAAAAAGGTATAGCATGGCATTGTAAATTTAACCGTTGTTTTTAAATAATTTTTTTGAAGTAAAACTTCTTTTGCGGCATGGGGGTAAAAAAATTTTCTATGGAGCTGTCAGTGACATGTCAAACCGACATACAAATTCCCGTCACGAATTACAAAATTCAGCGTCACGATTTTGCAACGGTTCTGAGTTTCAAATCGGGTGCTCTGAGTGGTAGGACTTGAAAAATACTTGCCCTGTTGTCGTGAAAGAAGTTTTACTTCTAGCGCGTGTACAAGTTAACGACAATGATGCTGAAAAGCCAAATAAGTTTCCCACAAAATAATCATGCTGAAAAGGCGTCTGTGACACCTAATGCCAAGCTGCATTCCATCACGTAGCGAGTGAGTACCTGTGGGAACGAGTCGACTACAAAGATGCTGGGGTTGCACAAAATAGGTATTTAAGGTCTTAGCTTTAAGAAATAAATTTGAATTGTAATCCAACTATCCAAGAGGCGGAATCGCTGCCGGTTTCTTTATAAAATAATAAAAAGAAAAAATAATAAAAAAAAATATAAATAAAAAAATATTTTTTTTATAATAAAATAATAAGAAAAAATTTAATTGGCGCCCAACGTGGGGCCCAGCGAAAGTAAAAAAAACAGTGCCTGTCGGGAAACCAAAAAAGGACCTTAAGTAGCTCCTACGGTTTTAAGTGTAGTGCTAAACGGAAAACGGGAAAAGGATCTAAAGAAGCTCCTCCGGTTTGTGGAAAGGTGAAGTGCAAACTCGTAAAAGGACCTCAAGTAGCTCCGTCGCGACGGTTTGTGCCAAAAGAGTACTACAGCACTTAAGCTGGGCTAACCCAACATCAGACTGACATCGGTGGATACCAGTCGACAACGAGGGAGTGCGAGAAAAGGGTACCCCAGTAGACATCGAAAAGGACACTACCCTCTCGCCAGCGTTGAACATGCTTTTAGCAATAGTGTTACCACTGCCCCTGTGTGGAGCAAATGTACAAATTATGGATTACTCGAAATCCCAATTAATAAAAATAGAGGCAGGTACTGCAAAAGTACAGACAGGGTTCTTCAAAATTATTCACGTTATTAACATAGAAGATTATGAGGAACTTCATTGGTAGTGCATGGAAGTGGATCGCCGGAAACCCAGATCGGCATGATCACGAAATTATAACAGAAAAGATAAATAATGTTTTGGCAAACAACAATAGACAAGTAGTTATCAACCGAATGACTTTAGCTAAAATTAACGAAATTACAAATATGACAAATGAAATTCTGAAAAATTTTAATAAAGAAATTAAAGAAAAAGATACTAGATTATTTAGAATAAAATACGAATTAGATGTAATCTAGGAAGAATTGTTAAATATAGCATATGCAATCCATTGGGCGAAGGCCAATGTAATTAATTCATACATTTTGTCAAACACAGAAATCAAATTAACAGAAGAAATATTCAGAAAAGAAAATTTTCCCTTTGTAAACATAGACGAAGCACTCGACTTTGCTAACATAAAGATTGCCTCTGATGGGAAGAAATTAATTTATATCATAAGCTTACCTATAACTAACTCTGAAATTTGCAAAATACTAATAATTAAAGCTGTCAAATTTGGATACAAAATAAATAAAATTCCTTTCGAAAAAATATTAAAATGTCAAAATGAATTATATGGTATTAAGGAAAATTGTATGACAATCAATGAGCATTCCATTTGTAACTTTAGTAATATTATAGATATAAGCAATACTACGTGCATCCCCAACCTCCTAAAAAGCAGGATACCTACATGCACCACTATCAACAATAGACATGTCCCATCCATAGAAGAAATTTCAGCTGGAGTACTCCTCCTAAATCAATTTAACGACTCAATAACTATTAACAACGAGATCATCAAATTAGAAGGCACTTATGTTATCAAGTATAGCAACACAACAATTTTGGTAAATGGAAAGACATTTAAGACCAACGAAACAACCAGACATCAACCGTTACCTGCAATATTACAACCTAGAGCATCAGGAAAAAATGTTGAAGATGTACTTTCTCTGGAGATGATTAAAGAACTAGAATACAATAGTACAAAGCAAATTAATTTGCTGAAGACAAAAAATATGACAAACATAGGAATAAACATATTTTTAATAGCAACACTAGCCATAGCCATGATAACTTACCTAACCTGCAAATTTGAGAAAAATCGAAAAAACATCAACTTAAATGAAGAAATTATCGATTCACCCAAAGCAACATCCATCAAGATTGGAATTAAAGATCTTTCCAATATGATAAAAGCAACATCATCGAACGATGACGTTCGAACTTAAAGGGGGAAGAGTTAACGACAATGATGCTGAAAAGCCAAATAAGTTTCCCACAAAATAATCATGCTGAAAAGGCGTCTGTGACACCTAATGCCAAGCTGCATTCCATCACGTAGCGAGTGAGTACCTGTGGGAACGAGTCGACTACAAAGATGCTGGGGTTGCACAAAATAGGTATTTAAGGTCTTAGCTTTAAGAGATAAATTTGAATTGTAATCCAACTATCCAAGAGGCGGAATCGCTGCCGGTTTCTTTATAAAATAATAAAAAGAAAAAATAAAAAGAAAAAATAATAAAAAAAATATAAATAAAAAAATATTTTTTTTATAATAAAATAATAAGAAAAAATTTAATTTACATAAGTACGCACACTCTTTTTTTTTACGTTTTAAGTCAATTTTTTAGAAAATTGCCCCTCCTGCCTAAACGAGGGGAAATAGACCCCTCCTTCTATACGATTTTTTTCTTGTCTTAACTTAACCTACTCGCTCTAGCTTTTTGGTGCACCTTATACCAATCACTCTGTATATCCTTAAAAAGGAAAATGTTCAGATTATTTTGGTGTGACCGCCATACAGTTAGGCTTACCATCCGTCAGGATTTCGCCTGACACGTCAGGCTTTTAATGTCCAATCAGGCTTGGGCCAGATTTCGTCCTTTGTCAGGCTTTTTTACAACTATCGCACAAAATATAATCGTTAGAAGAAAAACGTTTACTGAATGCTTTCAAATCGAAATGCTTGTAAAACGCAATATATATTTATTTTTTATTATATAGGTATATATATTTATTTTTTTTTCATTTAGTTGTCACTTTTTAGAAATAGAGAAGAAGTTGTGAAATAGGGTGATTCAGAAAAACACTTTTCTCAACTGGGACCGGGCGAAATTATGAAGCTTAGATTGAAACCAAAAAATTTAGAAAAAACAATTCAAAATCGAACACCATATAGATAATAATAATTTTGCTAGAAAGTCTTTGAAAATCGTAATTTTTCTCAAATGTTAAAAGCTGTATAACTTTGAATTTTGGTGCTAAAAGCATGAACTCTTCAGGGATTGTTCGTGTTTTTATGTAGTTTATTTAAATTTTTATGTAAATATCCTACTACTAAATAACATTTTTTACTTTTGAAATCTTGTCCTAGTTTTGCAATTTCTTAAAAGGTATACAACTTATCACAACTCACCTTTATGAACATTTGAATTCAATCAAAAATGATTCTCAAACAAATTCAAATAAAAGTTCCCCCACACCATCGCGAAACTTTCGTGGGGAAAGATTCGCGTTGGTGTTGGGGATCCTTAAATCGTAGTTTTTAAAATAGAAGGAAATACTTTGCTTATTTTGAACTTTTTTATTGATTTATTAAATTAAAAGGTCGACTCTTGGCCATTGAAATGCATTTTCGGTTTAACTATGCTTTCATTTTATTAATAAACAAAATAAACAAAAGAAGTTTCAAAAAGGAAAAAAAAAGTTTTTTATTTGTTAGGCTTTTTTCTCAAAAATCAGGCTTTTCTTTCTTTACTGTCAGGCTTTGCTGATTTTAGAGCTGGTAACCCTACATACAGTTATATTTAAAAACAAAACAAAAGGTGAGTGCCGGGACTCACCGTTAAGATGTGAATCACAATCACGATCACGACCACAAGATTTTACGTTACGTTTTTTTCGCCCTACCGCCAGTATAGATGATTACACAAAAGTTATTGGGGTTTTCAGTTGAAAAAATGCATTTGAGAATTGTTTTGTGACGTCTGGCGGTGGGTTGGCTGAAAAATAAATATCTGAGACTTATTTGCCCTTAAAAAGGACACAAATCACCATCATACGGTTATATTCGAAAATGTTACGTTTACATTACGTTTTTATATTGAAACAACACTATTTGGCAGCATTATGAATTAAATGAATAAAATATAATATTGTAAATGTATGGACTAAAAAAAGTGAACGAAGAAAATGAAAACCTCATGTTCATAAAATATATATCCGCCAGCTTCGTCCTCTTTTCTTTTCGTCTATCAACGAGACAAGATCTTTTTGTTAATGAATAAAACTTATATTAAGAAACGTTATACAAGTGTTTCTTTTCTTTTAATTACATTTAACCTTTTTACATACACAACAGAAAACAAAAAAGTTAATGTGGTTTTCAGTTGAAAAATGCATTTTTAAATACTATAATGACGCCCTGACGTGACGACGGAATATGGAAGTGGTGCACTTTTTGTTTCATTTAACTCATTATGGTTATGGTAAAATAAATTCAATATTTTTAAAAAAATTTATTTGCTTACCTACTTTATATTTAAAATGTTTCAAAATATTTTACCATTTTTTTTGCATACTTCATAGTCGTCTGGCGAGGTGAAGGTTGAGACCAAAACGTCTGGGACCTATATTTTTGTAATCAGAAGAATTTTTCAGATTTTTTGGTATATAATTTTTTGGTATATAATAATATACCCTCAACACCAAAAGTTGATTTTCGCCCACTTTGGGGGACGTCTGGCAAGGGGAAAGCTGAAAGTAAAACGCCTGGTACCTAAGTATTTGAAATCAGTGGCCAACCCTCTATTGATTTTATATAAATTCAAGTGGTTATACCCTCTACACAAATATCGGAAAATGACCGTTTTCGAAGGCCCATCCCCACTATAGTCGAGGTAAAAAGTTGCCTTTTTTGCCTTAACACAAAATTTGGATATACAATACATTTTGAAGGTTTCTATATAAAAAAGCGTGCTGAATCCGCAAATTCCGGGTATACTTCTCAGATCCTTGAGAGTTTTGAGATATGACGTCATGAATAAAGGACATATGGTGTGCATTACAGAAAAATTGTGATTAACATTAATTTGGCACTAGATTTGCAGATTGTATGACTCCCCAAATGCAAAAATATTTTTTTCGATTTTTGGGGGAGGGGTTCATGAGTAGGAAAGAAGAGGTACGAATTAATGAAAAACTCAGCCTTTGGAACTCGTTCGAGTGGGGTATCTTTTCCATGTATTATTTATAGCTGAATTAAATGGCACCACTCAATTTTCGATAGAATCACTTTTCACTAAATTTTTGATATGGCGTCATCATTTACGGACTTCTGACAAAAGCCTGCAACTGATGTGTACTAGAAGTGCAAATTCTCTAAATACAAAAGTAGAATGCGAATGAATTATAACCTTTTTTTATTTTTTTTTTTTTCAGTATTAGTATTAGAGTTTTCAACTTGGTTCTACGAGTGAGACTTGCCCTAGGTTCTCTAAGGTACCTACCTGTTTTACAGCGACGTTCAACTTTCCTTTTCTCCTTTATATTTGTTTGCGGGACATTTTTGTTGATCGGTACACAAAAATCTTTAAAATATCGAACCTGTAGGTACATATCTGTTTTATGAAATCGTTTCCAAATTGTTGATAGGCTTGCCACGGAGTTGTTGCAGGGAGCTATGAAGTTTTTCGTTTTTATGAAAAATAACGTTTATTGTATGTTATTTATAATATTATAAAATATTTATGTTTTTTTTACCCAACTGAAATTCTTTTTTACGCTTTAATAAATAAAAAAAAATCGTTTTGTATCAAAATCACACTGGAAAGCCTTTTTAGTTTCTCTCTCGAAATAGTGAACAGGGCTGGTTTTAATTACTTCACTATATCGAGCGTCTACTGTATGTGGAAATGTGTCATAGTCTTCTTTTTTTTTTTTAAGCCTAGTACGCTGCTGAAGCGAAACGAAAAATCCTATATAAATATTTTTTGTGTGCGGAGAAATGACATTTGAGTTTTATTTATGTTTTTTTTTGTTTATAATTTTCTAATTTCTTACATCATGGGTTTCTCTGACTATTTGCGTTTATGTTTGATTTTGTTTTTGGAATTAGTGAATCTTTCCAAGGATATTTTCCGTTGTGTTTTCACAAGCGTTTCGTCGTCTGTTTGGAGATCACAGAAATTATAAAGTTATTATAGCAACACAGATGCTATTATTTACGTTGTTGATTCGGAAGATCGAGACCGAATCAGTATATCCAAAGATAATTACTTAACATGTTGCGGGTAAGTTTTTTTTTTAACATTTCAGTTAATAAACAAATTATTTTTGTTTCGTTTTGACTTCTACCAAGAAGAATTTGCTGGTGCGATACTTGGCAAATATACAAGACGTGGAAGGATGTATGAACGTTTCTTAAGTACATCACGCTTTGGGTCTTGAACATTTGAAAAACCGTTCAAATTTTTGGAACATCAGCAACTAAAGGTAAAGGACTGGACCAAGCCATGGATTGGTTATCAAATACATTACAAAGCCGAAAATAGCCTAGCTAAATTCCCCAGTTCAAATATTTCCAAATTACATAAAAAAAAAAAAAAACAAAAAGTATTACCCATGAAAACTAATAATTAAATAAATAAGAAAGAACGTCAAAACGTTTATATTATAAGCTGTGTTTCTTTACTTTAAAACTCTGTGATTTTCTGTGCATTTCTGTGAATTTCTACATCAGTTCAAGTTCATATAAAAAAAAATAAATGACGTAGAAATTCACACAAATGCTCAGAGTTTTAAAGTAAATGAACACACCTATAATTTGTATTTTGTCGTGATGTCTTGATTAAATTCTTTCTTCTTTCTGTTTAAATCTTTACATTTTAGTTTAGAAAAAAAGCAAGAAAATACACATTCATACAACAAAAAACAACATCATTTGTAATAATAAAAAGTTTAGTCTAAAGCCTAGTATACAGTTCCTCCTCGAAAAAAAAATACATGTACTTCTTATGGGAGTGATTTTATCGCAAAAAAAAATGTTTGACGTTTAAAATTTTACTATCGAACTGTGAACCAAACCTGATGAAAAAAAATTTATATTCACCACGGAAACTTTTTCGCGCAAAACAATGTTGGTGAAATTGTTTTGTGTAAAAAAAGAGGACAACGAATACATATTTTTTATTTCAACTCAGATTTGTTTTCTTCCGAAAAAAAAAATTCTTACCACTTATGTTTTTTTTTGTTCAAAAGAACTGTATACTCGGCTTAAACGAAAACTTATTTAAGAGGCCTTTTCTTATATTTGAAGAAAAAACGAAAAAACGCTGGTTCGCTCTACAATTTCACGAAGGCGTTTGTGTGCGTATGGCAATAATTTAAAAAGCATATTATAAAAAGCATTTATTGTCTTTAAACGTATGCAACCAGTTTTTGAATAGTTGGCACACAACAAAAGATATTTAAAAAATGTACTAATGTATTTTCAGATTTTTGCTGAAATTGCTTATCCGTCTACAAGTTCATAGATAAATTAGTGCTTTGATTAAAACGAATTCGGTCTTATTTTAAATACATTTAAAGTATCTTCAAACGTGTGTGAGCCAAAAATCATAATACAGTAAGATTTCGAAAATATATTGATTTAAAAAACAGTAAAAAAACAGTTTTTCAACTCGTTTTTTCTAATATATATTTAAATAATTTTGTTCGTGAACAATCCTACAATCAACAAATTTACTTTCAATTACAATAAATAAATTGAAGGATTAGGTATCTATGTATGTCGCCTTTATGGCATAAAATTATGAATCTCACTTACCTATACCTATATCATACAACAAAATAGCATAACTATACCTACTTACCTTTTTTATTCTAAACATTTCTTTCAATTATTAGTCCAAGCCAAACGAAATGCATGTTTACAAAAATAAGTCTCTTTCTATTTCAGAAAATATAATAAATTGAATCCTTTTCAACACTTAACTAAATAATATTTTGAAGTTAAAATTTCGTAATTTTTTTAGATGAATTTCATTTACACTTTTCAATAGGTATTCAACTAATTGTGAGCAAAAAAACGAGCTTACCATGTTAAAATTTCGCATCCTACATACTTCATATGATCTCCATCCTCCCCTTTAAAATGATATTTTTGCCTGAAAAACAAATTTTTTTGTATCTACAATAAAAAAAAACTACAAATTACCTAATATGTCACCTTGTGGCTTTGATAAAACAAATATAAATACCTTCTAGTTTCTACCTAGGTACTCAGATTCTCTTCTACATTTATGTAGATATATAAACTTCCATTTACACCTATTAAGCATAGTACGCAGCTGAAGCGAAACGAAAATTTTCATACAAAAATTGAAGCAACGAAATCATAAACGAAAAATTTCGTTTTCATTTTTGTTCTGCGGTACGCTGTTCAACGAGCGAAATTGATAATTGTAGTAGATTATTTGGAGAAGTCTCCACTCTTTTTCGCACTGAATTATTTGCAAGGACCATTAATTGTCTGCGAAAAAGTGACATTCGAGTTTTTATTTGTATTTTTATTTGTTGTTACTTTGATTACAGAAGAGGCATCTGTGATTTCTTTTGTTTTTTAATTTTTTTTTACAATAAGTGACATTTATTTTTTCCGTAGTCGTTTCGTTTACGTTTTCGTTATCGATTTGGAGACCAGAAAAAATTTTCGTTTCGCTTCAGCTGCGTACTACGCTTTACTTTTGATAGAATTGAAAATATCGAGCCAAATTTTCAGTATAATTCAAAAGTACTTGAAAAACCTGCAAACATAAGTAACAGAAATCATAAAATTGCATAATACGCAAATGGTATTGACAAAAAAAAATCCTATATTTTATGTACTATCAGAATTTCTAAAAAAAAATAATAAAACACAAAAGGCCTACCACACTAATACCAAGCAATCAAAATATACCGCACACCAGATTTCATTACAACAGATACCTACAAACTAAAAATGCACTGCCTAGATCTTTTTTTTTTTTCCTTTTCATACACACTCTAGCGGTCACTTGGAGAAAAAATTAAAAAAAATGATTTGTGTCTGAACTAAAATCTTGATAATTTTTTTTGGGTAGAGGTTTTAAAAAATTATTCTTTTATATAAAATACATAGTTAATGATTAATTTTTTTGATTGAACTTGAATTTAAAAATATAAATGTTTCGGTAAGGAGTAGTTCACGAACAAAATTATTTAAATTTATATTAGAAAAAACGAGTTGAAAAACTGTATTTTTACTGTTTTTTAAATCAATATTTATTTTCGAAATCTTACTGTATTATGATTTTTGGCTCACACACGTTTGAAGATACTTTAAATATATTTAAAATAAGACCAAATTTATCACTAATTTATCTATGAACTTGTAGACGGATTCAGCAAAAATCTGAAAATACATCAGTACATTTTTTAAATATCTTTTGCTGTGTGCCAACTATTCAAAAACTGGTTGCACACGTCTAAAGACAATAAATGCTTTTTATAATATGCTTTTTAAATTATTGCCATACGCACACAAACGCCTTCGTGAAATTGTAGAGCGAACCAGCGTTTTTTCGTTTTTTCTTCAAATATAAGGAAAGGCCACTTAATATACATAATTATAAAACAAGAAAATAAATATAAGTTAAAATAAAACAAAACAAAATACTTATGGCCAGTTGCACTTAAATCCACTAATACCAGTTTTTCCTAAAATTCTTATAAAATTTATCGACTTGATAAATTTTTTGGGTTGCACGAATGTATTTCTCTGATTTTTTAGCTAAAATGCTGTTTGCGAACCATCCCTGGATTTTGTCAGCCAATTTTTGAACTGAACAAAAAGTTTCATTAGTGTAAGTAAGATAGCGATATGAGAGATGACACCTGGTTTAAAATGGAAGTGAGTGACTACCCTTTTGAAACTTGTAATGTAGCCATAGAAGAAGAAATAGAGAAACTGGCATTTCGAGGAAAAAGTGAAGCATTTTTCAAAATGGTGTGAGTAACACAAACACAGATGCATTCACACAGGGAAGGCATGCAGTTAGACAGCTAAATCATGGGGCGCCCAAAGGAATTTTTAGCTGTTGTTTTGAGGAATGTATTTTGAGATTTTAAATCGTTAAAATAGAAAAAAAAGGTTTAGTAAATTAAATAAACAAGTGAAATAAAAGTAAATAAAGTGAATATATGCTATTCTTCATTGAAATACAAATATAAAACTACATGCGGTGCTCCGTTAAATCCTGTAAAAACATCTATAATAATCATTGCAACTTTTGTTCATATCACAGGTAAGCTGTGTCTCATATTCCACATAAAGTAAGTAAAATTACTCTGCACTACGGGCGCTCAATGTATTTGAGCGCCTTGCCATCACCAACAAAAGCTAATTGGACCCTGGGAGAGAATTTCAATTTTGACAGATAGGCACCTGACATACCACGTTTCAAAGTATATTTGCATTTTCAACAAATTAGACTTTTTTATACCAAAATGCTATGAAATATCAATTTTAAATTATTCTACGATAATGTATCTACATAAAAAACATCTCTTCATATAAATTTATGTGGAATTGGAGACACAATCAGCCCGTGAAATGAAAAGATTGTTAACTCCATATAATAGGTGTTTTTACACAATTTAACACAGCACCGCATGTTGTTTTGTATTTTCTTTAATTAGTTTTTTAGTTTTAATTTTGTATTTTCTTTGGAGATACATAGGGTATAATCCATTTTTAAGTTTAAATATAAAAATTAACAAATTAAATTTCAGTCTTTGTGTAATGCTCATCCATTCCAACTCATTTAACATATCAGATGTATGAGTCCTCCTACCATATTGTAACACACATCTCATAGCTCTGTTTTGTAAAATTTGAATGCTATCTATTTTTCCATTGTTACATAAAGTAGGAAAAGAAAGACTCCAAGTATTGTTCCTTGAGGAACACCCAATTTTACACCTTTTTTTGAGGAATGTGCTTCACCTAATTTTACTTTCTGTGTCCTCGAGGAAAGGAAAGAATCAATCCACTTTAGTTCATTTTGCCGAATTTCATACTTGAACAGTTTTCTCAAAAAAATACTTCTTTCGACAGTCTCAAACGCCCTATATCTTTTCCACTCATTTAGGACCCAAGCTAAAGCGGTTCCTGTAGAGTAACCCTTACGAAATCCAGACTGTTCCACGCAAAGAACTCCATATTGAGTGAGGTAACTTTCTAATTGAATGCTCACAACATTCTCCAGAATTTTTTCGTAGATGGGCATCATATTTATGGGACGAAATTGTTCCAATTTCTTTGCATTTTTTTCCTTCTCGACAGGAACAACAATCGCTTCCTTCCATGAACTTCGAAGCACCCCTTCCATCAATGAAGTATTAATTATGTTTAATAAGACTGCAAACATTTCACTTTTACATTCCAGTATAATTTTGGTACTAAGACCGTTGAAATCATTTTTATTATTTAAACTCTTTATTATTTGCTCCAATTCTATTTCAGTTATTTGGCTAAATTAAAATGAACGTGTAGAATCGATTATATTAGCATAATATTGAGAATTAGGTATGCTATTATTAATTTCAATCACACTATTAACAAAGTAATTGTTTAATTTGTTTTCCATATCTTTTTTATTAGTGATTTTAATGTTGTTAACTTCAATTTCACAAATTTCTTGATTATTTTTGTTTAACACATATTTTTTTATAGTTTTCCACATTTCTTTCTGGTTCCCAGCTTTTTCTTCAATTTTCTTTTCTATGTAACTATTTATAGGTTTTATGCAACAATTTTTGAATATATTTCGCACTCTTCTGTAACTTTCCCAACTTTCGTTAGTTCTTGAAATACTGTATAGATTATATGAATCGATTTTAATCCGTTTAAGATTATTAAGCTCTTCATTGAACAATTCAGCATAATAATTATTTAGTTTAAAAGATTTAATTAATCTTTTTAAGCACTGTTGTAAACAATTTTTGAAGTTCTTGGAAATAGCATTAGCATTAGCAGTATGCAATATATTCTGAAAGTTCCTATTTGACAATTCCATTAAAAATTTTGTTTTATCGTATTTAACATATTTAATTATCTTGAGATTTTTATTAACTTTGGTTTTTACGTTAAGATCAATTTGAATTGTTTCATGATCAGTTATTATCCAGTTTTTGTTGACTGCAGCCTTGATACACGAGACCTGATCACTCAAAACGAAGTCTTTAAGTGAAGAAGATGAGCTTGTTTCATGTATTATTTGACTTAAACCAAATCTAAATAAAACCTCATTATCAAATCTTCTTTTTTCCGAACTGTCAGTTTTATAGTCTATATTGAAGTCTCCAGCTACTCATATATTTTCATTGAAATTGAAATTATTTTCTATAAATTCACTAAATACTGTATTAAATTTTGATACACTCATTATATCTGCTCTGTATATACCTATTATATTCCAAACTTCGTTTTCACATTTTACTTTTATCATTAAAATCCATATTTTATAATCAATTGGTTCTGTCTTGATTTTAACTGACTAATTCATTTTATTATTAACATATACAGTAACTCCACCGGTATGTCTTGAGTTCGATAAACAACTAAAAGCTTTGTAATTGTTAAGTTTATATTAATTTTCATTTATATTTTCTGTAATGTGTATTTCACTCAATATAACAAAATCAAAATTATTTTTTTGCACAAATTATTCTAGAACGTCAAAGTTGCCAGTAAGACAAGACCTTGAATGTTTAAGTAAACTCCACTTATTTTGTTTAGTTGTTAGTATCCATTTTTTTTTCTTTTTAACTTCAAGCTTATTTCAATACACTGGGCAAGCCCTGCTTAATGTCGCGTGATTTTCATCAAGTCCAATATTAAAATTATTGTTCGCACGCTTACAATTTATACACTTTATGATTGTTTCATTTTTACATTCAATTGTTTTATGATTTTCCAGGCATTTCAAACATTTCATTTCGTTTGTTTATTTGCAATATACTTACACAGTAAGATACAGAATCTTTTTAATGAGTATAAGTTACAGTGATTAATTATAAACATGTTATAACGGGTGATTTTTTAAGAGGTTTAGAACTTTTTAAAAAAAAAAAAACACAAAAAATTCAAAAAAATGAATGAAATATTTATTTGAATCGATAGTTTGAACCTTGCAATTTAATGTTTAAAGATAATTTCATGCAAATGTTGACCGCGGCTGCGTCTCAGGTAGCCCATCCGCTGAGTCCAATTTTGGCATACTCTTTCACACATATCGGCCGGTATCTCACGAATGAATGCATGGATGTTGGCTTCCAGTGCGTCAATCGAAGCGGGCTTGTCCCTATAGACATTAGCCTTGACATACCCCCACAAAAAATAGTCTAATGGTGTCAAATCGCACGATCTAGGCGGCCAATTGACCGGCCCGAAACGTGAAATTAACTGTTCACCAAACTCGCCTCGCAATTGCGCCATTGTTTCGCGTGCTGTGTGGCATGTGGCACCGTCTTGTTGAAACCACATATCATGCAAGTCAAGAACTTCCATTTCGGGCAAAAAAAAGTTTGTTATCATCGCTCGGTAGCGTTCACCATTGACAGTAACGCTGCGATTCGCATCATCTTTGAAGAAATATGGCCCAATAATGCCGCCGGCCCATAAACCGCACCAAACAGTGGCTTTTTCGGGATGCATTGGTAGCTGTTGCAATGCTTCTGGCTGATCTTCACTCCAAATGCGGCAATTGTGCTTATTTACGTACCCATTCAACCAAAAATGAGCCAACCATAAAATGGAAGCAGCGCGCGATGAACATTTCGAACCGAGCACGAATTTTGATAGTAAAATTCAATAATTTGCAAGCGTTGTTCATTTGTAAGACGATCCATGGTTAAATTGCAAACCAAACTGAAACTGTTTGACAGTGACACAAGGTACTAAACACACGTCAGCTGTCAAAACCAGTGTTGCCAAAACAAAACCAGCTAAAAAATCACCCGTTATTACCAAGCGAAAAAGAAAATTAACAACATTTCACAAAAATATTTCCAATATTTCATTAAAATTATATGATTTTTAAATATACCTTCATCATGATGTCTCTTCTTCTTTTTTATATTGGGTGGGTTCAATAAAAATAGCTAAAAAACTAAATTTTCAGATTTCTGAATTTATGTCGTTGAACGCAAAAAAAATCTGAAATTTCAGTCGAAAGTCATTGTGTCAAATTCCGGCATTTACCTGTAGGATTTACATTTAAGCGAAATAAAATAGAACTTTAATTATTTTCGTATATTAAACATTGACCGTGAGTACTTGTGAGGTGAAATTATATGCAACTAAATCAGCAATAGGTTTTATTATTTTCATTAAAAGTTTTTTTATTGATACATATGTATGCCCTACAAATTTCTAGAAAAACTTTCTAAATATCAATATACAAAATTGTTGAAATTCAGTAAACAATAAACAAAAAGTTCGTTCATTTAAATTAGTATTGGATTTTCATGACGAAAACTAAAAAAATCAACCACCAACAAGACGAAAATTATAAAGTTCAGCTTTTATGTGCGCTTTTGGCACTTCCCCCACCACAAACAACTTTCATCTGAATTTTCAGATGAGAATTTCTTGTCTGAAAATTCAGATGAAACGTAACTAAACGTAACTAAAAGTCATCTAACTTTTTATGACAGCTGACCAATCAGAAGCTCCAAAAATTCAGAAATCTGAAAATTCAGATGTAAAACGTAACCGATTGAACGCACCCATTCTGATGATCTGTGATTAAATCCCTTGCATTTGTAACATCTTACAATATCAACACCATCAAATATTTTACAACGTTCCCACCCAATATTAATTTTTCCAGCTTCGATAACTCTAGGGAATGAATCAACATCTATTTCAACAATCACATTGTATCTAACAACATTATTTATTTTCCTTTCAAAGTATGAGATCAACTTTAATTCACTACTTTCAATTAAACAATTCTGCTTTTTTAATTTTTCAATAATATCTTCTTTTGCAATTTTAAACTTCATGTTAGATATAAAAATTCTTGGTTTTATTTTTGTTCGTGTTTTTATTTCATACGCATCTCCCATATTCACTTCAATAGCACTTTTAATTTTATTACGTGCATCCACATCTTCACTTTCGATAACAATTATTCCACTGTGAGAGTTTTCAATGTTAGAAATTTTTAAATCTTGCGGATCAACTTTAGTATTTAAGTCCTCTATCGTTTTATTACTATTTTGTTTCACCTTAGGTTTTATAACAAGTGGCAACTCCTTTCTCATTGTAGGGAGCACTTTTTCGTGGCTTCTTTCATTCGCCCATTTGGTTCTTTCTGCATATGACATTTGATTTCCCGCCAAGATGTTTTGTTTACTTCCATTATTTTTTTGCATTTCAACATTACTTTTTTTAATTTCATCACACAAACGTTCACTTTCATGTTTAAAATTTTCAGCAACATCACCAATCCTTTTCAAATCCAGTACTCCCTTTTTTATAGATTCTTGACGCGTCAGGCTTTTAATGTCCAATCAGGCTTTGGCCAAGTTTCGACCTTTGTCAGGCTTTTTTATAATTATCGTACAAAATATAATCGTTAGAAGAAAAACGTTTACTTAATGCTTTCAAATCGAAATGTTTGTAAATCGCTGTGAACACATAAATTTTTTTCATTTAGATGTCACTTTTTAGAAAGAGACAAAGAGTTGTGCACTAGGGTGATTAAAAAAAAACACCTTGTGGAAATTCAACAGGGACCTTAAAATTTCATACTTTTAGCACCAATACTCGAAAATTAATGCAGCTTTTAAAATTTGAGAAAAATTCCGATTTTCAAAGAATTTCCAGCTAAATTATTGAAAAAGCGCTGGTAGCGACCGCTAAATGCTGTTCGATTTTGAAGTTTTCGGTCTTAATTTTTTGTTTTCAATCTAAGCTTCATAAATTCTCCCGATCCAGGTTCCATTCTATGACGTACTTATTTTTTGTGTGTGTTTTTATTTGTGTCTGCTGCAGATTGCAATCTATTTATCGTTTCGTCGTCTTCGTGCATCCAAATCAAGGCAAGTTATCTATGAATGATTTTTAATTTATTTTTTTTTTATAAAAATGAAGTTTCAAAAAGTAGAAAAATGTTTTTTTTTGTTTTTTTGTTGTTCTCAAAAATCAGGCTTTTCTTTCTTTACTGTCAGGCTTTGTTGACTTTAGAGCTGGTAACCCTAGTTGCAACCAACAGTTCCTTCATTTCATCTTTATTTTGTTTCAGTGACCTCTCAAATTCTTGTTTGTACTCCTTCAAACATTGAGAATTTCTTTCCACCTGCTCTTGCATCTCTTTAACCATCAAATTAACATTTTGAATATATTGCATGCAATCCTTGCAAATGCATTTAAGCATAGAATTTGCAGCCAGAATTCCACTAGAATATTCGTCTAAACCAGAACATTTTATACAGTGGAAAACTTTATTGCAAACACCATCACAACGAACACCAAACTCGCCGCGAATAGTTGACTTGCATTTTTCACACTTCGACATTGTAAAATCCTGTTTTTTATTTTAATATTTGCAACCGACATTTAAATGAAACCAAATAAATCCGGTTTATCCATTAAAAAAGGAACTTTAAAACAAAAAATTAATTTTTATTCAATTTAACCTTTCATAACCTTTCTATTCACGAGAAAAAAGACGGTTTTTTTTACTGGACATCTTCCCTCAGAAATGGCCCTCGTCGTTAATCAGTGAATGTAGCATTCGTAAACAATAAAAACCGTTTTGATTTTATTAAGCCGTAGCTTAATTTCTTTTTATCGAAATTCTTAAGCATAATTATTATTTTAAATTTATATAATAATATTGAACGACATACATAATTCTGTTCTTTTTTAAATTTCTTTCTTACCATAATATACCTAATGAATAATGATACTTTTTCTCCAATAAACTAAATTAAATATAAAATATTATTAAGCAAACTGAATTAATTATAAATTGACCTTTTTAAGATTAAGAATACAAATATGGAATATACATCGGAATTCTGTTCGCTAAGTGGCGACTTTCTCTGACGGGCGCAACTTGGTGAAAAGAAACCCTCCTTTTTCAGCTTGGATTTGTGTTCAGCCTTGCCGCAAGTTTTGCATTCGATCATATCTGCTGGAAGACAGTTGGAACACATAATACACTCTTCCATAGCTTGTTTCTCTTCTGTTGATCCGATTGCACACCTGTTGCTGTTGTAGTTGCTGCTCGAGTTGAATTTGTTGGGCGATTTGTTTTTGAATTAATTGCTGATTAGAATTCTTTTGCATAATCAACTGTTGTTGAAGTAGAACTTATTATTGTTGTTGCATCTGTAATTGCTATTGTTTATTTACTTGCTTATGAGCATAAATAAAAGTTAATAATTCAGTTTTGTTAATACATGTTTCTATACAATTGAAAACTTACTTGTAACCTGCTGAAGTTACAACTCGATGCATTGTCTCCTGTGGAACCAACTGATGCATACTAAGACGATATAATCGGACTTGAGGCAGCTGTAGCTGGATCTTTGCTTCATTGGGAGCTTCTAAGAAACCACTTTCGAAGAAAGTTCTTATAATTCTTTTTATGACTCTTTCATTCACAAGGACCATTACCGATCAAAATGAATCAACTGGCTTTGCAGTAGATGCACTAATTATTCGCAAATCGCAGTTTATATTTATTTCTGGATGATATTCCATAACTTAGTTTTCGTTCTTAGAAGAAGAAATAGAGGAACCGGCATATCGAGGAAAAAGTGAAGCATTTTTCAAAATAGTGTGAGTTACACAAACACAAATGCATTCACACAGTGAAGGCATGCAGTTAGACAGCTAAATCGTGGGGAATCATCAAAGGAATTTTTAGCTGTTTTTTTGAGGAATGTGTTTTGAGATTTTAAATCGTCAAAATAGAAAAACAAACTTAGTACATTAAATAAACAAGTGAAATAAAGTAAATATTTGCTATTCTTTATTGAAATTAAAATATAAAACTACATGCGGTGCTCCGTTAAATCCTGTAAAAACACCTATACCTAATAAGCAGTGCAATTTTTGCTCATTTCGCAGGTAAGCTGTGTCTCTTATTCCACATAAAGTAAGTATAAAATTACTCTGCACTACGGGCACTCAATGCATTTGAGCGCCTTGCCATCACCAACAAAAGCTAATTGGAACCTGGGTGAGAATTTCAATTTTGACAGATAGGCACCTGACATATCACGTTTCATAGTATATTTGTATTTTCAACAAATTTGCCTTTTTATAGCAAAATATATCAATTTTAAAGTATTCTAGTATAAAAAACATCACTTCACATTAATGTATGTGGAATTTGAGACACAATATGCCCGTGAAATGAAAAGATTATTAACTCCATATTATAGGTGTTTTTACACAATTTAACACAGCACCGCATATTGTTTTATATTTTTTCAATAAAGTATTGCAAGTTTTCACTTTTCTCACTTTTATTTAATTTTTTTATTTAGTTTAATTTATGTCGATTATGGAATCCGCAGTAATTCGCAGTGCACTGCTCTCTTTTTGCTTTAAGCCTAAAGCCTAGTACGCTGCTGATGCGAAACGAAAAATCCCATACAAAAATGACACAACGAAATCAGAAACGGAAAATTTCGTTTTGCTTTTCGTTTTGCAGTACGCTGTTCGAAGAGCGAAATTTGTAATTGTAGCAGATTATTTGGAGAAGTCTCCGCTCCTTTTTCGCACTGATTTAATTATACAGACTATTTATTGTGTGCGGAAAAATGACATTTGTATTATATTTGTGTTTTTTTTTTTGTTTATCATTTTCTTACATCATGGGTTTCTGCATTTATGTTTGATTTTGATTTTGGAATTAGTGAAACTCTCCAAGGATATTTTCCGTTGTGTTTTCGCAAGCGTTTCGTTGTCTGTTTGGAGATCACAGAAAAATTTCGTTTCGCATCAGCAGCGTACTAGGCTTAATACGCTGCTGATGCGAAACGAAAATTTCCTGTGATCTCCAAACAGACAACGAAAGGCTTGCGAAAATACAACGGAAAATATTCTTGAAGAGTTTCACTAATTCCAAAAACAAAATCAAACATAAACGCAAAAAATCAAAGGAACCCATGATGTAAGAAAATGATAAACAAAAAAAACACAAATGTCATTTTTCCGCACACAATAAATAGTCTGTATAAATAATTCAGTGCGAAAAAGAAGCGGAGACTTCTCCAAATAATCTGCTACAATTATAAATTTCGCTCTTCGAACAGCGTACTGCAAAACCAAAAGCAAAACGAAATTTTCCGTTTCTGATTTCGTTGTGTCATTTTTATATGGGATTTTTCGTTTCTCATCAGCAGCGTACTAGGCTTTACCCATTTCTCGTGAAAGGAAAAGATAACACTTCCTAATGAGAATCACTGTGGATCCAGTATTGCGGATTCCATAATCGACATAATTATCTTTTTTCACTATTTTAACGATTGAAAATCTCGAAACACTTTCCTTTAGATTGGCAAAATGACAAATAGGCACCTTTTTGTTTTGTTTTTGTTTTTTTTTTTATTTGGTGGTTCACTCACATACACTGTATATGTGATATACACCTCTTCCTTATCTAAGGCAAAGATACTGAATTATAAAGATTGGAATCATAGAAGAAGAAATAGAGGAACAGGCATATCGAGGAAAAAGTGAAGCATTTTTCAAAATAGTGTGAGTAACACAAATACAGATGCATTCACACAGGGAAGGAAAGCAGTTAGACAACTAAATCATGGGGCGCACAAAGGAGATTTTAAATCGTTAAAATAGAAAAAAAAGAAAAAAAGCTTAGTCAATTAAATATTCAAGTGAAATAAAAGTAAATAAAGTGAATATATGCTATTCTTCATTGAAATAAAAATATAAAACTACCAATGATACACTGGATAGTGTATTCATACAAAATTTTTGAGGCAAAAATATAGTCGTGGCCGGTACCCTTATATAACAGTATAACAGCGGCGCCAGCGGAATGGACGCTACTGGACCTGCATTTTCTTATATTTTTTTTCAATATTTACAGCCGCAATGCTTGTTAACATCAACTGATATCAAATAAATGCTCAATTTCGGCAAATATCTTCAATCTCTTTCTTCGTTTGTATAGAGCGAGATATGAGGTCGTGGTCGGTACCCTTTAAAAAACTTGCCTCACAAAAACTCTTATACACTATAGGCTATTCACTATCCAGTGTATATAGAGATCAGTGAAAACTACATGCGGTGCTCCGTTAAATCCTGTAAAAACATCCACAATAAGCATTGCAACTTTTGTTCATTTCACAAGTAAGCTGTGTCTCATATTCCACATAAAGTAAGTAAAATTACTCTGCACTACGGGTGCTAAATGTATTTGAGCGCCTTGCCATCACCAACAAAAGCTAGTTCGACCCTGGGAGAGAATTTCAATTTTGGCAGATAGGCACCTGACATACCACGTTTCAAAGTATATTTGCATTTTCAACAAATTAGGCTTTTTTGTAGAAAAATGCTATGAAATATCAATTTTAAAGTATTCTACGATAATATATTTACATAAAAAACATCACTTCTTATTAATTCATGTGGAATTTGAGACACAATCAGCTAGTGAAATGGAAAGATTTTTAACTCCATATTATATGTGTTTTTTACACAATTTAACACAGCACCGCATGTTGTTTTATATTTTGTATAATAAAGTACTAAAAGCTTTCACTATTCTCACTTTAATTTCATTTTTTTATATAGTTTAATTATTTTTTTTCACTATTTTAACGATTGAAAATCTCGAAACACCTTCGGCAAAATGACAGATAGGCACCTACATACTTGTTTTTTTTTTTTTTTTAATTTGGTGCTTCACTCACATACACTGTATATGTGACATATTTCTCATCCTTATCTTCTTATTCTAAGGGAGTTTGGTTTGAGAGCGCAACGTGGCCGGTCGTGCCTTGCACACCGTGCATTTTCCGGAGATTTTACTCCAGTAATTTTTTATTGGTTCCTGTGCCTCTTCACTGGGACTGATTACACTCGTTCTCACTCATCCTGAAAGTGATCCACCACCAGGCAGAGTTCTTTGGGGAGGGGATTTCTGCATGGCATCAGGAGAGGCTTCTCCAGCAACTGATTAGTTCCTGTGCCTCGTGCCAGGCCTATACCGTTCCCGTTTACCGTCAAAACGGTCTACCAGGCAGTTTTTTTGGAGGGGGATACCTGCTTGTAATCTGGAGATTTCTATCTTCAACAACTTATTAGTTCCTGTTCATCGTCACCAGACTGGAACTTAACCCCGTTACTCCGTTTACCGTTAAAACGGACTACAGCTAGAAAGTTTGTACCAGAGAGAAAGAACTAATAGAGAGAGTCAAATTTCCTCGTCTCCGTCCCCTCGAAACCTTTTGTTTACATTTTTTATAACGTGTTGAATTCCTATCGGTGTGTACATGTTTTCACCTCGGGCAGTGCAAAACAAAAACGAAGGTGGTGAGTATGCACATCTTCTTGCATATGTATTTGTCCCCACATTTTTTTTATATGGAGTTAATAATTATACATATGCAAGATGGTGCGCAAGTCCCAACATCGTAGCTTGTAGACTAAAAGAGAGCCACCGTTGAATTTGACTCTCTCTATGAGTTCCTTCTCTCTGGTTTCTACTAGCAACAGACGCAGCGCAAGCTGGCAGATTCTCCAGGCGAGGCCATCACCCTGTGAACCCAGATGGGTAAATCATCATCATAATCGAAAAAAAAAAAACAATCTAATTGTAATGTGTTAAATCATTAATGTTTTAATGTAATTTATGACTTTTTTACATATCGTTTTACTTTGTTTTCATTGCCAGTAATTTATTTTTTTAATGTAACTGTGAAAGAAGTGAATGTAAAATAATCAAAACAGTTCTTTTAATTAATTATACCTATTGATTTAAAAGTGATTTCATTAAATTTGAAAATTCTACATAGAGCGTTCTCGCTCTATAACATAGAGTACCTATATTATCTAGAGAACCGACTCGTACCCCCCTTGCCTGAAACACCCTCAAAATTTATTTTAGCTCAATGAGAGAAAACTCTCTTAAATTCCCTGTCCGTGAATACGTGTGAATTGTTGATACAACAACAATTGGTACCAGTAGCTCAAAAAGTTGAAAAATTGAAAAACACCCGATTTGCGATCATTTAAATGCTTATATCTTTGGATCCAATGGTTGGATTTTCAAAATTTAAAATTCAAATTAAAGCCAGAATGATAGTCGAGTACCAGCTATAAAAAAATTTTCAAAACCGTCAAAAATTCTTTACTAAAAAAATTTAATTAATTTTTGGAGAATAATTTTCATCGAGGCAAACGTAACGAAGAAGAGGAATACACAAGAAAAAAAATAAAAAAAAGTTTGCTATTAAGAATACACTGGTTGGAGGGAGATAGTTATTCTAAAGACGGTGGAGTGTGTGCAACAAAACAGCATAACCTTGCAAATTGGGTTCGCATCGGGAAAAAATTTGCTATACATATGTAGGTATCCATGTTTGTGGTAGGTATTTTTCATTCATTATTTGTTAAGGTGCCTTCATATGCTTAGTTTGGTTGGCTGATAACTTTTATTCTAATAGTCGGATCGTTAAGGTTGAGGTCTTAAAATTCAGGTTGAATACCTATCAGGCTACATATTTTTTACAAAATCATTGCAGAGTGACATAAAAGTATGTTTACAATACACATACAGTATGTGTAAGATACAATTGATTATTAACTATAGTCAATAGCTTTAAATATTGTAAAAGAAAGAAAAAGAAATGGCTACCTTAATAGACAAAATTAATGATTAATGATAATTATTAATATATTGTACCTATCTTACACATATTATATTGTAAACATATGTACTTTTATGTTACACTGCAATGATTTTGTAAAAAAATATGTAGCCTGATATTCAACCTAAATTTTAAGACCTCAACCTTAACGATCCGACTATTAGAATAAAAGTTATCAGCCAACCAAACTAAGCATATGAAGGCACCTTAACAAATAATGAATGAAAAATACCTACCACAAACGTGCATACTTACATATGTATAGCAAATTTTTTCCCGATGCGAACCCAATTTGCCAAGGTTATGCTGTTTTGTTTCACGCACTCCACCGTCTTTAGAATTACTATCTCCCTCCAACCAGTATATTCTTAGTAGCAAACTTTTTTTTATTTTTTTTCTTGTGTATTCCTCTTCTTCGTTACGTTTGCCTCGACGAAAATTATTCTCCAAAAATTAATTAAATGTTTTTAGTAAGAAATTTTTAACGGTTTTGAAATTTGTTTTATAGCTGGTACTCGACTGTCATTCTGGCTTTAATTTGAATTTTAAATTTTGAAAATCCGACCATTGGATCCAAAGATATAAGCTTTTAAGTGACCGCAAATCGGGTGTTTTTCAATTTTAGCAAAAATTGGGCAATTCCCACTGAAACACGTCGGTTGGCAATGAACAACAACCCCATTTTTTTTTTCAATTTTTCCGAGATTTTTTTGGTTTCCTATTTAACTATTGTGAAGGTCGTGTAGGGTGTACAGTTATGTATTATATATCAAATTAATTGTCTATTTTTCTTGATGCGAATTAAAAAAAAACTAATCCTATGGATGCAATAACTTAAGAGTTATGAGGTGATAAATAAAACAACAGAAGTTTGTCTATATCTCGGTTAAAAAAAAATTGAAAAATCTAAAAATTTTACGAAACAATTAGATAACCAATATCTATCGTCTGTATGATTTTGAGATTTTTTTAAGCATCCGTCAAAAAGATAAAAATCAAAAAGCAAAAAATTAATTTAATTTTTATTTTTTGAATTTAACGGACTCTTATTTTGAATATCTAAGCGCATAATCCTCCATATTTCAAACTGAGCGTATCTACTTTTGCTCAAAGAAGTGTTGGCATGGGCTCCCATTTAAAATGCACGGGACCACTAATACATGCTTATGAAAAAGTAGATTTCAGTGTTCTAGCAGCTTGTAGGTCGAAAGAGAACAAACCCCTTAAGTCGGTTCTCTAGATAATATAGGTACTCTATGCTCTATAACACGAAATTTTATGTATATAAATGTATTCTATGGCATATTAGTTTATAAGGTATTTTGTATTTGTAGGTATTGTATATATGTATATTTTTTTATCCGTTGCAACAGCCAACACGTAACTGAAATATTGCTCCTGAGCAAGAGCAGAATGACTATATATTTTTTATATATTATAAATGACAGCCACGAGGCTTCCCAAAAATGGAACTAGATAGAGCAGGCAAAACATTATAGCTGCAGTTAAACATAGCTTTGCTGAGTAATATCTGAATTGTACTCTGTAAAATTTTCTTAAGTCTCAATAAAATTCAATTCAATTCTTCTTATTCTAAGATTGGAATCCTCGGCTGTCATTCTGGTTTGCCTACAAGCTTAACAAAATGGCGGATAGTGGTGAATTCATATTTTTGCACTAGTGTCCATGTTTTAACGCACACTAGTGCAAAAATATGAATTCACCACTGCATTAATTGTTGTTGCAATTCACATCTATTCATCGACACGAGATGAAAATACAAAAACAACAATGTAAACAAATGGGTTTTGGGGGATGGAACGTACGAAAGATTCTAATCTTTATAATACAGTATCTTTGTTCTAAGGTTTCGTTTGACTTCGACTTGCGGCCTTAAGCCTAGTACGCTGCTGATGCGAAACGAAAATTTCCTGTGATCTCCAAACACACAACGAAACGCTTGCGAAAACACAACGGAAAATATTCTTGGAGAGTTTCACTAATTCCAAAAACAAAATCAATCATAAACGCAAAAAATCAGAGAAACCTTGATCCAAGAAAATGATAAATAAAAATAAACACAAATAATAGGCTTTTCACACCAAACCCAAAACCGGGTTTTCGGCCAAAAGTTTTCAAAATTTCGAAAAGCGTTCACACTGAACATTTAAATGTTTTCGTTTGACATTTCACAAACACCAACTCATCTCCTGCAAAAAAAAAAAACAATAACAAAACATCTCTTTCACATAACACACTCACAATTTCTTTTGTCAGCAGAATTCAGCAGTTTTTTTTTACATTTTATTGAGCGCAGAATGTTTCGAAAGGTTTGTTTGTTTAGTTCAACTTTGAATTTCAACTAGTTTTCGAGAGGTTTTATTAGGCATGGGTCAATACCACTGATCTCTAGATACACTGGATAGTGTATTCATACAAAATTTTTGAGGCAAAAATATAGTCGTGGCCGGTACCCTCATATAACAGTATAAGAGCTGCGCCAGCGGAATGGACGCTACTGGACCTGCATTTTCTTTTATTTTTTTTAATATTTACAGCCACAATGCTTGTTGGCATCAACTGATATCAAATAAATGCTCAATTTCGGCAAATATCTTCAATCTCTTTCTTAGTTTGTATAGAGCGAGATATGAAGTCGTGGCCGGTACCCTTTAAAAAACTTGCCTCACAAAAACTGTTATACACTATAGGCTATTCACTATCCAGTGTATATAGAGATCAGTGGTCAATACTAATATATTGGGATATTACCTAATACTAATATATTAGTTAACAAATATTATAGTATTTAAAGCGATACAAAAATATCACTAATATTTTTGGGATTGAAAATGTTTAATAATGAATTTGAGATTTTGTAAGTAAAATTTGTAAATCGTGTAAACGTCCGACCAAAACAAATATTCTCTAAAAAAAAAAGGAGCCATGCATGCAATGTAGCTTACAATATAAGCATCGCATTTACAGACTCAAGATTCAACAACATACAACAATAAACGTTTCAAACAAATTTACAGCTTTCATATATCATACCAAAATCCAATTTTCCTATCAGAAATCCAAACGAAAACAAATTTATATTGCATCTACATAATAGTTCCTATTCCTATAATCCTATGCCTATCTTCCTTCATACACCAATCACCAAACACTCCAGTTTCCAATCTTTTTTTTTCTGTTCCAGAAGAATGCTTATTCAGGGCAATCCGTTGGCATTTGAAACGAAATATTCTCTATGCCTCAAAATATAGGTTGTCACCTATCTGTCAAGCCATCCACTGTCAAATTTCACCGAAGGACGGCTACGATAACGATGGATTAGAAAACTTCTGAAAAATACGAAAAATTTTCGATTTTTTTGCTGCTCCGGAAAATTGCTTTTTTAGGGAAATCCGTTGACATTTGGAACGAAATATTCTCTATGGCTCAAAATATAGGTTGTAACCTATTTGTCAAGCCTTCAACTGTCAAACCCCATCGAAGGATGGCTACGATGACGATGGATTAGAAAACCTCGGAAAATACGAAAAATTTCGAATTTTTTTTCTGCTTCCAATTCTTACCAAAAATATTAAGATATATAATAAAATATCAGTTTCGCCCACAGCGACGCTAATACTAATTCGAATATAATGATAAAGAAAATATTAGCTGTGCGCGAAACTGATACTAATATCATAATATTTTTAGTATTAGTATCGTTGTCGGTCGAAGCTAATATTTTTGCATCAAAATATTTTTGGTATTAGTATCGTTCTCGGCGGAAGCTAATATTTTTGTATCATAGTATTCGTATTAGTATTAAGGTCGGGCGAAACTGATATTATGTACATATCTTAATACTTTTGGTAAGAAAGAGATATGATAACAAGTGAGTGGAAGGTTTTTAGATATGTGTTTGTATGTTGCAGGTAGAAGTAAAATCTTTTCTGTAGGGAGAATTTTATATTTGTGTGAAGGGAGAAGTTGTTATTTTTGTTTCGTTAATTAATCATTTTTTGTTATTTGCTTATAATTTTTTATTTTATTTTGATTGTTTTTTTTAGTATTGGATATGATTTTTATGAAATGAAAAAATAGTTTTGAATGATAATTTTCTCGGTAAAGATTTTGTGGTGACCAAAGTAAACTATGTATAATCATTTTGTAGGTAATTATAATTACCTAGGGGTTTAAGTGAATATCGCAATAAGTTGATATCTATGATATTAGTATTAGTGATATTGAATATTTTCAAATATTAGTAATATCTTAGTGAATACTAATATATCAGTCACATCCGTAGGTTTTATATAAAACTTGTGGTTTACCAAAAATATATGGTAAAACTTGAGTTTTCGATTAGGTTTTCCGTCAAAACCGATAATTTCGTGAAAATCGCGTTTTGGGCTTGGTGTGAAAAGGCTATAAAACTCAATGTCATTTTTCCGCACACAATAAATAGTCTGTATAATCAATTCAGTGCGAAAAAGGAGCGGAGACTTCTCCAAATAATCTGTTACAATTATAAATTTCGCTCTTCGAACAGCTTACTGCAAAACGAAAAGCAGAACGAAATTTTCCGTTTATGATTTCGTTGTGTTATTTGTGTATGGGGTTTCTCGTTTCGCATCAGCAGCGTACTAGGCATTAGAGAAGATAAGGAAGAGAAATATATCACATATACAGTGTATTGTTGCGGACGCCAGGGAAATAATCCTGTAGGTTGGATGTGGACTGGGCCCAGGAGCCTAGGAGAAAGGAAATTATATTAGCAAACAAAAACCTGTAAAGAAATGGAACTTACCTTTTTGAATCAAAAAATCCTTGAATTGGGAGTCCTCTTTCCACAATAGGCAGACACTAGAAGGAAAAGAATAATATAAATATTAGCAGCCGTATCTATTAGATTTTCTTAAAACATCTCTTAGAGGCCATTTAGTTAAGTTTGCTTAAATATTTAAATTGCCTTTAAATGATGTTACTTAAATTCTTATCTATAATCGTATTCCGATTGATACTTAACTAAACAACGATTGTGTCATGTATTCTAAGAATTGCATACTTTTAGGCTGTTATTGAAAGCTTCGAACAAAATTCAAACAAAAAACAAGCTCATTAGCAAATAAGAGGGAAAGAGAAGCAACTGCATGGTATGTAGGCCAAAGCAAAAGAAATGAAACCGGACTCCATTTTGTTTTATGACGTGTTTTTATTTTCACAAATTTCTTTGGTTTTTTTAATTATTATTCATACTTTCTTTAATTAGAACACAAAACTGAAAATTCTACCTACATACATATACAGAATACATATTATGTATATTATACATATTTCTCTAATAAATACACAAAAACAATTCTTTTGAGATCTCAAAATATATATTAAATGGCTTTAAGTTACCTCTAAACGCCCTGATTGGCGTTTAAGTTAAGAGGCCTTTAAGTCATGGTGCTTAAATGTGAAAATTGATTATAGATACCGATTTCGCACTTAAGAGCTATTTAGAGGTATCTTAAAGTTAAGATGGCTTTAAAATTTCTTTATAGATACGGCTGTAGTTATTTAAATCAGAGAGAAGGAACTAATAGAGAGACTAGAGAGTCAAGTTCGACGGTTGCTCTCTTTTAGCCTACAAGCTACGATGTTGCGACTTGCGCACCATCTTGCATATGTATAAAAAAAAATTTGGGAACAAATACATATGCAAGATGTGAATACTCACCACCCTTTTTTTTTGTTTTGCACTGCCCGAGGTGAAAACATGTACACACCGATAGGAATTTAACACGTTATAAAAAATGTAAATGATTTAAATACCAAGCAGTTTAATGAAAACAAAACACCTAAATAAAAAGAAGAGAATAAAGAATAAAAATAATACCTACCTCTGTGCCGGTGTTTGTTTTTCTTGTGTTCAGTGTGTTGAGAATTGTCAGAGGACCAAAAATATCTATAAAGAGATGAAAGACTCATTGGAAGTATGGGAAGTATTGGAAGTTAGCACTGAATTTCGAATATGGTGGACAGTGGTGGGAAATTTTTTTTGGGTGGTAGATATATTCAGGGTGGTAGAAAAATGCACCATCTTTTAAACTTTTTCAGTAAGAATACTTACCACACCATCATTATACCCAAGTATGAATTTTGAAGGGTGTTTGAAACTAAAGGCGAATTTTAATGAACAATTATTTTATATTGAATGTTAATAAAAATGGTAAATTCCCAGGTTTAATTTATGTTCATGTTTCGGTCATCGTCACTTCACGTTTACACGCACCGGTATTCTTGTTGTTTTAGGTATACGTTTTTATTTATATTCGTGAACGGTTTATTGTTGTCAATTGCGTGTCTAACGAGTTTCTGTCATCGTTTCAATCTTTTTTTCTCGCCCGTGTTTAAAAGTCTTGTCAAAAAAATTGCTTGTAGGTGTTAACTATTATACTGAGACATAAATGAAAGGAATGAAGTTTAGAACTATTTAAATAGTAAATTTGACTTACTAATATTAATATTCGTTGGATTAAATTTTACAAAAAAAATAAAATTTTCACCACCCCCACCCCCACCTGGTGACGAATAGCTAGGTGCTCTCACTGGTGGGCCACTATTAGTGAACATATCCGCCGCCGAAATTCGGAAAAGAAAAAAGAGAAGGCAATAGAGTCATTTTGAAATTTAAATGTTCACCCATACTTAACCAATGGATGTAAATACATGTAATGTTTTTTTTTTGTTATATTATGTATAAGCTATATGCTCAGATGTGCATCGGATGATGTTTTCCAGTTAGAGAAGAATCATCCAACCGAGTTTTTTGTGTGTATTTTATTCTTGGGGTTTTTTTTTTTTTGAGTCGTGTAAGGATCTGTCTCTTTCTTTCTTCGATCTTCTGTGAAAGTTATATATTTAGTATAACAGATTCTTGAACCACTTGTAGGGGCCGTCAAGATTGGTATACGTCATTTCAATTTACAGGGCTATTCTGGCTTTGTGAGGGCTCACAACTCATAAGTCACAAGCCTTTGTGAGGTTGATTTCATGTGAGGTTGTTGTGAGGTTCTCAAAAGGAGATCACAATTTCGATAGTTTTTGTGAGGGTACGAAAACCTCACAAAATCGATTTCACCTTTCCTTGTGAGGTTGTTGTGACTTGTGAGGTATCAGTGAGGTTTGCCAGAATAGGACTGTTAAATTCAAAAGGATCGGTTGATATACTTCCGCTCCTTCAAAGTTTATAAAAGTTAAAATAACAAAAAAAGCAAACTGAAAAAAAAAGTGCCAAATTGACTTAATTAAATTTCGAGAATTAAATTCAAGAATTTTGGGTGCGTTGCGAAAAATTTAAATCGGATTCAGTGAAAATTAATTGTCCAAGTTTTTTCTTATAGAATCCATACAGATAGTTATATGGTTATATAGTGTCAATTGGCGTTTAGTTATAATTCAATCTTGAGAAAAAACAAAAAAAAAGAAGAAAAACGATTCAAAGTCGTGAGTTTTGAGTTTATAATTTAGCTTTATTGAATAGTGAATTGAGAGGTTATAAACTTTTAGGTTAATTTTCGCCGGCCCATGACGAGTACTCCAGTACGGGCCACCGCATTTTTTTTATCAATCGATTGTTCCTGTAATTATCATTGAACCCAGAACCAATTGAACTGGATTTGAGGTGCTCCGGTACCCAGCTTACAGTATTGTTCCGAGACTGACCAAACAAGATTCTTTGGCCAATTCTGGTGGGCCTCAGATAGCGCTCTGATTTCGACTGATTTCAAGCCGCTACTCAATTAGAGCTCCGCCACCCAAACCGAATTTAAAGAAGCTCTAGAACATCCAGCTAAATTGTCAGTGAGTCCTAGAAATCAGATAAATTAAGAAAAGAATTACCATTTTTTTTTTTAATTAATAATAAGGGTATTCACGCAATGATGTAAAACACTGGATAAGTTTACCATTTGGTTAACGAACTGTCAAATTATGTATGAGAAATGATTTACACAATTTGGTTAAAATTCTCCAAGGATTTTGCTGGATAAAATTATCCAATTTTTTTTGGTAAACTTAACCAAACGTCATTGTGACTTTTAGAATAAGGCGTGTTCAGAAATATGATAATTAGGTATCTCAGAGAACTAAAAAAAACTCTGCCCGTGTTCTGTAACTATCGCATTGAGATTAGTTGGCGATGAAAGTGGTGAATAAAAACGTTGTTTATACAAAAAAAAATAATTAATTTACAAAAGTAAATGCTTTTACTTGTATTTGTTATGGTTTCCGAATTGCCATCGAAGTGAAAAGAACCATTTATTCTTTTTATTTTTCTTTCATCAAATTTCAGTTGTGTTGAGCTCAGGACAACTTTTACTGCCGAAAACGAAAATGAACTAAACTGAAGGAAAAGTAGATATCCTGCACCATTATGGGCGTGCCATATGATTTTTCTTGTATTCGCTCATTTTCGTTCGATCAGTCCATGAGTTTGCGACTATTACAGTTCTATATTTAACCCCGAAATCGTTTTCTCATATAATTCCCGTCAGGCTTAAAAAAAAAACTGTTTTTTTCGTGTACCTTACATTTTGTTCCGTTCCGAGACATTCTGCTCCGAATTCAAGTTAGGTAGTTTGGGAGAGGTTCTACATTTAAAAATAATTTCGAAATCTGAACACGCTTATTTGTATATTTTGGAGCTTCATATTTGACGTTTAGCGAACAGCTGATTCAATTACACCGCATTTAACCAAATGAATTAAAATGGCGTTCACGCAAACTTTTGTGTAAACTTATCTTTTTTCACAATTGGTAAACTAACGACGTTGCGTGAATACCCTTAATATAAAAATATCTGTGTTTGTGAATGTCTTTTATAAAAAAAAAATTGTAATGTTAAATTAACAGGTGTCAAAGTTTTTTTTTTTGTTACATTATCTATGATCTTTTGTAAATTTTTATTTTTAAGCCTAGTACACAGTTCGGGAAAAATTTTATTTCTCATAAAATTTTTTTTCCAGGACATATTTTGTCTCCGATTTTTCTTAAGCAGTACGCAGTTCAAACGCAAAATCCAAACTTTTTTTTCAAACTGTACATACCAAAGTCTCCACATAATTTTTCCCAGACAAATAATGTTCGAAGCATTAAGGTAGAACTAGAATAGGCGGTAGCTGTCGGAAGCTAGTGTCAAAAGCGAACGAAAAGTTGCTTTCCAAAACGTCAAATTCATAAGTCACCCATAATGCACTTGAGTGGTTGGAAGTGATTTTTTTTATTTTTGAAGCTAGCTGTCAGTCCACGTACGAAAGAGCGGTCGGTGAGCGCTCTCACGTCCGACGGCGAAAGTTAACGAAAACTAAACGAAAAGTTCCAAATCGCAATTATGTGCGCGTCATATGAATTTCTTGTTTTCGCTCGGTTTCGTACGACCACGTACGTTGGCTTCCGCCTATTCTAGTTCTACCTTTATTTTGCTAGACAAATGTTGACGTTTCATGAATATCACGCTTTTTATCAACGAAAAACATATTTTCGTTTTAACATTTCCAATTTTGAAAGGTATTATGTGAAAGATGACCAAAAAAACATAAAATAAAACATGAAAGAAAGTTACGGGAATAAATTATATAAAACAGCTGTTTTCACACAGTCAGTGGCGTAGCTAACAGGAAAGGGTTCAAGAGGGCCAAATTACTAGTGCGGCAACTTTTTTAATCCAAGAAAATATACTAAATTTTCATAGAAATGACTTTTGAATGACAACATAAACTCGCTGTAAAGGCTGCAAACCCTTTTTTGTACTGATTTTTTTTGTTATACTAATATTGCTGGGTAGATTTACAAAATACAAAAAATATTTTTACCTACGTTACTGTCCTCATTTGAATTTTATTTTTATCTCTACACCTTCAAAATTTATCTTGAGAAAAAGAATGTAGAGATAAAATTTAGTTTGTCTCGATCTGCGTACTTAGTACCAGGCTTAATACCAAAAAGGGTACAAATTTGTTTTTTTTGATTCTTTGTATTGGGCACCGCCAGGAACGGTTTTTATTCTCATTTTTTTTGTTTTCTTTGCTTTTTTTTTGTTAATTTGTTTAATTTTTTTTGTTTGTAAATTGATTTGCTATAAATGCAGAATGAATCAAATAAAACTTTGAATGACACCTGAAGGTCAAAAAAACAACATACTGTTTTCTTGTTCCGATAATCGGAACATGGATTTTTGAAAACCATTTTTCAGGGGTGCTGAGGGGGGCAGAGTTTCGGTGAAGATAGTATGATCCGAAACCGAACATCTACCATCTTGGGAGAATTCTAAAATGAATTCCTAAGGTTGGGTGGGTAATGGCCTCACTGCAACAAAATCCGCAGTGCCTTGGTGTGACAATAGTCCGTCCGTGCATTTGCTAGTCCGTCGATTTTTCTTCCCTAGTTTTTCTCTTGCCTGATAAGTGTTTTTGTTAGCAGGCGAAGTTACAGGGCTATTCTGGCGTTGTGAGGTCTCACAAGTCACAAGCCCTTGTGAGGTTGATTCCTTGTGAGGTTGTTGTGATTCGATAACATTTTCCGTATTCTGCGATAACCCTCACAAGAAACCTCACAAAAAAACTTACCACAGCAAGGTGAATTTTTTATTGTGATTGCTGAGGTCTAAATTTTTGTTGAACGCACCCACTAAACTCATCGACGAGTCCGACAATGAAGATGATTGTGATGCCACATACATACATATGTAAATATCATATATGTACACCACTTGCTGTTCTATGTCGATCGTACTCGACGAGAATTGTTAATAATTTTCTTTTATGGAGAAATAAATTTTGTTCAATTCACGACAGAGGATACATTTTTTTCACCAGTTAACCTATTCATTTGGTTACAAAATGTTTTTTCAGACAAGAAAAAACAAAAGTGTCTTAAAATTGTATTTCAAATATCAAATTTGTGAGTTGTGACCTGCTCTGAAGAAGATCACAATTTCGATAGTTTTTGTGAGGCTCACAGTTGTGAGGGTGCTGCCAGAATACGAAAACCTCACAAAATCGAGTTCACCTTACCTTGTGAGGTTGTTGTGACTTGTGAGGTATCAGTGAGGTTTGCCAGAATAGGGCTGTTAAGTTTCGGGGACAAGATCCCCCCCGTCCGACGAGCTGATGCCGTGCATGTACAAACAGGCCGCGTCCCTGGAACTTGACATTCCACCTTCCTTTTCCTACTCTTTCTTTCTCTCTTTCCTACCTCTTCCTTTTCCTACCTTTCCACTTTACCGACACCCTATACCTCCTCTTGCCTCGCAACAGTATGTGAGTGAAGCACCAAATTAAAAAAAAAAAGGTGCCTATCTGTCATTTTGCCGAAGGTGTTTCCAGATTTTCAATCGTTAAAATAGTGAAAAAAGATAATTAAACTAAATAAAAAATGAAATAAAAGTGAGAATAGTGAAAGCTTTCAGTACTTTATTATAAAAAATATAAAACAAAATGCGGTGCTGTGTTAAATTGTGTAAAAACACCTATAATATGGAGTTAAAAATCTTTCCATTTCACTGGCTGATTGTGTCTCAAATTCCACATAATTACTGTGAAGTGATGTTTTTTATGTAAATACATTATCGTAGAATACTTTAAAATTGATATTTCAAGCATTTTGCTATAAAAAAGCCTTATTTGTTGAAAATGCAAATATACTTTGAAACGTGGTATGTCAGGTGCTTATCTGTCAAAATTGAAATTTTCGCCCAGGATCCAATTAGCTTTTGTTGGTGATGGCAAGGCGCTCAAATACATTTAGCGCCCGTAGTGCAGAGTAATTTTACTTACTTTATGTGGAATATAAGACACAGCTTACCTGTGAAATGAACAAAAGTTGTAATGATTATTATAGATGTTTTTACAGGATTTAAGGGAGGGAGAATAAAATATATTAACTTTATTTACTTTTATTTCACTTGTTTATTTAATTTACTAAGCTTTTTTTTCTATTTTTACGATTTAAAATCTCAAACCACATTCCTTAAAACAACAACTAAAAATTCCTTTGGGCGCCCCATGATTTAGCTGTCTAACTGCATGCCTTCCCTGTGTGAATGCATCTGTGTTTGTGTTACTCACACTAAAATGCTTCACTGTTTCCTCGATATGCCCCTTCCTCTATTTCTTCTTCTATGCTTGCGGCACTGTGCAAAGACGGCCACTCCTTTCACAAACAGAAACATTGGCATTACATAACAACAATTGGGTTCCTTTTCAATAGTTGCGTTTTATTTTTCCCCAGATGCAATTCAGATCAGATCATGATTATAGAACAAACTGGACCACAGAAATTTTTATTTTTCATTGTTGGTAATATTACCCATAAAATTGACCGATTACAGAATGAAAATTCCATCACACAATTTGTATTTTGAGTGTTTTAGGCATTTGCAAATTCCGGGGTGACATTCTGTATGGGAAAAGCGAACAATCGTTTTCGTTTTTGTTTATGTTCGTTTATGAAAAACGACCGATCGCTTTCGTTTCGCTTATTACAGAATCTGGCCCCCGACCATCTCGAAAAAAATCTCGTGCATGCAGAATGTCGGTGATAATCTGTACAAATAAATAATATACAACAATAAAGCTACGCGCAAACCGACGCGATGGCGGTGGCGATCGCGATAACAATTACCTATTTTACACACCACGAATCATCTTGTCGAAGCATAGTGTCGGTGAGGTTTTTTGGTTGTGTAAAAAGAAAATGCATCGATACAGTAGTTCGAACTCTCAGTGCCGATGTGCTATGTCGAACAAGGCACATTGGTGTGTGAAAAGGATCGATTCACTTCGTCGACACTGATTCATTTTACTTTTGTTGTTTTCAGTGGAAAGCGAATAATTTTGACAGATAATTCCTAGTCGACGTAATGGCCTGTGAATGCCCATACAGAAACGGAGTACTTTGTCGATAAGGTCGATCGACGTGGCGTGTATTAGGGGTAAATGTGGATGCCGCACACGTAAATTAAAGGAGGGGCACACATGGACGTGATATGTGGATTGCGTTCACGTTCCACTGCTGCGTTCAGTACGCGACTTTTCTTGAACGCAGCAAGCAACATTTGATCGCTTTATCGCCTGAAGAAAAATGCCAGTTTAAAAAAGAAAATTTGAAAATGACTTCAAATACTGAAAAATTAATAGACAAAATTCGGGAGAATTCCATTTTATATGATCTGTCAAACAAAGATTATAAAAATATAAAAAAAAGGATAAGATATGGGAAACAAATATATCGCGTTGATGTGAGCAGGTTTTTGAACGCATCTTTATTGCGCGATAAAAATTATCGCAATCGCCACCGCCATCGTGTCGGTTTGCGCATAGCTTAAAGCTATGCGCAAACCGACACGATGGTGGTGGCGAGCGATAAAGATGCGTTCAAAAACTTGCTCACATCAACGCGATATATTGCGTAGCGGGCTAAGTTGGCAGCGGCAATACAAACGTTTAATTTTTGAAGTTTAATAAAAAAAAAAACACATAAAATGGAATTTCCCCTAATTTTTTCTATTAATTTTTCAAATTTTCTTTTTTAGACTGGAATTTTTCTTCAGGCGATATAGCGATCAAATGGTGCTTGCTGCGTTCAAGAAAAGTCGCGTAACTGAACGCAGCAGTGGAATGTGAACGCAATCCACATATCGCGTCGATGTGTGCCCCTCCATTGATTTACGTGTGCGACATCCACATTGTTATCGCCATCGCCACCGCCATCGCGTCGGTTTGCGCGTAGCTTAAATAATAATTGAGACAAATAAAAAACAGTTCGTTAAAACACAAACATTTGTATATAATATGTAAAATAACTTTAATTTAAATTTAAAAAAATGTTCTTTTATAGTTTGAAAATACTTCTAGGAATTTTTCCCTATTCATACTAGCCGTGTTTTTTTGCAAGCCCGGGGGGAATTGGATGAAAAAAACGACGTCGGTGCTAAACAATTAACATGTTAAATGCAACAACAACTAATCCCGGAGAATTCTCGGGGTTTAACTTAAGCGCACCGAAAAACTGTGTTACCGGCATGAATTGCATACATGTTATCGATAGTTTGTATGAAAACTCCATGTTTTTTACTGTCATGGCGTCGCTAATCCCCGCTGTCGTTTTTTTCAACCAATTCCCACCGGGCTTGCAAAAAAACACGCCTACTATCACTGGTTTCATTAAGAAAATAGTGCCATATTTGACATGCCACACACACAATTACAAAAAAAAATCAATCCCATTTTGCTCTCCATTCACCACGAAAAATCCGCAATCCCGGATCAAAATCCCAAATGGCAAATGGAATTCGACATAAGATTGAGAGATCCTGCAGCGAATCCAAAACAATTATGGGTTTTGGAGGGTGAAACGTTCGAAAGATTCATATCTTTATAATTCAGTATATAATTATAATATCGTCGATTATGGAATCCGCAATACTGGATCCGCAGTGATTCGTAGTGCAGTCCTCTCTTTTCTTTTTAGCCATTTGCCATAATAAGGAAAGAGAACACTGTACTGAAAATAACTGCGGATCCAGTATTGCGTATTCCATAATCGACATGAATAATATTTGATAATAGCCGACACTTGACAGCTCTAAGCGGTTTGACATAAATTTGGGACAGAATTTGGTTTATATGTGTTAGTGCTGTATACATGTATTCCAAATTTAATTGCGTTTCGTTACGTAAAGTTACGAAGTTTGCAAGTTCTAATTGTTTATAGAACTGTCATCTTTTCCACATTTTGTTAATTATTTACTAAACTATGCTTTTCCTAATTCTAAAAAAGGTTTTCCAAATTTCAGAAAACAAATCCCGATCGATTGATCCCGAAAAAGCCTACTCTTGTTTCTATACGTTAACTATACGCCAAACCTTTAATTGTTAGTAACTAAGGTTTTCCAAATTCTGAAAATGATTTTCCAAATTCTAGGAATCAAAAAAATTTAAAATCCCGACATATACGGCAGCGGTCAAAAATCATGAAAACGTTTTTTGTAACAATTTACAAACGCAAACTTTTAAATGAATATTGATATTATTTATTCATTTTGGTGCAGTGAATATAAAAATTGTAAAATGAATGTTAGGACAAGAATTTTTGTTTTCTTTTATTGAGTTGTGTAATTCAATACGAGCTATAGCTTACGGAATTTTAAAAACTGGACTTTATAGAAGTTATATACAACATCCACTGATCTCTATAATACACTGGATAGTGAATAGCCTATAGTGTATAACAGTTTTTATGAGGCAATTTTTGAAAGGATACCGGCCACGACCTCGCTCCATACAAACGAAAAAAGACATTGAAGATATTTGCCGTAATTGAGCATTTCAGTTGATGTCGACAAGCATTGCGGCTGTAAATATTGAAAAAAATAAAAGAAAATCCAGGTCCAGTAGCGTCTATACCGCTGGCGCCGCTGTTATACTGTTATATGTGGGTACCGGCCACGACTATATTTTCGCCTCAAAAATTTTGTATGAATACACCACTGATCTCTATAATACACTGGATAGTGAATAGCCTATAGTGTATAACAGTTTTTATGAGGCAAGTTTTTTAAAGGGTACCGGCCACGACCTCATATCTCGCTCTATACAAACGAAGAAAGAGATTGAAGATATTTGCCGAAATTGAGCATTTATTTGATATCAGTTGATGTTAACAAGCATTGCGGCTGTAAATATTGAAACAAATATAAGAAAATGCAGGTCCAGTAGCGTCCATTCCGCTGGCGCCGCTGTTATACTGTTATATAAGGGTACCGGCCACGACTATATTTTTGCCTCAAAAATTTTGTATGAATACACTATCCAGTGTATATAGAGATCAGTGGAATACACTATCCAGAGAGATCAGTGACAACGTCGCTTTGATATTTTATTTTTCACAAAAATTCAAAATAAAAAAAATACCCAAGTTTTGCATGAAAATTTAGGTACACCTTCTAATGTCATTAACAAAAAATCTCTTCGCATATACAAAACGAAGCCCGTTGCAGTCACACATACATACAAAAAAATTTCGGATTTCCTCGTGCATATTCTCGTCGTCGCCATGACGATAAATAGGTGTTCCTTTGGGCCCTGCAAAGTACCCGCTTTTTAGTACTTCTCAGTTGATGATGAATGGAACGATTTAATTTTGCGTAATCAAACATCAAACCTCAATGCAAATGTAATTTAATTTGTTTTTTTTTCTATTTGTATTTTATTGACTATTAAAAAAATCACGGGCGCAAACGGACACCTTGGGTCACTGCCCCAATGAGCGTCGTCCATAATTATTCTGGATTCATTTTTAAAATTAAATCCTTTTCAAAAGATGTGTAATATTCAGGGGTTCAGAAGAATTCTGGACGACCAATAAAAAACGCCATTCATCCGAATCCGTTCATATATTCTTCATTGCATTTAAAACAAGTCTTCGGTAATGAAATGTTTCATAAAGAAACAACAAAAGAAAAAGCATTTATTTAAATAGTCTATTCGTCTAACCATGCTTCTCAAAATATTCCTTAGAATCCTTTACATCTGGCTTTATGGTATCGGGATTTGATTCAGGATTCCAATTGGCTGGACAGACCTCACCGTGTTTTTCGACAAACTGAAAGCCTTTGATTAAGCGTAAACATTCATCGACTGACCTTCCAACTGGCAAATCGTTAACAGAGTATTGACGCAAAATACCATTGGCATCTATGATAAATGTTCCTCGAAGTGCAATTCCATCATTTTCGAGGAGTACTCCGTAGTCCGAGGAGATTTGTTTAGTAAGATCAGACAGAAGAGGGTACTTTAATGACCCCAAACCACCAGCCTTGCGTTCGGTGTTACACCAAGCCAAGTGACTGAAATGTGAGTCAACTGAGACCCCGACGATTTCGGTATTAAGATCCTTGAACTCCTCAATTCGGTCACTAAATGCCAAGATTTCAGTTGGACATACAAATGTACTGCAAAAATGGTATATTTTTTTTTTTTTAAGTCGCACAAAAAATAAAATGGCTTACAAATCCAGGGGGTAGAAAAAGAGCAATAGGTACTTTCCTTTATAGTCAGATAATTTGATTTCTTTGAAGTCACTTCCTCCAACGACAGCCAAACCTTTGAAATCAGCAGCAGCTTGTTGAACCTTGGCAGCACAAATAGGAACACCTAAAATATAAATTATATTACTAAATCTCCTACGGCCGGAAAATGATAGAAAATCTTTTTACATTTGTGAAATAACCTATTGTTGACTTTCGTTTGTTGTTGGAAATCTTTTAACAAAACTGGAACCTAGGAAGAAATGATGAAAATTACGTAAGATAATTATTATTGAATGCAGTAGTAAAGTTGCCTTGGTATATTATGCTTACTACGTTACGAATTATATAGCGACTAATGAAGGACATGGTTGAATTTTTTTTTATTATCTGAGTTCCAAATGTTATATTTTGTATTTAGAAATGTTCAACAAAACCAATCAACCGGCATTGCCAATGGCCAAAGATACTGAATTGAATTATAAAGATTGGAATCTTTCGTACGTTCCATCCCCCAAAACCAATTTGTTTACATTAGGCGTGTTCCTTTGAGCTGCAGCATCTACTGCCAAGTACTTCTGGCTGCAGTCAACTACTTCAACTCTATGGTAAAAGTAGTTCAAAGCACAGTACACATATTAAAGGTAATATATTGCGCAGGTTGTCAAAGTCGGAAATGTCAAAAAATTAAAAATGGCTGTTCGAGTGACCACAGGAACTCATCGCGCATCATTAGAAACAACAACAAAATATTGAAATTAGACAAGGAAAGGGGCACTGAATCCACCATTTTACCACCATAATACCTCGATTTTGACAGATGCGCAGAACTGAAAAAAAAATGAAAACGCTAATGATATTACCTTTAATATGTGTACTGTGGTTCAAAGCACTTCATTAATGTAGTAAAAGCCCTTCCACCATTGACTTACTATATATGGACTGCCAGGAGCCAACTTCACGATGGTTCCACCTTTAACTAAATGCCGCTAGCGCTAACATAGGACAAGCGGAAAACACGGTGAAACATTTTGACACTTCAGTTTTGTGCTTGTTTTTTTTTTCATTCGTTTTTTCATTCATTTTTGTTTGTTTTTTTTTTGTGATTTTATAAAACTTTATTTTCAAAAATAAATAAAAGATTATGAATAAATTAAATGTATTTTATCCACCGCATAATTTTGAACCCATATCTGTGAAAAAATTATAAAATTCGGTGAAACTCAGCGCTTTGGCTGTTCTCACAGAGCATGAAGACCTAGTCAAGAAGGTTCTGGTGACCAAAGAAATTTATCCCCAAGGGCCAAGTGCGACTGGTTATGGATCGGTTTCTGGCTGTGTAGACATCCTCCTTAGTTAGAATCTCTCCTACGACACTCGTGCTAGCTAGAATTGCGTCCAAGTGCCTCCTGGCACTTGGCACTAGTAAATAATAAATATTTATGTACTTGAAAAAATTATCTCCAGATGCCGTTTGATTAACCATTTGTTATCCAAATTTAAATAAAAAATATAATTAAAAAAAAACAAATTTACCACGCACGACGAAAAATGTGAAATGAAAATTAAAATTATACACAAACGTCAAAATATAAATTTTAGCAAAAACAGATGGCTCAGTTTTTTATAAGAAATAACAATAGATGTCCGTAGTTTCTATGGCAAAAAAAAGCTTGCTCAGACAAAGTAGCAACACTTAGTTACTTCTCTTTGCCGCGTGTCCTACCATAGCGCTCATGTCACTAGGGAGAGGTGGAACCATTTTTATTTCGGAATTTGTATGGAAATGACGCTCGACTAGCAGTCCATATATAATAGGTCAATGCCTTCCACACTATCCCACTGAACATTAATACATGTCAAAAAAGTGTGAAACAAATCATGTATAATAGTGTGGAAACAAAATATGATATTCGCAGCCTACACGATTTGACATGTGTTAATACATGAGAATTTTTAGAAATGGTTCTAATTCTCTCACACATTTCATCACATTTTTATTGAGGTTAAATTAAACTGTTGTGTGTGGTCAAAAAATGAAAAGAAATTTGTTTACATTGTTGTTTTTGTAATTTCATCTCGTGTCGATGAATAAATGTGAATTGCAACAATTTATGCAGTGGTGAATTTATATTTTTCACTAGTGTGCGTTAAAACATGAACACTGGTGCAATCCAGAATATATAAATTGAAATTGACGTATAGAGTGAGTTAAATCGTTTTATTCAGACTTGAATGCTGCGCTGGCTATGCAGCAATGAATGAAACACAATTATAACGGGTGATTTTTTAGCTGGTTTGGTTTTGGCAACACTGGTTTTGACAGCTGACATGTGTTTAGTACCTTGTGTCACTGTCAAACAGCTTCAGTTTGGTTTGCAATTTAACCATGGATCGTCTTACAAATGAACAACGCTTGCAAATTATTGAATTTTACTATCAAAATTCGTGCTCGGTTCGAAATGTTCATCGCGCGCTGCTTCCATTTTATGGTCGGCATTCTCGACCTTCTGAGCAGTCTATTCGGAAGATTGTGACCAAATTTCGCACCAAATTTACTTTGTTGGACATTAAACCACCAACACGTTTACGTACTGTGCGTAGTGAAGAAAATATTGCGGCCGTATCAGCTAGTGTGACAGAAGACCGCGAAATGTCGATTCGGCGCCGTTCCCAGCAGTTAGGCCTTTGTTACAGCACTACGTGGAAAATTTTGCGGAAGGATTTGGGCGTAAAGCCTTTTAAGATACAGCTGGTGCAAGAACTAAAGCCAGCCGACCTACCACAACGCCGAATTTTTGGTGAATGGGCTCTTGGAAAGCTGGCCGAGGATCCGCTTTTTTATCAAAAAATTGTGTTCAGCGATGAGGCTCATTTTTGGTTGAATGGGTACGTAAATAAGCACAATTGCCGCATTTGGAGTGAAGATCAGCCAGAAGCATTGCAACAGCTACCAATGCATCCCGAAAAAGCCACTGTTTGGTGCGGTTTATGGGCCGGCGGCATTATTGGGCCATATTTCTTCAAAGATGATGCGAATCGCAGCGTTACTGTCAATGGTGAACGCTACCGAGCGATGATAACAAACTTTTTTTTGCCCGAAATGGAAGTTTTTGACTTGCATGATATGTGGTTTCAACAAGACGGTGCCACATGCCACACAGCACGCGAAACAATGGCGCAATTGCGAGGCGAGTTTGGTGAACAGTTAATTTCACGTTTCGGGCCGGTCAATTGGCCGCCTAGATCGTGCGATTTGACACCATTAGACTATTTTTTGTGGGGGGGTATGTCAAGGCTAATGTCTATAGGGACAAGCCCGCTTCGATTGACGCACTGGAAGCCAACATCCATGCATTCATTCGTGAGATACCGGCCGATATGTGTGAAAGAGTATGCCAAAATTGGACTCAGCGGATGGGCTACCTGAGACGCAGCCGCGGTCAACATTTGCATGAAATTATCTTTAAACATTAAATTGCAAGGTTCAAACTATCGATTCAAATAAATATTTCATTCATTTTTTCGAATTTTTTGTGTTTTTTTTTTAAAAAAGTTCTAAACCTCTTAAAAAATCACCCGTTATTTACTATAAAGAATCGATTTTTTTTCTGAACAATTCGAATTTTTTCTGTCAAAACAAATCTTGCTAATTTTGGAAGATTCAAGAAAGAATTTACACTGATTTGCACACACCCTTGCAAGATTTGAAATTTCTAAAAATGTCAAATTCAATACCGCGGTGTTTTAAGCCGAGTATACAGTTCTTTTGAGCAGAAAAAAACATAAGTGGTACCTAAGATTTTTTTTTTTCGGAAGAAAAAAAATCTGAGTTGAAATAAAAAATTTTTATTCGTTGTCCTCTTTTTTTCCACAAAACAAATGTCACCAACATTGTTTTGCGCGAAAAAGTGTTTGCTTCACAGTTCGATAATAAAATTTTAAACGTCAAACATTTTTTTTTGCGATAAAATCACTCCCATAAGAAGTACATGTATTTTTTTTTTCGAGGAGTAACTATACTACAAGTTGTGTTTTCGGTTGCAACGAATTTTTATGTTAATTTTATGGTAAATATTAGTGCGTTGTCTCAATAGGCATGTTCAGGAAAATGAGATCTCGGAGATCTCAGTAATCTCTGTTACCTGAACAGGATTCCTCAACAAAATTTCTCAGCTTTGCTGTCAAAACTCAGGAAAAAAAAATATTGGATTTGCTTGCTCACTTTTTGAGTGAGAAAACTCTCTGAGATCTCATTTTTCTGAACACACCAAATTAATAATAATTATAATTTCCAAATTGAATATTTTCTGAACATTTTACTTCAAAATTTGCTGCTGTCAAGTGCCACACACACGATCATAAAAAAATCGAAAAAATTTCGTATTTTAAAACACTAATAAAATATCAATTATTACAAAAAAAAGAAACTTTTTTGATCAAAATCGATTCTTTTCGTCTTTTCGTATTCCTTTCAACGACAATAAAAGTTCGAATCTTTTTAGAAAAAAATTCGATTCTTTTGTTGAAAGGAATTCGACATAATATGCCTGTTTGGTAACTTTTTTTTCAACAAATTTCCAAAACCCGAGTTTTTTTTCTATGGGTTTTGACAGCAAATTGTGAAATTTTGTGAAAATTTGTGCAAATTCGCAAGAAATTTAACGTTGCCAAACAGACCAAATATTCGGGTTGTTAAGTCTAGTACGCTGCTGATGCGAAACGAAATTTTTCTGTGATCTCCAAACAGACAACGAAACGCTTGCGAAGACACAACGGAAAATATCCTTGGAGAGTTTCATTAATTCCAAAAACAAAATCAAACATAAACGCAAAAAATCAGAGAAACCCATGAAGTAAGAAAATGATAAACAAAAAAAAACACAAATAAAACTCAAATGTCATTTTTCCGCACACAATAAATAGTCTGTATAATTAATTCAGTGCGAAAAAGGAGCGGAGACTTCTCCAAATAATCTGCTACAATTATGAATTTCGCTCTTCGAACAGCGTACTGCAAAACGAAATTTTCCGTTTATGATTTCGTTGTGTCATTTTTGTATGGGATTTTTCGTTTCGCATCAGCAGCGTACTAGGCTTTAAGCCTAGTACGCTGCTGATGCGAAACGAAATTTTTCTGTGATCTCCAAACAGACAACGAAACGCTTGCGAAAACACAACGGAAAATATCTTTGGAGAGTTTTACTAATTCCAAAAACAAAATCAAACATAAACGAAAAAATCAGAGAAACCCATGATGTAAAAAGTGATAAACAAAAAAAAAAACACAAATAAAACTCAAATGTCATTTTTCCGCACACAATAAATAGTCTGTATAATTAATTCAGTGCGAAAAAGGAGCGGAGACTTCTCCAAATAATCTGCTACAATTATAAATTTCGCTCTTCAAACAGCGTACTGAAAAACGAAAAGCAGAACGAAATTTTCCGTTTATGATTTCGTTAGGTCATTTTTGTATGGGATTTTTCGTTTCGCACCAGCAGCGTACTAGGCTTTAAGCTAGTACCGCACTCGGCGGAACTGCATTTCAGCGGAACTGAACTACACGACTTATTTGTAGGAAATTGTATGAGCTATATCGCACTAAGCGACAACTGCACTTCACGGCGCGACAAAGTTGGTAATCTGACAAACTGTGTCGCGACGTGAAGTTTCGTTCAGTTTCGTGCGAAAGTGCGCACGGTGTCGCTGAAGTGCAGTTCCGCCTAGTGCGGTTCTACCTGTAATCTTAAAGCCTAGTACGCTGCTGATGCGAAACGAAAAATCCCATACAAAAATGACACAACGAAATCATAAACTGAAAATTTCGTTCTGTTTTTCGTTTTGCAGTGCGCTGTTAGAAGAGCAAAATTTATAATTGTAGCAGATTATTTGGAGAAGTCTCCGCTCCTTTTTCGCACTGAATTAATTTTACAGACTATTTAATGTGTGCGGAAAAATGACATTTGAGTTTTGTTTTTTTTTGTTTATCATTTTGTTACATCATGGGTTTCTCTGATTTTTTGCGTTTATGTTTGATTTTGTTTTTGGAATTAGTGAAACTCTCCAAGGATATTTTCCGTTAACTCTCCAAGGATATTTTCCGTTGTGTTTTCGCAAATGTTTCGTTGTCTGTTTGGAGATCACATGAAATTTTCGTTTCGCATCAAGCCTAGTACCCTGCTGATGTGAAAAAATTGATTTTTTCTTAGTTTCGAACGCCATATTATTCACTAGATACCCCAACTAACATTTCAGCTTCTTTTAGCTTTAAAATATTGATATTCCGCAGGCTTTACCTTATATAAGGGCTCTATAGGGCCTTCTGTGGAAAAAAATTTCTTATAGATGTCATGAATTCGATAACAACTTCTGTTAAGCCGTTTGGAAATAAAAAAAAGAAGACTAACAGAGGTTAAGATCTGACACTCTGATAAGGCTCTATAAATGATATAATAGAGGGATAAAGTAGCTGCCACTTTATAAAAGCTCCAAGTGGTTTTTATAGAGGTTGCTGGAAAAAGGTATTAATAAGGTTCTATTAAATTTTTATAGAGGCTTAATCAAGTACTTCGGTGAAACCTGCCAGGTTTTTCTTATCGAACCTTTAAAGAAAATATCATGTGAGTTAAGCACCAAATAAAAAAAAAAACAAAATGGTGCATAGGTAAGTTATCTGTCATTTTGCCGATCTAGGGAAAAGTGTTTAGAGATTTTCAAACGTTAAAATAGTGAAAAAAGATAATTCAACTAAAGCCGTGTTTTTTTGCAAGCCCGGGGGGAATTGGATGAAAAAAACGACGTCGGTACTAAACAATTAACATGTTAAATGCAACAACAACTAATCCCGGAGAAATCTCGGGGTTTAACTTAAGCGCACCGAAAAACTGTGTTACCGGCATGAATTGCATACATGTTATAGATAGTTTGTATGAAAACTCCATGTTTTTTACTGTCATGGCGTCGCTAATCCCCGCTGTCGTTTTTTTCAACCAATTCCCCCCGGGCTTGCAAAAAAACACGCCTTAAGTACAAAAATAAAAGTGAGAATAGTGAAAACACTTACAATACCTACTTTATTAAAAAAAAATATAAAACACCATGTGGTGCTGTGTTAAATTGTGTAAAAACACCTATAATATTATGGAGTTTACGCAGTTTTTTCGGGCTGATTCTTTCTCAAATTCCACATAAATTAATGTGAAGTGATGTTTTTTATATAAATACATTATCGTAGAATACTTGAAAATTGATATTTGATATCATTTTGCTGTAAAAAAAGGCAAATTGATTGAAACAAGATATGTCTGGTATCTACATACATATGTATTTGCCAAAATTGAAATTTTCGTCCAGGGTCGAATTAGTTTTCTTTGGTGCTGGCAAGGCACTCAAATGCATTAAGCGCCCGTATCGCAGAGTAATTTTATTAACTTTATGTGGAATATGAGACACTGCAGCTTACCTGTGAAATGAACAAAAATTACACTGCTAATTAATAAGTGTTTTTACTGGATTTAACGCAACACCGCATGTAGTTTTTTTTTGTTATTGAAGTGTTGTGTATATTCACTTTACTTTCTTTTATTTCACTGGTTTATTTAATTAACTATAAGCTTATTTTACAATTTTGACGATTTAAAATCTAAAAAAAACACATTCCTCAAAAAAAATAGCTAAAAGCGCCTCAGAATTTAGCTGTCTATAGCTGCATGCCTTCCGTTTGTGAATACATAACTCAGACCAGAGAGAAAGAACTAATAGAGAGAGTCAAATTTCCTCGTCTCCGTCCCCTCGAAACCTTTTGTTTACATTTTTTATAACGTGTTGAATTCCTATCGGTGTGTACATGTTTTCACCTCGGGTAGTGCAAAACAAAAACAAAGGTGGTGAGTATGCACATCTTGCATATGTATTGGTCCCCACATTTTTTGTATATGGAGTTAATAATATTAACATATGCAAGATAGTGCCCAAGTCCCAACATCGTAGCTTGTAGACTAAAAGAGAGCCACCGTCGAATTTGACTCTCTCTATTAGTTCCTTCTCTCTGACTCAGACTATGTGTTATGACTATGGGCCTTACTAATAACCAAATACTAATGTCGACTATTAGTAAAGTGCAAGGTTAAAATAAAGTGCGGAGCTTAAACGGAATCCTACTTATAACATATTTAACCTTCTCGTTAACAAATCCTCACACTTTCCTTGAATCTACTACAATTTCCATCAAGATGTTGTCAAATAAATGTCAAGCTTTCTTGGATTTTCAATTTCATTAATTTCGCGTCAACAAAAACAAATATTTAGAAAAATGAGTTCAAGTAACGAAGAATATAAATTTATTCAAGGAAACTCGCAAAATTAAAGAAGCAAAATTAAGAAGCCATCCATCAACAAAATATGCACGCGGGACTGGGTATATAGAACGCAATTTATAGGAAAGCACTTCTCATAAATTATATATTTTTTATTTATTTGTATGTCATAAATATGTATTAAGTATCAATATGCTAAAAAAAAACTCTACTTAAAATAATCAGACCATTGACCTATTATATATGGACTCATTGACCTATTATATATGGACTGCTAGTTGAGTTTCATTTTCATACAAAAACTCCAATAAAAGTGGTTCCACCACTCCTTAGCGACACTAACCCTTGCGTAGAAACACGGGAAACAGAAGTAATTATTTTCACTATTTTAATAACAGATGTCAGTAGTTTCTTTGTTAAAAAAATGTTGTGGTAACAAAGAAACTACTGACATCTGTTACAAAACAGAGCCACCTGTTTCTGTATGTATATTCAAATGTGCATTTTGACATTTGTCATTTGTGTGCTATATTTTTTGTTTTTAATTTAAAAGTACTATTTATTTGTTAAATCTAAGCAAACAGCTAGAAGTTTTCATGGTATCTTGATTTTTCAAATTTGAAATTAAATAAAAATAAACGCTCGGACTGAATCCATTCATCTCTCATAGACTTTGATGGAGATGATAACATCCATTCTAAACATTAACCTCCTTGCCATTTTTATAGAAATTATTTTTTTTAGAATTTCCCGAAGTAAGTAATATGAATTTAATATATTGCTTTATCCCCATTACAGCTTTACTTGATCCGGCAGTACTTATCGAAGGGGTTTTATTTCGAGCAAGGTATTTGGGTTCGACGCAGCTAGTGTACCAAGGACAACGAATGAAATCTACTCGGATGATGCAGGCCGAAGAAGCTGTTTCGAGGATTAAGGTAGGTTTATAACCATTTTGCTTTTGATATTCTCATAAATCACATAATCATCATCACCGATCAAAGAAAAACTTACTAATCACACTCCCACTCTTTGTTTGCATGCATACCAACAGGCTTTGGTAAGTACGTTCAATTCTATACACCTCAAAAGCTTAATTGTTTATTCAAAATCAAAGCAATCAAGATTCAATGCAATTTATTAATTTTATAGGCACCAGAAGGTGAAAGTCAACCATCCACCGAGGTTGATTTATTTATATCAACCGAGAAAATAATAGTTCCAAACACTGGTCTCAAAGAAATCATGATGGATCATACTCTTCCTACATCGCTGATATTTGTGATTTTGTAGTTCTTGTGGCACGACGCAGATTTGTGCCAGCAGATACTGGTGAAGGCCCTAAACCTAATCGAACACCGAAAATGATATGTCATGTATTCGAGAGCGACGAAGCACAATTTATAGCAAAATCAATTGCTCAGGCATTCCAAGTGGCATACATGGAAATCTTGAAAGCAAAATGGAATTGAGGATCATAGTTTTACTAAAGAAATAGATTACCAAAAAGTGCTCAATAGTCAGGGGAGATCTTTGGCGATGAACTGGAGATCTTTGCGAGAAAGGAATTGCAAAACGACGTCGGTGTACAAAAAGCGAAAGGAGAAATACTAGGCCTAGTGATTTTGGAGAGTTATTGGGGTTCAACGTTGCCCACTGTTGTAACTGCAAATTAAATGTCAGCTGGCGCTGCAGCTAGATGTGTTCAGTTAAATTTCGGCGACCAATTAATTGCTATAAATTGCATGAGCTTTGTCGGGCTTCCATTATCGACTTGTCAGAGTTATATACGCAATCCGAAGAATCACACTACTGTAAAATTTACGGTTGTGCCTTGTCCGCCGGTAGTCGAAGTTAAGATTAAACGACGTAATATCAATTAAGATTTATTGTTCAAAATGGAGTGGTATGTAATATTTTCGTTGTATATCTTATTTTTATTGAAAGCCTAAGAATTTTTCCTTTTTTTCAATCAAACAAAGATATTTAAACATGATATCCGAACTAGTGTTATTAAAAAAAAAATTAAACATGTAACAGACTCATGTTCTCTATTTCCATTGAAATTGAATTAATATCGATTTTCATATCCACTAGATAGAAATGAAGCAACAGAAAATACAAAATTTAAATTTTGAATTCCTTCCTATATTCCTGAATTCTAAAATATATTTACAAACAACAAATGTTTCTTTACAGATTTGTAGTCTTTTACGCGGTGGAACAGCTGAATGTGCGAGTGGGTCATAGAATAATTGAAATAAATAATCAAAGTGTTTTGGCTGTTCCTCATGATTTGTTAGCAACATCTGTTGGCGAGATAAGTTATCTATATACATATATTTTATTTTCTTCAGAAAATTTAATTAAATATTTTTAATTCATTTCAGATTTTAATGAAAACAATCCCTATACAAATGTTTAAACTCATGACAAATCAGGGAAATCCAATTTTCATCTAACTATTTTCAACTTTCCCATAAAATAAAGAAAAAACAAAAAAATCTAATTTATTGCTATTAAGAACTGCAGAAGTATTGTATTACATACACTAGCATAACATTCGCCACTTTATTCTTTATTCAATTTATTATTAAAATATGCAATATATTTATTTACATATTTAGTTATCGTGCCATTAGCATCACTTATTCCTTTTGTAACATTTATATATATATATATAATTTTTTTCTAAATAAATACATACTTAAATAAAAAATAAAATATAAATTTTGTTGAAACTGTTTTTATTTTTTCTTTAAATTTTATTTCCAAACCACACACACACAACGCATGCTCAAAACCTTTATCCACATTATATCCCAATATTATTCGCTTGTCTCTAAAATACTCAACTTAAAGAGAAAAACATTTATCGCAAATAAAAAGCCGTTTTTTATTATCAGAATATTAGCCGTTTTTTTATTATCAGAATTGATCTATATGGCTCATCAAAACATGCTGCTGATTCTCGCCATTAATACTAATACTTTTTCTTAAATATTATTATTTATTCAGACTTTAAATCCACAGTCTAATCGTACATAAGAGCAAGTTGGTGTAACCCAGTCTTTGAATTTATTTTAAGAAAGAAAGGTAAAGGGTCATTTTTGAATAGAAGTAGACTCTATTTATTAATTTAAATATAAACAATTGATTTAAAAATAATCTAAATTTTTTTTTTATTTACAAAAGGTCGATTTAATATAAAATCAATTTAATTTATAAAAATGTTTATGAATGAACAAAAAAAACTATGTAGGTATGTATGTATGTTATAGGTATGCTGGTTGATTGTTGTCTTTGCTCCGAATTTTTCATTCATTCCCAGGTGAGTTTTGCAGAATCAATCTGAGTCGAGTGCTTTAATATTGGCAACAATTTGTCCAGCAAAGGCCTCGTGAATTTCCGATGAGTCAATGTCTTTCAAAGTCAATACCTTTTTTAAGAAGTTTTGGTATACCATATAGGCTGGTCCGAGAAGAAGTTGGTCAACGGGGTCTTGCGAGACGTACAAGAAATTCCTTAAATACGCTTTTGGTTTGAGTCCAAGTTGTTTGGCCTTTTCTTCAGTCATCACTATGGCAAGCAGATGATCCATCAGTCAAAAAAGAAGAGTTGGCTGTAATTGTTCCATGAGGGTTAATAAAAGCTGGTTTCAATTTAGCCAAGGCCTCTGTTGACGAGACACGAATGCCATTGTCCAATTGTCAACTGTCTGGTCAACACCAGATACTTTGCATGGAACCATATCGGTAAAGTAACCTTTCTGTTCTGCTTCTTTAGCCAAAGTATGTGTTCTTAAAGCATAGTCGTCTTGTTCTTTGCGACTCACTTGGAATGAAGCGGCAAGACGATCAGCTGAGTGTCCCATCGTCTCTCCAGACGAAAACTCGGCAACAGCTGGAAGCTCTGGAATTACAAAGTTTGATTGAATTGTTGCGAGAAGAGAAAGTTTTGCATCGGTTTTTTAGGTTTACTGGATTTCAGCAAAAGGCCACGCATTATACGACTGTGACGAAAAGGCACAAAAAAAAACTTATTAAAGGCTCTCCCAAACCAACGCGAAATCGTAGCGAATCATTCACAATAACACAAAATATGACAAATACACAACGCTAAACAACAACAAAAATCTGTCGTAGGCGAATGTTTCGCGTTGGTTTGGGAGAGCTTTAACTTTGATTATTTTTTTAAGTGATTTACAAACCATCTGGATTTTTTCTTGAAACTTAAGAACATAGCTCCTTCATTGTCCATAGAAACCCTAGAACTCCCATTGGCCATTTTTGCATTCCATTTGCCCTTGAAATTTTGTTTCTCCTCGAGCTGAATTTAATCACGCACCGTACATACTTCTGTTTTCAATTGCATAATATACACTGGTGACGATTCTGGACGAATCTTCTTCATATGTGTCCACATCTTTAAAAGGAATAAACATCATATCAGTCGATCACGACCAGATCCCTTGTGTTTGGCACATGCAATCGGATCGTTAAAAGAGGAAGAGATGTCGTAATTTTTGATGACCATCGACTAGTTCTACGATTATAGAGTTCTTAACAATTCTTTGAAGGTTTTTATTTGATTCCAGGGAAGTCGCTGATTATAGCCGTATTAATTTGCTTTAAGAAGCATGTTTCGTCTTTTTGGCCTGTCGCAAGGCCTGATGATCTGGGTGATGCGGAGTTGTTTCATTGAGCAGATCATTGAATTCCAGTGCATTTATTTGTCGCACTTCAAGTAGGTCGATTTTCTATATACATATATTAAGTCCTCTTTTCTAAATAAAACGATTTAGTAGTTTTTAATATTTTTTCACCATTACAAAAGAAATTTTTATAAAAATACATTTATTGTTTTCCAAAATTTAAAAAAATAGATAATTTTTCTAAAATTATTGAAAAAAAAACAAAAACACGAATGAAAGAAAAAAAAAAAAAAAACAGCACAAAATGTCAAAAGTGTTTCACTGTGTTTTCCGCTTATAAACGTGAGAGCTAGTGGCGTTTGGTTATAGGTGGAACCATCGTGTAGTTGGCTCCTGGCAGTCCATATATAGTAAGTCAATGCCTATCGGCCTATCACTCGAACGCGACCAATGTAACATGCGAAAGAAATCGTATGATGGGTTAAAAGCCCTTCTACACTGTCCAACTGAGTATTAATACATGTCAAAAAAGTGGGAAAAAAATCATGTATAATAGTGTGGAAACAAAATATGACTGCCCATCTTACACAGCAAGATATGCCAGCCTACACGATTTGACATGTGCTAATACATAAGAATTTTTAGAAATGGTTCTAATTTTATCACACAATTCATCACATTTTTTTGAGGTTAAATTAAACTGTTGTGTGTGGTAAAAAAATTAAAAGGCATTTCTCTCCCACAAATTTGGCAGTAGCATGGAATTCTTTCCCACTTTCAATTTGACATGTATTAATACTCAGTGGGATAGTGTGGAAGGGCTTTAAGTTTATTTCTCTGGGTTCGTTCACAGTTTGATAAAAAAATTTAAACGTCCAAATTTTGCGTAAAAATCACCCCATATATATAATATGCATGTATTTTTCAATTGAGGAACTGTATACTAGGCTTAGATTAGCAAAATGCATTTATGTTTTTTTTTACAAAAAAAAAACTCGAATTCGTTTAGAAAAAAATCTATAAAGAATGAAATCTTTTGTTGAAAGGAATTCCACATTGGAAAATGATGGGTTTTCGATTGGAAAATTCAGTTCAATCTAAAAATTGATTTTTTTCTTGTCTATAATTTAACACTTTCAGATTTATTTATTTTTTTTTATTTATTGGGCTTATTTAATGAAGCTTTTTGAAGTACTCAAAAGGAAAAGTATGATCAAGTTCTTGCATCTTCTAAAACATATGTAAGATATGAAAGTATTATTTTTTCATTTAGTCCAAAAATAATGCGTTTCGCCTAGGTACGACAGTTAGGCTCATCAGTTAGATGCTGTCGACCCTTCTAAGACGCAATATTTTAGTCGATGCTATCGACACTAATACAATTTGCAGCATTAACACACTGCAAATTATATTTTTCTAGTGAGTTTATTAGACTACTTTAACTTGGACTAAATGAAAAAATAATACTTTCAATTGAATTCATTCAATACATAAACACTCTTACTTAGTCCACAAGAGAAAAAACAAAAACAATGTTTCTATTGTTGTCATTAATTTGTCTTCTTCTTGTTTACCCATATTGGGTTTTTTTCTAGTTAAAGTAGTCTAATAAACTCACTAGAAAAATATAATTTGCAGTGTGTTAATGCTCCAAATTGTATTAGTGTCGATAGCATCGACTAAAATATTGCGTCTTAGAAGGGTCGACAGCATCTAACTGATGAGCCTAACTGTCGTACCTAGGCGAAACGCATTATTTTTGGACTAAATGAAAAAATAATACTTTCAATTGAATTCATTCAATACATAAACACTCTTACTTAGTCCACAAGAGAAAAAACAAAAACAATGTTTCTATTGTTGTCATTAATATAATTTTTATTTTATTTTGTACTTCCTCGGTAAGAGATGTATTTTCTGCTTCTAATAGGTATATAAAAGCCATAGAGTTCGATAACGCATAGCGTTCGATAAGACCTCGTATAGATCTAACAAACACTTGCTAAAGAATCTCAAACTTTTAAAAGAACTGCTCATGGTACCTGTACGAAGATGTACCGAAGTCACTTTAGAAGTTTGAAAAAGGTTCTTTGAGCCTCTATGTTCTCCTTTTTATGTTAAACGAGGTTTTGCAGATTTCTTACAGAAGTTAGAAAGCATTTTCAGTTAAATCTAACCGAAGCTGAAATGTTATTTGGGACATTCACATTAAATCTTTAATCCGGATGTATTCCCACCTAACATTTCAGCTTCGAGAAGGGAATAGACAGCTAAATTCTGAATCGCTTTTAGCTATTTTTTTTGAGGAATGTGTTTTGAGATTTTAAATCGTCAAAATAGTAAAAAAAAAGCTTATAGTTAATTAAATAAACCAGTGAAATAAAAGTAAGTAAAGTGAATATACACAACACTTCAATGACAAAAAAAAACTACATGCGGTGCTGCGTTAAATCCAGTAAAAACACTTATTAATTAGCAGTGTAATTTTTGTTCATTTCACAGGTAAGCTGTGTCTCATATTCCACATAAAGTAAGTAAAATTACTCTGCGATACGGGCGCTCAATGCATTTGAGTGCCTTGCCAGCACCAACGAAAACTAATTCGACCCTAGACGAGAATTTCAATTTTGGCAAATACATATATAGATACCAGACATATTTTGTTTCAATCAATTTGCCTTTTTTACAGCAAAATGATATGAAATATCAATTTTCAAGTATTTTACGATAATGTATTTATATAAAAAACATCACTTCACATTAATTTATGTGGAATTTGAGAAAGAATCAGGCCGAAAAAATTTTAAACTCCATATTTCAAGTGTTTTTACACAATTTAACACAGCACCACATGGTGTTTTATATTTTTTTTTAATAAAGTAGGTATTGTAAGTGTTTTCACTATTCTCACTTTTATTTTTTTACTTAGTTGAATTATCTTTTTTCACTATTTTAACGTTTGAAAATCTCTTAACACTTTTCCTTAGATCGGCAAAATCACAGATACCTTACCTATGCACCATTTTGTTTGTTTTTTTTTTATTTGGTGCCTAGCTCACATGATATTTTCTTTAAAGGTTCGATAAGCAAAACCTGTCAGGTTTTAACGAAGTACTCGATTAACCGCTATACAAATTTTATAGAACCCTTATTAATACCTTTTGCCTGCAACCTCTATAAAAACCGCTATGGAGCGTTTATAAATTGGCAGCTACTTTATCCCTCTTACTATTATATCATTTATAGAGCCTAATCAGAGTGTCAGCTCTTAACCTCTGTTAGTCTTCTTTTTTTTATTTCCAAATGGCTTAACAGAAGTTGTTATAGAATTCATGACATCTATAAGAAATTTTTTTTCCACAGAAGGCCGTATCAATATTTCTAAGCTAAAAGAAGCTGAAATGTAAGTTGGGTTTACATTGAGCTTGTATTATTTACATCCGGATTTATATTTTAATCTGGATATATCGGACGAATAATAGGGGCGTGTTTGCATATATTATTATTAAAATTAAATTTCTAAATTCGATTAAATTATACCTATAAAATTTTGTAAACATTTTTAAGAAAACAAAAATTGTGCGCAATTTTAAGCATTTATTAATGCAGAGTTTAAAAATTAATTTTATAAAAAATAATCTACCAGTTTTCGAAGTATCGAATTTTCAAAAAATTATTTTGAAATTTTTTTTTTAAACCCAAAATTTGTTGTTTTGAAAATTTCGATATGCAATTTTATTTAAACTTATTAGAAGCTTTTGCGTAATTTCATTAAAATCGGTTCAACAGATAATGAGAAAGTCGAAACCCAATAATATGGTAGATCGTACTGTTTTTGAGAAAAATGAGATTTTTCTTAAAGGGTTTTAAACAAATGCATGGGAGGTACCCTTATTTTTGGGTATAAGAATAATTTTTAACAAAAATCTGTTAGATAATGTTAAGAAACCTATGGGTGCCAAGTTTAATAAATCGATAAAGTCGTTTTCGAATTAATAAGTTTTCAAAAAAAATTTGAAACTTTTTTAATAAGCCAAAAAATTAATTTGAAAATTTTGGTATACCTTTTGAAATAGGTACATATTCTCCATAAGAAAATTGATGAAAATCTTTAAAACAATTTTTTGACCATTTATAACCATTTTACTGACGTTTTTGTTTAATAAATAGATCCTTTAAAAAATACATAATATCGTCACCTGAATGCAAGAACCAGCTAACTCAATTTTCGAATTTTTGAGAAAGTCGCAAAAAACTTTTTGGCCTCTTTTTTAGACTCCAGTTTTTGCATGATAGTATACTGATAAAATAATAACACCACATTTTGTCTGCGCTACAGGTTGTAGTAAAGGTTACAATTTTCGATGCGAATCGATTCAAAGTAGCAAAAACCCAAACATCTCAAAAATTTTAAAAATCGAGTTAGCTGGTTCTTGCATTCAGGTGACGATATGTGCACGACTGGGTCGCACGAACTTGCTTTTATGTGCAATCACACTGTGTTTTTAAAGTTTTAACATTTCAAAAACTATATTTATCTTATAAAAGAAATAAATTAGTTATGGGAGCTTATATTGTATAGCACCTGCTTAAAACGTAGTTAAGTTTAAGGTAGTATTATGGGAGTAGGTACATTCATTTATGAACAATATATAGCACCGTGTTGCAAATATGCATGGAACTTATACTGAAAAATTGTAAAAAAAATATGTACCAATGCGATGTACATCATCCGATTTCTTAAGAAAATCTCAATTTATGAGAAAAAAAAATCATCCGATTTCTTAAGAAAATCTCAATTCATGAGAAAAAAAAATTGAAAATCGTTGAAGCGGTTTTTTAAAAAATAGTTTTTATACCTATATAAAATTTTGACAAAATCGGAAACAAAATGTTAGCCTTTATTATTGCGCAGTTAAAAAATGAATCCATTTTCGAAATATGGAATTTTCTAAAAATTATTTTTAAATTTTTTTAAAAAAATTATAATTTATTCTTTTGAAAATTTTTATATGCAATATTATTAGAACTTATTTGAAGTTTCTGTGTAAAAAAATTCATTAAAATCAGTTCAACTAATAATCCGATAGTCAAAAATTTTAAAAAATAGTTCTATGAGAGATATTATTTTTAAACGATAGGTAATTTTTTTCCAATAATATGGTAGATCGTACAGTTATTAGTTCACACAAAAATTATAATCATAATCATAGGAGCCGTTTTTGAGAAAAATGAGATTTTTCATACCGGTTTTAAACATTTGTATGGGAGGTACCGTTATTTTTGGTTATAAGAATAATTTTCATTTAAAATCGGATAGAACATATGTAGGTAGTAGGTAACCTATCTATCGCAAGTAAAAAATTAAAGAATAATATTTCAAATTGGTACCTATTAAAAAATAAATATTTTTGATTTTTTATAATATTTTTGCTCAAAAGTTGCAAAAAAATTGTAAAGTGAAAGACGTCTCAGTTTGGTGATGATATAAAGACTGTTTATTTATGTACATATTATGTAAATCGGTATGATAAATAGTAAGATAGGTAGGATAATATAGGGTATGGTGTATGTCACATATAACCAAAAGATAGGTAGGATAATATAGGCTATGGTTTATACATTTGGTTATATGTGACAGTTTATACATTTGGTTATATGTGATTTAATTTAATCTCCCTTGTTTTTTTTTTTTTTGTTTACAAAAATTAAATAAAAAAAAATACCTTTTTTTTAAAGATAGGTACATTTTTTTAATTTGGGGGTTCAGTATAAATAATTTAAATAATGCAGTTTAGTTTTATGATAATAGCTTATTTGTTTTATAATTCAGTAGGTATTTTTAAATATTTATATTTTATAAACTTAAAATATATATATTTTTTTTGTTGGTGATGATATAAATCGGTATGATAACATAAAACGTTTTTCTTTTTTAGCCCCGAGCGTGGCAATTTGTTTTCATAAAAAAAATTTGTTTTCTTGAATTTGACTTTTTCAGAAATTTCAAATCTTGCAAGTGTGTGTGCAAATCGGTGTAAATTCTTTCTTCAATCTTGCAAAATTAGGAAGATTTGTTTTGACAGAAAAAATTCGAATTTTTCAGATTTTTTTTTTTTTTTTTACTTTGTGCCCATGTCCACCTTTCAAGGATAAGAAATGTAGGGAAAAAATCATAAATTCCATTTTTTAACTGCTGCCGGTTGAAAAAAATTCGATTCTTTTGTTGAAAGGAATTCGACATTAATTTTTCCGGAAAAATAATGTTCCAATCATTATTTTACCGGACAAATTTTGACAGCAGCAAATAAAAAAATTGAAAAACAGGTAATTTTATAATAAAATAAAAATTAACAAGGAATAACTTGACCTACATATATTGTATAAGTACAAAATAATAAATTTTGATGTTTCAGAAGATGAATCAGGTGACTCGTCTCCTCCTGAAGAACATGGTTCTTATGACGACGAGACAAACGAAAACTCAAAGGAAGGCTATACATTTATTTACAGTCTTCTATGCACTGGGCAATTCGTAATATAGACCATAATCTGGTCGGTCTTCAGTGCGTTTGCCTTACAACGTAGAACAATTACCACTTCATCTGCTCCAACAGATTTACAAAAACTGTTATCGGTTACCACAGCAAGTAGCTAAGCTCGAGCTGTTGAAGTTGTTATGCGCCGAATTAATTCTTAATCAAGATATTGAAAATCATATGAAAGTAACATACGCAGAATTCTTAACTGATCTGTACGCTTTTTAAATTTTTTTTCTTTAGTAACTTTTAGAAACTCGACTCAAACAAACATTGAATTGGGTATTTCCTGTAATGGATGGTACTGAAGCACAACTCAAATTTTGAGTTTATCTAACGAACTCAACGAGCCAAGCTCATCCCTTGCAAACAATGAACCCCAATTCGCAAAAAAAAAATCCAGGAAACATTGGAATTAATATATTAGGTAAGCCAAAATACGTTATTTCTTATTATCTTAATTATAAGAGTATTTAAGTATATGATATTGATATAACTTACATAATTTTCTAGGGTCTACATCAACAAAACGTGAAAACAGTCTGCAAAAAGTGTCATAGGGCGTGCAGGCCAGTCTGTAAGTATAAGAAATACTTACCATACTCGATTCATACATATTAAAACTTTAATCCAGATGTAAATTATACAAATCGTCGGCCTCATAAGCAAACCTCGTAACTCACAAATTTCAAATTTTTCAGGAGAGACGAAAATGTCTTTTGTTTATTTAGAGTTTTAAGAGGGATACGAAATGTTTTAGGTAGCTGCGCTGACGAATTTTCTATAAAATAGCATTCAAAACTCATTTTCGCTAAAAGGTGGAGTTACGAGGTCTGCTTATGAGGCCGACAAAATTCAATTTAACATCCGGATTTCAGTTTTTCTGGATGTATCGAGTGAATAATATGGCGGGAAATTATCAGTAACTAGACAAATATCTAATCCTAGAGCTCGAAAAAACTATCGCCAGCGGACTACAAAAAAATATCTCACTTATATTCTATATTCCATTGCTCCAAGTGTTTTAAGTATGTTCACGATGTATGAAGGCAAATTGTCGGCAGCCAACTACCACGAATAAATTTTGTTAAACGCCTAAATAAATTGTAATCGTGTAATTTTATTGTCAATTGCCATTAATCACAAAATGTTATTTTCTTGGAATGAATAAAAATGCACTTTATATAATCGAAATTCATTTGTATAATATATGTATGTTTTCACTTTATAATTGTCAGTTATGCTATAGAATATGTACCTAAATACCTACAATAATATCAAGAATCTTAAAATAAAAAAAAATGATTTTATGATCAGGAATATAATATGTATATAATAGCCGGGGTGACATTCTGTATGGCAAAAGCGAACAATCGTTTTCGTTTTTGCTTATGTTCGTTTATGAAAAACGAACGATCGCTTTCGTTTCGTTTATTACAGAATCTGGCCCCCGTTTTTTATTATGAACCATGATACATTTTTCAGTTTTAAAGCAAATGTCGAAATTATTTTTATATGAACATTTTTTGGAATCTGTGTTCGATTTGAAAATGGTTTTCATAATCACTTAGATGACTTCAATTCAAACTCAAAACAGTTCCAACAATCCAAATGAAGCAAGTAGTTTGGAAATGACAGTGTTGTATATCTACCAATTTCAGGAATTTTCTACAAATTTTAAGAAATTTCTTGAAATTGATGGATAAACCACGCTGTCGTTTCAAAAAAAAAAAGTGGGAAACAAATCATGTGGAAGGGCTTTTAGGCAGCTATAAGACAACAATAAACAAGGTTTTTGAATACATTTTCCAAAGTTGGACAGTTGTCTAAAGTTAGACAACGTTTATAAATAAGACCAATTGTGTTCAAAATAAATAAACAAATTAAAAATCAGTATGTTTATTTACAAATTTTAATTAAAATTCAAACAAAATCCTAAAACCAAAAGTACATGTTTTACTTCTTCTTCTTTTGTCTGCTAAGTTCATTAAGCTCTCCTTGCTGTACTGAAGCTTCCATGTATATACGTTTCACCTTCTCCTTTCGGTCACGATCACTAAAAATTTTAGCATTAAAATCAAATAATTTAAGTCGAAGATTTAAATTTTTTACCTTTGAATCTGTTGATTGATGCGAATCGTTTGCAAGAACTCAGTATCTCTACGAATTTCTCGAACTGCACCCTTTGTCTCGCGCCGAATTTTATGAATCAATTTAACCTTTTCCTCCTTTGCTTTGGATATTTTCGGTCGACGCTTGTCGTCGTAAACCTTTTCAATGCGAGGTTCAAAAAGACGAAGAGCTTTGGGTTTCTTCTCAAGTCGCATCAATTTGTTCAAGGGTTTCCTGGCTACGGCCAAAAGTGTGGACATTGTTTTTTGATAACTGGATCTAACAAACTGTGGATATACATCCATATCGACTCGTTCCATTATGGGAATAAATGCCTCTGCTAAATAGTTTGATCCAATATTTTCTGAAACTCCATCAATCGCATCCTTGGTTAAACTAAAAGCTGAGTTGAGTGCTCGGATTTTAAAATCTTCAGAGATTGTAGTCGTTACTAAATCTTCTCCTTTCAGGAGATTATCATCATCCATCAGCATTTCTTTGGGTTTTTTAGCCATTGCCAACAGCTTATTAAAAGGTCCCGTTGACATGAACGGCGGTATTATTTTCAAATTCTCAACTTTCCTCTTTGGAAGGGACATATAAATAACTCCAAGAAGGAAGTTCAGGGCTGATGGAACAAAGCGTTGTGAAGAATGAGAATACTCCAACACCAGAGTAACCAAGAAAAGCCCCATTGCAACATCTTGTCTTGTTCGCACTCGAGCTTTAGATAATATATTACTAATAAAAACGTAGCAAGGCGTTACTATGTTATGTCGATAATCAGAGGTTGTGTAAAGATTTGAGACAATTTTAAAGAACACGAGAGTATCCAACGACGGGTATAATTTATTATTTTTCTTGTACTCGGAGTACTTTTCTTGAATAACATCAAGGAGGCAGAGTGAAGCCCTTTCCGGGTTCATGTGCATTAAATCGTATAAAAAAGGATTTATTTTATCGAAGACTTGAAAGGAATTGGCCACGTCTTCAGAGGTTGCATCAGTAAAAAGATCATTTATATATTGAAGAAGGAAAGCGAAAAGTTTGTTGATCTTCTCTTTGTTTTTGGGTTCAAGTTTTGGATGATTGCACTTAATGATGCGTTCCACTAAAGTACCTTGATTATCAGCAGTATATTTACAAAGAAGTTTTTTAAGCTCTTCATAATTGGAAGGCATTTCTATTGTAAAGGGAAGTTTATTATTTATCCTAGGAGCTTCGAAGTTGTCTGTAGCGCTTTTTGTTTTCAGTTGAGGGGATTTGGGTTTGGGAGTTTCTTCATTGTCAGATTCGATATTTGAATCTTTAAGATCACTCAAGGCATCTTCCTCATCATCGTTTTCTTCATCGTCTTCGTCGTCTTCGTCGTCTTCATTTTCGCCATCACTTTCTCCATTTGGTAATTCCTCGCTTTCTTCTTCATTCGTAGTATTATCATCTTTGGAAAGCGATTCACCTAAAATTAACAGATTTTAAATAAGCCTATTTATTTTCACATGATTTTAACATTTCCATCGGGCAAGTATCGGAAACGAAGCGATCAAATATGTTTGATACTTTTGTGTATCTTTTTAATGAATTTCTTTTATCTTCTCTGAATCAAAATATATTTGTCTTCAATAAAAAAATGTTTTTTGAAAAAAACAAGTTTGGCAAGTTTGGTCAAATCTTTAAATCGATTACTGTAAATAACGCTATTGTTGCCTAAGAAACCAGACTATATTTTTCTGGAAGTTTATGATGTCCTGAATTTGATTTCAGCATTGCTCTACCCATCCTCTATCTATAATGTATGAGTATTGCTATTCAAGAATTTACTAGGACCAGGCGCAGACTAACAAATAACAATTTCTCGAAGGGGAAGAAAGGATTTGAAATATTCAAAATTACTTTTTAAAATGTATTTATTTTATTATTATGTACATACATATATAGGAAAAACCTATATACATATATACAGGGTGTCCCAAAATTACCGCCTCAGAAGAAAACCATGAGTTCCTGAGGTCATTTCGAGTCGAAATACTTAAGAGGTAACTTTCTCGTTTTCGCTTCGTTTTCGACTTCTAACGGTTTTTATGATTTTTATTCTTTTTTCTTTTGCCAAACTACAACCAATTTTTGAAATTGCGGCTTTCCCGCAAATTATTTTCAAGCACATTTTTTAAGCATTTTTAGACTTCGATATGATTTTTTTTCACAAAAACACGTTATTAAGTATAATTCTTTTTTCATTATTATGAAAGCCCAATATGTGTTCTAAAAATACTTAGCATTTTTGTACCTAAAAATACATTTAAAATTATTAAAAATTCTAAAAATAAATTTTAAATTATTAAAAAAATAAAAAAGAAAAAATAAAGGAAAATCAAGAAGGTATGAATATTTTAAAAAGAAGAAGAATTAAAAAAAATATGTGCACGACTGGGTCGCACGAATTTTCAATATTCAATATTCAGTATTCAATACCATCTTAACAACAAGTTCATATCCTGAACATTGGAAGAAAGCGAAAATTGTACCTGTCCCAAAGACATCAAAAGGAGACGAGTTTAGGCCAATTTCGATACTACCATTTTTATCAAAAGTCGTTCAAAAACAGATAAGCGATTTCCTTGATTCATTTAATTTACTGACAACTAAACAATCAGGATTTCGAAAGAAAAATAGTTGCATAACAGCTTTGTTAAATATTTCCGAAGATATTAGAAAAGCTATTGACGAGGATAACGTTACATTTTTGATTCTTCTCGACTTCTCCAAAGCATTTGATATGGTCAATCACGGTATACTTTGTAGAAAACTTCTCAATTCATTCAATTTTTATTCTGATCTGATTTCGTATCTGTCGTAAGTGGCGTCCCGCAAGGTTCAATTCTTGGCCCTTTGCTTTTTTTCAATATATGTTAATGAACTTCCTACAATTTCAAAACACTGTTCAATACGTATGTATGCTGATGATACCCAACTCTACTTAAGCTGCCCTTTGGGCCTTATTGAACACTATGTAGCCTGTATAAATGAAGATTTAAATATATTAGAACGCTGGTCACTTGAAAACGGCTTACTTCTGAACCCAAATCAACCTGAACCTGAAATCAAAGTGTCGCGTGATTTCAAAAACCAAAATTGATTTGTCTTACTTCCCCCCAATCCTGTTAAATGATTGTCCAATTTCAGACTCACCTGGACGAACCACGTAAACAGCACCATTGGTAAATCGTATGGTGTACTTCGTACGCTATGGTCTAGTCAGCACTTTATTCAAACACACGTTAGAGCTCTTCTTGTGAAAACGCTGGTTTTACCTTTGATTACATATGGATGTGAAATTTTTTGCAATTTAGATTACGAAATTAAAAGAAAATTTAAAGTTGCTTTTAATAGTGCCATACGATATGTTTACGGACTACGACGCACGGTACGATAGAGTTTCGCATTATTCAATGCAATTTCTTGGAATGTCATTTGAAAACTTTACAAATTTCCGCACAATTACCTTGTTCGCTGATATATGTACTTATAACGCGCCAGCCTGCTGAGTATCTGTACACTAAAATAATCTTTCTAAATTTTAATAGATCTCTACATCTCGGAATTTGGAATTCATTGCCACGAGAGATTAGAAATATAAGCAATACGAAGCAATTAGGAAAGGAACTTAAACATGAGTATCGTAATTCTTAGTTTATAATTAATTTGAATCATTGTATAAAAATGTGTAACACTTAAATTTAATCAATCCCGTAGCAATTATACATATCAGTAGCTTCACTATTTTATAAGATATTTTATCTTACAGTGTAAGCTTTCCATGAATAAATAAATACTAAATATATACAATTTTGAAAAATCGAAAAAGTAATTTAGCCTTTATTATTGCGGAGTTAAAAAATTAATTAAAAAAAGTATCATCTACCCATTTTCGAAATATGGAATTTTCAAAAAATTATTTTGAAATTTTTTTAAAAATCAATAATTTAGTTTTTTGAATATTTTGGCATGCAATGTTATTAGAACTTATTTGAAGCTTTTGTGCAAAAAAAATTCATTAAAATCGGTTCAACTGATAATGAGATAGTCGAAAATCAAAAAAATGGTTTTACGAGAGATACCATTTTGAAACCATACCTAATTTTTTTTTAATATATGGTAGATCGTACAGATATTAGTTCACGCACAAATTTTTATCAGAATCGTAGGAGCCGGTTTTGAGAAAAATGAGAATTTCAATACCACTTTTTAAACATTTGTATGGGAGGTACAGTCATTTTTGGTTGTAAGAATAATTGTCGTTTGAAATCTGCTAGATAATGTTAAAAAACTGCTGGGTGCCAAGTTTAATAAAAATTGACTGAGATGTTTTCGAATTATTAAGTTCTCAAAAATAAATTTTGAAAAGTTTTAGGCACGTTTTTTTTTTAATGAAATCGGCTCTTTTTGCAAACAAAAGCCCATCTTTTCCGAAGTATTGCATGCAGGAAAATTATTTTGAAATCACAAAAATATCTTTAAAATGATACCCTATTACTTAAGGCGTGTTTTTTTGCAAACCCGGGGGAAATTGGACGAAAAAAAAGATTCGGCGCTAAATAATTTGCATGTTAATTGCAACAACAACTAATCACTAATGGGATTAACTAAACCCCGATAATTTTCTGGGCTTAACTTAAGCGAGCAGAAAAACTGTGTTACTGGCATGAATTACGTACCTGTTACCCACAGTACACAAATCTAAGGTAATATATTGCGCAGGTTGTCAAAGTTGAAAATGTCAAAAAATTAAAAGTGGCTGTTCGAGTGCCCTCAGGAACTGAACGCGCATCATTAGAAACAACAACAAAATATTGAAATTAGACAAGGAAAGGGGCACTGGATCCACCATTTTACCACCATAATACCCCGATTTTGACAGATGCGCAGAACTGAACAAAAATGAAACGCTAATGATATTACCTTTAATATGTGTACTGTGCCTGTTACCGATAGTTTGTATGAAAACTCCATGTTTTTTTTTATAATGGCGTCGATTTTTTTTTCAAGCAATTGACCCTGGGATTGCAAAAAAACACACCTTTTATCTAAACCTAACATATTTTGAGATATCAAGTCAAAAACTCTTCTAAAATAATTGCGTTTGTGTTACATTCTGATGTTTTTTCACTTCAATCCTTAATTGATAACCAGTATACCCGGAATTTTTGGATTCAGCACGCTTTTTTTTATATAGAAACCTTCGAAAACGTTCATTTTTCGGATTTTTGTGTAGAGGGTATAACCACTTGAATTTATATAAAATCAATAGAGGGTTGGGCACTGATTTGAAATACTTAGGTCCCAGGCGTTTTACTTTCAGCCTTCCCCTTCCCAGACGTCCCCCAAAGTGGCCGAAAATCAACTTTTGGTGTTGAGGGTATAACCACATGAATTATATACCAAAAAATCAGAAAAAATTCTTCTGATTACAAAAATATAGGTCCCAGACGTTTTGGCTTCAGCCTCCACCTCGCCAGACAAGTTTGAAGTATGCAAAAAAATGTTAAAATATTTTGAAACATTTTAAATATAAAGTAGGTAAGCAAATAATTTTTTTTAAAAACATTGAATTTATTTTACAATAACCATAATGAGTTAAATGAAACAAAAAGTGCACCACTTCCATATTCCGTCGTCACGTCAAGGCGTCATTATAGTATTTTAAAATGCATTTTTCAGCTGAAAACCCCAATAACTTTTTTTTTCAAATATAATCGTATGATGGTCACATCAAAATACGGTGGTTTTTGTCCTTTTTAAGTGCATATAAGTTTGTTTTTCAGCCAACCCTCTGCCAAATTTCACTAAGAATTCTCAATAATGCATTTTTTCAACTGAAAACCCCAATAACTTTTTTGTTTTTAAGTATAACCGTATGACGGTCACACCAAAATACTCTGAATATTTTCCTTTTTAAGGATATACAGGGTGATTAGTATAAGGTGCACCAAAAAACTAGAGCGAGTAGGTTGGGTTAAGACAAAAAAAACGTATGGGAGGGGGGTCTATTTCCTCCCGTCTAGGCGGGAGGGGCAATTTTCTAAAAAAATTTACTTAAAACGGAAAAAAAGTTATTTAAAAACAACGGTAAAATTTAAAATAACATGCTACAATCTGGATGGTGTGCAAAAAAAATAAAAGAAGGGATAATCCGCTAATTAAATAATTGAACTAAGCAGATCAAACTTGGAAAAACCAAAAAAAAAGTATTTTTTTGTTTGGAAAAAAGTACTTTTCATTTTTTGAATTTCTCAAAAACTAAGATGTATTTCAGCATCCGGTTTTCTGTTTTTTATTAAAAATTAATAAGAAAATTATATTTTGAAAACAGAAATTATACTTAATAAATAACATACAATTTTGAAAAAATTAGTTTAAAATTTTTTTTTTTTCAAAATTTCCAGTTTGAAAATTAATTTTTCAAAACCTGTTCAACCTTAATTTAAAATGAAAATTAAAGAAGAGATGTCTGGCTAAATTTGAGAAAAAAATTGTGCCTAATTGATTGTTGACGTAAATAACGCAATAATTGATCATTTAAAAGTGCGACCACTTGTTTTTAAGCGATTTTACGAATTTTGTCTTGCTACGGAAATGACGACTTCGTTACGGTTTGGTTTTTGCTTCAACAGCAGTTTTATGTTTCATTGAATTTAAACAAAAATCAACTATTTGGAAGTTATCAATGAAATATTAAGGGAAAAACATATCATTTATGTAACCATCACGTCATTCCCGTAACTCAACGAGGGTACGGAAATGACGAAAATCGATGTTTTTTAACTTTTTAGTCACGCAAAATTGCAAATATTTTTTTCATATTTGGTATGAAGAATTGTGCAACATAGTGCCACAAAACTATTACAAGGTATTTTTTTTTTACTATCAATTAACAAAATTATACTCACTTACGGAAATGACGTATTTAATGGAACACGAGATGAATACAAACACTCACTTGAAAATTACACACGAAACTGTATTATCTCTTTTCTTGAATATATTTCAAAGAAAACATGATTGATTTTCCACATTTAGTTTGAATTTTATTAAATGGCGGTCTTTTATTTGAATTTAAAAGCATTTGATTTTTCTCTACGGAACAGATGCAAATACCTGGCGACACATGTTTGTTTGATACGGGAATCCAATCGAATTATAATATTTTTTTATTTAAAAACCAAATAAAACACTCTTTCTGTGCTAAATCGAGGAGGCTTCACGTTACGGAAAGACGTTTGGCAGCTTAATAATAGTTTTTTTTATTAAACATTTGCAAATATCTCAAATTGAGAAGTGGGCTATTTCGAAACGCTGCTTACGCTGCTATTGACATTTAAATATTTTTAATTTGTTGATGTTTTTTTTCATTTTTGGTCGGGAATACGAAAAGGAGATTTTGGTGGAAAATCACATTAAGGTTTTCAGTTACAAAACACACTTAAAAATTCTTTAATGACTTCTGGCAGGGGGATGGCTGAAAAAACTTTGTCTGAGACATATCCTTAAAAAGGAAAATGACCAGAGTATTTTGGTGTGACCGTCATACGGTTATACTTAAAAACAAAAAAGTTATTGAGGTTTTCAGTTGAAAAATGCATTTTAAAATACTATAATGACACTTTGACGTGATGACGGAATATGGAAGTGGTGCACTTTTTGTTTCATTTAACTCACTATGGTTACGGTGAAATAAATTCAATGTTTTTAAAAAAATTTATTTGCTTACCTACTTTATATTTAAAATGTTTCAAAATATTTTAACATTTTTTTGCATACTTCAAAGTCGTCTAGCGAGGTGAAGGCTGAAACCAAAACGTCTGGGACCTATATTTTTGTAATCAAAAGAATTTTTCTGATTTTTTGGTATATAATTTATGTGGTTATACCCTCAACACCCACTTTGGGGGACGTCTGGCAAGGGGAATGCTGAAATCAGTGCCCAACCCTCTATTGTTTTTATTATATACATAAATTCAAGTGGTTATACCCTCTACACAATAATGACCGTTTTCAAACGACCACCCCCACGCCTGGCTGAAAAAAACCTGCCAGACGGTTGGATTTCGTATAATGTTGCGTATACCTACACATACATGTGCTTACATTTTGGTTATACCTAAACTCTGAAAATTTGCTTCCGGCTCTTGGTCTATATACAAAATCTCTACAAGCAGCTAGTCAACTTCAATTCAGATCCGTTATTATTAATTTTTAGACTAATTTTTAAAAAAAATATTTTAAAATAAGTATTCTTTTGCTTTTCCTTCGCGCCCACAGCTTGAAACTTACCATTCAAATCATACGCCAGAGTTCCTGTTTCCTCGCTATCATATCCAGCAAAGTATCCATCATCCAAATCATCTGCTGACCGATGATTTTGCTTTTCATTTGTATTTTCGTCTTCTCGCATTCTTGCCAGCCTTTCGTTTTCTAACTTCTGTAAACGTTCTTTTTCAATGCGTGCTAATTCTTCTTCAGATTTCAGCCTGTCACTGACCGCACCACGAGGCTCGAAAACCATTTCACGTAAGGCTCTATCATACTCGTCAGGTTTGGGTTTGACTATATCTTCGGGTTTACTTAGTTTACCCACAAGTGGAATGAGGTCCTTGTAATTATTATCCAGTTTGTTCGTCAGGTGAAAAATTTCTTCTTTTTCTTTGGCGGAATGAGCTTTGCGAAGTTTTGTTTCAACAATCATCTCTTCTATGGCAGCTTTTCTGTCTTGTCGATAATCTTCGCCACCGAAATGGGCTGCCTCAGTGAAATTTGCTAAATTTTCGACATTTTTATTTTTTAGTTTATAAAGAAAAAAGTCTGTCTAAAGACCCGACAGCGCGTACGCGAAAATGTTTTCGCGTAAGCGCTTGCTTCTCACTTCTATGTTTTTTTTTGTTTGCTTACAAAAATACATTGCTAGCAGTTAGCACCCAGCATTACGACGTATAAACAGTGAGGTATGTATTACGGGGCATGGTGCCCCCCTGCTTGGGCACACTATAGGATTTGGGGTAGGAGCGAGGTTGGGTGTATGCAGTTTCTTTTGCATTTAAAGAATCAGGGGATTTAAGGCAAACCTCGCACCTACCCCAAATCCTATAGTTTCGCGTACGATCATTTTCGCGTACGCGCTGTCGGGTCTCTAGACAGATTCTAAAGAAAAACATTTTGTATATACCATCCAAAACATCTTCATCGTCCATGTCATCATCAGATCTGTTGTCGTGGAACTGTTCAATTTCTTCTAAGGTCTGTCCACGATGGGTCAGAACTTCATCGTCGTTTAAATTAAATCGACTGGGTTTCTTGAGCTGAGAGACTTTTTCAGCAACGAAACGAGCATTGAATAGCTCATCGTTGACGACTTCTGCATTTCTGCCAATACGCCTGTCCTTGAATTCATTGCTTCTATTTTTCTGCATGAACTCTTTACCAAGAGTCTGCTTCCTCTTCTGTACCGCCTTGGCTCTTGAAACACCAGGCAAGCCTTTGTCATGCTTGCAAGTTCGCCCAAGGATGTTGAATTTTTCTTTATTTATGTGAACCTCGAAGGGGTTGATCTTTTTTGTGCTTATAGAAGAAAACGTTTTTAATTTTGATTTTTTAGCAATAACACTGTCGCAATCCCCTTTTTTGTTTTTCTTAGCTTTGACCATTTTAGAAAGTTCGTCTAACTATTAATTAAAAAACAAAAACTTTCCTGTCAAATTTAGTTTCACGTGGGACCCAAATGCCAAAGATATTCATTAATGGAGATGTTTAACCTTTGTACGTTTCACCCACTGATCTCTATATACACTGGAACCACTGATCTCTATGGGCGTTTTTCTTTTTTAGTTCAGAGGGTACGGCCGACTATATTTTTGCCTCAAAAATTGGACGCTACAGGACCTGCATTTTCTTTTATTTTTTTAAAATTTATAGCCGCAATGCTTGTTGACTTCAACTGATATCAAATAAATGCTCAATCTCGGAAAATATCTTCAATCTCTTTCTTCGTTTGTATGGAGCGAGATATGAGGTCGTGGACGGTACCCTTTAAAAAACTTGCCTCACAAAAACTGTTATACACTATAGGCTAATCACTATCCAATGTATTATAGCGATCAGTGGGTTTCACCCACTGATCTCTATTGAAGATTAGAAAAGTCAAAATGCGATACCTGGTGGCAAAAAAAGCACTGTTTAAGCGATATAACAAACTGGCCCCCTAACAACTCCGTGTGTTTACATTAGGCGTTTTTCTTTTTTAGCCCCGAGCGGGGCACAGAGCGGGCTCTGAGCGAATAGAGCTCACTCCGAACAGAGCGTGACCCGAGTGCACCGAACCGATCTATTTAAGAAACTCAATTGAGTACTGGGGCCGAATTACGGCATCAGTGACTGAGCGACACGTGAGGGAAATTTCATACAAAATATCGATGATATTCGATGATATTCGATATTTTGTATGAAATTTCCCTCACGTGTCGTTCAGTCACTGATGCCGTAATTCGGCACGTGAGGGAAATTTCATACAAAATATCGAATATCATCGAATATCATCGATATTTTGTATGAAATTTCCCTCACGTGTCGCTCAGTCACTGATGCCGTAATTCGGCCCCTGAACTCTCATATCTGTCAAATTACATGAAAATTGTATGAAGTTAGCCGCGCTCAGCTTTGTGCTCGATGTGCTCTGTCATTTTTTTCCGAGCTCATCGAGCGAGCCCCGGTCGAGCTCTGAGCTAAAAAAGAAATGCAAGTTGAGAGCTCGGAGTGCTCCGAGTTAAAAAGTAACATAGTTTTCTTTTTGACATCTCAGTGCCACGCTCGGGGCCAAAAAAGAAAAACGCCTATTAAGGTCAAATAATTAATTTTAAGACTATTTGTTTTATCTCCATCTGTCTCTTTCTTTCTTCGATCTTCTGTGAAAGTTATATATTTACTATAACAGATTCTTGAACCACTTGTAGGGGCCGTAAAGATTGGTATACGTCATTTCAATAGATGGCTTTATTAACATTATTTCTTTATTTATAATTTCAGTTCTCCAAAGAAAAAAACCCCAAACGCAAATAAAAAGAAAAAGAAAAAAACAATTTTCAGCTAGTTGACAGCTGAAATGCGCAAATACCTCTACATTCCATATTGTACATATTTAGACATTCTCTGGAATTAAAAAACAAAAAACGGATAACTGTACAGCTTATGAAGTCAAACGATGGGTGCTCCACTTGCGGAGCAGAGTTTGTGAAGCCATTAAGTGAAAAAATTTCAGTTTTCTAACACAATAAAGGCTCTCCCAAACCAACACGAAACATTCGCCGACGACAGATTTTTGTTGTTGTTTAGCGTTGTGTATTTGTCATATTTTGTGTTATTGTGAATGATTCGCTACGATTTCGCGTTGGTTTTGGAGAGCCTTAACACGATTAACAATAAAGGCTCTCCCAAACATTAACAAGGCTCTCCCAAAGCAACGCGAAATCGTAGCGAATCATTCACAATAATAAAAAATATGACAAACACACAACGCTAAACAACAACAAAAAACTGTCGTCGACGAATGTTTCGCGTTGGTTTGGGAGAGCCTTAATACTTACAGCTCTGTTCTGCTAAACATTCGCGTAAATTTTCGTATTCTGCTATCCGTCTTAGGAAAAAGCATATAATTGCAATAAAAATTTTTTCGATTCTCAAGAATTTCAAAAATAATTATTCATAGAACTTTGATTTGAATTTGGGTAGACATATTTTAATAATTTTTATTTATTCCGAATTAAGGCTCTCCCACACCAACGCGAAATCGTCGCGAATCATTCACAATAATACAAAATATGACAAACACACAACGCTAAACAACAACAAAAAACTGTCGTCGACGAATGTTTCGCGTTGGTTTGGGAGAGCCTTTAAACTTCACAACACAAAGTATATTTCATTGCTTTATTGATATTTTCACGATTTAACTTATTCCCTTGTGGAAAAAACTATGAATTTGCAAGAAAAAAATTTTGTACATATCTCATGGCCAAAATGAAATCGAATCATTGGGTTTTGTTTTTGAAAAGAAACTTAAGGAAACACTTCGATTTTAAGAATAAAATTGTTTTTAATTCAAAGATTGACTTAAAAAAAAAAAGAGCTTTGGTTTCTGCACATCTCTCCAGAAAAATAAATAAATACACTTAGGGCCAGTTGTACAACAGTGGTTCAGCCTCGGTTCAAGATTTTAATTCACCGATTTCGGCGGATTAACTAAGGTTCAACGCTGGTTCAAGTAAGGGCCAGTTGTACAAATATTTAAACCGTGGTTCAGCAATTTTTATCCATCGATTCCGGCGGATTAATTGAGTTTCAACAGTGGTTTACTGTTCAAGTGTGTGATAATAACCAATTACATACTTGAACCAGCGTTGATCCTTAGTTAATCCGCCGAAATCGGTGAGTTAAAATCTTGAACCGAGGCTGAACCACTGGCCGTATTGTTTTGCACGGGGCCATCGAATTGTAAACATACTGCAGTATGCATGCATTGATTGTTGATCATTATAAAAGACTTACGAAGCAGTCAATATTTACTTTTTTGCCTTATTTTGGGCATTTTTAAAATGTGGATGACAAATTTTGCGAATGTCAAAATTAAATTAAATATTTTAAGCTGTTTGACGTTTAAGCTAGGACCGCACTCGGCGGAACTGCTCTTCAGCGGAGCTGAACTTCCCGACTTATTTGTAGGAAATTGTATGAGCTATATCGCACTAAGCGACAACTGCACTTCACGGCGCGTCACTATTCGACAAAGTTGGTAATCTGACCAACTGTGTCGCGACGTGAAGTTTCGTTCAGTTTCGTGTGAAAGTGTGCACGGTGTCGCTGAAGTGCAGTTCCGCCTAACGCGGTTCTACCTTTAACGAACAGCTGATTTGTTTACCATATCGTTTATCACATTTAAGGTAGAACCGCAGTAGGCGGAACTGCACTTCAGCGACACCCTGCGCACTTTTGCACGAAACTGAACGAAACTTCACGTCGCGACACAGTTGGTCAGATTACCAACTTTGTCGCATAGTGTCGCGCCGTGAAGTGCAGTTGTCGCTTAGTGCGATATAGCTCATACAATTTCATACAAATAAGTCGTGAAGTTCAGTTCCGCTGAAGTGCAGTTCCGCCGAGTGCGGTCCTAGCTTTAAGGATCCCCCACACCAACGCGAATTTTCGGTGGCGACGACGAAAACAACATTAACAACACGTGGTTGTCAATAAAAACAACATGTTGTTTTTATTGTTTTCGTCGTCGCCACCGAAAATTCGCGTTGGTGTGGGGAATCCTTTACGAAAAATGTTTTTTGGTGCGTTCATGAAACGTGTGTCGGAAACTTTACGATTTTACGATATCGTAAAGTTTAAGACGTTGCATAAATACCCTTAACGTGTTGTTTAGTCCCCTAATACACGATGATTCTTTGCGTCTGACTCTTTTCGAACATAACGAGTGCGAAAGAGAAAAAAGATGAGACGGAAGACCAGTTGCCCTGTGAGTCGTGGGCCAAGATTTCCGAGACTCTTTTTGACGTTTCTTTTTATATAACTTTATTTTGATGATTTTCAAAGGGAAATTCGAAAAAGCGTCAGGCGTAAAGAATCATCGTATAATAGCGTGCGACTCACAGGATGATTTTCAAAGAGAAATTCGAAAAAAGAGTCACACGCAAAGAATCATCGTGTAATAGGGGACTTACATTGGTGTGGGGGAACCTTAAATCCTGATTCTATTCGGATTTAATTCTCTATGTAAACGTAGTAAAATGTTCAACGACACAATTCAGACATCTGTAAAACGATTTTCATTGAACCCGCCTATTTTCTTCTTCAAGCAAGCTGTCAAATCAAAAATTTGGAAGAATTTTCATTGTCAGCCATTTTTTTTTTTCAAGAGGAAAACGTAATTCAATTAAATTCTAGTCTGCGAAGAATTTGCCTTAAAATATTTATTTTTTATCCCAATAAAAATTGTTATAAAAGTTAAAAATGAATGATATACCAAAGGACGAAGTTTATGAGTATAAAAGGTCTAAAAAATCGTCCTCACGTTCCAAATCTGTTGACCGTTTACGTGAAAAAGAACGAGGAGGTGATCGGGATAAAGACAAAAAGAAAAGGTAGGTGCATAAATGGTTACAAAATATAAATGCTACAAAAGTAATATCCTCAGAGAGCGAAGCAGAAGTCGTGATAAAGACCGTGATCGTGATAGGGAACTTGATCGCGACCGCTACCGAAGCAGTCGTGATCGTGATGGAGAGCGTGAGCGTAACAGAGAAAGTCGTGACCGCGAGAGTGAACGTGAACGCAGGAGGAAAGTTGGAAAAGAAAAAGAAAGAGAAAGAGAAAGAGAGCGACAACGTGATCGTGATCGAAGCGAACGGGATCGGGAAAGAGAGCGGGAGAGAGAACGTGATCGTGAACGCGAAAAAGAACGTGAACAAGAACGCGAACGCGAAAGACGAAGGAGTCGGTCTCGAACATACGACAAAGACTACGGGCGCAAGAGAAGTCGTAGTCGAAACCGAAGACGCTCTAGCAAGTCGAGGAGTCGTAGTCGCGATCGCGGAAGCAGTAGACGTTTCGACACAGAGCGTGATGATAGAGGAAGTCATCGCGAACGTCGAGATCGCGGTAGTACTGCAGATCGCGACCGAGAACGCTATGACAGAGGCTCTAAGATGGACACTATAAAAGAGGAAACCAGAGAATCTAGGTTTGACTTAACCCAGACTATTCAAGAGTTAATGAATAGCACAACTTCAACTAAACATTTTGCCGCCTTGTTCAGTTGTACAAACAGTAATGACTCTTTGAGTAATGGACCTTCGGAAAATTCGTCAAGTAAGTTTTAATAAGTGAACTCACAATTCGATGGGCCCGTGCAAAACTATATTAAGTGCACAAAGTATAGTTTTGAGTTATCGATATACTATTGAAAGCCCTTTATTTGAATAGTTTTCCTGCGAATCTAACAAGGATGCATTGAAAACAGAGGTCAAATAGGGCTCAGCATAATGCCTTATTTCTACAATTATCCCAAACAAAATCAAACTTTAAACGTCTCTCCAGAAAAATAAATAAATACACTTAGTATTGTTTTGCACGGGGCCATCGAATTGTAAACATACTGCAGTATGCATGCATTGATTGTTGATCATTATAAAAGACTTACGAACCAGTCAATGTTTTAGACTTTTTTTTTAATTGTACAAGTAGAGTTTGAAGATGACAAAGTTATTCGATCTAGCCTTACCCAGCATTACTGCGTATAAACAGTGCAACCGTCCTGCATGGGCAGACTATAGGATTTGGGGTAGGTGCGAAGTTGGGTTCATGCAAAGTTTCTTTTGCATTTAAATAATCTGGATTTAAAGCCAACCTCGCACATACCCCAAATCCATTTTCGCGTAAGCGCTGTCGGGTCTTTAGACATTCATTTGTTAATTTGAATTGTCGCGTTCGGAGATCTATCAAATAGGTAACAACCTATTCCAAAAATTTTCGGATAAGTTGAGTTGTTGTTGCATCAGCTGTTTTGTCACAAGGGTTAACAACAAGACAAACCTATTCGGATAGCTTTGGATAGATCCCCGAACGCGACAAATGTATCGTGTTCTTTAAGTATGTAAGGAAGTTGAGTGTGCAGAATATGAGGACCGCATTTGACATTTTACGTGCTAAGAAAAGCTTACAAAACAATATAATGGACAAAATTTGCCATTTTTAAAATTTTTCGAATCAGATGGAGACATTTTTCCCTTATACGGTACACGACATTTTGCGGAACAGTAAAGGCATTGAGATCTGTATTAAGATGTTCACAGAGGCATACAGCGTATACTGTAAAATTATATATTTGTGGAAATTGAAAAGTTTAAGATACACTTTTCATTACCGACCTTAAAAATTATCTGCGTAAATGTGGCTGATTCAGCCGAACGCAATTATTATTTTATTTTATTTTTGTTTGTTCCAGGTTCTGAAAAAATACAAAGTTTTTCTAATTCAGGCCTATGTGAAGAACTGTGCTGCGACCAGTGCCGTATTATAAGGGCTGCTAGTTGTCACTTCCATACATCTTTCATTCTTGCACAGGAAAATGTTTCAAGAAATTCCAGAGCTTTTGGGATAGTCACATTGGTGACTAAATAGGTGGCGCTAAAAAAAACCGATTTTATTGCTTGAATTTCCGACTCTGTTTACATTTCGTTAAAGCCCCATTACTTTGTCAAGTAAAGTGATTTCTGTTGCTGTATTCTCTTGAGATATTCTGAAACTATTCTTCTATTCACTTATTAAAGTCATGAAAAAGAATTTTTGATTTGTCTCCACCTTTTAAAAATATCAAAATTTCATAAATTTTTTTTTTAATGAATCTTTATCAAAATTTTCTTCTGGATGATTGTGCATCCAACGCTTCAAGTGAGTTTTTAAGCTTGATATCGCCATTTTAGCTCGACGAGACCAGTAGATGACCAGCAGTAAAAATTGTTTGATAACACTGGACAATTTTAATAAGTTCATCAGCTGCTTTATCAATGTCGAATGAATCATGGTTGAAGATCACCAAAAATCCTTTTAATATGTATATCGACGTTTAAAGTATGGGACCTCGTAGGTCGAAGAATTCCAAAAATATAATTATTAATCATCATCATATATATTATTTCTGTTGTCAAACTCCTTTTTTGCTCATTTATAAAATAGTCAAATCTACTAAATTAGGTATCACTGGATAGGAATGTACACATAGCGATGACATTGCACAAAAACTATGTTACACCACACTATCTTCTTCTATGTATGTATATAAAACAAAGTCGTGTTAGCACTATTTATAACTCAATAACGGCTGAACCGATTTGCCTGAAAATTGGTGGGAAGGTAGCTGTACCAGGAGACGGACATAGGATATCCCGTTTCTATGGACGTGACATAAAACGTGGTATAACAAAACGAAACTAACAGAAAAACGAAAAATTTTTCAGTCAAAACATCATTTCTCATCTAATAGCACCGGGATGGTTTAGAAAGTTGTTTGAGAAAAATCCGCCCACTGCAATGGACATTGTCATTAAAATTCATTTTTCAATACTGTAGTACAAAAAATAAAAATTTATAAGAAAAAAATTAATTTCTATAGGAAATATATTATGTACATAATATGTCAATTGAAGAAAATTAATTAAAAGAAAATTTTTAAATGAATTAAAAGGAATATGAAAAAGACAATAATAAATAGTATGTGCATTGTGCATATATAAAAATAGTTATATCAAAAGGTATGAATGAAAGTATTAAAAGAAAATTAAAAATAAATAAATAGGAATTAAACAATTCAGGTTCCCCCACATCAACGCGAATCTTTCGTGGTGTTGGTGTGGGGGAACATTTAAAGGAATACTCAAAAAAAATTAAAGAAGTGGTATGTGCATAAGATAGATCCAAACTCTATGGCGATTATTAAAATTGGTTTCCGCGTCCGATTATTAGAGACTCCGCTTATGGGAGACTTATTACTATGAATTTAAAGGTTAACCCAAACCAACGCGAAACATTCGGAACGACGACGAAACTTTTGCCTGTAAAAATTATTTACAAGACGATAAATGAGAGTATTCACACCAAGCAACTTGAATCATGACGATCGCGATGTGACTTAGCGAAACGTATGTAAAATATATTGACAGCAGAAAGTCACGTCGCTGTCGTTTCGAATGTTTTGCGTCGGTTGTATTTCCTAAAAATGCCCCCGAAAAGACAAAATATAGGAAGAAGTACACGCAAAAAAAAAAAATTAATAATGAAAATGAAGAACTATATACGAACAACCCATTGAATAAATGCGCGTAAGAAATTCACAGTCACATTCAAATGAAACAAACGCACAAACTGAATTAAGAATTGAAAATGACCGTAGAAAAGAAGACGTGCAAGAGAAAGTTTAAAGTATAATTTGTATAATGCAAGAGGTTGCAGGCTGTGGGGGAGAAGCGGTTTGATGTTTTTAAAATACCTTACGCGAGTTATAGCAATCTTCCCTTGCGTTTAAGGTTATTCCACTATCCCAAATTTTTCACATAGGTGGAGTTGTTGTGCATAAATAACATATTATTATTATTATAAGTTTATTAACAATAAATTAAATTACATTGCTAATAATTTTAAATATAAAGCTGGAGCTGCTAGGGCTTTCAGCTAGAAATTAGGTTTATAAAAGTTTATCTAAATTAAGTGCTGACATTAGTTTATAAACATTATTTACATTACTATATGTGATTTCTGTTAAAAGATCTGGGGTGGAATCGGCTAAGGTGATTGGTGATTGTCACATTTATGACAATCAAATGTGATCAAATCAAATTTTCGTTCTGTGTAAAGTGATCACCAAAAATTATTCAAAACTTGGCATTACTTTGAGAGACAAGTACTGAAAGTTGTAATAAATCCTTAATTAAAAAATGGATAAGATTTAAAATCTTGTTTTCTTCGGCTTTTTGGTCACAATGGATGTGGCAATGAAACAATTAAGTTAGCTTTTCCCTTCACTTCACACTTCAATTTGGTGAATAAAAATATTTATAATAAATCTTTTATTTGATTTTTTTTTGTCAGCAAATATTTTGTATCCCCCCCTTTATTGAGTGTCTATAGCAATCAGTGAAAATAAATATAAGTATACCTAGGAACACATTATTTTAAACTTTTTAAGATTTAAAAAAAATTAAATAATTATCATTGATGGGAAGTAAGCCTATAAAATACAATCAAAACTTCTGACTGACATTTCTATTATGTATGTGATTTTCATTTTCCACATTATCCACATTAAACTCATTTTCTTGAAACATTTTTTCAATTTTACATGCAAATGACACCAAAATAGCTGTCACAAGAAAAAGTCGCAAAAATATGATTGTCACATGTGACAATCACCTTACGCAGACCGAATTTCTTTATTGTGACTGTCAATTATCACAAATCACCTTAGCCGATTCCACCCCTGATAATTTTTTATGAAAAAGAGTTTGACTTTTTAAATTTATTTGATAACATGATAATAGATGACTTATGGTAAGCGTTTGGTTTTCGTTGCAGAAGTGGCAGAGCGGGGGCGTTTCGTTAGTGATGAGGTGTTTGTGTGTCAAGTTGGTGTGACCCATTCGCAATCGTATATATATTTTGATCTTAACATTTGATAATTTTTTAGGGTAGTTGGCTTTTTCAGCATAAGGGTTAAAATTTGAGTAGGTTAGTTAGTTAGTTTTCCTCTTATATTTCCATGTCTTAAGTAGATGGTTTCTTAGGTCTCTTTTGTTGTAGGCATAGAATGTAGTAAGAGGTTCTTTTAGAGGAGATTTAGCTACAGCGTCTGTAACTTCGTTGCCATTGATGCCTTGGTGCCCTGGGGTCCATGCAAGTTTTAGTTTCCCATTTCTGGAAATAAGTTTATATCGGATGGATTCGATTATTTCACAATTGTTATTGATGTTATTAATAGCTTTTACAGAAGAAAGACTGTCTGTAAATATAATAGCTTTGTTGGTCTCGGATTAGTCAATTGCACAGAGAATGGCAAAAGCTTCAGCCGTGAATATCGAGGTGAAAGCTGGAAGTATACCTTTGCAAATGGTTGTTAAATTTTCTGCGATAACAGCAAGTGATGTACCGTCTTCTGTTTTTGAGGCATCAGTAAAAAATAAGTGCCATCCTTGTTTCTTGTGACTCTGTGCCATTTCAAAAAACATGGCCTTAAAAACGTCTTTACTGGTGGATGTTATGGAATATTCGCTAAGGTTGGTGAGAATAGACTCTTTTTGGTAATTTCCAGGGCGGGTGGTTGATCTTACATTTTGAATGGCAATAGGTATGTCAAGATCTTTTGCGGATATTAGAGCGGAGTTAAAAGTAGATTTAAGTCTTGAAGTTTTCTTCCGTTTTAGATTTTTTTTGGCATCGTTGTGAATGTGTGGTCTTCTGGAGCAATTTATTTTTTGTATCGTACCAGTTGTAAGATATTCGATTCTTTCAATAAGTTGTGGTAATTCAGCATCTGTCAAAGGTTCCGAATCGGAGTTGTACGAAAAACCCTCATACTGCTCCTGAGGGCTGCGTGGTACGGTGCTGTGATAAGTTGGGTGGATGACTTCGAACATTTACCATAAATCGCTAAACCATAGTCGATTTTAGACAAAATAACAGATCTTATTACATTAATTATAGTATTTACGTTACAATAGCTGTTTTAAGAAGAAAGATATTTTATTAAATTCACTAAATTAGTAAGGCTCTTTTTTAAATTTGTACAGTGTTTTTTAAATGTAAAATTAGAATCAAAAATAATACCAAGTATTTTAGCAAATTTTAACATAATTATATTAAAATTATCTAATTGTATTGAGATATTTTTACTACAACTGTATTTTTTACAAATATGGAGAAGCTCACATTTTTGTGTTGAGATTTTTGAACCTGAGAATTGCCCCCATTCTGAAAGGCTTTGAAGAATATTTGTGAAAGTTGAAGCGAGGAACATTAAGTCTTTGCACTTAGAGTAAACTACCAAGTCGTCGGCATATAGTGTATGACCTACAGTGTTGTGACGATCAACTAAAGAGCTGATTTCATTAAATGCAATTATAAAAAGGACGACTGATAAAGGCGATCCTTGTGGAATGCCATTTTCCAAGTTATGAATAGACGATTAGGTACCATTTGCATTAATACGGAAATATCTATTGCTTAAAAAAGACTTAATATAATTCAGCATTTTGGACCCAATTTTCCATTTGATTAGTTGTTTTATTATTACGTGGATGCCGATTCTGTCAAAGGCTTTTTCGAAATCAATCAAAAGGACTGAGACGTGATTTTTTGTTGACAGGGTAGATGTGATGATTTCATCTAGATGAAGAAGTGCGTCGATGGTTCCACGCTCTTTTTTAAAAGCCACTTGGCGGTAGTCAATGAAATTATTTTTTTCAAGAAACCAGAACAATCGTCTGGAAATTATTTTTTCTAAGACTACCTGTGCAGGGGAGGAGCGAAATAGGACGGTATCCTGAGATAACAAAAGGATCTTTATTATGGATCGGAACAGTGCTCGCCACTTTCCATGCATGTGGGATTATGCCTTCGAACCCGGGTTGTTGTGCCTTTAACAAGGCGTAGACAGCTTTCTAATTCTGTAATATTTAAAGGACATTCAATTAGAGCTGCCGAAGGGTTGATAGTGTAAGATGGGATTACCAAATTATGTTTCTCTCTTATGAAGGTGGGATGAAAAATTCCAATCCCAATTTTCCCTATCCAATAGGAATCTTTTTTGCAATTTTATAGGTGTTATATTTTTACCTAGAGAGATAGTCGTGGTGATTGGGAAATGATCACTTCCGAGTAGGTGATCGGAGACGGACCATGTGGAAATTGGAGTCAGAGATGGTGTAACGAGGGTCAGGTCAACGTGTGTGAAAGTTTAATGTGTCGAAAAATGTGTCGGGCGACCGTCATTTAAGATCGCAAGACCGAAATTAGTGATAAAGTGTTTCACTATTTTCCCGCGACTATTACATGTGCTCGACCCCCAGGAAGGGCTCCATGAGTTAAAATCTCCGGTTAGGATCATTGGGGTATTAATACCGTTGAGGACACAATCACGATCATTGAGAGAGATTCGTTGTTTGCGTATGAAGTAGACTTTTGAATATGGTTTGTTGTGGCGTTCGGGTTGGACAAGGTGTCGGTTTGAGTGTACCTCCGCTGGTCGAAAATCGAACCATCCGAGTTCCGAGAGGATCCCGGAATGTTCGTTCCTCGATTAGCGGGGTTGGTTGAGGGAAAATTATTATTTTTATTGATCGAAGTCATAATTATCAGTATCAGATGTTTTAATAAAATATGAGTTGTTTTTTATTAATGAATGAGTGCAAGCTGATATTGGTGATTGGGTATTATTGTTGTTTTGATTAAGAGTGTCACCAGGAATATTCGAGTTGACGTTGGAATAGTTTAAAGGGTAGTGGATTGAGTTGTTTGCGGTGGGGGTGGTTGCATAGGGTGTGAGTGTGGCGGTTGCCACAGTAGGTATGGTTGTGATGGTTGCCGTAGAGGATGCCGCTGTGACGATTGCCACATTGGATGTGGTTGTGGCGGTTGCCACAGTAGATGTGATTGCGGTAGATGATGGTGAAGAAACATTGGAAGATGTGTCCTTGGTCGAAGAGTTGAGTATTATATTTGATTGATTTTGGATGACATTATTTATTTGGGATGACATGGTTGTTTTTTGAAGATGAGCATTGTTTGCTACTGCTGAGAAGGTTAGCGGTAAAGACGTTTGAGGGTTTTGTTCTGTGAAAATTTGCTTGGTTTCGGCAATGCTGCATTTGCGAATAGTTTTAATTTTGAGTGTTTCTTTAGCTTGTTGGTATTTTTGACGTAACTTATAGGAGGCCGGGTGATTTTCGCTGCAGTTAGCACATAATGTATGTATACAGTCATCAGGTTTGTGTGTCGGAAGGTTACAATTAACACATGACGCGGCACTTTTACATCTTTTGGCTGTGTGTCCTAAAAGTTGACAATTCTGGCAACGCATAGGGTTAGGAAAGTATTCCCTAACTTGGACGTTATACCATCCGATGTTGAGAGTTGGAGGTGGTCGGAAAAGGTCGAAGGTGAATAAGACCAAGCCAGTTGCCTTTTGGGTTCCATTATCCGTTTTCTTAAATTTGAAAACCTCTTTTACACCTTGTGACTTCATTTCATCAAGTATTTCACTTTCGGGAACGTTGTTTAAATATGGGGCGTGCACTGTGCCTTTTAAGGAGTTTAGTTGACTGTGAAGTGACACAGATATTGGGCATAAATTGGAAAGTAATTTCTTGGATAGGAATAGATCTGCAATTTTCTTTGACATACAGAGAACGAGAATACTTCCGTCTCGGAGTTGGGTTATTTGGTCATAGTACGAACTTATTCCATCAATTGCTTTTCTGAGCAAAAAAAACACTAAAGGAGTTGAGAGGTTTATTTTCATCAGTAGATGCAATGACAATAAATTTAGGGTCGTCGGGAGGAGATTGTGTTGAAAAAAAAATGGTAAAGGAGTGAGATTATTATATTTTTTCTTTTTTTATTTTTTATATAAGGAGGCGGATCTGTATCCAGATCTTCCAGATCTCCTGATTGCCCGAAGGCCCATGTGGCTCAGAGGCCATTGTACTCTAGTTTGATTAAACTTGTTATTGGTTTTAATTTGCACACACTTGAAAAGATAAGAGAATGTACGGTTTGTTTAAGAAGTTAATGGGTAACGGGATCACTCAAAAGAAAAGTCAAACACTATCGGTAGAACGATGTAACCGGTGCGAGAGCTAGTCGGTGACTGAAAAATAACATATTATTAATGCGAAATCGGGGCGGGTCAGCTAGTTTTCTATAAACTTCGGCAATTTCAATTAATTCAATAAATGAATAATTTAACCTAAAGAATGCTTCACTTTTAACCCATTGAATGAGTGAAAGAGAAAAATATGTATTCTGAAATTTAAAATTCTCTTTTTTTCGCTGCACTTTGAGTGAGTGGGGGAGAAACATATTTGTTACTTCTGTTCTGAAAAACCGAATAGACCATAGAAGAAGAAATCTTATTCTAAGGAATAAACTAAACCCATTGAATGAGTCAAAGAGCAAAATATGTATTACTTCTGTTATTTAAAATTCTCTTTTTTTCGCTGTACCTTGAGTGAGTGGGGGAGTATCATATTTGCTACTTCTGTTGTTTGTAATCTTTTTTCTCATTATAAAAACCCGAATGCATTTATTACTAATAATTATTAGGTATCACTAGATTGCATGAAATAAAGTATACGTTCAATGCATTACGTTTTACATCTGAATTTTCAGAATACTGAATTTTTAGAGCTTCTGATTGGCCAGCTGTCATAAAAAGTTAGATGAGTTTTAGTGACTTTTAGTTACGTTTAGTTACGTTTCATCTATATATGAAAAAACACTGATTTATATGAAAAAAGTAGTAATTTTTAAAGAATTCTTGATAATTATAGTAAAATGATTATAACTTTTGATAGAAGTTTCGTATCTTTTCAGAAACTGCAAAGATGGGTAAAGTTTTTAGAAACCAAAACCTATATCCTGCAATGAATTTTTTTCTACTGTTAACTCCACAAGTTGAAGTTAAAAATATAATTTCACCATAATTTCAGTTCACTTAGTCACTGGTAAGGATTTGGTATGAACAAGTTATAAAATTCTGAAAGATATTGGCTTGAACTTTCTTAAGTTAAAATTTCAAGCATGAGTTTTGAACATCCAGTAAGTTATTAATATTTAAAGTGAGATATGCATTATTTTACTTTTTTGCATAAATCTGGTCGGCCAGAGAAACTGACCCAGCTTTGCCCCGGACGACCTTCGAAATATGAATGGTGAAAGTTTTTCCTATAATTTGATATAGATTTCGTCCTTTATATCGATAGGTGGTGACCCCCCTAAAAAAACTAAATTGGGTGGAACCCCGAGGGATCTATATCACATAATGATTATCTAAGGCTACATAAGTAAAATTTTCTTTATATCGATGGGTGGGATTTTTGTATTGCCCCTCCCGGTCTATTATCAAATTTTTTTTTAATCTAGAAAAACCTCTACTTTGATTTAATTTTTGGGTCACCCTGCTTAATAGTTAGACTTACATTTTATAAAGAAATATTTTTTCATGAACATCACCATGTAGCTACAAATAAATGGATACATAAACTGTGGTCAAAATTATTTTTTACTTGAAATGTTTGAAAAAGCACCCTGTATAAGTATTCTACTACTCAAAAATATTTTTTGCTTTTAAAAACTTCACCTGGTTCTGCAGTTTCTTAAAAGGTATAAAACTTAGAACATTATATCCTTATATCAAAAGTATGCAAATTTGAATCCAATCAGATCCAAGCATAACTTTATTTCTATTTAAATTAATTTTTATAATTTTACTTAATGTAAAGTAATGCAATTTATTTCACACTTTTTCCCCTAACTTCCGAAACGTCGGTAAAAGCGAATATTAACTTAATTGTTTCATTGCCACATCCATTGTGACCAAAAAAGCCGACGGAAAACAAGATTTAAATTTTGTCCACTTTTTTAAATTATATTCCAAATTGGTCAATAAAATATCTATAGTATTGTTTTTCAAAATTTTAAAAATTATTTTTTTTTAAACAGAAAATCAAAGAAAAAAACACCTATTTGTATATATAGCATGATACTTTTTCACATATTCACAATTAATATTAACAATATCATTACGTTATCACCCGTATATTATCTTCAGTATCAAGCCACATTAAAGTTTATAATAAGCCTCTACATACAATTTAAATAAATTTCTATCTTTGCAGTGGACGGAAGTAAAAAGCCAAAAAGGAAATCACGTTGGGGGGGAACTGAAAATGACAAAACGTTCATTCCAGGAATGCCGACAATTTTGCCATCTACATTGGATCCTACACAGCAGGAGGCATATTTAGGTAAATTAATTATCCTTTTTAAAACAACAATTCTAGTCGAAATTTTATATAGTTGTAAGTTTTAAAGGGATATATGTATGTAACCATAAACAGAAATTAAAAACAAACAAAAAAATAGAAACAAATTCATCTAAGATCCTGCTTACCAAGAGGAAATCATCCAGAGAAATTCAGGGAAGAAAAAAGACAAAACAGACAGGGGACATAAGTTCCATTATTGTTTTTAGTTTAATTGATTTTATGTAATGTAAACCAATTGCTAATCAAAATCAATTTTTTCATAGGAATGATCCGATTAAAGCCCCAAAAGCAAGGCAGTAAGATGTCCAGATTCTTAATCCTTATGAAACTTTAAACTAATATATACAAGAAAAAAACACAAAAAAATAACCGAAACATTCTTTCTTTAGTTTATACACAAAATTTTATTGAAAATTAATTAACATAAAATTTATTCCTCCTCCACTCAGATTCGATAGTAGAGCTCCGCGCGACAAACCAACTTAATTTAGCACTATTAAGTTTAACTAATGAAAAATATTTTCAGCGAATGTAAAGCGCAGTACAGTAAAGTCTACACTACTTGTGTTTGTGTAATTTTATTAAATCATAATTTTACTTTTTTATTATTAATTGTTTTTTTGTTTATTTGTTTTAAAGTGAAGTATGTAAGTATCGTTATCCGGTAAACTGAAATGTAGTACTTTTTGCTGCAATCTCAGACATTGGTTCGAAATGAAATAAAAAATAGTAAACTTCAATCTTTGTCCAAACTGAAAGAAAAATCTTATATTATATTTAACAATAATAACCTAATAATAAATGTTTTGTTTTTAGAAAATAGTATTCCACTAACATCGAGGCTTGCCTCGATTTCTTTCTTTTTAATCCACATTTCTTACAGTTCAACTACAAATCGAGGAGATAAGCCGAAAGCTAAGGACCGGAGAATTAGGAATACCACAAACTCCAGAAGAAAGGTTTGAATAATTTTCATATATTCTTGTTATCGGCAGCAGCTGATGTGTAATTTGATTTGAGACATGGTGAGGCACGGACCACTTAACATACTTCGCCTCTATGATGGGATGACAGTTTAAGATATAAAGAAAAGCAATCACCATGTGTCGTAATTTTATGAACAAAGTATTTTTAAAAGTTATATTTTAATCCTCGTATAATTTTCTTTCAGAAAGGAATTGAAAGGCAATGGACTTAACCTATATGCTAAAAACTTATTTTTGGAAACCGGCATGAAGTGTTTATATCAAAATTAGGTCCCCATTTTCTTGAAATTCAAGTTTTTGACACTGTCACTCCTAATCTTCTTTCAAAAACGTTAAATCAAAGTTAATTTTACCGGCAAACGATTGTCATTCTCGGACGCTGGATTTATATTCGTCAAATATACAATAGTCTTGCTTTCACAATTGCTTTTTGGTCAAAGTAATTGACGTTTGTTTTGTAATTGCATTTTTGACGCAATGACTTTTTTCTGAACGTTTACATTTATAAGCTCGAATTGTGTATTTCTTTAAGTACAAGTTTTTTGGCGTAAACGGGAGATTTTAAAGTCCACCGTCAGCGAAAAAGGAGTGTCGTAAAATAGAGTAACTTTGGTTTTTTTTTAGTATTAATACTGTCAATATTAATAATACATTATTGCATTTTGATATTATTTTAAAAAACAACAATCTTTTTTTTATTTTTGTTCTTTGTGTGAAAACAGAACTTCAAAATATCGCATAATTAAACGACAGCAAACTGTTTGATAAATAACGCTGACGAAAAAATTTTTTTTCTTTAAATTTTTTTTTTTTTAATTTTAAACTTAGGGCGTTTTTGATTGATTTATTTATTTATTTACTCAGCTAAGTATTAGCTTTACAAAGAATTTATATACAGATTATGTATAATTGGCAAAAAAGTTAACTTGAATTTACTTGAGAAATTTATTCTATGATCAAACAAATTAATATATTTATCATTGAAATAATTAAATAATTTAAACTATCTATTTAAAGGATTGATCATCCTGAAGCGTTTGAAACGATTCTGAACCCTTCTGAAACTGTTCTGTTGGCATTCAGAGAGTTCTTCTTCTTAATAGTAGAAGCATTCACCTAAATAGTTTTAATTTTAAGGCACAAGGTTATTTTGTAGTTTTATTAGATTAACGCCCATTTGCAGAAACAAAAATTAAAATCATATAAGCCCAATGTGACAGTTGTTTACGCTGAGTAAAAAGTAGCACATTAGCGGTTACGTAGACTTTAATATTTAAGTTTCGTATCAGCAAACAGGTCTAAATGACTGAAAACGTAAAAAATATTAATACATAAATTAATGATAACTTGATAAAGCCCGTATAACACTACATTTTTTTTCTTCATTTTTTAGGTCATTAAATCATATTATGTGTCAGCAAAGAGAAAAAGGGAAAGATGTTGTTTTTAAAAAGGAAAAGCACTTATCTGGCAAAAAAATAATATGAATTGTCAACATTTAAAAATCCTTTTGTTGATTTCTCTTCTAATGGTGTAATATTTGATTAACTTATATTAACGGCAACACAAAATAATATCCGATTCAATTTTCTCCAAAATGTTTTGAAAAAATTAGTTTTATAACGTTTTTGAAATATTTTTTAATTTTAAATTCTGAAATGTCAAAAAAAGCTCCTTGAAGCTGAAAAATGAAAATTAAATTTGACATTTCTTATAAAACTTTCACATTTTTTCGGACATTTTCACATTTTTTGTGACATTTTCACATTTTTAGGGTTTGATGTCTAAACACTCAGTGTTATTGGAATTTTCAGTACTATTCTAGTTTCATTTTTTATGAAGTAAAAATGAGAAAAAATGTAGTATCATACGGGCTTAACAAAAGAAAAGCAACATAAAACTGAAGTAAAATAGTATGCTTTTAAAATAATATGTCTATAAAAATTAAAAAAAAAAAAAACAATTTACCTACTAAAAATACATAAGAGAGTATTTCTGACATGAAAAGTGGTTTGAGAGCAATAGAACGTTTTGAAAACGCCGCAACGCTAACAAAAAAGTTAGTATTGAAAAAATAACACTTTCTGAAGACTGATTTCCAAAAAACTTCGTTTCGATTGATTTCGACCAATACATTAATTTTCATTTCAGATCTTCAATGCACCATCATACCTCCTAACTAATAATAAAAATGCTGCAGGAAGCTAAAAAAAAAAAAACAAAAATTAAACGTTGCACAAAACGAATTAATTGTTAAAAAACAAAGAAAACGGAAAATTTGACTATCCCGAGCCCCAAATGGCATACTGGAATTCAACATCCATAGTTCAACTGCCTCGGTCGACGCGTGTACAAAAAAACAATTTTAAACAACAAAAAACTTCTTTTATTATTATTATTTTTCTCCAAAGCTAATACAAATTAATGAAAACTAAACTTCTTTCAGTAAAACTTAATTGGCACAGAGCCAATAGTGTGACAGATTTTACTAAATTAATGTAGATTTAAGAGAGACAAAGAAAAAGTCATATCAGTTGTTAGATGTTACCACCAATAATGGTAACATCAGCATATTCGACATGACGTTTTAGAGTGTGTTAACTCAAAATCGTGTTTTGTTTCCTCCACAGATCTCCATCGCCCGAGCCTATTTACAGTTCTGATGGCAAACGCTTGAATACCAGAGAATTTCGTTTTCGGAAACGTTTGGAAGAACAGCGTCATCAGCTCATAATGCGAATGCAGAGCGTGAATCCAGATTTTAAGCCACCGGCTGATTACAAGTGAGTTTAGCAGTAACAAAATTCTATAGCAGGAATAATTTGTATGACTTGTTCGTTTCTTTTTTCCAAGACCGCCAGTTATTCGTGTAAGTGACAAAGTACTTATACCGCAAGAGCAACACCCAGACATAAATTTTGTTGGCCTTTTGATTGGTCCGCGTGGTAACACGCTTAAAGCTATGGAAAAGGAAACAGGTGCCAAGATCATCATCCGCGGTAAAGGTTCTGTTAAGGAAGGTAAAGTTGGTAGAAAAGACGGCCAACCATTACCTGGTGAAGATGAGCCCTTGCATGCATTTATTACTGCTTCAAATCCAGAGGCAGTTAAAAAGGCGGTTGATAAAATCAAAGATGTAATCCGCCAGGGAATCGAGGTTCCAGAAGGTCACAATGACCTCCGTCGAATGCAATTACGCGAGTTGGCACAACTGAATGGTACTTTGCGTGAAACTGATTGCCCCAGATGCACAAACTGCGGTTCAACAGAACATAAAAGTTGGCTTTGTCCTGACAAACCGAACGTAACTAATAGCATTGTGTGTTCTTCGTGCGGAGGTGCTGGCCATATTTCCAAAGATTGTCGAAGTAAGCGCCCAGGGCAAGGTGGACCACCAAACGACGATTCTCAAGCTAAAATCGACGAAGAATATATGAGCTTGATGGCTGAGCTTGGTGAAGGTCCCCCACCACAGAAAACAGCAGCAGACCCATTGGCCCAGGCACATTTGAATCGTGGATATAGTCTCTTCGACACTAAGCCATCTCAACCTAAAGCAATTGCTGCACCACCACCAATAATGTCTCAACCACAAATGCAACCTCCGCCAATGGCTCCACCATCATGGATTTCAAACGGTTCGATGCCCCTTCCCCCGTTGATGCAACCTCCTCCAGTTGGTCAACCCCTACCTCCAGTACCGCCACCACCACCACCTATGATGCCATGGATACCACCAATACAGCCTCCACCACCAGGTGGTGAAACTGGAAATCCTCCAATTCCTGGAAGCACACCACTTCCTCCACCTCCTCCGGGTACCGGTCCAATGCCATCACTTTTGCCTCCTCCACCAGGCACAACGAATAGCCCATTGCCATCCTGGGGAGCACCACCGCCTCCAGGCCTTCTGCCGCCATTCGGATGGGGTCAGAGCGGTGGATACTTGCCTCCACCACCACCAGGTGTTGCACCGCCCCCACCTCCATGTGCTCCGCCCCCAGCGTTGCCTCCAGGAGTGCCAGGAATAGTACATCCTCCTCCTCCACCACCCCCTTCTAATTGATATTGCGTATTGATTTAACCGTATTTTTTATTCCAAGAACTAGTTATGAATTTGTTTTCACTAAATTCAGGTTAAATTCACAATTTAATTTAATTTTAACTGATTATGTATGTATTAAAAATATGATATTAAAGAAAATCACATCGCATAGAGTAATAATAATTATTTCATGGAATAACTTTTTCCCTTTTGGCCGAAAAGTTTACAATAGACAAAAAGTCGTCTGGCTGAAAACAAAACGTCTGGGACATACATAAACCATAAACAATGCCGAGCAAAATAATAGCAATGAATTTGGTAAAAATTATAATTTGTCATATCTTTAAATACACTCACCTTTCTTTTAACTCTACAGTAGTGTGGTACTCATGGCAATTAAGTTCACCATTTGAAGTGATAATTTAAGGGTTTATTCTTACTGTTTTTATTGAGATTATTTTGTTGAAGCGACTGAAAAGTTACAAATCTACCGAAATAACTATACGAGACTTATAATAGAGATGTTTATTCAACCAGAACAATATTTGGAATAAACGAGTACAAAAATTGAAAAACGTTTCTACGAGAAAATTTGAGATATAATCCATTGAAATGTTACAAAATTTTGCCCGAACCTTGCATTTAGTATAGGACAACGTTTTTTTTTTAGTGTGTAGAGTGCATCAGTGAGAGTATACGAAATCATTTTCGGGGCTGGAACCCCCCCCCCCATTTGGGCGCTATCTTTAAAAAAAGGAAACAAGCCCCTTTTCTCAATATCTTGAGAAATAAAGATCTAACAAAAAAATGTATAGACCATTGAAAATTAAAGAAGAGATTTCCGGCTTCTCAAAAACGTTTAGCCGTTGTAAGCAAGTAAACGTAAGTTTAACCGTTGTTTTTAAATAATGTTTTTTCTGTTTTTCCTCCCGCCTAAATGGGGGGAAATAGACCCCCCTCCCATACGATTTTTTTCTTGTCTTACTTAACCTAATTGCTCTAGCTTTTTGGTGCACATTATACCGATCACCGTGTCAGCAATCATGTCTTTTGTTGATACGCTTTCTAAAATAAAGCATCCTTAAAATTTTTCTCGGATGAAGTGAAACCTTACATCAATGTGTTTGCTTCGTTGACTTGGCATCCTTTTTGTTTTTTTCCTGTTTTGAACCTTGTAATGAAGCATTACAATCTATACCACATTTGCTTATCAATTGGTAAGATCTTCACAGAGGATAACAACTAGACAACGATCAACGAACTTTGATAATGAATTCTCCACAGTAGAATGCATGCATCTCCCCTTTATCCTCTGTTACCATGCACTGTGATTAGAATACTAAGTTAAACAAGAACAATATACTCACAATACGATGTTAACCACATATAGGCTTAATATAGGGCATGGTAGTCATTAGATGCTCACCACTCCCTTCACTACCTTTCTCCACCAGTAAAAAGAAAACAATGCTGTCGCATAAACAACAAAGCGATGACGTGTGACTCGCCATCTCATACAATATTACTTTTTAGTGAATTATAACTCACATTTAGTTCCTCCGAAAAGCTATATAAGAGGAGGTCATTCAGACGACCAAGGCCCAAGGGACAGTTCATCGAAGGCATCAGTCGAGCCCACATCGGAGCAATAAGAACCCGAAACGAAGAACCGACCTTCATAGGTAAGAAAACAACCGACATTAATTAACAGACTTCCCCCCACCAGCGGTAAGGGGTCTCGAGATTAAAATAGAAGGTTGATAGCCAGATGCATCTGTTGATTGCCGGATTCGTCCGTTGATAGCTAGATTCGTCTGTTGATTGCCGGATTCGTCCGTTGATATCCAGATTCGTCTGTTGATTGCCGGATACGTCCGTTGATAGCCAGATTCGTCTGTTGATTGCCGGATACGTCCGTTGATAGCTAGATTCGTCTGTTGATTGCCGGATTCGTCCGTTAATAGCCAGATTCGTCTGTTGATTGCCGGATTCGTCCGTTGATAGCCAGATGCATCTGTTGATTGCCGGATTCGTCCGTTGATAGCCAGATTCGTCTGTTGATTGCCGGATTCGTCCGTTGATAGCCAGATGCATCTGTTGATTCCCGGATTCGTCCGTTGATAGCCAGATTCGTCTGTTGATTGCCGGATTCGTCCGTTGATAGCAAGATTCGTCTGTTGATTGCCGGTTTCGTCCGTTGATAGCCAGATTCGTCTGTTGATTGCCGGATACGTCCGTTAATAGCCAGATTCGTCTGTTAATTGCCAGATACGTCCGTTGATAGCCAGATTCGTCTGTTGATTGCCGGATTCGTCCGTTGATAGCCAGATTCGTCTGTTGATTGCCGGATTCGTCCGTTGATAGCCAGATTCGTCTGTTGATTTCCGGATTCGTCCGTTGATAGCAAGATTCGTCTGTTGATTGCCGGTTTCTTCCGTTGATATCCAGATTCGTCTGTTGATTGCCGGATACGTCCGTTGATAGCCATGATTCGTCTGTTGATTGCCGGATACGTCCGTTGATAGCCAGATTCGTCTGTTGATTGCCGGATTCGTCCGTTGATAGCCAGATTCGTCTGTTGATTGCCGGATTCGTCCGTTGATAGCCAGATTCGTCTGTTGATAGCCGGATTCGTCCGTTGATAACCAGATTCGTCTGTTGATTGCCGGATTCGTCCGTTGATAGCCAGATTCGTCTGTTGATTGCCGGATACGTCCGTTGATAGCCAGATTCGTCTGTTGATTGCCGGATACGTCCGTTGATAGCCAGATTCGTCTGTTGATTGCCGGATACGTCCGTTGATAGCTAGATTCGTCTGTTGATTGCCGGATTCGTCCGTTGATAGCCAGATTCGTCTGTTGATTGCCGGATTCGTCCGTTGATAGCCAGATGCATCTGTTGATTGCCGGATTCGTCCGTTGATAGCCAGATTCGTCTGTTGATTGCCGGATTCGTCCGTTGATAGCCAGATTCGTCTGTTGATTGCCGGATTCGTCCGTTGATAGCCAGATTCGTCTGTTGATTGCCGGATTCGTCCGTTGATAGCAAGATTCGTCTGTTGATTGCCGGTTTCTTCCGTTGATAGCCAGATTCGTCTGTTGATTGCCGGATACGTCCGTTGATAGCCAGATTCGTCTGTTGATTGCCGGATACGTCCGTTGATAGCCAGATTCGTCTGTTGATTGCCGGATTCGTCCGTTGATAGCCAGATTCGTCTGTTGATTGCCGGATTCGTCCGTTGATAGCCAGATTCGTCTGTTGATTGCTGGATTCGTCCGTTGATAGCCAGATTCGTCTGTTGATTGCCGGATACGTCCGTTGATAGCCAGATTCGTCTGTTGATTGCCGGATACGTCCGTTGACAGCCAGATTCGTCTGTTGATTGCCGGATTCGTCCGTTGATAGCCAGATTCATCTGATGATTGCCGGATACGTCCGTTGATAGCCAGATTCGTCTGTTGATTGCCGGATTCGTCCGTTGATAGCCGGATTCGTCTGTTGATAGCTGGATTCGTCCGTTGATAGCCAGATTCGTCTGTTGATTGCCGGATTCATCCTTTGATAGCCAGATTCGTCTGTAGATTGCCGGATTTGTTCGTTGATAGCCAGATTCGTCTGTTGATTGCCGGATACGTCCGTTGATAGCCAGATTCGTCTGTTGATAGCCGGATTCGTCCGTTGATAGCCGGATTCGTCCGTTGCTTTGCCGGGTTTGCCAGTTGTTTGCCAGATAAAGACGGTGTAAGCTTAACACAAGGGGGACTCCTGCAACAAAATTTTTAAGACGCAAACCAGAAGGACAAGGACAAGAAAACGCAAGGAAACACCAACAGAAGCTGAGATTTAAAGACATCCTGGAATTCAAAAGTTATAACGAAATTATAATTAAAATCATTATTAGTTATGTTAAGTTAAATAAATAAAGGAAAAGACCTAAAATCTATAGTTACGTACTTCTTTGCAAAGAACCCCGGTAAGCCGGTGAGCTTAACCTCAGCTAAAAACAAAAAGTACATCACAACCTCCAAAACATTGTGATTAATAGGAACAACGTCGCTCTCTAGTTCTTGACTATTCATAAATCTTCTTCCAGTATGATAGCTGTAGATGATGCCTCTGCCAAAGACTTTACATCACGTACCACTGAAACACGATTCGATTCATCAACGATACGAATCCCTTTTTGACTTTCATCGTACCCAACAAAAATACATTTTCTTGACTTCGGATCTAACTTCTTACGATTTTGTATAGGAATGTGAAAGTAAACCTCTGAGCCAAAAATGCGAAAATGGTCAAATTGTCCATGCTTATTGTACCAGAGCTCGATGGCGTCGTTGTCTTTTACAGTACTGGTTCCGGTTCGATTCAAAACATAAACAGCTGTCTGAACTGCCTCTGCCCAGAGCTTTGGATTAAGTCCCTTGGCATAAATCATTGACCTAGCCGATTCTTTTATGGTTCGGTTCTCACGTTTAATACACCCATTTGTTCAGGAGTATAAGGAACGGATCGACGATGATGAATCCCATTTTCTTCTAATAGCTGCTGGAAGGTATTGTTCACAAATTCCAGACCATTGTCCGTTTGAAGAATCTTGATCGGATGACCACTTTGTTTTTCAGTTATCTTTAACACTATTTTAAACTTTTCAAAAGCCTCCGATTTGTTTTTGAGAAAATATATAAACGGAATTTAGAGAAATCATCTTTAAAAAGCACAAAATACCTTGATCCTCCAAGCGAATCTTTTTCAATTGGTCTGCATACATCCGCATGTATGATTTCCCCGCATTTTAAAGATCTGTCTGGTCGTGAATTGAAGCTTAGTCGATGTTGTTTCCCATATGCGCACCCATCGCAGTCAAAGTTTTCATCTATAAATCTTATTTTGTTGTTCTTCAAAAAACTGCGAACATGTGGCAGGTTCTGATGGCCTAGACCCGCGGTTCCCAAAGTGTGCTCCGCAGAGCAGTTAGTGCTCCGCGAAGAATATCCAAGTGCTCCGCGGAAATATCGGAAAAAATATAAAAATTCCATCACACTTGTTAATTTTGTGCTTCCGAACTTGTCATTTTGATCGCAGCAATCGAATTTGAAATGTTTATTTGCCATTCCAGCATACCTACTTGAGGTACATTAGAAATAAAAAAAGCATATTAAAACTTTGAATAAAGGAAGCGGTATTCTTTTTTAAATTTGCTCTTCTCCACATCAGCGATGCCAGATTGAGGGATTTATCCCTTTTTGTGGGAATTTCACGTTTAAAATAAGCTAAAAGGGAAAAGGGATTTTTTATACCTCATAGGTGTAAGGGATTTTACGTTGTGCTTAAATTTTTTCTTAAAATGTTCATTTTATTAAAAAAAAATTGTATTGAGCTATGAACAAATACGCTATTTAGATTGTGGCTTTTCACTACGCCATGACGATGGTGAGATCGGTGAATGGAACAGAGCTCCTCACACACAAAATCATAGTCATGGCGTAGTGCAAAGTCACAATCCTTCGATAATAAAAATCATTTGAGTTTCATTGGGTTTTTTTTTCGTATTAATTTCGATGCTTTTATTTTTGCCTTTTTTTGTTGCAAATGGTTAAACTCGTGCATTCAATGTAAATTTAAAATTTTTTTTATTTTTTACCAATGCGGAATGCATATTTGTTTCTAAATTTTACTGCGTAATCAAAATGAAGGGGATTATATTTTTCCTAATAAAATATATAATACGAAACTGATGCGGCTCTTCGAAATGAGGGCTGAAGTTAGAACCTCCCTAAGTGACGATTACTTTGTTTTGAGCGACAGGCTGTGTAATGAGAGTTTCCTATTTAAAGCCTAGTACGCTGCTGATGCGAAACGAAAAATCCCATACAAAAATGACCTAACGAAATCATAAACGGAAAATTTCGTTCTGCTTTTCGTTTTTCAGTACGCTGTTCGAAGAGCGAAATTTATAATTGTAGCAGATTATTTGGAGAAGTCTCCGCTCCTTTTTCGCACTGAATTAATTATACAGACTATTTATTGTGTGCGGAAAAATGACATTTGAGTTTTATTTGTGTTTTTTTTTTTGTTTATCATTTTTTACATCATGGGTTTCTCTGATTTTTTCGTTTATGTTTGATTTTGTTTTTGGAATTAGTGAAACTCTCCAAAGATATTTTCCGTTGTGTTTTCGCAAGCGTTTCGTTGTCTGTTTGGAGATCACAGAAAAATTTCGTTTCGCATCAGCAGCGTACTAGGCTTAAATTAGCGTATCTAGCAGATATTTTTAAAAAACTAAATGATTTAAATTTATCACTTCAGGGAAAGGCAATAACTGTTTTCGATGCCAGTGATAAAGTAGAAGCATTTAAAAAGAAAATCCAGTTTTGGGCTAAATCTATGAAAAATAGAAACCTTAGGCAGCTTCTCAACGCTCAACGAATTTAAAGAGGAAATAAATTTGGACATTCCCGAAGATATTTTAAATGAGTTCCATGTTTACCTGTTAGGTTTGCTCGATAGTTTCCACTGCTATTTTCCGGAAGAGTACCACTCAAATATAAAGGAAAACGTGTGGGTTGCAAACCCACCCATACTATGCCGCGTTGGAAAAGCCAAATTCCCTGACATCGTTGCAATTTTAGTGCTTGACTGATATGATATCAGATTCTTAGATAAAGGAAAATTTTGAAACGAAGAACTCTGTCAGAATTCTGGTGTATGTTGAAGGACGAATTCAAAATTTTGTCAAACGAAATTAAAGTTATTCTTCTGCCGTTTGCAACAACATACATGTGCGAATCAGGATTCTTTGCCTACGTTGGAACCAAAACAGTTGCTGTATTTTCTACCTAAATTTATATCTAACTCCAAAAAATGGCAACCGCGCGCAACCAAGTGCTCCGCGAGAAATTTCTCGCCTGAAAAGTGTTCCGCGACTAAAAAAGATTGGGAACCGCTGGCCTAGACGTTCATGCCAGATACGCAACGTTTCACTTTTTATAGCCACCATTGATTTATCAAAAATTGGCTCAATTATTTTGAAAAGCATTTGAAACACACCGCCTTTTCTTGCTCCCACTGCAACAATACTTTCGTCATCGAACAACTTGAAAGAATCTTTATCTGACCAGCTTGTGTGACCATTAAGGTAGGACCGCACTCGGCGGAACTGCACTTCAGCGGAACTAAACCTCACGACTTTTTTGTAGGAAATTGTATGAGCTATATCGCACTAAGCGACAACTGCACTTCACGGCGCGACACTATGCGACAAAGTTGGTAATCTTACCAACTGTGTCGCGACGTGAAGTTTCGTTCAGTTTCGTGCGAAAGTGCGCACGGTGTCGCTGGAGTGCAGTTCCGCCTAGTGCGGTTCTACCTTTATCCATGGCTTTAGTCGAAGAAAATAAATTTGCATACAAATTTGGTGCATACAAAACATTTTGTATGGTTTTTCCTTTCCACTCAGTTCCATTATGTCACAAAGTCTTCAAATCACTTCGTCCAACAGCATGCATCAATTTTCCATCACCAAGGACTACATCGATTGGTTTATACAATGTAGTAAATGTCATTAACCAATCACGACGTCTACACATGTGATTAGTAGCACCTGAGTCTACAAACCAGGCATCACACGTTCCCAGAGATTAGCAATGTTGCTGAAAAAGGCTTTATCCCCGTCTGATCTAGTCTGTATCTGCACCATCGCGATTCCAGTGTCCATACAAACCACATTTACAACATTTACCAGGGCCCATGTTCTGTAACTCGGCGATAACTTTTCGAGGCGATGAACGGCGAAAAATGGAACAAAACCCATAGGATTCCTATGAGTTTTGTTCCATTTTTCGCCGTTTCTCGCCACGAAAAGTTATCGACGAGTTACAGAACATGGGTCCAGGTCGCTTCAGTTTGTCCTTCTTCTTTAAACTTGGAAAACTTTGCTTCATAAACGCACCTAAGATTGCCGTGATTCATATTATCAACTCCAAGTCGACTTTCCTCAACCAAGAGTTGATTCGTCAAGTTGATAATTGTTTGATTTTCTTTAGCTGTTGAATCCCACGCGGTAGAAAAATATCGGTACTCCGATGGCAGCGTCATCAATAATTTCGTGATCAACATACTATTGTCTATAGTGACACCGGCTATCTTCAATTTTTGTACCAAATTTTTTAAAGTTGAAATTTGTGTGGCAATATGAGCTGGATTTTTCTGATAAAGATAATACTGCTCTTCCAAAAGATGTTTTGCTGAGTCGTTGGTTTGTTCGTAAATTGAATGTAACTTGTCCCACATTTCTTTTGATTTTGAGTAGTAGCACAAATGAAATGAAACCTTAGAACCACATGAGTTCACAATCATTTTCTGTGCCTTGGCATCGTGTTTGGACCATGTTGGCAATGCGGCTGCTGAAATTGGCCTTGCCAAAGTTCCATTCACGTAGCCATAAAGTTCCAAGGCCATTAGGTTCACACGCACTTGGAATTTCCACATCATCCATTGTGATGGGTTGACGAACTTTTCAATAGTTGATATATCTTTTTCCATCTCGTCTGTTCTGCAACAATACACCTTCAGCCGAATTTATAAACGCATTATATCGAGTGCATAAACCTATACACTTTTTATAATGCCTCTAAACACGAAAATCGTATTTATAAAACTTTGCAACGTTGAATAGTGGCATTATAAGCTGAACGCGTTTGAGGGTCGAATAGTGTCTGTATAGGGATATTTTAGTATCGAAATGTGACTTTGACTCACACACAACAATATAATACATAGATATTAGGGTAGCGCTTATTTTGGCAATGTTTGAATTTCTTTTTTATCCTCCCCTAAAAATGATTATTATGTACCTGTACAATGTACATACAAACACGTAGTGCATTTTTTTTTTGGAGGGGCTAGCTTAGTAACATCGAAAAATAATTATACGGATTGAATCCCAGCCTTTTTTCACCTTAAAAGTAAAAAATAGAAATGTTTTTTTATTGGATACTTCCTCTTCGAGGAATTAAATTCTTGCACACTTAATAGAACTTCAAATTGATGCCAAATTACTTAAAATGTGTCAAATTTGGAAATTTTTTATCACTTTTAGGAAAGGACTTAGAATAATTTTAGACATTGTGAACAAAAGAGCCACCCTTATAGATATATTTTCTTTTCAATAAAAACACCACCGTGTAGAGTGAAGAAAACACAAATCTTCTAATGAATCAATAAAAATGATTTTTTTATTCCAAAATATATTACTTTATTGACAAACAACACAAAAACCACACAAATAACAATAATCTGAATAATAATATTAGGTGGAAATAAAAGAATCCAACAGAATTGTTTTTTTTTATGAACAGCTGAGATTGGTTTGTCAGTTTTGGAAGTAAAACGTAATAGATTTCCTCTTTTTGGTACTTTATTTGACACAAGCGTATTATAACTATACAGGGTAGGAAAATCTTTTATAAATAATAATTTATGTTGCGTTGAATAGTGGTTACATAAATGCTTATGCATTACATAACTATTCAGCCGTTTATAGGTGTTTAGCGAATTCTAATAAATAAGGCTGCTTATATTTAATCGATGCTTCTTGTTGTATCTCCAGCATTTATCCGAAATATATTTTCATTTGCAATTACAAATAACACGAAGAAAAAAATAATAGCGTTTCCTTTGATATGCGACGATCTTCCCCTTTCCCTTACAAAAAGTTGCAATTATTTCTTGTATACTTTTCTGCTTACAACTGGGCCCATAATAACCTATTGAGATTATTTTGTTGAAGCGACTGAAAAGTTATAAATCTACTGAAATAACTATACGAGACTTATAATAAACGATGTTTATTCAACCAGAACAATATTTGGAATGAACGAGTACAAAAATTGAAAAACGTGACACAATGACGTATGGACGTATATATATGGACTGCTAGTCTAATGTCAGTTCCCTTCAAGCAAATTTACTGACCCAACTTTGTCGGTCTTTCTTGGATCATTTCAAAACGGAGTGTCATACACACATTAGCACATTTTTTGTATATGCATGCAAAAAAAAGAACGAAAATCGAGAGTAATTTTTTTTTACTGAGAAAGAGAGAATGTATGCAATACCCTAATGTTGATTTTTTTTTATGGACTGAAAACAAAGGAGAAGACAACAAAAATAATTAACTTTTTTTAATGTGTTCACGTTCGTGCCCAGCGCAAAAGTTTAATAAAAATTCCCTCCAGAAAGAAAATCAATTTAAAATCAAAAGTTCATTATTTAATTATTAATTACAAAATAAATCGTGATGTTTCATTTATATACAAACGATACAAGAAAATAAATTGCATAATATTCTTCAACCACAAAACGCCTTTCTCGTTCGTTCATTTTTTGGATCCGTTCTGGATTCCGTTTGGTTTCGGTTCTCGCTGAGTATGGTGAAATGGGAAGCTCTCTCTCTCACAATACATGCACAAAATGAGTCCGTGAGTAATTTGAGCCGACAAACGCAGTTTTGCGGATCCATGTTTGGATCCGTATACGGAGTCATCCATACGTTGTTTACTACGTGCGCGGATCCAAAGCGGATTCGTTTGCTTGAAGGGTTTCATACAATAAATGTCAAAAAAATGTCGCCAAAATAAGAGATCGCGATGCTAGCTCTTCCCACGCCACTTCAGGAAAAAATTGAACTTTAAACATTTTGACATAGAAGCCCACGACATCTGTTTTTAAAAATTCAAAAAGTCGTAGTTAGCGATAAAGCATAGTACGCAGCTGAAGCGAAACGAAAATTTCCATACAAAAATTGAAGCAACGAAATCATGAACGAAAAATTTCGTTTTCATTTTTGTTCTGCGGAAAAATGACATTCGAGTTTTAATTTGTATTTTTATTTGTTGTTTATTTGATTACAGCAAAGGCTTCTGTAATTTCATTTATTTTTTTTTATTTTTCTTACAATTGGTGACATTTATTTTTTCCGTAGTCGTTTCGTTTACGTTTTCGTTATCGAATTGGAGACCAGAGAAAATTTTCGTTTCGCTTCAGCTGCGAACTAGGCTTAAACCATAACTGAAATTTTAAAATTTCCTGCATGCAAATGTGCGACATCTATGGTATTTTGCCTCTTATTTTTTTTAGTGTTAATTTGGAGGTTGGATATTCAAAATGAAACAATTCACCAAAAATAATATAATTGGCCGCGTTCGAATGATAAGCCTGATACAGTAAGATTTAAGGTAGGACCGCACTCGGCGGAATTGCACTTCAGCGGAACTGAACTTTACGACTTATTTGTAGTAAATTTTATGAGCTATATAGCACTAAGCGACAACTGCACTTCACGGCGCGACACTATGCTACAAAGTTGGTAATCTGACCAACTGTGTCGTGACGTGAAGTTTCGTTCAGTTTCGTGCGAAAGTGCGCACGGTGTCGCCGAAGTGCAGTTCCGCCTAGTGCGGTTCTACCTTTACCGCAACAATTACCAGCCTTCGATTCCTTTCTTAACTCTTTTTATTTTCGTTGTGAGTGCAAAATACTGGCAAGGTTGAGGGCAGCCATAGTACCATCAACCATTGGCTTACTCAGCTAGTGTTTTGCAAAAGCAACAAAGCAGGTGTTCCAGTGATATTTGTTACATATACCGAGGGGAATATAGTTGATTCCTTATATCATCGAGTTTACTTATCATGCAGACGGATGGTCTCATAAAAGATGTACCACCGGATGAGCTGAGGAAGTAACGAGTCAGTCGGACTCTTACTTTATGAACAACCAACGAAACACCAGCATTAATATTATGTAATTTTTGTTTTGAACATGTCTAAAATGCCCATCCTAAAGTTATAACTTTAAATTTAACTTTAAGAACTTTGACCGTCTTAAAGGAAGGAACGCTAAACGCTCTTCCTTTATCCCCCAAATCTGCACAGTGGTCCACCGAGTAGTAAATTTCGCGATAGGTAGTTTCTTTTATGTTTGGTCTTGACTTACGCTCCTCTTTCGAATGACCTTCAAAAGTAATTATGGGTAGAGTAACATGGAAGAATGTCCAGAACAACAACATTTTCAAATTTTTATTGTTTATTTTGCTTTTCTCTTAAAATATTATAGGGAGTGTGGTATGGCCTTGAATTCGTTTTGGGACAGCACCAACAACTTGGGGAATCTAGTGACTGTGTGAGTGATTGAGAGATTCGTTGGGATTTTTTCTGACAATATTGTAAGATCTGACAATCGTCTGTACTTAGCTTGGTGCAGTGTGCACCATCGTAAAGCTAAGCACAGACGATTGTCAGATCTTACAATATTGTCAGATCTGTCAGTGAAAAAACTGTTCCAAATGTCTTACAATCGTCTGAACACACAATTTTGTCTGACTATATTGTCAGGTATCTTACAATCGTCTGAACACACAATTTTTATCATTGTCATACGATTAGGACATTGTCAGACCCATTGGTCATTGTCAGATGTTTTAATTGAAAACATCTTACAATTGCTGACAATTTCTTCGTTGTTCGAAATGTCAATGAGTTGGTTAAAGAGAGATACAAAAATAGCTGACAATCAAATTGGGAAGAAATCTACCAACCGTGTGAACGGAGAATTTTTCATTGTAAGAAATATGTCAATTGTCAGCTAATTGTTAGCTGTTGTCAGACCATTGACAGTTCTGACAATATTGTAAGATCTGACAATCGTCTGTACTTAGCTTAATGCACGCTCAGTCGAAAATATTGAAGATCATGACTTGGACGATATGTGGTTCCAACAAGACGTGGCAACAAGCCACACGACACGACTAATTATGGCTTTATTGCGTGAGAAATTTCCTGGTCGCGTAATTTCACGTTTTGGCGACGTCAATTGGCCACCAAGAGTATGCGATTTGAAACCGTTAGTTTTTTTCTGTGAAGCTACCCAAAGGACCGTGCTTACGAATAATCCCCGAACTCTAGGCGCATTAAAAACCAACATTAGGTGCCAGTTATAACTTTCATTGAAACTCATCATCTTATTTTGAGACACTTAAAAAGCAAAATCAGTAATTATTTTGATGCCAATAAAAAGCTCTTGACTCAATTATTTTTCCAGTCAAAAAAATATTTCATTTTGGCCCAATCTTTCACATAAAACGATTTCTAAGATTTTAATGATCAATGATAAGTTAGTTCAATCATTGAAATAAAGAAATTCATTTGATTTGTAAGGTCTGGCCAAAATGAAAATTTTTTTGACTAAAATTAATAATTGAGTCGTCACCTTTTTATTGGCATCAAAATATTCTCTGATTTTGCTTTCAAAGTGTCCAAAATTAGGAAATTAAATTTTTAAATGATGAGTTTCAATGAAAGCTATAACTGGCCCCTTACTCAAGTTATGGCCGAGATACCGCCTGAAATGTGAGAAAAAGTGGTTAAAAATCGCATGCTGAGAATCTTCCCGTGGCGGCCATTTGAATGATATTGTTTTTCACACTTAATGGCACACATCCGTGCTTTCTTTATGAAAAGGCAAAAAGAATCGATTTTTTTTGTGATTGTGTGTGTGGCACTTAACAGCAGCAATTTTGAAGTAAAATGTCCAGAAAATATTCAATTTGGAAATTATAATTATTATAAAGGGTATTCATGCAACGTCTTAAACTTTACGATGTCGTAAAATCGTAAAGTTTCCGACACACGTTTCATGAACGCACCAAAAAACTTTTTGCGTAAAGCAGCTGAAGCGAAACGAAAATTTTCTCTGGTCCCCAATTCGATAACGAAAACGTAAACGAAACGACTACGGAAAAAATAAATGTCACCAATTGTAAGAAAAATAAAAAAAAAATAAATGAAATTACAGAAGCTGTAATTTATTTGTTGCTGTAATCAAATAAACAACAAATAAAAATACAAATTAAAACTCGAATGTCATTTTTCCGCAGACAATTAATGGTTCGTGCAAATAATTCAGTGTGAAAAAGAGTGTAGACTTCTCCAAATAATCTGCTACAATTATCAATTTCGCTTGTTGAACAGCGTACTGCAGAACAAAAATGAAAACGAAATTTTTCGTTCATGATTTCGTTGCTTCAATTTTTGTATGGAAATTTTCGTTTCGCTTCAGCTGCGTACTATACTTAAACGCAAAAAATCAGAGAAACCCATGATGTAAGAAAAAGATAAACAAAAAAAAACACAAATAAAACACAAATGTCATTTTTCCGCACACAATAAATAGTCTGTAAATTAATTCAGTGCGAAAAAGGAGCGGAGACTTCTCCAAATAATCTGCTACAATTATAAATTTCGCTCTTCGAACAGCGTACTGCAAAACGAAAAGCAGAACGAAATTTTCCGTTTATGATTTCGTTGTGTCATTTTTGAATGGGATTTTTCGTTTCGCATCAGCAGCGTACTAGGCTTAAATGTGAAATTTGTTCGTGTACTTCTCGGACTAAATCTGGCAAACTGTCAAATTTGGAGGAGTGGGGGTAGGGATGCCAGACGTCCCGCAAGTGTCCCGCCGGGAAATTATGTCCTGCAATTTGATATAATGTCCCGCTGGTCCCGCAAAAGATTTAAAATGCTATCAAGATTAAATTTATTTTATAATTAATTTAATTATATTTAAGTGTAACATGTGCTTAACTTTTATATTGGAATGCACTTTTTTCCCATTGTGCTCACCAAACGCAAAAAAAATCGTCGAAATTCGAAACTTAACGAAAGAAATAATAAGTCCCCTTTTCCACGGTGGAACTTTCTGCAAGTTGTCAAGAAGGGTATAGGAAAGTGAGGGGGATAGCCAAACACCGCCGGGCTACTATTTGAAGAAAATTTTTTGACGTAAAATAATATTGAACAACGAGAAACAATGTTTCATCGTGGAAAAGGCCGAAGGAATTTTAAGAGAAAGTTTCATGCAAAAAGTTCCATCGCGGAAAAGAGGACTAACAAATGTTTTGGGAAAGACACTTCATATGAAGATACCAAACGTTTGATGTAATTTGGTTTCCTGGCAAGCTGAATATTCAGGTAAATAATCAGCTGATGTTTAAGATAGCATAAATATGTTTAGGAAGACTGATAAGATTGCTTCAGAATGTATTTTTTTAATTCTATCTCCTTGTTATGAAGTTGCTATTAATTATCTACATAGATTTTAATTAAAGATTTTAATAATGAATTTGAATGCCAAATTTAAGTTTCAAAAATAATCCAAAGTTAGAGAAATGTTTCAAAATTGTTGATCTTGAAATATTACGAAAGAAAAATCTGCCGATGTTTGGGTAAACTTTTTTAAAAAGAATTCAGCCCCTAACTTTGAAAAATTATGGTTTTGGTTTGTTTTGCTAATTTCGAATGCCAGCTCTGAAAGAATTTTCGGACTCATGGCATCAAAAAAGAAATAAAGTTTCTATGTCGGTATTAGGAGCGGAATAATTGTTGATTAAACAAAATTTTAATATGACTTGTAGAGAATTTAAAGAATTCTGGAAAACTAATTTTGGTTTAAAAGAAATTGTTTCTAAAATTTCATCAGCAGAAAAACCTTCCTACCTACTAATTACATTGTAAAAATTTATGAAAGATTGTAAATTTTGTTATTATTATTAATTTACTTTTAATAGATGTTGTTAACTTTATAGTTCTTAATTTATTTTGTTTGTATTTATTTATTTATACTTTAGTTCGTTATGTTGTATGTTCATTCATAAAATATAAATGCTAAATAGAACCTGGTTTAAAATTGAAGATTTTTTTCGAATAATAAATAAATCATACTTTAACAACCTTATTTATTAGCTTTCTCTAATACTCGTTTCAACCTCGGAATAATTAAACCGGGTCGAAGCACTTACTCCATCTTAACGCCACGTCAAACAAATTCTTATTTATAAAATATTTTCTTGGCGGTTTTAGCTAAACCCTCATTATGTCAAATATATCATCAAAAAAATGACCAATCTAAGACTCTGGTTATTATAAATGTAAACAAACCCCAGCTGATTTCCACAATTATTCATTTTAAAGCCTAGTACGCTGCTGATGCGAAACGAAAATTTCCTGTGATCTCCAAACAGACAACGAAACGCTTGCGAAAACACAACGGAAAATATCCTTGGAGAGTTTCACTAATTCCAAAAACAAAATAAAACATAAACTCAAAAAATCAGAGAAACCCATGATGTAAGAAAATGATAAACAAAAAAAAGACACAAATAAAACACAAATATCATTTTTCCGCACACAATAAAAGCCCTTCTACACTATCCCACTGAGTATTAATACAAAGTGGAAAAGAATTCCATGCTACTGCCAAATTTGTGAGAAAGAAATTTCTTTTCATTTTTTGACCACACACAACAGTTTAATTTAACCTCAATAAAAATGTGATGAAATGTGTGACAGAATTAGAACCATTTCTAAAAATTCTCATGTATTAACACATGTCAAATCGTGTAGGCTGGGAATATCATATTTTGTTTCCACACTATTATACATGATTTGTTTCACACTTTTTTGACATGTATTAATACTCAGTGGGATAGTGTGGAAGGGCTTTAAATAGTCTGTATAATTAATTCAGTGCGAAAAAGGAGCGGAGACTTCTCCAAATAATCTGCTACAATTATAAATTTCGCTCTTCGAACAGCGTACTGCAAAACGAAAAGCAGAACGAAATTTTCCGTTTATGATTTCGCTGCTCTTCGAACAGCGTACTGCAAAACGAAAAGCAGAACGAAATTTTCCGTTTATGATTTCGTTGTGTCATTTTTGTATGGGATTTTTCGTTACGCATCAGCAGCGTACTATGCTTAAGTAATTATTATTGGTGGTATTAGCAAAATTACACAAATTTTCACAAATTGTATAAATTTCCTGTTTGTTAACTGAAAAAAGTTGCAAAGAGAGAGTAAAACGAAAGAGCAAATACCGTATACCGTATATCTGCCATAACTTGCAAATCAATTGAGATATGCCCTCCCCTTTGATCATCGCCTAGGGAAGACCGAGCTATGGCTATTAATTTTTACATATTTTCTTTGAGCGGAAATCTTCATCCCTCAGTGTCATGGGATTAAAACGAATTTTGTACTGCTTTGGCCTTCTTTCTACAGCTAAAGCGTTTAAATCCATTTTGCCTTACAATAAAAAAAATTTATTCTACACTCCTTAATAGTTTCTAAATGTCATGTCAAAATGACATTTAGATACTAAAACGGCTTTACTACGGCTTTATTCCTACTATATACCAGTTTTAGCTTACTCCACCTCTAATCCTCGTTTATTTTTTTTTATAAATAAGTTTTTCAGGATTAGAGGCGTTGTAAAGTCGGAGTAAATTTACTCCGTCGCTAAAACGAGTTAATATTATAAATAAGACCGTTAAAGTTTTCGCAAATGTGGTTTTGTTCTCAAAATAAATTTGTCCCGCAAAGAAATTTTTCAAATCAATTCTCTCAAAGAGAAGCGAAACTGTCCGAGAATACATGAACGCCTTAAACCAGAATATTTGTCAGTTTTTAAATGTCAACAAAAAGTAAACAAAAGCAAAAAAGTAAACACAGCGACATTATTGAAATTTCCATTATAATTTCATAGGTATTCTTTATTAAATTTGACAATGAACAAATTAAAATAACATTGTAAATATTTGCAAATGAAAAATACACACTAAACAGGAACATCACGTAATTTATTTTTAGTAATCCCAAATTCTATGAAGAAATTATAACTAAATTAGACAGAATTAAAAAAAAAAACACTGAATTAAAGTACACTCCACAAAATAAGTTTCTTAAATTACCTAAATATTTTATTTATTAATTTTTTTTATCAAAAAGTCCACTAATTTATTAAAATATTTCACTTTTGTAAATGATCAAATAAAAAAAAAACTTCTACCAAGATAAAAAAAAGTAAACAACAGCCATTTTGTATTTTTTTGTTGTTCTTTGTCTTTCAGACTAACTTCTGACAGAAAACAGAACTTACCAGTTTCTGCTCGAAGAAATTTCTCGGGTAAAATTTTTTGTCTCTCTCATGAGCGCTCTCTCCTGCCAAAAACTACCCAAAATTTGTGTACGCGAACGCCTTCGGACAAAATCTGGTAAAAAATGGTAGTTTTAGGTAGTTTCTGGCGCGTAAGCGAACGGACCTATGGTAAACAAATCAGCTGTTCGTGAAACGTCAAACAGCTTAAAATTTTTAATTAAATTTTAACATTCGTAAAAGTTGCCATCCACAATTTAAAAATGCCCAAAATAAGACAAAAAAGTAAATTTGTACTATTATATAAACAAATTGCTTTCAATCATCTATTAATTCTTGAGTTATTTGGCGAAAATGATGGTAAGTTTATTGTTGTGATCAACACATAAGTGCATGTGTGAATGCATTAGTGTTTGTGTAACTCACACTATTTTGAAAAAAATTTAATTTTTCCTTGGAAAACCCGTTCCTCTATTTCTTCTTCTAAGGTTACAAGAGTTTACCATGTTTACGATGTTTACCATCTTCGTTTAACACACAAATTTGTGTCTTAAAGTTTCAGATTTGTTTGAAAAGATTTCCCATAAAAATTTTGACAGTTCGTTTACGACGTCGTAAACTTTAAAGGCCTGGTCAAACAGACCGCGGTCCGGCAGGACGGGAAACAATTTTGCCGGTCGCGTTCTCTGTCTTCTAGAGAATTATACGTTGTTGTACAAACAGAACGCGGTCAAATTCAGCGGGAAAAAATGGAACGCGACGGTAAAATTGAAGTTGTAAATTTTTACAAAGAACGCGACGGTGAAAAGACAAAACAGAAAACAAAAAAAAAAATTGCTAGCTCTTTGCACTTTGTTGAATGTGTTTATTTCTTGGAGCTGGTTCCAGACTGAAAAGAATACAAAATATTAACAAAAGCTCCTATTTTGTGAATTCTTGTTACGAAAATCGATAAGTAATTTTAATTCAGATTTTATAAATTTGAAAAGTATTTTCGTTGTTTGTTTGGTGAAAGTACACTCGACATGACTTAAGATGGGCAAGACGATCAACTAACAATAGAACGCCGAAAGCTGACCGCGTTCTATTTGACGTATCAGAACGCTGAAGGCAGCGGAGCGTTCTGACCGTCCCGCCGGACCGCGTTCTGTTTGACCAGGCCTTATGACGTTTAACACGTTTACGATGCTTTTCCGACGTTGCATGAATACCCTTATTAATTGAAAAACAACGCTCAAATATGAAATATTTACTATAAAATTCACCGAAAATTCGTTGCAACCAAAAACACAAATTGTTTTCATAAAAAATTTTGAAATTTCAAATCTTGCAAGTGTGTGTTCAAATCGGTGTTTTGAATCTTGCAAAATTAGATGCATGCGATGCGGTTTTGCTTAGTTTCAGTTTTTGGATAGAAAAGCCGTGCATTAATAGAAGTTAATTTAAAATTAATGTCAAATATTGCGGGAAAATAAATGTATTATTGCGAAAAGGATTTTTCAGAAGATTTTTGAATATTTCATTAAAAATAAAGAGAAAATATTTTAGAAGCTTTCAATTGAAGATAAATTAATTATTTAAAAAGTACAAAAGCCAATTCTTAATGTAGAACCGCAATTTGGAACCGCACTTGGCGGAACTGCACTTCAGAGACACTGTACGCACTTTCGCACGAAACTGAACGAAACTTCATGTCGCGACACAGTTGGTCAGATTATCAACTTTGTCGCATAGTATCGCGCCGTGAAGTGCAGTTGTCGCTAAGTGCGATATAGCTCATACAATTTCCTACAAGTTCAGTTCCGTTGAGGTGCAGTTCCACCGAGTGCGGTCTTACCTTTAATCTCTCCGAAAAAGATGGTAAATCTTTACGGACATTTCAAGCAAAATGGTACATAAAATACAATTGGCTTAATGGAAGTAAAAAAGTCTACAAAGTATTTTACTACACATGCTTTTTGTTTAGCCACGATTCGCCATTTGCCATTCACCAAGTGAGTAACTGCCTACCCAATTTGGAAGAGTACGGGACGTCCCGCCTTTAGGATTAACATTGAAGCGAAATAAAATAGAACTTTAATTACATTCGTAAATTAAACATTGAGCATGGGTAGTTGTGAGGATGAAATTATTTGTAACTTAATCAGCAACAGGTTTTATTAATTTCATTTAAAGCCTTTTTATTGATATGTATGCATGCATGTATGTTAATGTACAAAAATATAAACAAAACTTTCCTAACATCAATATAAAAAATTTTTGATTTAAAAATTTACTAAACAATAAACAAAAAGTTCATTCTTTTAAATAAGTATTGAATTTTCATGACGATAACTAAAAAAATCAACCACCAACAAGACGAAAATTAAAAAAGTTCAACTTTTATGTGTAGTTCTTGGCTGATTTGGCACTACCCCCACCACAAACAACTTTTATCTGAATTTTCAGATGAGAATTTCTTGTCTGAAAATTCAGATGAAACGTAACTAAACGTAACTAAAAGTCACTAAAACTCATCTAACTTTTTATGACAGCTGGCCAATCAGAAGCTCTAAAAATTCAGAATTCTAAAATTTCGGATGTAAAATGTAATGTATTGAACGTACCCATTATCTTTTAATTTTGAGCAAAATGGTGCAGGATATCAAAAATATTTCAATGTTTGGTACAAAACATTCAAATGAAAAAATAGGAAAACCAAAAATCAATTATGGGCAGGGTGACCAAATACCTATGGTGAAATCGGCTAAGGTGATAAATGATTGTAAAATCAACCATAGTCACATCTGATTGTCATTTAGTTTTCCGTCTGGGTAAGGTGATAAAACTTAATTCAATTCAATTATTGAATACTCTCAAATGGCATTTGTCAAAAACATTGTTGCCTTTGTGTATGTTTCAAAAGTTTGTAATGTTCCGTCGAAAATATAGAACAAAATGACGTCTTCGAGAAACAATTCTTATGTTTTCTTCATCTTCCGAAATGTAAACTTTTTTGGTCACAAGAATGTTTATTTTTGTCTGTATGAACGGTACAAACAAATCTAAAAATGTGTACTTTTTTTGTAGGCTGTTGGTAACTCTAGTCTTACTGCGGCAGATTCGTCAAATTTGTTTGAAAATGACAATTACATTTTTGATGTGATAGCTCTTCAGCTACGAAATGTGATATCATCTTACACAGACTGAATTATCCATTATCCATCACCAGTTTCAGTTTGGACCTTTGAATATGGGACACCCTGTATATTTCGTTCATCAATTTTTTGTTTTTCTTCTTTTGGCCCAATACACTGTATTAATGCAATAATGAAAATAACATGATCCATTACAGTTACATGTACTATAAAAGAGTACGTCTTATTTGTACTTTCCATTTAAAAAAAAAATTTAATTGAAATCCAAATGTTGTCCAATTTAGGCCTTCTACACACGAAGCGTCTCGTCGATTATTTGCGGCTTGAGTGCAGATTGTGTGTAGCTCAGGGTTGTTTCCATAGACAATCGCACACAAGGCGAAAGCTTCACTTATTCGTCGCATCACACAAACTGCAAATCGGCGGGCGTACAGCACTGTCAGTCACCAGGCTGAGCATTAGCCACCATTGATCTTTTTTCTTTAAAGCTACATTAATTTCTACATTATATAATAGCCTTGTTTTTTTGCAAGCCTGGGGGTAATTGGTTGAAAAAACGACAACGGAGATTAGAGATGCCATCACAGGAACAAAATGGAGTTTTTATACAAACTATAGATAACAAGTATGTAATTCACGCCGGTAATACAGTTTTTCGGCGCGCTTAAGTTAAGTCCCGAAAATTCTCTGGGATTAGCTAAGCCCGCAGGGGATTAGTTGATGTTGCATTTAACATGTAAATTGTTTAGCACCGACGTCGTTTTTTTCATCCAATTTCCCCCGGGCTTGAAAAAAAGCATGCCTAATATAGGTTTCAATTAAGAAATCAGGCCTTATAGACATAGTTAAAATTATTATAGATAATTTTCCTTTAAAAAGAAAAAGTGGTAGCTCATTTAAGTTTTAGCACCATCAACACCGAGTATGGTCCTTATGACCATAATGTTTCCTTTCGTAAGAAACAACACTTTTATTTTCCAAAGAATAAAACATTTCATAATTGGTGACAATTTGTTCAAAATGAATACATGAAAAACCAATCCCAAATATCACATCCTGGATATTTCGTTACATCTTTTTGTAGCAGCTTCAACTGCTCCCGCAACAGCTGCTCGAAATCCTACGAGAATAAATTCAATCTTCAAAAATCAAATAGTTGTAAGCTTGAAGTGAAAACAAACCTGATATTTCTAAATGTCTTAAACCAGCAGCTGTACAGCCAGCTGGACTTGTAACATCATCTTTAAGTTGACCAGGATGAATTTTTGAGTCTTTTACTAGTTTTCCAGAGCCTAATACAGTTTGTGATGCTAGGCGGTAAGCTACATCTCTTGGCAAGCCCATTCGTACTGCTCCATCAGCAAGAGCTTCGATCATAACAAAAACAAACGCTGGCCCGCTTGAAGAAAGGGCAGTAATCGGATCCAAAAGATTTTCGTTTACTTCTTCGCAAGTTCCAATTGCTTCTAACAGATTAGACGTAATTTTAACATCTCCTTCTGTTGCTTTTGATCCTCGGACAAATACGGAACAACCACACTGAACTAAGGCTGGTGTATTAGGCATAACTCTTATAACACGAGAATTGGACGATAAACTCTAAAATTAAAAACAAATAAATAGTTATATTAAATACGAGAATTCTGAGTCATTTTGTTTACCTTTTCGATCGTATCAATCGTTATACCCATTGCAACAGAAAGAAAAAGTTTTCCATCGCTGTTGGCCTTTATCTCATTTAAAACCTTCGACACAACATGGGGCTTAACAGCGACAAATATAACATCCGAATTCACCACAACTGGTTTATTCTCTATGATGGTGTGAGCACCGAGTTTCTAAAATATAATGTAACAACAATGGGTGTAACGTACTTGATGTTTGTCCTAAGATATTATTTGATCATACATTAAATGATTCGAGACTTGTTGTATCATCCGGGTGAACACTTGCTGTAATGAACTCTGGCTTAGTGAAACCTAAAAATGAAATAAAAGTTGTGAAGAATCATATTGAATCAATAATAGGTGTGTTCCTTTGGGCCTTCCAAAGTACTTTTTAGTACTTCCCAGTAGATGGTGAATGGAACGCGTTAATTTTGCCAAACAAAAAATCTAACCTCAATGTTGATTTAATTTTTGAAGTTTGCATCTGTACTTTATTTTAGATTAAAGAAACATCAGTATCAATAATTCACTGTGCAATTTGTTTTTACTGATGGTGTCACGTTCTTGCGTGGATTCATTTCGTTACTACATTATTGAAGTGCTATGAACTACTTTGACCATAGAGTAGAAGTAGTTGAAAGCAGCCAGAAGTACTTGGCAGTAGATGCTGCAGCCCAAAAGAACACGCCTAATGATGAAAACGTCCGAAACATTCTGCCCGCCCAGAAAATGTGAGCGATGAAAAAGAACTGCATCAGAGTATAGTTGAAACGTACCAAATTTTTGGTCGGTGTTACCAAAATAATTAAAATGTACAAAAAAAGCGATAAATTTCAGCCAGCTATTGTTATTGTCATTAAAAATCAACGAACTAACGAATGTATTTAATGCATTGTATTTAAAATTAACCAAGAGCTTTTTCAGTTACGAAAACAGAACTCTGGTAAACTGCAATCTCTATTGATGAATTCAATAGCATCTATTCTCCATCTTGTTTTTCAACATTATCAGTGGTTGTAAGATTTAGAAAAATGTTTATAAGAGGAATTAAAGAACCTCTGGCTTTGTATTCAAATAATGAACTTTTAACAAATCAGCTTCAAATCTTGTTGACGTATAATTTCTTTGAATTTTTATACTGTCACAATATTATTAAAGAATTTTTGGAAAAGTTTTGGTAGGGAGTACCTACAATCAAAGTGATGGGACTACGAGAGGAGTACAAACAATCCGTTAGTACTCAGTACTCACATTCCTATTTGATCACAAAACGAAGTAAGAACGAACCAAAAATTTTTACGAAGTAAACAGTAATATAACAGTGTGTGAAATAAAAAACAAACAATAAGCACCCGATGCAGACACAAAGATCGAAGAGCAGTATAGAAAACCAATTTGTTTGAACTTCTCTGTAATCGGAAACCAATACTTCCCTTTTATAGAGCACTTCGTATTATAAATATTAAGGGTATTCATGCAACGTCGGAAAGCATCGTAAACATGGTAAACGTCTTAAAGTTTACGGCCGCGATGTCGTAAACGAACTGTCAAAATTTGTGTGGGAAATCTTTTCAAACAAATCTTAAACTTTAAGACACAAATTTGTGTGTTACAAGAAGATGGTAAACATCGTAAACATAGTAAACTCTTAAAGTTATTGTTATTTGGGCTTTTATGATCATTCTAAATGGATGCAATTAATTGAAAACAACTAATTCATATTTTACCCAACGTTTCGCTTGGCTAATTTCCAGCTTCCTCAGGGGTTTATATTTATTTAGTTATTCTTTGAATTGTTTACATTTTAATTAGAAATTTAATAAATTAACATTTAAAACAAAAAACAATACTGAAATGAACAATTAAAAACAAATTTTTTTAATAAATTAAAACACTTATCGGACAACAAAACTTAGAGCTAGTATCACTTTTTATCACAGATCAATTAATAATGGCTACACTGTATGCAGAGCTTATATTATCTATGTCTTCTTGATGATTCAATGAATCATCAAGAAGACTAATTCAATGATTCAATGGGCCTTACTAATAATCAAATTTAGCGACGACTTAAATATTTCAGTAAAATTAACCTTAATTCTGGTGATCCCAAATAATGTACCATTCATGGAATGTTTAATTTTTTGAAGTCCATTCCATATATGATTCATTATTAAGAGTCCACTTGAATATTAAGGTCATACTATATATGGTTTATTAGCTAGAGCCCATTCTATTATGGTCCATTTTACTGAAATATTTAAGTCGTCACTAAATTTGGTTATTGGTAGGGCCCAATGAATCATCAAGAAGACATAGATAATATAAGCTCTGCATACAGTGTAGCCATTATTAATTGATCTGTGATAAAAAGTGATACTAGCTCTAAGTTTTGTTGTCCGATAAATGTTTTAATTTATTAAAAAAATTTGTTTTTAATTGTTCATTTCAGTATTGTTTTTTGTTTTAAATGTTAATTTATTAAATTTCTAATTAAAATGTAAACAATTCAAAGAATAACTAAATAAATATAAACCCCTGAGGAAGCTGGAAATTAGCCAAGCGAAACGTTGGGTAAAATATGAATTAGTTGTTTTCAATTAATTGCATCCATTTAGAATGATCATAAAAGCCCTAATAACAATAACTTTAAGGATATACTATATGATCAACTAACAAAATACAGTAAACTCTTGTAACCTTAGAAGAAGAAATAGAGGAACGGGCACATCGACGAAAAATTAAGTTTTTTTTGTCAAAATAGTGTGAGTTACACAAACACTAATGCATTAACACATGCACTTATGTTTTGATCAGAACAATAAACATACTTACCATCATTTTCGCCAAATAATTCAAGTGTTAATAGCTCATTGAAAGCAATTTGTTCATAAAATTGTATAAATTTACATTTTTGGCTTATTTGGGGCTATTTTAAATTGTGGATGACAAATTTTAAGAATGTTAAAATTAAATTAAATATTTAAAGCTGTTTGACGTTTAACGAACAGCTGATTTGTTTACCATACCGTTTACCACATTGGGTGGGTTCAATAATAATAATAATAATAAAATAAAATATAGCTAAAAAACTGAATTTTTAGATTTCTGAAATTATGTCGTTGAACGCAAAAAAAAATCTGAAATTTCAGTCGAAAGTCATTGTGTTAAATTCCGGCATTTACCTAGAGGATTTACATTTAAGCAAAATAAAATAGAACTTTAATTATATTCGTATATTAAACATTGACCGTGAGTAGGTACTTGTGAGGTGAAATTATATGCAACTAAATCAGCAACAGGTTTCATTACCTTCATTAAAAGTTTTACTACAAATTTCTAGAAAAACTTTCTAAATATCAATATAAAAAATTGTTGAAATTCAGTAAACAATAAACAAAAAGTTCGTTCATTTAAATTAGTATTGGATTTTCATGACGAAAACTAAAAAAATCAACCACCAACAAGACGAAAATTATAAAGTTCAGCTTTTATGTGTGCTTTTGGCACTTCCTCCACCACAAACAACTTTCATCTGAATTTTCAGATGTGAATTTCTTGTCTGAAAATTCAGATGAAACGTAATCGATTGAACGCACCCATTTACGCAAAATGTTTTTAAGTGCGTTCATGAAACGTGTGTCGGAAACTTTACGATTTTACGACATCGTTGCCGTTGCATGAGTACCCTTATTATTTTATCAAATTAATTTTTAAATTAACGTGGTGTGAACATTTATTGAGTTTTAAAAGACCATGGGCCTTACTGGTAATGAAATTTAGTAAATAGTTAAACGAAATTCTCCAGATTACAGAACATTCGCATACTAATAACGAATTTAGTCTCCAGGTTATTCACTAGCAAGACGTTAAAATTTAATACATGGAAATCCACCTTTAAGCTGTACACTAAACTCATGAATTCAAAGAATTCCTGAATGCATCCCGCAGATCGGATACGCGTGTTGTGAAAAGAAGAACAAGTTCAAGATTCTTTGTTTTTAGTTTTTTTTTCTTACTTTTTTTTTGGAAGTAATAACTTTAAAATGAAATGTCTGATTATTTTAAGTAAAGTTTTTTTTAAGCATATCTTTTGTTGTTACTTAATACATATTTATGACATACAAATAAATGAAAAATTTATAATTTATGAGAAGTGCTTTTCTTATTGCGTTCTATGTATATACTCAGCCCCGCGTGCATTTGTTGATGGAATCGTTTCTTAATTTTGCTTCTTTAATTTGCGAGTTTCCTTGAATAAATTTATATCTTTCGTTACTTGAATTTATTTTTCTAAATATTTGTTTTTGTTGACTAGAAATTAATGAAATTGAAAATCCAAGAAAGTTTGACATTTATTTGATGGAAATTGTAGTATATTCAAGGAAAGTGTGAGGATTTGTTAACGAGAAGGTTAAATATGTTATTAGTAGGATTCCGTTTAAGCTCCGCACTTTATTTTAACCTTGCACTTTACTAATAGTCGACATTAGTGTTTGGTTATTAGTAAGGCCCAATGTAAAGAAAACTAAATTTCAAATATGAAATCTAAAATCTTGTATACAAACAGAATTCTCTTTATAAATGGTGTACCTACAGCTGGAAGAAAAAGTACAGTTAATATTATTTACCTACATACGTATCAAAAGTATCCATATTTCTTTTCAATGAAATAATCGATTAGTTTCACCAAATCTCCTTAGAACCCATGGAGTCAATCATTCAAAAAGCATACTGCCACTTGTTACATATAAGAATGATTTTTTTTGTTGTAACAACAAAACAATTTTAGGAAGTTACTTCCTTTTGATTTGATTTCGCGGGTTCAATGCACATCTGAAAATTCAGATTTCTGAATTTTTCAAGCTTCTGATTGGTCAGCTGTCAGTTGAATTTAAAAGTCATCTAACTTTTATGACAGCTGCCCAATCATCCATCGACCCTCACCCAATTTAATGAAAAGAATAATCGTATATTCAGAATTCAAGTTGATGTAAATAAAATATAAATACCTATCTTCAGATGCTGAGAAACCCCAGCGAAATGTCGCGTCGGGATCAATTGTGTAGGTACATTTGTACTTTCTATACTAAAAGTGTACTCGATTTAAATTATGTGATGTAGAATATTATTGTAAATATAACAAATTTTGAACTCACCGGCTCCAATAAACCCCTTAGCCATTGCTTGGGCAATCTTACCACCTCCCAAAAATCCAATTTTTAACATTGTTGACATTTTTTTATTAATACCTATGTATACTGGTTTTAATTTAATTTTCTTACTTTCGCGTTGAACCGTCGAATTACGATTACTTAAAATAATTCTACCAACCTTATCGCATTCTACAAGCACACAATAATTATCAGTTGCTGTTTTTCTTGTAAGCATTTTATCAGTAAGTGTTGGTGCAGATTACATACCTACATATGCATTTGTATATACGGTAAAACCCGTTTAAGAGAAACTGCAAAATGTCACAGTCTTTCTTTCACCTAAGCGGGTTTTTCACTTAAACATACCCCGCTTAAGTAAAAAAAAATTTCACATTAGCGGAGCCCTGATAAGAAAAAAAAATTGCACGTAAGTGGATTTAAAAATTTCAAAAAGGGTTCTGGCATATCAGAAATTCAAATGTCATGTTCGTGAAGAAAATTTAATGGAGGCGAAAAATAAAAAAGAAGTAAAAGCGTTCAGCAAATTTTTTGTTCTGTTCTATTAAATTTTTGTTCGCTTAAGAGATTTTTTTTCAATGAAAAATATTAAATTTAACTGAAAATGTATTTCAGGTATCCGGGTTTTTCACTTTACCGAGTTTCGCTTTAGCGGAGTGTTATAAAGGTAACTGGTCGACAAGTACTCGGGGATGAAAAAGTGTTTCAGATAAGCGGATTTTCTCTTAAGCTGGTTTCTCTTAAGCGGGTTTTACTGTACATACCTACATATTTAAACTTTAATCTTGAAATTGTTATCAATTTTTAAATTTAGCTCAGATCAGTGTTGTTTATGTACCGCTCATAATAATATTATTATTTGACTGAAAATCTTTATTGCTGAGAAATATAGCCAGCTCAGGCTCTGAGATATGGATGAAAAAACCAACGTCGGCGCTAAACAATTAACATGTTAAATGCAACAACAAATCCCAGAGAATTCTCGGGGTTTAACTTAAGCGCACGGAAAAACTCTGTTACTAGCATGAATTACCGGCGATCTCACTTGGACTCATCAGTTGACTAGTGAGGGCCTTTGTCAATACGCAATTTTTTGTTAAGTTCAGTTCATCATACATAGATTTCGTGACGAATATCTAGTGTGAACTATATCCAACAAGACTAGAATTCCTAATCATTAAATTGGAAGTTTTTGTTTCTGTTTTTTGCCCGGGGCCGTGGCAATGTTTATATAAGAAGGTTTTTTTTTTTAGTAATACAAATTCTATATACTATCTACTGAAATACATCAGCCAAGTAGTCCAATTCTAGTCTTGTTGGATATAGTTCACAGTAGATATTCGTCACGAAATCTATGTATGATGAACTGCACTTAACAAAAAATTGCGTATTGACAAAGGCCCTCACTAGTCACCTGATGAGTCCAAGTGAGATCGCCGGGACGAAACGCCAAATTTTTGTAGGACTAAAGGCCGTTAAAAGCTATTTTGAATCAATAATTCAACAAGTCCAAATAAAGTAGTGCTAAGTCTTCTACTTGGCTGATGTATTTCAGTAGATAGTATATAGAATTTGTATTATTAAAAAAAAAACCTTCTTATATAAACATTGCCACGGCCCCGGGCAAAAAACAAAAACTTCCAATTTAATGATTAGGAATTCTAGTCTTGTTGGATATAATTCACACTAGATATTCGTCACGAAATCTATGTATGATGAACTGAACTTAACAACAAATTGAGTATTGACAAAGGCCCTCACTAGTCAACTGATGAGTCCAAGTGAGATCGCCGGGACGAAACGCCAAATGTTTGTAGGACTAAAGGCCGTTAAAAGCTATTTTGAATCAATAATTCAACAAGTCCAAATAAAATAGTGCTAAAAGCCCTTCCACATTATCCCACTGAGTATTAATACAAAGTGGATAAGAATTCCATGCTACTGCCAAATTTGTGAGAGAGAAATTTCTTTTCATTTTTTGACCACACACAACAGTTTAATTTAACCTCAATAAAAATGTGATGAGATGTGTGATAGAATAAGAACCATTTCTAAAAATTCTCATGTATTAACACATGTCAAATCGTGTAGGCTGGGAATATCATATTTTGTTTCCACACTATTATACATGATTTGTTTCACACTTTTTTGACATGTATTAATACTCAGTGGGATAGTGTGGAAGGGCTTTAAGTCTTCTACTTGGCTGATGTATTTCAGTAGATAGTATATAGAATTTGTATTATTAAAAAAAAAACCTTCTTATATAAACATTGCCACGGCCCCGGGCAAAAAAACAAAAACAAAAACTTCCAATTTAATGATTAGGAATTCTAGTCTTGTTGGATATAGTTCACACTAGATATTCGTCACAAAATCTATGTATGATGAACTGAACTTAACAACAAATTGCGTATTGACAAAGGCCCTCACTAGTCAACTGATGAGTCCAAGTGAGATCGCCGGGACGAAACGCCAAATTTTTGTAGGACTAAAGGCCGTTAAAAGCTATTTTGAATCAGTAAAAGGAAAACCTATACCTAAAACATGAAAATAGAAAAACACTAATGGCCAGTTGTACAATAGTAGTTCAGCCTCGGTTCAAGATTTTAACTCACCGATTTCGGCGGATTAACTAAGGTTCAACGCTGGTTCAAGTATGTAATTGGTTATTATCACACACTTGAACGGTAAACCACTGTTGAAACTCAATTGATCCCCCGAAATCGGTGGATACAAATTGCTGAACTACGGTTTAAATATTTGTACTACTGGCCCTAAGCGTCAACACTTTTTTCTCTAAAGTAGAAATATTTGCTATCAAAAGTTCTATAAAAGCTTAAATCCTGAAAGTCACATAGCAAAAACCAAAGAAAATGCTATATGAATTTCCATCAACTGGGCAAAGGTAACTCTGATCAAAAGAGTTTTTTTTTAGTAAACACAATTTTAATGAGGATTGGTTGCAAATTTGTGATCAGTTTCCTTTCACCCGGGCAGAGAGAAGGAACTAATAGAGAGAGTCAAATTCGACGGTGGCTCTCTTTTAGCCTACAAGCTACGATGTTGCGACTTGCGCACCATCTTGCATATGTATAATTATTAACTCCATATAAAAAAAATGTGGGGACAAATACATATGCAAGAAGATGTACATACTCACCACCTTTTTTGTTGTTTTGCACTGCCCGAGGTGAAAACATGTACACACCGATAAGAATTCAACACGTTATAAAAAATGTAAACAAAAGGTTTCGAGGGGACGGAGATGAGGAAATTTGACTCTCTCTATTAGTTCTTTCTCTCTGACCCGGGGAGTAGATAGGTCATGGTGTGATATAAGTGAGCTGAAAGAAGATTACACAAACAATTTAAATGCAACTCAGTGATTCTGTTTCTTATTTCAGTGGCAATTTCTTAAGGTAAGGCGCCGTGCAAGCAGCAGCAGGCCCCAGTGTTTCTGAAAAAGCTCTCCCATATGACCTGTATTGCAAATATAAATTGAACAGAGTTTAATCCAGAACATCGATTGTGGCACATTCATTGCTTAACTCATGTTTTACTTAACTACAATTTGGGCAAGATCAAATGAATCCAAGAATAAAACTCCTTTGTTCATAACGAAATTGTTTTCTTTTTATTAAAATGCAAGTTTTTTTTTTAATATATTAAAAATAAATATGACAAATAATACGACCCAAACTTGTTTTCTTATTATTATTATTATTATTAAACTTGATTGCTACAAAAACAAATTCAAATAACAATACAAACAAATGTAAGTTCTACATACCTACCTACCAGGGCTTTGAGCTAGATGATAAAATAAAAGAAAACTTAATAAATATTTTCAGTTTAAAAATATTTTCATTTACATGATTTATATGTGTGTAAGGAGATGACTGTAAGAAGTTCTTGAAGATTTTTTCCAGAAGTGGTTTTAGAAATTGAATTTATATTTTCGCATTGGTAGCATGTGTGGTACAGTAAACCAAAATGTATCTACAAGAAAATTCAATTACAATCAAACTGTTAACATAACAACAGTTTGCAAATTATTATCGAAATATTTATCAAAACAGATACGTCTACCTCTTCATACAGCAAAGTAAAATTTGTGGTGAATGGTTTTTGTTTGGCTTGTATTTTTTTTTTGAAAGCAAAGCATAGCTATACAAGAGTAACATACGGAATTTAACATAAAACCCCAAAAATGTCTCCTTTTATTTGTTTTCTCATATGAAAGAAATATATGCCATAAAAAGGCATGTGTCCGACATTTCATTCATATCTGAGTGTAGGTAATTCATGTAAAGTTTGAGCCCTATTACTTTTACTCACATCGACCCTTTTCAGATTTGTAGAATAAACTTTGCAGTGTATGGATTGCAGAGGATCCATTATGATAAGAACATGTATCTCTCCACGCAGTATCTATGCACAGAGCCATTTTTACAATAGGTACTATAGTAACTTCAATCTAGGGCGACAAATTTTTGAGGGCGAAAATTTTCTAACTCCTAATAATATTCAACAATACTGTAAAAGTTTCTCTAAGAACTTAGATAAATCAATAAATCCAGCCTAGTAGTGGAATCACGATTATCTTACTAACAAGTAATCCCAACTCAACATCCTTTTCCTAATATCATTTAGTAGTATCATTTTGTTGGTATACCTATTTGTTCCCGTTCGTAACGACATCTTTATTTAGACTTAAATTATTTAGCTAAATTAATAACATACTCGGAAGAAAAAGTTACCCAGGATATAGTCTTGTTCAAAATTGTGCCAATGTGTGAAGGTTTATTATATGTACAATGTACATATCATTAAAATCAGTTGGCGTGGCACTTGGCTTCTGAGGGTGAGTAAAACAAAAATAAAAGGCGGCAGAAGAAAAAACTGTCCAGGGCGGCAAATTATGTAAAAATGGCACTGTATCTACATATACGCCATACAATAAGAGAAAGTCCACACTATCCTAATTTCAACGTTTCATGCCATATACCTACATATGCAAATTTTATTCGATCAATATGATAAAACAAATTAACATTAAATCAGCAAATATCTAGGTCACCAAATCCAATAATAATAAATTCTAATCCATTCTCCCATAGATGCCCTGGAATTAAGCAAATATACGACATTAGATGATTCCAATTTCATTTCCAGTAAGCACTCATCCAGCTGCATATCTCAGTCAGTAATGCATACTATCCAAATCCATTTTATATGGCGTGGTAACTCAAAATCGAGGGCAAGTTTTATGTAGGTAAATTTATACAAATGTATTTCCAACGTTAAGGAACATACATATTATATCCAATTGAATGTTGGTTTATGTCTCGTAGACTGGACTTGCCTTTTATTACCCTTTTCTGTCCAATCATATCTTACTGGTGTAATCCTCCTCATTTGATGGAACTCAATTCGAGTGCACAATGTATACCTTCAGCATCTAGGTATGTATATCTTTGTATTTGCTCCTTTTCGATCTCATTTTAAATTTATTCGTTCTCTAGTCCAATTATATTTACTAACAGCAGAACATACTAATCTACACACACACACATACATATATATGGGTCTATATGTATTGTAATAGATATGTATAGCGTATACCTAAACATACATACAAGTAGAAATTCAGCAGGATTTTGATTAGAAATCCAGGCCGAAATACGAACACCTAACTACATATATATTACCCATGCCTACCTTCGTAACACACAATCAGCATCTTTCTTGTATGATGGTGGACGTTGAGAGTGATGAGTATATTATATTTGTCGCTATGCGGGAATTTGGGCAAAGGATATAGCAACTGACAAGGCAAGTTGGGTGGGTCATTCGCACAATCATCATACAAAAGTGTTTCATAATTTAAATTAAGATGAGGCCATCTGGCATATTTTGCTGAAGAGGAGTAGCTACGAGGATAACATATATCACACTACCGGCCGGCCCAAAGCTAAATTGCACTCTGTGAAAGTCCTACCTTTTGCGCCTCATTCGCTATAGATGGCTCAAAAAAATCATTTCTATTATATTTTTAGTCTTTAAGGTTCGATTTTATAAATGAGGCATCTAGGGCCCTCATCGCGTAACTTTGCTGACGACTATCGTCTACGCGATAGGTGCGAACGATATCGTCAATAGTTTGATTCATGTATCACTACTGCTCTCGTGTCGTCTATCGTTCTCGTTGTCTTAAATTTGAGAGGCACCATCAATTGGTCCTTCCACAAATAAATGAGTAAAAATTAATCAAAATGATGAAAACGCAAATCCAACAACAACCATAAAGGATCAAATTCAAAATGATAAACTTTTAATAAAAGTTTTAAATGAACGAAACCAGCAAGAATTAATATTTCAAGGAAAAATTATTATCCTATTTGAAAATGAATTACACTCCGAGAGAGAATAATTAACTTTCATTATTTAATGTGATTTAAACAACAATGAGTATAAATGATAAGATAATCTGCTAAATTAATAATAGTTAATTAACTTTAACAAGTATATGTTTTGAATACATATTACAGAAATTATAATTTTCTATTAAATTTACTATAATTAATTATTTAAACGTAAATAAATTTTTAACCCAAAAAATAAGCTTAATGTTACTTTCAAGTTTTGTACTGAATTGTGCAATGGATTGTTTTGTTTTTGTTTTTAGTTCAATGTAAAGAATTATGTATTTTGTTTTTGTTTTGTTTTTAATAAAAATATTAATTAAACACTAACAGCCAAATTAATAAACGTGGAAAAGCGAAGGGTTAGGTCTTATTCCGTGGACTAAGTGCAAAATGTTATGAATAAAAGATATCAAGACCAATCTTTGAAAGATCGACAAAAGATTTTTATTTCTTAGATACAAAATCGCATTGGGGGAAGTTTAAAGTTTTAATACTTTCCCATCGCATTTAGACCATCAGCTCATGAGGCTTGGTTCTTCTTAGTCTTCGAACATTGCCACGTACATTTAATACAGTCTCCATCTCGGAGTTAGAATGACTATGCAGTCGCTGATTATGTGATACAGAGTGTTTTCTAATCACTTCTATTGGTAGATCACGACGCAAGTCGCTATTTCTTATATACCAAGGGACATTTATTATTCCACAAAGGACTTTGTTTTGGAATTTTTGGATGGTTTCAGAATTTGTTTTCTTTTTACAACCCCACAGTTGGATGCCATAAGTCCAAACGGGTTTAAGTACTTGGTTGTAAAGCATTATTTTGTTCTGGATAGATAGGTCAGAATTCTTACCCAGTAACCAATACATTTTTCTATATTTTAGGTTAAGTTCCTCTCTTTTCTTTTTAATGTGCTCTTTCCACTTTAGCTTGGCATCCAAAGTCATTCCAAGGTATTTGGCAGTATTGGCGTAAGGTACAGCTTTGCTGTTAATAATAATTGGAACATTAATAATCTTTTTTTTGGTAAAGTTTATATGAGTTGATTTTGTTTCATTTAGTTTTATACGCCATTTTTGTGTCCAATCTCTTACTTTATCGGTTGCATTTTGCAAACTTTTCTGTAGCCTTCACTAAAATGGCAGTATCATCTGCAAATGTGGCTATGAAAGCCTTATTGTCCAATGGAATATCCCTAGTATATAACAAATACAGTGTTGGTCCTAGGACACTTCCTTGTGGTACACCGGCTTCAATTTTATCAAGTTCCAAGTACCGTACTCTAAAGAGTCGGTCGGTAACATAGGATTTCAGTATTTCGTAGAACTGCCTTGGGAGATCTCTATGCAGTTTGTACTCAAGTCCCAAATGCCAAACCTTGTCAAAGGCTTGAGCAACATCTAGAAATAGAGCGGAACATACTTGTTTTTCTTCAAGTGCCTTTTCAACAACATCCGTAATTCGATGCACTTGGTCTATAGTGGAATGTTTGTTTCTGAATCCAAACTGATGGTTTGGGATTAGCTTTCTTTCTTTTATTACTTTGCTAAGCCTTTTCAGGAGCAGTTTTTCGAAAACTTTTGCCATTATTGGTATAAGAGATATTGGCCTGTAGGAAGTTACTTCTGTTGGTGGCTTACCTTGCTTAGGAATAGCAATGACTTCTGCAATTTTCAAATGATGTGGTACATATCGGAGCTTGAGGCATGCATTTATTATATATTGGAGTTTTTTGTTGGCATTTCTTTCAAAACCTGAGCAGTAATTAGATCATACCCGGGTGCTTTTTTATTTGACAACTTGTGTTGACACATGCTTCTTACTTCTTTGAGCGAGACGAAGGGAATTTCCAATTGGTCGTTTCTATCAACAAAATTTAAGTTATTTGTAACTGCACTTTCTGGAAAGGGCTTAAAAACATTCGAGAGATGTTCCGCGAAGAGTTCAGCCTTCAGTTTTGGGTTTACAATCCATTTTCCGTCTTGTGCTTTAATAGGCGGATTTAGAATTTGAGGTCTTTTAAGTCGTTTAGCTGCTTTCTATAAGGAGTATTTAGTAGAAGCATCCGTGGTCAAGCTTTTCAGAAAAAGAATCTGTGATTCATTTTTGAATTCACAGATTCTTTTTTTGAGTTCATTGCTCAGACGGTTAAATACAGCCTTATCGTCAGGGAATCTTGTACTTTGCCATTTTCTTCGAGCCTTAATTTTTCAATACCAGCTCTCTTATTTTTGCGGGGTTTTTTATTTCTGTTTCTCTCCTGTTCGAAATAATAATAGAAAATTTCATGTTACCAAACTGGCATCTTATTTATTGTAGTAGATTTTCTTAAGGGATTTCTGGTAAAGCCTAGTACGCTGCTGATGCGAAACAAAAAATTTCCTGTGATCTCCAAACAGACAACGAAACGCTTGGGAAAACATAACGGAAAATTTCCTTGGAGAGTTTCACTTATTCCAAAAACAAAATCAAACATAAACGCAAAAAATCAGAGAAACCCATGATGTAAGAAAATGACAAAAAAAAAACACAAATAAAACTCAAATGTCATTTTTCCCCACACAATAAATAGTCTGTACAATTAATTCAGTCAATTCAGTGCGAAAAAGGAGCGGAGACTTCTCCAAATAATCTGCTACAATTATAAATTTCGCCCTTCGAACAGCGTACTGCAAAACGAAAAGCAGAACGAAATTTTCCGTTTATGACTTCGTTGTGTCATTTTTGTATGGAATTTTTCGTTTCGCATCACCAGCGTACTAGGCTTAAACGTCAATTTACTATTCCAGGAACATTTTGATTTTATTCATGGAAATTTTTAACCCATAGCCTAACTCTTTTTCCCTGCTTTAGTTAATACTTGCCTAGCGTTCTTTGGCGTAGGGAACTTCAACTTTCGCAGGGTCGGTTTTCAATTTCCCACCACCAACGATGACACTCAAATACCTCAGCTCTTTAAAGCAGAATTTGGATTTCTTGACGTTGATGGTGAGATTCGACTTTCTTAAGCACTCGGCTACTTGTTCTAGCAGAGCAATTTGTGTCCCGAAATCCGGCGCTATCATGAGTAGGTCGTCTAAATACACGAAGACATTGTTCCTGAGTCGGGCGGGAATGACCTTATCCATTAGAGGACACAACCTTTGGGCTGCATTACACAACCCAAAAGGCATTACCGTATAATGGTATAAGGGTTTTCCCGGTACCGCAAACGCAATCTTCTCCCTACTCTCCTTCTCCAGCGGTTAGCGGTATCTGCCAGAATGCTTCCTTCAGATCTACACTAGTTAAAAAATAGGTATCTGGCAGAGGACTGATAAGACCGTCGATATGGGGGAGAGGTTTAGCGTCCTTTTTGGTTACCGCGGTGACTCTAAGCGAATCCAGGAAGAAACGATACTTAGTAGTATTGTTTTCCCCTAGCTTTCGAATAAGGACAACAGGCGAGCACCAGGGACTCTCAATCTCCTCAATAACGCCGAGCTTAAGCATTTGATCTAGCTCTTGGTACAAAATGGCTTGCACCGCGCGCCGGAGAAACAGGGTAGTGACGCTGCTTAACAGACACCGCATCTCCGGTATCAGCGCCGTCTTTCCGAGACCATGACGGTCAAAATCAAAGAATTTCTGTCTGACCGCTTCCAACTTAGATTTTTGATCAAGTGTTAACTGGTGGGCATTCTGTCCTCGGGAACAGACACCGAACAAACTACTTTTGGTGCTATCTGGAACAATTTCCAAAAATCCATGCCTAAATAAAGCTCCTGATCGAGACTAGGTACCAAAAAAAAGTAATAGCGTGCTTTAAGTTTTTATACTTCACCACCGCGACCGTTTAAATTTTGCCCATAATTTGTATGGTTGCATTGAGATTCCTATTTCCTGTATGAAGTTTAAGAAATTCTGTCCTAGGATGCTAACGCTTGCCCCACTGTCCAATAACCCAAGTACCTCTTGGTCCGCTATTTTCATCTTAGCATAAGGACGGGGATCAGTTTTAGTGTCTACTATCTTTGAATCTATGTTCTTGCTTGTTTCCCTTCTTTTCTTGTACCTTTAAAGAGTTTTCAGAATTCTTTTGCTAATTGCTCGTATTCTTATACAAAATTCTATCCCTGGCCAACTGATATTCACGAATTCTAATGTGTAACGGCTTGTTAACTACCCTAACTTTGTTGTTACTTAAATCCTTTTCTTTATACTAAAATCTTAGTATCTGTACCTACAGTTTGAAATTCTGGGTTATCCCTGATTGGGCTTGAGGGGTCTGGGTCGAACGTGACTCCCCCACTGTTTTCACGTTTCTGTAACCGTTTCCCGGGTTACAGTTCCTACATTTTGGTGCTATGACACCATCAAGACCACGCCTATTACAAAATATGTTTCGTGTAGTAGACGGGCAGTCCACGAATGAGTGTCCTTGGACGCTACAATTCCAGCAAGTGAATGGTTTGGACTCCGCTTTGATTCGAAAAGGCTTCAAGCGTGCTCCGTCTCGATGGAAAGCTCTTACTTCGCCTTCGGAAAAATGTAGTTAGTCTAAGCGTTACCCAAAGTGTGCTCCGCGGAGCATTTACTGCTCCGCGAAGAATATCCAAATGCTCCCCGGAAATATCAGAAAAAAATATTAAAATTCCATTACACTAGTTAATTTTGCATTTCTGAACTTGTCATTTTGATTGCAGCAATCGAATTTGAAATGTTCATTTAAAATAAATCAATATACAATATACATTCAAACAAATATGTAGTAAACTAAAATTTTTTTTCTAAAAGCAGCTCTTGTAGTCAGTAAAATGTGGCAAATTTTACTTTAAAATTAGTATTTTGTAGTTGTTTACAACATCAAAGCTAAATGCACGAAAAACCCTTTGACGACAACTAATTGTTTTGGGCGACAGGCTGTGTAATGAGCGTTGGCTATTTAAATTGGCGTATCTAGCCCATATTAAAAAAAAAAATCATGATTTGAGTGTATCACTTCAGGGAAAGGCTATTGCCTGTTTTCGATGCCAGTGATAAAGTAGAAGCATTTAAAAAGAAATTCCAGTTTTGGACAAACCGATGAAAAATTGAAACCTTGATTGCTTCCCAACGATCAACGAACTTAACCTTCGGATGACAACAGGGGTGCTCCACCACCCCAGGCTATTTTATTTTAACTGTAATTTTTGGTTTAGCTGGAGTTATCTTTCTACCTTTCAATGTATTTGTCATTCAATATCTAAGGTATGATTTGCTGATCAGCAGTACCCGCGCTATGCTTTTGTTTGTTAAAAAGAAGGCATAACGTGAGCACTGGGGTTACATAGCACCCCACGTTGTCTTTTATGTATGCAAAAATTTTTAAGAAAAATGGTTGCATTATGACACCCACCTAAGTCAAATGAAGGGGAGCCCCCCCTGATTTACAGAAGTATTCAAGATGTGTATTTTATCCATGAAAACAAGACCAAAACGCAAGGTTTCATGCTTAAAATGTAATTGTCCCATATATCTTGAAAACAGGAAAGAGATATGGATCAATCGCCTTTAATCAAATGTATTTCCTTACATAATTTATTTTTTTTATGAATTTTCTGTTTTCTGTTTTTATTAAAGTCTATAAAGTTTTACGCTTCACTAAATCTTTTTTATTATCCTTGAAAGTATTTTTTTTTGTATTAAATCCTTGCTGGGGTGTTATATCACCCCTGTTGTGGTCTATGTTATTTTAAATATGTTGTGATCGGAAGGTTAAAGAGGAAACGTATTGAAAATTCCGGAAGATATTTAAAATGAGTTCCATATTTACCTACAAGGTTTGCTCGATAGCTTCCACTGCTATTTTGCGGAAGAGTACCACTCAAATATTAAAGAAAACGTGTGGGTTGCAAACCCATACTCTGCCACGTTGAAAAATCTACATTCTCTGACATTGTTGCAATTTGATTTGATATAAGATTCTTCGATAAAGGAAATTTTTTAAATGAAGAAGTCTTTGTCAGAATTCTGGTACATATTGATGGAAGAACTCAAAATTTTGTCAAGCAAAGCCGTTTGCAACAACATACATGTGCGTATCAGTATTCTCTGCCTACTTTGGAACCAAAACAAAATATAGACCGCTTCTCAATGCAGAGCCAGATATTCGGTTGCAGTTGTCCCATTCAACCAGATATACCAGCTTTTGCAAAACAAAACAGGCACATTTTTCTCACTAAAGACTAAAAAAAGTTCCGCAACTATTTATTTAAATATATACATATGTACGTAGTATCTACCTATAAATAATAAATATTATTATTAAAATCCCTATTTTTTTAAAATTCACTTTGTTATTGTTTTTCGTTGATGTAACTTCTTTCTTCAATCAAATAAAATATAAAAAATTAAGAAAACAGTTATTGCATTTTCTACATACAATTATATCTAACTGCTACTCAACTTTGTGCTCTCTTTGTCTTGAATTGGAAATACCATCTCATCATCTTTACACTCTGTTCTCAACTGGTCCATCGTAAATATGTCTAGCGGATATACCAGCTGGTGCAATCTTTCGTTCAAGTTTCGCTTCAAAATACGGAAGCTGATAACTTCCGGTATTTGCATTCTGAGCTGTTACCGAATTTTATAAACTGACGCAAAGAAATCTTCGATTTTCTACCAAGCACCTTAATTACGATCCATCACCTCTCGCATAATCTCATAGTCTGATTTAGAATTGCTGAACTGCCGCATCAACGCATCTTGGAGATCTGGGTCTAATCTAGAATACACCGTTGGATCCTAATTAGCTTGATTTGGACGGCTCTGATTTTGGTTGTCTACATGTCTTCTTGCCCCTTCCTCCCTCGAACTAGAATCTCGCGCTGTATTATTTATAGTTGCAACTACCTCCATAAATTTCTTTTCCAATTCTACTTTCAAATTTTCCGTAATATCTGCTTTTAATGACCTAGTGTACGGAATTTATTGCCGACCGCAGTTGGGTTGAAACGGTCACTCTATCACCTTTCTGATCGCTCCTACCTCTTTCGTTTGAACGAATTCGATAAATAAAATTCGTAAATGGGCATGTCAACTATATCTTCCCTACTTCTGTTTATTGTTTTAGGTGAGTTGAACGGCTTCCTGGGACGATCCTGCTCCACTAAGATTACTGAAAACTATTGCAGTTAGGGATTCCTGACTTGTCGATCGCCGCGCCGCCCTACGCTCGATGGAATTGGAGGAGGAGGAAATTGGCAACTATGTTATGAATTTCGTTAACCTGTTCTTCTTCTTTCTGCCAGTACATGACCCTTTCAGTCAAATGTAAGATATACGAAAAGTTTCTTGTTTTTTTTTCTCTTGAATGTAGCAATCTGGGGCCTAATTCCGTAAAACGAAAACGATCGAACGATATCGTTTTGTCAATAGCTGTCCCTATCATTCTCTTTAGATGTGATAGAGATGTGTATAGTCAAAACGATATCGTTCGATCGTTTTCGTTTTACGGAATTAGGCCCCTGGTTATTTTGATTCCAATAATGAGGGTAATGTACTAATCTTTAAAAACGTAATATCTAACTGATATCTAAAAATATTTTCTAGTTACTATAATTATAGTATATAGCACCTACATTTCTCCGACCCCAAGAACGTTTGATACTTTGATTCCCGCTGTCACCATCCCTAATCGTGTTGTTACGATAAAATTTACCGCAAAAATGACCACTCTTCGATTCCCTCCTTTCCTTTTTTATTTTCGTTGAGGCTGCAAAATACTGGCGAGGTTGAGGGCAACCGTGGTACCATCAACCATTGGTGTACTTAGCCAGCATTTTGCAAAAGTGACAAAATAGGTATTTGAGTCATTACGAGTGGAACAGTCAGTTCCAAAATTCTCATGTAAGGTGCCAGCGGATGAGCTGAAGAAGTAACGAGTCAGGCGGACTCTTACTTACTTAACAATAACAACACAACATCATAAATTTAACTAGTTTGAAATGGGTAGTTAACGCTTTATTTTCTTAAATTAATAAATACAAAAGTTCGATCGGAATTAATAATTGTTAAAGTGGGGTTCGCGTTTTTGAAAAATGCCTTCCGCTCTATCACCTCGAAAATATTAGTTTCGAAAGGTTTTATTTTGCACTTCGAATCATCGAGTATTTGGAGAATGCCTATTTTTCTCGATTTTCTCGAAAAAATTAATTTGTTATGGGTCTGAACTTGACCATTAAGATTCGGCAAGTTTTGGAAAGACATCCATTAACTTGTTGAATCCGTGTTTGAGAGAGTGATTGTAAAGTTTCGTTGAGATTCATCAACGGCGATTTTCTAGGAGAGCACTTAGCTTTCCAAGAAGCCGACATCCCGTGACCAATGATCACGAAAGCGAATGGCTGAATGTGTGAGTGATTGGATTTGGAATGGTCGAGGGAGGAGATGGGTAAAGTTTGGAAAGCCACTCTTACGAGAGCTAACCAAACGAACAACTCGGCCCAAAGGTTTCCCAAATACATTAATAAATATTAAAGTCCCAATCTTGGCATATAAACCTTTGTTTTATTTAATTTTATATTAATTTTGGAATTTTTCTAATTAGCCTAATAAAAATTACTGGCGCCCACTGTTTATTACAAGTACTCCACTGTACTTGCAATCAAACATTTCGTTCGTTTTAATCATTATTATTATTATTATTATTATTATTATTATAACTTTATTTAGATATATGTAATAAATTACAATATAAACTTAAAACTAATAGCACTAACTACCAGAGTCTGCGGCTATTTGATAAAACCAAATATGTATATAAACCTACATAGGTATTTAAAGGAGTTAATAAAATTTGTAATAATTCAATTTGATAAAAACGATAATCAAATTGATTTATTCAATTCTTCCACTGAACCTGAACCCACCCCAGCTGAGCAGCCGCGTTTGGCAGCTTTTCCTATCGTGCTGCTTGTGTGCACATTTTCTTATTTTCTTTGTCGCTTCTTTCGTGTCGTCATCTGTCAAATCATTAGCGCCGTGATTTTAATTCGAACAAGTGTTCGTACATAGTACATACATAATTTGTTTTATTTTAATTCGCGTTCGGTGTGATAATTATTGCTGTTAATAATATCTAACAATAATAATAATAAAAATATTTAAAAGAAGGGTCGAGTACCCACTTCCCTAACGAGAAGAAAAAGTTCAACAATTGGAGCCCACCGTGTGGGGCCCTCACCCGTGGAAAAATTTGTTTTTTTTTTATTGCATTCATTTGTTTTGGTAGTATTGTATCGTGAAAAGTGTTTTTTTAATTATTTGTGAATATTTGATACTGTTTTTTTTCTGTTTTTTTATTAGGTTTATTGTATCATTAATTGCAGAGGAATATTATAATTAATATTCGAATGTTTCATCTGAGACCTTACATGTAACGAAGACATATACGAATATGGATGTATGGCCTCGGAAGAGCCAGATGAGTGATAACTGGCCGAGCTCCTTATGTTTCCGTTAACAGCACTAAAGTCAATTATTATTTTTCCTCTTTAAAATTTTTTTATGGGATCTTTAATTTCCTGAATAAGTCAACTGACCCAAATTTGATACATACATATATACATTTTTGACTTCGTAAAACTGATGTCGATTTCCTTTCAACCAAAAAAATCGATCCCTGTGAGAGATTTTGATCCCGGATCGGTTTTCGCTTTCCTTTCAACCAAAAAAAATCGATCCCTCATGATTTGGGATCAAAATCTCTGATCCCGATTTCAAGAGAGATTTACACCTACACAAAACACGTGACATTTATCTAGACGTCATTGTGAAATTTTTTATTTTGGAAATTGTTGTGTTTACTTTTCACAATTTTTTTTTTAAATAAAATTATTATAATTCCTTTTTCGTGACCTTTTCAAATTTAAATTGTTTTAAAATTCAATATGAACTCGAAGAACGACGGTGAAAATCGGTGTACGTCCGCTGGTGGACCTGTCGAATGCATTTACTGGAATCTTGTTTTGCTCAGTTTATGTGAACTGTATAATAAGGAATGCAATGCTGCCGTTGCTGCAGCCATTCCACCTTTAGGGATATCTATATATACTCCGGAAGAAAAGTGAAATGAAATTGCATTACAATTTCCACGCAAGTTCAGATTTGATGTTTTTTTTTTTGTTTGTTAAAATAATTGAAATGTATGCAGTGTGAGTATACGAACGAAATAAAATTTTAAGGATCAAAAAATCCCTTATTTGTATTATATTTGTAATTGATATTTTTATACTCACAAGAAGAAAAAAAATCCTTGACTTTTCTGTAAGTTACATTAGTCGCCATGATTAAAACTTCAGTAATTTAAATAGTCTCAAATCTACGACTAGCAAAATTGTCAGTTTTCTGTCACAAAACTTTGAAATATTTGACAAAATTAATTTTTAATACCTATGTATGTATACCAGGTACCTACATTTAAATAATGGAACTCTGAAGATACTCATGGCGATTATGGAATCAGCAAAACTGCAACTGCAGCATTGATTCGCAGTGCAATGCTCTCTATTCTCTCTACCCAAAAAAAGAGAACATGGTAATGGAAATCACTGCAGATCCAGTATTGCGTATTCCATTGAAAATAATGATTAAATTGAATCTTTCTAATATTTTGTTCTATGTAATTTACAAAGTGGTGAAAACACATTAATTACTGGACTCCAATAAAGTAGAAAACCTCAGTTGGACTTTTATCAGTTTGTTATTGTGAAAATACTGGCAGAATTTGGAGCTAAATGGTGAAAGAAAGAAATTATGATACAGTTTTCATTCGTGTAAATTACATCTCTGAAATTGCTTTTTTCAAGAAATAACACTGATTGATATTTGTGTTTTCTCTTTAATATAACCGGCAATTTTGTATTGTAACAAAAATACACTGTTAACTGGCGATGAATGAAAAAAAATTCATTACAACAAAAAAATTTTTATATATGTAATTTAAATAAAAAAATGTTCTTCTAGTTTTTGAAAATAACCACTTGTAAGAATTTTTTCCCTACCCGTACTATCAGTTATCACTGGTATCATCAAGGAAATAAAGCCAAATTTAACATGCCACACACACAATTACAAAAAAAAATCAATCCCATTTTTCTTTCCTTCTACAATGAAAAATCCGCAATCCTGGATCAAAATTCCAAATGGCAAAAGGAAATCGATATGAAATTCTATTCGGGAATATATTCAAACAATAACTAAACAACAGACAACTCGTCGCAGTTGAACAGGCGTGCTTAAGAGCTCGCTTGCTCAAGACATACGATTTGCTTATGTACTGTTAACGGTCTCACCCAAAACTAGGAATCTCTATTGGAACTAAAATTACATATAAAATCTTACACGGGGGGGTTTGGATCGGGTAGGAAAAGGGATTCGGGTTTGGGACTTCAGGATGGGAACGGATAGGTAAGGTGGAATAACTAGTACGCTGGCTGTAGCACGCTGGCGATGTGCGGCCAAGCTCGCCGGATGTGGGTAGGGATCCTGCCTTCGCAGCAAGTCCTCACCCCCAACAAAATTCGTTCGTGCCACTTAAATTACAAATATCGTGTCTCCAACTCAAAACACTCCACCACCCACACCAAGAGGACCGCTGATGTCAACGCGGATTGTCTTTACCCCCTCCCCTCCAACCTGAAGCTCCGTTGGCCATCAAATTCGGGCTCCCCTTAACCGAAATAACGATGTTCATCCTTAGGTTACGTCTTTATGTCGGACTATCCACTGGAATTACCCCTACCACCTTCCCTCCCTCAAGAACACAACTTACCAAAACATCGTGCTTTCAAAAATCACACTGAAAGAAAAGATGTTGGCGTGATTTAAAGATCATTTATTTCTAGAAACACACATTAATAAAAAAAACTGAGGTTGCAATTAGTATCCGACAACAATATTAAACAAGATATAAATAAAAGATAAAATAAAAAGGTGTACCTATTCTAAATTAAGCTGGCCATGGTATTTTAATTTGTTCAAATGAAATTATAAAGAAAAACTATTAAATAAAATCCGCTAAAACCCCAAGGGACACCCAAGGAGTTCGGTGGATAACCATGCACCAAACGATTCACCAAAGAACGCCGTATTGGGAATCTCAAAAAAAAAAAACAAAAAATCAGCAATCTCCTTCGAATAGGTCCCTGGACGTCTGAGGTTAGTATGGGGTCTTTTAGCTCGTGTCGTAATTTTGTGTGCTTGTTTTAGTTTTAATGAATTTTATGTTTGTTTTTAGAGAGCTTCTAGTGGCCTCATGGGAAATGGTCTAGTGGTAAGTTTATATTTTTTTATTTGACATTTTGTATATAAATATGGTTATATGCCTATAAACCCTTGTCTCTATAAGATAAGAGGATTCACTTGGATGGTTTGGAGATTTCCACAAACCGGCTAGTCTCGATAGACTGCTTTCGTCAGCATCCGTCGGTCGCAGTTTAGTTCTTGATTCTCGGCCTGATGATTTTGATTTCCGGTCACGCGCTATTCAGCTGACCTGTAGTAGAACTACCACTATAAACCTCCTCGATCTTTCGGACTGAGGCTACGACCTCCACTCACCACTAGAAACTGTAACCCGAAAACGACTATTTATGGTTCTAGATGCATTTTAATTCATTATCTCACCTCTCACGAACAAAAAAAAGAATATAATTAATAAATTCACAACCTGCTAGTATGATTACAATTCCGATCAAAAATAAAGAAGATTAAATGCTTCCCAGTGACACTTTCTTAAGCTTAACTTTAAGATGGATTTATCGGAAACTGTGTGCTTATTATCGTGCACAATCCACCACGACGGATGACTGACTATAACTATACCTGATCTTCTTTTCTTTCCTAGCTACAACATCCCACCGTCTCCAACAGTTAATCCTTCACATGATTCGTAAGGTAGCCAGTGTTGCCGCAAGTCAAAAAACAGAGCCGCTAGATCGACATTAAAAATCCGCTAGATATGCTAAACTTTTGAAAAAAGTCACTAGAAAAAATTTTCAGTACAAATATCAAAAAAAACATATTCAATTTTAACCAAAAATTTATTTTGTAAAGTAAAAAAACTTATAAACATTAAGGGCCAGTTTCACAGTGCACACTTAACAAAATAAGTGGCACTTAATTTTCCCATTTTTTCATTTTAGCCGCAGTTTTAATACCTGAGTAAGTGGAACTTAAGTGGCCAACATGGGAGACTTAAGTGTCACTTATTTCGAAAAGTTTACACTGCGAAATTCGGAATCAGTTTTCCATAATTGGTACTTAAGTGACACTAACCTCACTGTGAAACTGGCCCTAAGTTAACATACAAAATCTTAAAAAAAACAAAAATAAATTTAGTCTCAAAAATATTGCAACTTATCATTTTTTAAATAAAAAGTAAAGAAGTTTTAATAATAACTTCACACCTATTATAAAGATAATCAATCACATATAAAATTATATCCATTGCATCTTCATCAATTTCACTGACTTCAATATCTAAAGCATTATTGAAATTATTTTTTAAAAGAACATTTTTATAATTATAACAATTTTGTGTTTGAATTTTTGATTGATTTCTAATGAGCATAATTGAATTCAAAGTTTTCGTTGACATTTTATTTCTCAACTTATTTTTAACACTGTTCATTATGCTCAAAATGCGTTCCACTTCGGCATTTGGATGTGGAAGCGACATTACTGTTCTAGCAAGTTGGAATAATTTTTCATAAGTATTGACTTATACAAAAAAAAGTTAAGTTTACTCCCGAAATCTCTACTTCAGCTGACTCGACAAAACTAAAAAACTGTTTTAAAATCTTACACAAAATGAATCATAGAAATGAAATGGCTAGGTCGTCTAGTTTCTAAAACATATACCTACTTGCAATCACACTCGTTTCGGTCTTCATTGGTGTGGTGAAGTTTGAAATTCAGTTCAGTGATCGTGGTAGGAAAAGAGTCAATTGAGCTTTTCCAAAAACTATCTTTGTCTTTTCTCCTTCTAATTTTTAAGTTCAAAACAACAAAAACAATACTTGTGAAATTGAACTTGGAGAAATGTAAACAAATGCTCTTTTCAGTGCTATGTGGATTTTTAATATTTTCTGTGATTTTTTAAATAAATAACCTTGATAAGTTATTGAAATTGATTTATTGTTAAATTGGCGTTATAACCATCGTTTTATACATTTTTATTGGGAAACAAACAAGCATTGTATTGTAAAAATATTTGGCGATTGTTTACCTTTCTCCAAGTTCAGACCAGCTGTTTCCTATTTTTTTGCTCGTTTGACACTGACGTCTGGTGGAAAAGCCCAATCGAATATCATTTCAAAATAGCCAAACTCGAATATCAGGGATGTAACATCATCAGGGGCAAATTATTTACAAAAAATATATTTTTGCAAAAAGTCACTAGAAAAGTAACTAGAATTATCTAGTGACAAAAAATAATTTTTTGTCGCTACACTTTTGAAAATTCCGTTAAATAAAGTGACAACGTCACTAAAACGGCAACACTGAAGGTAGCCAATCACATGTGGTTTTTCATTCGGGTAAACATGTATTTGTATCGTCTGTTCAAAATATCGGTATCCATCTATGACGTTTGGACTTCCTATTTTCCTGTCCATTATACTAAGAATCTATTAGGGTTCTGTTGTTGGCTACACTTAAGCAGTCCCATCTACCGGTCGGGCTGAAACTAAACTTTATTTCGAACAAAAAAACATAAACAAACACTTTGGCTTTTCTACCTGTCGGAACCTCAGTTTCCATCGGTTGTATTATATTTCTCAACTAATTTATGGCAGTGTGCTTTAAGATTCCTAGTTAAAACCTATATCGACATTTCCTAGAAATCAACAAAACTAGAATGGCCACCATATAATTGCTTTAGAGTAACTCTTTTATTATACGGCGACCAATCAAATGTAAGTAAGTATCTCCAGGCCCATTTACTGATGCATTTCATCCAAAGATACATTCATCCAATCTATCATCGGAAGCAGCGATGGTCGGTCCAAAATCTCTTCCAGCAGATCCTTAATGTCGATCTGCTATTGGAGCAAGCATCACTGATAATTGTGCAACCAAGAACCATTCTTTGTGCATTTCTTTGCCTACTCGCTGTGCACTAGCGAGCATTTCAAAGAAGAGCCAACTATCCTGGTTTCCCTCAGACAAATCAAATGTTGGGATGCAATGACAGGTGGCCGTAACAACTTAAAACAAAATGCCATTGCCAAGCATATCACCCTTTTTATACTAAACTACTTTACTTGCCAATTCAGAAGTGTCAAAGTTATCAATACTACAAATAGTATAGGGAAAATGCACTCATTACAGTCATACAGTGAAGAAAAAAAAAAAAACGGGTTTTTAAAATATAAAACCGTTTTATAATTAAATAACCTCCTGAGGCATCACGCAGTAAGTTAGTATAATAACTGTAATACTTAAAAGGAAGTGCCTATATCACCTGGCCACCTTTATTGTTTTACTGTTTTTATCACTCTTTTATATTCATCAACGTCATCATCATTCATAACCCAGCCAGATTCATCTATCCAGTCAGAAACAAAGGAGTATCAAACGGAAGCCTGCATCAGTCAGTCATACGTATACGACCACATCACCAGAAAACAATTACTCTAGATCCAAAGGGCAGGTAGTCTTGTGCATGTCGCTTGCCATCGGTATAAACCTGGAACAAATAATATACCAACGCTATATGATGCCTGGTAGAGGGGGTGAAAACGCTTCCGTTAACCCGCATTTCCGTTTTTCTCTTATATACTGAGTTGGATTTTATCGTTAAGGGTGCACGCGTTGCAAAAAAAAAAAAAAAACAGGAAAATGGCGTAACTAATTATTATTTAGGGGTAAAGTTATTTCAAACAATCATGGGAGGATATTCCTTCAATCGTTTCTACAACAGTTTTAAGGAGTAAAACTCCGTTCCCATTCGTTTCGGTGGCTCATCCGTCGCGTCGCTTTATATCAAATTTCAAAAACAAAACAAAAATAAAATGCAGGACTGAGTCGCACGTTCTTGCTCTTGAACAATTTTTTTTTAAATTTAATGATCAAAATATCGTCGGTTGACAGGTGAAACTCACTAAGTACAAATTTGAGCTAAAGTGACTTAGTATCACCAAGTACTGTATTTTTCAATAACCTATTGCTAGAAAAACTCATTATGTCCATTAAACAAAGTCCATTATTCAAAGGACCAGTTTCAGATTTTTAAATTTCACCAACTGCAATTTTTTAGATTCGTACGGCAGGAAACATTCATTAACTTCACGATTTTTACATGCCAACACTTATAATAGTCGAGTAAACTTGTCGTCCCATAGGACGAGAGAGTTGCCTATTGGCAACAAGATAGTTTAGAAAGTGGTTTGTTCAAAATGCGCCTACTGCCAAATTCACCTTATTGAAGGTCCTTAACGTTAACAATTTGTTATTAAGCTCTCTTCAAGATAAAGCATAATATACGTTATTTTTCCCGTCTACTTTTCTTTTACTAGAATTTTTTTCCTTCTTCCTTAGAAGGCTAAAAAGTAAAAATCATTGAATAAATACAAATAGAAGGTGATACTCCACAACTCAAAGCGCTACATGGAATCCAAGTGGCGAAACTGAGAAACGAAAAGACGATGTAGGATTTTTGTGAACCCAAACCAATTTCCAAAGGGATATTTATAAATTTAATTGTTCCTTTTTGAATTGGTCTCCATGACGATGATGCTTCAATATTTTGTTTGTTTTGAAATTTGTTTACAATTTTGATTGCCGAGAAAAAAAAGAAGTGTTTTTATATTTTTGTTTGTTTGACGATGTTTTTTTTCGAGCTAAGCTAGATTTGATTTTTATATTGAAAAAAGTAAAACTATTTGCGAATAGTTTTTTATTTTGAAAAATGGTAGACGCATATTATGTTGGCAGTTTAGAGAGTTGAAATAATTAATGGATTTTAACTATTGTGACAAATTTCGTTTTATTTTCAGATTTGAAATTTCAATTTCAAATTATTTAACGAATAGTCTTATAAAACTGTGAGATACAATATCTTACAAAGTAGTGTAAGCTTCAGTATATAACACTGAGTGTATAGTACTTACATAAGTGAATACTAAGTGACGGAATCAATTAATACATACATATGACTTCCAAGAAATAATAAAAACAAATATTAATTAACAATAATAAAAAATAAAAAAATAGTAAGGAATACAATTTTTGGAAAATAATAATAAAATAATCAATAAATAAAAATCCTCATCCAAATGCCTCCAAATGTCGTAATAGTCTATGCCTGTACAGATTCGGGTCAAATATCAATCTGATGCATCTATAGGGAGGGAATTTCACAGCTGGAATGCGTTAACGAAAAATTGTCGTTCGGATACAGCAAAAGAGTAACGAACGGGTGCAAGATCAAGTGTTCTTGTAGACCGACAAGGAATTCTGAAGAAGGCCGTCGAATTGTATTTTGTCAAACACAAAAAACTGAGAAATTTTTTTGACAAAGGACGGAACTTATCACCTACAAATTTATTAAATGATTTCATAATTATCAAATGATGATGTTTGGTTAAAGTAACTTGATTAAACTAGATCTTTTTCGTCGGACGAATGCAGCTTCTTCATATTTCGTAGCAATTTAAACCGGGTTTTGTTAATAGTATACCCAGCTTAGCAAAGTCTTAACAATATGTGATTATAAAATTCATATGTAAAAATAAAACAAACAAATATAAGGAGACCGAAAACTTTATAAAACTAAGGCAATATGAAACAACAACCCAAGGAGGACTCATAATTGAATGTTTCGAAAAACAATTCCATATATTTTATGTTACGAATGGAAAATAGTTGAAAAACTCCAACAAAAGCGCATCGGAATAATTTCACTTCCATGTCCTCAATTGGAACATACAAATCTTCTCATAAAGTTTTCTATGACAGTCCTTCTTGGGGCAAAAATAAAAATTTTAAATGCTAAATCAAAAAAGGGAAAAAGAAAACTAAAAAAGTTTGATATTCTAACCCATATTTAGGATGGTTGCTAGTGGAGTAAGCCTTTTGTTAAATAGATCAAAGATCATTTTAATAATAAATGTACAAAGGTATTAGTAAGCATGAATTATTTTGTATTAATGGAGTTTAAAAACAAAAAATTGCAGAAAAGCTGTAGATATAAAAATAAAGCATTCAGAAAGCTATTTAGTTAATTTAAATGAAAGTTTCTCAAAAAATGAAATCTGTTGTTGGATAAATAATATAAATTGTGGATATATGATAATCTGAAATAGGAAGGGTTGAAATATACATATGCATATATCGTTTGTTGAGATTTTCAAGGTGAATTTGAGATACAAAGAAAACAAAAAATACAAGCTTTTTGTGTATTTATAGTAAATTTCTTAAATGCATTTGAGCGAAATATATTCGTATATCAAATAAAGCCTAACCTAAATGTAACAAGAAAAACTTTAAAATGTTTGAACAAATTAAAAAAAAAGAATTCTAAAATGATATAAAACTATTATTCTAGCTATACGACCTAATTTGATTGGATTGAATTGAACTTAACAAATTGATCTTGATAAATTACAAAAATTCAAAATTTTTCTTGAACTCAAGGGCTACATTTTTAATATTTCCACTTCTTCAGTACGCATTTCAATTAATATCTTCTTCTCTAAAAATAATTAATTTTCAGAAGAAAATATTTTAAAAACAATCTTGTATCAGTTTACCTACTTAACTCTAGAAGTGTAAAATCTACTCAAAATTAACACGAAAGGAAGAAATCAAGGCAATTGGTCCTGAATTAAAAATTGACATTGTATTTAATCCCATCTGACTTCATAACTCAAACCTTATCTCAAAATAAGCTTTATATAATAAGCTCATAAATATAAAATAGTGAACTTAAATATTGAATCTTGAGTGGACTTTGGGTATTTCTAGATGTGTTTTTAAATTTTTTAAAAATTATACCATATGATTAATCTTTTAATATTTTAAAGTTTTGAAAAGGACATTACAAATTATCAAAAATTCAAAAATTAAAATAAAGCCCATTCAAGCTTCAAACAACATTATTTTATTATTTATTTTATTTATTTTACACATAAAAGGAAAAATCATTTACTAAAATATGTAAAGTAATAAATTATTGCCCTGGCAGTAATTTTATTAATTTTAAGCTCTCATACCTGTTGTGGCTGTATAATATTTTACCTGTATGTATTTAAAGAATAAATAATTAACTCATAATTTGATTACATAATCAGAAACTTTGAAAACGTAACTTCAACCAAATCTGTTAATGGATGTCATTTTATAAGTTGTCCTTGGCTATCAAACTTATGTAAAGAAGGACTTGATACTTGCGCTTGTAATAGGTTGGAAAGAAGATTGATTAAAATAAAGAACTTAATGTCTCTTTAAAAAGATCCAAGAAATAAAATAAAATATCTTAAAAATATAAATATTTTGTTTTTAAGTTTATTTATTCTATTGCAATATGACTAAGAGGAATGACTAATGACTAATATGAATAAGAGAAATTTCACTCGACCGCGACGTCGGGTTATCATTAACTATTAAAGGATTTGAGGATTTGTGGCAAGCAGATTTGGTAGAAATGATACTATACAGCAGGAAAAATAATAAGTACAACTATTTACTAACAGTTATTGATACATTTTCAAAATATGCATTTGCTCTTCCTTTAAAAAATAAAACTGCAGCTTCTGTTACAAAAGCAATGAATTCAATTTTTGATAGTTCACATCGAATACCAAAAAATCTACAAACCGATGATGCAAAGGCATTTTACAACAAAATCTTTCAGAATTTAATGAAAGTAAAAAAAAATCAATCATTATTCAACATGTTATAGTTCGAAAGCATCAATTGTTGAACGTTTTAATAGAACCCTTAAGGAGAAGATGTGGAGAGAATTCAGTTTAAATGGTAATTACAAATGGTTATCAATTTTAAATGATCTGATCCATAAGTATAATAACTCACAACATAGAACTATAAAAAGGCGGCCGGTTGATGTGAACAGCAAAAATGTAAAAGAATTATTATCAACAGTTTACAATCGAATCAAAATTGCTCCTATTGGAAAATATAATGTTGGAGATAATGTTCGAATAAGCAAGTTTAAGCATATTTTTGAAAAGGGTTACACCCCCAATTGGACAACAGAAATATTCATTATAAGAAAAGCAAACTTAACTTCTTGAACATTAGCCGTGTTTTTTTGCAAGCCCGGGGGGAATTGGATGAAAAAAACGACGTCGGTGCTAAACAATTAACATGTTAAATGCAACAACAACTAATCCCAGGGAATTCTCGGGGTTTAACTTAAGCGTACAGAAAAACTGTGTTACCGGCATGAATTACATACATGTTATCGATAGTTTGTATGAAAACTCCATGTTTTTTACTGTCATGGCGTCGCTAATCCCCGCTGTCGTTTTTTTCAACCAATTCCCCCCGGGCTTGCAAAAAAACACGCCTATTATCAGGGTCAACCTATTTGTGGTATAGCTTTTATGAAGAGGAATTACAAAAAAAAAAAATTCCCATACAGTCCTTGTGGAAAAGGTGCTGAAAACAAAAGGAGATAAAGTTTATGTTAAATGGTTGGGCTTTTCATCCAATCACAACTCTTGGATAAATAAAGATCAATTACTGCAATAAAAAATAATTTATTCATAGAACATGTTAAAAAATGAATAAAACATTGTTATTTTTTTTATTTTATTTTATTTTATTTTATATTTGGATTAATAAAGGCAAATACAAATATTTTCATGAAAACTTATTTGGAATTTAGTTTTTCTTTTTGAACATTGTTTTAAAAAGTTATGCAATAGCTTTCGTATTTCTAGCAATGTGCAATTGAATTTTGTTTTCCAGATTTGTATACATATTTTATATTGCATCTTTTGAAGTTTGAACTCTTTCCAAATCCAGACGCACTCAAGTTGATTTTCTTTATGCAGCAACACTAAACATCATCATGTATCTTCACGTTGTATTTTCTGATCAATAATAGATGCATGGTGGTTTAACGATTTAATATAATCAAAAGCTTCGTTGGATTTTTTTCTTTTTTGTTTATTTGTATACTCTGTGTTTATAGATCAATTGATATACATGCATCGTTGGACTCTTTTTCTTTTTTAAATAGCCTTGAATTTTGTTTGATTATTTCTTAACACTGCTGGGAAGGAGACATGTTAAACTGACCTCGTCTTTTTCAATGGAACGAGCGAGACACCAACAGTCATATTATCCAAACAAATACAACTAACCGACAACAACCTTGAACTTTGTCATATGTATCCATATCCATAACCTTCAAAAATATACACAAATGTATAGGTCAACTACACATGTGTATATGTATGTGTAAACAAAAACAACCTTGAAAACAATATGTACATGTACATGTTAACAACCTTGAAATATATTCACATGTATGCGTAAATATTTCTCTATACATGTAAAACTGACGTAACACATTTCAGCATATGCATATGTGTGCTCACACAGATAATATACATGTAAAACTGACGCCACTGTCACAGGTTCCAAATAGCCTAACTACTTCCGTACCGCTCACGCAACTCGGTTGCTCCGCTTAGGGTATGTTAAGTCGCCAGGCAGGCGCCTATGTCAACAGTTTTCTGGTACAAATGTCTTTCTTTATCAAAAGTATCTCGCGTGGACCGCTTCGCGGGATGCCAGCATTTTAACTTTCTTTTCGGGGGCTCTGTGCCGCTCACGCAACTCCGTTGCTCCGCTTAGGGTATGCTCAGTCGCCAGACAGGCGCCAATGTAACAGTTTTCTTGCATAAAAGTACCTTGCCTGGCAGTTTTCCTAATCAAAATGCGTAGGTTGTTTGATTTTGTTGTTGTAAAGTGCATTTTTATGGTGAAATTAGTGAAGAAATCTGGCTTAATTTTAGCTTCTAAGAGTGGCTTAGAGAGTTTGTCCGAAACACCGGGAATATACGGAATCTTACGTCACATCCCATTATCGTTTTCCATTTGTAAAGGGAAAATCATTTCTCTTTACAATAATTTTTAGCCCTTAAAAGAACTTTTTTAAGCTATAAATCGTTTCAGCAGCATTCTTAGCCCATTGGTAGAGAATTTCTGGATCCATTTTCCACTAATATGCGGTCGACGGCACCAAAATAAACATTTTCCCAAATTATTTCGAGCTTAAAATGCCTTATTAGCGTTTTGTCATTTGTTCCGTGGCCCCGCCCAATTCGTCAAAAATATTTTCAAAAAAATCAATATTTTTCCTCTGAAAATTCATAAAAACGCTTAAAAACTAATTTTTTTATACATTAAGGCATTTTGGAGAATTAAAAAAAAAATTCCAACTCAAAATGCGTTTTCTTGTAATTTTTGCCGCCGCGCCGCACCGCACAGTGTGGGAATTTGCACATCTAGCGGAATTTAATTAAAAAATGTAAAAATTTTGACTTGATATCTTGAAAACAGTTATTTTTTTGCAAAAAATACTTACACCATCTTGTAGATGATTAAATTTTCTACACTTTATGATAACAAACTTTTTGCTATAGAACTGAAAATAAAAAAGTTATAATTCAATAAAAACACAACTTTCAAAAAAATATGATTTTAAAGGGTTTTTTCTCTTTTTTTTGTGATTTGGTTTTTAAAGATATTTTTATGGAAAATGTTCGTCTGTTTTTAACTATAACTTTTCTATTTTCAATTCAACGGTAAAAATTGTCTATAAATGAATAATTGTAGAGAATTTAATAGTTATTATTAATTAATTAATTTATTATTAGTTTAATCCACACAATGTGTTGTGATTTTGTTATAAGTTTTGTGTGTCCTTAAATGTGGTCTTTTGTGGTAGGTAGAAGTACATGTTTCAAGTGAAGGTGTAAATTTTGATATATGGTATTCTTTGCATATTTCAGAATGTCTAGCGAAATTACAAAAAAACAAATTTTTAAAGTTTGGATTTCAAAAATCAAAATAAAGCGGGTTGATGCCGTTTTTTCCTTCGTTTTGAACTATTTAAGTCAAATAACATTTTCTGAAGAGGAAAAGCACTTAAAGCAACTTTGAGACTAATTTGATTAAGATTAATTGAGATGTGGGCTAAAAGTGGTAGGCACCATGACCGCTAAGTGCTATCGAACATGAAGTCGTAGAGCTCCTAAATGTAAAAACATAAGATGCAAATTTTGTTTTGTAGTCCCTTTTTGTAAAAAAATTGGAATCATTTTTATTTTTATTTATGTATTTTATGTTTTTTCTTAATAAATATAAGCAAAAAGGAAAAACAATTTTTTTTTGTCAGGGAAATTAATTTCTTTAAGATGTGCTATACCTAAGTGCATAAAACACGTAGTTTCAGAACTCCGTTCATCGAAAATTTGGCTAATTATATACAAAATTTTAGTTTAATTTCATTTTAGTACCAAAGTGCAAAAAACGTATAATTTCAGAGCTCTGTAAATCAAAAATTTGGCTAAGTATATACAAAATTTGTTGTTTAATTTCATTTTGGTATATATTAGCATTGAATAAATACAGATAGAAGTGACACCCAATAACAAACAGCGCTGTTCCGTTCGGCGGCTTTTGAAAGAATCGAAAATTGCTGATGTCGAATTTCCGTCTACACAAACCAATTTAAGAGGGATATTTATTTATTTAATTGTTCCCTTTTTGTTTTCGTAACCATGACGACTGTTTCAATATTTTGTTTAGTTTGAAATATTTTGTATACATGAAATAAGCGGTGGGAAAAATATTTGATTGTATTTATATTTAATGGGTGTTGTGCTTATTTTTGCATTGTTTTTTCAATCTAAGCTGAAGATTTTTTTTAAGGATATTGAAATATAGAACAAAACTATCTGAGAATAGTTTGATTATTTTATTTTGAAAAATTAAAAAAAAGTCAGCAAATTTACAGATTTATGTATATGAATTTGTTGATTTTTATTACTTTTGTCAAGTTAGGGTCTGTTTTGTAAAATTTCTGTAAAAAGATATTATTTATTGATTTAGTGATTCGCATAGATACCTCAAAAAGCTTGAGCGTGTGGGTTGGGTAGAGGCAAGAAAAAATCTTATAGGAGGGGTCGATCTCCCCCGTTTAAGTGAGAGGGTCAGCTTTGTAAAAAACTGACTTTAAGGCGCAAATTATAGCTTTAATATTCATCATTGTAAAAATTTTTGTTTTGAGGTACTTAAAAAGCGAAATTAGTGATTATTTCGATGACAAGTTAATTTTTAACTAATAAAGATAATAATAATAATACAAACATAAATCTGATACCTAATTATATTACATATCAAATTCCAATAGTTTACAAAAAAAAAAATGTTTGTGGACATTTAATACCGTTATTTTTTTCGTATATATTTGACCCCGCTGAGCTCGAAAATCACAATACAAATTTTTTCAATGGATAGGTTTTCGAGATATGAATTTTTGAATTTTTTGTATGCTATGTTCGAAAGCTGCAGCTTTACAGTTTAGCCCATATATTGACCTAGTTAAAACTTATGTGGTTGTAGATGGCTTCGATTGAACAATATTAAATTACCAATTCAAATCACATTTTGTTTTTTCTGATAAATTGAAGAGTTTTAAAGATATAGGCCAAAATATGTAAAAAAAATCAGAACAGGGTGGTCAAGATTGCCTTAAATTGAATTTACATAGGTGGTTACTGACTGTAGCACATTTTAAATATAACATCTCTTACATGTATATGATTTGTTGAAATTTAATTTTTGAAAGCAATCTTAATATTGTGTAACAATAAATTTAAACAAGGAAATCGACCATCTGCCAATATTTTTGCATCGAGTAAATAATCAGAACTTTAATTAAAAAAAGTGTGAGTGCCGGAACGCACGGTTAAGATGTATAAACATACGTTACGTAACGTGAGGCTCAGAATCACAATCACAAGATACCTACATTACGTTTTTTGATGTGTAAACATCTATACTGGCGGAAGGGTGCAAAAAAAACGTAACGTATCTTGTGATCGTGATTGTGATTCTGTGAGTGTGATTCACGTTACGTTAAAAATCAAAAATCCCGTTTGATATTTCGAAAGGCTTTTTGTCTTGACATTTAAAATAAATCAACAGTCAACAATAATAAGAGCCCGTTCAATATAAACCCCGGAAAAACAAGGAAACATTAATTAATTGTATTACTAAAAATGACACGACCCACAAATTATAGGGATTGACTGCAGCGTAATTTATTAAACGTTCGCTTTGCATAATTTTCACTTTTTGGTGATTGGCATCAAATATTATGTACCCATACCTATTATAAATCAGAACTTTAATTTGACATTGTAAAACAAGCTCTAAGTGGAAAAAAGAGTTTGCATTCCTTCTCCAAGAGTATTTTTTTTTTCAGGATTAAGTGCCTGTCATCTACGCCACTGTTTGGATTTCGGATTCGGCAGGCATTCCTGCAGACACGCACAGAATATTATTTGAGAGTTAGTCACTAAAGACCCCGATACTCAACGAACTGTCGCACCACTAATTTTATTTATCGAAAGATTTCCAATAATGTAATTTTCTATTTTTAGACAACCCTGTGCATTAGGGAATTCAGCCTTTCCACCCCCAAGAATGTACCCTGTTTTATCACCAACATTTCAAAACATTCACCTTAAAGATTACGTCAGTGGAACTCAAATTATTTACCTAAACAATCTAGCTTTCATTTTATGAACATTAATAATAAAGATACTTACATATATATGTATATACATATATCCCTTTTTATGATTTTAATAAAGAATTGAAAACGTAACAAAATTATTTTTAATTTCAAATTTCAAATAAAACACAACTACATGCGTACATTCTGTTCCACAGAAATACACATAAATATTGAATATTATAAAAGCAAACAAAATATTCGTTTCCATAGTAACTGCAATATACAAAAACAACAAACCTGTAAAATATTAAAAAAAATCCCATTCGAATACATGACTCTTTTATAAAAAAAGAAATTTATTTTATTGAATACACCAATCTATCGACAGTAGCGCCCTGCCGAAAGCCCGACGGTAATCCCATCCTCTTTTTTGAGCGGCGTTTTTCTGGGTGTCTACTTCTATTTGTATTTATTCAATGATATTAGTTATAAATATAACAACAAAAAAAGTAAGAAAAAGCTTTTTTTCTGAGTGAAATTAATTTTTTAGGAAGGTTCTACCAAAGTCCAAAAAACGTGTACTTTCAGAGCTCTGTAAAAAAAAATTTGGCAAAGTATATTAATTATTGTTGTTAAATTTCATTATTCACATATTTATAATTAATCTTGCAAAAAAATAATTATCAAAAAGTTAAACTTGTAAGCGCTATTAATTTAATTCCGCTAGATGAGCGAATTCCCACACTGTGCGCCGGCCGTCCAGCCCGTCATCATGATTTGATACGAAAAAATAATTTGTCTCTTAAGTTTAAAATGTGGAAAATGTTAAAATGTATCAAATTTTTTTTGGGTGAGCTCAAATATTTTTTGGGTCAGCTGAGCTTACCCTAGCGTATGACTGGCTACGGCCGTGGTTCTAGGGTTAAAAGTATTTTTATGAATAAGGAATGAATTTTTGTTTTCACTAAAAAATATAATTTAAGATACTTTGGCGTCAAAAAAGTTATTGATTTTACTTCATTAGGTCTCAAAATAGACAAATAAAAGCTATAACTGGCGCCTTCAAGCACTAATGCCAACATTTCGCAATATTCATGTTTCATATTCCATAGTCCCAGTGCCATTGGAGTACTTTATTTAAATAATGTTTTAAAATTTGCACAAATGGTATTGTAGAATCAAATTTCCCAAAATTCAAAAAAAAAGATTTTCTTTTTTTCACATTTAATTCACACATCAAAATGAACTACCTTTGGATACATTAAGTCCACTTTCCTATAATTTTTTAAAGATTATGGCGCAAAATTTTAAACATTTTAACGCGGCTCTAAATCTACTTTAAAATGGGAGTCGGCTCTTAACAATAACTTTAGAATGAGAGGCGGCTCTTTGTAAATTTTAAACGACATAAAGTATACTTTAGCGTTAAAGAGGTCTTCTAACTTTAAAACCAGCAAAACGCTTCTCTATCTTTCTAAAGTATGCTTTATCTGTGGGAAATTATCACTTTGAGTGTGAGTTACACAAACACAAATGCATCCACACAGGGGAGGCGTGCAGTTAGACAGCTAAATGCACCCAAAGGCATTTTGATCTGTTTTGTTTTAGGATTGTTTTGAAATTTTAAATCGTTAAAATAGTAAAAAAGCTTAGTAAATTAAAGAAACAAGTAAAATAAAAATAATTAAAGTGATTACATGCAATACAAAAATGTACAAAAATAGAAAACTACACGCGGTGCTGCGTTAAATACTGCACCTATATTTAAAAACACCTATAACAAGCAGTGTAATTTTTGTTAATTTCACAGGTAAGCTGTATCTCATATTCCACATAAAGTAAGTAAAATTACTCTGCACTACGGGCGCTCAATGGATTTGAGCGCCTTGCCATCACCAACAAAAACTAATGCTACCCTGGACGAGAATTTCAATTTTCACAGATGGGGTTCAGATAATTCCCGTGATTGAATTGTGTTTTTATTTTCAAATAATTTGCTTTTTTAAAGCAAAATGCTACGAAATATCAATTGAAAAGTATTCTCAGATAATGTATTCTCCTAAAAAACATCACTTCACATTACTTTATGTGGAATATGAGACACAATCAGCCCGTGAGAACAAAAATTTGAAAACTCCATATTATAGGTGTTTTTACACGATTTAACGCAGCACCTCATGTTGTTTTGTTTTTTTTTTATAAAATATTGCAATTATTCACTATGTTAACTTTTATTTCACTTTTTTATTTAGTATTTTAACTCGAAATTTAAATCTCGAAACACTTTCCTATAGCTCGGCAAAATTACAGATTGGGTTCCTTTTGTTTTTTTTTTTTAATTTTTCGTTCTGTTTGATTTATTCAGCTGTCAAAATTAGGTGTGTTTCACAAAAGTTTGCTGACGTTTTGTTAAACACGTTCTTTAGTTAGAAGAGTTGTTTTAAAGTGTTTAGAATTAAGAAAAATTTAAACAAGAATTTTTAAATAAAGGACTATTTTAACTAGAGTCGGGTTTATTGCTTAAACGAGAACTGTTTAAAATTTTGCGCCTATTTCTTTAATAATACTTTGACGGAACTATCAAAAGGGAGTACAGTTTACGTATGGAGCACAATCTATAGAACTTCTGAACGAATGCACTGAGTTAAACGCCTATAACATTTACATTGCATGGATCGTAGAAGTCCGAAATGCTTTAAACTTAAATATATTGGCGCAAAATTTTAAACAGTTCTCGTTTAAGCAATAAACCCGACTCTAGTTAAAATAGTCCTTTATTTAAAAATTCTTGTTTAAATTTTTCTTAATTCTTAACACTTTAAACAACTCTTCTAACTAAAGAACGTGTTTAACAAAACGTCAGCAAACTTTTGTGAAACACGCCCAATTTTGACAGCTGAATAAATCAAACAGAACGAAAAATTAAAAAAAAAAACCCAATCTGTAATTTTGTCGAGCTATAGGAAAGTATTTCGAGATTTAAATTTCGAGTTAAAATAGTGAAAATACTAAATAAAAAAGTGAAATAAAAGTTAACATAGTGAATAATTGCAATATTTTGTAAAAAAAAACAAAACAGCATGAGGTGCTGCGTTAAATCGTGTAAAAACACCTATAATATGGAGTTTTCAAATTTTTCTTCACCCGGGCTGATTGTGTCTCATATTCCACATAAAGTAATGTGAAGTGATGTTTTTTAGGCTAATACATTATCTGAAAATACTTTTCAATTGATATTTTGTAGCATTTTGCTTTAAAAAAGCAAATTATTTGAAAATAAAAATACACTTCAATCACGGGAATTAGCTGAACCCCATCTGTGAAAATTGAAATTCTCGTCCAGGGTAGCATTGGTTTTTGTTGGTGATGGCAAGGCGCTCAAATCCATTGAGCGCCCGTAGTGCAGAGTAATTTTACTTACTTTATGTGGAATATGAGATACAGCTTACCTGTGAAATGAACAAAAATTACACTGCTTGTTATAGGTGTTTTTAAATATAGGTGCAGTATTTAACGCAGCACCGCGTGTAGTTTTCTATTTTTGTACATTTTTGTATTGCATGTAATCACATTAATTACTTTTATATTACTTGTTTCTTTAATTTACTAAGCTTTTTTACTATTTTAACGATTTAAAATTTCAAAACAATCCTAAAACAAAACAGATCAAAATGCCTTTGGGTGCATTTAGCTGTCTAACTGCACGCCTTCTCTGTGTGGATGCATTTGTGTTTGTGTAACTCACACTCAAAGTGATAATTTCCCACAGATAAAGCATACTTTAAAAAGATGGAGAAGCGTTTTGCTGGTTTTAAAGTTAGAAGACCTCTTTAACGCTAAAGTATACTTTATGTCGTTTAAAATTTACAAAGAGCCGCCTCTCATTCTAAAGTTATTATTAAGAGCCGACTCCCATTTTAAAGTAGATTTAGAGCCGCGTTAAAATGTTTAAAATTTTCCGCCATTTAATTTTAGACCGATTTCAGAAAGCCACTAAAAGTCAAAAATACAAGGAACTGTATATATTTTAGAAATATGATGTTGAAAGAACGAATTCAAACTCGTTTAGCGCCCTCATATTGAAGTTCGTTTTGATATGTTTTAGTTTAAATCTGTGGGTACAACAACCAATTTTGTATTTCCAAACTGTCAAAAACCTCTATTTCACTAAAAAAAGTAGAAAGGATAATTATTGAAATTTAAAGCAAAAAATGAAAAGCTTTCCTTTTTTTTAATAATTGTGTTTAGATGCTTGTTGGAAAAAGAACGACAGAATCATCTGACGAAATTATAAAACCCAATAAACTCGTATAGGTACTCGTATTTTAACATGTTACTTCTTGTATATTCAAATTCTGGCAGAAGTGACATAAGAGCGGCAGCATCTAGATAAATCGCGTCCTTGCTTTATTCCTGAATTGCCTACGACAAAAAGCTGCTTCACGTAATTAAATCCACTTTGTTAGTATAATCATTCCCGTCAGGTCTTCATTATGATATAACAATTGAAGTAGGCTTCTACAGAGTTTTCTGGCGTGGTACTCAAAGAACTGCTCGAGTTCAAGTACACAACGACGATGATGACGGTGGCGATGATGATGACGATGACTATGAGTCCTTAATGCATTCCTACTTTTCATCATTATCCTTTTCGTAGCAATCAAAATCATCATCCGCTTCAACTCGGAATGTAATCATCCCAGGCACTAAGCACATCTTTGCCAACCCACATTCTTAACGTTATGCCCAGCTTTCTCCTTCTCACCTAATTCAAGTACCTACATATAATCATCATGATGGAAATCGAGAAGAGCACTTTATCTTTTTAGTTTAAATAGAATATTTCGCTTAAAGTTCCTTTTTCATTAACGGTACCTTTCAGAGTGCGGGAATATACTTCTAACTAAAGAAAAAAAAAGAACTAGGACTAGGGCTTATGATTCTGTTTCGATGGTTTCGTATCTTTGGGGGATTGTGCTTAGTGTTTGATTCTGTTCTTTGGTGCCACTTAAGTCTGTCCGCCTCCCAAACTCCATCAAGCCTTTTATATCCATTGAGTTTATCTATCCTGTGAACCAAATTTGAATATCTTAAGTGCAGACGGTACTTCTCATGAATAAATGATAAGTGAAACACTAGCGTTCTCCCATTTTATTTTTATCATCATCTTCATCACTTTACTTTGGGTTAGTATTCATATCGTTTTTTCTGTTTCCTTATTCATTAGTGTAGTTCCATTCCCGTCTTTCTTATTGCCCTCGTCCATGATGTTGCTAAAATTGTAATGGACTCTGAAGGACAAAAAATAAAGGTCTGTTAGTTGTAATAAGGACAACGCACGCAGAAAATAAGGGGACCTAGAAACATTTTTTTTATGTTAATGCATCCTTTATAGCGAACAATGAGAAAAGAAGAGAACGAATTAAGTGACAGCTGATATATGTATGTATGGAACCAGCGAACGGAAAAGTCAATTTAAATTCAATTAGCATTTTATTTTGAAAATTAAATAAATTATGTTTTTACGTTTTCATTGAATGTAAAATATAATGTATGTACATAAACATAATATTGTTTAAATGTAATCATAGTAAGGGCATATAGATTTTATTATATTGATCGAATAAACCGAAGGACTTTGCATGCAAAAAATTTGTATGAAGCAAATAAAAAAGTTTAGACATAATTACATTATAGTCCAGTCAATAAAGCACTTGACTCGGAAAAAATCGGCGGATAGCTGGATTTTGGTATATAGCTTCCTCATGGTGTTCTTAAGAAACTGTCAAAAGTCCCCATCGATATGAGCGCCGCTAACAATTTTACAGAAGGGTTGAAGGCCCCCAAAAATGATTTTTCATAAATAACTCCTAAAGGGTAATTTTTAAGAGTCAAATACTAATTTGTAGCTTGAAATATTTCCTACAAAAAAAATAACGTCCTTTTTTTCATACAAATAACGGTTTTTGAAATAAACCAATTAGAAGAGTTAAGGGTTTTACTTTTCTATGTGGGCGACTTAATTCCAAAATTGTGCATTTTATGATAAAAGCATACATTTTTTTGTATTGTTGGAACATTATATAGACATGATTTTAAGATATCGGTCCACTCTATTTGTCCACCCCTTTAGGTGGGAGGGGCAAATTAAAAAAAAAATTCTAAAATAAAAAATGAATATAAAAACACAACGGCAACACTAACAATATTATGTTGTAGCTTATCTTAAAGCCAAAAACTCATTCTTTATGTATGTTTTTGAATGAAGTTATTTTAGTGCTTATAGTTTTTAAAACTCAGGTAAGTCTTTAATTTTTGAGAAAATTGAAAATTTTCAAAATTATTATTATTTTTTTTTCAAATTTTATTTTTAAAATTTTGAGTTTAAAAATCATTTATTCAAAAACTACTTGTTTGGTTGGATTACCAAATTCAATAGAAGAAATAAATATTTGTTAGAAGCATAAATGAACGAACCGAAAAATACTCCTTTCTGAAATCAAAGCTGTGAAATCGACTTGTTTCGTACCACTGTATTCGTGATTCATGGGAAATAAATTCAAAACGTTATCACATCGCACGACTTGACTTCACTTTATAGATAAACATTCCTTTGCATCAGTATCATTAATTTGCTCAATTTCTATTTTTTTTCAGAAAATTCAAACTATTGTTTGTGGTTTTCGTACAACATTTTAATTGCAAGATGCAGTGGAACCGAATGTAGAAGAAGAGAACGCAATGAAGAACTGGTATGTTCTTTAAATTAATTAGCGGATATGGATATCTCAACACCCCTTAAAATATTATTTCTTTTTTTAATTGGTCAAAACTTCTCCGTACTTTATTGAAAGCAAAGATGTGATTTATTCATAAGACCATTTTGTGATTACTGATACTGCTGGAACGGTTTCTTATGTTTTGTTTTTATGTTTCCTTTGGTTGTTTGCTCTGCTTTTATTCATACTAAACAGCTTAATCTAATCAAAAACTACAACTTAAATCAGAATTTAATTTTAAAACTCCAGTAGATGAGGAAAATACCTACCCGTTTTATTAAACTTGTTTTTTGTTTTTTTTGTTTGTTAGGTATATAAATAACATCGAACGAAGCAGCCCTTTTACACAACGAAGCACGTCAGCGCGTGGTTGACAGTATCAACGACAGTCAACTCTGGTATCATTATTGATTCTGTTTTCTCGTCGCATTCATTGCAGAAAATTGTTTCTGTATCTCGCTGCCTCAGCCTCTTTGCATGGATGCCTGATTTAAAATTGCATCCATATAATGAAGTATGATCGATACTCGCATCGTGTTGACCGCAAATGAAATTAATTCTGTCTGGTTGCCCTGCCCTGAATGAAGCAAAATGTAAAGTCGACAGGACGAGAAGCTCCTACCATAACCAGGAACATGCCGTGTCCTATTGCTTCTTTGCATGTGCATGATGTCGAATTGAACAATTCTATCTCCTGGCTTTACCGCCCCTATAAGAGTGAATGTCAGGGCCGAAAAAAAGGACACGTAGCTCCATCAAACATCCACCATTCAAGTGACTCGTTGTACGAGTACATGGAAAAATAGTATCAAATATTGCGGTGGGTCAAATTGCCATTTTAATGAAAAACTTCAACGATGACAACAACTTTGAAAGGTTTGCATATAAACTCAAATTGAAATCAGTGTGTAACCAAAAGAAACTGTGGCCATTTCTACCCTTCTTTTGCTGATGTTAACTATACACTGCACAGTGCACACTGCCAATTATACAATTATAGCTGCTTTGGATGCCCTGGGATCTGGAAATTGGAATTTATGTGATCCTATAAAACATTTAATTTAAAAAAGGGCTTAAGCCTTAAGGTAAGCGTAAGACCGCACCCGGTTGAACTGCTTTTCATCGGAATTGCGTGACACCAAACCTCACTGCACTCCGCAACACTTTTAATATACAGAGGCTACAATTTTATAAAAACTATTCGCAAAATTGAATCAAATAAGGAAGACCTAGTTTTCAATATCTCTCAAATTTGTTCTTATGGTGCACTTAAAGTATTGCAAAAAGCCAGGCGAGAAGCGTTTGAGTGCGAGAAAAGTGTTTATATGTATGTATGTTTTTTTCCTTTAAAAATTTAAAATACAAAATACTATCGGAGACGACGCACGGTAATCGCGGAAATCTAGAATTTTTGTACGTAATTGCACCAAATAAATACAATAATGTTTCATGCTCTTGCAGTAGGTATTTGCTAGGCGTAATAATTAATTCAATTTAGTTAAATAGAATAAGAGCCCGTAGTAATTTTTGGGTGTAAATGATAGCAAAAATTCACTGGTATTTTTTTAGGTTGGTCTTAACATTTTATATTCGAATATAAAAGTCTTGCATGCTGTGGTTGAGGCTTTTTTCGGTAATGCTGCATTGAAAATTGATTTTTTCTCAAATAAAAAGGATAGGAACTAAAACGGTATATTTAATCAAAGATCTGAGTGCCCTAGACATGAATATGAGGGTCAAAGACGTATTCCGTGGGGCTACTGATCTGCCAGACGCACTAAAATAATGCGAAAAATCGATTTGAAGATTAATTGTGCTAGAATTTAGAAATATTTTCCCTCTGATAATAAATTTGGGGGTCCAAGACATTTTCCATGGGGCCACTTGTCTGCCAGGCGCACTCAAATAATGCAAACAATCGATTTGAAACTAATTGTTTCCAACCACAGCATGCAAGACTTTCATATTCGCATATTAAATGTTAAGATCTATCTAAAAAAATAAAAGTGAATTTTTGCGATCATCACACCCAAAAATTACTGGGGGTTCTCGGTCTAAAAAGTGCGAAAGCATGGTGGATTCTTCTTCTTTAAATACAGTCAAACAATATGTCAAAACCATAACAAAATAGGTTTTGAGATTAATTGTAATAGCAAAATAATTCTTGTTCCCAATGACGGAGTAGTCCCCCCTCATCACCAAAACGAGGGTCCAAGACGTTTTCTTTGGGGTCGTTTGTATAAAAGATGCACTCAAAGAATGCAAAAAATCGATTTAACATACATACATAATTGTGATAGCAAGATAATTCTTGTACCCAATGATGGAGAGATACCCCCTCATCTCCAAAATGTTGGTCCAAGACGTTTTTCATGGGTCCATTTGTCTACCAGACGAACTCAAATAATGCAAAAAATCGATTTGAAACTAATTGTTTCCAACCACAGCATGCACGACTTTCATATTCGAAAAAACATTACATAGTGTCCCAAATTTACAAAATATAATTATGTATATAATAATTAATTTACTAATTAAAAGTAGTAATTATTAGAAATTAAAATAAATATAAAAAAAATAAGGGTTATGAAGAAAAAAAAAGATGGCATTTAAAGTATGTGTAAAATAAATGTTTATAATACGAACTTAATGTAATTTATGTATATATATATATATATATATATATATATATATATATATACAAAAGAAATAAAAAAAAAGAAAAAAAATTAAACAAATGGAAATATTAATTAAGAGTTAAAAAATACAAAAAATATTATCTTCTACATGCATCACATATATCACAGAAATGTATGTGACGTAAAATAGGCGACATATGAGTGGGCGTAAATTTTAAATTTTTTAAAAATTATGCGTTTTTTAAGTTGACGCATAGTTTTTCTAAAAATTCTTCTTGCGATGGTTGTTTTTGTACCTATGTATGTAGGTTCGTACACAGTAGTTATTTTGTATTCTTTGAGAAATTAAAAAAAATATTATTCATTAATTTATTTACGTGTGATATCAAAAGTTGTGAGGAAAGCTTATTTATTAGTGGTCTAAGTTTGAAAGCAGTATTTTAGGGGGGTTGATTTTGTGGTGGTCCGGCCGTTAAGTAATTTACTCAAAAGGTAAAGTGGCTTAAGGATCGATTTAAGCCAAACACGTTTTATGTTAATGTATGTAACAAAATTTCAGGGTGGGCCACCAAAATTTATAAAAAATTAAAAATGTATGTAAATCATCCCATTTCTTAAGGAAATCTCAATTTATTAGAAAAAAAAAATTGAATGTCGTTGGAGTGGTTTTTTAAAAAAATATTTTTTTATATATAAAATTTTGAAAAAATTAAAAAAAAAATGGTATGCAATTTTTTCGCCGAGTTAAAAAATATTATCCATCCCCTTTTCGAAATATGGAATTTTCAAAAAATGATTTTGAAATATAAGAAGTGACACCACACTCAACTTTGCAGTAAATACGAAAAAAAGACGATAGAGCTATATTAATAAAATGCACAACTGGGTCAATCGAACTTGGTCTTATATGTATGATCACTCTGTGGTTTTAAAGCCTTAATATTTTAAAAACTTTTAGACCGAGAGCCCACTGCAAATTTTGGTTGTCAATTATAGAAAAAATTCACTGGTATTTTTAGATAGATCTTTAATTTTCATTTCCAAATATGAAAGTCTTGTTTTCCGCACAGCCTCCCCCCTAACTACGCGCATGTTAGCAACAATAAAAGCAACATTGATTCCAAAATCAACAATCGGCAAGGCAGCATCTTTACACAATGCATCAGCATCTTTTTCAAAAATCATCAAAATTAGAGCCTTGTCACGATTAACATCAGCGCTATCATTATCAGTTTACCATCAGTTTCTATAGAGAATGTAGTTTGTAAATGATTCAGATTTGTAACACAGATTGGCCTCTTATTCGCACTTTCTTTGACATAGACTCTCCCAAACCTGGTAAACACCGAATGCAAGAGTTTTTTTTTCTGTTTCCGGATTCTGATTTGTTATGCAACATTTTGGCATCATATGATGGCTGTGAAACTCAGTGGCATTGCACCATTTTGGTGCTGGCTGTGAAACTCAGCTGCATTTGCAACATGTGCCAAAAAGTGCAACATACATCCATAATATGATGGCTGTGAAACTCGGTGGCATTGCACCATTTTGGTGCTGGCTGTGAAATTCAGCTACATTTGCAACATGTGCCGAAAAGTGCAACATGTATCCATATGATGGCTGTTGAGTTGGGTTCTTAAGCAATTTATGAGGGTTGAGAATACACATAGACGAAAGCTATAAAGCTATATACATTTTTTGTTTCAGCATCATACGCAGGTAGTGATAGCTATATACATTTTTGTTTCAGCTCAGTGAAAAATATGGGTGTTGGTTGACATTTTTGTCAGCATCATAGGCAGGCCTTCACTAAATCAGATTTTAAGCAATATTATGGGGGTGAGAATAGGTAGCAACATTTTTGTTCAGCGGAACCATGAAACTTAGTGCAACACATTGGGGTTGTTCTTTTTCAGCATCATACGCACGGCTTTGAAACTCAGTGCAACATAAATGGGAATTTTTTACAGCATCATACGTACGCCGAGAAACTCACTGCAAAATGAGGTAATAGGGGAAAGGGATTTTTTTTGTTGGAACACAGATTTTTTACATTTTAAAAATTTTATTTAAAAAAGTCATGTATATATATTTATAAAATTATTCTATATCTAATACCATTTTCTAAATATCCATAATTCATCCAATTCCCCCCGGGCTTGCAAAAAAACACGGCTATTATTTTATTATGATGATTATTATTACCGGCACTTTGAGATGCAGTCAAAAGTCGAAGTCGATCTACAAGCTCGTTTGGATCATCCCAGTGAACATAATCAATATTTTTATTGTAATATATCAAAACTTCTTTCTCAGTCCGATACGATTTTCACATTTTTTTTATTATCCTTGATAAGAGGTGCATCTCATTCAATATCAAACTCTAAGTAAAACATGATAATATCGGCTCTAGTTTCCATTCGATTTTTCACAGTTTTCATTAGGGTAATTGCGGGAGAGATGCCGCGTCGGGAGAGATGCCGCATAGCCCAAAAGTCAGATTTGTAGTCAACCCTGCCAAAAATTTTTTTTAGTTTTTTTGTTCATTTGGTTTCAAAACATAAACGAGAGAATTAAAAAATGTTGCTTATTAAAGTTAACAGGAGTTATTGAGTTCTGTTTTGGTTTTCATTCTCGTTCGTAGCCTGGAAATTTTTCAGTTCGACGCCAGCAGTCGTTACATATGGAAGTTAAAACCCGTTTTGTTGTAAGTAAGTATTTTAGGTGATTGAGTGGTTTTGAATGAAGATGCTCAAGTGACTTTTTTTACTTTTTCTTTTTTTTTAATTTGTCTGCTACTGTGCGGTATCTCTCCCTCACTTCGGGGAGAGATGACGCACTTTTTGCGAGGTAAGATGCCGCATATTGAAATTTCCCGTTAACCAAAATTCCGGTGCCCCTTAACACTAGAAAAAAAAACAGTTCGCAGAGACGCAGAAACTGTAACTGATTGAGTCGGTTGTTGATCCAAATTTCAGTGCAGAATTCTGTAAAAACTATTTTTCAATAAAAAAAAGAAGATTAGGTAAAATGCACCAATTTCTAGAAATGGTTGCATGAAAATGGTATACAATTTAAAAAAATGACAAATTTGTCTTTTGTACTGACTGTTGATCAAGAAGAACGTAAAAACATACATTTTAGATGAAATATATTTTTTTTTTTTGTTAATGATCTTACACTGCGGCATCTCTCCCTCACAGAATTCAATATAATTTATTTTTTATTATTTATTATTTAAACAATAAGTTTTTTTCTATGGTAGAATACAAATCCATTTTTAAGTTTTGTCAAAAAAATAAATTGTTTTTTGTTAATAACACAACCAAAAATTGAGTTTTATAAAAGCGCGGCACCTCTCCCACAATTACCCTATAATATTTAGATATCTGACTATTCATCTTTGCTTCACTAGTATTTATTTACCGAAAATTAACCATATTTTAGTGAATTTGTGTATTTTATTCCCTAAAAACTATAAAAAAAATATTTGTAATAGCACAAAAATTCTATACATTCTATATTCTCCTGTCATCTCTTTCACTCCAACGTCAATCGCTATTCAACAATGAATAAAATTAGTGAAAATGTCAAATACAGAAAAACGCGCGCTGCCAATAAAAAAATTAGTTCTTCTCCATCGATCAACACAAGCTTAACATTGGTCACTTCGGCCGCAAACCATACGTCTTCTTCTGCTTCCAAACCACCTTCCACCGTCGCATCTGTTAAGGGTAGTAAAATTGTTGCCTCTACTTCCAAAAATAAACATCTTTATTAAACTCCTCCGGATTCCAAATGCTCGTCTGTTTGTGCTATCTCTTCTCCAATAACTGCAGCCACTCGTTCCCTCACTCCTGCTTCCAAGTCAATCACAACAAAAATGTATTTGCTTATGGATAATGTCTCAAATAAACTAAATTCACTCCTCGAAGATTTGGAGAAGCAGCTTGCCTCCCTTTCGAATATAACTTGTGATATGGATGCAAAATTTGAGTCATCTATCAAAGATGTCAAGAATTTATTTGCTAAGTTCGAACAAAACCTACAAACTTCGCTTCATGAGCATCAGTCTGCGGCAGACTTGCACCTTGTGGAGGTAAACAAAAAAGTCTCCCAAAACAAACAGCGCCGATTTACTTGAGAGAGAGCAGCGAGCAGCGGATCTAATACTGGTTGGGGTTCCTGTTATTCAAAATGAAGATTTTCTAGAATACTTTACCAAACTTTGTAGTTCATTATATCTGCAAAATCCAATTACTCCGAAGTCTATCTTCTATCGTCGTACTAGTACATCCAGTGTCAGTGTTAGATCACTTACTTTAACTGCCCTTGGTCTGGATAAAAACTGACATGTGGAGTCTGGTTCAATCTACATCAACGAGAGTCTTTCACCTTTTAATTACGAAATAATGAAAAAGGCATCACAACTTAGGAGAACCAGAGGCATCGTAGCTGCTTTTACACGATCTGGATGCGAATGGATCAAGAAATCTGAAAACACCAGTACCATCAGGCCAAAACGTTAAATAATCTAGACTTATTGCTGAACAACATTGCTTGAAATAAAAAAAAAACAATATTATTTTATTTATTCAACTTAATATTCTTTATTTTTCATAAAACTTCTTTAATATTTTTTATAATTTTTATGAGCATATATATGTATGTATGTGCGTCTGTTATCTTGAGCTCTATAACAAATAGTATTTTGTACTAAGTATAATAATTCTTTTTCTGTTTTTATTTATTATTATTATTATTTCTTTTTTTTTTCAAATCTCTTTATATGAAATCTATTAATGTAGGTATCACATCTATTATATCTGGTTGCTTTTTTGTTTCATTTTCCTATTTCATAATGTTTGTACTATCTGTCTTATGTTTATTTGTCTTGATGTGGCTGGTCATAATGGTGTGACGGGTATAGACAGTACTGATGCTTTAATTAATATTCTTTTAAATCAAAGTAAGGGCTTAAGGATTTGTCATTTTAATGCTCAAAGCATTCTACCAGAAATGGATGAAATTCGTTTTATGTTTTTAAATTTTTCATGTGATATTATTTGTGTGTCAGAGACATGGCTATTGGCTAGTGCCTGATTCTCAATTCAGTAGTAGATTTGGTTCAGTTCAGTTTTTGTACGTCGCTCAAGTGGCGTTGCAATTTTCGTTAGGTCCTCTTTAAAATGTCGTGTTGTTCTTTCAGGCAATCAGTGTGAAGAATATATTTTTTGTCAATTAAAATCACATCATGGCGATACTTGTTTGGTTGGTTGTGTATATAAGCCTCCAAGAATTCGAAGTCTTGATTCTCTGACTGCTGTCTTATTTGATTTATCTCCATGTTACGAAGATATCATAATTGCAGGAGATTTTAATTTAAATTTTTTAAATCCTGACTCTTAAACCAATTCTTTTCAACAGACTGTGGTATCCGTTTTTCTAGTCAGAGTAAATAATCAACCTACACACTTCACAAATACCTCTTCTAAACATCTTGATATCTTTTTACTTTAAATCAAGGTAAAGTTAAGTTTTTTGATAAGATCTCGTTCGGCTGATTTCTTGGTCATGATATTATAGGTACTTATGATTTTTGACTTTAATATCTCTAACACATACATGCAGAATTCCATCTCTTACCATCAATATAATCTGTAGATTTCCACTCTTTACATGAAGCAGCTATATCTATTGACTGGGATTATGTTTGCAAAATTCCTTGTGTTAATGAACAAGTTTCATTTTTAAACAATAATATTTCAAATCGCATACTCAATTTAATCAATACTAGAAATATTATGTATTTTAAATGGAAACGTTTTCGAATTTTAATTTTTTGGAATTCATATAAAAGCTTACGAAACCAGGTCAATTCAAGAATTCAAGCTTCAAAGAAAATTCATTTTTCGAAAATCTTAAACTCAAATTTGCCTACAAAAATCCTTTAAAATAATCTCAAAAGTTCTAAAGTATATCTCAAAGAAGGAGGTAATGATTAAGGTGACCCTGAGGAGCTCAACAAGATATTTTTATCCCACTCAAATAATTCTCTGGATTCACTAGGGCATAAACAAATCGATCACCATTTTTCTTCATACTCACCCTTTTCATTTGAATTCTCTTCCGTTCTACCTGATGAAGTAAATTTTGCCATGAGCTCCATAAAAAGTAAGGCGGCAGGCACTGACCTAATCCAACCGAAATTTATAAAAATCTTGCGTTGTGAAATGTTATCATAGTTTTTCATATGTATGTTCACTTGTTTTTTGTAATATCTTTGAATATTCATCACATTTCAATTCATGTAATAAATAAGTACCCTTAAAGATTTCACCATCAATAACAAAGTCGTTGTTTACATCGATTTGGAATTCTGCTGCACCAAGTTTTGGTATTTTGATTGAAACGTGGACCATATGTTTTATCGATATTTGAACTTGAAAATAACGTTTTTTTACTTATGGGTGTACTTTTTGATATGTTAGTGGGCCCGAAGTACTCTATCATCTAGAGTTTTAATTTCATTATAATCTTCCTCATAACTTTTTTCATTCGATTTTTTTACTGGTGAATCTGGGAAACTTGTTTCTTTAAATTTTTTTAATATCTTTTGCTAACTATTTCCTTTAAAGGTTTTACTATCGGTTTGAATGTATCTTCAAACTCCGTCTCTCTCGTCAATTTTTCAGATTTAAGAAGGTCATACTTTCTTTTTAACGATGTCTTAGCTGTGATTAAATTTTTAAATAACTTTTCATTGAAATCCATCATGAGGAATTATTGCAATAAGAATGTTTTTAAACCGGTCTATTTAAAACCGCACTGTTTAAACCGGTCTGTTCTTTTCGAAACCGTTCTGTTCTTTTTAAAACCAACCTGTTTTGTTTAAAACCGCATTGTTTAAACCGTTCCGTTATTTTTATAACCGACCTGTTCTCTTTAAAACCACCACCGTTGCTGTTGTACTTGCTTCTGAGTTTTGAAATCGTTAATTCAGAATGATACCTTGATTTGGGATCCTTTTAGGATTTAGTTTTTTTTTCATTTCAATAACAGATCAATAAGTGATGCGCTTATACAATTGCAATCTCATTAAATGATTTCTTATAACGTCCTCCTTCAACACATCTTTATCAATTACCTACTAAGAATCCGTATGTTTCACTCCAACATTTATAGCAAAGATCTTTGAATTGTTTGAGCGACATATCAGAATTAATATGATAATTATAAATATGTATTGCTTAAACATAATTATATAATTTACATTGGCACGAATCAAATGTTTTGGTATATGAGTATATGATTGACATAAATAGAAACTGTCTACACCACTATGTCGTCCCATACAAAAATAGTCACGAATATTATTTTGTTTGTCACATGCTACATCATCAAATATAAAAATAAAATTTGGTTTAGCTTCAGATGGTCTATTATTTCGCAATTATTTGTGAATTCGTTATATTATTCCATTCCTTTTACTGATTTGGTTACGGTAAAGATTTTGAGCATATAATATAAACGTTTGCAAATCTTAACCCATTTGCATGAATTAGAATGCTTAACATCACATTTGTTTTGCCACAATTTGATAGGCGTACAATAATACCTCGTATACTATTTGGAAAGAATATACCATGTTTCTTTTTTTCGACTATTTTCGAATCGAAATTTTCAATTTTAAGAGATTCGTGTTGTTTAATAAACTTCATTTTACTGACAATACTTTGTATAAAACATGAGGTTTTATATACGTTGCATCATATTCAATTTACAAACCTCAGTGAATAGGTCTTATATAAAATGCTGCAGTTCTCTCAACAACCAATCAGTGTTAAAAAGTCCATTCATGGGAATGGTTTAGTCATTTCAACAAACTACCATTTGAACTGCACGTACCTTCATATAATTACCTGGAAAAAAACTTGAGAAAAGACTTGGGAGAGGAGATCGTGGGATTAATTCATTAGATGAAGCTTGTCGTGAACATGATATTGCATATTCAAATACTAAAGATTTGTCCAAACGGCTTATTGCAGATGAAATTTTAACAGAAAAAGCTTGGAAGAGAGTGAAATCTAGCGATTCATCACCTTCAGAAAAATTAAATAGTGTGCTCGTCACAAATATTATGAAAGCTAAAACGAAATTTAAAATGGGTTGTAGAAATAATAAAACTGCTGAAAATTGCAAAAATAATATATATATAAAGATATGCAATAAAGTTAATCTGTTTAGAAAAGCTAGAGCAGTAGCTAAAAATGCAATCAGAGGTCTTAAGGTTCCCCCACACCAACGCGAATTTTCGGTGGCGACGACGAAAACAACAATAACAACACGTGGTTGTCAATGAAAACAACACGTTGTTATTATTGTTTTCGTCGTCGCTACCGAAAATTCGCAAGCAGCAAGAAAAATGAAAGAATTTCCACTCCACGTGTTATTCCATTGCCAAAACGTGGCGGAGTTTAACCATTGCTTCCCATTTTAGCAGCTCTCTCAGCAGTTGGAACTCTATGGAGGGGTTGCTGGTATTCAAAAACAATAAAAAATGCAAAGAATGCTAGACTACAGTTGGCAGAAAATAAGCGACACAACATAGCAATGTAAACCGTTAAAGTTAAAAGTGGAAAAGGACTTTATCTTCAACCATACAAGAATGGTTTAGGACTTTTCTTAAAAAAATAAGAATTCAAAAAAACTAATCAGCTTGCTACCTGATCGACCTCTTACAAATAGAGATGTAGATGAATTAAAAAAAAAAAAACCATACCATATTTTCGTGCTGTTTATATGAGAAAATACACTACCAAGAATACCATTTGATAGAGAATAGGGAAAACTGACCTGAACCTAAAATTTCGGTATATAGCTACAATACATTTTGATGGTTTCTATATGAAAAAAGCGTGCTGAATCCGAAAATGCCGGGTATACTTCTGAGATTTTTGAGCGTTTTGAGATATGACGTCATCAATAAAGGACATACGAAAAAAGGCTGCATCTGGTGTGCATTACGGAAAAATTGTTATTATCATTAATTTGGCCCTAGATATGCGGATTTTATGATTCTCCAAATGCAAAATTATTTTTTTTCGATTTTTTGGGGGAGGGGTTCACGCGTAGGAAAGCAGAAGGGATACGAATTAATGAAAAACTCAGCCTTTCGAACTAGGTCGAGTGGGGTATCGTTTCCATGTATTTTTCAATGCTGAATCAAATGGCACCACTCAATTTTTGATAGAACTACTTTTTTCGAAATTTTCAATATGACGTCATCATTTAAGGACTTCTGAAAAAAGCACCAAAACTAGTGTGTATTAGCGAAAATTTGGATATAAATTAATTTGATACTATAACAGGCGTGGATCCAGGAATTCAGTTTGGGGGGTCAAGTTGCCCACGATAAAAATTTATAAAATATAGAATCTTCTATGCTATCGAAATAAAAAAGTACAGCGATACAAACCAAAATTATGATTTATTTAATATAAACACGGAATAGGTATATGTATCATGTATTTACATAATATATTTCAAATTATATTGCACTTTTCAATTGTCTTTACGAAATAAATTTATATGATAAAATCAAGCTTTCTTTTCTTTTTGTTAGCTAATTTTGTTATAATTTCCTACAGTTGCGTATTATGTTAGTTATTGAGTTTTACCTTTGAACTAGAGCCTACGATTCAGTCCGTGTATTTGAAAAACACGGGTACACGGACTCCGTGTAATTATTACACGCAAATAAAAATCCATTCTCTTAAAACCCGTGTATTTATTTGCTTAATATCCGTGTATCCGGATATTAAACATACACGAATCTTTATTACACGGATTCTTAATACACGGAATGGTTTTTGATTTTTATCTTTTCAAGGGGTGGGCTTACAAGCTCAAAATTTTGAGGGATAATGGATATTATAGATTTTTATTTTCCGTGATTTTCCAAACAAAATCGATTTCTAAAGAAAAAATTAAATAATTCTAAATTCTAAATCCACTGACAGATTCGACTACCAAGTCGTTGTCGTATTTTTATCAAAAAAATCCCATAAATTTCTCTTCAGTGATGATTGGATTATTTAAAATACACGGATCTTCGGATACACGGACACACGGACGCACGGATGCACGGATACACGAAATACACGGATTCAAATACGGATATTATAATAACACGTGTATCCGTGTTTTTAAATATCCGTGTAATAGGGAGCTCTACTTTGAACCGACAAATGTTTCTAATATCATACCACTTGATAAAACTCCATGTCCCTCTTTAGTTTTTTAACTGCACTTTAACAGTAACACGAGATTACAAATACTCGTAATACTGACACGTTACATTTTTAGCAAGAAATATTTTTGGAATATAAAAGTACCCAATATCCTAATCCTATTGTGTTTGAAGCCAAAATGGTAAATTAATTCCCTGCAAAACTAATTAGGTATTGTTCATTATTATAGAAAACCACAAAATCAAAACTTATACTTTTTTATTTTCTTACTTTCAAAATTTAATGAAAATAACTTTTTATGAATTGTGTGTAAATGTAACAGAATAGAATTATGAAACTATCGATAAGGAAATATTCTACATACATCCCCTGCAGTAAGCTCAGCTGCAGTTTCATCGAGTGTGGTTTTATTTAAAACAACATTTGAATACTTCATTTAACCAGAAATTCATAATTATTAATATTATTGAGGGGAAAATGCAAGTAAATGACACAATGTAGTTAATGCCTCTTTTTTCAATAAATTCTTGGTTTGGCAGCCAATTTGTTGGTTTGAACAGCGGCATTTTCATCTCAATAATATTAATAACACGTTAAATTTATGTTCACATTTTTTGTTAAAAATTGTATGGTACATTACATATATACATTTACGCCACCTATAAACTTACCATTGTTTTTGGTTTTTAAGTTTTTATATGGTTATTAATTTAACATTTGTTTTTATTTGATGCGCAGGAAAAATTTTAACACACACTAAACTATACGATACAATGACTTATATTTGAATACAAAAATCTATTGATACAGTTGATTTTTGTATAAGTCTCTTTTCTTCAAATTCTTCAAATTTAAGTTTAATTAAGTTAAAATACTAATGGAATAAATTCTTAAGTGATTAAGGAGAACTTTTTTAATAATTTTGAATAACAGTAATTAGGTTATTTTAACACGTAATAAACAAACAAAATAAGTGGAAATTTTCAAAATTGTATTTGTAGTCCACGTTAAAATTTAATCCAGATTCCGATGAAATATTTAAAAACACAGCTAATAAACGGTCATAAGGTTTTATTTGATGTATAGGAGAAAATATTGCCTTCGTGATTAAAATACCAAGTATAATTAATAAAACCTAACGTTACAATTATAAAGCAATCAAAGCAAGTGAAATTCGGCTAACATTCCGTTAAGTTGGCCACATATATGCAACCAGCTGCCTGCATGCTTAAGGGCAACTTTTGGTACCAGAAAAAAACCCCTAAACATTCCGCCCTTAGTTTTCGGATTATGATTGTTTGTGTTTATCACTTTCTCCAATTAAAGTATGTATCCTGATTTCGTATTCTTTTATATTTATAAAAGGTTTAGAGAGTAGTTTTTGTCAATAATAATCGAGCAATATGCAGAATTTCAAATTTAACATATATATTGTGTTAAAACTTAAAGAATACAATAGAAAATATGTAAGGCGGCAGATGGAAACAGGAATTTTTTCCTTATGACCGTTTATAGCGAACACGAAACTTACGTCAGTGAGTAGGCTGCCAATCAAGTTTTCTTGATGAATCAGCTGGTACTTTCCGTGAAATTCAGTCAGGAAAAAAAAAATAAATACATTTTTCACAGAAAATATTTTTGCAATTGAAAATTTTATTGACACAAAAAATTCTACGAGTTATTTACTATCGATTGGTGCATCAATTGCGTTACAAATCGAATGAAAACCTAGTAAATAATCTATTTGAAAGTTTTTCCTGGCCCCTAAAATGACAAATTGAAAATAAAATAAAATTATGTAAGCCATAAGAATTTTATTAGTATCAACATAATTATGTAAATGTAATGTATAAATAGAATGCTATATAGGCCTTTTACTGAAAGGCGCAAGCAGTGCGACAGGTAGAATTAATTGTGCGTATAGGCGAGAACGGTGTCTACGCACATGAAATCAACCTGTCTCACTGGATGCGCCTTTCAATAAAAGGCCTGTGTAAACAGGCACTTAAAGATCTACGAGCTTCTCAAACAAGTGAAGAACGACAAGCAAACAACGAAGCCGGTTCACGAAAATTCAAGAGTGGAACAACATGAATGTGCTGCAAAAACCGAAGAGTTATAAGCTTTCAAATTTGCATCCCCTCGTGAACCCCTATTTTCATTGTTTTAGAGCAACTCGAATCGAAGCATTTTCAGGAGCAAAAACGGATTGCAACGCGCAGTTGTAGGATCGATGAGTTTAAACACGTACAATTGAACGTTATTGAACTGCACCACATCGTTGATTAACATGTACAAGTTCATCAACCATGAAGTAGATTTCTAAAAATATATGTCCAGCATCAGGAACAGGTAGAAGCGATCCTATGTGGTGGTAAATCTGAAATTGTATTTTCTTATATTTAACAAAACGTGCTTTCATTTGGGACTTAAAAAAAGCAAGGCAAGGCGAGCACGGACAATCATCTTTTATTTTCTCCACGGTTCTGGGATGGGTGATGGCCTCCCTCAGGATTATCGCCACTGTACTAGAATTGTAGATCTTATGAGTCAAAGATACAAAAAAAAATTTTCGATTTTGTGGGGGAGGGGTGAAAGTGTACGAAAGTAGAGGGGTGCGAATGAATGAAAAAATCAACTAGGTCAGGTGAGGTTTTTTTGCCTTTTATTTTTAAATGCTGAATCGAATGAATTCAATTGCAAGTCAATTATTTTGATCTTTCAGCATAAGAAAGTCAACAGCTTTGATAGAATAAAGTCACGTATAAGGTGCGAAAGTAGCTTTAATGTGAAAAAGATTAACCTACCATACAATTTTAAAAGACTTTATTGAAGAGTTATAAATTTAAAAAAACATCTTCATAAGGACTCTTTTGATTTGATTTGTTCTAAAAATGTTTATATTTGGGGTAAATATCAAATACAAAACCTTAAAAAAGACTAAAAATTATTCAAGTAAATCGACCATAAGCTAATAAACTTAAGGCACGTATCCAACAAAGGAAGTGCGTACATTTCGATGGGCAAATGTTAACGTTGGCTTTAATCTTTGTTCGTCGAAAATAAGAGCTTGACTGTTTGACGAAAAAACAATTGCTAACTGCCTAGAAGAAGTATTTCGAAATAAGGCGCTTTATCACACGTGTATTAAGCACTTACCTGCTATGCACTATACAAACGACAGCAATAAGGGCTCCTAGTATCACGACATAAGCAAAGAGGTAGTTTAAACCATCGCACGCTACCAATCACAGCAATAAGTGCTCCCAGTATCACAATATAAGCCAAGAGGTAGTCGAAACCACAGCACGCTACCATTCACCATAGAGAAAAGACCCATATGGTATGATAATGAATGCTTATACCTATAATAAAGGTGACAAAAGATGAACATGCCAAAATGCTGCAGGACAAAAAAGGACAGCGAGGCTAGAATACTGGGCTAGGAGGAGTAAGAAGAAGAAGTTCTTGCGTGAGAAGAGTACATATGCTGCCTCCTAGCTCGCGAGCGAAACTGGAAGTTTTATCACACAAAAATAAGCATTTGGCCGCTGGTTTTAAGACTGGAACAAAGGTTTATCAAAGCAGTGGAAAATACTTAGAATCTTCTGTAGCAGATAGTGTTCAGGGTAGGCATTAACAAGGAAGACACTTTAAACAAAAAACATGTCACTATTGATAGCAGCAACTTGGAGATAGTTAAGGAGCTCATTTACCATGTAACCCACTTCAGGGAAAATTAGGAAACAGCTGCTTCTTAGTTCTGATGAGAGAGTGGGTTTAAATCTCACATGTAGAACCAAGTCCACGCTATACAAAACTCTAATACTAATACTGAAAATAAAATAGAAAAAGGGATATTATTCCCACACTTCATCCCTTTTCCTTTCCGTTCACCCCTCCCTCAAAAAATTCAAAAACTATTTTTGTATTTGGAGACTCATAAAATCAGCACTTCTAGTGTCAAATTAAGATGTAAATCACAATTTTTCGTAATGCATACCAGTTGCAGAGTTTTGTTAGAAGTTTAACTCAGCATTTAAAAATACATGGAAACGATACCCCACTCGACCTAGTTCGAAAGGCTGAGTTTTTTTATTTATTCGTACCCTTTCTCCTTTCCTACTCATGAACTACTCCCCCAAAAATTCGAAACAAAATATTTTTGTATTTGGGAAATCATAAAATCCGCATATATAGTGCCAAATTAATGTTAATAACAATTTTTCCGTAATACACACCAGCTGCAGCCTTTTTCCGTATGTCCTTGATTGATAACGTCATATCTCAAAACGCTCAAAGATGTCAGAAGTATACCCAGCATGCATGTATATACAGCACGCTTTTTTTATATAAAAATATACCGAAATGTTGGGTATATTTTTTCCCTGGACTAACGTGGCGCAAGATATGTCACTGGTTACAAATGTCAAATGAATTTTGACATTTGCCACATGTGCTAACTTTTTCACCACATGCACATGCATAAATACTTACAAGTTTTATTTGTAAAAGTCTTTTTGCTGTTTGCTGATATGAAACTTAAATATTTAAGTTCTACTTAAACGCTTGTACTTTTACATTTATAAATGAACTTAAATTGTTAAGTTTCTTTCCAGAAGCATTAAACCTATTCAAGTAGTTCATATACAACACTTTAATATTTGTATTCTTTTTATTTTGATAATCATACTGTACACAGTTTTTTGAACAAATACTCATAGAAAAGTTAAAATTACAATTAGTTAGGTTACAAGTTGAGTTACGTTCTTAACTTTAATAATAAATTGTCTATCAATAATGCTCTAATTTTAGATTTAAATACATTTATGTTTATTCTTAGAGCATTTAAAATATATTTTTTTTCGATTATTCAAACCCAACCATGATATTATTTGGCTGGAAATTAATTTTTTAGGGTAATATAGAGGCATGCATCAAAGAAAATAGATCACATTGTCTACGTCGCTGGTGAAAAAATAATAATACAAAATAATATAAGACTGTGCAAATGTCTCTCGCGTAAAATTTAATAATTAAAAAAGTTTTTCACTCTAAAAATACAAAAATATCTATAAAATATTGATGTTTACATAGTTTAATTTGTTATTACAACAATGTATCTCACAACACTTTAGGTAAATAGCTTACAGAAATAAAATAAAAATGTCATCCATGTCTGATAATTATTCACGGATCACACGCCGTTCAACATAATGAATAATTTTTAATCAAACTGTGTATTAAAAGCGATAACTAAATCAAAGTTGAACAAATACTTGTTACCAGGAGCATGTAAAAGACTCAGCCTAGTGCCAAATTTTATTAAAATAAAAGCCGCGGTTGATAAAAGTCGATCTAGTTTAACTATCAAAAATGACAGAAAAATATGGATCGGATTAGAAATTAAATATAAATACAAGCAATTAGCTGTTTTCGAACTTGAATTATATTTGTTGCATTTAGAACTTACTTAGTTTGAGTAAAATTGAGTATTATCAGTGGTTCGAGTTTGACAAAGAAGTAATGCATAGAAAATCGGTAAATGTTAACAATAAAAAACGTGTACAAAGTAAAAAAATTGTCCCCCAAATAAAGTATGACTCTCCCGAAGTTATTAATAATAAAAGTGAGAAATTGGAAATACACCACCCTTTTCTCACAGTGTTTATCAAACCAAGAAAAGAACCAATGCGTTTCTATGAATTTTTCTGCAAAAATTACTAATAAATTGAAAAAAGTTTTCAACGAACATAATATAGAAATAGTTTACAGAAGTAATAAAAAATTAAGCAATTTATTGGGTTTGGCAAAAGATAAAATCGAAAAATTAGAAAAATCGGGAATTTATGCAATATAGCCGTAGCTCTTATTGGTTTTGTATGTACGTTTTTGTTGTTAGTCAAATTTGCAAGCAGTTATGCCTTCAAAACAAAAGCCGACTTCCCACTGAAGTCTTGAATGCTGATGATGTGACGCCGGTCGTAATGCATCCAAGTAAGCTTTTAATTTAATTTTGTGTTGTTTTAAGTTAACATTAATATTTTAATATTAAAACCGACTCGTTGTGTGATCAATAAAGTCTTTATTCAAACTGTGTATCATTCACCAGTAACGTGGTAAAAATAACAACAACAGTGTAAAAGGAAAAGAAATGTCGTAATCTTTTAATTTTTCTTTCATGATGCCAGGGCAGTGTTTTTTTTCTAATATCCCTAGATGTTTATTTATTTAAAAAAAAGTGTTACTTTATACCAATTAATAGTAGGTATTTTTTTAATCTTACCTTAAAAAAATATACATAGAAACGTATATTACTATTTATTTTATATTAAACATTAGTGCTATGTTAATAGGATGACATTAAACATAGCTTTAGTAACATTGGCGTAGTTTTTTGTTGTTGTTTGTTCAGTTTCAATAAAATAAATATTGCAAACAATCTTTGCCTACTATGCATTTTATGTATACTTAATTGGAAAATAAAATAATATTTTTTATTATTTCTTAAAAATATCAAAATTTGATTACTTAATAAAATTAAAATAAAATGATTTTAATATTTTTGTAAATTGGAACAAAGAACTCGATAAGAACATAACTTATATAACAATATAACAAATTTTGTTTACTAGTCTTACCACCTAGATAAACGTATTGACAATATAATTGTAATTTAAAATAGTATTAAAACTTTTACGTGGTGAGATTAAGATAATTAACTAATAAGAAATAAAAATCATTTGAAAGGCTTTACACTTTGAAGTGAACCAATTGTTCTTTATCTTAAAAGGTGAGCAAAGTTTTATCAATGAACTACTTTTTCTTCTTTTCAAATTCTCTGTTTCTTCCACCTCTAACTACAATGTTTATGTTTTTGTTTAAATTGTACAAAAAATTTATCCAAATTTTATTTAAAAAAATAATTTCTAATACTTATTGTAATTCATTTTATACAGTAGAGTAGGGTACAGGCAATCTATTATTATATTATTTAAACATGAATAGTATATTCCTGGCGTTCTTGTTCCTTTTTTTCATGATACCTGCAAAGACCAAAAGTATAAATGATTGAAAGGTAATATAAGATAGTTTAAAAAACAACACACAATAATATTTATGTTGTAATATACATATAACATATTTTTTATAATTAATTATGTTCGAAAAATGATTTTTCAAAAGGCTATATACACACTTTTTGTCATACCTCAGAATATCGAAGAAAAAAATTCATGGAGTTAACTTATATAAGATTTCAAGTAAAGCCTGTTTCGATTCGATTTGAGTTTAAAATCAATTTAAAAATTTTCAAATACATCTAGTAAGAATATATATAGTAAAAACACAGACCAACAGACGGTATGATGAAAACTACCTTTTGGACTACTCCATAATAACAATCCCAAAGACCAATATTTGCTTTCACTTATCCTATAGAACATGTACAAAAATTGCTTTAAAAGCTTCTATTCGAAACGATTTGCATTTTATGTTTTTTGAGTTTTTATCTTAAAGTATTCACACCAAAAATATTAATTTATAAAAAGATCCAAGTTCTCCTATATATTGTGTAACAAGTCAGCCGTGAAAAGTGGTGAGATCTAAAAGTACGCGTAGTTCTAATTTAGAGTCGGTCTTGACTTAAAAAGAAAGGGTTGTGACATTGCAAAATTATGGTGTGAATCTGAATTAAGTAATAATAATATTTTGCTTCACATAACCTAACGTAATGGAGGATTATTTGTTTAAAAATCAATCAAACAAAAAGTACGTATACGCCTGAGTGCACTGTTTTATCGTTGCAAACAATATTAAAACCTAAATGTAACGGAATATTTTAGAAAGAATGTTAAGATAGCATAAATAAGTATAAGTATATAATTTTTTAATAAATTCATCTTCATTAAAATATACATATATGTAGTTGTAAATTTTCATGGTTAGATGAAACCATTTAGTATACTGTATACTTTATACTGTAAAAAAGATTTAATTTGATTGTTTTTTAAGCATAAGTATGTATGTATGTACATTGTACATATACATTGACGGTTATCAATAAAAAGTTCGTCTTGGATGGACTTAAATCAGCTCCGAATAAGAAAAAAAAAACTCCATTTTTCAGATTATTTTTTTCTACCTCATTCATATGTATGTAATGTAGGATTCAAAAGTTTTTTTCATTTCAACACTTAAAATGAAAATTAGTGAATATTTCTTCCCAGTCACTTAATATCCCTTGAGGATGACAGCACCAACTTTCGAAACTTCATCGTCGTCGAAAAAAGAATTAAACTTTATTGATACACCAAAATGCCAAAAGACATAACATGATAATTTAGAATGAAAGTCACCTAACTCAAAATTCCTGTAACTGACCTTAAAACGTACTATAAAACTATAAAACCCGGTGGTGAAAAAGATACCGAATTATCAGTAAGAAAGGGATATAACGATATATGGGAGAGATACATTTAAACTTACTTAACACTATACTTTTTTTTTGAAGACTTTCTTGCTCATTTCCCACAAATTCCAATTTTTTAATTAAGTCACTTTCATTCTAAGGGTGCGAGTATGTCCGATATGCCCGATGAACATAACAGATATGATGAAAACAAATTCGGATTCTATTCGGATCTAATGCTGATAATTAAATTGTAGATACAAAAATTTTCAGTTTAATCGAATTCTGGATAGTCATTATTATTTTATTTCAATGGTCGATAAATTTGTAAAGAGAACCCGGCCTCGGCACGACGATTGGTATTACACCTTCTTACCAAACTGATGGACCAATTTTAATGTTTTAATGACAAATCCTTAACTTTTTAATTTTAATTTTTTTTTTATATATTTTGCGCGCACTTAAGGGGATATGAATACCCTTAAAATGTTTTAACAAAGTACGAGCGTTAAGGGAAATGGGGTAGGATTTAAAAGGAGATGTCGATGCACATTAGTTTTAAATGTCTGAACATCGAAATAGGTAGGAAAAATTGAGCAGGGTAAAGCATTCCACATTCGTGAAGTGCGGCTAAAGAAAGAATCTCTGTACTTAACAGTACGTCCGAAATTGGGCTCAAGGGTAAACTGATGGACAATCCCAGCGGTACGAGTATTACGGCGGAATTGTTTAAGGGGAGGAATGAAGCGGGCTATCTCACTAGAAAATTGTCTATTGAAATAACGAAAAAAAAGTGATAGACAGGAAACATTGCGACGGTGTTCGAAAGAAGAAAATGTTTCCGTTATAGTTTTATCACCAATAATTTTCAACGCTCTATTTTGGATTCTATCCAAAAGACTTAAATGTGTGATTGGAGCACCTACCCTGATATGCGATTTGTACTCAAGTTTTGGATGGATGAAGGCTTCATAAATTACAGCCAGATCAGAAGGGGAGACAAATTTCTTGCAACGCCGAAGAAAACCTGTGATGCACATACCGATAGCTGAAAGCTGTTCAGTTTCTTCGATGCAAGTGCCACTCATGGATAGCGGCATGGGAGTTGGGTTTTGCTTTAACGACAGTAAGTAGCACTGAGTTTTAGAAGCATTAAATTCTACGCGGTTTTTGATTCCCCGTTGGACAATGCTTTCAAGATCAGAATTTAATGACCTTATCATACGCTGCCGTTCTAGTTCTACATCCGAAGAACAGGGATGGAAATTTGAGAACGAGTATGAAAAGCTGAGTGTTCTATCGTCAGCAAAATAATTTAATGGATAAAAGGTTTCAGACAAAAGATCATTGATGAAAATAAGGAAGAGAGTCGGAGACAAAACGGAGCCCTGGGGCACACCAGCATTTATTTTATAGATATCAGACTTGAAACCATCCAATTCAACTTGTATTGAGCGGTTAGAAAGGTAATTTCTAATTCAGAAATTTCTCAAGCTGATGAATGATGATAAATCAGCGTTTCCAAGACCTTGGAAAGAATGGACGTAAGAGCAATTGGAAGATAGTTAGAGGGGGAAGAGACCAGTCGAATAGGAAAGATGGAAAAGCTTACGCAGAGGCTTTGCCGGCGTGGAAGAACACCTCTTCAGAACAATGGTGAAACTTGAAAGTCTATCTGGACCAGCGGATTTGTGTATTTCGAGATCTTTAAGGACTCTGGCAACTGTACGAATACGGACAGTTATTCGTCCCATGAAACCGTCAATGTTCTCAAGTACAGAAGAAGTCATACTACTTTGTGGAAGCGTTGAATTTCCAGCAAACTGTGCTGCAAGCAAGTTGGATTTGCCTTGTGAGCTAACCACAGGAGTGTCATTGGAAACGAGCAGCGTTGGAATCAAAAATGAAGTACAATTACCTACATATTTTGCAAATGACCAAACATTTTTACTACCTTTGGGACATGGTAGTATTTTTTGCTTTATTTGTTGGTGATGCAAAAATTTGGTTCGTTGTATATGAGTGTTACAGCTTGTTCGAACTTGTTCCGGTTATCCTCAGTGGGGTTGGCTTTGTAACATCGGAAACTTACTTCTCTGAACCTGATAGCCTCTTTACAGCTCGAATCGTACCATGAATTCTCTTTCGGTTGGATGCTTTTGGTCCTGTTCGGAACAAAAGTTCTCATTCCGTAAAGAATCATATTAGTAATCATATCAGCGCTGGAATCTACGCCACTACCGAGCAAACATATTGATCCAGTTAAAGTCTTGCAAGAAATTTTTGAAACCGATATTTTCTTTAACTGAGATGTTTGATCACGAGAAATTGGTTGATATGACACAATGGTCCGATGCGCCTAGAGACGATAATACTCTAACAGAGTATTTACCAGGATGAGAGATAAGAAACAAGTCTAGGGTGTTGGCGGAGTGACCTGTAACGTCAGGTATACGAGTTGGCTCGTTGACAAGCTGAGTCAGGTTGCTTAACTCAGCAAAGATCTCGGCATACCTTCCCTTGGGTGTAGTCTGGCCAGAATAGCGTAGCCACGAAGAATTGTGGAAATTGAAATCGAACGTAACCGATTCAATGTGCGGAAAATGGGCAAAAATTCTCTGGATTGAGTCGGATAGCACATCGAATTCGTTAGAAGTCGAATTACTATCCAAACTTGGGCTGCGGTAAGTAAAACAAGTATGAATGATGTGTTTATTTACGGGGAAATTGAACCACATAAAATTGAAATTTGTATTTAAACATGAGCCATATTGTGGTTGAAGTTGATAAGCAACATCATTCCGTACGTAAACGGCGAGACCATGGTGAGAGAAAAATAAGACACTACGCTATATCCTTGTAGTCTGAATTCTGAATGATCAGAATATTTCACCTACCTGGGTTTTACTTAGTGCCAGAACAGCTAGCCTGTTTAACGCAGTATGGACATAAGCAATTGAGGGACACCTTGTGGACGCCAATGCTAAAGTCTAATAGAATCAAATTTAGCTCCAGATTAGCTTTAAAATTTTTTGTTTAAAAAGTGAAAAATGGTCGAGTTATTCACTAAAACTAGTTCTTCGTTAAATTCAAGATGGCGACTTAAGCTACAGCACATTTTCCCCAAAAATCTTCAAAAACGCTCCTAAAAGAATATTGAACATAAAGCGTACAATTATTTTGTTGCTGCTTAAAATGTTTGTTTCGACTGGGCTATACGTCAGGATTGTAAAAGAATGCAATCTTTTTTGAATGCAATCATTAATGACTTCAATAATAAGATTGCAGTCATTGATTTCACTTTGTGATTTCAGACTTCAAATTATGCTATCACCAATCATTACAATCAAAAAGGTTGCAGTCATTTTTTTTCCATTCATTTGACTGCAATCAATTGAATGCAATCTTTTGTGAATTCATGCATTCTTTGCATTCTTTTGCACTCATTTGCATTCTTTGCATTCTTTGCATTCTTTGCATTCTTTGCATTCTTTGCATTCTTTTGCATTCTTTGCATTCTTTTGCATTCTTTGCATTCTTTTGCATTCTTATGCATTCTTTGCATTCTATTCTAATCTTTTAAATCACATTTGTTTTAATTTGAGATGTGTAAGTTTTAAGTTTAAACCATCAAATCATTCAAATCACAAAATCTGGCTGAAATTATTAAAATTTAAAAAATACTTAATATTTTCATCCAAAACATAATGGAGCGGGAGGCGGCAATACAAAAATCCCACCCATCGATATAAAGAAAATTTTACTTAGGTATGTAGCGTTTCTATATCACCTAATGATTATTTACATTAGCTGATATAGAAACGCTTGGTCGTCCACCCTTCCGGTCAGACCGGCTGGCCGACCAAAAAAGAAGGTCGTTTTTTAGGGGGGGGGGTTTCCACACATAGATATAAAGGATGAAATCTATATCAAATTATAAGAAACACTTTCACCATTCATATTTGGAAGGTCGTCAGGGTCACAGCTGGGCGTTCATCACTTTTAATATTCCATACGCTTTCATATGACATAAGTTTCATCACTTTTGAGCAATGTTGGATAGTGGGTCCAAAATGCCCATGGTATTTACCATAAGTAATCTCAGGTGAAAAGTTATATTCATTTTACTATAGTTAGCAAGAATTCTTAAAAAAAATTACTATTTTTTTCATATAAATCATTGTTTTTTCATATATAGCAGGTATAATGAATTTGCTCAGTTTATAAGAGATTTGAAAATCCATTTGCTTTATGCATATTTGTGCATTATCTGCAAGTAATTAATGCAAATTGCATTATCAACAGAAATGTTTTCAATGCAATTTTAAAGTAAGAATCAAAAAGCACAAATTTTAATCACGTCATTTCTACCAACTGGTTAGGATTTGGTATGGACACTGAACAGGTAATAAAATTCTGAAAGGTCAAGCATGAGTTTTGAATATCCAGTAAGTTATTAATATTTAAAGTGACGAACGCATTATTTTACTTTTTTGCATAAATCTGGTCGGCCAGAGAAACTGACCCAGCTGTGACCCTGACGACCTTCCAAATATGAATGGTGAAAGTGTTTCCTATTATTATTTTAATAATTTTTGGTCGGCCAGTCGGTCTGACCGGGATATCGGGTGGACGACCAACCGTTTCTATATCACCTAATGATTATCTAACGCTACATAAGTAAATGGGTGGGATTTTATATATTATTTTTGGATACAAATATTAAGTATTTTCTAATTTTAATAATTTCAGCCAGATTTTGTGATTTGAATTTGAAAAAAAAATGTGATTTAAAAGATTAGAATAGAATGCAAAACAATACAAAAGAAGTCAAAGAATGCAAAAGAATGCAAAAGAATGCAAAGAATGCAAAAGAATGCGAAGAATGCAAATGAATGCAAAGAATGCAAATGAATGCAAAGAATGCAAATGAATGCAAATACTGCAAATGAATGCAAAGAATGCATGAATTCACAAAAGATTGCATCCAATTTATTGCAGTCAAATGAATGAAAAAAAAAAAATGACTGCTATCTTTTTGATCGAAATGATTGGTGATAGCATAATTTGAAGTCTGAAGTCACAAAGTGAAATCAATGATTGCAATCTTATTATTGAAGTCATTAATGATTGCATTCAAAAAAGATTGCATTCTTTTACAAGCCTGACTTGCTAAGAATATGAAATATTTTTTGATGGAGGCTGGGAGGCCAGTTTACCTGGCTAATAAATAAAAATATACTTCTCTATTAATATAAATAAATCATGTCATGTTTCTTGGAGGGGACTCGATCCCCTCTAGCCCCCTCCTGCGTTTGCCACTGTTCAGTTTGCTTGTGCGTACACCTTAATTGATGACTGGCAGGGGTACAGACAAGACCTTGATTTTGTATACGGGATTCCCGGGCTAGTTTCCTTTTAGTTGGATCAACCTTAGCGACAATAAATGAGGAAGATATTCTCCAAGGCAAAAAGAAAAAAGAATTAAGAAACATTCAACATTCATTATTATGATAAGAACCCTCCTAAGGTAAACTCACTCAATATTAAGTTAAAAAAAATTTTGAATTGTTTATTTAAAATCTAAAAAAAAACAATTGCTTTTGAATTTAAAAATTGTTGAATGTTTGCTTTTTAGTGTTTTGAAATAATTCTAGAATATTTTACGGCTTTTAACGGAAATGTTTATAAGGTACATTTTTATTCATTTTGACATACCGATATTTTCGAATTAAGAATTTCTTCTCCAATTTCTTGCATTGAACTATAGAAATGTATATAGTTAGAAATCTTCAAATCGCTTTAAATGGAAATTTATTATTGAAATTCTTTTTCAAGCTCTTTGAAAACTTCTTAATATGATTCTTAGTAACGCAAGAAAATTATGAATAAATATGATTCTAAGTGCCTAATTTATAATCGTAGCGCATTCTGTCGATTGATTTTTGGTCCTATCCCATCTAAAATTCGAGCCCCTCGAAAATTTTTATAAATTGAAGATTTTTAAATCGCTGCGTAAAAATAAATTTTTCGAAATTTATAATTTTTTGGTTGATTTTTAATTTTTTTTAGAGTCGTACTGTTAAAAACGAGGCGAAAGTACCAAAAATGTGGCATAAATAAGTCGATACATAAAATGACATAATTAATCATTGTCTTCATTTTAAAGATGGCGGCCAGCCGAATCTCATTTTTATTTTTAACCGCCATGAAAAAAATACACCACCTCCTAAATTTGGGCAAAAAAAAGCACCACGTCAAGGAGCAGTACAAAAATGCACCACTATGAAAAATATATCGCTGAATTTTTTTTCGGTATCTGGAAAAAAAATTTAATTTGCTGAAAATGGTGTAAGAAATGTTCAAAAATTTGTTTAAAACGAAAACAAAATTGGTTGGTGAGAATAAAAAAATATTTATTAACTTATGTACATTTAAACTTTTTACACTTTTTAACAATTTTTAAAAGCTGACATCTTGTGTTTCCTCTTCACCACGTCGTCGGTCCCTCTTTCTTGACCATTTTTGGTTCCGCATCCAATGCAAAATTTACAAAATTTATTTTGTGTACCCTTTGGCGCAACTTCGTCATTATCATCCAAATCGTCGGCTGCAATACAATATTTTCTCCAGATAATGAACAATTTTTAGAGTTTTTGAGCCGAACTTATTTCCAAATAAGTTTCGATGGTTTTGCTGGATGTTGTTATCTCGTTTGGTTATTTTATTTAATTTGTTTAAAAAGTTTTTCTTTCTATTAGGTATACCACTTCAAATAACAGGGTTGTAAAGGCTTAAGCTCTTTTTTAGCTTAAGCCCTCGTTCAATTCACAAGTCAGTAATGGACTCGTGAATTGAAAAAAATTTAATTCATAAGCTAGTTGGGATTTGTGAATTGAAAAAAAATTTAATTCATAAGCTAGTTGGGATTTGTGAATTAAAAAAAAAATCAATTCATAAGCTAGTTGGGATTTGTGAATTGAAAAAAATTTAATTCATAAGCTAATTGGGATTTGTGAATTGAAAAAAGTTCAATTCATAAGCTAGTTGGTATTTGTGAATTGACTCGTAAATTGAAAAAAATTTAATTCATAAGCTAGTTGGGATTTGTGAATTGAAAAAAAATTTAATTCATAAGCTAGTTGGGATTTGTGAATTAAAAAAAAAATCAATTCATAAGCTAGTTGGGATTTGTGAATCGAAAAAAATTTAATTCATTAGCTAATTGGGATTTGTGAATTGAAAAAAGTTCAATTTATAAGCTAGTTGGTATTTGTGAATTGAAAAAAAATTAAATTCATAAGCTAATTGGGATTTGTGAATTAAAAAAATTCAATTCATAAGCTAATTGGGATTTGTGAATTGAAAAAAGTTCAATTCATAAGCTAGTTGTTATTTGTGAATCGAAAAAACTTTAATTCATAAGCTAGTTGGGGTTTGTGAATTGAAAAAATTTAATTCATAAGCTATTTTGAAAAAAAAATACATAATTCACCAGACGATGATGCACGTGCGGCTTTGTCATGAGACATATTGCATGCGACATGTTGCCCGTGGTATGCTATGCGTTGATGGTTGCTAAACGCTAATCGTGGGTAATTTTAAATTTTACTAAATAAAAACAAAGATTTTTTAAAAGTTGGAATTTATTAAACGAATATTTTATGGATTCCATAAATAAATAAATAAATAAATGCAAAAAGTCGTAGTTCATAATTCAATTCAATGCAAAAATATTGCAACGAAAATCACAAATGTTGAATCAAACAACGTAGGTATTAATGAAAAAAAAAACAACCAGTCAGTGATTGCCACGTTCTCAAAATCACTGCAATAAAAGGTGTATCGTATAGGGTAACATACATTTTGCACTTTAGTTATAGTATTTTTATACTTAGGTACTATTTTACATCCAAAATGTCGTTTTCATTAACCGTATCGTAATCATCTTCATATTCTTGAAATATAAAGATAATTTCTTGGCATATTGCGATTAGATTATCACAAAATTTTGATAATCGTTCGACCCAAATCGAATGAACTTAATCACAAATCCCAACTAGCTTATGAATTGAATTTTTTTCAATTCACAAATCCCAACTAGCTTATGAATTAAATTTTGTTTAATTCACAAATCCCAACTAGCTTATGAATTGAATTTTTTCAATTCACAAATCCCAACTAGCTTATTTAAATGTTTGTTCAGTTTTCTCAATTTTGCACCAAAATTCATGAATGTACACCAAATTATACACCAGTGTGCTACTTGAGTTCTTAATTCGATTATATCGATGCATCAAAGAAAAATATTCGTTAAACTGAAGAATGAATAGTTTATTTGAAGAAAAATATGCATCAATTTAAAGAAGAGAACACGTTCAAGTGAAGAAACTTGCTTGGGCGCACACTTCAACTCAGTTCAAAGAATACTGCTTCAACTTTGAAAAACATTATTATTGTCTAAAGAAATTATACGATTCGAGTTTGTTAAATTTTTTTAAAGATGAGTTCAAAATGCAAAATATTATAGAATAAAAACAATTAGGTAAATCAGGTTTGCAGTGAGGTTTAACTAAGTACATATTCAATTCAAATTATGTATACATACTTCAATAAGTTGAAAGACTTGTAAATCAATTTCAACAAATTAAAAATCGTTTGATTTTCTTCAATACCAACCGTCAAATTGATTCAATAACTATAGCCAACATATAGATGTTGATTTAATCAACAATAGAATGAGGCGACAACAAAGCTGAATCGTGTATGGTGTATGCTTAAATCGATCTTTAAAAATTCAGTAACGTTTCTGCAAAGCTAAGACATTAGGCAACAATGCCAAATTGATTTGGTGTATAAGTGATGTACCGGTGCGGATGAAAGTGAGTATAGGTAAGATTGTACAAGTGTGAGTAAAGCTTGCTTGAAATCAATATTTACTTAAATTATACATACATACGTATACTTAGATAAAAAAACTACTATTTTCTGTTGAATATACATATAAAACTAATATTCATGTTGTAAAAAATGAACAACATTAATTTAACCGCCAACTGGGAAGTGACATTAAATATACATACATATTGGTACATCAGACTGTGACTGCAGTTTCTAAGGCAGCTTCTGAAGTTTTGATGCATTGAAAGGATATAGAATAAAAAAAATATTAGTCATGTTTTTGTTTTATCGAACTAATACAAGTAATTTTCATTGTCCCCATATTTACTCTATGAGTGAAATCTGTATTTTTTAAAATTTAGATCGCCTGTATAACTTAACGAATTTAAATCTGAATAAAACAAATATTATATCGTTGGAAAAAGGATATAATATGTACGTAATAGAAGATGCCCTTGTCGCATCTTAAAGAAGCACACACTGTATAAATCCTTTAGTATTAAAAAGTAATACCTATAGAGCCAGCCAGGAAGCGGCAAGTGCCACAAACTGATCCCAACTTGCGAATGTTGAATGAATCTCCGTAACAATTTTACAGAAAAGCATCATCCTAATAACTCCCTACAACAAATAATGAGACAACACTGTACAATACATTTTATTAATTTTTTTTCAAGTATATGTATATGCCATGGCTCTCGAGAAAACACGACTTTAATAATGACTGATTAGGTACTTAATACTGATAAAATTTCATCAAATTAATCAGTTTGTGGAAAATATTGAAAAAATACGTATGTATATGTACAAAATGCACGTGAGTGCAATGTGACCTCAACCCACAGCACACATATTAAAGGTAATAATATCATTAGCGTTTTCATTTTTGCTCAGTTCTGCGCATCTGTCAAAATCGACGTATTATGGTGTTAAAATGGTGGATCCAGTGCCCCTTTACTTGTCTAATTTCAATGGGGAATATTCATAGTCACTGTTTAAGTTGTTTCTAAAAAAAATACTGGGTTTATCCTATCTAATTTACATTGGACAAACTCCAGGCTAACATAAACTGGGGTCTAAAAACGACTATGAATATGCGCCAATATTTTGTTGTTGTTTCTAATGATGCTTGTTGAGTTTTTGTGGGCGCTTGAACAGCCATTTTTAATTTTTTGATACTTTTAACTTTGACAACCTGCGGAATATATTACCATTGATTTGTGTACTGTGACCTCAACCCACAGTATAACTAAGTTATTATACAAATGCTCATAAGACTCTAGTGCCACAATTTATATTAACAATACATAATTCAATTATTTCTTTTAATATCCTTTTTTGAATCATGCGCGGACTTGACTTGTTTTCTTTGAAACGAAAGATCTTGATTTAATTGTTAATTGCATTCATGGTGTGTGGAGAAGGTAAAATAAAACGTTGCATAGGTACGGGCTGTACAGCAGCATGACGCTGGTGCATTTATAGGTACAGCAAATAGAAAACTAGATTCCAGATCTAGGAGGACAACGCAGATGAAAAAACACACCTCAGGTAGAGTGAAGAAGGAAATAATCCAAAATCATAATAATTGTGACCCAGGTTCACCCCGAAGAAGAAAAAGAAGAAAAGAACATTTTTTTATATTGATAAAATAAATATTTACATATAGTTATTTTGAACCGAAATTTTTTCATTAAAAGTCAAGTTGAAAGGTTTAACTTACCTTGCCAACAGTGAGGTTAATTCCTCTTTGTCCATTTTCTGTAACTGCCCATCATTATTCTCCATTACTCTCTGTACTTCTAAATCTAGTGCCAGTTGTTCTCTTTCACATTCCGCCTCTGTAAATCCTGAAGGTGGACAAAATCTCGAATCGCTACCAACAACTCCTTTGGAAGACGCTACCGCGATTACAGAAGCTTTCTCCGAACTAACCTCACTGTCTAAACTGAAGGATTTGAAGTAACAGTTGAATGAATACAAACATGCATGTAATTACGAAGAGATTGCCATAGAGAAAAGGAATATAAATTAAATAACATTTAAGGAAATTAAAATTGTAATTTTTTTAAAAATTACTTTCAATATCGCCTTAAAGAGTAATTTTTGTATATTAAGTTTATTTTATAAAAATACCATTAAATATATTTTTTAACTTAAATTAATAACGGTCAATTTCCAGACAAATTTCTAAAATCAATTTAAAACTTGATCCAGTAATCTCGCTTTATCTTTCGAACTAAGTTTGAGTATTTTTTCACTTTTTGTAATTTCCCTAGAACTCGGTTTAAATCATTATTATATTATAGTTGTTTGAATCACCCTAAAGAGGGGATCAAAGGGGGTGAAAAATATGCTTTTAAAACGTTTTTATTCTATATCTCCAGGCCATTGAGAGAAATCCGATATTGCGATCAAAATATAAATCATATATCTAACACTTATAATAATTTAAAATTTCTTCAAATGGGGAAAAGTACATTCTTTACAATTTTTCATTATATCTCCAAAACAAAACATATTTTTTTAAATCTGCTGATGAGGTTTGTTTTTAACACAAATGCATACCAAATTATTATCATGGATTGACAAAGGGGAAGAAGTGTAAATTACCCTTTTAGATACGGTTTTATTAAGGCTCCCCCACACCAACGTGAATCTGTCGTGGCGACCACGAAAACAATAATAACAACACATGGTTGTCAATGAAAACAACACGTTGTTATTATTGTTTTCATCGTCGCCACGAAAGATTTGTGTTAGTGTGGGGGAACCTTTATAGTCCAGTCAATAAAACATTTCACTCGGAAAAAATCGCCGGAATCACAAAATGCACAGTTTTTGAACTAAGCCGCCAAACTTTTCAGAAAAGTAAAACACTTGAATCTTCTGATTGGTCTATTTTTAAATCGGTTATTTTTATGAAAAAGTTATTTTAATGTTATATTTTGGGAAATTTTCCAAGCTACAAATAAGTCTTCGATATTTTTTTTGTACAACTTTTGGGGGTCTACGACTACAATCCCCCGTAAAATTGTTAGCGGCGCTCATATCGATGGGGACTTTTGACAGTTTCTTAAGAACACCATTAGTTTGCTATATACTAAAATACAGCTTTCCGTCAATTTTTACCTAATTGGACTGTTTTTATGGCTTTATTGACTGGACTATTAAGTTTTATTTTATTACAACATGCATTTTGAAAATCCTCTTAGAATTTTTGATTTGTAAACAAATTCAAACCAAGCCTTAAAAAAGCTCAGACAAGTCGCATCGGATACCAACATACTTACTATTTTTGTAAAAAATATCAAACTTATAGTTAACAAAACGCGCTTAAGTTCTAAAGCAATCGAACTTTGCTGAACAGAATAAATGAGATTCTAATATTTTTTTTTTAACCGAGTTAAACCGAGTTTTAGGGGTAAGATAAAACTTTGTCAAGAAATTGGGCGTATAGGTAAATTGATTGACTGGATAAATGTTTGTTGGGGTTTAGGTACCTGAACTACCTGTTGTTACTTCCAGGACAGATCAAATCCATAGAATGACTTTCCTTTGTATGATCAATAATCGGGTGGTTTCGGGATCCATGCGATCGATTCGATCGTTTCTCAATTGCACCAAGATGAAGTGGTGTATTTAATCGTCGATCAACTGGTGATGACTGGTCATTGTTCGATTCTGTACTGGAATCAGGTCGAAAAATATCTGGAAGGAAAAAGAAAGAATAAGTTAGTCAAACAGATAATTAAAAGCAGTGATGTTACACGTCTTGTACCTGCTCCCCTTGATGATTTTACAGGAACTCTGTATGTAGGCATATTAGAAAATTCAGTACTGGGACTAACACTTGTATCTGATTCAGATCCACAATGACTTGGGTCGCTGTTAACTCGGCTTTGGCCTTTGATGCGGTTGCCATCTCGACTTGATTTTTTGACGTGACCTTGAGAAGCTCCTGCCACCATGGTCATAGATTTACTAAGCGTTGAATCATCTATATAAAACATTTATTTTGAGCATTATGATTAGCCAACCAAATTAACATTTTTTAATTTTCGACATTAAAAGTAAAAGAATGGGTCTACCACGATATCTAGAAAACAAAAATTTCGAAATATACAATATCTCAGATTAAAAACTCCAGAAAACCAAAGTATCGAACACATTTACTCCACAGAACCGACAAAGTACAACTATGAGCTAAGGAAAGCCAAGAGAAATAGCTTTAGATCGTTCTGTGGAAGTATCTCATCAACCCCTGCTGCGGCAAGACTGGTGTCTTTCTGTTGGATTACCAATCAACCCTACAAAAACGACGATTATACATAATAACACTAGATAGTACTAGGCATAACACTAGATAGTAAACTCCTCTGGAATAAACACGTAGAAATTACTGTCGAGAAAGCCACAAAGGACCTTATGATATGCAAGAGAAATTATGGGGTTGCAAACCAAACATCCTCAGGTGGATGTACACCATGATGGTAAGACCCATCATTACCTATGGTGCGGTTGTATGGCATAAAAGAACCGAATTACTAACAATTACTAGGAAAGCACTAGAAAAAGTCGAAAGGCTCGCATGTTACTGGAGCAATGAGCAGGCCCGGAAGAACAGCTTCAGGCCGAATGGGTAGTTGGTGTAAGATGTAAAAGCTTAAATTCACTAATAAAAAAAAAGTCATAACATTTTTTCATTTTAAGTTTTTATTTATTCTTTTAATAAAACACTAGTTTTTAAATGCGAAAACCACACTTTGTTTGCAGTGTTTTGAAATAAATTTATTTAATAGTTCATCCAAATTTAGATTTTCCGTGTGGTCGGAATAAACATGCAATATAGCAATATTGTTGAGCCGATCCTGCAGCATTGTTGACCTAAGGTAAGATTTTAAACGACGAAGAACGGAGAAACTTCGTTCGTTTGAGTAAGATGATCCTGGGATTGTGATTAGCAACCGGACAAACCATACAAACTCGGAAATAATCCCTCAACTTCAGGCGTATTTTTGCAAAAAATAAATTACTTCTCACAAATTTTTTGCTTGCTCTTTCTGTCTTTTCAAAAGTATGAATATGTCCCTATCGCTAATAAGTGACGTAAATAAAAAAAAAAACGGCCAAGTGGGAGTCAGACTCGCGCACGAAGGGTTCCGTACCATTACCTATAAAAACGGCAAAAAATCACGTTTGTTGTATGAGAGCTCCATTAAAAATTTATTTTATTCTGTTTTTTAGTATTTGTTGTTATAGCGGCAATAGAAATACATCATCTGTGAAAATACAGCCTGGACAGATGGACGGACGGACAGAGGAGTCTTAGTAATACGGTCCCGTTTTAACCTTTGGGTACGGAACCCTAAAAAGGAACAAAACATTTTATTTGAATAGATAAAAGCAAAATGAAAAGTGAAATTCTTAGGAGAATAAACTGGGGGCATTTTAAAATCGAAATTCCTTACATGTTATATCATTTCTCTACATCTACGACGACTGCATTGTACTACTACAGAGACGAAAAAAGAAGATGCACACTATAAAGAGCCACCACGAGAGAGAGAGTACAGGGAATGAATTCATCCGGGGAAAAACCGTCCTGTGTTGCCGTCGATCGTTTTTTTTTCATTAATGAGATTCAAAATTTCTAAGGTTTTTTGAAAAGTACTGAAATTTCGAGTGGGTAATAAACCCACTCGAAAAATCTCGAGTGGGTTTTACTACCCACACTACCCATATTACCTGCCGGGCCTGGCAATGAGAACCTGCCCTACAGCAGCACTGGAGGTTATCCTCCACTTGTCTCCTTTATACAACGTCATTCAGAGTGTTGCTGAGGGAGCCATTATGAGATTCGCCAAAGAGGGAACTGACAAATGTATAGGTCTTAGGGAAAAGCAAAGGATTTTGAAGACAGCAGTAAACAATTCTTATTGATATCACAAGAGATAGCATGATAAAAAGATATAACTTCGTAAAAAAAACTTTAAAACGGAGCTAAGTAGCAAGAAAAAGTGGGTAGGCGAAATACACTTAAAACAAATGCCATCAAGTGGTGCACTGGTGGATCGAGAACGATTGAAGGGACTGGTGCTGATATATTTTGGCCAAGAACCAAGATTTCCGTACCGATGGGACAGTCCACAAGCATTTTCCAGAGGGAATTCCACGCCATAGAAAAATGTGCAGATCGAGATCTCGAACGAAAATATCGCAACCAAAACATTGTCATTATGTCAGATAGTCAAGCCGCACTCAAAGCACTGAGTTCATACGCCACCAGCTCAAAACTAGTGTAGGAATGTGTGAATAGGCTAAGCGAACTTGGCAAGAACAATATTGTCTCACTCCATTGGGTACCTGGCCATGTAGGCATTCAGGGTAATGAAGAGGCAGACTCCTTAGCAAAAATATGTGCAATGACCCCTTAGCAGGGCCGGAACCGTATTGTGGAATAGGAAAAAATGTGATTAAAAGCACAAAGCACAGAGGAGGAGACCAAAAGATCCAAATATTGGAATGAACTCCCCAAGTTGGGGCAGGAAAAACTATTGCTTGGAAACTACAACCAGGATCGTTTCAAGAACTGCATCAATTTAAGCAGAAACAATCTTAGACTAATTTCTGGTCTCCTCACTGGCCAATGCAAACTAAGAAGGCACCTGAATCTTCTAGTCCTGGAAAACAACCCCCTTGGCAGATGCCAGATTCTGTAATACTCTAGAGGAGACGCCGAATCACGTACTAGGACGATGCAATGCACTTATGCATCAAAGAATAAAACACCTGGGAAAATACCAGGTCGAAGAGAGCGAACTGCCCTCTCTTAAGGTACTCCAAATACTAGGATTTCTCAAAGGAATACACTTGGAGGAGGAGCTTTAAGAGGAGCAACATCTTCCAGCTCTAGATGGGGGCACAGTAGATCTTCAGGTCGCAGTGCATTATACCTCAATATACTATTTATTCATTCATTCATCGAACACATTAAATCTAGAATACCAAAAAATTCGAAAATCAAAATCTAGAATGACAAAAATCTCGAAAAACCATTCACATTTGAGAGACGTTAGATCTTAAAAACATAAAGCCCAAATTGAACATGTCATATTGTCCAAAATAACTTTATTAACTTTTTGTTGCTGTACGATTTGGGCAATATTACCGAGGGCTTGGGCTTTATGACATTTTGTTGGGGTATTATGCACATCCAATTTAAAATCAGCCTTTGGTCTTAATGCCCAAGGTAATAACGCCCAAAAATAAAAATGTCGTAGCAACCACAATTTTACATATGCGCCCAAAAACTTTTTCAAAAAATTCGAAAAAGCGCAAAATAAATGTCATAGTGCTCAAAACAATTTTGAAATATAATAACCCTCAAATTATTAATTGTCATATCACCCAAAAGATGTCATGTGTTTCAATTTTTGGACATTGTGACAAAATTTTGTTTATTTTGGGCACTACGACGTTTTGAGTTTGAAATTATACTTCCCGAACTTATATGTAGATACATCAAAAGTCAAAAATGTCAAAAACTCTCAACGTCAAGAAAGCGTCACAAATTTCAAATCGTCCACAAAAATTGCAGAATAAAAAAATAAAATGAAATTTTCAACGAAAATAAATATTTTAATACATTGAAAAATTACAATAAAAAACTGTATTGTACCCAGTGTTGCCGCTGAGAAATTTGAAAAGGTCGCATAAAAAGGGGTCACTGGATAAAAAAGGTCGCATTTTTTAAAATTTTTAATGGGTAGCAAAATCAAACGAAATCCGTATAAATAAAACATGTTTTGGAGTAATTTTTGTTTTATATTAAAAAAATTAACCAAGCAAAAGAAATCAGTTTTCAGTTGATACTGAAAATAAAATACATTTTTATTTAGATAATTATTGCATTACATTTATTTGTATACTTAGTATGATTTATGATTTTTAATTTGTTTAAAGTTCGAGTAGAGGTAAATTTGAAATTATGAGTTCGTCTTATTATGAAATTGAGAAGTTGGACTTGGTCCTTGGACGACCACAATTATGATGGGTGGTGCGTTCAAATAAAAAGTGTACTAATCATTTCCAATCTATGGTCGTACGTCGATGGTAGTACTGTGAAGCAGGAGAATATGACTCCAGTCCAAGTTTCCCAATGGGAAACGAGAGACGGCTAAGCTCTTGCTAATATAATTTGAAACATAAAATCGTCTCAAGTCATTCACGTGAAGCATTGTTCAACGTCGAAATAAGCATGGGACAGTTTGAAGAAGATTCATCAATCACGTGGTCCGGCGAGAAAGATCACTCTTTTTAAACAATTACTTCATATGAAACTAGAAGAAAAGGAGAATACAACAGAGTATGTAAATCGTTTCTCAGATATAGTAGAAGAACTTAGTGAAATTGATTTTGTTATAAATGACGAGCTTCTTGTAATAATTTTGCTTTCAAGCCTCCCGAAATGTTTAAAGAGTTTAGTTGTCGCTATAGAATCTCGGGATGCATTGCCAGTTTTGAGTAGTCTCAAGGTCAAACTTTTGGAAGAGGGAGATCGTCGCTTTGAAAAGGGTAAAATTCTGGGCAAAGATGAAGAAAATTTCGAGCAGGCTTATGTAGCGCGATCAAGTAATAAGCCCAAATTTGCACATTAAAAGAAACAGTTTGGGAAATGCTATAATTGCGGAAAGAAGGGGCACTACGCATCAAAGTGTATGGAACCAAAAAAGTCTTATGAACATAAAGCGATTGCCTCTTTCTCTATGCTCTCGGCTTCTCACAACACCGTTCTTGGTCCGCAATGTTGGTGCCTTGATAGCGGGGCTACTGCACATATATGTTGCGATGAATCATTGTTTACTGAAATTCGAACGTGCGAAGAACAAATTAAGTTAGCTGGTGACAATTATAACTATAACGGTCAGCGGTATTGGTACCGTTGTTCTCAAAACAGATTTTTGTGAGCTTCGATTAAAAAATGTTTTGTTTGTTCTTGGCCTTGACTTAAACTTCATTTCTGTTGGTAAGGCAATAGAAAATGGTTGTAATGTAGAATTCGATAAAAATTATGCCAAAATCAAACAGAATGGTGAAACAATTTTAATTGCATGCTTAGACAATGATCTCTTTGTGTTCAAGTATAGTCAAACCAAGACTTTATATGCATGTACTCCAAATATTAATAATTTTAAGAAATGGCATGAAAAATATGGCCACCTTAACGTTAACAGCATGAGTAATGTTTTCTCTAATAAGATGGTCAGTGGGTTCTCGTCAGGTAATGTCCCAGAAAAATTCCAATGTAAGATTTGCATGAAGGGAAAAATCTGTGCAAATTCTTTTCCAAATGAATCATTCACAAGGTCAAACGATTTATTGGAACTCGTCCATACCGATATCTGCGGCCCTATGAGAAAGGTGTCTCTCGGAGGAGCTAGATATTTTGCAACCTTTATTGATGATAGGTCACGCAAAATTTTCGTCTATTTTAAAAAAGGATTAGTTTTAATCGCATAAAAATCCAGATCAACAAGCCCATTTAACATTTAATTCATAGAACTTATCTTTGCCATGCATTTTTCTAGAGATGGGGTCAGAAAAGTTGCAAAATAACCACTTTTTTAAAAGGTCGTATCATGGTCGCATGGGGAAAAAAAGGGGTCAAAATGCGACTAAGGCCGCATAGAGGCAACACTGATTGTACCTATCTATTATAATTTCTCTGAACCGCGTTTTTCGCGCCCATCATTGCACGACGTTTTTCCTGCCGTGCACTGATGGGCGCGAAAAACGCGGTTCTTGCTGGGCGGCGAGGCGCGGAGTGGCCCGAAAACGGTCCCCCCTGACGCGTCGCACGCGCCCCTCCACCCCAACCCTCAAGGAGATTTGTTGCGTGCTTTGATATTACCTGCGAGACAAGTATTTTCAAATATTTTTTTTTATGCCACTTGAAGAATTAATTGGGCAATACGGCATTTTTAAATACGATACGACATTGAAAGTAGATTTGGGTTATATGACATTCTATTTGGGCTTTGCGACGCCTTTTACCCGACATTCTGAAAGATGTGGGGGATGATGGGCATTGGGACATTTTTTGATTTGGGTTTTTAGATGTTAGGTGATATGACTTATGAATGATAGAAATTAAAATCGTCATAAGAACCAAAACAAAAGTCAGAAAGGCCAAGGCCTATGTCATAGTACTCAAATTTAAAATTTTAGAATTTTTTTTGGCGAAATGACTATCGAATAATAATAAATTGGGCGTTATAACATTCATTTGGGTGTTATGTCAATTTTTGTTTAACTTTTTGGGCTTAATGATCATTTTTGGGCTTTATAACATTTTTCAATTTGGGCTTTATAGCTCAAAAGTAAATGCGGTTTTTCGAGATCTACCATGCTTGTGTGATTTTCAAAATATATAGTACACTATGTGTATTGTATGTGTTACTGTCAAACACCGAAATTCTAGTATTTAACGGTAAAACATAGAATTTTTCACCAACATTCATGAATGTCCAGAATAAATTATGAAAACAAACGTAAAATAATTCCAGACTTTTGTTTTTTTGGACAGCAGTACCTTGGGTGGCTCGCCTATACCAAATCCATAAGCGCTGAAAGTCCAATCTCCACATATTTGACAAAGACAATGCATCTTTTTAAAATAAACACGGTTTAAAGAATTTAAGCTTGTTAACAGGAAATTAACATATTATCGTCGGCTAAATACGTAAAACTGCTAAGTCCACTTTTGCAAAGTTTACAGGAGAACGAAAAAATAAAAAAAAATATATATAAGACTCCATACAAAAACTAAGTTTCTCTTTAGGATACTGCAACAACTAAGATACATTGGACAAAAGTGACAATTTGTGTAGAATTTGTTTCTTGAGAAAATGGCATAAAAATTTCAATTTCGGCAAAAAGTGGACTTAGCAGCTTTACGTATTTAGCCGACGCACTAAGGAGCATTTAGCCTTAAAAACCGGACAAAATTATTTTAAACGATTTTTGTTTGGAAATAGCTTAAAACACATGAGTGAATGTAAAAATGAATTATATTTTGTAAGGAACATTGTTAACTTAACATAAACTTAATAAATATAAAATTTACATAATATATACAGTGTGATTAGTACAAGGTTCACCAAAAAGTCAGAGTGAGTAGGTTGGGTTAAGACAAGCAAAATATCGTATTGGAGAGGGGGTCTATTTTCCCCCGTTTAGGCGCGAGGGGCAATTTTCCAAAACATTGACTTAAAACGGAAAAAAAAATTATTTAAAAACAACGGTTAAACTTGCAATTCCATGGTATGCTTTTTTAGAAAGCCAGACATTTCTTCTTTAATTTTCATTTTAAATTAAGTTATGTTAGTGAATAGTTTTTGAAAAATTAATTTTCAAACTCGAAATTTTGAAATGAAAAATTTCAAACTAATTTTTTTTAAAAATTTTATGTAGTTAAGCATAATTTTTGTTTAAAAAATCAATGCTCTTATTAATTTTCAATAAAAAACAGAAAACCGGAAGCTAAAATGTTTGTTATTTTTTGAAAAATTAAAAAAAACGTAGAGTACTTTTTTCCAAAAAGGTGTAATCTAGTTTTTTTTTGTTAATATTTGCTAAAAACCGAATGGTATGCAAAAAAAAATAAAAAAGGGATAATCCGCTAGTTTAATAACTGACCTGAGCGAATCTAACTTGGGAAAACTAACTTTTGGAAAAAAGTACTTTTAATTTTTTTAATTTCTCAAAAACTTGTCAACTTTAAAAAATTTATTCCCAAGGGGGGGGGAAATATTTTTGCAGTTACAATATCTATAATATCTATATTTTACTAGTATATAAGAAATTTCACTCGACCACCCCCGGAACATAAACAAAAACACTCACTTGTAAAAAAACACAAAAAAAAATTATTTTTTTTGTTGATGTTAATGTTTTCACCAGAAAATGAAAAAATATTCAACATAATGTAACAAATAATACATATAAATTAAGTACATACTATGTCCTTCAAGATCCATCACTTTTTTTGTGCACTTCACTTATATATTAATCTTGCATACGCTAAAACTTAAAAAGAAAACAAAAATTTCCACCAAATTATTCATGAACACAAAGAAGTCTATCTTTCGACAACCTGCAGGGCGAAGTGGCGGGGGTACGACTCATTTAAAAACCGGTTTCTGATAGAACAATGTGTTGACTACATTCTAGGAAAATTATTGCGGCATCCACCATATTTTTTTTTTTTACTTTTGTCCGATTTTTGAGGCTAAATGCTCCTTAGTGCGACGATAAGAAATTTTAAACGCCAGGCTCTAATCTGCATAGTTTAACAGGTATAATATCAAAAGTAAATATGTTCTTCTAGATTTTCTCGAGATTTTATTTTAATTACTCGTGGTTATGTTATTCGAGATTTTTGTTCATTCTAGAATATTGAATTCGAATTAATTTTGTTGATTTTTTATCCATTCGAGATTTTTGTCATTCTAGATAACGTCATAATACCAAAATGTTTACTGTATAATTGCTAAGAATAAGTTTTATGTCAATATTGCTCAAGAATTTTATACTTCAGTTTTGGGAAGAAAAGGAACAGACCTAATATCTAGATGTCGAGCATAAAGTTCAAAATCTCATCAAAATGTTCGTAATGTTAACTTTAGTAGGTATGCATTTTTCTGTTAGTTCCGCAGTTAAGCACAAGAAGAGATAGAAAGATTTTTTTTTAAGTCTATCTACCCAACGTATTTTAAAATTTGTCTGTCTCACATTAATTTATTTTCAATTTAAACATTAAATTAGAAATATTTGATCGGAGTCATACCTACTTTTCGAAGAAAAACTTTTATAAATTTTTGAGTTATACTGGGCGATTTTTTTTGCAAGCCTGGGGGAATTGGACGAAACAAAAAACGATTCAGGGCTAGATAATTTGCAAGTTAATTGCAACAATAACTAATCCCCAATGTGCTTAGCTAAGCCCAGATAATTTTCGGGCCTTGACTCAAGCGCGCTGAAAAATTGTGTTACCGGCATGAATAACATACCTACATAAACATATAACGTAGGCATGAATTACATATCGATATAGTTTGTATGAAAATTCCATGTTTTTTTTTGTGATGGCGCCGCTAATCCCCGTTGTCGCTTTGCAACCAATTGCCCCCGGGATTGTAAAAAAACATACCTACTATTTAGAATGTAGAAATTTTATATGGAACTGTCAGTGACATGACTATACTGACGGCGACACCGCCATCCATACCATTCATTTTCGACGACAACGACGACGTAAATATCGTATAATTATTTTGTCTAACATGCAATTGGGCGATTTAATATCTAAATTTATAAAAATATTTTGTATTATTATGGTAATGTTAAAGTCCGAAATTCAATAATGTGCACATTAACTATAGGTAAACTGCAGATAACAGGGTACGATGCGTTCAAGTGCGAAGTTTTACTCAAAATTAGCAAGTTTCTGCACTTAAACTAGCTATCAACTAAAATGAGCCTTGCCTAGCGTTTAACAAAACGAAAATCGATTACTCCTTTCGAAAAGTCTTTTTGCATTTATTCAATGATTTGGACTAAACAAAAAACCTTAAATTGTTATAAAATAGTATAGACTCCATAGACTTCAAGATTTTAATAAAACAGAGAATATTTATCCCGAATCCCGATGCAGATATGGAAAAGCATATACTGATGCGATTATATGTCTATAGCTACCTCAATATGCTTTTGCAAATATAAAAAGAGTTCACATAAGCAATAAACTCACCATCATCAGTATTATAATATCGTTGCTTATGCCAACTGGATTTGGATTTAATGTGACCAAAACCCGAACTGGGCAATATTGGATAGGCAGTCGCATTCAAATTTTCGCCCTCCGGGTGACCGAACGTTTTGAATTGCATTGTGTAGTCTAATGTAGAGGGCGTTACTCCCCGTGTTGGTGTCTTTGTTGGGTTCGATGTGCCTGTCCGGCCTCCATTCACGCTGAATGTAGCATATGGCGATATCTCGTACATTTCTGAATAGAAGAAAAGAATACAAAAAAATTTGAATTATTTCAAGGTTCAGACAAGTTCCGGAATCAGCTGTATATGCAATATTTGATAATAGTACAGTCAAATTAGGAAATGAAATCGCATTATGCGATGTCAGGTAAATTTTTTTAAATAATAGATATGTGTTTGGGAACATCTCCTGTTTGGAGTGTGGTTTTGTTTAAGTGGAGGTGGAATAAAGTTTTTTGCGACTTTTCGCTTTGAATTTTGTGAACAGTTCTTTCTTACTTTCTTAGCAAATAATTTTTAAGTGCTCTTAATTATTTTTAAAATAAGTCCTCGATAACGATTATCGACCTACAATGCGGTCAATGAAATTCACAGTTCACACTCAGCTGTGTTCACTTGGCCCCAAATTATCGAGGACTTATTTTAAAAATAATTAAGAGCACTTAAAAATTATTTGCTGTTATTATATTTTTTTTGTAAAAGATGACAAATTAAATGACCATTTTTGACCACTCACTCATGCAGATGTGATCTCGTTCTGTCTAATAATCACGATCGAGGATTCATTTTATAGGTAATTACAAGAACACCAAATTATTGGTTAAGACGTATTCTCACTATACCTACACAAAATTCAGAGGTGCACAAAAATTTCAAAAAACGCCATTCCGCCGCTACTCAAACAGTTGGCATATGCTTAATTGAGTGGTTTTATTGTAAAAACAATTTACAGATATATAGTCAATCATTTCATACAGTCAATTCTATGAAAGTTATTTCCGCTTTGCAAGAAGACAGCTTTTTTTTAACCAATAACCCCTACTATCCGAACAACTTTGTTTTATAATGAGGAGTTGCAATCAAACACTCAACATTATATAACGTTTTATGATTTATTTTACTCTCATACCTATAAATAAATATTTTTAAATTAATCCTCGAACAAGATGCAACTTAATACATATATATATATATATATACATACCTGATTCATTTCCCTTGTCCACAGTCTTAACCGGCGATGCACTATAGACTTGCTGATTTCGTCGATTATCATGATCTTCTTTGTAGTCGCCCGGGAGTGCTCTTGATTCATACCCGTCGGAAATTGGTGCGCATAGCGTTCTTCGATGTTTTATAATCAATCCGCTGAAGCACCAGTCGAGCAACAGGCACAATGTCCCAGCAGCCAAATTGAGGACGACGACGAACGTTGAAGAGCAACATCACAAGGAAACAAAAAGAAGAGAAAGAAACCCATTTAACCCCAAAGAATATAACAATTTGGGACGTACGGTTACCATCATTGTTGCCGGAGTTAATGAAGAAATTAACCGGGAATTAGATGACGTTGGGGAAAACAAGGCAAAAAGAAGGATGACGAAAAGCTTCGTTTGGGTGTATTAGTCTGGTGGTGTTGGCTAAGGGATGCCAGAAAATTTTAATTAGTAGAAAGTAGACTACCTTGCAGTGTCTATAGTCGCGTATATATATGCAGAACTTAACCGCACAAATATATTATTTCCTTATTAAGGATCTAATAAATCATTCTTGGGAAATAGGTTCGGAAACGAGAGATTGGGTTTTGCAGATTTTGGGATGTGGCTCACGATATGGTATATATATAGCATATAGCAAACATTTAGTTACTTACACAATAATGATGGCAATGGTAATGATGATGATGACAATCAATGTTGAAAACCAATCATTGGAAGAATTTGAATTTATTAAGTTTTTGGCCAAATCAGCTTCCGATGGAAAGAAAGGTGGTGGGGGGATTTTAACACCATCTAGGCTGGATGTGGCAAAGTGATAGTGTTCCGTGGTTTTTCCGGCGTCATTTGTTGCTGATATACGCAATTGAAACCATTTAGATGGCAGGAAATCGCAAAATATTAAATTTTCACGATTCTCTTCGGCATTGGATATGTCGGATGTAACAACTGTCCATCTGATGTCCCCTTCATTTAGAGTATGCGGTAGGAAGAGATAGAACCGAAAATGTTATTCATGGAATATTAATGTTAATTGTGATTTTCGTAAAAATATATATTCCATATTTCTATAATCTTAATCTAAAGGGTTGTAAAATATAAGAGAAGAAGGTGAATACGTTTTTGTTTGTTTAAATCTAAATTACACCAGAATTTCTCTAACTGGTAGAGGTTTTCTTTGAATATTTTATTTTCTAATGAAATTTTGTGAAATTAAAGAAATAATTACCAAAAAGTATAGGGATGACAAATTTTAAGAAATTGTAACTTTTTGTTTTGAATTATATGACATTTATTATAACAATTCCATAAATTCCAATCTAATAATTCAATAATCTTCTATTTTGATAAATACAAAATTGAATATGTAGATAGAATATGTAGGTAGAACGTTTTTTCATTGAACTAAGATCTTTAACTGCAGTTTAGAATAAAACATTTGTTTAAAAAATGAATTTGAATACAAAAAAAATAAATAATAGCTCAAACCGATTTTTGAAGATATAACCTTTTAAAAATACAATTTACAGCCTATCATTGCTGCAAAATGTATTTGTGTCGATAAACATCGACTAATATCATGCGTCTTAGAAAGGTACAGCAGCAAGTGAGCCCAACTGTCGTGTCTGGGCGGAACGCTTATATAATGGACACTTAGGTCCTAAAAAAACTTCCATTGGAATTTTATTCAAAATAATATATATCCAATAAATAAAAAAGCAAAAAACAATATTCTATTGTTTTGGTTTTTCTTATTCGTATGTTATTAAATGAGTACTTTTTTGATTTAAATATTCGCGTTCCTTTCGAGATGACGAAGTTCTCATAAGGACTTTTCTAGTTCTTTCCAATGGAATGTATACAGAATTACAAAACTCATCTACTCACCTATTAGAGCACGAAGTGTGCTTAGTGCTCCGCGGAAATATCGGAAAATATATCAAAATTCCATTAGATTAGTTAACTTTGCGTTTCTGAACTTGTCATTTTGATCGCAGCAATCGAATTGGGTGACAAGCTGTTTAATAAGCGTTACCCACGAAACATTTAGAGCTAGTCTTAAAGCTCGAATTATTAATAATGAGCTCTAGAGCTAAATTCAAGCTCATTTGCAAAATAAGTGTTTTTAAGTTATTTAAAATAATATCTTTTATTTATCTCATTTGCAGCTAGTTCATTCAGTTTGAGAGCACTTTTATGCTTAAGAAGCTCGTTATTAGTGGCAAGTGACTGAAAGTCTGTGGTATACACTTTTAAAAAACATCTTTTGAAAGATGTTTGTTCGTATTGGTTTCAGTAATACACATGATACAAAATATAAACGCAGGCACGCAGAAGTATTAAATTCTTTAGAATAAATTCTAAAAAATACATCTTTAAAAGCCGAAATAAATTTATTTTGATAAAAAATTCAATTTTAAGTGAGATAGATATTTCTTTTTTAAATAAATAAAAGAAAATATTGCATTAATTTTCTTTCTCGCCGCCATGTTTTCACAAGGGAAAAAAGTTTGTTAAATAGAGCTGTTAAATCGCTTTGAGCTATATTTTTATTTCTGTTTATTATAATTGTTATAGAGCTGCAATATTAATTACTGATGATATCGAGCTCTTATTTGCGGAAAATACAAAGCTACCTTTGTGTTAGCGTTGAGTGACGTCTAAAGTTGAACCATAGGAATCGCTAATAACCTAGCACAATATAGCGTTTTCGCTCAACCTACAATTTGACATATGTACGCAAAAAAACGGAACATTTAACGTGGCAAAAGCAGTTGTAAAAGTTGTAACATTTTCTACGTTTTTGTTGATATGGATATGTTTAAGCGACATGTTTTCTACTTGTTTTTGCTACGGATCTTTTAGTTGGTTTTTTGTTTGCGCTTCGTTTGGAAATTTTCAGAAATTAAATCATTGTTTTGTGGAAAAAATTGTTTTAATGACAAATAAATATTTGTGTGGGGAAAAATGTAAAAATGGGTAAAAATGTGAATTTCTTTATTTAATTAAATTTTTTTTGTCTATTAGGAAAATAATTGATTTCAAATAACTTTAAATGAAAACAAACTAATTTTCTAAGAGCTGATTACCAAAATGAGACGTCAGTCAAAGTATAATCGAAAGTATAGTAGCGTAACGGAGTCAGCGCTAACACAAAAAAGTAACATTGTGTTTTCCGCTTATATCACTTAAAGATTTGCTTTCTGTACTTTTGGAGCTAGTTGTAACAAGATGGCATTTTCTGTTTTTAGTATTTTTTTAAATAAAATAAAAAGGGCGTTTCATAAATTGAAAGTTACGGGAAGTGGATAGTAAATAAAAAAAATTGTTTCTATAAGCGAAGATTTTTATTTAAAGAATATGTATTTTATTTCAAAAATGTATTTTAGGTCCTCGGTAAATTTTTGTATGTAAAATTTTCATCAAATAAAGTTTTTATAACTCACCCGCCATTTAGAGAAAAACACTCCTTTTAATAACCAATGTGACGAGAACGACACATCATGCAGAGTGAAATGAATTAATTTATTTTAAACTGGTTTAATTTTTTCTGTTGAAATAATTTTTTTTTTCGTATTCTAGTATGGAACACCCTATAACATGTGTGCTATAGAATTTTTTTAGAGTCCAGTTTTATAGTCCAGTCAATATAGCATTTGACTCGAAAAAAATCGCCGGAAAGCTGGATTTTGGTATATAGCTTCCTCAAGGTGTTCTTAAGAAACTGTCAAAAGTCCCCGGGGGGTTGTAGGCCCATCAAAATTGTTTTTAAGAAATAACTCCCAAATGGTAAGTTGTACAAAAAAAGTGTCAGAGACTAATTTGTAGCTTGAAATATATCCTACAAAAAAATTAACATACTTTTGTTCATACAAATAACGGTTTTTGAAATAAACCAATCAGAAGAGTTAAGGGTTTTACTTTTCTCTATGTAGTTGGGCGACTTAATTCCAAAATTGTGCATTTTGTGATAAAAGATTCAATTTTTTTTGTGTTTTTGGTACAATATATGGACATTATTTTTGGATATCGGTCCACTCTATTTGTCCACCCCTTTAGGTGGGAGGGGCAAATTAAAAAAAAATTGTCTAAAATACGAAATGAATATACAAACACAACGGCAACACTTACATTATTATGTTATAGCTTATCTTTAAGCCAGAAACTCATTCTTTATGTATGTTTTTAAATTATGTTATTTTAGTGCTTAGTTTTTGAATAAATCATTTTTGAACTCAAAATTTAAAAAATTAAATTTGAAAAAAAAAAATAATCTGGACCCATGTTCTGTAACTCGGCGATAACTTTTCGCGTCGAGAAACGGCGAAAAATGGAACAAAACCCATAGGATTCCTATGAGATTTGTTCCATTTTTGTTCCATTTTTCGCCGTTTCTCGCCACGAAAAGTTATCGCCGAGTTACAGAACATGGGTCCTGATATCGATGAGCTTGCTCATTTTATGGAGCACATTCTTAAATCTTGAAGTGTTGAGCTACGCGCAAACCATCGAGATGGCGGTGGAGATCACGATAAAAATGTGGATGCCTAATATAAAAATCAAAGGAGAGGCACACCTTAATCTCGTACATATGTGTCTCTCCGTTGATTTATATGTGCGGTATCCACATTTTTATCGTGATCGCCAACGCCATCGCGTTGGTTTTTGGGTACCTTTATAAAGTTAATAGAGCTAAAAGTGTTCTTAAACTTCGATTATAGAACATAATTAAAAAAAAATTAAGGGAGCAATAGAAGAACAGTTTTGCATCTAAAAGCTCCAAAGATGTTACTTGGGTGGCTATTGAAATCGGCGTATCTAGCCGATATTTAAAAAAAAAAAACTTTATGAGTGTATCACTTCAGGGAAAAAGCAGATAGTGTCTCTGTGTGCAAGGTTAGGCAAAAAAAGAGGTAAGAGGTTTAATTGTTACCGTTGCCCTTTTGTTTTTTTTTAACTATATAGTGTTTCTGGTATTATTTTTTACAGAAATAAGCCTTTAACACTGAAAAAACAAAAATAGAAAATAGAAACTGCATTTTGTACAACAACCACAAAAAAAAAAACTCACCTAATGGACGATGTTCAATTGCAAAGTGACTAATTGGACATCCACCATTGTTCCATGTTGCCAACTTCAAATTAACGCACGTCGCATTGGTTTCGATTAGTTCATTGCCATTTGGAGCCTGGGAAGCTGAAAAACAAGAGACAGAGTGAAGGGAAACAGAAATATCCAAATGCAAATTTAATTGGAATTGCGGATGAACCTGCAGAATTAAATGTACGAATCAATGTGTGGCTTTTGGAAGTCAATGACCTCGTTAAAGCAACCCATTGACATTCAATTCCAGATTCATAGCGATTTCAAATCCACCCCAACCCAAACTACACTGATAAATCAATAATAATTTAATTTAATTGAACCGCAAAATTGAGTTGCACTTCATGTTTGAGTGGTAAACATTGGGCAGAGGGTGCTTTTAAATGAAACTCACCTTTTCCCTTGGTCCAGACGTTAATCTCTTCACATGCCGTCCCACCATCTACAATGTTATGAGCAGACATTTTGATTATGTATTGGTTGCCACATTTGAGGCCAGTTATTGTGTAAGCAGTATTTTCGGGCGTTAGTTCAACGGACGTCCATGTCCCTCCAACCATTCTATAAGAAATTGTGTAGCCCTGAAGGGGTGCCCCCCCGTCTTCTGGTGCATCCCAGCTCACTCGAATACTATCTGCCGATGCGTATTGCACAATTATTTGAGGGGATGCTGGTGGTTTCATTGATATAACTTGGTAATGAATTTCATCGTTGCCAAAAAGGTTATTTGCTGTACACGAGTAATTTCCGGACAAGCTACTCTCGATACCTATTAACAAAAAGAAAAACAAAATTAAGGTCGCAAAGTGTAACATTGTGGAAAACTCAAAATGAAGTCCAAATTTTTAGAAATAAACTTATTTATGGGACTCAGGATTGTATATAGGAGATTTAATTTTTATTCAATTACATACTCATTTTTAGTGTGAAATTTGTAATGAAAAAATCTAATTACCCAATAAAAGTTGGTAGTTTTTCTAATTGAATTACAAATTGAATATACTTATAGTTAATTTATCGTGTGAATGGGCCTATGTGAATAAAAAAAAGCTAAAGCTAAAACTTGAATTTGTAAAAGCTAGTTTTTTGGTGAATAAAAACAATATAATAACATTTTTAATATTTCAATGGTTTTTTAAATTTTTTTGGGTAGTAAATTACATAACTTGTAGAAATATGAAAATTATAGGGTTGAAATCCTCGCAAGAAAAAATCAAAACAGTTTTCTTGGCCAAAAATTCATTTATAGATGAAATTTTGTTGTATCTCGCAAGCTGTATTCTGTTTTTAAAGAGAACGCACTCGGAATAGAATAGGAAAAATCTAGAATATGAATATGCTTATGACTTTTTTAAAAGGTTTTCAATTAAATTTTTTTGCTTTCCCATAAGCGGACACCTCTAATAACCGGACGAATTTCTGGTTACCATCAATGTGCGGTTATGAGAGAGTTAACTGTATACAGAAAGAAGCAGTCTACTTAATTTAAATGAAAGTTGCTTAAAAAAATTTAACACACAGAAAAGCTGTTTTTTTTGGATTAATATTATATAAACTTGATGACAATTTGAGTTCGTATAGATTGAAATATTATATGTATGTCTAGAATTTCAAGGTGTATTTGAGATATACGGAGGTAACAGAGTTCAATACTTTTGAGCGAAATATATTAAAGTCTAATATAAATGTAACAAGAAAACCTTAAATTGTTCCACAAACTAAAAAAAATTATTCTAGAATGATATAAACGAAACGTATTACATCAAAATCTCAAATTTAGAATTTTTAGACATACCTATAAGACCTTGTATTTCTCGGCCGACGATATATTTAGCCACTCAATAATGAAAAAACAATATTAATTTAATACAAATTTGCGACTGAAATCGGATTTGATTGAATATATTTATGACAAATTCCAAAAAACCAAGAATTTTTCTTGAACTCGCTCGATCATAAATTGAGGAAGATATTTATTTTGAAAAAAACATTCCTTTTAAAGAAAATTGTTACCACCCTACTATAAACTCATAACTAATTTAATTTTTAGGGCAAATTAAAGGCTATGGCTACGCTGTCTTTATATGTACATATTTTTGTAGGTATAACTTGTATAATTTTTGAATACAAAGCAGACAATAGACTTAAAATATATAAATATATAGTATAGGTAAATGTATATACTTACGATGTATTTTCAAGTTTCCTTCATTGGTAACCTCATAGAAAGGACTAAATGTCACCGGACGATCTCTTGTCAACCATCGTGCCCGAGGAGTAGGATTTCCCACAGCCAAGCATTCCAAAACCAAACCTGTTCCGACAGCTTTGCGTATTGTTTGTCCGAACGAAGCAATTCGTGCCGGTGCTGCAAAAGAAAATTATTGCAAATGTATCCTCTCATCCATTCCACTTGGCTGCATATAAATGTGGCTTGAATCTAAGTAGCAACGTTGCCGTTTCAATAAGAGGATTAAGTATATTAAGGAAGGGTATTGTGGGACGGAAATGCGACATCGGTTTCAGGACTGCTTTTCGGAGTAAATAGGAAATTGTTTTGATCGGGCTTTTGAAATTGCATTCGAAGGTATTAGCATTTTGCGGATTTGGTCAAAATTTTATTTGTGCATACGTAGGTATGTGTATTTTGCTTATGCTTCTAACCATTTGAATCCAATTCTGACATCCTATTTGGATTTATTTAAATTTGTGGTCTTTAGCGGGGGCAGGTAGAAGAAGGCAGAAAAGGAAGTCATAAAATGATAGAATGAGACTGCAGCATCCCAACATTTACCTCGTGTATTTGTTGCCTGGGCGACAACTGATGTCGGTTCACCTTCTCCCACAGATGTTGAAGCTGATACCCAAAACTCGTACATTTGGTTCTCGACTAGACCTCTGGATTCAAACGTGATCGGATATCCGTACTCGTCAACCCGCACCATGTGGGCTATTTCCATTCAAAAGATGTGACGAAGGCGTCGAGTATAAGGAAATGGAAGCGGCATGCGATAGACACAAATTTAATTTATTAGTTTTTCATTTTTACACAAAAGAATGTTTTTATATGCATCTACTACGGCTTGGTTAAAGTTAGTTTCATAAAGGTTTTTTTGCATGTTGTTTGACTTTAGAGGTACGTTCCATTAAAAATAAAAAAAGTTACCTATATTAGAAACCAACATTTTAAAAATCAATGACACCACCTACAATGTCATGTTATATCTTTTTTAGGCAACAAATCTTTTATTTCCAATCATATTTTACAAGAGCAATTCAACCTGGGAAAATCAATGAATCTAAAATTAGAGATTGTGGAATGGAAGGGAAACGGCCATTTAAAGTATATTGTTTTGAGAAAAAAAATATAAATTACAAATAGCGCTCTCTGGTCCCTATTTCATAAAAATGCACAGGTGACAATTCTAAAATTTTGTCACACTTGTCTGAAAAATCTGTATTTCATAAATGATAAAATATTGACAGGTGACAAATTTGTCAGAAAAATACAATGACAAATTTGTCATGACAATTTTGTCATTGTCATATACTGACACATTTGTCGTGATAATTTTTTCATTGTCATACCTACCTATACTTGCTGACAAATTTGTCGTGTCAATTTTTGTCTTTCAATTTTAAAATGTCACAGTTTGCAAAATCGTTTTTTATTATTAAAAAGTGAAGTGCATAATACATAATAAAAACAAATTAATTTGTTAAAAATCGAGAGTTTGAAAATGAATAACATTCTCAAAATAAGTGCACTGAAGTTGCTTTTAATAAAGATATGTTATTCGCGCCGGTGACGTATTAAGGCTCTCCCAAAACAACGCGAAATCGTAGCGAATCATTCACAATAACACAAAATATGACAAATACACAACGCTAAACAACAACAAAATTCTGTCGTCGGCGAATGTTTCGCGTTGGTTTGGGAGAGCCTTTACACGGAGATCCAACTGAGAATCGTCATCACTTTCACTTGAAAATATACCATTTATCATTTTAAATCAACTACTGTCTTTTCACTGTCAACACTTAACCGTAACTGAGTTTCATGTCGCAATTGTCAATTAAATACTGACATATATGTAAATTGTAATTTTTTTTTCATTCATAAAAGAATTGTCAGTACAAATTTGAAGGAAAATTCCTGACAATTGTGGAAAAATACTTGACAATTCATTGTCATGACAATTTCTTTATGAAATTGATGACAATTGTCGGGTATTTTCCGACAATTCTACAAAATTGTCAAATTGTTTATGGAACAGATTTTGACAATTGTCAAGTTGTAAATTAAAAAATTGTCACCTGTCGCAATTGTCAATGTTTATGAAATAGTGCCCTGGCATTCCCCGGGCTAAGAGTTACGACCCTAGATGGCATACATAAAGTTGAAAAGTAAAACATTTTGTATAAATATGAAATTTATACCTGAATCGTTATATCCGTTTCAGTCTAGGGAAAACAGTAATAATTGGAAAATATGTAGTAAAATAATTATTTCTCATTTTCTTAAATTATAAAATTATGCAAAAATTATTATTGGAATTCAATTCAGTTTTCTGATTTTATTATTTCTTAAAATGCATATTATTTAAAATGTTTGTGCTATAAAAGATTAAGTTCTTAATGTACAACTCGTATAAGCTCTAATAAACCGAAACTGAAGTGTTTTGAATCTGAAAATGGGTATACTTTGAACATCCTTGAGCGTTGATATGGCGTCATCAATAAAGGACTTCTGCTGTCCGAGGCCCCACTTGACCTATTTCCAAAAGTTTGAGTTTTTCATTCATTCGCACTCCGTCTGCTTTCCTACCCGTTCACCACTCCCTATTTTTATATTTTTAATGCTGAATAAAATGACACCACTCAATTTTGGATAAAATCACTTTCCACTAAGATTTTTGATGTGATGTCATCAATTTAAGCAATTCTGACTTAGGCTGCAATTGGTTTGTATCAACATTTATTAACAGCATCTAAGATACTATAAACGTTTTATTTATTACATCGTGTGAAGCTAGCTTCTCGAAGCTTAAGATTATAAAACCTATCTTCGCTCAACAATTACGCAAAAGCGAGGGAGAAGAATTCACTAAAAGTTTTGCAAAACAAATTGCTCAAACAAGCATTTTAGTTTCAAAATTTTGTAAACTTGTATATGTATTTTGGTTAATATTAAATACTAATTTTGTTGTTATTTTTATTTTATTTGAGACGGCAAATTAACAATGTAGCTAGGGCGGCAAAGTTTCCAGGTTCGGCACCGGGTGTGCATTTCGGAAAATTTCGATTATTTATTTTTGTGTTATGTATTTTGAAATTATGAGTCTCTAAATACAAAAATAGTTTCTTCTAATTTTTGGTGGAGGAGTGAACTGGTAGGAAAGGAGAGGGGGTGCGAATGAATGATAAAATCAACTAGGTCAAATGGGGCATCTTTTTCATGTATTTTGTTAATGCTGAATCGAATGAAATCTAACACAAATCAATTATTTTTAAAATTTCAGCAAAAAAAAAATTCAAACATCGTAAACTTTGATAGAAGAAAGCCAAATACAATATGCGAAGTTAGCTTTAATGTGAAAAGGATTAATCTGCCATATACAATATTAAAATTTTTATTGCAAAATTATAAATTTCAAACAATATCTTAATAAGGACTCAGAATTGATTTGATCTAAAAATATTTAAATTTGAGGTAAATATCAAATATAAAACCTTGATTATGCTTGGACAAAATAAAAGACCATATAAAAAGTGTGTTTTTTTTAGACGAGTGGTTTTTAAGATAGAATAAAACGCATATAATTTAAAGTTATGGCCAAGAATTTAGCTTTATTATAAAGTTAAGGGTTTGCCATTATGTTTTAAAAATGATTTCGGGCAAGTGGCCGCCGCGGCAAGCTCGAATAAATTCCAGCCGAGAGGTCCACGAGGCCCCAGCTCTAATTGGTGCCCGCGATGGCGGATTGACTCATTCGGGTCTTCTTCGATACTTTGCTCCACAACAGCAATAGCGTCTTCGGTGCGCACTGTACGGCGTCTCTGAGGATGCGCATTATCCACTGGAGTAAACGTGTTGCGAAACCGATCCATGGTTGCTCGAACTACTCTGCTGGGCGATTATGTCGACCGAATATTGGACGCAGCGCGAGATGCGTCGCGCGAACCGAACCTTTATTTTGATAATAAATTTGCACGATTTGCAAACTTGTTCAGTAGTAAGTCTATTCATTGTGAAATGGCAAACCAAACTAAGCATAAATCAAGTGACAGCTGTCAAAAGGCCCAACTCCGAAAAAAGGATTGCTAGATGGAAAACCACACGTCTAAAAAAACACCCTTTATAAACTCATTTGTGGAGACTCTATAGATACGACGAAAACCCTTTTATACACCTTACGTCTAATGGATGGAGATTCCTCGGTTAATTTTTGGAAATTCCTTCTGAGGTATTATATACATATATTTATAACCTTTAGGCGCAAACAAAATTACTTTGTACTCCCCTATTAGTAGGAACAAGTACAAGCCATGTACAGAATTTACCTATACTAAGAAACAAAAACATAAGAAGATAATATGAAACTACTGCCAACAAAAATTCAATGCCTAAAATCCAAATCGACTGTACCTACTGCCTTATTTCTCAGTTGCAACACGTTTTAACCAAAATGTTTCCAAATGTATCTATAGAATTAGATATAGGAATTACGCTACTAACATTTTGCTTGTCCCTTGCGGCCGGCCTCCCTCGAATATACTGTGTAGTGCGATATTACTCCGTTACGATTCAATGGCGGTAACCATGAAATTAAAATAGAATCGGCTGTTAGCGCAGCTGCTTTTATGGCAGAAGGTGCATCTGGAACATCATCCTCTGTCTGGCAGTAGATTGGATTGCTTGCCAAGCCATCACCTGATGAAGTATACGCCAATACTCGTATGGAATAGTTTGTTGCTTTGTGCAAAGTATGCAGGTATGTCTCCAAATTGGATGTTCTTTTGATTTCCATTTTTGATGCAAAGTCATCTGTGAAAAAACAAATATGAAAGATTATTTTTTTTTACGAATTGTGAATGTGGTTAGTGTTAAGTAGAAAAAACAAAAAGGATTTTAAATTGTTATCATTAGTTTTTGTTTTCCCAGTTTAAATAAAAATTATCTTAATGCTTAACGCGTTTTATAATAAGTATAATATAAGATGCTGTATTTTTTGCAGTCCCAGGGCAATCACAGAAAAAAATATGGAGTTTTCATACAAACATCTATCGATAACATGTAATTCATGCCGGTAACACAGTTTTTCTGTGCGCTTAAGTTAAGCTCCGAGAATTTTCTGGGATTAGCTAAGCCCGCAGGGGATTAGTTGTTGTTGCATTTTAGATGTTAATTTTTTAACACCGACGTCGTTTTCTTTCATTCAATTCCTCCCGGGCTTCATGTTTCAAAAACACTTATTTTTGTGGGTCAATAGTTTTTTATTTTTATCTTTTTAACGGATTAATTTAATTTAATTAAAATGATACAAGTGATAGATATTATTTATTTATAGATTGTGTAACATTTTTAGATTTTTCAAATTTTGTTCAACCGAGATATTGACATATTTCTGTTGTTTGATTTATCACCCTATAACTAATTAGTTTTTGCATCTAAATCTACAAATAGTCTTTTATTATTCACATCTAAGAAAACAGACAATTAATTTTATATATATCATACATAACTTACATCAATCTCGGAAAAATTGAAAAAAATGGGGTTGTTGTTCATTTCCAACCGACGAGTTTCAGTGGGGAATCGTCCAATTTTTGTAAAATCCGAAAAACACCGGATTTGCGGTTAGTTAATGCTTATATCTTTGGATGCAATTAACGGATTTTCAAAATTGAAGTAAATAATTAAAGCCAGAATGACAGGCTTGTACCAGCTTCAAAACCGTTCAAAATTTCATATTAAAAACGTTGGAACAATTTTTTGAGAATACATTTTATCGAGGCAAATGCAACGAGGAAAAGGAATACAAAAAAAAAAGTTTGCTACTAAGAATTTACTGGTGGGAAAGAGATATAGGTGCAATAAAAACCATGCACGTTTGTAGTAGGTATTTTTCATTCATAATAATAATAAATGAAGAAGTCAGAGAAGTAAATCTTGTAGATTATCGATTTTTAAGTGCAAAACATACAAATCTATTTATTAAAAGTACCTATCTTATATAAAAGGCCTTTTTTTGTAACATTTATTTATTGGAAGTTTTTGATCTTTTCAATATTTTCAGCTCATCGGCAGTTTTAGACCTAGAATATTGTTTAAAATTGTGGTCCAATATCTTTTCACTTAGAAACTAAAACCATTTGTGTGTGATGTCATTAAAAAAGAAAAAGGATCCCAACCTAAGAAAAAACTTCGGTTTTTATTGTCCAATCTTTTTCCGACTCTTTAGAGTCTTAAATAAAGGTAGAATGCCAGGCTAAATTATTGGGAGGTGCAACAAATTTAATACATACTCAATTGTTGATTGAGTCTGTCGTCAAATTTATTTTCACTTTTACAAATGCAAAAGTTGTTGAAAAATTTAAGAATTTTGAAAAATAATATTCAATAAAACTTATTGCTCATTTCTCTAAGAAATTTGTGAGTTACGTATTTTATATTGGCAATTCCAACAGGAGATAGAGTAAGTCAACTTACTTCCAAACGATTTTTAAAGAAAAAAAATGTATAATTCTCAACTTTAATCCATTAACAGATTCGAGTACCAAGTCGTAGTTGTATTTTTTTTATCAAAAAAAATCCCAAAAATTTGGCCCTGTCTAGAGATAATTGGATTACTTAAAATACACGGATTTTCCGATACACGGACACGCGGATGTGCGGATGCACGGATACACGAAATACACGGATGCAAATCCGGATAATACAAGAACACCTGTATTCGTGTTTTTAAATATCCGTGTAATAGGGAGCTCTTGTAGGTACAGCTGGAGATATGCCACGGTTTTTGGTGTTTAAGTCTATCTTGCAAAGATATGACGGTCTTCATGTAACCACTGACTACGTATTACCCGCAATAGATTGTAGGAAAAACTTCTCGATCCTCGGTGAACAGGGCTTCCCACTTTACACTGATGGGTCAAAAATGGAAGAAGGAACAGGAACTGGAGTGTTTTGTGAAGCTCTTTATATAGGAGAATCATATAAACTCCCAAATGAGTGTAGTGTTTTTCAGGCTGAGATTTATGCTATTGAAAAGGCAGTCGAAATTGTTCACAGGAAGAAACTGAGCTCTTCAAAGATCACATTCTTTGTGGACAGCCAGGCTGCTATCAAAGCAATAGCCAGTGAGACTATAAGATCCAAGGCAGTAGCCAAATGTCGAAATACACTGAACAATATTTGTAACTCTAACTAAGTCAAACTCTGCTGGGTTCCTGGACATAGCAATATAGAAGGGAATGACATAGCAGATGCACTGGCAAGGGAAGGGTCAATGTCAAATAGAGACAATAGTAGCCAATCAGATACGAGACCAGACGTCCCGATTGGCGTGATCAAAAGGAAGATAGACCTAATAACGAAAGAACAAATCAACAACTCCTGGATATCCAGGAACGATTGCGTTATCTCTAGAAGTTTATGGCCTAGAATTAATGAAAAAGAGACTCAGTATATTCTATCGCTGAGTAAAAAGAATATAAGAACCCTGATAGGTGTACTAACAGGACATTGCGCCATTTTCAATTAAATATTTATAAATTTTTATTTTTTTTTCGAGGCCACGTTAAAAGAGTTTTGGTTGAATTATTTTTTTGATAAAATACTTAAAAAAAATGCTTTTTAAGCTTTAAACGCATCTGACCGCAGAATATTAATATTATGAAAAATTGACTCATATATAGGTACATATATATAAATATGTAGATATGGTATATAAGAATATACAACAAGGTTTTTTTTCGGGTGACGTCATCGGGAGTGACAGTCAATTTTTATTTCATTATTGAATGAACAGCTGCTAAAAAAGAAAACTCGACCCAAAATTTAAAGTTGCTGTAGAGATGTGCTTTCCATTTCAAGAGCTCTATAAGGACGGAGAAAAGAAACATCACAAGGATTGTGGCTATAGTTGCATAAAATATTATGAAATAAGGTTTGTTATTAAAAAGAATTAGTTTTGAAAGCTAGTTGTATGTTTTCCATATGACGAAAAAAAACATTGCTTCATAGTCATGGTAGTACAGCAACGTAAAAAAAGACGATGAGACAAATGTTTTAAGATTCAACTTTAGTGAAATTTATTCAAAACTCTAAGAAGTAACGATGATGAGACTGACGACAAAACTGAACCCACTCAACCTCATATACTTAAATGTTGATGAATTTCTGAAGGTGGTCTACACAAGCCATCTCCAGATTTCAAGAACAAAAGTTGGTCTTGAAAAATATTAATTAAATTTAATGGCAATAAGATAAATGTGATGTATTGATACACTTTGATACATTTGTATACTGAAAGTCTCACTTAAGCAACTGTGTTGGTATTGAACCACAAAACATGAAAAGGATTTTCGTGGTTTTAAGTTGTATGTAAAAAGTAACTATATTTATCTGCTATATGGATCGAGTTGTACGAGGAGCTTTCTAAAAAAATTGACTTACAAATAGAAAACAAATATTAAAACCCAACGGCAACAACTTTACGATGTCATGCTTAAGCTTTTCTTTAAGTCAGAAATCAATATCATTAGAAGTTCTCATTAAAAAAAAATATATATATTCATATTCCGCCGCCTGGCGTCGCCTCTGAATTCAGTGTGAAGTTAACAATAAAGTCCTTTTCTCAGCATCGGTCCGGCGCTTTTTGCAGTTAGGCTCAAAATTTTTGAAGTCGTAATTAAATTGTCACACCGCGCCGCTCCGTCCTACTCACTGGAAATAAAATAAATTACAAAAAACTTACTTACTCTCGTTAACAATTGGTCGGTATAAAATCTTGTATCCTTGTATAATCCCACCATGAAATTGCAATAATGGCTCCAGCCAGGATATTTTAAGACTCTGCGAAGACAGAGCGGTGCAGTTGACAGTTTGCGGTGCAGCTTCTGGAACTATTAAATAACAAGTTATATGTGTAGGTAAAGGTGTTAAGTGAATTAAAGAATTATAAAAAGATATTTGTTTTTTTTTATTTTTTTAATGACATATGCATGTACCTCCCTCTAGAGTAGTTCCTAGCACAGCTGCACTCCAGGGTCCCGAACCAAAACTATTAAGGGCACGCACCGTCACCGCATACCTAGTATATTTTCGGAGATTACGAATAGTTGCCTTTGTCGTGGCCCACCCACTTACAACGACAGATTTTAATGAATTATTTACGACACTTATGTAGTTGATGTTTTGCTTTTCCTCAGTGCAATTCACCGTGTACCCGAGTAATTCTCCGTTCCAAGATTCTCTTGGAGGTATCTTGAAATAAGAAAATACAGACGGAGGGTATAAGACTTTAAAGTTTTTAATTCTTCACTTATTTATAAAATAGAGTTATTCATTATTCAATAAGAAGCACATTTTTCAAAATTAAAAAACTTTAATTTTATCGGGGTAATCTTTATTATATAGAGTACAAAAGAACCATTCTTTATAATACAGGATTGATGAATATGATATCACAGCTCTCTTTAGGGCTACAAAAAGTTCAAAGTATAGATAGATAGGCTTGAGGAATTTGAAACCAACATTTGTTACACGCGTCATCGACCAAATAATTATTGAAATAGTCGAACACATCATCTTCAATATAACTATAAACTTAAAGAATGGTTCTTTTGTATACAGTAATAAAGATCACCCGATAAAATTAATTTTAGTTTGGAAAAAAAACCTCTAAATGAATCACCTATTATTAACAAACCTGCCATGTGACGATAAGCTCACTCTCTCCACCAGTTTGGACTTGAACATTTGATGGCGCCTCAGTGGGAGCTTCTTCCTGCGTTTTTAGTACTATAGGTTCTGTAAACTGACTCCTTTCGATTTCATTTATTGCTTGCATTCGAATAAGGAATGTAGTGGCTGGAGTTAAACCCGAAACAATAGCATTTTCTCGTAAGTCAGTGTCATAGCTAACAAAATGTTAAACTTAATTCCAAAATGACAAAAACAAAAGCTCTTAAAGATAAACGGATACGATACCTCTTGCTGACACTCGTTGAGGGAAGGGTGGCGTTAATTATGTTGGGTCCATTCCATTCGTTTTTGGCCATGCCTAGCGCTGAATGACTCTGGAGATATTTCAACGGTTGATATTGAACAAGATAGCTGAGGACGGGAGAATTGCCATCAAATGGTCGACGCCAGGAAAGCTTGACAGTGCGACTGCCTACTTCGAATACTTCTAAACTGGAGGGGATGTCAGGTCGCTCCTGTACGGCAAGGAATATTACTTGTTCGCTACGGCCGTAAGGATTCTCTGCTATGCATTTGTATAGACCAGAATCATGCCGGTCAGAGCGAGATATGGACAACTGGGAATCAACACCCTTGTCTGTTTTCATTTCAGCAATGCTGAAGCGGTAGTTGTTCAAATCGATGCGACCGTTGTTGTGCGTCCATGAGATGGTTATGGGTTCATCGCCCTTGGCATGGCACTGTAGGGTGACAGGATCGTTGCGGCGGGAAGAAACATTACGTGCAGGTTGCTCGAATCGGGCAGGTTCTGTTATAGGATTAAATTTGTCATGTACGTATTTATAATAATTTGCTCAGTTTTAAAACTAACAAATACGTTGGAGTGGAGGAAGGAAGTCATGAGGCTAATTTTGTTGGGATTTTGCAAATTTGACAAACTCTTACCATTCACGTTAATGCGAATTAATTTCTTTAGACCAGCACCAATCTCATTTGCTGCTTGACACATGTAATATCCTTCGTCCGCGTCGGTTGCTAAATTGAGCACGAGAGAGTGATTTCGCATGTTGAGCGGTTTAAAGTCCTTGGATAGTTTTCCTAGTTGAATATAGTTTCCATATATTATGTATTTTATACAAAATTTTGTATAAATGAATATTGTATTAATTTTAATGTAAACCCTTGTATAATTCAAAATCATACGATTGACCGGTAAAACAAAAAGAATGGAATATGGAAAAAAATTTATTTTTCAACTTTTTCTATATCTCTGAGGTAGATTTTATGATTAACCGACCAATCCTAGGATTTTGACGAAGTCTACGGTTTACAGTTTGATCTAAAAAGGGAACTAATTTTTCTTTGCTATAGCGTTGTTTGTCTGTCTGTTCGTTCGCTTTTAATTGTGTAAATTCTATTTCGAAATAACTAACCGATGAGTTCTGAATGACCTTTGTTGTAAGTTTTATGTCTCTAGCTGATCGAAGTTATTTAAAATCCGATAGAAATTTTTTTAAATAACTGAAAATTATTACCCCACAGTTAATAAATATTTATGTTTATTTTATATGGATACAACTGCGATAGTACACTAAATTTAATTTTGTATAATTTATCAAAATGTTCTCCAAGTAAAGTTGGCATTTAAAGTTCTATGTTTTTTCTCCCACTATAGAGATGAAATAAATATTTGAAAACTTGGTATAATACTTAAACGTATACATCATATACAAAATGTCCATCCCTGAAATGAGTACTCTACTTTAGTTCGATGGAAAACATATTTAAAATCTACCTTCACTCCTCTGCTCAGTCACATCGAAGATGAGACCATGAAACCAACATATGGATGTTCGTTCTACCTCGTTTGTATCTTTCAAAGTATAAGATACGCGCAGAGAAGAAACTTGCGCATTAGATCTACCAAGTGAATTGGATAACTCTATGCAACTATAGCCTAGTTCCTTTACATTGAAACTCTGTGCATTGCTGTGAATTTCTACACAAAATGTGTTTTCATACTTCAAATTTACATATGCATATTACATATATTTCAATATATTGTTTAAAACACTTTTTAAATAATTTTAAGAAAAAAGATTCAATGCTACATTATTTTTAACTTCATTTACATATTAAGTTATTATTTTTCGTGTGCTATCTAACTAAACTTTTAAATTGAACAAAATAAAATAAAAAGACAAACACCTTTACGTTACACAAAATTTTATTTTTGTTAAATAAATTCATTTACATATATTTTTTATACATGGTTTTATAATAATTCTTAGTTTTATTTAACAAAGCAATTAAAACTAAGATATATCTTTTCATTAAAAAAAAAAATCAAAACAACACCTACAAAAAAATTCACAAAGTATACCTAAAAAACTTAAGTAAAATAAATTAACATAAATAAATATTTGTAATCAGTGAGGTGATAGGCCAAGTCATGACTACTCAGAATTTAGTAACTTGTCCGTACCGAATCATAACAGTTTTCTCATAACGGCTGTTTTTTTAAATTTCGTAAAACCCCTACTTTGAACGAGGATTTTGGTCACCCTGTCCATTATTGATTATTGTTTTTCTTAATTTTTTCATTGGAATATTGTACGATAGAAAGACAAATTTTCTGCATTAAAATATTTTTGATATCCTGCAGCACTTTGCACAAATAAATCGATAATATGAAAATTTGATCAAACCTTTTTCTTTTGCAATTTTAAAATATAAGAGTCCTGAAAAAAATCGTGAGTTACTCAATACTGGTCTTTAGTTAAAAATTTTTCATGTTATTCAAATTTTTTAAAAAAGTATATAGGTATATCTTATCAACGCTAGCCTTAAATCAAAAGTTATAACAATTTGAACTCAATCAAACAGGGTTCTAAAATAAATAAAATTAAATCTTTTTTTAAATATTAGCTGTTTTATTAATTTTTATTTTTTATTTTACGGTTAACTCCCCTCCTATACTAATTGTACAAGGCCGAAAACGTTTTAAAAACTGTCGTGTCTTCTGATTCCCGAATTTTGATCTGTTGTATCGAAAGAACAACATGGAATACCAAAATTGACAATTCAGAGGATATATTTACAACGGAACAACTTGCATCCTTTTCATCTGCAGTACCCCTGGAATAATTATAGACAAATACTGGAATTCTGCCGAATTGTGCTTTATACAATTCAAGAAGATTCCGGCTTTTTCAACAAAAATTTACGGACTGATAAGTTTGGGGACAAAAAGGATGGCTACGAAAGTATAAATAACACATAGTCTGTTAAAGTACATGTTTTCGGTAGATTATACATGGCAATAATAGTAAATAAAATGTATATACATACTAACCAAAAAGATAGAAAAGAATACCTAATAAAGATGTAAAAGAAAAAGAAAAATAATTAGAAGACAAAAGTACCTATTGAGAGTAGTTGTTGAATACAAATTTACAAATACTGTAATAATAAGTTTTTGAATTTGTAACAGCTAATTATTTGTTTTATCGTGGGGGAAGGGAATTCCAAAGTTTGGTAGCATGGCACTTTACATTTAAAGTTTAAAGTGTTATCAATTAAACATAAATAAAAATCAGCTTCTACGATCTATGTACAGACCATACCATTTGGATAGCCTCACACATACCATTTGGATAGCCTGACGCATTTGAGTAGAAAGGCAGAACATGCGTCACTAGTATTAAAAAAAGTTTTGACTAATTTCTAAAAGCTAAAGCAATTTTGTCAACTAGTTTTGTTAACAGTCACAAAAATGTGTATTATTTGCTGTAACATTAGAATAGCCTCACAGTATTTATTTAGTATAAATAAAAACCAATCAATTAATTTTTTCAAAGAAAATAATTTGTATTTATTTTATGTGGTTAACAGAATATTTAAGAACTTTTTAGAGCCCTCCTTGTTTTGAATTACCTCAAAAAAGCGATCGTTTAATAAATAATAAAAAATCAATGTTCGATTTCTTAAACAACGGCAAACGATTCCTTAAAAATCTAACGAAATGTTGCCACTTTGATAGCTACGATGAACTTTACTTTTCTTGTGTATATCCTTCTATTTCCATAAACCTTGCGCTTTTGGTAACTCCCCACATTTTTAATGTGAGTACGGTGGTAAGGATAATTGCTGTTTATTTAAGGTATGGCAACATATTTTTAATACAAGCTGTGTGAATCGGCTCTTTGTCTTGCTGCGAAAAAATCGGCAGCAGTCTTAAAATACACTAAAACTGAAGTAAGACTGTTTCCAATAAAGTATTATATTATTTCGATTTTATTTTTATTATTTAAAAATCTAAATCAACAGTGCCATAAAATGGTACTGCATTCCCATACCATAATTCATCCCTGACGGCTACACTGCAAATAAATTCCTAGGTAATATTGATAATTTTTTTTCTAGACTTCAACAAAACAATTTTATCGTTTTGATAAATTAATGTTATCAATATACTCAAATAAATGTATCTATTTCACAAAATTTTTATAATTTTCATTAGGTTGACAAAAAATTACTTACAGAGATTTTTTTCATATCCACAACTTTTTTGTGGAGCAAACAAAATGTTTGTTGTATCTACAAGAATTCAATTTTGTAAATGTTTGTCAATGCCGCAAAGTTTTTGTAAATTTTTTCTGTCAATTTGATAGAAAATCAAAACATTGAAAAAATATTTTTGCTGTAATGAAAAATTGATTTTCTAAGTTTGGTTATTTTGTAGTACGGATAAAATAAAATCGTGATATAGATAAAACTATTTTGTAAGTAATTTATTTTCAACAAAAAAATTTCTGAAATATTTTTTCATCATGACAAAACATTGGTTTTTTTCGAAAAGACAAATATTAACAGAAAATAAAATACAAACATTTTTATTATTTCAATTGAAGAAGCAAAATTTATCCATTATACAAAAATTTTATTGGTGCACTGAAAATAAAATGTAGGTAAATATGATCAAAATGTAGGTTGAGCTGATAAAACTTCTGTCAATAAACGTCCAACAAAAATGGTTTATCAAATTGATAAAAGTAACAAACCAAAATTTTATTTTGTCATAACAACTAAAAAATTGTGTTGAAACAGCAAAATTTTTGTCAACATACGTCCAACAAAATGTTTTATTAAGTAGAAAAAAGTAACAAAAAGTGTGTTGTTCTTTTGTTGATGTGACAAACAAAATTGTTAGACTGAGAAGCATTATTTTGTCATGTTAACAAAACAATTCTCATATTTACAAAAAACAATTGTCGCAATATTTGGTTGAATAAACAAAAAGTTTGTTAAATGTGTAAAATGTTTTGTCATATTTACAATTTTTTATTGTATTGAAAAAATAATTTTCAATTCAACAATTTTGTTTTGTTGAAACCACAAAATTTATTTGTCAGCTGAACAAATTTATTTGATCTACCAAAATAATGTGTCAGATTTACCAAATATTTTATTAAACCAACAAATTTGTTTCGTGAGCTTCGCAAAATTATTTAGTTTAAGTAACAAAAATATTTTATCAATTCAACAATTTCTTGTTTGTTAAAATCGGTCTCTTATATACATTTCGGTTCAAACCGAGTGCGAACTTTAATTACACGGAAAAACTAATATTAATATTTTAATGCACTTCACCAATTTTTTGCTTTACAATTGACAAATAGGTTTTGTAGCACGAAAATGTTTCACTTACAAAATCAATTTAGTCTATTTCACAATTATCTTTGTCATTACTAAAAATTAGACAAGGGTATGCAACACAAATTTGCAGGAAATACGAACAAAATATTTTTAAGAATGGATAAATTACAATTTTGCACCCACAACAAATGTTTTTGTTAATGATTTATCTCATTAATTATTTTTTTCTGTAAAACTGACAAAGAGATTTGGTAGCTCGAAAATATTTCACTTCTTTGCCTGCTTTGTGTAATGAGCTAGTTCGTAGGGCCAATTTTTCAATGAGTATATATATGTATATAATTTTGATTTTGTAAGCAAAAACAAATGTGTGCAGTAAAAATAAAAAACACCCCCACGTATTTTCTTTTATCGAGTATTTTTTATTTTTTGCAATTTACAAAAACTATATAATTTTTCGTTTAATACCCAAATGAATTGTAAAAAACGGGATTGGCGTTTTTTGACGGTATTTTAAAGAGCGGGATTTTAATTCATTGGGATTATGAATAAGCCGTATTTTATGACGGAATTAAAAAAAAACGGTATTTCAGTTGACGGGATTTGAAAACCTTTTTTTTTTGGGATTTTCGAAAAAGCGGGATTCCGATACGCTCCCAAGTAGTATTTATATCCATCCAGTCTGTTTAAGTTGAACTCTCTTCAACTAAAAAGATCAATTGTTTGAATGGATGCTGCCTTCAGCATTCCATGCCCCATGGCATTCGAAATCTTGCTAAATTAAGCTGCTATAGTTTACGCGCATTGTTAAACAGAGGCTTTTTCATCAGCATTAAGTGCTTTAGATGTCCGGCACTTCTGATAACCCGACTTAAGGTCATTCGGTTTACTTCTAACCCAGCTCCGTGTCTTGATTTGTTTAGAGAGTGGCTGCAATTGTAAACTTATCATATTATTTTCGTCATTGATAGGTGAGATAGAATCGAAGAAGTTCGTTCTTTGTAGTTTTTGCTTCAATTTACGGATTTTAAAAACAATTGCCTACCAATTTGAGACGTTGATTAATTTTCTGACCAATAAAACGTTTCTTCAGTCATTGATTCCGATAAGCCTCAGTTTTGGCAATCTCTGTAGCCGTTAAAGCATTTTGTCTGCCTATTTAAAATTTCAAAACTTTTCGAGACCTATGCTGCCAAATTGTAGCTTACAATGTGCAATAAAATCAATTGAGGTTATTCAAATGTTAAAAAAAATTAGCGTTTTAGTGACTGTAAACAAACAAGCATAGAAATTAAGTTAACTTTATGATGAACTTTTTTGAAAAATTGTCTTAATCTCAGAGACCGTTCTCATTTTTTTATGTACAAATCAAACAAGTATCAAAAACAGTTCAAATTAAGAAAGTTTAAGTGTGATTCAAATGTTACGGACTGTATGTATCAGAACCTGTTATCCAAAATAAAAAATTGAAAACAATAAATATGTATTGTTATTTTTTAATTAATTTAGGTGGATTTAGGCGGTGCCTGATAGACAGAACACCTATTTTTAGATTCAATTCTCATTAATTTCTGTTATGAGTTTTCAGGCAATATGACAGTAAATTTTGTTCAAAAACACATTATTTAATATTCAAATGATACATAAGACAACCCTTTCCTTTGTGCATCTGTTTGTCTGTTTTTTTTTTTAAGAAGAAGGTGTAAAACCTGTCAAATTTTTAAGAGGGATAAAATACTCTCAGAGAGGGGAAAACTTGTCAAAAAGTTAACAAACGCACTGAACCACTTTTTGAATAAAATATTCAAGACATCAAACGGTGGCAAATTATTTGGAATTTTGTAATTTTTAAATTATAGAATTATTTTTTATCCTGGAAAATTTCCAACGAAATTTTGATGGAGTTATTTGAGCCTTTAAGTGAATGTGAAGACAATCTGAATAAATATTTTGTAAATTCTCAGCGGACGTCAAGTGACAGACACTGACAGTTGTGTATTTGACAGTTTTTGCAGCAGAAATTTGCAAGCTATCCCATGGAAGGGAAAATATTTGCTCTTTCGTTGAAACTTTTTTTGAGTTAACAAACAGGAAATCTACACTTTTTGTGAAAAATTGTGAACATTTTTGCAATTTTGCAAGAAATTTCACGTTATCAAACAGAGCTAATAGGTTCTGCAATTGGTCAAACAGTAGGTAAGATACACACACACAAAGCGTAAGCATGGAACACAGTAACACAAAAAAAAATGTTGTGCCATGGCGCGAAGTTAGTTGCGCTTGAGTTTATAGTGTAACAGCGCAAGATTTTTTGCTGACCAATTTTGTGACCAACTCGGTCACTGGACTAAAAGCCGTTAGAATTGTTTCTTACTAGGGCTGCCTCGGGGGGTGTATGCAAAACCAATTGAACTCCAGCAACGGATACAACCGGGTGCTCAAGAGATACAAAATACAGGAAGCACACAACTTTTGAAAAGACAGTGTTTAAGAAGTTTTCTTGTCTTGTACAAGTGCAGGAGGGGACTATTTTCAACAATTTTTCTAAATTGACTAAGAAAATATCTACATAAGCTAACTGTAAAAAAATAATAAACAACTATTATTTAAAAAAAGATTTATTTTTTATTATTTTAAATTGTCATATTTTCTATTTATTTTGAGGAAATTAGTGCAGGATATCAAAAATATTTTTATGCAGAAAATTGGTCTTAGTATATTAAACAATATTCAAATGAAAAAATTAGAAAAAAAACAAACATCAATTATGGACAGGGTGTACAAAAACCGTTTTTAAATTTGGGGTTTTTCGAAATTTCAAAAAACAGCGGTTATTCGAAAACTATTGTGATTCGATACGGACAAGTTACAAATTCTGAGTGGCCATGGCTTGGCCTATCATCAGTTTCAGTTTGGAACATTGATTATGGGACACCCTGTATAAAAATATGTAGTGGGAAAATTAACGCGAATTTTCAAACCATTTAAAATTGATTTTTAATTAATTTGGGGAATACAATACAGTAACATAAATATGTACTACTAACACTGTTTTGAGTTACCACGTCTACATAGCACACTTGTTAATGTTTTTTCTTGAACTTTTACAATTCGGTCGTTCATTGATAATCGATTTAATGTGTGCATTTCAAGATTTCTCTAAACAAAGCAGTAAACTGCACTAATTGTTTTTGACTCAAAAAACAAGAAACAAAAATGACTCATAGTATATTAATTTTCATAGACAAGTAAACGTACCTTGTCCTTTAAACCATGTTATTGTTGGAATGGGATATCCTTCGGCACCACACTTTATTGATATTGTGTTTCCAAGCATAATAGCCGTATCCATTGGTTCAAATGACCAACGTGGGGCAACTAAAGTAAATAAAAGCAAACACATCCGATTCAATAGACTAAAAGTCTATTTTTATCAGTTAAACTTACCCCGAACTTGTAACTCTGCTGTAAAGTTCACTTTTGCAGCAGCATTGCTGGCAAAACACGAATATTTTCCACTATGCTTTGAGCTAATGTCCTTGAAGACTAATAACGAAAAAAATTCTTCCTTTTTTTCGGTTATCTGATTGTTAAAAAGAGTTTAAAAAAAAAACAACATTACCAAAAACACAACATGGACAACAATTCCAAATTACTTGTAAACTCATTGGTATAGACGTATCATCTTTCTTCCAGCCAAAATAGATTGGCATGTCACCTGATGAGACAGCACACGTTATTTGTGCCCTTCCACCTTCCTGGAGATTTTTCGGAAATTTAAACGGTTCAATTACTGGGGGACCTTTTTTATAAATAAAACAAATAAATTTTAGCCGGCTTTTGTTATATTTAAATTGTAAGAAATATGTTGTGCATATTGCTTTATATGAGAACAGGATGTTACAACTAATAAACTTACTATTAACTGTTAGCTGCATATCTCGGCGCGATTCTTCGCCTGTACGACTTCGAACAATACACGTATAAAGTCCCGCATCCCGCGCTGAATCGACTTCTTTTATAACTAGGTACCCCCCTTCTTGTACCGAAGTGAGAGCATAATGGGAATCTGAATAGAAAGGCATTAAAAATAAAATAAAACAGTAGTTGGACAACAATAATCTTACTTGACGTCAATTCCTGATGTCCTTTTTCCCATCGTATCTGTTCGATTGGGTATCCAGAGAATGGGCAGTGAACTGTTATATCAGCGTTAGCTACTGCTTTGATTGGTCCTATTGCACGAACATATGGAGGACCTATAATATTATATTAAAACATGTTACTTTGGTCCATTTGCTTATATATACATGATATCTAACTAATAACGCAATGAGAAACAGCCAAGCTACAAGACACAAAGCGGAAAAATCCTAACTTGGAAATTAAATTAAAACATAACACTATGTTCCGGCCACTTTGTCTTTGCGCGACAATCCAAGAAACATTGGAAGATCTTTTAATGGAAGAGCCGTTTTTCTTCCAGAACTGATCTCGTTTATTTCACACTCTCTCTTTTTGGGGGTGGCCCCGGCGCAATGGAAGTAGTGCTTGACTGCTAACTTGGATGTGTGGGTTCGATCCCCAGTCTAGACAGCATTCTTTTCTATATTCCCACTCCTGGAATTTAATGAAATAATCAAAAACCTAATTTCTCAATCCACTGTGCCAACAAAAATCTATCCTTTCCTTCTATTCCTTTATTAGAGGTGCCGTCTCCATGCTGTGTGATTTTGTTCGAATTTTAATGTAAAATTATAAAAAATTTAAAAAATACAAAAGAATTTAATGTTTAATTTAAATTTTTATAATTTATTTATTATTATTAAATAATATCACAACATACATTTTATTTTTTGAAGATACGCGTTTCGGATATCAATCATCCATCTTCGGGCTTATTTCGTTGACTTGTGGTGTATTGCCAATTTGACTTGTTTGTATGTTTGTGTTTTCATCAAATGCTGCTGGTTGGTGTTGGATGTGTTTGTCTTTTTTTTTGTTATCGGTTTCTTCTTTTGTATGTAATTACTGTATTGCATACTGTGTTGCTTTTAATTGTTGATTTGTTGTTCAGTATATTGTTTTGTATATCCGTTCTGTTCGCTTTGTAGATTCCGTACTCTTCTAGTATTCTTCTATTCCTTCTAACATTGCCTTATTTGATTGTTTGTGTTATCATACCTACAGTATAAACCATCAGTCGTATTTATAAAATTTTCGCTTGGACAGTTTTCCAGCTAGCAATTATCTAGACATTTAGACATCACCTTATTTATAAATATGTCCTCATATATTCACTGACACCTCTAAATCTCCATAATAACCAGGCACCATTAAAAGGCAATGTACATTTATAAGCACAAACACCGTTCTTAAAAAAACTCCCCGGAAAGTGAAATTATTAAAGATTATAGATGTCTTTAACCAAACCGAAAACAACGTATAAAAATCTACTGATCTCCTCTTCACATTTTACTTTTTCCGCCACCTTAAATAAAATTTTCCAAAAGTTGGAAAAACGTCCAAGAACGTCTAAAGAACATCTTCAAATAGAAATCATGGGTAAAAGAAAGAAAAAGATATTTTTACTTATGTATTTTACAATTTGCAAATATCTATTGTAGGCGGGTGCCTATTGTTTCGCTTTTTTTACTTCGCATTTTTGTTGTTTCGCTTTTCTTACAATTATATCTGTTTATTTCGTAATACCTTATTTTGTTATTGATTTATTTTGTTTTACGATCACTTCGCCCTACAGTCATTTCGCATTTCTTTCTCTCTCTTTTTACTCATTTTGCATTTTCGTTAAAAGTGCAATGAGTTATTTAGGTTAAGGTTATTTCGCGTAACGATTTATTTCGCATTTGGTTTTAATTAGACTATTATCTTAGCGTGGGTTTGTTTTGGGCCCTATACGAACATAACTCCCATTAGTGCGCCGAAGGACCCCTCGCACCTACCCCAAATCCTATAGTGTACCCAAGCAGGGGGGTTGCATAGATTACATACCTCACTGTTTATCGTAAACGATGGCGAAATAATTGAAATCGAAATAAACAAAAAACGAAATTATTATTGTTTATTGTATTATTCATTCTAGAATGTCAGTTTATTAGACTTGACCATTCTTTATTCCGTCAATTTCATTGAATTTTTGAACAAAAACAACAACAACAACAACAACAACTTAAAGGTGCTACCACCAATTGTATACGAATTAATTTATATGTAATTCGTTTTAATTAGTAATTTGGCTGGAGATATAGCTATTTCAAGGGGTGCGAAGCCCTATCATCAGTCTCCTTATTAAAAAACGAAATATGTAATCGAAAAACTAAACAATAGAAGGCGAAATGATCCTAAATTGAATTAAGTAAAAGACTAAATGATTTTTTTTTTTTGAAACAATTATAAACCAAATATTTGAAAAACATATTAATGAAAATTCTAAACAAATGAAATGCGAAACGACTAAAGCGAAACAACAAAAAAACGAGATAAAAAAGACCATACCCATGGTAGGCAAAATAAAATTTTTCAATTTCTCGTTTATTCTATTAATACTCCCTCTATAACTAACTGTCTCCAAGTCTCCAGCGCCCTCAAGGGAGCGTAATTGACCACTTTGGACAAGACTGTGGTAAAAGTAATACATATCGTCGGCTAAATACGTAAAGCTGCTATGTCCACTTATGGCCAAAATTGAGATTTTGATGCCATTTTCTTAAGAAACTCACTCTGCGCAAAATGGATTAAATACTTCTGTCCAATGTTTCTTAGTTGTTGGAGAATCCTAAAGAGAAAATCAGTTTATATATGGAGCTTTATGTAATTTTTTTTTGTTTTTTCGCTATCCTTAAAATTTGCAAAAGTAGACTTAGCAGTTTTACGTATTTAGCGAACGATATGTATATGTATTTTTATAAGACCCTAGGTCTTACTCCCATATATATGTTTTTGTTTTTTTTTTATACCGACTAAAGTTGTTCTTCAGGGTAAAAATTTGAACACATTATTATTTTACCGACTTCAGTTGACATATAAGCACATGATATACGGATGCAACACAACTGTCCTCTTGGGATCATTAATGAAGACAATATTCAATCCCAGAATAGGAAATGGAGAAGGAAAAGAAAACTTATTTGATGATAAAATGCGAAGTTCAAAGGACACGACTTTAAACTCTAGAGGACGCAAACTAATTGAACTATGTGATTCATACGGACTTAGTATTATAAAGGTTCCCCCACACACGAAAACAATAATAAAAACGTGTTGTTTTCATGGAATACGTGATTATTGAATTGAATTATTATTTAATACAAAATTAAATCTCCGTACCCAGTTTCAAATCAAACAAGCACTAAGACGATCTTTTGGTTAGCTTAAAGAGAAGGAGTATTCATTTTTAGGTAGTGTCTAAACTGTAAACTAACATTTTGCGCATATGTTGACTGGCGAAATATGGTGAAGGCATAGGGTTGCCACGCTTTAAAGGTTGTTTTTTAGGTTTTTTCAACTATCCGACCCAGCTCATATGGTAGGTTTTATTGATAAAACAAAAATATTATATGAAAGAAAACTTTATTTTAAAATACGTAATTTTTTTAAATCGGAATTTCAGTACGGTAAATTAGGGTGAACAAAGAAAAAGGTCTAGATTCTATTTTCTAAACAAAAAATGATAGAGAATTGAATTTTTTTTTTAATCGATAGATTTTTTAAATACAAAAAGGTCATACATACAAAAGAAAATTCTAGAAAATCTAAAACTCGAGATATAAACGTTTTAAAGCAAAAAAAAAAAATAAAGAATAGAGGTTGGAGAAAAAAATCACTTTAAATCAGGATGATAATTTCTAGGAATAATTTTTATAGTTTCGAGAAGCAAATACAAAATTAAAAGACCCGTGTTTCCAAAATTTTCGATTTAAGCTTTTTTCTTAGCTAGGTGAATTTTTGAACAATATATATTTTTTTCATCAATTTTCGTTGGTTTTTGATTTTTCCCTTTTTACTCTCATTGGTATTTTCATTTAAATTAACATCAACATGAAGAGAATTCTATTACGAGTACTATGGTACTATGTTGTTTCCAAAAACATTGATCACAGTCGAAGTTTCCAAACTTTTAACTAATCGATATTTTGAAATTGTTCACTGCTTTAAAAAAAAACTATTCTAATAGTCTCAGAGAGGTAACCGAAAATTTTGGAGAATGAAAGTATGACAAAAATGTAATTAAGGGGGTTAAAAGGTATTAGTATGATATGAAATTCTATAAAGTGGCAGTTTTTTTCTCAGGCTGTGGTAGATTTGAGAGGTTAAAAATTGTTATTTTTCCAATTATTGTGTGAAGATTATACCCACTTAAATTCGCATATTACAAATTAGAAATGATGTTCCTTCTTTTTGCCTGAGCTTAAAGACCACAATCTTGCTGATCCGATCGATAAAACCCAAGATATAAGCTTTTTAAAAACTAACCTTATTCCTTCTTTGGAAATGTTTCGCAAAGCAAACAATTGAAAAAAACAAAAAATCTTCAAAACAGAGCTTATACGGTTACAACTTGGGTATTATTGATCGGTTCACCAAGCTTGAGCTTTAAGCTTAGAGAAAGTGACAGAGCACAATTTCTTGTTTTTAAAATTTTGGAAACACGGGTCTTTTAATTTTTTATCTGCTTCTCAAAACTATAAAACTTATTCCTAGAAATTATTATCCTGATTTTAGGTGATTTTTTCTCCAACTTCTACCTATTAGATTCGCCCTTTACGATTGAAAAAGTATTTTTCATTAATAATAAAATTCAGGATGGAAATACGTCGAGCGCCGATAGAATTACAATATAATTTTTAAAATATGGGAGGCTAAGTCAAGCTTTTAATAATATTACCAAAATTTTTACTGCCGTTAGGACGCTTTTTTTTAGCTAACTTTTTTTTTCATGAACGAATTTGGTTCTTTTATTCCAAACGTTCGTTCGTGTTTCTTCACGCCTTTATACAAAAATGTTTGAAAAGATGGACATTTACGTCCCCAGCTTAAGATGAGAGAAAGTGCACAAACGATCAGTTCAATTAAGCCCCAATATTATTCATTCATTCAATAATAAGTTACTAATAAAAGCAAACAAAATTCAATAACAAGTAATATAAATAAAATAAGAAATAAAAAATAAGTAAGAAATAAAGTTTTTGTTTGTAACATATACCATAAACGTTCAATCTTGCTGCATGCATTACGTTGCCCATTGTATTGGAAGCGACACACTTGTAGAGTCCTCCATCATCGGGTCGAACGTGAGAAATATTTAAATGACTTATTACATCTCCAGATATGTCGACAAATTGTCCAATAGCAACGCGGTGATGTAGTGACACATCCATTAGCGGCTGAGAGTCAAGGAACCAGGAAAACTATATGAAAAAAGAGAATAATTAATATTAAAATAAGTTGAATACCAAATAATACATTTACATATATACATTATAAAGGACAATGGGCGGAAATGTATGGAGCGCTGAGCCTGCTACAATAAGAACGACCTTTATATCATATACTAGCGTGCATCACCCGGCGTTGCTGGGTCCTTGTGGATCAAATTTCCTCCTCGTGCAAAGTCCTATGTAATAACAACTAAATTATCCTAAAAAAATTATTCCCGATACCAACAAATTCTCAAAGAATCTCTCGGGCATAATTCACGTTCCTAATTTAGTTAATGGGAAATATTCCTGAGGAACATTTATTCACGATAGCCCTTAACAGTTACATAAATATCGCATATATCATTCCACTAATTGTTGGGGTATATTTTTGTATAGGTATTTCATCCAAATGCATAGATAATGTATTTATTCTCATTTTTAAACATTTTGAAAAGAATATTTATTGAAGCACTTGTACAATTAACATACTTATGTATGTTAAGCGCTTCAAATTAATTTTTTAGAGCATATTTTTGTTTGCCCTAGTTATCACTATCTGTTGTTTCTTCGTTTTGGGCTTCTATTTAAATATATGTTTTTCATTATATTGATTTATTTCTTCTATTAAGTTAAGAATGTATTTTATTAATTTCGATAAGCAATTAAGAAGACTGTTTGGCTGAATTTTTTAAACATTTTGAAATGAATTTTTATTGAAGTGTACCTATGTATTTTGTTAATAACATATTTTAAGCGCTTAAAACTAATTTTTTAGAGCATATTTTTGGTTTCCCTAGTTATTACACAAAATGGTATGTCAAAATTTAGCGTGTGAAATAAATGTCCGGCAAATTATTTCTCGAGCTAAATTTAAAAAAAATCTATAGTTCTTGTGTTTTTTGTCAGTTTTATTGATTGAAATGATAATTGAAGTCGTAAAACAACTAATTTATGCCAAAAATTAATTTTATTTGAGTAAATTCACTTGAAATCATATCAAATTTTGTTTTTGAAGTGGCTGAATATTTATTTTTTTATAAGCAGCTGATTTCTGTGTCTAGTCTCCACAAAAATCTAATGTCAAAATTTAACTACGAATTTAGCTGATGTTTGGAGAGGAAATAACATACAGATCGCGGCGGTCAACTGCGCGTTCTGACTCGCCCGCCAAAAAAATTGGTGGTGGAAAAAATTGACTTTATTTTGTTCTTTTGAAAAAAAAGAAGACTATATATACATATTTTGTTCTTTTGAAAAAAAAAAGAAAATAATTTGGTGGTGAGAAAAAATTGTTCGTCAAAGAAAAAATGTCCGTAGTGTAAACAAAATATTAGTTGTTCGTATATAGATTACAGTTTGCAAAAAAATGATAATGTAACAGTATTTTGCAAAATCAAACATAAATGGCAAACACAAATCAATCCGCAAAAGAATGTCAGTAACACCTTTTGCGCATTGGTAATCAATTTGTTGAATTATAGCTTCATTTTGCCCCACACAAAAAGAATCTTAGCGAACGCATCCCTTAAGAGGCCTTTCCTTATATTTGAAGAAAAAACGAAAAAACGCTGGTTCGCTATACAATTTCACGAAGGCGTTGTGTGCGTATGGCAATAATTTAAAAAGCATATGAAAGCACCATTTATTGTCTTTAAACATGTGCAACCAGAATAGTTGGCACACAGCAAAAGATATATAAAAAATGTACTGAGGTATTTTCAGATTTTTGCTGAAATTGCATATCCGTCTACAAGTTCATAGATAAATTAGTGCTTTGATTAAAACGAATTTGGTCTTATTTCAAAGGTATTAAAAGTATCTTCAAACGTGTGTGAGCCAAAAATCAAAATACAGTAAGATTTCGAAAATATATTGATTTAAAAAACAGTAAAAATACAGTTTTTCAACTCGTTTTTTCTAATATATATTTAAATAACTTTGTTCGTGAACTACTCCTTACCGAAACATTTATATTTTTAAATTCAAAGTCAATCAAAAAAATTAATCATTAACTATGTATTTTATATAAAAGAATAATTTTTTAAAACCTCTACCTAAAAAAAATTATCAAGATTTTAGAATTTCTAGAATTTGTATGAAAAGGAAAAAAAAAAAAAAAGATCTAGGCAGTGCATTTTTAGTTTGTAGGTAGGTATCTGTTGTAATGAAATCTGGTGTGCGGTATATTTTGATTGCTTGGCATTAGTGTGGTAGGCGTTTTGTGTTTATTTGTTTTGTTATTTTTTTTTTTATAAATTCTGATAGTACATAAAATATAGGATTTTTGTTTGTCAATACCATTTGCGTATTATGCAATTTTATGATTTCTGTTACTTATGGTTGCAGGTTTTTCAAGTACTTTTGAATTATACTGAAAATTTGGCTCGATATTTTCAATTCTATCAAAAGTAACAGGTGTAAATGGAAGTTCATGTATCTACATAAATGTAGACGAGAATCTTAATACCTAGGTAGAAACTAAAAGGTATTTATATTTGTTTTATCAAAGCCACAAGGTAACATATTATGTAATTTGTAGTTTTTTTACTGTAGATAAAAAAAAAATTTGTTTTTCAGGCATAAATATCATTTTAAAGGGGAGGATGGGGATCATAATATGAAGTATGTAGGATGCGAAATTTTAACATGGTAAGCTCGTTTTTTTGCTCACAATTAGTTGAATACCTATTGAAAAGTGTAAATGAAATTCATCTAGAAAATTTTAACTTCAAAATATTATTTAGTTAAGTGTTGAAAAGGATTCAATTTATTATATTTTCTGAAATAGAAAGAGACTTATTTTTGTAAATATGCATTTCGTTTGGCTTGGACTAATAATTGGAAGAAATGTTTAGAATAAAAAAGGTAAGTAGGTAAAGTTATGCTATGGGTACCTAAGTTCTATGATATAGGTATAGGTAAGTGAATTCACAATTTTATGCCATAAAGGCGACATACATAGGTACCTAATCCTTCAATTTATTTATTGTAATTGAAAGTAAATTCGTTGATTGTAGGTACGTAGTTCCATAGATAAAAATAAAATCTAGACTAAATTTATAGTACCTATAATTAAAAACTAATTAAAGTAATAGAAACTGAACCTAAAATAAAATTAATATAAAATTCAAATCAATGTTTAAAATGTTAAATCTTACATTTGTTTAAAATAAAAATATAATATATGTGTACATAAGATGTAGGAAGGAAGGTAGTATTTTCAAACAAATAAGATTTTTTTAATTTTTAGGTCTTTAGTGTTTAGTGCTACACAATTTTTTTGTGAATGAAGTACAAATTTTAAAAAAACACACATTTTAAACACCTTTTTAGTAAACTTTTTATCACAAGAAAATGGGCTCTGATAAAATAACTCTTTGGGGGTCATAAACCCCAGGTTTCAATCCAACTTAATATTTTTTATAATGTATGCAGGTAGTTACTTTAGGTAGTGATAAAAAAAAGATTTTGTACCTAATCTATCATAAAAAATTAGTTAATCCACTTATTACTACATCTTATGTACATATATATTATATTTTTATTTTAAACAAATGATTTAAAAGATTTAACATTTTAAACATTGATTTAAATTTTATATTAATTTTATTTTAGGTTCAGTTTCTATTACTTTACTTAGTTTTTAATAATAGGTACTATAAATTTCTGTGGCCAAAAGGAATAACAGCATAAGTGGACTTATGTCGAAATTGAGTTTATTACAGTATCTGATGCGCAATATGCGAATCTATACTGTCATATTTTGTTCGTACTTTTATCTCTTACGGTTTATGAACTGTAACACATCGTCCGTAAGTTGTTTACCCTATTTGTAATCGCAAAAGAAACATTAAAATTGTTCTCCTGAAAACTTGTAAAAAGTGACTTATGCTGTTTTTCCTTTTTGACACAGATTTAGGGCCAGTTTGTTCACAGTGGATTAAATCTGAACAATGACTTTCACAGCTTCTAACTAAATGGCGCTAATCAACCAAAATCGGCTTATTAGCGATTTCCATGATTAACAACTTAAATTATCGATTGCTTGAAAAAAAAATTGATTACCTTGCACATTCGATGATTTACCAGTTGCAATAATCCTTGATTAAAGATGATCAGGTGTGAACAAATTGGCCCTTATTCTAGATTTTTATCTATGGAACTACGTACCTACAATCAACGAATTTACTTTCAATTACAATAAATAAATTGAAGGATTAGGTACCTATGTATGTTGTCTTTGGGTTGGCTACGAAATCCCGCGTCACGAAATCCCGCGTAACGAAATCCCGCGTAACGAAATCCTGCAGAACAAAATCCCGCAGAACAAAATCCTGTGTAATGAAATCCCGCATCACAAAATCCCGCGTAACGAAATCCCGCCGATTCAATACTTTTTCAATACAAGGCGACAGCGCATGAAAAATTTCCATTCCCATACATTTTGGTGACACCAAATGATGAGAATCACGGAGAACGAAGTTTCCTACTATTTTGGTTAGCAGAAGACCGCACTGGATTAGGCTCCACCTCCTTTTTAAAAAAGTATATAAGGAGGATTCATTTGAAAATAATCTTCAGTTCTTATTAGAACTCGGTAGAGGCGAGTCCTCATTAAGAGACCTTTTTCTTTTGACGGGTACGATGACTGACGACGGCCATGGACACGACGGTTGGTAGGACGATGACGCCTACGGTGACAACGACCATGGCAAGTGACGACGACGGTGACAACGAAACCATGACGAGTGACGGTGACAACGAGACAATGACGAGTGACGACGACGGTGACGAGACAATGACTAGTGTCGACGACGTTCGCCATGACGATGATGGTGACAACGACCATGGCAAGTGACGACAATGGTGACAACGAGACCATGACGAGTGACGACGATGGTGACAACGAGACAATGACGAGTGACGAATACGGTGACAACGAGACAATGACTAGTGTCGACGACGTTGGCCATGACGATGATGGTGACAACGACGGTGGCCTGGATTGGGGCTGACGACGAATGACAAACGTCCTGACGGTGTTTTTTTCCAGCTATCCTTTTTACAGGGACAAAAAAAAAGTTCTTTCAAGGGCTAAAAAAAATTCTTAAAGAGATATAAAATCTTTTTTAAAATAGCTTAAAGCGCTTACTAAGCGGTTTCAAATTTGGTGAAATTCCAAAAACAAGAAAAGCAAGATTCCTTCGTAATCTAAAAAAAAAAAAAAATTATCTTCAGTTCCGTTCCGTTGCTCCGCTTAGGGTATGTCAAGTCGCCAGGCAGGCGCCTATTGCAGCAGTTTTCTTGTAAAAAAGTCTTTCTTTAGCAAAAGTAGCTCGGGTGGCCCGCTACGCGGGATCCAAGGATTTTAACTCCCTCTTCGGGGGGCTCTGTGCCGCTCACGCAACTCCGTTGCTCCGCTTAGGGTATGTCAAGTCGCCAGGCAGGCGCCTATTACAACAGTTTTCTTGTAAAAAAGTCTTTCTTTGACAAAAGTACCTCGCGTGGCCCGCTTCGCGGGATCCAAGGATTTTAACTCCCTCTTCGGGGGGCTCTGTGCCGCTCACGCAACTCCGTTGCTCCGCTTAGGGTATGTAAAGTCGCCAGGCAGGCGCCTATATCAACAGTTTTCTTGTACAAACGTCTTTTTAAAGCAAAAGTACCTCGGGTGGCCCGCTACGCGGGATCCAAGGATTTAAACTTCCTTTTCGGGGGGCTCTGTGCCGCTCACGCAACTCCGTTGCTCCGCTTAGGGTATGTAAAGTCGCCAGGCAGGCGCCTATATCAACAGTTTTCTTGTACAAACGTCTTTTTTAAGCAAAAGTACCTTGGGTGGCCCGCTACGCGGGATCCAAGGATTTTAACTCCCTTTTCGAGGGGCTCTGTGCCGCTCACGCAACTCCGTTGCTCCGCTTAGGGTATGTAAAGTCGCCAGGCAGGCGCCTATTACAATAGTTTTCTTGTAAAAAAGTCTTTCTTAAGCAAAAGTACCCGCGTGGTACTCATGAGGTATGTATGGGGGGGCATGCTGCCCCCCTGCAACCCCCCTGCTTGGCTCACTATAGGATTTTGGGTAGGTGCGAGGTTGGGTGTATGCAAAGTTTCTTTCAATTGATGCATGTGCATCGCATTATATGAAAAATCGACTTTTATCTTTAAACGCGATTTGCGGCTAAACTAGACGTCCTAGAGGCATCAAAGTTTACATCTTTAAACTTGATTTGCGGCTAAACTAAGCGACCTAGCGACTTCAAAAATGCACATTCGTTATCTAGAAAGTGGCGGTTTTGAAAAAATAAAAAAAAGTTGGTAAAAAAAGTTTTTTTCCAAAACTTTCGAAAAAATAAATAAATTAATTCGTGCTATGTATGTCAACAGTTTTCTTGTACAAAAGCCTTTCTTTGGACCAAGGTGAGATATGTATGGGGGGGCATGCTGCCCCCCTGCAACCCCCCTGCTTGGCTCACTATAGGATTTTGGGTAGGTGCAAGGTTGGGTATATGCAAAGTTTCTTTCAATCAACTGAAAAAAAAATAAACAAAATAAATTTTTACGTCATAGGAGACAAAAATCAAAAAGAAGTGTCGTATTTTTGTATGCATTTAATTCAAAGCAATCAACTAAAAAAACTATACAAGCTGCCAAGTTTATTGATATTTATTTTTTTTTTCACGTCATTGGAGACAAAAACAAGAAAGAAGTGTCGTTATCTTGTATGCTTTCATCCTAATTTTGTATGCAATCAACTGAAAAAAAAACAACTAAGACTGTCACTTCGACTTTCCATAGTAAAATACATTTACTTCAGATTACACCAAATCATGAGAATCAACGAGAACGAATGTAACAATTCGCCGACCAAAAAATGTATTTAAGCAGTAGGTAATTCCGGAATAAAACAGTTCTTATCAGAACTCCGTGGAGGTAAGACCTCCTTAAGCAATTCGTTCGTTGAGAGATATTTCTGCCTTTTTCATTTTTGGGTTTGGGAATTGGTACGCTTTCAGTGGTTTTAAGCGTATAAGGAATATTTCCTTTTACGCTTAAAATGCTAAAAATTGCCAGGATGCTAAAAAAGCGTGTAAAAATTAAAAAACGCTTAAAATCGATTTTAAGCGTTTTTATTGGCCAATGGGTCAAAAATATTTTGTTAGGTAAAATTTCAAAAAAACGCTTAAAATTCTTTTTAAGCGTAAACAAATTTTTTTTTTAACTTCAGAAGGCAATTTTAAGCATTTTGCAGAAATTTGTTTTTAATTTTTTTTTCTAGCTTAAACTGCATTTTAAGCGTTTTGACATTTTTTTCATCGCCCTGCCCACTTTTTTGATTGGCCAAAATAATAAAAAAATATTTTCAAAAATGTCAAATATTTTGTCAAAAAATATTGACTTAGAAAAATATTTGTCAAAACTACCAAAAAATACTTTCAATACTGTATTAGAAATCCCGCTGGAAAGGAGTAGAAAAATCCCGCGGATGTTACGCGGGATTTCGTTACTCGTCCAATTTTCGTGACGTCACAATCTCCAATAAATTCAATTTCAATCGGCGGGATTTCGTTACGCGGGATTTTGTTTTGCGGGATTTCGTAACGATCCCTTGTCTTTATGTTATAAAATTGTGAATCTCACTTACCTATACCTATATCATACAACTTAGGTACACATAGCATAACTATACCTAGGTACTTACCTTTTTTATTCTAAACATTTCTTTCAATTATTAATCCAAGCCAAACGAAATGCATATTTACAAAAATAAGTCTCTTTCTATTTCAGAAAAAAGAATAAATTCAATCGCTTTCAACACCCTACTATTTTGAAGCTAAAATTTCTAAATTCGACAAAATTGTTAGTTCTATTGTTGAGCTTACTCTTCTCGGTTCGCTAATCTAAAATATTTTACATAATACCTATGTACAATATACATACTATATAATATACATATATGGATTATGGAGTTATTTCTAATCCCTTTGAAAAGACATCTATGCAGAAACAAATCCCAATTCCCAAACAGACAACACCAAATCAGTATGACCAGTTGATGTGAATTTATAAATGAAAACAAAAAGATAACCAAAAACTAATATAAGCCGTGTTTTTTTGCAAGCCCGGGGGGAATTGGATGAAAAAAACGACGTCGGTGCTAAACAATTAACATGTTAAATGCAACAACAACTAATCCCGGAGAATTCTCGGGGTTTAACTTAAGCGCACCGAAAAACTGTGTTACCGGCATGAATTTCATACATGTTATCGATAGTTTGTATGAAAACTTCATGTTTTTTACTGTCATGGCGTCGCTAATTCCCGCTGTCGTTTTGTTCAACCAATTCCCCCCGGGCTTGCAAAAAAACACGCCTATAATAAAAGTACCTGGGTCACACTAAGCTAAAGCAAAAAATGCCTGCACTGCCAACGAAACTTTTTTTTTTGCATAAAAAACAACACACAAGTAAAGCACTCGTATCAAAAAAAAAAAAAATTTAATGTGTTCTGTTTTCTTCTTTAGCGATCGTACTCAATTTTTTTGTTTCTATTGTGCTACAAAGAAGAAAAAACACAAACAATATACACACACTCTTGAATGCGGAGATCAACCGTTAGTTGTGTGGGTTTCAGTGACCTGGAAATGGGATGAGTAGGTATACATAATTGGTGGTGGATGTTTTTTTATTTCTCCTTTAAAATGATATTTATGCCTGAAAAACAAATTTTTTTTATCTACAATAAAAACAAATATAAATTACATATGTCACTTTGTGACTTTGATAAAACAAATATAAATACCTTCTAGTTTGTACCTACTCAGATTCTCTTCTACATTTATGTAGATATATAAACTTCCATTTACACCTATTACTTTTGATAGAATTGAAAATATCGAGCCAAATTTTCAGTATAATTCAAAAGTACTTGAAAAACCTGCAACCATAAGTAACAGAAATCATAAAATCAAAAATTATTTTCCTTTTCATACACACTCTAGCGGCCACTTGGAGAAAAAATTAAAACAAATGATTTGTGTCTGAACTAAAATCTTGATAATTTTTTTTAAGTAGAGGTTTTAAAAAATTATTCTTTTATATAAAATACACAGTTAATGATTAATTTTTTTGACTGAATTTGAATTTAAAAATATAAATGTTTCGGTAAGGATTAGTTCACCAACAAAGTTATTTAAATATATATTAGAAAAAACGAGTTGAAAAACTGTATTTTTACTGTTTTTTAAATCAATATATTTTCGAAATCTTACTGTATTATGATTTTTGGTTCTCGTACTTTTGAAGATACTTTTAATACCTTTAAAATAAGACCAAATTCACAAATTCACAAATTCAATAATCAAAGCACTAATTTATCTATGAACTTGTAGACGTAGGTATAAGCAATTTCAGCAAAAATCTGAAAATACATCAGTACATTTTTTATATATCTTTTGCTGTGTGCAAACTATTCAAAAACTGTTTTCACACGTTTAAAGACAATAAATGGTTCTTTCATATGCTTTTTAAATTATTGCCATACGCACACAAACGCCTTCGTGAAATTGTAGAGCGAATCAGCGATTTTTCGTTTTTTCTTCAAATATAAGGAAAGGCCTCTTAACTGAAATGCATTACATTTGTTAGAACGCACCCAAAAATTTCCGAATACTTATGAGGATTGAGAAACGAGAAAGAAAGAGAACACCGTTTTGTGCTGATGTAAATAGTTTTGCATGGATCTAATGTCGAATTCCTTTCAACAAAAGAGTCGCATTGTTTTCTAAAAAGAATCGAATTTGTTTCTGTCGTTGAAAGGAATACGAAAAGACGAAAAGAATCGATTTTTTGTGATTGTGTTTGTGGCACTTGACAGCATCAAATTTTGAAGTAAAATGTCCAGAAAATATTCAATTTGGAAATTATTATTATTATTAATTGAAAAACAACGCACAAATATTTACTTTAAAATTCACCGAAAATTCGTTGGAACCAAAAACACGATTTGTTTTCATAAAAAAAATTTGTTTTCTTAAAACACCGCGGCATTGAATTTGACTTTTTCAGAAATTTCAAATCTTGCAAGTGTGTGTGCAAATCGGTGTAAATTCTTTCTTGAATCTTGCAAAATTAGAAAGATTTGTTTTGACAGAAAAAATTCGAATTGTTCAGAAAAAAAAAATCGATTCTTTTGTTGAAAGGAATTCGACATGAGAATAAAAAGTTAAGGAAGAGGTGTATCTCACATATACAAATAAAAAAAAAAAATATATACATACGTATATATATATATACCCGATTTGTTATTTTGCCGAGCTATAGGAAAGTGTTTCGAAATTTTAAAACGTTAAAATACTAAATATAAAAGTGAAATAAAAGTTAACACAGTGAATACTTGCATTAATTTATTAAAAAAAAAATAAAACAACATACAGTTTAATCGTGTAGAAACACCTATAATATGGAGTTTACAATTTTTTCTCTTCACGGGCTGATTGTGTCTCAAATTCCACATAAAGTAATGTGAAGTGATGTTTTTTAAGTAAATACGTAATCATAGAATACAATTGATATTTCGTAGTATTTTACTATAAAAAGCAAACTAGTTGAAAATAAAAATACACTCCAATCACGGGAATTAGCTGAACCCGATTTGTCAAAATTGAAATTCTCGCCCAGGGTCGCATTAGTTTTTGTTGGTGATGGCAAGGCGCTCAAATCCATTGAGTGCCCGTTGTGCGGAGTAATTTTACTTACTTTTTGTGGAATATGAGACACATCTTACATGTGAAATGAACAAAAATTGCACCTGTTGTTATATGTGTTTTTAGAGCATTAAACGCGGCACCGCATGTAGTTTTATATATTTTTTCAATGAAATATTGCATGTATTCACTTTATTTACTTTAACATCACTTATTTCTTTAATTTACTAATGGCCAGTTGCACCAAAATATACTAAAACCAGTTTTTGCTAAAATTCTTACAAAATTTATCGGCTTGATAAATTTTTTGGGTTGCACGAATGTATTTCTCTGATTTTTTAGCTAAAATGCTGTTTGCGAACCATCCCTGGATTTTGTCAGCTAATTTTTGAAATTTTTTTTAATTGCAATTTTCAAATGTCCTATCAAAAGTGAAATATTTTTTTTCAACATATTTTCGTTAAAACTCGCTTTTAAAATTAAACTGGAGGAAAATAGCATTTTAGTTTATTGGCTTGTTTATCGAACTTTTAAAACTAAAATTGGTTGGTGCAACCGATAAATGCCATTTTAATTTAACGAAGCAGTAAATATTTAAAAGCGTTTGGTGCAACTAGCCATAAGATTTTGTACTATTTTAAAGATTTAAATCTCAAAATACATTCCTCAAAAAAACGGATAAACATTCCTTTTGACGCCCCCGCATTTAGCTGTCTAACCGCACGCCTTCCCTGTGTTTGTGTTTGTGTAACTCACACTATTTTGAAAAATGCTTCACTTTTTCCTCGATATGCCCGTTCCTCTATTTCTTCTTCTATGGCATGGATTAGTACATAGGATCCTGTTTAGGTTGTGACTGCCCACTACGTAGTGACGGCAGTTAGTACCTGAAATTGGTGAGGTGGAAAGGGAGGCGATAGTCAGGAAAAAAACATAAATATTGTAGTGAGCAGTCATGTTTCATATCCGAAATGTTCCATTTAATACCATTTTTTCATTTTTTTCTAGTTCGTTGAGGGTGAGGTAGATGAGAACAAAAATAAGAAAAGTGTAATTGGTCAGGGGTAGGCGCAAAAAATGCATATTGAATTGGTGGATTGATAACAGCAAAGATGCTGAAGTAGATTTGATTTAATTACTAAAATTGCAATTTCTACCGTATTTTTCAACTACTTATTTATTTAATATTTAATTCAGGGTTCATGGCGCTCAGAATCAAATGTCTCAATTCATAGATATTCCATCAGAATTCAGCGATAAACATGATTGAAAAATTTCGAGTGTAGACACGACATGACTATTCACTACGAAGTGAGCGTGTCACAGTCTAAACAGGGTCTAGCTTAAATCTGCCCAAATTCAAAACTCATACATACATGCTGATTGGAACCTTTCGAAAGTGTAAAGCGTAGTGTAAAGATGTTGTTGGAACGTTTCGTTTTCCTGCTTTGGTTCACCAAATTTAAGGGACTGATTACACGACAATTTTTTTCGGACTACACGACTAATTTTTACGGTGGTGTTTCGTATTTTATTCAAAGATTGAGTTTTTAATTACAAAATCTTCAATCATTAAGCAAAAAGTTGCATGTGTAAAAGATATCTTGCTGAGGATCAATGATTTTAATACTTGAACATCGAAGTTAATATACATTCACTGTTGGAAAATTTTGATACCCAAAAAATTGTGCGTAGAAACTTCAATGTGTAAACAGAGTTTTCTGAACATCGATGATTTTACTACAGGAAAATCAATGATAAAACATGATTTTTGCACAAATGAACAAATACAAACAAAATTGACGAAAGCAATATTGCAAGGCATTTCAGGTGCCGTGTCATAAGGCCATATTGAGAAATATGGCCTTATGACGCATTCGAAATGTGTCATAAGGGCATACTGAAACATATGGCCTATTGACACTTTACCAAGATGTCATAGTGCCATATTTTTTTGCGACTTAAGGCCATATCTAAATATGGCCTCATAATACTTGCGTTAAGTGAAAAAATATGATTAATTGTTTTTTAATCCAGGACCCATGTTCTGTAACTCGGCGATAACTTTTCGAGGCAAGAAACGGCAAAAAATGGAACAAAAATGGAACAAAAATCATAGGAATCCTATGGGTTTTGTTCCATTTTTCGCCGTTTCTCGCCTCGAAAAGTTATCGCCGAGTTACAGAACATGGGTCCTGAATCTTTAAATGCAAAAGAAACTGCATACACCCAACCTCGCACCTACCTCAAATCCTATAGTGTGCCCAAGCAGGGGGGGTGCAGGGCGGCAGCATGCCCCCCATACATACCTCACTGTTTATACGCCGTAACTGAATTACAATTAAAGTGTTGGCCAGGTTTATTTATCAAACAAGGAAAGACGGTTGAAAGTGACATAAGGCCATATGGCCCTATGTCTTTTTATTAATGAGTCAAAAGGCCATAAGTTGGAATATGACCTTATGTCACTTTGTAAAAGCGTCATAAGGCCATATTTCTTAATATGGCCTTATGACGCATGGCCTTATGACACGGCACCGGCATTTCATGTGGAAAATGAAGTTCGTGCTTTTTTTCAACGAAATTTTAATGCACAGATAGTCGTATGGAATGTGTAAAATGAAATTAGTGCCTCTTTTGAAAATTCGTAATCCGAAATTTTCATGCACAGAAAATATAATATGAACGATTAGAAAATAACATATAGAGCAGGCGTTAATGTACAAAATATCATTTTTTTCGTATAATATAATATATTAATATTACACTGACATAGTGACATATTATATATTTTGACTAAAACCTAACTGATAATGTACTCATTTATGTTGTATTTATAAGTTTACGTAAGTTAACGAAAAGAAAGAGATTTGGAAACCTGAAACTCATTTTACTAAAAATTAAATAACTTCGACCACACCTCGAATTTAAGCAAACGGTTTATTGATAAATAATGTATGAATATGTACCTATATATGATATAAAGGTCGTTTTTATTGGAGCTGGGCCAAATTTGACCATTGTCCTTTCAAACAATAAAATTGCCAACCATACATAGTAAGGCTGAGTTTATTAAAACTAACGTTGACACAGCTTCCTCAACTACTTTAGTATCAGAATATGAACATTTTGCCATGGCAATATTGGGTTAAGCTTTGAGGGTTTGTTCTTTATAGAAGAAAGAATATTAAAATGTGCCTTGAAACCTAAATACTACAATGCCAATATGAGGCGCTCAGCGCCAAAACGGCCTAACCCCAAAATTTTCGAACTGCGATAAATGAGTTTAAAGAGAAGCTTATTTGAAAGTATTTTTTTTATTTCCATTAAAAGTTAAAGAAAAATTGTTTATTATTCTTGTTTGAAATAATTAATTGTTTAAAAAGTCATTGTGTACTGTTGACTTAACTTATGCAAAGTTTTTTTTTGAAAATTATATATTTCATCAAGCAACCTAAGCCATTTAATCTCCGGGCTTTTTTGATGTTTTTTTGTACATTATTTTTTTATTTAGTAATATATGCTTAATTTTCTTACTTTTTTTTAAGTTATACTTGCATAATCAATTTTATTCGAAAAAATAAAATCGATGCGAATATTTTGTTTCTATGCTTGTTGTTTTTTTGCTGATTTTAGGCAAATTTTAGTATAGTAAAAGTTTGCTTTGAAACTTATATACATACATACATACATTTGTTTATACGAAAATACATACCTGAGGAGGTGGAGATCCACTAGCTGAACACTTAAGCGATATCAATGGACCGGGTCGAACGTTTTGTTCAATAAATGTGTAAATCATTTCTGGAACAGTATCTATAATTAATAATTAAATATCCAAAATTTATTAAAAATTGTGGGTACACTATATAAATAAATATTTGTACATAAAGATTTTAAATCTTTTATTGTATACTAATACTAAGATATAAGGTTTATAGATATTAAAACTACCTTTAATTATTTATGTATTCAAATTAAATTTAAAATCCTAAAATTTGAATTTTATTGAAATGAAATAGATGAGAGTAAAAGATAAAGAATAGCTGTAAGTTTAAGTTTAAGAGAAATAACAAAAAAATTGCACATTTTAAGTGAGTGGCAGTAGAGACAGAGATTAGGAATAGATTCGTAAAAAGTTATTTAACGGAGTTAATACAAAATTTACAGATGAATTGAGATAGTGTTAACATGATGGGATTGATAGGATAAAGAATCGACATTAAGGTATATGACTTTAATAAGAGTGATCAGGGGGTAAAATGAGACTTTTAACAGTTTTTAAAACTAATCGTTACAACTCTCTGAAATCTGTTAGAAAGCCTCACTGCAGAATTACTGAAGCCAAAAAGATGATTCGTCGATGATTATTCGTCTAGATAGATAGATAGATATGATGTTTATTATTCAAAAAGAAATTGTTAAGAATGTAGTCCAAAAACTTAACACTAAGGCAATGGATCAAACCGTGTGCCTGGGTTAACAAACTTAAATTACTTATAATGCGAAAATGTAAGTATAGTTATGTGGGCATAGTGAATAATTGTTTAATTTAAAATTTACAAAACAACGAAAAAAGAAGAAAATATAAATGAAATAATATTTATTGCAAAAAACAAGTGCATTCGATTTATATTTTATTTATTCACTTTTTAATAGGTTAAAGAATCGAAAAATTAATTTATTTTACTTAATTTGTACAAGTTTTAGTGGAAATAACTTTTAACAACTTGTTGAATCGACCAGAGTTGCCAAATACTGGAGTAGAAACAGAATTTTTTCAGTTGGGTTAGTAAAATGCACGAAAAATCGATAAAAACAGCACTGAGGACTTTACTCGAGAGTTCTTGTAGCATAGTTGCTAGAGCCCCAAAGGTTAATAGACGTAAATTTTCCATTAATAAACCCATGTTGTAATGGTGAAATAACTTCATTTAAAAGAAAAACAATTTTTCAAAATGTTTGGGAATTGAAGATTATTTACATATGTTACTCATTTCCCAATGGGCCAGCAAACTTTTTCAAAACTATTGGGCTGAAACCAAAGGTAGGTACTGATTTATAAAAATATGAATCTTTCGTATGTTTCTGACTCCAAAACCCATTTGTTTGCATTACATATGGGTACTTCGGAAAAATGTCAAAACACTCACAAAAGAACTATTTTAGCAGGTAAAATAATGCGATGATTCATTCAATCGTTGAAAAGTAATGCACAACTTCAGCAATTCGTTATCTAAATCCACTCGTCTACTTTGTAAAATATACTTTGGGACATAAGGAAACAATAATTCTAGTGGCGGATCCACGGGGGGGGGGGGGGGGTTTCGGGCCTGGCCCATATTTGCAACTTTAAGGACCGAACGCAAATGTTGCGAAGGAACTTAGCGTGAAATTAGCACCATCATTTTCGATTTTCAAAAAAAGTTATGCTATGTTGTGCTCAACTTGTGCCTCCATGTGCCGTAAATATTTTTTTTAAATTCGCAAATTTGGATATTTTTTTTTTGCAAAATTCTTAATGTAATCGCCATTTTTATATTTTTGAATAAATAAAAAAATAAATTACTATTTTCAAAATCATAAAAGTTGTGCTGCATTTTGCTCAAAAAATTGTTCGCATATTTATAGCTTTAGGGCAAAAAATAATTTTTAGGAAGCGTTAAGTTAGCACCATTTTTGATTTTCAAAAAAAAAAAAAGTTTCACTGTATTGTGATCAACTTATGCTGCCATTGCTCATTTTTTTAAATTTGCAAATTTTCAATTTTTTTTTCTAAATTACGATCTTTTAAAAAGTTATACTTGCGTTGTTTTAAGCTCAGTTTGTGCTTGTTTTTTTTTAATCGAAAATGGTGGTGCTAACTTCACGCACATAAATAATGTAGCTTTGTGCTTTGTTTATTTATCTTTTATTTATCTATCGACGTTTTCATAGGTTACAAAATGTTATGATTTCTTTAATGAGAAATAATCAATTCATGTTATACGTCTTCCCTTTCCTTTACCTGACACGATTAAATGAGGATTTCTGTGAAGAAGAGTAATGTTTCCTTTCATCAGACTTTTATCGTTAAAATTGTGTATGAATTTAAAAAAATTCACTTAGAAAAATAAAATCCACAATATCCTCATGCTTTGGGTTTTATAAGGGTCGGTAAACATCGACTATAATTTGCGTCTTAGAGACGCATTTTGGAGTTTAGGTTATTTGAACTTTTAATTGAATTGAATAATTGAATTTCATATAAGAATTTTCATCATATTTTTCATTAAAAATTAATGATGTAATGAATAAGCAAGTTATTTTTGTTTAGTGATTTCTTCGTCGAATATTCATCATATTTTTCATTGAAGTCCTCGGTCCAACTGGTGAATAAGCAACTTTCCAAGAAGTAGTGTGTAGTAAAATACTACCTACTACTATTATTTGTTTTCCAACTCTGTTAATGGCAACACTTAAGACACTGACTGGCGACCAGTGTTTCCATAATCTAAAATTTTATTATGCTAGATTTCGAAAGCCCGACCGTCCGAAGCGTGGTTGTGGTTTGGCCATAATTCGTTATATTTACTCAATGTGCGAACAAGAAATTAAACTCAAGAACTATTTCGGTAAACTGAATGGCGCAAAATTATAGTCAGATAAAGTACACTTTAAAATTATTTTAGCAAATACTAAAGTCGAAATTAGTGTTTTGACAGTTATAGTCGAAATAAAACCCACTTTATCGTTAGCGGCTCGTTATAAATTTAATACCGACCAAAGTACCTTTTATTTTTTAATAATATGTGGTTTATTTGAGCAAAAGTATCTGTCAATTTCAATAGAGATTTCAATATTTTTGAAGATTATGAGCTTTTTCGAAAACCAAAAACTTATAAAAACCGGGCGAATCCTTTTGAAGAACTAGATGAAGATGAATTTTATTGTCGATACAGATTTGACAAGATCACTGTCCAGTTTCTGATCGAAAATCTCCAAATCAAAGAGCCTTTGACAAAACGTGGGCTTCTCATATCTAAATCCTTACAAGTTCTCATTACCCCTCATTTTTTTGGAAGAAATGTTCATCAAGTTGATGTCGGTAGGTATAATATGTATATTTTATAAATCTTAATCAAATCCTCATTATTTTGCAAATTCAGGAGCATTTCATGGAATATCTCAGGCAACAGTGGGAAAAACAATCGAAAATATTTCCAAAAAAATTGCTTCATTATTACCACATTTTATCAAGTTTCCTTCTACAGTCGAAGAATATAACGAAACAAAGAAAATTTTTTATGAAATTGCCAGGTTTCCTAAGGTCATAGGTGCTATTGACTGCACCCATGTATATATAAAACGACCAGCCAAAATTGTAGGTCCAGTAATGGCTGGACATTACATTAATCGAAAAGGTAACTAAAAATTGCGTTTATGTACATATTATGTAAGTACCTTTATAAAAAACCTTAATATATTTTTTTGTAAAAAAGGTTATTATTCACTAAATGTCCAAATTGTCACCGATGCAAACTGCAAAATAACCGACATCGTTGCTAGATCTCGTGGATCACTACATGACTCCAACATTTGGAATAAATGCCGTTTGAAAAGTGTATTGGAAGCAATCTCAAATGTTCACCAGGGTATATTGCTTGGCGACGCAGGATATGGATGTTCCAGAGTCTTATTGACCCCGGTAAGAAATTCATCAAATCAAAAGGAAGAACGATACAATAATAGTCACACGTCTACAAGAAGCCGAATCGAATGCCTTAATGGGCAGTTGAAATCAAAGTTTAGGTCAGTTCTTGACAGATTACGTGTTGATTTGGCTTCTGCAAAAAATGTTGTTGTTGCCGTGGCTGTTCTTCATAACATAGCTAAAGAATATTTAAATATTTCATTTCTGGAAGAAAGTGTCCAAACCACTCCACCGCAGCTATTCGATATAACCGGAAGTATAAATGAACTTTCTGGATCAACTGGAAAAGCATTCAGAAATGCTTTCATCAATCAATATTTTTAATATCAAATACAGATCAAATTCCATTAAAAAAACATTTCAAACTGTTTATATATTCTTTTATTTGATTTCATTTTTTGCATTTCGCTAAACAAACATAATTCATAAATACCTATAACTTCACGTAACAAAATAAATTAAAATCAAGTTAACATAGCAATAAAAAAAACAAAAACTTCATATAACAAAAAACAACATTATAGAGAATTCATAAAAAAGTAAAAGAAACAAACTGGATAATACTTAAGCGTTAGTATTTTTTGATTTTAATTTTAAATACCACTCTTTTTTAACTTCCTTCTTTATTTGATGTCGACGTTCAGTCATCACATCCCCTTTTGTTGTTGGTTTTTTTGGAAGCTTTTTTCTAAAGCACGCAGCAAGTTTCTTGATGAAGATGGAGCACTACGTGTTTGACTTGCTGGTTCAGGAGCTACGGCATTATTCTCTGCAAGTACCGCATGGGAGCTTGCGATTTGTGCTTCAGTTGGGCTGATTGCGGTAACGGCGGATGTTTCAGGGATCAGGAGGAGTCATAGCTCTGGTACCTGAGGCAGTCAATGGCAAGGCACTGTTGCTATCAATGAAGATACTATCTTCTACCATTTGCTCAGCTATCATGCTCTGAACTAAAAGATCAATGGGATCAGTGTTCATTCGTGTCCATTGCTGCCTTAGTTTTTCCACACTCCTGTGGTACCCCATCGAAACCATTCCTATGGCTATGGCTTCCCACGCAAGCACCTTTTGCCGTATCATCTTGGTGTCATTGCCCCGATCCTCCACAACTGCAAGGTGCTCCTGTACCAATTGTCTGAACATTTCTCGCTCATCCTTACTCCAACTTGGTTCCCTGTCTCGCTTTATCCTTATGGAAATTTTTTTCAAACATTAATTAATTATTTTATGTTTGTTTTTGTTTATTAAATACCTTTGTGCTCATTTTATAAGTTTTTCAAATAGTTTTTCGTGTTATGTTGTTTGCTGCTGTTTGTTTACTTTCGTATACTCTCAAATTTGTTCGTTTATTTTCAAAAGTATACCCCTCAAACTGGATTTGATTTCCCAAACTGCTCACTATTGGGTTTGTTCGAGTAAAATTAATTGTGGATAGGACTTAAGGGTAATACTAGTTGTAAGTAGGTTATAAAATGTTTATAATTGATGCAAAACTAGTAACAGCTTCTAAAATTAAAATGGGTTTTAGTTAGTACGTACTAAACCTACTTAATAGGAGCTGACTATAATTTTGCGCCAATGCTTTTATTGATAAGGTAAAAAATAAAACGTATGTATATGAATTTGACGAATTTTATTAAAAGCAAACACAATTAAAAATTTTATTTGATTCTTATATTAAATATTTTGATGGTCATTTGGAAACATTTCTCGAATATAAGAAAAAACTTTTTAAACGACAAAAGAGATTAGCGGTAAAAAAAGCAAAAAATGTGTTGAGTTCTTAGGATTTGAATATACTACAGATTTTCAATTTGCTTTAGAGTTGGGTGAAGAGAACTCCGATTCAGATTCCGATTACAACGATTTAAACAGAGATAAGCTTGTTTTGAATTTAGTTGAAGTGAATAACAGCATAAGTCGACTTATCTCAAAATTGAGTTTATTACAGTATCTGATGCGCAATATGCGAATCTATACTGTCATATTTTGTTCGTACTTTTATCTCTTACGGTTTATGAATAGTAACACTTCGTCCATAAGTTGTGAACCCTATTTGTAATCGCAAAAGAAACATTTAAATTGTTCTCCTGAACACTTGCAAAAAGTGACTTATGCTGTTTTTCCTTTTTGCTACAGAAATATGGCTGCATTTGATCTGAAGTTAGCTAACTCTTTAATCCCGGACTTTGATGGAAACCCCAAGAACGTTTATGATTTTTTAGACAAATGCGAATTTTATAATGATACACGAAATAATACTTCGAAAGATACTTTATTGCAATTTCTTTTGAGGGTTAAGTTGCTAAAAAATGTGAAATGTAAATTTAAAACCGAAGTTTCACCAACAAATTTTGAAGCCTTTAAGAAATCTCTTAAGGATATGTTTTGTGACAAAACAACTAAAGACGAGAAAATAAATCAATCAGTTTCAGCGCGTAGCAACGTATAGGGGCGATAGGGGGGCTTAGCCCTATGTAGAATAGTTTTGTTATTATTGCGGAAAAATGTGTGTAATGTATAAAAAAAAAACATCAAAAATGCTCAAAGATAAAATGGCTTAGGTTGCTAAAATGAAATATAATTAAAAAAAAAACTTTGCATAAGTTAAGTCAACAGTACACAATGACTCTTTAAACAATTAATTATTTCAAACAAGAATAATAAACAATTTTTATTTAACTTTTAATGGAAATTAAAAAAAAAATTGTTCCAAATAAGCTTCTCTTTAAACTCATTTATCTCAGTTCGAAAATTTTGGGGTTAGGCCGTTTTGGCGCTGAGCGCCTCATTTTAGAATTGCAAATAATGAACAAGTGAAAGAAACAAAATTCAATTCAATTTTAAATTATTCCATTTAATTACAAAAAAATATATACAGAAAAATTACTCAACTTAAAAAGAGAAGGTACAAAAATTTAGTCTTTGTTTGCATCAAACTTAAACTTAAAAAACAAAATAACTCTTACAAAAAAAAAATATAAAAACTTAAAATCTTATTTAACTTAGATCATTTTTACAGATTTTCATATTTTTCTTAAAATCTAATTTAACTTAGATTATTTTTACAGATTTTGATATTTTTCTGAAGGATAAATTTCCTTCACGTAGTTCTGGATTTTTCTAAATTATTCTTTGAACTAAACAACTGAGTTCCTAATTGTATTTAATTATCAAAAAACAATTTACAGTTTCTACCTTCATTTGAGTTTTTTAATTTGTCCAAATATTATTTAGAATAAAAAAAAAACTCTTTCTGTAGGAGCATTTGACAAAATAAAGTTGTACTAGATGTCTTGTTCGTTCTTTTAATCGGTAAGGGCACTTTAGCATTATTATTTTTTTTTGTCATTGAATTTGGCTTTAATATTTATGTTATTACTTTTAAGAATTTGTACGAAATACAGAATAAATAATGAACAACCACTGAAATACAGAACATTTATGTGTTTTTGTATAACAAATAATTCATAATGAACATCGTCTTCAAATACAGAACTGTTCATTATTATAATGAACGGATGGTCACCATATCCTATATTAGAAAAAAAGGACACAAATTAAAAGACAATAAAAATTTAGATAATGTGAACTGCGCTCACAATTTTTATGTTTTTTTTAACAATAACATTTATTTATTTTTTTTTTAATAATTGCTCTTTGCGAATTTTTGGTGCACTGAATCTAAAAAAAAACCATGCCCAGGTCTAACAAATCTTGTTCTCGAATGCCAGGAAAGATAAATTATTTAGTCTCTCAGCGGACATGTTGAGGCCTTATGGTTGTATTCGAGTGTAGGCATTGACGTATTATATATGGATTGCTAGTTACTTGTCACTTCCATACATTTCCTGCGAGGGCCGTGACTTCATGTGCCAATAGGCAAATTAAAATGGCTCATACAGGATTCACAACAAATTTCAGCTTTTCGAAGGTTGTACTGAGGCCGATTATGTGAATGTAATCAGACATGGAGTTTCTTCTGCATTTGGGGACTGGATTTTCGCAGCTTTATATCTTTACGCTGAAGACGCATTTTAATGAAATCTTCAAAGTGTAGGCCCCGCTAAAGATCGTCTACCATTTTTAAGTATTGTTGGAAGGAATGGATGTACAAAATGTACATCATTTCTAAGAGCAAGAAGGTTTACTCTAAAATAAAAAGTTTTAAATGGTACGGAATAACGTAGAATAATGTGTTTCGCAGATTTGTTCAAACCGGACTAAAATATAGAATGAAAATATGATTGAATTTTTGAACAACAACAACTTAAAGGTGCTACCACCAATTGTATACGAATTATTTTATAATTGGTTTTGATTAATTATTGGGCTGTAGATATAGCTATTTCAAGGGGTGCCAAGCCCTATCATCCGTCTCCTTATTAGTGGTGCTGAGCTTTAATCCAATTTTATTTGAAAAACTTTCTACATGCACACCATAGGGATCGAATCTACGCATTCTGAGCTAATTTAAATATAATTTTTATTGTGTTCTTCTTTAAATATTGGAATGACAAACCATACAAATTAAAATTGATCTCAGAAAATTCATTTGACTTTTGAACTCTTTTTTGACTTAGAAATAGTTTAACAATTACTATGAATACGGTCTTATCGCACTCTTAGAATGAAAGTGACCTAACTAAAAAATTCTTTTTTACAACTTAGTTTTAGAGTTCATTTCGCTTTTAAAGGTCAGTTAATTGAAAAATCGGAAGTTACAGAAATTTTGAGTTATGTCACTTTCATTCTAAGGGTGCGTTATTTACAATATTATATGAAAAATGTTTATAAATCAATTTAATTTATACTTGTTATTATTTTATATACTATAAGGCTGACGATGACGGCAAAAGCGAATGCATTAATAATTTTGAAATTGTAATACAAAGAACAATTATTAAGATTGCTAAGTAATACACATTTTGCTACTATATCCAAATAACCAGTTTTAAAGAAAAGGTATAAGAATAAAATACAATACTCACCACCTAACTTAAGTTCAGCCATAGCTTGTGCACTTGCTTTGTGGTTACCAACCAAACATTGATATACTCCCTTGTCATTTCGACCGACATTCTGCACCATCAGGGTTGTCTTTGATAACAGCCGAACACTATGGAAGATAAACACAATTGACTTCAAACTATCCTCAAATGTATACCAACAATAAAAACAAAACTCAAGCTTATGAATAATGAATAAGAATGAGAAGATTGATAGGTTCATAGGTATTTTTGTATATGGAGTAAAAAAGCAAGAATAGAAACAAAAGAATAACAGTAGGATGCTTTGGAGAGTTCCAAACACTCCCAACCTCCCAAGATTTCAATTCGCAGTTTTGACTCATTTGTATGGAAAGTATTGACAATCTAGTCACTTTTAGTGTGACCATCACCAACTTTTTGGGAGGTATAATTTCTTGTGTGTGTTCGAAGAAGCTTGAGTGAGTGAACAATTTTTTGTTATTAGAATTTGAGGGTTGAAAGATCAGAAATTTTTAGATGGCAAGAAATGTGTGGTATTTACAAATTGTGCCTGGGGAAGAAGAGGGGATTACTACGATGACGATATGTACGATGCAGCGAGGCCGAGTATTTGTATCGAGGATTTGTATTGGTGGTGTGTGTGGGGATTCAAAAGATGCCAGTGAAAATTTTTTAAAAATTCAATGGTGAATAACCTGATTTTTCCTTGAGGAAAGGGAGCTGCTCCCGCTTTTGTGCGGAAAACATTGAGGAATTTAACATGGGCATGTCATTGGCGGGGTGCATATGCCACTTTCTCGATAAAAATTCCACAACTTCTTTGGAAGTTGCTTATTCACCAGTTGGGCTGAGGTCTCCGATGAAAAATATGATGAATGTTCAACGAAGAAATCACTAAACAAAAGTGACTTGCTTATTCGTTAGATCATTAATTGGTGATAAAAAATATGATGAAAATTCTTTTACGAAATCACTTAATAATTTGGACTTGTTTTTTCATTACCTTAATATTTGCCGATGAAAATTATGATGCATTGAACTCACTTGAATAAAAGAAGGGATTGTTTCGACATTTTGCCCAAGTACAAAGCAAACAATGTGCTACCATGAATGGTGAAACTATGCATTGTTACTAAATCAATGAAAAAAACGACAACGGGGATTAGCGACGCCATCACAGAAAAAAACATGGAATTTTCATACAAACTATCGATAACAAGTATGTAATTTACGCCGGTAATACAGTTTTTCGGCGCGCTTAAGTTAAGCCCCGAGAATTCTCTCGGATTAGCTAAGCCCGCAGGGGATTAGTTGTTGTTGCATTTTACATGTAAATTTTTTATCATCCAATTTTCCCCGGGCTTGCAAAACAACATGCTATTACCACCAAATTCTTTGACAATGAAGTGAGAATTATAACCACTCAAGATATGTTAAACAATACCTTGTTTTAAAATTAATTGTTTTCTTTGAGCATCATCTATCAAGTTTTTCATAGAAATTTTGGGGCAGTCCTCACAACGGTATAGTACGAATTTGCTTAATTTGTTAAAACTACATTTAATATAGTATGCAAAACTATATGGTGCATGAACTTAGATGTCATTTGAAAATGATGCTAGAGGATTTGGTGAACATGTAGCAATAGGTTTTAAAGCGGATTCAAAATCAGCATATGTAAATTACAAAATACTCATTTTCTTATTAAAGTATTTTAATCTTAGTTAGTTATCAATCTCAGTTGGTAATACTGTATGAGTCTTATTGCAATCAAATTTGAGGTGTTCGTTTAGATGTTATTATTAATTATTTATTATTGAGTTCATCATTTGCACTATCTCTAACTCTTGTAGGATAACATTCACCTGTCTGTAAAGGACTAGGCTCTGATGGGCATGGGGGTAGAAACCAAACATGCCATCAGTATGTCGTGTCGTTAGGTTCTATCGAATATTGACAAACTCCCTGACAATTTGGCAACCATCCAGTATAATTGCTTTTTGCATATCATATAATATCCTCGTTGGTATTTCGAGACTTGAGAGCCAATACTGCAGATTTAGGCAGTAGTTAAAAATACAATAGTTATAGTTGTAAAGCTGCAAGCTCTCCATAGTTCCCTTAGCTCATTTCCCAAGGCTACGTATTTCTGAATTTTCGTAAGGTAAGTTGCATGCATGTTGTTATTATTGATGACTGCAAAGTAAATAAATATGATTTTCCTTTGCCTTTTGTTATAGATGACTATATCAGGTCTGTTGAACTCTTCGGTAGAGTCTATCAAGACAATTCTGTCCCAGTAAATGCTTCCAAATCGTAGCCAAGAGTTAGATATTTCGGCGTTAATATTAGGCGCCTCCAGTTCATTTGGATGTCTCCCATGCAAAGGCTTTCTCTTCCAATTCAGGTGTGTATAGGTTTTCTATGATGTTTATTGTTTACTGATTCATTTCACTGGCTTCTGCCCTCCATGTTGGCTGGGGTGAAGTTCTCATCAGCATTAAAAATTGCTTTGTGGAGTGTAGACATTTCAGCTTTTTTGAGGAAATATTCAAAAAGGTTTTTATTTTGTTTTTTCCACCATATCCCTAATGCTGATTATTCCCCTTACACCTCTAGATCTTGGGAGAGTAATTCTTTCAATCGCAGATTTTGGGTGGTGCTGGCGATATTTAGTCATAAGCATCCTTATTTTCCTCTCAAGGTCTTCTATGTCTGTTTTGCTCCATTTGACAATGCCTGCAGAGTACGTTATTAGGTACAGCATATGAGTTGATGGCCATTACCACGTTTTTCGAATTTAAAGACGTTTTAATGATTTGTTCCAGGTGATTTTTGAATGATAAGGTCAAACTGTTTTTGATATCAGTGTGTTTGGTTATTTTTGATTGATCAATACCTAGATACTTATAAACATCGCCTTCTTCCATGGATGCAATCGTCTCATTGTTATATCTATAACTGACTCAGGAGTGTATCTGTAATATGGGTTGTGTATCGCAGATGTCGGTGCAATTCCATATTTTTTTATTATTTCCCAATTAACAATCTTGCCAATGTTATCATGTCTTCGTTTGTAGGAATTGCTTCCTAGGTTTGTACAACCAGCAAGAATATACTGTATTGTTTCATGAACGGCTCCACAACGTCGACAGCTGTTTGATTGGAGGGTTTGATCAGTGACGATATACTTCAGTTAATTTCTGGTTGGTATCACTTGATCCTGAATGGCTATCATGAAACCCTCCGTTTCTGGATACAAGCTTCCAAATCGTAGCCAAGAGTTAGATATTTCGGCGTTAATATTAGGCGCCTCCAGTTCATTTGGATGTCTCCCATGCAAAGGCTTTCTCTTCCAATTCAGGTGTGTATAGGTTTTCTATGATGTTTATTGTTTACTGATTCATTTCACTGGCTTCTGCCCTCCATGTTGGCTGGGGTGAAGTTCTCATCAGCATTAAAAATTGCTTTGTGGAGTGTAGACATTTCAGCTTTTTTGAGGAAATATTCAAAAAGGTTTTTATTTTGTTTTTTCCACCATATCCCTAATGCTGATTATTCCCCTTACACCTCTAGATCTTGGGAGAGTAATTCTTTCAATCGCAGATTTTGGGTGGTGCTGGCGATATTTAGTCATAAGCATCCTTATTTTCCTCTCAAGGTCTTCTATGTCTGTTTTGCTCCATTTGACAATGCCTGCAGAGTACGTTATTAGGTACAGCATATGAGTTGATGGCCATTACCACGTTTTTCGAATTTAAAGACGTTTTAATGATTTGTTCCAGGTGATTTTTGAATGATAAGGTCAAACTGTTTTTGATATCAGTGTGTTTGGTTATTTTTGATTGATCAATACCTAGATACTTATAAACATCGCCTTCTTCCATGGATGCAATCGTCTCATTGTTATATCTATAACTGACTCAGGAGTGTATCTGTAATATGGGTTGTGTATCGCAGATGTCGGTGCAATTCCATATTTTTTTATTATTTCCCAATTAACAATCTTGCCAATGTTATCATGTCTTCGTTTGTAGGAATTGCTTCCTAGGTTTGTACAACCAGCAAGAATATACTGTATTGTTTCATGAACGGCTCCACAACGTCGACAGCTGTTTGATTGGAGGGTTTGATCAGTGACGATATACTTCAGTTAATTTCTGGTTGGTATCACTTGATCCTGAATGGCTATCATGAAACCCTCCGTTTCTGGATACAAGCTTCCAAATCGTAGCCAAGAGTTAGATATTTCGGCGTTAATATTAGGCGCCTCCAGTTCATTTGGATGTCTCCCATGCAAAGGCTTTCTCTTCCAATTCAGGTGTGTATAGGTTTTCTATGATGTTTATTGTTTACTGATTCATTTCACTGGCTTCTGCCCTCCATGTTGGCTGGGGTGAAGTTCTCATCAGCATTAAAAATTGCTTTGTGGAGTGTAGACATTTCAGCTTTTTTGAGGAAATATTCAAAAAGGTTTTTATTTTGTTTTTTCCACCATATCCCTAATGCTGATTATTCCCCTTACACCTCTAGATCTTGGGAGAGTAATTCTTTCAATCGCAGATTTTGGGTGGTGCTGGCGATATTTAGTCATAAGCATCCTTATTTTCCTCTCAAGGTCTTCTATGTCTGTTTTGCTCCATTTGACAATGCCTGCAGAGTACGTTATTAGGTACAGCATATGAGTTGATGGCCATTACCACGTTTTTCGAATTTAAAGACGTTTTAATGATTTGTTCCAGGTGATTTTTGAATGATAAGGTCAAACTGTTTTTGATATCAGTGTGTTTGGTTATTTTTGATTGATCAATACCTAGATACTTATAAACATCGCCTTCTTCCATGGATGCAATCGTCTCATTGTTGAAGGTAATATACTCGAGACCTTTGGTCATCTTACCTCTTACGATGTTGACTGTCTTACATTTTTTTTATTCCAAACTCCATTTGAATGTCGATTGAGAATTTTTCAACAATTTGAAGTAATTGTTCTAGACTACTAGATGTACTCGCAAACAGCTTGATGTCATCCATGTACATTAAGTGAGTGAGTCTCTCACTTTGAATATTGTTTCTTACTTCAAACCCGCATGTTTACTTTTGTTTAACATAGAGGATAATGGATTCAAAGCAAGGCAAAACCACAGTGGGCTCAAACTATAACCTTGAAATATTCCTCTTGCGATTGCGATACTACGAGATGTTATTGTACCTAAGGGTAGAATTGTGCTCCATTTAACATTATAGTTTCACAGAAATGTATTAAGTTCTCATTAATTTTGTACACATTTAAGATATTTGTTGGTTTTTATAATAGCATAGCACTACAGTAAAGTAAAAGCTCTAAATTTTTGAAGGTTGTGATGTCGGCAATATAGCTTGCTAGGATTATTTTATTCATAAGCTCGACTTTAGATTTGAGATGTTCGTTAAGTTTTTGTTTAGGGAGCTATGACCTCAAGGTTGGATCTATTGCAGTGTAATTGTCGTTCTGTAAGTGTGTAGTTTGGTCGTCGATGTCAGAGGATTGGATTTCCGCCTCGCCTGCCTGATGGCTGGTAACATTATTGCTATCTTCCTGGTTTTCAATTGATAGCTCGGGCGCAATTTCGCTCATCATAGATTCTAATAAGGGCCTTGCCAATAGGCCTGTCCGAATAATGGTAGCTTTTCGGTCTGAAATATTTTGTTCTGTAACATGTGCCAAGTTGGGGTATTCCTCAACAAACACTCTGTGTAAGAGTTCTCTATATCCTGATGTTGAAGTCTCGCACCGGGTGATCCGAAAATAAGATTTCATAATAAATTCGTTAATTTCATTTCATTATTCCACTTAATTCTCCATCTTGGTAGTCCTGCTAGAGTGGTCAATGGTTGTGCAACCATTGAAGCACTTCCAGTTGGCTGGGAGGCTAGTTGTTCGTTTCCCATTGAAGGCGTTTGTGTTATTGATGTTATTTTTTCAACCGCTGGTGATTCATCTCCTTGAGGAGCCAAGCCGGCGCCGGTAGCCGTGAATTCTACCGACGTTAGAGTGTATATCCTTACTTTGAAGTTGTTATTGTGTTGGTTTGTTTCCATGTTCATAATTTGCTCCGTGTTCACACAGGTTATCGCATTTTTATCCTTCTGCCAGGAATGTGTGTTAATCAGACCGCCTCTTATATGATGGTCAGACGCCTACCAAGAAGCCGCCCCTTCTGGGTCAGACACTATTGAATTTTGATGGTTTGGGATAATTGGTTATACAATATTCCTCCACTTAGACCTGTTTGACATGGGTGATGGGTTGCCTGAGTCAAAATAACTCACAGCTTCGCAGAAATATGTACACCCACGGTCCACACCCGACCCCCCCCCCCCCCCCCCCCCGTGGATCCGCCACTGGGTGGTACACCTTCCTTTAAAATCTAGATGTAGAAACCAATGCAGTCAATCTGGCAAAACAAACTTGCAAACGGCTTCTCAAATTAAAGGAAGGTGATGAAATTCACTGCAAAAAAGCCCGACAGGTTGTCAATACTCGATTGCAAAGAGGTACCGTCTTCTTGGAGATGAATTTGCCTGAAACTGGGGATAAAATTATGTCGTCCGTAAGCGAACTAAAAGGTAGAGGAATAAGCATTTTCCGAGGAAAGCACCTATGTTCCGGCAAACGAGGCAAACACTGAAGGAGTACAAACCAAAACTTTTAGCAAGTTAATCCCGATGCAAAAATTTATGTTAAAAGCGATAAACTGCACATTTATTATTTCCAGTTTACAAATTTGCACGAGGGCTAATTGTCACTTCGGCGGCTGATATGTTTTTTGTAAACAAAATGTTTGGTGACAGTTCGTCTGACTTTTTTTTACTGCAGCGAGGGAGCGAAGTTGGCCCCGGTTCAAAATCAAAGGGAAGTACTATCGGGTTCATAACGCTTGACAGCGACACCTAAGAGTCATTAATTAAATCTTCAAATCCAAAAAATAATTAATTTCCTTAAAGTATCGATTTTAGCTTACAATATAACAGGATTGAAAAGAAAACTTTTGCAATCTATTTTTTGTAATTACATTTTAGATTTTGATATAATTATTTTATTAGAAACTTTTTTATAGGAAAATTATGAAACTGATTATTTAAATTTTGTTTTAAATTATAAATTAAGATTTACTCCAGCAGTTAGATTAGAACTAATGTACATCGAAGAGCGAGTGGAGGTATTTTGTGCGGTATAAAAGCTGAAATTGCTCATTTTTTTTAAATTTGAAACTATAAATAAAAGGTTAACTATTAAAATTGTTAATAATTTAAATTACTTTATTATTCTGGTGTATCTTAACTGCAATAACTGGCAGAATGACTGCGAAGATCTTTCCACCTTTGTGAAAAACTCTTCCCTTGAAAATACAATGGTTATTGATGATCTTAACGCTCGAATCGGTGATTTTGTCAACTCTTCTGTTTATGTCTGTGGTAATTATTTTGTAAAATTACATATAATCTTATTTTATCTCATCCTTAAAATTTAGGAAAAAAAAGAAATAAAGAATTTCTTCCAAATCCTTGACGGTGAGAATGATGATTTCGAACAACCACCAGCCAGATCTAGTTCTAGACGGACTAAAAGAAATCTATGTTCGCTACCGAGGCCTGGGAGATACCATCAACTAAAAAAAAACAAGTTCATTTGGTACACGGCCGTAGCCAGGATCTAATGTATGACTGAGCTCCAAGTTTTTTTGGGTGAGCCAAAATGTTTGTTTAATGAAAGTCAAAGTATATGGTCTAGAAAAAACAATTTTTTTTTAAACTGTATGTATAAGAAATATCACATTCATGTTTTTTTAATCTAAGAATTAAAAATATAGGAGATAAAGAAGTAGGTATGCATGTTACTTATCCATACATAAGTAAGGATAAATATCTATTTAGAATTAAAAAAGCTGTATTCTTCGCTTTTTTTCGGCAAATTTACGCAAAATATCATTTATTTCCAACGAATTCAAACTTTTTTTTTTTTAAATTATACAAAAGAAAAATTTCACAGTAGTTGATGATGACTCGTTCATTCAGTATGTTATTATAATGCTCAAAGCGTTCATTTTTCTCTGAAATAACTGAGTCGATAATTTCAAAATAAACAATCTGCTGTATTCAAAAACTGTTTAAATGATTCATAACTTCGCTAATCTTTTACTACTTCTTTAAATGACCAAATAATTGGCATAGAACTGCGATAGCCGATTTCACGTTGTTAAAAAGTTCTATTAGCATAATTTAAATAAAAATCCAAGCAAAATAAAAAATTTGAACAAGATTTTGAACGAAATGAGAGAAACTTATGAGAATAGAAATGGTTAAATGTGAAAACTGTGTAGGTATTCCATATTTCCAATCTGCTCTAAAGTATTAGCGCATTTGACTTTTCACTGAAAAAAAGCAATAAGGAAGACGACAGCGAAAGGACATAATGAGAATCTTGAAGGAAAATACCGCGGATTTGTTGTTGAAAGAAATAAATGTGCGGATTAAAGCGGGCAAAATTAAACCAAAAATTAAACATTATTTGATACGAAAAAATACGAGGCGGGTGTTACCTGAAGAATCTTGGCATTTAAATAATGAGCGGATTGACGTAGTGCGTGAGTTTAAGTAAAGTACCTCGGTGTGTTGTTGACATCTAACTTGAGCTTTAGAAAACATGCCAAGGAAAGAAGTTGTGAAGCTAAATTGGCACTTAATATGATGTGGCCTAAATTCTTTGCCAATAAAAATATTGACCTGCTTTCTAAATTTAAAGTATTCAACGCAACAATAAACACTTGTCTCTGTTATGGAGTGCAAGCGTTCGGAGTCAATCCTTTTGAGAAATTCTCATCCAGACTATCAAGATTTATGAAAAGAAGTGATGACAGCCTACATAAATCAATACTGGTCAGATAAATCCGATCCAAAGCTTCTCCCTTTAGGGAATGGAATCAATTAGCGTTATCACATAATATTTCTGCAAATATATTGGAAACAAACCTAGCTGATTAGAAGATATATTTGCAAGGATTATCTCTAAAGTCGATGACAAAATATATGACCAATATCTAACAAGAGCATCAGCGTCAAGTTTTAAATTAATTTATAGAAATCTGAACCATCAATTGTGTACCGATGAAAACTACTTCAACACTAAATACTCGCCCGAAATTATAAGCACCATTTTCAGAGCTAGGGTAGAAGTCCTGAGTCTTAACTTCTTACCTCATAGAAACGACGTAGACCCGACTTGTTATCTATTTAATAGAAGAAAATCCGAAGATGTTTACCATTTTATTGCGGTTTGTCGTATATTACAAGAATAAAGACGAATGTATTTTCAGGAAAGTTTTTTGTCTTTAAGTAGTTTTAATGAAATACTGAACGGCCAGTGGGCTGGTTCAATTTATACAAATTTTGTAAGCATGCTCTTACCTATCGTATAATAGCTTTTAAACAGTGTTTTAAGTTATACCAACCTTTTTTTACACAAGTTTATTTTTCTCTTTTTAAACTGTATAATCACTATTCTATGTTTCAAATCATCTAAAATTGTTTCAGTTTTTGTTTTAAATCATCCAAAATTACTACCTTTTATGTTACAAATCATTAAAATTGTTATAATTATAATAAACCATTATGTTATAAAATTCGGTTAAGTTTAATCTGTGGAGTTTCCATTCATTCAACTTCATTATACTAAATCTTTTATTTGATTATTCATTTTTTTTTTTAATTTGTTTATATAATTTTAATCAATTATAAAATTTTTGTTTGTATTTTCATTTTTTCGATTAAACTGTCATATCCGGCAGACGGCAAAATAGCCATTTCAGTATTCGAAAACAAAATATTGAATCCATTTTATGAAATAAAAATATTATTTATCTATCTATCTATCTATCTATCTATCAGTGAGATTATTTTCTTAATTAACACTTAAATTATTTAATTTTTCAAATTGGGGAATTTTTTTTTCACATCCAGCGGCAATTCAATACCATTTAAATTTAGCACTTCGTAGTAAAGGGGATATGATGAAACTCGTTCTACGTGGTGTTGAGGAGGATGTAGAGCAGATACAATTGTCCAAGCAAAGAACGGATTATCGTTGTTTGGATTGCATTTATTTATATTAACTTCCAGGTATAGTACCTCTTGAAGGGCCCACTGTCACGTTCTTGAAATTCTTCACTTATATTAATTATTTCCGGAGTGAATATTTTATAAATGTCTTCTAAATCAGGATTTGTTTATTATTTTGTATTTAGTCTTAAATTATTTAATTTCAGAAATTATTGCAATACAGGTACCCTTCACATATTATCCAAACATTTCAAATTCGATTTTTAAAGCATTTTCTACATCTTTAAAACTAATACGACAATCACAATCACGAACTCTATAACTTATGATGCGGTTCTTAAATGCTGTATTTATCACTTTAATGTTTTTCCCATCATGTTTATTACATGCTATTGTTTTATCAGGATTACTCTAAAGTTGGCCTTGAAACATTGATTCAATGACACCCAGTTTACAAATATAACAATGTCTGATTTCATTATCATTTGCAATTTTACTTTTTTTGTCTGAATATTAGGTTGAGAGTGTTTCCTACTGTATGATATTATATTATATGAAGCTGTTTATTATTTTCTTAATATGGTGATCATAATTTCGAGCCTTAAATTATACCGTCCGGTGTTTGACACTGATCTCAAGTAAACATATTTGTTTATAGGTATATGTATACAGATTTAACAAAACTAATGTTTGATAAAAGCTTAAATTTTATTGAACATTTGTGACTTTTTTGTCAAACTAAAATTTATTTATAATTATAATAATATATTCAATCAATTTCTATATAATATGAAAAGACTGCAAGATTGATGATTATCCTTATAATCTTCACAATGAACTCATGAAGAGATATACTTTATCTCGAACTTGTATATGAAAATTCGCTACCCAGTGTTATCTCCGTTAGTAGAGGAAACGTTACCGTAGTCTTAAAGTATAGTAAAATGTAGTAGATATTGTAGCAAATCACAGAATAGATATAGAAACACCTTCTAAATTGTATTAAATGTCAAGTGTTTAACACCAATTCATCAAAAACGGTATTGGCAACTCTAAGCGATAACCAATTAACAATGAATACATTCATTGCACTTATGTTATATCTACACACGAAGCATTTTTCACTGACAGTGAAACTCATATCCATCACGCACATAACAATAATACAAAACGACAACGCAAGCATTGTCGTTTTATCTTCTGAATCCACACACACACAACCAATACATATTATCGATACAATACTCGGTCCCCCTGCGTCGTACATATCGTCATCATAGTAATCACACATTTCTTACCATCTAAAAATAGAATTCTGATCTTTCAACCTTCTTCGAACACACAAGAAATTATACCTCCTAAAAATTTGGTGATGGTCACACTAAAAGTGACTAGATTGTCAACCTTGGAAGGTTGGGAGGGTCTAGAACTCTTTAAAACACCCTACTAATAACGTGCATGGATTTGAATGATAAAACACCACCACCTTTTAGAATTTTAAGGCAAAAATCCCCTACTTGTCCCTAAAAATTGCCTCAAAAAACTTCTTGAAGACTTAATTTCCTTAAATTTTTTGTCAATAACTCATCCACTATATGTTTTCCTAAATATTAAATAATTGTAGTAAATTAAAAACAACTCTTACCACTATCTGAGTTAAACCAAAACCGTCTCTATAGACCAAATAGTTTCCAAAATATAGCATTCCAAAATGTATCAACTGTTTTGAACCCGAAAATCGTTTGCAATATTAAGTATTCAAAATTTTGAGTTTGAAGATATTTTCTTTAAAATGAAGATTCAGGAATGGGTAACAGCCCCTTCCACCATAAGGTACAAGTCGTTATAGCTTTGGTTGAAAACGATCATTGAAAAGTTTATCTCTTAATTTTGAGGCGTTTAGAAAGCACAAGCTGAAGTTGCGTCTTCCAAAGCTGACAATTTTCTTCCAATTTGAAACGATTTTTTCGTTCAGCACTTACAAAATTTGTGATTTCAATCCTGACTTATTTGGAGTGTACTTGAGTGGTGTGGTACTTGTTATTAACATTTCTAAGGACGATTTAACGCAAACTACTAAAACTTAATAAAACAATGTAGCTTATATAAATAAAAAACCAGTCACCAATCTGTCAATTTTGTAATCAACAGAACATACTTTCTATGAAGCACCTGACCACTGAATGCGCTAGAGTAAACTCCATCTGCAGAAACCAATTTAGTAAAGACAAACTCACCGATTTTTTGAAAAAACCATCAGAAGAAAATATCAAAATTGTTTATAAAATTTTATGCCAACTCAAAATTGAAATATATATATAAATATTATTAATCTTTAAACTACACTATGAATTATTACTAATTTTATTTACTCCTTTAAATACCTATTTAGGTTAATATACATATTTGGTTTATCAAATAGCCGCCGACTCTGGTAGTTAGTGCTATTAGTTTTAAGTTTATATTGTAATTTATTAGATATAAATAAAGTTATAATAATAATAATTATATAAATAAAATAACACTCACTTGTCTCGTCCAGCGCTGAAATTGTTGTCTTCCATTATTGGTCTGCCATTGTGAAGCCAATCAACACTTTGTACCAACGAACCAGTCGTTGAACAATTGAATATTGCTGTTCCACCCGAATTAACTATTTGTACTTGCGGGAGAATGTGCACTGAAACGTACGATTCCACAATCAACCTAATTTCGATCCTTTGTTCTCCAAACTGGTTAGATGCTTGACATATCTGTTAAAATAATTATGAATGGAATATAAATTATAGTACCTTATGAATTTTAAATCTGTATAAATAAAAATGTATCCTTTGTTTCTAATCTAAAATCTCTGAAAGTTCTTTACCGATTCCTTTGAAATTTTGACACAACATTGCATTCGAATACGCACATGCTCTTATATATATTTTTTAAACAGCGCCATCTTTTGTGCATAAAGACAACACTCGATATACTGAGATCTTAGCAAATAAAGAACAGGATTCCTTATCTTTTGTTGTCAAAGCACTAAGGTAAAGAAATTTTCAACTGCTTATAAAGTGAAATGGAGCTGAAACTTGGAATTGTTAAATTTGAAACGTTTAGTGACTATTTTCATACCAATTATTAAAAATCTTTTAATTATATTATTTCAGTAAAAAAATGTTTTAAAATTTACAATTAAAATATTCAATGATGGTTTTTGGAAACTTGGATTTGTTATCCAGTGCGAAGCCAGGGAGTATTAAATACAAAAATGTTTAATACATTTGTTTTCAATTATTTTATCGTTTGAAGTGCAATAATTTCAAAACTCGTATTACACAATATACATATTGTATTATGGGCATCGTGCTAATTACCCTTAGCTTGTATATTAAAAAACAAACATTTTGCTTAAAGATTTATTACTATAAAAATAGTAAAGATAATATTAAAATAATTCGTTTTTTTTTAACTTTATTATCAATTTCTATAAATTTACAGCGAAAAAAGTAACGTTGGATGGTTTAAAATCACTAAGTTGAAAAGAAAGTACATAGTTTTTATATATACCTATACCTATGTATGTACCTATTATTTAATATTATTTAAAATATATAATTTAAAAATTAGAATGGGCAACGAAACCTCCTTTTAAAGGACGTATAAGTCTCAGACAAATTTCTTTCAGCCAACCCCCCGCCAGACGTCACTAAAGAATTCTCAACTCTGCTCTCTTCTTTCTTTTTAAGGACGTATAAGTCTCAGCCAAAATTTTTTCAGCAAACCCCCGCCAGACGGGGGGTTATGGTAAAATAAATTAAATGTTTTTAAAAAAGTTAATTTGCAGGCCGACTTTATATTTAAAAAGTTTCAATACATACTAAGTTTTTTTTGCATACTTCAAAGTCGTCTGGCGTGGTGAAGGCTGAAACGAAAACGCCTGGGACCTATATTTTTGTAATCAGAAGAATATTTCTGATCTTTTGGTGTATAACTTATGTGGTTATACCCTCAACACTAAAAGTTGATTTTCGCCCACTTTGGGGGAAGTCTGGCAAGGGGAAGGCTGAAAGTAAAATGTCTGTGACCTAAGTATTTGAAATCAGTGCCCAACCCTCTATTGTTTATATATGAATTCAAGTGGGTTATACCCTCTACACCAAAATCGTAAAAATTACAGTTTTCGAACCCCCACCCCCGGCTGAAAAAAACCTGCCAGACGGTTGGATTTTGTATAATGCTGCGTATATCTACACATACCTATATGTGCTTAACAATTGGTTATACCTCCACTCCCAAATTTTGCTTCCGGCTCTTGGTCTAATAAAACCTACATTGGCATGGACCTAATTATTTGACCTGGGTAGCGCAGTGCATACGCTTGGTCTCAGTGCCATCCTCAGTTGAGGCAAAATTAAATTTTTTGTGGGTACAAAATTTATATTGGCATCAAAATAATCGTTGATTCTTCTCTTATGTAGATAGTGCCTCAAATCTAGAAATTAAATTTTTCAATGATGAGTTTAAGTAAAAGTTTGGTAAAATTTATATATGAAATATTACAATATCTAGGTTGGGTATGTAAAATTATTTAGGTCTTAGTCATATTTCAACAAACATTTTTTTCAGATTTTCTTTCAAACTTATTGAAAGATGACGCATGTGAACAGTTGAGCACTTAATATTAGGCATGTTCAGGAAAATGAGATCTCGGAGATCTCAGCAATCTCAGTTACCTGAACAGGATTCCTCAGCAAAATTTCTCAGCTTTGCTGTCAAAACTCTGAGGGAAAAAAATCTTGGATTCGCTTGCTCACTTTTTGAGTGAGAAAAATCTCTGAGGTCTCATTTTTCTGAACACGCCAATTAACGTTAAGTCTTTGCCTCATTGTTTTCGGTTTACCAAAAATTACACCTGTTCTTCGGTTTATGGAATGACTCAGAATAAAAATTCTCAAAATTTATCGCATAAATGTTTATTGTAGAACATTGAACGTTCTACCAAAAAAAGTTGAGATGTTTTATCGTTAATCCAATTAATTAAAGTTAAACCCATTTAAAATCATTCTTCGGTAGTGCAAAATTCGCTTCTTTGGCTGAAATAATTTGTTTGTTCTCAAATATTCCCTAATTTTCAATATATTCATGTATTTAGTTTATTAGCTTTATATTTACTTACCCATTTCCCAGAATCTCGATCATCAGCAGTTTTTATGAGTAGAAGGGTTCTTGAAAGTATAATTCTCTGCGAAGAAGGAATGGGATATAATGCTGACGAGTCGGACACTCTGTACCACCTAAAAGGAAAACAAAATATTACAAAATCATTGTTAATTTGTTTATCAATATAATAAAATCAAAAGTATTAAGAGCTCCTTACAGGTTGATTCAGATAACAGCAATGAAAATGTGGGTTTTAGTAATTATGCATATAACTATGTATATATGTACACGACATTACGTAAATACAATTTCATCTGATTATGCATTTTATTCTACAAGGATACTCAAAGTCAATGGTCTTTCCATTTGAGCGGAAGTCATAAAGACTCCTGTGCAGTTCAATATTATGTACAAACATCCTATGTTTATTATAATGTCACCTCCATGGGGAATATAGTCTCATTAAAAATGTATAAAGCAAAATATTTTAGTTTCCAGAAGATTTTCAAGAAAAATCGTGATACGGATAAATCCCCTGGCCATGGTACTTAACAACTTCTACCACTTTTGCCCTTAAAGTAAAAGTAAAAGTAAAGAGATACAATTACAAAAAAAAGCACTAGGCTTCTTTTTCCAGGATTAACATTTGAATTTGAATTAATTATTTTCCATTTATTTATTCTGCAGGTGGAAAGTGAACGTGGAGTTCAAGTAATATATACCTATGACATGTAATTCATGTAGTATGTAGATAGTCTAATCGTTATATCAAATTTTTTTTTCTTATACAAAAATTTAGATAAATCAATTATGCAAAAATTTAGATAAATAAAATAGTTTTTTGTAATAACTTTTCCTTATATTCTTACCCAATAGTATTGATCCCAAAATAGGAAGTTGTAAATGAAATGTATAGTTAATTAAATTCTTTAAGTTATTTATTTTCTTTTAAAACCACAATACGTTAAGGAGTTATTGCGCTACAAATTGAGGAGAAATAAATACGAAATCGTATCATTTTTTGGGTGTTGATTGTACAAAAATACTATCTTGGTATGTAGAAAATTAGAAAACGCGGCTTTTACTTACGTAAATATTGGGAAAGGATTTCCTTGGATATTGCAGGGTAAATGCACATCATTCCCTCTTTCAGTATAGATTTCAATCACAGGTTTTTGAGTGGTGCAAGGCGCTAAGTTTTTACTAAGTTCTAAGAAAAAATTTAGTCTTAGATATTTTGTTTAAAAGAACATTAATAAATTTATTTACCTCTAATAGCTGGTGACACTGAATCACTTCGTTGACGCTCGCCGCTCAAAGTATTAGTTGTGAGGCACGAAAATTTTACTAGTCCGTCTTCAGATCGAACAGATCTAATATAGAGGTCACCTGATGTTGAGAGCACCACATATCTGCCAGCTTAAGATATCAAGTTTGGAATATTATACTATTATTATTAGCTATGACACGCATAAGCTGCATTCAGATTTCATTACACTTCAAAATTTGTAAATTTTAGAATTTATTGGTAAACAGTTTTGAACAACAGCAGCTTAGGTTGATCGTGTGTGTGTCGGGTCCTCAAAAACTTGATGTAATAAAAGTTGAAGAGCTTTCACTTAAATTAAATATGGAACCATTTTGAAAATCGAAGACGAAATATTATGTCTCCTTATTATTTGATTAAAATGATCCTGTATATATTTCTTGAACTTAACTTACATTTTCGCAGAGCGAGAACCATTTTTCGCATTAGAAAAATGTTGGAGGATAAAAAAACAGACAGTTTTAGGCTCTATAACTTTTATTTCAGCAATTTTTCGATTTAAAAAACAAAAAAAGATATGTCAAATATGGGTTAACCACGATATCTAGAAAGCAAATATCACGAATGTAAAAATCTCGAAAACAAAAATCTACAAATCCAAAAATCTATAAAAAAAAATCTGGAACGCAAAAATCTTGAATATATTAATTTTTGAGACAATGGTTACAATTCGCGGGCGCGAATTGTGTACTGGTCTGGAATGTATTCTTTGCAAAGTTTTAAGTTTATACATCGTAGTCCAGGAAAATTAGAAAAAAGTTCGAAAAAATTATATACAGGGTTTTTGTTTTTGAATCAGCTCATTTGAGGTGTTCTTAGCATTTTGTGAAAGTTCCCCATCGATCCGAGTGTCACGTCATTGATTTTCAGGGGGTCAAAGGGGGTCTTCGCTGATATGGTACTGGTAAAATGGAATACATAAAAAATAAATTCGTCTGGTCCTGAAATTGAGTTAAATAGTTTCAATTATTATGAAAATGAAGAATGAAAAGATCCCATAAAAATATCTGTTGGAAAAGGTGTTTCTTTTTTTGGGGGAGGGGGAATGTGAAGTGGGTTTATATTAAAATAACTCTACAAAAACATGTTTATTAATGAAACTCTGCGAAAATGTTTTATTTTCCATGAGAAAGAAGACTCGAGAATATCTGTCCTATTCGTTTTTGAAGAGAAGGGGTAAGGTAATGGGGGGGGGGGGGTATATTCAAAACTGAAAAATTATTTTGATGGAATCTGGGCACATGACACATGATTTTAGGGTATTTTTTAATGCTGAACCTAATAAATGAAAAAATAGAGATGTTATATCTTCCCTTTAAAAAGTTTTTTTAAACAACTTAATTTTTTAAATAAAGATGCGAGTATTTTCCGGAGTACCTACCAATGTTAAAAAAATTTCATCTAAAGCTTTTGTAGATACATTTTCACTATCATTGGGTACCCTCTTCCACATCATCTAAGAGGTTGGTTACAAGAGGCGTTTTTTACTAAGCGGAATAACGAGTAGGAATAATCCACAGTTTAGTTGATATTTTTTTGTAAGTTTTTTGTTTTGTATTTTTTATTTTTGAAAAAAAAGAATATCTTAGTGAATTAAATGAATCTATTGTTTTAGGTGCTCCATAAATTTATAAAAGGAAACGAATACCATAGGTTAGTACATTGTTATGAGTTGTATCCGCTCTCAAAAATACTTCGGCACAATTAATCAGGTCTTCACTCTTTTTCGAATAGTTTAAATTTTTTTAATTTTTCCTTATTATATTACAAAGCAGATATGTTGTATCACAACCCGTCATTGCGTGCAAAAATAAAACATAATGTTGTAATTTAGGATAAGAAATTAAACTTTGTGATGATCTTTGTTCCTTTATTTTCTTTCCCAGGTTCGCGAAAATAAATTTTCTCTCTTCCAATTAATATGACGAATAAGTCTATGTCTTCTCCCTCAATAATGCTTGTCTTTGAATAATAATGTTCAATAGCTGTTTCGACGATTAGAACATCAGCATCATCATCAACATCAATGAATCTAATGAAATATCAGCTGATAAAGATGTTGCAGTATACCGACTACGTTGCTCCGAAACATTAATATTAAATCGACATTGTTGCCAAAATGTTTTTGCACGCAACTTATATGGGAATTTAAAATCTTGTCAAATGTTTTATAACGATGCCATACCACACGATGAAGCAGATATCCGCTTTAGATGCAATTTTTTTTTAACATTGGTACTACAGAAAAAACTCGCATTTAAAAAAATTACTATAACTTTTAAAAGGGAGGATATAACATCTTTCATCGTGTATTAGGTTCAGCATTAAAAAATACCCTAAAATCTTGTGTCATATGTCCATATTTCATAAAATTATCAGATATAACCATATCAGCGAAGACCCCCTTTGATCCCCTGAAAATCAATGACGCGACACTCGGATCTATTGGGAATTTTCACAAAATGCTTAGAACACTTCAAATGAGCTGATTGAAAAACAAAAACCCTGTATATAATTTTTCCGAACTTTGGCCAAATTTATGTCTTATTTTCCTGGACTATCGTGTTTTCGGCGCTTTTCAATTTGTGTGTATCTAATAATAAAAAAAATATAGAGAAAGGCACACTTACCCACATCAGACTGATCAGGTAGCAGAACCTCATCACCTCGATTCCAGCTGGTAACTTTAACATATTGACGCACATAGTCAGGTATAGTGCATTTCATAAGAGCTGAGTTTCCTAAATAGGCTTCGGTGTTTTCAACTCTTATATGGAAATTTCGTCTGACAACTGAAAATATTGGAAAATAAAATTTGAAAACTGACCCAGGTATGAATATGAGGAACACAAAAACCTATTTAAATTAACGCAGGAGAGGAAACATAAGGCTTAACAATAAACATCGACAAAAGTTATAAAATTATTTTTCAACAAAAATTGTTGGCAGGAGTACGATAACTTAGGCGCCAGGAAATGATTTGTTACAAGCATTTTTTACTACAGGAGGAGGTGTCTATCTACCTCCATTTGGGCGGGAGGGGCAATTTCATAAAATTAAGAATTTTACCGTTATTTAAAGCCAATACTCTATTCTATAGGCTAGTTTTTAAATCAAGTGAAATCTATGCATTATTTTTGAAAAAAAAAAACGGATTTTCAACTCAAAATTTTGGAAAAAAAACATTAAAAAAAATTAAATGTGTAATTTTTCAAAATTATAAACTCCAGTCAATGAAGCCAAAAAAAACAGCCAAATTCGGAAATAATCGCCGGGAAGCTGGATTTTGGTATAGTGTCATAGTGTTCTTAAGAAACTGTCAAAAGTCCCCATCGATATGAGCGCCGCTAACAATTTTGGTTTTTCAGGAATAACTCCAAAATGGTAAGTTGTACAAAAAAGTGTCAAAGACTAATCTATAGCTTAAAATATTTCCTACAAAAAAGATTAACATACTTTTTTTCATACAAACAACGGTTTTTGAAATAAACCAATCAGAAGAGTTAAGAGTTTTACTTTTCTATGTAGTTGGGCGACTTAATTCAAAAATTATGCATTTTGTGATAAAAGCATCAATTTTGTTTGTATTGTTGGTACATATTATAGACATGATTTTAAGATATCGGTCCACTCTGATTGTCAACCCCTTTAGGTGGGAGGGGCAAATTAAAAAAAATTATTCTAAAATAGAAAATGAAAATTAAAACACAACGGCAACACTTACAATATTATGTTATAGGTTACCTTAAAGCCAAAAACTCATTCTTTATGAATGTTTTTGAATGAAGTTATTTTAGTGCTTAGTTTTTGAATAATTGGTTTTTAAACTCAAAATTTTAAAAATGAAATTTGAAAAAAAAAAATAATAATAATTTTGGTAATTTTCAATTTTATCAAAAATTAAAAGACTTACGGCCATCTGGTTTTTAGCGTTCGACTGAAAAAAAATAAGAGTACCGAAAATTATAACCCAATTTAGTACTTAATAACGAAACATTTAAAAAACAATTATTATTATTTTTTTTTCAATTTTTTTTTTTAATTTTTAGTTTAAAAATCATATATTCAAAAACTAAGCACTAAAATAACTTTATTCAAAAACATACATAAAGAATGAGTTTCTGTCTTTAAGATAATAATAATACAATATAATATTGTAAGTGCTGCCGTTGTGTTTTTATATTCGTTTTATATTTTAGATTTTTTTTTTTTAATTTGCCCCTCCCACCTAAAGGGGTAGACAAATAGAGTGGACCGATATCTTAAAATCATGTCTATATAATGTACCGCAACAATACAAAAAAATTGATGCTTTTATCACAAAATGTACAATTTTGAAATTAAGTCGCCCAACTACATAGAAAAGTAAAACCCTTAACTCTTCTGATTGGTTTATTTCAAAAACTGTTATTTGTATGCAAAAAAAGTATGATAATCTTTTTTGTAGGAAATATTACAAGCTACAAATTAGTTTTTGATACTTTTTTTGTACAACTTTCCATTTGGGAGTTATTCCTGTAAAACCATTTTGGGGGCCTTCAACCCCCGGAAAATTGTTAGCGGCGCTCATATCGATGGGGACTTTTGACAGTTTTTTAAGAACACCATGAGAAAGATTTATACCAAAATCCAGCTTTCCGGCGATTTTTTCCGATTCAAATGCTTTATTGACTGGACTAAAAATTATATATTATTTTTCTGAATATCGTTGCTCTAATTAATTCTTAATCAAAAACTGAAAACTAGATGATTTTATGTCTTCTAGTTCTTGCGAAAATTCAAAATTACTAAAACTTCTTTTTTTAAGAGATTTTTGTTTTGTTTGCTTGCTTATACATAAAAACAGTGCTAGCACCCAGCATTACGATGTATAAACAGTGAGGTATGTATGCAACCCCCTTGCTTGGGCACACTATAGGATTTGGGGTAGGTGCGAGGTTGGGTGTATGCAAAGATTCTTTTGCAATTAAAGAATCTGGATTTAAAGAAACTTTGAATTTATCCATTTTCAAAATCTGTTTTCTAAATATATGTACATATACAGACACGTTGCTCAAAGTTTTAATTTTAATAATTATAAAACAAAACAAAGAGTCGGATCGGACATTACTCACTGATTCATTCATCTGACATATCATTGCACAGCTTATACTAGGTATGTTTTATTCATTGCTGCATAGCCAGCGCAGCACAAGTCTGAATAAAACGAAAGCTCACTCTACACGTTCATTTCAATAATTGAAAGCTCTATCGCCAGCACAGCCATTTTTTTTTTTTTTTTACTGACTTCTTTTTCGCCAGCAATCAAATTGTTTTTGTTTGCCAAGGGAAATTTTGCTGCGCTGGCTATGCAGCAATGAATAAAACACACCTACTATAAGTTTTAAAATATATATTAATTTTTTTTATTTTACAAATTTTATGTACACGCTCACGAAGAATCGTTTACCCAAGTAGGGTAAAATAAGGTAAAACTGGTCAAAGGTTCAAAAACTAACTTCTAAACGGTAAGTCGTAAAATATTCATTTATTTTTTATTAAATAGTTTTACAAAATTCCAGAACTTTATTAATTTAAAAAACTGCTACAAATTCTACAAATCGAGGTATAAATTTTCCAAAATTCAAAATTGAAAAATTATATAATTCCAATAAATCAGGGGTCAGTTCAATTCAAAAAAATCTCACACCGTTCTAAAGATATTTCAAAAAAAAATATCTATGTTTCACCAAATTTTCATTTTAATTTTGTTCAACACCATTTTTCATCTTTCAAAAACACCCATTTTTGCAACACAATTTTGACTACTTTTTTAATTTTATATTTTTACCGGTTTCTTTAAAAAATATCAAAATCATACATCTTATAGATATTATTGCTTTAAATTTTTTGTAAAAATTTTCAAAATTTTTTTCCACACATTTATTGACATATTTCTGTTGTTTTATTTATCACCTCACAACTCTTTAGTTATTGTACCCTTAAGATTAGTTTTTTTTTCATTCACATCTAGGAAAATAGACAATTAATTTGATACATCATACATAACTGTACACCACACACGACGTTCACAATAGTTAAAAAAGAAATTGTTTGAAAAATCTCGCAAAAAAACTAAAAAAAATGATGTGCGTGACGTTAGCACCGCCATTTTGGATTTTCGTAAAAAAACCACCGTGCTGCGATGTGTCCAACTTGTGTTGTGATGTGCCGTATTTACAAACAAAAATCGTATTAAGCGTTTGGTTTTTAGAAGCTAGTCATTTTTTCTTCGTGAAATTAGCACCACCATTTTCGATTTTCAAAAAAAAAAAGTTGTGCGTATTGTGCTCAACTTGTGCCGTCATGTGCCGTAATTTTTTTTTAATTCGCAAATTTGCAAATTTTACGAATAAATTTTTTTGCAAAATTGCGATTTTCAAGAAAATTAAAGTGCTGTATAAAGGCTTAACTGCATTCAACTTGTACAAAAGTGAACAAAATGTTCAGTTTAAAAATCGACTAACAGATGTCGCCATTGGGGGGGGAATTTTTAAGGAAACAAAACTTTTCCTGCAGACCATTGACGTAATATATATGGACTGCTTGTAACCAACTTCACTCGTGTTCCAGTTTACAGTAGCGCTCTTGGGTCTTGGTGGTGGTCATGCTGATATGTAATTAAAAAAGCTTGTGTTCTGTTTGACGTCTTTATTTATAATGATTATTAATTGTTTCTTCATGCGGCTATGCCGCTTACTTAAACTTACTCACACTCATAGAGCGTGGTTTCCAATGACGAGCAAATAAGTTGCTCGTGGACTGACTCAGCAGTATAGTAGATCAACAACTTAGTTGCACGTGGGAATAGAATGTGTATTAAATTCAATGTAAACAATTTGCACTACAATGCCATGAAAATCGCCATTACGAGCAGCCAAAGATACTCTATTATTGATATATATTGTAAGGTAATAATGCACTATATTGCCAAAAAAAAACTATTGGGAAAGTTCAGAAAAAGTAAGTTCGATCAAAATTTACAAAAATTATTCAATTCGTTGGCCAATAGCCCGAAAAAACCTAAAGCAAAAATGTCTTTTATTCAATTTAAATAAAAAACGAACTTTTTCGAATGCCATCTACTATCGGTTCTTCTTAAATATTTTAATTTTAACGACTTTTTTTAGTGTTTGGCGTCTATTTAGTAATGAATGTGGGCGCTCAGTCCCAAAAGCGCTGAGATATCTTGGAACATTTTTCTGCGCAGGAAATGTATGGAAGTGACAAGTAACTAGCCCTCCATATATAATACGTCAATGATACAGATGGTACTTGGGTTTTTTAAGCAAAATGGCAGATCCTAAGAGTTTTGGTACAAATTTCTCCAAGGAGATGTCGCTAAAGTATGTTTGTAATTTTTCACTTTTGTACTTTTTGCAAAAAGTTTTGAATTTAGTTAAGCCTTTAACGTAGAACTCGAATGGAAAAGTACTTTTTTTATTCGTTTTTTATCCGTTTTTATTTCAGCTTTCACTGAGTGCGTGGTGTGCTCTCTTTTTCAAAAAAGTCCCCTTTCACATCAGGAAACAAGTTGCCGGAGATTTTTTTGACGTTTTCCTTTCATTTCCTTAAAAATCTCTTGTACCTTTCACACGAAGAAACAAAATCGTGGAAATTTTCTGTAGTTTCTTTATAGAGTAGCTTGGTTGAACACTGTGTATGTGAAGAGGAACGTCAAAAAAATCTCCTCAAATCGTTGACTGGGGGGACTTCATTTTCCGCTCTTACTTCTTGCCCTTCTCACCTATAAACTGAAAGTTACTGGAAACTCAGTTTCATTGTGTAAAAGGGGACAAAGAAGATACTGGTGCACAAAGGAACACACCTATTAATTATCAATCATGACTTCAGTTTTGACTGACGGTGATAGTGTGTACATTCTAAATGATGGTTTGTGACGAAGATAGGGGTTCACATGGTTCCTAAAAGAATTCAGTAGCCGCTTAAAAATTCAACTTTTAAATAATCTCCTTTCACACGAGGAAACAAGTTGCTGGAGATATTTTTGACGTTTTCTTTTGATTTCCTTAAAAATCTCTACTCTTCTCAAAGTCTGACAATTTGATTGTCAGCTTTTTTTATCTCTCTTTAACCTGCAACTCAATTGTAAAATTTGCAAATTTGCGAATCAAAGAAAAATATTTATGGTACATGCCGGCACAATTTGAGCACAATACAGCACAACTTTTGTTTTTTTTTTTTTGTCGAAAATGGCGGTGCTAACTTCACGATGTGGTGCTTCGCAGCATTATCGTTCGATAGCAAAAGCTGCAAATATGTGAATTTTTTTGTTATCTTTTCGGTTCTTAGTATTATTTGTTGAGCGTTATACAGCCCAACTTTGATTTTTTTGAACGGCAACAAATTTGCAAAACCTCTCAAAATTTCATACTAAAAACGTTGAACAAGATTTTCGACAAAAAAATTCATCGAGGCAAACCTAAACACAAAGAGGAATACAATAAAAAAAATAAAAAAAAAACTTTCCTATTAATAGTATACTGGTGGGCAGGAGAAGGCTATTCTATAGAAGGTCTTACAACGGTCGAGTGTGTGCAACAATAAACTTCGCATTTGGGGCATTTCACGTGAAGCGGACAACGAAAAAAGTGATGGGTGTTGAAATTCATTCATCTTTGTGTTATTTATACTTCATTTGAATCTAAAAATACATTTAGAAGGATTTTGAATTTTGAGGTCTGGTACTCCAGTTATGGGCTTGTAAACTTTCGACAAGCAATGAGTAAGGGTTTTTAAGAAAAATGTTGATAAATTAAATGAAGCAATATGAAAATAATTTTAATAGTTGAATATATGGAAAAACAGATGTTCTTTTTATTTATGAAATCTAAACCGGAAATGGAATTTTTTTTATATATATAAAACCGGAAGTTAACATTTCAAATCAAATTTTAGGAAACTTAGCCCATTTTTATATTTTTTTTTTAAGTCTCAAAATAAAGCCCACATATTAGAGAAACTACATGCCAAGTTTCAGAGTGGGATATCCATACGTTTAGAAGATACATAATTTTTTCTTCTTATGATCGGATCGTTAAGGTTGAAGCCTTAAAATGTCATTCATGTGTACTTGACCTTTATGATGTGGGTAAAGTATATTTTGTAGGTATATTTATATCTTCTGTTCTATTAATCCGATCTGTAAGATTAAGGTCGTAAAATAAAGGTAAAATGTTAGGCTTGAATTATAAAATCATTGAAATTACTTCGATGTTAGTTTATAAAAAAATCAAATTGAATGAAAAAGAAGTTGGAAAAGAAGTTGATTTGGTTGGTTTCAGGTTTGATTGACTTATAACTTATGTTCTAAAAAACGCATCTTTAAGATTTACGTTGAATTAAATTAAAAAATAATTGAGATCGCATGAAAATGTACAAAAATGCAAATTGAATGGTCAACAAAATTGATATCAACGTTGATTTGTACCTACATATTATTATGTATGTAAGACGTAGGTACATATATACATTTTTAGAGAAGGGTTGATTTTTATCGACTAAGCAATAATTTAGAATCATGGAAAGTAATTGACGTAGCAAGTTGGCTAGATTTATAACTCGAGTTATAATGGTCAGATTTTCAAGGCCAAGTTTTTAAATTTTGATTAAGTATCCGGCTAAACAGCGAACCTATATTAAGTTAGCAAAACAATTGATCCGGTTCACCTAAATGTTTTGTTAACATTGGCGCCTGCCTGGCGACTGAACATATACCCTAAGCGGAGCAACGGAGTTGCGTGAGCGGGACAGGGGACCCGCAATCGATTTTTATCAAGTAAGGTGAAACTGAGTGAGTTACTGGAATAAAAGTTAGGCTAGATTGAGTAACAATGGTCAGATTTTCAAGGTTAATTTCTTAAAATTAAGGTCAATTATCAGGCTAGAGGTAGAAAAGTAGGTCAAGGGCAGGACTGGGACTGGACAATTCGGATATAGATTTATAACTTGAGTTCTAATGGTCAGATTTGTATGGTTAATGTCTTAAAATAAAGGTAATTTATGAAGCTATATTATACTTATAGGGGAGAGTACGATAACTTAGGCCCCAAAAATTGATAATGGTTTTTTGTAGAGGGGTCAAAAATAAACATTGTTTACTATGGAAGGGGAGGGAGGGTCTATCTCACCCCGTTTCGGAGGTAGGGGCAAAAATTGCGTAAAATGAAAAAAAATTATTAAAAAACAATGGCAATACTTACAATGAAGTACTATACTCGTTTTGAAAGCCAGAAATCTATTCTTTAATCCTAAATTTAAATTAAATTATTTATGTTAATAGTTTTTGAAAAATTCGCATGCAAACTCAAAATTTTGTTACAAAAATGAAAACAAAAAGTTTAGACCCATTTTTATCAAAATTGCGAAATGAATGCTAAATTGGCTTTCTGCGGTCAATGCTAATATCAATTCTGAATCGAACACAAAAAACTGAATGGTTTTATGTCTTCTAGTTTTTGAGAAAATTGAAAAGTACTAAAACTAATTTTTTATTAGATTTTTTTTTTTTTGCTTGCTTACACAAATACAGTGCTAGCACCCAGCCTTACGGCGGCGTATAAACAGTGAAGTATGTATTATATAAATTTGCTGCAGTCGTACAGTAGGACCTAGATAATGTGAATTTTTTATAATGCATTACATTGTCATATCAGAAAATTTTAAATGTGGAACTTTGAGTAACGTATCTGTATATGTAATATGTATATTTAGAAAACTGATTTTGACATTGGATATATAGGATAAATTCAAAGTTTCTTTAAATCCACATTCTTTAATTGCAAGAGAATCTTTGCATACACCCAACCTCGCACCTACCCCAAATCATATAGTGTGCCCAAGCAGGGGGGTTGCATACATACCTCACTGTTTATACGCCGTAATGCTGGCTGCTAGCACTGTATTTATGAATAAGCAAGCAAAAAACAAAAATCTCACAAAAAAGAAGATTAAGTAATTTTTAATTTTCTCAAGAACTAGAAGACATAAAATCATCTATTTTTCAGTTTTTGATTAAAAATTAATTAGAGCAACGAAATTCAGAAAAAAAAATTAATATTTAAGTTTACAGTTTTGAAAAATTGTACTTTTAACTTTTTTTTATGTTTTTCTTTCACAAATTTTGAGTTTAAAACCAGTTTTTTTCAAAAACTATGCATAGATTTGACAAGCTTATAGAACAGAGTATTGGCTTTAAATAAAAGTATAACACGTAATTGTAAGTATTACCTACCGTTATTTTTAAATATTTTTTTCCAAGTTTTAGTACTTTTTTTATGAAATTGCCCCTCCCGCCAAAACGGAGGGAGATAGACCTCCCCCCATAGTAAAAATGCTTGCATTGAATTGTTCTGCAAAAACCGTTATCATTCCTTGGCGCCTAAGTTGTCGTACTTTTGCCTATACTTAAAATTTGTACATACTAAAAATTTTATATAAGTAGATAGGTATATATAATAATAACATACATATAAGTACGTAGGTACCTACATAAGTAAGTGAGTTTTTAAGTGATATGGGTATATTATTTTTTTTTTTTTTTAGATTTTATAAATAAATTGACTTGAGTTATAATGGTTTGATTTTAATGATTAAAATCTTAAAATAAATATATATAAAAAATAAAATTAGCTATACTATAAAATTCAGTTATAGCGAAGCCAACTGTTTGGTTAAATATACTAGTTCCACATAAAATTTTCAGATATAAAAAGGTATTGCATTATAAAATATGTGCACGACTGGGTCGCACGAACTTGCTCTTATGTGCGATCACACTGTGTTTTTAAAGTTTTAATATAGATATCAAAAACTATATTTATCTTATAAAAGCTCCCGTAACCTATATTGTATACCACCTGCTTAAAACGTAGTTAAGTTTAAGGCAGTATTATTCGAGTAGGTTAGGTAAATTTATTTACGAACAGTATAGCACCGTGTTGTAAATATGCATGGAACTAAACTGTAAGTTTAAAATTTTTTGTAATTAAACATAAATTGATTAAACAACCTTTGAAATTGTGTTGACACCATTGCGATGCACATCATCCTATTTCTTAAGGAAATCTCAATTTATGAGAAAAAAAAATTTAAAGTCGTTGGACCGGTTTTTAAAAAAAATTAATTTTCATGGTAGATATAAGTACATACATAAAATTTTGAAAAAATTAAAAGAAAAAAAAAATGGTACGCAATTTTTTAGTCTTTATTAATGCGGAGTTAAAAAATTTATTAAAAAAAATCATCTACCCATTTTCGAAATATGGGATTTTCAAAAAATAATTTTGAAATTTTTGTTTCAAAACAATATAATTTATTATTTTGAAAAATTTGGTATGCAGTATTATTAGAACTTATTTAAAGCTATTGTGCAAAAAAAATTCATTAAAATCAGTTCAACTGATTATGAGATAATCGAAAATCAAAAAATGGTCCTATTAGTTCATTTTTAACCATATAATTTTTTTCAATAATATGGTAGATCGTAGAAATATTAGTTCACACAAACTATTTAATCAAAATCGTAGTAGCCGTTTTTGAGAAAAATGAGATTTTCAATACCGGTTTTTACACATTTGAATCGTAGGTGCCGTTATTTTTTCTGCTAGATAATGTTAAAAAACTGCTGGGTGCCAAGTTTAATGAAAATTGATCGAGTCGTTTTCAAATTATTACGTTCTCAAAAAAAAAAAAATTAAACTTGTTTTAAAAATCGTAATTTTTTTTTCTTCAAAATTTTGATCAATATTGAACTGTTTTTGAGGAAATCGAAAATAAAAAAAAATGATATCGTTGGGAGGTACTTACAAAGATGAACCATCATCAACATCAATCCTCAAAATGAAATCATCGTAAATACCAAAAAAACAAAAATCTCATAAATAAGTACCTAGTTTTACTAATTTTCAGTTTTCTGAAAAACTGCGTCTGTCTGTCTGTCCTTTCGGCTGTAGTTTTTTGGGCATTCCCCCAACGGTTTTTTTAATTTTTTAACATTGAAAATGTTTATAGGGTCGTTTTCAGAAAAATATGGTGTTACCAAAATGATTAAATGAACAAATGAATATATAACAGATGAACGAAATGAACTCTAGCGTATAGGGGGCTCAGGATTGAATTTTTGGTTGGTGTTACCAAAGAAAATGTCAAAATGAACCTAAAGACACAATCGATGAATCGTACCTACACGTTGATCGTCGCCAACCGACGAGCTTCAGTGGGGGATAGTTGAATTTGTATAAAATCTTAAAATCACTCTATTTGAGCGCACTTAGAAGCCTATTACTCAGGTTATAATTATCGGATGCTTAATATTAAGAGATATTAATCCGACATTCATTCAGACTCTTAAAAACATATACCGAAATAACACAGCAAAGGTAAAAACTGACAAAACAGGACGAGAATTTAACATAAAAAGAGGAGTACGACAGGGAGACCCCATATCTCCGCCACTTTTCTCTGCAGTACTGGAAGAAATATTTCAAAAACTAAACTGGACACATAAGTTTGGAGTAAATATATGTGGAGAGACTCAACAATCTCAGATTTGCAGATGACATAGTCTTATTTTCCGAAACACCAGAAGACTTAGAAAAAATGATGAATGAACTTTCGAATGAATGCAAAACACACGGACTCTCAATAAATTTAAACAAAACAAAAGCCATGACGAACCATATAAGGAAGGACATCTCACTAAAAAATGAAAAAATAGACTACGTTGATGACTACATATACCTTGGACAGCTAAAATCTTTCACTAACCAAGAGGAAAAGGAAATAAATAGACGAATAACGAATAGCTGGAAGCAATTTTGGAATATCAAACAAATTTTGGACTCAAAACGGTAATGACACACCAAAATATATCTTGGACTCTACGACTACAATACTCCCGGTAATGACATACGGGTTGCAAACATTGGGACTTACTTCAAATTCTCTTGAAAAATTAAGAATATGTCAAGTCTAAATTGAAAGACGACTACTTAACATAAGGACAATTCAAAGAATCAAAAACGACGAGATAAGGCGAAGAACAAATATCACGGACGGTATCGAAAGAATAAGACAATTAAAATGGAGTTGGGCAGGTCACATTTCAAGACTACAAGACAACAGGTGGACAAAAATAACAACAAAATGGACCCCACCAGACGACAATAGACCAAGAGGAAGACCAAGAAAAAGATGGAAGGACGATCTTATACAGTTCAACAACAACTGGTACAATGACGCGAAAAACAGGGATCTATGGACAGCAATGGGGGAGGCTTATGCCAGATTAACTTAAATTAGATTAGATTAAAGATTTTAAACTTATATCAGAAAAAATAACGAAAATATATCTAATGTCAAAATGTCAAAATGTATAATGTAATGTAAACAAAAATTATTTTTTTTATGTATGCATAGTGAGCGAATGTATAATGTAAAATCTATATATAGGCAAATAAAAAGCTTCTAATAATAATAATAATATTAAGAGAGATAATTAAATATAAAATGACAGGCTACAAATCTGCATCAAAATTTCATACTAAAAACGTGAAAGATTGGCTTTTGAGAACTAATTTCATCACGGCAAATGATGGGAGGAACAAGAAAACAAAAAGAAAAAGAAAAAAACGTACCCACAAATAATATACATTGCTGTAAGGGTGTTGGCAAGACGTTGGTTGGAGTGGAATGTGTGCAATAAAAAACCACCACTGCACTGTGGCTGGTGGCAAACAAAATTGGCTTCGCATCGGGAAAAAAAATGAAATACATACATACATAACTACATTATTAAGTAGGTTAGGTATGTCTGTAAAATGTTATGTTGATTAAATTGTTGTAGGTATTTTGCAAATATTATTCGTAATGGTACGATTAGGTTGGTTTGGTTGGCTTATAACTTCTGTTCTAACAATCGGATATTTAAAATAAAGGTCTTAAAATGAAGGTAAAATATCAAACTAATTTATTCAGTTAAAAAATAATTGAAATAACTTATTGCATAAATTAAAAAATTGATTAAAAAAAATTGGCTTTGTTAGCATCGCCAACAAAATTCATATACCTACGTATCATATATAGGTACATACATTATGTATGTACATTTATTTAAAAGGATTGACTAAGTTGGTCTGGTTGCCTTTTAACTTCTGTACTAAGAATCGGATCTTAAAGATTAAGGTTTTGAAATAAGTTAAATGTCAGGCTTTAAATTTATGTGACAAAACTTGACTTCATTCTTAATCAATTCGATTGTTGAACCTAGAATATTCACAGAGACCTATACTTGAACCACTTTGATTATAACTTATAACTTTAGTTCTATAAGGGCCAGATGTTGAAGGTTAAGGTATTTAAATAAAGGTTAACCAGGCTAGTGGTAGGATTAACCTAGCGAAGCAACTTAAATATAATACCTAATCGAAAAGGGTTGATTTGGTATCTTCTGTTCTAATTATGTTATTTTTGAGCCTGAAATACGCAAAGGTACCTACTTGCGTTTCTCTTTAATAAACTTACAACATTAGTTCTAAGGGCCAGTTGTTGAAGGTTAAGGTATTTAAGTTAACGTTAATCAGTCTAGAGGTAGGATTAACTTACCTAAGCAACTTAAATATAAATATCGAAAAGGGTTTATTTGGTAAGCTTTTATCTTCTGTTCTAATTATCGGATCTTTGAGGTTAAGGTCTTAGAATTCAAGTCTCAGGTTATAAATTTATGTGACAAAACAACATCTATACCAATACGATTTTTTAACTTGACCAACGTCTAAGCCAATGCGATTTTGGAACTTGACCTACGTCTAAGCCAATGCGATTATTGAACTTAGAATATTCATAGGTACTGCAATATAATTGAACTTCTTTAATAAACTTATATAGATTTAGTTCTAATGTTCAGATGTTCAAGGTTAAAATTAGAACTATAATAGTCGGATGCCGACCTAAGTGGTCGTACGAAACGAAACGAATACAAAGAATTCATATGACGTGCCCATAATTGAGTTTTGCTTCGTTTCGACCAATTTTTTACTTTTGCTTTCGGAAGTGAAGAGCGCTCACCGACCGCTCCATGCGTAAGTGAACTGAGAGAATTTTCTTCCAACAACTTCCGACTATTACAGTTCTACCTTAAGGTCCTCAAATGAAAAAAGATTCAATTTGGTTGTCAACTCAGCTGTCAACTTAATTGGTGCTTTGCTTTTCATATACTCAGATAAAAGAATACTGCTTAACTGTCAAAACCATTAATATTGTCTTAAGAAATAACACGACTCGAGTTTATTAAATTTACTAAAAGATGAGTTCAAAATGCAAAATATTATAGAATACCTAAAAACAATTAGGTAAATCAGGTTTGCATTGAGTTTGAGCTACACATCAAATTATTTATAAATTTGGTCTCGCGTTAAAAAGGGTTCACTTTGACAGTAAATCAAATAACTTGCCTATATATAAATAGTTCAATAAGTTGAGAGACTTGTAAATCAATTTGAGCAAATTTGAGCAAATATTTGAGTTTCTTCAACATCAACGCCGCGATTAAATAAACTGAACTGAACAACATTAATTTAACCGCCAACTGGGATTTGACATTAAAAATATCTACATATTGTAATTTCAGACTGAAGAATGGTTTCTTAGACAGCTTCAGAAGTTTTGGTACAACTATAGGATACAAATTAGAAAACACCTCATGTTTTTATTTTATCGAGCTAACACAAGTCATTTTCAATGTCCCCATAGTTACTCTATGAGTGAAATATGTAAATTTTTTTAAACCAAAAATAACGGAACTTAAAGGTACCTGCCGTACAAATTTTTTTTAGCAAAAAATGGAAATCTTATTTTTCTCAAAACAATTAAAAATGATTAAAAATGGTATTTTTTTTTTGATTTTCAATTTTCTAAGAAACAGTTCAACTGATGTTAATCAATTTTTTTATGGAGAAAGTATGAAAAATTGTTAAAAGTTTTGTAAACCAAAATTTTCCAAAAATTTTTTTTTGGATTTTTAAAAAAAGATTCGAAATGTTTTTGCAGAACTTAATAATTCGAAAACGAATTATTCAAAAAGTCAATTTTTTATTAAACTCGGCACCCAGCAGTTTTTTTAACATAATCTAGCTGCAGATTTTAAATGAAAATTATTCTTATAACCAAAAATAAAAAATTTTCATTTTTATCAAAAACGGCTTCTACGATTTTGATAAAAAAATTTTGCGTGAACTACTATCTGTATACGATCTACCATATTATTGAAAAAAAAATTATCTATCGTTTAAAAATGGTATCTCTCATAGAACCATTTTTTTTATTTTCTAGTATCTCATTATTAGTTGAACGGATTTTAGTGAATTTTTGCACAAAAGCTTCAAATAAGTTCTTATAATATTGCATATCAAAATTTTCAAAAAAATAAATTATTGATTATTAAAAAAAATTTCAAAACTATTTTTTGAAAATTCCATATTTCGAAAATCAGTAGATGATATTGATTAGTTTGAAATTTTTTTTTTCAAAAATTCGAGTAAATTAATTTATCAAAAACTATTCAGTACACAACTTAATTTAAAATGAAAATTAAAGAAGAGATTTCTGACTTTTTAAAAAGGTATAGCGCATTGTTAAATTTACCGTTGTTTTCAAATATTTTTTTTTCTGTTTTAAGTCAATTTTTTAGAAAATTGTCCCTGCCGCCTAAACGGTGGGAAATAGACCCCCTCCCATACTATTTTTTTTCTTGTCTTAACACAACCTACTCCCTCTAGCTTTTTGGTGTACCTTATATACCGATCACGCTGTATAAAGACTTTCCAATGCAATGTATATCTACAATCTGCACCAATAACACGGTGCAAGTGGTTAGATGGACTTCCTGGACGCACTATAAAAAGACAAAAAGCTGCGTCAGTCACTAATTAGCTCAACAAGTATGTAGATTTAACTGTAGTGGAAATACATACAAGAATTATATTGAAACCATTGAACGGGCAAGCAAAAGTGCTCCATATAAAGGGTGATTTTTTAAGAGGTTTAGAACTTTTTTTTAAAAAAAAACACAAAAAATTCGAAAAAATGAATGAAATATTTATTTGAATCGATAGTTTGAACCTTGCAATTTAATGTTTAAAGATAATTTCATGCAAATGTTGACCGCGGCTGCGTCTCAGGTAGCCCATCCGCTGAGTCCAATTTTGGCATACTCTTTCACACATATCGGCCGGTATCTCACGAATGAATGCATGGATGTTGGCTTCCAGTGCGTCAATCGAAGCGGGCTTGTCCCTATAGACATTAGCCTTGACATACCCCCACAAAAAATAGTCTAATGGTGTCAAATCGCACGATCTAGGCGGCCAATTGACCGGCCCGAAACGTGAAATTAACTGTTCACCAAACTCGCCTCGCAATTGCGCCATTGTTTCGCGTGCTGTGTGGCATGTGGCACCGTCTTGTTGAAACCACATATCATGCAAGTCAAGAACTTCCATTTCGGGCAAAAAAAAGTTTGTCATCATCGCTCGGTAGCGTTCACCATTGACAGTAACGCTGCGATTCGCATCATCTTTGAAGAAATATGGCCCAATAATGCCGCCGGCCCATAAACCGCACCAAACAGTGGCTTTTTCGGGATGCATTGGTAGCTGTTGCAATGCTTCTGGCTGATCTTCACTCCAAATGCGGCAATTGTGCTTATTTACGTACCCATTCAACCAAAAATGAGCCTCATCGCTGAACACAATTTTTCGATAAAAAAGCGGATCCTCGGCCAGCTTTCCAAGAGCCCATTTTGATAGTAAAATTCAATAATTTGCAAGCGTTGTTCATTTGTAAGACGATCCATGGTTAAATTGCAAACCAAACTGAAGCTGTTTGATAGTGACACAAGGTACTAAACACACGTCAGCTGTCAAAACCAGTGTTGCCAAAACCAAACCAGCTAAAAAATCACCCGTTAGTTCCAAACGATGGATTTTGAGATATTTTAAACTCTAGTCTTAGCAATCGTTGCTGCCAAAAAAAAAAACAGTACCAAATTTTCTAAAAATTCGTGCCATTTACAAAATTTTTTCCATTTTGTTTAAGAAAAACTAAAAGTAAATAATAATATAGGTGCGATCAAAAAAAAAAAAATTAAATGATATCATTAGCTCTTTTCGTGTGTGCCATAAAATAGGAGTTGCTGCCAATTTTTACATCATTTGGAACAACTTTCCTTCAAATCTCGTCAAATTTGGCTATATATTAATTAAATGTAGTGGAAATAAGAAAAGTGTACCATATTGAAATTTTTTGTGCTACCGTGCGGCGTGCCATGAGCATCTTATGGTGCCAAAAAAGTATGATCGTGCTACTTCGGCAAAGTAGTCTTATTTGCAACTCTGTCAATTTTAATTTCACCATTTACCGAAATGTAATGGACGTAAATAACTATAATCCTATTTGTGTGGGCGAAAAGGAATAATTTATGGAAATAAATGTATGCAAACGATAAAGAATATGAAAAACCAAAGAATTGATTATACCGATAAAGCGAGGTATTTGAATGTTTGGTATCAGCTGAATCTCTTCACGATATTAACACCTTTTCTTCCATTTATGGAAGAAGATCATCCTATGTCGAGTTTAAGATGCCACGGTTTGGCAGTTTGTTAAAGGTTCATTTGGTTTTATATTAAAGCGAAACGAAAAAGTAAAAGAAATCCAAGACAAGCCGAGTACTATTTAAAGTACAATTTCGGGGGTCATGTTTTCATTTTTGTTAGGGTCATCTGGTGGAATTAGTTACTTGCATTTACTTTGCTATTTGATTAACTCACCAACCCACCTTTACGAAAAAGTTCGATTGAGCTGTTTTATAATAATATCATGTACCTTAAGCGGTTTTAAAAATATTGTTTTAAACCAAAAATAAATATACCTAATTAAATACCATTACTTTTTTTTCTTTTAAAATTGGATGAACCTTAAAAGTCGTACATAAGAGCAAGTACGTGCGATCCAGTCGTAATTTTGGAAAAACGTAATAGAACTGCAATTTATTTTTGAAAAATAATTTATAGATATAAATAACTTGATTTTAATAATGTATTACTGTCTTTAAAAAAGCTATAACTGGATATTATAGGAGTATCTGTTGTTGGGAAAAGCCAATATAATATTTTTTTCTTGTTAATGCATTCTTGTGTAATGCTTTAATTGTATTGAAAAAATCAAAATTTAGACAATATTTACCGGATTGCACACGAACATTGCGACTCAATATGGTTCCAATCTCGTTGCTAGCCTGGCATCTGTAGGTTGCCTCATGCACATCTGTTCGGAAGTACTGTGCTAGAAATGGTGGAAAGTACAGGGTTCCGTTTCCTGGTGTTTGTCTATAAAATATAAATGAAAATTTCACATTGAATAAAAACGAAGTTTAAAGGCAACAATTACATGTTGTATATAACAAAAATTATTAAGCAGAATAAATAAACATAAACATAATAGTCTAGTCAATAAAGCCACAAAAACAGCCAAATTAGGAAATAATCGCCGCTGGAGAGCTGGATTTTGGTATATATAGCCTCCTCAAGGTGTTCTTAAGAAACTGTCAAAAGTCCCTATAGATATGAGTGCCACTAACAATTTTACAGGGGGTTGAAGGCCCCCCAAAATTGTTTTTCAGGAATAATTCCCAAATGGTAAATTGCACAAAAAAATGTCTAAGACTAATTTGTAGCCTGGAAAATTTCCTACAAAAAAGATTAACAAACTTTTTTTCATTAAAATAACCGTTTCCAGAATAAACCAATTGGAAGAGTTAAGTGTCGTATTTTTCTATATACTTGGGCGGCTTAGTTAAAAAATAGTCCATTTTATGATAAATGCATCAAGTTTTTTTGTTGTCGGTACATTATATGAACATGATTTTAAGATAACGAACCACTGTATTAGTCCACCCCTTTAGATGAGAGGGGCAAATTAAAAAATAAATATTGAAAATAGAAAATGAATATAAAAACACAACGGCAACACTAACAATATCATTTTATAACTTTTATGCTATCATTGTCTTTTTCTCCATATTAAGTTCAATAATTACTTCTTTTTCTTTATGAATTTTTAATAATTTCGATTTATCTTCATTTTCTTCTCTAAAAACATCATCAAGTATCTTGACATCTCTTGTTAAAGTAATTTTGTCATTTTGTTTAGCTTCTTAATGCTTTTGGGACGTCTGCAAATGCTTTACTTCCGAAAGAGAAAATTTTACTTACATTCGGCTTATACGAAAACCAAAATTCATGTGGTGTTATTTCCTTTACAGGAGTTGGTAGCCGATTATACAGATAAGTCGCATTTATAATTGCTTCTCCCCAGTAAGTATTTGGCAAATTTGCTCCCAAAAGCGTGCATAGTGTCATTTCCATCTTTCCGCAACTCCGTTTTGTTGTGGAGAGTATGGTGCAGTATATTGCATTTTGATCCCTTCTTTCTTCAAATAATTGATTATATCAAAATTAATGTACTCACTTCCAAGGTCTGATCGGATCATTTTTGGTTTCTTATGGAACTCGGTTTTCATTTCTTTGATAAATTCCTTAATAAAATTAGTTGTTTCACTTTTTGGTTCATCAGGTAAATTCTTGTATATCTACTATAGTCATGAGTTATTGTCAAAATATATCTTTTCTTACTAGGAGTCAGAGTTTTCATAGGTCCACAAACATCTGTATGGATCAAAACCATGGTTGATTTTGTTTGAATTTGTGACTGTTTTGGAAACGGTGTGCGAAGCATCTTTTCTTGAACGCATGTTTCGCAAACTTCTTTGATGTCACATTTTTTGATTTTTATACCGTATGCAAGTTCAGCTGACACTAGTTTTTCGATTGACCTAGGATCCCTGTGACCAAAACGTTTATGCAATGTATGTATACAGTTGTCATTGTGACCCTTTGTATCAACACATGCTAATGCTTGATGATTGGTTGACAAAGTGTAGAATCCATATTGGCAGAATCCAATAACCACAATAACTCCTTTAAATGTAATGTACCACTTTTTTTTCTCGAAACATAACTTAAATCCCTCATTATGAAGTCTCTTGACAGATAAAAGATAACAATCAAGTGATGGTACATATAGAACATCACTGACTGGTATTTTGTTATTTTTTTCCTTGTTGTTGATACATTCAAGTGTTCCACGCATCCACTTCCTTCAACTTTAGAGAGTTTTCCATCCGCAAGTCGAACATTACTTTTATTTGAAGCGTCAAATTGTTGAAAGAAATAACGATCATTGGACATTATGGTATGTTGCTAATTAGTCTATAATCCAGGAATAAGTTTCTGTTTTTTTTGTTACATTAAAACAAAATTCTGATGACTCATCAAATGCAACTTTACTTTGGTTTCCAGTATTGCTTTCTTGTTTTTTATTTTCTTTCCACTTCAAAAATGTTTGACATTCAGGTTTTTCATGGTTTGACTTTTTGCAGAAGATACAGAATTTTTTCTTCAAAAATTTATTTTGTGCAGCTTTTATAGCAGTATCATTTGAACAGTTCAAATGTCCCATATTTTTGCGACGTTATATTCGTCAATTAGATTGCCTGTAACTAGACTTAATGTCAAATCTTTCTCTGTTCTACTTTCTAATGCAGTGATAAGGCTGTTGAATAATTCTGGGAGGCTGCAAAGAAGCATTGCAACAATTAGGTGGTCCACAAGTTCTTCACCAAGTGCTGTTAGCTTTGCTACCAAGTCAAGCATTTGACTGATGTGTTCTTGCGCATATCACCATCGTCAGCTAATTTCATTGGACAAATTTTCTTCTTTATGAATACTTTAGTTGTTAATGTTGACTTTTCATGGTAGTTTTGTCCAAGCTTCTTTTGCTCATTTCGCATTTCGTATGTGTAGAATTTGATTGATCATGTTTCTTCCATTAGTTTGATAGTTCAGATGGAAGCTCATTTTTGATTGTGTACCATAATCCTTCTCGAGTAAGCAGCATCTCTACTTTAATATGGTTATGGTTGATTATCTTTTGTCTTTTTCGTGGGATAACGTTTTTTGTTCACCTGAATTAGATAGCATGTATTCTATTTTTGTAAGCGTTTTGATGAATTTGTACCTAAAAAGCGTTCTAAAAATAATTCTTGTCCTATCTGGTATAATGGGAGGTTGACCAATCTCAAAAACAGAAAAAATAAAGCATACAAATAGTATAAATCTGATAAGAATAATTTTGAACTGCGTATAAATTATCTTATTTGTCAACGAGAATTCGATTTTCTTAATAAATTCTTATATCGAAATTACTTGTTTTCTATCGAAAGTGACCTCAAATTAAACACCAAGCGTTTTTGGAATTTCATAAGCCCAAGGCGTAAATCAAGTGGATTTCCTAGTAGTATGAAGTATCATGATACAATTACTAGTAATATACCTACAATTTGTAACTTATTCGCTGACTATTTTCAATCAGTTTACTCTTTAGATACTCCCCCTATCCAAAAGCTACCTTATATAAGTAGAGTTATCAATATCGGTTCTTTAGTTTTTAGTCCATTTGAAGTAGAAGAAATTTTATCTAAATTGGATGTTAATATAAGTGAAGGGCCTGATGGGATTCCTGCTATTTTGTTAAGGAAATGCGGTATTGCATTAGCATAACCACTTTCATGGATTTTTGATACTTCATTAGCCAAAGGGCAATTCTTGAATTGCTGGAAGGTTTCTTATCTATCACCAATTTTTTAAATCGGGTTCAAAACGGGTTATAACTAATTATAGACCCATTTGTAAAATTTCTTGTATTCCGAAAGTATTTGAAAAGCTAGTCTGTAATAGGTTAACTGAGTTATTTCAGAATCATATTTCAGTTTCTCAACATGGGTTTGTAGCAGGGAAATCAACGGCAACAAACTTGGCTTTAATAAGCAATTACATCATAACAAATATGGAAATCGTCTCCAAACAGATGTTATTTTTACAGATTTTGCAAAGGCATTTGACAGAGTCAACCACCAAATCTTATTAAATAAAATAACTTCTCTAGGCATTCACTCTTCCCTATTAAAATGGCTTGAATCTTATTTAGTTGGTAGAGTTCAAATAGTTAAAGTTGATAGTTCGCTCTCAAAATTCGTCTTGGTCCCATCTGGTGTTCCGCAAGCGGCAAGGAAGCCATTTGGGTCTATTGTTGTTCTTGTTATTTGTAAACGATATTCCGGATGTTTTTCAAGATTCAAATTGCCTTCTTTTCGCGGACGACCTCAAACTTTACCGTAAGATTTATTGTCAAACTGACTGTTTTCTTCTTTTGGAAGATTTGTCGAAGCTTGATAAATGGTGCAAGCAAAATCACCTTCTGCTAAATGTTTCGAAATGTCAAGATTTGTCGTTGTTCCGAAATTCTAATCCCATAGTGTTTGATTATAATATCAACCACACTATTTTAGAACGTGTAACTAAGAAGAAAGATCTTTGAGTAATCTTAGATACAAACCTTTCCTTTTTACCACACTATGATTTTATTATAAACAAAGTAAATCAAATGCTTGGTTTTCTAAAAAGAAACACGAAAGAATTCTCAGATTCATATACTGTAATATCTCTTTACAATTCTCTGGTAAGGTCGGTTCTTGAATATTGTAGCATTGTTTGGAACTCTTAGTTCAGAAGCATTTTACAAGATATGCATTTTATAAGCTTAATTAGAGGATTGTAAGGCCTTCTTATTATAGTAGATGTTTATTGTTTGGTATGCATTCTCCCTATGATCGTCGGGCTTATTTTTCAGTTATGTTTATGAGATACATAGTAACTTTTCATATAAATTGTCCTCCTTTTTTAACGCTTGTTAATTGTGTTAATGCACCCACTAGAACTACACGCTATCGGTTTCAATTTTATGAGCAGTTTCATAGTACAAATTATGGCCGTAATGAACCAATCACGCGTTGCACTATAGAGAAGTGAATTAAATTTGCAATAAGATTGATTTTAATCTTGATGTTTCGAGAGATATATTTAAAAAATATTTGTTAGGTATAATATTGAAACTGTAACTTCCTAAATTTAAAGAATTAGGGCCAGTTTCACAGTGCACACTTAACAAAATAAGTGGCACTTAATTTTCCCATTTTGGCACTTTAGCCGCAGTTTTACTACCTGAGTAAGTGGAACTTAAGTGGCCAACATGGGAGACTTACCTAAGTGTCACTTATTCCGATAAATTTACACTGTGAAATTGGGAATTAGTTTTCCATATTTGGCACTTAAGTGACACTTACATCACTGTGAAACTGGCCCTTTAAATATTTTTTTTTTTCTTTTTTTTTATAAATTTATATCTATTAATTGTAAAAATTGTAAATAAAAATGTCAATTTTATTAATATTTAGATAATTTATTTAATTGATAAGCATTTAGCCCCCAACAATTATATTATTTAGTATCTAGTCTATAAAGATTGTAATCTGATTGATGAAATAAACTAAACTAAATTATCTGTGAATTATAAACTAAATTTGTATTTCCAGAGTTGGTAATTTTCATTGTTTAGTTTCTTGATGACACCTAAACGCATGTCTGCCATTTATTATTCAATTTTTAAATTTTCTAATAACTTATTATGACCTTTGCTATTTGGTTGAATCGTGGGCCCATAACCTATTGGATTATGTGAATCAAACACCTAGATTCTATAGAAGCTACAAAAAACAAAGAGCAAATAATATATGAACGTTATATAATTATAATTTATTTGATAAGAATAAAAAAATATTTTACAGAAAATAATTATTGTTTATTGATTAATAATAACGATAGCAAAACAGTGTTAGATATAGTAAAGTAGTTGTTGTATGTAATATCTAACATTGAAGCTTTGCATATGTACACCAAATATCGCACCGTACACCAAATATCGCACCTACCCCAAATCCTATAGTGTGTCCAAGCAGGGGGGTTACATAGCTCACTGCTTATACGCCGTAATGCTGGGTGCTAGCATTTTACTAATTTCCTTTCAAATAAAACATCAACAAATTATTATTATCTTCTATGCCTCTAAAAAATTTGGGACTTATGTCCCATTGTTAACAAAAAAATTTGGGGCTTGGGTCCCACTTGTGTGGGATTTAAGCCCACTGAAAACCCGAAATCACCTCCTCAGAAAAAAACCATGAGTATACCTGAGGCGGATATTATTGTGGTCGTCATTTTCACAAGAATTGTGTTGATTTATCCGACGATGAATTTAAATCTTTATTAAAACATACATAATTTGCATTGGAAGTGCAATTCTTGTGCTAGTCTCAACCTTGTCAAATTCTTAAACAATTTTCATGTGCTCTAAATAAATAAACGACGATTAGAGGCGGAGTAAGCTAAAACTGGTACATAGTAGGATTAAAGCCGTAGTAAAGCCGTTTTAGTATCTAAATGACATGACATTTAGTAACTAAAAAGGAGTGTAGAAGATGTTTTTTTTATCCGGTTGTTACTAATTGTAAGGCAAAATAGATAGTTATTTTGCATTTATAAATGATTTAAATTCTTTAAACGCTTTAGTTGCAGTACAAAACTCGTTTAATCCCATATTATAATAACCAGAGAGATTGTTTTTTTTTTTGATAATATATTTGATATAAGGAGGGTGTAGCTAAAACCGTTTGACGTTTCGTTATGATGGAGTAAGTGCTTCGACTCGGTTTAACTATTCCGAGGTTGAAACGAGTATTAGTGAAATCTAATAAATAAGGCTGTTTGAGTTTAACAATCTTTAACATGATGTACCTACATTACGTTTTCTTAAAAGTATTCACAATAAATTCATATTGAATTTTCAAAAAAACTATTCAATAAAAAAAAAATATTGTTCTTGTAAGTGAACACCTATATGTATATGCGCACTTATCTTTTTGTTTTTTAAATAAAAAAAATGGTACCTACCTAGTTATTTTTTTAATGATTAAAAAGTAAATAAAATTAACTGAACTCCACTAAATAGCCACATATCTATGTATTTATATATTCACCTAGTTTTATTATTCTTTTGTTTTTGTTTTATATACCTACCACTATACATACTTACATTCATTTGTGCATATGAATATAGGTAACATACATGCCTAATATTAACTTAAAAAAAATATACCTACCTATTTATTTGCAATTTAAACTTTATTGGTACCTATTAAAGTTAAATTTGTCCATATCCCATAATGTTGTTGAGAAAAAAATACAAAATAAAAACCTTATTACATAAATCTGACAATGAATTTAATTTGGAGTTCATATTGTAACTTACGGTGTGGATAGATTTCTTTGGTTTTATATAGGGTTCTTAAGTGTTTTTTTTTTAATTAAAATTATACCATTGAATAATTACAAATAGAAGGGACACCGGATTAGATCGCCGCTAGATGGCCGGAAATCAAAGTCAGCGTTGTCGCTTTTAAAAACTGAATAGTGAAAACCACAACCATTGAATATGGTTGAGGAAATTATGAGGGAAATTTTCGTTCGAATGAAAGGGAGGCAACAACAAAAACAACCACTTTGGTTTTGCAGTTGAAGTGTTGTCTGCCATGCCAGACAAGGTCAAACTACGTTTGTTGAACGACATGTAATTTCAAGGGTTGTTTTTTTTTACTTTGCGTTCATTCAAAGATGTTGTTGTTGCTTTCATGCAATTTGGGATGATGACGATTATGTTTTAATTTGTTGCGTTTTTTGGTCTTTATGAGTTTGGTATGAACTTTTCTTAATCCTAATTTTAAAGTTTTGTACCTACCTACCTATCTATGAGATTTTTAAAGATTCAAAATGTGTAATTCTAATTGTGTAGATAGGTAGGTACCTATATGTAAATAGGTATACATATGTTGGTAGGTATAGGTACCTTACCCATTGAAAAATAAGTTTAATAAATATTTTTTGTAAGCTCAACATTTTTGGAAGATCAAAGAAGAGAAACTTTTATACCTTTAAAAACCGATAGGTAAAAAAACCTCCCTATATTTTTTATTTTATTGTTTTTTCTACAATTTTATTTCTATATTGACATTGATTTTATGCAGGTATACAATACATACGGTGATTCACCTAAGGCGTGACAAAAAGCTATAAGAGCGTGTAGGTTGAGTTGAGACAAGAAAAATATCGTATGGGTGGCGGGAGTCTATTACCCCCCGTTTAGGTGGAAGGGGTAATTTTCTAAAAAATCAAATTAAAATAGAACAAAATCATTAAAAAACAACGGTAACAACTACAGTGTGTCTGTTTTATTCATTGCTGCATAGCCAGCGCAGCAAAATTTCGCTTGGCAAACAAAAACAATCTGATTGCCGGCGAAAAAAAAGTCAGTAAAAAAAAGATGACTGTGCTGAAGATAGAGCTTTCAATTATTCAAATGAACGTATAGAGTGAGTGATCGTTTTATTCAGACTTGTGCTGCGCTGGCTATGCAGCAATGAATAAAACACACCTAGAGTAATCTTTTTATTCAGACTTGTGCTGCGCTGGCTATCCAGCAATGAATAAAATACACCTAATGCCATGCTATACACTTTTATAAAGCCAAAGATTTCTTCTTTCATTTTCTTTTTAAATTAAGTTGTTTGAGTAAACAGTTTTTTAAAAATTAATTTTTAAACTTAAATTTTTGAAAAAAAAATAATAAAAAAAATGTGTTCAATGTCATTTTGCTCAAAATTTTATGTTATTAAGTAGTAGTTTTGTATTTTATATTCAATGCTCCAATCAGTTTTTAGTCAAACATTAAAAACCATATGTCAAAATGTTTTCTAGTTTTTGAGAAAATTGAAAATAAAAAAATAAAAATAAATAAATCATGATTCAATAATATTTAACACTTAAAACTAAGAAATTAGCTATTCTGACGATAATTAAAAACTTAAAATTTCAACAATCATTTAATAAACCTTTGAGCAACCGTGAAAGAAACGTTTAAATAGGTAACCTTGGATAGGTATGTACCTGTGCCTACCTATATGGGATTTAGATCTACAAATCTGAAAGCAAAATAGAAAATATCAAACTGAAGATAATAATTACAAAAATAAAAACACACAAACATCATTTATCGTCACACGTCAACTTCCTTAATTGAGAGAAACCACAAAAAATGCAAAAGCAACCCTTAAGTATATCTACCTACCTACCTATACTACCGAACGCTTTCAGTTGACCTTCAATGGCATTCTTGTTGTTGTTTGTTGTTCATGACAAATAAAAAACACTTCCACCGTATGTATGTACATAGGTATATTGTGAATGAATTTCCCTAAAAATATTCCTATTTGAATCTGCTTAGCGCATTTCGCAACCAAACAACAATTTAATATTTTATTATGTTGCCGATAATGACCACGAAACAACGATGGCGTTTCTAGTTTCTCAGTGTCCACCAGCGTTGCCGATGTGTCCCGATCGTGCAATTTTGGCACTTTTTCATTTAAATGGTACTGTGGCACTAAAAGATTTAATATGGCACTTTCATTTTGATATAATAAAATCAAATATTTGACGAACAAAAAAATAATTCTTAGAACGTTTATATAGCACTTAACGCATCCACCCATACTAATCGTCATCTGTGTAAATGTTATCTGTTTCGATTTAATTGTTTTTGTTTGGGAAATTGGTCATTCCTGATTTGTTTTTCTTTAAATAAAGAAATAGACTGACATTTTTTTTATTTCTGTTGGTGGCACGCAGTTGCTTAAGATGGCACTTTTTGCTGGTAGCGTTGGCACTAACAAAAAATTATTTCCGGCAACGCTGGTGTCCACTTCTATTTGTAATTATTCAATGATTATACCTACCAATACTCACGAATACCTACCTATACCTACATACCTATGTATCTTAGAAAACTCATATTTTTAATTATTTTTTAAAGCCACTAAAACGTTGACAAAAGATGAAGTTACCTAAATGCTACTGAATGCCCTTTTTTGTAAACACTTGGTCTGTTTAGCAACGTGAAATTTCTTGCGAATTTGCACAAATTTTAAAAAATTTCACAATTTGCTGTCAAAACCCATAGGAAAAAAACTCAGTTTTTGGGAAATTTGTTGAAAAAAAAGTCACCAAACAGGCATACAAATTTAACAGACAATCCAAACGTTCCGTTATTAGGTGTGTTTTATTCATTGCTGCATAGCCAGCTCAGCACAAGTCTGAATAAAACGATCACTCACTCTTTACGTTCAATTCAATAACTGTAAGCTCTATCGCCAGCACAGCCATCTTTTTTTTTACTGACTTCTTTTTCGCCAGCAATCAAATTGTTTTTGTTTGCCTAGGGAAATTTTGCTGCGCTGGCTATGAAGCAATGAATAAAACACACCTATAAAAAAGTATTCCCTTTTTCTTACTCGACCATAAGTAAGAGTAAATTTCCCAAAAAGGACCAAAAACGTAAAATGATTTTTGTATTTGATAGAACGATACAATTATTAAATAATTCGCCGTGGCGATACTAGCGCCCCATAAAGAATATGTTTCCCCACCTAGCGCACCATTTACCCGGTGTCCCTTCTATTTGTAATTATTCAATGGTATAATTTAACTATAGTTAAGCTAAGTACAGACGAATGTCAGATCTTACAATATTGTCAAATCTGACAGTGAAAAAACTGTTCCAAATTTCTTACAACCGTCTGAACTCACAATTTTGTCTGACAATATGGTCAGACACGTCATTGTCAGACGAAAATCTGAAAAAAAAATGTCAGGTATCTTACAATCGTCTGAACACACAATTTTTATCATTGTCAGTCGATTAGGACATTGTCAGACTCATTGGTCATTGTCAGATGTTTTAATTGAAAACATCTTACAATTGCTGACAATTTCTTCATTTTTAGATTTTAAACATTTGTATTCGCGATTGTTATACATTTTATATAATTTTATTAACGGACAAGAAATAGTGCATTTACAACAACAACAATTACCATCTCAAATGCAAGTACCACGACAGCCAACACGCCGGTACAATTTTCGGAAGAGAAAGATTGAATAAAAAATAAAAACTAAAGAACTTTCAACAACCACCCACAAGCCATCAGTTGTCCCGTGACTACGACAAATGGAATTTTGTCGAAACGTCGGTTGTAAACAAAATTCAATTAATTTGAATTAATTAATTAAACGCGGTAAGTCCGTTAGTAAAATTATATAAAATTTCTTCATTGTTTGAAATGTCAATGAGTTGGTTAAAGAGAGATAAAAAAATTGCTGAGAATCAAATTGGGAAGAAATCTACCAACCGTGTGAACGGACAATTTTTCATTGTAAGAAATATGTCATTTGTCAGCTAATTGTTAGCTATTGTCAGACCATTGACAGTTCTGACAATATTGTAAGATCTGACAATCGTCTGTACTTAGCTTTAATAGTACTCTCATGGAACAGAAAAAATTAGTTCTGTTCCGGCTCTCGAAGGGCGCTGCAATCGCCACAATCTGACATTGGTCGCGTTCGAGTAAAATTTAAAAGCAATCCGGATTGGTTGGTGTTGCTGTAATCCTATAGAAAAAAACAGCTGATGAACTAACCAGCTGTTTTTCAAAATAAATCTGAAAGGTTTTTGGGATTTTTGTAGCTGAAATCTGAAATACGTGTCATCTGATTTTCAGCAATGGATTAAAGAACACGCGGGATTTCTAGTTTGTGGTTTTTTTTACATAGATTTTTACAAAATAAATGTAAAATACCGAAAAAAAAAATATCCAATCCGGTTTTGGTCGTTCGGAAACATATCCGATGCAAAACGATCTTAGATATCCTATCGGCCTATCATTCCAACGCGGCCATTGGCAAAATAAAAAGACGGGAGGAAGATAAATAAAAAAGAAATGAAGACAAAGAACGAGGGGATTGTATTAATATTAGCCTAGTTCCTTTACTTTGAAACTCTGTGCATTTCTGTGAATTTCTACACCAAAGTCTGTCAAAGTTCATATAAAAAAAAATTAAATGACGTAGAAATTCACTCAAATGCACAGAGTTTTAAAGTAAAGGAAGACACCTATTAGTCTGACAACAATAATGAGACTAAAACCGCCGCATAGAATTTTGGGTACATTCCTACATTCGAAAAAATGCAAATAAAAGGCTGTTCATTGCAGCTAAAGAGTTGTCAGAAGATGATTCTATTTTCCAGAAATTTTATAGAATGTCTAAAAATCATTTAAGGATTTGGTGTTGATTGTTAGCCCATTAACACACAGAACACCAACATGCGTGAATGCATTTCACCAGAAGAGAGAAAAAGGTAAGTAACACATATTTATTTATATTATTAGTAAATATTAGGTACATAGCAAACATATTGTTTGTAAACTTTTTCAAAGATAAGGTTTGGGAGAATGCATGATTCTACATCTATGGGCGAAGAGTTATCGCAAAGGCGTGATGCTGCTGATTCAAAGTTTGTTGGATGTGGTTATTCAATGTTTTCTGGGCTATCTTCATATTGTACCTCAGGCTCGTGTTGCTCCATTAGCATCTGTTTTAGTAAAATAAGAGTTTTTATTTTAAACTGACGTAGATTTCTTTCCGATAGCTTTTTGACATCGGGTAATAAGCTTGAAAGAAACATCTGGCGATCATCGTTTGGCTTTTTATCTTTTTTTTTATTGGCATATTGTAAAACAGCCTCATCAATATTGTCTCTTTTTTGTATATATTTTTTCTTTTTTTTCTTATATGTAACTTTCGAGGAACTTTCTTGAGTGCGTTCCGATGGTTCATCAATCAGATGAATTCAGTTGACTGGAACGATTGTGTTTTCCGAATGTTGGATAGATCTTATATATGGCCAGCGCCGTAGCAACGTAGCCCCCCCCTGGCGTTTGCATTGCCCCCACAGGCGTTTGCATTGCCCCCCCCCCCCTAGGCGTTTGTATTTTGTCCCACTAGTTTTTCGCATATATGAAACCTTATTTACGGTGACCATATTTTAGAATTGCAAATAATGAACAAGTGAAGAAAGAAACAAAATTCAATTCAATTTCAAATTATTCCATTTAATTAAAAAAAAAAATATTTAGAGAAAAATTACTTAACTTAAAAAGAGAAGGTACAAAAATTCAGTCTTTATTTGTATCAAACTTAAACTTAAAAAACAAAATAACTCTTAGATAAAACAGTCTTAAAAAAAAAAACAACTTAAAATCTAAATAGCTTTTTAACCGCCTTTAAGTCCTACAAAAATTGGCGTTTCGTCCAGGCGATCTCACTTGGACTCATCAGTTGATTATAGTGAGGGCCTTTGTCAATACGCAATTTTTGCTAAGTTCAGTTCATCTTACATAGATTTCGTGACGAATACCTAGTGTGAACTATATCCATCAAGACTAGAATTCCTAATCATTAAATTGGAAGTTTTTGTTTTTGTTTTAAGCCCAGGGCCTGGCTAGATTATATAAGAAGGTTTTTTAATAATACAAATTCTATATACTATACTACTGAAATATATCAGCCAATTAGAAGACTTAGCACTATTTTAATGGACTTTGTTGAATTATTGATTCAAAATAACTTTAAATCTAATTAAACATAGATTATTTTCACGGATTTTGATATTTTTCTGAAGGGTAAATTTCCTTCACTAAGTTCTGGATTTTTCTAAATTATTCTTTGAACTAAACAACTGAATTCGTTATTGTATTTAGTTATCAAAAAATATTTTACAGTTTCGACCTTCATTTGGGTTTTTAATTTGTCCAAATATTATTTAGAATAGAAAAAAACTCTTTCTGTAGGAGCATTTGACAAAATAAAATTGTACTAGATGTCTTGTTCGTTCTTTTAATCGGTTAGGGCACTTTAGCATTATTATTTTTTTTTGTCATTGAATTTTGCTTTAATATTTATGTTATTACTTTTAAGAATTTGTACGAAATACAGAATAAATAATGAACAACCACTGAAATACAGAACATTTATGTGTTTTTGTATAACAAATAATTCATAATGAACATCGTCTTCAAATACAGAACTGTATACGGATGTACTACGGATGGTCACCATATCCTATATTAGAAAAAAAGGACACAAATTAAAAGACAATAAAAATTTAGATAATGTGAACTGCGCTCACAATTTTTATGTTTTTTTTAACAATAACATTTATTTATTTTTTTTTTAATAATTGCTCTTTGCGAATTTTTGGTGCACTGAATCTTAAAAAAACCATGCCCAGGTCTAACAAATCTTGTTCTCGAATGCCAGAAAAGATAAATTATTTAGTCTCTCTGCAGTCGACATGTTAAAACGTTGAGGCCGCATGGTTGAATTCGTAGGCATTGACGTATTATATATGGACTGCTAGTTACTTGTCACTGTGCAGAAAAATGTTCCATGATATCTCAGCGCTTTTGAAACTAAGCACCAACATTCGTTACTAAATAGACGCCAACACTAAAAAAATCGTTAAATATATAAAAATAAAAATTAAATCGTTAATATTTAAGAAGAACCGACAGTAGATGGCATTCGAAAAAGTTCGTTTTTTATTCAAATTAAATAAAAGACATTTTTGCTTTAGGTTTTTTCGGGTTATTGGCCAACGAATTGAACAATTTTTGTAAATTTTGATCGAACTTACTTTTTCTGATCTTTCACATTGGTTTTTTTTGGCAATATAGTGCATTATTACCTTACAACAGGTATATATCAATAATAGAGTTCAGGTTATCTGTAGGTACTACCGAATGTGCTGGCGAATGGCAATTTTTTAGAAATGGACGTTAAATTTAGTAAAATTTCTCTGCCCCCCAAACAAAACAGAGTAGCTACGGCACTGTATATGGCAAGACAAAGTGCATTTTATCGTGCAAATAGTAAAGTTTTTTCCCTTTGAAGAAGAATCACTTGGAGATGATTTCAGGCTCCGAACAAATCCATTACGGATGTTCTTCCATTTTGCCCTACAATCAAACACTGCAAAAAATTTACCCGATTTGCCATTTCAGCATAGTTGAGGTACATTAGAAATGAAAAAAATGAAAAAAAACTTTGAATAAATTCTTTTCTCTTCTTCACATACAAATCTGGAAAGCCTAAGAACAGGGTTGGCCGAATTAACTACACTACATTTTCTACATCATTAACTACGCGTAGTTAATTTAATAAAATACACGTCTTATTTATAATATTATTATATTATATTAATATGAACTTACACTTACTAAAATGCAATCCAATGATAAGAATTTTGGCTTACTATCAAATTAAATTATGAATATTTGAAATTTAACAAAATATGGATAGTGTTGGAATTCTGCGAGCTAATCTTCGATAGTGATCAAGAAATGTGTCCACTTACGAGTAAAAATCAAAAAGTTCGAGTGATTGAGAGCAAAAAGTCAACTCTCCTCGAGCTGCTTTCAAGCCTATGTCCACTTGCGAGTTTGCTCTAGAGAGTAGGCTGAGAGCTACTCTGAATGTTTTTACTCTCAAATGGACACGCACCTGCATTTGAAAAAAATTTACTTATTGGAAACTTATGATATATTTGGCGTAAATTTATGTTTTGGTTTTAAGTTTCGTTACTGTTTTACATTCGCATAATTTTTAAGCGGAGTTGTTTGCTGCCGCTAACTAAGAAATATTGTTTTTGTATTTAACATGACAATTATTTTTTAAGTAAATGCTTTATTTTTTTGTTTGTTTAAACTGTAGAAAATTCAATTCTCCAAAATGTGCTTAAAATTTTGAACACCCCTTTTTACAAATTAGCGGCCAAATGGGGGAGCTTCAACCCCAAAAAAAATAGTGTTTTTAACTGACATTGAACCCGCCTAACCATCAAACAAAAAACATTTTGTCCTGTACTAAATGCAAGGTTCTTCCAAAAATGTGGTTACATTTCAATGGACTCATACACAAAAAGAAAAATGTTTCAAAAATCAGTTCGTATGTAGTTATATTACCATCATCCCCTATTCTCAGTCCAAATGCAGAAAGAAACTCCTACAAACTAAACTTTAAAGTCTGCAGTTAAGAGTTATTGCAATCGTAAATAATACGACCAATACCGACGCGATATCCTAAACGAAAGAAATATCATGTCTGTTTGCATTTACTTTCAACGAGAGAAAAAATAATTCTTTTGTTGTGATGTTGTTCCCAATCTCTTTTGGATTGAAATCCTTTGATGATAGTCCTTTCGAAACGCCCCAAGCGCATTCGAATATGAAAAACCTTTTGGCGATGTGGGATTAAATTCTTTGGTCAGTTTGTGGACATCCTACTTTCGATACTATATAAGAAGTGTTTCTATCCCTGCAGGAAATTAAAGGTTTTTATAAGCATCACAGTGAAATTGAAAATTCACACGACTGGTAAAATAGTAAGAACCTTTATACTTTATAGCATAAAAGTTCGTGCGAAGTACGATTCATACCGTGTATCAGGACTGCCATTACAGAGAAACGAATGAGGTTCTGGAGCTTCCGAAAAAAAAAACAGAGAAAATAATTGCACACAAAAACTAGACGAAAAGCGAAAGGTTATTCAAATATGTAAATGGAAAACAAATTCTATGATGAATGAAATGATTTTTGGGAACTTTTGCCATCCTTTTTATTATTGAGAAGGTACTGACTTTATTAAAGCACAGTGTAGGTATTTACACATGTCAAAAATGTGGGAAAAACATATGTAGTATGAAAACAAATATTTAAAAATAACCCCGTGTTAATTAGCTAATTCACCCAAGTAGGTGGATTAACAAGTAAATAGGTTAAATATACCTTAGATATTTTTGCCAACGACTATAGACAAAAAGAAATTAAGTCCTTTAGGTACTCTGTTCAATTTATATTTGCTTTTTCAGAAACACTGGTTCCTGCTGCTGCTTGCACGGCACCTTAACTTAAGAAATTGCCACTGAAGTAAGAAACAGAATCATTGAGTTACATTGTTTGTGTAATCTTCTTCGAGCTCACGTACTTCCAACCATGACCTATCTGCTGCCCGGGAGAAAGGTAGAGCAGTGTCAATCACGATTGATTGCGTCTTTGCGAACCGTTCACCAAAAAGGACGATTGATTGCAATCACACTAAACCGAAACAATTAATCCCAATATCAATCGTTTCAGTTTTGTAGTAAAAACTACTGTTTCGTCCATTCCACTCATTCTTAAGCCTAGTATACAGTTCATCCTCGGAACAAAAAATGCATGTACTTCTTATTGGAGTGATTTTTTCGCAAAAAAAAATTTTTGACGTTTAAAATTTTACTATCGAACTGTGAACCAAATCTATTGAACAAAATTTATATATATATTTATATATTTGGTGACATTGTTTTGTAGAAAAAAAGAGGACAATGAATACAAATTTTTTATTTCAACTCAGATTTTTTTTCTTCCGAAAAAAAAAAAAATTCTTAGCACTTATGTTTTGTTTTGTTCAAAAGAACTGTATACTCGGCTTTAATCAAATCACACAAAAAAGAAAGAGACATAATCTAGTAAGAAATTTCATCCTCACCTGTGTTGGGACTTCTACCACTTAAGTAGTATTTCTACCACTTTTTGCTGTTCATGAAAACCTTCCACCTAAAAATCTAATTCTACCACTTTTTGCAACTCACCTATAACCTAGAGTTTCCAGCAGTGTTGCCAAAAGTACGCCCATAGGAGTATTGTACTACTTTCAACACCTCCGTACTCCCGTACTCCTCCTTTCACATTCGTACTCCTTTTTTTTTTAAAGACCTAAAATATCTTAGATTTTATCATTAAAGTTAAAAAACGAAATTGATTGGAGGTAAATACATTAAATGCAATTATGAGTTGCAAGGAATTATTAAATGGAGTTGATTGTAGTCAATGGAATCCTTCAAAAACATTTTAGAAGTCGTATAAAAAATACTTTTTGTTTCTTTTTTATATTTTTTCTACACTGTTACCATATAATATGAATCAAAATAAATTGCTTTTTGCAAAGCCACTTGTATTAAATATAATACATAATATTATCTTGTGATTATAATAAGTAGATACCTAATTTTTATTTTAAAAATAATGGCACAAAATTTTAAACGATTTAGTAAAATGTTAAATCCATTTTAGTAAGTTACTAGGTTAAAAAGAAGATTATGATATTTTTAAACGATTTTAGCAACTTACTATCACTTGGCATACTAAAGTTAAAATTACAAAATGGCTACTTTAACTTTTAATAACTTGCTAAATCTATATGCCATCCGTCATGACAAAATTCTTAACCAAGTAAGGAATTTTGTGATTTATTAACAGAAAACGTTTATAGGGGTTTTTGTGTGATAACACACTTGCAGTTAGGCTGCCAAGCTTTCGCAACTTCATATTAAAAATGCTGTTTTCAAATGCAATTGTCAAAACAATAACACCTAAAATTGGGATCGACTTGATCAAGTGACCTCGGTAGCGCAATGCGTATGCGTATGGCTCGGCGGAGCTTGGTCCGAGTTCGAGTGCTGAGCATAGAAAGTTTTTTAAATTTTCGAGTTTTATTCCATTTTCTTCTGTAAAGCTTTTAAATCCTGCAGATAAGGAGATATCATATTACTCTAAAAATTTGACGTTTACTAAATGCACACTTAGAGCTCTAGAGGTAAGAACTGCCATTTGTAAGCAAATTTCACTATACATACCATGTTAAAGAGAGTAATCGTTCCGGAATTGTTGAAACTTATAAAACTTTAAAAAATAAAGTATACTACACAGGACTTGTTAAGCAAATATCCATAAGGTTATCGAAAACTGTCAAACATGTCAAGTGGGGAAATATGACAGAAAACCTATTAAACCTAAATTTCAAATTTCTGAAACACCAAAAGAATCTAAAGAAAATCGTTTGCGATAACGAATTCAACTAAGAAAATCTAAAAGAATTCTTCAGAGAAGAGGAAGTTCAATTTACCAAGCCGCACTTCCATACAGGAAACTCTGATATTAAACGTTTTCATTCAACGCTTCTTGAAATTTTACTAACTATAAAAAATGCAGATCTAACAGCTAACTGAAAAATTCATAAGGCAGTCAAAATATACAATTAAAGATTTCATTCAACTTTGTGGCCAAATACAGCAGTAGTGACTTCAGAAAAAAAAAATTACTTAATATTCATCCAACAACGGTTAAAAGACCTAATAAATTTGCAGGTTCTAATTTGGATAATCATGTGGATGATCATGATGCCAATAACGGTAGCGTATCCAGCTCTGCTAATCTCTCAATTACAAACTGGTCAGGGATTTGCAGTCATCAATCGAGGAACAGTAAAACTTATTAATGAGACCCAAACCATTGTTCATATTATAGACTCTATAGAAATTATGACCGTAATCAAAGGGCTTGAAAGTAATTTACAAAAATTTAAATTAGAAAATAACATCCCAATTCTGAATGAGATTATAAACATAAAAGAGCTATAGTTTTACCTTTCCGACAAAAGAGAGATCTGATAAACTTTATTGGAACCGGTCAGAAATGGTTATTCGGAACCATCGATGATGATGTAATGACAAAGAAGGCATTTTAGAACATTTTAAAGTTGTAGATATTAATAACAGGAATGCAATAGAAAATTTAAATAAACAGATTGAAATTAATAAACAAATTATGAACAATACAGACGGTTTAAAAAAAATCGTAGTATAGAGGACAGAAAACATATAACCCAACTGTACAATAACTTAGTCGAAGATCAAAGAAATTTAACAATTAAACTCTAAAAAACAGATCAACTTTTCAAATACTCGAAGACAAAATTAACAATATTTTGGAAAATATAGCCTCTGCCAAACAAGGAATCTTACACCCAAGTATATTGACAGGAGAAGAAATAGTGGCTTCTGATTTAAATTTTTTTCAATTAAAATATTCAAAAATAGGTGCTTTTAAATTGAAAGCAACAGAATTAACTTTAGCTTTAAAACTTCAGCGAAAAGTTATATTCAAACGCAGTTGAAAATGATAATACCAATGCCAAATTAAATTAAATTATTCGAAAGATGTAAGTTTATCACTCACTCACTGACTCATTCATTCACTAATCATTGTACAGCTTACTGTGTAATATATACAATATATATACAAATTTTTTTCATATACCTCATATTTAAAGCTCCACTAAGAAGGGATTTTTTGAAATTCTTAAATTTAATAGGGTAAACTTAGGTTTAAGTAGGGTAATGTCGGATTTCTATATTCTAAATGGGTTGAGATAAAATTATAAATTTTTATAGAATTCATAGATTTTTTAATTAGGTATAAGGTGTGTCATGTGGATTAAAAAATTATAAAAATTTATCTTCACACTTACCAACGTTTAAAACGCAAAATGTCAAAAATCGATGTTTCACAAATAAATTCTATTAAATTAGGGGGTTCACTGATTTTTATTAGACTCACTATTTTGAAAAGGAGAAAATTAGGCGTGTAATACAAAATTTTTATTCAAGGCGTTATTTTGACGCACGCAATTTTTCAAAAACACACATTTTTACGTTTTTTTAACACTTTTTATTTTTTATCTTTTTAATGGGGGTAGATAGAAATATGAAATTTTACCATCTTATAGAGATTACGAATTTACATGATTTTGGTGAAAATTGGATTTCGAAAATATCATGCAAAAAAGTTATTCAAGTATAAAAAAATTTAAAAAATTAAAAAAAAAACTTTTTTTACGGTTATCTGACAATACCGTTTTAATTAATTGTCATAGAAGGTTGAAATTTTCACAGCTAATAGAATCTATTGATTAAAATTTTATTTTAATTTTATTTCATTTTTTTTTACCACTAACGGGATTATACAAATAGTTTTACATATAAGCTTATTACTGATCAGTGCATGCACGCATGGATTTAATTTTTCCTTACAACGCATGGCAATATGATAATGATTTTGATACCTCATTTGTTAATCTATATACTATAATACCATCACAATTTTAATTTGAATTCAATCAAAAAATCGATTAAATTTTATCGAAATTACCCCATTTGTTCATTGCAGATTACCCGTTATTTTATCAAAATCAGAAAATTCAAATGATATTGATGGATTAAATAATTCATAACTTCTGTTTTAGTTGTCCGATCTTTAAGATTAAGATACAATAATCAGTAAATCTTAATCTTTAATTCTGTATAAAAAATTATTGCGGAGGGGGGAAGCGTTCTACACGAAAAAGGGGGGTAAAGAGGTCATCAATTCAATTTTCTGTATTAAAAATGCAAAAGTTGATAAAAATTTTACGAATTTCAAAAAATAATGTTCTACAAAGTTGTAGCCCCAACCTTTATCTATAAAAAGTCAATAGTGCTATAGGGGTAAATTCAATAAGTGCGGCGGGAGGGGGATTTAAATGATTTTTTACCATAAAAATCGATTTTAATCAAAAAAATCATCCCACATGACATCATTAATTAATTAATAACTCCTAAAATACTTGACGGAATTTCAAAATTAAAAAAAAAATCTCAAATTTCCATGACAATTATGAAAAAAATGTAAAAACAAATTGAATTAATGTTTTTTTACACCCATTTTGATTGACTAAAAAATTTTAGATAATATGTTATATTCAAAATAGAGAAAAACAATTTATTACATATTATTTATTAATATATTGTCTAAATATTTGTTGAACATTTTAAAGTTGTAAGTCCAACAAGAAAATTGATATTAAATATATTTTGAAATTAATTTATTTGTAACATGCTTTTTGCGACATAGTGTTTGCCTCATTAAAATGCTCATTTCTTTTTACTAGAAAAACTGATTTTTATCAAATTACTTTTATTCGCTTGCAAAGAAGTAAGCGCTTATTTTGATATATAAAATATATATATCTATCATCTATTTCATACATTAAAATGTTCTAAAAAAAAAATTTCATAAAAAAATCTTAAATAATTTTCTTTAAAAATAAATGAAAAAGCTTCAAAAATGTCATATAACTTTAGTAATTCATAAAATATGAAAAGAAATTATTATTAATGAGATTATAAATTATTTCCTTTGGGTATCTAAAATTAAATAGAATAAAAAAAATACATACGGTCCTCCATCCAAGTACTAACAGCAAATATTGATGCTTGATATGATGATCGAATATGAACGTGGTAACGTACAATTTGTCGATATCTACATATTTATCTAACATAACTTTGTTAATTTATTATTATTATATATTATGTACATAAAATAATAGCTATACCTAATAATTATTTTTTTTTATCTCTAAACATGAACGATAAAGGTGACGTTACACATGGAACAGATATTATTTTTAAAATATAATTTACGATTTAAGTTTCCCCCACACCAACGCGAATTCTTCGTAGCGATGACAAAAACAATAATAATAACAAGTTGTTGTCAATAAAAACAAGACCTTGTTTTAGGTATTCTTACTTATTTTCATCCTCCGACAGATTAATCTTAGTGTGGGGGATCTTTAGTAAAAACGTATTGTTTTCATTGACAATCATATGTTGTTATAATTGTTTTCATTATTTAAGAATGGCATACCTATATATTTATTATAATGTTCCTACAATCTACATACATACATAGGTATATAACACAGTAGGTATATAAGGTACATCTATTATTTATTACCTAATCTTAAATATTGATCGTAAACCAATTTTACGAGAAAAATTAAATTACGAATAAAAAAGTGTGAACGGTACCTAAATATATAGTTCATAAAATATCCAACCCTTTGGTAGTGATGCCAGACTTCGAAAGCAGGTTTTCCCACAGTCGCACCCAAAAATTCCCTTTTATCCCTCGACATTGTTATGAATATCCCACGATTATCCCACGAAAATAATAAATACAAAAGCATAATATATTTCATAGTAAATCAGTCTTTTTTTATTAATAAGTAGTTATACATTGATAATTATGAAAACAAAAACAAATATATATATATATTATTATGAATGTTATACATAAATATGTATATATATATATATATGAATATATTTACATCATATATATTTAGGTATACAGGGTGTCCCGTAACTCAAAGTCAAGCGGGTAACGGGTGATAGGGTAGGTTGTACCTGTTCTGGAAAAAATAAGAAAAAAAATCTATCTCGCTTGCTTAAGTAATAATAGCAATATTTAGAAAAATAGTGAAAATCGATACCCTAGACCGCATTTTTAGGTACTGTGGTCACAAATTTACGAATTTTGACGTGTTTATTTTTCTTACGTAATTCTAAATAACCATGCTATTGATTTCAATCACAAATTTAAAAATAAATATTGTAAGTTTCATAAGAAAAATAAAGTTTGACTGAGTCATGTTTCAAAAAAAATTTTTAAGCGAACTTTGACACTTCATATTTAAAAAAAATGTACTACACTACCTTGGCAAGTTTTTTAAAAAATTGGCGCGTTTCATCAAGATTTCAAAATGGTACAACACTTGCTACATATTCATTTGTAAAAAATATTTTTCATTTTTTATTTGCAAAAAACACCTCAGTTCACTTCAATCACTTTTACCAGAATAATGCTTTTTTGTACTCAAACATCCATTTTAGCAAGGTGTACGTGACATAAACAGAGGCACTAGAATCAGACACTGTTTGCCGTCAATAAGAATGAGACAGATCTACATTACACAATATGATACGCTACAATCTACGTTCGGTACGCTACGTTCCTTGTTTTAGTCGCAACATCTCACAATCGTACGCTTTTGTTACCCTGGACTCGAATAGTGTTTTAGAAATTATGTTAGTTATTATCTAGTAATAGGTACTAAGAACTTCACAAATTTTTGCCAACATTGTTCAGCAAATATCAACACTGGGAGCGCATAGTTACGAGGGAGCAAACTTCGTATACATCGTTGGATATCGTACGGGTCACGGGTGGTAGTTGTTTTGATTTAAAATTCGATGAGCAATGCTTTTTGGTATTCCAGTGAATCTTTCAATCGCACTGATCAAGCGCTGGGATCACATTCAATTCAATTTAATTTAAAACTACTTCGTTGTTATTTCCTTGGGGTCTCCCTTCGGCAGCGCCGCCATACGAGTACTATAGGCAATCGTCCTTGCGAGTATGATAGGTGTGCATAGATGAACACCCGGTGGTCATGGGTGACGCCCACATTTGGGTACCTTTCGACCAACTGGAATACCGAAAAGCATTGCTCATCGAATTTTAAAACAAAACTACTTCCACCCGTACCATGTGCAACGTGTACAAAGTTTGCTACCTCGTGACTAAACGCTCCCAGAGTCGATATGTGCAGAACAATGTTGTCGAAAAATATGGAAGTTTTTAGTTCCTATTACTAGATAATAACTGACACAATTTTTACAACAATAATCGAGTCCAGGGTATCACAAAAGCGCACGATTGTGAGAAGTTGCGAGTAAAACAAGGAACGTACCGTACCGAACGTAGATCGTAGCGTACCATATTATGTAATGTAGATCTGTCTCACTCTTATTTACGGCAAATAGTGTCTGATTCTAGTGCCTCAAAAAAGCATTATTCTGGCAAAAGTGGTTGAAGTGAACTGAGGTGTTTCTTGCAAATAAAAAATGAAAAATATTTTTTACGAATGAATAAGTAGCAAGTGTTGTACCATTTTGAAATCTTGATGAAACGCGCCAATTTTTTAAAAAACTTGCCAAGGTAGTGTAGTACATTTTTTTTTAAATATGAAGTGGTTCGCTTAAAATTTTTTTTTGAAACATGACTCAGTCAAACTTTATTTTTCTTACGAAATTTACAATATTTATTTTTAAATTTGTGATTGAAATCAAAGAAAACGAAATTTACAATATTTATTTTTAAATTTGTGATTGAAATCAATAGCATGGTTATTTAGGATTACTTAAAAAAAATAAACACGTCAAAATTCGTAAATTTGTGACCACAGTACCTAAAAATGTGGTCTAGGGTATCGATTTTCACTATTTTTCTAAATACATATTGCTATTATTACTTAACCAAGCGAGATAGATTTTTGTTCTTATTTTTTCCAGAATAGATACGACCTACCCTATCACCCGTTACCCTCTTGACTTTGAGTTACGGGACACCCTGTATATGTAGGTACTCTTAACAACAAATAAAGCTAAATTTGAAAATAAAATAATATAATATTATATTTAAAATTTTCATCAATTGTTGTCACTAAATTTATTGATGGACAAAATAAAATTGTGTTTTTTCTTTCAGCTAAATATTTCAATAAATAATAAAACAGAGTGATATACATATACATATACATATAATTATAATATAAAATTAGAAACTAATGTTTTCAAGTTTTATTAATTTATTATTTATTTTGATAAATTTTTTTGAAGAAAAAATAGAAAAATAATAAACAAATTTTACGATTTAATTACAATTGCTTCTCAACCGTATTATTTTGATCAAGTGTTAAAAATTATTTTTTTCGTTTTTGATACAGGTTAAAGGTAGTTTAAAATAAAACTAGATAAAAAAGTTGCTTGAGAAAAATATCGATTTCTCTATTTTTTTGTTATAAATATCTCCAAAATTATTCCTAAATACAAATAGGAAAATTTAAAATAAAAAGTTAAGTATATATTTTATGGTTTATTTAATTTCAATTTCCAACTTCATTATTTGATCTATTTCATCTCATGCATCTTAAAATTAATTTCAGTATTTTATTTGATTTTACAGAAGATATCTTCATCTGAGTTTTGTCATTATTTATTTAACCATTTTCATTATAACATATCTATATATCCTAATAAATATCCTTATTCCTTCATTTATTTTTATTCATATATCCATTCATTCATTTATATATTCATACAGTCATAAATTCACACTAATTCATATTAATTTCCATATAAAATTACATATATATATATACAGACATATTTAATTATTCTATTATTCTTTCTTTTATTAATTAAAACAAATCACTTAATATTACTAATCAAAATTTCCTATTTTTCATAATTCTTAATAATTCATATTCATTTACTTAATCATATTATATTTATTGATTTTTTATATCATCATATTCCATAACTTTACTCATTTCTTTTTTAGTTATTTAGTTATTTAATTTTTCACATAACATATTAATATTCTATTTGCTACAATATATTTATTCCATAATTACTTAATTAATTTTTCTTATAACTATTATATAACATTTTCATATAGTTTGGTTTATTCGTAAGGTTTTTTTTAAAGAAAACACCAATTTTAATTTTAAAGACTTCATTTTTATTAAACAAAAAAAAGAACAAACGAATTTTATATGACGAAAGAATAGAGTCGACGTACTTATTAACTTAAAGACTAGATTACAAACTTACTTACGATAAACATAAATACTTATGATACGATATAACTATTGATCTCTCGAGCCTTATCTTCTGAGAAGATAATGGTGGAGAAAAAATGTACATAGCTCCCTAATTTCCAATGCACTCTCACTCTTATACTTAATGGGTGTTACTCAGATACATACTAAAGAGAACATAAATACTATTCATATTTCATTACGTGACACCTCCCCCAATAAGTATTTTTGGTCTCCAAAAATTTAAACAATTTGGCGCAAAATTTTAAACAACCTATTGTTAAGGGCTTAGCATATTACTAGTTAGCAATTTGCTAAAACATTTAGTTATTTACCAGCTGTTCCAAAATTTTAATCCTTTTTTTTCGTTTTACTAACTAGTAAAATACTAATTCCCTTTTATTAAAAACGGTGCTGCTGAACACGTCCAAACAATGACAGTTCGGAAAGAAAAACAAAGCAAACAAACCTAAACCTAGGGAACGGACCTAATAATTTGCAATGTCAGAAGTTAAAGTGACAACCTACAATTTATTTTGTTATTTTGTTTTGTTTTTATTTGTGACAACAATACAAATAGTTTGTTATTTTATTATTGTAAAAGAAAAGTTTCAATAAAGTGAAATTAAAAAATTGTTATTTTATTTTGTGTTGTTGCTGTTCCTTATTAAAGGTTGCAATGAAGAAAACACAGTACGAGCAGCCGCAGTCAGGGCTTTAGCAGTTTATGTGTTTTTCCCATCCTTAAGCCTAGTACGCTGCTGATGCGAAACGAAAAATCCCATACAAAAACGACACAACGAAATTATAAACGAAAAATTTCGTTCTGCTTTTCGTTTTGCAGTACGCTGTTCGAAGAGCGAAATTTATAATTGTAGCAGATTATTTGGAGAAGTCTCCGCTCCTTTTTCGCACTGAATTAATTATACAGACTATTTATTGTGTGCGGAAAAATGACATTTGAGTTTTATTTGTTTTTTTTTTGTTCATCATTTTCTTACATCATGGGTTTCTCTGATTTTTTCCGTTTATGTTTGATTTTGTTTTTGGAATTAGTGAAACTCTCCAAGGATATTTTCCGTTGTGTTTTCGCAAGCATTTCGTTGTCTGTTTGGAGATCACAGGAAATTTTCGTTTCACATCAGCAGCGTACTAGGCTTTACGTGAAAATTGAGTTTTTGTTGCAGATTCAATTGAACAACTTATTAAAGATTAGAATCTATACCTGGAGTAAAATTCTCCATCGTCCAGCTCTTCAAAGGGATTTGCTCGGGACTTAAGACATCGGACTTTTCTGCACAAAGCTGAGTCTTCGAACATATCGAAATCTTCATCTTCCGAAAACATTTTTTTTTATTTACTTTGAAAAGAATTAGCACACGAAAAAAAATACAATTTAAATCTTTCAAATAAAATTGCCAAGAAATTATTTTCGAGGACAATGACAGATTTCATATGGATTTAGCAAATTACTAAAATTTAAAGTAGCCATTTTCTGAATTTAACTTTAGTAAAATGTTAAGAGTTAGTAAATTGCTAAAATCGTTTAAAATTACCAAAATCTTCTTTTTAACTTAGTAAATTACTAAATTGGCTTCAACATTTTACTAAATCGTTTAAAATTTTGCGCCTTTGTAACACAAACATAATTTTTTAACTATTCAAAACGTCTTTTAAAATACACTTTTGTTGAGTTACTTTGGCTTTTTCTATAAATTTAACAAATCATTTATTTTATACTCATTTTCCTTTCTTTTTTTTATAATTTAAAGCATTTTTTTTATATTTTTGTTAATAATTATTCTCATTATTCAAAATAAATTCACAAATATTTATATTTTTTATTTTGTTGTGTAATGTTTGTTTTCAAATTTTCATTAAATAAATTATTTAATTAAAGATTTATTATGTTTTTTTTTTTTTTAAGCTTAAATTTAATAAAATAATTTTAGTACTTTTCTTATTTAAATTAAAAAATGTACACAAAAATCTTTATTTAGTTTTCATATTTGTTTAATTTTTGTTGTATTTAATAGATAATTTAGAATTTTTTTTTTTTAATCTATCGAAATTCTTTTCTTTTTTTTTTCTTAAAAAAATTTTTGATTTCCTATTAAGATTCAAATACCCTTTTTGATTTTGATATAGCATCCCCATAACTTACTAATATTTTTCTTATCATCTTTGATACTATTTTCAAAACAAATTGTCTAAACTAATTAATTCTACTCAAATATGCAACTTATTACTTTGCAATCTAAACTGATTGACAATTTTTCAAAAACAAAAAAAAACATACTTTACGCACGTAAGTCACTACCGTGTAAACTGATCATTAAAAAAAATTGTAGTAGAAGAAAATTATACTGCAACCTGGAACGCGCACCAAAATGTCATTTCAGTTTTATCTTCAAATGTCAAATCTGAGGTCGAAAAATTATAAACAACAATGGTGGAAGGAAATCAAAAGAAATACAAAAAAAAAAAAAAAAAACATTTAACCGTTGTAATTTTAAATAAATTAAGAAAGACGTACCTACATAGTTTTTTAAAACAAATTAATAAATTAGTGAAAAAAAAATGACCTACAAAAGAAAAAAAATGGAGCAAAAATGGAAGAACCAAAAACAAAATTAAAGAGGTATTTCCAAAAGTATTATGAATTTTGGTGTTTATATTTGCGCTTAAATTGTTTTTTATGGTAGTACTTTGTATTTCGTTTAGTTGTTTTATCAACAACATAGTTACCATCTTCTTCAAAGTTAGAAAGTTTTTTATATTTTGGTTTGTTTTTGAAAACAGTTCTATTTCTTACAATTTTCGTACATTGGTTTGGACTGGGTTCTACATTTAGATTAACTTTATTGATTCTTGTTGTTTTTACGTCTTGAAATATTTTAGCCAGACATTCAGTGTCTTCTTTGGTCAGGTTTTTATAAATAAAATCCAACGGCCTCAACTTGGTCGTCGAATGGATTGTATTATTGTAGATAGAAATGATTTTAAAGATTTTCTCGTCCAAATCAGAATTATCTTTGGCTACATTCATAATTCTGAGATGTTCATTCAGTGTACCATGTAAGCTCTCAACATCCGCATTACCAGTTTTCAAAGATGCCGTAGTTCTGTGAAAGACAATTTTGTTTTCCTTCAGATACTGTTCAACGGCAGAGTGCTAGATGCAAGTATCTCCATCTGAGACTATTTTACTCGGCTTTCGAAGAAATTGGATTCTTTGCTTGATGGCATTCAGAATAGCAATCCAATTTCTGTCTTGTGAGGGGTGAACAGTGGCATATTTTGAAAACTTGTCAATGGTTGTCAAATACATTTTCCCTCGTTCGGGAAACCAAATGTCCATGTGGATAATATCGATGAAATGTGTAGGTGCTTCTGTAATTTGCATTTGTATTTTTGGTGGTTGTCGATCGTGCTTCGCAAGATTGCAAATTTCACAATTGTTGATGAACTTTTGTATCTCAACTTGCAATTTTGGAAAGAAATACAAAACTTTTGATTCCATGAACATTTCGTTTATACCACGGTGGTTCTTACTCATATGTTCGTTTTTTATTATTGTAATCATTTCATTTCTGTCTAAGATATCTGTTAACTTGAAACTAGATTTTAATATTTTTAGGTTTTTGTTCATTGAAAAGTATTTAACGTAAAGATTTTGAAAAAGTAAGAACAAAGGCAAATCTTCGCAATAAATGCAGATGAGTCCTTTTGTAATGAGGAGTCTTTTCATGATTTCTAACAAATCGCTACTATCTTTTTTAATTTGAACCAGATTATGAATTTTTTATGCACAATTTTCATTGAAACTTTTTCATTAGAACCATAAAATAAATAAATTTGGTTTTTAAAAAGATTTACAGGTTTTTCTGTTATATAAATGTGACGAGTTTCATCTTCCATTGCGCTATGGATGGTGGCATAGGTGGACATAGCTTCTTCGTCATGGATCCTAGCCAAAGAAACTCGTGGAATGACTTCTTCGTCATTACATTCGTCACCCGAAACCATTTCATTATTGAAAATGTCAACCAAATTTATTTCCAATTTATCTTCCGACATTTCCTCTGTTTCTATTTTGTCAACGTATCTACTCAGCCCATCTGCTACGCAATTTTTTTTCCCTTTTAGGTACTCGATTTCAAAATCATATTCGTTGAGCATAATTTTCCACCGTTGGAGTTTCATGTTTGGCTCTTTTATTCCATCGAGCCAAACAAGGGGCTTGTGGTCTGTTTGAACAACAAATCTTCTGCCGTACAGGTAGGTCCTAAAATATTTCACAGACCACACAACAGCAAGCAGCTCTTTTTCGATGGTGGAATAAGTCAGCTCGTGTTTATTCAACGTACGTGAAGCATAACAGATAGGGTGGTTGTCTTGGCTAAGCACAACACCTAGAGCATAACCAGACGCGTCAGTGGTAAGAATAAATTTCTTACTAAAATCGGGACTACGCAGTATTGGGTCGGACGTAAGTAAAGTTTTAAGGGTTTTAAACGACTTTATGTATTGGGGATCTGAAGTGTTGATTTTTGAGACTTTTTTAAGTATTTTATCATAGGATACGCAACTTTTGCGTAGTCCTTGATGAATTTTCGATAGTAACCTGTTACACCGAGAAATTGTTTTATTCCTGTTATAGTAGATGGCAGTTTCATTTCCGTGATGGATTTTACTTTATTCTCATTTGTTTTTATACCATTATTTATTATAACATGGCCTTAATAATTGGTTGACAAGTCTGCGAAAAGACATTTATTAATTAGAATCTTCAAGTTACTTTCTTTAAGTTTTTGAAAATTTTTTTTGAGTGACTGTAGATGTTCTTCAAAACTTGTAGAGAATACGAGGATGTCATCTAAGTAGACAACACAAATCTTGTTAATGAATTCTCTTAGAACGTGGTTCATAAGTCTCTGGAATGTCGCTGGGACATTCTTTAGCCCAAACAGCATCCTCAGGAATTCATAATGGCCGCTTTTCGTTGAAAAGGCAGTTTTCGACCTATCGCGTGGGTCGACTTCGATTTGATGGAAGCCCTTAACAAGGTCGATAGTCGAAAAAAAATTGCACTTTCCTACTTTGTCAAAAAGATCATCTATATTTGGCATGGGGAATCTATCCTCCACGGTTTGACTGTTAAACTTTCTGTAGTCGATTACAACTCGCCATTGTTTTTGTCCGTACCTATTGTCCTTCTTAGGGACTACCCAAATAGGCGAATTGTAAGGACTACTGCTGGGGATGATTATTTTCTGTTGCAACATTTCAGAAATTTGTTTATCTACCTCATCTGAATGGATCTCTGGATAACGATATAATTTGCTATAAATAGAAATGTCATTGTTCGTAATGATTTGGTGTCTTATTTCGTTTGTAAACGATCACCTTCTTTATAAATTATTGATTTAAAAGAATTTAACAAGGATTTAAGTTTTGAAATATCGTTGTTACTTAGATGATTTGCGAAAAGCTTACTGGGAATTTCAGATATGAAAGATTCGCTGCAAAATACAATCAAAACTTCTTCGTTTTGGCGTACAAGATTCGCATATAATTCTTCCTCATGATTGAAATATATAAGAATGGTTGCGTTATCTGCTATGAGAGATCTTGTTTTATAATTTATTATTGGGTTAAGACCGACAAGAATATTGTTTCCAATTAAACCGTCAAAATGGTCATGAAATTGGTATTCTAAAAAGTTTACATAGTAATTGTTTTCGTTAAATTCTTTGAATAGGGGAATTCTTAATTCAACGTTTGCATTGACATTGTGACCAAGTACTTTTAAAACGCGATTGTTAGATGGAATTTGCCATTTTGGGTTGCATACATTTTTGTTTATTATGCTGTACTCTGCGCCGCAGTCTATAATTAATCTTAAGGGTCGTATTTGGGTTTGTATGGTTATATAGGGTAGTCGTTTCGCCGAAGTGTGGAAAAATTTTGAACATTTTGGTCGTTTTCGTTACTACCCTCATTTAGTGTAATATCCATCGGCCCTTAAGAAGTATTTTGAGATCTATTTGTATTTGACCTTCGCGATGGGTCACTTTGTGAAATATTATTGTTATTTACAGTTTGACCACTTCTAGTGTTATTTTGGTTTTGTTGAGGTGTAGTATTATTATTTTGCCTATATTGGTTTTGTTGAAGTGTATTATTATTATTTTGTCTACTTTGATTGTTTTGTGTATTAAATTGGTACGACCTATTATTGTTTCTATTATTTGAAAAAAAAAATTGTTTTGTCTATTAGGTGGAGTTGAAGAATTGAAATTTCGATTACGGTTTTCTTGTCGTAGACTTTGAGAGTAACTTTGAGTAGAATTGGGTCCATAAGTTTGGTGGTCAAGTTCGAGGACCACCTTATAGGCATCGTTAAGCGTTTTCGGATTTCGGCTAAGCACAATAGACTTTGTGGGCTCAGGAAGATTATGTTTAAAATAATCCAGAGCTATTCCTTTATTAGATTCTATTAATGTAGGGTCGTTTTCATTTTTTAATAAAAGAGAGTTATTTATCCTACTCAGTAAGTTATTGACATGATTGTAATAGTCTTCAATATTTGTCATTACTCGTGCAGTGCGCATTCGATCAATCAAAGTGTTAGCTGATTTTCTTTCCACAAAACTATTTTTCAAAATTTGTTTAATTTGTCCCCAATCTCCTATTCTACCATGCTTTTGGAGTTCAACTCTAGCTTTGCCTACGATTTTATCCCCAATAAAACCTGAAAGAATTGTTACAGAATTTTCGTCAAAGGATGACAAAATAGGTACTTATGAGTCTATTCTGTCTAAAAAAAAAAGAAGGCAACTGGAATTTCCATTAAACTCTGGGATTTTACTAATAAGATCTATGACTACCTTAAACTTATCTGCATCATTTAGGGCATCCATGTTGATTGTTGACGGGTGTTGTTTCTGCTCTGGAACAGGATAGTTTAAAGTTGTTTCTTCTTAGTTTTTTGTTTATGTTTTGGACTTTTTGTTGTTTGATTTAAGAACAATTATGTTTAAATTAACTTCTTTTTTTTTTACGTATAATGATTTTTTTTGTTTTGTCTTAAAGTTTTCAATTAGTAATTTTTCTTTTGCAATTTTATTTTTGATATAAAGCTAAAAGAAGTTTGTTTTTTTTCTGATAATGTTAATAATGTTTTTATTTTTATTCCAATATTTATTTGTGAAACTATTTATAAAGATAAGATTTAAATTGTTTTTGGAAACTTTTGGATAGAGTATAAGGTGCACTTATTTTATTATAGAAAGCTTTTTTGGCTTGGTTTGATGAATTTGTTTTCGAACTATTTTTCTTGCTCAATAGTTAGACGAAAAGCTTTTTGCGGTGGGAAACATGTATAACGGGTTGTTTTGGGTCTTTTTAAAGACTCTCGCGTCTGTACTTAATGTACTTAATTTTTGTTGCAATGATGACTGTACTTTTAGTTTAGATAATGTTTCTAAGGAAATTTGCAATGTTAGTTTACTTTTATTTTATTAAATTCTATTAACATTTTTTTCGTTAGGTTTGTTAAATTTTAAATTTAACAAATTTTCCTTGTTTTTATTATTTTATTTTTTAGTTTCTGTATTTAAGTATTTTAAGTATTTTTTTTTTCAATTTTGTTTTGCCTCTAATGACGTGGTTAGTTTTTATGATTATTGTTTTATTGCTTTTTTTTAATAATAATTATAATTCAACCCGACTTTTACCGACTGCGCCAGTTTGGTTTATTAGTAAGGTTTTTTAAAGAAAACACCAATTTTAATTTTAAAGACTTTATTTTTATTAAACAAAAAAAAGAACAAACGAATTTTATATGACGAAAGAATAGAGTCGACTGACTTATTAACTTAAAGACTAGATTACAAACTTACTTACGATAAACATAAATACTTATGATACGATATAACTATTGATCTCTCGAGCCTTATCTTCTGAGAAGATAATGGTGGAGAGAAAAATGTACATAGCTCCCTAATTTCCAATGCACTCTTAACGTATGTGCAGCATACGATAAGAAGTGCTGGAAAAAAGTGACCTCTTATACTTAATGGGTGTTACTCAGATACATACTAAAGAGAACATAAATATACTATTCATATTTCATTATGTGACAATATTAAATATTTATTTATAACCATTTTAAATTATTAAGTTTTTCATACATATATTAATATCCTTATTCATATTATTAATTAACTTTAGATATATTATTTTATAATATCATACGTTATTTTTATAATTAAGTTATTCATTATTATCTATTGATATATTATTCATAACTTAAATTTATTTGTTTTTTCCATAAAATGTTAATATTTTTATTAATTAGTTTTTGAATTATTACTTATCAAATTATTATTATTATATTTAAGAATTGTAAGAAGAATTAATTTGATTTAAATTTTTTAATACAATCTTTTCGATTTTCGTTTTGCTGGATATTTATTATAAAAATAATATCATAATAAATTTTTATTATAATTTTTTTTTTTTCATATAATTTTTTTATTTTTGTCTTTTTAAATACTAAAAATAATTTTTTTTTTTTATTTTTGATATTAATTTTAAACATTTAAAGTAATAATTTCCATCGTTATATTTTTGTCGCGTTGTATTAACTTTTGTTTTTTTTTTTTGTCGCATTCATTTTAACATTAAATAATACCAGGTTTAATTTTTTTCGCGTTTTTAAATTTTTGCATTTTTTTTTAGTCACTTTAAATTTAATTTCATTGTTGTTTTAAAATGGCTTTTGAATTATTGCGAACAGACAGTGGTCTGGTACTACACAAGGTTATCCCAATAATTGGGGATGGGACCTGTTTATTTAGGTCCCTTTCTTATCTTCTTTATGGAGATCAGCACGTTATGGCAATAGCTATTAGGGAAAAAAATGTTAAGCATGTCGTTAATAATTGAGAGAGATTCCATTTTCTCACCGTTAGCGGTGATGGAAACATGTACAGCAATTCTTCTGCGTACTCCAGCGACATGCTTAGAGACAATTGCTATGGTAGTTTATGCGAAATAAAAGCTGCCGGGGAGATTTTTCCATATAAATTTGAGGTATATTTTAATGGGGAATTAGTTTAATGCCCATTTGGAAGTGATGAAAATCCACTTAAAAGGCTTCGATTTTCTGGAGACACTCTAAATGGGCATTTTGATGCATATGATCTACCAGGTAGTCCATCACCATCGTCAACAATTAACAACAGTCCAACATTCCGAAAGAATTTGTAAGAATTCATGGAAAACCAGTGTTAAATGCGGTAATTTTAGTTCAACATGATTCACAAAGTCTTTTTCGGGCCATTGGTTACCATTTATATAGTACCGATTGTATGGCTGGAGAAATTAGGCAAGAAATTGTAGAACATATTGCTGAAAATTGGGGAAAATTCAAAAAAATCTCTCATGAAAAATTTAGGAATTGTAATGCGTACAAGACTAAAATGTCCAAACTGCATTCATATGGTGGCTTTTATCAGTTGGTGTCCGCGGCAGAATTATATGGGTTTAAATTCGAAGTTTTTCGAAATGGTAATTTATACCTCAGTTTTGGCGAACAAAACTTACCATCAAAAAGACTTCGACTTTCAGGGGAACTTTCACTAGGGCATTATGATATTTTATCACCTGTCGGAAGAGATAGATTAACTATTTCTCCTTCTCCTGCCCGCATTGAAAGCCCCAAAACCCGTATAATACCATCATCTCCACTTTCAAATCTGGCACCAGTGCAGAGGCACCCTCAAAACCAAAAAGGGGAGTAAAACGCCGTGCCAGATTTACTGACAGAGCACGAAAAGTACAGATAAGAAAAGCTGTAGAGAAATGTGCAAAATCTAACCCTGCTTTAAATACCGCTAAGGTTCAAAAGTATCAAAAAGACCACCCCTTTGACAACCTAAAGGCTGTTCGCTTGTACCAACTAAGACATCCCGATTTAAATCGAAATGCCGTCCGTAGATACACGCAAAGAGTTCCTGAAGTGCATAGGGAAGCAGTGGTTAAATATGCCAAGAACCATCCCGATATCAACAGGAAAGCTGTAAATAGATATTCGCAAAACATTCCGGATGTTAATAGGGAAGCAGTATGTAGATACACCCAAAACCATCCCGAGGTTAATAGGGAAGCAGTATCTAGATATTCGCGGTAACAAAAATATCGAAGAGAAAAGGGAAACTGCCAGACGCTTTGCTCAGAGTAAGCGGTATCTTCCATGGGAAAATAAGTCATTATTAGGATTTTCGTACGATCCGAACATGGCTTATGAAGCGGACGAATCTTTATTTATTGGTACTATGAGCCATAAATATGATCATTGTTCCGCTTTGAAATGGAAGAGCGAGTATCCTAGCATGTGCTGCCAATTAGGAAAAGTTAAACTTCCAGCTTTCGATAAATTACCTGAACCTTTACTGAGTATTTTGACAGACAATCATCCAGAGTACAAACATTTCTTGGATAGAGTCCGAAAGTACAACGGCTGCTTCCAAATGACATCTTTTGGAGCAAGGGAAATAGCTAATAAAAATTGGATGTCAACTTACAAGGTATTGGGACAGGTTTATCATATGGTTGGTAGTTTAATTGCGGCTCAAGACGAGCAAGCGCGATACTTGCAAGTCTATTTTGTAGGTGAGGATCAGAATGAAATAGACGTCAGATGTAGTAACTATCCTACAGTCAAAAAAGGATTAGTGGAGGTTCTGCAGAAAATGCTGCACGAAGTTAACTCCTACATCAGGGAACTTAAAACCGTTGCGTCACGGATTATGATTAATATAATGTTGTGATTCATTCAGAACGGGTTCCCTCTGATTTTCACAGGGGCCGCTTCAACGCTCCAACTACACATGAGGTAGCATTAGTATTGGTAGGCCAACAAAATGAAAAAAGGGATATTGTTTTGAAGTTTAAAAACAACTTACTTTGTCGCATAAATGAGATTCACCGTTCTTATGATGCATTACAATATCCCTTAATGTTTTGCTATGGTGAAGATGGTTATTCAATTGGGATGCCTTTAAAAAACCCAATAAGCAATCAACCTCTTAAGACAAATGTATCAGCGTCTATGTTTTATGCTTATCGAATTATGATTAGGGATAATGATTTCAATCGGCTTTATCATTTTCGAGCACTTTTCAGCCAATTTTTGGTTGATATGTATGCAAAAATAGAAACCGAAAGATTAAATTTCCTTCGTTTTAATCAGACAAAGCTTAGAGCAGAGCAGTACTCCTTTTTAAAAGAGAGTTATACTGCCATCGAGTTTCACCGGCGGCCCACGTTATTTGCACGAACGAACATAAGATGCAATGACATATGTGAGATATTATGGCAATCCAGATCTTTTTATTACATTTACATGCAACCCTAAATGGAAAGAGATTACAGAAGCTTTGCTTCCTGGACAAAGATGGTACGATCGCCATGATATCATAGCCCGCGTTTTCCATCTGAAAGTCAAGATTCTGATGCAGGTTTTGGAAAAGGGGCGCTTATTTGGGGAGGTTATATATTATATATTTACAATTGAGTGGCAAAAAAGGGGTTTGCCACATGCCCACCTTCTGTTGTGGCTTAAGAAAATATTACAATCTGATCAAATCGATAAAATTATTTGTGCTGAGATACCAAATCCATCAACTGACCCTCTTCTTCATGACATCGTCAAGACCAACATGATCCACGGCCCATGTGGAGCATTGAATCCGAAATGCGTTTGTATGCAAAAATCCGATGTACTAAAAGATTCCGGAAACAGCTTTCGAATCAAACGCATGTCGCGAATAATGGTTACCCTTTATATAGACGAAGATCTCCACGAGACGGTGGTCAAACAATAAAAATAAAGAACCATGAATTAGATAACGGTTGGGTGGTCCCATACAATGCGGTTCTTTTACGAATGTTCAATGCCCACATAAATGTAGAATATTGCTGTGACATCAAAGCCATTAAATATATATTAAAATATATAAATAAAGGTTCTGATCAAGGAGCAATATCTCTGCAAAATCAAAAGGACGAAATATCATTTTTTGAAACAGGTCGGTATCTCAATTCAAATGAGGCAGTTTGGAGAATTTTTGGATTTTATATCCATGAAATATTTCGAACCGTTCAAAATCTAATGGTTCATCTCGAGGACGATCAGAGAGTAACTTTTAATAGTAAAAATATAGGTGAAAAATTACAAAATCCCCCAAAAACTACATTATTAGGATTTTTTGATCTTTGCAAAAAAGACAATTTCGCACTAAACCTATTGTACAATGAAGTTCCAAATTATTACAGATGGAATGAGGGTACATTTATAAGAAGGAAACGCGGAGCACATGTTCCTGGTTTTCCAGGTATTGTTAAATCTTCTGCTTTGGGAGAGTTTACATCGTCCATCCGAATAACATAGAATGCTATTACCTCCGAATGTTATTACACGAAGTTAAAGGCCCCGTCCCCTATTAATGCCATTCGAACGATTGATGGAGTTTGACATTTAACTTTCCAAAGTGCATGTAATGCCTTGGGGTTACTTGATGATGGTAAGCATTGGGTCATCGCGTTAGAGGAAGCTGAAATTTTAATAACTCTATATTAAATGCGTGAACTGTTTTCAATTATGTTAGTATTTTGTCATTTACCGGATCCCCTTAGCCTCTGGGATAAATTTAAATATAGCATAGCCGATGACTTAATACGCAATGTTGAAAGAGAGGCAGAAAACAGTTCACGATTTTTTATGGAGGATATTTTAAACAATTGTTTAGTTTTAATTGAAGATATGGCACTAAGGATCGGTGGGCAAGTTTTAAGAAATTATGGCCTTCCGCCAACAAAAAAGAATAATAATATCGTAATGAATAGAGAATATCTCAAAGAAATGAGTTATGATTTAGATACTTTGTTAAAATTTGTCACCGAAAACGAAATTCTTTTGACAACTGATCAACTTTGTATCTACCATCAAATATTAGCAAACATTGAGTTAGATAAAGGAAAGATATTTTTTTGGATGCCCAAGGCGGTACAGGAAAAACTTTCCTTTTAAATCTACTACTTGCTAAAGTGAGAAGTTGTCGAAAAATTGCCTTAGCGACAGCATCTTCCAGGATCGCGGCAACACTTTTAACTGGTGGAAAGACAGCACATGCAGCTTTTAAATTGCCGCTGAACTTATGTACCGTAGATGAGCCCAATTGCAATATATCTAAGCAAAGCGATTTACGGAGAGTTCTTAGAGACTCTAAATTAATAGTATGGAATGAGAGCACAATGGCTCATAAAAACGGTTTTAGTGCTCTTGATAATACGTTAAGAGATTTTAAGAACCGTCGTGCAGTTATGGGAGGAACAACAGTTTTATTGGCGGGTGACTTCAGGCAAACCCTACCAGTAATTCCCAGGGGAACAAGGGCTGATGAAGTAAATGCATGCATAAAAAAATCGATACATTGGCCCTCAGTTAAAAGACTCGCCCTGAAAGAAAATATGCGAGTCAAATTGGGGGGCGATGAATCTGCTGGTGAATTCGCAAAACTATTACTCGATATAGGCAATGGGAATTACGAAAACACAAGCGGTGTGATTCAAATTCATGAAAATCTGGGCACAGTTGTTAAATCAATTGATGAACTCATTGCCAAAATTTTCCCAGATATCAAGAACATAAAAGAAAAATCGTTTGGTTTTGCGAACGTTCTATACTTTGCCCGAAAAATGACAGAGCAAACGGAATAAATGAAATATTATTAAAGTCATTTGACGGTGAAATTATAGAATACAAATCAGTAGATTCAGTTGTTAATGAAAGCCAAAGCATTAATTACCCTGTGGAATTTTTGAATTCTCAGAATCCAACTGGTATCCCAGCCCACAAAATAAGTTTAAAAATAGGGGCACCAATAATGCTGTTGAGGAACATGAATCCACCTAAACTTTGCAATGGTACAAGGTTGCAAGTAAAATCTTTGAGAAAACAAATCATAGAAGCGACAATCCTAACTGGCTCTGCTCAAGGAGAATCAGTATTTATTCCAAGAATACCACTGATACCATCCGATTTTCCGATAGAGTTTAAGAGGCTCCAGTTTCCAGTGAAGGTCTGCTTTCTATAACGATAAATAAATCGCAAGGCCAATCGTTGAAAATAGCAGGCATTGACCTAAGGGAGGATTGCTTTTCGCATGGCCAATTCTATGTTGGTTGTTCAAGGGTTAGTTCTCCTAGAAACCTTATTTTACTTGCACCTGAAGGTAAAACAACAAATGTGGTGTACAAAGAAGTATTATAAGTTTAAATTTTTAATAACCAGATGTATGTGCATTTGCGTGTTTTTTCTGTTTTTTTTTCATTTCTTTAATTTTTTGCATGTTTTTTTTGTTTTAATACAATTTGTACACCCATTATTCGTTTCTTATTGTTGTATCAAACTAAAACCGTTTTTTTTTTGTTTTTTCTTCTAACGTAATTGATAAACTTAAAAGCTGCATTTTCTTCTTTCCACATTGGCACTACAAATTTAATATTTTTTTTTGTTAGATTTTAATTTCAGTTTTAACTTTAACTTTAACTTTAACTTTAATTTTAACTTCAACTTTTTTTATTTCAAAACATGGTTGTATTTTTCTTCTTTTTTTGTTCGGTTTTCCCATGTTTTTTTTCTAGATATTTTGTAGAATGCCACTTTTACGTTTTTTTTTTTAATTCCTTTTTAATAATTTACTCAAAGTTTCGTCAAAGTATCCATGGAAAGCTTCATAAGGTATGCAAAATTGTCTTTTTTGCAATATTATAATCATCAGACACATTTTTTTCTTTTTTTAACAAATGCATATATGTTGCATATTTGTTACTAATTTAATTTTAATTGTTTGCATATTTAACTATGCATTTAAATTCATAGCTTTAAATTTAATTTTTCAATTTTTATTTTGTTTCTGAATGATGTATTGCAAATTTTTTTTATGCTTCTTTAAAAAGCATGTTTACATTTTTTTAAAAAAGTTTATTATTTTGCACGACTATTTTTTTTTTGGGGGACAAAACCATCTCACCATGCAATTTACCCACCAAATGACCTTTTCTGTGCCCTTTCGCAAAATGCCACCATAGCTTTCGCAGTGCCTCGGATCTTAAAAAACATGCCCCTTCCCTTAGCCAATTTTTTTCATTAGTAAAGTAATTTTAATTTTTTAAATTATTTTTCGTATTAAGGCCAAAAATAGATTATTTGTTTTTTTATTTATATATATTACATTTTACTTTCATAATTATTATGATAATATTAAAATAATAAAATCATGCATACTATATCTTTTTTTTCTTCTTTTTCTTCTTTTCCTTTTTCCTTTTTTTTTCTTTTTTCTATTTCTTTTCTTCTTATACTTCTTATTATTATTGTTATTATTAAAATTATTACATTAAAATAAGTAACTGAATAAAATAATAACTTTAATTATATCTCTTTATTAAAATATATATAGATTTAGGAATGTGTTTTTAGTGCGGTAAGAGTCCCACACTACTTGGTATTTCGTAGTAATAATACTATTAAATAATAATAATATTACTACTAAATGCCAAGTGTCTTTTGAAGATTTTTACTTAAAAAAAATTAAAAAATAACATACCTACCTAAAGAAAATGTATATTATACTAAACAGATCTAATTATTTTATTTTTTTAGTAAAAGCAAGGAAAGAATATTATTGATATTAAGTTCATTGTAAAAAATAATTAATTAAAGTTTTCACGTGTACACATATTAAAAATTCTTATGTAATATAAAATGTGTGTATATTTATATGCCAATTTGAACTACAGTTAAAACAAAAATCCTATATCTTTTATTAATATATATATTTATGAATAAGTTAAGTACATATATGGCAAAACTCCTTCCAGAGAACATCGAAGCGGACGAATAGGAAGGAACAAAAAATGGAAGTATAAAATTTTAAATACAATTTTAATATTAATTTTGTTTGAAGAACTCCAGATAGCTTTAATTTTCCTTACTTGAAATTTAAGTTATACTTTACAAATTTGTTTAAAAGATATTGATTCTTTTAAAATTTAATATTCGAAAAGGTGAATAATTTGAAACAATTTTTTGTATCTTATTATAAAAAAAATTATGTATTTCGTGCATATATATAATCTTCTATGTAATATACTATTCTAAACAGTCAACATTTTATATGTAAATTATATAAAATTAAACTATTTATAGAAGTTCAAAAAAATATTTAACAATTAATGTAATATTAATTTATAAAATATAAGTTAATAAGTTATTTATTTTATTTATTTTCGCAATGCTTTAAATAAATAATTATTATTTTACAAATAATTTTTTTTAAATCTCATCATATAGAAATGTTAACTGATGTTAATGAAGCTTTGTGAAAATAATTGTAATAATGAAACCAAATTTTTAAATTTTGTTAATGAATTACAAAAATGTTAAACATGATGATTTTTTTATATTAAACTATTTGCAATATTCTAGATAACAGGTTTCTTTATTTATTGATTGTTTTTATTAAAAAAAAAATTTGATTAATAAAAATTGTAAAAACAAACAATATGTATGAAAAAAACAAAAATGACTAAAATGTAAAAAAAAAATTAAAATAGTTATGAAATGTATTTTTTAAATTAAAACCAAAATTAAAAAATATCGCAGCAAGAATTTAATAATACAATAATTTCAATTAATTACTCATTCTCTTAAATTTAAATCGGCTAACATTTTTAACTAATATTTTCAAAATTGTTATCAAACCCTGAAGACATATTATGAATATGAAATAAGCAAAATAATAAAAGTTTTCAACATATTAGACTTTTTATAAATTCTTTTAAAGCGCCTGATAATTTAAACGTTATTATAAAAAATTATCAAAGAAGAAGGTGATAAATAAACAGGAATTTAATTTACATAAATATCCGAACATATCGGTATTTACAAATAATTCCATAACAAAACGAAGAAGAAAAAAAAAGAAAAAAATTTACTGCATATATCAATTGAATATAAAAATTGAATAAAGTAACAGCGATTATATTAAGATTCGCTTAAAAAAAATCAAAGAACAATATAAATTCTGCTGCCACAATTAGGCAATATTGTTTTAAAACACAAGAATAAAAACTCGCTGTAGTAAAAACTAAGAAATACTTTTCTACTTGAGAGAATTTTAACGAAGCAGATAAAGTGTTGTTGCATATCCGAAATATAAAACACTTTAAATTAAAATTAAAAGAATTTCAACGAAGCGGAAGAAAATTCAAGTGTTGCTGCATGCAAAAAATATATAAAAACTTTAAATTAAAAAAAAAAAGTAAAACAACAAAAAATACACCAAAAACAAAACAAATGAAAAAGATGACAAGATCACAATATAAATTATAAAAATGTGTATGTTACAAAAAAAATAAGAAAACAAAACAAAACAAACAAAAAAATTGAAAAAAAAATTAATAAAATAATATACAAAAGATGACAATGTCACAAAAAAGAAAATAATTATGTAAACATATACAAATAATATACAAAAAAGATGACAGTCACAAAAATAATTATGTAAATAAAAACAAACAATACATAAAAAAACAAAACTTCGAAGAATGTTAGATATTTTTAAGAACATGATTAAATATGCATCTGTTTAAAATTTTTTTAATTTATTTAATAAATGAAAAAACACATGAATATTGCTTATTAAAATAAATACTTTTTAAAATAATTTGTTTAACGTTAACATTACCATAAACATTTCTATATGACGATTTGATAAATTTTCAATTCATTAGCTTTTGGTTTCTTTTAGTAATTATAAAATAGTGCACAAATATTAATTTACTAAACCAGGTTCATGATATGACTGTATTTTAATACAATCACAATCACGAACTGATTAAGTCTAAACGCAAGCTCCTACCTTATATCTACGGATGCGTTTAGATAAAACAATGTGCAAATTAAGATGTGTTCTATAAATACATTTCAAATTAAAAAAACAAAAATCAACTTCAAATTTATAGAAACTAACAATCAATAATCACTTTTTTAATTTAACTAATTTTTGTCATGGCTTTAATTTTTTTACTGCCATAGATCAAAATTAAGTTAAAACTAAGCGCAGGCTCCAACCTTATATCTACGGATATAAGGTTGAGATGCTTAAGCGCTTAATAAAAGTGATGTGCTCATTATAATATACCTACACAGTTTATAAAAATAATTTGAATCCAAATATTTGAAATAATTTTTAAATTCAAATTGCATTTAATCAAACAATAAATAATGTGCATATCACTTTTTTTGTTTAACTATTTTTTGTCATGGCTATAATATTATTATGGCCATAGATCTAAATTTAGTTAAAATTAAGCGCAGGCTCCAGCTTTATATCTACGGATATAAAGCTGAGATGCTTAAGCGCTTAATAAAAGTGATATGCACATTATAATATATCTACACATTTTATAAAAAAAAATTATTATTTGAAATAATTTTTAAATTCACATTGCATTTAATCAAACAACAAATAATGTGCATATCAATTTTTTTGTTTAACTATTTTTTGTCATGGCTATAATAATATTATTATGGCCATAGATCGAAATAGGCTCCAGCTTTATATCTACGGATATAAAGTTGAGATGCTTAAGCGCTTAATAAAAGTGATGTGCACATTATACTGTATAAATAAAAAAAAATATTAGTATATATTGAATTCGAGTATAAAATTATTGAAAAAAATTAATTAATACAAATTTAAATTTAAATTATGTATAAAATATTTGAAGTTGACTTTGCAAAAAAACATAAATTTGAAAATATTTACAGAACACGTTTTTAGAATATAATTACTAAATGAACAATCAATAAATCAATTTTATATTTAAAAATATGATTTTTTATTAATAATTATTTTTAAATAACAGCATTGTGAAAAGCAAACATTTAGAACTGCTAATTAACTTTTATTTTATAAATTAATATTATATAAACATTTTGTTTTATATTTTCTTTAACTTTTACAAATTCTTTCTTTTTATGTAATTATATATATTATTTTGACTGTAGGAGAATAGTATTTTTTCATAAAAAGGTTTTATATTTTCATTAATATATATTTTTATTTCTATTTAAGATATATTTTATTGTTTGATAATATAAATTTTTTCTTATAATTCGATTTCAAAGATTTTATACTTTTAAAATTTTTTGTATGTAAAATTTCGATTTTATTTAGGGAAATATTTTAGCTAGATGGAGTTTTTTTTCAGATAGAAATCATAAAGATTTCATTTCTATGGTTTCCAGTGTGAGAACTAACACGCTGTCGATTTGGATAAACCTCACATGGTTTTTTTTTAATAACGGTAATTTAATTAAATTTTAAACACTTTGCATAATATTAATTCTATTTTTCTTATAATATAGAAGATATTAATAATCATCTATACTGAAGACAAAACTATTACAAATATGCTGTGGAAATATCAGGAAAATTTTAACAACACATTCATTCATATCAATAATGGTATGATTATTAAAAAAATACATTCTTTTTAAAGTAAATAATTGAATTTTCCAGTTACAGACATACAAATCAAGAAAAAGAAGAAAGAAATAAAGAAGAAAAAGAAGAACACGAACATAAAACTATACAATAATAATTAATTTTTAATTAAATTGTCTTAAATAATATAAAAAATGTTTGAAAAAATGCATGTTTCGAAAAAATTTAAAAAAATAATTAACAAAATTGCTGTCTTTTTATCTCAAGAAAGGAATTTAAAAAGACTTGAAAATTTGAATAATCGATGAGCAAACATAGATATTATGAAATTTGGAAAAAGATATTTAGATCTTAAAAAGATAAAAGTTTAAACGATATAAACAATATGGAGTGATTCATCTATGACTTAATTTCACTTTAAAAAAAAGAAGCAAATTTACATAATTCACATTGACTCATATAATAAATCTAAATTTTTTGGTAAAACAAAAAATAATATTGCACACACGACACAGTGACACATTTATTAAATTTATTATTTTTATACAAAAAAACAAAATTATGCATAAAAATAACAACGATTCATATACGTATTTTGAAGTATAATTTAATTAATAAAACAAAATGTTCCACATACGCCACAGTACCCCCATTAAAAGATTTTTTTGATTTATACAAAAAAAAAAATCAAAATTTGAGTTATAATAGTTCGATTTTAATGCTTAAAGTCTTAAAAAGGTAGATTCGAGATAAAGGTAGATTCGAGATAAAGGTAGATTGAGACATTGTTGTTGTGTTGCAAATACATTGTCTTGCACATACATCGTGTGACAGTTAAAGGTAGATTCGAGATAAAGGTAGATTGAGACATCATGTGACAGTTAGCGTAGTCAACTGTTCGGGTAAATATACTAGTAAAGATTATAAAGAAATAGATATATTTCCTTTAGAATACGTTTAATTGATGGAATTAAATATAGTTATAATATAAACAATATTTATATCAGAGACTTAAAAAAAATTAATGGTGTATGTGCATTTTGTTGGCTTTGTTGTCTCCAAGTTGTGTTATAATTTATAAAAAATATTATTTAACAATAAAAATTAAAATACAAAATTGTAATAGTAAAAATAAAAATAAAGTTGTGAAAATAAGTGTAATAAAATTAATAAAAATAAAATCAATTTTGTATTTTAATTTTTATTGTTAAATAATATTTTTTATAATGGAGTATGTAATTTTAAAATAAATACTAAAACCGTTATTGAAAATATTGAAGAAAATCTAATAGTATGTAAAAACTTTAAAAAAAGAAACTGTTATTAACGGTTTCAATGATAGAGACCTAGTATTAAGTGGAAATTATATAATAAATATAAATAATTATTGTACAATAAATATAAGAAATACCTCAATATCAAATTTTAACATGGAATTTGTGCATAAATTTTCCTATGAAGAAGATCAAAATAAGTAATTATAAAAGAAAAACTTAATTTTGAAACTATGTTAAAAATTTACCAGATCGAAAATCTAAAGCATATAAGTGAAATGAAATATCATAAAACTAATAATTATATAATTAACTTTATCACAATTTCTTTTTTATGCCTATCCATTATTGTGATAGGAATTTTAATATGTATAATTAAAAGAAATGAGAATGTTCAGATAATTATAAAAAATATGGAAGCAAAAATAGACAAAAACAAAATTCAGGAGAATCTTGAACTAAAGGGTGGTGAGGTTAAGCAAATGCAAGCCAAGAAACTTGATGACGGAACATTTGTGTTGCTTCGCCATCCATAATATGTCAATGCTTCATTTTCCAACTGGATCTTTTGACTTTCCGAAGGCCATGGGATACTGAATTCATTGTACAGCAAATACCTTTAGTTTTAAGCAAATATCAAATGTCTATCTGTTGCATAGATATTAGACATAAATTCTGTTGGATTTAAGCTGCAAAACCACGTGGTTGTCAATGAAAACAACACGTTGTTATTATTGTTTTCGTCGTCGCCACCGAAAATTCGCGTTGGTGTGGGGGGACTTTGAAAGAGTCATTTCGAGTCAATTCGGGTGTTTTATTTAATCTTCTTTTTGTTGTTCATTGAAATGTATGTATATATGTATATAGAATATTGTATATAATGTGTGGTTGAGTGAAAGTTATACATTCAAATAATTATATGAACTTTAAGTTTGATGATTTTTTTCAAGAAACGGAAAAGAATTAGGAATTAAAAAGTGTGTTTAATATGGTGCTCCGTCCAACAAAGTTTAAAATATATTTCCAAAAAGAGTTTTCCCTATCACAAGAAGGTGGTTGTTCATTCTATGGGGAGCGTTTGATAATTCCAAGAACATTGCGGGATTCAATTTTAATCTTGTTGGATGATATCCTTTTTGGAGTTTTTAAGATAAAATTCTAGCCCAAAATTATTTTTGGTGGCCCGGTTTCGATGAGAAACACGTTTTGTCCTGCAAGGTGCGAGGCTCGTGTATATTCTAGCAATTAGCCAGTATCGAATTACCAACAGCCATGGCCAGAGTCTAGTTCGTGTTTTGAAAAACTTCTCATAAATTTTTTTCATTTTCCACGAAATAGCTATTTAGCAGTATATGGAAGTAAGGAAAAAGGATTTATGAATTTTGCTGGTATTAAGTATTAAAAACAAGTTAATTAAAGTATGTACATTGTACATATAAATAAAGTTAGTCTTAATCCAAATCCCTTAATCCATTTCTCCTCCGATGATACATAAAAGTCATAAGTGTTATACCGAAGTTAATGTTTTTTGAGCTTATCTTCAGTGAACAACAGCTTCAATGTTGATTTTTATTTCCATTCTTCGGAATGTGAAAGATTTAAACTAACTGCTCACAATTTTTCACCTACGGATGATACTTTAGGTAGGTACTTAATTGTTGTGCTAATTGTTTCTTATTAGAAAGAGTAAATGAATTTAAATACTTAGGTAACATTGGCGCAAAATTTTAAACAACCTATTGTTAAGGGCTTAACATATTATTAGTTAACAAATTGCTAAATTATTTAGTAATTTACTAGCTCTTCCAAAATTTGAATCCTTTTTTTCGTTTTACTAACTTGTAAATTACTAATTCCCTTTTATTAAAATAGGTACATCTAAACACGTCCAAACAATGACAGTTCATAAAGAAAAACATAGCAAACAAACCTAAACTTAGGGAACGGTCCTAATATTTGGAATGTCAGCAGTCAAAGTGACAACCTACAATTTATTTTGTTATTTTTTTATTTGTGAAAACTATTGTAAAGTTGTCATAGTCAAACCAAAGAAATCATTTAATATATATAACTTAAAAATTTAATAGGTTCACTATAACCATTCAGCTAACCATTTGAAGCTGCCAACATGGAGATCTTTAGTTCAAAACAGTGTGGAAAATTTGGTTAAATAAGTGAATACAGATGGAAATATATTTTGAAAAGAATTAGCTTTTTTTAACTTAGTAAATTACTAAAATGGCTTTAACATTTTACTAAATCGTTTAAAATTTTGCGCCATTGACTCTAATATGAATTTTTCCAATCATATTATTAATTTGGGAAAGTATTTCCGTTGCACAATGAGATATTTTTATTACTTACAAGTTACAAAACATAGTATCAGGCCAATTATTTAGAACTATCTACTGTGGTATTTTTTAATCTAAGCTGCAATATGGATTAATTTGTTGGGGTGGTAGGTACACACATAAGCAAAATTAAACCTTTGTTAATTTTGCAAAAACAAGTCTTAAGAAAGGTTCGTCGTAAACCAATAAGACATCCAAGTTTTTCTTTGCTTCGTGACCTAAAAATTCCTTCTGTTCGTCATTTATATTGCTTTAAAGTACTCAAGTCCTTTTTTATGAAATCGGTAAATTTCAACTTTCGTTGAAACTCTTCTAATCTTTTAACTGTACCTTTGTTCCGCACACTTGCGTTTCGTAATTTGTATTCCATCTCCTCGCATCGTTCTTTTTTTAATAAGCTTCCGTTATCTTTGAGAACAATTACTGCTCCTGGTTTGTTTAGTAAAAGAATATAAAGCTCTGGTTCTTGGAATTAGATTATTTAAATTTTGAATCTTTTGTTTCTGGTACTCTGATTTAAATCATACTATTGATTTGAATTAAATTAATTTAAAAATCTTTAAATTAAATACATATTAAGGGTATTCGCGCAACGTCGCGGTTGTAAGTTTACAAATTGTGTAAAATTATAAATTTATAAATTTTGCATGAACGCCCTTTTAATTCAATTGGTTAAATGCTGTGTAATTGAATGAGCTGTTCGTTAAACGTCAAATACTAAACTTCAAAATATGTATACAAATAAGAGTGTTCAGATTCCGAAATTATTTTTAAATGGAGAACCTCTCCCAAACTGACTTGAAATCGGAGCAGAATGTCTCGGAACGGAAAAAAAAGTAAGATACACAAAAAAAAAAAACAGGTTTTTTTTAACCTCACGGGAATTATATGAGAAAACGATTTCGGGGTTAAATGAAGAACTGGAAGTAGTCACAAACTCATGGCAGTGATCGAACGAAAATGAGCGAATACAAGAAAAATCATATGGCACGTGCATAATGGTGGATATCAACTTTTCCTTCAGTTTAGTTCATTTTCGTTTTCGGCAGTTAAAGTTGTCCTGAGCTCAACTCAACTGAAATTTTTATGAAAGAAGAATACAAAAAATAAATGGTTCCTTTCACTTCGACGACTATTCGAAAACCATAATAAAAACCTATAAGTAAAAGCATTTACTTTTGTATATCCATATGGCCCATTATATGGATTTGTGTAAATAAACAATGCTGATCAATAATAGTCAGAAAATGTAGATGTCCTAATTATTTTTTTTTTACATAAACTACATTTTATTCACTTTAAACTTTATCGCCATCTAATCTCAATGCGATAGTTGCAGAAGACGGGCAGAGTTTTTTTAGTTCTCTGAGATACCTAATACATATATCATATTTATGAACACGCCTAATTCATTAAAAAGCAATGACGTTTGGTTAAGTTAACTAAAAAAAATTTACCCGATATGCCATTGAAGCATAGTTGAGGTACATTAGAAATGAAAAAAGGCATTTATGTATTATGTAGTAAACTTTGAATAAATTCTTTTTTAAATTTGCTCTTCTTCACATGCAAATCTTGAAAGCCTACGAACAGGGTTGGCCGAATTAACTACACTACATTTTCTACATCATTAACTACGCGTAGTTAATTTAATAAACTACACGTCTTATTTTCTACAAATTGTTACGTTCATATACATACAAAGTAAATTTAGAGAAATAATAAAATTTCAATAAAAATTTGAACATTTTAACTCAAAATTCAAGCTTCAAAGTTACAACTGACAGATCATTTAATATTTGAAACTAAAGCTAACTACAGACGATAGTCAGATCTTACAATATTGTCAAATCTGTCAGTGAAAAAACTGTTCAAAATGTCTTACAATCGTCTGAACACACAATTTGTATCATTGTCAGTCGATTAGGACATTGTCAGATGTTTTAATTGAAAACATCTTACAATTGCTGACAATTTTTCATTGTTTGAAATGTCAATGAGTTGGTTAAAGAGAGATAAAAATATAGCTGACAATCAAATTGGGAAGAAATCTACCAACCGAGTGAAAGGACAATTTTTCATTGTAAGAAATATGTCAATTGTCAGCTAATTGTTAGCTATTGTCAGATCATTGACAGTTCTGACAATATTCTAAGATCTGACAATCATCTGTATTTAGCTTAAGTTTGCTACAATTTGTTTCATTAACTACATTTAACTACGTTTAACTACATAAACTACGTAGCAAATGTGAACAATGTAGTGGCCATCCCTGCCTACGAACAATTCTCCTTTTTTTGGTGTCCGTTTTATCATCTTCGTATTCTGTTTCCACAGACCAGTAAGAACATAGCATGAACGCAATAATTTTGTCTATTCCCCTGACGTTTCTCTTCTTTCTCTACTCGGCGTTACACTTTTTTGAAATTCTGTTGATTTTTTCACATTGTTAGAAGGTATGCCTCCGCTTAAACATTTCTAATGTTAAAATTGGTTTATTTTATCCAGCAAAATCTTTGGAGAATTTTAACCAAATTGTGTAAATCATTTCTCATACAAAATTTGACAGTTCATTAACCAAATGGTAAAGTTAACCAAATGGTAAATTTATCCAGTGTTTTTCATCATTGCGTGAATACCCTAATTATATACATTTACACAAATTAAGAATCACCCTACCCATACTCTTTTATTGATCGTTTTTTTTATTATTATGTTGAATGCCACTAACTATTTTTATTACAAAGTAATTAAATACAGTATTTCCCATTTTTCTTATATACATATTTAACTTACGTTTTTTGCTTATAGCTATTGTTATTGAATATTTATCAAAATTGTTACTTAATTTATAATGAAAATAAATTGAATCTAAATAAACAACCCCCAATTCCCCAGTGATTTCACTACTAAATTTTCATGATATTTTTCATCGAGAATATTAAGCTGTTGAATAAGCACGTTACACTCATTTAGTGATTTATTTGTTGAATATTCATCATATTTTTCATCAGCAATTAATGAGGTAGTGAAAAAGCAAGTCCAAATTATTTAGTGATTTCAAACAAGAAATTTTATTTTATGTAGTGAATTTACTTTTGATCCACATTTTAGTTGATTTATGAACTAGAAGATTATTACGCATTTCTTATTAATAGGGGTGAATAGGGGTTAAAATATTTTTTAGATTGTATCAATTAAACCTTAACAAATTTGTTAAGGTTTGAGGTTATGGAAAAACTGACATCAGCATAAATGGATACAAAATATTATTGATTTATACCTCAATTTGAATTAATTTGTAAAAGCAACGGTTGTAAGCAAATATATATATATCCATCTCTCTATATGTATACATTTCAAAAATTCACTATACACCTTAAATATTATGTTTACAAAGACTTATTTCGAATTTTCAACTAAATATGTAATTTGAGTTTATTTTTGTCTTAGGTTGATTGCTCTATTAGAAAGATTGTCATTTAATAACTTCTAGTGTGGCATTTTTCAAAACTTACTTGGTTTAGATTTATAAATGTTAAGACATCAAAAAACTTCGAAAATTTCAATACGAAATTAAAAAAATATATTGCAGTCACAAGAGCATCAGTTTGCTAAAAATCGCCTATATATACACACGTAGAATAACAAACATAATGTTATAAATATTTTGTTTGCTGATTTTCTTACCTTAAACCAGGAACTGGTGTCGCGACTGAACCGTCCTTCATAATCCAAGTGACAATAGGTGGTGGATTGCCATGTGCTGTGCATGAAACCTGAGTTCCTGTATCGTTGCTAAAAAGAAGACGTGGTGGTGGTTCCTGGATGAAAGTTGGTACTCGTAAGCCGTTCGTAGCTTTGCACTGTGGCGTAATTACTCCCAAGATAATTATAAGTTGAAGCACAACAGCAGCATCTATCGGGGCGGATGTTAAAAAGTAAATTGCCATATGTAAGGAAGCATAAATGAGAAAGTGCGAAATAAAAGGATCAAAGGGTGGCTTTGGTCCATAAGTATAGTTATTTAAAAAGCTATAAGGGAAAAGGTTGGTTTCAATTCTACTTTTACTTATAAAGTTCATGTACGGGTGTGTTGTATAGCGTGCTGATTCTATTTTGTAGTAGGGAGAAAAATCTTATTATAATAATGCGTTAATAAGCGAGCATTAGCATAAGTGTAACCACAAATTTCATAATAAAAAGACCAAAATAATACTAATTATTTTTAAATTGACGTTGAACTTAAGAGTGATATGTAAATTGTGAAGAAAAAAACGAAACAAATTTTAAACTTGATAGAGGTGATTTTTTTAATAGACTCACCCTTCGTCAAAATCAAAGTTACAGTTGAAATCATTGCTATACATTAGCAATTTTGTTTATGTAACTTGGTCCAAAGAGAGAGAGGAGCTTCGATGAGTTTTAAGCAAATTTCTGTGAAGAAGAAAATTAAGAATGGGTTTTACAATAACTTACAATGAAAAAATATAGAATATGGTTAAGGTGCAGATACATAAAACTCCCGGACATAAGTACCAAAGGCAAATCCAACAACATCTCCATGGATTTGTATGGATTTGCTAATGTCCGACATAATCCCCAAAACCAGTACCCATCTCAAACCATTGAGAAACCTACCAATTTATAATCCCCAAACTTCAAGCTATGGCTGAGTTCATACGGGTTATCTTTTCTTTATTATAGAATTTATTTTAATCTTTAGATATTATTTTTCCAGAACACTTAAATCTAAAATTTTAATCTGATGCATGGCCTTTAACACGAAAACTCTTTCATTACTTCAATAATCATTGATTGATTTCACAAGGCTGACATTTTTTTTCCAACGGGCAAAGCTTCCCACCTAAACGTCCGGAATGATTTATGAAAACAAAACATTTTAGATGTTTACCAATGTTGCCGAAAAATTTCAAGTTTTACCCGTACATTTAAGAATCTCCACATTTTGGAGTTTAACAGTAACATAATTATACAATATGTTACTAAATTTAGTTTTCTATAGATGTATCTTTTCATTTTTAGCTATGTTTGTTTGTCCCATACTTAACTAGAGTAGTCATATTTTTAAAATACGCAGTATGTAATTATTACTGAATAAATTGAATTTGAAGTAAATAATTATTTTAAATCTTACTAAAATTAAAAATTATATACAAATTAAATATATTTAATTTAATAATAAAGGTTATTCTTCGAGTAATCGTTAAAATTGCCAAGAAAATTGCATCGTTTAAATCAATTGCATGTCAGTAATCATCGCAATTAATGAGTTTCACTCAATTGGAACCTATTGACATACAGGTCACAATAAGATAGCTGATTTAAGTTACAAATGTTTATTAATTCGTATATAGCTTTTTGATACTAACGTTGAAATTTAAATTTTGATAAAGAAATAAAAAAGTTTGAGACTAATTTCAATAAACTATGAACATCGTTCTGAACCGCTGAAAACTATTTATATAAAACGATAAAATGGATTCCCGCCTGATCTCTATTTTGTGGTTATGTCTTTTATTTGAATCTCTATTTTTTTGGACATGCAAATCAAACCTAGTTGTAAAATTTTCAAAACATTTGTTGGATTTTTATAATTTGCTTAAACTTTTTTTTACAGGAAGTTAGAATCCCATCAACAGAATTGAAGAGTTCATTTTCCATCGATAAGATTGAGAAGCTATCAGATACAGGGAATCATCATTATTTTGATGAAAGAAAGTTAAGACAAAGACGAACTTCTTCCTTGATGGAAGAAGAAAATTCAGAAGAAAAAGGACCTGTAGAAGATATTGCAACAATAAAACAAATCGTGGATTTCCTTCGAACAGTTGGTCAGAAAGTCATTCCTATTGTAATGCAAGGTGCATCTGGTAGGTATAAATAAATTATGCTTTGAACTTTATGTTTTGTTTTACGTTTATTATATTTCCCTTTTATAATGCATGGAAATCTTTAAAACTATTGTGATAGTTTTGAATGGTCTGCTTTCAAACCTGGGAACATAAAATTACAAGATGGAAAACTTTAAATAATATTCTAATTCTATAGTTATTTAAAAAAAAAGAATTATGTAAATTTAACTAATAAAGTATGTATTTACGCACAATCCCATTGAAAACAGAAACAAAATATCTTGGCATACATTACCAAAATAAATTAAAATTTAATAAACATGCCAGAGAAGTGTTGAATAAAGCCAAAATGGCTTCCGGTCTGCTAAAACAATTTCTAACATCAAGTTCAACTTCAAAGAAAACCAAACTCCTTATTTATAAAACGCTTATAAGACCTATAATTACTTAAGCTACGCGCAAACCGACGCGATGGCGGTGGCGATGGCGATAACAATGTGGATGCCGCACACGTAAATCAATGGAGGGGCACACATCGACGCGATATGTGGATTGCGTTCACGTCCCACTGCTGCGTTCAGTTACGCTACTTTTCTTGAACGCAGCAAGCACCATTTTATCGCTATATTGCCTGAAGAAAAATGACAGTATAAAAAATAAAATTTGAAAATGACTTCAAATACAGAAAGATTAATTGAAAAAATTTGGGAAAATTCAATTTTATATGACCTTTCAAATAAAGACTATAAAAGTATAAAAAAAGGATAAGATATGGGATACCATCGCCGAATCCCTGGGGGAAAAAGACGACATTCAAAAATAGATGTAAAAATGATGCCTGTCCGCCCGGAATCCCGCTAACATTGTGTGAAACTCGCCGTTTATTTTACGGCCAGGTTTATTTCATGGGCCCATATTCTGCTGCTGAAATAGGTGTTAGAATTAAAATATGCAATTTCTCTTTGTTTATTATGATTTTACCTTTCCGCTACTTCTTCTTCATCTATGAGCAAAGCTGAAAGCAGAGCCTCTTCCATTTTCTTTTAAAAGATTAGATTTTTTTTTTTATTAAACTTCAAAAATTAAACGTTTGACAACTTCGCCCGCTACACAATATATCTCGTTCATGTGAGCAGGTTTTTGAACGCATCTTTATCGCGCGATAAAAGTTATCGCAATCGCCACCGCCATCGTGTCGGTTTGCGCATAGCTTTATGGTTTCGGTTGTTGGTTTAGTATTTCGCCAACAGTAACAAATGAATTAGAAAACTTTGAACGAAAACTACTTCGATCCTGCTGCGGAAAATACAGAAGGCCAAATAAAAAATGGTATTCAAACTTAACAATATAAAAAGAAAATAATATCGAACCTCTTTTTATATATATGGTAAAATTATTGAAAACTAAATTAGTATCCCTCGCTAATCACCCGAACCCAATTATAAAAGATATTTGGGACAGAAATATTAACGAAAGTGTCCTCGATAACCACTTTTACTTATCGCCTATAAATATATTGAATACAAGATCTCGATCATTATTTGAACCAACATCCAGTTCCAATTTAAAACTGCCATTTTATGAGAAAGCTTTATTGCCTGTTCTTAGAGGATAGTGGTTAATTTTAAGAAAAAGTAAAAATGACCAAACATATGGTTTATTATATGCTAAAATATAACATAGACTTTTGTTTCCTACTGGATATCTTATTGATAGCTCAGCTGATTCTCAATAATCCATCTTTCTTGTTACAAATATAAAATTTATTGTATATATTTAACTAAGAAAAGATGGTTATTTTCTGTTGATGCATTTTAAGTTATAGTATCTTCTCTCAAACAAGATCCTTCTTTATATATATTTCTTTTATCTATATATAATTTTAGTTTGTAAGTAGTTCTAGTCATAAATTAAATTTTGGCCACCTCGAGCCATAAAATGAACATATGTCGGAAGCAAACATATGAGAAAAAAGTGAGAATTAATAATTTAATTAATTAAAATGTAAAATATATGTATAGATGTTCAATGATAAACATAATATATTATATTGTAAACTAAGCTTAACCAGATATAATTATTGAAGTCGGTTATCATGAATTCAGGAAAATGTAATCATAAATTATCCAATGTATTAATGTCTCAATAAAAACAAAATGAATGAATGAATGAATGAATGTATCACTGACTGATTTAATTGTCGCGTTCGGGGATCTATCCAAAGCTCGTGCCATGTAATAGCTGTCGTTGAAAACCATCTTTATTTTAAAGTTATGTCTTAAATAAGAAAATAATTGATTTTTTGTATGCTAATTAAAAGCTAAAATTAATTTCGGTCCCTTTTTTGAAAAACAATAACTTTTAAGATTTCAAGGATCAGTGGTAAAGTAGTTCAATCATTGAAATAATGAAAACTTGTGTCAAAATGAAATTTTATTTGGCAAGAATTAATAATTAAGTCAATAGCTTTATACATCAAAATAATTATTGATTTTGCCTTTTAAGTGCCTCAAAACATAAAATAGGAGTTTTATTTTCCCCAGATCCAATCCAGATCAGATCATGAAAATAAAACAACCCAGGATCTCATGGGCGGCATATTGTCTTCGAGTACAACAACCATAGAGCCGATTGCAATTCAGAAAGTTTGGAATCTGCCCCTACGAAGTACGAAGTTGCATTGAAAAAAAAAATGTCTGACTGAAGACCCCCACGACTAATCATGCACTTAAGTGCGGCGATGTAAGCATCCGATGATATATCAGACACAGGTATGTAAAGCAGACAAAAACGGAGATATAGGACTTGTATGGAACCTTCAACTAACACGGTGATATCTATAGACAGGTCCTGCAAAGTCTACTCCAACCTTAAGAATAGGATATCCTATAGAATAATCTAAGAATAGATTTAAATACTTCAAGGAATCCTAAAACTCCTTTCCTTTTTGAATCTGGCTGATTTCTTCTGGGAACATTTCATCTTAAAGCAACCAAACTATGTTAGTAAACGCGTTATCCAACTCCACATTTTTAAAGGTGACAGCGAAAATGCGTTTTCCGACTTCTCTTTCTTCAGTTGCTAGACGAGCATTTGTTTTTTAATTGGCGCCGGTAAATTTTTAGATTTTCATTTTTTCAACTGTATGTATGTAATATATCTGTTAAAATGAATTTTTTTTAACAAAAGTGACGCGTACAAAAAAACGCAACGTACCCCATCAGCCAAACCATCAAAATATCACTCGAGGTAGTGAGGAGTACAACATATTAAAAAATCGTGATTCGTGACTGTTGAAATAAACTTTTTCTCGACATTGCTAGCTTAGCTCTCGTACTAAAATCTCTTAACACCATATTATAAAGACAACGGGCATCTGTCTGCTGCTCAAAAGCATTACAACATACATCTAAGTTCCTGCAGAGTATTTATTGATGAGCATAGTTTTGGAACTACTGTAAGGCAAGGGGAATGCCAAAACTGTGCCACTTCATACGAGCCTGCTGTGTTTTGCATAATCTTGCTGGCGAAAATGATTTAGATTTTGAGCTCATGCACAGAAAAAACGAACTTCAGAAGCTACAGACCAAACTATGAATAGAAATACAAACCTAGCCAAAACTATTCGAGACTCTATTTGCGCAAATTTATGGAGGACAAAAACTAATACCCAATAAAAAGATTTATAATCAGTTTCGTTTTAAGTTTATTATTTTAATCGTTCCATTAAATCTTTTAAAATATTCTTTCGTTCCTTCATTATTGCGTTGCGCTCATCAGAACTTTGCTTAAGAATAGCGTTGTGTTCATCGGAACTTTGTTTGAGACGTTCAACGATTTCAGTGTGTTGCATTTGTCGTTCCTCGCGGCTCTATCAAAAGAACCAGGAGAAATATTTACGGTTATGTTTGCTGCCATGTTTCGTTTAATTAATTTATTTACCTTTTATTTAATTCATTTAATTTTAATTGACCGTCCACTTATGTGCACTTATTTATTTGACAAACTAAAATTCATATTTTTCGATCAACTGATTTCTTGTTTGAAAGCAAGAAAAGGCAGTTTGTAAAATGTTCGGGTAGATTCTTGCTGGAGGGGAAATTAAATAAATTAAAAAAAAGTCAAAAGCTCTGGCTCTGGCCAGAAAAAAGTAAAGAAATGCAATTTGGGTAGATTTGGGATCCCACGGAATCCCGCGGGCGTGTAAAGAAACAGACGAAATTGTCAGACAAGAGCCGACAGTAAAATTGTCAGACTTTGGGAAGATATCTACCAACTGTGTGAACGGACAATTTTTCATTATAATAAATATGTCAATTGTTAGCTATTGTCACACCATTGACAGTTCTGACAATATTGTAAGATCTGACAATAGTCTGTACTTAGCTTTAGCTACATAACTGACTGTGTGAAAACAGCTGTTTTATAAATAATCTACTCCCATAACTTTCTTTCATGTTTTATTTTATCTTATTGTGGTCATTATTCACTTATACCTTTCAATATTGTAAATGCTAAAACGAAAATTTGTTTTGGGTTGATACAAACCGTGATATTCATGAATCGTTAGCATTGTCTAATGTCTAGCAAAATAATGTTTCGAACATTATTTGTAAAAATTATTTGAAAAATTATGTGGAGACTTTTGTATACAGTTTCAAAAAAAAAGTTTTGATTTTGCGTTTGAACTGCGTACTGCTCAAGAAAAATCCGAATCAAAATTTGTCCTGGGAAAAAAATTTTATGAGAAATAAATTTTTTCCCGAACTGCGTACTAGGCTTAACCGCAATAACTGAGGTTGGTTTTTCTTCCTTGTTCTGATTAGGTAGGTACTGCTGCCGCTCTCGTATTGTGCAGGTTAGGTATTAAGGACTATTCACTCGAAAGCGACCAACGGCCAATGAATAAAAGAACAAGTGGGATTTAAAACATTTAATAAGCATAAATTCGTCACAAAAACAAAAATTAATGTTAACATACTAAAATTTGCGTTTTAGTTATACTTAAATAAGAGACATTTGAGAAAATAAATTGGTCGTCACGAATTGCAATCTATTTGTTACGAACTGTCAAACTCTATTCGCGTTCCACATCCCATATACACTGCAACGAATGAATTGCTTTAGCACGAATAACCTCAAAATCATTCTTGTTTTTGTGAAGAAGTAGATTTTTCACGGCTAAAACAAACATTGAAAACGTCATTCGAACGAATAAAAAAAATGTTAGGTGAATGAAATGTCAAAATGGAGAAATGTTCGTTCATTCGTCGGTCGCTCTCATGCGAATAGTCTTTTAGATTTGACGTCGCATCGTTTGCTAACGCTAATGGTGTTAGTCATTTTGCACTAAACTCCAGTTGCCCACTCCGTTGTTCTTCTTTTTATGTAGATATATACCGCACACTCCGTTACCGAAACGAGGCACTTTTTCCCCGCACGTTTTTAGGTTTTGTATAAAAGTTTTTTTTGGTCTTTTAATAATTAAAACAAAAAAATTTGTGGTCAAAAAGGAATTTCTGTGATAAAGAACTTAGTAGGTATTTAGACCACAAATTGGGATCAAACTGTATAATGACTTTGTTCGAAAAGTTATATAACTCATAATATTAAAGCACCAAACACTTTTATTTGACTGAACATTGCAGGTTTTTCCTGTCACGGTCGCCAAACTTTACGGGCAAAGGTTTTTTACCCGTTCTATATGAATATTAATCGCGAATGCAATCTGATTAAAAGGTTCCCACAAATACGAATCTATCGCGGCGACGCGACGACGAAAAAATAGTAACAACGTGGTGTTTCATTGACAACCACGTATTGTTATTATTGCTTTTTGTTTATGTCGTTGCCGCGACAGTTTCGGGTTGGTTTGGGGGAGCCTTAACACGTCCACACTGAAAATTACTTTTTAGTTTTTATTATTTTTACTAACGATTGTTTTGTTTCTGAAAGTATTATAAAAACTTCAACGAGAAAAATTGAGCGACGCCACAGTGGGCCCAAGTGATGTTTCGCGTCTCAAAAGTCTGTATCTTTTTTGTTTCTTGGAATAATTAAGTCAAATTAGGAATATATCATCTTTGATATCTACGCTATCATTTGAATCAGGTTTGTTTTTAGTACTAGAATTTGTTTCAAAGTTAGGAAATACACGTGTTTGGCATGATTTGCACATTTAAAACTTCTGTAACTTTTCCGTTTCTTTGAATAATTAAGTGAAATTTGAAATATATCATCTCTGATATTCATTTAATCATTTAAACTTCTTTTTCTTTAAATAATAAGTTTTTAGTACTAAAATTTTACCTTAGTTAAGAAATTCGAGATTTTTGCATTAATTAAATGTTCAAAAATTCTGTAAATATCTTGTTCTAAATTTTTTTTAATTTTTCAACTTATATCTTTAAATTCATACTCAAAACTCATTTTTTCAACATTAATTCTGTTATTTTATTTTTAATATAATAATTAATAATCAATAGTTTACTAAACTAACACATATTTATTTGAGAAACATGCGGATTATTACGGCAATATCAATTGCGGCTGTAAAAACTAAGCTTATAAGAAAAAAAAAGCAATGTAAAGGAATTTGAATTTTTTTTACCATGCACCTACGCTATGAAAATTGACATTTCTCAAAAAGGGGCAATATAAGGGGAAAGATTTTTTTTTATGAAAGAAAACAGCGCAAGACAGTGCAACTATTTAAAACCTTAATCGAATATAGGAAACAGGTTAAAAAAAATATGTTGACATTAATTTAATTTTTATTTTTTTAGAAGCCTAACAACATTACCTTTCCAACGATATACAATACTTAGAGGTCTAATTCAAGAAGAAGTTAAAAAAAAACAATTATAATCGGCCTCAATTTCGCAAATTTTAAGATTAAGCCTTGCGTGCACTTTAGGTAACCATAGCCGTGTTTTATTATCTACGGATCTGGATCAGGATCATCCCATGAAAATAAAACGATACGGATCCATAATGACAACAGTGTTGTATGCTCATCTCTTTTTTTCTTATGTTTGTTTATTTTTCATGTAGATACTGTTTTCTTTCTTTACACTACAGTTTGTACTCCCTACCGACTAAAGAGCCGTCTACTCGCAAGAGTACAAATTTATTTTCGGATCTTTAAAATAGATCCAGATACAGAGCAGGATCCAAAGTTGTTGTTGTATTACGTGTTAAAAGATGATCCCGATCTAGATCCGTAGATAATAAAACGCGGCTCATATAACAAATCGTGCCAATGCTTTTTATAAAATTTTTGTTCTTTAACAAAATTTGACATTTTCTTAAAAATATTTGATGGAAATCCAGGCTGGAAAAGTACTTTCGGAAAAACCATTTATGAGACGTAAAAGGCATTTTGGGCCCACTGTGCGACGGCGGCGCGGTGGAGCGGAAAAAAAGAAAACGAAAAAAAAACGAGTTTGAATCTTGACGGAGTATGCTTCAATGCTAAACCTTATTTTTTGTTTTTGAAACTCTCTTTCGTCTTAGTACAAATTGTTGACAATTAAATATGACCGATGATTTTTTGGCGGAAAGTTTGAAAAATTCAATAATCAGTACCTACTAAGTTTTGGTTTTAAACACAATTTAAGATTTTAAATTTTAAGTTTCCAATTCATTTTTAGACTTTTTGGTTTTTAAGTTTTTAATTTAGTTTTTAAGTTTTAATTCAGTTGTGCTTCAACAACAACATGTTCCATACGTAATATTCAATTTATATGCGATCAAAAAAATATAAACAATAAAAAATGTGTTTCAGTTAAGTGTTCCTAAACAAACATCGACCTGGAACATAAAAAACACCCTGTAGCTTGGTCTATAAGAAGAAAACTTTCAATATTATGCACTTACCTACTCCTTGAATCCCAACCATCTTGATGCAATCGCTTTTAAGTTCTACAATACTATTTCCAATTCCGGTCTAAATTCAATGCTTTTCCTACGACGCGGCGGTGTATTATTTGCTTTTAAGTCCTTTCCATGAAAATGGACTTTTCCAAGCGAGAAAAAATAAATACATTTCACCTCATTATATTCCTGCGGGTTCTGAATCATTTAATAGTCGTCACCTTTTTTGTTAACACTTTCCATCGACAAGCAAGTCTGCTGTTGGGAGGGTTTTAAGTGTGCACACACAGCCCCGTGGAGAATAACTCAGGCACGGGACGGAAAATATCGGGCCCATTTACTTACGTAAAGTGTAAAAATTCAAAATATTCATAAATCATGATTGATTGTACATATGCAGTATATGCTTTTAAATTTTGAAGGGAAAAAGAGTTGTGGCTCTTAAAATTTGAATAGATCGCGATATAGATTATAGTTATTAGTAATTCTTATTGTTTTTACAAGAAACAAGGACAATATTTTGAGTTACGTTTGATGTGTGTTATTCGACAAAACTTGTTTTCGTATTTCAAATATTTATCATTTGTTGAAAATGTATACCATAAAAAAGTTCTTCTTTGGCATTAAATTAATTTCTCATTTATTTGGAATTCTTTTATAATAACTAAGACAGAATAGTTTTTTTATTTAGTTCAGGGATTATATCAAATTTCTTTCCAGAATATCGTTATTTGTGCACCAAGTACTAAAAGTGTAACAATTGAACAGTAATCGATATTGATTGATATTATGCCTTTTTAGCAACTTTTTTTCAACAAATTTACAAAACTGAGTTTTTTTTCAATGAGCTTGACAGAGAATTGTGAAAATTTGTATTCGTAAGAAATTTTACGTTGCCAAACAGACTCTTTATCAAAAGAATCGTTAAGGATAATTGTGCCACGGTAAATCCGGGCCTCTCAAAAAATCTAGACTCTGAGGAATTCCCCTTTCCAAACCCCTTCTCGACGGTGTTGTGTACACAGTTATTATCCTTGTACCGAGATCATCATCACCATCAAACTCATCGTAGTCGTTCTCATACAGCAATGTCGACGCTCCCGTCGACTCACGCATTCGTCACCGCTGCCGTCTCTGTCATCAGCAAATGGGTTTATCCTGAGTGAACAGCATCGCATTTGAAAAGAGGGTGGATGTAGGGGTCGAGTGATGATTAAGGGAGGAAAAGTGCCTGAAATAAATTTAAGGCCATACCTTCTTGGCATTATTTTTTGCATGGATGCAGTATGAGAAATGCAAACAGTTATTAGGTAACACTTTAGATGTGAAAAAATTTGATGGCTGAGAGTAGAAAGGAACTCATTACGTCCTTTGTGCATATGGTATGATATTCTATGTGTATGTAGTCACTGATGTTGTCATGTGCGATGGTGCTAAAAAGATTTATGGAAGACTGACTACAGTATTTGTAAAGGAAAAATATAAACATTGGGGTGCGTTTAGAATAATGCTTGCATTTTTTTTTTAAACTTTGTTTACATGACCGCGTCGTAATTGTTTAATGGTCACAGGCATATTGAGGGGATGCTATAGAAGTATAGTACAACTCACTCAAGACAATAGCATCCAAAAGTATTTGAAGTGCAAACAAACTCATAATTATTTGTGAAAAAAACTTACGTGCGGTGTACGGGAAAACTGCCCTTGAGCAAAAGAACGACCACATCGCGGTTTGAAATTTTACAAAACACCAAAATTTCTAAAAATTCTCATAGTAGTGATTTGATTCTTAAAACGACCACATTAGATTTAGATTTATTTCATCGTATTCTTATACACATTAAGATATATAATCTCATAAACTAGTGGAAAGTTATAACATTACATTACGATGTGGAAAACTGGGGGTCAAGTCGAGACCCCCTCCCACATAGTTTTATAGAGACAAACTTACTTAAGGACTGAACGTCGTGGGTTATACGATTCCAAAGCAACATTTAAAACAGTTTTCAATGTTATAAATACAAAATAATGTAGTTTTGCAATTTCATAGTTTTATTTAAAGAACGTGTTAAAAACTATTTGCACATTTGCTTGACTCTGAATTTATAAACATTTTTATGATTTGCACCATCGTGCCCACAATGTCCTATAGTTCCCAAAATTAATTTTTTTTAATCTAATCTAAACGCAATCCAAAACAGGTAAAATAGTACAAAAAAGCAAACATATTCGTTTATTGACGAAATTTTTCAGAAACGTTTCGCTTAACATTAGAACGAAAAATCATATGAAACCATACAAATTTCTAGGGTGTAAGAGTTGATTTTTTTAGGAAAGAGAATTTCAAGAGAATAGACGTATCTTTCACTAGTTCCCGATTGCCAAAGTATTAATTAACCAGTTCTGTTAATCTTTTGTTTAAAATCAATATTTTCGAATCAATAATAATTGGAGTTTTTAACCTCGTAGTGCATATGTAGTCTATTGACATGTTACAAAATGTTTCCTTAACCTTTTTGTACTTTTCTCTCCAGAAAATTCAGTTTTCTTGTATGAAAGAGGATAGAAATACTGAGCAAAGTTGTTACAACTTTTATTTTAGGAGTAAAATCTGATTTTTTGATATATACTTTCTACTGTATTAGGTTCTGTCAAAGCAATGGACATTTTGTATTATTGTTCTAACAAAAAGTAGCAAAAAAGTAAAAAATGTAGTTATTTTTGAGGAAAATCAAATTGAAAGTCAAAGTCGGATGCGGACGACTGACAAAATGTGATTATTTCTGCCAAAATCTAGCCAATTTTACTTGCGAAGTATGTATAGCTAGGTACTGCATAATATGTATGTATATTGTACATATATGGCAAGTTATGGATTCGTAAAAAAATCAAAATCGTTATTTTGTTAAAACTTGACATTACGATTTTAGCGTAGTCGAAAAAAGTGGGTCTCGCAAATCTGTCTGTTTGTCCCTTCGGCTGCGGCCTAAACGGATGGTTTGATGTTCTTTAAACTTGGTATCTAGCATTTTTTGAGCATTCCCTCGAAACGTTTTTTTCTTTAAAGTTTTTTTTTCTAAATTCGTTTTTGTTATTTATTTATAAAAAAAAGTAACAAAAAAGGTTAGAAATGGTACCTCTCATAGAACCCCTTTTTTACGGATTTTGATAAATTTTTTTTATAGAGAATGTTTACCAAAAGTTTTAAAAGTATTGTATATTATTATTGCATAATATTTAAAAGTTTCAAAGGTTGAGACTTAATACGTAATTCGAAAACGACTGTTATTTTTTATTAAACTTGGCAGTTTTTTAATTAAAATTATTCTTATAACAAAAAATAACGGTACCTTCCATACAAGTGTTTAAAAACCCTTAAAGAAAATCTCATTTTTCTCCAATACGACTCATGCGATTTTGAATAAATTTTTTATGTGATCATAATATCAGTAAGATCTACCATATGTTAAAGTTAAGAATATGTTACTATTAAGTTAATTTAAGAACAACACTTTGTTTTGTTTATATTTAGGAAGTTTTGTAATTTTCTATAACTGAAAATTAATTTTTCAATATTGTTATTCTTATGAAAACTTTTATCAAGATCAGAGCTAAATCTTTTAAATATATTTTGTTTATTTTTTATTTATAAAACCCAGTCTTTTAATAAATGCAATAGGTTATGGACCAGCAGCTGGATTATAAATAATAATATAACAATTTTTAAAGAACTTTGGTTTTGTTTTTTGGTCATAAGAAATTCATTAAAGATAATCAGAAGATGGATCTAGTCAAGCACGTAAAACTGTTAAATGGTGAACCAGATTGGCCAATATGGAAGAGGAAAATGAGGGATCTTTTAGATTATCACGAAGGAGCTGTTGATGTATTAGTAAAACCTAAAGCATTTCTTTATAAGAGAGAAAGTTATTGAAGGACAGATTATGGTTCAACAAATTTCAACCAAACATCATCTGGCAGATTTTATGACAAAGCCAGTACCAAGTCCACGTCTTAAAACTTTATGCAAACAGATGGGACTACATTTTTAAAGTTTAAATTCAGTTCAGATTTTAATTATATTTAAATTTAACTTTCAAGTAACAAGGGAAAGTGTTAAAGTTAAGAATATGTTACTATTCAGTTAATTTTAAAACAACACTTTGTTTTGTTTATGTTTAGGAAGTTTGTAATTTTCTATAACTGAAAATTAATTTTTCAATATTGTTATTCTTATGAAATCTTTTATCAAGATCAGAGCTAAATCTTTTAAATATATTTTGTTTATTTTTTATTTATAAAACCCAGTCTTTTAATAAATGCAATACCATATTATTGGTTTCCGACTATATTATTATCTAAACAAACAAATTTAATGAGAGAATTACACTTCTTCTAATAAGTTTCAATAATATTGTATATCGAAGTTTCAAAAAAAATAATTTTCCTTATTGAAAATTCGATATTTCGAAAATGCGTAGATGATTTTTTTACAAAATTGTTTGTTACCTCCGCATTAATAAATATTAAAAAACGGCGTAGCAATTTTTTCCCTTAAAAATGTTTTCAAAATTGTATGTATTATCTTTGAATCTTATTAATCAGTTTCAAACTAGAAAACCTTCGGCAGAAGACATTGATATCGACATGAAGCAAAAATCCTTAGCAACATATTAATGTTTGGAAAAATTTCTTATGAATGATTTGCCATCCAACGCAGCAGTTCAAATGAATTTTATGGATCATGTATCTCATCCCCATTTCAACTCGCTGAAACCAGCAGATGGCCAGCGGTAAGAAATTTTTGATAAAACTCGTTTTAATAAGTTTATAATTTCAAATAAATCATGCTCAGAATCCTTCTTATATATCGACGTTTAAAGTGCGGGACCTCGTAAGTCAAAAACTTAAAAAAAAAATTAATGATACAAAACAATCAGGGAAGTCAGAACCACCTTTTGGCAATTTCAGTGTAGTAATGTTGTTCTGAATATTTTACAGGAAGAATACAAAACCTCTTACTATAGATCGCCATAAAAAATTTGACAAATTTTTTTGTTTTCTTATAAAAACATGCAAAAACAATTTACGAGGTTTTGCACTTTAAGTTCCATGAAGAAGAAGTCAAGAAGTCATACGAAACTAATTATATGTACTTGAACTAATCTTCTGTCTGCCCACTATTCTTTTGTGTTTTTAAATCGACAGTTTTAGATATTTTTTGAAGCTTCATAAATTCCGAAAACACATCTTCTTCTGCTCGAATCCTTTTATTTGCACCGCGTAAATCTTTTGCGAGAAACTTAGCTTGTACCGAATTTAAATTTACTTTGCAGCTCACAGGCACCGTAAGTTGTTGGTTAACCAAATTGATAACTTGAAAACTAATGAAAAATTCGAAGTCCATAGCTCTTTAAACATTTTTTCCGTCACTTTTCGAGATTGTTATTTCACGAAAATCTTTGAAAGCCAATGAGTCTGATTTATTTTTGTTTAAAGTTTTTTTTTCTTAGAACTACATCTCATTCTTCGATAGTGTTTTCCAGAATCCACCTTCTTTTAGTAAATGAAGTGATGCATTTATGCTTTTTTCTTCTCCTCGAAAAAAGCCCAAATAACGCAGAAAACCCGTGAATTTGTGCACTCATTTTCAAATCGTAGACAGAAAGAGAAAAGGCAATTATATTGAGAATTCAAATAATTCTACATAGTTGACACAATGTGTGTAGTGTGTACGCTTTGTTATAGAGTGATGTGGATTTTGTTTCCATACCTTTTATGGTTAAGCTGAAGACATATAGGGGGATCCATCCCCACAGTATTTAACTGTTATCATCTGATGTATATTCAAAAACTGTTGAAAGCAGAATTTTAAATTTTTTGTTGATGAAGGAAATAAATGTGCGGATTAAAACGGGCAAAATTAAACAGTGTAGTGGCGGCAATTATAGAATTTCATACGAAGAAATAATTTGCCACACAAGTTTTAAATATGGAAAATGTTAAAATGTATAAAATTTTTTTTGGGTGAGTTCAAATATTTTTTAGGTTAGCCGAGCTTTAAGTATTTTTGATATATTTATGATATTTAACAAAAGCAGATTTAAATTATATTTAATAGGAAAAGAAAAACAATAAAATTACCTATCACACCATCTCATAGTACCTACATACTTAATAATTCAGAAAGCAAGTAGTTTATATAGACCAAAGTAACAATAAATTGACCAATTATTGGTGGAATGATAAATGTTTCTAGGTTAAATGGGGCTTTTGGGTTACTTTCTTTCTGTTTATCTACCTGTCTAACAAAAAAGGCCAAGAAACATTCAAGCAGTGATCGTAGTATAGGTACTTTATCACAATCAAGTGAACTGGAATCAAGTTGTGCAAAGACTTATAATTTTTATAAAATCCTCAAATTGGCCAGACCATCTTAAGAGTTTGCAGACGACTCTAAAGTTCAGACCCTGCAGACGGCACATCAGTCTTGCTTTCAAAAGGCGTATAGTACGACATCTTTTATATATAGTTAATAAGCCGAAAGTATTAGAATAAGCATAGATGAGAAAATGATATCAATCCTCCATCTTCTTGATTTCAGCCTAGCTTTTGACAGTGTTGACCATAATCTTCCTTGCCTTAAGCTGAGCAAGCAGTTTGGTTTTTTGTTAACTGCATATCCTGATAACGACGTTCAGATGCTAAATTTTTCTAAACAATATGTAATCCTTATAAGATTGTGGTGGAACTAAGTGATGGTATTGATATGGTGTTGAACTGTCCAAAGAAAAATTAATTGGTCGTAAATGGTAGAAAATCTAAAGCCATTGCTTTAAGAATATCTTGATGGCAACACAATTTCATAGAAAAGTAATATTAAGGTGCTCGGGGTTTACATAGACGTCAAGTTTTCATGAGAGAGCCATATAAATAGCCTTGTTAGAATTATTAAATTTACACTAAGGAAACTATATTCAAAAAAAAATGATCTACCTTATAAAAGTGGATAGAAATTACGCTTTGAAGTTTATAATGGCTGTGATATCATTTTACGTAATAAATTGTAAGATTGGTTTTTGAAAGAAATACGGCCATATTAATTATTTTTATTTTATTATATTTTATTTTATTTTATTTTATTTTATTTTATTTTATTTTATTTTATTTTATTTTATTTTATTTTATTTTATTTTATTTTATTTTATTTTATTAAAAATTTTAGTCTCGATGATTGTTCCTTTATTTTATTTAAAATTGTGGTATCGATGTGATCACTCGGGCGTATGCGCACTTTTTGAAATTTTTCTCTCTGTTTTCTTTGGGTTAGTGAATTATTTGTATATTGGTTATTTCTAATTCATGATTCGTTAATACTTACGTGATAAATCATAATGATCAGATTAACATACAAAGTTCCTTCTGCTTAAAATGAAATGTTTTCTCAAATTTTATCTTTTTTAAATTCGTTTTTGGTTGAATTTTAACAAAACAAAGATAAGTAAAAGTTTTTGTTAATTTATTACTGATTTTATTACTTCATAATTTTTAAGATCTAACTTTTCCCCCATTCAAAAATTTTTTAAAAATGTATATCTAAACAACTTATAATCAATTGTATAAGTCAAGTTAAAGTCGTTGTACAAAGCTTAAAATTTAAGCAAATGACATTGTTATATATTTACCATTTAGGATAATAAAAGTACTATGTAATAATCACTATGCCGCGGGTTAATTTTGGCTTTTTTTTATCCTACCCTTCCGGCCTCCTCTATCCATTGCTTTAATATACATACATAACTATACATCATTGATTTCTGATCACTCTACGGGAAGACCGCACAAATCAATACCTAACACGAAAGGAGATTCCCTCTCTAGTCTCTACTGCTTCCTTCTAAATTTTGCTGTTGTTTATAAATATAATATTTTATTTGATAGTTAGACTTTGAACTTTGAAGTTTGATCATAGTAGGTTTGATTCGATCTGAACAATGAGGTCGCACTCGCAATGCAAATTATTTTATTCAAATTTTTAAATATTAAAAACGACAGCCCTTAGGCCTTAATAAAATGTTTGAAGGGAGACAAAATGACGGATAATAGTAAATTTTGAGAGAGAAAATGAGTAAATAAAATAAAGTGCCTAACTTAATACAAATACCAATTACCAATACCAGACCAGTATAACTGCCAGTGAAATGAAAACTGAGATGTGGGTGGGTTGGCCTTTGCGCCCGGCGACTGGAAAAACGAGTTACATAAATGCATGAGTATGAATTATGATTGTTATAAGAACATTTTGTATTTCGAGCATTTCTATTTTTGAGCATTTATCTTTAAACGCGATTTGCGGCTAAACTAGACGTGCTAGAGGCATAAAAGTTGACACCTTTAAACTTGATTTGCGGCTATACTAAGCAACCTATCGACTTCAAAAATGCATATTCGTGATCCAGGAAGTGCCAATTCTAAAAAATCAAAAAAAAATTGATAAAAAGGTTTTTTTCCAAAACCTAAAAAAAAATAAACTCAAAAAATGAATATATTCGTAATCTAGGAAGTGCCATATTTCAATTGATGCATCGCATTATATGAAAAATCGACTTTCATCTTTAAACGCGATTTGCGGCTAAAGGCATCAAAGTTGACGCCTTTCAACTTGACTTGTGGCTAAACTAAGCGGTCTAGCGACTTCAAAAATGCATATTCGTGATCTAGGAAGTGCCAGTTCTCAAAAATAAAAAAAAGTTCGTGAAAAAGTTTTTTCAAAAGCTTTCACAAAAATAAATAAATAAATTCTTACTGTCCAAGGATTTTAACTTTCTTTTCGGGAGGCTCTGTGCCGCTCACGCAACTCCGTTGCTCCGCTTAGGATATGCTCAGTCGCCAGGCAGGCACCAATGTAATAGTTTTCTTGCACAAAAGAACCTTGCCTGGCAGTTTTCCTAATTAAAAATTGAAAACAAAATCGCTTCTCTTTACAATCATTGTAAGCCCTTAAAAGAACGTTTTTAAGCTATAAATCATTTCAGCAGCATTCTTAGCTTATTGATAGAGAATTGCTGTATCCATTTTCTACTAATACACTGTCGTGGGCACCAAAATGAGCTCGGCATCATCGTCCCTTCGCTTTTTCATTTGAAAATTCACCAAAAAAACTTAAAATGCATTTTAAGCGTATTTGTTATTTGTTCCGTGGCCCCGCCACTGGACAAAAATATTTTCAAAAAATCAATATTTGTCCTCTAAAAATTCATAAAAACGCTTAAAATGTTATTTAAGCGTAAAATATTTTTTTATACATTAAGGCATTTTGCAGAATTAAAAAATAATCCAGCTTAAAATGCGTTTTCTTGAAATTTTTGCCGTCGTCCAGCCCAATTCTTCTGATTGGCTAAGAATAATTAAAAATATTTCAATAAAATTAAATACTCTGTCAAAAACTGTTAATTTAGAAATATTTTTTAAAAAGTAAAAAATGAAACTTTAAAAAGAGTAGTGAAAATCCCGTCAAATATTTATAAAAAATCTTTCGGCGGGATTTTTATTTTTTTTCGGCAGGATTTCGGATTCGGGATTTTGTTACGCTCCCCAATCAGAAAGGTATCTATTTGTATTTTTAAATAGCATCAGAACAATTATCTCCCCATTTTAATTTTAACATTTGCCTTCCTTTAACTATGCATAACATAATTCTCTTCCCTACACTGAAAAAAAAACGCAATATCAAAATAATATTTTTGTAATATTAATTCCATATTTTTGTTGATTCATATCAAATTAACCACAAAACATGATAAATTGACGTTAAAAATGTTATTCTGATAGTTTTCTTGTTTTATTGAAATTGAAAATGTTACTTTGATAAGATTGTTTTTAACATTGTAATATCAAATTCCATTATCAAAACTAGGCTGATAATTTTTACTACTAGCATATCATACAAAAATATTAATTTCATATTTTTAGGCAAATTTGATGTCTTCAATGTTGAATTGATAAGAAACATTATGTTTTCTTCAGTTTAATATAAAATTGATATGTGGAGAAATGTTAACTGAAAAAACGAAATATCATTTCAAAATTGTTTAATATCAAATATCTACAATAATTCAAAATGATGTATTTATGACAATAAAAATATTACACCAATATTTTTAAGATCAGATTGACATTAAAAATCTCAAATTCACAATTATTTTTGATATTGTAATATCAATTTATCATTTAAAAATTTGGTTGGGATTGAAACATTATTCATAAAGTTATCAATTTTCCACACATTCGTTCCGTATTGCGAATTGGCTCAGTGGAAGTGTTTTGGGCTCGTAAGCGGAAGGTTCCGGTTCAATCCCAGAAAAACCAAGTGAGTAATTATAAGTTTTTTCAAATAAAATAAAATTGTTACATTTTCAGAATAAAAAATAATCAGCTGCGCTTACCACCATTATGGGAAAAACAAAATAATAAATTAAAATGTAAAACTATAAAAAATAAAACAAAATTGAAACCATCGTCAAACCCTACAAATGCAGAATATTTTTTTTTTCATTTCATTGGTCTTATCATAATGACAATTTTCATATCATAATGATAACTTGATCATATCACAATGATATGACCAGAATATCAATATTGAAATTTTTCTTAGTAGCTCACTTTTATAAACGAAAAATGTTAATTTTACGGTGGTTTTTACAATATTTTTTTTTCGGTGTAACAGAACAATAGACATATACTCACCCTACTCCTGCTTGTATGTTTTCATCTCCTTTTGAGACCCCATCAACAATTTGTTTTATGTTTAAACGTTAATTTTCAAATTATCATCCCTTATTTATAAATTTTCTGTTCACAACACTTATCTCACTTATTGTTTCCCACTCAAAAACCGAGCAAAAATAGTAGTGTCTGCCTTTAGCTACGCGCAAACCGACGCGATGGCGGTGGCGATGGCGATAACAATGTGGATGCCGCATACGTAAATCATTGGAGGGGAACACATCGACGCGATATGTGGATTGCTTTCATGTTCCACTGCTGCGTTCAGTTACACGACTTTTCTTGAACGCAGCAAGCGCCATTTGATCGCTATATCGCCTGAAGAAAAATGACAGTTTAAAAAAGAAAATTTGAAAATGACTTTAAATACTGAAAAATTTATTGAAACAATTCGGGAGAATTCCATTTTATATGATTTTTTTTAATAAACTTCAATACCGCTACACAATATATCGCGTTTATGCGAGCAGGTTTTTGAACGCACCTTTATCGCGCGATAAAAGTTATCGCGATCGCCACCGCCATCCTGTCGGTTTGCGCATAGCTTTTTTCGTACATTTTTTATTTCGAGCATTTTGTATTTCGAGCATTTTCCTTTCGAGCATTTTGCTTTTCAGAATTCGGACATCTGTCGTGCGAACATTTTGCATTTCACACATCTGTCGTTGAATACACTTTGTAGTTCGAGCATTTATCATTTCCAGCATTTTGATTTTCGTACATGTGGTTTTCCTACATCTGTCGTTCGAACATTTTGTTTTCGTAGTTGTGTTACAGTTTCGTATTTATTATATTATTGTTCTTTAAACTGATTTAATTTGATTCTTTTACTAAAAAAATCCCAAGCCATTACCTTTCAGAATTGTATAACCTGTCCAATGTCCATACCAAATCATAATCATCCTTTTGCATGATGTTTAAAAGAATAAGGAAAGTTTATTTACATACTTTTTATTTCATTAAGTTGCACATATAGCTACTGTTGGCCTTGGTTTATAGATGCTACCAAAAATATTAAAAAATGGGCGTTTACGAATTCTTACAAGCAAATAGGTTAAAATATAGAAAAAATAAAAACGCTTAAAAAAAAAAAAAAAAAAAACTTGTTTAATGTAAGAACCGCCTGAAAAATTATCCTTGTTTTTTTTAATAATATATCGAGCAATTCCATTTCATCAGGATTGCTGGAATTTTTGAAATCATGATTTCCAAAAACTTTGTCTATGACCAATGTTCAAAAATCGGCAGTACCATCCACCTTAAAAAGACTAAAAAATTCACATTCTTCAATTACACAGGTCTACAAAAAAAAAAAGAAAAGTTTTTGGTGCCTTGAGTTTTTCAGCTGATTTTATTTGTACTTTTAATGCTGATTTCAAAACTTAAAACCGCAGCAGCAATAGCGTCTCGGTGCGCACTGTACGGCGCAGCGTCTCTGAAGATGCGCATTATCCACTAGAGTAAACGTGGGGCGAAACCGATCCATGGTTGCTCGAATTACTCTACTGGGCGATTATGTCGACCGAATATTGGCCGCAGCTATAAGGATTTAGTTCAGAACATGCTGACTGCTTATCGTGAGCTTAGATGCAACATGAGCATCAAGGTGCATTACTTGCAAAACTATTTGGACCGGTTTCCTGAAAACTTGGGAGACTTGACTGAAGAGCAAGGTGAACGATCTCACCAGGATATAAGGACAATGGAAGAAAGATACCAGGGCAAGTGTGATACGCATATGATGGCAGATTACTGCTGGAATCTGCAAAGAGATTGTCCGAAAAAATCACATTGCAGATCATGCAATAAACGAAGATTCTTTGGTTCCAGTACATCAAATCAGCAGTGAAAAATATTTTGTATATGAAATGTACTCGCTAGTATCTTGTTAATAGAATTATTATTTTTTATATTTATATGTATATGTCACTAAATAAGCTGGATTTTCAAAGAAAAAATGTTTTACTTTCTTCTTTTCACAACTATTTTGGGTATTTCTAAGTGGTGTCAGGTTTGCAACACCCTACCCCATAACATGAAAACGGGAGCTGCTAGGCAAAAACCGATTGCAAATTTGTATTCAGGAGGTCGAATTTACTAAATAACAGTTCAAAAAGTATCGGCACAAAAATGTGTGTATACCTGTGTTATTTAATACTTATACATATATGTATAACTTAAATAGTGAATACAGCTTCCCAAATGCAATTATAAAACTTTTGTTTCTTTTGTTTTAATATGTAATTTCAAATTTCTGCTTTCAAGTTTATTCCTTTTTTAACGTCGTTTTTATTCACTTTCTTAGTTTTTATTACTTTATTTTTACTAATTTTTTAATTTTTTTTTTTTTTATTTATATTTCACGTTTCATTCCCAATTAATAAAATATATTTGTACTTCTTTTTTCAATTTTACTACGGCACGCGGCGGTCAAAAAGTCAAATGACAAGGTGTAGCTGCAGCTCTGCAAAATATTTAGTCGTATACATGAAATAAAGTTAAAATCATTTGTGTAATTTACGAATGGTAAAAAGTATGAATAATATAACAAAAAAATCGTAAATAATACAAATGCATGCTTGAAAACACAAATCGTTAGTATAATATATGAAAACACATTCATGGCATTACGACTGTTTTCGTGAATTTACAAAATATTTGTAATTTTACAAAATCCTTGGTCAGAACGTAAAAGCAACTGTAGGTATCAGCTGTGGGGGCAAGAGTACGATAACTTAGGTATCAAGAAATGATAACGGGTTTTCGTACAACAGTTCAATACAAGCATTTTTTACTAGGGGCATATTTCCCTCCGTTTGGGCGGGATGGGCAATTTCACAAAAAAAGTAGGTACTAAAAACGGTAATACTTACAATTAAGTATTATACCTTTATTTAAAACAATACTCTGTTCTATTAGCTAGTTTTTAAATAAAGTGAAATCTATGCATAGTTTTTGAAAAAACTGTTTTTAAACTTAAAATTTGTGAAAAAAACATAACAAAAGTTAAAAGTGAAATTTTTCAAAACTATTAAATTATATATCAGTTGCTCTAATTTATTCTTAATCAAAAACTGAAAACTATAATGATTATGTATGTATATGTATATGTCTTCTAGTTCTTGAGAAAATTTAAAATTACTTAAACTACTTTCTTATGAGATTTTTGTTTTTTTGCTTGGTTACATAAATACAGTGCTAGCTCCCAGCATTACACCGTATAAGCAGTGAGGTATGTATGGGGGGCATGCAAAAAATTTGTTATGCTGATTTTGGTCTGCTTACTTGAGGGACATAGTATACCCGGCATTTTCCTTCAAAATGTATTGTATATACCGCAATTTTCGGTTAAGTCAAAAAAGTCCATTTTTTTCCCGAACTATAATTATGACAATTGATTGAACAAAAACAATTTATTAAAATATCACTTATTATTAAATAAAAATTAAATTTGACTCCTAAGTGCGGGATCTGTTATTTGTTTTGTATCGTATTTAATTTATTACTATCCGACCAAAAACCTAAGTGTTAAAAAAATAGAGTGCTTCTACGGAAAAAAAACTTGTACCTATGTTACAAATCAGCCGTCAAAAGTTGTGATATCTTAAAGTACACCAACTTACTTTATGAAGGTTTAATATCAAATAAGTATTAAAAGTAGAATAAATTTTTATTATTTAATGATTATAGTACAGGCAATGAGGAATTATCTGAGAAAAGTTTTGAAGTGGTCTGAGTTTAAATGCAGTATTGTACGGGGTTGATTTTGAGTATAAATCTGAGTTGGCGGGAAATTCGGGTTTGTGGGGGTCCCGTTATTTTGAAAACAAGATTTTTTGTTTTTTGAAGTTTTGAAGGACTTAAAGGCCGTTAAAAGCTATTTTGAATCAATAATTCAACAAAGTCCATTAAAATAATGCTAAGTCTTCTACTTGGCTGATGTATTTCAGTAGTATAGTATATAGAATTTGTTTTATTAAAAAAAACCTTCTTATAAAATTTATTGAGTTCACCGGCGCAATTTTTAAAACAACGTGTTGAATCTTGATATAATTAAAAAGAAAACAAATATTTTCTCTTTGTCACAACATTTCGTCGATGTATATGGACATCATCAGGTGAACAATGGTTTCTATATTAGCATTGATGATGATTACAATAAGCACTTACAATAATTGTTGTATAATTAATGTTAAATAATCAACTTCTTTTGTGTTGACACAGTACAAATTTAAACTGACAAGTAACATGGCCAACAAATAACACGAACAATTTTATAAACATTATAAAATTATATAAAGCGCATAGAGATCATTTCGTAAAACTGCTAAGTCCACTTTCGCAAATTTTACAGGAGAGCAAAAAAACAACAAAAAAAATTGCATAAGGCAACATAAAAACCCTGATTGTCTATTCAAGATTCTGCAACAACTACGATACATTGGAAGTGAAGCAGAATGTGTTTCTTAATAAAATGGCATCAAAATCTCAATTTCGGCCAAAAGTTTCACATCCGAAAGAAATGGAATAGCAAATAAAAAAAATTGATTGTTGTTTGTTGAGCTGTCAAAGCGCGACCAGAACAGAAAATAGATCTATTCGGGCGTTGCGCTCCAGCTTACGATATTTACGATCTAAAGCGAACGCGAAGCGTGAGGTAACATTTCAGATTGCTTCATAAAAGCCCATTGTTTCTATTCAATATGTCAAAGTCGGAGCGACGCGACCTGACGCGTGGTTGTGGTTTGGCTATAAACCTCAGGCGTTGAAAAGCTACTTATATGAGAGAATAAAAGTTCTGTTTCCTTAAAATAACATTGCGCAAGTTCTTCGCAGATAATAGGGAACCAAAAATGTCCCTGTTTGTTTCATTTAGGCACTACAACAATTGAAATAAATAGCTTTGCTAATGAAAGTATTTACTAATGTCGTTTTCCATCGATGTTTTCTATTTGATTTCTAATGGAATATGAAACAACTGTCTTAAGAAATTCACACAATGCTATTTAACAAAAACCTTCTTCAAGAATTTTGAGCATTGAAAAAGTCCCAAAACAATTACCTAATACCTACACACAATTAATTGTTTTTCTTTCCTTTCCTATTGAAAAATTCACAAAACGGAATGAAATGCCACTGCCTGTGTATACTTTACTCAAAAAATATATTAAACTCTCTTTTCATCGTTTCCTTTTTTTGTGACTGAACTGTAATACGGAAAAGATAAAACAAAGATCGCAATGACAACGTTGTTATTTACCTATTTTTTTTCCATTTGTTAGTCTTATTTGTATCTACTCATATCCGTTTCTTTACGCTACTGGCGCCATTTGCAAATTAAAACAGTCATCTACCCGTAAAAGTCGGATCTTGTGTTGTTTTTCCTAACACACAAAATAAGACAAAGTGAGTATACGGCATTACATGTACAAAAAGCAGAGAAAATTCATTCTCCGGAACCAGACAAAAATTGCCTAAATCAAACAAGTCCAACCAAACAAGGTAGGTACTACCAAATTCCAAAACAGCTGTTGAGCATCAAAACAATTGTTTGTAGGTATTGGTATTTTAGAATGAAATAAATAAAACACAGGAAGATTTCACTTTAAATTTGATTTATTTGAATGTTTTTTATTTTATCCAATTATTAAAATCTTATCTACATAGGTTTATGTACATATCTACAGGAATAATAAAATAATCAAATTAATTTCCAAGAATCCATAAAAAAAGATGATTGTTGTGAGCCGGTTGAGCTGTCAAAGCGCCACCAAAATAGAAAATAGATCTATTCGGGCGTCGCGCTCCAGCTTACGATATTTACGATCTAAAGCGAACACGAAGCCTGAGTTAACATGTCAGATTACTTCATAAGAGCCCATTGTTTCTATTCAATAATCAATATGTCAAAGCCAGAGTAACCTGACGCCAGACGCGTGGTTGTGGTTTGGCTATTAGCATTTAGACGATTTGGATCATTTGCAGAGCTTTTTCTCTTCTCCACCAAGTGCTTGTAATGAGGGCTGACGTCTTCCATATCGGATCCTCTATTCAATGTGTTATCTTATTGATTATATGCAATGTTTCGAGATCATCCTCTTGTTTTGGTGTTCTTCTCGTTGCATTATTTTGACGTTATCCTGGTAAAGGGAGTGCTTTAAACCAATGAAATGTGATGCCAGTGCTGTCTTCTGTAGTGCGTTACTCTTAATATCGCATTTGTGTCCTGCCAGTCTATTTTTAAGTTTTTGTTTAGATGTTCCTAGATTTAGATTTATTTACATTCTTCGTTTGAAAATAAATTTTGTAAATTAAATCTGAATGTTCCATTGTGTTTATTTTTGTTTTAAAGTTAGTGTAGGGTTGTGAAGTTGTGTTTGTTGATTTCATAGCCAGTTTATATTTATCGGTATCTAAAAAATTTCCCTTTTTGAATCGGTCTGATATCCTTTAATGTAAACGACGGATTTGTAAATATTATTTTCTCTTTCTTTTTCTTCTGGTGGTGGTGTAGTCCGATATTCATGATATTCTAATGACATTGTATAAAATAAGATGTTAAGGTGATGGAAATATGGGTCGTTCTTCTTTTCATGTTTGGAAAAAATCGCATACAGGGACCTATTTGAACAAACACTTTTCACAAAGTTATAATTGCACTTTTAATTTGCAAATTTATTTTCACCAAACGCAAATTTGCAAAGTGAAAAGTTCTTTTCTGCAAAGTGAAAAGTTTTATTAGTTTGCAAAGTTTCTTTTTGTTTCGCCAAACAAAAAAAGTTTAAAAATTATATTTAGAAATAAGGAAAGAGAAATTTTCATTTGCAAATGAAACGATTTGAAGAATTCAATATTAGTTAACAAGACGATGGACATGGGCTATTTTTTTTTTTTTTAATTTCGACGAGTTTACCAAAAACATGAATTTTTGTGAGCGTACTCAAAAAATTTCGTAAGTAAATATTACTAAAAACTGCATACATTCTACGAATTTTATTGTGGTTTTCAACCACGAATAGTATTCGTAGAATGGATGCAGCTTTGTACATATTACGAATATTAAATTTGAATTCCTACAAAAGCAAACGTATATTGTACGAATGTTATGGTACTATTTACTGATCGTCTCGCTTTGTTAAAATGAATAAAAGTAAATAAAAACAGAAAAATTTGTATTATGTATATATAATATTTATGTTACGAAGATGAAGAAAACTGCTTTTGTTTAGGTGGAGCGATTGAATACAATTCAATTTAAAGTTCAATTAATGACCTCAACTCCAAAACTGCTTTTCGCCCAGGTACGACAGTTGAGCTCATCAGTTAAATGCTGTCGTACCCTTCTAAGACGCAAATTATGGTCGGCGCTTACTGACTCTTACAAAACTCACAGAATGCATATACTGTGAATTTTATATTTTTTAGGGAATTCAAATTCAGACACTTGACACAATTCTTCGTAAATAGTACGATATCATTCGTAAGTAAAACGAATGGAATGAATGAAATTACGAAGTCATTCGTACGAGAAATTGACGAATGCTATTATTTATATGTACACAATAATTCGTTCAATGCACTCATATGAATTGCTTAATTTTTTTTTACGAATATAATTAGTTTATAAAACGAATTATACTACAGGTATTAGTAACACTTCATGAATGCATTCGTATAGATATCATGATATAAATACTTCGCATATCACATTCATTCATTCATTCAATGCATGAATATTTTTGCTACGAATATCATTCTTAGCGATTTTACTAATACATTTTTTGAGTGCGTGTAATCAACAGAATGCTCGTCAGAGCGCATTGACTGTATTTCAACGTTGAAATAACAGTCTACGTTGACCTTCATCTCAATTTCAAAAATTTCTGATTTTCTAGAGATTTTTTAATCCATCGATTATAGCTTGGCAGATAGGCAACAGACTATATTTTGACCTATATTGAATATTTCGATCCAAATGTCATACTTTTCTTTTTTCCGGAACTTAAAATGTAATATTTAAATTTTGTAGAGGTTAAAAATCTATTTATCAACATCGTTTAGCTTACCAATATAATACTTTTACGTCGTTTATCAGTATACAACACAAAAAATAGTTGATTTCTTCTCTTTTCAACTCGGCATCAACGCTGAAAGTGTTCGAATGTGGTAAAGTCGTGTGATCCTCATAGTATATTTATGATATTTTTGGTAACGTTAAGGAGTCAACTCATTAGCGTTGACTGCCTAATCGTAACTTAATTGATCTAAGTTTTACTTTAAAAATACGAATTCAAATGGAAAATTCTTTTTAAAATTGAATTTTTACTGACACTTTTTCTTTTCACTTTTCAAAAATAGTCTGAAAAATTGAAAACTGAAAAGTCTTTTAACTTTGCAAAATTTGCACTTTTACTTTGCAGGAAATTATTTTTTTGCAAAGTTGCAAAATAGGACCCAGGTCTTAGATCTGATAATAATAATCGAAATTCACAAAAAACTGTTTTATGTACCTTTATTATAGATGAAGGCAATAAACCTAAGCCCAGTCACAAAAGCATTTGACTCGGAAAAAATCGCCGGAAAGCTGGATTTTGGTATACAGCGGCATTAAGAAACTGTCAAAAGTCCCCATCGATATGAGCGCCGCTAACAATTTTACGGGTGGCCCCAAAATGTTTTTTAGGAATAACTCCCAAATGGTAAGTTGTACAACAAAAATGATTTTTAAACTCTTAATTTTTCGAAGAAAACTCGAATAAAATTCGAAAAATTAAGAGTTCCTTCAAAAACTAAGCACTAAAATAACGTAATTGAAAAACATAATTAAAGAATAAATTACTGGCTTAAAACATGATATTGTAGGTGTTGCCGTTGTGTTTTTATATTCATTTTCTATTTTCAATATTTTTTTAATTTGCTCTCCTACCTAAAAGGGTGGAAAAATACATTGGGCCGATGTCTCAAAATCATGTTCATATAATGTACCGACAACAAACAAAATTATCACAAATTGCACAATTTTTGAACTAAGCCGCCCAAATATATAGAAAAGTAAGACCCTTAACTCTTCCGATTGGTTTACTGCGAATGTTAATCTTTTTTTAGAAACTTTTACAAGCTACAAGTTTGTCTTCGACATTTTTTTTAGTACTATTTACCATTTGGGAGTTATTCCTAAAAAAACATTTTGGGGGGCCTTCAAAACCCGTAAAATTGTTAGCGGCGCTCATATCAATGGGGACTTTTGTCAGTTTCTTAAGAACACCATGAGGAGGTTATATACCAAAATTCAGCTTCCCGGTGATTATTTCCTAATTGGACTGTTTTTTTGGCTTTATTGACTGGACTATAATGTAGAAACATTATCTATGTTATAACAAGTGGATGTATCGAAAATACATTTATTTATTTCCAACCCTCACAAAATAATACCCAACAAAAATCTTTTAGGGTATTATTTTTCCTAAATTTTAATCCCATAATTTTAAAATTCCGATGACTGGAACTCAAGATATATATTGAAAAGTATAATTTCATTGCTACATATAGGAGTTATAGATTTTTTACATAGGGGGCATTTCACGTGAAGCGGACAACGAAAAAACGGATGGGTCTTGAAAATTGTTAATTTTAAGGTTATTTATACCTTGTGTGGTTCTTAACATAAAAGCATTTTGATTTTTGAGGCCTGGGGGCTTGTAAACTTTCGACAAGGGGTAGGATTTTAAAGCAATGTGTTGCTTAATTAAATAAAGAGATAGAAAAATTGTTCCAATGGTGGAATATTAGACAAATTAGATGGTCTTTTTAGATATGCTATCAAAACCGGAAATTGATTTTTTTTTTGTTGGTAGACAACCGGAAGGTAGCATTTCAAATCAAATTTTAAATAACTTGGTCCGTTTTGATATTTTTTTTTTTTAAGATTTAAAAATGTTGCTTATATACCTACCTTACCTAGTCTTAATACCACATACCAAGTATTAGAGTGGGATCTCCATTTGTTTAGAACATACATACTTTTCAGTGATAAGCCACCATGTGAAAACGAGATTTCTTCGTTTCTTAGCTGCGAACGGGATATAACGAATCTATACCATTTTAACACTCAAAAAAATATATCGTAATTCACTACAAAATATTTTCGTAGATTTATTTTTTGTTTAAAATACGAAAGTTTGTAAAATAAACCAATTTTTGGTAGCCAACATGGAGATCAAAAAAATTCAGAAACACGAAAAATTTGTAATACGAAAGCACATTTGTGACTTTTTCATACAAATGTTTCGTGCGATCTGTATAAAAAATTTGTAAACTATACTCAATACATCATTTTTCATGGAAAGCAGTAATATACGTATATTCAGTTTGCGAGTATTTGTACAAATGATTTTAAAACATTTTGTAAATTAACTAAAACAATCATTAAAAATCTAAAGCATTTCGTAAATTATTCAAAATATAATTTGAATCCATACGAAACACAATTGTATTGCTCACAAAATGTTTTGTGAAAAAAAAACTAAATTTTTACTGTTCGTAAAATATAAAAAACATTTATTATTTATTAGCGTTGAGAGTACGATAACTTAGGCGCCAAAATTTAATAACGGTTTTTTGTAGAAGGGTCAAAAATAAGCATTTTTCTTCGACGGGAGGGGGGTCTATCTCGCCTTGTTTAGGAGTTATGTAAATTACTTGAATGAAATGAGAGATCGACTAAAAATGTATACGAGTATTGAATACTTAAAGATACTTAAACAGGAACTTAACGTACATAAAAAAAAAAAAGGAAATATAACATTTTTTTTGTTATTTTTCATTTCGAGTTTGAAAATTAATATCAAAAAAACTTTTAATCTAAAAACAGTAATTTAAATTTAAAATAAAAGAACAAATTTCACTGTTTTCAAAAAGCCATAATATTGTAAGTGTTACCATTGTTTTTTAATAATTTTTTCCGAATAAAACCCAGAGATTAAAATGAATATGTTCGACTTTTTTCGAACAATTCTCTATTTTTCCTTATGTTCGTTTATACTCGATCGTTCTGCCTCTATACTCGCAAGTGAACATCATCCAAGATCGTGAACATATCTCGGGTCGTTTGTGGATTAGGTAGATTTTAGGTACATATTTATTTGTATTCGGTATTTAGGGACGCTTGGTGGTGTTCACAAGAAAAACAACCGGTGTCTATTTCTATTATATAGAGATGAAATTATTTACTATTGGTTGGTTTGTTTTTTTTGTTTATTTGTTCTAGAGGATTATTTTGTATTGTTTTGGTAGGTATGATGATAGAAAATTTAATTATTCAACCAATGATCAATAAAAGCGACAAATGCATTTATGTGGATTACATTCTTAATATAAACTACACACTACAAAGGAAAGTTTGGGACAGTGCAGTTGTTGGAAAATTGTTTTAAAAAGAATGGATCTTTTGTTTTTAACCGGGAAACAGCTCAATTGAAAAAATAAAGTTTCAAACGGTCATCAAAACCATTTCAATTCGGGAAAAATTGGTAGGTATGCGTATTGCGTTGATATGTATAGGTATGTACAATGTACATACTATGTACTATGTAGACTGTAGGTACCTATTTTTTTTTGTATCTATTTAGATTTTTTTAAGGATTGGTTTGAATTCGCCGAAAAAAGATTTCTGATTACATAATACAGGTAGGTAAGTTACATATTATATCAATTTGAAGTTGAAGATATGTAAATCCTATTTCATTGGATGATGACGATGTTATATAATAACAATACATATTAAAAAAAAAATATTTCATGTACCTACTTATATACATTTAAATAATTATTAATTTATGATTTATTTATAAGTTACATATTTTTTATTTTTTGTTTAACGTAATCCTACCTATTTATTTTTGTTAATTTACTTTTATTTCATTTTGTTTTCATACCATGTTCCTAGTTCCTACTTAATTTGATTTATTCAATAAAAAAACAAATTAATTAGGTACTTTTATTTATCTTAAAAGATCATAATCCAGAAACTGCTGCTTAAGTCGTAACGCTGAAAAAGGCAATTGAAAATCACAAAAACCAACCATCAAATTTCGCACAGCAGAGTTTAGCTTATCCAATACCCATCAACCAACCTTCAACCTCGAATACACCCGAAACAAAACGAGTATACTCGAAAAAAAGTGGTTGATCGTGAACATATCTTGGGTCGTTTGTAGAGTAGGTAGATTTTAGGCACAGTACACATATTAAAGGTAATGGGGCATATTCATAGTCACTGTTTAAGTTGTTTCTAAAAAAATACTGGGTTTATCCTATCTAATTTACATTGGATAAACTCCAGGCTTAGATAAACTAGGGTCTAAAAACGGCTATGAATATGCGCCAATATCATTAGCGTTTTCATTTTTGTTCATTTCTGCGCATCTGTCAAAATTGAGGTATTATGGTGGTAAAATGGTGGATCCAGTGTCCCTTTACTTGTCTAATTTCAATATTTTGTTGTTGTTTCTAATGATGTGTGCTGAGTTCCTGTGGGCACTGAAACAGCCATTTTTAATTTTTTGACACTTCCAGCTTTGACAACCTGCCTTGATTTATTCAATAAAAAATGTTAAACAAACTAATTAGGTATTTTTATTTATCTTAAAAGATCATAATTCAGAAACATACTGCTGCTTGAAAATCACAAAACCAACCACCAAATTTCGCACAGCAGAGTTAAGGTTATCCAATACCCATCCACTGTCAACCTCGAATACACAATACACACTACACACTACACAACAATCGAGTCGAGTTCGTGTCCAAAATTGAAAATAAAAATAACCAACTGTAACTAAAAATGACCAAAATAAAAAATGATCAAGATACCAAGTTTTTTCAAATATTTCTTAAATTAATTAGTTTTAAGGCCGAAAGGCATAAGTATTAATAAATAATAATAGTGGTGATAAAGAACTTATAGAGCGACCGTTTAGGGCCAGTAAGTTAGTTGCTTTAAGATAGTCATAAGTTTGAATTGAATAAAAATGAGTGAAAACAAATGACCAAAATAATTTAAGTTATGTTGATTGGAAAATATGTTTTCCTTCGGCTGTTTGGGTCACAATAATTTTAGCAATGAAACAAGATTTGTTACATTTACTTTTCCCGACGTTTCGACAGGGGTTGCTGTCTTCTTCAGGGTGAACTTTATTACATATAAAATAAAAATATAGTTAATCACAATGTTATGCAACAACAATATACAGTGAAAAGTAAAACTTACACTTTAAGAGTTATAAACGTAGTTTAAATTTTACATAGTAAACTTAAATAATTTATAAAATACAATTTATGAAAACAAAACAATGAGACTTCCGATGAAGAAGTTGAGTCAATAACTCAAAATAATTTAAGTCCGAAATATGAATTCATCACATTTATTTCAACATATTCTTGTTATTATACAGATGAAATATTTTTTTTGAATTATTAATAATACAAAATAAAAAACAAGTACAAACAAATTCGTAAAGTACATAGCTAGGTACCTAACAAACTTTATTAATTTAGATTAATAGGTATAAATAAATAAAAGTAGTGAATCAAAACTAAATAACGAAGAATAAAAATATTAACTTCTCACAGCATTTTAAAATGAGATCACAGTAGGTACCTATAAGCATAAAATTAAAGTGCAATTTCTTTTTTCATTTCGTAAAAAAATGACCAAATAGAATAAAAATGACCATGTGACCAAGTGAAAAAATAATGATCATATTTGGTCACAAATGACCAAAGTGGCAACCGTGCGCTTGACTCGTTTTTATTCAAACCAATTTAACTCGGTTGCAAGGTATACTCGTTCGTATTCGTTTGATTTGTGTGGTGAATCACGAGTCATCATACTCGTGGCCAGAAAAACTAGCAAACATTTTCCTTGCGTTGACTCTGTTTGTTTGAACTCGCTTTTTTCGAGTGACTATTCGATGTTCGTGAACATTACTCGACTCGTTTTATTCTCTGATAAAAACCCCAAAATTCGATTATTTTTCTTTTACTAAAAAAATCGCTTGCCAGGCGTATTTGACAACGTCTGACACCTGCCAGACCTGTATATTCTTGTTGCAGGCTGTCTTTAGAACGAAATGAAAAAGGAGCCAAGACTGTTGAAATGAATTATTTTTTTCAACTTTTTACGCTCAAAAAAGTGACGCGTAAAAAAAACGCAACGTACCCCACCATCAAAATATCACTCGAGGTAGTGAGGATTGCAAAATATTTTAAAATAATGACTGTTGAAATGATTTCTCGAAAACGTTGCTAGCTCTTAGACCAGCGGTTCCCAATCTTTTTTAGTCGTGGAGCACTTTTCAGGCGAGGAATTTCTCGCGGAGCACTTGGTTGCGCATATGCCATTTTTCGCAGTTAGATATAAATGTATGTAGAAAATGCAGTAACTATTTTTCAATTTTTGTAACATTTTATTCAATTCAAAAATGTTACTTCAACGAAAAACAATAATAAAGTTTATTAAAAAAAAGGAATTTAATAATAATATTATCTAATATATTATGTTGGTACATATGGTATTTAAATAAATAGCTTTTTTTCTTTAGTGAGAACCATGTGCCTGTTTTTTTTGCATAATACTGGTACATCTGGTTGAATTTGGGACAACTGCAACCGAATATCTGGCTCTGCATCGAGATGGGACCTATATTTTGTTTTGGTTCCAACGTAGGCAGAGAATTCTTTTATCCACATGTATGTTATTGCAAACGGCAGAAGAATAACTTTAGTTTTGTTTGACAAAATTTTGAATTCGTCCTTCAACATACAACAGAATTCTGACAAAGAGTTCTTCGTTTCAAAATTTTCCTTTATCGAAGAATCTGATATCATATCAATCAAGCACTTAAATTGCAACGATCGCGATGTCAGGGAATTTGGCTTTTCCAACGCGGCATAGTATGGGTTTGCAACCCACACGTTTTCCTTAATATTTGAGTGGTACTCTTCCGGAAAATACCAGTGGAAGCTATCGAGCAAACCTAACAGGTGAACATGGAACTCATTTAAAATATCTTCGGGAATGTCCAAATTTATTTCCTCTTTAAATTCGTTGAGCGTTGGGAAGCTGCCAAGGTTTCTATTTTTCGTAGTTTCAGCCCAAAACTGTATTTTCTTTTTAAATGCTTCTACTTTATCACTGGCATCGAAAACAGTTATTGCATTTCCCTGAAGTAATAAACTCAAATTATTTAGTTTTTTAAAAATATCGGCTAGATACGCTAATTTAAATAGCGAACTCTCATTACACAGCCTGTCGCTCAAAACAAAGTCATCGTCAATTAGGAAGGTGGAATTTTAATATTTTTTCCGATATTTCCGCGGAGCACTTGGATATTTCCGCGGAGCACTTGGATATTATTCGCGGAGCACACTTTGGGAAACGCGGTCTTAGACTGTTACATATATCGCGTTTGTAGTTTGTATCATAACAAGAGATATATACAAAACACATTAGATTGAATTAAATGATTTTGAATAACAGGATTATACAAAATGTTAATACCAAGTAAATGTTTCATTACCAGTAAAACAACATACAACATACATATGTATGCATGTAAATAAAAAAAAATGTTTTTTCAACTTCAGTTTCACTAATCACACGAAAATGCTGAACAGTTTAGAGTATTTTCACGAAATTATCTATCGAAATTTTGAAATTAAACAATTCAAAAATTTAAAGGAATGTTACAGCAATCTGAAGCCAAAGTTCTATTCATGTTTTACTAATAGCTATTTTCTTTAAGTACGGATTTCAGAATACAGAAGATAAGTGCAATTTCTCTTCTTTTTTTAATATGGGCTGATTCTTCTTAAACGCTGAACACACTTTCCAACCAACATATGAAGTGTATTGTAGTTTGAAAGTTCTATAGTTGATCCCGATTGGTATTTTGCACTTGGTAAGTACACAAATTGGAAAAATTATTTTTGTATAAATGTCCTTTCATTACTAGGACTAGACAAAACCTAACAGAACGAAGACTGATGAAATAAATAATACAACTGCAGTTAGCGACGAAGCTCCCAATCGAAATATACATCCCACATAGTTTTAATTAAACCCAGAAACAAGAAAATATCTAATGGCATAGGTTTAATAATATGTCCAGAAAGTTTGTAGGTATATGATTTTAATACTTTTAATTGAATCCACAAAAATGGAATAATTGCAAACAAGTTTCCGAAGACCCGCTCTTTGGTTTTTTCTAAAAGAAACAAAACCCTTCTGTGCAAAAAACAGAAAGGATACGATAATCTAAGGACTTTGAACGCGATGCACTCATTTCACCCCAAAGAAATCTAAAATTTGGCCGATTGTGGTATAAATACTGGTGTGAGACTACAATAGTTTTTATATTTTTGTTTTGAATATTTCGCCATTTTAAACTTAACCGAAAGTGGACAGTGTGCCAAATATCTTTTCCTGTGCGCAGAGTCAAAGTAAGTACCTATATGCGTATAGTGAGTTCTTTTGGAAATGATCTTCCACCAGTTTACATTTTCCCCATAGAAGGTTCTTAATCAGAATCACTGAGTCTCAAAAAAAAAATATTCCAAAAAATGCGTTAGGTTGCAAAAATTTAGTTCTATAAGGTTTTGAGATAAGCACTTATTGATCCATGAAAAAAAGAGACTGTACCTTTGCGCACAACGTCAAATGATGGTTTGATTGAACGACAATTTGTATTTTAATATACCTATGTTATTTATATGTTTTTGTTACCTACCTTTTTATTTGTAAATCCAAAATTTCGCAATCAATGTAATTTTGCCGTATTTGATTAGTAGCGACAAATCCTCACGAACATAGGTACCATATATAGAAACACTAATGGTTTTACGAGAACCCTTTTTTGAAGTGTGGTGGGGGTTTAGTGGGTATTATTATCCAAAGTCTATAGGAAAGCAAAGCACATACAAGCAAAAAAAAGATAACACATACACACAATTTTTGAGGATTTTACAGATCCATGACAATCATTTTAATAAAACATAGATATAATACTTTTTTCTTTTCCAATCTTTGCTTGTGTATCGATAAGAAATTTCGTTACACTCCAATGTTTTGAAAGACCCTTTCAGTATTTTATGACAATCGATTTCTCATCATATCCTTATCATTGTATATTATTTATAGTACGGACGAGGGGTAGTGATTTGCTTCTCTTATTACTAAGTCAAGAAAAGAATACCGATATAAAAAAGGGATGGCACTCAAAAGGTCTTAGGATTTCATTCCATTCTTTGAAACCTAGGCTACGCACGATAACTCTGTAAAAAAAAAAAAACAAAAACCGTTTCCAATACTGCAGCGTCATGCACAATAAACCGGCAATAGTTATGCTTAACTGTAAATATGCATATTTTTTTTTAAATTAAAACTGAAATTTTATTTTCGAATATAACTGGTAAATACTGACAAATCGAGTTAAAAATGTAACCTTTGTATTTATTTTGAAACTATATCTTTAAACATACACCAACTTATAACGCACTTTCCAAATATCTACTGCCCAAAACAAGAACACCACCGAAAGGTATTAACTTTATTTGAAATGCCGGGGGCGGGTGGATGGTGGTGTTTAAATGGAAACAAAATCGCACACAGCCTCATCTATATGTTGAGGGGTAAGTAGGTAAGAGCTGGCTGGCCCAAACTTTATTGGTAGATCCATTGACCCACACTTTCACAACACTATAAGTAACTGTAGCAATGTACTATTTGTTATAGAGTCCGTTAGTTTATCCCGGGAATGACACGTCCAAACAGTTTGAAAAGCCGGCAGTGACTGAAACTGAAATGACTGAATCTTAAAATGTATCTTCTTTGCTCTGGAATAGCAGACCCAGAGCTTCAATGAAACATTTCCTTGTTTTCGTATGCCAATTTTGTATCTCTGGCGTGGTGACTTTACTGGAAAATCATTCAACCTAACTCATTATATTGGAGGAAGGAGGACTCTACTGGCAGACTCTCTTCGAAAAACGTTGGTAATATTTATATCGGTGTTGTTGTTGTATATTTCCTCTCTCTGCAAATATCTCGTTTTGCTTCTCTCCCATCGTCCCATCCGTGTTCGGGTCGACTCGAAAATGATACAAAATTCATAGACTACTTCTATGATAAAAGCCCACCGAACCCACACACTGAAACTTTACGATTTATGTTCAACCCCGCCACCTGTCATACAACACCCTTTTGATGGGTGGAATGGAAATGCAAAAGTTTAGCTCCATTCGGTTTTGTGTGTGGCGTTTGTTCGTCTGTTAGAGATATTACGATTGCAACCCTCATAGTCATCAGACAGAACATCCACTAAAACCACAGAATACTCTGAATGTTTGAATGGAACTCTATTGCTTTACGCACAATACATCAAAGCATCTCCACTTCATATGACCATATGAGCCAGAACCAGTCAGTAATGTATTCGAAAATTCGAAGAATTGCATAAAAACAATTTATATACACCGATAAAGCCGCACGTTCAATTTCTGTTGATAGAAATTGATATGAGTTTTGTCTGAATGTACGTTGTTGTATACTTGCAGTTTTATCGCAGTGAAAATTTAATATCTATGTACCTACGTCCTACATACCTACTTATGGCGCAAGACGCTATTTGCTATTTGAAACCCCCGTCAAATTAAAATTAAATTATGTGAATAAACTGTTACAATGGTGTTAAGGAAGCTAGTTGTTGAACTACCAACTTTATTGATTACGAATTGAGATTTAATTCCGAAAGTTGGATTGCTTGCTTTTCATTTTACGTCTGTATGTAAGCTTATAAAAGCCAGCATATACCCACCTGGCAATTTGTTGCTTTTCGTTCGAGTTTTACAAGGATATACCCACCTGGTAATTTGTTGCTTTTCGTTCGAGTTTTACAAGGGAAATTTTATCTAGGATGAAATTAAATCAAAATTTATTTATATTTTTAGTACGAGTTGGTGCAATTAGACCTTACTTTTGATAATACGTCGAACCCTAATTAATTTTTTACTGAATAGATAACCGCAGGTAAATCTATAACGAATAAAAATGTGCGGTCCACAATGAGGGAACACAAATTTCTCTGATTGGCCGTGATTACTGTGCAGGGTCTTGGTCCAATAAAAATTATATTTATAAACAAAAGTATTCAAGCCCTCTCACGCTATTTAGGTAACTTTAGTTGAAAAAGTAGGAAATGGAGATAAAAAACTCCTTGCTTATAATCTTTCTAATTCTCTTGTATTGGTAGATTTTTTGAAATCCAGGATAACCTGTACCTTTCCATGAAGTGGTATAAACCTTTATCTGTTGAACTTAGAAAAGTAAATTCTTTTTAGCTCAGAGAATATACTTGGAAACGTTTATGATTATGCCGAAGCCAATTTAATCGCTAGAAAACATGAAATGTCAGTCAGTCTGGATGGGTATTATGGTTGTATGACAGTGACCTCTCTTAATCAATGGTTTAGAAAATTGTTTGGTCATGTAAAATAACTATAACTTTCGCTTTGTTCGCCATTTGTCGGGAACTTTCCATTAGAAAAGAAACTCGTCTTTATTTTTTGGAGTTTATTTTAAGAAACCACTCGAACTCGGTGGCCTTTATTTATTTTTATGTGATATGTTGTGCCTTTTGTTGCGGTTCTGTCGTTGAACTCAGTCAGATTGAATGTGGTTATGATCACTGCGACTGTTGCTGCTTGATTTTCGTGGTGCTGTCGACGATTGATAATCTTTAAATCCATTGAAAATAAATGCATGTCTAAGACCAAGAATCTTATCTAAATAAAATTAAACCTTCCATAAAAATAATAAAACGTTATCAATCACAACGATTCAATGGGTAAAAGTAAAAATCAATGGTGAAGAAGGATGGCACCAATAAATTACCTGGATAGTCACCACATAACCAAACTGGCAATCAGTGGAGGAATACATCAGCACCAAGTCGTAGTTCATCACCAGCTCAACCAAGTGGCAACAATATTTGAAAACCAGTCCAACAACAGCCAGCACTTAACTGGTTCCATCGGCTGGGATCCTAGCGCTGGTCGTGCTCTGATGGCAGACACTACAAAAACAACACCACGAACTACAACCACCTCCACAACCACTCAAACCCCACCACCTACCCAGAAAGTCCATCAAGGACTAACCCCAACTAACAATTTTCTTTCTATAAGGTTCATTTTTTCAATTTCTTGAAGTTATTGCCTTTACAGGACTTGTACTAATGTTGTGCGTCGAAGTTGCCAATTTTCGAAGCTAAATTTACGGAAACGGCTTTTTTTAAGACCTATTGGAGGTGCAAATTGGGGTGTACTACAAGTCTTAATGTGTACAGTTTCGTTATTATTTTTCTGAAGCTTCCTGAAATTTAACTGTAGAAGCACGCAAAGTCAAAACAAAGGAAAAGCTTTCTTTAGGAAGCTCTTACAAAGAATTTGTTGGAGGCCTGCTCACAAAAGAAAAGCCTTAAACAAGCTTTTTTGTTTGGAAACCGAGTGGGGATTCCACAAATTCGACAAGGCTTGCGTAGAAAACTCCGAAAGAAACTTGATTGTCAGGGGCATGCGCGGAAGGCATAATTTTCGATAAGTTGGTCTTATCTAAGTGATGTCAAATGGTTTTTTTTTCATGCAAGTCCAATACCAGTGGTGCCACTTAGTTGCAATTGCCATAGATTGCATTTTCCACAAAAACAAAATAATTCTACTGCAACAAAACCAAATAAATTTACTGCTTTTTTTTCAAAATACCTATTCTAAACGGCTAATTACACATACCTACATAATTTAACTTTTTAAAATTTTCCGGAATTTTTTTTATTTTTCTCTTATATTCAAAAACGGTAAGTTTAAATCTACCATCCGTTTTAATCCATCAGATTTAGTTTTGCCTACAAAGCTGTATTGTGTTTTAGTTAGAGTAGTCGCACATTTTGCAGTTTCCTACAGTGTTAATATTCAATTATGAAGAAATTATAACAATATCTACATCACGGAGAAGTTGTTTTAATATCCCACACTGTTTTTTTAACATTTGCGGTTGGCTTTTTTTAAAAAATTGGTGACAGAATTCGTGTAAGCAGCTTATTATGGTTACTTCAAAATGCAAGTGTGTAATTTATATAAGTTCTGGATGCCTTAAACTGTTTGTCGAAACTGTGTTGTTAGTTTGCGACTATGGTCAAGTAGAACAAGACGTTATTTGGAGCTCAATGCCCCAATGAACTGTCGAAAATCAAAAAATCCCCATGATGATTGTTATTTTTGCCTCGTTAATTTAAATGGTATTAACACAAATAACCGCAATAAATGGATTTATTCTAATGTACATTCTGCCAAACGACAAACTTTCATGGAAAAGATTATTTTTAGTTGATTCTGAAGAAAAATTTTATTTTTGTTTGCCGTATGGCAGGTTTTTTTCTATAGGAAATCCGTATGTCATATCTCAAAAATAATATAAAATAAGTTTCCTTTTCAGATTCAGGATGCCGATTATCTTCATATAATATACTTATTTTCCCGGAAAAAAATCTTTGTTCTTATTATTTTAGCATTCATTCACAAAACAAATTTAAATGATTAAATTATTGTTTTTTTAGTTTCACTTTGTATGGCTGTTTTTCAAAAATAATTAATATTGTTAAAATCCATAAACTTTTAGACCGAGAGCTCGCAGCAGATTTTTGGCATGAAAGGAAACCAACGATATTTATACCATATGTAGTCCTGTAGTCCTGCCCCTATAGCGGGGCAAGTTGGCTCAGTGTGTGGGGTTAGTTGGACCAAGCCCTGAAAAGTGGCAAAGCAAGTCTCATAAAGGGAAACAGATCCAAAATTTTATAAGGAATTTTATTTAAAACGGTCAAACAAACTAAACAATAAATTTTAAATAAAACTTTAAAAATAAATATAATAGAAATATATTAAGGTTTAAAATAAGTTTTGGAATCGTAATCGCTGTTGTAATTGACGCATCGAAGAAGGATCTCCGGCTACTGTTTAGTTTTCACGAGCCCACTTTCTGCAAGTATGGTACTGTATATCCTAACCCGACAATCTTTCAGCGAATGATTCGATCTACATTAGGCAAAAATATCCCAGTTCCTCTTCTTCTTCAGAACTTTATTTTTGTAACAAAAACCCCCTGAGCCAACTAACCCCACACCTGGTTTGAGAAGCATATTTAGTCATAAATATAAAAATACTCAAAAGTGTTCAATTTAACTCACAAATTATGAAAATACAATATATTCACTTATAAAAAAACTTTACCACAGTCCATAATCCTGGATTTTTCACTAGGAAAATAAAAAAAATTATCCTGTCCGCATTTTGTTCTTTTACCCTCGAAAAAGACAAATCTGTATGTGGTTTACCTTCTGAGGGCACAATGCAACTGGAACCGTTATGGCACGTGCTGGTAAGAGAGCACACTTTGATCGTAAATGATCATTTTCTTGTAGAACTTTCAGGTTGTGAATAATTCGCGTGGGCCAACTTGCCCCGTGGCCCAACTAGCCCCGCTCTACCCTACGTAGTGCAGCGTTTCCGAGAAAAAGCATCAAAAGTACAACTTTCCTGAAAATGAAACTTTAAATGCATCGCATCCCAACGCCCTTGATTTCCTGATTACAAATATGGTTTCGACTGAGGTCTAGGTGGCCGCAAAACCACCGACAGACGTCGCCGGAAATGCATTTTTTTGCGTTTTTAGACTTATGGGAAGCCACTTGAAATCGATGGCATCCGAAAGTCGTCGACTCCCTGAGTGCGAATATGGCCGCGACAGATGTCTAAGTGGCCGCAAACGCCCGACAGATTTCGCCGAAAATGAATTTTTGTTGCATTTTCAGAATTTTGAGAAACCACCTGAAATGTATCCCAAATGAAAGGTCTTGCCCACCTGAGTGCAAATATGTACACGACAGACGTCTCAGTGGCCGCAAACTCGCGACAGACGCGATTAAAATCGCGGATTTTTTATTGGAATTTTTATATAACTGGTAAAACACACCAAAAAGGATTGCAATCGGTAGGGCTTGTCAACAGGAGTATAGATATGAAAAATAAAGACGTTTTGGGTTCCACCCAACTGTTGGAAAGCGTCATAAAAATCGCGGATTTTTTAAATTAATTTTTTTGTAATGGGCTTTTGAGGGAAACCACTCAACATATTGTATCTTAAATTAAAGGTATTGACTTCCTAAAAATTAAAATATAAGAGACAGACGTTGGGGTGGCGACAAACTGACGACAATCGCGATAAAATTTGCGCCTGTTATTATTATTTTATCAGTTAAATTTTAGTGGTAACCCTTTTCAAAATTATATCAGTCAAAAGGTTTTGACTCTTTAAAAAAGAAAATGTCAGTGATAGACGTTTTGAGTTACGCCAAACTACTGAAAACCGCGATAAATGTCGCGGATGTTATAATTATTTTGTCCCCCTCAAATCTAGCTAAATCAATAGGACGTGTTGACTTCATAAAAAATAAAATTTCAGGGACAGACGTTTTGAGTTACGCCAAACCAATAAAATCCGCGAAATAAGTCTTTTTTTAATTCAATTTTAATGGTAAATGATTGAAATATGTCTCAATCAAAAGGCTTTGAGTCCTTGAAAAAGAAAGTTTATATAAAAGACCGTTTTTAGTTACCCCCGATTGCTGAATTTCGTAATATGAGTCGCCTATGAAGGCATAAGTGAGAAATTTAATGAAACATATATATCGCGGGTTTAATCGATTGGGCGTAGCTAAAAACGTCTTTTATATAAAACTATCTGACCCGCTTCGGCTTCGCACGGGTTTAAAAAACCCGGCGTCGTAAGATATTTACAAATTATGTTAGGTAAGCAATTTCAATATTTGGAACTCTAGAATCTGTGAATCCAAGCACTATTCACTCTGCATACATATATATTTTACTTTTATTTCCGCACCAAAAGTATTGCGGTTCAAAAACAAAACAAAAAATTTGGTACGCAAAAGACTATAAATAATTATCTGAAAAGTCCTCTATTCGCCGCGCCGGTAGTCAAATATTTGGATTTATCTGCACAGGAATTTCAAGTTAAAAGTGAATGAAACTGACAACTTTCCGATTTGAACAGTTTTTCTGCCCACAAAAATAGTAACATTTTTTCTATTTTTACCCAACAATTTTGTGTTTATTATATGTACCTTTTCTTTGAAAATATATGTATTTTTAATATTTGTTACTTTTCTCCAAATTTATCGTATAAATTGTTATTGTTTGCCTCTACCCCATCTCACCCTATGAATGGCTAGGTTATAAAAATATTAAGCCATAAAGCCCCTTAGTGAAAAATATATATACATAAAAACCCACGGTTTTTACATTTTTATTTATATATGATGTCAGATTCGAAATAACACATTGCCTCAGTCAAATTCCTTTCAATCAAAAAATCGATTTTTTTTCCAAACAGAATCGAATTTTTTTGTGGTTGAAAGGAAATTGTAAAAGAATCGATTTTTTTTGAGATTATGTGTTACAATTGCAATTTTGAATTAAATGGTCAATTCGGAAATTATAAGGAGGTTGTGGATTAATAAAAGAGCTCAAATATCATCGTGTTTAAACAAAAATTGTGATGAGGTTATAATTTGAAAATGTTTGCATTGTCATTATAATCGTATCTGAATGATACTACGCCTATCGGTCGACTTTATTTTTTAGCATTTAATGTTTGACTTAACTTTTTAGCTTTTTTTTTTCTTTTTTAATTTAAATAAATTAACTAATTCATTTTTAATTTAAAATAGCTTTTAACGGCCTTTAGTCCTACAAAAAATTTGGCGTTTCGTCCCGGCGATCTCACTTGGACTCATCAGCTGACTAGTGAGGGCCTTTGTCAATACGAAATTTTTTGTTAAGTTCAGTTCATCCTAGATATTCGTCACGAAATCTATGTATGATGAACTGAACTTAACAAAAAATTGCGTATTGATAAAGGCCCTCACTAGTCAACTGATGATTCCAAGTGAGATCGCCGGGACGACACGCCAAATTTTTTGTAGGACTAAAGGCCGTTAAAAGCTATTTTGAATCAATAATTCAACAAGTCCAAATAAAATAGTGCTAAGTCTTCTACTTGGCTGATGTATTTCAGTAGATAGTATATAGAATTTGTATTATTAAAAAAAACCTTCTTATATAAACATTGCCATGGCCCCGGGCAAAAAACATAAACAAAAAACTTCCAATTTAATGATTAGGAATTCTAGTCTTGTTGGATATAGTTCACACTAGATATTCGTCACGAAATCTATGTATGATGAACTGAACTTAACAAAAAATTGCGTATTGACAAAGGCCCTCACTAGTCAGCTGATGAGTCCAAGTGAGATCGCCGGGACGAAACGCCAAATTTTTTGTAGGACTAAAGGCCGTTAAAAGCTATTTTAAATTAAAAATGAATTAGTTAATTTATTTAAATTAAAAAAGAAAAAAAAAAGCTAAAAAGTTAAGTCAAACATTAAATGCTAAAAAATAAAGTCGCAAATTTCAATATTACTTAAGTTAAAGAAGATTATAATCCAAAGATAATAATTTAAAAGCTTAAAAAGAGATAATACTTAATATTGAGTAGCAAAGTTTAAAAATAGCTTTCTCTTAAAATCAGCAGATGTATTGGTTCGTTGCAATTCATGCGGAAGTCTATTCCACAAACGAATTGCAGAGACATAAAATGAGTGTTCAGCAACATTGTGCGAAAAGCGCGGCAGAATTAATTTCAGCCCTCTATTCGATTAATCAAATAATAGGAATTCACTTAGGTAACTAGGACATCTGTTGTGGATTACATTATGGATTTTCAGTATTAGTCTAAACTTTAAGTAGTTATCAAGGCTTATTCCAAACAGTGAGTTACGCAGATGAGATACACTGGTATGTCTTGAAATGGAATAAATAAAACGAATGCAGTCGTTAAAAGCAACATTCAGTTTGCGCTTACATTCACAGTCCAAAACGGGATAGACAGAACTATTAAAACTGAAATAGGGCAAAATCAACGATTTCACGAGGTGTTTTTTCATATTGGGTAAGAGCAAATCTGAAGAAGATCTTAGTGAATGAAGGCCATAGCAAATTTTTCTAACAGCATCACTTATGGCATTATAGCAGGTTAGATTACCATTGATGTAAAATCCCAAGTATTTAACTTGACTCACATAAAAAATAACTTCATTATCAAGAATAACATTTGGAAAATCTAAGAGATTAAGTTGGTTTCTAGAGCATATCATGGCAACTGCTTTAGTTGGATTGAGATTCATACCATTATCAAATGACCAGGCAAGAATATGACACAAGTCTTCATTCAAACGAGCTATACAGTCCTCCATCAAACCTATTGGACGAGATATGTAAAGTGATACATCATCAGCATACAGATGCATTTCGCAACTTAGAGAAACGTCAGGAAGGTCATTTATAAATAAAGAAAACAATAAAGCACCCAATACTGAGCCTTGAGGAATTCCCTTATTTGTAACAATAGAATTAGATATGCCAACCTCCGTTTCCATCCTCCATCGAATCCGATCTTGCAGGTAGCTACAAAATAGTTTGAGCGAAGTATTAGAAAAGTTGAAATTTCTTTTGAGTTTTGAGAGCAGTATTGAATGATCTTTGCTATCAAAGGCCTTAGATAAATCTAAGAGAACTAAAATGCCAAACTTATCTGAATCCAAAGTCTGACGGATGTCAATTGTAACTTTGAGTCCTGCTGATTCACAACTGTGGTTACTACGAAATCCAGATTGCCATTTAGAAAGCTTGTCATTATAATTCAAATAGGTTAGAATTTGTTCATGCATTACTTTTTCAAGTACCTTACTTAGAAAACATAATAATATACTAGAGGGGTCCAGAGGGTTGACTTTTTTGGGAACTGGTAAAATGTAGATGCATTTATTAAAGATATGGAGTAGGTAATTCAGTACTAGGGGGAGGACAAGTTTTACAAATTTCGGAGAAATGTCATCGGTACCAACGGAATTGGATTTGACTGAACGAATTGCACTTAGAATCTCATTAATTCCTATACATTCAAACGAGAAAGGGCTTGTACTCTCAGTTATCATAAAGTAATCTCTCGGGTGATGAGAAATAGATGCAAGCGGGACCAGAGTAGAGGATGAAACGGACAATTGATTACATTTTTATTTTATTTGACACCCAATTTTTTAAGATTGTCCCATAGTTCTTTTGAACTGAGATTGGGGTCAAGTTTTTCTAGTAAATAAGTACGCTTGGAGTTACGAATACGAAAGTCGGATTTCTTTTGAATTTTCTATAGTAATGCTCCCGTTCCCTAATGAGAAGCTTAATGTTGTGGCTGTACCATGGGCATCTTTTTGCCTTTATTTGTTTAGTAACCAATGGTATATAGGTTTCAAAAAGTTTACACAATAAGTTGTTAAACAGTGCAACTTTATTGTCCACATCTGGCAAGTAATAAATCGAATCCCACTCAAACATATTAAAATTCGCACTAACTTCATCATAATTAAAGTCCCGATACGATCTGAAGCTTATAATCCGGCTATTATTTGTTCTCCCAACTTCGAACTGAAAAAATCAAAAGATAAAGTCATGGATAAAGTCTGAAGTTGGCCTGATTTGATCATTACCCATTATTCTACTACTCGTAATAGTCAAATGCATATCTAGCAGCGATGGATTTGTATCAGATTTAAAATAAGTTGGCCAAGAAGTATTCACAATTGAAAGACCAAATTTATCACAGAAGTGTTTAAATAATCGCGTGAGGCTATTGTTTAATAAATAATTCACATTGAAGTCACCCCCAATCAAAACGTCACTATACTTTGGACCCAGTCTTTATAAGGTTTCCTCCAGTTCAACTAGATTTTTTCAATTGAGTTCCTTAATTCAACACATATAAAGTCTATATACTAGGTCTATTTGATTTATATACCGTAGAAGCTATTAAATTTTCCCGCAAAAACATGCAGACACCACCCCCAACCCTATCTTTTCGGGCATTTCTATGTATGTTAAAGCCTCGAAAGTCAACAAATGCATCAGCAATATTATTATTCAGCCACGATTCTGAAACCATAATGACATCCAGCCTAGATGTGCTAAAAATTTGATATAACATGGTATATTTAGATCTTATACTCTCATCATTCAAGCAGCAAACACTAAGACCGTCAAAAATAATCAATTGTTCTTACTATAATTTGTTGATTAAGTAATTGCTTATTCATCAAATTTGATGCAATTTTCGAAATGCAATCTCCTTTGTTCATATTTAATTTTTATTCGTTTTTTGATATAATATATTATATATATGTATATGTTTTTTTTTTAATTTTAATTTATTAAGATTATCTATGATATTTTAAAATATTGGCGTTTAACAAATTCAATTCAAAATTTTAAAATTATTTTGAATTCTTTAATCATAGCAACAATAAACGATTTGTTTGCAAATTTTATTCTAATTTTCAAGTGTTTAAAATAAATGCTAATCAATCAATGTACTTACAACAAATAAAACAATGCATTAACCCTTCTTTAGGTTTTTAGGTCTTTCTGTTTTGTGGTTCAATAGAGATGCTTCCACAATGGAACGATAATTTGTTTTTTTTTTTTTTTTTTTTTTTTAATTAAAAATAATAATAAACAATAATTATTGCCCTCATGTAACTTAAAAATTTCGTTTCACAAAGTTGTTTTGATAATGCTTTGGAAACGCCAAAACACAACACTGTGGCGTATACGCACTTTTTTAATTCAATTTTCAGCAAAAAATGCCCCTCCGGTGTTGTTTGTGCACGTTACGTTGGCTTATGTCAATTGAAGAACATGTAATTATTAAAAGTAACTTCAAGGTTGCAAAATTGTTTGTTTGTTTGTTTGTTCCTGCCTTATGCACTGCTAAACCATTTATTCGACTGGGTTCAAACTTTATCAACTTATTGCTTGCATTTTCGTGAAGGTTATAGGCATAGTTAAATTAACTTACAGCAGGTTTTGGCAAAATGCACTAAAAATGCAATGAACCGATCAAATTCATTATCTTCCATCTGTCTGATTTTGTTTTTAACGCTCTGAATCTAAAGATAGAAAGATTAGAATAGAAACTAAAGTTAAGTTTTTTTTGTATTCTATGCATTCCTAAACCATTGATCAGATTGTAATTAAACTTTGGTAGGTTCTTTTGAGGATGCCTACGAAGATTTTGAAGGAAGTTTGGTCAAAATGCATTTTTAGTGCAATTTGCCAAATAATCACCTGCTGTAAGTTAATTTTACTATGCCTATAACCTTCATGGAAATGCAAGCAATAAGTTGACAAAGTTTGAACCTAATCGGATGAATGGTTTAGCAGCGCATAAGGCAAGAACAAACAAACAAACATACAAGCTTTCATTCATATAAGATTTCTTTTTCAGGGAGTCAAAGCCTTTGAATTGAGACATATGTATGCTAAGTTAAATATCGCAAAGAATACCATGCGCTGTACAAAACTTATTAAAAAAGAAGTAGATTCGACTTTACTTCGTTTTGTGAATTTCAAATTAGGGATCCCCGAAAGCCACTTCGAGGCTGCTTTGGATGTTTCAGTCTGGCCTAAACATGTCTAATTAAAGAAATTTGAAAATTTTCGGAAAAAGGAAGGCATATCCAAGATAAAATAGTGGATCCAAAGATTAAATCGAATTTATCTGAAATTCGCGTATATTTTCAAAATGCTGGAGGTTTACGTACGAAAACAAATGAGCTTTTTTTATCCTCTTCTCTTCAAGAGTTTGATGTCATAATCATCGTTGAAACATGGCTTAATTCAAATTTTACATCGTGTGAGCTCTTTGATTCTTCGTACAATGTATATCGCAAAGATCGTTCAACTAAAACAGGATGGGATCGAGGAGGTGGTGTTTTGGTTGCCATCCGAACAACTTTCAACAGCACTGAATATAAATTGAAGAATGATGCAGATGATATTGAGCAACTTTGTGTTTGTGTAAGTTCTGAAGATTCTGCTGAAATTAAAGATTTATTTTTTATTGTAAGTTATATCCGTCCAATGAGCGGAATAGATTTATATACTGCACATGTTTCTAATGCTCAAGCAATAGTGAATGAATTGACACATAACCAATTTCTTTGTATACTTGGCGACTTCAACATTGTTGATATCGACTGGTGCTACATGGAAGAAGATCATGTTTTGATCCCTTTTAATGCCAATAAAGATGTAGAAATGTTAGTAGTTGATTCTTTTTCTGCCTTGGGCCTGTTTCAAATTAATAATGTTAAGAATGATTTAAATAGAATTTTGGATTTAGTATTTATTAACAACGATTTAAAGTATTCCTTAAAAATCTCTGATTTTCCTCTTTTAAATAACTCTTTTCATCATAAGGCTATTTCTTTCTATTTTGAATACTACAATTATGCTTCTGTCTGTCTCAAAAACTGTAAAACTTTTAATTTTGCTAAGGCAGATTTTATAGCACTAAATAATTTTTATAATACTGTTAACAGGCAGGATTTATTGGAAGGCAGATCTCTAGAGGATGTGTTTACAAGATTTAAATGTATTGTTAATGAAGGCATTGAACGATTTGTTCCTACCTTAACCAGAAAGAAATCGTTTAAGCTTCCATGGTTTAACAAAAGAATTAAAAATTTGCAAAATGCTAAAAATAAGCGTTTTAAAATAACAAATCTTTCAGAAGATCGTGCAATATTTTGTCAGTTGAGGAAAGAATTTGATTTTCTCAACAAATTTTTATATAGACAATATATTATCAATACTGAATCCAATATAAGAAATAATTCAAAATCTTTCTGGGTATTTTTGAATTCTAAGAGAAAGTGTTCATCTTTTCCTCAATGTATGGACTACGAGGATTTAAAGTCCAACGATATTCAGTCCTCATGTGATCTTTTTGCCCGGTTCTTTCAAACTTCATATAATTGTGACATTTTAACAAATGTTGATGGCTTATACCCTGACATTACTCCTTTGATAGTTTTTAAAATACAAAGTTTTTCAGAACAGGATGTCTTGGAAAGTTTAATAGAAGTTGATGTGTCAAAAAAATCTGGCTTTGATATGATTCCTCCTATTCTTTTGTCAAAATGTTCTTATTCACTTTGTAATGCTATGACCCTTATTTTTAATAAATCTTTAAAAACTGGTGTTTTCCTTAGTGAATGGAAAATATCTTACATAGATCCAATTTATAAGAGTGGCCTTAAGCACTTAGTGAAGAACTATAGACCAATCTCAAAACTTTCAGTTATACCCAAACTTTTTGAAAAAATGGTCACCCAAAGACTTTATTTTTCTGTTAAGAATTTGCTACCTCAAGAACAACATGGTTTTGTTAAAGGTAGATCAACTTGTACTAATTTAAGTCTTTTTGCAAATTACTGTATTAATCATGTCGAAAACGGTAAACAGATTGATGTCCTATATACTGATTTTGCAAAGGCTTTCGATCGCGTTCATCATGGTCTTCTCCTGCAAAAGCTTAAGATGTTGGGATTGGATGTTTCTTTTTAAAGTGGTTAGGATCATACTTGACTGACAGGAAACAAGCTGTTAAGATAGATGAATGCGTTTCAGATCTTATAGATGTGGTATCGGGACTTCCACAGGGCAGTCATTTGGGCCCACTTCTTTTTATAATGTTTACCAGTGATTTACCCTCTATTTTTAATTATTGTAACTGTTTGATGTATGCTGATGATGTTAAAGTATTTACAGCAACATCTTCGCTTACTGATTGCATGTTAATTCAGTCAGATATCAACAATTTTCTCAAATGGTGCGACTACAATCATCTTGAGCTGAATTACTCGAAGTGTAAAATTTTTCATGTATCTAGATCTTTATCTCCCATTGATTTTGAATATAAATTCCATGATGTTAGTCTTCTTAAGGTAAATGAAATAATGGCGTGATTTTTGATTCAAAGCTTGATTTCAGATCTCATGTTGATTATATAGTTTCTAAAGGAAATTCGCTATTAGGTTTTCTGAAACGGAACTCCAAAGATTTTAAGGATGCCCATACTTTGAAGATCATATTTATGTCTATAGTTTTACCGGTTTTGGAATATTGTTGTGTAGTCTGGTCGCCTTTTTACGAAAGTAATATTCTGAGAATTGAAAGAGTTCAAAAAAGATTTACTCTTTATGCATTACGCAAACTTAATTGGGTTGGGTCTCTGCCAGATTATAAATCAAGATGTTCACTTATTGACATAAAAACGCTTAAATGTCGAAGGCAAGTCCAATGCATTTTGTTCTTTAAGGATATTTGTGATAATCGAATAACCTCTAGTGAGCTGCTTTCACTAATGCCTCTTTATGTTCCATCAAGAGTTTTTCGCAACAGAAATGAGTTATTTTATGCTCCCCTTCATAGAACCAATTATGGTCTAAATGAACCAATAACACGTTCTCTAAATCTGTTCAATACGGTTTATAATGAAATTGACCTTAACATGAATAGAGATTGTTTTAAGAAAATAATTCTTCAAATATGTAATTGATTAATTAGTTTAATATAATTTTAATTTATTACTAGCTCTTGTAAATATGTATAAATCTTTTTATCTTTATTATTTTTGTTAATTTTGTAATCAGCAGATCTTCGAATCAATTGATGAAATAAATAAATAAATAAATAAATAATAACAACATCCGCGAATTTTATCGCGACTTTCGTCAGTTTGTCTGTCCCTTATATACTTTAATTTTTAGGAAGTCAATATCTTTCATTTAAGATACATGTCAAGTGGTTTCCCCATTACAAAAAATTTAATTAAAAAAATCCGCGATTTTTATGACGCTTTCCAGCTGTTGGGTGGAACCCAAAACGTCTTTATTTTACATATTTATACTGCTGTTGGCAAGCCGTACCGATTGCAATCCTTTTTGGTGTGATTTACCAGTTATATAAAAATTTCAATAAAAAACAGCGAGTTTGCGGACACTTAGACATCTGTCGTGTACATATTTGCTCTCAGGGAGGCAAGACCTTTCATTTGGGATATATTTCAAGTGGTTTCCCAAAATTCTGAAAATGCCAAAAAAAATGCATTTTCGGCGACCGACGCGTCGGGGGTTTGCGGCAACGTCTATCGCGGCCATATTCACAATCAGGGAGTCGAATACGCAAAAAATAATGCATTTTCCGCGACGTCTCTCGGTAGTTTTGCGGCCACCTAGACGTCTGTCGAAACCATATTTGTAATCAAGGAATCGAGGGCGTTGGGATGCGATGCATTTGAAGTGGTTTCCTTCGATATTCCTTTGTTTAGAAAAGTTGTAATTTTGTACGCCAAAAATCTGCTGCGAGCTCTTAGACTATTTGTATTTTTCTTTTTATATTAAAAATATACTATATAATTTTTTTTTATTATCTACTGCGCAATTATTTTTTGAAGTGGCAACGCTGCTCGATACTTCCATAATTTAATGTAATAAAATAAAACACAGGCAAAATTTCCCAAAACTATGACAAAATAATTTTTTTTTTTGGTTTATTATTGCATTAAGTCACTGGAAAAAGCAATTTTTAAGTAAATGCACTATTCTAAATAAAATTATTTTTTTTTTTTATTTTTTCAAAACACAAAAAAAAATGAATACAAACAAAAAATTTATTATTTTTAGAAGGAATTTAAGTTATTTTCAATTTTCTCAAAAACTGTAAGACATGGAACCATCTTTGATAAAAAAAAAAAATAATAAAAGTGTTTAGTACTTAAGCCAAAATATAGTAGTACTTATTAACATAAGTTTTTTTTTTGTAAAAAATCAGTAGGTAATATTAATAATAAGTTTCTGAGGCACACTTTTAGTTTCACTTTTTTTAATATCTTGCATTGATATTATCTTAAAAAGTCGCAAAAAGTCACAAATGTTTTTGATTGATTGTGAATTAGAATACTTCAAGGTAAATTTAAAGCCTAACTTCAATGCTGAGTAATGCACAGAAGTCAAACTTTTTCTTTGCGAAACAAAAACTACGATTTCTTAATAGGTCCCAAATCTGTCCATAATTAAAATATCGCAAAAAAAGTTATTGAAATTCCATAATAAGTTTTTTTTTATCAAAAAGCATATATAAAAAAGAAAAATAAAGTAAATTCACTTCCTATCGCACTCCAAAATTGGTTCTGAACATGGTCTCTAAAAGCTACCACTTTAGACACATAAACTGACGAAACGGTTGCAATATTAATAGCGAGATTCATCAGAAACTAAGCTCTTGTTAAATGTTAACAACTTTACATTAAAAAAAAACAACAAAACGATTTTAGTTTTTATAGTTTTGGCCATACATTTTTGAGAAATTTTACCCGTGTGCGCTGTCAGGTGCGTACGCGGAAAGTATTGTTTTCGATTAGGTGGTCTGAACAAAGTGATTTTAATTAAATTAGAACTCCTTATTACACGGATATTTAAAAACACGGATACATGTGTTCTTATAATATCCGTATTTGAATCCGTGTATTTCGTGTATCCGTGCATCCGTGTGTCCGTGTATCCGAAGATCCGTATATTTTAAATAATTTAATTATTATTAGACAGCGCCAAATTTATGGTATTTTTTGTCAAACATACTACAACGACTTAGTATTCGAATTTGTTAGTGAAATAAAGTTGAGAATTACAATACTATCCAGAAAACATTCATTCAGAACTGTATCATTAATGATTGACATAAGTTAACACAACCTTCGAATCTGAATTCATTTCTAAATCAATTTGGGTGCAAACTCCTGGGTAACGAAACACACATATGAATCTTTTAAATGATTCATAAATGATGAATAAATACGAATAAAAGTGAATCCACCCAATTTACTTGTTTGAGGAATTACTTGTGTACGTTCACTTTTATTCACCTACAATGAAGGAGAACCAAATCTCAATCATTTTTATCCTGCAAGAAATTCCGCACAAACCCACATAACATAAAAATGATAGGCTTTTGAAACATTTTCAGATTTCATTCTCGGAAAATGAACATTTATCGGATGATATTCTTCATTTTTGAGTAGAGTTACCAACTATTTATTAATACACGCAAATTTTATAATCAAAAACAATGATGAACTAAATAAATTGAATCTATTTTTTTCCACAGCTCTCTGAAAGAAAATAGCCAACAATTTGTATAACTGCATTTTAATTTTTAACTGTTTTTCCATACATACAAGGAAAATCTAATACATGAAAACAGAAAAACCACCCTAAGCGTCAACATTTTTTTCTCTAAAGTAGAAATATTTGCTATCAAAAGCTCTAAAAAAGCTTAAATCCTGAAAATTACATAGCAAAAACCAAAGAATATGTCTTATGAATTTCCATCAACTGGGTAATGGTTAGAGTTGTAAAAAATGCAGTCTTCTCGGTACTGCAGTTAATTGACTAAAAAGACTAATTTCCTTAAGTCTTTTAACTTACAAAAAGACTTTAACTGTAATTCGTGCAGTCGTAGGCAGTACTAATATTAGTACTGTGCAGTTAATTGACTAAAAGTTAATTAACTGAGTACTTCTTTGATTGGTTTTAGTCTTTTTAGTCACTCTTCAGTACTGGCCTTGTTTTGGTCTTAGTCAGTAATGTCCAATTTCATAAACAAACACTAAAAGCACTTTTATCAAAAACCCTCTTAAATTTTATCAGGCCCTTAAATATTTTTAGTTTCACCAATCTATATAAGGGAAATTTTTGTTAAAATCGAGTTCTCTTCACATCCCTAGAAACATAAATTGTTTTTTTCTTTCTAATAAGCAATCTGTATGAGAAAAAAAGAGAAAGCATTATGTATTGAAACAAATGCCAAGAATTGCAAAACAGTTTCAATTCAATTCAACAATGAATGCACATATAAAAAGAAAAGCAAGGGGAAAAAATTATTAATTACAAATTGAAAATTAAAATGTTTCAACACTTTTTCTGCTAATATATCCTCTAGTTAACTGCATCTCATGACATTTCAATGACACTTTTAAAATTTAATGAGCCAAAAATGTGCATTTAGTTTATAAGGGTGTTTGAAGGGTAGTTTAATTTAAAAATGCTTGGTGAAACCAAAAAAATACCATTTTAAGGTTTAAAAGCCTGTTAAATGTTTAAAAAGAGTCCTTAGTGAAATCGGCCATAAGTCTGTTAACTGCAGTTAATTAACTGTAAGTGTTCTAACTTATTTTTAGTCTTTTTTGACTAAAATACTTCAGAATTGTAATAAAAGTATGTATTACAAAAAGTAAATAAAATTCTCACAATGCTTTTTGGTTGATATTAGTAGCATTAATGATCAACCACACCAACGCGACGACGACGAAAAAAATAATAAATTCTGAAGTATTTTTGTCAAAAAAGATTAAAAATAATTCAAAAAACTTACAGTTAATTAACTGCAGTTAAAAGACTTACTGACTAAAACCAAAACAAAGCCAGTACTGAAGACTTTCGAGTGACTAAAAAGGCTAAAACCAGTGAAAAAGTACTGCAGTTAATTAACTTTTAGTCAATTAACTGCTTTTGACATTAGAAATGTTTAAGCGGAGGCATACCTACTAACAATGTGAAAAAATCAACAGAATTTCAAAAAAGTGTAACGCCGAGTAGAGAAAGAGGGCGAAACGTCAGGGGAATAGACAAAATTATTGCGTTCATGCTATGTTTTTACTGGTCTGAGGAAATAGAATACGAAGAAGATGATAAAACGGACATCAAAAAAGGAGAAGTGTTCGTAGGCAGGGATGGCCACTACATTTTTCACATTTGCTACGTAGTTTATGTAGTTAAAAGTAGTTAAATGTAGTTAATGAAACAGATTGTAGCAAACTTAGTTGCAAATATCAAATGATCTGTCAGTTGTAACTTTGAAGCTTGAATTTTGAGATAAAATGTTCAAATGTTTATTGAAATTTTATTATTTCTCTAAATTTACTTTGTATGTATATAAAAATTTGTAGAAAATAAGACGTGTAGTTTATTAAATTAACTACGCGTAGTTAATGATGTAGAAAATGTAATGTAGTTAATTCGGCCAACCCTGTTTGTAGGCTTTTCAGATTTGTATGTGAAGAAGAGCAAATTTAAAAAAGAATTTATTCAGTTTTAAAATACATACATAAATGCTTTTTTCATTTCTAATGTACCTCAACTACGCTGGAATGGTAAATCGGGTAAATTTTATTAACAGCACAGTACTAATATTAGACTGACCGACTGAATGTTTATTTTGCAGTTAAAATACTCAGGTACAGTATTAACTTGCATTCAATTGTTAAGTTAATTAACTGCGACTTTACTAACTGCATAACCAAAGTACTGCAGTCTTTTACAGCTCAGGTAATGGTAACTCTGATTCAAAGTGTTTTTTTTAGTAAAAAAACAATACCAATAAGGGTTGGTTGCATTGCAAATTTGCGATCAGCATCAGTCTCCTTCCATCCGGGGAGCAGATAGGTCATGGTGGGATGTACATGAGCTCAAAGAAGATTACACAAACAATTTAAATGTAACTCAGTGATTCTGTTTCTTATTTCAGTTGAAATTTCTTAAGTTAAGGTGCCGTGCAAGCAGCAGCAGGCACCAGTGTTTCAGAAAAAGCTCTCCCGTAAGGCCTGTACTGCAAATATAATTGAACAGAGTATATAGTTACAGAAGCATATATTTCTTTACCACAATGTTAAAAACGTATTTTAGTTTTATACACAAACCGTTTTCGGTTTATTAAAAAATTATTTTTAATTTGTGACGAACCACGGAATAAGCAAGTCTTTACAATCAAATATATTATATTGGCGTAGAGTCAATTTTTTTAGCGAACCTAAAACGTGCTTGTGAAATTACAGTCTTACGTATATATTATTAACAAACAATTTAAATAGTCAAAAATATACAAAAAAAAAAGTTTTGATACATTAAAATAAATCTCCAATAATGGCGCTTAAATCTGATGAAAAACTAGATGTCATCCTCAAACAAGTCCAGGCAAACCACGTGGTTGGAAATATGCCTAACTTTATACCATGGACGAACTTTATTAGCTACGAAGTTCGCCTTAAAATTTTCTTTAAAATCAACAAAATATCTACTGAAGATCAAGTTAGTTCCGTTGAATAGGTATAAGAATAGCATTTTAAGGTGACTTAAGAAATCATCTAAAAGAGGAATCATTATAATTATCCTAAAATAGGTTTCAGGATCTGTTGTGTTAACGTTTCGCCTATGCTGCTGCCGCTTGTTTCTCATCTGAAACATTTAGTAAGTTTTGTGCAGTCTCAAAAATTACTTTAAATTCCGTGGTGATATTTTCTCGAATTCCTTGGAACGTGTTTGATATTAATTCCACATGCTCCACTCCAGATACTAAGTCGCATGAAGGGGATTGTAAGATCTTACAAAGTGGCAATGTAAAAGTAAACAAAACGCTCAAACAACACAAACTTACTGCAAAATCACTAGCTAAAATAAATCTTAAAAAGCAGCTTGTATTCGATGAAGTTGCAGAGTCCTTATCACTACACAACTCTTCCAAATCATTCATTAATTATCGCTTTAAAAATTTCCTTAAATCTGATCAACCCATCATGGTTTTCCACCCAGCGAGTTTCACACATTGCAGTTAAATTTTTCCAGTTATTTTGCGGATAATTCTGTGTAATGAATTCCTGCAACAAAAAATGTGGGCAGGATCCCCTGTGATTCCCCCCCCCCCCCCCCCTGGCTAAATCAATAAATCAATTTCGTACCCAAAGAAGCCGCAACAGCGAGAGATGAAAACTTCAAGTAAAACCAACGTCGTCAGTTCAGTCGCACTCGTAAGCCCATCAGTCGTCAGAGGCCTCAGTCCAACAGTCGTCAATTTACAAATTCATCAAGAGAAGAGTGTAGCAGATGCGATCGTAGTCATCACGAAACCACCAAGTGCCCTGCAGTCAACTGGACCTGTTATCGTTGCAAAAAATATTAATTCTAACAGTTCATCCCACAATGTATTAACTTTTTAAAATGTAGCATTATCTCTATTTGATTTAATATAAATGCTACACACTATTCTCTTATTCAATTATTGTTATGTTTTCTAGTTAAATTGTTTTATTCTTTTTATGTTTAAAAATTGTAAACGAGAATAAGTACTTAATAAATAAATAAAATAAATAAAACGTGGTCATATAGTCCTAAATATCGAGCAAAAAAAGTTTTGTACTTTGTGGATGAAGAGTCTTCGGAGGAAGAAAGCTTCGAAGATTCATACAATAGTCAAGATTTGTATGAAAGACTCTATTGGCATGCTCATGTCAACAGAATCAATGCACCAGTGTTCATGGATGTCATAATTGCGGATAAGAACATAAAAATGGAAGTCGATTGCGGTGCATGTACGAATGTCATCAGTAAGGAGGGTTATGAAAAGTGTTTCTCTTAGTAAATTATTTGTCCTTATGATAAATTATAAACTCTTACTGGTGAAAATATATATGTTTTAGGTAAAATTGTAGTTCCAGTGCGATTGGTTGGTCATCGAAGTTGTAAAGATAAGGTGTTAGATTTGGTAGCATTTCTTGCTACTCATGGATCGAGTATGGATGGACACGTTGATTCAAGGATGGCGAGAAAAAATAGCCTGCAGTACAAGTTTTGATCAACGCCTAGCAACTATCCAGGAAAAACAAAAATCCGAAACCAAACCCAAAATAGGTCCCATAACTTAGGGTGTCCATAATTTAAATGAAAAAAAAGAGAACATTTCCAATATGCAAACATAACCAAAAAAAAACATCAACCAAAAACGATTAAAATAACGACTTGTTCACAAAATATTTTTTTAATAATATAAGTTTCAGGTATAGAAGACAGAAGAGTTTAAATTTAAAGCAGTTTCGAAAACATTAATCAATTGGCGTGTTCAGAAAAATGAGATCTCAGAGATTTTTCTCACTCAAAAAGTGAGCAAGCGAATCCAAGATTTTTTTTCCTCAGAGTTTTGACAGCAAAGCTGAGAAATTTTGCTGAGGAATCCTGTTCAGGTAACTGAGATTGCTGAGATCTCCGAGATCTCATTTTCCTGACCATGCCTATTAATTCAAAAACAATAGTCACGCTGTTCTGATTTCCATTCCGAATCAAATCCGTTAACAGAATATAAAAAAAAATATAATGTGTAGAAATTCACACAAATGCACAGAGTTTCAAACTAAAGGAACGCACCTTTTTAGCTGAAACAACATTTTTGAAATTTTGCCAATTCCAAATCGGATATAAAAATTCCAAACGTCAAGAATTTTCAATCCGATCGAAAATCAAAGCACACTCAATCCGCAAGTATTGAAAGCGAGAATTATTTCAAAACACCTATGTTCTTATTTATAAACGTTGTCTAACATTAGACAACTGCCTAACTTTGGAAAATGTATTCAAAAACCTTGTTTATTGTTGTCGTATAGCTGCCTAACTTAGACACAAGAGTAGATTGTCCAAACCGAGAATAATGTGATATTTATTTTAATTAAATAAAGCATATTTCCACCAATTTGAAAATAGTTAGACAGTGTCTAAGTAGACACAAATCTAATAAGTACGACTGCTAGAGTTTGAAAACGATAGGATGTTTTTGATGATGGGAATTCAGAACAGGGTGAATGTTATGATTCTTAATCTGAAGTTTCATATTTTTGAAAATTTCTTATTTGTGATGGGTATTTATTTTCATTTAAAAATATATTGTAAAACTTTTGAAAGTTTTAATCCTTCAAACTGTAAGCCACTATTAAAATTGACTTAACAGTTCCCAGTTCCCACTTTTAAACTGTTATTTTCTTCTAAAAAGTATGCTCCACGTTCAAATATTTCCGAGGAAAACAGAAAAAAAACAAAAAAATTTTAAAAACTTCATACATAATTATATTAGGTATGTTCCTTTGGCCTGCATCATCTACTGTTAAGTACTTCTGGCTCCGTAGTCAAATAAGTTTAAAGCACTTCAATAATGTAGATACAAATTGTATCCACGTAAAAAAGCAGCACTATCAGTAAAAAGAAATTACATATATAGTAAATTACTGTTGTTGGTGTTTCTCTAATCAAAAATAATATACAAATACAAACAACAAAAATTACATTTATATTGAGGTTAGATTTGTTGGCAAAATTAAATTACTCCATTCATCATCTACTAGTAAATACCAAGAAGAAACTTTGCAGGGCCCAATGGAACAGACCTAAAAATAATAATAAATTCGGAAAGAAATTCAGAATTATTTGAAGAACAAAAAAAATTAACCCTTTTTTATCAGACACTGTTTTCCGAAAGTCTTCATTTTTTAGTTCCACATTCTCTAACATTTTTCGAAATCAAATATTCGCAACATCATCAAATCATTTAATGAAAATTGAAGTGTCCATTTTTCTATGTACTTAATATATTTTTTGTAACAATTAATACATTTTATTTCAAGCATTGTACTTCACTTTCAACCCGCTTTTATTTAAATTGTTAAGGATTGATTTAGGGCTGAGTGGAATACATTTTTTTTCAGAGAATCTAAAATTGTTGGAACTTCCAAGTTCCAATGGTGAATTGTTTTCAAAGTTGAGAATCACATAAAATTTGAAATACAATTAATTTTGAAGTTCATTTGTGGAAAACCTATTTTGTATTTCGAAAAAGAGACTAAAAAGAGGACGTGCAAAAAAAAGATAACAAAAAAAGAATTTTATGAAAAAAGAGAGTGTAAAAAAGATCGGAATGGAAAAAGAGAACATGTTCTCTATAAAAGAGATGTTCTGGAAACCCTACCATAACTCCAAACTTAAAATATTCAGGTATTGAAAAGAAAGAAAATTTTGTAAAATTTTTAAAATCCAATTTTCCAAATGTATTTAAAACAACCCTACCAATTTCAATCAAGGGCTATGAAGCTCAAATATTTTTGAAGGAAGATTCCGTACCAATTTTTTGTAAGCCATACAGTCTCCCATATGCCTTGCGTGAGCCAGTAGAAAATGAATTGAGAAAGATGATGGCCGAAGGCATATTAGAGTCTGTTGAACATAACGCATGGGCAACACCCATAGTAGTTGTAAAAAAAGAAAACAAACCGATTTGAATTTGTATGGATTGTAAAATCACAATAAATAAATTCATTTTATTACAATGCCATCCGTGCCGTTTAGATGATATATTCGCAGGTCTTTCAATCTGTAAATTTTGTATAAAGCCTAGTACGCTGCTGATGCGAAACGAAATTTTTCTGTGATCTCCAAACAGACAACGAAATGCTTGCGAAAAAATAACGGAAAGTATCCTTGGAGAGTTTCATTAATTCCAAAAACAAAATCAAACATAAACGCAAAAAATCAGAGAAACCAATGATGTAATAGAATGATAAACAATAAAAAACATAAATAAACCCGAATCTCATTTTTCCGCACACAATAAATAGTCTGTATAATTAATTCAGTGCGAAAAAGAAGCGGAGACTTCTCCAAATAATCTACTACAATTATACATTTCGCTCTTCGAACAGCGTACTGCAAAACGAAAAGAAGAACGAAATTTTCCGTTTCTGATTTCGTTGTGTCATTTTTGTATGGGATTTTTCGTTTCGCATCAGCAGCGTACTAGGCTTAAAGATAGATTTTTCAAGCGTGCACCTCTAACTATCAGTTGCATCTAAATCACGCAAATTTCTCACAATTAATACTCACACTTGGGTCTATTGAGGTATACACGGTTACCTTTTGGAGTAAGTTGTGCTCCTGCAATTTTCCAATCAACAGTAGTATTTGGGATTAAAAACGTTGGATGTTGCGCGACTGAGTGCATAAGTATTTGTACCTCCGCTTTTCAAAGACTAAGTGAACATGAAGTTAAAATAAATTTACAAAAAATTGAGTTTTTAGTGAAAGAAGTTTCATATTTAGGTCATGTCTTATCCTTTAACGAATTGAAACCGAATCCAAAAAAGGTAGACGCTGTAATAAAAGCTAAAGCTCCGAAAAATCTTCAACAATTACATGCTTTCCTTGGACTTTTGAATTATTATTCACATTTAATTCCCAATTTATCAACTAAATTATCCGTGTTCTACAAACTTTTGAAAAAAGATGTTGAATTTCATTGGTCTAGACTCTAGAGAATACCAAAAAGTTTTCAATGAGTCTAAAACATATCTATTAAAAAATAAGGTTCTGGCTCTATATGACCCCAAAAAGCCATTAGGTATATTCGCTGACGCAAGTCCTTACGGATGTTCAGCAATTCTAGTTCATTGCATATATGGAACACAGAAACCGGTTTTATTCGGTAGTTGCACGCTTAAAGACAGCGAGAAAAATTACTCTCAATTGCAAAGAGAAGCACTAGCAAAAATATTTGGTATTCGCAAATTCCATAAATACATTTATGGCCTGAAGTTTCAATTATTTAGGGGCATGTTGCAAATTTCTTAAAATGGACCAAATACGTACTCAATTTCTTTTCTGTAATGGCGTCGCTAATTCCCGATATCGTTTTTTTCAACCTGCAGTTCTCTCCGGAATTGGAAAAAAACACACCTAATATAGAATAAAGTATCTTGTGTACATTTTTCCAAGTAATAAATGAAATGAAACTGACTGAAATAGCATTTGAAAATACGTTGATAAAAACTGTAAACAATCTCATACCACCATTATTACTTTTTGGTGCGACCAACCGCTTTTCAAAAAAAACACTAAAAAAACACTAAAAATCTAATTAGAAGTATTTAGCTTAAAATGCTTTTGTTTTATTTTAGGACAAACAAAACAAAGATCAAATGATAAATTTTATATTCAATAATAAAAATGCATTTAAAAATGCATAATAAGTCATTGTTCATGAAAACAAAAATTCAGTCGTCATAAATAAAACCAGTGTTACGAAAAAAAAAGAACCGTCACACGTAGGAAAAGATCGGCATGGAGTAATAATATATATAGAAGCGATCAAGTTGTGTCGCCTTAAAAAAAAAGGGTTTCAAAAAGTTGTTTATTTCAATATTTAGATTTATGGAACGAAAGATGAAACTGAAATAACTATACCAGCAAATTTTTAAGCTTCACCTCCGTTTTGCAATCCGGATTTGTATCAGTTTTTGCTCGTTTTTCCAACCGAAATGGTGCGAAAAAATCAGTTTGTTTTGAATAATGGAGGAAAAATATTCCAAAGGCTTTTTATGAGGGGAAATAACATTTGGGGAGAGTACAATAACTTAGGCGCCAAAAATTGATAATATTTAATGTAGACGGGTCAAAAATAAGAAGACGGGACGTGCGGTCCATCCCACATTGTTTAGGAGGTAGGGGCAATTTTAGTAAAAAAATGACTTAAAATGAAAACAAATTATTAAAAAACAACGGCAGCACTTACAATGAAAAAATAAACCGGTTTTGAAAGCCAGAAATCTATTCTTTAATCCTTAATTTAAATTATATAATTTATGTCAAGAGTTTTTTCGTATGTCGTTCAAACTTCGTATGCAAACTCAAAATATTGATAAAAAAATAAAACAAAAAGTTTACAATTTTTTTTTCAAAATTGTGAAATGATGTGCTCTATTGGCTTTTTGTGGTCCATGCTTATATCAATTTTGAATCGAACACAGAAAACCGAATTCCAAATTTTCCAAATTCCCGAGGAATTCTTTAAACGAACTATATACATACATATATTCAAATTTATTGATTTTTAATAGTTTTTGAATCGAACATACTTAAATAATTTTTTTGCACACATTTTTACAAAGCAGAAGACGTCTTAATTTTTTTTATGACATTACATCAATCACCTTATCTGGATCGACATTAATATCCAAATGAACAGCAATTGAGCTTAATCTTTCATTCCCCATAACACTTCGGGACACTGTTTTAATCCTTTTCATAGTTGAAAAGGTTCTTTCAACACTAGATGTGGTCACTGGAAGCAATTTAAACACTTCCGTAGAAAGATCACTCGACGATATTTTTTCGCTCAGCTTTCACAGCTGACAACAAAATTGCATTATCAAAGTAACATGTTAGCTTTTCCACTTCTTTCACTCGCTCAACTGCAGCAAAACCTGGGAAAAGAGCTTGAAACGATGGTAGAACATCTTCGTTGACTGTAAATCTGTCCGTAAGATTTTATATTAACGAATCTATGCAAGGAATCACTATAGAAACTCTATAATAGGCTTCAGTAGAAGAGGTTTCTGGATTGCAACGCGTTGTTTGTTTCAATGAAGTTTTTGGAGCTCTTAATTCAACTTCAAATAAGTCCTCGGCAAGTTGGGATGCGGATCGAAAAGCCTCTCTGAAAAAATCTTCGGCATTTTCTCTGTTCTTAATAGAATTCAGAACTTCTTTTGTGCGGTCTATTGCAGAAACGAAATCTAAGAATTTGTTCTATGGGAAAACTGATAAGAGCAGCGTTTAACTGAATAGTTTTCCGCATACAATGGGGCTTACTAGGAAATAATTTTTTTGGACCACTGCCTAATGTGTTGATGCTTTCGAACACATTGCCCACGTTCTGCTCGCTATTTCTTCAAGACTTATTGAGATGCATTTGAAAAGCTCTACAAAGAAAATAATACTGTCATGCCTTTCATTCAATGAATCTTGTTTCACAAAGGCGTAGAAGCCGAGTTTTTCGGCTCTCTAGTGCGTGTTTTTTAATTAAAGTTTTGAAAGTAAAATTTGCGGCTCCGACATAGCCTTGGCCAACACAATTCTTCATAACAAGATGTAGTTCTTCACATCGCTGCAGTATGCATTTTGTCAGGTTTTCAGAAGTTTGATCATCAACAGGAACAAAACCTACAAAATCTTCCCGAAGCATACAACTTTTGGGATCTATTAAGCAGTCGACATATCGAAGGTTGTTCAGTCCCAGTAACACCCATTGTTTTGTCAGCGAGGATACTGAAACAACTGTCAGTTGTGACAATATCATAGAACATATCTCCAGGATTTGATTCTCGATATCTAGACTCAAATAGCCTAGCGCTGATCTTACCGTTGTTTTTTAAATTGTCGTCTTTTTTTGCGGGCCGAGTCAAAGATAGAGCTCCACTATCATTGTCACCTCTTAATGGCAGCTCCTTTCTGCACAAAACAGAATAGTCTGACGTGCGACGTCAACGTTTAGGAACGATGTAGCAACAAGAACTGAGTTTTTATGATAATGTTGTTGAACATGCTTATTGAAATACTCCTTCGCTTTTTTCCAGTCCAGTCACGGAAGCCAATAGAAATTAGTTTTCGAGGATTTTGATGCTCCCCTTTCCCACCACCTCATGAAAAATAAGGCAGCATGGTTTGCAAAAAACAGAATCATTACTAATTGAGTATGGTACTGTCGTCAAGAGAGCTTCTATTCATTATCGCTAGATCAAAATTTTCTGCCTGCCACATAGACGAGTGCTGAGTTTGAGGTTAGATGGAAGCGGTTTTCTCTGGTTCAAATGAACTTGAACGCTCAGAAATGTTCTTATCTGTTCAAAAACAGATATTCAATTTCAACTTTAATACTCATTAAATAAGCGTAAGGCTCTTAAATTCTATGTTCAAAACTCAAATTTAAAAATCTATTGGATGTTTCTTTTTATATTTAAATAATCGAAGGCATTTAGGGGCGAGCAATTTAAGTTTGCTCAAGCTAAATACAACATTTACTAATCTTTCAAAAAAATAACTTTGGTTTATATATTTAGCTAAGCTTTTAATTTTTTAATGCAGCTCAAAAGTAAAAAATAACAAATCAGAACTCAATTCTCAAATTGATAGTTAAACCTTATGGGCTGTTCGTAAATGTCTTATTTTTTATTTCTGAATTTTTTAACACCAAGTTATGTATTCGCACACTTGTAATAATTATTACTATACTAACCTCTTTCAATTTCTTTTTCTACAATTGAATCTGCAACAGTTTCTTCAGAATTTGGGTTTTCCTTACTTGAGTTTTGTTAATCGAAGTCTATCAAAATCAAGACAAACAAAAAATTTTATTTTTAATTTTATCTACATATGTTAAGAACCTAATACTATGTTTCCACCAAAACTAAATCTCATTTTATGACAAAAAGAATAATTAATGTTGAAGTGTTTCCACCAGCCAAAAAGATTAATTTTGACAGAAAATGTCAAAATCCTCAAAACCTATTTACCTTTTGCTCAATTGTCGAGAATCTTGAAATTGTAAGCCAAAAAATTAATAAAAACCAAGTCATTAAACATTTCATTGAAGTATAAAACGAAATTGAGAGAAAATTTCAAGTGTTTAATGATTGTATTTAACAGAAGAAGCAGCTACTATCGAAAAAAAAACGCCGTCAACACTTAATGAATATTTTAATTGCCAAGAAAATAAGAATGAATCTTTTAAAATAAATAACATCAAGAACTGTTTGGACAAAGGTAGGTATTGTACTTATTTTGTATGCACACTCTAAAGAGTTATATGATATAAAGAATTATTGATTTTGAATCGATCAAATATTTTCTGAAAAAAAGATGTGGTAGAGAACCGATGATTTCTTCAAAGAATATTTTCGCATGTAAGGAGTCCTTCAACATATTGTGCCGCGAGTTACAATACCAACTATAGGAAATCAATCCCACTATGGAAGAGAATAGCAATTGCCTTATATGCGCTTGGATCGTCAGCCGAATACAGAAGCGTAGCAAATCTCTTAGGAGTGGGAAAATGTACGGTGGGAAAACTTTTAAAAGAATTCTGCCAAGAAATGTCCGCCTATCCGCTCACATCAGAAAAAATTGAAAAAAATGTGAACGGCTTTCAAAAACTAGGTTTTCCCCAGTGCTTTGAGCAATCGGTAAATATAATTTTTATTGCAAATTTTTTCCGTATACATATTTTAAAAAATATTATAATGACGGTTGTCACATCAAAGTATAAGACCCCCTAGAGATGATGGAGTCGACTATTACAATTACAAAGGTTGGTATTCAACCGTCTTGCTGGTAGATTACAGGTAAAACCATTTTTGAATCAAATGAAAATTTAAATAATATTTATGTTATTTAGATACAGGTTTTTATATGTAAACGTCGGTAGTCCAGGACGATGTAATGACTCTCTAATTTTGGAAAACTCTTCACTGAAAACAGAACACCAAAGTTTGTTATTAAGAATGATGTCGAGAAATTAGTGCGGTGTAGATGTTCCAGTGGTTCTCATAGGTGATTCGGCATTTCGGATTTCTGAAATTCTAATGAAACCGTATACCTTTAATACTGCATCAGTAGATGAAAAAAGATTTAATTACATGTTATCGAAATCTCGACGAGTAGTCGAAAATGCGTTTGGGCACTTAAAAGCACGCTTTAGAAGAATAGGGAAAGGACTTGAAAAACGCATTCATAATAGCCGTTTTTCATTATGACCCATGATCCATATGGATATGCGAAAATAAAACAACCTCACATTGGTGAGAATCAGCAGCCTGTTTTCGGATCATGAAACGTGAACCCGATAAAGAGCAGGTTCATGTGTTGTTGTTGTTATGTATGCTATTGGATGATCCATATAGATCAATTCTGATAATAAAAAACGACTAATACTTCCCTTATTATCAAAGTATGCTGCAACAACTTTTTAAGTGTCCAAAACAATGAAATAAATAATCAATGGCTTCGACCAGGGGTCTATACAATGTATGATTTTGAAAATTATCTTACATCAATTCTGTTTCACAAAATTGTTGTATGAACGCTGTAATACAACAATGTATGTGGTGTGAATCGACTGGAATATTTCAGTGAAAGTTCTGTTTCACAGAATTTTATCTTACATTTCCTGTTATCAATGTATCATAAATTTACATACATTTCATACAACAAAAATTTTTGATGTTCAAACTGAAAAAAGATCTTACAAACACAAACACGAAGGGAAGCCTTAGGCTAAACTCATACTGGAGCTGCGAGCAGAGCAGCGATGCGAGAAGTGAACAGAGCGTCGATGAAAGAAGGAGTTGATCAAAGAATAGGTATCACATACTGAAGCGTTGATAGTCGATTATGAGATTTAAAACTGAAATGATGTATTCCTATTTTTTTTTAAAGTTCTTTGCTCAAAAATTGGTACTTATTGAAAAAAAAAACAGAAAATGAAGTGTCCACTGTCCATGCCTTGAATAAAAGTAGTCGCGAACACGGGGAATTTCACCAGAACTTCGACTGGGTCCGGGAAGATGTTATGCATAATATTATATCGAATGAACGTTTAAAATGGAAGATGTAGTACATCCACAGTACACAAATCTAAGGTAATATATTGCGCAGGTTGTCAAAGCTGAAAATGTCAAAAAATTAAAAATGGCTATTCGAGTGCCCACAGGAACTCAACGCGCATCATTAGAAACAACAAAATATTGAAATTAGTCAAGAAAATGAGCGCTAGGTCCACCATTTTACCACCATAATAACTTGATTTTGACAGATGCGCAGAACTGAACAAAAATGAGGACGGTAATGATATTACCTTTAATATGGTACTGTGTAGGTAGTACATCTATTTTTTTGAATGATTTGGGACGACTAAACTACACATTTCAATCATGGAACTTCATCGGGACAGAATCTTTGCCGTAAGGTCTATTATAAGAGAAATTAAAATATAAGCTCTTGAAAACTATGCATATTTTAATCAAACCTATGAAATTTAATTATTTTAAATTATTTTTTATCATAATTTAAATTAATTTCCGTTAAAATATTGCTTTAATTCTTCTGTATATTCAATTTCTTCATGAAACTTTACTTCGATAAGAGCGAAGAAAACAAATTTGTTTGAACGCGCCGCTCTGCTCGTTTATAGCAGCGCTGCTACATCGTTGCTAGACTCCTCAGTATGAGAGCTTTCATAAGAAAACATTTGTTTGTTTTCGACGCTCTGCTCACTTCTCGCATCTCCGCTCTGCTCGCAGCTCCAGTATGTGTTCAGCCTTAGACTCAGAACCAGTGCTGTCGAAGTACTGCAATTTGGTACTCCGTACTGCAGTACTGCAAACTCGGCCAAAGTATTTTAGTATTCCATAAAAAATCTTCAAACCATTAAGTTAAGTTAAGTGTGCTTAAATATTTAAGTTGACTTTAAATGACGAAACTTAAATCCTTACATATCTATAATCGTTTTCCCATCAGTAGGTATACTTAACTAAACGATGTTTGTGTCACGTAACGTTAAAGAATCTACAAATCTAGTACGAAATTTTACTACGAGTCAACTGTTTTCTGACAGATTGAATTTTGTAAACAAATCAGCGAATACATAGCACCATTTCGGTTGAACTGTCCCACTGGACCTCCTGCTTTTGGTATTCGTATTCGGTATTTCGGGGTTTTATCCCCCCGAAATGTTTGAGGAATGCATTGCTAAATCACACTTTTTCGCTTCAGTATAGGTATGATATTTTACTCAAATTCCTGCCGTAGTTATTAATAATGTTCAAAATCTTCTGATATCAGTATAAAGAGTATATATAGGTTTCTTCATAATTTTTAATGAACATAGTAAGGTACCCACCGTACCTACCCTGACAATTTTTAAATACAACCGCAAACGACATAACCCCTTTTGCTTCAACTGCATACGGTATATCTAAAGCGGCCCATGCACATTATACAAGTGTGCACACAGTTGTCATCACACCAGTGTGGTGATGCAAATCGTAAAAAATATTCTGAAAGTTTGTCGTTGAACGCTACGTTTTTAAGCCCATTAATTCAAAACGAATTAATTCCTGTATGTGGGGAAATCGTTCAGACAAAAATAGTTCAAGTTATAAATTCTGCAGAGTGTTTCGCTGTTCTAGCTGATGAAACTACTGACATTTCACGTAAGGAGCAGATGTCAATTTGTGTTCGATACGTCGATTATAAAAACGACATTTTTATCTTACGTGGACTTTTTGACATTTATTCATGTAGAAAACACTACGGGAAAATATTTTGGTAGAAAAATTCTCTGTGCACTTCAAAACATGGGCATAAATTGCAGCAATTTGATTGGACAAGGGTACGATGGTGCTTCTGCTATGAGTGGCAGTTTTAACGGAGTACAAGCTGTAGTACGCGAGTGTCATCCAGAAGCATTATACATGCATTGTAGCGCAAGCGCACACTTTAAAGCTGGCCTTAGAGCATCCCTGCCAAATTCAGCCTATTCGCAATATTATTGGTAGAATCCGTTGGAAATTTTTTTAAACTATCGGCAAAGCGCACATATTAGTTGCAGGAATACATTAAACAGAATTATCCGCAAATTAACTGGAACATTTTAAATGCAATGTGTGAAACTCGCTGGGTGGAAAACCATGATGCGTTGATGAGTTTTAAGGAAATTTTTAAAACGATAATTAATGCTTTGGAAGAGTTGTGTAGTGATAAGGACTCTACAGCTTCATAGATGGCAAGCTGCTATTTAAGATCTATTTTAGCTAGTGATTTTGCAGTAAGTTTGTGTTGTTTGAGCGTTTTGTTTACGTACACATTGCCACTTTGTAAGATCTTATAATCTTCTTCATGCGACTTAGTGTATCTGGATTGGAGCATGTGAAATTAATATCAAACATGTTCCAAGGAATTCGAGAAAATATCATCACGGAATTCAAAGTAATTTTTGAGACTGCACAAAACTTACTAAATGTTGCAGAAAGAACTGAAAATTCCACGAATAGTATCAAGGCAGCAACATAGGCAAAACGTTAGCACAACAGATTCTGAAACCTATTTTAGGATAATTATAATGATTCCTCTTTTATATGATTTCTTAAGTCAGCTAAAAATGTGACTCGAAAACTATAAGTCCATACTTTCCTCTTTGTGTATTCTGATTCCATCAATTTTGGACAAAAATGAACAAAATTTTATCGAAGACACTTTCACGGAAAACCTCACTGTATACTGATAGAAAAATAGTTCGGCTATCGGAAGCAGAACCCAGCCCAACTTAAAATCCTGTGATGTTGGTTGCTTTGCCTAGTGCTGATGAGCATTCTTTCTGAACCGGTACGTGTATTATAATTAATGTGATTGATATTTTTTGTTTTGTCGTAAAAGCTAACGTTATAGAAACTACAAAAATATCCGATCACATAAGGGGCCACATTTAGCATTGCCGCCCCTGGCCTCTAACAAGTTTAGTCTGCCACTGATCACCCCTGAAACTAATTATAAATTTAATAGCCGTACCAATAACCATAGCCTCAAAAATATCACAGTGTTGTTAACCGGACGCAATTCTGCGATGGAAACTAATAATATACTCGAGCTATGGACAAAACCAGAGAATCGGGATTTCAAAATCTATTCTCGAACAGCATAATTCATTTCTTCGTCAATAAATCATATCGTTTTGTGGACCTCCATTGTTAGTTGTGTGCATTCGGTAAGGCTAATAATTTCAATTTATGTACATTTAAGATCTAAATAGTTGTATAGGAATGAGGTTTTGTTGTCCTAAATGCAAAAGCATGGGCTTCCACTTTTCTATTCTATTATGAGATTGGTTTGAGCTTATAGGCGATACACGGCACACACTATACGAATAAAAGTATTACTCACCCCTTGAACACAATGAATGTAGTTGTAGCAAAAAGTTGAAGTTTTCTGAACTTCTAATACACCCTACAATAATTGTTGCCACAACTAGAGCTTCACATTCTAGCGCTTCTTACTACCTTTCAATTTTGGCAGTGCTAAATGCTCAGCTACACCACCGCAGTGCCACACCGCGCCGCACCGCGCCGCACCGCGCCGGCCACGCACCGTTTCGGTTTGAATGGATTTCAGAATAGGTTGATAAATGCATAAATGCAAGTGCATCATATAGATTATATTCACTATACGAAATACGATTTAATGGAGAGAATTCCAGAGAAAGATGAATATAAAAAGAGTCAAACTTTTACTGCGCATCTTCAGAAATTTGTTTGAATTTACTCTTTCTGTATAAGCAATAAGCATGTTTAACAAAGCACGTGGATTTTGTGAGATTCAATTTCGAATATTCTCTTAGCGAAAGGACTTTTACGCGTATTGGCTCGTTTTTTTAGATAAACGTGCCCAACTTCGCACATACTACATATTAAATATATTGAGTTTTTATTTAATAAATTGAAGTTCTTATAATGTAGAATGCAGATAGGCCAGAGGCATTTTAATAAAATTTGCCACTCCGGACAGTTTTTCTGCAAAAAATCAATAATTCTGTTAGTTGAATTGAATCTGCCATTCAGAGAACAGAACAAAAATTGTATTGAGTATCTATCTACCTACTAAAAATCAAAGATTTTTTTGTCTACATAATTTTTTTTTAATGAAGTATTTTGTGAACTACACTCAGCCGCACGGAATCTTGTGTCACACTTGATTTTGGTTGTAACTCGCTCTCAAATATTTTTTATTAATGATTTCATTGTAATTATGTTAAGTGTGCATATTTTGATTGTTTTAAACCCTTTTAAGATAACTCAAAGGTTTACATTATTTTTTATAACGATAATTTAAAATTTAACATTTTCTCAAAAAAAAAAATATTTAAATAAAAAATGATGATGTCTCCCACTTTTACCGAAACTTCGAAAATACTCACAACAATCGAAATATAGTTTTTGTTCTTTTCTGTTCTGTTTCTGAAATTTTGTGTGATAGCTTTCCTTTTAATAAACTGAACACTTCAAAAACCTATAGAATATAGAGTTTACTATGACCAATTTTGGGGCCTCCTTTAGTTTACCAATGGGGCCACAATAGTCCAATATTTAGTGTAGGAGCCCCTTTGGGCCTTTACAACAGGTCAATAATGAATAGTTTCGGGGCCCTATCAGCTAAACTATAGTTTTTGTTAAAATAATCTTGTAGACCCAATAGCTTTATCCATATTGTGGGAGCCCCTAACGGAGCTGTGTGGGGTTCCTGATATTTCTTTGTGGCTATATAAGCTGTATATTTACTCTAAGGCCCTTAGAAATTCAATTTTATGAGAAAGTTTTCTTTGCACTTTTTGTTCTCCCAGCGGCCCATCGAGCAAAATCCCGATTGTCCAGTCTGCCCTGGTTAGCTCCAATTTTGTATTACTTAATTTACTAGTACATAACCGAAAATTTCTTCAAAACTGTTTTTTTCAAGAGTTTTGTGCTTTCAGAATTTTGTATCTCTTGGGCAGCCGTTTGTATCAGTTGCTAGAGTTCAATAACGCTACTTATTGGTTTTGCATATACTTTTCCCCTGAGGCATCCTCCGTAAAAAACAATCAAAGGGTGTTTTTTTTTTTGTGGTTTTCAAGAAGAAATAAAACGCATATAATTTAATGTTATGGCCAAGAATTTAGATTTATTATAAAGATAAGGGTTTGCCATTATGTTTTAAAAATGATTTCGGGCAAGTGGCCACCACGGCTGGCTCGAATAAATTCAAGCTGAGAGGCCTAATTTTGGATCAATTTTTGCAGCAATTGGGGCCGTATGTCAGCAATAACGCGGCGAATATTCTCTTCCGAGGCGTCAATCATCTCGGGCTTATCTGCGTAGACAAGCGACTTCACATAACCCCACAAAAAATAGACCAGCAGTGATAAATCGCACGATCTTGGAGGCCACGCCACAGGCCCACGACGCGAGATAATGCGCTCACCTAAAGTTCCCTTCAATAAATTGATTGTTTCATTGGCTGTATAGCATGTAGCGCCGTCTTGTTGGAAGTGGCGTCAAAATTCACCCCTTCGTGCTCAATTCAAAAAACTAGTAAGGTTAGAGGGATCTCTTATTACCTCAAGCTCTTATCTACAATCAATTCATCATAACCAGGGCCCGTATTTTTATGTGCTAAAAAACAGAAAATATACGCATAAAATATGCACTTAAAATTATAAAATATTCGTTTAAAAATGAAAATATGCTCTATAAAAGTGAATAAGAAGTAAAGAAAAAACATTGAAAATTTAAAAATAAATCAATTCAACAGTAACAAAAAGTAAAAATTATTTAAATAAGAAAACATAAACTAAGTACTCTTCTCTGAACTTAAAAAAAAATAAAAATTGTATTAAATCTGATTCCATATTACTGGAATAAGTCTTGTTAGCATATACTATAATTTTTTTTTAAGTTTTCGAAAACAAAACTGTTAGTTCTGAAAAAACTCTTATACATAGAAACTTCGACGGATGTAAGTGGAGCGTTTTTTAAAGAGAGAAATTTCACTATTTATCCGCCAATATGTTTGAGATTTTTTTCATTTGCAGAAACCACTCATTTTTTTTAGGACAAATAAAATTGTATTAAACGTTTACCGTTTCTCATTCCAATTTGCAATTTGTTTTGATCAAATAGAGCAAAGAAAACGGGAATGACTTGACAGCTGGAATTGAAGTTGCAATTACAATTTTTAAGGTGCGTATGCACTTTCGGAATAGTATACAAAATTAACTCTTAAGATTTTTCGGAAATTTCAAAAATATGCACGAAAAATATGCATTTATTACTTAAATATTCCCAAAAAAGCCGAATAAGCCTTTATGTGCATTTATAGTAAAATATGCAAAAATATGCTTTAACGATTAAATGCCATTTTAAATAAAATTTCCTGATTCGAAAAACTATCTTATTCGTTTTCTTCTAAGTTTATCGGAATATGTATTAACATAGAAATCCTAGCGCTGATCATAACATTCTGCCTAATAAGTGCCATAAATCTTCGCTTAAAATATATTATCATAATGCAAGTGGTACTCGCACGAAAGTATCTGAACTTTTTAATAACTCGAGTTATCTTGATTATGATGTTATTATTATCGTCAAAACCTGGTTACACCCTGGTATATCTCCGTATGAGCTTTTTGATTCTAGTCTATTTGTTGTCTATAGACGCGAAAGATGTAACTCTGCCTGTGAATGTGGACGAGGAATTATGATTGCCGTTAGTACTAAGCTTAATTGTCCACAAGTTGCCTTGCCTTTCCTAAATATTGAGCAATTATGTATTTCTGTCAAATTATTTTCAACACAAAATGTTATATTATTCTTTATTGTCAGTTATATTGCACCTAGAAGTACTTTTGAAGTATATGAACAACATTTATGAATATTGAATTTGTTAATAATACATGCTCTGAATTTGATACTGTATGTTATTTTGGTAATTTTAATTTTCAAATATTATATGGAATTGGTCGGTTGGTAGCTTGTAATATGACAAAAGATTTTGAATTTTATTTCGTTGATTTATTCACTTAATCTTAGTCAAATTAATAGAATTCCTAACTCATTAAATAATATCTTAGACTTAGTTTTCTTATGTAATGATTATTTTAACTCTTAAGTCTCAGTAGTTCCGTTTTAACTTCCAAATGAATCTATTCAACATAAAGAATTAATTATCGAAATTGAACTGTTCCTTTTTTGTAGTAATAAATCTGACCAATGTTCACAATATTTTAATTTTAAAAGGGCAAATTTCATTGAGCTTAACAATTTTCTCTTTACTTTCAACTGGTCTAAAGAATTTTTTAATCTTAACCTTGAGCAAATGTACATGCGATTTACCTCAATCATATTTGAAAGCTTTTCTAAATACATATATACCTCTGGCTCGAAAGCCGAAATCAAATATACTACCAAAGCTTCCGTGGTACAATAAGCACCTGATCAACCTTAGATATGTCAAACGTAAAGCTTTTAATAAATACAAGCAATCAATTAGTGACTCAGATTATGCTTATTTAAAAAAATTGCGAAAAGCCTTTTTTGTTCTTAATAATTTCCTTCATAGGGGTTATATAAAGAATATTGAAAAAAACATCAAGGCCAAACAGTAACTCGTTCTGGTCATTTATCAATAAGAAGAGAAAATCATCCGGTTATCCAAAAACCATGATGTCATTTAGGAACACCGAAGCTTCGAACATTACCTCTATATTATACTTATTCGCCGATTTTTTCCAATCCGTTTACTCGATACCCCGTGACGATAATTTTACATGTATGCCCAATATACCAATTAAGGTTGATATTAGTGCATTAAAGCTAAGTATCAACGAAGTTCTGCTGGAGCTTCAATGAATAAAGCCTAAACAAATCCCCGCTGCCGACATTATACCAGTTATATTTCTAAGGAATTGCTCGACATCGCTTTGCTTTCCTTTGCTTTGCTTATTCAACAAATCCCTTTCGGGAGGGAAACTTTCTTAATGAGTGGAAAATCTCTTATCTTGTGCCTATTAATAAATCTGGGTTTAAGAATCTAATAAAAAATTACAGAGGTACAAGCTATCAGTAATTCCTAAGTTGTTCGAGAGTGTTGTGAAAGCCAAATTAGAATTCTTAACTAAGGAATGTAGATCCGAACTGCAGCATGGTTTTGTGTCAGGGCGTTCTACCACAACAAATGTGACCCTATTTTCAGCTTATGTCATAAAATCCATTGAGAAAAAGAGTCAAGTAGATTCAATTTACACAGACTTAAGTAAAGCTTTTGAGATAAACCACTCCATACTATTGCGTAAACTAGAACTGTTTGGATTTCACTCTTCATTTTTGAATTGGATATCATCATACCTCAAAGGTAGGTCTCAAAAAGTTATTATTAACAATTCTTTTTCGAGATCTATTGAATTTAGTTCGGGTGTACCTCAGGGTAGCCATTTGGGTCCCCTTCTCTTTAATATGTTTATTAATGATATAACATCTGTAATAAAACATTCCCAGTGCCTTCTTTATGCAGATGATCTTAAACTATTTTTTGAAATTATTAGTGTAGAAGATTGCTATCTCATACAATCTGATATTAATCAAGTCTCTGAATGATGCAATTTAAATCTCTTAAAATTAAACATAAAAAAATGTAGCGCCATATCTTTTTTTTTAAGTCTAATACTCACATAAGCTTTGATTATATGATTGAGTCTAACTCACTCTCGGTGACGTGAAATAAGGCCCAACGAAATAAGACCAAATCTAAAATTTGGCCTTACTTCGTTTTGAAAATCGAAATAAGGCCAAATTGGCTTTATTTCCATTTCGAAAACGAAATAAGGCCAAATTTGACTTAGAAATAAAGCCAAATGTTTTTGTCCAACACTTTAACTAAATACACCAACCTTGCACCTACCCCAAATCCTATAGTGTGCCTAAACAGGGAGGTTGCAGGGGGGCAGCATGCCCCCCCATACATACCTCACTGTTTATACGCCGTAATGCGGGTGATGAATAATAGTTCGGTGCCGTGTCATAAGGCCATGCGTCATAAGGCCATATTAAGAAATATGGCCTTATGACGCTTTTACAAAGTGACATAAGGCCATATTCCAACTTATGGCCTTTTGACTCATTAATAAAAAGACATGGGGCCATATGGCCTTAAGTCACTTTCAACCGTCTTTCCTTGTTTGATAAATAAACCTGGCCAAATGTTTTTGTCCAACACTTTAATTGTAATTCAGTTACGGCGTATAAACAGTGAGGCATGTATGCAACCCCCCTGCTTGGGCACACTATAGGATTTGGGGTAGGTGCGAGGTTGGGTGTATGCAGTTTCTTTTGCATTTAAAGATTCTGGATTAAAAAACAAATCAAACTGGCCTTATTTTGTTTTCAAAAGCGAAATAAAGCCAAATCAAAAATTTGGCATTATTTCCATTTTTAAAACGAAATAACGCCAATTTTTTTGAAATTTGGCTTTATTTCATTGGGCCTTATTTCACGTCACCCTCACTCTCACGTGTAGACAAAATTAAGGATTAAGGCATTATGCTTGACTCAACTTTCTCTTTGAAAACTCATGTGGATTATGTGGTTGGAAGAGCAAATTCACTTGTAGGATTTGTCAAGCGAAATTGTGGTGATTTTAGTGATCCTTACGCGTTATCCTTTATACGGCTCTCGTAAGATCTATACTTGATAATGCAGACGTTAAATGGGATCCGATTTTTAAGACTTTCTCTCTCCGTATTGAGAAAATCCAGAGACGTTTTACGAGATTTATTCCTTGGAATTAAATCTCTTGAATCAAGACGAACTATTCATGGTATAATGCTTGTGAGGGATATTTTATGTTATCATATAAGGCCTACAATGCATTACTTTTTATAATTCCAATTTATACACCGTTAAGATCTTTTCGTTCCAGGAATTTGGTTTTTGAGCAATATCACAGAACAAGCTATGGAAGTAATGAAGCAGTGTGTAGATCAATAAGGCATTTCAATGAAGTTTGTCAATTTATTGAAATAAGCAGCTCTAGAAATTTGTTTAAAGCTAATCTAGTCCTGATATATACTTTTAAATTATATTTATATATATGTACGTTATGCAAATACATATTTTTATTTCACAATCTGTTAGGCGTAAACGCTTGTAAATCAATAAATAAATAAATATTATGGGTAGATACATATATATGTATGCCCATTAAATCCATAACATTCCGATACGATTTATTAAGAATTCATTGTTCCCTATCTTCTCTAACCTGATTGAACATTTTGCGAATATCTGCATATATTGCTATTTTATGTCACCGAAAACGCATAATATACAGAGCCCGTCTAACCGGAGTAATAGAAGCTAAAGCTTATAATCGTAAGATTTAAAAAATAATGGTGTCATGCAAATCCTTTTGAAACTTTGAACAAGCATTTGAATGTCATTAAGCGACAAAACTTTGTCGGTTTTGCAACTTGCATCGTACACAATCCGATTGTCCTTTGGAATATATATATAAATATACCATTTCTCCAATTTTTGGTTTCTCCGTGGCCAAAACAAGATGACCTATCTGTATTTCTTCCCTCATTTTCTCCAGATAGATTATCCTCATCTCCAGATTTTTCGTAAGACGCCTCTCTAAATATAAGAAACGCCTTAACGCTATCTCCTTCGAACTTCCTAGTTCTTTTATATTCTCCTTTAAAAGAATTTTAACTATGAACCTTCCTGACTCATCCCTTCTATACATATGTCTCCATAAAATGTTTTTCAATTAACATTTCTTCCTCCGTAAACCTAGAGCATGAACTGACCTGATCTTGTTGCCAAAGTCGCTCTAATAACTTATCTAATTGTTCCTCCTCTTTATATTGAATAGATGGAATCGACTGCCCTGTCAACTCGTCTATCCTTTCAGTTTGTGTTCTGAAAACAATAACTCCTAAAAGCGTTTCTACTAACGCTAGTCCCTTTATATTTCATTAGATAACTGACGTTACAATTTTCGCAAAGAACCCTACTCCGAAAAGTACGTATGTTGGATTTGATTTACAATAGTCTGGGTCCGCCCAGGGTTGGATTATGAACCACCGTAGGATCTAAGGCCGATGATGGCATTATCGGACCCCAATTACTTTCTTTAGGTAAAACCCAAATTATTTCCTCCATGTATTCCAGTATCTGAGTCCCATACCATGAAAATATTTGTACCTTTATTTGTTGCCTTATTTCAAAAGGCTCCCCGTCGCACAGTGGGGCAGCTCCATGATAGCCATGATATAAAGGCCATCTCAGAATTTTTAAGCAACGGGAAAAAAATGTTTTTCTTAATAAATACATTATTTTTGATAAGACATGGAAGAACTTTTTTTGGTAAGTCACCATTGCTAACTTAACCACGCTGTCAAAGTTGATCAACTTGGTGCGAGAAAGCAAATAAAAAAAACTGATTTTTGAGGTATTTTTTTGTTTAATTTTTTTTTCTTATAAAGAGTAGTGATAAAAATGTCAAGTTATAATTCTGATATTGATGAAGGTGTGTAGTTTTTATTTTAAGAAGAAAAATTTGAAACACTTGTTTAAGTATATAATGGCAAGGTTACAAAAATTAGATTTATTTCTAAGTTCTCACATGAAACTTAGTGCAATATCTTCTGTTTTGGCATTTTTCAACCACGTCTGTGAGTGTTGCCAGATGAACAGATATTTGGTGAATATAAATCAAAAAAGAAAAGTGCTTGAAAAATGCCGAAAATTTTTTTTTATGAATTTTCTAAGTTAAAAATGATTAAAACTAAAATTTTTTTTATGGTTATTTAATTACTTTTCAATAACGGTTTTTTTTGTTTTGCTTTTTTTTTAATTCGTGACTGCATAATAAAAAAACAAGTTTTTCTCTATATTTTTTCATTGTGTTTTTATTAAAATATGGCAATTTATAGATGGACAAAACCAAGTATTTCAATGTTTCAGACGAAAACTGGTTGATTTATATTTTAACAGCAAAAAAAAAAAAATCGAAAACAAATTTATCGCCATTGGGACCTTTCTTAAAAATAAAACTTAACTTTCTGAAAATTCAAGCCACTTAAAACTGAAGCTAAATGGCTTTAGGTAGCAGTTTAAAAGTAAATGGGATTTCAAAGTTTTCAGAGAGAAATATAGCAGAAAATCTTCCAGAAAAGATAAGTTGACTGACATTTTTAATCGAATGATGATTTCTTCGGATCTTTCGGTTTCAAGTTTAAGTCGAAAATTAAATATAAACAAAAAAATTTTCATCTTGAAAATTTTGAAGTAGAAAATGTATGTTATGATTCCGATTAAAAATATATAAATAAGGTAAAATAAAAGTTTGTTATATTATTATTTCTTTAATTTTTCAATAACTGAAATTATAAAAATTATAATTTTTTCTAAAATCCGCCTACGCCCACGTCAAATGGGCTGAATACTTTGAAGTTTCACTTTAAACATTTCTATTCGTTACTCTCGTTTCGTCAAAAACCTAGTTCAAATTTATTTTTTTGTTTGGATTTAATAGAATTTTGTAAGAACTTGAAATCGGCTATCGCGGTGCTATGCCAATTATTCGGTCAGTTAAAAAAGGTGCAAAAGATTTGGGAAGTGATGAATCATTTCAACAGTTTTTGCATACAGCAGATGAAAAACAGAATGCTGTTGAATATGTTTCCCCCTTACCACAGAGAATGAAAATTCGAACTACCCGATTATGCCAATCACTTGGGGTGAGTGACAATCAAGATGAAGTAGCATGATTAAGCGAGTTTGTTTTGAAATTATCGACTCAGTTATTTTAGAGATAAATGAACGGTTTGAGTATGATAATAACATATACTAAATGCTGTCGAATCTGCTACAGACTTTTTGAGTGGAAATTTAAACTACAAAGACAGACTATTGACGGAATTGTATCTTGTCATTGCCCTCACAGGAAGAAATTTCAGTTTAAAAATATTTGCTCAGCGAAAAAAATAGCTCCTGATTGCAAAATTAAAATATGCTTCAGATGTAGTTTCTTGTTAAAAGCGCTTTTCCTACAAGTTATCGCCTCTTTGAAGCTGTGGAGATATTTGGCGCTAGCACATTTTTAAACGAGTCATCATTTGCGGCACTTTCGAGAATAGACTAATCAGTTACTGGCTACTGCAAAATCTTTCTTTTATAGCATTTGAAAAAAAAAAACGTTTAAACTCGTTGGAAATAAATGATATTTTGCGTAAATTTCCCGTGCACATTTTTTTTAAATTTAATTTTCCGATATATTTTTTAAAGTTTCATATTTTACTATTGTGAATGTCGTGTGGGTTGTGCAGTTCTGTACGATATATCAAATTAACTGTCTATTTTCCTAGATTCGAATTAAGGAATAAAAACAAAAATAAAAATCTGTTCATTATTTTACCCAATTTCATAAAATTTCGAATCTAAACAAATTTACCATACATTTTTAATGAATGTGAGTTAGCTATCGATATAACTATACCTATATATTCTTTTACGTACCTACCTCCTTTTTTTCCTTAACATGACAGAATGAAAAAATGTAAACAAAACAAATTGTGTTTTTTCCTTCGTTTTATCCCGTAACTTTATTCTTTATTATTTTCATTTTTCTCCACATTCTCAACAAAAATGTATTTTTTTCCTTCCTTCTCATAAATTTAAATTAATTTAAAATTATTACGTTTCTCATTTTGTGAACATTCGGGACTCCTATACCAATACTCCACAAAGAAGTTGAACATATGTCCTTAAGATGTCGCTACTGTCACTCCTTTATTTTATATAAAATGGCTGCTGGTAACAGTTGACTGGGATAAGTGGTCTTGGGACCAGTGGTTCTATGATTGGCTATACCCAATATAACTAAAAATAACGGAACTTCCTATACAATTGTTTAAAAACCGGTAAGGAAAATTTAATTTTTCTTAAAAACGGTTGCTACGATTTTGATTAAATTAATTAATATTTAATTGATTAAGGGAACTAATAATAACGGGTGGTTTTTTAAGAGGTTTAGAACTTTTTTTTTAAAAAAAACACAAAAAATTCGAAAAAATGAATGAAATATTTATTTGAATCGATAGTTTGAACCTTGCAATTTAATGTTTAAAGATAATTTCATGCAAATGTTGACCGCGGCTGCGTCTCAGGTAGCCCATCCGCTGAGTCCAATTTTGGCATACTCTTTCACACATATCGGCCGGTATCTCACGAATGAATGCATGGATGTTGGCTTCCAGTGCGTCAATCGAAGCGGGCTTGTCCCTATAGACATTAGCCTTGACATACCCCCACAAAAAATAGTCTAATGGTGTCAAATCGCACGATCTAGGCGGCCAATTGACCGGCCCGAAACGTGAAATTAACTGTTCACCAAACTCGCCTCGCAATTGCGCCATTGTTTCGCGTGCTGTGTGGCATGTGGCACCGTCTTGTTGAAACCACATATCATGCAAGTCAAGAACTTCCATTTCGGGCAAAAAAAAGTTTGTTATCATCGCTCGGTAGCGTTCACCATTGACAGTAACGCTGCGATTCGCATCATCTTTGAAGAAATATGGCCCAATAATGCCGCCGGCCCATAAACCGCACCAAACAGTGGCTTTTTCGGGATGCATTGGTAGCTGTTGCAATGCTTCTGGCTGATCTTCACTCCAAATGCGGCAATTGTGCTTATTTACGTACCCATTCAACCAAAAATGAGCCTCATCGCTGAACACAATTTTTCGCGCGATGAACATTTCGAACCGAGCACGAATTTTGATAGTAAAATTCAATAATTTGCAAGCGTTGTTCATTTGTAAGACGATCCATGGTTAAATTGCAAACCAAACTGAAGCTGTTTGACAGTGACACAAGGTACTAAACATACGTCAGCTGTCAAAACCAGTGTTGCCAAAACCAAACCAGCTAAAAAATCACCCTTTAGTATGATCTACCATATTATTGAAAAAAAAAATGTATCTATCGATTAAAAATGGTAGGTATACCTTATATAGAACCATTTATTTAGTTTTCGACTATCTCATCATATACTCAACCGATTTTAATGAAATTTTTTACATATGACCTTCTAAATAATTTTTTGAAAATTCGACATTGTGAAAATGTGTAAAAGATTTAAAAAAAAAATTTTAACTCCGCATTTATGCTGTGTACAAAATTTTATATATACAAATTTTTTTTTTTTTGTGCATAAATTGAGATTCAGATGGTATACGGGTGTTTCTCTGCTATTTGGAAATTTGTCCATACAAGAGTGTCCTAAGAAAATTTTATTAAATATTAAAAATGTTTGTTAATAAAATGAAGGGCAATAGTAAACTAAATATACATATATCTTAAAGAAGCCCACACATTTTCCTCTTGGTTTTTAAGCTATGGACGATTTTATAGAAAACCTTGACAGGAGACTGTTTTTATGGACAAAAACAATTTTTTTGTGTTTTAAATTTAGTCTTTAAATCATACCTACGAATGATAAAACCGTTAATGGTCAAAGATCTTGGCAAAACCGTGTGCTATGAACAGTCCCCTATGCTACGAAATGACAGGGGACTGTTCGCCAGGGGGACTGTTATTTTTACATGAATTACTTTAAACATATTTTCGTTATTAAAACGATAGAATAGAATAGAAAAAAAAAGCTTACCAGGGGACTGTTTTCACTAACAGCCGAGACGAGTGGTTGATAAGCAGCACTAACAAAATGGCGAACAAACTTCACACAAGTTCCGTTCCATTTCACGATCTTAATAATTTGACTTTAGCGCGGGTTTTACATTTCGACAGGGGACTGTTTTCATTATTTGAGGACAACATTCGCACATAGGTAGATATTTTGATTAAATTTCTGTTGTACAATTATAATTATGATATATAAAGATGCTTACAGTTTTGTTCATGTATTTAGATATTTTTTATTCAGTTATCAATATTGGTTACAAAGTTTGTAATTCTGGAAAAGGGACACACCAAGGGACTGTTTTTTGAGGTGTTTGAGGTTCATTTATTCAAATATTAGATTATTATAGTGGCCTGCCAAGAATACCTAATACTTTGTCGTTAGTGATACAAAAAACTGAGAAATATTAAGTTTTATTATATAAAACTAGCTTGGGACAGCGATTTTCCATTAAGTGGAGAAACACCAATACATTGCGTTAGTGTCAAATAAATTTCAGAGGTTGTTTAATTACTTATTTCTAATTGTATTGATTTTTTAACAATTTTACAGTATAAACTGTAAGTTCATGCATAGATATGTGTGCAACACGGTGCTATACTGCTAATATCTATATACTCACATAATACTACCTTTAACTAAACTAAATTTTTGGCAGGTGTCACAAAATATATATGTATAGGCTCCCATAACTAATTTCTTTCTTTTATCAGATAAATTGTTTTTAAAATATTCAGACTTTAAAACCACAGTGTGATCGATCATAAGGGCAAGTTCGTGCAACCCAGTCGTGTATTTTATTTAACATTAGCATCCATCTATTATATTTAGAAACACTATACAGTTGTTATCCACAAGTCATTTTTTTGCTTCAAAGAACACATAATAGCCTAGTTCCTTTACTTTGAAACTCTGAGCATTTCTGTGAATTTCTACACCAAAGTCTGTCAAAGTTCATGTAAAAAAAAATAAAATGACACACAAATGCACAGAGTTTTAAAGTAAAGGAACACACCTAATACTTGATATGTCTGTATAATGGGATTTCCTTCAAATTCATTGTATATTTAAATAAAGTGTCAAATTCGAAATTTTGTACATATGTATTTGCATTTAATTTTTTTATTGAAGTGCTATTACCACTTATAATAGGTATTTATTTTTAAGTTGGAATTATGTAAATAGAGTTGCTAAGTCTCCACATTAAAATAAAACAATGTAAAGAACTGTAAAACTAATCATTGTTAACTACCTATTTTTTTTTAGCTTTCTTGGAGAACGAACGGACGAAAAAAATGTGTACATCACTATACAAAATACTTCAAATATCAACAGGGTCTTTAAAGAACAGATAGTTAAATAATATCATATAATATACATATGTTTGTACTTGGACACATTTTCAAATTATAACGAAGCACTTTTGATGTCTATTATAATTTAGCCTCACACACTCTCCATAATATACACATTCTCTTATAAAGTTATAACTAAGCGCCGGAAATTAATGTCTGTTAACTCATATTATGACAATACAAATTATTATATTTATATCATGCCACCAAGCTGCGCTGCCGCTCAAACCGCCCGCCGCATTGCACTAAACAGCATTGCTTATACCGACATACGTAATCACATACATACATATATCAACACATTAAAGCTTCATCAATTGTTGTTATGAGATTGCATTTTTAATACAGATTTTAAAAAAGTGCATGACAGGGTTGCTTGTTTTGGCTCTTAAAGCTTCAATGAAAATATCTGGAACAGAAGTTTCTTGTTATTTCTTCTTTAGGGAATCACCTAAGAGTTAAGACCAAGCCGGTATTGCGGGCCGCATTAGAAGTACATATTTTTATCAACAAAATGTTTTAAAATGGCATGTCTAGAGTCGCTTCATTTAATGTATCGAGGTCTTTGAGATATCAGTTCAGTTTTTAGGATTCCGACAAAATTAAATACAAATAGGTATTTTCAACATTCAAAATTTTGTTTGAAAAGCGATATTTTTAAAGTTGGAATAAAATTTGTGATTTCTGAATTTCACTTTTAAATTGCATTCAAAACATTTCTGTTGATAATGCAATTTACATAAATTAATTGCAGATAATGCAAGCATACTTAAAGCAAATGCATATTCATACCACTCAAAAATTGAGCAAAAAACTACCATGCTTAACGTGTTATGAGCAAGATATTTCATGCTATCAAATCTCCATATAACAAATTCAAAATTATAAATTCATTATCTGCTTTATATGAAAAAAGTAGTAATTTTTTAAGAATTCTTGCTAATTATAGTAACATCTGATCTAAAATTACCTATGGTTAGTTTCATACTTTTTCAGAAACTGCAAAAATGGGTAAAGTTTTTTAAAAACAAAACCAATATCGTGTTATGGATTTTTTTCTACAAGTTGAAGTTAAAAATATACGTTCACCATAATTTCAGTTCACTTAGTCATTTCTTCCAACTGGTTAGGACTTGGTATGAACATGTTATGAAATTCTGAAAAGTAATGGCTTGGGCTTTCTTTAATAAGAATTTCAAGCATGAGTTTTGGACATCCAGTAAGTTATTAATATTTAAAGTAAGGTACGCATTACTTTTATTTTTTGCATAAACTGACCAATCTGTGCCCAGGACGATCTTCAAAATATGAGTGGTGAAAGTTTTTCCTATAATTTGATATAGATTCATCCTTCTTTTTTGGTCGGCCAGTCGGTCTGACCAGGATATGGGTGATATTTTTGTATTCCCGCCTCCAGGTCTATGAACATTATATATTGCGTTATACTGGACGTCCAGTGTATTTGATTAAGCTATTTCGTGAATAATGAAAAAAATTTTAGTGTTAAAAATGATTCTCTTATCAGTATTTTTGTTATAAATGTATTTCTGTTGAAAAACGGATTTAAACTTGGTGTATAATATGGTGTATTTAAGCGAGTTTTTATTTTAAATGTGTTTCTTTTAAGTGTAATATACTGTAATACCTACGTATATCGCAAATAAAAAGGTATCTTGAACCCAAAGATTGCATCGTTACCAACTTTAAGTCATTCTTAAACACGGAAACACCTCATTATTTTTTGAGAGCATTTCATGTAGCCCATTGCTGTTCATCAAATCCCTATATCCATCCTCTTAAAATCTCTAACACTCTAACCTCGTCAGAGCCTCTGGCTATGGAGACAATGTTATCATCCAGCATTATATGAAATAAAGGCACCTCTTTCTGACTAGATGGGTAGATGTGAGTACGTCGTTGGATAAGTTCCCCATTTTACCCGTTTGTAATCACTTAAAGTGTAGGAGTTTTGAGTTCTGTTCTGGGAAAACGAACATTGAAGTTAGGTTGCCGCTGCAAAATAAAATAAAAGAAGAGTGAATGGCTCTGCAAGGACATATTATTCGCAACAGGAAATTCTATTGCAAAAATCTAAAGATTGCGACCAACAATAAAAAGTGTTTCACTTTTTATATTTTCCTCATTCTTGTGGGTGCACACTGCATCCAGCTCATAGTATAGTTCCTTATGCTTAAAGAGCACTGAGATATGATGGTTTAGAGAATGTACCTATAAGGAGGTATTGTATCCAGTTTGTAAAGCTTTTTTTTGTTTAAGGGATGCGTATTGGTGTGTTTGTGCGGTAAGAGCAGACAATAATTCAGTCACCCGCATTATAGGAGCTTATTTCCTTTCTAAGACATGCAACAATGTGTGGATTGTAGGGCGGTATGAAAGCTATTGTATTTTAAGATAGAGTCCGATTTAAAAGCAGGAAGAAGGGGAGCAGGCTGCATTACTTAGGTAGATGATAGTTGTGAGCTCTAATACCCAAATGTAGTTTATAAGTTAGCAGTGAGATATAAAATATAACTCTTTTTCAAAAACGAATCAAATGAAAATAAATTGTTTGATAAATTGAAAAAAAAACTTAATGGAGTTTTTAGGGAACTCTTATTATGCACGTTTTTTTATAATAAGATTCATCAAAGCCCTAGGACAATGTACATAAACGAGAAAAAATCGTGTAGAAAGGGTGGCCTTTTTTCTGGAGGGGCAGTATTTAAAATAAATTTCTTAAAATAGAGCAAACAAAAAAGGTGAAGAGCTGTCAACGCAGCCGATTCCAGAACCACTGATACCAAGACCACATATCCCAGACAACTGGTACCAGCAGCCATTGTGCTTTCACGGTTGTTTATAGACATTATTAGGTAATTGTTTTCAGATAAGCCGCGTATTAAAATTATTAAAGAGTGCACTTTGTACTCACCCCGAACGTTTCGCATCAAGTTTCATTGAGCGTGGTCATATCGAAGTCAAAAACAACCTTAAAATGCTTAAAAAAGTGTTTGATAATAAATTGCGGGAAAACAGTTATCCACACAGAAAAAAGATGAGTGGTAGATAAAAACTTCTAACTGTTTTCGTTTAAATAAAAAAAAAATCAAAAATCGGTTGTAGTTTGGCAAAGTTAGAGCCAGTCAAAGGAAAAAAGCACTCAAATAATAAAAACCGTTATTAGTCGAAAACGAAGAGAAAACGAGAAAATTACCCCATAAGTTTTTCGACTTGAAATGACCTAAGGAACTCATGGTTTTCTTCTGAGGCGGCGATTTCGGGACACCCTTTATATTCCTCTGTAAACGGATCCCTAGGGCGTATACGCATTATTTTATAATATTAAAAACAAAATAGAATAAAATAAAAACATACTAGCTGCATTTTATTATCCACATGATCTGATCAGAATAAAATTTTTACACGTAGATACAAAAACAACATGTATAATATCTATTTCATGATCCAAAATCTAGTATTTTTAATTATTATTATGGTAAGGTAGTGTAAACTGTAGTGCAAAGAAAAAAGCCAACAGAAACATGAAAAATATACAAACACAATGCAAAAAGAGACGGATATATACCCTGGCTGCGTCATTGTGTTCCTGTTTGTTTTATTATGGGGATCTGATCCAGATCAGATCATGTGGATAATAAAATGCAGCTACTATTGTTACAAGAATAGTTTATATATTCCTCTGTAAATAGAACCCTAGGGGGTATACGCATTATTTTTGTGGTTTACCTACCATTTTTTTGCGAAAATTAAAATTTTTATTCAATTTGGGATGATTTTATCAATTTTGTATGTATATTTTGTATTCAGTATTTAATGGAATAAGATATCAAAATAAGTATAGTAATAATTAAATGATGTGTAGGTTAAGTTAAAGTTTGTATAATGGGTTCTAAGAGTAATTTTGTATAGTTTTTATTTCATTTCAATAAAAGGATAATGAATTTTTGTTGAGCAAAAAAATCATTTATCTTATATGTTTTTATTAAATTCTTATATGATTGAGGAGAAGAGAAAGATTTGAATGATTTTATGAAGGTTTAAAAGTGAGGTTAATACATATGTGAACTGTAGCAAGTAAACGGGCTAGTGAAATATCAATTTAGTTACATACTAGAAAGGTTTCATGACAGTTAGGTCTTGTGAAGGTCGGAATTACTCGGAGAATATACAGCAGCTTTATCAAGATCAACACTCTGTGTCGAGGGTTTGATTTACTTTGCACTTGTTTTTGTGTTTTGCTTGAACGAGGCAAACGGTTTTTTTATTTTTTCATGACAAGTTTGCTATCAATACTTTGAATCATATTAGATGAAGAAGAGGTTTTTTTGTGCATAGGTGACCATGAAAGCGAGAAGAAGTGTTTTTATCTTCGAACAGCTCTACAGTTTATTGTTGTTGGTTGGTTCATTAGCCGATTTCGGCAGCTTAGCTTGAAAAGGTGTAAACGTGGGAGTTTTACAAGTTTATCGAATTTAGATTTGTTATCAAAAAATAAACGATAAAGGTCTCTGATTTTTGGTATGTAACTTTAGAAAAAAATGTGTATGCATGTATTGCACTTCCAAAAAATATTTGCGTTTAATTCAAGCGTCTCTTAAGCAAGCCCCCGTCCGACGAGCTAGTTCATGCCGCATGCGACGCTAGCATACCTAAAATGGGGTTCCTGTGACATTGGTCCACAATAAGGTCGTGGTATCATTTACGTACGCGGCAATGAGCGTTTAGAATTTCAACTGGACAACCCCCAATCGAGATTGGATCGGTAGCTGTCTAGGCCTTACATACATACTAAAGATAAGATTGTAATGCATAAGGTGTGACAAAAGGAGTAAGATTGACAGCACATTTGTAAATTTTTATATTGTTCAATTCACAGATATGAATTTGTAAAATCAACAGCATTAAATTTTGAAACCTACACCCACTTTCTGTAGTAATTACAACAGGCTCTAGAAACTATACCAATAAGTTCTATAGGTCTGACAACCACAAAACGTAGTCAATTTATTTATAGCAAGAATGTCAATAGTGTCAATAAAAAAAAGGTTGTCAACTCTACAACCAAATTATTACAGGAACAAAAAGCTGTACAACATACTTAAAAACTTGTATAATCCACATCGTACCTATGCATTGAAATCTAAAATTCTTTATGTTAGAAACGTTGAGTTGTAAAAATGATAGCTAATTAAATCAAAGGGCATCAAAGTGCCTAGCCAAGTTCTGGCACTACACCCTTATTAAAGAAAAAAACTCAGGCGATTTTCGACCCCCCTCTAGGTTAGGTTAGGTAGAAGTGGTTGGCGGCGAAGTGACCGACACACTTAGGCCAATTGATGGCCCATTGTGATACCACATGGATCTAGGAAAGCTTTTCCCTACTCATTAAACCAGTTTGAGCATCTTATGAAGCGTGTGAGATTACTTACAGCAATATTTGCTAGATCACTCGGATCATCGTAGTAGAACTCTCCCAAGCAGAGTCTACGTTTCTGTGATAGAGCAGGACAAGTACATAGAAAGTGAGGAATTGATTCCTCCTCCTCTTCATCCATACAGCTTCTGCAGAAATCATTTGAGTAGACGCCTAGTCGCCTGGCATGTCTACCTATTAAACAGTGTCCGGTAATGACACCTATAACGGAGCTAATTTGTAATCTGCTTAAAGATATCATATACCCCCCTCTAACTTTAGTACCAAAAAAATCAGGAACTTCATATTCGGAATATTTCGTAGGCTAGACCAGCACAGGCGCCTCACCATTTATTATTTTATAACTTAAATTTGGCGGTTTACTTGGCAAATTTTCTTTTTATTACTCACAATTAAAAACTTGACCAGTGAACCGACAAATTATAGTCATTAAATAATAAATTTATCTTATAGATAGATAGATAGATAATATTCTTTATTTTTTCATCATAAAGTTTAACAATTTGTATACTTAAGAATAAAGACATGGCAATACACTGCCGTCTGCCTGAGACGGCAGTGTATTGCCATGTCTTTATTCTTAAGTATACAAATTGTTAAACTTTATGATGAAAAAATAAAGAATATTATCTATCTAAAAAAAAAAAAAAAAAAAAAAAAAAAAAATTTTATATTATAATTTGGGGTTCAATATTACTCTTCTTTAATATTCGATATTAAACCTTCATAAAGTATGTTCTTTGCGTACGTTTAGATCTCACTACTTTTCACGATTGACTTGTTACTTGCAGGTTTTTGTATAGAAGAACTTGGCTTTCTTTTTAACATTTATATTTTTGGTCTGTTTGAATTTACAACAGATACTGTTATTTTCGCAATTTGTTATCTGTACAATGTAGATATCTGATAAATTGAAAACATTGGTTGTCAGATTCATCGGAATCATCAGCGTTATTCAACATTTCTTCTACAAGTTTTGTTGGGTACATTTTTATATTTAAGTCGAGTTTCATTCTCATTTAAAGTCATTAAGATTTTTTAAATTTAAATTTTTAAACAAATCCAATAGATATTTTATAAAAAATTAAATTAATCTTCATTAATTTAAAACAGTAAATATGTATTATATTGTTAATAAGTATGTAAATAATACAAGTTCCTTTACTTGTAAACTCAGTGCATTTGGTGTGAATTTCTACAGAAATGTGTAAATGTGTAAACATTTAAAGGAAGACACCTATTATATGTTTATGAAAATATAAAAATTGTTAAAGTAAACTCAAGGAAATATTACCTATTGAAAAAAATTATTTAATTAAAATTGATAACTTTTAGTCACATTTTCTGATAATAATGGTAATACATATTGTGAAATTTTTGTTTAGAAATGTTCAATGCAATTTAGATTTGTTTACCCGGGGTGGTTCAACCAGTCATTTTTAATAGTAATAATTTTATAATAATTTATTTCGTTCGACTACTTATTACAATTCATTACTTTTACCACACTAGCACACAAGCAAGTCATTTTAAGTTCTACATTTATATCCTTGCTTTAATTGATTAACTTTTCCAAACATGCATTCAAGAGTACCTATATGAATTGGATTTTTATGAACCAAAAGTCTGTTATAAACCACCTCCAATGATACATAAATCCTGCAATATTCAATTCATCGGCATCGCAAAGAACACCGCACAAAATGGATAAAAATGAGGTTGCAGTGAATAGGGATGAAATTTCTCGGCAGTCTGAATAATAATGTATACATATTTCAAACTCAATCTTATGAATAGTTTACCCGCAATTCACGACGTCGAATTGTAGGTCAAATAAAATGGAAAAATTATGCACAAAATAGTAGCCAAGCTTGTAGTGTTATAATTCAAGTAAAAATAATAAGATAGTAAATGGTTTCAGGTGTAACTATTCTATTTAATTTAAATTAGCAGTTTTTTTTAAACTAAATAAATACTTGCAAAAAAATCATATTCAAATTAAATTAAAATCTATCACTTAATTTTTTTTTGCAGCAGCATTTTATGTTGGTTGTGCTCCAATAACAATAATCCAAGCACACAGATTTATACTGGGATCATCATTCATCTCCGCTTCAGGTTAAATTAATTGATTTATTAATGAATAATAGCGCCAACCAGTCCATCATTTGGTATATTTATATTACCATTCCAACATTTAATATGGGTTCACCACGATATTTATAAAAGAAAAATCTAAAAAACAAAAAATTCTCGAATGCACAATTTTAAAATTGAATTAAAATTTCGAAATCAAAAATCTCGAATGCTACTATTATTGAGAATTACCAACTTACCGTCTCAAAAAATAATTGGTGTGTTCAGAAAAATGAGATCTCAGAGGCGAATGAATTTTTTTATTCGTTATTTTTGTACATTCATTTTTTTTTTCATTCGAGGAAACGGCATGATCCCGTTAGTTATATAGAACAGTAGTGTGTCTGATGCAGGATTGCCGAGGCTGATTGCATCGAATTCTCAGCGATTAACCACCTAACCTTTCTCCAGCTCCCCACGATGCATGGTTTGCTGTTAACGCTTAATTCAGAAATCGAAAACTTCTTTTATAACCTCAGTCAGATACTTTAAATTTCATCCAACCAAATACATACATATGTATATATCCTAATATTAATGATTTTCATAACCGTTCAATATAGCTTTCCGAATAGTTGTCGAAAGCTCTTCGGGGGCCACAGGAATGCATTAAATTCATTATTGGTCTGCGATTTGCATGAGAGCGATGTTTGTTCTTCAATGCAATCTGAAACTCATCTATTATTATCAAATGGAAAATTACTTAGGGTTATTCATGTATAAAGTGGGAGTATGCCTTTTATCTGGAAATGTTGACTTTGTTCTAAAATAGTTTATCCATACTTTTAATAAAGGTTTGATTAACGTTTGAGTAGATTTTTTCTTAAAGCCTATAGCTATCTTAAATATAAACAAAAAATGTTCATCTGGTTTTCGATGTACAGTAGGTATGCAGCGCTGTTCGATAAGTGAAGTTGAAAATTAAAGTAGACTGTTTGAAGGAGTCCGAACCCTTTTTTTCGCACAGAATAATTTGCCCAGACCATAGGGACATGCAAGGTAGGGCAGATATGACTGTTTTCCTTTTGTTTTATTTCTGTCAGATGCCATGGTTTGCCACTTCAGCTTCTGAGTCATCAGACAAAATACCTATATATATATCCTATAATTTATTATATTTGATATTTTAAGATTATCATTATTATTATTATTAAGAACAATATTTCAATTCACAATAAGAGTACACTTTTAAGTCTGTACGCAGATTCAGACAGATTTTTTTTTTAAATCTTTGGTTTACCCACCCCATCTTTCCTTGCAATTTCATACAGCCGAAGAAACTTATACTTTCCACTATCACTAACTAACAATCACATACATTCATTTTTAATGCGCAACTAAACTTCGATTCCCTTAACAAAGCGTTTTGAAGGAATTCTCAGCTGTATAAAAGTAGATATCGATGAGCAATGACCCATTGTGAAAAAGCAGACTAAAAATGTCGAATTCGAAAATACCAGTAATAAAGTTGGACTCGTTGTGTTGTAATACGGTTTTCCTTGTCCCCCAGTTGTTGCAGTGCTTCTATTACGACTTTATTTTCCCTGAATATACTCGTCCCAAAAACATTTCTGATCTTGGACACTTCGTTTACATCATTTTTCGCCAAATTTAATTCGTTATAGCTGCAGTGGAAAAAAATTTCCTTTGGATATAAATCTTGTATTCCCACTCCATTTTCTATAGCCAAGGTGGCGGACCCATCATAAGCTTGTCCAAAAATATTTGAAAAGTTCAACCTAAAATTTTTTAGTGATGATAAAATTGTATTCGCTATAGAACTTTCTAGAGTTACAAAACCGAAAATCTTCTTACACTTAGAATTTACCTGTTGGAATTTATTCCCAGACAGATGCTCTGTGCCGGATATATCAATTGCTCCGCTATTATAGAAAAAAAACGGCTTTTGTTGACGTCTTCAATTGTTTTTTCTCTCATCATTGCCGATATCAATTAACTTTTTTTGAATGCGGTTAGAGAAGTGTAGATGTATCTGGTAAATAGAGCAGATGATATTTTAATATTAAATCTCCAGAATGCAGAAAAGTGGTAAAAATCGCAGTTTCATCTGTCTTGCCCCTTAACGGAATGTTGTTTGTGGCACAAAACACCACTGATTTAATTATCCCTAAAATTTTATTTCGGATCGTTTCAATTTTGTATCAATGTATTAATCAGTTGGTCCCAGTGGCGAGGCGTCATTTTGTTCATTTCGTTCATGAACGCATAACTTTCCTATACAAATATTTAAAATTTCTCATAACCACCTAACCACCGACAAAACTGTGTTACTTATCTCCTAATTTGAGTGAATTTCTCACTCTGTTTCCCAGTTTCGGACTTGTGGAACTTCAACTTTTAACTTGATTTGAGAACGAAATGTATCCATTGGATTGGAAGTATACACAACAAAACAAAACAACTCACATATCTGTAGCACCCATTTCGTTCTCATGATTTGGAAACGAAATGTCATTGTATGTAAACTTTATTATAGTAATCACATGGAGTCGTTTTTTTTAGGCGACATTTGGACTGGTGGTTTGCAACATTGTCAGATTTTGGCAGGGGAATGGGCAACAGCTCAAAAAAATGGGGTTGTTGTTCATTGCTAACCAACGTGTCTCAGTGGAGAATTGTCCAATTTTTGCAAAACTTCAAAAACACCCGTTTTGCGGTCACTTAAATGCTTATATCTTTGGATCAAATGGTTGGATTTACCGTTCAAAATTTCATACTAAAAACATTGAAAATGGTTTTCTAGAAAAATTTCATCCAGGCAAACGTATCGACAAAGGGCAATATAATGACACTATCGTGCTATATTTATAGGTATGTATATTATATGGACGTTGGCGCGTTATTGGTTGATATTTTTCATTCATAATAAGGTACCCTCATGGTTGGCTCATAACCAGGGCCGCTGGATGGGGCTTTCATGCTCCATTGTGCTTCGCAAGTATTTTTTGATCAATTTCAGCTTCGAAAAAGATCTTTCAGCTTTTGCTGTGGTATAACAGGAATAGTCAAAGACATTGTAAGACCGTTATATACAATATACATCATGGATAGCTCGAAGACTGAAGAATTTTTAATTATCAAAAATATAGCCAATTCCTTAACATTTTTCATGGAACCAATTTCTTTCAAAAATGTTGTGCTCAGATTTCTTTTTAGAGAATAACCAACAAGGAAAACAATAAGAAACGCCTTTTTTGTTGAATAAGAAAGCCAATGCCGTAATATGCGTTAGCCCGATTTTGTGATCAGAGAGTAATATTTTTCAGAAAAACTGCGACCACTGCCCAATTGGAAAAGGGCCTCGTGGTTGATGAGGGCCAGAAGCAACCAGTGTTTTTTTTACTACTTGGTTCCACCATTTTTTGGTTAGCATGAGCTTTTAGTTTTCAATAAGCATGAACACAAGTTTTTCGAATTTTTGATCAATTCTCTTGATTTAAGTTTTTTTTCCTGCCTCTTCTAGGCACCACTCGGTTAAACTCGTTTCATTTTTAGGAATTGAAATATTTATGCACAGTACTTCTATCCTTATAAATTGGTATATATGTATATAACAAAACAAATATTAGATGGTTTACGATCGTGAATAAAATATTTATTGCGCAAATGGACATTTCATGAGTCAAATCGACACAAAACGAAAACACAAATACAAATACCTACTTGAATATGATGAATATGAGTGGGCACAGCTCAAAACGCTGCAATGCATCTTTAATTGAATTTAATACATGCTCAGTGTATTATACTCGTATGTAGTATCTAAAAATAGAGTTGGATTATGGACTATGGTAGGGTTAGATTTTTTTTTCGTCAGTTGAAGTTTAGTTGAAATAATTAAGAAAGTAAGATTAAGCTGAATTGCCCCGGTTGCCCCGGTTGCCCCAATGGACGCTACGGCACTGCCTTAAAATGTATGTATAATGTGATGCACGTGTACTTGACACTTTTTATGTGGCTTATATCTTCTGTTCTATTATTCTGATCTGTAAGATTAAGGTCTTAAAATAAAGGTAAAATCTTAGGCTTACTGAGTTATAAAATCATTGAAATAACATGAAAATGTATGTAAAAAACTTGAATTACTTCAATGTTAATTTATAAAAAATTCGATTTTTATCGACTAAGGTGACCAGAATTTAGTAACTTGTCCTTACCACATCATACCGGTTTTCGAATAACAGCATTTTTTTTAAATTTCAAAAAACTACTACTTTGAACCAGGTGTTTGTTCAACATGTCCATAATTGACTTGTTTTTCTAAAAATGTTCACTTTCATTTTAATTTTTAACAAAATGGTGTATGATATCAAAAATGTTTTAATGCAGAAAATTGAGTCTTGTGAAGTTAGCAAAACAATTGTTTAAAATTTAATAAAAAATGAGAGTTCCCGGTAGCAAACAAAGAGTTCTAGAGTTCCTCATACTTTTTTTCAATAGTTCTGGCGAATTAAGTGCTTAAATTCGAAAAATAAGTTTTTTGTGCTAACTTCACGCAGCAAGGACTTTTTTGAGAAAAAGAGTTCTGAGCATGTTTTTCAACTTAAAGTCAAGAGTTCTAGAGTTCCTGATGAGTTTTAGAAAGAGTTCTACAAAATTGGAAAAGTTAGGGCAAATTAAGTTGACTTAGAACAAAAAAATGTGAAAATCCAAAAAAATCAAAAAAAAGGAGTTCTGATTAGAGTTCCCGATAGCAAACAAAGAGTTCTGAACATTTTGTTATTAACTTTTTTTTCTAAAACTAATTTTTCAAAAGTTATTCGCAAATTTAGGTGCCCATTGACTTAGAACCAAAAATGTCAAAATCCAAAAAAATCAAAAAAAAAAGGAGTTCTGATTAGAGTTCCCGATAGCAAACAAAGAGTTGTGAATATTTTGTTAATAACTTTTTTTTCTAAAACTAATTTTTCAAAAGTTATTCGCAAATTTAGGTGCCCATTGACTTAGAACCAAAAATGTCAAAATCAAAAAAAGGAGTTCTGATTAGCTATAAGCTATTGTGAAAACTGAAAATATAATGTTTTAAAATAACATTTCTTCTACTTAGTTACTTTCGCCACTAGCTACAACAGAGTTTCTTAATTTTTTGCTTACTCACTCAAAATTTGTTCTCATTTTCGCAAAGCAAAATACCTACCAGCCTACTCACCTTCAAGTTACAACCATTGAACACTCTACCTTCCTATAAAGCTGACAACCCAATACTTTGTTTCACACTACCTAGTACCTCCTCTTACCTAACTATAGATAGGGCAAATAAACCAATCAAGAAATAGGTACCTACAAAAAACAAAATCAAACAACAAAAAGTTATGGTTTCACGCCTCAGCAGAAACTAGGTAGTCAGAACTCCTTTTTTGGATTTTGTCAATGGGCACCTAAATTTGCGAATAACTTTTGAAAAATTAGTTTTAGAAAAAAAAGTTATTAACAAAATGTTCAGAACTCTTTGTTTGCTATCGGGAACTCTAATCAGAACTCCTTTTTTTTGATTTTTTTGGATTTTGACATTTTTTGGTTCTAAGTCAATGGGCACCTAAATTTGCGAATAACTTTTGAAAAATTAGTTTTAGAAAAAAAAGTTGATAACAAAATGTTCAGAACTCTTTGTTTGCTATCGGGAACTCTAATCAGAACTCCTTTTTTTTGATTTTTTTGGATTTTGACATTTTTTGGTTCTAAGTCAATGGCACCTAAATTTGCGAATAACTTTTGAAAAATTAGTTTTAGAAAAAAAAGTTATTAACAAAATGTTCAGAACTCTTTGTTTGCTATCGGGTACTCTAATCAGAACTCCTTTTTTTTGATTTTTTTGGATTTTGACATTTTTTGGTTCCAAGTCAATGGGCACCTAAATTTGCGAATAAATTTTGAAAAATTAGTTTTAGAAAAAAAAGTTAATAACAAAATGTTCAGAACTCTTTGTTTGCTATCGGGAACTCTAATCAGAACTCCTTTTTTTTGATTTTTTTGGATTTTCACATTTTTTTGTTCTAAGTCGATGGGCAACTTAATTTGCCCTAACTTTTCCAATTTGGCAGAACTCTTTCTAAAACTCATCAGGAACTCTAGAACTCTTGACTTTAAGTTGAAAAACATGCTCAGAACTCTTTTTCTCAAAAAAGTCCTTGCTGCGTGAAGTTAGCACAAAAAACTTATTTTTCGAATTTAAGCACTTAATTCGCCAGAACTATTGAAAAAAAGTATGAGGAACTCTAGAACTCTTTGTTTGCTACCGGGAACTCTCATTTTTTATTAAATTTTAAACAATTGTTTTGCTAACTTCACAAGACTAGAAAATTGGTCTTACTATCCATACAACTAATTAATTAAAGTGAAAAAAATTATAAAACAAAAATCTATTATGGTCATTATGGGATACCCTGTATATCATTTTCGTAAAATTTTGCTCACATAAGGTAAAGTGTTTTTACTATAGCATTTTTGGGATATGAGATGTCCCAACTGATTGCTCGATGAATTCGTCAAGAATAAAAAGAGTTTTTTGTCAGTTGGTATCAATCTTTATTTCTTATACGTCTTACCACTCTTACCTCGGAGAGGGGTACAGAAAAAATAGTATGGAAATGTGGTTTCCGATTTTAAAGAAAAGTAAATGTGTAAACAATTTAAGATAAATGTGAGTGTCAGGAATAGAAATAAGAACGTGTAGTTTAAGTAGATCTGTTTAAATTAACATTTCGAACTTAACAACCACACAGAACATTTTTTAATTAATATAGAAGTCGGTTTCGAGATAAATCACAAATGTTTTTTTAAATAGCAATTGTATGGTATATACACTATACAAGTACCCAGCATATTTTTTATATACTCTATATTATATGGTGCTTAAAGGGCCCTAGATACCAAGTCGATTACCAAGTTGATTTTGAAATACGGAGTTAAAAAACGAGTTTTTGTTTAAAATTCAAATATATTCTCGCAAAATTTTAAACGATTTAGTAGGATGTTTAATCATTTTTATCATACTAAAATTGCTTTAACATCTTACTAAATCCTTTTAAATTTTGGTATTATGGTACCATAATGCTTCCAGAAAGATTATTTAAAACAAAAATTGAAAAAATCAGCTTAACCGTCTCCGATAAAATAAAAAAGAAAAAAATGGTTCTAAGAGAGGCACCATTAATAACCGAAAAATGTAGGACTTATGATACTTGCTACTATCACAAGTAAAATCAATAAAAAGTGAATTATCTTAAATAAAATTTTGAAGGTTTGGATGAAACAATAAACATTTTGGTGATCTACTAATAAGTTTTTACAGGACTTTGATGATCGGCAGTCGTGAAATAGCTGTAACTCCAGCCAGCGTTTTTTTCAACAATTTCAAATGTTAAAAGCTGCATATCTTTTCGAGTTTTCGTGCTAAAGCATGAAAGTTTAAAGGATTGTTCGTATTTTTATGTTATTTCTGAATACCTAGTTTTAAAATTAATTTTTGAAATACCTTTTTTTACAGTTTTTTTGTTTATAAATAAAATGAAAGCGAATGCAGAAAAAAAACCGCAAGGGATCTGGGACTTGGTGTTGACTTCAAATTACGTCTAGTTAAACCGATAACGTATTCCAATGACCAAGAACCTGCCTCAAAGTTAATTTCTTGTTTGAACTTGTATATTAAGTCCAATTCCCTATTTTTGAATTTATAAATAAATATGTAATCAAAAATAATATAATAAAAACTTATTAAAGATCTGTGAGACTAAAACAAAATGTAAGGACTTTAAAAATTACAAGAAAATTATTTGTCACCTATTTTTACCCATATACCAACAAAAGACACCCGAAGCTTACAACGAAGTGCCCCTTCTTTACAATGCATATAAGTATTAACTAGGTACATAATATATATAATCCATATACAACGTGTACCATTATAACCTTTCTTAATACATGCGATTGGGATTTCAGAGAGGATTAACCTTATTCATACGATTTACACTCAAGTTACGTTCGTTATAAGGCAAAGAGTGTATTAGAAAAGCCTGCCCGATACCCTTAGAGCAAAGGAAGTAGATTAAATTAACAAAAAGAAATTGTTTATTTTACCACCCGCCATCATCGTGGCCGGAAACTAAAAAAAAGAAATAAAAACACTCGGAACAACATACATATATACATACATAGATGAAACCCAAGGCAAAAGCAATCATCCTCCTCTATTTAAAAGTATACAGGTTGGCAGAAACGTCTTCGGAAAAAATTGCTATTCAATCCGTACTGGTGGGAGGAGAACTCCTTCCTTTCTCCTAGTCTCTTTATAAATTGTTTTTTTTTTTTTTTTTTTTTTTTTTTTTTACACAGCGAAAAAATTACCACAAAATCAATAAGCTTGTTTTATTGAGATACTCTACCAGGGGACTCATCACGTAAAAACGATCGAACGATATCGTTTTGAAGACAGCTGTCTTTATTTTTTATTACAGATATGATAGAGATAGCAATGGTGGAAACGATATCGTTTATTTTACGTGATGAGAACCTAGGCAAAAATTATATTAAGGGTATTCATGCAATGTTTAAAACACTAGATAAGTTTACCATTTGGTTAAATTTACGATTTGGTTAATGAACTATCAAATTTTTTATGAAAATTGATTTACACAATTTGGTTAAAATTCCCAAAAGATTTTATAGCGGAAAATTAACAAAATTATTTTGATAAACAATCAAACGTCATCGTGACATTTAGAATTAGGCGTGTTCAGAAATAGGATATATTAGATATCTCAGAGAACTAAAACAAAATCTGCACGCGTTCAGTAGTTAGTTAGTTGGAAACTTTATTCATAGCTTTAAATTCACAATTTCTTTTTTTATTTTTATTCTCAAGTTTAATATGGTTTGGCCAATAGCTGTCTACCAGATTGTCAATTATTCAGCTAAAATTTCAGATTAAAATTATATTTTGTTTAAAAATCTGCATCGAGGATCCGTTGTCTGTAACACAGAGCGGTTGACGTATATTTATATAAAATTTCCCAGACCAATTTTCCATTTAGAACTTCCAGGGTGTCATTGAACTCCATCCCTTTAATGTGGGACATCTGGAGATAAAGTGATGTACACCTTCCCTCTCCTTGAGGTTACAAAGATCGCATAGGATTGGCAGTTCAGGTCGATGTGGAATGTAGTTTAAATTTATGAGTTCACCTCTTACTTTAAATATTGCATTTATCATATTGAGGGGATAGCGGTTGAGGAAGTATGAATGTTCTCTAAGATCCAAATTTAGTTGGCTATAGATCATTCTGTGTTGTGAAGTTTGTGCTTCTAACTTCAAACCTGAATATGTGGAGTGGCTAACTTTCTCTAAAATACTATTAAAAATTTTCCTTAAATCTGCGAGGTGCATATCGGGTGAAAACTGTAGATTTTCGCTCAAGCCAGCTCCTCCCACTTTATCACAAGATTTCCTTTGGTAGACAACATCTTCTTAAGAACTTTTTTTGGAAGTCTTTCATCATTCATCTCCAATACTTTCATAACATACTCAAAATGCAGCTTAAGGGTGTTTAAAAACAATGGAGGTGCAGATGTTTCCAAATGCAGCATATAGTTTGGAGTGCAAGTGTTCAGTAAATATCGCATTGAGATTAGTTGGCCATAAAAGTTGTGAAATAAAACGTAGTTTACAGAGAAAAAAATAATTAGGACGTCTACATTTTCTTACTATTGTTGATCAGCATTGCGTCGGCTAAGGGTGCAAACCTCGCAACTCCATTTTCAGAAATTGTGCAGGATAGTGATTTATAACTTTCAATTTTGTATTACTTATAAGGATTAAATATTATCAAAAAAACAAGTACTACAAATTATTTAAGGCTATGTTATTTAAGTAAAAAAAGAAAAAAAACTTATAAAAATAACCAACTTACCATACTTTTGTGACTTACGAGTTTTTCTTCTTCAAAAATCAAAAGGAAGTGAAAGGATTTATGAGGTTTTCTATGTAATGCGTTAATTTATTTAAATAGTGAAAAGGTCGTTAGAAATGAAATAAATTTTTAATAGTTTTTAATAAATATTTATAGAAAAACTAGTTTTAAGAATATATTTTTTAAAACAAAGGTTTATTAAGAAAAACAATAAATCAATTAACGATGCACTATCGAAATTCAATTAATTATTTTTAATTACAAACATAAATCAGAAAATAACCAAAAGATTATTATTTAAGAATTTTTATGAAAGGCATTTTAAGTTCCAATAGATTTCGTTAAACAAGGATTAGAATACAAAGTGTGATAGCTTGTTCTAAGAAAAATAAAACATAGTTCAAAAATCTTGAAGAAACTTGAGATGTCTTGAGAAAACTAAAAGAAAATGATTATGAAAATTGTTATAAAAAAAACTATAATCTTAAATAACCTTTAATGTGGCAGAGCATCGTAAAATGAATGGTAATCTTGCGGAAGGGATTTTTTTAGCTCTTGAAGGTGCTTGAATTTATCTTCTGATATTTTTGGGGGTGTTTCAAATAACCTGGGAATTTCTTCAAGACAAAGTGGCTCAAAAGCTTTAATTCGTTGAGGTAAAATGGTCCAATCATCTGAGAAATTTATTTTATATTCAATCGAACCTTTTTTCTTGTACTTTAACGCATGAATTTGATTTACTGTAGGATCACCACTTTTTTTTCCCGGTCGTATAGAATTCAAGAGTTTTAGAGAAGAATATTTTTTAAAATAATCGAGGTTAAGGTATTTCACTTTGTAGGGAAAAGGATTCGATCGAGCTCTTTCACATACTTCAACGTAATCAGCTGGAACGTTTATTATTTTGTTTCGAAGTTTTCTTTCGATGTTTGAATGCATAGAGTCTACTTCCATTTGGGTATGGCCTTTCACAAGAATTTTCTGAACTAACTCAATATTATGCAAAACTGTTAGGTTAAGCAATGCGTTTGCCAAAATGCTGTTTCTATTTTGAGCTGTGCATCCGTCGCTGTAAAAAATTATCTGTTTTCTTCATTATTTGGCAGAACTATTTCAACAATGAAGTTGCACAAAATTGTTGAGAATTCATCTGCACTTACTCCACCTTCTGCCTCGTTCCAAATGAAACAAAAACCTTCGTGAGTCATAAGGTCATAAACTGTGAAATTGTGTACTATAAGTTTTTGGCGATAGTACAACGAAGAAACGTTTGATTTTGGAGACAAAAGTACCGATTGCAAATCTACGGTAAAAACTTTTTTCGACGGGTCATTTTTATCCTTATTTTTTTCGTACCGAGCTTCGTTTTTGAGCCTTATGTGCTCATGATAAAGTGATTCACTTACATTGCCAGTTTCATAGCCAACACAAACTTCGCACTGATCTTTTTTTGGTCGGAATAGAGCCAAATTCATATCATTAAAAACTTCGTTGAAAATGGTGAGAGAGAGTGGCTGTTTTTCGTTAATAGTGCACCAAACCTTTGCATATTCTGCGTACAGCTGATTTTTTGACTGCCATACGGATTCAAAATATAATTTCGAAGAGGTAGATCGACAGTAATGGGACTCCATTTTTGGCAAGGCCGATAAAAACTCTTTCAAGCTGTCTCTTTGTTGTTTAACTTTAACCTGTCGACGATTTTCCGTATTATTGGTGTTACGAGTACGGGTACCTCTGTTAACCTCGGGGGCTGGAGAATTATTTGGTGTTGAAGGTTGGAAAATTAAGCTTTTCTTCTTCCAACTGTTCACAGACCATTCACCAATGCTTAATGTATTTAAATACATTTTTTTACAAACGCGTTTGGTTTCGTTTTTGTAGTGTAAAAAATAATAAAAGGAATGATTCCTCTTTGTCGTCTGTTGGTCCGATCTCCTTCGCTTTACTTCCTCCATTTTCGTAGTACATTCAACATACACTTTCTTTTCTTCCCAAGACTTGCTCCAGAATTCCTTAAATATATTTTTTCGATCTTCTTCAGAAATATCTTGGCATTTCAGTACTGTTTTTTCTCTTGTTTTGCAATTACAACGAGTTTTAAGAAATTTGGGCTCTTTCGGAACTTTATATTCCCATGCCCTTTCTACTTTCTTCTTCCCAAAGTAAGAACCCCCTCTTTCCCTTGCGGAAATTTGTTTGTTGGCAAACCATTTTTTTGGTTCAACTTGATGTTTTTTTGCCCTAATTTTTGGAACTACCACACCAGAGTTTTGAATGTTTCCAGTTTCAATTTTCTCTACTTCAGGGGAAACAATTATTTCATCTTCAATCTGTTCCAAGCTCTCAAAAACGGACATATATTCATCATTTTCAACATTAAAACTTGAGTAATCGATGTTTATCGAATTTGAAATCAAAGCTTCAAAGTTTTCTTCAGAATCTCTGCAAACAATTTCGTCCGAAAATGTAGGGATCTCAATGGCATTACATTCCATTTCAAACATTTTATTCTCCTCTTCGACGATAAAGTTAGGAACTTCTTCCACCAATAAAATAGGTTGCTTTAAAGCTAGTCTAAGCATTTTCAAACCTCTTGACATGATTGAACTTTAATGTTAGGAAAAAAACAGTAGAATTTTTAAATTAAATAAATTAAAAAAAAAAAAAAAAAAAAAAAAATAAAAAATAAATTTGATGGCACAACAGCTCATGAAGAACTAGGGCCTAGTGACTTACAATACAACTCTCAACCATTCCTGTGTGCGTGTCTGTAGGAATGGAGGGGACCTACAGTTTATTGCTGAATCCGAACGGCTAACGAGCGGCACTTTTCTGTGACAGGAGATACTCTTGGAGGATTTGTCAATTCCTCGCAAGAGGCAGTAGCCGCTTTTTCTTTTAAATAAATAGGTGGCGAGGCTGGAGATCGAACCTTAGACCTCAGGCATGACAGTCCATCGCACTAACCATCACGCCACGGCTACTACAAGAATTTTTAAATTAACCCAGAAAAAATAAACTAATCAAATAAGAAGATTTAAAATGGTATTAGATATAAATCTATCTTTTAATATTTTCTTAGTTCATTTTTCTGAAATGACTAAATTGAAGTAAAATCTTAAAAAAGTGAGTTAAGTTAAACGATTCCAACGTTTTTCAAAAATATTTGAGAAACCAAAAATAAAATGGGGTTGAAGGTACACCACGGCGTATGTGGGCCTTTTTTAGGAAAGTCATTAAGGAAGACGTTTTCTGAAAACTGGTTTCAAAACAAAAATTAAGGCACCATTTCATTTCCCAAGAACATACAAAAAGCAGAAAACAGTCTTAGATTTAAACAGGAAATACTCCTAAATACATTTGGATTGTAAAAAAAATATAGAAAGAAAACCTTGTATATCCATTGGGACCAGAAAAATACTTGTTTTACTTAAATAATACGACTAAACATAGATTGTTTTGAGATAATTTATAACTTAAAGACTTACCTTTTCAAGTTTTCACAGTGTTAAAAGAAGTTTGTCACAATTATATATTTTTTTAACAAAAACTTACAACAACTAACAATTCGCAGACCTATTCTTTGCAACAATGCGGATTTACGAGGTTTTCACGTTTACAAATTAGCTACTTGGATTTAATTTGTTTTCTTTTTCAAGGTTTTTAGGCATTTAAAATGACTTTTTTCTACTTTTTTTTAAATACAGATGTACATTTCAATGCCAACTTGATTTCTGCATCAAAATCTAATTTTTGCAAAAAAATGGATTTGCGAGGTTTGCACCCTTAGCCGACGATTGTCAATTTACACAAATCCACATAATAGGCCATATGGATAAACAAAAGTAAATGCTTCTACTTGTATTGGTTATGCTTTCCAAATTGTCATCGAAGTGAAAAAAAAACCATACATTTTTGATTCAAAATAGCTTTAAACGGCCTTCATGTCCTACAATAATTTGGCATTTCGTCCCAGCGATCTCACTTGGACTCATCAGTTGACTAGTGAGGGCCTTTGCCAATACGCAATTTTCGCTAAGTTCCGTTCATGTTACATAGATTTCGTGACGAATACCTAGTGTGAACTATATCCAACAAGACTTGAATTCCTAATCATTAAATTGGAAGTTTTTGTTTTTGTTTTAAGCTCAGGGCCTGGCTAGTTTAGCTATTTTCATAATAATTTAACAAAGTCCATGAAAATAGTGCTAAGTCTTCCACTTGGCTGATGTATTTCAGTAGTATAGTATATAGAATTTGTATTATTAAAAAAAACCTTCTAATCATACATTTTATTTTTTCTTTTTTCAACAAATTGCAATTGAGTTGAGCTCAGGACCACTTTTACGAAGGCGACTTTTGTCGTGTTCGAGAGGTTCTCCATTTAAAAACAACTTCGAATTCCGAACATGTTTGTACATATACGTATTTTGAAGTTTAAAATTTGACGTTTACGAACAGCTCATGATTCAATTACACAGCATTTAACCAAATGAATTTAAAAAGGCGTTCATGCAAACTATTATGTAAACTTATCATTTTACACAATTTGTAAATAAATAAAAGATATTACATATTTAAAATAACTTAAAAACACTTATTTTATTTATTTATATACTTAAATGCATTTCGGAAGCTATGCTTGCATCGTCAGTAAGTTTTATATAAATAATAATTCGAACAGAATTTTTCGATATATTAAATACAAATAACTCATTACAGACAAAACCAAACTAGACAAAAAAATTTATAGTGAATTTAAGATCTAAAAATTCTATTTTCTAAATAAAAAGTGATAGAGAGTTTTTTGTTTCTTTCATGGATAGATCTTATATATAGAAGAAAGTCTCACATATAAAAGAAAATTCTAGAAAATCTAAAACTCGAGATAAAAAAGATTTAAATTTCTCACAGCGTTAAAGAAAGCAATTCTAATAGTCTCAGAGAGGTGTCAACAAATTCGGGAACAGAAACTAACGGGTGATTTTTTAGCTGGTTTGGTTTTGACAACACTGGTTTTGACAGCTGACGTGTGTTTAGTACCTTGTGTCACTGTCAAACAGCTTCAGTTTGGTTTGCAATTTAACCATGGATTGAATTTTTGAATTTTACTATCAAAATTCGTGCTCGGTTCGAAATGTTCATCGCGCGCTGCTTCCATTTTATGGTCGGCATTCTCGACCTTCTGAGCAGTCTATTCGGAAGATTGTGACCAAATTTCGCACCAAATTTACTTTGTTGGACATTAAACCACCAACACGTTTACGTACTGTGCGTAGTGAAGAAAATATTGCGGCCGTATCAGCTAGTGTGACAGAAGACCGCGAAATGTCGATTCGGCGCCGTTCCCAGCAGTTAGGCCTTTGTTACAGCACTACGTGGAAAATTTTGCGGAAGGATTTGGGCGTAAAGCCTTTTAAGATACAGCTGGTGCAAGAACTAAAGCCAGCCGACCTACCACAACGCCGAATTTTTGGTGAATGGGCTCTTGGAAAGCTGGCCGAGGATCCGCTTTTTTATCGAAAAATTGTGTTCAGCGATGAGGCTCATTTTTGGTTGAATGGGTACGTAAATAAGCACAATTGCCGCATTTGGAGTGAAGATCAGCCAGAAGCATTGCAACAGCTACCAATGCATCCCGAAAAAGCCACTGTTTGGTGCGATTTATGGGCCGGTGGCATTATTGGGCCATATTTCTTCAAAGATGATGCGAATCGCAGCGTTACTGTCAATGGTGAACGCTACCGAGCGATGATAACAAACTTTTTTTTGCCCGAAATGGAAGTTCTTGACTTGCATGATATGTGGTTTCAACAAGACGGTGCCACATGCCACACAGCACGCGAAACAATGGCGCAATTGCGAGGCGAGTTTGGTGAACAGTTAATTTCACGTTTCGGGCCGGTCAATTGGCCGCCTAGATCGTGCGATTTGACACCATTAGACTATTTTTTGTGGGGGTATGTCAAGGCTAATGTCTATAGGGACAAGCCCGCTTCGATTGACGCACTGGAAGCCAACATCCATGCATTCATTCGTGAGATACCGGCCGATATGTGTGAAAGAGTATGCCAAAATTGGACTCAGCGGATGGGCTACCTGAGACGCAGCCGCGGTCAACATTTGCATGAAATTATCTTTAAACATTAAATTGCAAGGTTCAAACTATCGATTCAAATAAATATTTCATTCATTTTTTCGAATTTTTTGTGTTTTTTTTTTTTAAAAAAGTTCTAAACCTCTTAAAAAATCACCCGTTATAACCAAAACGTGAGCAGTTGTGTTAATAGGTACAAGTATCATGATATAAAATTCAAAAGTCTGAATGTTTTTTTTCTCAGCTTGTGCTAGATCTCGGAGGTAAAAAATTGTCATTTTTCCAATTATTGTGTCAGGAGTATGACCTAAGTGGTCATATTGAAAACAATAAATAGTATAAATATATTGAATATAATAAATAGTGCCCAGTACTTTTGCCTGGGATTAAAGACCTCAATCTTGATGGTCCGATCAACAGAACCCAAGATATAAGCTATTTAAACGTACCATTTGGCTTCTTAGGAGATTTTTCACAAAGCAAACAATTGAAAATTTACTTTAATTTTGCACCTCTTAGTGTTAAGTGTTATCTATTTACAATGGAAATTGTGTTTACAAAAAAATGAATCAATCTTATTAAACTGTGCTCAAGTAATGCATCTGAAGTATATCATATTTGGACGCTATTTAACACCGTCTATTAATGATTCCGAACGCCAAAGTAGACAAGAGTGTAATATTCCATATAGGGCCTTTAAAACCTAGACCTACTGATTTTTTGGGAAGCTTAAAAAATTATCGTTTTAAGGAGGCTTAAGTAGCGTTTTTAGTACTGGGAGAATGAATATTTAATAAAAATATTACAAAACAAGAAATTTTTTTTAACTGTTGAGGAAAAGTGCTTTTCTTATCACGCAGGAAGGGAACCATGTAGTAAAGTAAAACGTGAAGAAACTGATTATTTATGTCAACATGAAGAAGCAGATGCGCGGATTATGTTTTATATAATATTTCGAGCACCATCAGGTTCTAAATTCTTGGTAAAAGCCTCCGATACTGAATTTTGGTTAGCAGCTTCAACTGCAAAGAAAAATAGTGAAAGATTTGTTAATTGTATAAATTGCACAGAACTCGCGCTGAAGTTGGGTTACACATTATGTCAAAGTTTGCCATCTTTCCACGTATTTACAGGCTGAGATTACACAGCGGCTTTTCACAATAAAGGCAAAAGCAGACTATTTAAGATTTTTTCACAAAATGAGACTTACCAAAAAATATTTACATCGTTAAAAGATGAAGCCGATATTATTTTCGTCAACGAAAAAATGTTGTTTAGGAGTTTACTGCTCTTATGTAGTGTAGATGATGCGAGATATCGTATTTTTCAAAATAATTATGCGACTAAAAAAGAAAATGAAAAATTTATGAAAAAGATCCAAAGTTTCGACTCATATTTAATCCCACCATGCTGGAGATCACTTCAGCAAAAAGTTCTGCGCACAATATATGTATATGTGAATTCTATGTGGCTAAATGCAACTGGTCCTTGTTGTGCTAAATTATGTCCTGAAAATTGCAGTTGGTTCATCGATGGCTATTTGAAGCCAAAGGGGTTCATTGGAGACCCCCTTTGCCCCTTTGCAAGTTGATGACATATTGCACGTAACAAATAATATTGAAAGTGATGACGATAATTTCTCAGAATATAACTTTGATACTTCTTATGAATCAGCAACTGAATAAATTATTTTTAATTTTTGTTAATTTTATTAAAGAAATATTTTTGCTCTAAAAATAAATATTTAATGAATTTAAAAGAAAATATGTTTATTCATTTTTTTGTAAACACAATTTCCATTGAAAATAGATATCACTTAACACTAAAAGGTGCAAATATATCACTTACATGTTATTTACATCATGTAAATTTTCAATTGTTTGCTTTGTGAAAAATCTCCTAAGAAGCCAAATGGTTCGTTTAAATAGCTTATATCTTGGGTTCTGTTGATCGGACCATCAAGATTGAGGTCTTTAATCCCAGGCAAAAGTACTGGGCACTATTTATTATATTCAATATATTTATACTATTTATTGTTTTCAATATGACCACTTAGGTCATACTCCTGACACAATAATTGGAAAAATGACAATTTTTAACCTCACAAGCTGAGAAAAAAAAACAGCCAGACTTTTGAATTTTATATAATGTCATGATACTTGTACCTATTAATAAAATTACTCACGTTTTGGTTATAGTTTCTGTCCCCGAATTCGTTGACACCTCTCTGAGACTATTAGAAACTAAGCTAAGAAAACGTCGATTATTAAAAGTTCGGCAACTCCAAAAGTAGACAACAGTTTTAAAAACAACATAGTATACCATCGTAATGATAATAAAATAATCTTTATGTTGTTGTTGTTTTAAATGAAAATACCAATTATGGTAAAAAGGAAAAAAAATCAAAAACCCAAAAAAAAAAATTATTTTAAAAACATGAATTTTTCAAAAAATTCACCTTGCCAGAAAAAAAACCTTCCATTTTTTATCAGCTTCTCAGAAATATAAAATTGTAACTTTTTACTCCAACGTCCATTTTTTATTTTTTGACTTTAAAATGTTTTTAACTCGAGTTTTAGATTTTCTAAAATTTTCTTTTATATGTGTGACTTTCTTTATACAGTCAAACTTCTTTATAACGAACTTCTTTATAACGTAATTCTCTCTATAGTGAATTTCATTTTGTTCCCCTTCCCCTTAAAAAATACCTCATATGAATTAGGTTCTTTATAACGAAATTCTTTATAGCGAAATTCTCTTTATAAGGAAATTATTTTTTTGGTCCGAAAGCAAAGTTGTTTCTTTATAACGAAATCTCAATTTTCAAATTTGAAATAAAAGCCGACTACGATTTTTGTTTCTTATTTTAAAAGGGAATTCCCCATTTAAGCAAGAATTTTCGAAATGTCAATTATTTTAAAATTTTAAATCAAAGCTTACTACGATTTTTGTTCCTAATTTTAAAAGGGAAATCCCCGCTTTGGGAAGAATTTTCTTAAAGGTTCCCCCACACCAACGCGAATTTTCGGTGGCGACGACGAAAACAATAATAACAACCTGTTGTTTTCATTGACAACCACGTGTTTTTATTGTTGTTTTCGTCACCGCCACCGAAAATTCGTGTTGGTGTGGGGGAACCTTAAATTCAAATTATTATGTATCTGCGGATGTATAAAAAGTGTGCATATGTAGTAGAACTTTTACGTCGAGTTTGAGAGCACAGGAAGATTTTTATAATAAATAAAACTCAATTGCAATCGAAAATTGATATGTTTTTAATTACAAAATAAAAAGACACACATATCTTTAAAATTAGTTTTTTTTACAATTTTTTTTTTAATTTATACCTCTTGCAGTGTTAAAAAAATTACATTTTCTATATTACGAATTTTGTATATAACTTCTTTATAACGAAGCAATTTTTTGTTCCCTTGAAGGTTCGTTATAGAGAAGTTTGACTGTATTTATAAGATCTATCGATGAAAGAAACAAAAAACTCTCTATCACTTTTCATTTAGAAAATAGAATTTAGACCTTTCTCTTCTTTTGCCCGAATTTACCCTATTGAAATTCCGATAAAAAAAAACACGTATTTTAAAATTTTTAAATAAAGTTTCCTTTCATATGGTATTTTTTTTAGCACTTAAACCAACCATATGGGCTGGGTCACATAATTTAAAAAACACAAAAATCGACCTTTAAGGCGTGGCAACCCTATGCCCCTTGACCATATTTCGTCAGGCAACCCTTGCTATCTAAAAAACTGCATACCACTTATCCGGTAACTCGAAGAGGGTAGGTCGTCCAATGGCGGGATCTTCTACTATAAGGATTATTTACATTGCGAATTAATTTCAAATTTTGTTAGCTAAAATGATGGTTATTCTCCAGCATGTGTTGTGCTACACTCAACTTTTCAGGTTCATTGTATTTCATAAGTGCAAAATGTTCTTGAAATCTTTTCAGGAATTTAAACTATTGGATGCAGCGATTGTAGGGAGAACAGACAAGAAGTCCAATTATGGAAAGATTCAAAGAACATTTTGCACATGTAAAATACAATGAACCTGAAAAGTCGAGAGTAGCACAACACATGCTGGAGAATAACCATAATTTTAGCTTACAAAATTTTAAATTAATTTGCAATGTAAATAATCCTTATGAATTAGATGCTTTTGAATCTCTTTACATTTTTAAAAATAGAAATAATATGAATAGTGACGATGGACCAATAAAAGATCCAATTTTCAAACAATTTTATAATAGATCTTAAATTCACTATAAATTTGTTTGGGTAGTTTGTTTTTGTTTGTAATGAGTCATTTGTATTTAATACAGTAGTCCCTCGATAATGTGAACTAATTAAAACAAGGCGTTTTCGGATTTTAGAGGGTTTCACATTACTGGAACTTTTTTCAATTCTCATTAAACTGATTAAAGTAATCTTTATATCCATTGAATACAACACAAAATATTTTTTTAAAGCACAGTTTCAACATTTATTGAATTCACAAAAAAATATATAAATAAAATACCTAAAAGTAATTGCGAGTACACTTCATTTAAAAAAAACTAAAAATAAATCATTAGAATCGGTTATATTTGACACTTATCTTTTATAGATAAAAACCGATGCGCTTTTTGTTTAGGTGCCATTGCCACATGCACTTACAATTTTATTACACAAAAGGACCAATAGCAAAAATAAACAAACGCAGACCAAGTAAAACACAACTCAACGAAAAATGATAACCTGGAACTGATCAACAAAAAGCACAAAAATGTAAAATATACCCACATAACTCTTAAGATATGTCTAGACAAATTACAGGTAGCCGGTACCTATAAATTGCATGCACGAATAAGAAATGTATAAAAACGTTTACAAAAAAAATTCACATTATAGAGTCTGTGAAAATTCGAAGTTCACATTATAGAGATGACAATGTAAATTTTTGGTGATTCACATTTTAGAGAAATTCGCATTATCAGTAATTCACATTATCGAGGGACTACTGTATATCAAAAAAATTTGTTTGTATTATTATTTATAGGTATAAAACTTACTGACGATGGAAGCATATAGCTTCCGAAATGGATTTAAGTAAATAAATAAAGTGTAAAAACACTTTATAATATAAATAATATTATAATAATTAAAATAATATCTTTTATTTATTTCATAAAAAAACACGTTGAAAATCTCCAATATCAAAACAATTTTACAATTTGTAAACTTTACGACGTTGCATGAATACCCTTTTTATGCAATATATGGTAGTAGTAGCAGTTATAATAGTACACAAAATCGTTTGTGTACAAAAATTCTTCCCACATGAAACTTGGTGAAAACATTTAATTTTGCTTTTAATGAAAAAATCAAAAGTTTATAAAAATAATAAGTAGAAAAGGGTGTTCTTTTGAGGGAAAGAGAGGAGAGGTTGTTGTAAAAATTACATTGGCGCAGTCCTTACATATTTTAAGGTATTTTTATTGTATTTTATGGAGATAAATATTAAAGTTTTTTAAAAGTTTTCTCATTATTTTTTGAATGATGCCAATCCTTATTAATTTCTATTTATTTTTTTAAATACAAAATATATAGTCAGTAAAGCTTATATTTTTCAACATCCACTCTTCATATAGCAAATTGGGATCACCATTGCCTGGCAAAATTCATTTGGCATTTGGAAACAAAGAGTTTCGCTTTAGTCGTTAAATATTTCGTTTAATTCGCAATCCTTAATTGGCAATTTTCGTTTAGTTTTTTATTCATTATGTTTTTCAAGCATTACGCAATTAACGTTCGTTTTTATATTTCCCTTTTTTTTTAATATTTTCAATCATTTCGCAAAAATCATTTGTTGTAAATTTTTTTTTTGTTACGTTGTTTGACATTTGGCCAATGGTTTTTTTTCGCGAAATAACATTTCGCCATTTCATTATTTTGGCAAAATATCGCTTCCCCGTTTTATTATTTCGCTGATAGATCATTTCGCCGTTTAGTTGTTTTGATAATTAATAATAATGTTTTTTTGAGTAGTAATTTTTTTATATGGAAAATCATTCTGTTTTGAGTATTTTTCATATAACTTTTCTTCCGCTCATGGTTTTTTTAAATTTTTCTCCTAAAAAGTAAATTTCTAACAACAAATTCATATTTAATTATTTTTGTAGGTTTATTCATTTTTTGTATTCTCTATTTTACACTTTATTATAGTAACGCTTTTTTACTTGCGATATATAGGTATTATATATGGCAAGTTATGGATACGCAAAAAAATCGAACTCGGGATCATGGAGTACCTATATTATCTAGAGAACCGACACGTACCCCCCTTGCCTAAGACACCTTCAAATTTTATTTTAGCTCAGTGAGAGAAAACTCTCTTAAATTCCCTGTACGTTAATACGTGTGAATTGTTGATACAACAACAAATTGGGGTCAGTACTCAGTAGCTAAAAAAGTTGAAAAATTGAAAAACACCCGATTTGCGGTCATTTAAATGCTTATATCTTTGGAACCAATGGTCGGATTTTCAAAATTTAAAATTCAAATTAAAGCCAGAATGACAGGGTTGTACCAGCTACAAAACCGTTAAAAATTTCATACTAAAAAAATTTAATTAATTTTTGGAGAATAATTTTCAGCGAGGCAAACGTAACGAAGAAGAGGAATACACAAGAAAAAAAAGTTTGCTACTAAGAATATACTGGTTGGAGGGAGATAGTAATTCTAAAGACGGTGGAGTGAAAAAAAATTGCTATACATAATATCTAGGTATGCACGTTTGTGGTAGGTATTTGTCATTCATAATTTGTTGAGGTGCCTTCATATGGTTAGTTATGGTTGGCTGATAACTTTTATTCTAATAGTCGGATCGTTAAAGTTGTGTATAGTTATGTATTATATATCAAATAAAATGTCTATTTGCCTGGATGCGAATTAAAAAAAAATAATCCTATAGATGCAATAACTTAAAAGTTATGAGGTGATAAATAAAACAACAGAAATATGTCAATATCTCAGTTAAAAAAATTACGAAAATTCTAAAAATAATAATAAAAAAAAAAAAACACGTAGATAAACAATATCTATCATCTGTATGATTTTGAGATTTTTTAAAGCATCCATCAAAAAGATAAAAATCAAAAGGTGGATAAAATGTTTTGAAGAATCAACGATATTTGTTATAATTTATATTGATAAAGGGTTACAAAAAGAAATTTTACTATAATTTAATTTCATTTTTCAGTTTTTGAATTCAACGGACTAATTTTTTTGAATATCTTAACGACCTTTCCAAATTATTTGAGCAAAACTGAGCAATATCCATAACAGTGTCACTGTGTTGGTGCGGTCCATTAACCATTTAAAATGCATTAGGGCAACCAACACATGCTCTCCCTTGTAAAGTAAATTTCTCAGTGCAGCTGGTAGGGTGAAAGAGAAAAAACCTTGGAGTCAGTTCTCTAGACAATACATTTCTCTATGGTTGACACTACGATGATAGCGAAGTTGAAAAAAGTGGGTCTCATCTGTCTGTCTGTCCTTACGGCTGTCGCCTAAACGGGTTGGTCGATTTTCTTCAAAGTTTGCACCAGCGTTTTTTGGCATTCCTCCCACCCGTTTTTTTCATTTTTTTTAAACATCAAAAATAGCGGTACCTGCCGACGACATGGTCATACCGTCGCAGACTATACACGTAACGCGAAACACTATTGAAAGCTACATTAAGTCTACGTTTGTTTTCATAATCACAATCTGAAAAAAAAAATTTCGCTCTGATCTGATATGTTTATGCCAGGTAATAGTCTTATTAAAGGTGATACCCAGGTTTTTAGCTGTATCAACGAAATCTAGGTTTCTGCTAGTGGAATAAAGATAGTAATATTTCTATCGGTATTATAGTAATTTACAGGGATTTACGTTCGGGTTGATATTAGTTTAAAGTTAACTAATGTTTTTTGCTTTTATGTTTCTCTAGATATATGAAGATGGAAAGTTTCGAAACAAGTTGCAGAAGGCCGTTGAATTGCACTTTGTCAAACACAAAAAACCGTGAATTTTTTTGACAAAATGACGGAACTTATCGCCTACAAATTTATTAAATGATTTCATAATTATTAAATGATTATATTTGGTTAAAGTAACTTGATTTAATTCAATAAAATTAATAAAAATATACTACATATTACAAACTAGGCATTAAAGCACAGTGAATAATTGTTAAACTAGATTTTCTTTTTAAGAAAACACGCGTATATTATCGGACGAATGCAGCTTAATCTTCATATTTCGAAGCAATATAAACCGTGTTTTGTTGAAAGTATACCTAGCTTAGCAAAGCCTTAACTAAAATTTGATTTTCAGAAGAAAATATTATAAAAACAATCTTGTATGAGTTTACCTATACTTAACTATAGAAGTGTAAAATCTAATCAAAATTAACATGAAAGGAAGAAAGCAAGGCAATTGGTCCTGAATTAAAAATTGACATTGTTTTTAATCATACTGACTTCATAACTCAAACCTTATCAAAATAAGTGTAATACAATAAGCTCATAATTATATAATAGTGAACTTAAATATTGAATCTTGAGTGAACTGTGGGTATTTCTAGATGTTTTTTTAATTTTTTAAAAATTATACGATATGATTAATCTTTTAATATTTTAAAGTTTTGAAAAGAACAGTAAAAATTATCAAAAATTCAAAAATTAAAATAAAGCATTATATAATTTATAAGGACACATAAAAGGAAAAATCAATAACTAAAATATGTAAAGTAATAAATTATTGTATGCTGGCAGTAATTTTATTAATTTTTAGCTCTCATACCTGTTGTGGCTGTATAATATTTTACCTGTATGTATTTAAAGAATAAATAATAAACTCCTAATTTGATAACACATACCTTCTCTCTACATATAAATTCAATCAATGCAATAGCCTTTTAAAACTTTGAATTTGAATATTCTTAAAAGATGTAGAAGTGTATGTACAATGAACATTGTTCATATGTATATATGTATGTGGCATGAGTAGCAGACAGGAACGTACGACCAACACAGAACTTCTTAGACAGAGCAACGACGCACTAACACTTACGCAACAGATACCGAAGGAGAACAGACAAGAACGAACAAACACTTACGAAAGTACATAACGAACATGCAACGAACGAGCCAACGGGACAGTAGTACATAGAACGAACAAAGAACAAAAGACAGTGATCGTCCCTCTTTGAAAATCCAGCAAACGAGTGAGAGTAGATTTCATTTGAGAGTTGGCCGGTCGTCGCATATTTAAATCCTAAACCTATTGACAAATAAAATATTATTATAACGATTAAAAACAAAAGTGTTTTTTTTGTAGAAAGTTATCCTACAAATTGGGGACTCGCCCGGGATTGGGCTCCGGACAAAAAGGGCTTCAACCCAAAGTCGGAAAATCTTAAAAAAAAAAGAAGTATAGTATGAAAAACTGAAAAAAAAAGAAAAGGAAAAAGTAAGAAAAAGGGCATCAACCCAGTGCAGTGCTAGTGCGATCGTGACAAAATAAAACTTAATTTACCAAGGCAATAAATTAAAAATTGCAAAAATCGAGCTAGATATAATATCCAAATTTTTCTGTGCCGTGCGTGCATCGATTATAATAAAAAAAAACGAACAACCGTAGCTAACTGGTGTTCGAGAAAAGTAAAGTGTGCGCATGTGTATATGCGTACGTGGAAGGCGAGTGTCACGACTCACAGCCACTGAAAAGAAAGCCGTGTCCAGGCAAACGAAGAGTGCCGTGTCCAGGCAAACAGAGTAAAGCAACGAAGGGGAAGAGTGCCGCGTCCAGGCAGACGAGCGGAGACAACTGTTGCTGTAGCGGAGTAGTTTTTTTTTGTAAAAATTATATGTGGGTAAGCGAAGACCGTTGCCAATAATTTTTCCTTGTTCATTTATATAAATTTGTAAAAGCTGGTACCATTTACGGTTTTTAAATTTTATTGTCGAGTTAAATTATTAAGATAAATAAAACTAACGAATATGGAAAGGAATGAGATATTGTCTTTGACGGTAGAACTGTTGAGGGAAAGGTTGAAAGAACTGAATTTATAGGCGACAGGACTGAAACGAACATTACAGGACAGACTGCTCACCCACTTTGAGCTATCACGCGACGATGACGATAGCGTCGTCAGGTCGGCCGAGGTTGTGAGGGCGCGTAACTTCACCTTAAAGGATATTCAAGACTCGTTAACCCATTTTGATGGAACTGGTTTAGTAGACATCAATCTCTGGATCCAGGAATTTGAAGAAAACGCGATAGCTGTTGACATTGGGACGAGATCCAAATGTACATCTACGCGAAGCAGTTATTGAAGGGTGCAGCCAAGTTGTTTGTTAGAAGTCAGCTGGGTATTAAAAGCTGGGACACTTTGAAGCAAGCTCTCACTAAAGAGTTTGGGACAAAGTTGTCGTCGGCGGAAGTCCACCGCAGGTTGAGGACCAGGCAGAAGAAGTCGACCGAAACGTTACTAGAATATCTCTTAGGACTTTTAGAGATAGGGAAGCAAATAGAGTTGGATGATGAGAGTCTTATCGAATATTTCGTCGAAGGAATACCTGATGTAAAACAACACAAACTCATGTTGTACCAAGCGACGAAAATAGAGGAGCTGAAGGTTCAGATTAGGGCGTATGAAAGAACGAGAGTTTCCCAGCCGCAGTCATCAAACTCAAGGGGACACTCGCGCTATGCATACACTCCTGGTGGAAGTGCTACTACCCAGGTACCAGTCAAGGACGAGAAGAAAAAATCGTGCTACCGGTGAACAGTGGAAAATAATTGTGTGTTTCGGATAAAAAATCCAGAACTTTTTTGTTTTTAAAGATAGAGCGTTGAAATTTTGCATAAATAAAAAGGAATGTATAACGTTTCCAGTGGAATGCTGTTAATAAGATTAATAATAACAGTAATAAATATTTAAAAAAAAGTAAAAAAATTAAAAAACTCCATGGAATAATATAATATTTGCATAAGGTTTAACAAAAGACTAAACCGTGTAGGTTGGATTGAAGTTAGAAAATAATCGCATGGAAGGGGGGTCTATTTCCCCCCGTTTAGGTGGGAGGGGCAATTTTATAAAAAAAAATTACTTCAAACAGACACACAATTATTAAAAAACAATGGCAACACTTAATATATCGTGCAACAATTTTTTTTAAAGCCAAGAATCCATTCCTTAATTTGCTTTTTAATTCAAGTTGCTTGAGCAAATAGTTTTTGAGGAATTAATTTTCAAACTCAAAATTTTTAAAAAGAAAACTTAATTTTTTTATTCAAACTGATTTTTTTCAAAATTTAACGTTATTAAGTCCTAATTTTAATTTTAATACTTAATTCTCTTATAAATTTTAAGTCAAACACTGAAAACTAGAAGGTTCTAGTACTTATACTTTTAAAGATATAAAGGAAGAAAAAACTGAACTGACCTCATTCATATGGTAGGGTAGCTAAATGATCATATGAATTGAATTTTTCTTCTTTTTGTAACGATGTTGTTTTAGATATTTGCTTATATCTTTTAAAGTATAAGTCCTAGAACCTTCTGGTTTTCAGTGTTTAGCCTAGTACGCTGCTGATGCGAAACGAAAATTTCCTGTGATCTCCAAACAGACAACGAAACGCTTGCGAAAACACAACGGAAAATATCCTTGGAGAGTTTCACTAATTCCAAAAACAAAATCAAACATAAACGCAAAAAATCAGAGAAACCCATGATGCAAGAAAATGATAAACAAAAAAAAACACAAATAAAACTCAAATGTCATTTTTCCGCACACAATAAATAGTCTGTATAATTAATTCAGTGCGAAAAAGGAGCGGAGACTTCTCCAAATAATCTTCTACAATTATAAATTTCGCTCTTCGAACAGCGTACTGCAAAACGAAAAGCAGAACGAAATTTTCCATTTATGATTTCGTTGTGTTATTTTTGTATGGGATTTTTCGTTTCGCATCAGCAGCGTACTAGGCTTTTAACTTCAAATTGATAAGAGCTTTGAATATTAAAATTCAAAACAGTACCTAAAATCGTAAAATTTTAAAAAATTTCAGTTTGAACAAAAAAAAATATTTTTTTTTTATTTTTAGTTAGAAGATTAATTTTTTAAAAACTATTTACTCAAACAACTTGATTTAAAAATCACATTAAAGAATGAAAAAAAGACATAAGATCACATTGTGAGTCTTGCCATTGTTTTTTAATATTTTTTACAATAGCTGAAATAGAGATTTTTAATTGTATCGCTTTTATCACTGTTTTGCTTATAACTTCCGAAACCGCACGTTTCCGCAGCTGACTCTTATAAATGTTTTTTTTATAAGAACTTAAGCTTTTAATCAAAACTAATTGTAAAGCGTGGTAAGGCGTGGGTAACTACTTAAAGTCTCGGTGAACTTAAAAAATATTTTTTTTTAATTCTATTTTACATTTTAATTAATTACTTGTGAACTTAATAATACAATTAAAAACTTAAAAATGTTCTAAGATCTCCATAAAATAAGCTTTTCAGAAATGTATTATACTTTATACCTATTCCTACAAAGTCTTATAGAAAACCAACTTTCAAAGTTATGAACCAAACGGACTTGAATTGAAAACCCAAAAAAATAATAAATAATAATGCTTAAAAAAAATTGTTCTTGCACATATGTATTATGTAAAATTCTTGTATTATCGTAAAGATTTACAATTTAGCTTTAAAATAAAATTGAAATGTAATGTCAATAGCGACTGTGGTAAAAACCATTTATGATATGCTATTGTTCTACCATTTTCCACTGTGCGGTGTGGAGATTCCACACATTTAGCAAGAGAACGCCGAGGAACAACATCGAAATGCTACAAATGCAACGAACCAGGGCATATGGCTCGTGAGTACAAAGCTGATTCACGAACAAGCCAGCTGCGAGCTGAGAACCAGAGCGGGCACACTGCAACAACAAGTGCTCACAATAATTCTTTGCCGGAAGCCAGAATGAACTTGACCATTGGGACAAATCGCATTTTTAAAGATATTTCAGCTGGAGGGTGTAAGTTTACCGCGCTTTAGACACCGGAAGTGATTTATATCTCCTGAGGTATGACATTTTAGCCTTGATGGAGTTTGTGGAACTCGGCAGGGAGAAACGAAATTTGCTGGGCATAGGGCAACATAGAATTACAACAATGGGTAACGTTAGGGTGGAAGTAGAGGTGGACGGAATTCCGTTACAGTTTAATTTCCACGTGGTAAAGGAGGGAGATATGCAGTATTCTGCGATAAACGAGGGTGTAGAATTTAGGCAAAGCAGAATCCAAGCGAAATACCGAATGAGTCGTGGGCTCAGGCAAATGATGAGGGTACTGATGGAGAAGTACGTGTCGATGCGGGTGCGATTAAAGAGGCACGAGAGGACGTTAAGGTCGTCGATCATCATGAGAACCATGGACGCAAGGAAAACGATCTGGGATCGAATGTTTTTGAACTGGAGGAGGTATTTGGGAAAATCTGTTTGGCTGCGGAGCAAGGCATGTTCGCCAAGGATCTAAAGTTGAGTCACCTAGACGCAACATACGCAAGGTGCTACTTCCGATCATCGAAGGGTACGTTCCCGAGGGAAGAGAGTGTTCACCTGTCACGATGAAACGAGTTGGAAGTTTTAGCGATTATCGAAGCGCTTAAGAAATGGCGGGTGTATGTACTAGGTATACCGTTCAAAATCATCACCGACTGTAACGCGTTTACTCAAACGCGTTACAGCATGAAGATGAAGCATGTTGATGCTGATGTAGAAAGTTATCCTACATGTATTTATATTTATAATTAATATCAAAAGATTTTTTAAAACTTTAAAGTTTTTTTTTTTTTTTTTTTTTTCTGCAGGCCCCAGATTTTAGAATTCTGTGTTCCCACCATTCCCCCCTCTTTTACTTGTCCAAAAAAAAAATACCATGAATGTAGCTTAAAACATCAGATCAATAGAACTCAATTTATACATAATGTACATATATAAGCAATGCATATCACGAAAAACAATATATGTATAGGTAGCCCCTGATTTGATTTTAATCATTTTTATTTAAGAACTCAATACCTATACGAAAATAATTTTCATTAACAGACATACATTAACAGACAGCATTCATACATGTTATGTTCATACATAACTTTAAAAACTATCTAAATTTCAAACATAATATAAGTACATTTGTTTCCATAGAAATACGCAAACTTTCTGAATATCTTAGTGCCTGTTTACATAGGCATTTTACTGAAGGGCGCATCCAGTGAGACAGGTAGATTTTATGTGCGTAGAAACGAGAAGGATTTTGGGATAGAATTTACCCTTCTCATTTCTACGCACACATAAATCTACCTATCTCACTGGTTTCTCCTTTCAGTAAAATTCCTATGTAAACATGCACTTACGAAACAAATAAAACAACCGTTTCCATAGTAACTAAAAAAATTAAAAAAAAATTAAAATTCCACTTCAAATAAACGACTGTTTTTATAATTAAAGAAATTTATAAAATTGAATACACCAGTCACCAACCCTATCATATTATTTAAGACACCAGTACCGCTATTCAGTTGACGGAAAAAAAACTGCATTCTTCCAAGTGGAACGCTTTACAAGAGAGCGAGAAAAAAAACAGCGGTACTTTGTAAATTATTCTTTCTGATTTGTTTTCTCAACATCATAAGCAAACAGTATAAGCATCATCAAATGATACATTAACGCTCAAAGTTAAGAAAAAATGGACAACATACCTAAGAAAATTTGTGTGCTTATTCAGTTCAAGCAAAGTGTATTATGTATTATGATTTTTTTAATTTAAATTCAAATAAAAAAAATTATAAAAAGGAGAATAAAAATTAATGTATACACATTAAACGCATAAAAAAAGCAGTACAAAAATTAATATACATATGCACATTGTATTAAAAAAAACAGAACAAATATTAATATAATAAACTTATTATAATACTCCTAGAAACTTAAAACGTCTTCTTCCTAGCTTTTAAAGCAGAACATTCGTTGATAGCGTCATCAAAATTTATTTGCTGGGTCGGCTCATGTTTAATAGTTAAAATTCCCAGATTATTGCCCGCAAGTAGTTTTTAATTAATTTTAACTTACTAAAACTCCTTTCACATGATGCAACTGACACACATATTATCATAAACACTTTTAATGCGACAGTGACATTCGGAAGATATTCTGCAAAGTCTCATTCAACGATGAATTTCATAAAGTCTAAAGATAACCAATAAGATGTTGTCATTTAAGCCGCTTTCAAATGACTTCTCAACCTTGGTATCTCTGAGAGAAGTTCTGACTCTGACACCTCATCATAAACATTAGCAAATTTTGAAACATCTAGTTTCAAATCATCAATGTTTGTTAAAAGGAAAGTATTATCCTGTACAACTTTAAACAATGCAGCCACCTCCTTAATAGACTCCGTTCTTGTTCGGGGTTCAGTGATGAATCGATCAAGGCACTCGAACATGTCTTTCCTTAGTTCAGCGCTCAGTGAAAGTCCTGCATCGGTTGCCAACTCACTAGCCATTCGCTTTTTACGACGAATTCTTCTTTCTGTTGGAATGTCGTATTTCTCCGATGGGCGACACGACGTGCGACGATGGACTTTATTTACAAAAGAAAAAAACAAAGGCTAGCCGATAATATTTTTTTTGGGCAAATAGAAACTGGTAGGTAGGTAGGTAAGTTAGGTACAATGTCGGAATTTTTTTTTTAATACTAGATCTATAAGGGACATAGTTTATATACTCATTGGTAGCTTTTGGGTATCACCCCCAAATGGGTGACACCCGGGGCGGTCCGCTCCCCCCGCCCCTCCTTTGCAAAGCCACTGACAGGGGGGTATGTCAAAAATCAATTTCCTATATAATAAAATTCATAAGATTTGTTTTACTACATTATTATGTAGGATATACAATATATACATATACATATCGTATTCAATGAATTGCTTCAATACACCTTCACAAAACATTAAATAAAATAAGTACCTGTTCGCTTTTATTGAATACAAACCACTCAAAATATTTATATTTCACAAGACAATATATAGAAAAACACTCTCTAATAGCAATAATAATCACTGATTTATCTTTTCAAAATAACAATGCCAGCACCCACACTTTGTCAATGCACCAAAAGAAATGAAATTGAAATCAAATTTGCAAGAATAAACAAAATCAGAAAGTCTACGCACCTAGCAAAGCTAACGGCATATGTAATCCTGTAATTCTATTAAACATTTTGCAACGAACGCCAGCGTACACAATAATTCAACAACAACACCAATAGAGGAAAGTCACGAAACGCTAAAAAAAAAACTACAATAAGAATGTGGTGACAGTACCTACCTACCTGTTTTTTTTTGTGACCGACAATTTTGATGAGAAAAAAAGAGTCGTTTCTCTTGTATTACCGAACACCTTAAAAAGCATTCGGTCGGCTGAAAAACCTCTTCTTCTTATGAAATCTACTTTTAAAAGCTCTTTGTCGGCTGGAATTTGTCGGCCGAAACAAATTTTTGAAGACATATTTTTGTATGGAGGTATGGCCATAGTTTAAAAAGCTTCAACTTCAGCTTAAAATAATCAGTTATCGTATCACCATATAACAGACACCATTCACAGTTACGTTTTGCCGGCCGGCCGGCATCGTTTTTGATTTACTGGGCTATCTATACATAAACATATTTAATTAATATTTCATCTCTTTGTTTGTTGTTTTTCTCCAAGAGTACCTACATATGTACATAAATAAAATTAACAAGTTATCAACAATCAGCTTCACAAAAACGCCTTTTCAGCCGGAATAATTATTTTATAATCGCAAAAAAATTAATTCAAGTCTTTAATACAAATCGAGAATTCCATAATTTATGCAACATTCGGACAATAATTCAAATTGCAAATACCACCTTCAATTTAAATAACCATCTATGGAGCGAGTTGATTATAATATCCTTTGATAATTTAATTGGATTAATGCCCTACATATAGATTTTCTAATCAAATATCATGTTGAAACATCCTATATAGTTACGGTGACCATGCGTTCATTATAACAATGACAGTTCTGTATTTGAAGACAATGTTCATTATGAATTATTTGTTATACACAAACACATAAATGTTCTGTATTTCAGAAGTTGTTCATTATTTATTTTGTAATTCGTACAAATTCTTAAAAGCAATAATATAAATAATAAAACAAAATGCAATGAAAAAAAGTAATCAAAGGGCACGGTAGTGCCCAGCCAAGTTCTGGCAATACACTCTTTTTACAGGAACAAACTCAGGCGATTTTCGACGCCCCTCTAACTTCAGTACCAATAAAGTCAGGAGCTTCAAGTTAGGGCTTAAAGTACATACAAAAGAAAAATTTTATATCTGAGGTTTTCCATTCAGGGGGCGTGGTATCCGCCCATTTTCTCAGAATTGTTATCAAATAGCATTTCCAATTGCTGTAGAATGATGAAATCGGGTAGAGCGGTTTGGCTTGAAGTGCATAAAAAAAAAATGGTATTTTAGGTTTTTCATTCAAGGGGCGTTGTATCCGCCTACTTTCTCAAAGCTGCGGCCAATTAAATGGAACACTTCCAACTGCTGTAGAATGATGAAATTCTGTAGCGCTTAAAGTGCATACAAAGAAAAAAATAGAATACTTGAGGTTTTCTATTCAGGGGGCATGGTATCCGCCCATTTTCACAGAATTTTTATCAATTATTTAAAGCACTTCTGATTGTTGTAGAATGATATTAGTAGGTATCTTACGAGGAATTACCTGACTATAACTATCTTTGCAAAAGGAGTGTATCACAACAAAAACATAAATGTTAAAAAATAGCCAAGTTCTTCTATATAAAAATCTTTATATGTAACAACTCAGCCGTGAAAAGTAGTGAGATCTAAAAGTATGCCAAGTTGCAACTTTATGAAGGTTAAATATCAAATATTTTAAGAAGAGTAATATTGAAACAACGCCAAGTTATGAGAGAAATTTATTATTTTATTATTTACTGACTACTGACTTGGCAAGTTTTCTTTTAATTACTCCTCACAATTCAAAACGTTTTCAAAACTTGACAATGTGAACCCCCAAATTTTAGTCAGTAATTCAGATATCAAAATCCGTAAAAATTAACTGTGTTAATTATAATTTACATTTTAAGTTTTTATGTTTTTTTTGCTTGTAAGATTTTTTTTATCTAAGAGTTAATTTTTTAAGTTTATGTTTGATGCAAACAAAGACTGAATTTTTGTACCCTCACTTTTTAAGTTAAGTAACTTTTCTATAGATATTTTTTAATTAAATGGAATAATTTAAAATTTAATTGAATTTTGTTTTTTTTTTTCATTTGTTTATTATTTGTAATTCTAAAACATGGTCACTGTATACATAGTATACCTAGCTATATATATGTCTACCTGGTAAATATTTGGCTTATTTATGTGTGAGCAGTTTGTATTTCTACATGTTTTCGGAAAATTGGTTGTGCGTCATTCCTTTCAGAAATTCCATATGCCACCCGATTGAAATACATAAAAACCTCATACCACCACTGTATCTACTCATCAATAATGAAGTTTATGCTTCAGTGAACCTTTTGATCATATGCATTAATGAATTCAGCGGATGCCCTTTGGCATATCGTCGTTGGTCTATTGAAACTGTGATACATAACTACTACACACAAACACATAAAATAATATACCTATAGGAAAATTAGAACACATAAATCGGTAAAATAATAATAGGTTACCAAATAGTGGGTGGTATCTTGTGAATCAAACACCACCCTAACGGAGAAGAGGTTATCATTATCAGGTTTTAAGTGGATTTATCGTTATGTCACAAAATTGCATAAGTCTGATTAAAAATGTTATTTAATTTGATGGACTGTAACTGCTACAAAATTTGTTAGGGAAGGGACACATGATTTCTCATGCGGTCGACAAGAAAAAAACACATTCTGTCGTTATGCAGTTATTCCGATTGTGTATGTTTTCTTGTGTATGCAATAGCAAGCCTATGAAAGAAGTTTGTTTTCAAAGTTTATTTTACAATAATTGATGACAAATTACTCAAACAATTTGATGTGAAGATAAAATTTTCAATTGAACAATTGTTTTTTGATAAAAATGCCTTTATCTATTTACCTGATATATATATTCCTGATGAAAATTGATTAAGTACCTAAATAAACTAAATGTAGGTAGATATGTAAATATGTACCTAACTACATTTTCGGCAAAAATAATTGATCAAGCAAAAAGAACGAAGCCCAGCGACGCACGGCAGCGTGGCACGGGCGGTCGATTTAGCACCTTATAAATAGTAGGTACATATAGAAATTAATAATTTATAGCTTTTTAAATAATAATATATACCTAAGCCGTATCCATACCTAGTCGTTTTGAACTGTTGCTAAGTTAAAGTACATAGGGTATGACATTTATTTTAATTTTTATGGCTTGACTTATAGGTAATTGACGTTTAAGTATGATTATAAAAGACTTCTAGGTGGCGGCCACTTAGACGAATGTCATGCGCATGTTCGCACTCAGGGAGTCGAAGGCTTTCGGATACGACCAATCTTAAGTGGTTTCCCAAATTAAGTCTAAAAACGTCGAAAAAACGCATTTTCATCGACGTCTTTCGGGGGTTTAAAAATAAAGCAGATAATTTATTAAAGTACCTACTCACCTTTTGTGTACCCAACAGTTTAATTCAACAAAAATTTCTGTCCTTTTGGTATGAAATAATGAATCAAATTGAAATGTCAATAGAAATAGAAACTATTCAAAATATTTTTTTCTTTGTCGTTCACAATGGTTCAAAAATTTATCAATTTTCGTTGATAATACCGAATAATCAATTGATTGACAAAAACTATCAATAGTCAAATAATTGATCTTTGACAATCGTAACAGGGGTGATAGTACTATAGTTAGTATGTAGGTATAGAATTATAAGGTTGATTTGTCAGATGGTGCAGCATGTTAGGAAAACTTGGGTCTGTTCAACAAAAATAAATTATATAAATTTGGTTGTGTAACTGTCATGGTGTCTGCAGGAATGGAGTCAGGAGTGGATGGAGGATTTGTAAATTCCTCACAAGAGGCAGTTCTCCTGAAAATAACATTTCTGTTTTTAGGTGGCAGAGGCTGGGATTCGATCGCACAACCTTCCGATTCACAGTAATAGAACAATTTTTTGGTCTAAAACAGCGGATCAGTTCAAGAAAATGAAAACTTTAGAATGTACATCCATACAATGTATATGATGTATGTTCCGTGAAATAGGCCTTTGTACCCAAAATAACAAAAAAAAATTACATAAAAACCAGCCGCAAAAAATGCCAGACAAACAATTCCAGCGTACACAATAATACAACAACAACATCAATAGAATAAACCAGAGAGAAAGAACTAATAGAGAGAGTCAAATTCGACGGCCGGCGGCTCTCTTTTAGCCTAGAAGCTACGATGTTGCGCACCATCTTGCATATGTATTAATTATTATTATATTAACTCCATATAAAAAAAATGTGGGGACAAATACATATGCAAGAAGATGTACATACTCATTACTCACCACCTTTTTTTTTGAGAGATTTGACTCTCTCTATTAGTTCTTTCTCTCTGGAATAAACGAAGGCCACGAAACGCAGAAAATAAAAATAACAATGAGTATGTGTCAGTGTTGCCGCTGAGAAATTTCAAAAGGTCGCAAAAAAGGGGTCACGAGAAAGAAAAAGTCGCATTTTGGAATTATTTTTAATATATTATAGCAAAAGCAAACGAAATCCGTATACATGAAACATGCTTTGGAGTTATTTAAGCTTTATATTAAAAAAATAAATCAGTTTTGGAGACCTTTTAAGGGCCAGTTCACAGTGGGTTAAATCTGCACCGTGACTTTAAAATGTTCTAATAAAATGGTGCTAATCGATAAAAATCGGCTCATTAGCGATATCCAAGATTAAAAACTCAAATTTTGGATTCCTTGATAAAAATATTGGTTAACATGCATATTTGATGGTGTACCAGTTGCACTAATTCTTTATTAAAGATAATTAACTGTGAATAACCTGGCCCTTAACCAGTTGATAAAGTAAAATACATTTTTATTAAGATATTTGTTAAATTACATACATTTGCAATTTGCATGCTTGTTATGATTAATTGCAATTCAGTATAAATAAGTTCAATTAAGTGATAAATAACAACTTATTTTTAGGAAAGCTAAAACAAAAGAGATCAGTGTTCAATCCATTTACAAAAAATGATCTATGTAATATTAACTCGTTCTATAAAGTTAAAACAAAAAATAAATTCATTCACTATCATTAGAAGGAATGCGATCGAGTCGAACCAAACACATTTCAACTCAATTTCTTTAAAAATATAATAAAAGCCACTTTTTTAAAAAGTCGTGTTACAGTCGCGTGAGGGAAAAAAGGAGTCAAAATGCGACTAAAGTCGCATAGCGGCAAAACTGGTATGTGTGGATAGTAGGTAGGTATACCTGTTTTTTTTTGTGAGTGACAATTTTGATGCGAATGAGAGCCGGTTCTCTTCTTCTATCGAACAGCATAAAAAGCATTCGGTCGGTTGAAAAAATCTTTTCTTCTTATGAAATCTGCTATTAAAAGCTTTTTGTCGGCTGAAAAAATTTTTGAAGACATAATTTTGTATGCAGGTAAGACATCTGTACATAATTGTAGTGATAACAAATTTTTTCGTCTGCCACTACGTTTGTTTTTAGTGGAAACGTTACCAAGAAAAAGTGCATCCAAAGTACAACTTTTCTGAAAGTAGAACTAGAGAGGGAAACCACTTCAAATGCATCCCATCCCAAAGCCCTCGACTCCCTGATTACAAATATGGTTACGACAGACGTCATAGGTGGCCGCAAAACCACTGGCAGACGTCGGTCGCCTAAAATGCGTTTTGGTATACCACTTGGTCGCATCGCAAAGCCCTCGACTCCCTGGACTCTGGAGTGCGAATATGCGCTTGACAGACGTCTAAAGGGTGGCCAAACCCTTGACACTCGCCGCGTCGCCGGTCGCCTAAAATGCAATTTTTTTTCGGATATTTGAGAAATCACCTGAAATGTTTCTAAAACGAAAGGTCATGACTCCCTAAGTTCAAATACTTACACGACAGACGTCAAGTCGCCGCAAAACTCGCGACAGACGCCATTTAAACCGCAGATTTTATAGACATTTTTTTTAACTGGTATAAATTATATAATACACTAAAATATACGGCAATCGAAAAGGCTTGACTATCGCGGATTTTTTCAAGTGAATTTTTGTAATGGGCTTTTGGAGGAAACCACCTGAAATGTATGTCAATTTTAGAAAGAAAACGAAACTTCTGACTTCTGAACATAGAGTACCTATATTATCTAGAGAACCGACTCGTACCCCCCTTGCCTAAAACACCCTCAAATTTTATTTAAGCTCAATGAGAGAAAACTCTCTTAAATTCCCTGTCCGTGAATACGTGTGAATTGTTGATACAACAACAATTGGTGCCAGTAGCTCAAAAAGTTGAAAAATTGAAAAACACCCGATTTGCGATCATTTAAATGCTTATATCTTTGGATCCAATGGTCGGATTTTCAAAATTTAAAATTCAAATTAAAGCCAGAATGCCAGTCGAGTACCAACTATAAAAAATTTTCAAAACCGTTAAAAATTTCTTACTAAAAAAATATAATTAATTTTTGAAGAATAATTTTCATCGAGGCAAACGTAACGAAGAAGAGGAATACACAAGAAAAAAAAGAAAAAAAAGTTTGCTACTAAGAATATACTGGTTGGAGAGAGATAGTAATTCTAAAGACGGTGGAGTGTGTGCAACAAAACAGCATAACCTTAGCAAATTGGGTTTGCATCGGGAAAAAATTTGCTATACATATGTAGGTATGCACGTTTGTGGTAGGTATTTTTCATTCATTATTTGTTAAGGTGCCTTCATATGGATAGTTTGGTTGGCTGATAACTTTTATTATAATAGTCGGATCGTTAAGGTTGAGGTCTTAAAATTCAGGTTGAATATCAGGCTACATTTTTTTTACAAAATCATTGCAGAGTAACATAAAAGTATGTTTACAATAGAATATGTGTAAGATAGGTACAATATATTATTAATTATCATTAATCATTAATTTTGTCTATTAAGGTACCTAGCCATTTCTTTTTCTTTCTTTTACAATCTTTAAAGCTATTGACTATAGTTAATAATCTATTGTATCTTACACATGCTGTATATGTATAGTAAACATACTTTTATGTTACTCTGCAATGATTTTGTAAAAAAAATATAGCCTGATATTCAACCCGAATTTTAAGACCTCAACCTTAACGATCCGACTATTAGAATAAAAGTTATCAGCCAACCAAACTAATCATTTGAAGGCACCTTAACAAATAATGAATGAAAAATACCTACCACAAACGTGCATACCTACATACATATGTATTATGTATAGCAAATTTTTTCTCGATGCGAACCCAATTTGCCAAGGTTATGCTGTTTTGTTTCACGCACTCCACCGTCTTTAGAATTACTATCTCCCTCCAACCAGTATATTCTTAGTAGCAAACTTTTTTTAATTTTTTTTCTTGTGTATTCCTCTTCTTCGTTACGTTTAACTCGATGAAAATTATTCTCCAAAAATTAATTAAATGTTTTTAGTATGAAATTTTTTCTTATAGCTGGTACTCGGCTGTCATTCTGGCTTTAATTTGAATTTTAAATTTTGAAAATCCGACCATTGGATCCAAAGATATAAGCTTTTAAGTGACCGCAAATAGGGTGTTTTTCAATTTTAGCAAAAATTGAGCAATTCCAACTGAAACACGTCGGTTGGCAATGAACAACAACCCCATTTTTTTTTTCAATTTTTCCGAGATTTTTTTTGGTTTCCCATTAAACTATTGTGAAGGTCGTGTAGGGTGTACAGTTATGTATTATACATCAAATTAATTGTCTATTTTCCTAGTTGCGAATTTAAAAAAAACTAATCCTATAAATGCAATAACTTAAGAGTTATGAGGTGATAAATAAAACAACAGAAATATGTCAATATCTTGGTTAAAAAAATTTCGAAAAATCTTAAATTTTACAAAACAAGTAGATATACAATATCTATCATCTGTATAGTTTTGAGATTTTTTACAGCATTCGTAAAAAAGATAAAAATCAAAAAGTGGTAAACATTCATCCAAAAAATGCCTGTTTTGAAAAATAAACGATATTTCTTATAATTTATATTGATAAAGGGTTACAAAAAGAAATTTTACTAAAATTTAATTTCAATTTCCAATTTTTGAATTCAACGGCTTTATTTTTTGAATACTTAACGACCTTTTCTATTTATTTGAGCAAAACTGAGCAATATCCACAACAGTGTCATTGTGTTGGCGCGTTCCATTTAAAATGCATTAGGGCAACCAACACATGCTCACCCTTGTGGAGGAAATTTCTCAGTGCAGCTTGTAGGGTGAAAGAGAAAAAGCCCTGAAGTCGGTTCTCTAGATAATATATTTCTCTATGCTTCTGAAGTTAAGAACATACTTAGTAGGTGTCCCTGAACAGCCTACTCAAAACTCATGTAAATGAATTTGAATGTGTTAGTAAGCTCTCTTTATCAAATTCTGTATTTGAAATTTAATTTTACTCTTGGTCCTTGGGCTCTTTTTTCATCGCAGACGAAGCCGCAGGTAGAATCACGCATGCACAAGAAAGACAAAAACAAGTAGAAGGCGCAGAAAAAGCCAAGTAAACGTAGGTACCTACTGCCTATAGATAAAAAAAGCAGAAAATTCTGCTGTGAAGGGTATGTATGAATATACCAATGCTTTTTTAAGCGGCCAACACTTGTGTGCACACCGGTGTGGCGTTCCGCCCACGGTTGCTACTTTGGTCATTTGTGACCAAATTTGGTCAATATTTTTTAACTTGGTCACATGGTTATTTTTTATTCTATTTGGTTATTTTTTTACGAAATGAAAAATGAAACTCCACTTTAATTTTTGTGCAAACTAACTGGTTGAACACAATGCCCTGCTGCAACTGGAATCGGAGCCACAGCTGCAACTGCTTTCAAAAAAGTCTCTTAAAAGTTTCTGTTAAAGCTTTAAAAAAAAAATTAAAAATAAATGCAACTGTATATTTTTATTGGCTTTGTAAAAAAGTTCATTTGACCTCGTCGCCTTTCATACTTTAGAAGTTTTATAAAATAATTTATTTATACCACTTTGTAAATTTCCTCAATATTTCATAGTAAAAAAAATAAAAACATCGTTCAGTATTGAGATCTATTGTCTCTGGAACAAAAATATAAAAAAATAATATTTAACGAATTTCCCATTCATATGCGCAAGAATCATACTAAATTTTATGATTTTTTCACTTGCCAGGCGATTTTGAGGTACAAATAATTTTAACATTACAAATGTTTAAGCGGAGGCATACCTACTAACAATAGGGGTATTCCCGATCCGATGCAACTGGTCTTGTATCATTGCAAAAATGCAAAAGTGTACAATTTCTATACCCCAATCCCATTAGGGGTATTCCCGATCCGATGCAAACTGGTCTTGCATCGTTGCAAAAGTGCAAAGTTTTTTTTTACAATGGGGTTAGGGTATATGGGTGATTCTCTGCCAACTGTGATTTTTTAAATAAGAATTTTGCTAAAATTAAAAGTCATTGAAAATAATTTTTTTTTGTTTTATTTGTCTTTAAATAGACATGGTATTAAAACTGTAAGAGCATTTTACTACAACTTTTAAGGAACAAAAAATATGGTAAAAAGTACTAAATGTCGAAGACATGGTGCTGACACTGATTTTATATTTTTGAATTTTTATACGTTGTAACTCTTTTTGAAAATATTTTTGTTGATTTTCTAAATCCTCTCTTATGTTTTGACGTTTTCAACTTTAAAAACCAATGTTTTATTCAAAATTGTAAGTTTTTTTTAGTTTTTCAAATTTGTTCTTTGAGGTTGGAGTCTTTATTTTTATGCTAGGTTATAACTCAACATTTATTGCACAAATTTGTTTTAATATGTTTTGTTGGAAGTACTGGTACCATTCTTAATAAAAAAATAACAAGATTTTTAGCATAATTGTTTGAAATCATTTAATTTAAGTTCATTATAAATAAATATACCACGGTATCTACTGACACCCACGGTACTGACATTTAGGCTTTAATATAACCTCATATCTCAAAGCTTCTGAGAAAAATAAAATCCGTTATAATTTTAACTTATATGACTTAAAAAGAAATACAATATTCTAAAACTCACCCTAAAAAATTTCATAACACGCTTGGATATTACTACCACGGTACTGACAGGTAATTTTGTGACACACGATTTTAGAATAAAAACACTTCACTCTTACAGCAAAATTACGTAAGTAAAATAAATTGACTTTTGTTAACAATAAATAAATAGTGCCTCTTTCAATCGGCACCACACAAATGCCATAAAACTAAAAACAAAATGGCGGTTCAGCGGTAAATCTTTTGAATTCAAAAAGAAAATGAAATCCGTGGACAACATTCATTTATTATTATTTAATTAGAGAGCAAATATTTTGACTTGATATTCTCAATCAAGCAACTATTGTACTCAAACTTTTCTGAGAACAACATTTTTATTCAATGATGTATTTTAATTGGAAAAACAAGGATAGGACATGCCACGGTACTGACATTTTGCGTATACTTTTTCAAGTCAAGGGAAAAGGGTAGCAAGTTTTTAAACAATTTGTAATGTAAATTGTAGTACCAACTTATTTCCACAATTCAAACCAGAAATTCATACGAAATTTTTACATAAAAGCCTAGTACGCAGATCGCGCTAAATTTTAGCTTCCATACAAAATTCTCTCCAAAATTTAGCTCAGCTAAAACTGAGGAAAGCATTTTAGCCGAATGGTACGCAGCTCCAGCTAAAAATTAAAATGTTTGTTTCTTACTGTACATCACATATCTGTCTAAATTTAGCGCACGAAATAATTGTTCGGCACATTAATTCTAAAGCTAAATTTTAACAGATTCTGTAAATCTTGAATTTTGATGAATTGTGTTTTGTGAAAAAAAAAAATTGAAATGGAAGAATATTTCGGAATAAACGATTTATCTCAGCCAAAGAAAAGAATCCATTTTATTTGATAAAATTTAGTTGCAATAATAAAAAAGATCATTGAAATGGTTGAAAACAATTTCATCTCGGAGAACAGCTGCTTACTTTTACATATTCTCCACAACGCATGCTCTATGTCAAAGATTTTTTGCTGATGTTTGGAGAGAAAAGTGGGAGCAAAATTTAAGCATGATCTGCGTACTAGGCTTAAGCTACAAATAAAGCCCTGGACACAAAGAATCACAGTTGGCAGAGAATCACCCATATAGCAATTTTACACTTTTGAATTTTTGCAATGATACAAGACCAGTTGCATCGGATCGGAAATACCCCTATTGTAAAATAAAAACTTTGCACTTTTGCAATGATGCAAGACCAGTTTGCATCGGATCGGGAATACCCCTAATGTGAAAAAATCAACAGAATTTCAAAAAAGTGTAACGCTGAGTAGAGAAAGAGGAAGAAACGTCAAGGGAATAGACAAAATTATTGCGTTCATGCTATTTTCTTACTGGTCTGAGGAAACAGAATACGAAGAAGATGATAAAACGGACACCAAAAAAAAGGAGAAGTGTTCGTAGGCAGGGATGGCCACTACATTTTTCACATTTGCTACGTAGTTTATGTAGTTAAACGTATTTAAATGTAGTTAATGAAACAAATTGTAGCAAACTTGGTTTCAAATATCTAATGATCTGTAAGTTGTAACCAGAGAATATGAATTATAAAGAATGGAATCTTTCGTACGTTCCATCCCCCAAAACCCATTTGTTTACATTGTTGTTTTTGTAATTTCATCTCGTGTTGATGAATAGATGTGAATTGCAACAACAATTTATACAGTGGTGAATTCATATTTTTGCACTAATGTGCGTTAAAACATGGAACACTAGTGCAAAAATATGAATTCACCACTATCCGCCATTTTGTTTAGCTTGTAGGCAAACCAGAATGACAGCCGAGGATTCCAATCTTTATAATTCAGTATCTTTGGTTGTAACTTTAAAAATTCAAATTTTTATTGAAATTTTATTATTTCTTTAAATTTACTTTTTATGTATATGAAAACGTAACAATTTGTAGAAAATAAGACGTGTAGTTTATTAAATTAACTACGCGTAGCTAATGATGTAGAAAATGTAGTGTATCTAATTCGGCCAACCCTGTTCGTAGCCTTTCAAGATTCATATGAAGAAGAGCAATTTTAAAAAAGAATTTATTCAAAGTTTTAAAATACATATATAAATGCTTTTTTCATTTCTAATGTACCTCAACTATGCTGGAATGGCAAATCGGGTAAATTTTTTAATTTTTTTTTGAATTTACAAAAGTAATTAACCTAACATATTTTCTATCGACAACCGTTTGTTTTATCCAAAAATATTTAAAACTGTTAACGTTATACAATTCAAGGGCATATACCCTTAAACATATTTCTGAAATATCCTATCAAATATCTATGTAGGTACCTATATCTTGAAAAAAAAATTTAAACTAAAATAACTCGTAACATTTTAAACTTAAGTAATTTAAAAATAAAAAATCAATGGCGAAGAATAATGGTACGGGCAAGCATCTACCATAATATGTGCGTTCAATGAAGATACACAAAAATGTAAGAGTGTTCAAATCCAAAAAAAAGGTAAATCTTATCTATAGTAATTTATTTTTATGTAGGTTTGGATATGGAATTCATTTATTTCTACAGGTAGATTACTTTCTGGGGGCTGGGTAGCGTACGTGTATCTAAGTTTTCAAGGGATTTCGATTGACAAGATAGCTGTATCCAAGAAAATTATTTATTTTAGACATAGAGCATCGATAAAAGGCAGGGGAATACTTTATTGAGAAATCGATTGATTGGAAAACGTGAAAGTTGACAGATATTTATTTGTACAAGGTGAATTTTTAGCCTTAAGCAAAAATAGGTCTTCGAAAAAACAATCAATCTGAAAGAAATTCAGGGTATGTCCAACCCGTAAGCAAATTATTCTGTTTTCAGAAATACTTATACAATACGAAATAAGTATAGGAAGATTTTTCTGTCCCGGCATTTGTCTGTTTGGTAGTGGCGGACTAAGCTTGTTAGAGGCCGGGGCGGTAATGCTAAATGGGGCCCCTTATGTGATCAGATATTTTTGTAGTTTCTATAACGCCATCTATTTACGATAAAACAAAAAACATCAATCATATTAATTATAATACACGTACGAGTTCAAAAAGGATGGACACCAGCATTAGGCAAAGCTAACCAACAGGTAGAGTGCAAAAAAATAATGAATGGAAAACAAAATAAGAGCTTTTATTTAACAGAAGCGTCCCACCCCCAGCGTTGTATGGGAAGCACTTTACTTTAACCAAAAAACCAAATTCTATTGATCCGATCGCTACAGCACAGGATTTTAAGTTAATCTGAAGATTGCCTGAAAATTTCATCAAAATTGGTCACGTCGTTTTGGAGTCTATAAGGAACATAATATATACAAACATCGATTTTAGATAGATGTCTAAAACCAAACTTACCTATAGATACAGTTAGTAGTTTTTTTTCCAATTATCTTATAAATGTTTTCGTGCCTTCATTCTGCTGAACTCCTCAATGACATCGTTGAAATCAATTTTTCTTGAAACTTTTCTCTCAATTGATAAAACGGAGAGATTAACTAGACGTTCTTGTTCTTTAAATTTCTGTCAATGCACTGTTTTTAAAGTCGGATAATTTAATAAACTTCTATTTTGATAAACACAGAAATCATATTGAAAAAACTTTACTTTTAACTGTAGTTAAGTAAAACATGAGTTTAGCGAATGGTCTGGGGAAAAAATGGACTTTTTTGCCTTAACCCAAAATTTCGGTATATACAATACATTTTGATGGTTTCTATATGAAAAAAGCGTGCTGAATCCGAAAATGCTGGGTATACTTCTCAGATCCTTGAGCGTGTTGAGATATGACGTTATTAATAAAAGACATATGGAAAAAGGCTGCAGCTGGTGTGCATTACGGAAAAATTGTGATTAACATTAATTTGGCACTAGATATGCAGATTTTATGATTTGCCAAATGCAAAAATATTTTTTTCGATTTTTTGGGAGGGGTTCACGAGTAGGAAAGGAGAGGGGTTACGAACTAATGAAAAACTCAGCCTTTGGAACTAGGTCGAGTGGGGTATCGTTTCCATGTATTCTTTAATGCTGAATTTTTGATGGAAACACTTTTTACGAAATTTATAATATGACATCATTTAAGGACTTGTTCCTGGTTGTTCTATGGCCCTTCTAAATTGTTCCAGACTTTCGTTTCTTAAAATTGATTTTTACTAAGAAAAATTTATTTAAAATGCTCCCTGCCCCCCTTTTCCAAAAATCCAAAATCTAAAACTTGTTGCAAGTGCTGAATCGCTCAAATCCAATTCTTCCAAAGAATCATCAAAAATATTGAAAACAGAAGATTTTAAGCCCAAAAAACACTAAATGAAAATATGTATCTTATTATCCTTGCTCTGGTCCTCCTTTTTTGAAATCCAAAATTCAAAAATTTGTTCCAGGTTGTTAAGGGCTCTTCTAAATTGTTCCAGGCTTTCGTTTCTTAAAATTTATTTTTAGTATGAAAAATTTCATTGAAATGCTCTCCTGCCCGCCCCCACCCCACCCCTTTTCTTGTTCCTGGTTGTTCTAGGGCTCTTCTAAATTGTTCCAGACTTTCGTTTCTTAAAATTGATTTTTACTAAGAAAAATTTATTTAAAATGCTCCCTGCCCCCCTTTTGCAAAAATCCAAAATCTAAAACTTTTTGCAAATGCAGAATCGCTCAAATCCAATTGTTCCAAGAATCATAAAAAAATATTGAAAACTAAAGATTTTTGGTCTTATTTATAAAAGTTGTCTAACTTTGGACAACTGTCCAACTTTGGAAAATGTGTTTAAAAACCTTGTTTATTCTTGTTTTATAGCTGCCTAACTAAGACACAAGAGTAGATTATCCTAACCGTGAAATCCAAAATTCAAAAATGTGTTCTAGGTTGTTCTTGGGCTCTTCTAAATTGTTCAAGACTTTCGTTTCTTAACTTCGATTTTTAGTATGAAAAATTTCATTAAAATCAAACAAAATTTATAACATACTAAATTTATTGAAAATTAAAATTTTTCGGTGATAAAAGTGTGCTTATATGAGCCAACTCGAATAAGTCAAAACAAACCAATTTTTTTTATTTTTTGTAGTCTCACTTCACGACTTACGAGCAGACTTACGAACCGCAGTACTAAAATTTCGGAGCAGACTTGTAAGAAAAGTGAACTAAATCGAAAATTTCCCGAGTGGGTTTTAAAGTTAAGGAAAATTTCAAGTTTTCAAAAACCGTATTTTGTAAAAATATGTATGTATTTTGAAAAATTGTCGCCCCTAGCAAATTGCCTCCCGGATATTTTTCAAATTTGCCGTCCCCATAATTGGAGTGTCGCCCGAGGCCTGTGCACTCCTTGCCCCTGCCACCCTACGTCACTGGGCCGATAACCCCTTACAAAAACTGAAATAAGATTCCCTTATTTTGCCACGGTTGATGATCTTCTACCTTGCTTTATCTTCCTTAGGCACTTTTAATAATAATCTTATCCACTAACGCATATGATAACATTATTACGTAATATTATTATAATGACTGAAGAAAAAGATAACATCGCACCCTTAGAATGAAAGTGACCTAACTCAAAATTTCTGTAACTTTTGATTTTTCAATAAACTGACCTTAAAAAGCCAAATGATCTCTAAAACCAGGTTGTAAGAAAGATGCTGAATTTTTTAGTTAGGTCTCTTTCATTCTAAGGGTGCGACATATTCTAAGCCTATAATCAAAACGGTAAATCATTCAAAAATTTAATGTTCTTTTTTTATTTTTCAAGAACTTTTGGTTTTGCATTAAAACTTTCTGTTTTAATAAAAGGTAGTAAGAATTCAAAATAGGCTTAAAATTCATTTGATAAATATAATATGACAGGTTTTTGTCTGATAAAACACTTGGTGGTGGCCCCAGCGCGGCGCAGTAGAAGTAGTGCTTGACTGCTAACCTGGATGTGTGGGTTCGATCTCCAGTCTAGGCAGCATTCTTTTCTATATTCCCTCAACTGAACGCCACCCCTGGGATTTAATGAGATAAACAAAACCTAATTTCTCAATCCACTGTGCCAAAAAAATCCATCCTATCCTTCTATTCCATTTGCCTAATTTATCAGACCCTAGGGCTTACTGCCATATATATGTTTGTGTTGTTGTTGTTGTTACTTGCAGTTAGGCTGCCGAGCTTTCACACCATCATATTAATATTGAAGTTTTGAATGAACAACAACACTTGAGTGAGCTACAGTACATATACCTCCAAGGCGGAAGTTATAGCTATTTCATGACTGCAACGCCGATCATCAGATTCCTTTTTCACGACTGCCACGCCCGCCGCACACTGGGGCAGAATGGCAATAAATCAGCCATTAAGGCTACCCTACAAATTTCTGGAAATGTTTATAAAACCAATCTATTGATATTTCTAAACACAACAATGCCTACGCCCACCAAAACGCCCACTCTTTTGTACTAAAAAAAATTGAAGAATAAATTTACCTATTATTTTTAGTATATACGGCTGTCAAATTCAGCCATAAATACTACTACAAGAAAAAAGTACGTCTATATGTATAAAAATGAATTGATTTTTTTGTTATCGACAACATGACTCGGCTGAACATCAACCGATTTGCATAGGGATTTTTTTGTTGGATTAGTATATAAGAAAGGTAAGAACACAACGGAGCCGAAAATTGGAATTTTAGACCATAAAAGTTGGAAAATCGTAAAATTGCATAATGTGGATGGCGGCGATATGTATAAACAGGATGGACCACAAAATAGAACCAGGCGGAGCAAATACGTTGATTAAGTGATCATTATGGTCAACATCGACCCTCTGACTTCTATTACATAAATAGCATTTTACAAGAATCACTGCTACTTCAACTGACCTGATTTTGTTCGGGTCAAATTTTTGTGAATTCGCATCGTCGAAGGAAGAACTAATCAGCAAAGTTTTCTCGAATATCGGCCGTAATTATTTGAACCACCATTGGCTGAGTCAACGCGCGATATTAGCTGCGAAGAATAAGGATGTCGATGAATTGAATTTAATTATTCATAATATAATCGCAGCCACAATGCATTCGCTCAAATCTGTTGATCGTGTCACAAAAGATGATGAAGCAACAAGCTATCCAATTGAATTTTTGAACTCGTTGGATGTACCTCGTCTACACTGCACAATTTGCAACTCAAAGTCGGCACTGTCATCATAATGCTGCGCAATCTGAACCAACCGAAACTTTGTAATGGAACCAGATTGATATGGTAATGAAACTGATGAACAACGTCATCCAAGCGGTGCAGGGACATAAGGCCCAGGGACATGCCGCCCATACATACCTTACTATTAATTTGCCGTAATTCTGGGTGCTAGCACTGCACTAATTTTATTTCAAATAAAACATCAACAAATTATTATTATCTTCTATGCCTCTAAAAAATTTGGGACTTATGTCCCATTGTTAACAAAAAATATTTGGGGCTTGGGTCCCACTTGGGTGGGACTTAAGGCCCAAATTAAATTTGGGCTTTATGTCCCACTCAAATGGCCCTAAATTTTGTCTGTAAAAACAGAACAACGAAACAAATTTTAATACAAAAAAGAGGTAATTTGTATGATAATTGTGAAGTAAGTTTTCGAAAAACCGTATCTATCCATGAAGAACGGACAGGCCGAATTCTAAGTTTTCGGTTGTTACTTCCCTTGTCATCCTGCTATCTATATCGTTGAAGCTTTTAGATGACGCACCACATATGAAACACTTTTGCGTGGAAGAAGTCTCCGTAATAGCGTTGAAATCATAGTAAAAAGTAATGTATGACTGACTTGTACTCATCTTTCTTCAACTAACACTGTTGTCTTTTGTAAATTCTTCATCTCGTTTTGTACTCTATTTTTTTTTGCAGTAGACATTTCTGTAGATTCTTTTACAAACTCTGTTTTTAATGGCCCCGGGCGTGGATTTTTCCAAACAACCTTGGAATTAGAAGAAAGTCTAAGCGGAACAACACAAGTAATAAAAACCGATAAATCACTTGCTTTAAGGCCATAGAAAGCTCTTTTGTAGGAGCTGTGTCCCGAATTTTTGTCAAACACCCATGTGGAAAATAAGCACAGGTTTTTCATTTCAACTGCTGTTAGTACTTTTATAACTTCCTTCTGCGATTCTATCAAACGCTTTATGGTAAGATCTAACAGTGCCTGAAGGGTAACCTCAACTAAAGTTTCAGTAACTTTTATGTATTCGGGGGGTGGATACTGGATAGCAGTCTTTCTCTGCAGCTTGTACGACCTTATAATGCAGGAAAGATAGTTGTGCTTCAATTGCAATCCCTAATGCTTCTTGGCCTGACATTTTAAAATTGTTTATATCACGTGACTTCTCATATGAATTTCTATATTTTTTTGCTTGGTCAGGGATTGTTGCAATTATATCTTTTAATACTTAAGAAGCATCTAACTGTCTCACTGCTCTCAAGCTTATTTGTATAGCATTATTCAAAATAGAAATCGGTGTTGACTCTCTGAATTTTTCAGTTTTCATTCTTTTTGTACGTTCAGTACTTTCATCAAAAGAAGCACTTGGTCAACCACGTTTAAGCCTATCTTCAGGGCAACAAAAAAAAGAAACTGATTGCTAAACGTCTCAAATTTACTACAAGCTTTTTCCCATCTAGATTTGTATTCAGATCTAAAACGTGATACGTGATAATGATTTATACTGTCGAAGTTTTGAGTTTTGTTTTTAATTCCTCTTCCAGAAAAACAAACTGTGTTTGTAAGTTAATATGTTCTTTTGATCGCATTATAAAAACAAGCTCCCTCCGTGTTATAAAAATAATATTTGAACTTGTACCTAAAGGTCAAAACAAATCTTAGAAATTCCAAAAAAAAAATTAATTTTTTTTTGTCAAAAAGCACATTTTTACATTTTTCAAAAAAACTTTTGAACCAAAATCGCAAAAATCCGGAAAATTTTTTTACAGTTCCTTAAAATAAATAAGATGAACTACTAAAAACACAAAAATCAAACTTGGGACTGCTTGGGGACACAACTAAATCGATCAATGTTTGCAAGAAGTTAAAACAACATTAATTAAAAATAAAGTTTTTTTTTATAATTATTTTTTAATATAATTTAAAGCACTTTCTCACAAAAAAAAAAACACATACCAGAACTTGAAGGCTCCATATTAAAATTTTTTATTTTTTTTATTCAATTAACAACGCTTCACAAATTTCTTCAAAATAAACTGCAGCCATCTGTGAACAAGAATAGCTTGCGCCGATGCATGTTATGCAAAATGTTTTTACTACAACGTTTTAAAACTTTTACAATATTAATATTGAGGTATTTGACTATTAAAAAAAATAACTGGCCCCATACGGGCAACTTCATTTTTTGATTTATTGCCACCGATTGGGCCATTATGCCCCATTGTGCGCCGGTCATCAGATTCCTTTTTGTGGTGCTTGGTCTATTTTGTTCAATTTTATTTAGAAAAACTTTTTGCCATATGCACTACGCATTGCGCTACCGAAGGTCACGTGATCGGTCCATCCCAATTTAGGTTTTATTGTTTGACGCATGCATTTGAATCAACCAGCATTTTTAGTAGCCACACACAAGTTGTTGTTTGGTTTATTTCTATTTTCTCCGTACTCGGTGGTAGCTCATTAAAGTTCATTAAAACCTTCAAATGTAATATAAACGTATTATTCATCTAATATCGAGTTTCCTCTTACAGATAGCTTAAAACTACTTAAACTTAATTTACATTCATATTTTCGCTTTATTGTTTCTTCAAAACATTTCTGTCATTCTAAATTCAAATTTAGATTTTGGTTCGTCTTTTGAATATTTCATTACAACCGTAATTATACCTACAAGGTGGCGCAAATTTAATTATCCATATTGTTTTTGAATTACTTTTTTACTAAATAAAAAAATTATTTTGAGTGATGGAAATCTTTATTTGGACCTTTACAATTACGTAATGTGGCTGCCGCCAGTGTTGATACACATTTATGCCCGTTTTATCCCAAAAATTAAAACATCTTCCGATAGGGAGATTAATTTTGCGCTCCCTTGATTTATGCTCAGTTTGGTTTGCCATTTCATAATGAATAGACTTACTCCTGTACAACGTTTGCAAATCGTGCAAATTTATTACTAAAATAATGGTTCGGTTCGCGCGACGCATCGCGCGCTGCGTCCGATGATAGCATAGCTTCCGCAATGCATTTAAGTAAATAAATAAATAAAATAAGTCCAAATGAGATCACCAGGACGAAATGCCAATTTTAAAAGCTGTTTGGAACAAATGAAATAAGTGTTTTTAAGTTATTTAAAATAATATCTTTTATTTAACTTTCTGCATCGTATATTTTTTCCTGGAACTTAAAGTCATCCCAGTATTGGAGTGATACATCTGCATTTCCATCCTATTTGAATTAGGAATGTTCTCTTAGCGACAAAAAGGAGATCTTTCTTTTGGTGCAGTTCAATAAGACCCACGGAAATAAAGGCCGTGGGTCATATTTCCAAAAAAAAGGGAAATAACACCCGCGGGCTTTTTTCCTTTTGAAAGTGGCAATAAGACCACCCACAAAAAAGCATTAAGACCCGCGGGAGTTTTTGCCTTTCTGATGGACATTAAGACCCACACTTAAAGTTTGATTCAATATTTCCAACATTGCTCTAGAATATTTTGTTTTTTAATGTTTTGTTGTTAATGTTAGTACCTTGGGTTCTAAGGATTTTAACTCCCTTTTTGGGGGGCTTTGTACCGCTCACGCAACTCCGTTGCTCCGCTTAGGGTATGTTCAGTCGTCAGGCGCAGGCTTCTATGTCAACCGTTTCCTTCGACAACAGTCACTTGTACTTTATTCTTATTATTGAAACCCACGAGAAAAAAGAATTAAAACCAGGGTTGCAAAGGCTTAAGCTCTTTTTTAGCTTAAGACCTCGTTCAATTCGCAAGCCAGTAATGGAGTCTTGAATTGAAAAAAAATTAAATTCATATGCTAGATTCAATTGAATTTTTTTCAATTCACAAATCCTAACTAGCTTATGAATTGAATTTTTTTCAATTCACGAATCCCAACTAGCTTATGAATTGAATTATTTTCAATTCACAAATCACAAATATGTAGCTTATGAATTGTTTTTTTTTTTTTCAATTCAAAAATCAAAAACAGCTTATGACTTAATGTTTTTTTAATTCATAAACTCACAACCCTATTTAAAGCCCACAGCTTTTGTTTCCATTACAAGCATTCAAAAATCGAAATCATTTCCCATATTTTAATGCCCGATATATGTTGGTCAAAAAGTGCTTAATACGATACAAACTCGCAGTATTTGAGAAAAAATCATGCCAAATATGCATTCTTTTTTTTTCAATTTCAAATGCAGTTTTTTCTACATATATTCAACGACAAAAGTCTTTCACCAATTTTGAAAATCTGAAGCATTGTTTGAAATTTTATAGTGCATACAAAATAACTCTTTTAAAACTAGAAATAAGAAAGTATTATATACATAACAATTAAGTAAGAGAAAACTTTGTTTGCAAAAATGTTCTATTCCATTTATATTACTTTGAAAATAACTTGATTAAACTCTGATTTGATGTAAGTATAATATTTTGCCAGTGATTTTAAAAGTTTCTATATAATTTTTAATTTTATAAAAAAAACCTTTTTAAGAAGATAAACATCCTCGAAACGTTACGAATGTGAAAAAATAAAAAAAAATAAGTGACCTAAAATCCTTCAGAATTTATAATTAAAACTAATTTAGAAAAGTCACCTTAACAATCAAACAGGTACCTGTTCTAAATAATTATTCTAACATTTAAAGAAAAACATCTCCTAAAAATGAGAAATGTCGCTTTTTTAAAACCATCCATTTTATTTCCATTAGATACATAAGAGAGTATACCATTTCAATTCACTGCATTTTCTTTGACCTTTTTTTTCATTAATGCAGGATCCCCAGATTGTACTCTCCCAACAATATCGTTCAAAGTATTTCTTAAACTTGTTTTCACCATCTGCCCTGTATCGCTCCTTAGAATGACAACAACAGCAAACAGGCAACAGCAAATGCAAAGGCTATGACAAGCAGCGAAAAAAAAAAGTGGAAACTAATTTAATCCTTTTGATACTATATAAAGATATATCTACCTACCTAACTAATGAATCGAGGAGGATGTTACCAGAAATAGAACCAGATAGCAGGCATTCGAATAGTTTGCTTTTGAAATTCATCTCTAGCTCATTTTTTGTATTCTATTTTTTAATTTATTTCTTTTTTCCCTTCAGATGAACATTTCTTTCTTTGAAGTGCTCTTTCGTAGCTCATCTCATCCAATATATTATCATTTCATTCCTTTTCCTAGATTCAAAAATACACAAAAAAAGAATGAAATATATGTATGTCCTTCAACATAGCATAAGGAAAAATAGTTTGACAAAGACAATGGTCTTTTCCCTATACGGTTGGGGTCTGGGGATTTGGTTGTCCTTTGATGTACACGAAATGAATCAATATTGATATACAGCAGCGCCAATTTTATCGTCTACCTCTATCTATATATTTTTTTCCTACTTAGCCATGGCCCATGGGTTGTAAATTGGTGGTCGTTTTTTACTTGCGATATAAGGTACTATATTATGGCAAGTTATGGATTCGTAAAAAAATCGAACTCGACATTGACATTACGATGATAGCGTATATACGAATACTGTCCGTCTGTCTGTCTGTATATCTGTCCTTTCAGCTGCAGCCTAAACGGGAGGCTCGATATTCTTTAAACTTTGTACCTATAGTTTCTTTGGCATTCCCACGACACATTTTTTTTTAATTTCTTAGGACCAAATATAACGGCAGGTACCGTTCAATTTTTTTTTTAGCAAAAAATGAAAGTCTTATTTTTCTCGAAAACGTGCCCATAACTTTTTTTAATAAAAAATTCAATAATTTGTATTTTATTTTCGAAAAATGGTTAAAATTGTATGTACCTTCCATATACACATTTTTTTGATTTTCAATATTCTCAAAAACGATTTAACTGATTTTTAAGGTTTTTGTGGAGAATTGTATAGGTATCAAAATTTTCAAATTTTTGTTTTTATTTTTGAAAAAGTCAAATATTTTTTTTTGAGAACTTAATAATTCGAAAACGGCTAGATCGATTTTTATTAAATTTTGCAACCAGCATTTTTTTTTTCATTTTATTTAGCGTAAAGAAAGTCTCCTTTTTCTCAAAAACGGCTCCTTCGATTTTGATAAATTATTATTTATATCAGTACGGTCTACCATATTATTCGAAAACAAAATATCTATCGTTTAAAAATGGTATCTCGCAGTCGCATAGAACTATTTTTTTGTTTTTCATTATTTGTTTAACCGATTGCTTCTTATGAGTTTTAATAATATTTCATATACATACATATATATTTTAAATTATTTTCCTAGAACACTTCCTTGTGGTACACCGGCTTCACTTTTATTAAGTTCCGACTTCCGAATACTCTTGCTTGTACCGTTCTCTAAAGATCCAGTCGCTAACATAGGATTTCAGTATTTTGTTTTCTGCCTTAGGAGATCTCTAGTCAGTTTATACTTAAGTCCCAAATGCCAAATATTGTCAAAGCTTGAACAACATCTAGAAATAGAGCGGGACATACTTGTTTTTCTTCACAATTTTCCACAAACCCTTGATTTTTCCCTAGTGGTCGTACGTTGGGAAATGAAAATTTATGCCTGAAATTGATTGAATTACCGGTTTATATACTCACTTCTTGTTGTTCATACCAAGGAACTAGGCGTCATAGTCCATTGAAATGTTACAAAATTTTGGCCGAACCTTGCATTTAGTATATAGAACAACGTTTTTTTTAATGTGTAGAGTGCATCAGTGTGAGTATACGAAATCATTTTCGGGGCTGGAACCCCGCCCATTTGGCCGCTATCTTGAAGACCCTTTTCTCAATATCTTGATAAATAAAGATCTGACAAAAAAAATTTATAAACCATTTTTGTAGAGATTTTAAATATGTACAATTTTGGTTAAGAGACTTTTTACCGTTAAATTGAAAAAAAAAGACATAGCCAATAATCGACGAACGTTTTCAAAAAAAATTACTTTAAAGGGTTTTAACTTTTTCTCTAGGAGTTTTATTGAAAAAACATTCAAGACGTTAAGTTGTGTTAGTGAATAGTTTTTGAAAAATTAATTTTTTTTTTTAATTTCGAGTTTGAAATTAATTTTTCAAAAACTTTTCACTTTACCTACTGTACTAAATTTAAAATGAAAATTAAAGAAGAGCTTTTTGGCTTTTCAAAAAGGGATAACATCATAATATTGTAACCGTTGTATTTAAATAATTTTGTTTCTGTTTTTAGTCATTTTTTTAGAAAATTGCCCCTCCTGCCTAAACGGGGGGAAATAGGCGGCCAAATGAGGGGGGGGGGGTTCCAGCCCCGAAAATGATTTCGTATACTCACACTGATGCACTCTACATATTAAAAAAAAAAACGTTGTCCTATACTAAGTGCAAGGTCAATGTAACATTTCAATAGACTATCTCTATTGTATGAAAATTTCATTTACACTCGAACTGAGTACTAGGCTTTAATTGGTATAAGGGTAGTGTAATAAAATCATTCATAAATGATTATTTTAGTGACTTTTGTATTTAACAATATGATTTAGTTTACTGGGCTTTAGGTCAAATGAAAGATGTTAGTTATTAAGCGACGTTTCGAGCATGATTATGCTCATCATCAGGCCTTTATTAGAAAATTAAATAAAATACAAACATACATAAATAATTACCAAATCACAAATACATATACTGTAATGAAAACTTACAAAACTTGTCAAGAACATTTAAATTTAAATCATCACAATCAAAAAGTGTTTTTACTGAATTTAAACTACAAATATAAAGACAAATCTATAATTATTAATGTTGATATTGAAACTACTATTTAATTTTAAATTACTGGCAATAACTGGCATTATCAATATAAACGTTAAACACGTTCACTTATATTAGATTTTATTTTTAAATACGGTCCGGTCTTTTTATTAATTGACTGTAAGTGTTGCAAAGGTTGTCACAATCAGATCTACGGTTCAATGCATTTGTATTATTGATTATGTGCAACATCTCCAGCAACATTCTTTTGGAATAATGCTGCTCCGTCTGCAAAATTTCCACATTGTCAAAGTCCGGTTTGTGGGCTTCTTGCATACAGTGGAGGGCAAGCGCGGTTTTTTTTGTGCAGCTCCATTGTTTAAGTCCGATTTGTGACCAGAGAGTCTGCTCTTAAGTTTCTGTTTAGAAGTACCTACGTATACAGAAGAACATGCCCCTTCGAAACGTCGCTAAACTAAATCATATTATAAAATCATTCATTCATTTCGTTAACGTAAAATCATTTCTCATTTCTCAAACCTAAACAAAACCACATGTCGTATTCGGTCGACACAATTGAAATAGTAATTCCATAGGTATTCGAAACCATTAAGTTTAAATCCAAATTCATTTGCTTGTTGTTGTCAATAAAAATGAGTGTTGTGCTTAGGGCATTGCCACCACTTGAGTGACAATGCACATGAAATGGTATAGAAATATTTTATTACACTTTAGTCCAGATTCATAATTTTATTGAGTCATAATTATACTGCCCCAATATTTTATAAATATTAGAACTATAAGGAAAAGTAGAATCATTGAATAATTACAAATAGAAGTGGACACTGAGAAACTAGAAACGCCATTGTTGTTTTCGTGGTCATTATCGGCAACATAAGGTGTGTTTTATTCATTGCTGCATAGCCAGCGCAGCACAAGTCTGAATAAAACGAAAGCTCACTCTATACGTTCATTTCAATAATTGAAAGCTCTATCGCCAGCACAGCGATACTGACTTCTTTTTCGCCAGCAATCAAATTGTTTTTGTTTGCCAAGGGAAATTTTGTTATTATATTAAATTGTTGTTTGGTTGCGAAATGCGCTAAGCAGATTCAAATAGGGATATTTTTAGGGAAATTCATTCACAATATACCTATGTACATACATACGGTGGAAGTGTTTTTTATTTGTCATGAACAACCCAGCAAACATTTTTATTCAGAACTGTATCATAAATGATTGACATAAGTGAACAAAACCTTCGAATCTGAATTCATTTCTAAATCGATTTGGGTCCAAACTCCTGGGTAACGATACCTCACATATGAATCTTTAAAATGATTCGTAAATGATTCATAAATCCTGGACATAAGTGAATGCACACAAGACGCTTATGTATTCATTTTGTACCACAATTTATGAGTCTTTCTTGAATCATTTAAATGATACGAATGTGATTCATTAAAATGAAGGTATATACCCTTTCCACTTGAAGTGAACATAAATTGAATCATTTTTAATTCATAAGAAGGATTCATTAACAATCCTTTATTATCGGGATTTATTCATCATTTATCAATCATTTAAATGATTCATAAGTGAAGTATCGCTACCCAGGAGTTTGGATTCAAATCGATTCAGAAATGAATTCAGAATCGAAGGTTTTTTTTTTCATTTATATCAAATCTTTTATGATACTATTCTGAAGCGAAATGTTTGCTGGGTTAATTCTTTTGAGTTGGTTATATTAATTTATTAATTATTTAATAAGTCAATATTTTTCTGAATTTGAAAATGTTTAATAATTTAAATAATGTTTTTTTTACTTTTTTGTTTTTTTTTTGTTAATATTTATTTTCTTTTGACCGTACAAAATTTCTAATTCTGAAGCTTTTTTAAAAAAGGCCTTACTAGCGTAATGACTATGTATATCGGGAAAGTCGCAAGAAAAAAATTATTATAGAACACTGAATTAACCTAAACCCTACAAAAGAAGAAAGTTAAAGAATAATATAAAAAACTAAAAATTCGTTCTTTAAATTGCTGTACCTTACAACTTCTAAACTGTTCTATGGTCTAAGAAATTAAACCACTGGATTTGTTTAATAGATATGAATTTATGAAAATAAAATTCAAAAATCGTTTAAGTTGTTTAAAACAAAATTAATTTATAAATCTTGAAATGCAATTCTAAATTATAAATCAATAAATAATACTCGGCCATGTTTTTGTTATATTTTCTAAATATAGGTATATACTTTATTTTAACTTTCTCAAATTTAATGAAAATGACTTTTGAGTGACTAAATTCATATAGGTATCTATGTACTGATCCCAAGTAAAAAAAAAGAAAAAAATTTAATTTAAATATTAAGTTTATTGATTTCTTAGAAAACATAGATATAGATATTTATAGGAACTTTGTTTTTATGGTAGGTATCGAAGCTATAACTGATTTACATAATAGAAATGGGAACTCTTGGAGCCAAGTAGTTTTGTACAAGGTTCTTAGCCATTTTTATCCAATTCTTGCTTTGTCTGATTTTAATGACTTTAAGCGATCATTTGCGTACTGAAAGTGCCTCATGGCAGTTTGATCATAGAACTCTTCTGATAATGAATGGCTGGCGTGGAACGCATCTATGTATTTAAAATAAAAAGTAGGTATGGTTTACTATACATAAACTTAATTTTTTTTATAGAATTATAACTCACTTTTTAAAACGGCTATCGTTGTAAGTCCTCTAGCACATTTTTTGACATGTGTGCCCCGCCATGAAAACTCTTGGACGACTCTGTCAACAAATATTTTTCTCAAATTGTTTTTTTTAAATTTTGTAGGGTCGTTATTACGACCATACTGGATAAAAGCAGATTTCTGGAAATAAAACATAAATTATTATCATTTTCAGTTTTATTTAAGAAAATGGTATTTTACATAGTTATTTAAGGTTTAAAATTAACACAAGGAATGCCTGCCATTTTTTTCTTAATCGTTTAAGAGATTTTTCTAAACTTATCTGATTAAAGTAAAGATAAAGATCGATTCGAAAAGTATATCGCTAGTAAAAATCCTGATTAATACAGACTATAGGGAATGCAATACACCGAGCATATTAATTATAAAAAAGCAATTGCTCACGTTCAAATTCCTGTACGCTAGGCTACCCAGCTATTCAAATGTATTATATATACTTAAAAAACATAACATTTATAGAAAAACTAAACAACAACGGTACACTTGAAGAGGTTAAAAAAGATTTTTTTAAAAGATTTATAAATGGATAAACTTTTTAGAATATGTATTTCATTACAAGAGCAATACAAGGTTTAAATCGAGCCTTTTTGGAATTTCGAGATTGTTGCTCATGGGCAAGGGAGTTTAATCGGCTGTTTTATACTTTCAAATTTATTTTTAATTTATCAAGGGAAAAAACAGACGGATTGACTGTTATATTCTTTGAAGGATGCTACTTTAATAACGTCATTGTACAAATGTTCGTTGAGAATACTAGAAACCTCAAAATCGTGCGTTTTATAAATTGCGAAGTTTTTGGAGTTTATTGGTAAGTCAAAGAGAGAACCTAATTTCTGAACTTGAAAACTTTTCAATAAAATATTGTTGTTTTCAGTTTTGCAAATTTTTTCTATCTTATATATATTTTGGAACGCAAGGTAAAAATTATTTGGGCTTTTTAATGAAAATGTTTTATTTTCATATGTTACGCTCTGAAATGACATATCCTCTAATATTTTTTTAAAAATTGGTGTGGTTTCAGAAGTTGTGGCTGACTCAAATATACTTTTTTCTACAATTCTATTGTAAACTTGAGTTACAATATTGTTACCTTTCTTTACAAATTTTTTAAGGTGGTGCAAATAATTTTCGTATTTAAACGCATTAACATTCTCAAGAGATCCATACAAAAAAGCTTCGGAAGGTAAATGGGTCAAACAGTGAAAATTGTATGTCAAATACTTTTCCGCGTAAAGCAGAGGAATATCTCTTACGAAGCTATTTAAAAGATTTTGGGCACACTCATTGTTTTCAACACAGTCGGTGTTATGCAAAAGTATTCTTAAAGCAATACTAAGCTTAATAAAGTGGCTATAATAACTAGGTTCTAAAACATGTTTAAGCACAACTGGCCCAGTATACAGAAGAAACTGACGGAATTCCGTGGCTTTCCACCTATCAATTTCATTCAAGTCTCTTGGGTGCCTACAAAATTCGGAAGGAATTTGTTTTTTTAAATTATTTAACTGATTTGAAAATAAATCTATCTCTTTCTTTTTTAAAGAAAACTTTTGATTACGGGTTTTAATCCAAAGACAAAGCATAGTTTTCATAACTCCCAAGTACACGACGTGCATGTAATCTAAAGGGAATTGCTTTACGCAATCTACCTTTATAAGCTCGAGGGCGGTTGGTTCATTTTGATGATGGTGCTCAGGCTGGGTTCTTAACCGAAAAGAAGTTTCAGTGCGAAGCGAATTGTTTTCTAAAGGGAAAACCAATCTGTTTTCAGTTTATTTGCCCTTTTGGGTACATTTGGTGCAACTGAAGAAGCCTGTGTGCCCTTTGATTTTCAGAATAAAAGATCTTACAGGAGCATCACAGATAAAGGCTCGAATTTTCATATTAAATGTTTTGCCCTGAAACTGGAAACCACTATGCACAATTTCCTTAACCTCATTTATAAATGGAAGCAGAAAATTGTCTGAATTTGCTGGCTTAGAATTGCCTCCGTAGACTCCTACCAAAAAAACTTCTTTTGTTCCTACAACGCTGCATAGTATTGGCCATACTTGGCTTCTTGAACTCTTTGCAACAGGCAACCCATCTATGTTAAAATCTAGCTCTAAATCCCTATTTTTTGTTTTAGTTTTGAATAAGAAGTCGGTTAGGCAATCTTTTAACCCGTAGTGAATGTAATCATCTTTGTCCATTGGCACTGGGACGTTATTTTTTGGTGTCTGCTTCAAAGTTCTTGCATCTTTTGGAAGCCCAGGAATCTTTGTGCGAATAATGCTAAGAAGCTCGCTCATAGCAGAAGTACTAATAAGATGCTTAAAAGCCCAACGACTTAATTGCAAAGTTATGGGTTCACCTATTGGATCGCTCTCAATATCTTCTTCACTTTCGCTTGAGATGGAAGCATCGAGGATTCTGTTTTCACATAATTCAGAGTCAAAAGAGTCAGAGAAGATATTTGGTGTAGGGTTATCTATGGTAGGGTGCTGCTCTGCCTGAATATTCTCGCCCATTAAACAATCCACAAATAACCTAGCCTCGCTATTATTTCCCCTTAATCTTTTCATTTTACAAGATTCACTTAAAATAAATTAGTAAAGATATCCCCTTACCTCTTTTAATGAAAAAAGCAGCACTTTTAAAACAATTGCACTCTTAATTATTTTATTATTTCTAGCAACCAAACCGACAAAATCTGTAAAACAACTGAATTGAAATGACAAATTTTGTCTTTGCGTAACTTTTTTCTCAATTTTGGGCGCGACAAGGTCCCGTTATTGTTTTTCGAAACGAAATGAAAAGGAGATTCACTTTTCTTCATGTTGAACGAATAAAAGCGAATTCACCCAATTTACTTGTTTGAGGAATTACTTGTGTACGTTCACATTTATTCACCTGCAATGAAGGAAAATCGAATCTCAATCACTTTTATCCTGAAAAAATTTCGAACAAACCCCCTCTACCCTTCATAACGTAAAAATGATAGGCTTTTGAAAAATTTTCAGATTTCATTCACTGAAAATGAATATTTATCGGATGATATTCTTCATTTTTGCTGAATGTTAAGTGAACATTCACTTAAATGTTTGCTGGGGTGTGACGATCGATAAATGATGTTTGTGTGTTTTTATTTTTGTAATTATTATCTTCAGTTTGATATTTTCTATTTTGCTTTCAGATTTGAAGATCTAAATCCCATATAGGTAGGCACAGGTACATACCTATCTAAGGTTACCTATTTAAACGTTTCTTTCACGGTTGCTCAAAGGTTTATTAAATGAATGTTAAAATTTTAAGTTTTTAATTATCGTCAGAATAGCTAATTTCTTAGTTTTAAGTGTTAAATATTATTGAATCATGTGGTTATGTGGAAGGGTAAAATATTTTGCTTGAACGGAGATTTAAACAGGTTGTTTTGCCTAAGATACGACAAAAGGATAGGGCTAGTAAGCAGGTTGGATCAAGGCAAGACAAAAATTGTATGGGCGGAGGGGTCTAATTCAACCTGCTAAGCCGAGAGGGTAATTTTCCAAAAAAAATCCACTTGAAATAAAAAAAAATCATGACACAGTGTCATGCTATACTATTGTGAAAAGCCCTAAATACACTTAGGTATATAGTCTCAAAAGAAATTGACTAAAAAAATCAAATTTATAACAATTTTGTTAATACCTATAAAGATAAATAGATACTGTTTTTTACAACCCAGCGCCGCCAGGCCATTGCCCCTCGCTGCCGGTGGGCAAACTTTGGGCACCCAGAGATTGAAGTCGCGCACGAATCGTGTTAATTCATGTCCACTTTTAATTCCGGTTCTTCTTAAAAATGGTTAAATTGCATGAAAGCAACAACAACATCTTTGAATGAACGCAAAAAAAAAAAAAAAAAAACAACCATTGAAATTACATTTCGTTCAACAAACGTAGTTTGAGCTTGTCTGCCATGGCAGACAACAATTCAAGTGCAAAACCAAAGTGGTTGTTTTTGTTGTTGCCTCCCTTTCATTCGAACGAAAATTTCCCTCATAATTTCCTCAAGCATATTCAATGGTTGTGGTTTTCACTATTCAGTTTTTAAAAGCGACAACGTTGACTTTGATTTCCGGCCATCTAGCGGTGATCTAATCCGGTGTCCCTTCTATTTGTAATTATTCAATGGTAGAATGTTGATGCATCATAGAAGAATTTGTAGTATAGTTATTAAGCATATGTAAGGGGGGATGACCCAATAATTTTTAAGTAGTATAAATAGCTGTAAGATTTGGTAAAATATAACACTCGTACGAAGATACTAATTCTGTTGGTGGATTACCTTGCTTATGAATAACTATAACTTCTGCAATTTTCCAATGATGAGATATATATCGGAGCTTAAGGCATGCGTTAATCTTATATTGGAGTTTTTTGAAGGCATTTCTTTGAGCGTGGAGAAGGGAACTTCCAATTCGTCGTTTCTATCAACAAAAAGCAAGTTATTTGCAACTGCACTTTCAGGAAAGAGCTTAAAAAAGCCTTCTATTTCGGGTTTCGCGGTCTTTTTAAGCGTTTAGCTACTTCGCATAGCAATCATTCGGTAGAAGCATCCGTCGTCAAACTTTTCCGAAATTTACTGAGTAATTCGTTTTTGAATTCACACATTCTTTTTTGAGTTCATTGCTTAAACGGTTAAATATTGTCTTATCTATAGTACTTTGCCATTTTCTTTTTATTTCTGTTTCTCTCCTGTTCGAAATAGTTGGTGTACTTTCTTCTGCATCATGTTGCACATCAGCAATAGATTGTTTTACTTTAAGATCAATTTGTTCATTAGTTTCCATAGGGGATCCTAGGTTTGTATAAGTTTCCAGTATTTTTCTGAAGTAGTCACAGTTTGTTCTTTTATTGACGAGTTTAGGATTACTTTTTTCTCTTATTTCTACACCTTCGACACTTGTATGACTTCGTTTAATACCATTACCTACGAATAGTCTGGTTTGGATAAGATGTTCAGTAAGTGGGCGAGCCAGAGAGATAGAATTAGCAGTTGTGCTTGCGGCCAGCTAGGTAAAGTCGTTTACTTTTTGTTGTTATGAGCCCAGATCACCAGTGGGTGTGTTTTGCATTGAAGTCACTACCAACAAAAAAGTTATACCCTAGCAGATTAAAAAATTCGAGAGCACCCCGGTGGGCAGTATGTATATTGCTGCTGTTTTAAATTCTTTATTTTTTATACCAATACTAATTGTTGTCACTTAAATGTTTTCATTGGCTTCTGTGTTGCAAACACTCTTTTTTTAAAGTATTGTCGATCCTCCTCTAGCTTTGTCAGCTGGGTGTGGAACGTGATAACACGTATAGTTTTTATATGTTAATAAAAGAAATAAAACTTTAATTTTATAAATAAATAAATTTATTAATTATATCACAACTTTGTTTTGTAAATTAATTTTAAAACGCGTTTCGGAATCACTTCCATCATCAGGTTTGAAAATAAAATAAAATCAAAATTTTAAACCTGATGATGGAACAGTGATTCCGAAAGGCGTTGTAAAATTAATTTACAAAACAAAGTTGTGATATAATTAATAAATTTATTTATTTATAAAATTAAAATTTTATTTCTTTTATTTACATATAAAAATTGACGCAACTTGGAGACCGAAAACCAACATGAATCAACGTATAGTATGGTATTTTATTTTCAAGACTTTGTCCTTTTGCAAAATTTGTTTCGAATATCAGATATTTATCTACATGCTCTAAGTCTACAAAAATTTGCATTTCATGTTGCGATTTAAGTGTTCTATCCATCATTGTTGACTTGACTTGACTTCTTCGCTTAGCTGCTTGATATGCAAATCCTGTTTGTCAATCCTTTAAGAATAAGTTCCAACATTTCTTTAATTGAAGTTTCCTCACTTTCTGTACATTTTCAACAATCTATGAATAGGATTTACTTTCACCATTTTTGCCTTCAGCAACTAATTTAGTCGGTTGGTTCTTAAGTTTATTTTCCGCCGTCGATTCTTTGCCCTGAACTACTGCGTTTGAGATTTTTGAATATTTTGGCTTGTTTGGTTTTTTTTTGCTATTTTTGTCTTGAAATTTTTTGGCAACTGGACATCGTCTATAGCTTGCAGGATGGTCGGCTTGACAGTTCACACATTTCGTCTTATGTTCTTTGCTCAGCGTACATTTTTTTGTCTCAAGCTTGCCTTCACATTTAACACAAGCAAACTCGCGGTTGTAGTATTTTTGCCTATGACCAAAGGCTTTGCAGTGTTTACACTGAGGAACAGTCTTTGTCCCTACACCAAATCCTATAATGTGCCCAAGTAGGGGGGTTGCAGGGGGGTAGTATGCCCCCCCCCCATACATACCTGAGTTTTTATACGCCGGTTTAATTTTCAAAAATTCATAATGTAAAGTAAGTATTGAGTTTTATTATTATTTGGGCGTTATTTCTTAAGATTTGGGCCTTATTTCCTTTTCCTTTTTTTTGACTTTAAAAATTTTTATTTTGGGCGTTCTTTCCTTATAAAAATTAGAAATAACACCCAAATCGAGAAAAAAAAAAAATTGCTCAGAATTTTTTTGGGCGATGTTTCCAAATCGATTTGGGCATTATTGCCTAACGCCGCTATAATCGTTTTGTCTTGTAACTTCAGTTTGTTAACCATAAAAAGATGTTTCGTCTTCTACTGATGGATAAAATTAATCCGTCCTTCTGGGATCAGACGCTGACCAATAACCTGCACAATATGCGTAAGACGGTCTTGGATTTGTTAGGAGCTGGTTTTTCAGGGCGATACAGTTAAACTCGCTTAAGAGAAACGGCAAAATGTGATAATATTCCTTTCACTTAAGCGGGTTTTTCACTTAAACGAACCCCGCTTAAGTGAACAACAATTTCACTTAAGCAGAGTCCGGATAAGTAAAAAAGAAATTTCACCTAAGCTGATCTAATAATTTCGAAAACGGTTGTGACACAATCAGAAATTCAAATACCATTTTCGTGGTGGAAATTTGGTGGAGGTGAACAATAAAAAATGTGAAAGCGTTCACATCCATGGATACAATGCGATCATCGTTAGTTCACCTATTTCGCTATCCAGCAGTCATCACTTGGAGGTGACGATGCGATTTTGCTTCGCATTAATCAATACCTACTAAAAAATAGCGTACCAATGTTTTTTTCTTAAAAATCAGATGGTGAACAACGCGTTAGTATCAAAACTATTACAGAGGAAGTTTATTAAAATTTTTTATAATTATATTGATTTTGTAACAATTTTAATCTGTATACTTATTGTAAGTTCCATGCATATGTGCAAACTGCAACATGGTGCTATATTGTTCATATAAATATGTATTCACATAATACTTATATCTTAAACTTAAATACGTTTTTGGGAGGTGGTTTAAAATATATGATCCCGTAACTAATTTATTTCTTTTAAAATCAGATGAATCTAAAATATTCAGACTTTAAAATCACAATGTGATCGCACATAAGAGCAAGTATGCACTTGCGACCCAGTCGTGTTTTTATTTTTTAAATTTTCTCGAAATAGTCTCTTACCACCTGTAATTTCCAAAGTTATTATAAGAAAACTGCGTTTAAGGTTTTTTGACAAAAAAAAAAAACAAATACAGTAGAATCTCGAAAAGATGAACAGATATAAAACAGAGCCCGTTCATCTTTTCAAATTGTTCATCTTTTCGAGCATCATCATTTGGTTGAGGAAGGAGATATATTTATAAATAAAAACCTTAAATATTATTGACATAACATGTTAAAACAAGCTCCAAGGTACTGTTCAGGAGGAACTAAAGGCAAAGAAGAAGTAAAAAATTATTTTGGAAGCAAAGTGCTCATCTTTTCGAGAAAAAAAATTTCTTTTTGAACACTGAAAAGTGTAAATATATCGTTCATCTTTCCAAGCTGTTCATCTTATAGAACCGTTCATCTTTCTGAAATTCTACTGTATTTGTAAGTGATGGTGTTATTTTTGATAATTCTTTTCAAATTTCAAACCGATTTTGTTACGATTTTGTAATCTTGTACTTGTAAACAAAAGAAATCAAACAATAAATGCATTTTTAAGTACTTTTGACTTTTTTCAAAAAACATTTTCTCGTTTAAGATTTCATTATCTACATTATTCATCTTCAGATCTTCAATGTGTAAAGCAAAACTTTGGATTTGTTTTAAAAAAAAAAAAAAAAAAAAGAATTATTATGGGAGGAGCGAAACTCTCGAAAATAAAATATAAGTACTATACTTAATCCAACAAAAATTGGCAGTGTGGGCAAGATAGGACGTTTGCCTCGCATTCTGGCTACAGTGGATTGCATTAATCTGTCCTTCATTAAAGCTATCACAGGGTTGTCGAAGTGTTTATTTTAAATGGACCCAAATATGAAAGAATAGGATGTAGGGTTACCGCCCTTTTTTTAGATAGAAATTTTCATTTATGTAATTTTTTTATTTATAAAAAATAATTGACCATGCGTTACGAAAATCTACGCAAATAATTTTCTTCTTTAAAGAAAACGGCTTAAAATTTAGTAACTGCACTTTAACGTATTTTTCATTAAACATAAATGCAAAAGGTAAAAACAGTCCACGATAACACTCATCATTAAAAACTTTTTTTAAAGCTTTAAAATCAAAAGCATGCTCAACAGAAACCAAAGGAAAAAAAAACAGAACAAGTTACCAAATGGACACGGGTAACTCTGAATGTACATCAATATTTAATGGAGGTTGAATAGCAGCATAGCAGCCATAGGCCACAGAAATTCAGTGCACTGCACACTCAGATGTTCGGTCAATAGGACGTTGGATGTGCGCCAGATGCAATCGAAAATTTACGGCCGGGCAAACACTTTTTTATGGAGGAGTTCTTTCAATTTAGTATGGTGCAAAAATTTGGCACGCTACTGATTTTGATTTAACAGTATCTAGGAGATTTTAAATGAAAATTGTTCTTACAACTAAAAATAACGGTATCTCCCATACAAATGTTTAAAAACCGGTATTTAAAATCTCATTTTTCTCAAAAACGGCTCCTATACGATTTTGATAAAAATTTTTGTGTGAACTAATATCTGTACGATATACCATATTATTGAGAAAAAAAATATATAAATAAGTTCTAATAATATTGCATACCAAAATTTTCAAAAAAAATATTATTGATTTTTAAAAAAAAATTCAAAATTATTTTTTGAAAATTTCATATTTCGAAAATGGGTAGATGATATTTTTTTTTAATTAATTTTTTAACTCCGCAATAATAGAGGCTAAAAAATTGCGTACCATTTTCTTTTTTAATTTTTTTCAAAATTTTATACATATATAAAAAACTATTTTTTAAAAAAAAACCGCTCCAACGATTTTCATTTTTTTTTGTCATAAATTGCGATTTCCTTAAGAAATCGGATGTTGTACATCCCATTGGTGTCAAAGCAATTTCAGAGGTTGTTTAATTGATTTATGTTTAATAATATGTGGAACATTTTGTTTTAAAACATAAAATAAATTATAAAACTATACTTACTTTATTAAGAAAGATGGCCCAACAAAAGTTAGTTCTTTTTTCACCAAAATTTTACGATAAATCCTTGACACAACACGAATATAATATGCCACTTTTGCAGATAAGAAGCACATCCGTTAACTTCAGACAAGTGGCATATACTTAATTATGTCTGTGTTCATCATAAGCAAAGCATAAATAAGAACAATGTGACAATTTTAACAAAGTTCATCTAGCGGGATTCCAAAGTGCTACAGTTATGCCAGTTTGACAAAAAGATATTGACAATTTTTTTTAGTCGATTGGCATCATTACCTCACAAAATCGTGTTTTTTGAGTTATGCCGATTTTCTGAAAAAGCGACGATAGGTTGATTTTTATATTGGCTTAGGTAAGACGCCAAAATTATATTGAAGGCCCAATTTGTTTTCCTGAGATTTCTATATGGCTTACGACTTTCAATTTTATGTTCTATTTGGAATATTAGCATACTATATGGTCTGAGAATTTAACTGATTACGATGGAATGAGATCTCGTGGAAAGGTTGGTTAATTACCTCTATACAATATCAACATGTTCTTTGTAATAATAAATTCAAATAGTGACTCACCTCTTAAGTTTGTATCGGAACTGCCCCGTTGGAAATGATGAGCATTTGCGTCGCAACCTACCAGGAGGTCCCACCTGTTTTTACTCGTTGTTTTAAAAATTCTTACCCATATTTATGACCACTTCCACTACATTTATGGTACCTACTTTTTCTTTTTCCCTGTAACGAGAGCTTAGATGTTTACACTCAGAGAAAAAAAAGAGTATAATTAAGGAGAAACATATACATACTTAAACTGACAAATTTCAAAAAAAAAAAATGCACGTCGGATTTGTATCAATATTAACGCATTCTTTCTTTAAGTAGTTGTATTCCTAAGTTAAGAACGACCAGCAAATTTAAATTTAAAACCAGAAATTCTTAAATTAAGCGCCCGTAGTTCTTATTCTGATATCAGGGCATTATGGATTTTAGACCACGTTGCTTGACATAAGAACGTACAATTTTGTAATTTAAGAACGTTTCTACTTACTCTAGTCTTTCGAATTACACAGGTACCTTCTTAAAGCTGGAATCCAATCAAAATTAAAATCGTAATAATTTTAGTGCTTTTTATTAAAAGTTTATTTAACCCAAACAAACATGAACATAACAAATAATTCATAGGTGAAATTCGAAGCTCTTTTGTAGAGCTATATAATTGTTATAGAGCCTTTCCGATTACGCTTGCCAGCAGAAGATTTTTTACATCCTAATAAATCAATTTTAAGAATTTGAAATAAACATTTTCAAAACTGTAGATCTTACCAAGCAGCGACAAGAGGATTTGCTTGATTGCCCCTGGCTGTTAGGAGTATTAGCACATGAATTTCTCCAAGAATCTGTTGTTAAAAGCCAAGAGTTAACTTTAGAGTCAATGGATAGAGTGTCATCGTCAATTTTATGCTAAAAAAATCCTTCGTTTAGTTGTTAATAATTTATACGACTCATAGAAGAATTTACAAAGGATTTTTTCCATAGAAAAAGCTTTTCCCTGAATTCTCCCCTTAAGCCCGTATATACTATATCGTTAGTAAATCTTCCTTTTATAAGTAGCCGTGTTTTTTTGCAAGCCCGGGGGTAATTGGATGAAAAAAACGAAGTCGGTGCTAAACAATTAACATGTTAAATGCAACAACAACTAATCCCAAAGAATTCACGGGGCTTAACTTAAGCGCACAGAAAAACTGTGTTACCGGCATGAATTACATACATGTTATCGATAGTTTGTATAAAAACTCCATGTTTTTTACTGTCATGGCGTCGCTAATCCCCGCTGTCGTTTTTTTCAACCAATTCCCCCCGGGCTTGCAAAAAACACGCCTAGTATGGAAGACTTTTGTAAGTAATATTGGCTTCTATATTTTATGTAACTAATAAAAGAGAACGTATATTATTAACTAATTGCTGTAGCTCAGATAGCTGATAATGCTTATGCGTTGCGCAATGTCCGTTACGAAGAAGTCATTTAACTCCGTGCGTTCTTATATTCAGTACTTTTTGGGTAAAATAAGAAAAAGCAGAGTTAAATTGAGTAGCTCTATAGCTAATATTACATAAATACAATAACATAATAGGTATATATGCATTTTGACGTCGGCAAAACGTTTTTCTTATGTTTCTAGGTTTTAAAATGCAATACAAAATTATGTACAAAACTCCAATCAAATAAAATACTAGTTATATTTTTTTATTGAAGGGCAAACATTTTTTTTGAGTTGGCTACATTATTTATTCGTTTTCTTACAACAAAATTTATAAAATTACATTACATGAAAAATCATTATAATTATAACTAACGTAAAAACGTTCGCATTTTTTTTTTTTAATTTTATAAAATTTTTTTCAAAAAAATTTATATGAAAAAAATATTGGGACATGCAAAAACGAAAAAAAAGAAAAGACAAACTTGAAAAGCGAATACCTATCGAACTGCATTTACATATTTTTCGAACGATCAAAAACGTGGGCGAAACTTAGTTTTTTGTCCCAAAATATTTTGAATAATTAATCAAAAATATGAAGAAAAAAACATTTTTTTTATTTCATGAAAATTTTTTATAAATTATGCATAAACTGATGCATTTTTTTTTTAATTTTACAAAATTAAAAAAAAAATGTTTGTGAAAAAAAATGTTGGGACATATACAAACGAACAAAAAAATGAGAAACGATTACTATCGAACTACATTTACAGATTTTTTGAGCGTTAAAGTTGAGGAGCCAAATTCCGTTTCTATGAACCAAAATATTTTGTATAATTTATTAAAAATAGAAATAAAAAAAAAAAAAAAAAATTCGTAAAAAATTTTAAATAAATTATGCACAAACGGTTGCAAGTTTTTTAAAAAAATTGCAAAATTTAAAAAAAATGTTTACGTAAAAAAAATTTGGGATATGTACAAACGAAAAAAAATGAAAAACAATGCAAAAACTATTACTATCGATCTGCATTTACAGATTTTTCTGGCGTTAAAATTGCGAAGCCAAAACTCCGTTAATTTTTTTGAAGTGTCTCTATATAAAAACGATCACCATTTACAGTGTTGCTCAGCTAAATAGTTGGGGGGCAAACTACATGCAACCCATTTCTTTTATTGTTGATTATTTATTTATTTATTTAACATCAGTTAGAGATCATTAACATCTTCAATTAGACTAGCGAAATAAAAACAAAAAATAAATAGTAAGTAAATAGTTGGTTATATACATTGGTAAAATATATGATTAAAATAATTAATATAATACAATTGGTATATACATACATTAAATATAAAAAAGCTAATTTAAAAAGTATAACAGTAAGTTATTTTTTAAAGTTATTCTACTAGTATGAAAATTGAAATCAATATTTAAAGAAATGAGGTTAGTTTTTCTAACACAGCGAGTTATAGGTTCGTTTAGTGCATAGTTAACTCTATGTGCATTTTCTCGGAGCAGACAGCGTTCTCTTAGCTGTGGAGATGGTGCGTAAATGTCAATCAAAGATAACAGAAATAGGCATTTAATATGATTATTTAAGATATCGCTAATGAACATAATTGAAAAGACTTTTCGTCTATTTGCAAGCGACTGAAGGCCAAGAAGTTTGCATCTAGTAGGGTAGGAGGGAGTTTCGATGTTCCAGCCTAATTTCCATATTACAATTCGAGTAAACTTTTTTTGAATATTTTCAATTCTATTGGAATGAATGTTGTAGTTAGGATTCCATATCACACAACAGTATTCTAAAATGGACCGAATATAAGCAGTATATAGGGATTTTAGAGTATATGGATCCTTAAAGTCTTTACAATTGCGTTTTATAAAACCTAACATGGAGTAAGCTTTGGTTACAATGTATTCCACATGTTTATTAAAGTTTAGTTTTGAATCAAAAACCACACCAAGGTCTTTTTTTTCCGATACTCTTTCAAGAATTCTCAAGAGTTCTCAATTTTGTATTCGTAGAAATCTGGTGAAAAGTTGCGAAAAAAAGAAAAACAGTGACATTCAGAGACATTCAGAGACATTTAAAAATAATTGGTTAACTTTACACCATTCTGTTAGCCTAAGAAGGTCATCTTGTAAAAGAAGACAATCATCGACAGATTTTATGCATCGGAAGAATTTCAAGTCATCAGCAAAAAGAAGTCGAACGGAATTATTAAAGATGTCTGGCATGTCATTAATAAAGATAAGAAAGAGAAGTGGACCCAAGTGGCTTCCTTGGGGTACTCCTGATGATACATTTATAGGGTTCGAGAGTATTTGGTCAATAGATACTAATTGTATACGACCTTTTAAGTATGAAATCAGCCATTTCAACATGCTTGAGTGCAAACCCAATCTTTCAATCTTCTCAATCAAAATAAGGTGACTAACTCTATCGAAGGCCTTGGCAAAATCGGTGTAAATCACATCGATTTGATATCCTTCTTCAAGTTTATTCAAAATAAAATTGGAAAAAATTGAAAGATTGGTAGTTGTTGATCTTCCTGCAACAAAGCCATGTTGAAATGGTGAAATATATTCCTTCAGTAAAAAAGCCAACTTAACGTAGACAATTTTTTCAAAAAGTTTTGGAATAGATGAAAGTTTGCAAATTGGACGGTAGTTAGGTATTTCTTGCTTTGGGCCATTTTTGTGAATAGGAATTATAAAAGATTTTTTCCACTCCGCGAGAAATTCACCGCTTGCAAGAGAGCTATTAAAGATATAGAAAAGGGGTAGAGAAAGAGCAGCTGCACATTTTTTCAAAACGATTGGAGGGACTCCATCAGGACCGGGATTGTTATCACTATCCAAATTCAGGAGAGCATCTTCGATTTCGGAAATATTAACCTCTAACTGACCAATGTCAACCATATGCTGGTAAGTCCAATATTCAGTACTTCGAGGATGTAGGTACTTCATTTGAAATTGTGTAGTTAGATTTAAAATAGTCACCAAATAAATTGCATACAGTCAGGAGATCAGAATATGTAGGACCCATGTATTGCATAGAGCTGGGAATACCAATTGATTTCTTTTTACTATTTATAAAGGCCCAAAAACACTTACTATTCCTTTTTAAATTCGATTCAACTGAAACTAAGTAATTTTTGAAAAAAAATTTGTTAAGAAAATCGAGTTCTCGCGCCAACCTGATATAATTACTCTTAAATGCAGTATTGTTTGTAGAATTACGAGTAAGTTTGTAAGCCTTATTTTTCTTATTACTTAAATTACAAAGTCTTTTATTAAACCACGGGGGCTTTGAATTACTGTTAATTTTGACTTTTGGTACATATATATTAATTGCCTCTTTCAGATTATCCATAAGCAAATTATATGATTGTAACAAATTCAACGAATGAAAATTTACTTGCCACGGAAGTTCCGACATATAACTCGCTATGCCTTCAAAATTAGCCTTTGCGTAGTTAAATTTAAAATTATTATGCTTAACTGATTTAAAATAATCATAAAATGAAAATTGAACAGATAATGCATTACGATGAACAGAGTTGGGAAAAATTGGATACAATGATTTACCAACTGATATAGTTAATTCTCTGTCCGCAAAAACAAGATCGAGTACACGATTAAAATCATTCTTACAACAATTAAATTGAACTAAATCATAACTAGCAAATTTATTTAATTATATTGAGACGGCGAAGAGAAAATTTTTGCAAAAGTTCTTTCTCTGTTCGAGTCTAATTTTCTTGTCTTTCTCTTTTTTTATATTTTCTTTATCTATCAGAAATTAAACCCAAAATATTTATTAAAAATTTATGAATACGCTCCATTGCATTATTTCAAATAATTCGAGAGTCAACTCAAATCGCCAATTGAGAGATTCTCCCAAAAGTAGATTTTAAAATAACCACAAAATTTGAAATTCAAACTTTGGCTATTCATAATAAAGTAACGAAGATAATAATTATAGAGTTACATATGCAGGATGTTGGATTCATTCTCCGGGAAAATAATTTCACTAACGACAAATCGAAAAAGATGAATATATTATTCAACGATTAATTTTGGTTTTCTAGCAAGCATGTGGCTACTTTTTTGATGGACATGCAATTATCGAAGAACCCCTGCAGAAAAAAGTTTAATCGATTCCAAGTAACCAAAAGTTAAAAAAAAATTTGACAGTCATTTCATACTCTGTAATTCAATTTATTTAAAACCAAATATGTAATAATAATTTATAATAATCGCTTTGTATTTCCTATTTGTTCATCTTTTGTATATTTTCATTTTATGTGTCCAATTTTTATTTTTATTAACTGTATACTAATGTATTAAAATAGAAATAAAAATTGATCTCACAGAAAAATGTTACGCTCTGTATTTTTTTTATTGTTTACTTTTTGTTAAATTTGTGTACTTATAATTACTTCATGCTTCTATTTCTAATGTTTTCTTTTTATTTTTTTGTGTTCATCGTTTAAATTTATCTATAATGTTAACATGGAATTGAGTACGTGCTTTTCCCTCACTTTTTCTTTAATTTATTTTAAAAGTAAATAATAATTATTTTTTAATTTTACATTTTGTTTACTTTCTACACAAACTACGTTATTTGCTTATTTCGATCTTTTTTAAGTTTGTATTACTCTTTACTCTTTACTCGTTTTATTTTATTTCATTTTATTTTGTTTATTTTTTTATATATTTTTCTTTTATAAAAACCGTTTTAAAACATAATATTTATGTATTTTTTGTATTTCGATTAATAATTTAACTTAGAACTAAAATAGGACTTTCTGTAATACGTTAACTGAATTCTCCCGTCACAAAAAAAAACAAAAGATGGTAGGTGTTCATTATTATAATTTTTCAATCATAAACATACTTATTTGACTTTTTTATTATTTTCTATTTATTTACCAAGCAAGTTACCTTTCTTTATTTATTAAATATTTTATGGGTGATTTTTTATTTAAATTCATTTTTACTACTACTCTTTTTGTATTTAATTATCATTTTTTTTAATATACGTACGTGCTCTATGAAACCAATAATCCTTTCGATACAAATGTTTTTCTTTTGGTTTTTCCTTATATGTACATATGCATATTATTTAAAGTGTTAGTGTTTAAGATTCTATTTCAGAAACAAAAAACTGAAGGAAGTTGAATTTCCGTCAAAAAATAAAAATTCTAAAAGCATTGACAGTTTGAATTTTAAATTGAACAAAGATTTATTTCTAGATAGGCTTGCAGGGCATATTTTTTGTCCACTTTACGGATGTTTTTTTTTTTAATAACTATTCATATAGATTTATTTTTATTTTTCTTATGCATTTTACTTATTTTTTGTATTTAATTTATTTAATTTATTTAAATCTTAATATTATTCGAATATGTGTTTTAAACTTTGAATATTTAATATGTACTTTTTAATAACTCATACAATTTCCTTGTTTTCATTATTTTTTATTTTATTTATTTGATTAATGAACTAATTTTAGTTTTGTTACATTTTAGTTTAATATTAAGATTACCGTATCGTGGTGAAATTTTGTTGAATCCACAGTTTTAGTTTTTTTTTTTGCTTTTTGGAGCACTTGTTTTTTGTTCTGTTGTTATGCTGCGGTGATAGAAAATGTTAATAATTTTGTGATGTGTTGTTCATTTTTGTAATTTAAAACAAAATTTTGTTTTATAATCTCCAATTCGTTAACATTTAGTTTTGTGCCAACATAACTAGGAAAGCTGTAGCATTTTATAGCCGTGAAGAGTTCCAAATATTTGGAACTTTTAACAAAATTTGATTTCAATTTAAGATGAAATAAGAAACTAATAAAAAAAAATCAAGACTTGACTTTTTCCTATTATTTTTTAATTAGCTTATTATTATTATTTAAAAGTGTTGTTATTTGTGGTTTTTTAAATTTTTAAAGTATGTAGTTTACTAGATACAAGAAATATGAATAATTTCTGTTATTAATATATTTCATTTTTTATTGGAAGATGCAGCTTTGATAGTCACTAATTATTTTAAATATTATGTATTTAGAAAAACATTAGTGATAAAAATGTAAACAAACAAAATTGAAAATGAATATGCGCATATGTATATAATTTTGTATTGTATTTACACAAAGTTTTTAAACAATCCCATATAAAAAACAATACGAGCTATTAAAGATAACGTTTTCTTTGGTACAAGTTCTGCTTATAACCCGAAACCCATAAATTTACTATGAATGATAATATGATAATAAGGAATAGATCTTTCGAACCTGTCCAACTATAAAACTGACACTAACAATATGTAGTAGGCGAAATCTGACTGAAACGACACATATTTTATTATGTACGGGGCATTTCACTTCACGTGAAGCAAACAACGAAAAATGTGGTGGGTCTTGGAATTCGTTCATCTTTGTGTTATTTATATTTCTTTTGATTCTAAACATAAATACAGTAGGATATTGACTTTTGAGTTCTAGCGCTACAGTTATATGGTTGTAAAATTTCAGCAAGCTATGTGTAATATAAGGGCTATTAAAAAAAATGATGACAACTTAAAAATAATTTTAATGGCAGAATTTATGGTAAATAAGATGTCCTTTTTAGTTATGCAATCCAAACCGGATGCGATTTCAAATATAAACCGGGAGTTAATATTTGGATATTTTTTTAATCTCAAGCTTTAAGCTCATTCTTTTGAGATCTTTATCGATTTAGAAGATATAACATAATTTGTATTGTGTCACTCTCGAGCCAAAAACTGATTTTCATATATATAAATAACTGGTCAGGCGGACGTGCAATTTAACAATATGGTAGCTTAAAGATTTCATGTCAAAGTTTCACATCTCACAGAAAAGTTTCTCCTATCATTTTACGTTTTATATTTTCAAGTCACATCGACTACTATCAAAAAAATATTTGTGTTTCTTTTTTAGCTCTGATCGTTCAGAGCTTCAAATTTGTGTTTCTTTTTAAGTTCTGAGCATGTTCAGAGCACTCTCAGAGAGCTCAGAATAAAATAGTAGAGTAAACGGAGTAAAATGCTGAACACAATCGAGGTGACATTTGAAAGGCGGGAAATTGAAAAAAAATCATCGTCAAAACAATAAAAATGGCGGAAGAGATTGGTTGCTCTAGTGGAGAAGGTAAAATAATAGTAATAATTAAATAATTTCTAATCATGACAGTTCATGTGCTCAAGTTGTTTCATAATTAAATCAGAGAGCTCTGAACATACTCTGCTCAGAACTTACTCTGTTCGCAGAGACTCTGCTCAGTGCTCAGCTCTGAACTCAAAAAGAAAAACGCCTATTGTCAACAAAGCTAATCGAATGATTGTTTTCATTTGAAGAAATTTTAAGGATTTTACTGACCCTTTCACTCTGAAAATATTATATAGGTACATATCACTTGTAAGATCAGTTCAAGATTTTTGTTGCCTAATTTGGAATCCTTACTATGAAACTTATTCTGTAATGATCGAAAGTGCTCAGAGAAGATTCACAAGAATTTATATTCTTTAAATCAAAATGGTCTATTGAACCACACTCAATATTATATTGGCATCAAAATAATCAGAAAGCTGATTGTGCCTTAAAACATAAAATTAAAATTTGCAATAATGAGTTTCAATGAAAGCTATAACTGACATCTTACAATAAAATAGGTATAGCATGTATACATAAAATAGAAATAGGTGGGTCAATATACATATATGCTGGATTTGCTGTAGTGTTATCTGTTGGAACAAGATCACACATTCATTGCTCAAAAGGAAAGATTATCTAATCTCAATTCACGGATTTCGAGTTAAATTGCAGTTTTCCTAAAGCCAAGTATATACAGATCTTGCGATTGAAAACAAAATTGGTGGTAAGAAATAACATTTATTCTTAAGAAAAATCTGTGTTAGTGTACCTACAGTGAAAGGGACTTTCTAGGGAAAAAGCCAATATAAAATGACAAATTCTAGATTTTTATTACTTCGATAGTTATTTTCACTTCTAAAATAAATAAAAAAAAAGAAAATAAATAGCCTAGTACTCACCTACCATGAAAGGAAAAATAAAAACGTTTCAAAATACACGTTAAAATTCAATATAAACCCATAATTAATTCATCACGTGAATTTTTGATACATACCAAGTTTAAATTTTCGAATACTCACTTTGAATGAAATAGAATATTAATTTGAATGACTGTCATCAGAATCTTGAAAAGTTCCTAAGAATTTAAATTAAGTGTTTTTTTCTTTTTTCCTCCTTGATATGAGAATAAAAACACAAGAAAAGACAATCGTCGAATCCGAAACAATTTTTTTGTTATTTTAGAATTTATATTTTGAGCAAAACAAATTTATTGACAAAATGTCACAATTTTCCACAACACCTAACTTTTTTCCCAGTGGTCGTACATTGGGAAATGAAAATTTTCGGTTCATATTTCACTTTTATATTGTGGTACCTACTCAATTCTTGTTTTGTATTTAAGGAACTAGGCATCACTTTTGTATGAAAATTTCCTTTTCACTCGAACTGAAAACTAGGCTTAAGAAAGCAAATATATTTTTTTTCCGATGAGGAACTGTATACCTACTTAAATTAAACTTTAAACTTTAATTCAACAATATATTTGGTTTTAAAGTTTTTTGTTTTTTTTTATTTAAACGGAGTTGATTTCGGCTTTTTGTTATTAGTAAGTTTTTGTTATTTTTCCCACACCAAAAGCGGAGAAAAGATACCTGCCATACTTTTTTATTCCATATCATGCACAGCTTCGCTGCAATGCAGAACTTGTCTAAGTCACATTTGTCCGTAAAATGCTGACTTTCGACATTATGATTATAGGTATACTACTAGCCTACCCGTGCGAGAATTCTTGCCATTACATAAAAATAAAAGACGCGCGAAAAAAAACAAATAAATGCAGTTTTTGAACAAATTATTAACATTTTTAAAATTATAATTCGTCAAATCATTAGGTAATTTCGTTTCATTTGACACATCATTTGTCAAAATCGGTGTTGTATGAGAGTCGGAAAGTGAGTCTATAGACTATAGAAATAATATCAGATTATTAAAATTCTGAAGGAAATACTGCACGTGCGAATAGTCGGAATACGTAGAAAACGCGTGAAACAAAACAAGTTTCCTTATGACGTACACAAAAACTCATTTTGAAATTTTGGACTAGCGCTACATTGTAGCGACGACATGTCTATTCACTCTCATACTCATGTTTTCGTTGTATCTGCACTCCCAAAATTTACTATTGGCTCTTGTACCATTGTAAGCGATAGCCTTATTTGTAACAAATATAAGATACACATTACACATCCATTATTATAATTTTTATTGCACAAAACGCGAAAAGAAATGTTTCAGTTTTAAAACAGTTAGCTACATATTTTTTTGTTCAGAATTAACTTGAGCATTACTTGACAATTGTCTAAGCCTTCCAACGACCATTGTTTTTAAACTAAATGAAAATAAATAGAAATGATCTGTATTGCGAGAGGTGAATGGTTATAACTTTGATTGCTGATTTTGAAGTTTTAAGTATGCCGTTTTCAGTCACGCGTATTATTGTGGATTTAAACCCAGATGTAACAAAGCAAGAAGAAACTGGAAAACTCAAACTGCCAGAAAAATTGATATGGAAGGAAAGTAGGACAAATGAGTACAAATTGAATCTTGAACGTAATATGCATACATGAGGAGAAAGGGAAATTATATGTGTTTTGTATATTTTAAGGCAGCCTTCAATTCCGTTGATAAAAAGGTTCTTTTCTGTAAGCTATATATACGGTTGGTATAACTTTTAAATTTGGAAAGGTCCTTGAAAATTTCTACAAATGAAACGAAGTAGCTCTATTGAACGGCATTGTAATCTTGAACTGGTTCGAAACCAAAATGTGTCAAACCAGGATGCCCTTTGAGTCCATATATCCTCGCCCTGGAATTGAATTTTCTGGCATCATTATAGCAGCTAAAGAATAAAACACTTTTTTATTTATGTAATGTTAATCGGGTAGAGTCTTATCGATTTTTGTAAAATTATTATTGAAAAATGTATTTAATGAAAAGCAAAATAAATCAATTTATGTATCTATATCTATCTCTTTCAAATAGAAAAATTATTTTATTTTTTAGTTTTTGATTCAGCAATTGATACAATGTATCAATATACAAAAAATAAAATATAACATAACAGAGCCTTTATAGATATGTACTTATCATTCAATATACAAACCTTACCAAATAATATCCAAAAATAATTGCATATATGCTTTGATAAAAATCGTTTTTGTCGGAGTCAAGTTCATTTAGAGTTCTAAGGCATCAAAAATGTTATCAAAATTTGCATTGCAAAGAACCGAAATGATGCAAGTAACATTTTTCGGAAAAAAATGTATGTTAGAAACATAAATTGTTATTGCAGATGTGATCTTGGTTTCTTTAATACTATAATTTTATCTTTGGTCCTAGAACTTCTACTAGATAACCAGATTTCTAACATTTATAATATTTTCAATTTATTAATTTTTCCTTTTAAATATGTTATTGTTCAGACTGAAACACTAAAGAAACCTTACCGGATCTATACAAAATGTGCAAAAGATTTCATTAAGTTTCACAAGTATAATAAATAAGAATAGAATAATTAATTCAGTACACAAATATGCATGTGCAACATCAATAACATTCCATCAATTAGAAAGTTTTTTAAGTTTTTGTGTTTTGTTTTGCATAAAAATAAAAAAAGAACTGGTCGTTAAGTGGCTGCGACAATTTTTCTTTACTTAAATATCATTGCTATTTTAAAAAATAATCAGGCAGTGCTAAGAGTGTTTCTTAATTTAAAAAAATACATTACTGTTAAATAAACTTAAGCATTTTGTTTGAAAAGCTTGTATTTTGTGTAATAAATTGTTTAATAGGTGCAAAAAATATAGAATTAATAGACTGTTATGGGCCAGTTATATACATATTTATCATTGAAAACCATCATTGGAATTTTATTTTTAAGTTTTGAGGCACTTAAAAAGCGAAAGCAGTGATACAGATATCGATACAGATACCGATACGGATACATAAATTTATAATACTGAAATTTTTTCGATTTAAACAAGTATTTTCCGAAAATACTAACGATTGGGAGCCACTGTTTTGATATCTGCGATTAGATAGGCTTGATTACTTAGCAAAGCCAAGCAATAATTGAAAATTTCGGATAACATTTAGTTATGAATTTTTAAAAGGATAAGGTCTAAATAATGTTGGTAGTCTTTGTTTCCAGAATTTAAATTTTTTAATAAAACAAGAAAATAAACACTTTAACTATCACTCTGAAACCGAATAAATTGTTAAAATGAAGTTTAAATCGTTTACATAGTTTAAACTTGCACTGTAACTGTTAACGGGAAGTTGGGAAATAATACCCGCTTTCATATTAAACACAAAAACAAACGTTATATATTGAAAAATAATACTGACTCGATCTCTCAAACTTAACAACCTTAATGACAAATAAATGTTCAATTATTTTATTACAAATATTTAATATTCATTGCAAATAAAAATGTTTGCACGATTTTTAATATTTTTCTTTCATAAATTTTTTTTTTGAATTGCTTAACTCTTATTTATTTATTTTGTTTCACTATTTTTAATCGTATCAAATATAAAAAACAACAATTTAATTATTTGTTCTATTTTGTTCGTTATGAAAATGTACAATTTATCTTATTTTCTCTTATTTTTTGTTTCTTTTTAATTTTCTTGTAAAAACAAGATTTCTATGTTAGCTTTGTTCTTTTTTTTATTTTTTTGTTTCTTTTAATCGAATTTTAAAATGAGCTTACCTTGTTACCTATACCTATGTATGTGTTTTATTTTTTATTTTTATTTTATGGTAAATTTATTGTGTACTCAGCGCTTGTTTTATCTCTGTAACAGATTGTTCTGTATTAATAATTAAAATATTCAGTTGCGCATGTATACAAATTTATAATATACATAGTAGGTATTGGGTGATTAACAAAATCTGTTAAATAATAATTTAGTCATTCTTTATTTATTTGTATAAATATTTTTTAACGAGTTTTCCTTTTATCTATACAACATTCTATTAATAATTTTTCTAGGATTGATTAGATTTACGTTTTTTGCTGTTTGTTTTCCTTATAAAATTATATAAGAAATTTCCCTCTATATTTCTAGGCATTTTCAACAACAATTGTTAAACACTTTCTAATTGATCAATATGTTCATCGAATCTTATATCATTTATGAATATATCGGGATTATCCTCGTCATCGTCATTGCCATCATCGTCATCGAGGTCAGCGCTCATCATCATGCCGATACCAATGCCTCCAAGGCCTAGCCCACCAGCATTAGTACCGGCTATACATATGTGAGGTGGTGGAGGAACACTTGTTGGTGGAAGGGGAGCTGGGGGTATTGTTAAGTTTCCGCTGTTTATTCCATGAAGGCTTCCTGAAAGGCTACCCCCAGCTTGGAGATGTCTTCGACTCGAACTTAATCCTAATAATGTAAAAATGTATTATGAGATGGTTAATTTTGAAATTAAAATAACATTAAATAAATAAATAATTATTCCTTTTTCGTGACCTTTTTAAATTCAACAAAAACGCAGCCCACATAAGTATAAGGATTAAATTTTCTTAATAACTCAAAGATATAAATTTTATTTTTATTAAGACGAAAATGTCGTCATAGGGTCATATGCAAAAAGATAACTCTTTAATCACTTTTCTGAGATCTTTCCTAGACTGGTATGCAAAAGAAATTAAACAGATTAAGTTCGATCTAATGTTGTGAGATCGATTTCAATGTGTTGAGAATTGAGATCGATCTCATTTCAAATGCTCTGTATGACAAAGTTCTTAACCTGGTATTCAAAAAGATGAGAAAATGGTTGATTATATGAAATTGATCTCATAAATAGTTAAGCAAGGTATTCCTTTTACTCAGTTTGTTGTAAGGGTTGTGAGAATGATTTTTTAATGGACTTCATGGATTTCTTTAATGACGAATTGAAATAAGTTGCTTAATTATAATAACTAAATATTTAGAATACAATCTGTAAAAAATAGCAACACAAAATTTTGTGCAACACTAAAAAATATTTCCAGTGAAAAAAATATATTTGTGTTTTCTACATTATATATTTAGAGTTTTGGATCAACGTAAGAATCCCGAAAACAGCAATATTAACCTATACAGAATGAAAAGTGTTCGCAACTATTTTTCAATTGCCAAAAAATTTTCTATTTTCAATGACAATATTTTTCAGGTTGCGTTAAATTTTTTTGGGGAAATTAATTAATGAAGTGATTTTCGTCATACAATTTTGTTACAATTTTTAAAGATGTATGTATGCACCTTAGTAAAGCTCAAAATATACTGCACTACTTTATTTACTTACTTATTTATTTAATCATTCAATTTAATTACTTTTGAAAAGTACTATAGCCATTGCTCGTTACCCAGTGCTGCACAGAAACAAAATGATGATATCTAAAAACATCTGATTTAGATGCACTTCTCAATTCATAACCAAAAATATTGTGAAAGTTTCAGCTCAATCGGATGGTTAGTTTTAAGCGCTTAAAAGAACACCCAACATATAACACCCATATATACAGGGTGATTGGTATAAGGTGCACCAAAAAGTCAGAGTGAGTAGGTTGGGTTAAGACAAGAAAAAAATCGTCTATTTCCCCCCTTTAGGTGGGAGGGGCAATTTTCTGACTTAAAACGGAAAAAAAATTATTTCAAAACAACGGTTAAACTTACAATGCCATACCTTTCTGGAAAGCCAGAAATCTCTTCTTTAATTTTCATTTTGAACTAAGTTGTGTCAGTGAATAGTTTATAAAAAAATTAATTTTCAAACTCGAAATTTTGAAAAAAAAAATTTTAATTTCAAACTAAATTTTTTCATTTCCAATTATTGGTGGTGGTGGTCAAGCATCAATCACCAGAATAAGAAAAATATATATGATCTAATAGAAGTGCTAATTGAGGAGGGTTTCCGGAAGAAATATAGATTTTCTAAGGAAAATATGAGGAAACTCATTGCGGTTGTTGACGATGACCTAAATGGGTATCCAAGAGCTGGACATGTTCCTGTCGGTTTGCAAATTATGGCTTCCATCAGATACATTTCATTTAAATAAATAAAAAAAAAAACATAAAACATAAAACAGACACAACACAAACAATTGAAAAATGATAATAATTTTGACAAAAAATAGTATATTTATACAGGAGAATTCTTAGGTGTGTTTGGTAACATGAGCTTTATTTTTTTTATTTTACTAAATATCACAATTTGCTGTCAAAACTCATACGAAAAAAAACCAAGTTTAGGGAAAATTTCAAGTTAGCAAACAGGCATCTTATTTATTGTAGTAGATTTTCTTATGGGATTTTTGGTAAACATCACTTTCCTTTTCCACGAACATTTTGGTTTTATACATGGAAATTTTTAACCCATACCTTAACTCTTATTCCCGTGTTTAGTAAACTCGTGGAATCAATGTCAATGTCAATGTCTTTTCTTCTATAATTTTTTTTTTGTAGAGGACCTCCTTTCGTGCAATGCCTTAATATAGCTTTTATTTAAAAAATTGCCTTATTCACTTTCAGATAGGGTTTTAATTTAAGTGGAAGAAAATTACCTCGTGATAAACAATGACCCCAAGTATTCACTTAGATTTCTTTAATCTTTTACATATTAGATTATTTGAAAATTCAAGAACTCAAACACAACAGGACACCCGAACAAATGAGCCCTCAGTCCGTTGACTTACTTAATTTTCAAAAAGTCATAGAAAATTTTGACCTTTGGTTGCTGACCTATTATCACAATGGTGTTGTGTTCCATACAGAATTGGTTTAAGTCGAAACCTAATTTAATATATACAGCATATTTATATGCATATTATAATGATCAATGATATATAAAAATAAATAAATAAATAACATAAATAATATAGGTAGGGATATACATTATTGTTCTATTACTCAAAAACTTTCATACTACCTAGGTATATTGGCACAGTTTTTAATTAAATTTAATAAATCAATAGGTACAATTACCTAATATATAGGTCCTAAATTAAAACTAAAGTTTGAAGTAATGATGATTTTAAATAGACAAGTAACCAATTGGTTAAAAAAAACTAAAACAAAAAAATTACATAATACTTTTGCCAAACGAGATCAACAAACATTGAATCCAATCGAAAAGTTTTCGTTAGGAACAGATTTTGTTAGTAATGTGATAATTTTTGAATCAGATTATTTCTCAAAAACTAGATAAAAATTTGGTTTATAAAACATTTGGAAAAAATAGAAGTAATTGTCTGTTCCGAACGGATACCTCGATATGGCTTATACATATTTAACCACCTGTGGCACTTGTTGTTGAATCATAATGTCCTGTGTTTCGATGTAATCCAAGTTGTATTTGTCGGCGTTTTTTTTGGCGATGACAAAGTGTGCATAGGAGACAAATTAGGAACGAGACGGCGGCCATGCTGATTATAATTAGAACGCCGTGATCCTCTTTGGGTGCCTCCATGATACCTGTTGTTTGTTGTCAGTCCGAGGATTATTTATCACACAAATATTGAATTTGAATAAAAAGTACAAGAAAAATATCCAAAATTAGTATTTTTATTTGACATCAAAAATTAAAAAAAAACGCACATATTAAAAGATAAATTTATATTAATAAATGTATAATGTATAAAAACAAATTTTGAAATTAAGTAACATTTTAATTTTATTTTTAAATAATATGTAAATATTTTTTTTGTATTTTCTAATTGAATCCAATTTGATTTGTAATGTTTCATTTTTATGTGTACCTACTATGAGTAATGTATAGAATTGCTTTTTGTTTAAAAACGTTACGGGGAATTACCTATTTGATAGATGTATTACTTTTGATTAAGATAGAAATATTGATTTAGATCCAACAAAGAAAATAATAATTGTTTAAATGCATTTTATTTTATTATGAAATTATGAAACTATAATTTCATCATTCAACAAGCAATTATAAATTGAAAAAAAAAGTAAATAAAAGCTCATAAATGGGAATGTGACTGAAAATTAAAACAGACAGATGCAAAGATATTGAATAGATAAGAGTAGATAAGATAAAAGTTTGTTGTTTTTTCGATGGATTTTGTCAAAGTAGAATGTTGCAACCATTGCATATAAAATCTATAGTAATATCATGTAGAGGAGTGACAGGAGCGACATCTTAAGCTGGCCATACACGAGCGAGCCAACGGGCCAAATGGCCCCGCCCCGAGCCAAAATCCATCGTGTGTGGGGAAACTCAGATGGCTCGATGTGGCTCGGTAAGTCCATCTGGATTTCCGGCAAGTCGAAAATCCGCGAGCCCGAGCCATCGAGCCGTGGGTCGGCTCTATCGTGTGTGTGAAACCGGCGAGCCAAGTAGTTCTGTTTGTTTTCACAAATACAATCGCGCCACCTTCACTAAATGACAACGCACAACTTTCTCACTCTCGCACATTAAATTGTGAATTACGTTTTTTGCTAAATGTATTACTTTGTCTCTTTCTATTTTTGATGGCAACTGATACAAAAACTATAGTTTGAAGAGGCAATAACCGAATCCGATGAAAGAAGTCTGATTCTTTCTGGCAAAATAACCAAACCTGAATACGCGGATTAGCCAGCTGCATACAAACATTTTCATTTTATATCCATACCAAAATGTTTTTAATAAAGGTTAGCTAATTGAATATCTTTAAACGATGTTAATCAAACAATAAATAGTGGAATTCTACGATCCGTTGATTATGCCAATCGACAGACAATAGAATGAGAATTCTATTCTAAAATTATACTCTTCTTAAAAAAAAAGTACCTAGCTAGCTCTTGTATCTTTATTATTTTTTTTTGTCAAACTGTCAAAATTAGCCTTAGATCGATCGTGTATGACACCCAAAAATGGACCGTGTCCAATTGGACAAGGTCCAAATGGCTCCGAGTCAAATGGCTCTATCGTGTATGGCCAGCTTTAAGGACATATATGTTCTAGTTCTTTGTTGAGTGTTGACTGAATTCCCGAATATTCACAAAACGAGAAACCTAATAATGAAATAAGAACCAGAACGCTATATACTAAATTTATGAGAGTGCGAGGAAGTGAAAAAAAGGAGGTAGGTACGTAAAAGTATATATAGGTATAGTTATATCGATAGCTAACTCACATTCATTGAAAATTTATAGTACGTTAATTTGTTTAGATTCTAATTTTTTTGTAAGTGAACAACGGGTGCAACCTAATGACCGATTCTTAAGGGTTGCTGCCTTTTTCAAGGGATGGTATAGAGAAACAACAGGAATTCGTAAAACTCGAAACTCTGAAAATTATTTTATATAAAACTGATATGTATGTGTACCTTACCTACCTATACTTCAAAATAGTTCAGGTTAAGTATCTTGCCCAACAAAATGTGGTGTATATGGCTACATTTTATAGGATATGTTGTCGAAGTATTGATGGAACATTTAGGTTTTTGGACTTGGTGCGGCGGCGATGTTCGATGGAAGCATAACTTATCAGAAGGGGTCTCTTACATTATTTTTTTAGTTTACAATTTCAGAAATTACCAATAAGAAAACCAGTCTAATTTACCCTCATGTTGTATAAGTTTTTAAAACGGAAGATACATAGATACATTTTTATTAATAACAGTTAATCATATAACAGTAACCAGTGCCGTACGCAAGGGTGGGGGGCTAAGGGGGCTTGAGCCACCTCCCCCCCAAGCAAAATTACATTCTATGCTAAGATTTATTTATAATAATATCGTATATTTTTATTTATTTTAAATTTTTGTCAGATTTAAGCTTTAAGAATATTCTTTAATTTTAATTTTTAAAAAATATAAGTATGAATATTGTAATGTAATCGTTCATACCACACGTAATCTTGTTCATACCACACGTAATTTTAATTTTGTTTGACATTTAAAACGAATCTCAATTCATAGAAACTCAAAAAAAGTTCCTTTGCAATCAAGCAAAAGTCCCAAAACGATTTCCCACATTAATTTTTTTTTCTTTTTCCATTCCAAAAAAACCATAAAAAGGAATGAATTCCCATGCACCGCCTTAATAAACTGCAATCAATATAATAAACTCTCTTATTATACCTATTCCTTTTTTTGTAATTAAAAATATTGGAGAAATACAAAATAAATAATATAATATAAATTATATTAAATATACTTTAATTGAATTATATGTATCTAGTACATGTAAGTACCTAATCTTAAAGATTAAAATTAAAATTAAAATATGCAATTTTTGAAAAAATTTAAAGTCTATTTCTTGCCTAGCTTTTTCCAAACAATATATGGGATTAAGTGTACAATTTTTACACTACTTGAGCACATTTTTTACGAACGCAGAATTAATTTTTCACATGAATTCTTGGTACTCAGTTTTCAATTTCTTTAATAGATACTCATTTTGCAAAAGCAAAAACAAAAATAATAATTCTCTTAATATTTGTGATTTTTTTCTTTCTATTTAAAAAAAAATATATATTATAACACTCGAATGGCTGTCATGAGAATATTGAAAAAGTTCTTGACAGTGTTTAAATTCCATATTTTATTCCTTCTTAATTCAAAATAATTGTTTCTTATTTCAGAATTTGTGTTTTGAGCAAAACAAATTGATTAACAAATGTCTCAATTTTCCACAACAACTTAAATTTTTTCCTCAGTTGTTGTACATTGGGAAATGAAAATTATTGGTTGAAAATGATAGAAGAACCGTTTTTCATATTTCACTTTCATATTTTGGTACTCACTTCTTGTTGTGAATTTCATACCAGTGAAATACGCGTCACTTTTGTATGAAAATTTTAATTACACTCGAATTGAGTACTAGGCTTAATAAATAAAATTAAATTAAACTGACTGAAGTAGCAATATTTAAAAATTTAGATATGGAAACAAATATGGAAGGATGGGACCGAAATAACTATACCGGAAACTTCACTTCCGTTTTGCAATTCGAATATGTATCCTAATTTGAGAAACGTTATTGAAGTTCTTTGTGTGCTACCAGTTACGTCTACAGAGCCAGGACGCCAAAATTGGCTTTGTTGAATATTCACAAAGAAATCGGTGTAATCCCTGAAGATATTGTTGAATTAAAAAAGGAGAATGGAATTAATATTTTCACCAAATTCATTTGCCAGCTACTATATACATACATTACTATTTCAAACTAAAAATTTCAAACAAATAATTAAATTCATTGCATAACTTAGGGAATGTTTTTTGTGTTTTTCTCTTTTTCGTTTTCTGAAATTTAATTCTTATTCATATACGATAGTTAATAATAAGAAAGATTTTCATTTTTGTGCTAGTGATACCTTAAAAAAAAACTAAAATTGAGATTGAGCAAATTCAAACTAAGAGAGAAATTCCGCCGTCAAGAATTGAGCTTATTGACTTAATTTCGTTCAGTATATGATAGACAAATTGAGAGATTTTGTTCATACTATTAAATAAAATAGATTTCGTAGGTATCAACAAAAATAGAACAAAGTTCTACAACCAACGTTTTATTTACAACAAAACAAATATCGAAAAATATTTTCTATGATGAAAAACAACAAACAACTATAATTAAATCTATAACAAAGTATCAAGTAATATTCTTAATTTTCGTAACACTATATCCCACTTAAATTTTGTTCGTCTCGAACAAAGTCATTGTTGTTGCCATAGTATTGCGCCAGTCTAATCAAATGAACCACTTTCATTTTTGATCTTTTAAGTTCCTTCCACTGTTTGCGGTACACCACATCATTTATCCGGTTAACGACCACATAAGGTCCTTCCCAATGGGTTTCTAATTTAGTACATATGGCTTTTTTGCATTGGGGATTATGAAGGAGAACCATATTACCTTCTCTGAATTTGCCTGGAGATCGTATCTCGCTTTCATCTTGTCGCTTCTTAACTGTATAACCTTTTTCTAACATCTTTATGGATATCATCCAATTGCTGCTGTCGACTAAAAATTTCGTCATACGCTTTTTGATTCAACGCACCAGAACTCTCCGAATTTGATATCTGCTGGCAGTCGTAGATCATTTCCAAAGAGAATTATAGCCGGTGTTAACTTCGTCGTATCATCCACCGCAGATCTGTATGCCATCAGAAATTTTTAGATGCGCTCATCCCACTTTCTTTGTTTGTTGTCGACAACGTTCCACCATTCCATCAGACTGTCGATGTAGTGGTCGATGTAGTGGTGTGTGTCTTCCGTATCCCTAAGATTTCACATAGGTCCTTGAATATAAAGGACTCAAAGTTTCTACCCTGATCAGAATGCAATTCGAGGGGTACTCCATATCGACATATCCATTCAATAAAGAAAACGTTGGCACAAGTTCTCGCTTCTTGGTTTGGTAGTGGGTAAACTTCAGGCCATTTATTAAAATAATCAGTTACTACTAAAACATACCGATTTCCTTTATTGCTTTCTGGAAATGGTCCTGCAATATCCTTAGCAGTTCGCTCAAAGGGCGAAATGAAATGTCTTTTGATTTTCTCTACTGTTTTTGTAATTCCTAAATGTCCTCCAGCTGCACCATCATGGAATTCTTCTAGAACTTCTTTAATTTTTGATTTTGGTACTACCAGAAGCTTACGTTTGGTTTTCCATCTTCGCTTTCCCAAATCCGATAAAAACAGCCCTCAATAAGCTCTAAACTATCCCATTGTGCTAATTATGGCTTGGATATCTGACTCTCCATACAGGAAGATTCACTACTTGTTTTCATTCCAGTTTGTTCTGGATGTATTATTTTTGATAAGTCAAAATCGTTTTGCTGCGAAGAAAGTACCTCTTCCGTCCTCCACAATTGGTCCGACTGAATTTCCAACTGCTTAATTATGATAATTCCTTCTTTCTGTTCAGTTCTTGCACAATGTTTGCATTCAGGTTTGAAAGGACGTCGAGACAATGCGTCCGCATTCCCATGGCTACTACCCTTTCGGTGCTCGATTGTGAATTGTAATGTCAATCCATCTAGCGATTTGTCCTTCTGGATTCTTGAATTGTACCAGCCTGTTCGGATACGAACATATACTTCACTATAGCTAACAATTCTTTTCTCGTCACGCAGTAATTACGCTCTGGTTTTTACGACGTTTTACTAAAATACCCAACTACTTTTTCTTGGTCATCGATATTTTGTGATAGAACTCCTCGAATCCAACATTGCTGGCATCAGTATCCAGTATACATTTCTTACCAGGAATCGGATATGCCAAGGTGAGTGCTGTAAACATAAGGCTTTTGAGATCCAAAAACGCTTCCTACTGTTTTGTTGTCCATTCAAATTTTCGGTCTTTTCGAGTTAATTCATGCAGACTTCATGCCACGTATGTGGTCCTTGAAATCCTTTGCCACAAACCATTCCCATCACTTCCCATCAAAGCCGTCTTTTCCTTGTCTTCTTCAAAAATTTTGACTTGCCAGTAGCCGCTCTTCGAATCAAGTGTTGAAACCCATTTTCCTTCACCAAGTGTGTCCAGGGTGTCAATTCAAGGCAAAGGAAAGCTGTCCTTTTTCGTCACACTATTGAGCTTTCGATAGTCAACACGAACAGTTTGCTTCCGTCCTTTTTCTGCACTAGAACTACTGGAGAAGACCATGGACTCTCTATAACTTGATCTTTTCGCAATTTTTCAATCAGTTTTCGGACTTCATCTCTTCTTGCGAGAGGCAATCGACGAGTGGTTTAACGGATTGGTAGTGCATTTTCAGCGATGTACATCCTGCCACTTTTGAATCTGATAAAATAAAAGTATAAAACTTCCAATTCCTGTGCTTGCTTTTTGTCTTAGGTTGAAAGCTCATAAATGTCCATTAACATTGTACTTTTCGTTTGCAGTAATATTTCTGAGTTTTGATATTCCAATATGGTCTAGGTCTATCCGTGTTGCAACATAAAATCCAAGCCAAGAATCACTTCGTCCACAATAGACTCATGTTTCGTAGTCACCATGACCAAAGAAAGACTTTGTAATGTTGTTCCTAATATTGGAGCGCTTTCACCAGTCACATTTGTTAGCTTTATTGTGTTAAAGGGATGCAATTCCAATGCAAAGTCTTTTCTTACGATAGAATATGATGCTCCCGTATAATGTTTTCCACAACTAAAACATTCATCTCTGAATACTGGAAATGCCTTCTTTTCCTCGATCACTGTCCTTACAGCTTGGCATATTATAATGTCTAAGGACATTGTATCCTTGATTTGAAATCTTGTGTGGCTTGAAAGATTTGAAATCTTGTCTGGCTTGAAAGTTTGATCTGCAAACTGTTGCCGCTGTTTCATAGGAGAGCGCAAAGCTAACCGTTTCTGAAAAGTATCCATGTCACAAATGCCGTCAGCAAATGCCTCATCTTTAACCCTATCAATAAATTCTGGAGTAGCATCCACAAAAGCCAATTGAGTTAAGCATTCAATTTCACCCGCAAAGGTCTGAAGACTTTCACCTTTTTGTTGAAAACGTGCTTTTACTTCCAGGCGGTGAACTTGTCGCATGTGGTCGTTGCTATATCGCTGATTCTTTGTTCTTCCGTTGGTAGAGTTTGCAATATTTCAGCAGCAGCACCCTTCAGAGAAATTACAAGAGCCGATATACAGTCCTCTTCACTCCAGCGATTTCTTTGCGCGGTGATTTTAAACTGTAGCTTAAAAACAGCAAAACTTGAAGATCAGTCATAGAAGGAAGCTTTAAATTGTGATAAATAAACTCCAACCGGTGCTCTCAATCGGGAGATTTCTTATCTCATTTGTTAAATCTCCTGATCCGTTTTCGTTTCCAGTTGGCTTAATTTTTCGTCCGTTTTCTTTTCAAGTTCGCTAAATCTAGCTTCACAAACACGTACACCCTGCTCAAGAGAATTAGTTTGCTTACCTATTACCTAAGCTTCCCATTAGGCTTCCTAAACTTTCTTGGCGTTTGTCGTTCTTCTTTTCCATTCGATTCTCCGGTGCCGTGTCATAAGGCCATACGTCATTAAGCCATATTTTGAAATATGGCCTTATGACGCATGGCCTTATGTCACGGCACCGATTCCCCATCTGTTGTAGAAGCTGTACTAAATTGCATATTAACTGTTGCATTTGGAACTTCTGTTGGTTCATCCTCTTCAGGTGTTTTACTTGAGTTTTCATCTGAGAATTACATATTTTCAGCATCAATCCCCTATTCAGCCATGGCAAGTTTCAAGCGAATTTGTAATTCAGCCTTGCTTCCAGATGTAGGCTTGTTCAATTTGGTTAAATGTTTCTAAAGGTCTTCTACTTTAAGTTGAGCGTATTTAACCATCTTCACTTCTGACAATAGTGTTAAATAAAATAGATTTCGTAGGTATCAACAAAAATAGAACAAAGTTCTACAACGTTTTATTGATAACAAAATAAATATCAAAAAATATTTTCTATGATGAAAAACAACAAACAACTGTAATTTAATCTATACAACAAAGTATCAAGTTCTTAATTTTCGTAACAATACTATGCCTCAGATAAGAATATATTTGCGACTTTAAAGAAAATAATTTTATAGAATAATAGAACAATTCTTTACAATAATTACATTATGTAATGTTTTTCTAAAAGGAAATTTGTTGACATTTTTTTTAAATAATAAAATGCAGCGTTTAAACTATTAATTATAAAACTAAAAAAATTGATGATCCATTTTTATTTTTTAAATTGAAATTTTCAAAATTCTTTTAAATTATTTTGAAAAAAAAACAGACAATCTCAGTGTCTCTCTGGTTGGAGCATTACTGCTTTCTTCTTACGGTTTCAGGAACAAATCAAAGTTCCAGTACCAGTAATACCTGTATGTCAGGTAATTTATAAAATTACCGATGCACCTAAATTTGCAAAAAGTCTATGACCGGTAGCGACCCCTTCAAAATTTATTCAATGAAATTTTACACAAATTTTATTTGTAGATAACATAACGACAATTTATTTATATTTCATTTACAGTATTTGTAACAAAATAAGCCATTATAAGAACTAATCTAATGAACTGTTTCTAAAGTTTAAGGCACTGTATAAAACGTTGATATTTTGTCTTTAATCTACAGTAAGAAACTTTTTCTAACTTCAAGCTATTTTTTATTTTTATTTAAAAAAAAAGAAGTCATTTCACCGAATGTGCCCCGGCGCCGCTCGGCGCCAATGCTTTTAAACACAAAAAGTAATCAAAACTTAATTTATTCATTACATAAATTGTATTTATTTCGTAAAAACATAAACAAACATAAACGGACATAAACAAACATAACAGCAATTCATAACAAAATATAAAATTTCATTTATTGAAAGAGTTTCAAAAGTTTCAAGTACGTTATCTAATTATTACATTATAATTAGATATGTCAATATTAAAGCAATATTTGGTTCGACTGCGGGATGTTGATGCTGGATAAGTAGGATTAGAGAGCTTCAATACTATTTCACTTTTAAGTGTCAAATAAATTTCTTCAATTTGGGGTTTTAAAAAAATCCTGATCAACGATATTAGCTCTTCGGAGATAACCTACCTTAAAAGTTGATTTGGAAAATTTCTCAATGATTGCGCCGACATAAAAGGTTTTTTTTTAATTACTAATAAACTTCACAAGAACAAAGTCTCCTACGGCAATATTTCTTGTACAATGCTTTTAAATTCTCAAAAAAAGTATCAACAGCTGTTTTGTTGAGGCTCCTCACACGGGCTATGCCCCCGTGTGGTTCTTTTTAAGAAACCATAAAGCCAGTCCTTGTTAGCTGCTTTGCCGTGATCCCAATTTTTTGGATAAGTTATTGAATTTACATTCATATATTCAAACACCAACTATCTGAATGTATGGTAGGTCAATCCGTGTTGGTAAAATGGACACTTTTTTACGTATTCGACTAGCTCTTCTTGGATTTTTGTTAAAATCTGGTTTGACGTATATACTTTGATTAAAAATCCTTGACAATATGAATCGGAATTACTTAATTTCAAAGGACCCTTCTTTTTAATTTAATAAATAAAAATAAAACTGTATAAATAACATCTTCGGGGTACATTCTTCAGCTACCGAATCTGCCCCTGGCTTAAACGACGAATGTGCCCCGATGTAGGAAGTTTCTGTTTATTAACTCTTTTAGCAATTACAAATTTATGAATTGCAAGTTCAATCTGTTCAACTTAAAGACGAATATTTATAAATACTCCTCACAAAATTTTACTGGTTTTTGCCAAAAAATAATACTATTAAACTTCCTGTTAACAAATTATTAACACAATAGCTTTAATTACAATATTTTATTAGCTTTAATATAAAAGTGACTCAATGTCTATACACTTCAAAAGATCAGGATAAAGTGAAGAAGTATGTATCAGTATTATATTTTGTATTCGTAGTAAGCGCAGCCTACTCAGAATGATTTTTGTTGAGAACGGAACATAAACTATCCTCATCGCCTGCCAGGGTTGTTACAATACATATTAAAAAATGCTTACCTGCTGGTTGTGGAAAATTACACTGAAGACACAAAAAACAACAAATTACTTTTACCTCTTTTTGCCGACTAACTAGAACGGTCAAACTAAACTACAACACAGGCATAGGTTTACAAAAGGGTGCGTTCGTCATTTAATTTATGGACTTACAGATCACAGTTTTCGAGAAAATTGCAAAGAGGAACGTGCCACGATGACGAATGTGCCCCAGTTTACTATACGTAAGTTCTATACTGAAATAAATCAGCCAAGTATTTGGAAAAATAACTGTAAAGCATTTTTCTTTGGTATGATAAAGAATACTTAATAAAATATGAATTTTTAAATTTGTTTGTATTTTAGAAAAAAATATCATGTATATGATGATAGGAAGGTTAGGAGACAAGCAAAAAATCTTTTAGGTGGGAGGGCCAATTTTATAATAAACTGACAAGGGAAACTGAAAAGGGAATTATAAAAAAAAACGCGAACATACATTCAAACCTTATTTTCAATAGCAGCAAAAGTAGAAACAAATATCCAATATTTCGCTATTCAGACTATTATTTTTGTATATTGAAAAATATAAAGAATCGTTAAGACATTTATGAACCACCGCATACTTAGTTTAAAAAATAATTCTAATAAAATAAAATAAATTGTAATTTCAGATAGTTTTACAATTTTAATCTTAAACAATTGCAAGTTTGGCAATTTAAAGTTTGAGTTTTTTAACTCCTGGGGTGAGACGAATTTTCATGTTTTATGAGCTTGACAGCTTTTAATCAGCTAGTCATTTTATTCATCGAAGAATAAGCTGGAATGAGCTTACCGCCAGTGACACACCATGTTTAATTCGTAAATAAAGTGAAGAATTCAGCAGTAAATTAAATTAGCGGGTGCTTTTATTAATTAGTGATTTTTAGTGATTTGAAAAGATTCCAAAAACTACTAGCGGTGCCATCACACCACAGGGGCTCTACGATCTTTTCGAAGGAATGATTTTTACTATTAATTATTTTGTAAACTTTCAGAGTCAAATTTTCGGAACTTTCAGACGCCAGGGACTAGTGGTACTCATTTAAATTACTTTACACTCATAGATCGGATAAGAAGACTGTCGTCATGATTTTCTTACAACTATTTCTAATGTTTTAAAGTGTACCTTTGGGGCAAGAATGTATGTCTCAATCCTCAAAGGTTGCTATTCAATTTTTGCTAACAAAGTTTATTATATTTTCAGGGACCTAATTTACTCAAACAATACAAAAATAAAAACGGCAATACCGCTATTGTTAGGACAGTAAGGAAGCTGTAAAAAGTGTAAAAGAAAATATAATATAATATATATATTTAATTTCAGTCGCTCCACTTAAACAGAAGTAATTTTCTAATTTTCTTCATCTACTTATTATATAATATATACATATATTATATTATAAGATAATATATATATTATCTTTGGTTAAAGCTATATTGAATCAGATAGTTCTTTTAAATTGGCAGGATTCAGAACTAGATATACTTGCATATATTTACTTATGGCACGTGATCTGTTGAATTGCAGTTTTGCGACCAAGAAGAATATGGAGATTGCTGGGAGTGCGTGATACCTTTTTAGGGGTATGGAGAATAATGGGTGATTCAGATGCAATTGAAACAACATCTAAGCTAGACGATAAAATTTTCGAGATTAAACTTTTAACCCCTATAAAAAACAGTTTAACCCAGCTTAAACTTTGCTATTGATAGTTCATATTATATTATAGAGACTCCAAAATATCTAAGAATCGAATGAAATAATCTTGTTTTAATAAAAATGTGACTTGGATTTTTGTTTTATATTTTTATTTTAGATCATAATTTTTATTTATTAACATTTGGAATTTAAATAACAGAAAAAAGAATATCATTGACTTCTAGCTCTTTGTATAACAGTGCAGTTACATATTATATAGCTTCTTAAGTTTGTTAAATATTTCCTTTACATTGAAAAATTTCTTTAACTAGGTTTCAAAAGACTTAGGTTAGAATTGTTCGAAGTTGGGGTTGTACTGAAAAAATATGAGCTTAGTACGTGCGTTAGAATCATTATCATATGCTATGACAAATGAGGCAGGAATTTTTAATTTCTAGCTGCTTCTGGTGAGTGTAAGCAATGTGGCCAAGGGTAGCCAGATAAATATTAAGAAAGTGGCATTAGGTCAAATCGCATACAGAAGATTACCCACAGGTGCAGAATCCCACTAAAATGCGAGCGACCTAAAAAGTAGTCAGGGAACTCCAACTATGGCTGCGGATATAAGCTTGCAATAACCAAAAGATTTTCATTCACTATTCAGATACTACGTAGCCTGATTTTAAAAATCTCAGCTTTACCCACTGGTGGGTAAAATTAAGACACCCATAGGTTTTTATTCCCAAAGCATCTAACGTATTATTCGATTTGGGGTTTTGTAAAAACATGTGCATTTTGCTATTCGACATATACGTTATACAGCTAGAACAGAACAGAACTCTCGCGCTATCAAAATGAACAACTTTTTTTCCCACAATTTCATTTACTGACACTATTTCTTGAAAATGCACGGCCTAACCGTAAAATTTAAGAGGGCCGATTAACCTTTTTTTTAAATTCTCTTCTAAGCGTCTGCAAAGATAAACTCAAAAAATGCTAGTGCCGATGGACCTAGATAAAGAAATCACAAACATTTGAAATTAAATTTAAAAATCATACAGAAAGAATATGGAGTTCTAAGGACTTCCAGAATTTGGGAGAACTAAATGCAATTTAGAATTCATGAACATTGTATGTACAGTGATCAACTTCATTTTTCTATAGGTAATTTAAGCACGTCGGATCTCCTTTTAAAACTTTGTTTTATCGAGAAAACTGATAAGCTGTTAAATTTCTCCTTTTGGAAATAATATAGATACCTATGTGAATTTTGTGGATAAATGAAAATAATAATTTCAACAGAAATAAAAAAGAAAATTAAAACTAACAAAACCAATGAAGTATGTATATAACAATAATATTGTGTTATTTAATATGAATATGTACTGGTTTTGTTTGAAATAAATATTTTGTAAAAACTTATTCTTCTATGTGTGTGCATTAGTGTACGAGGAAGTATTCCTCTATTAAGGCTACTCTAAAAATGCAATGTATAAATACCTATACCTACAATATGATTAAAACTTAAAAACAATTAATTATATAAATTATGTTTATTGGTTGGTGATGGTTTTGCAAACTTAGGTATACATACATATTAACTATATAAGTTATTGTTATAGACTCACATGTTATGATACTGTTTTACATTTTATACGATTTAATGCAATTTTTCGTTTTTGTTTATTTTTTTTAATATTTCATTTTTTTTATTTTGTGTTTATTATTGAGTTTAGGTGTTTATTTTTCTTTTGAAGAAAATTTATTTACTCCTTCCCTTTAGTTTTTTTTAGCAGAATAAAAACAATATGAACAAAATAAACCGACAAAATAGGAATATGAAAGGATTCTAAAAGACTGGATTTTAGGAGAAAAAAATAAATTAAGAGAATATGTGTCAGTTTCGGCTCTAAAACAGCGCCAAGAATTCTAATGTCCAAAATGCTAAGCCGAGGAGTTGTATAATTTTTGGCAAAGGAAGAGTACTTCCACGGCCTGACATATTACGTTGATGTATTTTGTATTGTTTTATGAAAGTAGTATTAAAATTAAAAATGAAAAGAGAAGAGAAAAAGATATATATTTGTAAGTTTTGTTGGTAAAAGGAGAGATATATTAATATTTTTAAAAAAGAAGTAATAAAACTAATAAAAACGAAAAAAACTAAATAACTACATACATTTTTAAGTTTTTACTTATTTATAAATAATTTTTTTAAATAATTTGTATCTACTATTTATTTAAATTTGACTGAAGCTCACAATGCTTGGCAAATGAAGAAAAAATAATAAAGTAAAAAGTAATTTTTAAGCATGGCTTAATTTAATTATTTATAGTTATTTATATTTTACTAAAAACAACAAATTTTCTTTCGGACATATTATTACAGGTAGAAAGAGGTACACAAAATCCTAAAAAAATTCGCAAATTCAAATACATAATTATATACAGATGTCTAACGATCATACAAAAAAGTGTCATATTAAGTCTGTTCCCAACATTTCTCGTACAGTTGCTCAAATGTCAAATTTGAGGTGGGGATGAGATGATCTCAAAGAGAAAGAATACTGAAAAAATGTCTGGAATGGTGTTCGCACTAATTTGGACCACTTTTTAAACGTCAAAATATATTCGAATAGAGTTCAGTGATAAATCTTAATAAAAATTTTTAAGAATCAAATTCCAAGGAAATAAAATGTTAACAAAGAATAAACGTTACAGCTTACAACAAGTATATTTATATCCAAACAAACAAATCTTTAATTATACATTAAATTGTGAAATTTAAGTGTACTTTTCTTCAAGTAGCACTAAATTATATAAGAATTACTCAATAATTGTCAATTTTAAATTTTCTTTTTAAGAAATAGTTTTGCTTATTGACGTAATTTTTTTGTTATTATTTGATTAGTTAAAAGATTAATAAAATAATAAAAAATATGCTTATCTTTCAAAACTAAAATCAAAATAAAATTAATACTTGGACATTGATATTTTGTACTCATTTGACGACTAACATAAGCAAACAAGGCATTTGACAGATAGCCCAGAAATACCCAGAAGAAATTCCTCGGACTAAAACTAGTAAGAAGTGGGAATTAACACAACTGTTTAAGACGACTTTGGACTAAAAATGAAACATTCTGGTGGTCTGAAATTGTTTGAAACTAGGTATAGAACAGACTTATTATGAAAATGAAAATCTGCATTTCAACGAGCTTTAAATAAAGCTCTTTTCAAGGAAATATTTTAAGATCTGTGTGTAATGCTTTTTTTCTTTAAAAGTTGTGTTATCCATATTAAAAATAAAACACTAACTTTGCTTTTTGCTTTTTACTTCCATCTCTGTTTTTACTTGCGAACTATATGGTAAGTAATGGATTCGAAAAAAAATCGAACTCGGGGTTTTGATCAAAGTTGACATTACCATGATAGCGAAGTGGGTCTCGCAATTCTGTCCGTCTGTCTTTCTGTCTGCTCCCCCGGCTGCAGCCTAAACGGGTCAGTCGATTTTCTTCAAAGGTGGTACCTACCTAGCGTTTTTTGGTTATTATCCCCACCCGTTTTTTCATTTTTTTTTAAAGAACAAAAACAACGGTACCTGCCATACAATTTTTTTTACCAACAAATGAAAATCTTATTTTTCTCAAAAACGTGCCCACAACTTGAAAACAAAATTCTGTAATTTTTTTTACAAAAAGGCAACCATTTTGTAAAAATTTACAGATTTCACTCATAGAGTAACTATGGGGACATTGAAAATGACTTGTGTTAGCTCGATAAAATAAAAACATGAATAATCTTGGTGATTTCTAATTTGTATCCTATAGTTGCACCAAAACTTCTGAAGATGTCTAAGAAACCATTCTTCAGTCTGAAATAAATTAAATATGTAGGTAGATATTTTTAATGTTGAATCTCAGTTGGCGGTTAAATTAATGTTGTTCAGTTCAGTTTATTTAATCACGGCGTTGATGTTAAAGAAATTCAAATATTTGCTCAAATTTGCTCAAATTGATTTACAAGTCTTTTATTTGATTTACTATCAAAGTGAACCCTTTTTAACGCGAGGCCAAATTTATAAATAATTTGATGTGTAGCTCAAACTCAATGCAAACCTGATTTACCTAATTGTTTTTAGGTATTCTATAATATTTTGCATTTTGAACTCATCTTTTAAAAAATTTAATAAACTCGAGTCGTGTAATTTCTTAAGACAATATTAATGGTTTTGACAGTTAAGCAGTATTCTTTTATCTAAGTATATGATAAGCAAAGCACCAATTAAGTTGACAGCTGAGTTGACAACCAAATTGAATCGTTTTTTTTTTCATTTGAGGACCTTAAGGTAGAGCCGTAATAGTCGGAAGATGTTGGAAGAAAATTCTCTCAGTTCACTTACGCATGGAGCGGTCGGTGAGCGCTCTTCACTTCCGAAAGCAAAAGTAAAAAATTGGTCGAAACAAGCAAAACTCAATTATGGGCACGTCATATGAATTCTTTGTATTCGTTTCGTTTCGTACGACTACTTAGGTCGGCATCCGACTATTATAGAACTTTAACCTTGAACATCTGAACATTAGAACTAAATCTATATAAGTTTATTAAAGAAGTTCAATTATATTGCAGTACCTATGAATATATTCTAATCACATTGGCTTAGACGTAGGTAAAGTTTTGTAACATAAATTTATAGCCTGAGTTTTTTCTTGAATTCTAAGACCTTAACCTCAAAGATCCGATAATTAGAACAGAAGATAAAAGCTTACCAAATAAACCCGTTTCGATATTTATATTTAAGTTGCTTAGGTAAGTTAATCCTTCCTCTAGACTGATAAACGTTAACTTAAATACCTTAACCTTCAACAACTTAGAACTAATGTTGTAAGTTTATTAAAGAGAAACGCAAGTAGGTACTTTTGCATATTTCAGGCTCAAAAATAACATTGGTTTGGACGTAGATCAAGTTCAAAAATCGCATTGCCTTAGACGTAAGTCAAGTTCAAAAATCGCATTGGTTTAGATGTTGGTCAAGCTTGTAAATCGCATTGGATTAGACGTAGTTTAAGTTCAAAAGTCACATTGGCTTAGACGTTGGTCAAGTTAAAAAATCGCATTGATTAAGACGTTGGTCAAGTTCAAAAATCGCATTGGTGTAGACGTAGGTCAAGTTCAAAATATCATTGGCTTAGACGTAGGTCAAGTTCCAAAATCGCATTGGCTTAGACGTTGGTCAAGCTCAAAAATCGAATTGGTTTAGACGTATAGTTCAAGTTAAAAAATCACATTGGCTTAGACGTAGGTCAAGTTCAAAAGTCGCTTTGGCTTAGACGTTGGTCAAGTTCAAAAACGCATTGGTTTAGATGTTGTTTTGTCACATAATTTTGTAGCCTGAGATTTTACCTTAATTCTAAGACATTAACCTCAAAGTTTCGATAATTAGAACAGAAGATTCCAAATCAACCATTTTCGATTAGATATTATGTATATTTAAGTTGCTTCGCTAGGTTAATCCTACCTCTAGCCTAGTTAACCTTAATTTAAATACCTTAACCTTCAACATCTGGCCCTTATAGAAATAAAGTTATAAGTTATAATCATAGAGGTTCAGGTATAGGTCTCTGTGCATATTCTAGGTTCAACAATCGAATTGATTAAGAATGAAGACAAGTTTTGTCACAGAAACGTCGCAAACCTTAATCTTTAAGATCCGATTATTAGTACAGAAGTAAAAAGGCAACCGTAGAACAACTAAATCAATCCTTTTATATAAATGTACATACATAATGTCATACTAAGGGGTCAAACCTCTTACGTCTCTGAGCCATTCTGAGACATTCCAAACCATTTACATCCGCAGGTCCAACGAGTTATTGTAACAAAACGGCGCACTCTAGCGCTAATTGGGTCAACGAGCTTTGTTGCTCGTGATCGTCATTTCTACTTACCTACCTACCTACATACATAATGCATGTACCTATTTAGATACGTAGGTATATGAATTTTGTTGGCGAAGCCAATTTTGTTATTCAATTTTTCAATTTTCTGCAATTATTTATTTTGATGAATTAAACCTAAACGTTTTTCACCTACACTTTTATGTTATTTCAATTATTTTTTAACTGAATAAATTAGTTTGATATTTTACCTTCATTTTAAGACCTTTATTTTAAATATCCGATTGTTAGAACAGAAGTTATAAGCCAACCAAACCAACCTAATCGTACCATTACGAATAATATTTGCAAAACAGCTACAACAATTTAATCAATATAATATTTTACAGACATACCTAACCTACTTAATAATGTAGCTATGTATGTATATCACTTTGTTCCCGATGCGAAGCCAATTTTGTTTGCCACCAGCCACAGTGCAGTGGTGGTTTTTTATTGCACACATTCCACTCCAACCAACGTCTTGCCCACACCCTTACAGCAATCTGCAATGTATATTCTTTGTGGGTAATTTTTTTTCTTTTTCTTTTTGTTTTCTTGTTCCTCACGTCATTTGCCGTGATGAAATTAGTTCTTAAAAGCCAATCTTTCACGTTTTTAGTATGAAATTTTGTAAGCTTTTGCAAACATTTTGATGCAGATTTGTAGCCTGTCATTTTATCTTTAATTATCTATTTTAATATTAAGCATCCGATAATTATAACCTGAGTAAAAGGCTTCTAAGTGCGCTCAAATCGAGTGATTTTCAGATTTCATACAAATTCAACTATCCTCCATTGAAGCTCGTCGGTTGGCGACGATCAACTTGTAGGTACGATTCATCGATTGTGTCTTTAGGTTCATTTTGTCATTTTCTTTGGTAACACCAACCAAAAATTCGATCCTGAGCCCCCTATACGCTAGAGTTCATTTCGTTCATTTGTTATATATTCATTTGTTCATTTAATAATTTTGGTAACACCATATTTTTCTCAAAACGACCCTATAAACATTTTCAATAGGTGTGTTTTATTCATTGCTGCATAGCCAGCGCAGCACAAGTCTGAATAAAACGATCATTCACTCTATACGTTCATTTCAGTAATTGAAAGCTCTATCGCCAGCACAGCCATCTTTATTTTTACTGACTTCTTTTTCGCCAGCAATCAAATTGTTTTTGTTTGCCAAGGGAAATTTTGCTGCGCTGGCTATGCAGCAATGAATAAAACACACCTAATGTTAAAAAACATTTTCGAAAAATGGTTACAAATAGTACCTCCCATAGAACAATTTTTCTGATTTTCCATTTTCTCAAACCCGGTTGAACTGATATTCACCATTTTTGTTGGAGAATTTTTAAAAAAGTTTTAAAAGTTTTGTATACCAAAATTTTCAAAACAACTGAGTCGTTGGTCAATTTTTATTAAACTGGGTACCCAGCAGTTTTTTAACATTGTCTAGCAGATTTTTAATTAAAATTATTCTTATAACCAAAAATAACGGTAGATACCTCTCATACAAATGTTTAAAAACCGGTATTGAAAATCCCATGTTTCTCAAAAACGGCTCCTACGATTTTGATTAAAATTGTGATCGTGATCTAATATTTATACGATATTTATTTATGAAAACAAAATTTTTCTACGGTTTAAAAATGGTATCTCTCATAGAACCATTTTTTTGATTTAAGACTATCTCATTATCAGTTGAATTGATTTTAATGAAATTTTTTTGCACAAAAGCTTCGAATAAGTTCTAATAATATTGCATACCAAAATTTTCAAAAAAAAAAATCATTTTTTTAAAATTCCATGTTACAAAAATGGGTAGATGATATTTTTTTAAATTAATTTTTTAATTCCACAATAATAAAGGTTTAAAAATTGCGTACCATTTTTTTTTAATTTTTTAAAATTTTATATATAAAAACCTATTTAAATAAACCGCTCCAACAATTTTACAATTTTTCAGTCTAAACTGTAATTTCTTGCATATTTGCAACACGGTGCTATATTGTTCATAAATAAATGTACCTACTCGCATAATACAACCTTAAACTAAACTACGTCTTAAGCAGGTAATTCACAATATAGGCTCCCATAACTAATTTATTTCTTTTATAAGATAAAATATAGTTTTTGAATTATAAAAACTTAAAAAACACAGTGTTATCGCACATAAGAGCAAGTTCGTGCGACCCAGTTCTGCACATATTTTTCATACATTAGCCGTATTTAGGCTCAGTGAAGTAAAAAAAATCAAGAAAACGATCCATAGTTCGCAATGATTTTGAGTACGACAAACTACTTTTATCAAGTATTAAGATCCGACTGGAGAAAAAAGTTAATGTACATGCCAGTAGATTTTTGTTATTGTATCTCTTGTTAAATTTTGACTGACTGGCCCAGTGGGAAATTTCAAAAAATTCAATCGTGAATAATAGTCATTCCGTAACTCGATTATCGTTAGACGATATCGTTTGAGCGATACCGATGTCTTTATTGGCTTCACGTTAGTCGATATAATCGTCGAAACGCTATCGTCAAAACTAAATAGCTAAATTGGTATCGTCTTGTATCAATTTTGAAGTTTTTAGGTGATTGTAGTTAAATGATTGAGTTGCTACTGTAATTTGCCATCTTGTGTGTTAACTGTTCCATTGAAAAATTGAATTTAAAATGTTTCGGCCAAGCAACCCCCTGGCCAAATCGGGATTTTCATCCATAACCGAAGTTTAAATCGCAATTTGAGATTGCGTGTTCTACCCTATTAAGTATTTGCATTTATATTTATTTGTAAAAATATGATCTCTCCTTATTTTCAATCGTGCCGAACACAAAACAACAAAGACTAAAAATGCATTTTATTGACAATTATGACAGCCAATTTGACTTTTCGACTACAGTTTGTTTTTCTGAAATACACCAAACCCGCTCAAACTTCGAACGATAGACGAGTTACGTGAAGCGAATAATGGACGATCTCGTAGACGATTATCGTTTTGACGATTAAGCCTAGTACGCTGCTGATGCGAAACGAAAAATCCCATACAAAAATGACACAACGAAATCATAAACGGAAATTTGGCTCTGCTTTTCGTTTTGCAGTACGCTGTTCGAAGAGCGAAATTTATAATTGTAGCAGATTATTTGGAAAAGTCTCCGCTCCTTTTTCGCACTGAATTAATTATACAGACTAATTGTGTGCGAAAAAATGACATTTGAGTTTTATTTGTGTTTTTTTTTTTGTTTATCATTTTCTTATATCATGGGTTTCTCTAATTTTTTGCGTTTATGTTTGATTTTGTTTTTGGAATTAGTGAAACTCTCCAAGGATATTTTCCGTTGTGTTTTCGCAAGCGTTTCGTTGTCTGTTTGGAGATCACAGGAAATTTTCGTTTCGCATCAGCAGCGTACTAGGCTTTATTGTTCAGTAAATTACGGAATGACCCTTCCTTTGTGCGGAATACATCGAGGATTTTAACATGGACATGCCATTGGTGGGGTGCACATGCCACCATCTCGGTGAAAATTCCACAACCAAATCATTACTTCCTTGGAACTTGGAAGTTGCTTATTCACCTGTTGGACTGAGGACTCCGATGAAAAATATGATGAGTATTAAACGAAGAAATCACTAAACAAAAGTAATTTGCTTATTCATCAGATCATTCATTTTTGATGAAAATTCTATTATAAAATCGTTAAATAATTTGGGCTTGTTTTTTCACTACCTCAATATTTGCCAATGAAAAATATGATGAATATTCAACAATGAAATCACTAATTGAGTGTTATTCAGTTATTGATCAGCTAAATATTTATTATTTTCGATGGAAATTATGATCAACATTTAGCAGTGAAATCACTAGGGAATTGGGGGTTGCTTATTCACTACATCTTTCATTTATAAATTAGAAAAATACTTCTGCTTTGTTGGACTTGGAGCGATTGAATATGATTCAATTGAAAGTTCGACCTCAACTAAAAAATGCATCTCTAAGAAGCAATTTATAGTCGATGTTTACCGACTCTTATAAAAACTATAGCATGAAAATACTGTGAATTTTATTTTTCTAAGGGAATTTTTTAAATTCATACACTTTTAATGCTCAGCTGAATGCATGATAAAAGTCTGATGGAACGATATATTAATTTTCCTCACAGAAATCCTCATATTAATCGTGGCAGGTAAAGGAAAGGGCAGTTTTTATATCTTCTTTTGTTTGGGAAGACGTATAACAAGAACTGATTATTTAACATTAAAGAAATCATAACATTTTGTAACCTATGACAACTTCGATTGTAATTCAGCACATTCTTCAATATTATTTTGTTAGACGAAGTAAAAAAAGAGAATAGTAATTGTTTTCTTCTCTCTCAAAATATACTTTAAAAAGCAGACGAGTGGAATTAGATAACGAACTTCATGCCGGTAACTTATGATTTACTTTTCACTGATTGAATCATCGCATTATTTTACCTTCTAAAATAGAATCTTTCAATTCCCCATTGAACTCACTTGAATTTTTTGTACCAGGTAAAAGAAGGAAGTGTTTCGACATTTTGCCCAAGTACAAAGCAGACAATGTGCTTAAAACTATGAACTGGTGAAACTATGCATTACCTTACAGTAACTAAATCAGTCCTTGCTGTTTCTTCTAAAAGTGGCTTTTGAATTCAATGTTGAATTCAGCTAAATTTTTCAGAGAGGATGAAATTTCCTACTGGGGGGTTGCAGTTTCTCACCAAAACACGCCTAATATCCCAATCCCGCCACATTTTGTCTAGTAAATTTGTTAGGGACATAGATTTAGCCCCGAGAATTCTCTGGGATTAGCTAAGCCCGCAGGGGATTAGTTGTTGTTGCATTTTACATGTAAATTTTTTAGCACCGACGTCGTTTTTTTCATCCAATTCCCCCCGGGTTTGCAAAAAATACGCTTATTATGTCGTTATGCAGCCTGCAGGTATATATTCCGATTGGGTATCTATGAAAGAAGTTTTCAATATTTTGTGTCCCTTTAAATATTTTCTTAAAGTAGGTAGGTGCACAAATTATGATGTTTGTGTATATTTAACGCTTTGTAATTAATAAATTGAGAAACTTTATCAATTTCGGAAGATTAAAAATATGTAGATATTTTGTTATATAAGCCGTGTTTTGGTGAGAATACCTAGATATTTAAATATAATAATAAGTCGTATCCATACCTATACTAGTATGTATATGTATTTTTAAACTGATGCTAAGTTAAAGTAGGGTTTATTGAATTGTATGACATTTATTTAAATTTGTGTGGGTTGTCTTATAGGCGTTTTAGTCGAATAGTTCAGTAAACTTCTATTTTGATTAGATAATACCTACAAAATATAATTTGGTTATAGGTAGGGCATTCCTGTTTTCATTGATCCAATGATCTTAAACAGCAGTTTAGTTAAACATGAATTTAGCAAACGACTATGAATAGATAAGCGCCGTTGTGTTTTAAGTTACAAACGGACTTACACTTTATAGAAACTAATTTAAAAATTTTTTTCTTCTGAATACATTTTTTTTTTCCAACTATGCCTAAAAGTCATTGGTGATTCATTTAGGGGTAGAAATTAAAGGTAGGTAGGTACTCTTTGTTATATAAGATCGGCGAAATAAAAAAGGATAACTCTATTTCACTTTGAAAGACGTCTTATTGAATTCTTTTTATTTCTTCTTCTATTTTTAATTTGTTTAACCATCGGGAATGGTTGTAATTTTGGAAGAGTATCTCCATCTAGCTATTTTGAATAAATAACTATAAGAAAATTGAAAAAACAAACGCCTCACGAAAGTCACTCAAAAATGTTTTGTTTTTTTTTATAAAAAATTTGAGGGCATACGTAGGTAGATAAATTTTGAAGTTTAGTTACGTGTTTATCCTACAACATCTACTGTCACTTAAAAAGTTCAAAGCCACTGCAGCACAGTGTTGATCCCACAATAATCTTTTAATAAAATGTATATGCGTCAAAACAAAAGTCTTCGTCAAATCAAAATTTATTTTCAAAATTTTTATTTGAAATTTTTTTTTTTAAATATTCATTGAAATATAATATTTATATAGTAAGTACTATAGTATAGTAATTAATTAGTCATTATTCGGAAGAAAAGCTTGGAATGTCTGAGGTGGCAATAAACTCCACTTAGTCTGTGGTTTATTAAATTTAAATACAGAAAAATTCCCTCAAACAAATTTAAAATTTTTTAAGCAACAGACAGGGCAATTATGTATTATGCAGTTCATGTGGGGATATTTAAAGTACGAAGAGGTAGAAAGACTCTTAAGATATTTTATTAAAAAAAAATATGTATATATAAAAGAATCTTCAAACTACCTTACAACACTTCAAACTATTTTGTAACATATAGAAACCGGGCTTATTATTATTATTATTATTATTATTATTATTATTATTATTATTATTATTATTATTATTATTATTATTATTATTATTATTATTATTATTATTATTATTATTATTATTATTATTTCTTTCAACCCTCCGCATACATTTAAAATTCAATTAAAAAACAAAAATGGTTCCCCTACCAGCTACCTAAAGGGGTAGAAATAGACTTCCATGGCTCCATACCATTTTTTGTGATCTCACTCCTTTTTGCAAAGATATTTATTTATTGCCAGTCAAATACCTCTTAAGATACCATACTAATATCATTCTACAACAATCAGAAGTGCTTTATATAATCGATAAATATTCTGTAAAAGTGGGCGGATACCACGCCCCCTGAATAGAAAACCTCAATTATTCAATTTTTTTCTCTGTATGCACTTTAAGCCCTACCGCTCTAACAAATTTCATCATTCTACAGCAATCGGAAGTGCTCCATTTATTTGGCCGCAATTTGGAGAAATTAGGCGGATACCACGCCCCTTGATTGAACAACCTAAAATACAATTTTTTTTTCTTTTTATGCACTTCAAGCCCTACCGCTCTACCCAATTTCATCATTCTACAGCAGTCGTAAGTGCTCCTTGGTAACAATTCTGAGAAAGTGGGTGGATGCCATGCCCCCTGAATGGAAAACCTCAAATACTCTATTTTTTTCTTTGAACGCATTTAAAGCCTTATCGCTCTACCAAATGCCATCATTTTTTGCAGCAATCGGAAGTGCTCCATTTAATTGATTGTAATTCTGAGAAAGTAGGCGGATACCACGCCCCTGAATGGAAAACCTCAAATACTAATTTTTTTTTCTTTTGTATGCACTTGAAGCCCTACCGCTCTACAAAATTTCAACATTCTATATCAATCGGAAGTGTTCCATATAATTGATAACAATTCTGGGAAAGTGGGCGGATACCACGCCATCTGAATGGAAAACCTCAAATTTTCGTATCTTTGTTTTTCGTTCCTTTGTATGCACACCAGACCTACCGCTGTGCGAAATAATAAAGGTAGAACTAGAATAGGCGGAAGCCAACGTACGTGGTCGTACGAAACCGAGCGAAAACAAGAAATTCATATGACGCGCACATAATTGCGATTTGGAACTTTTCGTTTAGTTTTCGTTAACTTTCGCCGTCGGACGTGAGAGCGCTCACCGACCGCTCTTTCGTACGTGGACTGACAGCTAGCTTCAAAAATCAAAAAAAATCACTTCCAACCACTCAAGTGCATTATGGGTGACTTATGAATTTGACGTTTTGGAAAGCAACTTTTCGTTCGCTTTTGACACTAGCTTCCGACAGCTACCGCCTATTCTAGTTCTACCTTAAGATTCTGCGGTGTCGGGAAGTGCTCCATAATTTTGATGATTTGTCAATGAGTGAGTGAGTCAGTCAGTTACGGTTTTCGCAATTTTTGACGTCTTATATCTCGGGAACCACCTACGATAAGGAGTTGAAATTAGGTATGGTTTTTGTGCTTGGCGAGCCTACCAAATGTTCTGAATTTCCTGACTTTATTAGTACTGAAGTTAGAGGGGGATTGAAAATCGCCTGAGTTTGTTCCTGTAAAATGGGTGTAGTGCCAGAACCTGGCTGGGCACTACCGGGCCCTTTGATACATTAGATTTTTTTAAAGAAATTAAAATAAAATATCAAAAAAAACTCCAGAAATTTATTTCCTCGTGTGAAAGGGGACAATTTTTTTAATTACGAGATTTTCATAATGAGAAATTTTGATTGCTAGCGGAGATTTTAAAGTATGATTGATTTTACCCAACAATACTTCGGATTTATATGTATGTACTATGTAGGTATCAATTTTTGAAACCAAGAATATGGATATATTTTTTAAATGCAAGTCCGTTGGGGGAGGGGGGGATGGTCTAGTGGGTAACAGCTAGTTAGTATATAATATTTAAAACGCACTTCTCGTTACGAAGATCCGTCTTGGTTTGTTAAAATTTGTTTGCAGTTACAAGAGAGCAGTAAAAAGCAGAGATGTTTTGCGTGTCTTGTTTCCTATTCATGTTATTGTTGTTTTGAAGGATGTAAAGAGTTTCGAGAGTGTACCTTTTAACAAATGTCTCTCCGTTTGAAGTAGTTTAACCTCTTCAAAATTCGGTTGATGTTTGGTCACAATGGTTCGCCAGTGCTGTCTTTGCGAAGCTTTTGTTACTGATGTCCGATTTGTGGCCAGACATTCTTTGGCGTAATTACTGCTTGGTTGTACCCACATAGCAGAGATTGTAGTTTTCATCTTCTTTGCCTTTGCAGTTGATCTTGTATACAACGTTGGTTTAATTTTCTTTCTCAGTTTTTGGCTTGAGTCGTGTGAAAAGAGAAGCAAGTGTGCAATGTGACTTAAAAGCCAACTTCACACTATTGCAACCAGTGTTGTCACTTTACCACAATTGTGGTAGATCTACCTCTTTTCTCCAACATTTTCTTAATCTACCACTTTTACCCCGGAAGTAAAACATTCGACCCCTTTTTGCTCGTCCAGAAAAAAAAAATCAAAACAATAAATAAAACATCTGCTTCGATTTTGAAAAAAAAGTTTTTTTTCTCTGCACTTTTTATGCTGTTTTAACTGAATACATTTAATGGCTTTATCTCACAATACTTTTTTTACTCAATGTGAATGATTTCATCTGTCATTTTGCATACGCGTATCTACCCATCGTACATATCTACCTACGTTTATTTAGTAAAAAAACAAAGTTCTAGTCTGCTTAAGAAAAATAAGTAGATCTTACTTCCTACTCATTTACTCCTAAGATGGTGTGCCTTATTTTAAAAGAGTAATATTGTTTACTTGGATTTCGTATTAACGGTAAACAGTTAAACGTTTATTGTTTTCGAAATTTTCTAGAAGAGTGGTCAAAGGAATTCAAGTGAAAAAAAAAAATTAATATGCGAAAATTTTTAATTAAACCGTCTGAAAAGGCAGTAAAAAAAGATTTGATTTTTAAAGCGATCGATTGATATTAAAAACAAAAGAAGAAACCAGCTTAATGTCTTATTTTTGCAAAAGAAATGACAAATATTTATTCCATCTCCAGAAATGATTCGCTTTTAATTACAATTTAAATTTGTTGATGGTAAATTTGAAAAACTATGAAATTTATTTTAAAACTGTATCTACCAATTGGTACATAATATTCAATTAAAGAATTATATATTTTCTTTATAAGAATGTACATATTTTATATTTACGGCTGTGCTTAAATAAACTGATTCCAAATAGGTAATTGTGATTTAATTTTTCTTTAAAAGAAAATAATAAGAGCTTAAGTTAACTTAATTTACTTAAGGTAACAACATTATTTCTTTTGTATCAATATTTAATAAAAATAAAAACTAATTTTGTTACCCTCTTTATTTAAATTAATTCTACCACGGAAAATCTGAATCTACCACTTTTTTTTAGCTTTATCTACCACTTTTTTTTAAATAGGAAGTGAAAACACTGATTGCAACGGTCCGTAACAACTGGTTTGAAGTTTGTAGCCAATGTCGGAACATAAACAATGCTTTTGTACACTGAATCCGTTACAATGTTTGCTGGAGCTTTAAAATCGACTTTGTTCTTGTAGCGATGTATTAAACTTCTTACAAATTCATGAGGATACCTATTTTTTCTTGGAATTTACTCTCGTTCTTTGAGTGAAACTTTTTGTCACTTAACAAAAATATTTTGTTTACCAAATTCGAAGCGGTGTTGATCACAATGAGCCCTATTCCTGATGCTGTTTCTTTTTGGTACCAATCGAAAGTGAGATGGTCTTTTTCACGATGTATTTTAACATCCAAAAAAACTATCGCGTTTCCTATTTCAACGGTGAATTTTATTTTTTGGTTAAACTCATTGAGGACCAACAGCAATTTATCGATATTACGACGATCAATCACGGCAAATATATCATCTAAATATTTAAAAATCGCCTTTGGTCTGTCAATTCTTTTAAAACAGTCATCCAGAAGATGATCGAATACCAAAGGAAGGAACTTAAAACACAAATGCGCGAGTTGTTTAATGAAGGAAAACTTGCAAGCGAAAGGATCGAACATAATAACAATTGCTTCAATCAGTTTTAAGAAAGAGATGGAAAAGAATTAATTGAAATATTAAAATTAAATTTGGAAAATTAAATGGTGGAAATTTAATTGGATGGATTTATTTTAGTTCAATGTTGAGATTGGCATTGGGCTGTATACATTAGAAAAGTAGGTACCTACTGCAAATTTATTTATTTTTGGTGTAAATGTGGGGTATTGTATAACAGCAACAACAGCAGGGTCAGCAACAATTTACAATTTGATTTTATTAGATTATATTGATTTTCCTTTTATACATATTTTACTATATTTATTGCTCTTATTATTTTTTGTCGCATACGTTGGAGCTATTAGAAGCAAAATTGTTCTTCTAAAGCCCTAAGGTGATAAAATGCAAAACTATAGCTCTGCTAAAAATTATTTCACATCTCCCTACATTTGATTTAAAAATTATGTTCTATGAACACTATTGACTTCATAACGTTTCAAGATTTAAAAATATGTGTGCTCTATAAAACAATTCGTACATCTACTAACGTGCAAACTCTCAACATCAGAAAATTTAGAGACATTGTAAGGCTTCTGTTGGGGTGTAGTTCGGGGAGAAAAACAAATCAATATTGAATCAAAGAGTAAGTTTGGGTTGAGTATAAAGTTCTTTATTAAGAAGGTCTTACCTTTAAGATGGGTTGTATAAAAGTGAGCTTAAACTAAGTTAGTAAAAAGGAAATGAGTTCGCTGAGGGATAATTTGGGATATTTTATGGGAAACTAAAATGGACGCCAAAGGGATATTGATTGAGCGACATCTAGTTTGTCAAACTTCTTTTCTTTCACCTAAACATTGCCGGCCGCCTTGCAGGATTCCTGCAAACAGCTGTTCATATTAAGGGTCTTTGGGAAAATTTAAATACGGTTAGAGAACCTTTTGTGTAGAGGGGTCCTACTCACTTCTTAGGAAGGATACAATGTTAGTAGAGGATCGGGAATACAATTGGACATAATTAAATTAAATCTTATTTATAATGCTTTATATAGTAATTTCTAATTTTAAGATATTTTATATACAACTACATATATTTTCCGGAGAGCTGCTATACATTGATAAATAAATTTATTTATTTATAATATAAGTATCATACATTTTATACGAGCGTATTTTCGATTTCATCTTGTGGTATAATGCAAAGTTTAACGATAGGTCGTTTTAAAATACTGTGTTGAGTTTTAACATCTGCCACCCGAACTTTACCACCAGAACCCGGATAAAGTTTCACGATTCGACCTAAACGCCATTCATTCGGAGATACGTTTTCTTCGCGGATAACAACAAGATCGTAATAGCTATATCGCGTTGTGAGTATTTCCATTTGTATCTTTTCTAAAGCTCTTTAAGATACTCTTCCTTCCATCGAAGGCAGAAGTTGTAGTGAAGAATTTTTACTTTTTTTCATCTATCGCTGAGATTAAAAAAAATTGACGTCATGTCCGGTTCCGGTGGAGCCAAAAGAGGTACTCCTAGAAGGAAATGACCTGGAATATCGTCAGAGTTATCAGTCAAAGGTATGAGAGGTCGAGAGTTTAAACATGATTCAATTCTTGCGAGGAGTGTCGAAAACTCGAATTTGACTTTGTTTTCCCCGGCAACTTTGCGGAAGTGGGTTTTAAAGCTTTTAACACCCATTTCCCACAAACCGCCCATGTTTGGGGCACCTGGAGGTATAAACTTCCATTTAACACCTTGAATTTAATATGTATCAGATACATCTTTAGCAAATGAATCTATATAGTGTTTAAAATCAATCGCTAGGGCCTTGCTAGCGCCGACAAAATTTGTTCCATTATCGGAAAATATCATTCTTGGGAGGCCACGACGAGCAATAAAATGAGAAAAGGCAGCTAGAAATGAGATTGTACTTGTAGAAAGATCACTTGTGGGTTCTTAGTGAATTACCTTAGTGACAAAACAAACAAAAAGGCACACGTAACCCTTTGTGATGCGAAAGTTACGTGCGGAAAAGCTTTTAATCGAAAAGGGTCCAGCGAAATCGATGCCGATATTTGTAAAAGGGAGTGAGAGTTCGGTTCTTTCTTTGCCTCAAAGCAGTGACGTATATCAACGTGTGCTCCATACTCTCAAGTTACAGCATAGAAAAAATCAGCTGCAGATACTTGCAGATCTGGAAGTTATGTTTAAATTTGTCTCACTGAATCTGGTTTCAAGAAACTTGGTTTTTAAGGTGGTATCATTGAATAATTAGAAGGGACACCGGATTAGATCGCCGCTAGATGGCCGGAAATCAAAGTCAACGTTGTCGCTTTTAAAAACTGAATAGTGAAAACCACAACCATTGAATATGCTTGAGGAAATTGTGAGGGAAATTTTCGTTCGAATGAAAGGGAGGCAACAACAAAAACAACCACTTTGGTTTTGCAGTTGAATTGTTGTCTGCGTTCATTCAAAGATGTTGTTGTTGCTTTCATGCAATTTGGGGTGATGACGATTATGTTTTAATTTGTTGCGTTTTTTGGTCTTTATGAGTTTGGTGTGAACTTTACTTAATCCTAATTTTAAAGTTTTGTATCTACCTACCTACCTATCTATGAGATTTTAAAGATTCAAAAAGTGTAATTCTAATTGTGTAGATAGGTAGGTACCTATATGTAAATAGGTATACATATGTTGGTAGGTATAGGTACCTTACCCATTGCAAAATAAGTTTAATAAATATTTTTTGTAAGCTCAACATTTTTGGAAGATCAAAGAAGAGAAACTTTTATACCTAATTTTTTTCTAAGGAAACACAATTTAGTTTTTAAAAACCGATAGGTAGATACCTCCCTATATTTTTATTTTATTGTTTTTTCTACAATTTTATTTCTATAGTGACATTGATTTTATGTAGGTATACAATACATAGGGTGATTCACCTAAGGTGTGACAAAAAGCTATAAGAGCGTGTAGGTTGAGTTGAGACAAGAAAAATATCGTATGGGTGGCGGGAGTCTATTACCCCCCGTTTAGGTGGAAGGGGCAATTTTCTAAAAAATCAAATTGAAATAGAATAAAATCATTAAAAAACAACTGTAACAACTACAGTGTGTGTGTTTTATTCATTGCTGCATAGCCAGCGCAGCAAAATTTTGCTAGGCAAACAAAAACAATCTGATTGCCGGCGAAAAAAAAGTCAGTAAAAAAAAGATGGCTGTGCTGAAGATAGAGCTTTCAATTATTCAAATGAACGTATAGAGTGAGTGATCGTTTTATTTTTTTATTTCAAGTGGATTTTTTTGGAAAATTACCCTCTCGGCTTAGCAGGTTTAATTAGACCCCTCCGCCCATACAATTTTTGTCTTGCCTTGATCCAACCTGCTTACATGCCCTAGCCTTTTGTCGTATCTTAGGCAAAACAACCTGTTTAAATCTTCGTTCAAGCAAAATATTTTACCCTTCAACATTAACTCATGATTCAATAATATTTAACACTTAAAACTAAGAAATTAGCTATTCTGACGATAGTTAAAAACTTAAAATTTTAACAATCATTTAATAAACCTTTGAGCAACCATGAAAGAAACGTTTAAATAGGTAACCTTAGATAGATATGTACCTGTGCCTACCTATATGGGATTTAGATCTACAAATCTGAAAGCAAAATAGAAAATATCAAGCTGAAGATAATAATTACAAAAATAAAAACACACAAACATCATTTATCGTCACACGTCACCTTCCTTAATTGAGAGAAACCACAAAAAATGCAAAACCAACCCTTAAAGTATCTACCTATACTACCGAACGCTTTCAGTTGACCTTCAATGGCATTCTTGTTGTTGTTTGTTGTTCATAACAAATAAAAAACACTTCCACCGTATGTATGTACCTACATAGGTATATTGTGAACGAATTTCCCTAAAAATATCCCTATTTGAATCTGCTTAGCCCATTTCTCAACCAAACAACAATTTAATATTTTATTATGTTGCCGATAATGACCACGACAACAACGTTGGCGTTTCTAGTTTCTCAGTGTCCACTTCTATTTGTAATTATTCAATGGTGGTATATATCAAAAAGTTAGGTCTAAATCCATGCTGTCCTGGATTAGCTTTCTGTTCCATTAACCAACCAATTCGTCTAGCAATAATTTTTTCAAATTTTTTTGAGAGGATAGGAAGGAGGGAAATTGGAAGATATTCATTGAAGTCGTGATGGTTTCGCGATGTTTTCGGAATCGGTTTAAGATTTGCTCTTTTCCAGTCATGTGGAAAAGTTCCAGTTGATATAATATCATTATAAAGACAACAAATTCGATATTTAAGGTTGTCGTCGCACAGTTTTATCATTTTTTAAGTAATTTTGTCCTCCCCTGGGGCGGTTCCTTTGGCCATCTTAAGAGTTATTTCTAGTTCAGTACGCGAAACATGTTCCGCTAGAAGTTCACAAGGTCTTTGGTTTGTAGGCAATGCAAGATTTTGTAGACTGAAATTTGTTCTATTTTCGATAATACTAGCTGGATAAGTACTATCTGCACTGTATGTTTGCCATTTCTCAGCGAATGTATTTGCTATAATTTCTGGGTCTGTCTGCATTTCATCTTCTAAAAGCATGTAAGGAAATTGTATATCTGTGATTGGGGATCGAACAGATTTAATCCTATTCCATAATGTTCTCATATCAAGCGATGGATTCATTGTGTTTAAAAAGTTATCCCATGAAACTCTTTTGGAAATAATTGACTCTCGTCTAAGTTAAGCACAGGTTTTTCTATATGATACACAGTTTTCTGTGTTAGGGTACCTGCGGGCTTTTCTCCAAGCTGTGTTTTTTTCTCTAACTAAGATTGCAATTTCCTTTGTAAACCATAAAGGATCCGTTGTGCAAGGTACTTTTACTCTGGCTGAAAACCTATCGAAAACCAAACACAGCGTCATCATGTCATCTGATTTAGAAAATGCTTTTGATAGAGTTACGATGGTGCCAATTATAAAGCAACTTCACCAATGGGGAGTTCCTAACCAAATACTTAAAGTTATCATGGCATTTATTAGCGGTAGAACTTTTCGAGTAAATGTTGATGGCTATAACTCCTTGACATTGAAAATGGACAATGGGACACAGACACAAGGTTCCCCTCTTTCAGTTGTCTTATATAATGCATATATTGATTCGCTTATTGTGAAACTTTCCCAACCGCTACAGAGTCTCGACTTTATTGGAGTTTATGCAGACAATATTAACGTTGTTGCCTCCAGACATCCTACTCAGGTAAACGATATTTTAGAAAAAGCTGATTTAGCTATGTTTAATTGGGCTAAAGAAGTTGGTGCGGTATTACCTCCATCAAAAATAGAAGCATTGCATCTCTGCCGAAAAATAAAATGCGCCTCCATCCCACTTGTTTTACGAGAAACAACCATTTCTCTTAAAAAAGAAACAAAAATACTGGGAGTAACTTTTTGTGGAAATTTAAAATGGGACACACATTCAAAGAATATAGTTAACCAGCTAAAACGACGGAACAATGCTTTAAAAATGATCTGCTCGAAGCGAAAAGGACCACATGTAGAAACTGCACTTCAAATTGCAAAAACGTTAGTTGCCGGTACCCTACAACACAGTACAACTATTTTTATGTGGACTACAATAAAAAATACTAGTAATATTAACTCAGCCATCAACGATTATTTTAGAACAGCTTCAGGAGCTTTAAGAGCCACAAAAACGGAAGCTCTAAGATTAGAAGGAGGCTATGAATCCTTTGAAAACTTTGGAAAAAAAAGGGCAATCAATCTCATCAGTAAAACACTTACAGATCTAACTCATCCTCTCTTTAAGACCGTTGAAATAGCGAAAAGCGCAGCAAAATCGAATAAGAAAAACTCTACCTCAGCACTTATAAAAATGTTAACTCTAGTCCCCAATCTAAGCTCTTTTTCAACCAATTATTATATGCAGATATTAGAATATATTCCACCATCTTGGAAAAGAAATCTACTTCCCATTAATACCCAACTTGCTAAATTCAAAAAAGAAAATACTTCTGACGAAATTTTTAGATTGCTTCACGAAGAAATGATCGCTGCCTCTAATACTGATGGTTCACACAAAAAAGAAAATTGGTGTTCATACGCAGTCATCCAGGTACACCCAAATGCACAAACATCTATTATTCACCAAGGAATCTTGCCAAAATCCGCAGACAGCTAATTAGCAGAATTAACAGCAATTTATAAAGGCATATCTGTTGCTCAAAAATACCATAACCGATCGTTGATTATAACAGATAATCTTGGAATTCTCATGGGTCTTAAAATGAGACAAATTAATGTCCTTCTCTGGAGGTTATAAGATGTTTATACTCCAATAAAAACATTATGCTTTCATGGATACCTGGACATTCCGGAATCAAAGGAAACGAGGAAGCAGATCTTGCCGCAAGAACTGCTATCAACTACCCACTTATTGTAGAGTACCCCAAATTTTACCAGCTCTTACGCCGAACATTCATTGTGGACCATAAAAAAGAGCTTATTGAAAGTTGGCCAAACTCTGGAACATTTCTACGAAAACATCAACCTGCCTACACGCGTATCCCATACAACCGGTCTCTTAGTAGAGAAGACAGCATAAAACTTTTCAGAATTAGAGTTGGAAAAGCACTTTTCAACACACAACATTACTACAATTCTGGAGACCCTAAACAATGTTATAATTGCCAAACGATACTCTCCGTTTGGCATATCGTGGTCGAATGTCCTATATCTCGCCAAATTGATGTATCATCAGACAATATTGCTGAAAAACTTGCCGAAATTTTGAATCCATCTGAAGTAAGATCCATCCAATACATTAAAGATGCCACATCCGCCCACCAAGTATTTGATGAAATATATTTTTTTTTTTCTTTTCTTCCTTTTTCAATAATTAAATCTAATGTTCCTTAATTTTTATTTTTGTTTGTTCCTACATTTGTTACTTTTCCTTTACATAAAATTTAAATGTTAATATTTACACAAATGTAAATTTTTATTACAGACGGCATCATATGGTCTGGCTACCCTGATGCCTTAAAAAAAATAATTTATAAATTGAATTTGTAAATTATTTCAATAAATAAATAAATAAATAAATATCAAAAAGTTATGATTTCTTCGGTACTAACTGTCAAAATGAACTGGTTAAGCCCACTATTTTTAGAAAAAATGTGTACCTTTATTCTAAAAATAAAATAAAATTACTGCATTGACCCAGGTCTGAGAAATTCGATTTTTTGCGAAACCATTAATTTTTGCCTGTAAAATTTTTCAACTTTCAACTCAATTTTCTCGAATAAAATATAAAAACAAATATTATTATTTTATGATAGTCTGAGTGAGTTATTTAATAGGGTTTAATAAAGAATAAATAAAAGAATAAGGGATAATCCTACAGTTATTTTGTTTTCACGCAAAAAGTACAAGCAGGTAAAAATAAAAAAATGAAAAATATAAGGATGTTTTTTTTCTGATTTTTGCCTAAAATTTTAGAAAAATGTATGTAACTTTTTTTGTAATCAGTTTTTCTGAACCAAGTGATTTTAAGACTAATCTTAATATGTGTGTTGAATTTCAATAAAATCCGATAAGTTCAGATTAAATAGACTATTTTTGAATGTCCGTACCCTCAAATTTTAGAAAAATTTCAATAATTTTATTTTTAATAATTATAATATTTCTGAACCAAATTTTGACCAAATATGTATAAGACTAATCTTGACATGTGTGCCAAATTTCTTAAAAAGCCGTTAAATAGTTCAGACTTCTTTGAAATTTTGGTACAACATCAAAACCCTCAAATTTTAGAAAAATCAACATTTTTTTGCTACTCAATTTTTCTTAACAAAATTTTGACCAAATATGTAGAAGAGCAATCTTAACATGTGTGCCAAATTGAATAAAAATCCGTTATATATTTTAGATTTTAAAGACTTTTTTCCGCTCTCTCATACAAACTAAATCACTGTGCGCCGTTTTGATACCATAACTCGTTTCATCTGTGTTAGAAAATGAGATTTGTGGATGTTTCCCCTTGTGGATCAAAATTTGCGCTCTGAGTTCTACAGCACTATGCCAAGCTAGGAAATTTGTTGGCTGGTTCCGAGACGCATATGACTTGTAACCTCCATCTGATATCTGCGCATGAAATAAGGTCTTTAAAAAATGTCTTTATATGCCCATGAAACAAGCCCCCTTCCTTAGAGTAAATTCAGCGGATTCGGGTTATGATTATGTACCGTAGATTTAGCAAACCATCCTAGAGCCATTGTGTCGCGTTAAATAAAGAGATCAAATCTATGATCTTTAGCCCACAAAGTTCGTTAAGGTCCTTGCTTTACCAAATGATTGTTCTCTCATTGTGGCCAAAGCTGGGCATAGTAATGTTAATGAACGACTGTTTCCTTTTCCTGCTGAATATCCACAACTACGACAGTGGGGATTGTGAGTTAACATATCTTCGGCGCGTGCTCCCGTATTGCCCAGTCACGACTATCCTGGCTATATTTTTTTGCCTGGGTCGGAAATGAAGAAATTAGCTATTTCCCGACAATAATTACTTCTCAAATAATTTTAGCAGACAGGGTTGTTTTTATTTTAATATTATTATTGTACTGAAACTTTGAACGTCTTTGTTGAAAATTTGCATCTTCCAAAATGTGCAACCTTATAAAATTGCCACCCAGGACTTAAGACCCTTCAGCCTCTATGGTAAAAATGGCCCGCTCAGTGGACCAAAACATGAAGAATAAAAATCATAATATTGTTTTTGAATTATTTATTAATGTTTTCTAAAATGTTTTAAATTAAAACTCTTCTGTCTTATCTGAAACTGTGTATTATTTTGCAAAGAAGAGATTTTATTCGTTTTAGGTTGAGTATTTTTGTTTTTGTTTTTTTTTTTTTTTTTGGGGGGGGGGGGGGATTTATTGTTCGAATATTGGAAATGTTTTCTTTATTTTTTTATCTACACTATGGACAACCTATCATACAGACAGCGACAAATCAACTTACTAGGCCGGTACAGAAGATCTGCATCCTGCCAATCGAAGAGCTGGAATAGTGTAATTATTATAATGCGTATTTATTTAAATAAGAGAAATGGATGTTAATAAATTGCAAAAGGATGTCGTCATAGACTGTACCGAACTGCATGAGTATTGAAATTCGGCAGTCGAGCTTTATCTAAAAACCCAACGAAAGGGAATTCCTAACAAAAAAGTTAGTTGTATATAAAAACTGTAACTAGAGGGATGCGTGAAGGTTCGGTTAATAAAGCTCAGTGGTTTTTTGATATATTTTTTCCACTTTAAAATCTTGTTTTTTTTATTGTTTTAACTTTGTAGCAATAGATGAAAATCCTTGATAATTCGGCTTGTATTTATGGTGTTTAAATATTAACACTGAGCTACGATAGAGAAAGTTTAGTAGGTCTAAACAATTTTTATGATCTCCAAAATGCTGAATTAAAAAATTCTGTGAATTGTTTTGATAATAAATAAAGTGCGCGATTTTTTTCATTATCAATGCAATGTTTCTTTTATAATTTTGAAAAACAGATTTTTAGATTTTCAGAATTCTGTAATACAGAAGTTTAGATTTACAGAATTTTGAAATACCGAATTTTGGGATACAGAATTTTGGAAACAGAATTTTGGCACTTACAGAACAATGACCCCAGTTTTTTTGTATTTGTAGATTTACTCTCCCATTGTTTTGTTCTACTTAATAAATTACAAATTTAAAAATTAAATGAATACCAACTCAAAGTATTTTTTAAATTCAATAAGCTTAAATCAAAAATAATAATAAAAATTAAAAAAATGAACTGAACCGTTCGACTCACTCACGACTCACAGTGCATTTCGTCACTATCGTCGCCGGGACCGCAGTTTTTAATGCCATCACATCGAAGTTTCTCCGATATGCAGTATCCAATGTTGCACTGGAAATGGTAGGCTGATTCGCATAGCAATCCAATGGCCGGCGGTCCTGGACCAGAGTCTTGAATTTCGGTCCATATAATCCGAAATCCCTGAAAAATATTTAAAATAAGTAAAAAAAAGTAGCATAAAATTGTATTAAAATGCGTTTAAATATAGTAAGCAATCAGCAGTGTCGTAAAATACTTAATCACTTGTTAATGGGGCAGTGGGACAGATATTTTTTATTATTTTTTCCTTCAAATTTCTTTAATAATATTCTTTTAATTTTAATTTTAAAAAAACATTTAATTTAAATTTAAATTGAAATCAGTTTTTAAAACAGTAAAATATCTATTTTTTGTCCCGGTTTTTCCAAACAATATTGTAAAATATATAGGATTAAGTGTATATTTTGTACATCACTTGAGTACATGTTTCCAAATGAAGCCTAGTACTCACGTTTCAAAATATCCTGAAAATTCAATATGAACCTATAAATAATTTTTCACATGAATTCTTGAATTTTGAATTTCTAATACTCATTTTAAATTAAACAAATATATTAATTTGAATGTCTGGCGTCAGATTTATGAGAATCTTGAAAAGTTCATAAAAGAATGTTTAAATTCTTTGTGTTTTGTTCTTTTTTGCTCCTTGAACAGACAATCGTTTAATCCGAAATAATTGTTTCTTATCTCTAAATTTGTATTTTGAGCAAAGCAAATTGATTAAAAAATGTCACAATTTTCCACAACAACTAAGATTTTTTCCTATGTTGCCGTATGGGAAATAAAAATGAAAATTGTTGGGTGTAATTGATTGAAGAACCGGTTTTTATACTTCACTTCCATATTTCATTTCTAGTTCTGAATTTCAAACCAGTTAAATAGGCGTCGCTTTTACATGACAATTTCAAATTTAAATTTATAGCCAAACTGAGTCGGTACTAGGCTTAATTATTTAAATGAAATTAAACTGATTGAGGTAGCAATATTTTAAAATTAAGATATGGAAAAAAATGTGGAAGGATGGAAACCAAGCAACTATACCAGAAACTCCACTTCCGTTTTGCAATCCGGATTTTATCCTAATTTCAGAAACGTAATTGAAGTTCTTTGCGTGCTACCAACGACGTCTGCAGAGCCAAAACGTTCGTTTTCCACTTTGAGACGGTTAAAAAAGTGGCTAAGGGCCACAACAAACTTTCCTATCGTATAAGCTTTGTTGAAATCAATGCTCGTCGTAAGGAGGGACAAGGGTGGGTAGCGGCCATATTAGAAAACTTATTGCCCACCCTAGAAAAATCGGAAATATACTAAACACCGTTTAGTGCCAATTTCTTCCAATGTTCAGCCAACATTCATTTATTATAATAAAAATATGAGACACTATATAAAGATAACAAAATTTAAAGGGAATGGGCATTTTACTATGGAGCCTTGGCCAAGATTGTGACGGGTGTTTCTTTTAGACGTGTGGTTTTCAATCTGGCAATACTTTTTTCGGAGTTGGTATTTTTGACAGCAGTCACTTGATTTATGCTCAGTTTGGTTTGCCATTTCATAATGAATAGACTTATTCCTGAACAACGTTTGCAAATCGTGCAAATTTATTACCAAAACGAGATGGCCACCGATCCCGATTTTCACAAGAAAAATATGTTCAGCGTGAAGCTCACTTTTGGTTGAATGGGTACCTACGTTAATAAGCAAAATTGTCGTATTTAGAGTGATCATCATCCACAAGCCATTGTTGAGCCGCCGTTACATTCACTATTTGCTGTGCTTTATGGGCAGAGGGAATCATTGGTCTATATTTCTTCAAAAATGAAGCCGGCCAAAATGTTACAGTCAATGGGGAACGCTTTATAGAGCCATGATTAATGACTTTTTCGTGCCTGAATTGGTGGATGTTGATGTGGACGACCTTTGGTTCTAAAAAGACGGCCCTACATGCCATGCAACGCTACATGCAACGAAACAATCAATTTATTGAATGCAACTTTTGGTGGGCGCATTATCTCGCGTCGTGGGCCTGTGGCGTAGCCTCCAAGATCGTGCGATTTAACACCGCTGGCCTAGTTTTTGTGGGGTTATGTGAAGTCGCTTGTCTACGCAGATACATAAGCCCTAGACGATTGACGCCTTAGAAGAGAATATTCGGCGCGTTGTCGCTGACATATGGCCCCAATTGCTGCAAAAAAGTGGTCGAAAATTGGGCCTCTTGGAATGGAACTTATTCGAGCCAGCCAGCGGCCACTTGCCCGAAATCATTTTTAAAACATAATGGCAAACCCTTATCTTCGGCCATAACATTAAATTATATGCATTTCATTTCTTCTTGAAAACCACACGTCTAAAAAAAAACACCCTTTACATAAACAAATTTAGTATCAAATGAAAGGTGACGTTAAGCTTGCTATATGGGTGAAATATTTTTAAAATCGTTAAAGTCGAGATATTTCAGCTTGAAGTTGCCGACTGCAAAATTAAGATTTCAGTTTTTTTTTCAAACAATTATTCATAACTTGCAAAATAAACGATGTAGAAAAATGATAATGATATCATGTTGGCAGTAGCGTACGCAGAGGGAGGGGCTTAATCTCAATTGTGATGGAAATTTGTTTTTAAGGTATCACAAAAAGTACCACGAAAATGAAAGCCTTTCTTGTTATTGACCATCTTATACATAATGACTAAGAAATAAAATTTCAGTAAGAAAACAATAAAAGGAAAAACACTCCCTATGAAATGAATTTTATAAATAGAGATCTTTCGTAAACATTTTTTTATTTTTAGTTTGAAATAAAAAATTTAGGTAATATACTTTGGTGAACAATTAAATTCATTCTCCTCTTTTTTGGTTTGCAAATTGAGTCACCCGAGCTTCAAGGATTTCATCCATATCTAAATATTGAAATAAAACAATGCATGTTAAATAACCCCTTTCACCGAAGGTGTCTAGATTAAGATTAAGATTAAGATTAAGATTAAGATTAAGATTAAGATTAAGATTAAGATTAAGATTAAGATTAAGATTAAGATTAAGATTAAGATTAAGATTAAGATTAAGATTAAGATTAAGATTAAGATTAAGATTAAGATTAAGATTAAGATTAAGATTAATATTAAGATTAAGATTAAGATTAAGATTAAGATTAAGATTAAGATTAAGATTAAGATTAAGATTAAGATTAAGATTAAGATTAAGATTAAGATTAAGATTAAGATTAAGATTAAGATTAAGATTAAGATTAAGATTAAGATTAAGATTAAGATTAAGATTAAGATTAAGATTAAGATTAAGATTAAGATTAAGATTAAGATTAAGATTAAGATTAAGATTAAGATTAATTTAGATTTTATTGCATTCATAATTTTTACAGTTTTAAATTTGGTTCACAAATCTTTAATGACATGGCATAAGCCGTCTGCCACGCTTCTATTAAAATTTGGTTTCGGTATCGTATCGTATTATAAAGGACAGTCCAGTCCCATCCGTTCAGTAAATGAAGAATTTCATCATGTGTGTAAATCGATTTTCCTAAGTGCAGTTTTCTTAATTCAGCTAATATGGGGCATACTCCTACAAAATGCATTCTATCTTCTCGCGTATTCAGGTTGCATAAACAGCATTGGATTGGTAAATCTGGACGATGAGGAATATAATTTAATGGCAGCAACTCTCCTCTGGTTTTAAATATTATTGATATTTTGACCACATCCATGTAACTTTCAAAATATATATTATATATTGACGATTGTGCATCATCGATGAAAGATGTATGCATCTTTTCATCAGAATACTGTATAGTTCAGATCTCTTTTGTTGGAGGTTTAACCCTGATAGATCTAGTGAACATCCAGTTTTCTCCGCTAGCTCATTCCATTTTTCAAAGCACGATAGTTTTTTATCAAGAGCATGTGTAGCTACAATTTTAGGAAGGCGTGAAGGGTGCATGTTTAAAACTTTGAGGACATAGTCAAAATGAAGTTTGAGCGTTATGATGAACATTCTTGGGAGTCCTGTTTCTATGTGTAACATATATTTGGGAGTAGTCTGAGGAAAATGTAGTACGCGCTTAAGAAAAAATCTTTAGTTTTTCCACCGTTTCATTTTGCAGGAAACCCCATACCTGTGCTGCATATAACATAACCGATCGCGCTGTTGCTTCAAAGATTTGATATTTGGCTCGTAGTCCTATTTTTTTATTTTTCATACAGGTTATCCAGGTTGTGTTTATAGCAATTTTCGCACTTTTTAGTTTTTCTGCTAAATTAAGTTTCATACTGTTTTGAGGAGTCGAGATCAAGCCAAGATATTTGTAGTTATCAACTACTTCCACAGGTTCTGCCTCAAGTTTCCAGATATAATTCCCATTCCGCTGTCTCTTACCTCTATCAAACACCATTATATTCGATTTTTCACGGTTTACTGTGAGATTCCAAAATTTGCAGTACTCTTCTTGCTTAGTTATCATAATCTGTAGTTTTATGGGCGTATCAGCTAACAACACTATATCATCTGCGTACATCAACACTTTAATTTTAGTCCCACATATATCAATCCCTCCATTCAGATAAGAGAATATATCGTTTAGGAAAAGGGCGAACAGTAGCGTACTTAAGACACATCCTTGTCTTAATCTCGATGGTGTTGTAAAACTTTCCGACATATTAACCCCGTCCCAGACCTTTGCTGTGCAATTTTTATATACTTTTTTAAGTGTTTTCAACATTTTAAATGGTAATCCCAATGCCGCAGTAGGCATAGATGTTTTTACCCTCAGAACGGTTGATGTCAACAATAGTAGTAAGTGTAAAGATTTGGTCAACAGAGGAATATCCTCGACGGAAGCCTGCTTGGCATTCACTGAGAATCTGATGTTCTTCAACCCAGTTGTTAAGACGATTGTATAACATATGTACTTCCAAAAATCTTACGAATTGTATTAAGTAGTGAGATCCCTCTGTAGTTTTCAACTATGTTCGAATTTCCCTTTTTGAATACTGGGAGAATAACGGACGTTTCAAAGCATGTTGGGATATAATCGTTTTCGTACAATTCATTTAAGCGTTCTAGTAGATAGATGGCAAATTCATCAGAACAATATTTATAAAATTCGTGTGGAATTAGGTCTTCTCCAGGTGTTCTGGTTTCTTTCAACTCATTCAATAACAATTTCAGTTCTAAAAATGTAAATGGTAGATCCATTTTTTGATCTTGAATATAATTAGCACAGTATTGAAAAGGTAACGCTGAGGACTCTTCATTAAGAAGTGATTGAAAGTGTGTTTTTAGATCTGATGCAGGGATGAAGGTGTCTAAATGCTTACCACAGCTGTTTTTTTGATGAATGGAATTTTATTTTTCATGTAAAACGCGCTTAAGAGAAACACGCTTCAGAGAAAAACCCGCTTATCTGAAACACTTTTTCCATCCCCGAGTATTTGTCGGCCAATTACCTTCAAAACACTCCGCTTAAGCGAAACTTGCTTGAGTGAAAAACACGGATACCTGAAACATATTTACAGTCAAAATTTATATTTTCATTAAAAAAAACCTCTCTTTAGTGAAAAAAACTGAATCGAACAGAAAAAAAATTGCTAAACGCTTTAACGTCTTTTTATTTTTCACCTCCACCAAATTTTACCCCACGAAAATAACATTCGAATTTCTGATATTTCACAGCCGTTTTAAGAATTTTTAGATCCGCGTAGGTGAAATTTTTTTCACTTATCCGGACTCCGCTTAAATGAAATTTTGTTCACTTAAGCATTTAAGTGAAAAACCCACTTAGGTGAAAGAAATACTGTGACATTTTGCCGTTTCTAAATAACAAAAATTGTCTTTTATCGACTTGATTTCTAAAACGGTATTAGGGGTATATGAAAATGGTATTCATATTCAAATATATTTAAGAAATTTAATTTTGTTTTTTAAAGTAACATTAGCCTCGTTTTATACTATAGTCAATATCCCATGTGGTTCACCCCGATTCATAGTGGTTCGCTTAACTCATGTTTTACTTAACTACAGTTTATATTAATACCAGTTTTTCCAATAATATGATTTCTGTGTTTATCAAAATAGAAGTTTATTAAATTATTCAACAAATAGTGCATTGACCGAAATTTAAATAAATGAAAATTGAAGATTTAGGTTTAAGCATAAGTTTAAAATGACTATGAATACGGCCCATTAACTTTATAAAAAAAGTATGAGAAGATTGTCTATCTATTCAAGTTGAAAGCAGATTTTCGAAATGTCATGATACTCAATTGACTCTAAAGCTTTTTTAATGTCTTAGCATTGGAAGTAACGTTGCCTGGTTGGAAAGGAACTTTTTTTTTGAGTTTTTATGAATACTGGGATTCGTTCGAAATGACAAACAAAATCTAGATAACGTGTGGTATGAACTAGACTCTGTTCAATTTATATTTGCAGTACAGGCCTTATGGAATGGCTTTTTCAGAAACACTGGTGCACGTCAACTCCACTACAGTCCACAAAAAGCTGCACAGATCGTGAACGTGGTATGTGCATTGCACAATATATGTATCCATTACCGAGTTGATGATTATGCAACAGTTCCACTTCCTGAAAATGAGAACCAAGAAGAGGCATTAGAAAATGTAGAAGGAGACAATTCTAACTACCAGAATGCTGCAAATTCAATCAGCAAAATAAATAAGGTATTGCACTGATATTCTTTCTTCATTCTTCGTGCTGCAAGCTTTTATTCGAGCAGTATATTTTGACTGTTCAATTTTAAGCATTTCCATTTTTATGTCTACTTTCTTCTTTAAAAGTTCCTCCTTAACTTTGTTATGTCTTTTTGTTTCATCAGTTTGAAATTTTTTTAAATCACATAGTTTATCAATATGTGGCAGTTATTTGATTTTTGTAAAAATCTTCCGATTTTTTGTAAAACTTCTTCTGCAGTTCTATTCGTAGTTCAAGAAGATTCGTTGTGTCTAGGGCTTTTCGAAGTTGATGAGACATCGACACGTCCAGGGATCCAGCAGATACAGAACACTCAACGTTGTGATTTCGAACCTGTGTCGTTGTTTTTGTCAGCTCTGGGACTTCACAACCAAATGAAAACGTGTTTTTATTCCTGCTGTAGAGGTTTGCAGCCCTGTCAGTTGAATAATGCCATCTTCTAGTTTGGAGATATGGTGATTCCTGAACTCTCCACCACCAGTTGCATTTTGTTCTTTTTTGTTTTCAACTAACTTGCGTTTTATGTATGCTTTCCAATCAAACTAAGTCTAGAATAGACAAAGAATAAATTAAATGATTCAATCGCTCTTATTTTCAACTTGTACCTTCCTCCAAACAGATGCTTCTTTAGAAGGAGGTCCAAGAGAGTTCAACTCCGTTTTTACGTGCTCCCAGTAAAGGTTTACATCCTCTTTTGTCAATTTTGTATAGCCTTGGGCTATATCAGGGTTTTCACTTAAAAGTTCAAAAAGTCTTTCATATTGGCTTTTATTTGTTGTTTTCGTTATTTTAAACAAAGTGTTTTGAATTAAATTTAAGAATTAAGAAAAAAATTGAAACACAAACCGTTTTCCACTTGGCTACGAAAAGAATAAGTTGTCGTAGAAAAGAACATCATATTTCCTTTTCGTTCGGAATTGGTGATACCAAATTCCCCGAATTTCGAAATTCGTATTAGATTTTCCACTACGAATTCACTACGAATGGATTCTGCAATACATTTTTCGTGATTCGTAGTACTTTTTCGATTACAATGGAATTTGTGATAGGGCTGAATCAGGCCTATCACAGAATCTATCGTGGAAAATCCCCGAATGGATTATTCCACTACGAACCCCGAAAAAAAGGATAACAAAATCCGAATGGAATCGAAAAAAGTAATGCCTCATTAAAAGAATTAATTCTGAATTTCGAAATCAGCTGTCCTATGTCACACCAATACTTGGAGCTTTTAAAAACAAAAATCCCTTTACCTTTTCAAAAATTCCCATTTTTTCCCTTTTTATTTTTCACAAAAAAAAGCTGAACTTTTGACTCTTTGTTTTAATAAATATCGTTTATTTATTCAATGTTTAAGAATTTTTTTCCAAGAAAATAGATTCAACATAAAAATAAATTCAAGTTATAAAAATTGGTTTCAAATGTACTGAGGAACAAATTTTACTGCGGCTTGTTCTGAGAGTGATGATGGATTCGTAAAAAAAAAGAACTCGAGATTTTGATCAAAGATGATAGCGAAGTCTCGCAATTCTGTCCGTCTGTCTGTCCTTTCGGTTGCAGCCTAAACGGGTTGATCGACTTTCTTCAAAAATGGTACTCGGCGTTTTTTGGACATTCCACCCACCCGTTTTTTTTTTTCATTTTTTTAGGACCAAATATAACGGTACCTGCCGTACAAATTTTTTTAGCAAAAAATGAAAATCTTATTTTTCTCAAAAACGTGCCCCCAACTTTTTTTTTTTTAAATTCAGTAATTTTTTTTTAGAAAAAAAAATTTAATTTAAAATGGTTAAAAATGGTACCTCCCTTCTTTTGATCTTCGAATTTCTCAAAAACCGTTCAACTGATATTTTGTTTAATTTTTATGGAGAATGTTTGAAAAATTTTTAAAAGTTTTTTATACTAGAATTTTCAAAAAAAAAATTTTTTTGAGTTTTTAAAAAAAGTTTCAACATTTTTTTTAAGAACTTAATAATTCGAAAACTTGGTCAATTTTTATTAAACTTGGCACCCAGAAGTTTTTTAACATTATCTAGCAGATTTTAAATGTAAATTATTCTTATAACCAAAAATAATGGTACCTCCCACACAAATGTTTAAAAACCGTTATTGAAAATCTCATTTTTCTCAAAAACGGCTTCTACGATTTTGATTAAAATTTTTTCGTGAACTAATATCTGATCGTACAGATATTAGTTTTAATTCCCCATTTTAATGGGAAACAGCTTTTTGAGTTTGAAAACTATTTATACAAATAAGTTGATTTAAAAATAAAATGAAAGAACAGACTTTTTGGCTTTAAGAAAAGGTAAAAAACTTTTTCGTAAGAGTTGCCACTTTTTTTAATATTTTTTTTTTTGCATTTTAAATACTTTTTTATAAAATGCGCCAAAACATAATTTTTGCGCTCGATTTTAATTTAGCTGCCATATAATGAAATAAAGTGCTCTTCATACGCTTTCATATGACATAAGTTTCATCACTGTTGAGCTATGCTGAAAGTGGGCCCAAAATGCCCATGGTCCTTTGTAAAAAAAAGAATAATTTTTTAATGAAACTCAATCGTTTACCACTTGGCTTCGACAAGAATCAGTTGTCTTAGAAAAGGACGTCATATTTCCGTTTCATTCGGAATTTGTGATAGCAAATTTCGAAATTCTTAATAGATTTTCCAATACGAATGGATTCTGCAATACAATTTTTCGTGATTGGTAGCAAATTTTTGATTACGATGGAATTTGTGATAGTGCTGAATAAAAACGATGCGATGAAAAAAAAAACAACCTGGGTTGAGTATAAAAGGTGAATTTGAAGCTTACATACAGAAATTTGCAAAAGAGCCAATTATAGTTATAGTTTAAAATTGATGGTATGGCCTTTCGGCTGGCTGGCTGCCCCTCTAGGATAAATCCCTAACTACGCCAATAGAAATCCTTGAAGATATGGTGAATAAAAAAAGAAGAATGAAATTAATCTTTTCACCAAATTCTATTAGGTACCTAAATTTATTATTTCAAACTAAAAATATCAAAAAATATTTTAAAAACATCTCTTTTTACAAAGAAAAAACGAATAAAAAAAGGGAATGTTTTTTGTGTTTTTCCTTTCGTCGTTTTCTTGCTGAAATTTGACTTCTTATTTACTTAAACTTACACGAAATGTTTTATTTGTTCAATAAAGTATGGTGAACGGAAATTGTGGTAATAATCCAGAAAATCTCTCCCAAAAATGTAAAATTGTAAATTAAAATTCGCCGCGAGTTATGTATACTACAGGACATACCCACTGTATAATTATGAACATGCATATGAATGATCATTATTTATCATTATGAACATTTTTTCATTTTTCCAACAAAGTAATAATATGTACACACCTAACTATTATTTTGTAATCTTACCCAAATAGTTATCACTTATCGAAACCTGTTTTCTGTAATTAATTTACGAATATTAAAATAAAGAATTATGATTACATAAATTAAATAGTTAGGCTGATAATGCTCTACTTAGGGAGACTCACTTGCAGCTTGGCATCAGTGCTATGTACTTTAGTTTGTTAAAATTAAGAACAAGAAATAAATTGTTAGCTTTTTGTTAAATCGAATACCAAAACTATTGTCTTCAAAACGGATAAATAAAAAACTAAAACTGGCGCAGTCGGTATTTTTTTGGCAAATATTTCTGAAGAACGCGTAAATTAAAGTCAATATTAATCTGGAAGTTTTTATATCAAAAGAACATTGATATTGATGATCAAGACCAAAAAATAAACGAATAGGTACTATTTAAAATCTAACCACAGAGGTATTAATGAAACATTTCAACACGTTCGTCGAACATACCTAATATTTTCCTAAAATGAAAACTAAAATTACAAAGATAACAATTGCGAAAAATGTCAATTATTAAAATACGAAAGGCATCCTCCGAAAGTAAAGTACGCAGATCATAACCAACAGATTTTGACAATAATTGTTAGGTTTTCCAAATTTGCAGAATTCAATTCAAATTTATTTAAAGAATTTTGTGATCAATATGCAATTATGTAATTTGCACATCACAACTCCTCAAAACTCTACAGGGACTTCTAAAGTAGAAAGATTTCATTCTACTCTTACTGAAATTTACAGAATTATATATTAAAAAGACAATAAACAAATAATTAAAGGTATTTTTAACGAAGCCCTCACTACATACAATAACAGCATTCACTCTGTTACTAACTTTACACCAATAGAACTATATTACAGGAGAACACCTACGTTTATTAAGAACATAAAGTTTGAATCCAAGCTTGACTACTACTAAATTACGACACTTTCAAAATAATCTTTTTGAACAAGTGAGTTAAATAACAGAAAAATAATAAATAAATTAAATAAAAATAGGGAACACCCACCAACTTTTCAAGAAAATGATACTATTTTCAAATTTAACAACAGGCGTAACAAATTAACCCCTAGAGCTAAAAAATTAAAATAGAAAATCACATAAAAATAAAATAAAAAGAAAACGTAAAATGAAACAACCCTAAATACTAAAAATGTGCATAAATATACGGTTAAAAATCCTGGGGTGTTTTTTAATACCACCTCGGTATCAGCGCCAGAGCAACGTAGGGGCTAGGGGGGGCTAAGCCCCCCTGGCGTTTGCATTTTGCCAACTAGTTTTTCGCATATATGAAACCTATACTTGCGGTGACCATATTTTAGAATTGCAAATAATGAACAAGTGAAGAAAGAAACAAAATTCAATTCAATTTTAAATCATTCCATTTAATTAAAAAAATATCTACAGAAAAATTACTTAACTTAAAAAGAGAAGGTACAAAAATTCAGTCTTTGTTTGCACCAAACTTAAACTTAAAAAACATAATAACACTTAGATAAAAAAGTCTTACAAACAAAAAATATAACAACTTAAAATCTAATTTAAAATAGATCATTTTCTCGGATTTTGATATTTTTCTGAAGGGTAAATTTCCTTCACTGAGTTCTGGATTTTTCTAAATTATTCCTTGAACTAAACAACTGAATTCGTAATTGTATTTAGTTATCAAAAAATATTTTACTGTTTCGACCTTCATTTGGGTTTTTTAATTTGTCCAAATGTTATTTAGAATAGAAAAAAACTCTTTCTGTAGGAGCATTTGACAAAATAAAATTTTACTAGATGTCTTGTTCGTGCTTTTAATCGGTTGGGGCACTTAAGCATTAGGTATTATTTTTTATGTGATTGAATTTTGCTTTAATATTTATGTTATTACTTTTAAGAATTTGTACGAAATACAGAATAAATAATGAACAACCTGGGAAATACAGAACATTTATGTGTTTTTGTATAACAAATAATTCATAATGAACATCGTCTTCAAATACAGAACTGTTCATTATTATAATGAACGGATGGTCACCGTACCCTATTCTATAAAAAAGGACACAAATTAAAAGACAATAAAAACTAAGATAATGTGAACTGCGCTCACAATTTTTATGTTTTTTTAACAATAACATTTATTTATAATTTTTGTTTTAATAATTGCACTTTGAGAATTTTTGGTGCCAGCTGAATCTTAAAAAAACCATGTCCAGGTCTAACAAATCTTGTTCTCGAATGCCAGAAAATATAAATTTTTTAGTCTCTCAGTCGACATGTTAATACGTTGATGCCGCATGGTTGTATTCGAATGTAGGATTGACGTATTATATATGGACTACTATTTACTTGTCACTTCCATACATTTCCTGCGCAAAAAAATGTTCCAAGATATTTCAGCGCTTTTGGGACTGAGCGCTCACATTCTTTACTAAATAGACGCCAAACACTAAAAAAAAATCGTTAAAATTCAAATATTTAAGAAGAACCGACAGTAGATGGCATTCGAAAAAGTTCGTTTTTTATTTAAATTGAATAAAAGACATTTTTGCTTTAGGTTTTTTCGGGTTATTGGGCAACGAATTGAACAATTTTTCTAAATTTTTTATCGAACTTACATTTTCTGATATTCCCCATTGGTTTTTTTTTTTGGCAATATAGTGCATTATAACCTTAAAATATATGTATATCAATAATGGAGAATCTTTGGCTGCTGGTAATGGCGAGTTTCATGGCATGACCACCAAGACCCAACACAAGTGAAGTTGGTTACTAGCAGTCCATGTATATTACGTCAAGGAGTGTAGGTATCTGTGTTCATTCTTTTCAGGTTATCTGTAGGTACTACCGAATGTGCTGGCGAATGACAAGTTTTTAGAAATAGACGTCAAATTTAGTAAAATTTCTCTGCCCCCCCCCCCCCCCCAAACAAAACAGAGTAGCTACGGCACTGCTCGGTATTACAGGTGTATACAATACAAGAAAAATTAGGTTTTATTATTTTCAATTTATTTAACTTCTTTTGTAACAATTTTGTATTAAAATTCAATGGGGCATATTCATAGTCACTGTTTAAGTTGTTTCTAAAAAAATACTGGGTTTATTCTATCTAATTTACATTGGATAAACTCCAGGCTAAGATAAACTGGAGTCTAAAAACGACTATGAATATGCGCCAATATGTTTTCATTAAAAAAATCAGTTTAATACGGAATTTCTGAAGTTTAATCTCAAAAGATTAAAATTATGTATTTAAATACTTAAATTTAACCCAGTTCTTATAAAAATTAGACTTCAACCCAGAACTGATTAAAATTAAATTATAGTTGACTTAAGATTTAATGCCTACTCTCATTAAATTTTAATATGAACTTGTTAATATTACTTCCATTTCAATCGTTGTGTATTTGTTTTTAATAGTAACGGGTGATTTTTTAGCTGGTTTGGTTTTGGCAACACTGGTTTTGACAGCTGACGTGTGTTTAGTACCTTGTGTCACTGTCAAACAGCTTCAGTTTGGTTTGCAATTTAACAACTGGTGCAAGAACTAAAGCCAGCCGACCTACCACAACGCCGAATTTTTGGTGAATGCGCTCTTGGAAAGTTGGCCGAGGATCCGCTTTTTTATCGAAAAATTGTGTTCAGCGATGAGGCTCATTTTTGGTTGAATGGGTACGTAAATAAGCACAATTGTCGCATTTGGAGTGAAGATCAGCCAGAAGCATTGCAACAGCTACCAATGCATCCCGAAAAAGCCACTGTTGGTGCGGTTTATGGGCCGGCGGCATTATTGGGCCATATTTCTTCAAAGATGATGCGAATCGCAGCGTTACTGTCAATGGTGAACGCTACCGAGCGATGATAACAAACTTTTTTTTGCCCGAAATGGAAGTTCTTGACTTGCATGATATGTGGTTTCAACAAGACGGTGCCACATGCCACACAGCACGCGAAACAATGGCGCAATTGCGAGGCGAGTTTGGTGAACAGTTAATTTCACGTTTCGGGCCGGTCAATTGGCCGCCTAGATCGTGCGATTTGACACCATTAGACTATTTTTTGTGGGGGTATGTCAAGGCTAATGTCTATAGGGACAAGCCCGCTTCGATTGACGCACTGGAAGCCAACATCCATGCATTCATTCGTGAGATACCGGCCGATATGTGTGAAAGAGTATGCCAAAATTGGACTCAGCGGATGGGCTACCTGAGACGCAGCCGCGGTCAACATTTGCATGAAATTATCTTTAAACATTAAATTGCAAGGTTCAAACTATCGATTCAAATAAATATTTCATTCATTTTTTCTAATTTTTTGTGTTTTTTTTTAAAAAAAGTTCTAAACCTCTTAAAAAATCACCCGTTACAAGGATTGAGAAAAAAATACGGTATTAGAAATTAGTATTTAAATTTAATATTTGGTATATTATAAATAAATACAATGGGGCATATTCATAAAAATTTAATAAAGTCGTAACTTCACAGTCCACAGTTTAAGTCAAGTTAATTAAATAAACACAGGTGCCATTCATAGACGATTTTCGGGTGGTGTTTTTTAACGGAACTTGAGTTTAAGGAACAAATCTACTACAATTTTACTTCAAATGAAGAAATTTGATATATGAAATGTCAAAAATTATTCAAATTATTTTCAAATCTATTTCTGCATGTGCAAGATAACATGATGATGTACATACATAATGTAGGTACATATTTACATACTTATGTAGGTATTTTTCTGTTTGCGTTTGTTGAGTGAGAAGGCTTCTGTTGCTGGTGTTGTTTAGGTTTGTTTGTTGTTTAGGCTGTGGCACTAATCTTTTTAAAACACTTTGATGATGGTAGAGACTATTGGTACTAGGTAGGTATATAGTATATGTAGGTATAAGGGGTTTTTGTGTGATAACACTTTTGCAGTTAGGCTGCCAAGCTTTCGCACCATCATATTAATATTGAAGGTTTGAATAAACAACAACAGTGAGTGAGCTACCACTTTTGTTGATTTTATCAAGATCAATAATGGAGCTAATCAAATATTATTTTAACATTTAAAAGCGTAGTAGCAACTTAAACACGGCATCACCTATGATTAAAAATAATAAACTCCAGGTTGATTCTTAAGTATAGGTTTAAATTTGTTTATGAATAGCTTTAACTTCAGGTTTGCATAGTCACAGGTTAGCAGCAGTTTAAAAACTATCTATGAAATATGAATATGTCAAAATATGTATAAGAATTACTTATTAACCCATGTGTATTAAATTTTCATTTCTTGTATTACTTTAGTTTTTGAGCGCGTTACCATCGGTCTTATTATAGATTTTACTATACAAAAGTATTACTTTATAATAATTCAGTATTACATTTTAATATTTTGATATTATTTTTAAACCCTTTAATACTAAGTTCTACCCCTTTAGTACATTGCTTTTAAATATTCTATAATTACGTTTTAACCCCTGAGTATTAAATTTTAGTATTTCGGTATTACTTTCAAACCGAAAAGATATATTTTGTCACTTGGTTTTATTTTGACAGTTAGTTTGAGTGCGTCTTGTATTATATGGAGTTTATTATGGATAACTTGACTGGAGTCTTGTTAAAATTAAAAAAAATGTGAACAAAGTACAACAATTTTCTCCTAACAAGTAAGTATTTATATTAAAAGTTCAGTTCTATTTGTAATTTTTATTTGCCTATGCGACTTATTTTTTTTTAAGTTCTGGAAGGCGAAGAAATTGAAGGTGTAGGTAAATATTTATTTTAAAAGATCGGGACATCACAATTGGAGGTTATTTTCCACAATGATTTGGTATTTATTTAGCATTTTGTGTGTCTTCAGTGCGCTTATAAAATATTTTAAGATTTGTTACCATTGAACAAAGCAACTTCTTTTGATACAGTGGACAATTTATGCCAGGTCATGAGAGACATTTATTCTAATTGAAAGCAGAAAAAGTCATATAGGAAATCAAGGGTTTGTCTCAATTTTCATTTTTTTAATCGGCCACATCAATTAAATGTAGGTACCTATGCAATTTTTTTAGATTGGAATCAAGATATTTCATCATACCTTTTATTGCTTCGTATTGTTTTCATCGACTTCTCAAGGTCCAAAATGTTAAAATGTAATGTGTTAAAATGTAATACTTTTTGTATTTTATTATAACTTACCATACCTAGTTAAAATTAATACAAATTTGCATTAAAATTTAATACATTTGGTCTTTAATTATATTCTTTAAATATTAAAATAAAATCGAAATTGGTATTAAATTTGAATAATATTTTATTATATTCTATTATTCCTGGGGTTTATATCAAGTAGAGGAAATATTGAATTTAAGGTAGAAACATTCGATTTTAATGTGCAGTTTATTTATTTCTAATACAAATGTATTAAAATCATAAACACAATTTTAATATGTATAGGTTTAATTGCAATATTTTCGACATAGAAACAAATCTTAATGTATGTTAAAATTTAATACCATGGACTTTTTTTTATTAGCAGAAATATTTAATTTCAATACAGCATTTATTGATTTTTCAAATTAAATATATCCAAAGTATTAAATTTTAATATTTTTTCGGCGTTTTAATATATACAACCCCGAAAATATTAAAAGTAATGCAAGAATTTTTAACCGTGTATATATGTAAATCTGTCAACTCAACTCAGAAGATAACCTTATATTTTGATTACCAAATTAAAATTCTTTTTAAAATTCAAAAGGCAGATCGAGTATCTTCACTATGGTATACACTATACAGTAATTTAAAAATAAAATAAAAAACTTATATTCACAAAAAAAATATAAAAATATATGTATAAAATATATTATTTAATACATATTATTTAATACATACATAAAGCTGTTAAAATAATGTAAACGAAAATAAAAATGGTAAATATCGTATTAAGATTGCCCAAAGGGAATTAAGTTTAGTGTGATTAAACAAAGACAGGGAGGTAATTCCGTAATTTACTGAACGATAATCGTCCAAACGATAATCGTCCAAACGATGATCGTCCAAACGATAATCGTCGACGAGATCGTCCATTATTCGCCACTATCGTATCGTCTATCGTTCGCAGTTTGAGAGCGTTTGATGTAGTTCAGAAACACAAACTGTAGTTGAAAAGTCAAATTGGCTGTCATTGTCATTTGTTGTTTTGTGTTTGGTGCCGATTGAAAAATAAGGAGAGATCATTGTAAACTTTAATTTTGTTTTTATATTTAATGGCAAATTACAGTGACAACTCAATCACTCAACTACAGTCACGGGCGGAGTAGTTATGTTTACGACACGACATACCCGCTGTATAATTATGAACATGAATATAAATGATCATTATTTATCATTTTTCATTTTTCCAACAATGTAATAATATGTACACACCTAAGCCCAACTATTATTTTGTATTCTTGCCCAAATAATTATATCATTAAACAAAACCTGTTTTCTGTAATTAAGTTATAGTAATTAGTTATAGTTATAGGAAAGCTGGATTTTGGTATATAGCTTCCTCATCGTGTTCTTAAGAAATTGTCAAAAGTCCCCATCGATATGAGCGCCACTAACAATTTTACGGGGGGTTGAAGGCCCCCCAAAATGGTTTTTAAAGAATAACTCCCAAATGGTAAGTTATACAAAAAAAGTGTCAAAGACTAATTTATGTGGGTAACTTTGCCACTTAGACTCAAATGAACTATAAGTGCAACTACTCACCTGTGCACCTATAGTTTTGTCAGTGGTTGTGAAACTTATTCTGGCCGATTGACCCGTTGATATATAATGCCAGTGCTCCGTAGGTGGTTTCTCACCACACAGTTCAATAGGTGCTGCATCCGAGTCTACATTCGTCCACATCCTCAGTACAGCAGCAGGGCAGCCACGAGCTTTATTTATGAAGAATGACAAGACGAAACAAAGGATTGAAGAAAAATTATTTATTAGTCTTATAGTTCAAGTTTAATAATTTCACCACCTACCCATTGGATCACCCTCCACCGAAAAGTGCTCGAAATTTATCGATAACTTGTAGCCGGGACGCGCCGTCATGTACCAGTTGCAAGCCATTGAAGCCAAGCCCTTGGCAGGACTCTTATAATTGCTGGGATAGTGAGGCGATGTTATAATGCCCGAGTCTTCGTTGGAAAAGTTTCCGCCACAGTCGCCGACCTCAGATTTGGCAGCCTCGAAGAAATAGCGAGCTTTGAAACCGCTGGCCACATTTTCTTGATCGGTATGCAACGTGATTCTCAGACCAACCGCACCCCTTGGGCTCTCAACGGGGCCGGGCGCTGTTAGACCACAATATCGACCAAGAAAGCGGTCATTGTTATCTCTGTATATGACATACATTTCCAGCCAGTCTTCAAAGCAAGCCGACGCGCTAATATACGTAGAAAGCAAACGGTTATTTTCAATATTAGGTTTTGTCTAATACCAAATTACGTTGCTACTCCAGAATAATTGTTTTTTTTTTTTTATAAATTATCAAATGAAGTGTATGTACGTTTGATGACCTGAATAAAATACTCATACATTTATTTTTTTTTAAAGCAACAAAGTGAGAAAGCATCACACACTTTTCAAACAAATTCAATGCGCATTCACAATGCGCATTCATTTGACATTTAGGAAAACAGCCTATATTCAGGCATCAAACGATATTTAGACGTACACATTTTGTTGGATATATATGTATGTACAGTAAAACCCACTTAAGAGAAACTGAAAAATGTTAGTCTTTCTTTCACTTAAGTGGGTTTTTCACTTCAACGAACCCCGCTTAAGTGAACAAAAATTTTACTTAAAGCCTAGTACGCTGCTGATGCGAAACGAAAAATCCCATACAAAAATGAAACAACTAAATCATAAACGGAAAATTTCGTTCTGCTTTTCGTTTTCCAGTACGCTGTTCGAAGAGCGAAATTTATAAATGTAGCAGATTATTTGGAGAAGTCTCCGCTCCTTTTTCGCACTGAATTAATTATACAGACTAATTGTGTGCGAAAAAATGACATTTGAGTTTTATTTGTGTTTTTTTTTTGTTTATCATTTTCTTACATCATGGGTTTCTCTGATTTTTTGCGTTTATGTTTGATTTTGTGTTTGGAATTAGTGAAACTCTCCAAGGATATTTCCCGTTGTGTTTTCGCAAGCGTTTCGTTGTCTGTTTGGAGATCACAGGAAATTTTCGTTTCGCATCAGCAGCGTACTAGGCTTAAGAGGAGTCCGGATAAGTGAAAAAAAATTGCACTTAAGCGGATTTAAAAATTCCAAAAAGGGTTCTGACATATCAGAAATTCAAATGTTATTTTCGTGATGAAAATTTGGTGAAGGTGAAAAATAAAAAAGAAGTAAAAGCGTTCAGCTAATTTTTTGTTCTGTTATATTAAATTTTTATTTCACTTAAGAGATTTTTTCAAGAGAAAAATATTAAATTTAACTGAAAATGTGTTTCAGGTATCCGGGTTTTTCACTTAAGCGAGTTCCGCTTAAGCGGATTGTTATAAAAGTAATTGTTATCTCTTTTATACGGGTTTCTCTTAAGCGGGTTTTACTGTATTACATAATTATTCCGTAGTTTTTGCCTTTTTTAAGCTTATTTAGGTACATTACATATGTATAAGGTATAAACTTAAAAATATTTTACGGTATGTAAGATCTACCTTACCCATAAGCACCAGCTGTGGAGTTTACATTGTCCGCCTTCACTTTGAAATGATCAAAGACAATAGTAACTTGTTCGTTTGAATCGGCCAGAAAAAGATACGAGCAATTCGTTTCGGATGGATAATTGGAAGGATAACGTGGACTGTTTAGATCACCACGCTTTTTTGAACTACTGACATATGTAAAGCTACAAGTGCCATCTGGAGCAGCTGTTCCGGGGATCTTGTACTCTGTTTCAAACGTGTACTTTCCCTTGAAACCACGACCTTGTAATTCGCCCGAGCTGAAAACCATGGCTAACCGTGGTCCGTCACTAACGACTTTTTGTGTTTCATTCCCACATAGTTCGTAGTCGAATTTATCGTAGGCGTCCGCCGTTTCTTGTCCTTTCAGATAGATTTTAAGATATCCGTCTGAACAGTTAGATCTATGCAAACGTGATATTCAAAATCGGTGTCTTGGAAAGAAAGTATTTGTAAATATCTTACTCTCCCTTATCCTTGTTCTCGACTTTGGGAATGTTGAACGATGAAAAATCTAAGCGAACTCGTTCCAAATGCTGAGCATCTTGCATTCCATATATGAAATATCTAAGATTTAAGATTTTAATATTTAAGGAATATAAGTGGCGAAGAGAACTTACCTACAAACTGTCTTAGGAATATAAGGATAAGGATAGTTTGGTGACAACACAAACCCTGTTGACTCTTTTTTCGAGAGAATCTTTTGATCGCACTCCGAGCCACGTATGTGAATGCCATCGTTTTCACCTATAAAATACAATAAAGTCTTTGTCAAAAATATATACGTAATAATATTATAATATTTATGTTTTTAATAGTTTCTGCCACAGAACAGAAAAAGGCAAATAGTCTAACTCCCAGACATGTTCCTCATGAGACACCTAAAAAAAACTTGTTGTCAAATATTTTACTTCGAAAAACTGCCCTCAATTTTTTATTCCAAATTCTACCGGTGTTTGAGCGTAGCTGATCAAGAAACAGCAGCACCTGATCATTCAGTATAAATTTCACTGTTAAATTCCGAAGTTGATCACGGCATCAATCCAGCCAGTCTGTTCCCTAGGTAGCGTACAATATCGCACAACAAGTTGGTTAATGTCGCTCTCCAGAAGTAGGCCTCCCTTATCTGGACTGTCTATTAGTTGTTTCAAAGAATCGTCAGGCTGGTTCCTTTCTGTTTGAAGGCTCACGTGTCCATCGCCATTGCAGTCCTTGCATTTTCAGCTTTTTAGCCAAGACGCTTAACGGCATAATCCGTAAAACTCATTGATGAATCTTCTACCCCACACTTTATCGTCGCTCATACTGAATTGAACTGAACAATAATCAATGGAACAATCATTTTGTCAAATTAACCCGATATACATATTAAAGTACTCAGTTATTTTAAAGCGAGGCCTAAGTCATATGCCCGAGTTGACATTTAAAATTTTAATTTAAGAAACAATATTTAGGTACATTGGTATGAGATTTTTAATAATTTGTAACATCATCAATATCGGTATGCATCAAGTACATCAAGAAAAGTAATGTCTAGCATATATACTTGTCGTATATTGTCGGGAATTTTGTTCTCTTTTCCCAATTCCAAACAAATAAGGGAAAAATACAACAGGAAACAATAATGCAACCATTGGAGCAACGCCAGAGTATTCGAAGTATCCTTTAAAGATCTTCTAATAACTGTCCATCTAGGCTTTCTTCAAACTCCTCTCCATTCCAAATTCTTATTGCGACATTGAATATTTTGATTGCTTTTTTATTTATTTATAAGTAATTATTGTAATATGTTAACTACGTATTAACATTCCTTTCATATATATACCTACTATTTTTTTCTACATTTTCCAACATTTTCGCAGTGAAAACTGTTCTCCGGGAAATTCGGAATAAAAGTTATTTTACGGCCCTCGAAGTAGATATACCTACGTGATTAAAACATTGATACTTACGTATAAAATCTAATTTTACAAAACTTTCGCTAAATTCATAAATTCCTTTGAAGCCACGATTTTGTGTATTTGCGGTTCTGGGTAGCGTATAAAAATGAACGAAAAGGCTTGATTCACTTGAATATAAAACTAAATTTCTCTGTTGTCCGCAATATGTACCGATTAATGCTGACGAATTATCGGGACCATCATACACTTTGATATAGTCAAACGGGCAGCTTGAATAAGATAGAAAAAATATGTAGGTATTAAAATTAAATAGTTTTGAATAAAATTCTAATAGAACTTACTGTGGTCCACCAAAAAATAGATCAAAATCACGAAATTCTAATCTAACTCTTTGATTAGTTTCACCGAGAAATTGATATGTACAAGACATATCCTTTGGATAGGCACCTGGATAAGTTGGCGATATTAAAGCACCCGTTTTATTAAGACTCATGCTAGGAGTTATCGTATAGGAACATGGTGATCCAGCTATTGGTATACCAATTTCATATTCCGCTGAAAATCACAAAAATAGGATGAAGAGAACTTTATTTTTCAATTTCACATAGTGCTGAATTTTTTTGGAAGTAACTAAAGAAATTTATAACAGCTTTGTTTGTAAAGGAAGTGTTCATGCGGACCCGTTGGTCGAGGGCCTTCCATCAGTAGAAATACTTCGGGCACCCAGAGTTTTTTTTCTAGTCAGGCGAATTGCGTAAACAGTTATAAATTGACACTTCTTTAGTCTCGTCCGAATTTTTATTTGAATTGATTGACAACCGCCATATTATACAACTTACATGCATTCAAAAACCTATAATGTCCTTCAAATAAATCAGGCTCTGATACATTTTTATTGGTAAAAAATGATATAGCTATTGCCCGGTGCATGGATATTCGTCGACGTGGAGGTATTGTGCCACAGAATCGTCCGCCGAATGGCGAGTTAATTAAATCAGCTGGATCCGATGATTGTACCTCTGAGTATATATCCATATATTCGTGAACACATCTGAAAGAAAATCGTAAATTATATTTAAATGTCACGTCAGAACATATTGATAAAGAATATAAATAATATAATTCTATCTTCCTAAAGGGCGCTTCCAGTCAAAATTGGTTTTCTTTTAATACAAATGTTTCAGGTATGTTAACATTCTGAAAATTGAATTAAACCTTTGTACATATATAAAAATTATAGTACCACAGAATACAGATGTCTCACGTCCATAGAAAAAAGTTTCATATGAAACTGAAAATCTGCATTTCATTGAGCTTTTAACAAAGCTCTTTTCAAGGAAATATTTTAAGATATGTGTGGCACTAAGTAGCAGCGTTACAGAGAAAAAGTGCATCGAAGATACAACTTTTCTGAAAATATAATTAGTGAGGGAAACCACTTCAAATATCGCATCCCAACGCCCTCGACTCCCTAGTTTTAAGTATGATTACAAAAGACGTCTAGGTGGCGGCCACTTAGACGAATTTCATGCGCATATTCATACTCAGGGAGACGAGGCCCGAGGGCTTTCGGATACGACCAATTTTAAATGGTTTTCCCAAATTAAGTCTAAAAACGCAAAAAAAACTCATTTTCAGCGATATCTCTCGGGGGTTTTATAAATAAAGCAGATGGAAAGCTGAATTGTAATGATATGAGCGCCGCTAACGATTTTACGGGGGGTTGAAGGCCCTCCAAAATGGTTTTTCAAGAATAACTCTCAAATGGTAAGTTTTACAAAAAAAGTGTCAATGACTAATTTGTAGCTTGGAATATTTCCTACAAAAACGTAGAATATATTTTTTTCATAAAAGTAACGGTTTCTGAAATAAACCGATCAGAAGAGTTAAGGGTTTTACTTTTCTATGTAGTTGGGCGACTTAATTCCAAAATTGTGCATTTTGTGATAAAAGCATCAATTTTGTTTGTGTTGTTGGTACATTATATGGACATGATTTTAAGATATCGACCCACTCTATTTGTCCACCTCTTTAGGTGGGAGGGGCAAATTAAAAAAAAAATTTCTAAAATAGAAAATGATTATAAAAACACAACGGCAATAGCTCATCTTAAAGCTAGAAACTCATTCTTTATGTATGTTTTTAAATTAAGTTATTTTAGTGCTTGGTTTTTGCGTAAATGATTTTTAAACTCAAAATTTTAAAAATAAATTAAAAAAAAAAAATTATATATTTTTTTTTATTTTTTTGTTATTAACTATTAATTTGGGTAATATTTTTTAATACTCTTATTATTTTTCAATCGAACGATAAAAACCAGATGCCTGTAAGTCTTTTAGTTTTTGAGAAAATTGAAAATTACCAAAAGTACTTTTTTTCTCATGAACATTCAAACTATTCCAGCTTAGAAATTTTCCTACAAAAAAAAAAAATTATTTATACTTTTCTTCATAAAAATTACCATTTTCAAAATAACTCAGTAAATAGTTACGGTGTTAATTGCTTTTATACAAAATTTACACTGAATTTTTGTGTATAGCCTTCTTTTGTTACTATTGATGAGAAAGCTGCAAAAATTCTCCATCGATATGGGAGCCCAAAAAAATTTTATGGGGTCTACGGCCCCAAACATGGTTATTGTGTATAATATATCCCTAACGGTCACTTTAACAGGTAAATATTTTTTCCCAATTTCTTGGCACGAATATTTCCTAAAATAAATCATTTAACGACCGTTTTCGTTGTAATTAAATAAAATAAAATTTGGAGCGGATTTACATTTATTTGTAATTGAAATATTTTTAAATTCTGAAATGATCGAAGAATGTTTGTATTAAGTTATATTTTATTGTGAACGCACATTGCAAGTGGTTACTTAATATTTTGTCAAATATTATTATTTTTTTTTTTTGAAAACAATTCAAAATGTCAGAATTTTGTTTGATTTGTAATAAATCTTTAAGATGAAGGTGGAACTGTGGTTGTGAAACGCAGACTTGAATCATTGAAAAAAGATAGTGTTGAACGATCGGACGGTAAAATTGAGATTTTAAATGGTATTAATTCGGTGATAGTTCATGTGCAGTGCCGTAAAGATTATAACAGAAATACCAGTATATTGGCATTTAAAAGAGATCGAGATGACAGTAGATCTGCCAGTCCACCTCATGTGAGAATGCGCTCTAGTGATCCAGTGTTTGAATTCAAAAAATTTTGTTTGTTTTGCGGTGAAGAAGCAAGTGAAGAAATTGAAAAAAAGAAACGACATGATATTCGTCGTAAAATTCACCAAGTTTCAACTGTATCATTTAGAGAATCCATTCTGGAAGTAGCAGGTAAGCGTAGTGATCAAATTTCGAATTTAGTTACGAGCCGAATCATTTCTGTATATGATTTGGTCGCTTTAGAGGCTAAATATCACTCTGAATGTCTAAAGAATTTTATGAAGCCATATACAGGAGGTAACCATATTAACATACAAATGAATCCAAAATTCATCATACAATAAAATAAAAACGATCGTGGATTAGGCCTATTGGGGATACCACATTAAAAAAACGCACCTTGTACTCAACCTCATAGGTGGTGTGGAAAAGAGAACATTTTGTATAGAAAAATTAAATCTTTAACTTGAGTTATTTTGAAAATTGTAATTTTTATGAAGAAAAGTATAAATAATTTGTTTTTGTAGGAAAATTTCTAAGCTTGAATGGTTTGAATGTTTATGAGAAAAAAGTACTTTTGGTAATTTTCAATTTTCTCAAAAACTAAAAGACTTACAGGCATCTGGTTTTTATCGTTCGATTGAAAAATAATAAGAGTATTAAAAAATATTACCCAAATTAATAGTTAATAACAAAAAAAAAATATTATTTTTTTTTTTAATTTATTATTAAAATTTTGAGTTTAAAAATCATTTACGCAAAAACCAAGCACTAAAATAACTTAATTTAAAAACATTTATAAAGAATGAGTTTCTAGCTTTAAGATAAGCTATAACATAATAAGGCGAAAAAAGTGGGTCTCGCAATTCTGTCCGTCTGTCTGTCCTTTCGGCTGTAGCCTAAACGGGTCGGTCGATTTTCTTCACCCGTTTTTTTTAAGACCAAAAATAACGGCACCTGCCGTACAATTTTTTTAAACAAAAAATGAAAATCTCATTTTTCTTAAAAACGTGCCTACAAATTTTTTTTTAACGATGAACAAAGGAAATGGTCAAAATTCAATTTTTATCCAGAAATTACAACAAAACTAAGACCAATTTTTAGTAGGCAAAACATCAAAATGAGTCAGTGTAGTGAGATAAAACTCAAAAATGTCATTAGTGGCTCAAAAGATAAAATTGAGAAAAATCAACAATCAGGAATTTATACTATTGGATGCAGCGATTGTAGGAAGGAATATCTAGGACAGACAAGAAGACCAATCATGAAAAGGTTCAAAGAACATTTTGCACATGTAAAATACAATGAACCTGAAAAGTCGAGTGTAGCACAACACATGCTGGAGAATAACCATAATTTTAGCTTACAAAATTTGAAATTAATTCGCAATGTAAATAATCATTATGAATTAGATGCTTTTGAATCTCTTTACATTTTCAAAAATAGAAATAATTTAATGAATGGTGACGATGGACCAATAAAAGATCCAATTTTCAAAAAATTTTATAATAGATCTTAAATTCACTATAAATTTGTTTGTGTAGTTTGTTTTTGTTTGTAATGAGTTATTTGTATTTAATGTATCAAAAAATTTTTTTTTTTATTATTATTATTTATATAAAACTTACTGACGATGGAAGCATAGCTTCCGAAATGCATTTAAGTAAATAAATAAATAAAATAAGTGTTTTTAAGTTATTTAAAATAACATCTTTTATTTATTTCATGAAAAAACACGTTAAAAATCTCCAATATCAAATTAATTTTTTTACAAAAAAGCAACCATTTCATAAAAAAAAATTCCGAAAAATGGTTAAAAATGGTATTGCCATAGAAAATTATTTTTTGATTTTCGGCCTTCTCAAAAACAGTTCAACTGATATTGATAAATTTTTTTATGGAGAATGTTTGAAAAATTTTTAAAAGGTAGGTATACCAAAATTTTTGTATGGATTTAAAAAAAAAGTTTCAAAATTTTGTTTAGACAACTTATTTATACCTGCCACCAAACAGGTTTTTAACATTATCTAGCAGATTTTAAATGAAAATTATTCTTATAATCCAAAATACTGGTACCTCCCATACAAATGTTTAAAAACCGTTATTGAAAATCTCATTTTTCTCAAAAACGGCTCCTACGATTTTGAAAAAAATATGTGAACTAATATCTGTACGATCTACCATATTATTGGAAACAAAATTATCTATCGTTTAAAAATGGTATCTTTCATAGAACCATTTTTTTGATTTTCGACTATATCATTATCAGTTGAACTGATTTTAATGAATTTTTTGCACAAAAGCTCCAAATAAGTTCTAATAATATTGCATACAAAATTTTCAAAAAAATATATTGTTGATTTTTAAAAATATTATTTTTTGAAAATTCCATATTTCGAAAACGGGTAGATTATATTTTTTTTATTTAATTTTTTAACTCCACATTAATAAGGCTAAAAAATTGCATACCATTTTTTTTAACTTTTTCAAAATTTTATATATAAAAAATTATTTTTTTAAAAAACCGCTCCAACGATTTTCAATTTTATTTTCTCATAAATTGAGATTTCCTTAAAAAATAAGAAAAAGATGATGTACATCGCATTGGTGTCAAAACAATTTCAGAGGTTGCTTAATCAATTTATGTTTAATTACATATTTGTTTTACAATTTTTTAGTCTAAACTGTAAGTTCCATGCATATTTGCAACATGGTGCGTTATTGTTCATAAATAAATGCACCTACTCGCATAATACTACCTTTAACTTAACATACGTTTCAAGCAGGTGGTATACAATATAGGCTGCCATAATAATTTTTTTTTTATAAGATAAATAAATATATTTTTTGAAATATTAAAACTTTAAAAACACAGTGTAATCGCACATAAGAGTAAGTTCGTGCGACCCAGTCGTGCACATATTTTTCTTTGTTGTTCACAATGGGTCAAAGTGTCATGGTGTATGCAGGAATGGAGTAGATGGAGGATTTGTAAATTCCTCACAAGAGGCAGTTCTCGTGAAAATAACATTTCTGTTTTTAGGTGGCAGAGGCTGGGATTCAACCCAGATTCAACCTTCGGATTCACAGTAATAGAACAATTTCAAGAAAATGAAAACTTCAGAATGTACCATGAGCCAAAGTTATGGTGGTCAGTTGAAAGAAATTATCTTTTAAAAATTAAAGTTAAAAATGGTTCATTTATGTATATAATAATAAAGATCACTCAATAAATTTGAAGTTTTTGAAAAAAAGTACCTTTTCATAAATCCCCATTACAATTGCAAATACAAACAAAATAAAATATAATAAATACATGTGTGACAGATAGGCGGACATTCAAAAATGTTACCTGTATGAATATCGTCAAATAGCAGACTTCGAAATGCATTTTATGCTAACCAGTAACCATGTTTAAGCTTCGTTAGTAAATTGGCAAAATACATTTAAATTTTACTCAACGTACAAATCTTGCTGCCCCCAAAACCTCCAAACATTATAAAAAAAAATATCGACAATTGGCTCATATTAACATAATAATAAACCGGCACTAACATCTAGTTTTAAAAATCTCGCAAACTTAAAATCTTGTTAAGTTACATAAATCTATAATGCCGCATTTAAATAAAACATTTATTAATGCGCCCGTGCATACCTACACAAAATTAAAATGGATGCATAATTTTTAAATTTGATAATGAAAGAATTGTCTATATCTTTAAGTGTGATTTTTTTAAATGCGTTTCTTTCATCGAAGCATCTCGTCGAATTTATTAATACACCTAACACCACTATTTATGACTTCCAAAAGAACTTAATAAACGATGATAATGAACATAAATTTGGAGAATCAATCAGTAAAATGCTGGATAATCGAGAGTTGACTGCATTATTAGTTTTATACGATTACAAATATAAATTTTAAAGTTTAATACAATTAAGGGAAGCATATTCTATTTCACATTGAAAAAGTTCTTGATTTAAAAACCCAACATAATTTTAAGATAGTCAATCAATTTTCAAAGTGAAAAGTATATTTTTATATTTAAATCAAATTGTTTAGCTTTCAATTTAGTTTCTTACAGCCGAAATTTAAAACAAAAAATACCTACAAAAATTAGAAAATCATACTTACGTTGGCAATTCACCGACGGCAGATCCACTATCAAGTTAAAGTTGAAATCATAAAAGAAAAAGTATATGTAGTTGTTAATTTTGATATTTGTTTAAAATGAAAAAAACAAAATAAAACACTATATAAGGCTGATTTGGCTGAATTTGGTTCAATGAACAATATTTAAAAAAAAAAGCTCCATGGATGTTTTTTTTTAAACTACGGGTTTTCTTTAGTTCTTTTGAAGATATATAATTCACTTACTCTGGAGGACTTCCTCTTAAATTAAATGTCGTAAATACTACTTCAACACGCTGCCCGGGACCTGCTAGGAAGATGTACAAACATTGTCTGGAATGATTTCTCGGATTGTGAACAAAAGGTGCTGAAAACGTTCCGTTCTGTGGACCTCCGACTCTTGACACGAACGTTTGATCGCATTCTGAAAAATAAACAAAAATGTATATATGAATATGTTCTAATAATTTAATAACTGTTATTTATTGTAAGTTAAAATATTTCTATTATATAGGTATAGAAATTCTGGCAGTTTACAACATTTTTTACCTACTGTTTACTGTCAAAAAGGGGATTTGTAGAACTAGATATCCCGGGTTCAGTTTAGATAATAACACGGTTTAACAAAATAAAGCGTACGACTGGGTCGCAAAAACGTGCTCTTATGTATGTGCGATCACACTGTGGTTTTAAAGTCTTAATAGTTAAGATCCGATTTTATAAGAAATAAATTAGTTATGGGAGTAGGACCCTATATTTTATACCCCTGCTAATATACTATTAGCAAAAATTGTACTATGCATAATTAGAAATAAATTAATTAAACAAATTCTGAAATTATTTTGACGCCAACGCTAATAATAAATAAATTAATAAATCTAATTTTATGAGAAAAAAAATTCAAAAATCGTTGGAGCGGTTTTTTAAAAAATATTTTCTTATAGGTATACCTAGTATAAAATTTTTAAAACATTTTTAAGAAAAAAAATTGATACGCCATTTGAATTTTGAAATTTTATTTTAAAAATACAAAATTTGTTTTTTTTTTGGAAAATTTGCATTCAAATCGGTAATAAGATATTCGAAAACCAAAAAATATGGTTCGAAAGGGTGTTTTTTTTAGACGTGTGGTTTTTAATCTGCAAAACTTTTTTCGGAGTTGGTCTTTTTGATAGCTGTCACTTGATTTATGCTAAGTTTGGTTAACAATTTCATAATGAATAGAATTATTTCAGAACAACGTTTGCAAATCGTGCAAATTTATTACCAAAATAATCGTTCGGTTCACGCGACACATCGTGCGTTGCGTCCAATATTCGGTCGATATAATCGCCCAGCAGAGTCGGTAATTCGAGCAACCATGGATCGGTTTCGCACCACGTTTACTCTAGTGGATAATGCTCATTCTCAGAGACGCCGTACAGTGCGCACAGAAGACGCTATTGCTGCTGTGGAGCAGAGTATCGAAGAAGACCAGAATGAGTCCTCCTGCCATCGCGCGCAACAATTGGAGCTGTGCCCATCCACTTTATGGAAGATTTTTTGCAGGATTACAAAATCCAACTCGTGCAAGAATTGAAGCCGAACGACCAGCAAGCGCGTCGCACGTTCGCGCTACATGCCATACAGCCAACGAAACAATCAATTTATTGAAGGAAACTTTTGGTGAGCGCATTATATCGCGTCGTGGGCCTGTGGCGTGGCCTCCAAGATCGTGCGATTTATCACGCTGGACTATTTTTTGTGGGGTTATGTGCTTGTCTAGGCAGATAAGCCCGATACGATTGACGCCTTGGAAGAGAAAATTAATTAATTTTTCCAATAATATTTTAGATTATACTGATATTATCCCACAATTTTAATCAAAATCGTAGGAGATGTCTGCTAGATAATCTTAAAAAACTTCTGGGTGCCAAATTTTATAAAAATTGACAGAGCCTTTTTCAAATTATTGAGTACTCAAAAAAAAAATTGAAACGTTTTTTTTTTAAATCCCAAACAAAAAATTTGTAAAATTTTGGTATACAATTCTTTTAAAACTTTTTAAAACATTCTCCATAAATTGATCAAAACTACTTTTTGAAGGAAACATATGGTCCTCTTGGCTATTATAAAAGCGTTGTTTATGTACACGGTCTGTCTGAAAACTTCAAAAAGATTGTCACCACAAAATCTAAAGATTTACTTTTGGCTTACAAATCAAATAAAACACTTGGTCATCTTTTTACTAAGCTAAAAGTCAAACCGGATAAAGACAAAGCCACTGATGTGATATACAAAATTAATTGTAACGGCAAACCAAATGATCCTTGTGATCTATGGTATATCGGCACCACGAAACAATTCCTACGGCAGCGAATGTCTAACCACGAATCAGACATCAAATCCAACAAACCTGGAAAGACTGCATTAGCCTGTCACATCATCAACAACATGAACCGCAAACTAGACACACAGAACATATCCGCTGTATACTGCTCTCGTCTCTAACTAAACGTCAAATACCAATTTGTTGTTTTATTATAAAGTAAAAAGACCTAACTTCAATTCGAAGTGCATAAGTTTTATTAAACTTTATTTATAAAACCTTATAATTTTACTTATGTAAAACTAAAATACTTATATAACGTAAGTCTTGTTAAATGTTGTCATACAATTGTTATAATCATTATTTGTTTTTTTTTATGTTAAATAAAATTCCCCTGAAGAAGGCAGCAACCAATGCCGAAACGTCGGGAAAAGTAAATGTTTACTTAATTTTTTCATTTCAACAACCATTGTGACCAGAAAAGCTGAAGGAAAAATAAGATTTGATCTTATCCACTTTTTCAATGAATTTCTTTTTATTCACTCAAAGTTTACGTTTTCAACTTTCGATTTTCAACTCTAGAGTTGATCAACTTAAGATTAGTCAACTCCTGGAGAAAGTGGAAGTTGACCGAGCAAACTTGTGGTTTTACGAACAAAAGCTTTTTTTTGTTTATTTCTGTTTCAAAGGCGTGTTGGCTTCAGTTATCGCAAAAAAAAATATAATAACAAAATACTTATGTGCCGAAGTAATTATTTTCCTTTAAAAACTTTAGATCTGCAACTGGAGAGTTGAGAATATATTATTTCTGTATTGTTTTGTATTGCATCCCCTAAGGGTTACAAGTCTCCCATCCGTCCCTCCTTACTTCTTCTCGCAACCTCTAGTGCCTTTATCCATTCTTCCCCCCTCCCTCCTTCGTCCATTCTATCCCTCATTTTTTCCCCTATTGATCTCCCTTCATCTCCACCTGACCTGCATCTTTCTATCACATGTTCCCACGTCTCTGGCTCACCTTCAAACACTCTGCACATTCTCTCTTCTTCTTGTTTCCAGTACCATCTTTCTCTCACCTCATTCCCTAGCCTGACTCTCGCTATTCTCTTTGTTCTGTCTGCCTTCCATCCCGCTTTCAGATATTGCAGGATCCCTTCGGTCATTACTTCCTTATACCACCAGTTATATCTGTATTCCATTATTAAATCCCGTCTTTCCTTCTCATGCTCTCTTCTGTCTTCCCATTCTACTCTCTCGTATCCTGTCATACTGTCTCCTCTTCCTTCCCTTCCTCTCATTCCTATTCTCCCTTGTTCCCATCGCGATTCTCTCTCGTTTCCATCCCTCTCTCTCTCTCTCTCTCTCTCATCTCCTCTAAACATTCCCTCGCTATCTCGCTTCCTTTTCCACCTGTTAATTTCTCTTCATAATTCCACGCCCTTCTCCCTGCTCTTATCGTTAACTTATCTCTTTTGGTTTCCTCTCTCACCATGTATCCATGGAGTTTGCCATTTTACCCCTAGTGTCCATTTGAGGTACCTCTCCTGCAATCTTTCCATTTCTTGTCTCTCCTCCCATCCCCATACCTCTGCCTCATATCCCATCACCGATATATATTATTATATATAATATAATATATTATTATATATATATATAAAGTTCAGTTTGGTCAATATTTTAACAAAGTTATTGCAGAAAAAAAGTATTTGACATTGGGGTGGTCAAAAAAATTAAAATAAATAAAATAAAACAGAATAAGATAGGATTCGGGTTGTTCAATAATTTAACTATGTAAGTTATTGAAAATAAAATGCACGACTGGATCCTGTAAGATCAAAAATACGCCAGCTATGTGCAAAAAACTAAATTTTCGTTAAAAACAATAGTCCATTCAATAGTCCATTGGAATGTTACATTGGCCTCGCATTTAGTATAGGACAAGGTTTATTTTATTAAATGTGTAGGGTGCATCAATGTGAGTATACGAAATGATTTTTGGGGCTGTAACCCCCCCATTTGTCCACCATATTGAAAAAAGGGTAAGAAACCCCTTTTCATAATATCTTGAGAAATATAGGTCTGAAAAAAAAATGATGAACTTTTTTTGTAGAGAATTTAATTCTCTACATTTTTTGTTCAAAGGCCTTTTACCGTTAAATTGAAAATAAAAAAGATATAGCCAATAATCGTCGAACATTTTCAAAAAAATTTACTTTAAAGGGTTATAACTTTTTTTCTAGCAGTTTTATTGAAAATACACTTTTGATGTTTTTTGTATATCATTTTATTGCGAACCATTTGGTATACCGAGTTTTAAAATTCCATCATTCTACAATGGGTTAACACCAAGAAGTAACAATTTTTTTTGTTTTTTTTTTACAAGGTGATCGGTATAAGGTGAACCAAAAAGCTATAGCAAGTAGGTTGGGTTAAGAAAAGAAAAAAATCCTATAGGAGGGGGGGTCTATTTCCTATTTTTCTAAAAAACTGACTTAAAACAAATTATTTAAAACAACGGTTAAACTTACAATATCATGCTATAACTTTTTGGAAAGCCCGAAATCTCTTATTTAATTTTCATTTTAAATTGTTGTGTTAGGGCCAGTTGTACAAATATTTAAACCGTGGTTCAGCAATTTTTATCCATCGATTTCGGCGGGTTAATTGAGTTTCAACAGTGGATTACTGTTCAAGTGTGTATAATAACCAATTACATACTTGAACCAGCGTTGAACTTTAGTTAATCCGCCGAAATCGGTGAATTAAAATCTTGAACCGAGTCTGAACCATTATTGTACAAATGGCCCTTAGTGAATAGGTTTTGCAAATTTTTTTTTTTTATTTTTTATTTTCAAAATTTGAAAATTAATTTTTCAAAAACCATTTAATATAGAGGTTTTTCAATAAAACTAAAGTAAGCTTTTTGAAAATGTTCGACGATTATTGGCTATATCTTTTTTATTTTCAATTTAACGGTAAAAAGTCTTTTAACCAAAATTGTAGAGAATTCAATTCTTTACAAAAAAGGTTCACAATTTTTTTTGTCAGAGCTATATTTCTCAAGATATTGGGAAAAGGTGTTTCTTTCCACCTTTTTGATATGGTGGCCAAATGGGGGAGAGGGTTGCAGCCCCGAAAATCATCGTATACTCACACTGATACACCCTACAAATTAAAAAAAAAACCTTGTCCTATACTGAATTCTAGGTTCGGGCAAAATTTTGTAACATTTCAATTTCATCTCGTGTATTGGTACTCTTTCAATTGGACTTAAAACTGCAAACTTTTTGGGACCACCCCAATATCAAACTCTTTTTTTTTTCAATATTTTTGGTTTAATGCTTACCACCATAAATTTTATTCCATTCTGCCCAAAAACATATAACGATAGCTTTTTTATGGGACACCCTACTGTAAAACTAATGATTTTACATTTTTTTTCTGAAAATACATGTTTAAAATTTTTTTGCATTATTAAAATCTATTTTGTTCATAAACTGCAAAAATAATTTTTTGGGCCCTATAAAAAATATTTTTTTTCGAATAACTTAGTTAAAATATTGACCAAACTGAATGTTATCTAATTCTGCTTAAAAATTTGGAACATAACATTTTATAGATTTTTACCCATAAATATAATCACAGTCCCCCAAAAACCTTTACTAAGGGATGCGTGAACTGTATTATATTATATTATTTGGTACTGTATTAATGTATTGTATTAATAATTTCGGGTCGACCCGAAATTGGTGCAAAATCGGTACAAAACTTTTTCCGTCACTAAACTCGGTCCGAAATTAAACTCTGATTTCGGGTTGACCCGAAACTAGATGAATAAGAATTTAGTTTCGAAAAAATTTTAGAATTTTTTTCTCTCCACAACTAAAAATTTTTAGAATTTTTTTCTCTACGCAACTAATTTACAACAAATAGTTAAAAATAATTGCGTACTTTGTTTTTTGAATATCCCTTTAATGCCTTGCTTGTTTTTTTTTTAATTTTGTCAAAAAAAATTTCAGAATTTTTTTCTCTCCGCAACTAATTTACAACAAAAAGGTAAAACAATTGCGTACTTAGTTTTTTGAATATCCCTTTTTAATGCATGAACTTACATTGTCAACTTAACACTACATACTATTTTTTTTTTTTTAAATCGCCAAAAAATTTTTGTTAGAATTTTTTTCTCTCCTCAACTAATTTACAAAAAAAAAAGGTAAAGTATAATTGCGTACTTAGTTTTTGAATATCTCTTTTTAATGCCTGAACTCACAATGTCAACTTAACACTACATACCCGGTTTTTTTTTTAAACTTCGCCAAATTTTTTTAGAATTTTTTTCTTTTGGCAAGTAATTTACAACAAAAAAGTTACAATTAATTGCTTACTTAGTTTTTTTAATTTTCAAAAGTGTCATGCTAACTTGATATCAAGTTAGCACTACATACCATTTTTGTTAAAAATAATAGAGCTACAAATTTTTTCTTTCCACAACTAATTTACAAAAAAAATCTACAATTAATTGTGGACTTAGTTTTTTTAAATTTCTAAAAGTGTAGTGCTAACTTCACATGCGTTCAAATTTCGGTGAAAAAAGACAATTCACAAGTTGAAAATAAAAAAACTCAAGTTAGGTTCAACTTTGAGTGAACGAAACCACGAAATGCAAGACTTTCATATTTGCTTATAAGCTTTCAAACTGGGTAGATCCCTGTGGACTGGGTATTAACCCTCACAAGACAAATCTTGTCCTATTTTCTAGGAAATAAAAAATTCCCCACAAAGACCCTCCTACTATCAAAGGTCATTAACATTCTCAGGTGAAGCAAAATATTAAGGTCTTACTCTTGATAAGAAGTTTAGTTGGAAACCTTGTATATACAAAAGAGTTAAAAAAGCCACAGTGGCACTCTTCTCATATAAAAAGGCCATTGGCAGTAAATGGGGTCTCCAACCATGCATTGCATGGACAGAACACTTCGCACGACTCCTGCCGCTGCATTGGACATTCTGTTCCATCTGACACCTCTCAATCAGCTGCAAGCACAGCCAAACGTCTTAAAGCCTTCTCACAATGGACCAACAACGAAATTGGCCACTCCATCATTTTGAACTCATTCAGATCACTTCCAAGTATTAGAGATAACACAACCCCACATCTACAGTTCCATAAAAACTTTCAAGTTACCATCCCTTCCAAATCTCTCTGGGAGTATAATTTCTATTTTGATGTGTAAACATCTATACTGGCGGTAGGGTGAAAAGAAAACGTAACGTAACGTTGTAATCGTGATCGTGGTCGTGATCGTGATTCTGAGCTTTACGAAAATTGTGTGCGTTCAAAAATATGTACGTTCAGTAACTAAACGTTGAGTATTTATATACGAAATCGAAAGGTCGAGTTCAGTTCGGGTTGAAATTTGGTTGGCTGCTTAGAGGATATATTAAGCCCCTATTACACGATGATTCTTTGCGTCTGACTCTATTCGAACATAATGAGTGCGAAAGAGAAAAAGATAAGATGGAAGACCAGTTGCCCTGTTCGTCGTGGGCCAAGTTTTACGAGACTCTTTTTAACGCTTCTTTAGCATTAGGCTACGCGCAAACCAACGCGATGGCGGTGGCGATCAGATAAAAATGTGGATGCCTAATATAAAAATCAAAGCACACTTCAATCGTGTAGATGTGTGCCTTTCCTTTGATTTATGTGTATGGCATCCACAATTTTATCATGATCGCCACCGCTATCGCGTTTGTTTGCAGCTACCTTTATCCGTATTTTGTATTCTTTGCATTACTTTTTTTTTTCAATTACATGACTGCTTTGAGACCAGGGGCCTATTTCACGGAACATACATCACATACATTGTATGAATGTATGTACCTTAAAGTAGACGCCAAAGATGTAAATTTTGAATTTTTTGAAAAACTTTGCGTCAACTTAGAAAACGCATAATTTAAAAAAAATTTAAATTTACGCCCACTCATCTCGCAGTCGTGATTCTTATCTTGTAGCCGTGGTCGTGATTTTGATTCTGAGCCAAAGATTAGTCTGCTACTACACGATGCATCTAGACGCATGCGACTTTTCGAACTACGTAAGTGCAAAAGAGAAAAAAATCAAAAAGATGATACGGAAAAACAGTGACCGGTGTCGCGTGAGTTAAATTTTCGATGCAAATATTTGATGTTTCTCTTTTCTCTTGTCCGTTTTTTACTATTCTGCTTCATATGGTTTTGGTGTTCAAAGAGTAAATTTCGATGCAACGCATTGTTATGATAGCCTTATATGCTTTCCAGAAATGAAAAATTCATCTTTAAAAACAACATAAATAAAATAAATTATTGGTTTTCTTGACTGATATTCATTTAAAGGCACACAAACCTTTCTTTTTTCAATATTGAATATATCTAATAATGAAAACAAAAATAAAAACAGAAAAAGTTTTTTTATTGCTTGAGCACAGCCCAACACGAAAATGAAAAATAAAGAGGACTGTCAAATTAGATTCATGACTTTGGTTTCAACGTGTAATAGCGCTTGAAACAGCGGACGAAATAACAAAGAAGAATTCGAAGAAGGTGCATGCAACTAGATTCATCGTGTAATAGCCGACTTATGAATTATCCATAATCTCTGTTCTGAGCTTCACGAAAATTGAGTGCGTTCAACGCTATGTACGCTCAGTAACTAAACGCTGAGTGTTTATATACGAAATCAAAAAGTCGAGTTCAGTTTGGGTTGAAATGTGGTTGGTTGCTTAGACCGACCATATAGTACATGGACTGCGCTTTCATCATGGCTGCAGGGTTTTAACATAGAAGGCCGCCTTTTTTGGCAAATTAGACGAAATAAGCACTGACTGGAAAATATTTTTAAATATAATTTTAATGGTTGGCTAAGAGCCCACTGCTGTTTGTGGGTGTGAGTGATCGCAAAAATTCACTGGTATGTTTAGATAGATCTTAACTTTTTATAAGCGTGGTTGGGGGATTTGTCGGTAAACTAAAAAACGCATTTTCCATGCATCATTACCGATTTTCAAATTTGCTTATGAAAAGTTAAGATCTATATAAAAATACCAGTAAATTTTTGCTATCATCTACACCCTAAATTTGATGTAGGCTCTCGGTTTATGAGGCATTCGGACGAATGTTGATGTTTACACATCTTAACCGTGAGTCCCGGCACTCACACTTTTTTTAGTTATTTGAAACTGTTTCGGCTGCGCCATGTTAAGTATTAAGTATTCGGAGTAATACTACTAGTATTTATTTAAAATATTCAATATGAAATTAAGTATATAATACAAAGGTAAATTAAAATATATAATAAAATAGAAAGTATGTATAATAATTCAAAGTATGATATAAGTTAGAGAATAGATTAGTAGTCTTAAAATAAACAACCAAAACAGGGAGGACTTGGCGTTCTTGGAAGACAAATCGATTCATTTCTATACCGAAGTCCGACGCACGGTTCAAAAATTGATGACGGGTTTAATGGAGGTATATACATACTCAGACAGGCTGAAATTAAGTCTCTCTTTTCGTCTTTCCAATCACTGTAGCGTGTTCCAGGCGGAACTTTTGGCGATAAAGAAGTCCTGTCTTGGCTCAAAGAAAACGTGATATCAACATAAATATCCGCATCTTCTCAGATAGCCTAGCCTTCATTAAATTTCTGGATTATGTCTTTACAAATTCAACAACAGCTCTCAATTTCCAATAATCTCTCATGGAAAGGCACAGCAGTTCAACATTCAGCTTTGCTGGGTGCCGGGTCATAGGGACATTCCAGGTAATTTTAAAGCAGACGAACTCAGAAAAAGTGGAATAGTAATACCTATATCGACATATCGGACAAATATAGGAGTACCCATCTCTGTTTGCAAACTTATGCTAAAGCAAAATGCAATAGAGAAAACAAACCTTAGGTGGAACAACATCACCACAAAACATCTGGCCTATGCTGGATTTGAAGCGCTCCAAAAACTTGATAGGTATCTCTAAGCCGATTGCACATTAGCTCCGTTAAAGGTATCGTTACTGGACACTGTCTAATAGGCAAGCACGGAACGAGGCTTGGAGTATTTTCATAAAAAAAAGAAATGTCTTGTATATATACTAAATGCAAGAAGGTAACATTTGAATGGATACTAGGCCCAGAAATAGTGACAGAACGTGTTACATCGATATTATACCTACGTAATAAAGGGTGTTTTTTTAGACGTGTGGTTTTCAATCTGGCAATACTTTTTTCGGAGTTGGTCTTTTTGATAGCTGTCACTTGATTTATGCTCAGTTTGGTTTGCCATTTCATAATGAATAGACCTACTCCTGAACAACGTTTGCAAATCGTGCAAATTTATTACCAAAATAATGGTTCGGTTCGTTTCTTTTAATTTATTTATTTTCTTAGTCATGGACTTTATTTTCTTTTTATTCTTTCTTTCATTCTTTTCTTATTTGTTATTTCATTGTTTCTAAAACAAAACGCAATTTTCAATTCGACAATTGCGATTTTAAATTTAAAAATTGTTGTAATCAAATTGGCAATCGTGGTTTTCAATGATACAATCAAAGGGATACAATAGGGTTAGAGTTCTAATTTTGTATGTACCAAAATTTAGTTTCCAAAAATCTGTATTTCAAAATTCTGATACCTACCGCAGCTCAAAATAAGCTATATATGAAATTTTTTGGATAGCTAAATATGCTTAGCGAACTCAACAAATTTGGTGAATTTACTCCTAATAGGTATTTCTTTCAAAAATCTATGGAAACCTTATAGTTACCACACTATAAAAAAAAGCAATTTTTTGAGTGGCACCATTTCGATTTCGATAGTGAAACCGCGATTTTGTCGCTCTTCGATTTAGAAAAATGGTTGACAGCTGAACGTTAAGCTCAATTCAACACTTAAAGTAACTATAAGGACATTGAAAATGACTTCTATTTGAAAGATATAACAGAAACATTAACAAATCTTTATAACTTACATAGATTTTGTCTCTTATTTGTGCATTAAAACTTTACAAGCACCATTGTATGTACGTTCAACCGAACATTCAATGGTGGTAGTTTTTATTCATGCCTAAAATATTAAATGCATTTATTATTTATTTGAAGATCTGACTACTAGAACTTCAATCAATCCAGTTGTCCGTGTAAGTCACTTCATTGACTTTTAATTCTATAGCATGTATGTACCTATAGCTTGACATCTTACCTTAGTTTAAAGACGTCAACCTTGAAGCCTTGGTCAATTAGAACGAGGGCATCATTCGGCGTTTAAGTCTTTTCTATAATTTCCAAAATAGAAGGTGTTATGGAGTTTTATAAGGTTTTGAAAAATGGATTCAAATCAGGTGTGTTCATAATTTCCAACCTAATCACGTTATCATTTAAATGGCAATATGATTTTTTGGGGGATTGAGATGCCCTGAAAAAGAATTTAAAATTTTGTACTTTAGTTACAAAATTTCAAATCCTTTGGGTTTTGAAAACGTAGTATAAAATATAAATTATTAAAATATTCTTCAACAAATTGAATTTTAAAGTTTTCAAGACGTTGTCGGGCTTGTACAAGTGCAAGGAGAACAATTTTTATAAATTAAGTAAGAAAAAATTAAAGCTAACCGTAAAAATAAAAACTAATAAAACAGCTATTATTTAAAAAAAGATTTATTTTTATTTACTTTAGAACCCTGTTTTATTGAGTTCAAATGGTTACTACTTTTTATCAAAGTCATTGGCAAGTTTTATACCTTTTAAGAAAATTAAAAAACAATGCCAATTTTCAAAAGTAAAAACCAGTTTTAAATCATATGATTTTTTTTCAAGGTATTAATAAATTATTAAATATTTAAGTGTAAAAGTTAAAAAACGCAAAAATCAATTATGGTCAGGGCGACCAAAAAACTGGGTCGAAGTAGGGGTTTTGGAAATTTAAAAAAAAACAGCCGTTACTCGAAAACCGTAATGATGCGGTACGGACAAGTTACTAAATTCTGAGTTATCATGACCACCCATCACTAATTTCAGCTTGGACCATTGTTTATGGGAGACCTTGTATAAGGCGCACCTGGTAATTTTTGACACCATAGCTTTTCAAAGATTCAAAGGCTCGTGTCGCGTCTCTTGTGTTCAGAATATAACATCGAAACAACAAAAATCCCTTTTCAACTAGACAAAGGTATTCAAATGGGTGGAAGTGTGGTTCAAACACGCTTCAACTCTGAATAGTAATGAGAAATTTCTCAAAGTTATTTGTGTTCTGTTAGTTCACAATTACAAAATTGAATCACAATGATTATCAAATTTAATTTATTATTAAAAAGAAATTTAAGAACCAATACACCTATCAAAAAAATTGTCTCACGATCCGCAGGGCCCTTAGGCGGGGCTGGGCCCCTAGGCAGTTGCCTTTTTTGCCTGTGGGTTATTCCGCCTATGCGTACAGTGCGCACCGAAGACGCTATTGCGTCTATTGGACCCGAATGAGTCCATCCGCCATCGCGCGCAACAATTGGAGCTGTGCCCATCCACTTTATGGAAGATTTTGGGGAAGGATCTTGGTTTGCGGTCTTACAAAATCCAACTCGTGCAAGAATTGAAGCGAAAAAACCATCAAGTGCGTCGAACGTTCGGTGAATGGACCCAAAACGAGATGCCCACCGATCCCGATTTTCACAAGAAAATTTTGTTCAGCGATGAAGCTCACTTTTGGTTGAATGGGTACGTTAATAAGCAAAATTGTCGTATTTGGAGTGATCATAATCCACAAGCCATTATTGAGACAACGAAACAATCAATTTATTGAAGGAAACTTTTGTTGAGCGCATTATCTCGCGTCGTGGGCCTGTGGATGGCGTGGCCTCCAAGATCGTGCGATTTAACACCGCTGGACTAATTTTTGTGGGGTTATGTGAAGTCGCTTGTCTACGCAGATAAGCCCGAGACGATTGAAACCGTGGAAGAGAATATTCGGCGCGTTATTGCTGAAATACATTTGCTGCAAAAAGTGGTCGAAAATTGGGCCTCTCGGCTCGAATTTATTCGAGCCAGCCGCGGCGGCGGCCACTTGCCCGAAATCATTTTTAAAACATATTGGCAAACCCTTATCTTTATAATAAAGCTAAATTCTTGGCCATAACATTAAATTATATGCATTTTATTTCTTCTTGAAAACCACACGTCTAAATAAAACACCCTTTATCAATATGCAAGGATACAAATCAATAAGGACATGACTGACTTTGAGAGAAGAGGATTGCCTTGCAGCATTTGTTATTGAAATGTCTGTTATAATTCTCGTTTATATACCTCGGTCGGTTCCATTATCAACAAGGTTCGTTTTATATTGGAGATTATGTCTTGTACATGCTTTTTGTATGTACGTAACTTTCATCTTTATGTTGATGAACGACTTTGAGAATCTATTTTTTTTATATTTCATCCCTTAAGTTCAAGGTAGGTAGTATAAAAAAAAATTGACAAAAGAACTTGATAGCGATTGTGTGGGATTCTGTAAACAACAAGGACTATTCAATCAAACAATGACAAGCGCATAGATAACGATTTTTGTGTTCTTATTTTGTGGGTGAAAAAATGAAGAATAGAACATTTTTCACTCGTTATGTCCCCTCTTAATTCACTTGACATAATATAAACCTTATTCATAAGAAACTGTGATATGGTTTTGTATATATTATCGTTATGTCTTCTACTTCTATGACTATCTTCTTGGATAAAACTGAAAAAGAGATGGCCCATTTTTCTATTGAGCCTGGGCCCAGGGCGTTGACTAACAAATTTGGTATCAAATAAAACCTGATGTTAAGGTTGTTATAAGAATGAATATATGTATTCCCAAAATTGATCGTGGGCGTTTTGAGATATAGTCCGACATGAATTTTGAACACAAACACTTTAGCCAATGTTCCTGAAAAATTCCAAGTTTCATTGGTAACTTCACAGTTACATTGAAACATGATTAGTGGGTCCACGAAAAGCGGTATTTTGTAAGTTCTGAGTCTTCGGTTAGCTGTTTTTCATAACATTTTTTTTGAGAAAGACAATGATTTATTAGCAAAATGAAATAAGACTCCGAAATATTTTTCAAATTAGAAAAAATTAAATGATATTAAACCCCCAAATATCATTTTTGCAGACCCTTTCTAAGCTTGAAAGGTACATTTGCAGTTGTATGACACTTTAAAACGAATATAGATCTAGATTATTTGATTTGACTCATACTAGCAGACCTGGTGAAAATTTCTTAAAAATATAAAATTTTCTTTGAAGAATATTTCATGCTAAAGATTTGAGGAAAATTTGAGGGGCAAACATCTTGCTTTATTAAAAAGAATTTACTATGTATATATGTATTCGAATTATGTGGGAAAAGCAATCATACCCAGCAAACATTTAGGTGAATGTTCACTTAACATTCAGCAAAAATGAAGAATATCATCCGATAAATGTTCATTTTCAGTGAATGAAATATGAAAATGTTTCAAAAGCCTATCATTTTTACGTTATGAAGGGAAGAGGGGGTTTGTGCGGAATTTCTTGCAGGATAAAAATGATTGAGATTCGATTCTCATTCATTGTAGGTGAATAAAAGTGAACGTACACAAGTAATTCCTCAAACAAGTAATTTGGGTGGATTCACTTTTATTCGTATTTATTCATCATTTATGAATCATTTAAAAGATTCATATGTGTGTTTCGTTACCCAGGAGTTTGGACCCAAATCGATTTAGAAATGAATTCAGATTCGAAGGTTTTGTTCACTTATTTCAATCATTTATGATACAGTTCTGAATGAAAATGTTTGCTGGGTATTTATGAACTTTCATATTTTTGTTTATATGTTAGTAATGAAACATATGTATGTGCTAAAAGAAAGTGAGTACCCAGCAAACATTTAGGTGAATGTTCACTTAACATTCAGCAAACATGAAGAATATTATCCGATAAATGTTCATTTTCAGTAATGAAATCTGAAAATGTTTCAAAAGCCTATCATTTTTATGTTATGTGGGTTTGTGCGGAATTTCTTGCAGGATAAAAATGATTGAGATTCGATTCTCCTTCATTGTAGGTGAATAAAAGTGATTATTATATAGTTCTGAATGAAAATGTTTGCTGGATAGACATATAGCCCAAACTGGTAAGCACCTATACTTTCGCTTAGTACCTACCTAAGTTATGAAAAAATAATTTAAATTTATTAATCTGGGATTTACATACATACATATATAAAAATATATTTTTTAAATAGAAAAACTTACCATTTTACTAAAGACGATTCTTTCAAATAGTTTTTTTATATTTTTATTGAACATTATATTTACATCATTCCAATTGATAAATTATATATATTTAATGCGTTTCATAAGCATGACGTATTTTTTTTTACTCATTATGAATTTTTGTTCTTTCATTTAATTTATAAAAAGTTATTCACACATCACTCAGCCACATTAGGTATAGTTTTGAATTAATTAAGTTAATGAAATGTTTTTTTAACACAACATCAGAATTAGAACCGCATTTAGAAAAGGTTTTTTATGGCATAACAATTTTACAATTACAACACGTGATTAATTAATTAATATTATTTATTTTGTATAATATATATCATTTATTTTTTTATTTATTTACATATAAAAAAATTTATCTATACCACGTTTATACAGTGTAAAAAGTTCATCTAAAATATAACACTTCATAACACTTCACTATCCCAGTTTTGATAATTTTTTTTGTATTCAGTTAAAATATTATTTTTTGTATGGAATTTGTTACATAAAATGTTTAATACAACTACATAAAGTTAGAAACATATTTATATATTTTCTTTAAAGATTTTTCCAAAATATTGACTTATTACCTTAAATTTATTTTTGCTGTCTGGTAAAGTTTGTTCAATTCTTATGAATGATTTAATCAATTTAAAAATATTGTGTTTTATTTTGTTTGTAATTACGTAGGTACAATGCATATAGAAGGAAAAAATTTTTAAATGGCCCTGGTTAGGTTTTTTTTTTTTAAACGAAACCAAAATTTTTCATTTATTTTTTGTTTATATCATATTTCTGTTTTTCAATATCTTTTATTTTACTATATATAAACTTATTTGTTTTTAAGAGTAAAACTGTTAGCAAAACGCTGAACAACTTTAACTTTTTCGTTTTACATCAAAATTTTTGTTGAGTTTTGTTAAAAACGATGCAGGAGAACGAATATTTTATGCCATCCCTAATAAATTCTGAACGATAAATTTGAATCTTATGGATTCATTCACTTAAGTTACAAAATATTATTTCAAAAATTAAAGGTGCAGCTTTTTTTCTGTGACGTTTCTTGCTTTTTTATTTCATTTCCTTTGAATTTTTGTCGGTGGTTTTATGTTTTTTCCGTTTTCTTGTTTTACTATGGAACTTTGTTGTCTCCAAATAGTTCATGTTAAATGCATCGACAGTGATTTTAAAATGATTTTTCTTATAAAACTTATATCAATTTGTATATTTCTTTTTAGTGAGTGTGAGTATTTTTTTTTTCTTTTTGAACACTTGTTAAAATGTCTAGCATATAATTTGAGGCATTTGTTATCCATCTGGGAAATTTCCTGGTCCCAGTTGAAGTTTATCTCACTTGGACTCACCCATTGTCTGGCCAACAACTATGATGATCACGATAAAAACAGCCAGCAGAATTAAAATGCAACAAATAGCGACCGCAACCATGGTACTATTTCCCATAAAAATTCTTGAAACTTATAAAATGTTAGTACCTAAATTATATTTCACTTTTACGTAGTTTAGTTATTTAATTTATTATTTTTTTTTTGTGTTATTATTTCAGTATTGTTTTTGAGTTTTAATTTGTAGGATTAACTCGGAAGCGAATAATATATTATATTTATAATTGAAATTCAATCAAAAATTTTATACAATACAACCGAACAAGTACTATATATTTCAAATTTTATTTGATTTGATTTATTTTTAATCAAGTAGAAAAGAGAAGAAGAATTTTAAAGTTTAATATTTTCAAGTAATTAATTATTAGCATTTTATTTTCTTTTGTGCCATTTCTATTGGAATTACATATTTATTATTTTTTTATAAATGTTTATTTTTTTAATATTTTATCCTTCAATCATGATGATATTTTCAGAACTGCTAAATAGATACAATTTTTATATAAGCATAAGTAAAGTGTATTGGAGAAAGTCTTCATAATATTTTTATCTAAGATACATCATTTTAAAAATATGTAAACATATTATAGACGAACATGACCCCAGAACCAAACAGCAAAAGAATAAAAATAGAACCAAATAGTGATTGAATATATTTAAGGGTTTTAGGAGACGGTTAATTTATTTTATATCTCGATTACATATTTAAATCATTCGATCAAACCAAACACTTATAGACGGCCCTTTCATTAGCCAGTCGTACTGTTTTATATGCGCTAAATTCATAAGCGGTGATGTTTGTCTCTGCTAATTATGCTGATTTATTTTTTGTGGTTTACATGTTAATTATTTTTAAAAGAAATTATATGCACACAAACACACATCTATTGATTCACGTGGTCTTTTTAACCCCGATAAATGTTCGTTGTTGTTTTCGTGTGCAAAAAACATCGAGGTTTGAATCAAATTTAACACAATAAGGGTATTCATGCAACGTCTTAAACTTTACGATGTCGTAAAATCTTAAGTTTCCGACAAACGTTCCATGAACGCACCAAAAAACATTTTGCGTAAATGTGGTAAACGAAATGGTAAAAAATCAGCTGTTCATTAAACGTCAAATAGCTTAAAATATTTAATTTAATTTTAACATTCGTAAAATTTGTCATCCGCAATTTAAAAATGCCCAAAATAAGCCAAAAAAGTAAATTTATAAAATTATATGAACAAATTACTTCTTCTTCTAAGGTTACAAGAGTTTACCATGTTTACGATGTCTATCATCTTTGTTTAGCACACAAATTTGTGTCTTAAAGTTTAAGATTAGTTTGGAAAGTTTTCCCGTACAAATTTTGAAAGTTCGTTTACGACGTCATAAACTTTAACAGCCAAATTAATAAAAAACGCTTATTCCACCTTTATTTCACGAGTTAACTAAAGCAGGGAATAAGAATTAAGCTATGGGTTAAAAATTTCCATGAATAAAACCAAAATGTTCGTGGAATAGTAAATTGACGTTTACCTTAAGAAAATCTACTACAATAAATAAGATGCCTGTTTGGTAATTTGAAATTTTCCCCAAGTTCCGCAAACTTGGGTATTTTTCTGACAGAAAATTATGATAATTTGTAATAAAAAAGCTCAAGTTACCAGACACACCTAAGAATTGTCTTGTTAAGCCTAGTACGCTGCTGATGCGACACGAAATTTATCTGTGATCTCCAAACAGACAACGAAACGCTTGCGAAAACACAACGGAAAATATCCTTGGAGAGTTTCACTAATTCCAAAAACAAAATCAAACATAATCGCGAAAAATCAGAGATACCCATGATGTAAGAAAATGATAAACAAAAAAAACACAAATAAAACACTTTCAGCCAAATTAATAAAAAACGCTTATTCCACCTTCATTCCACGACTTAACTAAACCAGGGAATAAGAGTTAAGCTATGGGTTAAAAATTTCCATGAATAAAACCAAAATGTTCGTGGAATAGTAAGTTGACGTCTACCAGAAATCCCTTAAGAAAATCTATTACAATAAATAAGATGCCTGTTTGGTAACTTGAAATTTTCCCCAAGTTGGGTATTTTTCGTATGGGTTCTGACAGCAAATTGTGATAATTTGTAAAAAAAAAAAGCTCAAGTTAAAAAACAAACCTAAGAATTCTCTTGTTAATATGTTTCTGTCAAAATTGTTATCATTTTTCAATTGTTTGTGTTGTGTTGTGTCTGTTGTCGGTTTTGTTTTGAAATATTAAAATGGAAAATATAAACAAAAACCGACAGGAATGTGTCCACCTCTTGGGTCCCCATTTAAGTCATCTTCAACAATTGCAATGAGTTTCTTCATATTATCTTTGCAAAATCTATACTTCTTCCTAAAATTCTCCTCACTTAGCACTTCCATTGGATCATACCTATTTTTATATATTTTTCTTTTTCTGGTGGTTGATGGCTGGTTGTCCAATAATTGGAAATGAGTTAAAAATTCGTTAAATCAAGCCAACATTATTATTTTTATTCAAAATTAAATTGGCAATCTTCACTTAGGTATTTTTTTTTTTTACTTCGGAATAAGTTTAACATACATATCTGGTTCTTATTCCTTCGCTAAACCACCTTCTCCGGTGGTTTAACTTAGTACACGTTAATTTTTAGATATTTTCTTTTATTTATAACATTTTGCACTTAGTCCACGGAATAAGACCTAACCCTTCGCTGTTCCACGTTTATTAATTTGGCTGTAAGACGTTTAACACGTTTACCATGCTTTTCTGACGTTGCATGAATACCCTTAATTAAAAAGTCTAAAAAAGTTGTTTTTAAAAAAGTATTAAAGGAATTCATAATTTGAAATGTTTATTGTCCAAATTGCTATCCAGCTGGTTTTAAAAATTAGATTACAGATTTAACCCACTCTGAGCAAACGGCCCTAAGTCAAAAAACAAGTTTTTATGTGAATTTGAACTATCTTTAATTATCAAAATAAAAACGAGAGATATGTATTAATTTCGAATTCGATAAATTTTGTCATCGATTTTACATAGAATATTTGTTTCGCCCATCCCTAAAATCAAAGTGTTGTTCGAAGAACTTAAAACATTTCATAACCATTACTACTGGTTATTTTCCATTCAAACCACCGTTAAATGTTTGAAAGTCAAAAAAAAGTCTTCACATATGTTAAAAGAAACCATAAAAATTGCTATCCCAAAATTAGGAATTCTCATTTATAATTCCTAATACCATAAACTCCGATTACACTCAAATCTCAAATGCTGAAATAGTCACAAATTTTAACTTGGTTAAAAATGATCGTATACCTCGATTCTGCTGAAATGAATTGCGGTTTCACTTTCGTTTCGTATCTTGTCAGTTGTGACTTGTGAGTTGTCGCCTGTCGGTCATGGTTAAACTGCAGGGGAACAACAAAATAAAGGCAAGACGAGAACTAATTACGTTTTAAAAGATGACGAAAATGATTGCTTGATTTCGTTTCGTTTTTTCCGATTCCACTGCCGTTGTATTTTCATTTTCCCTCTACCGAGATCCAAGAAAGAACACATCACTTTGAAAACAAGCTGGATTAAAATTTGTTACTCAGTACATTTCAAACCACTTTATTTTTATAACTTTAATTTATTTTCATTCTGAATATATTATTTTCTTGGGAAAAAATGCTAAAACATTGAATAAATAAACAAATATCAACAATACAGTTTTTTCACGATCAATAATTTGACAGCTGTAATAGTGCTCTGGGATTATGGGATTTTTTTGCGGTAAAACAAAGAGTATAGCCATACTTAACACAAACGTTCAGCTTTTTTTTTGTGTAAAATAAAAAGGAAAAAACATGGGACTTTTTAAAAAGTTTAAGGGATTTTTGTTTTTAAAAGCTCCAAGTATTGCTGTGACATAGGACAGAGATTTCAAAAATCAGAATTAATTCTTTTAACAGGTGTGTTCCTTTGGGCCTTGCAAAGTACTTTTTAGTACTTCGCAGTGGATAATGAATGGAACGCTTTAATTTTTACCAAAAGAAAAATCTAACCTCAATGTAGACTAAAGCTTTGTTGTTTGTATTTGTATTTTGTCGCTTTCTTGCGTGGATTCATTTCGTTACTTTGAACTACTTTGACCATAGAGTAGAAGTAGTTAAAAGCAGCCAGAAGTACTTGGCAGTAGATGCTGCAGCCCAAAGGAACACGCCTAATGAGGCATTGCTTTTTTCGATTCCATTCGGATTTGGTGAATCCTTTTTTTCGGGGTTCCACGATGGATTCTGTGAAAGGCCTGAATAGGTATAAATTATAACAAGTATCGTTTATTTTTCAAAACAGACATTTTTTGGGTTAATTTTTACCACTTTTTGATTTTTATCTTTTTGATGGATGCTTTAAAAAAATCTCAATATCATACAGATGTAGATATTATTTATCTACTTGTTTCGTAAAATTTTTAGATTTTTCGAAATTTGTTTAACTGAGATATTGACATATGTCTATTGTTTTATTTATCACCTCATAAGTTTTAAGTTATTGCATCTAGGATTTTTGTTTTTTTTTTTATTCGCATCTAGAAAAATAGACAATTAATTTGATATATAATACATAACTGTACACCCCACACGACCTTCACAATAGTTAAATAAAGGAACAGTTTAAAAAATCTCGGAAAAACTCAAAAAAAATGGGGTTGTTGTTCATTGCCAACCGAAGTGTTTCAGTTAAGAATTGCCCAATTTTTGATTAAATTGAAAAACACCCGATTTTCGGTCACTTAAATGCTTATATATTTGGATCCAATGGTCGGATTTTCAAAATTTTAAAATTCCAATTAAAGCCAGGCTTGTACCAAACCCTTAAAAATTTCATACTAAAAAAATTGAAATAATTTTTGGAGAATAATTTTCATCGAGGTAAACGTAACAAGGAAGAGGAATACACAAAAAAAATAAAAAATTTTCACTCTTAATTTGTTAAGGTGTCTTCATATGGTTATAGTTTGGGTGTCTGATAACTTTTATTCTAATAGTCGGATCGTTAAGGATGAGGCCTTAAAATTCAGGTTCAATATCAGGCTACATTTTTTGTACATAATCATTGCAGAGTAACATAAAAGTATGTTTGCAATACGTATACAATATCTGTAAGATACAATATATTATTAACTATTGAGAATGGCTACCATAATAGACAAAATTAATAATTAATGATAATTAGCTGGAGTGGCCCCGGCGCAGTGGAAGTAGTGCTTGACTGCTAACCTGGATGTGTGGGTTCGATCCCCAGTCTAGGCAGCATTCTTTTCTATATTCCCTCAACTGAACGCCACCCCTGGTATTTAATGAGATAATCAAAACCTAATTTCTCAATCCACTGTGCCAACAAAAATCTATCCTATCCTTTTATTTCTTCTAACATTTGCCTAATTTATAAGACCCTAGGTCTTACTGGCATATATATGTTTGTGTTGTTTTTTTTTTTTTTTTTAATGGCCGCAAATCGGGTGTTTTTCAATTTTTCAGCTTTTTGATCTACTGGCAGTGGGATGGAAAATGACATTTTTTGAATGTACTGAAAACTTCTATGAAATTGTACTGAAATGAAGAAAATTGTACTGATATATTTTATTCTTTAAAACATAAACAAAAACAATTCATAAATATACATAAGTACAAAATTCGATCGACATTTGCGGACGAATGGGGAACGGAAACAACGGCTTGTTGAAAGAGTTTTCGGTGAATTTTATATTAAATATTTGTGCGTTGTTTTTCAATTAATTATAACAAATAAATCACATACAATAATAAGCTTAGTTTCATTTAACGAATAAGGTAAATAATTACTTTCTTCAGTGTATTTTTAAGCCGTTCTAGGTGAAATGAAATTCAAAAATGTAATAAAAGATATAGTGGAAATAATTTTCTCGAAATTCAATCAACGTGAGTGATTCTGCTGTTTATGGGCAAAAAATATTAAGAGAACTCCATTTCACAGGAGTCTCACGTCGCGATGTAGACAAAGAGGCCAACCGATTTTGTTATAAATATAAAAATATGTACTAATATTTCCATTTGTCCTCCACAAAGTCTTGCAATTCATCGTCTATTGCGGGAAATTCTCGTCGCAAAATACCTATCAGTCAAAACACACACCTTGATATTTTGTTGATGGAATTATTAAGTTCGATTTTGTTGCTTTTAGTTATTTTATTTTATTAAGTGATTAGTGAAATTTCAACACATGGTTGATTTGTAAGCAACTTCCTCATAATTTCCAAATTGAATATTTTTTTTGACGTTTTACTTCAAAAGTGTTGCTGTCAAGTGTCACACACACAAACACGGAAAAAAATTGATTCTTTCCGCATTCCTTTCAACGACAGAAAATATTCGATTCTTTTGTTGAAAAAAATTCGACATAATTAAAGATTTAGAAAATTTGCAAATTTAAAGAAAACAGGTTTCATAAAATTGTACTGAAATAAGGCAAATTGTACTTTTGTACTTGACCAAACTCAATTGTATCGAATTCGATACAATTGTACCGAATTTTCCATCCCCGACTGGCACCAATTTGTTGTTGTATGAACAATTCACACCTATTCACGGACAGGGAATTTAAGAGAGTTTTCTCTCACTGAGCTAAATAGAATTTGAAGGTGTTTTAGGCAAAGGGGGTACGAGTCGGTTCTCTAGATAATATAGGTACTCTATGTATCATAGCGCGGTTTAGAGTTTTAATTACAATGGGCCACAGAGTCGGCGCTAGACCAAAATAAGGTGTGGCAAGATTAAATTTGCGGGGCCCCTGGGAAAATGATTTCAGGCTGCAACATTATGAGAAAAGTACAATTACACAAGTGTCATACAAACTTACGCTAATACTTTTGATGAAAAATCCCCAAATCAATAGTAATTTAAATTCAGAATTGTAATAACAAATTCAAGATAAGAAGGGTATTCATACAACGTAGTAAGTTTACAAATTGTGTAAAATTATAAGTTTCAAATTGTATAAAATGATAAGTTTACAAATTGTGTAAAATGATAAATTTACAAATTGTGTAAAATGATAAGTTTACAAATTGTGTAAATGATAAGTTTACAAATTGTGTAAAGTGATAAGTTTACAAATTGTGTTAAATGATAAGTTAACATAAAAGATTGCATGAACGTCCATTTGGTTAAAGGCTGTGTAATTGAATCAGCTGTTCGTTAAACATCAAATATTAAACTTTAAAATACATATTATGTACATATCAAATAAGCGTGTTCAGATTTCGAAGTTATTTTTAAATGAAGAACTTCCCCCAAACCAACCTGAAATCGGAGATGAATGTCGCGGAACGGTTGAAAAAAGTGTTAGATACATGCTAAAGTCACGTTTTTTAAGCCTAAAGGGAATAAGATGAGAAAACGGTTTCGGGGTAGAGGTAAAACTGTAACGCCCATATTATTCACTCGATACATCCAGATTAAAATTTTAATCCAGATGTAAAGTATACAAATTCAATGTAAATACATCCGGATTTAAGTTTCAATCTGGATGTATTGAGTGAATAATATGGGCGTAATAGTCGCAAACTCACGGCAGTGATCTCACAAAAATCGAGCGCGCCTATAATGGTGGATATTTACTTTTCCTTCAGTTTAGTTCACTTTCGTTTTCGGTAGTAAAAGTGGTCCCGAGCTCAACTCAACTGAAATTTGGTGAAAGACGAATCAAAAAAATAAATGGTTCTTTTCACTTCGATGACAATTCGGAAACCAAACAAATACAAGTAGAAGCATTTACTTTTGTTTATGCATATGACCCATTATGTGGATTTGTGTTAATTGGCAATGCTGATTAACAATAGTAGGAAAATGTAGACGTCCTTATTATTTTTTTTATAAACTACGTTTTAATTAATAACTTTTTCCCCAAATAATTTCAATGCGATAGTTACAGAACATGGGCAAATTTTTTTTTGTTATCCGAGATATCTAATAATTCATATTTCTTAACACGCCTAATTCTAAAAGTCATGATGACGTTTGGTTTAGTTTGTCAAAGAAATTTTGTTAATTTTTCGCAGAAAAATCCTTGAGGAATTTTAACCAAATTGTGTTAATCATTTCTCATACAAAATTTGACAGTTCATTAACCAAATCGTAAACTTTACCAAATGGTAAACTTATCTAGTGCTGTACAACATTGCGTGAATACCCTTGATATTTGATTTCAAACTTTTTAAGAATTTGCATATATAAAAGAAAAAAATAATTACATAGCTCACATTCTGAATACTGAATAAACGAAAATTTGAATAATAAGTATATTTATCTGATAAAAAATATTTTTTATTTTTACATCTGCAATTGAATTTCAAAAGGACTTGAAAATTAAACTCACCGATTTTGAAAAGTATGTGTAATACGACCCATACTCTCCGCAATAAAATTAACCACAAATTAACACATACAACATTTAAAGTAAATTAATAAAATTGGAGCGGCCGAAACACAGCATACTTGATTCATGTATTCAAATGTGGTGAGTATCACATCTGTGTGTGTTGCAAAATTTATTTATTTATGTGTTGCGTGAGTATGGCAGATATTCATGTAAATGTTTAGGTTTCTTAGGACCAGTTTCACACTCGAAGTAAGTCACTTAAGTGCCAAATATGGAAAACTAATGCTCAATTTTACAGTATAAACTTATCGGAACAAGTGACACTTAAGACTCCAATATTTGCCACTTAAGTGCCACTTACTCAGACAGTAAAACTACATACATACGTCTAAAGTTCCAAAATGGGAAAATTAAGTACCATTTATTTTGTTAAGTGTCCACTGTGAAACGGGCCCTAAGGTATGTATAGGGTATGGTTGTTTAAACCAAATCACGAATTTTAAAGGTGTGTTTAGATAAGTTAAAACATACAACTACATATACAAAACTACTATACAAAACAAATATTTTAGCTTGGAAAGAGTCAGAGTGGGTCTCTTTCTTTTTGCTCCCGACTGAAAATAATAAGTATATCTATACATTCATAGCTACCATAGACGAAAAGAGAGGATAGCGACATAATAAAGACAAGTAATACGTTTTTATCCATTCTGCATAAGATAAAGGTTAAAAAGTGGAGAAAGGTATAGAATCAAGTCAATTAGACACGGTTTGCTGGATTTTATGATTTCAAGACGCGGAGACCTTTTAATGTGGCGCGCGGCCCGTATGCGGTGGCACACTTCACACACCCCTTCCGCCGACTCTGATAGGCCATAACACACTGCACCAATTTTCAACTAGACTAAACCCTGAGTAACTTTTGCTTTAATCACACGGAGTATATAACTGCCGGAAAACTTTGTGTACATGTAACGCCTTTGATTGTAGGAGTATTTATTTTTTTTATTTGATACTTCGAACAACAAAAAATTGTTTGGTTTTAGAAAAATAATATCAATTGAAGTTATCATGGTAACAGATATTTGTATTTGTATTATCAGTTCAAATTCGTTATTCTACTCGAAACAAGGAGGAACGATTTGATCGTTTCATTCCACCCTCCTCAGCTCCCTCGCCTACAAACTTCTATTTGCCCAGGTTTAATGGCTCTAGTGTGTGACGGTCCAATAGGCTGTCTGGATTCAAATCCGAGAGGCTACATTTTTTTTTTTTTTTTTAATATATGTAATAATTTTTGATTATTATGGATTGTTCATCAGATAAATGCATTGAATCGAAGATCGGTGCACAAACTTTCCTTTGTTTTGATCCTACTGGTAAATACTTCCACGCAAAGTGCGTCGGAATCCCCGTTTTGACCATAGAGAAAGTTAGCAAGAGTGAAGGTGCATATTGGTTTTGTAAGACCTTCAGACAAATTTCCATCTCTTTAGGGGCCAGTTATAGCTTTCATTGAAACTTATCATTCAAAATTTTAATTTCTTATTTTGAGACACTTTGAAAGCAAAATCAGTAAATATTTTGATGCCAGTAAAAAGCTGATAACTCAATTATTAGATATTTCTAGTCAAAAAAATATTTCATTTTGGCCCAACCTTTCACATAAAATGAATTCTAAGATTTCAATGATCAATGGTAAGGTAGTTCAATCATTGAATTAAAGAAATTCATTTCTCGTGTTAACTTAGGCCAAAACGAAAATGTTTTTTGACAAAAAATAATAATTTAGTCTGTAGTTTTATATTGCCATCAAAATTATCACTGATTTTGCTTTATAAGTGTATCAAAACTTAAAATTTAAATTTTCGATGATGAGTTTCAGTGAAAGCTATAACTGGCCCCTTACTTGCGTTCAAAATGTCTACGTACAAAACCGATATTCAAAAATTAGCCAGTAGTTTTGAAAGTCTGCTTGCTAATTTTCAGTTAACCATTTCTAATTTACAACTTTTTAAAAAATATTAATACTAATTGTAATGACTCCGAATCCTCACCAGGCACCACTGTTACTAATAAAGCACCTCCTCTACGGGAAATAAGAAATTCTCAACAAGAAAACGATCTCGTTCAGCTGGTTCATTTATCATTTATCATTCATTTAAAAGGCCCTACAGATTTCCTAAATCTAGTTTAAAACAAACGCCTTGATCTGAATCCTTAAATGAACTTCTCATTCTACTAAAAATCTGTGTAATGTTTCAAACACTCTCTTAACCAGTTGTAAAAATCCAGTTACTAAAAATCGTCTGTCCGCTTTACCTAAACCTAAATAAATCTACGTTTCACTTCTTCAACCAGAAAATAAATACAACTGAGGAGATACTCGATAATTTAAAAGACTTCGACGTTGATGTTAAAAAACTCAAATGTCAAAAGATTAATAAAGCAACCAAACCTTTCCTACAGACTTACGACTGAAACTTGTTTGTTTGACATGTTGCTGAGTTCTGAAGTCTGGCCTGAGGATGTGATCGTACGAGAATTTAAATCATTACAAGCTAAAAATACCCTAAAAAAACTAAATTGAATGTCCCTTTACTATAAAAATGTAAGGGTACTTCGATCCGAAACTCAAAAGATTTGTTTGGCATCTTACGCTTCTGATTTTGATTGTAGTAGTTTTTTGTATGTAGTAGTTCTAACGAAAACATGGCTGAACTCAACATTCTCGAACAATGAATTATTTTCCACCGATTTCATTGTGTACTGTAAAGATAGGCACTCTGATCCTTTAGCCTCTGTGGGTGGTGGAATTATCATTGCTGTGAGAAGTGTTGTACATAGCTGTATTTTCCCAATTCCTGATGGTGCATCTATTGATATAATTTGTGTGAAGGTTGGTTTTGGAAATAAGTTCGTTTTCATTTTAAACATGTATGTATATCCCTCCAAAAAGCCCTAATCGATTTGAATATATTATGTTAACTGCTATCGAAGTGATAAAATGCATTCTTGTTAGTAAAGTGGTTCCGTGAAGGTTGATCGAGTTGTCTTAAGAAAAATTAAAATTAAATTAAGTAATGCAACTAAGGAAATAATTTTAAAGTTCAAAAATTTTCGACTTTTTTCAGAGGCATACCTATAAAGTAATATTTAATATTATGTAAGTAACAAAATATATCTATTTTCATAGACAAACCCAAAAAGTCTTTAATACTTAGAGGAAATTAAAAGGGACCTGTACCTGTGTGGAAATCGAAAAACTTTGGGCTGCTTCACAGAATCTCAGACTTGTTGAGGTCACAAAAGCTAAATGAAAAGCAGATATACATGGCCAAGTGGAATCAATATTAAAATCCTAAATGGGTTTTAAAATTGGTATCTTTGAAGCTAACAATATATATACCTGCATACATTGTGTGTGATTTATTTCAGATCAATATGGATTTCAAGCATTTCTTTTTGAAGATCAAATAAAGATCCAACTAATTGAGAGGTTCTAAGTGAAATGAAAGATATAAAAATAGAACTGAAAGAAAGTTTACAATAGTTCAGAGTTTTACGAAGAAAAACTTGTAAAAGAGAATTTCTTTCTCTAGCTTAAATATAAAAGATTATTATGCAATACGTGGTGATGTTAAAATATTTTATTTTTATTTGCAGATGTTGGCGCCTGTTGAATTTTTATTTTTATTTTTACAGTCTGCTTGTACCAACTTCTAAATAGATCACTGGCAGCGGTACAAACAAGACACTTGCTTTTCCACACGGGATTCCCAGGCTAGTTTCCTAAAAGAATTAAGAAAAATTCAAAATTCATTACTATGATAAGAACCATCCTAAGGTGAAGTCACTCATTATTAAGTTAAAAAAAAAACTTAGAATTGTTCATTTAAAACCTTAAAAAAAAATTAAAAAACATGTTTTTGTTTGTTTGTTTTTTAGTTCCGTTTGAGGTACCGATATATTGGAATTAAGAATTTTTACTTGAATGCATGAAGCATTGAGCTATAGAAATTAATATAATATGTGGTTAGAATTCTTTAAATAACTTTAAATGGAAATTTATTATGAAAATTCCTTTTCAAGCTGTTTGAAAACTTCTTACTATATTAATTTGAAAAGAAAATAGAAATTTAAGGAAAATTTATTAATTCATATACATACAGTGTTGGCCAAAACAAAAGAAACTTATTGAAAAAAAATAGAACTCGGTTGTAAATGATTTAATTTGAATATATTTTATTAAAGTTAATGCTAAATATTCTTTGAATTGTCAAAATAAACAAATGAAAAATAATATTTCATAACTAAAAAATTAAATAAAAAATAACAATGTAACGATGTCTATTTTTAACTGGATAAAAATAAAGCAACTTTAAAAAAAATAATGTTTTCAATTAAATAAAGTTTTATACTCTTCATATTTTGTGGCGAAACCCTTGTTTTTTTAACACCGCTCTACACCTCCTAGGCATACTCTCCATAAGATTCGAAATAAAGGAACTTGGAATACTATTCCAAGCCTCTTTTACTTGGACAAAGAGGTCGTACCTATTTTTGCAACTTTCGCGGGCAATTCTTCGATCAACAATCTCCTATAGAGTATAGATTCTCTATTGGATTGAGATCAGGAGACTGTGCTGGCCATTCCATTACGTCAATTTTTTGCGTTCGAAACCATTGTTTGACTATTTTGGAAGTACGCTTCGGGTCGTTATCGTGCTGGAATATCCATTTCGGGGGAAGATCCTCCTCAGCATGTGGAAGCATAACATTGTCCAAGATATCTTTGTACATGAAACGATTCATGATGCCTTCTATTTTATGAATCGGCCCAACTCCATGCCCAGAGAAGCATCCCCAGACCATTACATTCCCTCCCCCATGTTTAACCGTACCCTTTGTGAACCGAGGATTAAGAACTTGGTTGACTGGCCGACGAACACGTCGACAACCTTTCAAATTGAATTTGGATTCATCAGAAAATAACACTGTCTTCCACTTTGACATCGACCAACTGATGTGATCTTTGGCAAATTTCAACCATGCCTTTCTGTTTTTGACCGAAATAAAAGGATTTTTCACAACCTTAAAAGAAGATAAACCGCCATCAACAGCTCTCCGACAGATCGTTCTTTCGCTCACTTCTAACTTTAATTCGTTCTTTAATTCCCTAGAGGATATGAAGTAATTTTTTTTAATTGTCCTTATAGAGGATTTATCTTCCCGCAATGTTGTGACTTTTGGCCTACCACCTTGGTGAATCGTTTCGACGGAATCGTTAGTGTTATAAAATTTAATCAATCGGGATATCACTGATTTATTAATGCAATATTTTTTTGATAACTAAGCTTGTGAAGTTCCACTTTTATATTCGTTTATTAACTTTAATTTAAACTCGGTAGAATACTTGTTCGCGCCATTTAAAAATAAAACTAAAAAAATCTGTAAGTAGGTTATTTTTAAGCAAAATTAAGAGAGCCAAAGTGTCAACTTTTTTTGGTTCTACATTTTGACGCATTTAATCTGCATTATAGTAAAGTTCAAAGTAACGGCTTTTTTCATCTCATAATATCATATAACTTGCCGAAAAAAAGAGAGCGCGTTAGTTGCTTTAGTTTTGGCCAACGGTAAATTGAAGTGAATTCAAGTAAATGTTTAAATTTTCGTATGAACTGTTGACAAGAGCTTATGAATTTTATAGAATAATTGACAACATTCATAGCTATTGAAAAATAGAAATATTTTATATTTTTGGCTCATTAGTACCTATCGAACTTATGTTTAGGCATTTTTTAAAGCATATAGTTGCTTTAGTTTTGTCCAACACTGTAGATGCGTCAGCATGAAGAAAAACATTCGTTAAACTACAGAATGAATATTTTATTTGAAGCAAAAGATGCATCAATTTGAATTGAGAATGTTGAATTAAAGATTTTTCTTCAATTAAAAGAAAAGAACACGTTCATGTGAATCGTTAATTTAAAGGGCAAGATGAGTGAAATTAAAGAATGTTTTTTTCATTATAAAGAAATAAGTCAGTTATTTTTTTCAATTTTAAGAATTTTTTTTCAAATGACGAAGACATTAAGTTATGTTGAAGAATGATTTGTCATTAAACTTGACGAAAAAAGGAAGAATATTTATTAGTTTGACAAAATTTTGTGGATTTAACAACAAAAAGAAAAATTTTGTTTTTTTTTTTGTCAAAATGACAATATTTCTTAAACAAAACAAAATATTCGTCAAACCAAAAAATAGGAATTGTGGACCTTAGGCACAGCGTTGCCATAAATGCAGATTTATCTGCATTTCGCAGACTTTTTTGCGTTTTTCAGACTTCCAAAATCGCTAAATCTGCACCCCAGATATTGTCGTGCACTCGTAAAAAAAACAAATTGACAAACTTGTGGCATTTAAATAGAAAAAAAGAATTTGAAAACATTGTGATTTTAAGATTTTTATGCTAACTACATCAGTAAGTAAGTACCTAATAATAGTTTACGAATATAGCAGAGATTATGAATTATATAAAGATAGGAATTTTTCGTGTGTTCCTACCTCCATTTGTTTACATTTAATGTATAAATAAAAATATTTATAAAGTACCTTTTAGTGTCATAAAAATTTGCAATGGACATTTTTTTTCATCGGATTTGCAGATTTCGTTAATATTGTCATGGCAACACTGCTTGGGCATATTGATCTTCAAATCTACCTCCTTTTTCATCAATATAACTATACCAAATTTTGTTCAGTGTTTATCAGAAAAAAGTAGTTTTGGGATTTTTCCATTTGTCTTAAAAATAAGAATTAAACTTTATTCAGTAATAGCACATTTTTTAAATAGCAGTAGATAAACCTAGTTATGTTCGTTTAATATTTTTATTTATTTCAAGAACTAGTTATTGAAATAACTTAAATTTAAAATGACAAAAAAAACTACAATATGTGTAGGCTCAATAGGTGTTGCGGTTTTTTTTTGTATATTTCAATGTTAAGTAGTTTTTTTTATAAAATTTCCCCTCCCGCTTAATAGGGAAGAAATAGAACCATCCAAATACGACATTTTTCTTGACAGAACCAAACTTAAACGTCCTAACCTTTTTTGCATTTTAACCAAATTACAAAATTTATGTACATATTTCAGTGTTATTTACAATTAATTTAAAAAATCTTACAAATATTAATGGTTTTTTAATAATTCATTCTTATTTTTTTTAATAAATCCACTATACAAAGAATAAGATCAAAAAATTTTATTTGTAAACATTATTTTAATTCCGCTAGCTGATGGAATTCTCACACTATACTGTGTCGTCACGTGTCGTCGGTCGGTCAGCCCACAAGAAGTTTTTTCCATTAAAGAAAAAATGTAAAGCTATACATAACTCGAAAAATATAAGAACAATGTGACAACCAGAACTAACAAAAAAGTTAATGTTAACATTTAAGTAGACAGGTACCAAGTACCTACCTATATTCTCATGTTTCCTCATACCTTATATGTACAACGTTGATGTTGTCAAAAGAATAATAATGACCGAGACATTGACGTCCAAAAAGTTAACAATCATCGAACCTTGCTTCAACTTAAATGAAAATGTAAGCACTTTCATTCATTAACTAGATATATATATATATACAAAAACAAGTTTTTATTTTCAAATAATTATTTTTAAAACTTTAATGGGTAGCGAATAGCTATCCTTTTATAACCCTAAAGGCCTAAACACATTAAAAAGTTATAGGTAAGAGCAAAAACGATGATAAAACATCAGACTATAGATACACGAAAGCAAAAAGTAAAATGAGTTTTATTGAAACATCCTTCAGATTTGATTCAATGCTTAAATCTGCAGACCATGAATTAATCATTCTCACAATGAAAGTTAATGGGACACAAAAACTATTGAGAGATATTAATGTATGTAAATGCATGTATGTATAATGCAGCAGTTATAGTTTTCAAATAAATAAAACATAAATTTATATATGTATATATGTTATGTATTCAGGTAGGTATATATGAAGGTATTCAGCTTTCTTTTAATTTTTTTCTTATTTATTAGATATGTATATTATCTCGTAACAGAATTTTTCACTGCTGTCTTTTTTCAACCATAGCACGGAACAGCAATATTCAAATACGTTAATTATTATTATCTTGGCAAACAATAACAAATCACCGTGAAACGGAAATAACCAAAAAGCTTCCAGAACTCGAAAATTGTGCTGCGATGCGTTAGCGATACACTTGTTTTCACATAGGTTTTGAAATGAAAAAATATGCTGGCAGAAAAGAACCGACCAACTTAAGTGATAAAGAGATTCAGATATTTCTTGAAAATTGGAACAAATAAAATATATTTTTGCAAGAGTTTTTGAAGTTTTTTGGGGAGCGCAAGTAGATAGGACGCGCTCAATTTTGTTATCTCTGCCAACACAAATCGACTGAACATTGTTAGATAAACGGAATTTTCTTCTAATTCACCAAATTCTCACCATTTAAAAAAGAATATAATAGGTATATGAAAATTCCAGCACGGATGAATTGGTGGGTAGAAAATTCACTTGGAATGTTCTCTTTGCACGTTTTCAAAAGCTTTGAGAGAAGCTTTTTGTTGAGGGTTGAAAATTCATCACCTTGTTTATATTTGAAATTAGATACATACAGAAACTTGTGTCTCCTTCTCCATTTCCATGATGGGATGAATCCTCGCTGAGAGGAATCCATTGTAAACAAACAAAAGATAAGGACCATGCATATTGCATACTTTAAACCTATAGAATGTTTCCAACTAATAGTGATTGCGAAAAAAATACACATATATTGTATATATCGTTAACGTTTTTATAATAAATGCACTTAAATAGGATTTTAGAAGTGAATTGCAAAATATGTCCATGTACCTACAAAGCAAACATAGGTAGGTATGTAATGTTTTTTTTTGTTATCAGATATCTACTTCTATTTAAATGATGGGTATATAAATACATGTTTATGTCCATAAATAGTACCTACATAGGTATGCATATTTTGTGTGCATAGTTCATGTGGGTGGTACTATAAGCACCCTAGGTGATTTTGACTATATGGAAATTTTCATACAAATATTAACTGTATAATGAGTTGTGAATCATGTGTTTACAATTATTTCCTGCCGAATCGAAGCTTCGCATAAGCATCGAGAGATGTATATCACAAAATTTGACGTTTTTCTTGGAGGTCCAAATGAGTCGTGAATAGGTGTGTATTTGTTTGAGATTTGGAAATAAATCGCGAATGCAATGCCTTCTTCAGGCATCATTGGCGTGGTTAGGGATTTTTCTTAAGCCAACTGTAATATTGGTTAATTTTAAAAGTAATGAAATAATTTAATGGGAGATTTCATACATGTATTTACAATGATCTATGTAAATTTTGAATTATTACCAAAAGCACTTTTACAAGTTTGTAAATACTTTGAATAATAATATACAACCCTCTAATCGCTTTAATAGAAACCGAAATAACAATGTGAAATCAAATTTGGGAAGTTTTTTTTTCAATTCATTGATAGGTAGGCATGTTTTTTTATCCATGTACATATATTCGCTTAACAAATAATTATAGGATGTTATTCACATCAACTTTTCAGATGAAAAACATTTCCGTTTATAGATTAAGCAAATCTACTTTTTGATAAATTTCATCAATTTATTCAAAAATTCATCCCTCTTGACACTCATGATTTGACATAAAAGAAATGTCTGCACTAAAATAGAGGGAGGGAATAAGAATAGAACTCAATAAAATAAAATGAATTCCTATAACGTTTAATTTTTATTATGACTGTTTCAAAGGCCTATGAATTATGATGCACCTTCGTCCTGTTTACTTGAAGACTTCTTTAAACTATCTAACAATCCCTACCTGTTGCTAAAAAATATTTTAAGGCAAAATTTTCCTTCGGATTTAATCCACTTTTGGTTTGTAATCTCTTTGTTAATTAATATTTTACGGAATATTTAATATGGACTAATCAAAGTAGGTACTTCCACGTTGAAACAAAATTTACTATCAGGGCATATAGGGGTCAAAAACAAGCATATTTTACTATGGGAGGGGGGTCTACTCGCCCCGCTTAGGAGGTAGAGTAGCAAAAAAATAACTTAAAAAGGAAAAAGAAATTAATATATAAAACAGCGGCATTACTTTCAATGAATTACTATACCGGTTTTGAAAGCCAGAAATCTATTATTTAATCCTAAATTTAAATTAAATTATTTATGTCAATAGTTTTTGAAAAATGAGCATTCAAGCTCAAAATTTTGATAAAAAAAAGTTTAGACCCATCTTTTTCAAAATAGTGAATAGAAGTGCCTTTTTGTGGTCAATGCTAATATCAATTCTGAATCGAATACAAAAAACCGAATGGTTTTATGTCTTCTATGTGTTGAAAATTACTAAAACTAATATTTTATGAGATTTTTGTTTTTTTGCTTGCTTACATAAATACGGTGGTTACATACCTACTATAGGATTAGGGGTAGGTGCGAGGTTGGGTGTATGCAAAGTTACTTTTGCAATTAAAGAATCTGGATTCAAAGAAACATTGAATTTATCCCATATATACAATGTCAACAGCTGTTTTCTAAATATACATATACGTGGTTCAAAGTTCCACATTTAAAATTTTCAGATATGAACGTGTAATGCATTATAAAAAATCAAAGGGCACGGTAGAGCCCAGCCACTGGCACTACACCCTTGTTACAGGAACAACCTCAAGCGATTTTCGACCCCCCTCTAACTTCAGTATCAATAAAGTCAGGAACTTTAAATTCGGAATATTTGGTATAGGCTAGCCAAGCACAAGCACCACACTCACTCACTCACTGAGAGATCATCAAAATTATGAAGCACTTCCCGACACCGCAGCATCTTGTTATTTCGCACAGCGGTAGGCCTTGCAGTGCATACAAAGGAAAACATTTGAGGTTTTCCATTCAGGGGGCGTGGTATCCGCCTACTTTCTCAGCATTGCAATCAATTAAATGGAGCATTTTCGATTGCTGTAAAATAATGAAATTTGGTAGAGCGATAAGGCTTGAAATGCATACAAAGAAACAAATAGAATATTTGAGGTTTTCCCTTCAGGGGGCGTGGTATCCGCGCATTTTCTAAGAATTGTTATCAAGGAGCATTTCCAATTGCTGTAGAATGATGAAATTGGTTAGAGCGGTTGGTTTTGTATTTTAGGTTTTTCACTCAAGGGGCGTGGTATCCGCCTACTTTCTCAAAACTGCGGCCAATTAAATGGAGCACTTCCGATTGCTGTAGAATGATGAAATTTGGTAGAGCGGTAGGGCTTAAAGTGCATACATACTATATATTTATTGTTAACAAAAGTCAATTTCTTTACGCAATTGTGTTGTAGGACTGATGTGCTTTTTATTTTAAAAACGTATGTCATAAAATAACAGCTGTTAGTACCATGGTATGATGTTATCCAAGCGTTTTATAAAATTTGTTGGTGTGATTTTTAAAATATTTTTTTTCTTTTAAAATTATTTTTCTCCTATAGCTCTGAGATATGAGCTTATATTGAAGCCTAAATGTCAGTAACGTGGTATATTAATTTATAATGCACTTAAATTAAATGATTTCAAGCAATAAAAATCTCGTTATTTTTTTTTTTGAAGAATGGTACCAATACTTGGGACAAAACAAATAAAATAAAATCCGTGCAATAAATGCTGAATTATAATCCAGCATAAAATAATGACTACAACCTCGAAAAACAAATTTCAAAAACTAAAATAAAATACGGTTTTGAAGAAAACATTGCCTTTCAAGGTTTAAAACGTAAGAAGGAATACATTCAAAAGCTCACCAAATCAAAAAATCCGTATCAGCACCATGTCTTCGAGATTTAGTACTTTTCACGATATTTTGTGTTCCTTTAGAGTTGTAGTAAAATGATCTAACAGATTAACATTAAGTTTTGTCAATGATTTTATTTTATCAAAATTTGTATTTAATAAATTTTGCAGGAGATTCGCAGCCTTTACTTCCATCAAAATGTCCTCTCTAGATTACAACTGTTAAGACATTTTGTACGGATCCCTAGGTTGGACAAATCTTTATAAATTTTGTGACCTTACTCACTTATCGAAATAGTTTTTGAAATAACAATTATAACCTATTCAATTCAACCTTTTACTTTTATTCAGATACACATATCTATTTTTTTTTAACCCTCGCTTACATTTTTTTCGCATATGTGGCCGAGTTTTCTTGTCATTTAGGTCATTTTGTCTATTTTCAAGCGATTTAAATTAAAGTTTTTGATGTGTCTTCTTAGAAGAGCAGATGCTTAAATGATCCAAACTCGTTTTGTTATATTTGTGGTGAATTCACAGTGAAAAAAAGTCAAAAGTCTATTACAAAATGGAAGTAAATATGGTGCCGTTCCACTTGTTCATTCCACGAAAATAAAGGAGTATCAGTCTGTGTCTCTTGTTTTAGAATAACTGAAAAATCATGATCATCAGTGGGTTATATATGCGTGGATTTAAAAATGGTTAACATTTTACTGGGACAACAAAGTGGCTTCACCAAATTTCCATGTTTCATGTTTTTCAGTTGTCAATGGGGCAAAAACGAAATTGACCACTGGATCAAGGTTGTCCTGTGAGGAATCTTTAACTATTGGCAAACACAGCGTCTTAAACTCACCTCTAGTTTTGTGATAAAAAATAATTTCGCCTCCATTGCACATATAAAATTAGGTTTGATGAACGATACGTAAAAGCATTTGTTAAAATTGGCTTTTATTTTATTTATATTTAAATTCTTAGTTTGAATACAGAAAAAGGTAAGGCTGGTATATTTGATGGACCACAAATAAGATTTTTGATAAAAGATGACAAATTCTTTCATTCAATGAATGATTTAGATCTGCAAGCCTTAGTTCTGGGCTTTCTGGAAAATTTTAAAAGAAAGAGTATTAAATTCAATACCTCTACAGTCATTCGGAAAAATTTTCCAAAAAACTTGACTCATATAGCGAGAAACAAAGAGAACGGTTTCACCAGGACTTAGAAGTCATAAAAGAAAGGTATCAAGGCCGATTGGAAGATGTTATGATGGCTGATAACTGCTGGTGTATCCCGCGAGAATGTCTTAAGGACACTCATGAAAGAAAATCTCTAAAAAGAAGCTTTCTTCATGTAGAATAACGCAACTAACTGTTAAAAAATCGCTAAATTTGTATTATTTGCACATAATGTTGTATCTCAAAAACTACATGTAGGATCTTAAAAGTAAGTATGCAGTTAGAACCAGTTTAACTAGTTAACATAGAAACAGTTTTCATTTTGGCGGCACCAAAAACACTGTAGGCCTATGTTATCTATTCATTTTAAATTAATTATCAACTTTTTTTTAACTTTAAGTTATAAATCTGTACTTTTTGTTCAAATTATTTAAATTATAAATTTATCAATTTAATGAAATAATAAATAATAAAATATAAATAACATATGAATCAAATTTTGTATTAATCGTTTTTGTTTTCTTTTTTTATAAAATGAAAATAAAGAAAAATAATAAATAGTTTCCAATGAAAACAAAACACAAATAGATGCTTGGTGAGTTCTACATTTTTAAAGTTATTGAAGATTTAATATTTAAATTCAGTAAAATTTTTTCACATGCTGTCTGATTTAGTATTTTATTCAAAAGTAAGAAATGCTGTCATATTGACAAACAGAAATCGTTTACTTGACGAAGTCTCTTAGGTGATGTTGGCAAAAATTTGCTGTTAATTTTTTAAAGAATCAAATATCAAAATGAATAATTTTTAATAAAATCTTTTTTCTTATTGAAAGTCGAATAATCAAAATCAATAAGGTTTCTTCAAATATACGATTTAGTAATTTTTTCAAACAGATGAAATTTTGTCATATTAATGTAACTAAAGTCGTTGACTTAGCCAAATGTTGTAAGTGATATTTAGGAAAATATCTGATTGTTATTTCATATCGAATAAATTTCTTGGAACACAATTAAGAGTTTTCTTCAAATTGACGAAATTAATCAATTTGAAGAAGCTTGAATGTGTTGAATTGACAAAATTTTCTTCAAACCAAAGAATTTGTATTATTATTCAAATTGATTTATTTTTTAAATGGAGGGCTGTATTTTGCTTAGATTGAAGATATAATTTAATTTTGAAAAATGGTATGCAGTTTTTAAGATAGTGTCTAAACTAACATTTTGCGCAAGGGTTGCCTGGCGAAATATGGTCAAGGCATAGGATTGCCACGCCTTAAAGGTCGATTTTTGGGTTTTTCCAATTATGTGACCCAGCCCATATGGTTGGTTTTAGTGCTAACAAAAAAATACCATATGAAAGGAAACTTTCTTTAAAAATTTAAAAATAAGTGTTTTTTCTTAAATCGGAATTTCAATAGGGTAAATTAGGGCAAAAGAAGAGAAAAGTCTAGATTCTATTTTCTAAATGAAAAGTTATAGAGAGTTTTTTGTTTCTTTCATCGATAGATCTTATAAATACAAGAAAGTCACATACATAAATAAAATTCTAGAAAATCTAAAACTCGAGATAAAAACATTTTGAAGTCAAAAAATGAAAAATGGACGTTGGAGAAAAAAATCACATAAAATCAGGGAAAGGTTTTCTAGAAATAAATTTTATATGCCTGAGAAGCTGATAAAAAGTGAAAGAATACATATTTGCAAAATTTTTGATTTAAGCTTTATTCTTGGCTAGGTGAATTTTTAAAAAATTCATATTTTTTAAATCAATTTTTTTTGGTTGTTGATTTTTTTATTTTTTACCCTAATTGGTATTTTCATTTAATACAACAGCAACATAAAGAGAATTTTATTATTGTTACGATGGCACTATGTTGTTTTTAAAACTATTGTCTACTTTTGGAGTTACCGAACTTTTAATAATCGACGTTTCTAAATTTCTCATAGCGTTAAAGAAAACAATTCTAACCGCCATATTATTTTACCTGGGCTTTAAAAAAAAAACGCATTTTTAATGCACCATTAACGACAAAGGCCCCAATCACGAAATTCAAGACTTTCATAATTGGTTATGAAAAGTAAAGACCTATATCTAAAAATACCAGTGAATTTTTGCTATCATTCACACCCAAAATTTGCTGTGGGCTCTCTTTCTAATTGAAAATTTACATGAGGTAAATAACATGTAAGTGATATATTTGTACCTTTTTAGTGTTAAGTGTTATCTATTTTCAATGGAAATTGTGTTTACAAAAAATTTAATGAACATATTTTTTTTTAAATTCATTAAATATTTATTTTTAAGAGCAAAAAACAATTTTTTAATAAAATTAACAAAAATTACAAATAACCTATTCAGTTTCTGATTCATCGGAAGTATCAAAGTTATATTCTGAGAAATTATCGTCATCACTTTCAATATTATTTTTTTCGTGCAATATGTTATAATGTCATACTCCTGACACAATAATTGGAAAAATGACAATTTTTAACCTCCCAGATCTACCATAAGCTGAAAAAAAAAACTGCCAGACTTTTTAATTTTATATCATGATACTTGTACCTATTAACACAATTACTCATGTTTTGGTTGTAGTTTCTGTCCCCGAATTTGTTGACACCTCTTTGAGACTATTACCGCCATATTATTCACTCGGTTAATCCAGTTCAAAATTTAAAACCGGATGTATTTACATTGAATTTATAATAATTTGCACCCGCATTTAGGTTTTAAACTGGATTAATCGAGTGAATAATATGGCGGTTAGAATTGTTTTCTTTACGCTATGAGAAATTTAGAAACGTCGATTATTAAAATTTCGGCAACTCAAATAGTTTTAAAAACAACATAGTGCCATCGTAAAAATAATAAAATTCTCTTTATGTTGCTGTTGTATTAAATGAAAATACCAATTAGGGTAAAAAATAAAAAAATCAACAACCAAAAAAAATTGATTAAAAAAATATGAATTTTTTAAAAATTCACCTAGCCAAGAATAAAGCTTAAATCAAAAATTTTGCAAATATGTATTCTTTCACTTTTTATCAGCTTCTCAGGCATATAAAAACCTAGAAAACCTTTCCCTGATTTTATGTGATTTTTTTCTCCAACGTCCATTTTTCATTTTTTGACTTTAAAATGTTTTTATCTCGAGTTTTAGATTTTCTAGAATTTTATTTTATATATGTGATTTTTTGTATTTATAAGATCCATCGATGAAAGAAACAAAAAACTCTTTATCACTTTTCATTTAGAAAATAGAATCTAGACCTCTCTCTTCTTTTCCCCTAATTTACCCTATTGAAATTCCGATTAAAAAAAAAACACGTACATTGAATAAAATAAATTTTTTGAAAATCTGTTGTTAAATTATGAAAATTGCTCAATTCGAAGATATTTCTTCCACAACTTAATGTCATATACAACAATCTTGCAAGATAGTTCTTCAATATGAGATATTTTGAGCATATTTCCAGTTACGCCAAATCAAATAATGGGTCTGACTTTCGATAATCTCTTAAAGCTTAGGTCACTTATCCATTAACATGTAATTATGCATTCTCGTCAACATGAGTACCTGTACAACCAATTAGTTTTTGGTAGCAATTTTCTATAAAAAAAACAAGTAGAAAAAGAATCATACAAAAATAACGGCACCATCTGCATCAAAATCTTAAGGAAACCAGAAACCAGAAACCCATTCCTGAATCTTCATTTTAAATGAATTTATTTTAATTAACAGGTTCTGAAAATTTCACTTTCAAACAAAATTTTTAAACTACAATATTGCTTATATACATTTGGAAAAGCTGTATATTTTTTAATTCAAAAATATTGTTAACTGACAATCTTAAAAACTACTCTCTAATTGAATCCATCAACAAATTTAAAAAATATAGCCACAATTTTTAATAAATTGCTAATAATTTTGAGAGTTTTTTGACAAAAAAATTTGAGAAAAATTTAAAAACTATTTTGTTAATAAGATACAAAAAGTTGAAAAATATTTATCAATTTACTTTTTACAAAAAACATCCGCGAGTAACAGAATAAGTGAAAAAAATCGAGCGGTTTTTGTCAGTTATTCTGTTACTCACGGATGGTTTTTAATACGAATTTCCATGTTGCATTCAGCAAAATTTTTTTATGTTTACAAGGCTAGCTAACAATAGCTAAAAAAACCGAGCGATTTGTGAGCTTTGTAAGCATTAAACAATTTGTGCTGAATGCAAAATGAAAATTCAAGCGGAATCTATTGTGCAACTACAAGTGCAAGGATACAAGTAGACAATTTGTAGCAAGTATTTGTATGACCGCGGTGTGGAGTATTATTTCATTTTCGGAAATAATCTTTAGTATGAAAAAAAAAATTGGGGTATTATTTCATTTTTGAAAAAAAAAACACACATATTCTCAAATATTGGGGTGTTATTTCATTTATTTTTGGGGCTTTATTGCAAGGGGCATAATTTTATCATGAAAAATGGACCCAATTTCGGGGCCTCATTTCATTTCAACTTTTAGAGTCTTATTTCCTGGGGCCTAATTTTGCGGACCCATGTAACTTTGCATCAGCATTTTTCGAAAACACACCGAAAAACCGACATTTTCTTTATTATTGATTATTTAACATTTTCTTAAATGACCATATCTTCTAAGGGTTAGTTGAGATTTTTTGAAACTTTTTATAAAAATTTGACTAACTAGAAAGTCTCTTTTTACTTCCTAATTTTCTTATTTTTAAGGACATTAAAACAAGTCTGGTGGCGTAAAATTTTAACATAGGGCGCGTTCGGGGATCAATCCAAAGGTATCCGGATAGGTTTGTGTTGTTGTAATCCCTTGTGACAAAACAGCTGTTGCAACAACAACCCAACGTATCTGAAAATTTTTGGATTGGTGCATAGCCTATCGGATAGTTTACCGAACGCAAGAAAATATAAACCCAATATATATAAATAAAAATTGGGCTTTTTAAATTGATAAAATCAAATGCATAAATTGAATTCACTTACCTGCATATAGAACCGGAAGAATATTAAAGATGATAATAAGGGGCAAAATAGCACGCGTAAATCTCTTGATATCTGCAAAAGCTTTGATAGCATTCCCACAAATTTTTTGGCAAAGTTTACTATTTTCACCAATCGATGATGTTGTTGTTGCCAAGTTGCAAAATCCTGATTTATTAGTCTTTGCTGTGCATGCATTAACCGTATTTTCGTTTGTGTTGTTCTTTTTATTAGGAGTCCATTCTCTGCTGTAACATTTCGGGCAGTTGAAGTTGATAGTTTTAGACGTTCGTTGTTTGCGATGATGTTGATGCTGCAGTTGTTCGCTTTCTGGTAGCCATATTTGTTTTTTGCTGCAGCAACATTGTTTTTTGGAAGATAATCGTGATAATGTTGGTGTTTTTGTTGAATGTGATTGCAAAAAAAAGGACGACGAGAAAGCACTAGTTGACGGGAAGTTTGATGATTGTAACCGCTCATCATCAGCCTGACTCCAAAATTTTTTGTCTTCGTTTTTCGGCAGTGTTGTATTATTTTGGCAACATTGCTCACAACATCCTTGTGATTTTGATTTTTGGCAAGCATTTGGCTTATATTTGCATTGCAGACAACCCCCGCCAGCCAAGTTTGGAGTATCGTTCATAAAGATATCAATTCGCTTTTGAAGGAAACATGTTTTGTCAAGGTCAGATGCGTCGATATTACTAGACACATTATTTTGGCAGCATGGAGCACAGTTTTTCGTTTTACTTGTTGTGGTAGTAGCGGTTTTTGTTTTAGAAGCGTATTTCTTTTCCCCTCGTGGTTCCTTGGAAGCGATAAAATTGACAAAGCATGTCGCCTTCTCGCAATTATGAATTTCTGACGCTGTTGATGTGCAACGCACATATACTTTCTCCTTCGACGTGTCTTCTTTAGTTTGGTTAAAGTTCCCTGTCTTAAAAGCGTTAATTCTTGTTGGTAAAGTCGGAGTGTTCTTGGCAACGTATTCATTGTCAGAGTTGTGTTCAGTTTCTTTGTCGGAAAAACTTTTAGGAGACGATTGCAAAGGATTCGGTAAAAATGTCTTGTATTGGAGGCGATTGTTGTTATTGTTGTCATTATCATCCAAGTATTTATTTGACTGTGAAAACTCCACTTTTTTTGTTGATCTCGCCACATCTGAGCCTTGGGTCCATTCCGAAAAAAAAATTCTTTGATTATCTTGCGGACTATGATCACATACGGCAGCTCTTGAATAGATGATAAGGGAAACTTCGCAATCATCGAAAGAATCGATAGTATCGGCCATAAGATTAGTATCATTTTTTGATACTGGACTTGCGGCTTTTTTAAAACCGAAAAAATTCTTCCACCATGAACATAATTTCTTCTGTGGACTATGTTCTTTTGCGCCAGAATGACTTCGTTCGTTGTACTCACAAGACTTTCTATTACGATCCTCATTGGCAGTGGGGGAGGAAGTAAGGGGATGGTCGGTGCTTGTTGTCGTCCTATTCCTTTTCTTCGCATTACTTTTGTCGATAATATCCAAATATAGTAGTTCATGGTGTCGCTTCCAAGAGGCTTGGGTGTTATCTTCTATAGATTTGCCTTTGTTTATCTTAGAGAGATTATCATTAACAGTTGACGGAAAGTAGAAGAAGTTTTCAGAAAGCTTTGAAAGTGTCCTTTTTTTTTGTGGTAGCGTTTCGAATTGCTGATCAGGAATGGATTTTGATTCTTGTTCTTCTTGGAGTAGTTTGATACGTTGATGATGAAAATGTTTCGAATGATTTCCTTGTTCACTTTTGTTGTTTTTTGTATTATACAATTGTAGTATCAATGCTTCAGCCATGTTGTGCCCTGGGAAGCAACAAGAAATTTTATGAACACATTATTAAATGGTATAAACAATAGCAAAACTATAAAATAGATACATTTTGTAACTGGTCTGGTTGTACATAATATGTATGTTCCTGGTTCCACATAGATGCCCAACCGCTCAACATATTACGTCTTATATAATTAGATAATTTGCAACGGTGTGCCAACTTTGATAATTTCACTTGTTTATCGAGTTCTAAAATAGATAAATACACTATCCTCTGTTCAATTTATATTTGCAGTGCAGGGAAGATAATATTCTATTTGCCTTTCAGTCTGACCATTATGGATTTCAATAAGCTATCTTCATTTTAAAGCTCAAAGCACAAAAACAATTCGATTGCTGGCTAAAAAGAAGTCAGTAAAAAAAAAGATGGCTGTGCTGGCGATAGAGCTTTCAATTATTGAAATGAGCGTATAGAGTGAGTGATCGTTTTATTCAGACTTGTGCTGCGCTGGCTAAGCAGCAATGAATAAAACACACCAAATATCAAACATTTGTATAACTACTTTTTAATTTTTATCTGTTTCCATACATAAAAGGAAAACCTAAAACATGAAAACAGAAAAACACCAAACGTCAACATCTTTTTCTCTTAAGTAGAAATATTTGCTACCAAAAGCTCTAAAAAAGCTTAAATCCCGAAATTTACATAGCATAAATCAAAGAAAATGCCATATGAATTTCCATCAACTGGGCAATGGTAACCCTGATTCAAAATGTTTTTTTTTTTTTTAATAAACGCAATGTCAATAAGGGTTGGATTGGACGTTGGTTGCATTGCAAATTGGCGATCACTCTCTTTTCACCCGGGGAGCAGATAGGTCATGGTGGGATATACGTGAGCTCGAAGAAGACTACACAAACAATTTAAATGTAACTCAGTGATTCTGTTTCTTATTTCAGTAGCAATTTCTTAAGTTAAGGTGCCGCGCAAGCAGCTTAAATCCTGAAAGTGACATAGCATAAATCAATGAAAATGCCATATGAATTTCCATCAACTGGGCAATGGGAACCCTGATTCAAAGTGTTTTTTTTTTTTTTTAAATAAAAGAAATGTCAATCATCGTTGTCATTTTGGCATTATTAATGCTAGATCTAGCATTATAGACGCGAAGAAAGCATTATGAAATTTGAAAAATATGCCAAATGCTTTTTTAGCATTAACCAATTATTTTTTGGCATTCTTAAATGCCTACATTGATTTTCAATCAATGAAAAAAATATTTTAAAAATAATATATTTTTATTTATTTTAAATTTGTTTGCAAAATATGCGCATTATTGTGATCTAACCTTAATTATGTCATATTGAACTCAGACAAAATATTAACAAAAATTCCAATATGAAACAGAATAAATTCCATTGCTGTTCGAGAATCAAGTTATCGAAAATGTAATGAATTGTGTATGGGTATGTGTGAATGAATCTTCATATATTTGAAAGAATATTTACACATACGACCACACAAGTTCAGTAATTTCAATTCGTCTTCTACTACGTGAACTTTGCTTAATCAACTGGAGTAAAGAGTTCAGATACATGAAACCTTTTCACTTGCACAAAGTTAATTTTCTTAAAATATTGCAGTAGTGTAAAAAGCAGAGTTACCACTGGGATACAATAGTATCCCGGGGGATTCTTATTTTTTAATGGGATTCGGGGATACATTTTTTTAAAAAGGACACATTTTTTCAAGATTCTTTTAACTCCACAAAATTTAAAATTTGTTTAAAAACGAATAACGAAAATGAAATAAGTAATCTTTTCTACGTTTAATTATTATTAATATACCTATTATAGTAAAAAACGTCCTATGTAAACTAGATTACGCGGAACAACGCATTGTGTGAACTATCCATTTATTTGCTTTGCTAAACGCGTTCATTACAGATTGTTTCGAGTCTGAACTCTGAAATTCAACCATACATCAATGTGAAACAAGCAAAAACAAAAAAGCCTTAGTTGTAAAAGAAACAAACAAAACAACTAGCGGTGTCAAATTAGAAAGAGATGGTTTAAACAAAAAAATAAAAAAAAAAACAACAAAGTTCCGTTTTCGTTAGTTCGAGACAAACAAAACTTCGGAAAAGGTCTACCTACTTGCATAGGTACATTAACATATTAAAAAGATGGATAGGTAAGTTAAAATGGAAAAATGTTAAGAGCTGAATATTATTTTCAACTCCTCAAACTCAGATTTGTTACAGCGATGACTGCGACAACAACGTGTGAAGAAACAATTGAAATTGAAAAAGATACAAATGAGCCACAGGACCAGGATGATACTAAACAAAAAAAAAAAATAGAATGTTTCGAAACCAATGGCTTAGCCAATATAAGTGGTTGGAAAACAGGAATGGTTCTGCGTATTGTAAGGTATGCAACAAAGTTTTATTTAATTTAAAGTCTAATTTTGAAAGACATGAAAGTCTGGACTATTACCAAAAACAATACCAGTTCAAGAAAAACCAAATAAAAATAGATGAAATGAAATCAAATGAAGAAAAAGTATTAAAAAAACAGGTGGAATTGGCAGAGCAGATTTTAGTTATGTTTTGTGTAATGCATCATTTGCTGATGGAGTTTTTGCCAGAATTGCTTCAGAAATGTTGTCCAGATTCTAAAGTAGCAGCAAATATTTCTTGCGGCAGAACAAAAGCTATGAAAGTACTAAAAGAAAATCTATACCAAAAAGCCAAAACTGAAACAGTGGAGTTGCTCCAGAAGGAACAATTTTCATTGGTTACTGATGAGTCAACCGATGTAAGCTGTTCGAAAGCACTGGTTCTCATAGCAAGAGTTTTTGACAAAAAAAAGAAGGCTGTTGTAAATGTTTTTTTTGGGCTTTTGAAATTGCATGAATGTAATGCACAAGCAATTTTTGAAGCTATAAAAGAACATTTTGCAAATTTAAATATTCCAATCAGAAACTTGATTGGACTGGCAACAGATGGAGCAAATGTCATGGCTGGGGAAACTAATGGGCTTCAAGCTAAGCTTAAACAAGAAAACGGAAATTTATTTTTCACAAAGTGCATTTGCCATTCACTTCACCTTTGCGCAAGTTATGCTTCAAGAAAACTGCCAATAACGATTGAAAAAACAGCAAAGAAAAATTGTAACTTTTTCGCTCATAGTCCCAAAAGAAATAGTGATTTTGAAATGTTCCAAGAATTTGCCAACATAAAAAAGCATAAAATGTTATCGCTTCCGCAAACAAGATGGCTTTCATATGAATCCGTTGTCAACAGGATTTTGGAGCAGTGGGATGCACTGAAATTGTACTTTATTTCCTGCAGCTAGAAGATGAAAATGAAGATGCCAAAATTCTCGCTGAAACTTTAGATGATCCAAGCGTAAAATTATACTTTCTGTTCCTTTCATATATTTTAAAAATTATTAATGTCATGAACTTAGAGTTCCAGTCAAAGCAAATTCGGATTCATGTACTATTTAGTGTTTTAGAAAGTAACACAAAATTAATTATAAGCAATTTTATAAATAAACCCAAATTTTTTGAACTATCCAAAATAAATTTTTCGAATTTTCTAGACTTCAAAGCACCAAATGAAATGTATCTTGGAATTCAAGCAAAAGAATTTATTGATCAAAACAATATTGATAAACTTGATACAGTCCAGATACATATAAGAGAATTTTATAAAGAATCGAACAAATATTGAAACGATTTTATTTCGAAAACGATGTTATAAAAAGCCTTCGGGTTATAAGTCCAAAATTAATCTTTAACAAAAATTCAATTAATGACATATCGTTTCTTGTAGAACGATTTCCTAATTTAATCGAATTTGGAAAAAAAGAAAATATCATTTCGGAATATAAACATATTCTTTCATTTTCATCTTCATCAATTGATCATTTAAACAAAACCAATGTCGAAAAGTTTTGGATGGAAGTATTTAAAATGAAAAATGCTTGTGATGAACAAATTTTTGTTAATATTTCAATTTTTATTATGAAACTGATGACCTTTCCACAAAGCTCTGTAGCTGCAGAAAGGAAGTTTTCGGATCTTCAATTAATAAAAACAAAAAAATCAAATAGATTTGATATGGAAACGGTGGAGGCAATTATGTTTGCTAAGGAGCTTTGTTCTGAATCTTATTCAGGAAAAGTTTGGACTCCAATTTAAAAATTGGTGCCTATACATGTGTAGATATTTAAACACACACTACATTGTATTTTGTAATTGTGTTACTATATTTTTAGTTTATTTATATTACTATACTGAAGTTATTTATTTTATGTTAAATTTTTGGTTTATGAAATAAAAAAGGATTTGAGAATACTTAAATTCCTATTTTTTTTTTTTAATGTTATGCGTTTTTTTTAGAGGACACATTTATTTGCAAAAGGACACATTTTTTGATTCAAAGGGATACATAAATAATTTGGCTTGAGGTAACACTGGTAAAAAGGGTCTTTGGAATCAGAAAGAAACAAAGATAAGAAATCGCTGTAGTGCAAAAGCAGTCATTGGAATTGAATATTTGTTTATATACCAAGATATTATTTAAATATCAATCATTAAAATACCCATTAAGATTTCTGTGAATTTTTTTTTTATGTCATTTATGATGTGACGTGAAATGAGGCCCAACGAAATAAATCCAAACTTCAAAAATTTGGCATTATTTCGTTTTTAAAATGGAAATAACGCCAAATTTTCGATTTGGCTTTATTTCGCTTTTGAAAACGAAAAAGGGCCAGTTTGGCTTTATTTCGTTTTTATGTTTTTTTTTCTTTCCAAAAATGTGCAGAACCATGATTAATTGATCAGCATTACGTCGTATAAACGAAATAAGGCCAAATTTGAGATTTGGTCTTATTTCGTTGGGCCTTATTTCACGTCACCCATTTATGATACTTATTTATGAAATAATAATTTATGATACTTATTTATGAAATAATAAATTTTAATTTTGCATTATTACAATTTTTCTTTTAATCATTATAAGTTTGTAAAAGGGAAAATTTTCTATGAATGGATTTTAAAATCTAGCATTCTGTTTTTTGAGCTCCAATACGATTTAGCATTATGGAATTTGAATGAAATTTGAGATTATGGCAATAATGATGTCAATAAGGGTTGGACGTTGGTTGCAAATTGGCGATCAGTCTTTTTTCACCCAGGGAGAAAATAGGTCATGGTGGGATGTACGTGAGCTCGAAGAAGATTACACAAACAATTTAAATATAACTCAGTCATTCTATTTCTTATTTCAGTGGCAATTTCTTAAGTTGTGGCTGTTGTACAATGCCGCGTTGGGCGTCGCGTTGACAGATTTTTCTGTTCCTGGTGGATCGATATAGGTACCAGTCACAACAGTTTCTATTTTGTTTTGGGTTCTCTTCCTTTTTGTTTTGCATTTGATGCCAGTGCCCAGTCCGTACCAGAGAGAAGGAACTAATAAAGAGAGTCAAATTCGACGGTGGCTCTCTTTTAGCCTACAAGCTACGATGTTGCGACTTGCGCACCATCTTGTATATGTATAATTATTAACTCCATATAAAAAAAATGTAGGGACAAATACATATGCAAGAAGATGTGCATACTCACCACCTTTTTTGTTGTTTTGCACTGCCCGAGGTGAAAACATGTACACACCGATAAGAATTCAACACGTTACAAAAAATTTAAACAAAAGGTTTCGAGGGGAAGGAGATGAGGAAATTTGACTCTCTCTATTAGTTCTTTCTCTCTGGTCCGTACACCCATATTTTAAATAAACCAAGAGCTTGCAACAGATTTTTTGCGAGAAAGGAAACCAAATGATATTAATGTTACAATTAGTCCTGGTAAAGGTGATAATGAATACGCTCGTCTGTTAGTACTTAGTAGCAGCGTTACCACTTCAAATATCGCATCCCAACGCCCTCGACTCCCTAGTTTTAAGTATGATTACAAAAACCCACTCAGGGAGTCGAGGCCCGACTGCCCGAGGTCGGATACGACCAATTTTAAGTGGTTTTCCAAAATAAGTCTAAAAACGCCAGAAAAAACGCATTTTCACCGATGTCTTTCGGGGGTTTTATATATAAAGCAGATATTACTGAAATAACAGTACTTAGCTTTTGTAACTTTGTAGAATCATCTTTTGGTAGACCCAAACAGTTTAATTCAACAAAAATGTTTGTCAAATTTGTATGCAATAATGAATAAAATTGTAATGTCATTCGAAATAGAAACTATTCAAAATATTTTTACTTGCGATATATTATATGGCAAGTTAGTCACACGAGAAAACTGAGTTTCCAGCAACTTTCAGTTTATGGTAAGGGAAAATGAAATCTCCCCGGTTAACGATGAGGAGATTTTTTGACATTCCTCTTCACATACACAGTAGTGTGTGTTCAATTCAACCCAGAGAGAAGGAACTAATAGAGAGAGTCAAATTCGACGGTGGCTCTCTTTTATAATTATATAATTATTATGTAATTATGTATAATTATTAACTCCATATAAAAAAATGTGAGAACAAATACATATGCAAGCAGATGTGCATACTGCATACTCACCACCTTTTTTTTTGTTTTGCACTGCCCGAGGTGAAAACATGTACACACCGATAGGAATCCAACACGTTATAAAAAATATAAACAAAAGGTTTCGAGTGGACGGAGACGAGGAGATTTGACTCTCTTTATTAGTTCTTTCTCTCTGGTTCAACCAAGCTACTTTAAAAAGAAACAACGAAAGCTTCCACGATTTTGTTTCTTCGTGTGAAAGGTACCTACAAGAGATTTTTAAGAAAATTAAAAAAAACGTCAAAAAAATCTCCGGCAACTTGTTTCCTCGTGTGAAAGGGGACTTATGGATTCGTAAAAAAGTCGAACTCGGGATTTTAATTAAAGTTTTTATTACGATGATAGCGAAGTCGAAAAAAGTGGGTCTCGCAATTCTGTCCGTCTATCTGTCTGTCTGTTCCTTCGGCTGCAGCCTAAACGGGTCGGTCGATTTTCTTCAAAGTTGGTACCTAGCGTTTTTGGGTATTATCCCCACCCGTTTTTTTCATTTTTAGACCAAAAACTACGGTGCCATAAAAATTTTTTTACCAAAAAATTAAAATCTTATTTTTCTCAAAAACGTGCCCAAAACTTATTTTAAAAATAAATTCAGTAATTTTTTTTACAAAAAGGCAACAATTTTGAAAAAAAAAATTCCGAAAAATGGTTAGAAATGGTACCTCCCATAGAACCATTTTTTTGATTTTCGATTTTCTCTAAAACGGTTGAACTGATATCCACCATTTTTTTTGGAGAATATTTGAAAAAGTTTTGTATACCAAAAATTTCAAAAAAATTTTGTTTGGATTTTTAAAAAAAGTTTCAAAATTCTTTTTTGAGAACTTAATAATTTTAAAACGACTCGGTCAACTTTTATTAAACTTGGTACCCAGCAGTTTTTTTAATATTGTCTAGCAGATTTTTAATTAAAATTATTCTTATAACCATAAAAAACGGTACCTCCCATACAAATGTTTAAAAACCGGTATTGAAAATCTCATATTTCTCTAAAACGGCTCCAACGATTTTGATTAAAATTTTTGTGTGATCTAATATTTATACGATCTATCATATTAACGAAAAAAATTTCTACGGTTTAAAAATGGTATCTCTCATAGAACCATTTTTTAATTTTCGACTATCTTATTACCAGTCTGTTACTGATTGTAATGAATGTTTTGCACAAAAGCTTCAAATAAGGTAATATTGCACACCAAAATTTTCAAAAAAATAAATTATTGATTTTTAAAACAAATTTCAAAATAATTTTTTGAAAATTCCATATTTCGATAATGGGTAGATGATATTTTTTTTAATTAATTTTTTCCACAATAATAAAGGCTAAAAAATTGCATACCATTTTTTTTTTTTTTTTTTTTAATTTTATATATAAATACTATTTAAAAAAAAACCGCTCCAACGATTTTCAATTTTTTTTTTCATAAATTGAGATTTTCTTAAGAAATCGGATGATGTACATCGTCTTCGTGTCAAAACAATTTTAGAGGCTGTTTAATCAATTTATGTTTAATTATATATATTTTTTTTTACAATTTTTCAGTCTAAGCTGTAAGTTCTAGGCATATTTGCAACTATATGCTATATTGTTCATAAATAAATGTACCTACTCGCATAATACAACCTTAAACTATAACTACGTTCTAAGCAGGTGGTATACAATATAGGCTCCCATAACTAATTTCTTTCTTTTATAAGATAAAATATAGTTTTTGAACTATTAAAACTTTAAAAACACAATGTGATCGCATAAGAGCAAGTTCGTGCGACCCAGTCGTGCACATATTTTCTATTAAATTTGATATATGTGAGACTAAAATAAAAGTATTGATGTACGCAGATTATAAAATGTTGTTAGCTGATACACCGATAAAACTTCAATTGATGATAACTAAGCTATAAGAGTACTGCAAACTTTGGAATCTCACAGTAAACCGTGCAAAATCGAATATTATGGTGTTTGGGAATTATATCTGGAAACTTGAGGCAGAACCTGTGGAAGTAGTTGATAACTATAAATATCTTGGCGTGATCTTGACCGCTCAAAACAGTATGAAACTACATTTAGCAGAAAAACTAAAAAGTGCGAAAATTGCTATTAACACAACCTGAATAACCTGTATGAAAAATAAAAACATAGGACTACGAGCCAAATATCAAATCTTTGAAGCAACAGCGCGATCGGTTATGTTATATGCAGAACAGGTATGGAGCTGTGTGAAGCCAGAACCCCGAGCTCAAAATTTTGGGTCCAAATGTATCAGAATCGTTTGTCCATCGTTTGTCCACGTTTGTCCAGGCAAAATTTTCGTTTGTCCACCCCCAGGAAAAAAGTTATTAAGCTTTTCTTTTTTATAGGAACACCCCCACAAATTAAAAATTGACCTCATGCCCGCAAATGATAACTTATATGGATGGGACATGGTGCATTCGTTTGTCCAGCAGCCGATACTGATTGTCCACCAAAAATTTTTACTTTCCCACCCTTAGTTCAAAAGTTATTCAACATTTCTTTTTTATAGGAACACCCCCACAAATTTAAAAGTCGTCTACCACCCACAATTCACAACTTAGGAGTATGGGACCAATTGCATTCGTTTGTCCACCGGCTGATTATGATTGTCCACCAAAAATTTTCGTTTGTCCACCCTTAGTTCAAAAGTTATTTAACATTTCTTTTTTATAGCAACTATCACAACCCTAAAAACCTTAAAAGTCGTCTACCACCCACAATTTTCAACTTAGAACGTTGAAACAAAAAGCCTTCGTTTGTCCAGCGGCCCATACTGATTGTCCACCAAAAATTTTCGTTTGTCCACCCTTAGGTCAAAAATTATTCAACTTTTCTATTTTATGGCACCCAACCCCAAAATTGAAAATTTCACTTAGCCGAATCGAACCTTTTGCAATCGTTTGTCCATCGTTTGTCCAGGCTAGAAAAAAAATAAAAAAAATTTTTCGACCCCCCCTTCAAAAGTTATTCAACTTTTCTATTTTATAGCAACACCCCCAAAACTAAAAATTGACCGCATTCCCACAATTTTCAACTTAGAACGTCGAAACAAAAAGCCTTCGTTTGTCCAGCGGCCCATACTGATTGTCCACCAAAAATTTTCGTTTGTCCACCCTTAGGTCAAAAATTATTCAACTTTTCTATTTTATGGCACCCAACCCCAAAATTGAAAATTTCACTTAGCCGAATCGAACCTTTTGCAATCGTTTGTCCATCGTTTGTCCAGGCTAGAAAAAAAAAAAAAAAAATTTTTCGACCCCCCCTTCAAAAGTTATTCAACTTTTCTATTTTATAGCAACACCCCCAAAACTAAAAATTGACCGCATTCCCACAATTTTCAACTTAGAACGTCGAAACAAAAAGCCTTCGTTTGTCCAGCGGCCCATACTGATTGTCCACCAAAAATTTTCGTTTGTCCACCCTTAGGTCAAAAATTATTCAACTTTTCTATTTTATGGCACCCAACCCCAAAATTGAAAATTTCACTTAGCCGAATCGAACCTTTTGCAATCGTTTGTCCATCGTTTGTCCAGGCTAGAAAAAAAATAAAAAAAATTTTTCGACCCCCCCTTCAAAAGTTATTCAACTTTTCTATTTTATAGCAACACCCCCAAAACTAAAAATTGACCGCATTCCCACAATTTTCAACTTAGAACGTCGAAACAAAAAGCCTTCGTTTGTCCAGCGGCCCATACTGATTGTCCACCAAAAATTTTCGTTTGTCCACCCTTAGGTCAAAAATTATTCAACTTTTCTATTTTATGGCACCCAACCCCAAAATTGAAAATTTCACTTAGCCGAATCGAACCTTTTGCAATCGTTTGTCCATCGTTTGTCCAGGCTAGAAAAAAAATAAAAAAAATTTTTCGACCCCCCCTTCAAAAGTTATTCAACTTTTCTATTTTATAGCAACACCCCCAAAACTAAAAATTGACCGCATTCCCACAATTTTCAACTTAGAACGTCGAAACAAAAAGCCTTCGTTTGTCCAGCGGCCCATACTGATTGTCCACCAAAAATTTTCGTTTGTCCACCCTTAGGTCAAAAATTATTCAACCTTTATATTTTATTATCAAGATTTTAGTTCAGACACAAACCATTTCATATTTATCGCACATTTAATGCAAAATATTTTCGAATTAAATTTCCATTTTATTAATGCAAAAAATGTTCGAACAAAATTTGCATTTTTTTTTTCAACACAAAAAATGTTCGAACGAAAGGACCATGGGCATTTTGGCATATGGAGAGCACTTTATTTAATTATATAGCAGCTAAATTGAAATCGAGCGCAAAAGTTGTTTTTTGGCACATTTTATAAAAAAAGTATTTAAATAGCAAAAAAATGGCAACACTTACTAAAAAGTGTTTCACCTTTTCTGAAAGCCTGAAGTCTTTTCTTTCATTTTATTTTTAAATCAACTTATTTGTATAAATAGTTTTCGAAAAATTTTCTTTCAAACTCAAAAAAAGATTTATTTTTATTTATTTAACAAACCTGTTTGTTTGAGTTAAAATTCTTATAACTTTTAATCGAAGACTGTCATTGGTGAGTTTTATACCTTTTAAGAAACTTCAATATCATGGCAAATTTTTAAATCTAAAAATCAGTATTGAGTCACATGATATGTTTTCAGGATGCTCTTTTAAAAACTGAAGTAAGAAAAAGGTTTGATCAAAATGTCGTATTATCAATTAATTTTGAGCAAAATGGTGCAGGATATCAAAAATATTTTAATGCAGAAAATTAATCTTACTATCATACAATATTTATGTGAAACAAATTAAGAAAACCAAAAATCAGTTATGGATAGGGTAACCAAATAACTGGTTCAAAGTATGGGTTTTTCAAAATTTCCAAAAAACTGCCGTTATTCGAAAACCGTTATGATGGGGTACGGACAAGTTAAATTCTGAATAGTCATGACCTGCCCTATCACCAGTTTCAGTTTGGACCATTGTTTATGGGACACCCTTAATACAGAAAAGCAGTACCGTCAACCCGGGTGTTTGTGGCCTGGTTGGGTTTTGAATGGATACTTTAAAAAAAAAATTTTAAATATGAAGGAGTTTTTAATTTTTTTCAAACTTCTTTGTAAATTTGTATAATTCAATGAATTAAAAAATGATCATACTAGCTTTATTTAATTAAAATTAGTAAATAAAATATAATAAAATTTATTTGTTGTTGGATGGTTTTAATATGTTGCAGAAATATGATTGTAAAATGATTTTAACTCCGATATATGTATTTTTTTTTTAAATTTAATTCCCTTTATTCTACCCTTTGTAACTATTTTATAAACAATAAATTTAATTTTTTTTATAATAAATGCCAAATGGTGGGGTGACTTTGACATTCATTTTGGGTGACTTTGGCTGGGTGGCAAGAACAAGAAATCATGAGTGACGAAGGTCAGGTTTGCAGTAAAGAAACATAAAATTTTACTTCGGCTTCATCTTAAATGTAGAGAACGACGAGTTAACAATCTTAATAGCCGTGTATTGGTGAGAATATAGCTCAGTTTCCACTGAGTTTGAGTAAGAGAAACTACTTTTATCCAGTAAAATTTGACTGGAGAAAAAAGTTAGTGTAAATGCCAGTAGATTTTTTTTGTTGTTTCTCTAAATAAATTTTGACTGTTGCAGTTTCTCACCAAAACACGCCTATTCTTACGAAGAGATGTTGGATATAGCTTAATATATTCAGAAAAAAAGACGTTGCACATGTGAACAAGACTGATCTGCAGAAAAAAACTTACTGTTCTAAATGTGGATCGCCGAGAGAGATTCTTTTTTCAAATATCCTTTCAAGTATATGAAAATTCGAATTAATATTTATTTGTATTTTCAAAAAAAATATTAAAAACAGACCAGATGGAGTAAACTAATAACAAAAAATACTTAATACATATATAAAAAAATTCTCTTCTTTCACTTGGGTTGGGTGAGATTGACTTGCTGCCTGTAGTTCATCTGAAAATGAGGAAAACGTCCGTCCGGCCAAATTCACCCTAAATGGGATGGTGACTTTGGCTACCCATATTTTAGCATGCATATATAAAACTGTTCATTAGTATATTTCAAGACTTGTCAAACCTAATAGAGTGAGCAAAGAAGGTAAAATGGCTGAATTTTCCTTTAAAAAAAAAAATTATTGCAAAAGTTATTCACATTTTAATTTGAAAAAGTGCCAAAGTGACCCGGGTTGACAGTAACTTTCTTTTTCAGCTTTTTGAAAGAAAATTTTTCGAAAAATAAGTTGATTTAAAAATAAAATGAAAGAACGGACTTCAGGCTTTCAGAAAAAGTGAAAGACTTTTTAGTAAGTAGTGCCATTTTTTTCAAATAATTTTTTTTGTAATTTAAATACTTTTTTTATAAAATGTGCCAAAAAACAACTTTTGCGCTCGATTTCAATTTAGCTGCTATATAATTAAATAAAGTGCTCTCCATATGCCAAAATGCCCATGGTCCTTTCGTTCGAACATTTTTTGTGTTGAAAAAAAAAATGCAAATTTTGTTCGAACATTTTTTGCATTAATAAAATGGAAATTTAATTCGAAAATATTTTGCATTAAATGTGCGATAAATATGAAATGGTTTGTGTCTGAACTAAAATCTTGATAATAAAATATAAAGGTTGAATAATTTTTGACCTAAGGGTGGACAAACGAAAATTTTTGGTGGACAATCAGTATGGGCCGCTGGACAAACGAAGGCTTTTTGTTTCGACGTTCTAAGTTGAAAATTGTGGGAATGCGGTCAATTTTTAGTTTTGGGGGTGTTGCTATAAAATAGAAAAGTTGAATAACTTTTGAAGGGGGGGTCGAAAAATTTTTTTTATTTTTTTTCTAGCCTGGACAAACGATGGACAAACGATTGCAAAAGGTTCGATTCGGCTAAGTGAAATTTTCAATTTTGGGGTTGGGTGCCATAAAATAGAAAAGTTGAATAATTTTTGACCTAAGGGTGGACAAACGAAAATTTTTGGTGGACAATCAGTATGGGCCGCTGGACAAACGAAGGCTTTTTGTTTCGACGTTCTAAGTTGAAAATTGTGGGAATGCGGTCAATTTTTAGTTTTGGGGGTGTTGCTATAAAATAGAAAAGTTGAATAACTTTTGAAGGGGGGGTCGAAAAATTTTTTTTATTTTTTTTCTAGCCTGGACAAACGATGGACAAACGATTGCAAAAGGTTCGATTCGGCTAAGTGAAATTTTCAATTTTGGGGTTGGGTGCCATAAAATAGAAAAGTTGAATAATTTTTGACCTAAGGGTGGACAAACGAAAATTTTTGGTGGACAATCAGTATGGGCCGCTGGACAAACGAAGGCTTTTTGTTTCGACGTTCTAAGTTGAAAATTGTGGGAATGCGGTCAATTTTTAGTTTTGGGGGTGTTGCTATAAAATAGAAAAGTTGAATAACTTTTGAAGGGGGGGTCGAAAAATTTTTTTTATTTTTTTTCTAGCCTGGACAAACGATGGACAAACGATTGCAAAAGGTTCGATTCGGCTAAGTGAAATTTTCAATTTTGGGGTTGGGTGCCATAAAATAGAAAAGTTGAATAATTTTTGACCTAAGGGTGGACAAACGAAAATTTTTGGTGGACAATCAGTATGGGCCGCTGGACAAACGAAGGCTTTTTGTTTCGACGTTCTAAGTTGAAAATTGTGGGAATGCGGTCAATTTTTAGTTTTGGGGGTGTTGCTATAAAATAGAAAAGTTGAATAACTTTTGAAGGGGGGGTCGAAAAATTTTTTTTATTTTTTTTCTAGCCTGGACAAACGATGGACAAACGATTGCAAAAGGTTCGATTCGGCTAAGTGAAATTTTCAATTTTGGGGTTGGGTGCCATAAAATAGAAAAGTTGAATAATTTTTGACCTAAGGGTGGACAAACGAAAATTTTTGGTGGACAATCAGTATGGGCCGCTGGACAAACGAAGGCTTTTTGTTTCGACGTTCTAAGTTGAAAATTGTGGGAATGCGGTCAATTTTTAGTTTTGGGGGTGTTGCTATAAAATAGAAAAGTTGAATAACTTTTGAAGGGGGGGTCGAAAAATTTTTTTTATTTTTTTTCTAGCCTGGACAAACGATGGACAAACGATTGCAAAAGGTTCGATTCGGCTAAGTGAAATTTTCAATTTTGGGGTTGGGTGCCATAAAATAGAAAAGTTGAATAATTTTTGACCTAAGGGTGGACAAACGAAAATTTTTGGTGGACAATCAGTATGGGCCGCTGGACAAACGAAGGCTTTTTGTTTCAACGTTCTAAGTTGAAAATTGTGGGTGGTAGACGACTTTTAAGGTTTTTAGGGTTGTGATAGTTGCTATAAAAAAGAAATGTTAAATAACTTTTGAACTAAGGGTGGACAAACGAAAATTTTTGGTGGACAATCATAATCAGCCGGTGGACAAACGAATGCAATTGGTCCCATACTCCTAAGTTGTGAATTGTGGGTGGTAGACGACTTTTAAATTTGTGGGGGTGTTCCTATAAAAAAGAAATGTTGAATAACTTTTGAACTAAGGGTGGGAAAGTAAAAATTTTTGGTGGACAATCAGTATCGGCTGCTGGACAAACGAATGCACCATGTCCCATCCATATAAGTTATCATTTGCGGGCATGAGGTCAATTTTTAATTTGTGGGGGTGTTCCTATAAAAAAGAAAAGCTTAATAACTTTTTTCCTGGGGGTGGACAAACGAAAATTTTGCCTGGACAAACGTGGACAAACGATGGACAAACGATTCTGATATATTTGGACCCAAAATTTTGAGCTCGGGGTTCTGGCTTCACACAGCTCAGGTATGGGGTTACCTACAAAATGAAACTGTGGAACAACTGTTAAGATTTTTTCTTAAGCACGTACTACATCTTCCTCAGACTACTCCCACATATATGTTAAACATTGAAAAAGGACTCCCAACAATGTTCATCACAACGCTCAAACTTCATTTTGACTAGGTATGTCCTCAAAGTTTTAAACATGCACCCTTCACGCCTACCTAAAATTGTAGCTACACATTTCTCTTGGTAAAAAACTATCGTGCTTTGAAAAATGGAATGAGCTAGCGGAGAAAACTGGATGTTCACTAGATCTATCAGGGTTAAACCTCCAACAAAAGAAATCTGAACTATACAGTATTCTGCAGGTACTCGATGAAAAGTTGCATACATCTTTCATCGATGATGCACAATCGTCAATATATAGAGCATATTACTCCAAACTCGAACACGACCTTAGCAAAACAAGCTATTTTGAAAGTTACATGGATGTGGTCAAAATATCAATAATATTTAAAACCAGAGGAGAGTTGCTGCCATTAAATTATATTCCTCATCGTCCAGATTTACCAATCCAATGCTGTTTATGTAACCTGAATACGCGAGAAGATAGAATGCATTTTGTAGGAGTATGCCCCATATTAGCTGAATTAAGAAAACTGCATTTAGGAAAAGCGATTTACACACAGGATGAAATTCTTCATCTACTGAACGGATGGGACTGGACTGCCCTTTATAATTTTGTGAAATCTGCATTACGATACCGTAACCAAATTTTAATAGAAGCGTTTTAACAAACATAATTCAAAAAGAAAAAAAAATATATATATATATACATATATACTACTATGCACTTAGTGCAACTTTTAAATGCTTTGTTATATATCATAAACTTGTCAATCTGGCAGACGGCTTATGCCATGTCATTAAAGATTTGGAAACCGAATTTAAAACTGTAAATATTATGAAGGTATTAAAATCTAAATTAATCTAATTAAATTAATCTAATCTATTACATTTGTTAGGGACATAGATTCTTATGTGGCAGACAAAAAAAAACACATTTTTTCGTTATGCAGGTATGTATTCTGATTGTGTATGTTTTTTTGCGTGTGCAATATTTATATGAGCAAAACTAATTGACAGAAATTTGATTTTCAATGGTTTGTGTCCCTTTAAATATTTTCTTCTATATTTATATAAGGAAATCACTGATTGTATCATGGTGAATGTTTTTGATTTTAAGATTGCTTTGTCTGCTAAAAATCAAGAAAGGATTTTGTTAGGTAGGTATTTTTTATTATTTACTGTGCAAAAATTATTATATCAAATTAAGAAGATTATTTGAAAAATATGTAGTTAGGCGTTAGGGGTAAGGCAATAACGCCCAAATCGATTTGGAAATATCGACCAATTTTTTTTATCGCCCAAAAACAAATGGAAATATCTTCCAAATTTATATTTTTCCAAATCTTAAGTTGGAAACATATTTTCAATGTGAATTGTTTTTGTAAAATTTGGGGTTATTTTCTCAATTTGGGCGATATTTCTTAACATTTTTTTTTATTTGAGCGTTCTTTCCTTAATTTTAGGCGATATTTCCAAAGTGAAATTTCAATGATAAGATAATCTTTAAAAAATCGCGGTGCATAAACAGTGAGGTGTGTTAGGAGGGAATGCTGCCCCCCTGCAACCACCCTCCTTGGGCACATTAAAGGATTTGGGTTAGGTGCGAGGCTGGGTGTATGAAAAGCCTCGCATTCAAAAATCCATATTGTAAATGTTAGTATTGAGTTTTATTATTATTTGGGCGTTATTTCCTAAGATTTGGGCGTTATTTCCTTTTTCTGAATTTTTTGGGCGATATTTCCAATTTTGGGCGTAATTTCCCATTTGACTTTAAAATTTTTATTTTGGGCGTTCTTTCCTTTACAAAAAAATTAAAAAATTGGAAATAATGCCTAAATCGAGAAAAAAAAAATAACAACAATTGTTCAGTACTTTTTTGGGCGTTATTTCCTTGGACGTTATTGCCTAATTATTTTACATGTTCACATTAAACTTGAAACAGAAACTGCAAATACCTCAAAGAATTTGGTGTGAAAATATAATTCTCAGTTGATAAATCTTTTTTTTTTTTTGATAAAAATGCATTTATTTATATTCCTGATTTAAATTGACCAGTAAATAAATTAAATAGGCAGGTACATTATATTAATATGTATACCTACATTTTTTGCAAAAAAAGGACTAATGAAGCCGGCGCGGCGGTGGTGGTGGTTGGTTTATCACCTTATAATAGGTAGGTACCAGAGAATAAAACGAGTCGAGTAATGTTTATGAACATCGAATATTTACTCGAAATAAGCGAGTTCAAACAAACAGAGTCAACGCAAGGAAGATATTTACGCGTTTTCCTATCCACGAGTATTATGACTCATGAATCGTGATTCACCCCACAAATCAAACGAATACGAACGAGTATACCTTGCAAGTTGCAACCGAGTTAATTTGGTTCGAATAAAAACGAGTCAAGCGCTCGTGAACGAAGTGTCCAAACTCAACGAGAACCGAAACCAAATGGAATCCAGAACAGATCCAAAAAAATGAACGAGCGAGACAGGCATTTTGTGGTTGAAGAATATTAAGCAATTTATTTTCTTCTATATATAAATGAAACATCACGATTTATTTTGTAATTAATCTATATATATAAAAGAAAGTCGTGTTAGTTACACTATTTATAACTCAAGAACGGCTCAACCGATTCGGCTGAAAATTGGTGGGGAGGTAACTTGGAACCAGAAGAAGGACATAGGATACTTTTTATCCCGTTTCCGTGGGACGTGACATAAAACGTCGCTTTGACAGAGCAAGAGAATAAGATATAAACACATTGCATTCCTTGCGTAAACTATCAGATAGGCTATCCACCTATCCAAACATTTTCAGATAAGTTTCGATAACAAACAAAAAAAAAACATATCACGATAGCTTTGGATTGATACCCGAATGCGACCATTGTGTTCAAAGGAATTTACGAAATCCAGCGACGAATCCAAAAACTTTCAGTATCACTTTGTGACAGTCAGGGCCGGACCAACCATATGTGCGTTTTCAAAAAATCTGGCACAGGGCGCAAGTTTGGGTGGGGCTGGCCTTGGTGACAGCTAAAATGAGGAATTTTTGTGAGTAATCGTGTTTATATTTTTGGAAATTTGACAATTAGAAGTTTTGAAGTAGACCGGTTGATGTGTTTGTTTTGAGTTTCTATTTGCTTATCGTGCCGATATTATCATTGACAATGCCACGACGAAGACGATCGAATCTTTCCCGACAAAGCCGTAATGCAACTAGGATTAGAAACATTGCGAATGAAAGGGCAACAATGAAAAAAACACCAACTATATAATTTTCGACGCACAAGAAGAAATTTATCAAGTACTGATTTGAATCGAGCAGCGTTTCGATACGATTGCAGCACTGATTACTGCTTGCATGCTAGCGTTCGCATTGGGCCAATGGACGTTGTTTGCGAATATTTTGGCGCATTGAAGTTTTATGGAGAAACGTTAGGATTGTGCTGCCTTAGTGGAAAAGTGAAATTGCCATTATTAACTCCGCCACCTGAGCCATTGCATTCATTGCGTCGTGGCGAAACACCCGAATCCCGACATTTTCTAGAAAACACTCCAAAATACAATGGTTGCTTCCAAATGACCTTATTTGGGGCAGACATTATCGAAGAACGAGGATTTAATCCAACATTCAAGGAACTTATTTATTTGTTTGTCTACTTACTTTGTAGAAGAATAACATACTATATTTATTCCTATGTATTATGTATGCTAAATATGCTAATTCTAAAAAAAGAGTTTATAAATCAGTTATACTGACTTTGCTTTTGATTTTGTAGATACAAGGACAGATTCACCATCGAATTGGATCATTGCAGCATAAATTTTTTCAAATATACTTCATGGGCAACATAAGGCATATTAAGGCTTACGGGAAGGATTTCAATGTGGAATTGTTGCTGTTGTTAGTAATAGACAATTTCGTCGAGATTGATGATAATAGATAATAGATTTAGACAATAGCAAATAAATACAATTAATCTTTGATTGAAAAATAAAATTTTCCATTCTTCATTTTTAAAATTGTAATCATATAAAATATAGCTCAGAATTGCAACTCAAACAAAACTCAGAATTCAATAAAAGTTTAATATTGCCGATATTTCGTATTCAATTTTTTTCATTTAGACCAAAATGCAAAGAAGTGGAAGTAATCCTAGCCGATGTTCTAAGGCTGCGAGAAGGTAAGCAGTAATGAGAGTAGAGCAGACCGAATAAGGGCACGCATAAGAGTACGCATGGAAAGATCACGCTATCGCTTACGAAATCAAAATAATTCAAATGATCGTAGATAACAGCGTATAAATCTAGTTCGTGCTGCATTCAATTACAATTGCCAGTTATACTACAGCTCTGATAGGGTTGTTACTATTGGTATACAATGAACAAAGTTTACGAATATTTTAAAGCACTCAAATTCAGTGCTGGTTTGTACTGCGCAAGTGGAAAAGTATAAGATTGCTGCTGTTGAATATACCACCTTAACCTTTAGGTAAATTAGTTTCTGGCACAACGAGTCGAGTCAAAGTATTTCAAGAAATAAATTCAGTCTTACAACTCATGTTTTCATTTTTTAAATGACATAGTTTGGCGTTCCGAATATCATTATTATTACACTTTTGGTGCGGATATAAAAGAAAAATATGTATGTACGCAGAGCGAATAGTGCTTGGATTCACAGGTTCTAGAGTTCAAAAAATTGACATTGCATGCCTAATATAATTTGTAAATTTATTACGATACATAGTAATTTTAAACCGAGCGAAGCCGGGGCGGGACAGCTAGTAATTAAATAATTAGGTTACTTTTGATTTTAAATTGATTTTCTTTCTGGAGAGAATTTTTATTAAACTGTTGCGCTGGGCACGAACGTGAACAGTGAAAAAAGTTTATTGTTTTTGTTGTCTTCTCCTTTGTTTTCAGTCCATAAAAAAAACTCACCATTAGGGTATTGCATGCATTCTCTCTTTCTCAGTAAAAAAAAAGTACTCTCGATTTTCATTCTTTTTTTGCATTCATATACAAAAAATGTGCTAATGTGTGTATGACACTCCGTTTTGAAATGAAACAAAAAAGACCGACAAATTTGGGTCAGTGAATTTGCTTGAAGGGTGTATAAGCTAAACTCTGCTGTGCGAAATTTGGTGGTTGGTTTTTGTGATTTTCAATTGCCTCAACCAAAATAAAATAAAAGTAAATGAAGAAAAAGAAATAGGATTACGTTAAACAAAAACAAAAAAATAAATAAAAAATATGTGTATATCTTATAAATAAATCATAAATTAATAATAATTTAAATGTACATATAAAAAGATACATGAAATGTTTTTTTTTCGTTATATAACATCGTCATCATCCAATGAAATAGGATTTATCTTCATATTTGAATATTTGACCACAAAGTGATATAGTACCTGTATTATGTACATAACTTGTTGGGGATATTGAAGATCATGGTATTGCATAATTGCATAACTACGGTAATACAGAAATCTTTCCATCAAAACAAAAAAAAATTCAAAAAATTAAAGTTAATTCAAAATTTTAATGTGAGGCATTTCTTCCTCTGCGTATGGAAGCATTACTCACTCCAAAATGTCCCTATATTGGAAACGGTCTTCCTGTGGTTTGGTGTATAGGACCGCAGCCTGCTCCTGAAAAACAGCCCCAAACCATCACCGAGGCTCCACCGTGCTTAACTGTAGGGAGTACATTTGCAGGCTTTAATCGCGTACCTTTTGAGCGCCTCACTGTCCTTGCACCATCGGAGTAAAATAAGTTGAATTTGCTTTCATCACTGAAAAGCACACTCCTCCATTTGCTTTAAAGACCGGTTAAGATGATTTTTTGCCCAGGATTGAGGGTTCAATGTTTTGATTAGGAATTTTAAGTCTTTCCCAAATACATTTTACGGATTACCTTTTTTTACGATGTTTAGCAGTAAGAAGAGGTTTTTTAGCTGGTCGAAATGCAAAAAGACCGAATTCTCTTAAACGCTTCCTGACCGTACTTGGCCCTATGGGTAGATTAAGTTCATCACAAATTGTCTTTGAAGTCGCAAAAGGGTCTTTAAGCACAAAATTCTTTATGCGCCTATCAGTTTTATTTGTTGTTTTGCGAGGGCTTCCACCAAAATGATCTGCTTCTACTGATTTTCCACTTTTAAATTTTTTAGTGATGTCGCAAACCATTGACGTTGGAATTTTTAAGATTTCAGCGATTACTTTTTGTTTTATACCGGCTTGGAACTTAACTATTATTTCGTATCGAATCGCGTTGCTATAACGTGTTTTATAGCCAAACCACAACCACGCGTCAGGTCGCTCTGACTTTAACATATTGAATAGAAACAATGGGCTCTTATGAAGCAATCTGAAATGTTACCTCACGCTTCGCGTTCGCTTTAGATCGTAAATATCGTAAGCCGGAGCACAACGCCCGAATAGATCTATTTTCTATTCTGGTCGCGTTTTGACAGCTCAGCAAACAACAATAATGGCCAAACCACAACCACGCTTCGGGCGCTCGGGCTTTTGACAGGCTTTTCACCGACTTTACGATATTTTACGATATCATGTGTCATAAAGCGCGACCTTAGGAATTTGCAAAACGTAATGTAGCTTCAAACCTCGGGCGTTGAGATATGAGAGAATAAAAGTTCTGTTTCCTTAAAATAACACTGCGGAAATTCTTCGCAGATAATAGGGAACAAAAAATGTCCCTGTTTTTATGGTTTCAATTAGGTACTAACAACAATTGAAATAAATTGCTTTTCCAATGAAAGTATTTACTAATGTCGATGTTTTCTTTTTGATTTCAATGAAATATGAAACAACCGTCTTACCACATTGACACAATGCTAGTTTACAAAAACAAAAAAAAATTAAAGCATATTGAACTTTGACAAGTAATTCGAAGAATGACTTTATATATCCAATCGGGATGTGAAAAATATTTAATTATTATTTCTATTATTATTATTACTAGTTGTATTTTATTTTCCCAGATCAAATCCAGTGCCTATACAATTTTTAACTCTTGCATCGATTAAATTGCTCAAGAAACGTTGAAAAATGGAACAAAACTCATACGAGATGTTTCAATTTTCGAAGATGAACATGTTGGTCCTTTCTCTCTATTCAACAAATGTAAATCTTAATCTTACATCCTTTTTTTGCAGTACTCGCATGAAGATGAATGTAAATTCACCATTATATGGTTTTCACGGATTTCGGCAACAAGATCATGAAATCCGTTCACACAACACATAAACTAGATTTTGTTTGACATTTCGAACAAATTTCATTATTAAAGAAAACTATCGAAAAATGAATGTATTGCAGTAAGGTAAAAGTCCCAGAACAATTACCTACACACATTTAATTTTTTTTTTCTTTCTTTTCCTATTGAAAAATTCACAAAACGGAATAAAATCCCTCTGCCTGTGAACAATTCACTCAAAATTGTGATACGAAGAGATAAAACAACGAACCCAATGACAACGTTGTTATATACCTCTCTCTTTTTTCCATTTGTTTGTTTTATTTGTATCTACTCGTATTTGTTTCTTTACACTACTGGCGCCATTTTGCAAATTAAAACAGTCATCTACCTGTAAAAGTCGGATCTTGTGTTGTTTTTCCTAACACACAAAATCAGACAAGTGAGAAGTCGGCATTACAGGTACAAAAACCTGAGAAAATTCACTCTCCGAAACCAGACAAAAATTGCCTAAATCAAACAAGTCCAACCAAACAAGGGTACTTCCAAAACAGCTGTTAAGCAGCAAAACATTTTTTTTTTTAATTTTAGAGTGAAATGAATAAAACACAAACAGATTTCACTTTAAATATGATTTATTTGTTATGTTTTTATTCTATCCAATTAATTAAACCTTATCTACATGGATGTGTGTATCTTTTAGAATAATAAAATCATTCAAATTTATTTCCAAGAATCCATAATATTCAATTGAATCTGGATCTTGAACCACAATTTAACAAACCACACGTACATGGGAATAATTTAATTTTTAATACAGCAATTTTTGCATTTAACACTTATTTTAGTCACTCACACACAAATATTCCAATGGTTTTACTGAAATAACATATTTTTGTATTTTTATTTCAATAAAAACTTTCACATCCAAAAGAAATGGAATAGCAAATTAAAAAAACATTGATCGTTGTTTGCTGATCTGTCAAAGCGCGACCAGAATAGAAAATAGATCTATTCGGGCGTTGCGCTCCGGCTTACGATATTTACGATCTAAAGCGAACGCGAAGCGTGAGGTAACATTTCAGATAGCTTCCTAAGAGCCCATTGTTTCTATTCAATATGTCAAAGTCAGAGCGACCTGACGCGTGGTTGTGGTTTGGCTATCAATGTTTTTATAATTTGCTATTCCATTTCTTTTGGATGTGAGTTTTTATTAAAATAAAAATACAAAAATATGTTATTTCAGTAAAACCATTGGAATATTTGTGTGTGAGTGACTAAAATAAGTGTTAAATGCAACAATTGCTATATTAAAAATTAAATTATTCCTATGTACGTGTGGTTTGTTAAATTATGGTTCAAGATCCAGATTCAATTGAATATTATGGATTCTTGGAAATTAATTTGCATGTTTTTATTATTCCAGTAGATACACACACCTTTGTAGATAAGATTTTATTAATTGGATACAATAAAAATATAACAAATAAATCATATTTAAAGTGAAATCTGCTTGTGTTTTATTTATTTCACTCTAAAATTCCAACAAAAAAAAATTAATGCTCAACAGCTGTTTTGGAAGTACCCTTGTTTGGTTGGACTTGTTTGATTTAGGCAATTTTTGTCTGGTTCCGGAGAGTGAATTTTGTCTGGTTTTCGTACCTGTAATGCCGAATTCTCACTTGTCTTATTTTGTGTGCTAGGAAAAACAACATAAGATCCGACTTTTACGGGTAGATGACTGTTTTAATTTGCAAAATGGCGCAGGAGTGTAAAGAAACAGATACGAGTACATACAAATAAAACAAACAAATGGAAAAAAGAGATAGGTATATAACAACGTTGTCACTGGGATCGTTGTTTTATCTCTTCATATTTCAGTTTTGAGTGAAGTGTTCACAGGCAGAGGCATTTCATTCCGTTTTTTGAATTTTTCAATAGGAAAAGAAAATTAAATATGTGTAGGTAATTGTTTTGGGACTTTTACCTAACTACAATGCATATATTTTTCGATAGTTTTCTTCAATAGTGAAATTTGTTCGAAATGTCAAACAAAATCTAATTTATGTGTGGTGTGAACGGATTTCGTGATCTTGTTGCCGAAATCCAAGATTTTGTGAAAACCATATAATGGTGGATTTACATTCATCTTCATGCGAGTACTGCAAAAAAAAAGGATGTAAGATTAAAATTTACATTTGTTAAATGTTCATCTTCGAAAATTGAAACATCTCGTATGAGATTTTTCACACAAATCAACTGATGCAGAGTGCAAGCATACGATCGATGACTTTCAACTGATGTTGTGGCGAAGTGTGTGCATAAAAATAAAAAAAAAAAATGTACACCATTCCATAGGTATTTAACTACAGCTAGGAACAAAATTACTTCTCAACTCTACATTTTGAAAAATTGATTTTTGAGCGGTTTTTCGAGTCAAATACCCCAATGTGCGCGCTGAGCGAAGCCAACTTCATAAAATTTTTATGTAATTTGACAGATTACTATGCATAAGACATGTTCAGTGCTCAAGTGTGTTTCATAATTAAATCTGAGGGCTCTGATCGTAATCTCCTCAGAGCTTAGCTCTGATCGCTCAACCTCCGCTCAGAGCTTTGCTCAGAGCCAAAAAAGAAAAATGCCAACTGAAGGGAAATGTTTTATAAATGGGAATTCTTGCATCCTTACATAGTGGCTACATAAAACCTTATGCAGTGAATAATTATTCATCTGTTTAGCGAAATCTAATAAATGAGACTGAACGTCAATAAGGGTTGGTTGCAAATTTACGATGAGTCTCCTTGTCCTTTCACCCGGGGAGCAGATAGGTCATGGTGGGATGTACGTGAGCTCAAAGATTATTACACAAACAATTTAAATGTAACTCAGTGATTCTGTTTCTTATTTCAGTGACCATTTCTTAAGTTAAGAAATTTCTTAAGTAATATAAATTGAACAGAGATAGGCATCTTTTGAATTTTTTCCGATTTTTTGCATAATGACAAATGGCGTTTTTTTTTGGCTCTGAGCAAAGCTCTGAGCAGAGGTTGAGCGATCAAAGCTAAGCTCTGAGGAGATTACGATCAGAGCCCTCAGATTTAAGAGGCCTCTACCCAAATTTTTGAGAAATATGGAAAATTGGCAAAATGGATTCCGAAGGATCTCCGCCACGGGACCATATATGGCCAAAATTTAAATTGCATATGAAAGAATGACATTTTGGCTTCAAAGTCTTGAGACTATATTTTTGATTTTGGATTTTGTTTTCGTCTTATTTCAAAAATCCAGTAAGAGGTTTTATAAAAATCACGCAAAACTGCCAAATGGATGCTTAACGATTTCAGAACAGGAGAGGAGTACATATATAAAATGTATATCATTTTAAAGGTATTGATTAGGGCTTCAATGCCTTGGGCACCCATTTTTGAATTTGATCCTTTTTTTTTGAAATATTTGCTTTTGAAAAGTGACAAATTTTCTATTCTAAATAAACCAAATAACCCAAAACTTTCTCATAATGACAAAAAATTTCTAATAAACAAATTCACAAAAAAAACTAGCACAAAAACTTAAATTTTGTTAGAAATAACAAATTTTTCAAAGGTCTGTTTTGCAATAAATAGTCGTTATTTTCAAATATTTCGAATTTTTAGTAAATCTAGCTGCCACATGATGGCTTTTCTTCGAAAATGAATGTTGTAGATCGAATCAAACATGAACCAGAGGCAGCTTTATAGAATGGGAATGTGTTGATGATAAAATGAAATAAAAAAAAGTGTTTTTGTGGGTACTGCTAAGCGAGCGCTGCGCTCTACCATATAGCTACATCCACTTATTTTGTGGGTAATGTCAAAAAGAAATAAAGAGAAAAAAATGTCTGTAGGTCAAGTCAAACTGATTTTTGTTTGTATGCGAAGGTGGTTTGTAAACAGAATCTATGTAAATTATAATTTCAACTACTGACAAAATAGTTATGAGCAAGCAAAAATATGAGAATTTGGTTTCCATTTTTTTTTGTTATGAGAATGAAATGTGAGGTAGGTAGGTAGGTACCATATTTGTGTTGTCCAAGAAGCTTATGCTATCAAGATTTTTTTATTATTTTTTTTTATTAGCATAGAATACAAACAAATATTTTTAAGCTAAGATTTTTTTTGATTTGATTTTCCAAAAAAAATAAACCAAAGTCCATTTTTTTATTCATTGAACAGTGAACACCTATCATAATAAAGAAACCAGGAGTGGGGTAGATACAGGTTTTAGATACAATAAGCTTTATACCGGAGCAATAAACCGAACGACATTTTGTTTGCATCTTCATAGCTTATTACAAATTACAACAAATATTGAAATATAGGTATGTAGATAGGTACATACCTACTCACAAATAACATTCGACTAGGTATACCTTTTATAAAATAAAAACAAACAAATCCAAATTAAAAAAATTAGATTTTCTTCCTTTATACTACATAATATGTACGATAAGAGTACGATAACTTAGGCGCCAAGAAATGATAACGGTCTTTTTTAGAATAGTTCAATACAAGCATTTTTTACTATAGGAGGGGGGTTCTATCGCACCCCGTTGAGGAGGTAGGGGTAATTTTAGAAAAAAATTAGTTTTTGAGAAAATTGAAAATTACCATATAACTACTTTATTATGAGATTTTTGTTTTTGCTTTCTTACATAATTACAGTGCTATCCTACCACCCAGCATTACGGCGTATAAGCAGCGAGGTATATATGGAAGGTCAAAAACAAGCACTTTTTATTATAGGAGGAGGGTCTATCTAGCCCCGTTTAGAAGGTAGGGGAAATTTTACAAAAAAATGGTTTAAAATGAAAACAAAATTATTAAAAAACAACGGCAACATTTACAATGAAATAATATACTGGTTTTGAAAGCCAGAAATTTGTTTTTTAATCTTAAATCTGAATTAAATTATTTATGTCAAATTTTTTTGAAAAATTCGCCAGCAAACTCAAAATATTTACGAAAAAATGAAAAAAATGTTTAAACCCATTTATTTCAAAATACATACAATTTAAGAAATTATATTAATTTGCTGCAGTCGTACGGTAGAACCTAGGTAATGTGAATTTTTTAGAATGCATTACATTTTCATACCTGAATATTTTAAATGTACTAATAGAACAGAGTATTGGCTTTAAATATAGGTATAATACTTAATTGTAAGTAATACCGTTATGTTTTAATATTTTTTTTACATTATTTAGTTTTTTTTTATAAATTTGCCCCTCCTGCCCAAACGGGGGAGATAGAGCCCCCTCCCATTGCAAAAAATGCTTGTATTGAACTGTTCTACAAAAACCGTTATCATTTCTTGGCGCCTAAGTTACGTACTCTTGCAGTACATAGTATAAAGGAAGAAAATTTAATTTTTTTAATTTGGATTTGTTTGTTTTTATTTTTCAAAAAAAGTATAGGTATCTACCTAGTCGAAAGTTATTTGACAGTAAGTATGTACCTATCTACATACCTATTTATTTTTAGTGTATAACCTACCTACAGCCTACAGGTACCTACCAATTATATCTATCTAACAATAGGTAGGTATTTGTATTTATTTAATAATTTCCTCAAGAAACGATACCTATTTTTGGTATGTAATTCGGGAATTTATAACAAATAATACCTACATCTTCATAATCAAATAAAATCACAAATACCTTCCGAATCGCTTTTTTTACCTACACTCAAATACCTACCTAGAAGAAAAAAACTCTTGAAACCACACAAAAAGTAAAAAACACCCTAAAATTAAATAATCACTTCTTAGTAAATCCGGAATTTGGAAACATACAAATGCATATTGTACATACCTACCTACACACTTTATCCTTTACCTGCCATAACAATATCCTAAAATCTAAAATCATTCAAGTTGAACAAAACTACCCCATTCCAATAAAGTGACCTAGGTACAAATAATTTGAAATGAAAAAAATAAAATATGCATATTATTGAGAAAAAAATTTCAACACAAGTTTTCCTCCACAGAAAAAACTTCACAAATAGCTCTTCGCGCACCACGATACAAAAGCAAAAACAACACATAATATCCCTTTCCAACACACGAATACATTTACAAACACTTTACTCCCTATACCCAAGACGAAAAATTGAACAAAAAAAAAATAAAAATCTATACCTGCACTGCTTCTTCTTCTTCATAACAAAGTAAAAGTATAGTGCAAAGCAACAAAAACAAACAGCGCTGTATGCGCTGTGAACGTATAGCTTCTATTTTTTTTGTTGTTTCATATGCCATTCGAACGATGTTTGTTCGAAGTTCAAACATGTTGTAAGGGGTGAGTTTTTTTATTGTCGTTTTTTATTCGAAGATAAAAATCTTCGAATCTGACTTCGATATTTTGGGTGGAGGCCTCTTAATTATGAAACACACTTGAGCACTGAACATGTCTTATGCATAGTAATCTGTCAAATTACATAAAAAGTGTATGAAGTTGGCTTTACTCAGCGTTTTGCTCGATTTGCTCGTTCATTTTATTCTGAGCATACAGATCATGCTCCGAGCTAGCTCAGATGGAAAAAAGAAACACGACTTATGTGCTCTGATTTGTCTGAGGTAAAAAAGAAACATAGAATAAATTTTTGACAGCTTGGTGATCTGCTCTGAGGTAAAAAAGAAAAACGCCAAAACTAAAAAAAAAACAACTTTTTATATCTATTTAGTTAAGTAGGTATACTTTTGCACATTGTCCCTTTTGGCTTTAGAAACTTGGTTTTCAATCTACACATTTGTAGGTACAATATAATTACGATGCGCCTAAATTAGGAGTTATAATATACCTACCTATAAATAGACATATCTACATATTTCTATACGGACATGCATAAGCTGCTCAGTGCTCAATGTATAAAAACTGAAAAGGGATACATATATTGTGTATGTGTAAGTATACTTATTGCTTAGCCCGTACCGTGCACAAGGTACGAAATAAAACAGATACCCTTCGTACCTTCTTCTCTTTGTCATACTTCCCTTGTGCCTTCCTATATGGTTTGCTTGCTTTTTTTGTTCGAACTTCTGTGGATCTTTTTTTATTAAGTTCCACAAAATTTTAAAATCTCGATTTGGTGTATGCGGTGACACCTAGTGTGCACTTAACGCTAGTTTCGTGGTTCCTCTATGTGTATAAACTCAATGCTGTCACCATATAAAGGGGCGCATTGTCATTTCAGCAATGTTTGATGTCCCCTTCTATTTGTAATTATTTTTATTTATGATGAGAAACATATTTTGTAAGCTTTGCGTTTTGTATGGAAAGCTTTATTTAGACGAAAACCAATCGACATAAATTAAGCTTTATAGAAATAGCTTTTGAAGTTTAAGTTTAAGCTTTTTCCCATATTAAAGTTTACTATATTTTATAGCATAAATTGTGTTTCCTTTTTTATAAATATGTTCTTTATACTAGGTGTCGAGTATCCATAATTTAAATAAAAAAAAAATTTTCAAATATATAAAACATAATTACCACCCTACTGGAAAGCCAGAGAACGAAAATTTGGTTAGGGAATGTCAGAAATAGTCAGAGAATTTGGAAAATTTGTTCAGGACTGATATTTTCACAATGAAATAAATTAAATATTTCGTTGAACTCTGCCCACACTTTTGCGCCAAAAACAATGTATATTTGGTGCTAAGGACCCTGTTTAGATTGTAACCATAACGATTGTTTTTTTGGATGATATCGGTGAAGGGAAGAGAGCTCATCACCGCTCTCACCCACAAAAATCTCATCATGGCGTAGGCATTATAGGCGTAGTAAAAATTCACAATCTAAACAGGGTCAAAGTTACATTTTACTTGCCATATATAGGTACATTGTATTTGTATATTATAAAATATACATATGTATGTCAGTATAGGTACTATGTATACGACAAATTATGGATTCGTAAAAAAATTGATCTCGACATTTTTATCAAACTTGACATTACGATGATAGATATGTCGAAAAAGTGGGTCTCGCAATTCTGCCCGTCTGGCTGTCTTCCGACTTCAGCCTAAACAGGTGGGTCGATTTTCCATTTGGTATTTAACGTTTTTTGGGGGGTTCCCCGAATTTTTTTTTCATTGTTTTTAGGACCAAGAATAACAGTACGTGCGGCACAAATTTTTGTTTGGATTTAAAAAAAAGTTTCCAGCTGTTTAATATCATCTAGCAGATTTTAAATAAAAATTATTATTATAACCAAAAATAACGGTACCTTCCATACTTGTGTAAACCGGTGTTATAGCCACCTTTCTGTGAATGTTTTTAACTTTGATATATTTTGCTCCGCTGGAACGCACTCTTTGCTATGTTGTTATTTGAACGCACACATCTTTCATTTAATTTTTTTTATGTTAGCCGCGTTTTATTATCGCCAATAACCCATATGGTTCACCCCGATATAATAAAACGATACGGATCCTAATGAAAATAGTGTTGTATGCTCATCTCTTTTTGTCATATGTTTGTTTATTTTTCATGTAGATACTGTCTTTTTTCTTTAGACTGCAGTTTGTACTCCCTACCGACTGAAGAGCCGTCTACCCGCCAGAGTAAGAACTTATTTCTGGTTCCTAAAGCAAACCCGATAGAAACCTGGATCCAAATTTGTTTTTGTATTGCGTGTTAAAAGATAACCCCAACCCAGACCCGTAGATAAAAAAATGCGGCCGTTTATAGCCTGAAAATTTGATTCGGTTGTATTTAACTTAACTGCCATTTGCATTCGATTTTGTGACGACGCTTAGCAAGGAAGACGTAAAAAGTGTTAGTCAAATAATCTTAAAACTACATTAGCCGTGTTTTATTATCTACGGATCTGGATCAGGATCATCCCATTAAAATAAAACGATACGGATCCATAATGACAACTGTGTTGTATGCTCACCTCTTTTTTTCTTATGTTTGTTTATTTTTCATGTAGATACTAGCCGTGTTTTATTATCTACGGATCTAGATCGGGATCATCTTTTAGCACGTAATACAACAACAACTTTGGATCCTGCTCTGTATCTGGATCTATTTTAAAGATCCGAAAATAAGTTTTTACTGTGGCGAGTAGACGGCTCTTTAGTCGGTAAGGAGTACAAACTGTAGTGTTAAGAAAGAAGACAGTATCTACATGAAAAATAAACAAACATAAGAAAGAAAGAGATGAGTATACAACACTGTTGTCATTATGGATCTGTATCGTTTTATTTTTATGGGATGATCCTGATCCAGATCCGTAGATAATAAAACACGGCTACTGTCTTCTTTCTTTACACTACAGTTTGTACTCTCTACCGACTAAAGCGCCGTCTATTCGCCAGAGTTAAAACTTATTTACGGATCTTTAAAATAGATCCAGATACAGAGCAGGATCCAAATTTGTTGTTGTACTACGTGTTAAAAGATGATCCCGATCCAGATCCGTAGATAATAAAACACGGCTATTATTACTATTATAATTATTATATCCCTTCAGGAAATAAAATATTTTGAATTATTTTGCCGAAAATATTCTTGTTTCAATTGTCCTCTAAGGGCGGCCGCCACATCTTTTATTTCAAGAAGAAATCAATTTCAAGAAATAATTTTCCGGGTGAAAATTTTCCTTGAATGAAATTGATTTTGGGTTCGGTAATTCTTGGTGTGTTAGATTCTTACAAGCGGTAAGGATAAAATGTATACGCATATGTCAGGTTTTGTTCTTAAATTATTTGAGTAAGATGCGGCCGAATACTAGGTCAACAAGTGCTAACGCAAATGTCAACGATTTTAGCGAGGAAAGCGACGAATCGAAAGAACTTGACATCATAGTCCAGGATGAAGCTGTTTCCATGTGTTCTACGCTGGAAGAGTTAACGAATCAATTGAGTTTCTTAAAGGCGAATTCGCGAAGATAAATTTAACATCTAATGGTGTTTCTGATACCAACAGTGCAGCGGTGCTATGGGGAACGTTAACGACTCGGTGAGGCAGTCCTGAGTGACCTGAGCCGTACCTTGTCCAACAATAGGCCAGAACAAGGGAGGAAATTGTACGAACTTCCTGAGTTTGATGGCCGGCCCGAGGACTGGCCTATGTTTAACGAATCATTTCATATCACGACAGACGAGTACAACGATAACAACCAGCAGAATCTCATGCACCTTCAAAAGGCAAAAGAAAGTTGAGTGTTTGCTTACTCACAGCAGCAATGTAGATTGAATAATATTACTTTGGGTACGCAGATACTTTGAGTACGCTGGTGAAAAGTCAAGTTGCCAAGCTACGAAGTATTCCATCTATACCAAAAATTGTTTAGAACAAATACTACCATTCGCGATCAATGTTCAGAACCTCTCATCGTTTTTGAAAGCAGCAAAGTGCGAACATCACCTGTCGAACCCAAAATTCAAACCAAAATCACCTCGTCCAAGAGCCAACGATATTTATTTTTCAAATGCTGAAGAAGTAGCTTTTTGCTGTTGAATTTAATACACCGAGCAAATTAAAATCGAACTGAATTTTTATTCTTAAAGATTTTTTTTTAATAAAGTAAAAAAAAAAAATGTGCAGACACTTATTTTTGAAGACTTAAAAATTTCTGTACTACTTTTTTTTCAAAATACTCCTCTTTTTTGATACTACCTCATAATATTTCTCCGGCAACACTGGGTACTGTCTACACATCCTAATTTTCATTTTTGCTTTTCGTAACTTCCTCGTTCTAATCTACTGATGTTGTTGTTGTATTATTGTGTATGCTGGCGTTGTCTGGCTTCTTTGTCGGCTGGTGTTTTTATAAGTTTTTTTGTTGTTTTTTTGTGGGTACCTACAGGTAGGAATCCCTAGATTTACGATTAGTAGAGTTATTTGAACTCGAATTGATTTTCATGTAAATAAATTTAGCATTGCTTATTATTTTAGTTTTTATTTATTGGAACTTTTATGTTCAGTAAGTAGGTAGGTACCTACTTAAAAATAGGAAAACAACAGCCAACATTTTAAAGGATACATTTTCTTTTTAAGGTCCATACCTACATAGGTATTTATAATCAATAAGGCCCAGTTTCACACTCTTTTAAGTATCACTTAAGTGCCAAATATGAAAAACTAATGTACAAATTTCACAGTGTAAGCTCATCGGAGTAAGTGGCACTTAAGTCTCCTATGTTTGCCACTTAAGTTCCACTTACTAAGACAGTAAAACTGCGGCTAAAGTGCCAAAATTTGAAAATTAAGTGCCATTATTTTGTTAAGTGTGCACTGTGCACTGGCCCTAAGAAGTTATCTAAGGGCGGGATAAAAACGTTTTAAAATCGGTTTTTAGGTAAAATTTTTGACCCTAAAGCAGTAAATATGCGAATCATTTTTTAAGCCAAATAGAGCACAACTTTGATGTTTTTGAAAATCGTAATTTTGGACAAAAATTCATCCCTAAAATTTGCGAATTTAAAAAAATATTTACGGCCATGTGACAAGTTAAACACAATACCTACAGCACAATTTTTTTTTTGAAAATCGAAAATGGTGGTGCTTATTTGACGCTTAGTTCCTTCGCAACATTTGCGTTTGGTCGTAAAAGTTGCAAATATGCGAATTTTTTTATCTATTCGGTTGTATCATTTTTTGAGATCAAAACAGCATAACTTTAAGTTTTTAGAAGAAATTAATTTTGAAAAAAAAATCATCCTCAAATTTGCGAAGTTTTCGAAAATATTTACGGCCCATCGCAGCACAACAATATAGCTTAAGCCCTAGAATTAAGTTTCCCTCATAACACTGTTATGCACTCTAATGTAAGTAGGTATACTTCTTTTTCCACTAAGATGCATTTGAAGTTTTGGATGTATACCTAGGCTATTATAACACTTGAAGAAATTTTTAGTCGAAATTTTATAAAAAGATGGGCTTTCTGGAATTAAGTAGGTCAAAGTAGACCAAATTTAGGTCGAAGAGAAATAAATATTTACTAAATAAATAAAAAAATATTTGGTTAAAATGCTCATGGGGGGGTCCGGACCTCCCCCGTGGATCCGCCACTGCTTAATTGTAATAGGTATATGTACCTATATATTTATAATTAGAAATAATATGCACACATTTAATTCAAGTGGTTTAGAATTTTAAAGGTTTCATATTACGAATTTATTATGTCATAGGAGAAAAATGTAAAAAAGCATATATGAAATTAAAAAACTTACAAAGTAACTGGCTGAACACAATGCGACGGAGCCGCAGCTGGAGTTGGAGCTGGAACACATGTCAAAATATTAAATACACACAAAATCAATGCTACGAGAAGAATGGAACGCAACTGCACTCTTGTCTGACAATTTTCGGACAATAATAATATATCTGACAATATTGTCAGCTTGAAAATTTTCTGATCAAACGGTTTGCATCTTTTAAAAAAGTTTTCGTGGTTGCGTTGCAATTGTTTGTGTGCTGTAAGATAACTAAAAAAAACAAAATGGAAGACAATAAAATATATATATAAAGCAATAATGTGGCATTGGTTTTTCGATAGACTCTTCGCCTCCTGACGGCTGACGGCTGACGACCGACGTCGTTTTCTCTGATCTCCAGCGCCCATAAGTATTTGATTCTCATGCACTTCGAAGATCTGGTTCCTCGATTCATAAAGCTAAGTATACACGATTGGAAGATCTTCCAATATTGGCCGAACTGTCAAAAGTCTTCCAATATCAACCAATGAGTTGACAATTGCCAATTTTCTATCAATTGAAAATTGTCCGTTTATACGGTTGTTAGATTTTATCCAAAAATTAGACAAATATTTGGTAGAAAATAATAAAAATAATAGTAAAATTGTCTTCCAATTAAAAATTGTCTGTTTACACGGTTGGAAGACTTTAGAGAACAAAAAATTGGTAGACTCATTGGAAGACAATTTTCTATATAATTTGAAACTTTATTTTAGAAGTGAAGTATAAAACGTAAACATAAAACCATTCGGTTTTTTTTTTCGATTTAGAATTGATATAGACATTAACCACAAAAAGCCAATTTAGCACTTCATTTCACAATTTTGAAAAAAAATTGGTCTAAACTTTTTTTTTCATTTTTTTTTATCAAAATTTTGAGTTTGCATGCGAATTTTTCAAAAACTGTTGACATAAATAATTTAGTTTAAATTTAGGATTATAGAACAGATTTCTGGCCGGTATAGTACTTTGTTGTAAGTGTTGCCGTTGTTTTTTAATATTTTTTTTTTCAATTTAAGTCTTTTTCTTTCTAAACTTGCCCCTACCTCCAAAACGGGGCGAGATAGACCCCCGCATACCCAATAATAAAAAATGCTTGTTTTTTATCCCTCATCAAAAAACCGTTATCAATTCTTGGCGCCTAGTTATCGTACTCGTGCCCTTTTTCGTTGTTTTAAAACACACTTTTTCAATTTTTTTTCTTCAAAAGCGAATAAATGAATTTTAATGTTTCCTCCACAATAGAAAACATTTTTCTGCCAATTAAAAATTGGATGATGTTTTTGGCAAGAACATTATAAAATATTCAATTAGCCGAGCAAGAAGTCGGCTAATTTTTTGATAGAAAATTAAAATTAAAATCAAAAGATTGTAAAATATTTAAATTAGAATCGCGAGTACAACCCCAGAGCTGTATACCATAAGTCCAGACGGGCTTAAGTACCTGCATGTATAAAATAAGCTTATTTTCTGTATTAAGGTTCCCCCACACCAACGCGAATTTTCTGTGGCGACGACGAAAACAACAATAACAACACGTGGTTCTCAATGAAAACAACACGTTGTTATTATTGAATTCGTCGTCGCCACCGAAAATTCGCGTTGGTGTGGGGGAACCTTTAAGCTTAGAGTGTTTCCCGAGTAACCAGTACATTTCTCTGAATTTAAATGTTTAATTCTTCGCATTTCTTTTTTACATTTGGCTTCCATTTTAATTTCGCGTCTTAAGTCATACCGAGATATTTGGCTTCATTTGCGAATGGAACTTGAGTTATATTTACAAATACAGCCTACAGGTAAGCGCTATTCGCAATGTTTTTGTCCATTCATTCACATTATTAAGCGCGTTTTGTAATGTAGCTTCGCTGATTATTTTGCCCACTGCTAGTATTGCAGTGCCGTCAGCAAACGTGGCTACAATAGTGCAACACATACAATAGTACCTTGTGGTACCAACGCCACTATTTATTTGAAATCAGAATACTCATTTCTATGTCTCACACGAAAGATTCCATTCCCCAGGTATTCTTTAAAAATCGTATAAAATCCATCAGGCAAAACTTGTCTTAATTTGAATTTGAGGCCTTCGTCCCAGACCTTTTCAAAGGCTTGCGACACGTCTAAGAAGACTGTAGAGCAAATTTTCTTTTTTCAAAAGCTTTTTCGATGAAGTCAGTGATTCTATGCACTTGGTCAATTGTCGAGTGCTAACTTCTAAAACCGAACTTATGTTCAAGTATTAAGTGATTTTCTTATATTATTAGTTGCAGGCGCATTAGTAATATTCTCTCAAAAACTTTTGACACTACAGGAAGAAGCAAAATGGGTCTATAAGATTTATTTTCATTCGCTGGTTTACCTGGTTTCAAAACCATTATAACTTCCGCAACTTTCCATTGGCTCGGGCGGGACATACTGAAGCCTTAGAGTGGTATTTATTATATAAAGGAGGTTTATTAATCCTTTACGAGGGAGAATTTTAAGAATTTCTGCCGTTATTAAGTCATACTTTGGAAGTTAGCTTTTTATTTCTCTACTTAATTCGGTGAGAGTAACATTTCTTGTTCTGTACATTTCACCTGTGGTAAGATTCACATTCATATTTTCATTGAGCGCTTCTCCATGGAACGGTTTAAATGTTTCCTCCAGGTAATCCGCAAACAGTTTTGCTTTCTCTCTGTCGCTTTTTGCCAATACGTTTTGGTAATTTTTAATCGGAGGCGCTGGAAGCTTTGATTTTTGTTACTTGAGTTGTATTTACAAATACAAGTCCAAAGTCCAAGGGGACTTTCTTTTCTTTTTTTCAAGTTTTCAAGGTAATTTCCAACTTCATTGTTTTTGAAATCTAATATCGTATTTTTTAGTTAGGTTTAAGGTTGATTTGTGTTGAGCAGCACGAGTTTGCTGCTATTTCTTACGTGCTTTTCGTGTCTCCTTTATTTCTTGGGGATATTTTAATTTGTATGCCTTTAAATGGTGTAATTACTCTTTGGTTGGGGGTGTTATCCCATGCGGCTTTTTGAACAATATCAACGAAGTTATCTACTGCCTCTTCAAGCTCAAGAGGCGTTTGTAGTGATACCCTTAATTCAAAGTTGTTCTCGTTATCTTTCTTAAATCCTTCCCAGTTTGTATATGTATGTTTTATGTGACCAATTTTTTAACGAATATTTGTAGATTTTTATTTGGTAATACAGGCTATTTTGGTCAATTGATTTTAAATGCAAATAAAAAAAAAAAAGTTTATTTCATCTTTTACCCAACGTTTCGTCGCTATTCACAACTTCTTCAGGGGTTTCTATTGATCTTAAATTTAACATTATGAAAAAAAATTTGATTTATTTTCTGTCGGATTAGGTTGTTTATTATAAAGTTTGGATAGTTATTCCCAGTTTGTTTTTCCATTGGTTAGTCTGGGTGGTTTTTCATTTTTAATTATATTTTCATTCATAGCAAAAACTGCGGCAGAATGATCAGTGATCATATGTTGATATGATTAGAGGGTATTCCTTTCAACAAAAAGAAATCAATCAGGTCAGCTATCTTCGAGGGATAACACGATAAAACGTATTTCGGAGTCTGCTATTTTCGTAATTTCGTAACAAACCCAAGTTTTCCTAAATGGCACAGCAATCTGACAAATCAACCTTATAATATAGTATTGAATTAACTATAGTTACAAAAGTTTCACAATTTGACGACACTATGTTTACTTTTTAAATAAACTCCTTTTTCATTCTCTTTCTGAATCACCTTCTATAAAGATAAGTTTGAATTACACAAAAGTAATCCTTTTTTATTTCGCCAATCTTATTACAAAGAGTAGGGGAGAGTCACTAACGGTGAGACACCTCCAACAGTGAGACATTCCGAATAACTCCGAAGAAACATGTACGAAACAAACACGTCGCGCTCGTTGTCATAGGTCATTTAACAGATATTTGACCGATCAATCCAGTTTGCATTTCATTTCGATAGCGAGTAGTTGCTTCGTGGTAGTGAAGTGGTGAAAAAAAGGCGAAAGAAAATTTTAAGGGTACCAAGTAAAAAATTAATAACTTTTAATACAGGTTAGTTTTTCATCAATGTTTTATATATTATGTAGATTAGATTATGCAGAAAACAATTAACTAGACTTTGAGGCATTTCGATGCATAGTTTTTTTGTTTTCATTTTTTTTACATATTTTTTGCGATTTACCATCAGCGAGACAGAATCCCGTTGGCAAGAGTGAGATAGTGTCTCACTGTTCGTTTTTTGTTTGCTTTGGATAATTATTAAAACAAAATGTTTTAATCTTTTTTATTAAGACATGACCCATTTCGGGTATGGAAAATTTTCGGAGGATGCAATGAAGAAAGCAGTTTCATTGGTGAATGATGGAATGAGCCTGTGAAAAGCCAGTGCTGAGTGCCATATAGCTTTCCAGACTTTGGCTCGATATGTCAAAAAAACGGCCGTGGACAAGGAATGCAAAATGACGCCAAATTACTCTGTGAATAAAATTTTCAGTAGGAAATCGCTCTTGTTGACTACATCATAATGTGATCACGCAAGTATTATGGTTTTCCAATTGAAGAATGTAGAAAATTAGCTTATGAAATGGCTATCGTGAATAAAGTCAAAATACCAAAGAACTGGCAACGTGGTGAAATGGCTGGGATTCATTGGTTTATAAATTTTCGAAAGCGCCATCTTATTCTATCATTGAAGACTCCAGAAGGCTGCAGCCTTTCTCGCGCAACTTCTTTCAACCGCTATAATGTTGAAATCTTTTTTAAAAATTTGAAAAACATTATATCAATATCACCAACATGCTTTGATTTTGGTAGTCGCATACACAACTTGGACGAAACCAGCACAACAACAGTACAAAAGCCAAAGAAAGTGATGGCTGAGAGAGGTTTAAAACAAATTCCCAAAGTAACAGGTGCAGAACACTTGTCACTACGTGTTGCACCATAAGTGCCACCGGCCAGTTTATCTCACCTGTGATGATATTCCCACGCACACACTTCAAAAGTCATATGATCGCTGGTGCTCCGTTTGGTACTTTGGGGCTGGCCAATCCTACAGTGTGGATGAACACAGGCTGTTTTGTAACTGTTATCGAGCATTTCATAAAGTTTAGAAAGAGTTCCAAAGAAAACCCCACATTGCTCATCATCGATAATCATGAGAGCCACATCAACCTAGCAGCATTGAATTTGGCCAAAGAAACTGGAATTATAGTTTTAACAGTCCCACCACATTGTACAAACAAGCTCCAACCACTAGATGTTGGCGTTTATGGGCCGTTTAAAACAGCTTACAGTGCAGTAGTAGATAGATCATATATCATAGTAGTAGATATATCATCTACAATGTAGCAGAAGCAGTTGGTTACGCATTCGAGAAAGCAATGAAACCCTCCAATATCATTGCGTCTTTCAAAAAAACTGTCATAAAAATTTGTTTACTGACATTGACTTCTTATCAAGTTCCTTAAGTCGGGAAAAAAAGTTTACTATGTCGGCAAAATAATATCGGACAAGGAGACATTGAAATCAGTTTTCTTAGACGGCAAAAAAAAAATATCCAAATTCAGTTATCCAAATATTGAGGATATGTCATTTGTAGCCGAAAAAGACGTTAAAATGATTCTCCCAGAGCCAATTCTTTGCGGCCACACCTGACACCAGTCGGCAACAAGCCAGTATCCATTTTGGAATCACATTTGACCAAATTGAAGTGCGCTAAATTTTTCATTTTTTTTTTCATGAATAATGAATTTATTTTTTTTTGTTATGTTTTTTTTGTCACTGAAGACATTTTTGCTAACTTTCATTTTCGCTATTTATTTATTTTTGTTAGTTTTATTCATAAGACTTTTTTGAATAATAAAATGTAAATGTTTATTAAACAAAACTTTTTTTAATTAAATATTTGTGGGAGGTGTCACACTGATGGAGGAGGACTGTCTTACTGTTGGAGCAAAGGTACCAACAGTGATACAAAAGAGGTACTCGGATATTTTGATTTAAATTATTTTATCGGTAAAGGTAAATTTAATTTTGAGTATGCAATAAAATAATAAACCCACCTAACACAATTTAAATCATGTAATTACTCCGAATACTTTTTTAGGTATAGTCATTTGAAAAAAAAGTGTCTCACTGTTAGTAACTTTCCCCTACTTTTAATTTATAACATTTTTTAATTTTTTGTGTGCCTGTTTATGTTATTAAAGAACACCCCATAAATTAAAGAAGGTAGATAGTAGATAAGTACCCCTAAATGAATCACAAATGACTTGGGCATAATTGGAAAAATAAAATGTATTCAGAAGAAATACAATTTTAAATTTGTTTTTATAAAGTGTTTAGAACCACATTTTGTATCCTAAAACAGAATGGCACTTATGTATTCATAGTCGCTTGGTAAATTCATGTTTTACCAAACTGCAGTTTAAGATCATTGGATCAATGAAAATGTCCTACCTATAACCAAATTATATTTTGTGGTTTTATCTAATCAAAATAGAAGTTTATTGAATTATTCGACTAACATACCTACATAATACATATTAGACAAAAAATTCAAATAAATGTCATACAATTAGATGGTTATTGGTTAGTGAATTCGAGTGAGGAATTTTTGTGGGAATAATTTTTTTTTCGGAGAATTTTTTTCTGTTGCGTTGGATTTTCGGCCATTGGTCGATTTAATGCGAGAAAGCATGACTTATGTATAGTTGTAGGTATATTGGTTTTGCATGAAAATGTTCTGCAATCTATTGTGTCTCTCGCTCATTGGGTGTTGTTTTTTTAAATTGGCGGCTATATATGAAGGTAGATTGATCAATGGTTGTATGTAGGTAGGCAGGTATTTTGCGTTGCCGATAATGATAGGAAATTATGGGTAGGTAAGCAAAGAATTGAGACGCTCAGTTGTAGCTGGGGTGTAAGCAGAGAATATGAATTATAAAGAATGGAATCTTTCGTACGTTCCATCCCCCAAAACCCATTCGTTTACATTGTTTTTGTAATTTAATCTCATGTCGATGAATAGATGTGAATTGCAACAACATTTTATGCAGTGGTGAATTCATATTTTTGCACAAGTGTGCGTTAAAACATGAACACTAGTGCAAAAATATGAATTCACCACCATCCGCCATTTTTTTAGCTTGGAGGCAAACCAGAATGATAGTCGAGGATTCCAATCTTTATAATTCATAATCTCAGGGTGTAAGTGGATGAAAAATTATTTTAAAACATTTTATTTTCAGTTTTCACAGTAGGGTGTCGCTAAAATAACTAGGACAAGCTTTTAAAAGCAAGAAATGTTATTGAGTAGTAGTATATTTATACAGGGTGCTATTTCAAACGTTTCAAGTACAAATTAATTTTGGCCACCATTTAGGGCTATCGATTTATTTATAGCTATATGGTGAAGATCATTAAAGATATTTCTATACAAAACGTTAGTCTAACTATTAAGCAGTACCTACCTATTAAGAAAAAAAATGTTAAAAAATAAAAATCAATTTTGGACAGGGTGATCCAAAAATTAAATCAAATTAGAGGTTTTTCTAAATAAAAAAAAATGCCTTGCGGTTGGTGGGTTATCGAACAGGTGGTGCAATTTACTTGCTCACTAAGTATATATTAAGATTAGAAATTGCAACAAAAAAACAATTTACATAAAACATATTGATTTTTTATTATTCTTTATACCTACATTAAATCTATGCGACGACATTTTCTGAAGCGAAATGTTAAATCACCTTTTTATTAAAACCGGGTAGGTATTGTTTGTATAAATTTTTTTATCTCAAAATATATTTAACGTAGCTATATAATTTTAATAGTGTTTAAGAGATGGCAAAAATATCTTTCATTTGATACCAAAATCATTTTCTTTTACATTCCAAGATAATAACAAGTTATTTCAATATTTAAAAAAATATTTGTGAATGTCGACGCTGTCAAAATATTTTATATAAGATTCGCTTAATCGCATCGTCGCGTTCCTGTTATTATATGTACCTACCTATAAAATGTATAGTAGATAACAATATTTATTATAGTATGGCTTAATAATTTCCCTTTATTTTAAGACTTTAACCATACAAATCCGACCATTAGAACTCAAGTTATAAATCTAGGATCTTATAACATAAGTTGTAAGTCAATCTAACCAACCAAATCAACACATTTCTAAGCAGACTGCACATTAGCTCCGTCATAGGTGTCATTACTGGACACTGTCTAATATAGGCAAGCACGCAACAAGGCTTGGAGTATTTTCTAACGACTTCTGCAGGAGTTGTATGGACGAAAAAGAGGAAGAATCGATTCCTCACCTTCTCTGTACATGTTCTGCCCTATCTCAAAGACGTAGGCTCCACTTAGGAGAATTCTACTACAATGATCCTAGTGATCTGGCAAGTTATGACATTAATAGTCTCGCGCGCTTCGTAAGAAGCTCTAAACGGTTCAACGAGTAGGAAGAAAGCTTCCTAGATTCCTGTGGCATCACAATGGGCATATCCCCTGGTCTAAGTGTGTTCAGCGTTCTGCTTGACAACCACATAAACATAACCTAACCACCAATTTTTTGTTAAAATATTTTCTAAAAAAATATTTAATTTTTTTTTTTAATGTAACGGTTTGCGAGCAATTCGAAAATAAGGGTGGTCAAGGCCAATTTTTTACTCGTTTTTCGTTTATAACTTCCAAGTTATTTGCTCTATGCATAAATGTTGTATGTATGTTGTATGTATGATGTAAATAATATAAATTGTTACAAAAAAAGGATTTAATCCTTTTTTCATAAAAAGTAGCACAAACGGAGAAAACGGCAAAAATTAATAAAACATTTTTTTTTAAATAACTGGACCCCCACAAACCCGAATTTCCCGCAAACTCAGATTTATACTAAAAATCAACCGCACTACAATACTGCTTTCAAACTAAGAGCGCTTCAAAACTTTTCTCAGATAATTCCCAATTGCCTGTAGGTACTACCCCAGACTAAAGAAATATACAGATGTAGAATGGTAGAATAAAAGCATATTCACGAAAAAATTTACAGATTTCACTCATAGAGTAACTATGGGGACATTGAAAATGACTTGTGTTAGCTCGATAAAATAAAAACATGAATAATCTTGGTGATTTCTAATTTGTATCCTATAGTTGCACCAAAACTTCTGAAGATGTCTAAGAAACCATTCTTCAACCTGAAATTACAATATGCAGATATTTTTAATGTCGAATCCCAGTTGGCGGTTCAATTAATGTTGTTCAGTTCAGTTTATTTAATCACGGCGTTGATGTTGAAGAAATTCAAATATTTGCTCAAATTTGCTCAAATTGATTTACAAGTATCTCAACTTACATAACATAGGCAAGTTATTTGATTTACTGTCAAAGTGAACCCTTTTTAACGCGAGACCAAATTTATAAATAATTTGATGTGTAGCTCAAACTCAATGCAAGCCTGATTTACCTAATTGTGTTTAGGTATTCTATAAAATTTTGCATTTTGAACTCATCTTTTAATAAATTTAATAAACTCGAGTCGTGTAATTTCTTAAGACAAAATTAATGGTTTTGACAGTAAAGCAGTATTCTTTTATCTGAGTATATGAAAAGCAAAGCACCAATTAAATTGACAGCTGAGTTGACAACAATATTTCATCAAATTGAATCGTTTTTTTTTTCATTTGAGGACTTTAAGGTATAACTGTTATAGTCGGAACGGAAGATGTTGGATGTTGTTCTCTCAGTTCACTTACGCATAGAGCGGTCGGTGAGCGCTCTTCACTTCCGAAAGCAAAAGTAAAAAATTGGTCGAAACGAAGCAAAACTCAATTATGGGCACGTCATATGAATTCTAATTCTTCTATTCTAAGTTCAATAACCGCATTGGCTTAGACGTAGGTAAAGTTTTGTAACATAAATTTAAAGCCTGAGATTTTACTTGAATTCTAAGACCTTAACCTCAAAGATCCGATAATTAGAACAGAAGATAAAAGCTAACCAATAACCCTGTTCGATATTTATACATACTTAAGTTGCTAAGGAAAGTTAATCCTACCTCTAGACTGATTAACGTTAACTTAAATACCTTAACCTTCAACAACTTAGAACTAATGTTGTAAGTTTATTAAAGAGAAACGCAAATAGGTACCTTTGCATATTTCAGGCTCAAAAATAACATTGGTTTGGACGTAGGTCAAGTTCAAAAATCGCATTGGTTAAGACGTTGGCCAAGTTCAAAAATCGCATTGGTGTAGACGTAGGTCAAGTTCAAAATCTCATTGGCTTAGACGTAGGTCAAGTTCCAAAATCGCATTGGCTTAGACGTTGGTCAAGCTCAAAAATCGAATTGGTTTAGACGTATAGTTCAAGTTAAAAAATCACATTGGCTTAGACGTATGTAGGTCAAGTTCAAAAGTCGCATTGGTTTAGACGTTGATCAAGTTAAAAAAACGCATTGGTTTAGATGTTGTTTTGTCACATAAATTTGTAGCCTGAGATTTTACCTTAATTGACATTAACCTCAAACATCCGATAATTAGAACAGAAGATACCAAATCAACCCTTTTCGATTAGGTATTATATTTAAGTTGCTTCGCTAGGTTAATCCTACCTCTAGCCTAGTTAACCTTAATTTAAATACCTTAACCTTCAACATCTGGCCCTTATAGAACTAAAGTTATAAGTTATAATCATAGAGGTTCAAGTATAGGTCTCTGTGCATATTCTAGGTTCAACAATCGAATTGATTAAGAAATAAGAATGAAGTCAAGTTTTGTCACACAGAATTTTGAAGCCTATTATTTAACTTATTTCAAAACCTTAATCTTTAAGATCTGATTATTAGTACAGAAATAAAAAGACAACCGCAGAACAACTAAATCAATCCTTTTATATAAATGTACATAGGTACATAATGTCATACTAAGGAGTCAAACCTCTTACGTCTCTGAGCCATTCTGAGACATTCCAAACCATTTACATCCACAGGTCCAACGAGTTATGGTAACAAAACGGCCACTCTAGCGCTAATTGGGTCAACGAGCTAGGTTGCTCGTGATCGCCATTTCTACCTACCTAGCTACCTACATACATAATGTATGTACCTATTTAGATACGTAGGTATATGAATTTTGTTGGCGAAGCCAATTTTGTTATTAAATTTTTCAATTTTTGCAATTATTTATTTTGATGAATTAAACCTAAACGTTTTTCACCTACACTTTTATGTTATTTCAATTATTTTTTAACTGAATAAATTAGTTTGATATTTTACCTTCATTTTAAGACCTTTATTTTAAATATCCGATTGTTAGAACAGAAGTTATAAGCCAACCAAACCAACCTAATCGTACCATTACGAATAATATTTGCAAAATACCTACAACAATTTAACCAACATAACATTTTACAGACATACCTAACCTACTTAATAATGTAGCTATGTATGTATAATCATTTTTGTTCCCGATGCGAAGCCAATTGTGTTTGCCACCAGCCACAGTGCAGTGGTGGTTTTTTATTGCACACATTCCACTCCAACCAACGTCTTGCCAACACCCTTACAGCAATCTGCAATGTATATTCTTTGTGGGTAATTTTTTTTCTTTTTCTTTTTGTTTTCTTGTTCCTCACGTCATTTGCCGTGATGAAATTAGTTCTTAAAAGCCAATCTTTCACGTTTTTAGTATGAAATTTTGTAAGATTTTGCAAACATTTTGATGCAGATTTGTAGCCTGTCATTTTATCTTTAATTATCTATCTTAATATTAAGCATCCGATAATTATAACCTGAGTAAAAGGCTTCTAAGTGCGCTCAAATCGAGTGATTTTCAGATTTCATACAAATTCAACTATCCTCCATTGAAGCTCGTCGGTTGGCGACGATCAACGCGTAGGTACGATTCATCGATTGTGTCTTTAGGTTCATTTTGGCATTTTCTTTGGTAACACCAACGCCAACCAAAAATTCGATCCTGAGCCCCCTATACGCTAGAGTTCATTTCGTTCATTTGTTATATATTCATTTGTTCATTTAATCATTTTGGTAACACCATATTTTTCTCAAAACGACCCTATAAACATTTTCAATGTTAAAATTTCAAAACCAGCATACCAAACTGAAAAGTCAGCATACCCCATACAATACCTCGTCTGATGACTGATGAGCAAACAAACCCAACCGTCATATATCGACTTCGTATTAAATATTAAACACGCAACCAAACGCAACTTTTTATTTGCTTTAATGCGTTAAACTTGGATCCGACGATCCTCGGGGAGTGGAAATGTTTATTTTTCTTGTTACTAAATATGGAACATGGAACGGGCGAACCAGACATTTTGGTATCTTTTTAGAAGACTGGTACAGGTACAGGCAAGATTAAAAAAAGATATAGACAAGGGGTAGTTTTTGTTTTCAGTATATTTAATTTTCTTTCACATTTGAATTTGATTTCAGTGCAAATCAAGTTTGGAAAGGAGAGGATACGGATGTCGATGCTTATGCGAATTGTTTTTTCAGACTGGGTAGGTAGACGGAATTTATTTTGCACTTACAGGTTTCGTGAGGTTGTCGTCACTCCATATTGATGAATTTTAGTTTTTTTAAAGACTATTTGGACTATTTTATTAAAGACTATTTAGATACTAGTGGTCTTATTTATAAAAGTTGTCTAACTTTGGACAACTGTCCAACTTTGGAAAATGTGTTTAAAAACCTTGTTTATTGTTGTTTTATAGCTGCCTAACTAAGACACAAGAGTAGATTATCCTAACCGTGAATAATGTGATATTTATTTTTATTAAATAAAGCATATTTCCACCAATTTGAAAATAGTTAGACAGTGTCTAAGTAGACAAAAATTTATTTTGTAGATAGGTAGGGGAGAGGGGGGCACCTTTGAACGCGAGGTACCATTGAACATGGCTTATAAAATCTTAAAGACAAAATATTTTAAAACCTAAAATTAGTTTTAAGCATGGCAATAGCGATATCTTTACACGTCAACGACTTTGCGGTGCATCTCTTAAGTTCATCCGACAGTAGCTAAAAACGCAGTTTTAGCAGCGTAAATTGTGTTTTTGTAATCTATTTTTTGTAAGAGTTTAAAATTTTTGTGTTAAGGTTTTTCATTTTTGAAAAATTATTATTAAATTCAAACCTTCATTTTGATTAACATAAAGTTAAAGTTCTTGGTAAATATGCTAGGTATAATAGCTATGGCCGAATTTTATGTTAAATAAAATGATGGGGCAGCTTTGAACGAAACGGTCGGGGCACCTTTGAACAGGTTTAAAAATAGTTATTGAAAAAAATTTATAAATTTTTTCTCCGTTTAACAGATGGACACTAAAATTAAAGTTTCAAAGAGGCTTTTAGCTGCAAAAACTATGTTTTAATCTATTTATTTTCAAAAGTCTACTTTCTAAATAGTGAGTTAAACCTTTCAAAAGATTTTATGTCCTATTAAAGTTGTTTCTATATTGAGCTCTTCATAAATAACTTATTCATACAATTTAATTTTTCCTTCCATAGATATGCGTTTATACTTTCATTATTTATTGTTAAAAATAATTATAAATACTTCCGTTCAAAACAGCCCCAGATAAGTTCCAACCTGCCCCACATGTGGGGTACCTTTGAACACAATGACATAGTTCGTATTTTAATAAAAATAAAATATCAATCTTTATTAAATTTAATCAAAAATGGGTTTAAATTAAACTTTAAATACATTACAACTTACAGGCTAATAATTCCATCACACTGGGTTTTTGGAGGCTCTAAACCAAAAAATGTTCAAAGGTGCCACCCTCTCCCCTATATAATGTTTGCAACAAAAGAGCAGAGGTACGGATACCGTGTAAAATGTTGCGTTTCTTCTTGTGGTGCGAAGCGACAGGATAATTTAACCACAAAATTTTTTAAATTCCCTGCACGGGAAAACGAAGTATTTTTTAAAAAATGGCGTGATGCTTGTAGTTTAAAACAGAACGTCCTTTCAAAAAAAATGTATTTATGTGAAATACATTTTGAAAAGGAGTTTATATTTAAAAACAAATTAACAAAAGGATCTGTTCCCACATTGCACCTAGGAAACGTATCAAATCCCTGTGGTTCAAATCTTAAAACCTATTTGAAGCCTAACCTTTCTTCAGAAGGTCTTGCTGTAAATTTAAGCCTTACCGAATTTCAAGATTTTTCAGACAAATGTTTGCCGAATTCTTCAACGGTGAATTCCAAAGCACAGAATCATCATGATTACAAAGCAGAAATTTTGAAATTGAAGCAAAAAGTATTTGATTTAGAAAAAAAATAAAACAAATTCGAAAAAAAAAATAATCTTCAACATATTGCAATAAATCGTAAATTAAATAGAATTAACGTAGGAAGTTTGTCAGAAAAAAAATCTAATAAAACAGGCTTGAAAACAATTTCCAATTTAATAGATTCTTTGCCTGTCGCAAATAAAAATGCAAAAGATTTTGCAAAAATGCTTTTAACTAAAAATAAAATGTATTCAAAGAACGAAAAATGGCTTTCTCAAAACTTATTTTTTAGAAATGCTGCTCTATATAATTTTATGAGAGAAACTCTTGATTTCCATCTTCCACATCGTACGTCCTTGTACAAGTGGATGGAAATTAAACATTTGTCGACGGGCTTCCATGAAGAAGTTTTATCTAAAATAAAAGAAAAGGTTGATGAACTGCCTGGAATGAGTAAAAATGTAGTACTTATTTTTGATGAAATTTCTATCGAGGAGAATGTGACAAATAACAACTTCAAGGACAGAATTGACGGATTTGTTGACTATGGGGATGGAAAAAGGGAACCAGTCCGAGGAAAAACTATTTGTGATTTTATGTTTAGAGGCCTCTGCTCCAATTTTAAATACGTTTTGAACTACGTTGTGAGTTCGACATCTTGTCCAGTTTTAGAATTAAAAGTACAAATTTTTAAATGCTGGAAAGTTTGTGAAAACCTTGGAATATTTGTGCGAGCGCTCACATGTGACCAAGGCTCAACAAACCGAAGCTTATTTTTAAAACTAGGATATAAAGATGGTAGCATTGACAATATCGATAGTAATTGGTTTGCTTACGAGGGCAAAAAGAAATATCTCTGTTTTGATGTACCTCATCTGATAAAATCCATAAGAACAAATCTTATGTCTTCGGACTTTTGTCTTTCCAATAGAGATATTGTCAGCTGGGACGTCGTAAGAGAATTATATGCTATAGATTCTCAAAATAATGTAAGAGTATGTACAAAAATCAGTCAAGCACATGTGGACCCTACAAATTCTGTAGGTTTGGCCACTCAAGTATTTTCACATAGTGTTTCATCGGCAATATTAGCAATGCTATAAGCTTCGGTTTTTTCGAAAAATGTTGAGGATAAGGCTGAATCCACGTCAATTTTTTTTCAAAAAATTGATAAAAAGTTTGATATTTTAAATGGTCACCCACCATTAGTGAGGAACACCATAAATTTAGAGTTTTTAAATGAAATGAAAGATTTATTCGCGTCATTAAAACTTAATAAAAAACCACAGTTCATTGCTTTAAAGGAATAGTTTTGACCATAACATCTTTCCTCTCTTTGGCCAGTGATATTGTTGCTGATTATTCCGATTTTTGCTATCTATATTTGAATAAACTGAACCAGGATCCACTGGAAAATTTTTTTCGCATGTTCGCGCTCGAAATGCAAATAAAAGAAACCCTAACGTATTCGAGTTTCAATCATATTATAGCCAAAATTATTTCACTGAATCTCTTATTTGCATCAAAATTTTCTAATTGTGAAAAGGACTTAGATGAAATACTTGATGTTGACTGGTCTGCGATACTTAATATTTCAGGTGAATATTTAACTTCGACAGTCAATGCTGCCAAAATAGCAACAGAACGAAGCCCTTTCTGTGAAACTATAAACTTGTTTGATCCAGATGAACAGCCATCCGCTTCAACGACTATCAAAAAAATGTCAATTCGATACTTCGCAGGATACTGTTGTTATAAGCTTTTCAAAACTATGAATACACCATGTCAAAATTGTATTGAAGTATTAATTAAAATGGATAAAACATTAACGGACAGCTCGGAGTTATTGATTCATCACAAGGCATACATTAATTCAGAATTAGACTTTGGAAAATTATTTCCGTTCGAATAAGTTTTTCGAAATTTGCAAGCTTCAAACGAATGTTTTGAATGTGTATACCAATAGTCCTGAAATCATCAACATAAAATCCCAAATAGTATCTATGTGCATTAAAGAAACAGAGTCAATCTGCCCTGATTGGTTTAACCTCTTGAAAATATAATGAATATTTAAAGTATTTTTTCATGTTTTAAATTGTTTTTAATAAATGTATTCCTTAGTGTGCTTTTTGTAGTAGTTTGTTGCTTACTAACTGTGATGAGCCAGTGTACACAATTTTTGTGTTGGCAATTCTTTGGTCACAAGTTGTTGCTTGCGTTGAGCTCTCTGCGACAAAGATCTGATAAAGTAAAAGAAAAAATGGTTATAGCATTAGGCTCAACCACCACGTTACCTTTCCTAACTTACTCACACTGTATTTCCAACTTATTTCCACACCACCGATAGAGATAAAGTTTGTAGCGCGTTTTTTTTTTTAACGTGGTGTCCCTCGGAGGCCTATTCCACTTCAAGATTTCACTTACATATTATGTATGTATATCGACGAAAAAAACTATATTTGCAAAAAATGTTATAGCTTAATGCTATAACCACTATTGGATCTTTAAACCAATCATGGCAGATTGACTCTGTTTCTTTAATGCACATAGATACTATTTGGGATTTTTTGTTGATGATTTCAGGACTATTGGTATATACATTTTCAAAAACATTCGTTTGAAGCTTGCAAATTTCGAAAAACTTATTCGAACGGAAATAATTTTCCAAAGTCTAATTCTGAATTAATGTATGCCTTGTGATGAATCAATAACTCCGAGCTGTCCGTTAATGTTTTATCCATTTTAATTAATACTTCAATACAATTTTGACATGGTGTATTCATAGTTTTGAAAAGCTTATAACAACAGTATCCTGCGAAGTATCGAATTGACATTTTTTTGATAGTCGTTGAAGCGGATGGCTGTTCATCTGGATCAAACAAGTTTATAGTTTCACAGAAAGGGCTTCGTTCTGTTGCTATTTTGGCAGCATTGACTGTCGAAGTTAAATATTCACCTGAAATATTAAGTATCGCAGACCAGTCAACATCAAGTATTTCATCTAAGTCCTTTTCACAATTAGAAAATTTTGATGCAAATAAGAGATTCAGTGAAATAATTTTGGCTATAATATGATTGAAACTCGAATACGTTAGGGTTTCTTTTATTTGCATTTCGAGCGCGAACATGCGAAAAAAATTTTCCAGTGGATCCTGGTTCAGTTTATTCAAATATAGATAGCAAAAATCGGAATAATCAGCAACAATATCACTGGCCAAAGAGAGGAAAGATGTTATGGTCAAAACTATTCCTTTAAAGCAATGAACTGTGGTTTTTTATTAAGTTTTAATGACGCGAATAAATCTTTCATTTCATTTAAAAACTCTAAATTTATGGTGTTCCTCACTAATGGTGGGTGACCATTTAAAATATCAAACTTTTTATCAATTTTTTGAAAAAAAATTGACGTGGATTCAGCCTTATCCTCAACATTTTTCGAAAAAACCGAAGCTTATAGCATTGCTAATATTGCCGATGAAACACTATGTGAAAATACTTGAGTGGCCAAACCTACAGAATTTGTAGGGTCCACATGTGCTTGACTGATTTTTGTACATACTCTTACATTATTTTGAGAATCTATAGCATATAATTCTCTTACGACGTCCCAGCTGACAATATCTCTATTGGAAAGACAAAAGTCCGAAGACATAAGATTTGTTCTTATGGATTTTATCAGATGAGGTACATCAAAACAGAGATATTTCTTTTTGCCCTCGTAAGCAAACCAATTACTATCGATATTGTCAATGCTACTGTAATGAAACGCTTATTTGCTTAATTCATTAACTTTAATAATATTTATTAAACGAGTATACTAAACTAGACTTATATAAAAAAATTAAATTGCATCCACTGCAGCTGCCTATCGACCAGTGCGCACGAAGGTTAGAAGAAGAAGAGAAAGAATTCCAAAAAGCTCTCAAACGGAAGTCCATGGCAGGTTATCTCGGCTCTCAGAAAGATGACGAGTGACAGACAGTCAGCTGTGGTTCGCGTTCAGGGTCGCGGTTATTGTAGTGCGTTCAATTGCTTATCTGGATGTCGCTACAGGGGTCCCCCCTTTGCTGGAGCAAAAACGCATAGGTGGCTTGCTAATTCTCCCGGCTCTCGTTCTTACACTTGCCTTCGGTGGAGGTACCTCTTGAGATGACGATGGATCTTCAGCGGGCTGGTATGATTTGTCTTCACAAGCGGATATTTTATAGGCTGGTTTTAATCTGTGGATGGAAATATAAACTTCTTTGTTTGGCAAAGCTACCTTGAATGAATGTAACTGTCGATCGAGTACTGCGTATGGTCCAGAGTAGGCTGGTTTCAGTGGGCGTTGCACATGATCGTTTCGGATGTATACATGCGAAGCCGTTTTCAATTCTCTCGGGATAAACACTGGTCTCGACATACGGCTGGAGTACGTTGGTGCAAGCTTTTGAAGAGTCTCTCTCAAATCTTGGATGAAGCTGACTGGATCTCTGGGCGTTGAATCTTCTTCGAAGAAGTCTCCTGGTAGACGTAGCTCGGTGCCAAACATTAGCTGAGCAGGAGTGGTTCCGGACTCATTAACCATTGAACGTAGGCCGAGGAGCACGACTGGAAGTGAAGTTACCCAATTGTCAGAGCTGTGTGCAGTCAGCGCGGCTTTCAGTGAGCGGTGCCACCGCTCCACCACCCCGTCGGCTTGAGGATGATAGGCCGTCGTGTGAATGCGTTTGCAGCCGAGAATTTGAGAAAAGCGATGAAACAAAGAAGATTCAAATTGGCGGCCTTGATCTGTTGTCAATCGCTGAGGGTAACCGTATCGAGCTACCCAGTTGAAGAGAAATGCATCAGCCACAGAGGCGGCTGTGATGTCAGCAATTGGAATGGCTTCTGGCCAGCGTGTCGCTCGATCGATGCACGTGAGAAGATATCTGAAGCCGTTGCAGGTTGGCAACGGGCCGACGATATCGATGTGCACGTGTTCCAGTCTGTTAGCCGCACCAAATGTTCCCATCGGCGGATTTGTATGCCTGTGTACTTTGCTACTCTGGCACTCATGACAGCTCCGTGCCCACTCTGCGACGTCTGCGTTCATTGATGGCCAGAAGAAGCGAAGTGCAATTGTTTTACGAGACGCTCTTACTCCAGGGTGGCTGAGGTTATGCACACTCTCAAAAGCTGCTCGCCTGAATGATTTTGGTATATACGGTCTGGCTCTTCCCGAAGTTGTTTCACAGACTACTTCTGTTTCGCTACCAGGAAGGACAAAGTTAGCAAAAACAAGTTTTTGACTTACCGATTTTAACTTTTCCAGCTCCGTGTCTGTTTTCTGCAATTTGGCTATCGAGTTGTAGTCTATACAAAGAGGACTGTCAATGGCTGCGATCCTGGAAAGAGCATCTGCTGCTGCGTTCTCTGACCCGCTAACATGACGTATATCGGTGGAAAATTGGGAGATATATTCCAAATATCGTTGTCGTTGGGGTGTTTCCGATGCCGAAGGTGGATTGCGAATGGCGAAAGTCAACGGCTTGTGATCGGTGAATATAGCAAAAGACCGCCCCTCGATGTAACGGCGAAAGTGTTCAATTGCCAGCTTGATTGCTATTAATTCACGATCGAAAGTGCTGTACTTCGTTTGCCTCGCTGACAAAGTCTTGGAAAAGAAACCAAGAGGTGTAGACTTCCCATCGACGACTTGAAGAAGTACTGCCCCGACTGCTGTGTTGGAAGCGTCGGTCATGAGGCGTAATTCGGAGTCTGGGAGGGGATGTGCCAACGTGGCGACTTCGGCGAGCGACTGACGACAGCGAAGAAAAGCTGCTTCGGTGGAAGGTGACCAGATTATTGGGGTTTTGTCGTTCTTCTTCGCCCCGTGCAGCATCTTACAGAGCGGGGCTTGGTGTGATGCCGCGTGTAATAGGCTGAGCCTAAAAAAATTGAGTGCACCGAGAAAGCGACGAAGTTCCGTGACTGTTGTTGGCTTCGGGAATTCTGCCATTGACTTCACTGCATCTTGAGGTGGTCTAATGCCTTTCGAGTCTACTTGATATCCGAGGAATATGATCGATGACTTACCGAATTCGCATTTGTCTCTATTTAGGCTGATGCCGTTGTTGCTGAGTCGCTTGAAAATTTCCTCCAAGTGTTTCATGTGTTCTTCTTGCGAGGTTGACGCAATTAGCATGTCGTCTATGTAAGTGAAGACATAGTCCAAGTCACCGAATATGGAGTCGAGGAAGCGCTGTTGAGTTTGGGCGGCATTGCGAAGTCCGAACGTCATTCGCACAAATTCGTAAAGTCCGAAAGGAGTCTTTATTGCCGTTTTTGGGATGTCCTCGGGTGCCATAGGTATCTGGTGGTACGCTCGAGCCAAATCAAGGCGAGAAAAAATTGATTTATTTGGCAGCATCAGCTGGAAGTCCGTAAGACGTGGCAGAGGGTACCTATCAGGAAGCGTAACCGCATTCAGGCGCCTGTAGTCACCGCAAGGCCGAATTGTACCGTCTTTCTTTGGAACAATGTGTAAGGGACTGGCCCAGGAACTACGTGAATGTCGACAAATGCCCTCTCTCACCATGCGCTGAAACTCTTCTTTTGCCTGCATGTAATATTTGGGTGGAATCGGTCTTGTATTGCAGAAAACGGGTGGGCCAACTGTTTCTAGATGATGGCGAACTGAGTGTTGTGGATTTTGGAGGGCACTAACTGGAAGAGTGATGGTAGGGAAACGCTGAAGCAAATTCGTGTAGCCGTCGTCGTGGTTGATAGCGTTTACTGAGCCTTCATCCGATGACGTAAGGAGATGAGAGGTGCTGCAATTGGAAATTTGTTCGACGAGTCTACGGCCGTGAATATCAACGAGTAGACGGAAGAAACTCAGGAAGTCTGCTCCCAAGATTGAGTGTGGAATTGCAGCACGTGTAAAATTCCAACGATAAATGCGCCCCGTGCCGAAGTCCAAGCCTAGTGTTGTCGTCCCAAAAGTCTTTATTTGGGTTCCATTAACAGCTCGCAACGTGGTAGGATCAGGCTGTAATCTTGTGGTGCTTTTGACGCATAACGTTGATATGGAGGCTCCGCTATCTACAAGAAAACGGTGGCCAGAAATTTTGTCGTGTAAAAAGAGGTGATTTGACTTACCAGCAACTGAAGAAGCCTCACCTAAAGTTGCTGGTGGGCGTTTCCCTGCTTGAAAGTACATGGTGGATTGCACTTTCTGGCTTTCGCGCCGTACCGGCGGTGAAACCAACAATGGGCCGAAGTAGCGTGACGTTGCCTATCTTCTGACTTCTGATGACCATTGGCAGCTGTCTGGTACTTGGTCTTGGATTGCTCTTTGAGTTGTCTTTCTATCGTGTTTAACCTTTGCAAGATGGTTTTCATACTGTCGCTTTCTGAATGTGGGGTTGACACGGTTGGTGGTAACGCTGCGATTGACTTAGGTGAAGATGAATGGCTCATGATTTTGTCGGCCACTTCTGCAAGCGAGTTGAGGTCACCAGTAACGGATGAAAGTATCGCCCTCACATGTGAAGGTAAACGTGACAACCACATGACTTTGATAACTGCGTCTGGGGTGCCTGAAGTGCCTGAGAGGTTGCGAATGCGCCGAAGAAGTTGAGAGGGCTGTGAGTCGCCAAGGTCTAGGCCTTCGATGAGGCGTTGCATTCGTTGTTCCTCATTTTCTTCATACACCTTGATGAGTCTTTCTTTAACCTTAGTGTACTTGTTGGCAGCTGGCGGAGTGAGAAGTATGTCCGAAATTTGCTCGAGATCCCTACGATCGAGATTAGCGACAACGTATTGGAACTTTGTGTCATCATTTGGCCTTGAGGCTGAAAGTATTGCTTCCAGCTGAGCAAACCAGAGAGATGGCCTCTCGCGCCAAAATTGGGGCAATCGTGCAGCAACGGAAAGTCCAGAGATGTTTATTGGAGTCGGATCTGTAATTGTAAAATTGCCATCGCCAACGCCTGTGTCGTCACCCGGCATGCTTTATTCGTGCAACGTGAATGAAGGATCTTCTTGAAAAAAAATGATTCTGGCACAAATGTGAAAGCAAATCGATGACCGAAGTTATTTGTCACACGATTCCAATGACAACGAATAAAAATTTCGGTGGATGTTTAAGATCTTCCGAGATTATGCTGACGATGTGAAGAATGGCAGGCAGTGGATGTATAGGAGGTTGAGGCATATACAATTTTGTTTTACGCAAAAAAATAAATTTCAAACGCGGGGTCACCAATGTAATGAAACGCTTATTTGCTTAATTCATTAACTTTAATAATATTTATTAAACGAGTATACTAAACTAGACTTATATAAAAAAATTAAATTGCATCCACTGCAGCTGCCTATCGACCAGTGCGCACGAAGGTTAGAAGAAGAAGAGAAAGAATTCCAAAAAGCTCTCAAACGGAAGTCCATGGCAGGTTATCTCGGCTCTCAGAAAGATGACGAGTGACAGACAGTCAGCTGTGGTTCGCGTTCAGGGTCGCGGTTATTGTAGTGCGTTCAATTGTTTATCTGGATGTCGCTACACTACCATCTTTATATCCTAGTTTTAAAAATAAGCTTCGGTTTGTTGAGCCTTGGTCACATGTGAGCGCTCGCACAAATATTCCAAGGTTTTCACAAACTTTCCAGCATTTAAAAATTTGTACTTTTAATTCTAAAACTGGACAAGATGTCGAACTCACAACGTAGTTCAAAACGTATTTAAAATTGGAGCAGAGGCCTCTAAACATAAAATCACAAATAGTTTTTCCTCGGACTGGTTCCCTTTTTCCATCCCCATAGTCAACAAATCCGTCAATTCTGTCCTTGAAGTTGTTATATGTCACATTCTCCTCGATAGAAATTTCATCAAAAATAAGTACTACATTTTTACTCATTCCGGGCAGTTCATCAACCTTTTCTTTTATTTTAGATAAAACTTCTTCATGGAAGCCCGTCGACAAATGTTTAATTTCCATCCACTTGTACAAGGACGTACGATGTGGAAGATGGAAATCAAGAGTTTCTCTCATAAAATTATATAGAGCAGCATTTCTAAAAAATAAGTTTTGAGAAAGCCATTTTTCGTTCTTTGAATACATTTTATTTTTAGTTAAAAGCATTTTTGCAAAATCTTTTGCATTTTTATTTGCGACAGGCAAAGAATCTATTAAATTGGAAATTGTTTTCAAGCCTGTTTTATTAGATTTTTTTTCTGACAAACTTCCTACCTTAATTCTATTTAATTTACGATTTATTGCAATATGTTGAAGATTATTTTTTTTTCGAATTTGTTTTATTTTTTTTCTAAATCAAATACTTTTTGCTTCAATTTCAAAATTTCTGCTTTGTAATCACGATGATTGTGCTTTGGAAAATTCATCCGTTGAAGCATTTGGCAAACATTTGTCTGAAAAATCTTGAAATTCGGTAAGGCTTAAATCTACAGCAAGACCTTCTGAAGAAAGGTTAGGCTTCAAATAGGTTTTAAGATTTGAACCATAGGGATTTGATACATTTCCTAGGTTCAATGTGGGAATAGATCCTTTTTTTAATTTGTTTTTTAATATAAACTCCTTTTCAAAATGTATTTCACATAAGTACAATTTTTTTGAAAGGGCGTCCTGTTTTAAACTACAAGCATCATGCCATTTTTTTAAAAAATACTTCGTTTTCCAGTGCAGGGAATTTAAAAAATTTTGTGGTTAAATTATCCTGTCGCTTCGCACCACAAGAAGAAAGGCAACATTTTACACGGTATCCGTACTTCTGCTATTTAGTTGCAAACATTATATACCTACCTACAAAATAAAAACACCTAATATACCTAATATCTAAATAGTCTTTAAAAAAATAGTCCAATAGTCTTTAAAAAAACTTAAATTCATCACTATGGAGTGACGACAACCACACGAAACCTGTAAGTGGAAAATAAATTCCGTCTACCTACCCAGTCTGAAAAAACAATTCGCATAAGCATCGACATCCGTATCCTTTCCTTTCCCAACTTGATTTGCACTGAAATCAAATTCAAATGTGAAAGAAAATGATATACTGAAAACAAAATCTACCCCCGAGTTGGATGTTGTACCCTGTGACCTGTTACTTTTTTTTTGTATCATGTTCATGTACCACAGCATAGAGACAGGACAGATAAGAAAATTATCAATTCAAACTTGCATGATCATACAATAACCGAGAAACAGTACAACTAGATCCATCTACATAAAAGAAGGGAACTAATTACTAAACTCGATGAAGACCATATTCTACATCTGTATATTTCTCTTGTCTGTGGTACTACTAATAAATAAGCTTTCCTAATAACTTTTGAACTCACACGTAAATAAATTAATGAACAATAATTTTCTTTAATTTCTCAAGGAATACAAAATAACCTATAAATAACTATGTACGAACCTACTTCGTACATAGGTATACCTACGTAGCAGTGGGGGATCCACGGGAGTTTCGGGTCCGGATCCCCTATGAGCATTGAAACCTTATATTTTTATATTAATTTGTTTATTTATTAAATATTTATTTCTCTTCGACCTAAATTTGGTCTAAGTTTGACCACTTAATTACAGAAAGCCCATCTTTTAATAAAATTTCGAATAAAAAATTCTTCGTGTAATAAATAGGTAGGTACACCTCAAAAACTTTGAATGCATCTTAGTGAAAAAAGGAGTAAGTATATCTACTTACATTAGATTGCGTAACAGTTTTATGAGGGAAACTTAGTTCAAGGGCTTAAGGTATGTTAAAGTTTGAATACTTAGGCAATTTACCATACATGCCTCTCCAAAGCAATATAATATTAAAATACTATTCAATATTATAAGGGCAAAAAGAAGTTTGCATCGCCATTTTCGATAAAAAAAAAAACTGCGCTGCACTGCTCAAATTGTGCTGCGATTTTGAGGATGTGATTTTTTTTTCCAAAATTAAGTTTTTCTAAACAGTTTTTTCACTCGAAGAGATAAAAAATCGCATATTTGCAACTTTTACTACTTTCGAAAATCGAAAATGATGGTGCTAATTTAACGCTAAGTTCCTTCGCATCATTTGCGTTAAATAAGCACCATCATTTTCGATTTAAAAAAAAAAAGTTGTGCTGTATTGTGCTGCGATTTTATGGGATGCGTGCTATATTATTTTTGCAACGACCATAGAGTACTTTTATTATCTAGAGAACCGACTCCTAACCCCCTTGCCTAAAACACCCTCAAATTTTATTTTAGCTCAGTGAGAGAAAACTCTCTTAAATTCCCTGTCCGTGAATACGTGTGAATTGTTGATACACAAACAAATTGATGCCAGTAGCTCAAAAAGTTGAAAAATTGAAAAACACCCGATTTGCGGGTACTCAAGTGAAACACGTCGGTTGGCAATGAACAACAACCCCATTTTTTTCAATTTTTCCGAGAATTTTTTTGGTTTCCTATTTAACTATTGTGAAGGTCGTGTAGGGTGTACAGTTATTTTATTAGCATCTTTTATTAGCATCTATGAAAATAGACAATTAATTTGATATATAATACATAACAGTTACATATTTCTTATCTCTATATTCTTACTTATTTATGTTTTATTGAATGGTTTATTTATCTGTAGATAACCTTCAGTGCATGTTCACGATGATCTGTGTTATATTTATTTACCACACACATTGGGTTATCTGAAGATAAGAACTGCATGTTCATGTTTGAACATTCTGCGGGCCGACAGAAAGTGCTTAAATTCTTTTTCTGAATATTATGCCCTGTACTATTAACAAAAATAATGAGCAAGATGCAACTTAACATTAATCCACTGTGACCGCTTATGTTGTGAAAGTCCAAGCCCTTAAGGTTAATGTTTTCTTCCTTGAACTGTTCCAGGTCCCTTTGAATTTTCAGTTTAATACTTTCTTCTTTTGACATTGGACTGTAGTTAGCAAAGTCGAAAGTATGGCGTTGCTCAATACCGTGTTTTTCTTCAAATGCTGATGCTCGTAGGGTTTCTCCTTACCATAATCCATGACCCACATTTGTTCCTTGTGAATCTTATAATTGCTGTTTGGTACCACGATTTTCCTTATCTTAGTTCGAGCATACTTTCCTGAAGGTGGTAACGTCATAGATATCATCACATGAAGACCTCTGCTTAAGTAATTGTATATTGGGTCACCAGAGAATCGGCGTTTTTTCTCTGTGTCATGATCACGCATTGAATTGCTTCTCATAAAATTATATTTTGAATAGTCCCAGATGGGGAAGACAACCTTCTTTTTAATACGGATTGGCCTTTTGCTAATGACCTTGCCAAATATGACGTATGCCCGAGGTGTCTTTGAGTTGACCAGTACCTTTTCGATTTCTCTTGTAAGAGCTGTGTCGCTGTTGACCTTTCCTTGTACTGTTGCTAGAAGCACTGAAGGTGAATCTTCATCTTTTGTTTTGATAGAGGCGTTTTTTACTATTTTAATCTCTTGTTTGTATTTCAGCTCACTGTTAGAGCATTTGATATGAGTATCCAAGATTTGCATGGATGATTTCTTCTCAGCTAGAATCTCCTCCAAATATTCATTTGTTTTATCATTTGTCGGTATTTCATAGGTAAGCTGATGATTACTTCTGTTTATTTCTTCATCATTATGTGTTGTTGACTTTCCCAAGGTTGTGTCTTCTTGAATAGGACTTTCCGCAACTTCTCTCAGCTCCTGGACTTTATCCATCGACGATGTTACCGCTAACTCAAGTGTCTGAAATAAACTTGTATATGATGTAGCGTTTATAAATGGAATGTCCAGTGCATGGTTCAATTTTGAGGACAAATTAAGTCTTCTATTCTCGAATCGATTGATTGATTATTTTTGTGAACCGCATCTATGAATAGGTTGGAGAACATTTTCCACTCTTCAATTTTTCCATCGAATTTCGGCAGTTTAATTTTATGACTTCTTGTTGATACATTTGCACATGTATCAAATTCTGTGGCTCTATTTTTTCCTTCTAGTTTGTCTAGAAGCAATTCCACATCAACTTCCAACTCGATTATGTAGTTGTCTTCTCTGAATTTTTTTTCTTCGATTGGATTCATCTTAGACATCTGTGTTTGTAACGGTTCATTCCATCGTTTAACTTTTCTAATCCGTATAGTTTTGTGATGAGGACTGTAAGTCGCCTCTGTTTTTGCATCTTGACTATTGTTTTTTTTAAGATTGTCCATTATCGTATGTATTTTTGATACGTCTATGACATTAGCTCCCCTTTCTGTAATCTGGGCAGCAGTCTGTGAATTTTTTGTCCTCATGATCATTTTGTTTATTTTATGTTGATTTATTTTATATTTATTCAGTGCAACTATAATCTGTTGTTTTATTGCTTCAAATTCATCTAATTTATTGGATAAGGTTGCTTCGCTTTCAAGATCCTTGTCTTTTAGCAATTTTTCTATTTTTTCAACGAAGTTTGAAGAAATTGTTGTTGTTTTTTTTTTTTATTATTTGTTGATTCTTGTATGTCAAAATGATGTCTAATTGCCTGCCTAGATTGTTGAGGATTCCATTTATTTGAAATAATCCAGAATCAAGTAATCTATCCGAGAACAGAGATTCCTTCTCGGTGGACGGGTTACAGGAAGCAAAGCACGTTTCGTCAATTGATGGTAACCAACCTAAATCGGGAAGATTGAAGTCGCCGACAATAATAAAATCAACGCTGGAATCAGCAGCCTCAAACAGGGAGTCAAAAGATTCAACAATTGACTGATATGCAAGCGTTGGTTGAGATGGGCGAATGTAACAACAGAGAATGTAAAAACTACGTTTGGAGACTGACACTTTTACGCAGACGAACTCAAAAAGTGGTAATTTAGAGATTTCGACTAGAGTTGCGTCAAGTCGGTTGTGTACGGCTAAGAGAACACCACGCCCAGAGGGAGCAACAACATTGTTTTGACCATCAGCACGAAAGACAACGAAATCGGAAGTAAATAATTCACTATCAAGAATGTTGGGGCAAAGGTTTGTTTCCGTCAGTGCAAAAATGTCGAAGGGGAGTTTTTGGGAGTTGAGAAACACCGAAGAAGTTTTGGTTCGGAGTCCTCTAACATTCTGGTAGTACAAAGATAAGGTAGTAGGAGTTATGGCAGTAGAAACGTGTGGTAAGACTGAATTACAGTTACAGATGACGCTTGGACGATATTTGTGAGGATTTCGAACGTTTAAAGCTAATGTGTGAAGCGTACGTAGCAAGGTCCTTCGAGAGATATTCAAGTCTCCATGGAACCGGGTATAGATTTTTTTAAGATAAGAAGGGTCGGTTGGGAGACCTTCTTTTAGTATCGACACAGTGACGTTAGTTCTCGTTTTCCCATCGATACAGACAGAGTCAGGCTTGTCGTGCAAGAAGGCAAGGTAAAGACGAACATTTTCGTACAATTTGTTGTCACGTAACCTTGCTATCATGTATCGGCCATCAATATCGTTAATTGTAGTCTTAGGATCGCAGAATTTGGAAGTAATTTTAACAGAAGGTGGGAACATTGGGTTAAAAATTTGGGGAGGGGAAAGATAAGTGTGGGAGTTGCTTAGGATGGGAGGGCCAGGAATTCTCGGAAAAGGACTACGAGAGGTAGACTGAGTAGAAGGATTTAGAGTGTGAGAATGAAAAAAATTATTATACTTTACGTTGGGGGAAATAGTTCTAGACGTGGAGCATGATATAGAGTTTACATTGTTTACGCGTTTGCGTTAAGAGGCAGAATTATTTGGATCTTGAGATAACGATTGTTTGGGAAAGGGGATTGAATTAACATTGGGAGGGTTGGTCTTAAATCTAGTATCAACTCCTATATTTTTAACATTTTTAGAAGTAGTATTCAAGGGTTTTTTAGGAAGTTTAGAAACCCATTTAGATATTTTAATTTTACCTAGCCAACAAACAGGTTGATAAGTGGAAAAAAATAGCCACTCATATTTGGATGGGATAAAGACTTTAAAACTTGAAGAGTTAATTTTGTGACTTTCACGAAGAATAATATTGAAATTATACAAAGAGAGTTTACGAATCCAGGATTTTTTCATTCATAATTTGTTAAGTTGCCTTCATATGGTTAGTTTGGTTGGTAGATAACTTTTATTGTAATAGTCGGATCGGGTTGAATATCAGGCTACATTTTTTTTACAAAATCATTGCAGAGTAACATAAAAGTATGTTTACAATACAATATGTGTAAGATACAATATATTATTAATTATCATTAATCATTAATTTGGTCTATTAAGGTAGCCATTCTTTTTCTTTTTTTTACAATCTTTAAAGCTGTTGACTATAGTTAATAATATATTGTAACTTACACATATTGTATATGTATTGCAAACATACTTTTATGTTTTAAGGCCTCAACCTTAACGATCTGATAATTAGAATAAAAGTTATCAGCCCACCAAACTAACCATATGAAGGCACCTTAACAAATTATGAATGAAAAATACCTACCACAAACGTGCATACCTACAATGTATAGCAAATTTTTTCCCGATGCGAACCCATTTTGCCAAGGTTATGCTGTTTTGTTGCACACACTCCACCGTTTTTAGAATTACTATCTCCCTTCAACCAGTATATGCTTAAGCTAAGTACAGACGATTGTCAGATCTTACAATATTGTCAGATCTGTCAGTGAAAAAACTGTTCCGGTATCTTACATTCGTCTGAACACACAATTTTGTCTGAAAATATTGTCAGACGACAATCTGACAAAAAATCGTCAGGTATCTTACAATCGTCTGAACACACAATTTTTATCACTGTCAGTCGATTAGGACATTGTCAGACTCATTGGTCATTGTCAGATGTTTTAATTGAAAACATCTTACAATTGCTGACAATTTCTTCATTGTTCAAAATGTCAATGAGTTGGTTAAAGAGAGATAAAAAAATTGCTGACAATCAAATTGGGAAGAAATCTACCAACCGTCTGAACGGACAATTTTTCATTGTAAGAAATATGTCAATTGTCAGCTAATTGTTAGCTATTGTCAGACCATTAACAGTTCTGACAATAACCTTAGCTTTAGTAGCAAACTTTTTTTAATTTTTTTCTTGTGTATTCCTCTTCTTCGTTACGTTTTCCTCGATGAAAATTATTCTCCAAAAATGTATTAAAATTTTTTAATATGACATTTTTAACGGTTTTGTAGCTGGTACAGGCCTATCATTCTTGCTTTAATTTGAATTTTAAATTTTGAAAATCCGACCATTGGTTCCAAAGATATAAGCATTTAAATGACCGCAAATAGGGTGATTTTCAATTTTTCAACTTTTTGAGCTACGGGCGACAATTTTTTGTTGTATCAACAATTCACACGTATTCACGGACATGGAATTTAAGAGAGTTTTCTCTCACTGAGCTAAAATAAAATTTTAGGGTGTTTTAGGCAAGGGGGGTACGAGCCGGTTCTCTAGATAATATACATAGGTACTCTATGGCCTAGGTCTGAGGATGAAAACAATACAAAAAAATATTAAATACAGCAATCCCCCGTATACGCGAGGGATGCGTTCCAAGAAAACACCGCGTATACCGAATTCGCGTATGCGGAGACTAGAAAGAACCAATAAATAATAGTAATGTAACTTGTAAGACACAGAATCACACAATAAGATCAAATTGCAGAAATATTCTTGCCAATCTGATATGCCCATTTAAATAATTTTAAAACAAATGCAAGGCCAACTGACGAAAAAGCGAATTGTTGTTGAATCGCGTATAATCAACGTGTATGTAGAGGGAGTTTCGGAAAAACTTAATCGCGTATAAGCGAAACCGCGTATGAAGAGACCGCGTATATGGAGGGTTCAGTGCATTGTTATTTCTTATTTTTTTACTGTCTAGTGCCAGCATTGTTGGTAGGTATTCGATATTGTTCTCCCTTGGAATTTTTAATTTTCAAATCTGATGCAATGCGATGTGGGTTTGCTTAGGTTCAGTTTTTGGTTAGAAAAGCTGTGCATTGTTAAAAGTTAATTTAGAATCAGTCAAATTAAGGGAACAAAAATTTAGTATTGCGAAATGGATTTTTCAGGAGATGTTGACATTTTTTAATATACCATTTAATAATAAAGAGAAAACATTTGCGATACTTTCAATTGAAGATAAATTAATTATGAAAAAAAAGTACAAAAGCCAATTCTTAATCTCTCCGAAAAAGATGGTAAGCCTTTACGGAAATTTCAAACAAAGTATTTTGCTACCCAGGCTGTTTGTTTAGCATCGATTCGCCACTTGCCATTCGCCAAATGAGTAACTGTCTACCCACTATGCAAGAGTACGGGAGTCCCTGCCTCAGAGCCAACTTAGAAAAGTTTATAAAAAACAGAAATTTTGTTTTTAATTGATAAAACTTGTGTACGTTTTGCAATTTATTTTTGGTTTATTTTATTTACTTCTTTTAAGCAGCAAACATTGGAATTGCTAATATCATACTATAGATTGGTGTCATTTGTTGTGCAGAATGGTGTCAATTTCAATACAAAATTTGTGGTTCTGAATTACAACAAAGTGTTTATCTTTAGTCAAACTTTCTGTTTGCTGCCGTTGTATTAACCGAAAAATGTTTATGATCATAGTCATATTAGCTGCAATTTTATATGATTAATTAAGCGAGTGAATTGTTTAAGCGGGGTTCAATTAACAGTACAAAAAATGTTGAGCTAGGAATATTCGAACCTTATTTTATCGTTGAACTAAGCGCGAAATAACTGTAGGTATTCTTGAATTCGCTTCTCACTCCCCAGTATCTACAATTATCAATATATCGAAAGTGTCGTTTTGTTCCTTTATTTATAAATAAACAAAAATAGATAAATATTTTTGCTTTCACCACTTAACACTACTTACCATATCGTCTGTATTAGAGCGTTATGGTACAACACGTTCAATTACATGTGTTGGATATCTGAAAATAAATAAAAATAATATATTATATTAAAATAAAAAAGATATAACATGTCGTTGCAAGTATTGTCGTTGTTTTTAAAGATTTTTTTTTATTTTAGAAAATTGCCATTCTCAACTAAGCGGCGGGAAATAAAACCCGTTTCATACCAACCTGCCCGCTCTAGCCTTTTGTTGTATATTATGCAAAACACCCTGTATAAATATTATTTTTATACTATACCTTCTTGTTCCAATTTAATTTTTTTAATGTTGAATGTTTTGCATATTTATATATGTATGTTAAAATAAAAAGTTAAAAAAGAATACAAGTCTGACTTCTGACAAATCGTCAGGGTAGGGTATTGGTAGGGCCCAATTATGTACTTCTATTTGGGTGAAGCGATTGAATATAATTAATAGATCAATCAATAGTGACCTCAACTCAACTCCAAAAAGCGTTTCGCCCAGGTTCGACAGTGTTGATTTTTTACCAGCATTGCTCCCTACTATAATTGTAGCGTTTTTGCTACATTAAAAAAAAAAAGTTACTACCTAGGTACAATTGCAAAATATTCGTACAACACTACAATTTAAAAGTATTGGGTTGTCATCTAGTTATATAGGAAGATTGATCAATGGTTGTAAGTAGGTAGGAAGGTATTTTACTTTGCCGACAATGAGAACAAACTGTGGGTAGGTAGGTAAGCAAAGAATTGAGACTTTCAGAATTACCTATTACCTACCTACCTAATGTCAATTCCTATTACAAAGTTTCTTAGTAATATTATCCCTGTGCGCATCATGATATTTGTTTAGAAAAATATTGTAATTGATTTTTTGAATGTTTGGAAAAAAATAATTAAAATAAAAATTATTTTAAATACTATAAACAAGAACGTTTCATTTAAGGAAATTTATGTCAGTTTGTACAGAGAAGAGGTTTTTTTGAATTATGTATTATTTTTAATAGATTTAATGAGGTAGTGGAAGAGCGTCGTCGTCAGTTAGCTGTTGATTTTTTATATATAAAAGAAGGTTTTTTTTTTAATAATACAAATTCTATATACTACTGAAATACATCACCCAAGTAGAAGACTTAGCACTATTTTATTTGGAATTGTTGAATTATGGATTCAAAATAGCTTTTAACGGGCTTTAGTCCTACAAAAATTTGGCGTTTCGTCCCGGCGATCTCACTTGGAGCAGGGTCGGACTGGCCATATAGTCAGGATGGCTTTTGCCACCCGGGCCCCAGGGCAACAAAAAAAATCATATATGGAGGGAATTGAAATATAAAAATCAATAAATTTATTAAAATTTAAATATTAAATATATCAAAATTGATACTTGGACAAAATATACTAGACAGGGGCCTTTTATATGTAAGAAAGAGCCCTCTCAGTCTAGACGGGGCCCTTCTAGCATATACAGTCGACTCTCCCTAAGTCGAATTTTCACGGGATACCAAGATTTGTTCGAGTTAGAGATAGTTTTGGAAAAATTCGAGTTATAGAGAGAAACATTTTTTTATTTTAAAAGGTTTATTTAATAAATAAAGGTTAATTTATGTATATAAAGCAACCAACAACACCAAGAAAAGGATAATAATCCTTTTTTTGTTTTTGCGTTGTAACTTTTTAAAAACTGTACCTTTTTATAGAGGTACCAGGGTTATGAATAGGAAGAAACGCGAAGAGCTGACGATGATGGTACACGCGATGCTATACATTATATACATATGTATTAAGGTTTTGATGGTTCGTAGTTATACTATACCCAAATACGAATTCCGAAACGGTAATGTTTCTTTATTTTGTTTTGTTCTAAAAAAAATTCGACTTAAGGGGTGAAAAAAGATGCCAGATATCGAGAAAATGTGTTCGAGTTAGAGAGGATGAGAGGGAGTTCGACTTAGAGAATGGTTTTTGTATGGAAAATTGAAGGGAATGATAAAATATGGCAAAAAAGTTCGAGTTAGAGAGAAATTCGACTTAGAGAGAGTACGACTTAGGGAGAGTCGACTGTACATCTATTTTTTTTTTTTAAATCATTGTTGATAAATTCTACAGAAAAAGGATCTGCCGGGGTCCATGGAGGCTAGACCGGGGCCCCCACAAGCTGTACGGGGCCCGTCCATGTAATATGTGGGCCTATGCTGTCTTGACAGCGCCCCTTACACCCTGAATACATGCATAAAAAAAGTATTTAAAGGGGCCCGTTGAGATTATGGACTAGAGCCCTCACAGCCTTAATAGAGATATATGCATTAAAAATAGTATCTAAAGGTTCCTGTTGAGTCTATGGGGCCCCGTTGGTTAGATGAGGCCCGTAAAATCTAGACGGGGGCCCGTACAGCCTTCTAAAAGGCCAGGGCTGTTAGATGGGGCCCGTGAAGGCGGAGACAATCCTCTCACTTATGAATTAATAGCGTTCCGTAGTGAAAAAACAAATGCTAACTTTTTTTTTACATATACAGGGTGTCCCGAAACACAGCGTCAAGTGGATACCAGATGAAAGGGTAGATTATACACGTTCTTAAATTAAGTAAAAATAGCGATATTTCGAAAAATATTGAAAATCGATACCCTACGCCAAATTTTTATGAACTGTAGTCACAAATTTCCCAATATTGATTATTTCTTTGGAGATCGGTCATGATGGAGTTTAAGAGCTTTTTTTCACATGCACACCCAACTAACAATTTAACTTGTATAAGTGCCTATACAAGCTATTTGCTGACTTGTATAGTAACAGTTTTTTTTTGATCATAACTCAAGCTCAGCTAATACCTATGTCAGTTTCATTGATATCGCGCGAGAAATAACGAAGCTTTCAAACAAACATTCTTTCTATGAATTCCATACTATGGTAATGGTTTCGAAATTAAAAATTAAATTTCAAAAATGTATGCGACAAAAGTATTTTGACAAAATTTAAAATGCATTTTTAAACCATCATAATATATTTTTCTTAGATTTTTTCTACCAATAAAAGAACATTATCTATCAATAAATATTATTTCCCTCAGATACTGCTATTTAATTTGATAAACAAATTATTGAAAATATTTTCAAAAATATTTAAGTACGTATTTTAAAATTTTATTTGGAATTTTTCTAAACATAAAATTAAAGCTATGCGGGGTATTTTGCATAAAATTTACCCTCATGTTACAGTGCGGTGTGCAAATTTTGTTCAAAACATACAAAAAATACATTGACACAATTATTAGCAAAATTGTTTCTATTAGCAATCGATGGGTGGTCCAACTTTATTTAAAAGTGATGAATTTTTTAATAAAACCGAAATACCTTAAATGTAATAATAGGGATATTCACGCAACGTCGTAAGTTTACCAATTGTGTAAAGTGATAAGTTTACACAAAAGTTTGCGTGAACGCCCTTTTAATTTATTTGGTTAAATGCGGTGTAATTGAATCAGCAGTTCGTTAAACGTCAAATATGAAACTCCAAAATATGTATACAAATAAGCGTGTTCAGATTTCGAAATTATTTTTAAATGTAGAACCTCTCCCAAACTACCTAACTTGAAATCGGAGCAGAATGTCTCGGAACGGAAAAAAAAGTAAGGTACACGAAAAAAAACAGGTTTTTTTAAGCTTGACGGGAATTATATGAGAAAACGATTTCGGGGTTAAATGTAGAACTATATAATAGTCGCAAACTCATGACACTGATCGAACGAAAATGAGCGAATAAAAGAAAAATCATATGGCACGCCCATAATGGTGCAGGATATCTACTTTTCCTTCAGTTTAGTTCACTTTCGTTTTCGGCAGTAAAAGTTGTCCTGAGCTCAACTCAACTGAAATTTGATGAAAGAAGAATAAAAAGAATAAATGGTTCCCTTCACTTCGATGGCAATTCGGAAACCATAACAAATACAAGTAAAAGTATTTACTTTTGTATATCCATATGGCCCATTATATGGATTTGTGTAAATAAACAATGCTGATCAATAGTCAGAAAATGTAGATGTCCTAATTATTTTTTTTTGTATAAACAACGTTTTTATTCACAACTTTCATCGCCAACTAATCTTAATGCGATAGTTACAGAACACGGGCAGAGTTTTTTTTAGTTCTCTGAGATACTTAATTATCATATTTCTGAACACGCCTTATTCTAAAAGTCACAATGACGTTTGGTTGTTTACAAAAAAAAATTGGTTAATTTTATCCACCAAAATCCTTGGAGAATTTTAACCAAATTGTGTAAATCATTTCTCATACAAAACTTGACAGTTCATTAACCAAATGGTAAACTTATCCAGTGTTTTACATCATTACGTGAATACCCTTAATATAGCTATTTTTATTCAAAAGCAGAAATTCATTCATTGTTGTTTAAGTTGTTTTCTTTAGTTTATACATTTAGAGAAACTAATTTTTGAAACTTATATTAATATTTAATGCCATAGTCTAGTAATTGTTTTGAATGCTAAAAACCGGATGGTTATATTTTGAAGTTGTTAAGATAATCGCAATTTTAATCCAATGTACATACTGCCTAAGTCATATTTCTTTGAATTTCAATTCTTTATTTCTAATTGTATTTTTTGTCGAGGCTTATAATAAATACGATGTGAATCAATATAATTTCAGTTTGAGTTTGAATACTGTGATCAAATAATAGTAGTGTACGATAAATAGTTTATGAAAACTCTGCACCATAAAAATTAGGCTGATGCAGGGTTGCGAGTTTGTGAATTAAAAAAATCATTAAGTCATAAGTTAGTAGATGACTTGTGAATTAAAAAAATTTAATTCATAAGTTAGTTAGTTACTTATGAATTAAAAAAAAATAATTCTATAGCTAGTTAGTGACTTATGATTTAAAAAAAGTTTAATTCATAAGTCAGTTGTGACTTGTGAATTAAAACAATTTAAGTCATAAGCTAGTTGGTGACTTATGAATTAAAAAAAATTTAATTCACTACCTACTAAGTGACTTATGAATTAAAAAAAATTCAAGTCATGAGCAAGTTAGTGACTTATGAATTAAAAAATTGTAATTCATGAGCAAGTAAATGACTTATGAATTTAAAAAAAATCAATTCACAACCTAATAAGTGACTTATGAATTAAAAACAATTTAATTCATAAGCTAGTTGGTATATGGAAATTCTTAAGCTTGTTTTGACTACATAATTTTTTCATTATTAACGTAAGTGGTTTTCAAGCTATTTAAGAATTTTGTGTGAGTTTACGTCTATGCAGTCCCTATAACCCAATTGAATAAAAAAGCAATATCGATAAAATATTTGTGTTGAGAAAATGATGGGTTATCATTCTCTCTCTTGGAAGATTTTATGAAAATAAAATAGAAAAAACTATTTTAACTTACAAACATAAATCATTCACCCATCAATTGTTCAGTGACTAGTGACCAGTGCGCATTAAATTTATACATAATTGTGAAGTGAAAAAGTGAAAAAAGTGAATATTCAATATTAAAAAGTTTAAAAAATATACATATACGTTTATTAGTACGTTTTTTATAATCTTTTTACCTTTAGTATTTAAAATCATAATTTTTTTAATCAGAATTCATCCATTAGCTTATGAATTAAATTTTTTTAATTCATAAGTCACTTAGTAGGTAGTGAATTAATTTTTTTTTAATTCATAAGTCACTTAATAAATAGTGAATTAAATTTTTTTTAATTCATAAGTCACTAACTTGCTCATGACTTAAATTTTTTTTAATTCATAAGTCACTTAGTAGGAAGTGAATTAAATTTTTTTAATTCATAAGTCACCTACTAGCTTATGACTTAAATTTTTTTAATTCACAAGTCACCAACTGACTTATGAATTAAATTTTTTTTAATTCATAAGTCAGTAACTAGCTGCTGAATTACATTTTTTTTAATTCATAAGTCACCCACTAGCTTGTGAATTAAAGCCAAGCTTAAGCTAGAAAGTGACTTAAGCTTTTGCAACCCTGGGCTGATGATCGAGCGTGGCAACTCGTGAAGTACGTATAGCTTCAGCCTTTGAAATAAATAGCGTGATGGTAGTACTCTCAGGTTGTTGTTATTGTATTCAAAATATTTTAGAAGTAGTTAATACATTAACATATTTTTGCACTAGTGTGCGTTAAAACATGAACGCTAGTGCAAAAATATGAATTCACCACTGTCTGCCATTTTGTTTAGCTTGTAGGCTAACCAGAATGACAGCCGAGGATTCCAATCTTTATAATTCAGTAAGGGTGTTCATGCAACGTTTCATGCACGTTTCATGAAGGCACCAAAAAACATTTTGCGTAAATGTGGTAAACGATATGGTAAACAAATTAGCTGTTCGTTAAACGTCAAACAGGTTAAAATATTTTATTTTATTTTAACATTCGTAAAATTTGTCATCCGCAATTTAAAAATGCCCAAAGTAAGCCAAAAAAGTATTTATATATATTTTATTATATATTTATATATATATATAAATGATCTATTAATTCTTGAGTTATTTGGCAAAAATGATGAAGTATGTTTATTGTTGTGTTTATTGTGTAACTCACACTTAAAAAAAAAAACTAATTTTTCCTCTAAATGCCCGTTCCTCTATTTTTTCTTCTAAGGTTACAAGAGTTTACCATGTTTACCATATTTACCATGTTTACGATGTTTACCATCTTCGTTTAACACACAAATTTGTGTCTTAAAGTTTAAGATTTGTTTGAAAAGATTTCCCATACAAATTTTGACATTTCGTTTACGACGTCGTAAACTTTAAGACGTTTACGATGCTTTTCCGACGTTGCATGAATACCCTTAGTATCTTTGATGTTGACTGTTGTTTTCCTATTTGGAAGTAGGTAACCTACCTACCTAATTGACATAAAAGTTCCAATCATTGAAAACTCAAATAATAAGCAATGCTAAATTTATTTACATGAAAATCAATTCGAGTTAAATTAACTCTTCCGATCGCATGGTGGTGAATTCATATTTTTGCACTAGTGTTCATGTTTTAACGCAAACTAGTACAAAAATATGAATTCACCACTGCATAAATTGTTGTTGCAATTCACATCTATTCATCGACACGAGATAAAATTACAAAAACACCAATGTAAACAATGGGTTTTGGGGGATGGAACGTACGAAAGATTCCAATCTTTATAATTCATAATCTCTGGAACTAATAGAGAGAGTAAAATTCGACGGCGGCTCTCTTTTAAGGTAGAACCGCACTAGGCGGAACTGCACTTCAGCGACACTGTGCGCACTTTCGCATGAAACTGAACGAAACTTCATGTCGCGACATAGTTGGTCAGATTATCAAGTTTAGCGCAAAGTGTCGCGCCGTGAAGTGCAGTTGTCGCTAAGTGCGATATAGTTCATACAAGTTCCTACAGATAAGTCGTGAAGTTCAGTTCCGCTGAAGTGCAGTTCCGCCGAGTGCGGTCTTAGCTTTAGCCTTCTAGCTTAAGCTACGATCGCGATCAAAGATACTGAATTATAATGATTGGAATCTTTCGTACGTTCCATCCCCCAAAACCCATTTGTTTACATTGTTGTTTTTGTAATTTCATTTCGTGTCGATGAATAGATGTGAATTGCAACAACAATTTATGCAGTGGTGAATTCATATTTTTGCACTAGTGTGCGTTAAAACATGAACACTAGTGCAAAAATATTAATTCACCACTATTCGCCATTTTATATAGCTTGTAGGCAAACCAGAATGACAGCCGAGGATTCCAATCTTTATAATTCAGAATCTTCGATCGCGATGTTGCTCACCATCTTGCATATTATTAACTCCATATAAAAAAAATGTTGGGACAAATACAAATATTATAAATATTTTTATTGACCAAGTTGAAGTGTAATTAAAATACAAATGCAAGATGTGCATACTCACCACCTTTATTTTTTTTTGCACTGCCCGAGGTGAAAACATGTATACACCGATAGGAATTCAACACGTTATAAAAAACGTAAACAAAAGGTTTCCAGGGGGCGGAGACGAGGAAATTTGACTCTCTCCATAGTTCTTTCTCTCTAATTGTTTGGTATCTTTTTTAGGAAAAGGTGTAAAATCTGTCAAACTTTGAATGAAGGAGAAAATACTCTCAGAGAGGGGAAAACTTGTCAAGAAGTTAACAAACGCAATGAAACACTTTTTGTATAACATGTCACTTTAGTGTACAAGACGTCAAACGGTGACCAATAATTTTGAATCTTATAATTTTTAATTTGTTAAATTATTATTTTTATACTGAAAATGTAGCACTGGTGAAGTCAAGTCTGAAATCTACGATAATCTCCGTCCGGATAACCGCTTTATGGGGACGAAAAAACTTAGCGGTGATTTTGTGGTTTCAATTTCAATTCCATAAATCACTACCGATTGCAACACATCGAGTTCGGCCGTAGGCGATCTTCAATTAATATAGTGAATATAATATTTTGTAATTACTAGCGATGTCAAGTGACAAACACTGGCAGCTGTGTATTTGACAGTAGCTGTGTTAGGTAAAGTGAAATTTCTTGCAAAATTGCAGAAATTTTCACAATTTTTCACAAATTGCCTCTTATTCCTGTTTGTTAACACAAACAAATTGCAACGAGAGAACACAATGAGAGAGGAAATTATTTCCCCTCCATTGGATAACTTGCAATTTTCTGCTACACAAAATTTCTGTGTGCAGGGAGTGTAAAAATTTTCTAATACATAGCCGTCAGTGTTTGCTACTTGACGTGCGTCGGCTAGGAATTTACAAACTATTGATTCAGATTGTCTTCATTCACTTGATGAAGATTCAGATAATTCCATCAAAACCGGTGTTACATTTCCGTTCGATATTTTTCAGTATAAAAATTATTTTACAATTTAAAAATTACAGGGTTCAAAATGATTTGTCAATGTTTTACGTCTTGTACACAAAAGTGACATTTTATACAAAAAGTGGTTCAGTGCGTTTGTTAACTTTTGGACAAGTTCTCCCCATAGAAGAAGAAATAGACGAATAGAGGAAGCAGATCGAGGAAAAAGTGAAGCATTTTTCAAAATAGTGTGAGTAACACAAACACAGATGCATTCACACAGGGAAGGCATGCAGTTAGACAGCTAAATCATGGGGCGCCCAAAGGAATTTTTAGCTGTTGTTTTGAGGAATGTATTTTGAGATTTTAAATCGTCAAAATAGAAAAAAAGCTTAGTAAATTAAACAAACAAGTGAAATAACAGTAAATAAAGTGAATATATGCTATTCTTCATTGAAATAAAAATATAAAACTACATGCGGTGCTCCGTTAAATCCTGTAAAAACATCTATAATAATCATTGCAACTTTTGTTCATTTTACAGGTAAGCTGTGTCTCATATTCCACATAAAGTAAGTAAAATTACTCTGCACTACAGGCGCCTTGCCATCATCAACAAAAGCTAATTCGACCCTGGGCGAGAAATTCAATTTTGACAGATAGGCACCTGACATACCACGTTTCAAAGTATATTTGCATTTTCAACAAATTAAGCTTTTTTATAGCAAAATGCTATGAAATATCAATTTTAAAGTATTCTACGATAATGTATTTCCAAAAAAAATATAACTTCACATTAATTTACGTTGAATTTGAGACACAATCAGCCAGTGAAATGGAAAGATTTTTGACTCTATATTATAGGTGTTTTTACACAATTTAACACAGCACCGCATGATGTTTTATATTTTTTATAATAAAGTAGGTACTGAAAGCTTTCACTATTCTCACTTTTATTGCATTTATTTATTTAGTTTAATCATCTTTTTTCACTATTTAACCGATTGAAAATCTCGAAACACTTTCGGCAAAATGACAGATAGGCACCTTTTTGTTTTTTTTTTTTTTTAATTTGGTGCTTCATACACTGTATATGTGATATATTTCTCTTCCTTATCTTCTTATTCTAAGGTTCTCCCTCTCTGAGAGAATTTTCTAGTTCTTTCAAAGTTTGACAGGTTTTACATTTATTTCTTAAAAATGATACCAAACGGACCTAGTTTTTACATTCCTGGCACGCAGAAATTTGTGTAGCAGAAATTTGCAAGTTATCCAATGGAGGGGGAATTATTTGCTCTCTCGTTGCAACTTTTTTGAGTTAACAAACAAAAATTTGAGTTTCAGACAATTTGTGAAAATTTGTGCAATTTTTCAAAAAATTTCACATTGCCAAACAGAGCTAATAACACAACAACAACATCAGTAGAATAAAAAGAGGAAGACACAAAACGCTAAAATGAAAATAAAAATTAGGATGTGAGGACTGGACAGTACCCGTGTGTTTTTTTTTGCCTGTGACATATTTATGGGAAGACCCTTCAAGCAAATTCACTGACCCAACTTTCTCGGTCTTTCTTGGATCATTTCAAAACGGAGTGTCATACACACATTAGCACATTTTTTGTATATGCATGCAAAAAAAGAACGAAAACCGAGAGTACTTTTTTTTTACCTAATGGTGAGTATTTTTTTATGGACTGAAAACAAAGGAGAAGACAACAAAAACAATTAACTTTTTTCAGTGTGTTCACGTTCGTGCCTAGCGCAACAGTTTAATAAAAATTCCCTCCAGAAAAAAAATCAATTTAAAATCAAAAGTTAATTACTTAATTATTAATTACAAAATAAATCGTGATGTTTCATTTATATACAAACGGGAGAAGAAAATAAATTGCATAATATTCTTCAACCACAAAACGCCTATCTCGTTCGTTAATTTTTTTGGATCCGTTCTGGATTCCGTTTGGTTTCGGTTATCGCTGAGTATGGTAAAATGGGAAGCTCTCCCTCTCCCAATACATGCACAAAACGAGTCCGTGGTGATTCTAGTTTCCATACTAATTTGGGCCGACAAACCCAATTTTGCGGATCCATGTTTGGATCCGTATACGGAGTCATCCATACATTGTTTACTACGTGCGCGGATCCAAAGCGGACTCGTTTGCTTGAAGGGGAGAGATCTGGGGCCAAATTACGGCATCAGTGACTGAACGACACGTGAGGGAAATTTCATACAAAATATCGATAATATTCGATATTTCGTATGAAATTTCCCTCACGTGTCGTTCAGTCACTGATGCCGTAATTCGGCCCCTGTTTCTCTTGTAATATCGAACACTTTAAAAAGCGTTCTGTCGGCTGGAGATTTCTCTTCTTCTTATGAAAACTATTTTAAAAAGCTTCTTGTCGGCTGGAGATTTGTCGGCTGTTGCAAATTTTGAAGACATTATTTTCTATGGAGGTGAGACATCTGTATATAATTATTTGTGATCATACCTACACTGGGAATTTTACAAGACAAAATTATAAAATTCAAAATAAACTTACCTACCTGCATAAACATACCTACTAACCCCACACCATTTGCTTTCAAAATTTGTTTTTCTCCTTTTTTTCCATATATCTTTTTACAGTTAGCCATCTCGCCCCACTGCTTGTGTAAAGAAATCTAATTGAGAAAAAAAACATCCATACTCGCGTCACGCGTGGTAAAAGGATCTTTTTTCTTTCAAAAGGCACACAAAAATCTTTAAAAAAATTTAGGCAGTGTGATATGTGAAACTGGAAAACGAAAAAATCAAAAAAAAAAAACTTCTGAAAAAAATGTTGATGTTGGTGGTATGCAGAACAAACACAGGCATGAGCTAGGACTTGAAAAATTAAACAAACCCCTTGTCATCCATCAGAGCTATGTTTTAAATTTTAAGTTTCTTATGTAGTTTTCCATTGGACGTCCGGAGAATAAAAGAGAGAAGACTGAAACCATTCCAATTTCCATTGCCAAAAGAGCAGTCGCCGATTCTGAATTTCGCTTCTCGATTTAACGTCAGAATCATTTTATAAGAAACACTTATCCTCAAATGTCTAACAAATTGCAGTGAAACTTAATATTTTTGTACTTTCAATTTTATATCATTTTTCGAAAAAAAAGTATTTTACCTATAGTCATTTTTAAACAAAGTAAGAACATATAAGAAAAATATTATATCAAGAAGTAGAAAAGTACCTAAACAAAAATATGCATAGGGGAGAGTACCCAACAGTGAGACAGTTTTTTTCAAATGACATAGGTGTGTTTTATTCATTGCTGCATAGCCAGCGCAGCACAAGTCTTAATAAAAGGATTACTCGCTCTATACGTTCATTTCATTAATTCAAAGTTCTATCGAGAGCACACCCATCTTTTTTTTTACTGATTTCTTTTTCGCCAACAATCAAATTGTTTTTGTTTGCCAAGGGAAATTTTGCTGCGCCGCTGGCTATGCAGCAATGAATAAAACACACCTAATATGTAGAAAAGTATATATTCCGAATAATTAGTGCTGTATTTCTCATACTAAAAATTACTTAACATTTACCTTATTTGTCTCCCTGTTGGTATTCCTACTCAAACAGTGAGACACTAGACAAAATATTTTATTATAACAAGTTGGATTTGATAAAAAGTTAATTTATAATAAAAAAAATGCTTCAGGTCTTTTTAACTTTATAATAACGAATATAAAAACAACAGAAAAAGTCTCCAGTTTAAAAAAAAGTGGAAATAAATAAAGAAAGAAATGATATTAATAGAACTCGCGAAATATTCTTACGAAAAACTTTACTCAAAAGGTAAAGTGGCTTAAGTCGATTTTTAGCATTTTTGGAAAAACAATTTTAATCTTTAAAAAATTATTCCGAGTAGATTATTTTGAATAGGAGGCTAAAACTTCAACCAAATGTAAATTATTAGTAATTACAAATGTAGCTAATTTGTTTTTTATTTTAAATTACAAAAAAAAAAAACGTGTTTGGCTTAAGTCGACTTAAGCCACTTTACCTTTTGAGCGAACTTCAATTTGGTCAAATTTGATAAAACATATGCGAACAATTTATTATACATAATGTATAATCGACGAGAGCTGTTTCTTGTGGGACATGACTAATTAGTAGCGTAAACAAAATTATAGTTTAACGATATATCATGTAACCAATAGTGAAAAAGTAGCTCACTATACGCAACGGGATTTTGTCTCGATGTCGGAAAATCGTCGAAAATATGTAAACAAATTATATAACTTACATAACATATAAAAAAATGAATTGTTAAACTCACCTTGATTGAAAATTATTTCTTTTTTTCTGCGACACTTAAAATTTACTTTTTAATGTTTTTCCTAATGTGATGGCGGCGTCGCAGCGCGACTATGGTTTATTGACAGTAAACACAAACTGAATAATTCGCACCAACACCTATTGCAACGTCTGCGAAGTTGGCATAACAATTTTTAAACTAACGGGACGAAAACAGGAATTTGCAGTTTTTTGGATTTCTATTCCGGATTCTGCATTTCATCAGCTGTACAGCTAAATTCACCGTGAAGTTAGCATTACATGTTGTTTTTTCAACAACAAAGTACGCAGTTCTTTTTGCAGTTCCAGAAAATAATTCGAAAAAATTAGAAGTCATCAATTAAAAAAAATTTCATTCTGTATTGCTAAATTCACTGTTTGAAATAGGGCTTCAAATTTGCAGTTGTTTTTGCAGTTCAAGAAAAAAATTGGAAAAAATTTAGAAGTCGACTTTTTAAAGAAAAAAAAATTATATGCACCACCGACTTCAATATAAATTTAGCAAGAAAGTCCTTTTCACAGCAACCACGTGAGCTATAAACTTGCAGTAAGGCTTCACGCAAACTAAGAATTGGCAAATAGGCTCTAAATTTGAAGTTCCAGAAAAAATTAGCCAATATTTTGAAGTCCTTAAGTACAAAAATTTCATACTTCGTCGTGAAGTTAGCGATAAATGCTGTTTTTTCAACAACCAGACATTCTGAAGAATTTTGAAGTTCTCATATAAAAAAAATGTTTGAGTACCGGGACTGGCAGTGAAGATGTGTAAACATCCGCTTTTGCAGTCTTTGTCTAAGCGAACGATCAAAATCGAGATGGCAAATGGCTTTCTAAATTGTGCGCGTATTTGCGTTTTTGCGAAATTTAAAGACATTTAATTTAATGAAAGCCAAAATATAGGAAAACAATTGAATGCGAAATAAGAAAATGCAAAACAACAAAATTCCAAATTAAAAATTTGCCGAACCTCAAAAATCCAATCCAACAGAAAGCTTAATGGAAATTGCAAAATTAAAATTGTGAAAGGATAATTTTACATTTCATTAAAAAAACGAAACTTTATTTCCAAAACGTATAGAATATGAAATGACAAAATGTTAAACACAAGAAATGCGAAACGAAAAACGGCGAAACGAGATTCCTTATTTCGCTATCTCGATTTTGACCTTTTTTTCTTGAACTGCAAATTTGGAGCCCTATAAGTGATAGCTTATCCTGGTTATTGAAAAAACACCACGTACTGCTAACTTCACTGTGAATTTAGCAATACAGTACGAAATTCGTTTTTAGTTGATGACTTCAATTTTTTTCACAGCGAAGTTAGCAGTACAGGGGTTACACCCCCCTATTTGATGAACTGCAAAATCCGGCATAGAAATGCACAAAACCTGCAAATTCCTGTAGTAGTCCCGTTAGTCTAGGCGAAAATTGTTATGCCAACTTCACAGACGTCCTCTTGCAAGACGTATAATAATAAATTCAAGAAGTTCCTATCCTACATGTTCTTTCGGAGTTATTCGAAATGTCTCAGTGTTGGAAGTGTCTCACTGTTGGGTACTCTCCCCTATAAAATACGAAGTTGAACAAAGATAAGGAAGGACAACAAACGACGAAAGATACATAAACAACATTTCCTACTATATTTGTGGCCTATCAAGGTACACGATGTACATACGTACAAATATGAGCTTTTTCACAAGGCTTTACTTTGACTTTTAATTTACTTTTTTTTTAATTTACATTTTCTGAACTACTTAAGCTCAAATTTTAGGTAAAAGAAACCTTTTTCTTGTCACTATTTTTTGTGTTCACAAATTCCTTAAAAGCTTTTACTTTACTAGTGTCACCACACATTTACATAGGTACACCAAATCAAAGATACTTGATTCTTTTATTTATTATTTAAGAGAGGCAAAATCCTTGAAGAGACTGTGGATAAGTGAATGAAGAGCAAAATAGAAAGTTGTTTTTGTTATTGGATCTTACTTACACGCGTGCATTAACACGCCCTTTTGTGCTTTTGCTATTTTTGTTTGCGAAGGATAATTCAACAAAATTATACGTACACATTTGTCAAACTAAATCCTGAAATGTTAACAAATTAACTTACGACAAAAATAATCACTCGATTTAAATTCGTTGAACACCCATTTAATACAAAAGAACTCACTTTAATATCACTTATTTTTTTCTTTTATTCGAAATACCTACCTTCTTTTCTTTAAAAAAAAAATATTCAATCTTAATAACAGGATGAGAAATTCGAAAGCAACGAAGAAAATCGGAATAAAAAATCAAAATACAATAAAGCCGTAACTTAATAGATTTCTTGCTTACTACAAGTTTAATACTTAAACTGAGACTAAGTGTGATGTGCTCCCAGCATCTTTATGGATGACCACAATTGTATGTAATGACAATATACTTTTATGAATAATAATTTAACTGCAACAAAGCACAGTTTAGGCAGTAGAAGCATCTAGTTCATTGAAATGTTACATTGACCTCGCATTTCGAATAGGACGAAGGTTTTTTTTTTTTTAAATGTGTAGAGTGCGTCAGTGTGAGTACGAAATGATTTGGGCCTGTAACCACCCCCATTTGCTGGCTGCGGGTAAAAAGGGAATTCGGCATATCTAGAAAACCATATATTCCACAGACAAAATTTTAACTCAGTTTTGTAGAAAATGCTACACGAATTTTTACCGAGAAATCAGAAATAAAAAGTTACAAATAAAAATATATTAACATATTCAAGAAAAATATCAATTAACCGTTTGTATTTTTTTAACAATACCTTTTTTATTTTTGATTTCTCGGTAAAAATTTTGTATGACAAAATTATGAGAATTAAATTTTTTACAAAACTGATGCAAACTTTTGTTTGTGCAACTTGCGGTTCTTTAGATATGGCGACTTCCGCCAAATGGGGGGTGGTTACAGCCCCGAAAATCATTTCGTATACTCACACTGACGCACCCTAAATATTAAAAAAAAAAACCTCGTTCGGTCAAAATTTTGTAACAATGGACTAATCAATGTACCCCCTCATCCAACCTTAAGTCGTTGTAAACAACAATGTACATCGGGTGACGTTTTTATTGTGTCATCTGATGCGGTAATAAGTAAACCGGGGATTTAGTTTGGTTAAAATTAAATTATTCAAATTATTGAATATATATAGTATGTACATATATTGTATAGTTGAATATAAAAAAATGAAACACACTCAGTTCCACAGGTTTAGGCATTAGTGAATATTTTTTTTTTTTAAAGTGTTAAGAATGGACGGTGCTCATAGAAAAAGTTAGGCAGGGTTTTTAAATATGACTGAAGTAGTTTATTTTTCATTGAACTTAGACCCGTTTGCTGATACAAAACTTAATAGACCGACACCTCGCAGCAAATTTTGGGTGTGATAGCAAAAATTGATTGGTATTTTTATATATGTAGTTCTTAACTTTTCATATGCAAATATGCAAGTCTTGCATTTCGCGGTTGAGGCCTTTGTCGGTAATGGTACATTGAGAATGCATTTTTGAAAGTCCAGATTAAAAGTATAGAAACTATAACATTATATTCAATAAAATATCTACGCCCCCTAGACATGAAAATGGGGGTCCAAGCCGTCTTGGGTAGGATCTTCTGCATCCAAGACGAACCCAAAGATGAGTATGAAACTAATGTTTAAATAAATTGAAAGAAGCTTCTCCTCTGATAACAAATATGGTAATCCAAGACTTTTTCAATGGGGCCGCTTATCTACCAGATGCAATGAAGTAATGCAGTTTACAGACTAATGCCCCAACCACGGCATGCAAGATTTTCATATTCAGATATGAATAATTAAAATCTATCTTAAAACACCAGTGAATGTTTGCTATCATTTACCTACATCCAAAAATAGCTGTGGGCTCTTAGTCAGGGGCGGACTGGGAGTCAAAGGGCCTCCCGGGACTTTAAGAAAAAGAGCCAAAAATATTTAAATGAGTAGAAGTAATGAAAAAAGATAAAACGACGGTACAAGTTTTGTATCTATGCAGAAGTAGTAGTACAAGTACCAATTATTAAAAACAATTGAAACATTTTAAATAAAACATAAATCATAATTCAAACAATTCATTACTGTCAATTGGCTCCGAGTGTATGTATACTCCTAGCTCTGTAAAATATGGTAACGACATTAATGAACTAACATAGAAAATTTTGTTGATAATTGGTAGATAATTCGGTGTGGCCTCCAATAATATGCTGATATAAGCTAATATAAAAGGTGATCGTTTTTGTTAGAATATTTGTTTGTTGATTTGTGGGCTACAGGTCAAAATAAAAAAACAGTTTTTTTGTGTTCACTACGTTTCGACCATGTCTAAGGACATCTTCAGGTGAAAATAAAAAAATAATCTATATTTGCATTGATTAGTAAAAAATTACAAATTTTTGCATGTTTATAATAACAGCAATTACTCACAATAAATATTACAAAAGATAGTTTTTTATTCTTTACTCTTCTTTTGGAAGCTTCTCATATTCAATTTTGTGTGAAAGCTTTCCTTCAAGTGAACTTATAGTATTTCAAAAACCTATAGAATATTAAGTTAATTATCGAGTTATTTGGGGTTATAAATGGGGCCACAATGGCTCAATATTTGGTACCAAACACCCCAACTATACATAGTTTCATTTAAAGTGCCTAAGTAGACTAAGTATATATTTCACGGGTCATCAATACAGTTGTGGGGAACCAATAGCTTTGTATTCATTGTGGAGGTGCTTAACAGACCTTTGTGGGACTCCTGAGATGCCACAATAGCTCTATATTTACTGTAATGCGCCTAAGAAATCCAATTTAATGAAAAAATTTCTTTTAAAAGTTCAGAAAGTACTTTCGTGCCCTTTTTGCTCGCCCAAGAGCCCCCCGGCATAATCCTGGTTTCCCGGTGGCCCAGTCCGCCCCAGCTCTTAGTGCATAAATAATTAAGTAAAACTTAAATGCGTATGTCCTTCTTTTCCTTAAGTGCTTATGATGAACTGAATTATGAATTTAAGTTTCGTTTAAGAAAAATCGGTCTTAGCTACATAATTATGATTACTTAAAAACAGAAAAAAACTAGGGAAACAAGCCTTCTTTTTAAGAACATGACTTAATTTTACTGGGAGCGCTCAAAGCTTAATCTTAAAACCTAACACTGGGAACACATGCTCAATTGCTCATACGGGTCATAAATGTATTACATAACATTACGATGAGCCCGAAAGTTGAAGTTTAAAAAACAATTTTGTTCTTTTTTCTTGTATCACTTTTCCGTACAAAGGGGTAGGATATGTGGCACTTCCACTTTTTTTGATGCCACGCCCCTTATGGAAAATTTCAAGTTTTCAATTTTGGTATCAATTCTTAGAGGGTGGATGCCATGACCATATATAAATGGAAAAAATCATATTTTTTTTTTGTCTTCACCTAACCTATACCACCTTCAAATAAAATTCAATAAAAATATTCAATCTGAAATTGTTTGCCTTTTAATACCATTTTTGGTGGACTTCAAATATTCGTAGTGAATTTAAAGATTGTTATTGAAAGTTTGAATGTAACAAAAACACTTGGGTCAGCTACCACCAAGTTTTTATAGGCTGGAGTTATAGCTTTTTCACGACTGCCAGACCGATCAACAGACTCTGTTTAGTGGTGCTTGGTCTTTATACTATTCAATTGAGAAAAATTTTTGCCCAGCTGGGACTCGAACTTAAGGCAAGATCCTCAAAGCCATATGCATTTCGCATTGCGCTACCGAGGTCACGTGATCAAGTTCATCCAAATTTAGGTTTTATTGTTTGACAATTGCATTTGAATCATCCAGCACAAGTTGTTGTTGTACATTCGTTTTTTTTTTCTCTATTTTCTATATTGTCAGAAATTAATAAACAACAAACCATTTTGTTTGTTAAAATATTTTAAAAAATTAAAGTCTGCAGTCAATGAATAAAAAATAACAAAATAAATAACGACACCGGAACTAAGCGGTTTACACATAAATTTAAAAACTTTAATATTTATGGACTTATTTAAGTCCAGATAATTTTCGGGACTTAAACAACGTTTTCGCCAACCGCTAAACCAAGATTTAAGAAGATTTAACCTAAATCCTCTTCAAATATCAAATATTTATCATACTGAGTACAATAGGCGTGTTTTTTCCCATGTCCATAAGAGTTTGTTGAAAAAAACGACATCCAGACTTACCAAAGTCATCACAGCAAACAAGTCCATCGCTGTTACAAAATGTCATCACTACCCCTTCAGCTTAATAGTGAGCATACCAAAATAAAAACTTATCAGCTTATGGACTTGCAAAAAAAAAACACGCCTAACACGCCTGATTACAATTTTTTAGTACAACGCCATATGAATTCTGGACGTAAAAAAAACGCCTAATAACAATGAATTTAAACCATAAATAATTTCTCAAAAACTAGTTGCAATATAAAGTTGAACTAAACAAACAAACATTTCCAAACATTAAATTCATGAAACTAAACGCGCACGAAACTATGCGCCGATAATTCTCTGGGCTTAGGTATGCCCGTTGAGGATTAAATTTAAGTCGTTTTTTATTATCAGAATTGATCCAAATAGGTCATAAAAAATATGCCTTACAACAACAAGACAAGATCTTGCTCTCTAATTTAGTTTTTACTATGGCGGGTAGATGGCTTTCTAGTTGTGCATATAGTAAGGTAGTGTAAACTACAGTGTATAGACAAAATACAATAATGAATAATAAAATAAAACTTTTTATTGAATTTTATTCAATATAGTCCGCTTAAACAAGAACAAAAACAATAAATTTTCTATTGTTTTGTTCCTCTTCTACGTGTAATAAAAAAATAAGTTTGTTGTTGCATTTAACATGTATTTACCCCCGAATCGTTTATTTCATCGGGCTTGGAAAAAAAAACAAGCCTAGTATAAAGAACACTTGGTACTCCTTCATTCTTTGTTTAAATTTGAGTTCCTTTGCGTGTCTCCATCGTTTGAAATACGTACAAAAAAACTAACAAAAACAAATTTGAAATTTTACTCAGCGACTTGATACAGTTAGGCCCAGTTTCACAATCAAAGTAAGTGGCACTTAAGTGGCGAAATTGAAAGACTAAAGGCCAGTTCCACAGTTAAAACTGACCTGAATAAGTGACACTTTAGGCACCCATATTGGGCACTTAAATGCCACTTACTCAAACTCTTAAACTGGGCTTAAAGTGCAAATATGGAAATCTTAAGTGCCATTTATTCTGGTAAGAGAGCACTATGATACTGGCCGAGTATAAGGTTTCTTTTTTTTTTATTTAAGGATATATTTTCCAACAACAAACTTTAATCAATTAATCCTTTATCAAATTTTAGCTACTGAAATTAGTAAACGCGGTGACCCTATATGCATTTATTTTTCAAGGGCGTGTCTGTCCGCTTCATAGGAAAATACAATTTAAATACAGAGTTTCATTCGTTTAAAGGAGATTCTCGAGTAAAAATTTATTTTTTTATGGCACCGTATTTCCGAGGGAATAAAATAAAACCTTTTATTAATTGGAAATGGGATCAGTGAGCAACTTTCAAATACTGTGACGTGAGCTATGTATACCAAATTTCGTTCAAACAATAAAATAAAATATTGGTTGAGTCTATAAACATTTTGCTCACTGTAATAATGACTCTCTTGTATACCAAATAACTATGAAATGAACTAAATTCTAAATGGGTGAAGACTGATTGTACGTAGAGAAAAATGAATGAAATCAGTTTAACACAAACAAGATTTTTATTTAAATCAGACAGAAGAAAAAATATCGTAACATTGGAAGCTAAAATGCCTGCTTCGAAATTTAAAAAGGAGAGTAATAATTCTTATGATTTCCAAAGTAGTTAAGTAGTGACGACTATGAACATAAAGAAAGAGGTTGACAATGCCATACAATGCATTATGTAATATCGCTAGTAGAATTAAACCTAATTCTTTAAATTTGAACGAGATAATTTAATAAAATGAATTTTATGAAACGTTGTGAGTTTCAAATACATTATGATGTTATGGGGTGCATTTAAGTACTAATTTATTTATTTTCATTTTTATTAACTTGGATAAGTAGATATAAAAAAAATAAATAATACCTTCAGATACTTTGTGGGGCGTCAATTTCAGGCAATTTAACAGCAGATTACAAAAATTTCAATAGATTATGTAAAAATTGCTTTGGGTCTTCAGAAGATTTACTTCATTTGCTTAATTTTCTCTTCACACTGCGAGGGCACTTTCGATATTTAAAAAAAATTAATTCTTTATTTATTTATAAACGGATTGGGTTTTCCTTTTTGATATTGCTTATTAATTATACTTTTATTATTTTTCTAAAACGCTCACAACATTATTATACACCTACACATTTCCTAGATTAGGATATTCATTTCTGTAACACTGCGATGATGATGCCTCAACAACTCTATAATGTCCCTTGTCGTGTACCATTTCAGTTTTGGGAGCGGCACCCTATTTTCGTTTTCCAAACTTTTTTCTTTTTGGGCTTTTTCACGATTTACCTATCCGTTTTTCGATTTCCTTACGTTTTCTTTATTTTTTTATATGCACAATCTTTAGAGGTATTATAGTAATAAAATTAAGGCAGAATATTGTTGCTAATATTTCTAATTTAAATTTTATGTTAGATTTATGAATTTAAACAAACTTTTTTTCGCCTTTTCATTTTACTTTAATGAAATGTTATGAAATATAGCAAAGGCGACGAAAAAGTAAAGGAAGAATATTTATTTTTAAAGGAATTATACAAAATATATAACAAAAATTTCACAAAGATATGGAGGAAAAATAAGTTAAAACCTTCATCTGTGCTCTCGATTTCAAACTGGAAATATTTCTGCAAGGACTTCAGTGGGCTTTTCAAAAGCTTCACCGTAACGCATTTGGATTGGAGTACCTTTAGCTTAAAGAATATTAAAAAGAGTACACAGGGTATAATATAAATTTGTATAGGGGGTGTAAGTAAAAGGGATGGTGAAATTACTGTTTGTAGAGAGAAAGATTTAGATAAAATTTTCAAAACTGAGAGAATAATTTCCCTTAGGAGAAATACTATTTCTCTCTTTAAAGAAGATGGAAGGATAGATTGTTTATTCTAATAAAATAAAAAATAAAAGACAAGAGAAATTTTTCAATCAAGCAATTTTCTGCGCAAAATCCAAAACTTCGAGGCATTGATAAAAGGATAGAATGAAGGATGTTTAATGTACAGAAGAAACACAGAACAAAATAAAGAAATATAAAAAGAACGAACATAAATATTTGAAAACCTAAAACAGAAACAAACATAGCTTCTTTTTGACAAGAAAATACAGTAAAGGACATTCAATAAAACACGTTTTTCATAGACCGACTTAAAGAAACTAACGGATATTTTTTCATGTAAGCCAGTACCTATGGGATTTGACCAAAAAAACATCAAATTACCAGATGTATTTTTTCCAAACACGATGAGAATTGGATCCCAGCAAACATTTTCTTTCACAACTGTTTCATAAATGATTGACATAAGTAAACAAAACCTTCGAATCTGAATTCATTTCTAAATCGATTTGGGTCCAAACTCCAGGGTAACGAAACACACATAATAATCTTTTAAATGATTCATAAATGGTGAATAAATCCTGGACATAAGTGAATGTAAATGCTTTTTTGAATCATTTAAATGATTCATAAGTGAAGTATCGTTACACAGGAGTTTGGATTCAAATCGATTTAGAAATGATAATCAAAGGTTTTGTTCACTTAAATTATGTCAATCATAAAAATATAGGCCTTGGTGATTATGTTTTCAAGTTGGCTATAATAAATAAATAATAAATAATTAATTTTTTAAATTTTATAAGTGACCAATATATTTACCCCAAATTCATTGAAAAACTGAATTGAACTGACGAATTATGTCTTGCATAATTTTTGTCTGAAATTTGGTCACTACAAGGCCCGTTATAGTTTTTCGAAACAAAATGAAAAGAACATTCACTTTCCTTCATTTTTTGTGAATGATTTCTTTAAGAATGCACCCTATTTACTTCCTTGAAGGATTACTTGTGTACGTTCACTTTTCTTCACCCACAATGAAGGAGAATCGAATCACAACCATTTTTATCCTGAAAACAATTCCGCACAAACCTCCTTTTCCCTTCACAAGGTAAAAATGATAGGCTTTGGGAGTATTTTCAGTCTTAATTAACTGAAAATGAATATTTATCGAAAGATATTCTTCATTTTTGTTGAATATTAAATGAACATTCACCTATATAAATGTTTGCTTGAATTTGATTTTCTCCAAAACAACTCCATATTGGTACTAACTTTGTTTTGTACTTCGAGTAAAATGGTGCGTTCTATAAAATGTTAACTATTAGGTGTGCTTTATTTTTTAAGAATTCTTCCTAATTATAGTTAAATGATTATAACTTCTGATCCAAGTTAAGTTTCATACCTTTTCTGAAACTGCAAAACTGGGGAAGGTTTTCAAGTGTGTGATAATAACCAATTACATACTTGAACCAGCGTCGAACCTTAGTTAATCCGCCGAAATCGGTGAGTTAAAATCTTGAACCGAGGCTGAACCACTATTGTACAACTGGCCCTTAGTCATTTTTACCAACTGGTTAGAATTTGGTATGGACAAGTTATGAAATTCTGAAAGGCAATGACTTCAACTTTCTTTAATTAAAGTTTCAAGCATGAGTTTTAGACATCCAATAAGTTATTTATATTTAAAGTGAGATATGCATTATTTTACTTTTTTGCATAAATCTGGTCGGCCAGAGAAACTGACCCAGCTGTGCTCCGGACGACCTTCATAATATCAATGGTGAAAGTGTTTCCTATATTTTGATATAGACTTCATCTTTTATATCGATGGGTTGTAACCCCCCTAAAAAATGACCTTCTTTTTTGGTCTGACCGGGATATCGGGTGGACGACCAAGCGTTTCTATATCACCTAATGATTTTCTAACGCTAAATAAGTAAAATTTTCATTATATCAATGGGTGGGATTTTTGTATTGCCGACTCCCGGTCTATAAGGGTATTCATGGTAAACGTCGGAATGTTTATGACATCGTAAACGAACTGTCAAAAGTATGTGTTGGTGTGATGTTTTAAGGGGCGCTCATGAAACGTGTGTCGAAATTTCTATGATTTAACGACGCAACGCACAGTGCGGTATTTTGACCCGAAACGTGGCCATAAATCAATTTTCCCAATTTTACCTCCCAGGATTAAGCTTGTGTCCCATAACAGGTAGATAACCAGGCTACTCTTTCGTGAAGTCTATCTATAAATTGGTCACCCCCGTTTGCGACACCATCAGTTGCAACTATAGCACTAGTTGAGTAAGCACGATTTTTTTTTGCGATTTAAAAAAAAAAAAGTGTATTTTCTGCGTGTTTTTTTTTAGTCTTAAAAGTGATTTAAGTGAAAAAATTTGATATGGATATCGTTTATCAAGGTATGTATAGTATTTTAAGCAAAAATTTATTTGTGTATTCAACTTAATTTTTTCATATCGATGAGTTGAAGTATTCACTTAAAAAATTTTTCGCTGTTTTTTTTTCAAAACATTAGTGTATTTAAAATAGCGCAACACCCCGCAACATAGTCTATCATATATTTTATTTAACTGCTGAATATGTAGAACAATCTTAGCTTTCAAAAACATTCACAAGTTTTCACCTAAGAAAAAAAGAGCCTTTGAAAACACTACTTTAAAACGACCGACCCTTAATAATAGATTTTTATATTATTCCAGATGACTCTTATTCAAGCTTGTCTATGATCAGAAAACAGCTCCATGAGTTGGTAAGAGGAAGCTCAGAAAGGCTCCTTGACGACAAACTTGAAGATTTGGATAAAAAACTTATCGATATAACAAGGTGTCCCCCAGGGAAAAAAGATGAATTTCTAAAAATTATCAACGCCTTCAAACAAAATTATAAACGAAGATGGCAACTCTGCAATAGCACAGAAAGGCGTTTCCTGGATAAGAATGAAGAGTGGCTGAGCGAAAAAAATAAAACTACCTGTTGGCATACTTCCCGGAAGGTCTCAGGTTCGCTAAAGCAAAGAATTCGGGGAATCAAGCGACCGAACAAAACGTCGAAAGACAGTGGAACTTCGAAAAAGTTCGTCAGTTCTTGAACTGACATACGCGGCACAGATGAGAGCCATTGAATATTGCAAAAAAAAATGTCCTTAATATTGCAAAATTTTATAAAAAATCAATTAAAAAACGAAAAAAAACATTTGTTTTTCTAAATTTCATCTTTAAAACTTAATTTCTCAAAAACTATTTAATGAAACAACTTAAATTAAAAAACAAAATAAAGAATGAAATTTTAGCTTCAAGAAAAGTTAAAGTTATAGCACAGCATTGTACGTGTTTTTTTTTTATTTTTAATATTTTTTTTTCTCCAGGGTAATCGGGAGGTAAGTGGGTAAGCACTTAAGTGGGGTTTACTGTACCCACAAAATGAAAATTTATCCTTTTAAATAACTTTTTAGTCATTTGGTACCTATTTGATGTGAAAAATGTGCCCAAATATTTTTGGCCAGGTTTTAGACCAAAATACCGCACTGTGCGACGTCGGAAGTTTTCCGACATTGCATGAATACGCTTTAAATAACAAAATATTAGAAAGATTCAAACTGATCATTATTTTCAGCAAAAGCAATAGTCATGTCGATTATGGAATACGCAATAATGGATCCGTAGTGATTTTTAGTACAATTTTCTCTTTTCTTTTCACGGCAAATGGGTAGAGAGGAAAGAGAGCACTGTACTGCGAATCACTGCGGATCCAGTATTCAGGATTCAATAATCGACATGGTTGGTATCTTCAGAGTGCCATTATTTGACTTCGTATAAATGTATAAAGGTATTAAAAATTAATTTTGTCAAATTTATGGAGTCTGATCAAAACAACATAAGTCCAAAATCTTGTTTTGAGATAAATGCATTTTAAAGTTCAAAAACTTACATTAAATCCAGTTAAAAAACAAAACTGAAGTGTTGTTAGTACCATGGAATATCTTATGAATAATCATAAATTTCAACTATTTTAGGAAACAAAACAAAAACATAGCAAATCTCAACTTGGAAAACAAATGATAATGCAGTGCCTATTCTGCCTGGAAATTGTAATGCAATTTCATATCACTTTTCTTCCGGAGTATAGACGCTGTTTAGATTGGGAAGATTGAGGCCGGTATCACGGCAGTTCGTTGGCAAGAGAAGTGTGGGGTGAGGAATCTCGTGAGGCACGAAGAAAACATAAAAAACGGACTCATGAGTCTGCTTTGTTGTTGTTTCAATGTGTGAAATGTTGAAATTGTTGTTGTTTCAATGTATTTTGAGGCAACTCAAAGTTTCAAATGTAAACACGATGGCACTCACCAGTCCGGACTCAATCTTCCCAATCTAAGCAGGGTCATAGGTATCCCTGAAAGTTGAATGGCTGCAGCAACGGCCGCGTTGCACTCCTCATTCTAAAGACCACATAAATTGAACAGAATAGGTTTCCAGTAAATGTATTCGGCAGCTCCACCAGCGGACGTACACCGATTTTCACCGTCGTTCTTGGAATTCATTTTGATTTTAAATTATTTAAATTTGAAAAGGTCACGAAAAAGCAATAGGTAATAATAATTTTATTTGAACAAAACTTGTAAAAAGTAAACACAACAATTTCCGAAATGAAAAATTTCACAATGACGTGTAGATAAATGTCACTTTAATATTGTGTGTGCAAGTGCGTGTTTTGTGTAGGTGGTGTAACTCTCTCTTGAAATCGGGTTCAGAGATTTTGATCTCAAGTCATGAGGGATCGACCAGATGCCAACAATGAGGAAGGAAAATTGGTTGTAAGTTTCAAATAACTTTAATGCTAGATGGAATTTTTCGAACTGTGTTGGTTGATTGATGGCAAACATATAGCCATTAAATGCCCAAGAAATGCTGGGTCTTTGTTCTACAATTACAAAGTTCATTTGTTTAATGAATACAAAATTTATATATTAATATTTTGAGATATTGTACTCCAGCAGAAATTCCACAGCATTTTTTTAATGGCTGCTGAAAATGAAACCTACCTACCTAGTCCTACCGGACTAGGAAACAATTTTCAACTATAGGCTAAGTCGTGCCCGTCGCGTCGATGTGTTGAAAATTTATTTGGAATTTTGATTGCCAAATTTGCTTTTCTTTCACGTACACTTTTTTGCAGTCCATAAAGAGCACAAAAAATAACATCGGCTTTTTGTATTCTGCACAATTACCTACTAAAAACTTTGCAAAGTGCAAAGTATTGCCCATCTAGACAGATTATCACAACGGAAATCAAGGCCAAACGAAAGTTAAAAAAAAATAAGAGATATGGTTCCTTCCCTTGGCAGAGAACAGCAGTATTTTTATAAAAAAAATTATAAAAATGTAAATATAATATTTTTCATTTTCTTTTTTTGTTAAATAAAAATACTTCGGGTTTTAATTACAAAACAATTTTTTTTGTTGATAATTAGCGGAGGTTCAAGGTCAGAAAACTTTGTAGACAACATACATAACATTGGAAGAACTTTCCCTAACCCGCAGAAATCTATAAATTTAAAACGATGAAAAGCAGCAGTCCAAATATGTATAAATTATTGTTATACATAGAGTAGATACTATTTGAGAAATCTACATACAAGAACTTATCCTTTTTTGTTTTTGGTGAAAAAATTTCTTGAAGTTGGTAATGGAAATCGAACACAGATTACAAAAAAATTCGTTAAAAAATTTATTTTCGGCATTTTTCAGTTTTAGAGCAAATGCCAAATTACTTTTATATGGACATTTTTTGGAATCTTTGTTCGATCTGCAAATGGTTTCCATAATCACTTAGAGGACTTCAATTCAAACTCAAAACCGTTCCAATTACATAAATGAAGCAAGTAGTTTCGAAATGACATCGTTGTTTATCTTAGATAGAAAGAACTAATAGAGAGAGTCAAACTTCCTCGTCTCCGTCCTCTCGAAACCTTTCGTTTACATTTTTTATAACGTGTTGAATTCCTATCGGTGTAGACATGTTTTCACCTCGGGCAGTGCAAAACAAAAAAAAACCTATGTATTTGTCCCCACATTTTTTGTATATGGAGTTAATAATAGGTTTGTTCGGTATCTTTTTTTAAGAAAAAGGTGTAAAATCTGCCAAACTTTGAAAGAAGGAGAAAATACTCTCAGAGAGGGGAGAACTGGTCAAAAAGTTAACAAACGCACTGAACCACTTCATGTATTAAATGTCACCTTTGTGAGCAAGACGTCAAACGGTGGCAAATCATTTTAAATCTTGTATTTTTTAAGTTGTAAAATAATGTTTTATACTGAAAAACATCGAACGAAAATGCAACACCGGTTTTGATGATCTTATCTGAATCTTTATCAAGTGAATGCAGACAATCTGAATGAATATTTTCTAAATTCCTAGCCGACGTGAAGTGACAGACACTGACAGCTGTGTATTTGACAGTTTTTACACTCCTTGCACACAGAAATTTGTGTAGCAGAAATTTGCAAGTTATCCAATGGAGGGGAAATATTTTGCTCTATCGTTGTGCTCTCTCGTTGCAACTTTTTTGAGTTAAAAAACACGGATTTGTAACAATTTGGGAAAAATTGTGGAAATTTGTGCAATTTTGCAAGAAATTTCACGTTACCAAACAGAGCTAATTATACATTAGAAGATAGTGCGCAAGTCGCAACATCGTAGCTTGGTAGGCGGTGGCTAAAAGAGAGCCACCGTCGAATTTGACACTCTCTATTAGTTCCTTCTCTCTGGTTTATCTACCAATTTCTAGAAATTTATTAAAAAATAATAGAAATTTCCTGAAATTGGTAGTTATACAACGATTTAATTTCCAAACTACTTGCTTCATTTGGATTATTGGAATTATTGGGAAAATGCTGGATATTACTTTTATATGGAAATTTTTCGAAGTCTTTGTCTTCAAAACTACTTAAAAGACTTAAAATGAAAATCAGAACCGTTTCAATAATGCCAATGAAGCAAGTATTTATGAAATGACATCGTGGTATGTCTACTTGCTTCATTTACATGATTGAAACGTTTCTGAGTCTGGATATTAGTCTTCTTAGTAGTTCTTAAAACCATATTCAACTTAAACAAAATTTTCGAAAAATTTTCATATAGAACAATTTTCAACATTTTTATTTTCCAAAAGAAAAAATTGAATAAATTGGAATTCAGAAAAGTTTAAAAAATGCGAATGAAGCAAGTAGTTTGGAAATGGCAGGGTATTCTATCTACCAGTTTCAAGAAATTCCTTAAGATTGTGTGAAAATTCTTGAAATTCATAGATAGACCACGCTGTAATTAACAAACTATTTGCTTCATTTGACTGCTGAGAGTGGTTCTGAGTTTAAAGCTCCCGAAGTGTTCCTGAAAACCATTTTCAAATCGAACAAAAATTACAAAAAAAAATCCATTTATAAGTAATTTCCGCATTTGCTTGCAAATTAAAAATTATGAAATTACTTCTAATAACGAAAGTGAAGAAATTTAGAAAACTACTTCTGTTTTAGTGGAGCGATTGAATATAATTCATTTAATAAGTTCAAGTGACCTCAGTCCTCAACTCCAAAGATTGCGTTTCGCTCAAGTACGACAGTTGGGCTCATCAGTTAGATGCTGTCATACCCTTCTAAGACGCAAATTATGGTCGATAATTACCGACTCTTATAAAACTCACAGCATGAATATAAGTGAACTTTATATTTCTAAGGGAATTTGATTAAATAAAGACACTTAGAAAAATAGTAGCCCGTGGTTTGGCTTTTAAATAATAACGAAGGTGAAGAAATTTAGAAAACTACTTCTGTTTAAGGGGAGCGATTGAATATAATTCAATTAATAAGTTCAAGTGGCCCCATGCAAAACAATTCTAAATGTATTTATTTATTTTCAAGAGAGACGTTTAAAGTTTGATTTTGCTTGGTATAAATGTTGAAATAAGGGAAACGCCTAGCACATCAATAACAGATTCTACTTTTTAAAGCGATTCCACAACACTGAGATCAGACTTCTGCAAATCTTTCAATTCGGTCGAAAATCTCAGTCTGCAAAAGACTCCATATATTCATAAAAACCAGACGCTTTGGCTGATACTGCACTGTAAGTTTCGTGATCTACCGAACAATAATGGCAAAATTGCATCAGCTGAGCATAGTTTGCTCTCACTGTCTTGAGGGATTTAATAATCCATCTGCGAAAGAGAAACAGAAATGGCTAGCTCAATAGAAGTTGATGAAGATGAAGATGGAAAAGGACAACATTAATTTTTCCTCTTTTTTATTTTTTAATATCTATTTTAAAATTAGGACGCAAAACACTCTGGTAGTTGAAAAAGAATATAATATGTATCTTCCAAAATTCAGTGAGCAAATAAACTTTAAATTTAATGCCAGAATACAAATAGTCAAAGGTCAATAGCCCTATCATAATTTTCGATCGGAACGGAATTTTCTCCGAATTTTAAGAAATAGAAACTGGCTAACTTACTATCACGGTTCATGAGATACAGCCTGGATTGACGGACAGTGGAGTCTTAGTTAGGGTCCTGTTTTACCCTTTGAGTACGGAAATCCAAAAAAGGAACTAATCATTTTATTTGAATAGATAAAAAGAAAAGTGAATTCTTAGGACAATAAACTGCGGGCATTTTAAAATCGAAATTTCTTACTTGTTATATCATTTATCTATATCTACGACCACTGCAATTGTACTACTAGTTACAAAGAAAGACGATGCCTGTTTGGTAACTTTTTTTCCAACAAATTTCTCAAAAAATGCGTTTTTTTCTATGGGTTTTGAAAGCAAATTGTGAAATTTTGTGATTTGGGCAAATTCGCGAATTTAAAGTACACTTAATTCGAGTGAGCAAAGTGGTGAATTCTCCAAAAGTGAATTTTTCATTACCTGCTACTTTCGAAAAATTTCGTTTATAACTTTTTACTCCCGCTTCCCACAATCCACCCATATGTGGTGATCCGGGGTGAATAAAATTCCACTTTAAATGTGAAAAATTATGGGCGGCTAATGTAGTGCAATGTATCAGCGATTTGTGAAAGTCAGACAGGAGTACTTTAGCCGCACCAACCAAATTTTTTCCGTGGTCTGAGAACATTTTATCGGGAGTTCCTCGCCTAGAAACAAAACGCGTAAATGAAGCAAGAAATGCTTGTGTTGTCAGATCACTAACAAGTTCGAGATGTAAAGCACGAGTTGCGAAGCACACAAATATACATACGTACCCCTTATCTAAACGGCATTTTCGACCATAATACGTCCTTATAAGAAAAGGCCCCGCAAAATCCACTCCCGTATTCGTAAAAGGACGACTCATTGTGGTTTTTTCTTGGGGTAACGCCCACATCAGAGTTTGAACATGGTTTTTGCACCGAGTACAGACTGGGAATTGAAAAATAAATTTTTTAATAAGTTTTTTAATATTCGGATCTTATTGAATTTCGCCATGTAATGAAAGTTTATGGAAATAATCTATATAGAGCCGATTAAAAAGGCAATTGGATGGCATAAGAACTGGGAATTTTTCATTATACGATAAAGTTGAGAGCGCTAATCTAGCGTTTGAACGCATGATACCTTTATCATCAATTATAGGATTTAATTTTCCCAACCAACTATTTGAAGACACTTGTTTACCTTGTCGAGCCACTGATCTCTATATACACTGGATAGTGTATTCATACAAAATTTTTGAGGCAAAAATATAGTCGTGGCCGGTACCCTTATATAACAGTACAACAGCGGCGCCAGCGGAATGGACGCTACTGGACCTGCATTTATATTTATATTTTTTTCAATATTTACAGCCGCAATGCTTGTTAACATCAACTGATATCAAATAAATGCTCAATTTCGGCAAATATCTTCAATCTCTTTCTTCGTTTGTATAGAGCGAGATATGATGTCGTGGCCGGTACCCTTTAAAAAACTTGCCTCACAAAAACAGTTATACACTATAGGCTATTCACTATCCAGTGTATACAGAGATCCGTGTGTCGTACATCTTTATAATCCTTATTATGAAAACACTTTTTTTGAGAGAGTAAAATAAATTTTCGTTTTGATGCTACTAATTCATCATATGTAAGCTCTGACTTTGAGTATTTAAGACCACCACGTTTCATAAACGAATGATAAAACCTTTCAATGTATGGAAGTACACACAAAGCTTGATGCCAATTTGAATATTTGGATAAGTCATCTTCAAAATCCTGTACTACTTGATTGTTGATAACTTTTACCGTTTTCATCTCTAAAATGGATGGAGTGCGTCAAAATGCATTTTTTTAAATTATTTTTTTTTTTTGAGTTCATATATAGTTTATATATTATCAGCCGAATTTATAAACGCATTATAGCGAGTGCATAAACCTATACACTTCTTATAATGCCTCTAAACACGAAAATCGTATTTATAAAACTTTGCAACGTTGAATAGTTGCATTATAAGCTAAACGCGTTTGAGGGTTGAATAGTGTATGTATAAGGATATTGTAGTACACGAAATGTCACTTTGACTCACACACAACAATATAATACATAGATATTAGGGTAGCACCTATTTTGGCAATGTTTGAATTTCTTTTTTGTCCTCCCCTAAAAATGATTATTATGTACCTGTACAATGTACATACAAACACGTTGTGCATTTTTTTTTTAACGCGGCTAGCTTAGTAACACCGAAAAATAATTATACGGATTGAATCCCAGCCTTTTTGCACCTTAAAAGTAAAAAAAAAGAAATGTTTTTTTATTGGATACTACCTCTTCGAGGAATTAAATTTTTGCACTCTTAAAATATTATCTCGTAAACTCTAAGATATCATTTCAGATAAAAACTTTAAAAGAATATGTAAACAAATATAAAATAAAAATAAAATAATAAACATAAATCGATGTAAAATATTTTTTTTTAATTTTTCTTACTTCTTCTATAAGCTTTAATTGTGTCCGCTAAGTTTTTTCGAAAGTAAACCAATTTACTCCATAAGGGTGCAATAGGAGTGGAACAAATTCGCCCTTTTTACTCTTTGGACTGTTATATAAAGTTTATATGAGTGCAATAAATACTTATAAGAAGTATCTTTGGATGAATATAGGAGTAAAATTGTTAGTTGGGTATACCATCAGAAATCCTGCTTGAAAACAAAATACGACTCCTAAGTGTAATCAAATTCGGATGTTATCCAAATGAGCCATAAGAAATAGACGACTACGTGGACAATGTAAAGGAAAAGCAAGTAGATATTCACGAAAGGACAAGGGCAAATATAAAACTATCAACTGATCGGATGAAAACACAATATGACACAAAAGCCACAACGACATGATTCCAATCGGGATACCTTGTGTGGTTTTATAATCCCCACCGTCGGAAGGGACTTTAACCGAAACTTCAACAAAATTGGAAAGGCCCTTATACTGTTGTAACACGAATAAATGATGTCGTCCACCGCATTCAGAGAGGACTAAGAGGCAAACTGAAAGTAGTTCACAGTGACCGTTTACATCGTAATAAAGGTGAAAGAAGTGATATATTTGCCCAGGACGGTCAATCCTAAGAGGATGGCAATATAATGGGCGTTTTTCTTTTTAGTTCAGAGCAGAGCCTGAACTGTCAAACAAAAGATCGTGTTTCTTTTTTAGCTCTGAACATTCAGAGCCTGTATGGTAGTTGTAGTCGTAATGTAGCTATACTGCATCACGGGCAAAAAAAATAATATAAATGAGTTGTGTTTTTGAAATTTATTCATTAGAACCGAACGCCACCGCGTCCGCCTGTTACGACGTACCTACATAATATCCCTTCATGTTTGGAGAATTTACTTGGAGATTCGTAAAAATCTGTATAGATAGTGCAAACATGATCAGCATGTATTTTGTAAAGTTATGTGTTATGCATGTTATTAGATGATTTGACAAATTCCATTTAAAAATAATGAGCTGCTTCATTGTAGGTAATAAAGCAAACATTTTCTGAACCTTGGCATTCTTTAATTCTAGAAATGGACTGTGTTCACAGCACGACAGGTATCTTAAAATTTTAGAATTTTTTAGTCCTAAGGCATTTTTTTAGTTAGAAAAAAAAATTATTAAAAATCAACCCTAACACTTACAATGTTATCCTCCTCGCTGGATACACCTTGTAGTGGTGAGGAGGCTTACGTTTGAATCCTCAGCTGACCAGCTGTAGATTTACATCCCTAAGTTATCAGCTGGTCAGCTGTGGGTTTAGACTAACTAAGAAACCCAAAACCTATGACAAACTAAGACAGATACAACAAAGACAAACAAAAATCTAGCGTTGATATATGCTAAAGTGTGACTTCGGCTGCCGGCGAGGGCTTGGCTTTGCAAGAAGCTAAGTCGCCAGTGACAAACAACGAACATAACATCAACAAATACATAACATTGACGATCACAGACGAAGAAGAGGACCTACTCCTAAACCCCTTTGCCAATCTTGTCACTTACCCATACATCGGAGGGGGCTGCTCCTGGGGAGAACATTCCTTGCCAGCATAAATCCTGAAACTTTAACGGCTAAGGAAAGGCTAGCTCTTAACAGATCTAATCAAAGGCTTAAGACAACACTTACGACTGACAATACAACGACAACACCGGTTCCTAAGAATACCACATCAGAAGTGTCTAAGGAGAGACCAATGCCCCCCTCTGTCTCAACTGGTCCAGGTACGTCCAAATGAGCGAGGAACGACGTGGACTACGAATAGTCCACAAAATAACAAAAAGAAAAAAGCCAGACTCCCCAAGGCACCGGTAGGTAAACAAGTTGCCATAGTAGACTATGGAAATCCTACACGGAAACTGACGGAGGATCAATGACAATTAATTGAACTTCGGATCCTTGAGGAGTTTAACGAGGATATCTTCGGTACTCTCTGCACCTTCCAAGGGTTCAAAATGCTGACATGTTAGGATGATCACACTCTCACATGGCTTCAAGAATTTGTTCGGAAATCTGAAGCTCCTTGGGCAAATGCTGACCTTCACCTCATGGGGAGGAAGGAAATCGGCGATTTTTTCAGGCCAAGAACCAAACTTTTAATAGAAAGATACCTCAGGTCACTCAACACTGACCAGCTTAGTCAAAACTGGGAAGTTGCTGAGCATTTTTAAGAACACATATTGGGCTTTCATAATAATGAAAAAAAATTATATGTACTTAATAACGTGTTTTTGTGAAAAAAATCATATCGAAGTCAGAAACACAACCTAAAAATGCTTAAAAAATTTGCTTGAAAATGATTTACGGGAAAACCGTTATCCACACAGAAAAAAATGTATGGTAGATAAAAATTTCTAACTGTTCTTGTATAAATAATAAAAATAAAATTGAATGTCTTTACTTAACGAGATACAGAATAAGAAGAAATAAAAAAGTAAAAAGTTAACCTTGAAGTAATGTTAAAAATCAGAATGGTTTTTGACATATGTATGTAGGATGTGCCTACTGCTTATACCCCTAATCCGTACGCCACAACACGATATGCCAAATACCATCACTTGATCGCATCTTCTGTTAATCTCTTGTACAGTTGAGAAAACATTCGATAGTCAAAAACCGTCAACTTACCAAACTTATTCACGTAATGAGAGGCAGAACGATTACGACCACGCAACGGCTACGACATCATCGCGACGCATTCAGTTCTTTGTTCCCTGTTACCTAAATACTATTTTTATGAATTCTTTTGCTAATTTTTTTAATGAACTTAAATAAACTTAAATTAACTTAAACTTACTTATTGTACATTAAATTCGTGAAATAAAATACTTTAAATCAGTTTAACTGAATCAAACTGTCTTTTGTCGACGCACCCCTCCCACATGTATATGGATTAATAAAAGTATATAATAAAAATAAAAGTATATATTTATCAAAATAAATTAATTCAAAGTAAATTAATATTTGATTAAATAAAATAAAATAAAATAAAATAAAATAAAAAAAAATAAAATAAAATAAAATAAAATAAAAAAAATAAAATAAAATAAAATAAAAGAGCAATTTCGTAGAATCGAGAAAGCATACTCCCACTGTTGATGAGCTTAAGGCTCTTCAAAAAATATTAAACGGCAAACTTTTGTAGCTGCTCGCTTGGTGGTACCACTGGCCGTCTTTAGAGTTACTACTCGAACAATATTATCTGCTCCAGGATGAACTTCAGAGACTCTTTCAAGTTTCCACTTCAAGGGAGGAAGATTATCATCTATGATAATGACGATATCATCAACCTTCAATGAACCACAGTCCTTTCGCCATTCGCTGCAAGGTGTGCAGATATTCAGTTTCATATTCATATTCATATTCATTAGCCACTGGAATCGTTGCCAGCGATTAAGATAAGTAAGGTTTATATCGGTTAAATCTGGTACAGGAAGTTCTACAAGTGAGTTCCTGTCAAAAAATGACCAAGCATGAGTGGTTGTAGGTCGTTAGGATCTTCAGAAAGAGGGGAAAGAGGAGTAGAGTTAAGCTCCTCATAAGTAAGAGAAGCTTAATGTAATATTCTCTTCATGTGGTATTTTGCCAACTTGACTTTCCATATAACGCCAAAATGGGGAGATCTGGGTGGTATGGTATATTAGCTTAGTTTAGTATTAGTTTTATTTTCCCCGAGATCCGAACCACATTGGACTTGCTTACGAAAATACATGTATTACAAAAACAACACAAGATCCAACTTTGTTTTGGATTTGGATTTCCAAATCCGTTTTGAACACACACCCTTTATTTGTAAATGTCGTCAGTAGTGTAAAGAAAAAAGACAACGGGTATACAAATAAAAAAAACAAAAGGAAAAAAGAGTTGGGTATATAACAAGTTGTCACTGATATCCTGGGTTGTTTTATTTTCATGATCTGATCTGGATTGGATCTGGGGGAGAGCTAGTTGATTCTAGTCTTTGAAAGGAGATGCATTTACTCGGAGCAATTTTTCAAAACGATTTTGTGAAGACATGAATTACCTCTTTTCCTTACTTTACTTATATAATCCGCGCTTGCCTTCAAATTTTGTATGAATATAGGGGTTGTACCCGGTTCTACGTATATATCATAACTTGGTGTTGAATTTGGTAAACGAAATAGTCTCCTGAAGAAGTTCCTTTGTACGATTTCGAAAACTTCAAAGTGGGTATAACCGAATACTTGCACACCATATGACATACAAGCATTAACTGTCTCTTTGTATTTAGAGACTAAATCAACATTTTGGTTGGAGAAAAACTTTGGCCACATTATATTTAGAGCCACTTTAGCTTCGTTACTTTTTTCTTTGATGTGATTGAGAAAACTTAAATTGTAGGTCAGAAGGACTCCCAAATACTTAGGGCCAGTTTGACAGTGAAGTAAGTGTCACCATTGACTTTCTGTACATAGAGGAATCAACATTGCGAGAAACAGTTTTGTAAAACTCTGCCGACAGCGTCGCTAAGATCGCTGAGTGATTCTTGTTTGAGTACAGTAGACTGAAACAACGAAGAACCAAAACAAGGCATGATGGGATTAAAAAAAAAGATGCCTACCTACACAAATTATGGATTGCCTTGCCACTTGCCAAATGGAAAAAAAACCTACCTGCATTTACCACGCAATGATATCCTCGCCCTCGCGGCCTCGCATGCTTCTGTTGCTCACACAAATTGAGTCTTTTTTTGTTTGAGATAATAGGGGTTGCTTTTCGTTGCGTTTATAATTCTTTCTTGATTCTTTTAGTTTTTTAGTACACTAACAATGCAACATCCCCGGCGGGATGGAAGAACAAATTACAAGACAAAAAAACGTATTAAGTGAGTGTTTTTTTTTTGTTCCTTTCTTTAGAATTTGGATACACAAGGAACAGAGTTATTTGCCTCAAATGTTTTTGTTATTCATTCTCTGCTCGTCAGTCTTGATGAAAGGAGCTAATAATTTGGATGCGTTTAAATTTTGAGGGTTTTTTTCAGGATTTTTTTTAAACTCTGTTAAAATGTCACTGGTTTGTTCATTTCAAAACTGTTATAGTTTATATAATCCTGATTGTAATTTATCTTTTTTTAAACTACCAAGTGACGAAAAAAGATTAATTTGGATAAAGCATTCACGCAATGATAAACTCAAAAAGTATGAAAATGAGGTACCTACCCAAGAAAAGCGAAAAGCACTTTCTTCAATCGAATATTAAATGCCGGGGTACACAAATGGTATTAATTGCGAATACATATCCTAATCCATTTCCAGGGGTTTGCATTTGCGATGGAAACATTAATTAAAAAAAAAAGTTGTTCGACCCAAAAATAAAATTAATCAATGTTTGCCCAGTACTTCTACTGCATATATATCACCATTTCTTTCTGACGAGCATATTTCTTTAGAAGGCAATTTTCCACCGAAAAGTTCCACCTTAAAAGTTTATTCAAATCCCTTACACAATATTTCTATTCCAATTTTAAGTCAAAACTCTGAAATCACCGAAAACCAATTTCCCGATCCTCGTCTTCCAAATTTAACTTATTCTGAACAAACCCCAACTGACACATCTTCAATTGTACCCCCTTATCCGTTAATGTCACCAAAAAAAAGAAAAATCGATTCAATAGATACTTTGGTTACGAATAAAATTAATGATTTGTTCTGTAATAAAAGTGATCCTGTAAGAACGTTCATTCTTTCACAGTTGCTTCACAAACCAAATTCAAAATGGAAATCTGAAGAACGAGATTTATACTTAAAATTTTATTATAAGTCTCCAGTTCTTTACAGATATTTACTTGACCTTGAATTTGTCATTCCTGGGGCCCATTTCTCAGATCATACATCACATACATTTCATACAACAAACAACACTTTCATACATCATACACATCATACAATTTTCTGTTTCTCAGATTTCATTGGAAGTGTTGTATGATATTTCGTTTGTTGTATGATGTGTATGATTTTGACATTTCATTATTATTGATTGGCAATTTAAATAAATCTCAATTTTTTTACTACGAAGTCAATTATAGAGCGTTTGTTTCCAGAATTAAAAGTAAATTATAATAATATGAAATAAGAAAAAGTCATCCTTTATTTACAATTCACAATGGAGTTACTTTCCATATGCCAAGGTCAAGGAAACTGTGTTGCTCGAAGCTAACGTTATCCCCTTTCGTTTTGTTCGATCCGGCAAATTGGCCAAAAAGTAATTCTTTTTGGCTTATCATTTCGCAAAGGACAAGTATTTGTTGTTCTTTAGTTGTCTATTAAAAAGAAAAATCATCACAATTTACCATTTTTTTAATTCAAAAATTACTTACTTTTGTATATTTTCGTTTTTTTACGTTCATTTAGCCCTTACATTTTTAACAATTACAACAAATTTATATGCTGTATGAAATGTATGAAAAATTTGAGGTTAATTTGCTGTATGATGTGTATGATAAATTTCTGAGAAACAGAATCATACAACATTCCAATATTTCCAGTGTAATCTCCGGTCATACAATGTTGTATGACAGTGGATCATACAACAAATCTGAGAAACAGAAATCATACAACTGAACTGTCAAAATCATACAATGTATGTGATGTATGATTTGAGAAATAGGCCCCTGCTGTTTCAACAATTCGAAGATGGCATATGAGTATACAATTTTTTCCTGGTATTGCCCAGAGTGTTATAGATCTGCTCCGAGTCAAGAATGTTTCTCTTTCTCAATTGGACAAGAAAAGCGTATTGCTTCTGGATGAGATGGCTATAAAACCCGAGCTTGAATATAACACCACTGAAGACGTTATCTATGGGTTCATTGACCATGGTCATCTAAAAAGTATTAGAAACGTTCTTTTGAACTCTGATATATTAGTTCCAGATCGTGTCTCTTGGAAGATATTGGAAAAAATATTCGATTATGATAGCGGAACTATAAAACTATTGTTTCAACTTACGAAATAACATATAAGACCTGGGGCCTATTTCACAGAACATACATCACATACATTAAAGAGATGTATGTGACGTAAAATAGGCCCCATATGAGTTGGCGTAAATTTAAATTTTTTTTTAATTTATGCGTTTTCTAAGTTGACGCATAGTTTTTCTAAAAATTCAAAACATACACTGAGCCATATTTGGCGACTACTTTAAGGTACATACATTCATACAATGTATGTGATGTATGTTCGTTTCAAAAGTTATCGGTAAAACTAGCAACACAAGTTTTTAGCAACAAAGTTTCTATGGCAATTTTTGCAGCTATTGCTAACGATTTCTTTACAGAATCAGAGAAAAACACAGCAAAATCAACAGCAATGTTTTTTTCATCTATAAATAGACTTTTCGATAACCTTAACAGCGCAACCAAATTTTCACAAAATCCAGACGAAAATGCAATATCGAATGAACAAGTTGCCATTCTAAACAATTTAAGGGATATGTCAAAAAATATTTCACTGTGGAGGTTAGAGGGAAAAATGAAGATTCCATATTGCTTTAAAGGGTTGCAACAGACAATCAGTGGAGTACTTCTGCTTTGGGATTTAATTTCTTTGGATCTGAATCAAAATTATCTCCTTACATCCCATTTAAATCAGGATCCATTGGAAAATAATATCTCTATGATACGAACTAACCGAGGATCTTATGAGAAAAACCCATGGGCTGCTAGTGTATGCCGCAATTTGAAATGGATTTGTTTCCAAAATTTAAAATCATCCATTAATAGTGGATATGAATGTTCAAACTCGGTTACATTAGTAGAGCTTTCCTCGAAAACTTCATTCAAAAATAGTAATGATACAAATAAATTGCAGGATGATATCGATTTTAATGCCCTGGAAGACGAAATGCGGCTAGATGAGGAACATGATTTAAGAGATTTTTTCGAAATCATCAACGATGGCAAAAATTGTCAAAAAATAAGTTTACAAGATTGCTGCAATGCATGTGTAGCTGGGTGGTTAGCTCTTAAGCTAGGACCGCACTCGGCGGAACTGCACTTCAGCGGAACTGAACTTCACGACTTATTTGTATGAAATTGTATGAGCTATATCGCACTAAGCGACAACTGCACTTCACGGCGCGACACTATGTGACAAAGCTGGTAATCTGACCAACTGTGTCGCGACGTGAAGTTTCGTTCAGTTTCGTGTGAAAGTGCGCACGGTGTCGCTGAAGTGCAGTTCCGCCTAGTGCGGTTCTACCTTTAAGCTACCATCAAAAACTAAATGTATTGCTTGCAGAAATTACTTCCAAGAACTTGAAAACTATACCAAAAAGTCGGCGACTCTCATTAATTTAAGAAGTTATAAGAACTTGAGTTTGACAACACCCTCAGACAACTTTGAAAAATATTTTGAGTTCATTTCAATTTTTGAAAAATATTTCAAGTATTTTAAACAAAGTCTGATATTAGTGCAACAATGATAGCTGTTATTTTAAGCAGGAAAGCAGTTTGGCCTTTGTGAAGAGCACAGAGATCAGAACTTAAAATTGATTGTTCATATTCTAATAAGATTCTCAATAAAAAATTTAATAATGCACTAAAGGATATAAAGATAAAAAGTCAAATTCTGACAGCTCCAAAAAATGGTAAAGTTGCAAGAAATAGAAAAATTAAACTTAAGTTTCCTGGCCGAAATACTTTTTCTACTAGAAAAAAGTATTTGTAGAAAGACCGAAAAAGAAGAGTGAGAGGCACGGGGAACTCACTTAAAACAAGCACCCTAAGAGTGAGAGGCACGGGGAACTCACTTAAAACAAGCACCCTTAGAGTGAGAGGCACGGGGAACTCACTTAAAACAAGCACCCTAAGAGTGAGAGGCACGGGGAACTCACTTAAAAAAAGCACCCTAAGAGTGAGAGGCACGGGGACTCACTTAAAACAAGCACCCTTAGAGTGAGAGGCACTGGGACTCACTTAAAACAAGCACCCTTAGAGTGAGAGGCACGGGTAACTCACTTAAAACAAGTAGAGTGAGAGGCACGGAGAACTCACTTAAAACAAGCACCCTAAGAGTGAAAGGCAAACACATATGTATGTGAAAGTACATATGTACACATTTATTATATGTATGTCTATTCTGAATAGATTTTTATAAATAATTTGAAAAAAGTTTATAAAAGTATTGTTAAAAATAAAAATTCACGTATTCTGTTAGAATATTTAATGTCCCTTTGGATCTAGAGTCTAGCAAGATCTTTTTTCGTACCTAAACAATTGAAGCAATCAATAAAGTTTTCCCTTATTGTTTCGTTTGTTTAATATATTTGAACGATTCCAATTCAAACACGGCTTAAATTTACAAAATCAGAAACATTTCTACCAAGGGATAAAAGATCGATAGGGGAGAGGGGGGCACCTTTGAACGCGGGGTAACTTTGAACATGGCTAATAAAATCTTAACAAAAAAATATTTTAAAACCTAAAATTAATTTTAAGCATGCAAATTGTGATACATCTCTTAAGTTCATCCGACAGTAGCTAAATACGCAGTTTTATTGCGTAAATTGTATTTTTGTAATATTTTTTTTGTAAAGCCTAGTACGCAGCTGAAGCGAAACGAAAATTTTCTCTGGTCTCCAATTCGACAACGAAAACGTAAACGAAACGACTACGGAAAAAATAAATGTCACCAATTGTAAGAAAAATAAAAAAAAATAAATGAAATAAAAAATACAAATATATATATACAAAAATACAAATTAAAACTCGAATGTCATTTTTCCGCAGACAATTAACGGTTCGTGCAAATAATTCAGTGTGAAAAAGAGTGTAGACTTCTCCAAATAATCTGCTACAATTATCAATTTCGCTTGTTGAACAGCGTACTGCAGAACAAAAATGATTTCGTTGCTTCAATTTTTGTATGGAAATTTTCGTTTCGCTTCAGCTACGTACTATGCTTAAGAGTTTAAAATTTTTTTGTTAAGGTTTCTCACTTTGAAAAATTATAATTAAATTCAAACCTTCATTTTGATTAACATAAAGTTAAAGTTCTTGGTAAATATGCTAGGTATAATAGCTATGGCCGAATTTTATGTTGCTTAACATGATGGGGCAGCTTTGAACGAAATGGTCGGGGCACCTTTGAACAGGTTAAAAACTAGTTATTGAAAAAAATTTATAAATTTTTTCTCCGTTCAACACATGGGCACTTAAATTAAAGTTCAAAGATAATTTTAGCTGCAAAAACTTTGTTTTAATCTTTATATTTCCAGAAGTCTACTTTCTAAATAGTGAGTTAAACCTTTCAAAAGATTTTATACCCTATTAAAGTTTTTGGTATATTGAGCTCTTCATAAGTAACTTATTCATACAGTTTATTGTGTTCTTCAATAGATATGCGTGTGTACTTTCATTATTTATTGTTAAAAATAATTATGAATACTTCCGTTCAAAAGTGCCCCAGGTATGTTCAAACCTGCCCCACTTGTGGGGTACTTTTGAACACAAGAACCTAGTTCGTATTTTAATAAAAATAAAATAACAATCTTTATTAAATTTAATCAAAAATGGGTTTAAATTAAACTTTAAGTACATTTCTTGAAGAGACGATAACTTACAGGCTAATAATTCCATCACACTGGGTTTTTCGAGGCTCTAAAGGACAAAGTGTTCAAAGGTGCCCCCCTCTCCCCGAGATAAAATTTTCGAGAAAAATGAGATTTTCCTTACTGGGTTTTAAACACTTGTATTGGAGGTACCTATCGTTTTTTTTGGTCATAAGAATAATTTGTATTTAAAACCTACTAAATAATGTTAAAAAACTGCTAAATGCGAAGTTTAACCAAAATCGCCAATTCGTTTTCGAATTATTAAGTTCTCAAAAAAAACTTTGAAACTTTTTTTAAAAACCCACAAAACTTTTCTTGAAAGTTTTTGTATGCTAAAATACTTTTAAAATTTTTGTAAAGAATTGGTCAAAATCATTTCACCAATTTTAAAGAAAATCGACCCATCCGTTTAGGCTGCAGCTGAAAGGACAGACAGACGGTCGTAAGGCGTGTTTTTTTCCAAGTACGAAGGAAATTGTATGAAAAAAACGGTTCGGGGCTAAATAATTTACATGGTTAATGCAACAACAACTAACCCCCAATGGGCTTAGCTTAACCCAGAAAATTTACTGGGCTTAATTTTAGCACGGAGAAAAACTGTATTACCGGCGGGAATTACATACTTGTTATCGATAGTTTGTATAGAAACTCCATTTTTTTCCTGTAATGGCGTCGTTATCCCCGAAATCGTTTTTTTCAACCAGTTCCCTACGGACTTGGAAAAAAAAACCTATCATTGCAAGACCCACTTTTTTCGACTTCGCTGTTATCGTAATGTCAACTTTGATCAAAATCTCAAATTCGATTCTTTTTACGAATCCATAACTTTCCATATAGTACCTACATGTGTATACATATGTACATATATATCGCAAGTAAAAATAAATGCACCGGAACAAATTTTTTAATCACAATTATTCAATATATAATATTATATATATTATTATAAATACTGTACATAAATGTATCAATTGTATAATTCACATCACTAATCATAATGAAAATCATTGCATTTTGTTCTTATGAAAAAAGTTTCTTTTTGAGTCAACTGGTTTAAGAAGTTGACTATTGAAATTCTTCTGTCATCCAATCTGACGAACAGCGTTTTGATTATGACAAAATGCCGGTAACCTATGTTTTTCGTGTTCGTACATTTGAACACCAGACTCCAATTGCATTTCTACATTATTGTCACATTCATTCCGTCAATTAAGATGAAAAAAAAAATATATATTTTTCAATTTCTGTGTTTTTGCCATTTATATTTTCGACATAATATATACTCTTCCGTTATGGAAATAAAATCGAGCATATAAAAAGGTGGATTTTGACTTTATTTCAAATATTTATGGAAATAAATTCCATTCGGCAGTATTTTTATCTAAAAAATGTATCTTCATAAATATATAGGTACTATACCTATGTACATACCTACCTACTTATCAATAAATTAAATTGTCACTTCATTTGTGAGGAAATATATGCACCCAATGACTAACAAATTAATTTTTATATCGACTTAAAAGATAAATTTTTATATTGACCAATTTTCCAGGAAGTTAACAAACAAAAACTTAAGTCTAAATAAAAAATTATTACATACCTATCCCCTTTAAAAATGTACCCTACTTTGGAATATATTTCAAATACAAAAATAATTACATTTTAAATTACCTAATTCTATTCGTTTAAAAAACTTTTTGTCTGTAAGTAAGGTATTTCCTGCTTTAAACTCGTGAAAATAAAAAAAAACATACAAAGGAAAAAAAAAAACGTTACTATATGTATGTATATCATACTTAAAATCAAATCATTCGCCCTAGAATCTACAAACAACATTCTGGGATGCGAATATCCACAAATGAGTGGAAACAAGGAATAGGGAAAACAAAATCCTATTTTCAGTCAAACAAAATAACATTTCAAAGTGAAGGCACTAGCGCCACCTCGTAGGACGGTTTTAAAATGTTCTTGATTCCTCTATGTATAGAAACTCAATGGTGTCACTTAAGTGCCAAATTTGGAAAACTAATTCCCCATTTCACAGTGTAAATTTATCGGAATAAGTGACACTTAAGTCTCCCATGTTGGCCACTTAAGTTCCACTTACTCAGGTAGTAAAACTGCGGCTTAAGTGCAAAAATGGGAAAATTAAGTGCCACTTATTTAGTTAAGTGTGCACTGTGAAACTGGCCCTTAAACTCCTGTACAACGTCGATATTTGTATTAATAATAGACCAGTTTTCTTCTGGTCTTCTTCTCGATATTCTCTTTTCAAATATGACTATCTCGGTTTTTTGGGTATTAATTTGAATACCCCAACATTTGAAAAACGAATTTAGTCGGTTTAGTTGCATTTGAAGTGTGAACGGATTGTTAGCGAGTATAACTAAATCGTCAGCGTATAAGGACCCATGTTCTGTAACTCGGCGATAACTTTTCGCGGCGAAAAACGGACAAAAATGGAACAAAACTCATAGGAATCCTATGGTTTTGTTCCATTTTTCGCCGTTTCTCGCCTCGAAAAGTTATCGCCGAGTTACAGAACATGGGTCCAGGACTTTGATTTTAATGTTGGCAAAATTAACTCCTCCAGGAAGAACATCACAGATATCATAAATAAATAAAGCAAACAGTTAAGGACTAAGGGTAAATCCTTGGGGGACACCAGCAGTTGTTTCAAAACTATTCGAGAATGCAAGACCATCCCATACCCTTGCATTTGTTGATGACATAAAATAAGCATACATTTAGAGAAACTTTCGTTACATGAAAGCTTTGTCAAATGCAGTCTTAAAATCAACAAACCACGCGTATAGCTTCTTTTTATTATCAATGAATTGTCTTGCGATACTCTAAATAGCAAAGATATGGTCCATGGTCGAAAAACCGAAAAAAACGAAACGAGACGAGATAATTTTTAAATTCGGGAGTGGAGTTTTTGCAGAACTCGACAGGTTCATGTCAGGTGCTTTGTTATTTTTCATTTTTTGGAGTATTGCTTCCAATTCGGTTATTGAAATAGCTATATCAAGTTCGCTCACTCTAGTATAAGACATCGCATAATCAAAGGTATGAAGGTCTTCATCAGCTGAGAGTAGAGTTTTAAAATGAGCTGCTAGCGTCTCAACTTCTAAAAAGTGATTCATACTCTAAATTCGCCCACCGAGTTCACGCACTATTTCCCAGAATAATTTAGAGTTAGTACAGTTCTCCAATTTCTTAGCCATACTTTTTAAATAAATGGTTTTTTTAGATGAACACATTTTTTTATAATCATTAATGACACAGGTAATTTTTTATGAAAAATTGTGAATTTGTTCTTCTAAACAGTTTAAAATAAACAAATGAAAGCTTACAAAGACTTTTGCAATCTTTGTCAAACCATACATTCTTCGGTGTAAAGGTTTGTGAAGTCTTCACAGCAAAAGGGGCCGAGGACTTAATGACACGTTCTAAACTTTCACATGTTACCTCAACCGACCGTGTGGACTGATGAAGTAGAGATTTGCATAATTTCCCGACCATTTGAGCTTGTTAAAGCTTGTCAGTGTACACTGTTGGATTTCTTCCGTTAATTGTATTTTGATAACAATGAGCCGAGTAGTTAACTAGAGCTACTTCAAAGTCTTCAAGCATGTTCAGCCAATTTCCTGATATCGCAACAAGGTCAAAAATGGATTGTTCGGTGCGTTAATTCCCCACAGGCATCGCACCCATTTAGGACAAATAGCTGCCCAAAAACTTCGAAAACTCAATTAAACTCTGACCGTTACGGCTAAAAACTTCATCTTTAGATTTTCTACTCTCAAATATTGTAACTCGCGGTCGTATTAATATTAAAGAAAGAATTTTGATATCCACCAATCCAAGCATTTAAATCCCCGACGATCAGTACATTATCATACGAAGTGTTATTAATAAAATCCACTAAATCATCGAATTCGTTTACCAAATTATTGCAATTTAGTCGATAGGAATAATATAAAAGTTTAGGTTGCTTTCATGAACGCACCAAAAAACATTTTGCGTAAATGTGGTAAACGATATGGTAAACAAATCAGCTATTCGTTAAACGTCAAATAGCTCAAAATACTTAATTTAATCTAAACATTCGTAAAATTTGTCATCCGGAATTTAAAAATAGCCACAAAAAGCCAAAAAAGTAAATTTATACAATTGTATGAACAAATTGGGTTCAATGGCCGCGTATAGGTTTGTATCCAAAGCGTTCTGGATAGCTTTGTGTTGTTGTAATCCCTTGTAAAATCACAGCCCCAAGCGGGGCATAGAGCGGGCTCTGAACGAATAGAGCTCACTCCGAACAGAGCGTGACCTGAGCGCACCGATCTATTTAAGAAACTCAATTGAGCACTGAACTCTCATATGCTTAGTAATCTGTCAAATTACATGAAATATGTGCTCGGTCATTTTTTTTCGAGCTCATCGAGCGAGCCCGGTCGAGCTCTGTCTGAGCTAAAAAAGAAATGCAAGTTGAGAGCTCGGAGCGCTCCGAGTTAAAAAGTAACATAGTTTTCTTTTCGACAGCTCAGTGCCAAGCTCTGGGCTAAAAACGAAAAACGCCTATTGTTGTTTTTGTAATTTTATTTCTTGTCGATGAATAGATGTGAATTGCAACAACAATTTATACAGTGGTGAATTCACATTTTTGCACTAGTTTGCGTTAAAACATGGACAGTAGTGCAAAAATATGAATTCACCACTATCCGCCATTTTGTTTAGCTTGTAGGCAAACCAGAATGACAGCCGAGGATTCCAATTTTTATAATTCATAATAATCTCCGTTTTAAAGTTTAAGATTTGTTTGAAAAGATTTCCCATACAAAACCGTGAACTTTAAGACGTTTAACACGTTTACGATGCTTTTCCGACGTTGCATGAATACCCTTATTAAAAAAAGAAACTGCTTCTACTGTCTTCTCTCTGTTTTCAGTCCATAAAGAATACTCACCATTAGTAAAAAAAAGTATTCTCGAATCATGTTCGTGTGTGTGCATGCATATACAAAAAATGTAATAATGGGTGCATGACACTCCGCGAAATGATCCAAAGTTGGGTCAGTGAATTTGCTTGAAGGGTATCTTTGGTGAAAACCCATAGGGAAAAAAAAACAGTTTTGGAAAATTTATTATGTACTGTGGTTACATATCTACTGTGGTTATATATCTATTGTGAAATATGATCTTCGTTTATTGTTTTCGATAGCACCTTTCTCTGTAATTCATATTTAATTTATGGCGCGAAACAAAATCGACAATAAACTTCTTTTTTTTTGTGACTGGCGAAATGTCAAAAAAGAGCCCCGTTTAGGATTTTCAGTTTTTAAAGCACCCAGTGGCAAGGTACACTAATTGTCATCTTCAAATGGAGTCAAACAAAACTGTTATAAATATAGGGAATACACACTGATCTCTATATACACTGGATAGTGTATTCATACAAAATTTTTGAGGCAAAAATATAGTCGTGGCCGGTACCCTCATATAACAGTATAACAGCGGCGCCAGCGGAATGGACGCTACTGGACCTGCATTTTCTTATATTTTTTTCAATATTTACAGCCGCAATGCTTGTTGACATCAACTGATATCAAATAAATGCTCAATTTCGGCAAATATCTTCAATCACTTTCTTCGTTTGTATAGAGCGAGATATGAGGTCGTGGCCGGTACCCTTTAAAAAACTTGCCTCACAAAAACTGTTATATACTATAGGCTATTCACTATCCAGTGTATTATAGAGATCAGTGGGAATACACTATCCAGTCACTGATCTCTATAATATACTGGATAGCGTATCCATACAAGAAACTTGACTCCATTTGAAGAACTGTTATAGTGGAGCTGCCTACTTTTTTGTATAACAGTTTAACTTTATAACATATAAAAAGTGACGAAGTCAAAGAAGTGGAAAATGTGAAACGTTTTTCTCGGTTTGTTGAAATTTCATTAAAAAAATAAATTCGGGGGGAAAAAAACATTATTATTGAAATTTTTTCTATTTTTAAATCTTAAATACATCTTCACGAAGGTATTATCTTCAATTAATGCCTCATTTGTTAGTTTAGTTGTGAGTACGTCGCGTCGGCTAATTCATTCGTATTTTTGTGTTGTGAGTTCAGGTGGTGGCAGTAATAATTGCAACGGCCATAATAAAATGAAACATAATTTTTATTCTACGGATGTGCATCCGCAACTCCAGAAAACAATCAGTGATGTTTTTTCACAAACCAAACCCATCTACAGGGAAGTTACAAGTCCCAACATCGGTTACCACTGAGCTCGTTATTGAAGAACCATTAAAACCAAGTCCAAAATTCAACATTATACTTTTTTTGGATAGTTACATCACTAAACTAAGTTGTAAAGAAAATTTCGTGAAAGAAAAGCCTCAAATAAAGTGATGCGCTGGAATTCATAAACATAGCCATCGATCATAAATAGAGTTGTTTGTCACCAAAAGACGAATTTACAAACATGCGGGTAGTCCAGTGGAACCGCACATTTGGCTGGATGAACACACAAAGCTTAGACACTGCAGATAGGTGAGTACAAAACAAGGTGGCGTTTGTATTTGATTTTGATGATAAATGTGTTTTTAAGGTACATCAACTCCAAGTGCGCTAAAAACATGTGGAAATTCAATGCATGTGGTTCCAAACAGAATGTGCATTGGGTTATCAGCGTCTGGGAAATGGGGTGACTCTCTGAAGAAATGTCACGAGGTCGAGTCTCCGCAGTTGCCGAATTGATCGCCGAAAAGCTCGAACGTCAAGACGATCCACTTGAAAAGGCAACCGATTTCCTTACACCTTTACAACTGTTAGCCAAACATCGCATTGAAACTCAATTCACTTGAGTCGAACAAGGATTTCCAAAAATGTCCATATAAAAGTAATTTCCTGCATTTTTCAGTTTTAAAGCAAATGCCGAAATTACTTTTATATGGAAATTTTTTGAAATCTTTTTTTCGATTTGAAAATGGTTTTCAGAAACACTTAGGGAACTTAAAACGAAACTTAGAACCATTCCAACCATCCTTATAAACTTAATAGTTTTGAAACGACAGCTTGGTTTATCTACGAATTTCAAGAAATTTCTTAAAAGTAATAGAAATTTCCTGAAATTGGTAGATAAACAAAGTTGTCATTTCCAAACTACTTGCTTCATTTAGATTATTAGAACGTTTTTGAGTTTGAGTTTCAAATCTAACAGAGATTTAAAAAAAATTCCATATAAAAGTAACTTCTGAAAAATTGAATTAATCTCCTTTTTAACCACGATTTAAAAAAGACACTTTTTTAAGCTTAAATCATTTAAGAGCAACTTATATGAAATCTTTGTTTTTTTATGCCTATAATGCACTTTCTATATTTAGGAACTCAACAAATGCAACTTATGTGTCAACTTTGGATGTCCTAAGCTCTCTGGCTGAAAATGCTCGAAGTCAATTTTTATTTGTGTTTCCAGATGATTCTTAAACACCAATCATTAAGATAGATGAAGGTTATCATCCGTGCGTAGCAACAGTCTTATATTCCAAATAGAATTGAATTTGGATAATACAATAATTATGTGGAAGTGCTGTTGGTATGAACATGATATAGGTGCACTGAATACTACTAATTTTGGCTTACCTTAAGTTTTTTACTATGTTTAAACTTCAAAGGAAATAAATTAAACAATTTTTTTTTATATTTTTGAAAAAGCGATTTTTATTTAAGTTTTTTTTTAATTTAATTTTTGTAATGGTGATTCTCTTTCAAGAAATGTTAATACTCGTTTTGAAAGCATCAATTACTGATTCCAAAAAGATATCAACCATCGCTGTACGACTTACCGTTGTATGGATACACTCTAAAACGTTTTTGATTTTTCTTCATGATGGGAAAAATCAAGAAAATTTATAAAGGTTTTGGAGTGTATCTGGCCAACGGTAAGCCGTACAGGGATAAATGATACTTTTTTTCTTCGGAATCACCATTAAAAAAAAATTACTCTTGGAACTCGAATATTGGAACCTCTATGCGTATTTTAAGAGTGCTTCTTCTCATTACAACTTTTGAGTAAAAGATTTGAATGCTTTGTTTAACAGCATTTGGAGCTGATTCCAAAAATGTATCATTCATCTCTGTACGATTTACCATTGGCTAGATACAACCCAAAAGCTTTTTCAATTTTCTTAATTTTTGCCATCATGAAGAAAACTGAAAACTGACCAACTGTAAGCCGTACAGTGATGGTTGATACTTTTTTGGAATCAGCAATTACTGAGGGCCAGTTTCACAGTGAAGTAAGTGTCACTTAAGTGCCGAATATGGAAAACTAATTCCCAATTTCACAGTGTAAACTTATCGGAATAAGTGACACTTAAGTCTCCGATGTTGGCCACTTAAGTTCCACTTACTCAGGTAGTAAAACTGCGGCTTAAGTGCCAAAATGGGAAAATTAAGTGCCACTTATTTTGTTAAGTGTGCACTGTGAAACTGGCCCTGATTCTCTTAAAACGAGTATCAAAATTTGTTGAAAAAGAATCACCCTTAAAAAAAGTTAATAGTTACCTAAATGTAAAAGTATTTTCGTGAAATTTTTTTTAGAGAAATCCAAGAAAATGCGATGTTGGGAAATCATCGGATATCAAAAATGTGGACAGGAGTACCGGCACCGGACACCAACGTTGTCAGATTTATCTGCAGCAGTAATCAAGCTTCAAGAAGTAGTACACATATACATATTTCCAATATGCCACTGCGAAAGCGACTCACAAAAAGCACTTCTTACACCATGCTACTGTTCAGGTAGCCTTAAATACGTCTATCAAACCTGCCATCAGCAAATGGCTGACCGCTTCTGAAACAAACTCATGTGAATTATGCAAATTCCCGTTCATAAGGCATACAAAAATAAAGCAACTTGTAGTGTGGCTAGCATACCAGGTGCAATAGCTATCGGTCCACTGCAATTCACTGACATCTTCGAGAGTGCCATCAAAAAAGAAACAAAGACATGCACTGTTTCATCCTGGTAGTGATGTTACAAATTCCAGAAGCAAGCTCCGTTTCTCTAGGCACCATCGAAGATGGCTGCGGTCCGATAAGTGTGAAGCGAGAAAGAGATTAGAACAGCAATAGCACCGTCAACAGAAACAGCGGCTACCATGAGTTAAGAACCAACGTATTTCAATTTGTGTGCTTTTTATTTGCTTAAAAATAAGAAAAAAAGAAACATACAGTTATTATTTATTTAAACAGGAGTTAATGTCATCAATACACTTTTTACATTTCTTAAAAATATAATAAAACTTTCTATTTTAAATGGCTTAATTTATTCTAATAAGTAGCTTGAAAATCTCAGCTATCAGTTTCATTTTGTTTTCACAGATAAAATTCTTACGTCAAAATGATTTTTTTTTGTGCTCGGAAGATGTCAAAAAGTGGAGCTGCCTTCCCAAATGTCATCTTCAATTGGAGTCAAAAAAAACTGTTATACTTTGTAGGGAATACACTATCCAGTCACTGATCTCTATAATACACTGGATAGTCAATAGCTTATAGTGTATAACAGTTTTTGTGAGGCAAGTTTTTTAAAGGGTACCCGCCACGCACCTCATATCTCGCTCTTTACAAACGAAGAAAGAGATTGAAGATATTTGCCGAAATTGAGCATTTATTTGATATCAGTTGATGCCAACAAGCATTGCGGCTGTAAATATTAAAAAAAAAAAGAAAATGCAGGTCCAGTAGCCTCCATTCCGCTGGCGCCGCTGTTATACTGTTATATGAGGGTACCGGCCACGACTATATTGTTGCCTCAAAAATTTTGTATGAATACACTATCCAGTGTATATAGAGATCAGTGTATCCAGTGTATTATAGAGATCAGTGATCCGCGCACGTAGTTAACGTTTGCGTTTGGCGGCTCAAATTAGTATGGAAATTAGAATCACAACGGACTCATTTTGTGCTTGAATTATGAGTGAAAAAGCTTATCTATTATTTAATTATAATTTTTATTACTATGCATTCATTTTGGTCCATAACGTAACTCCACCACAAGGCTTAATTTTCTAAAAGTTGTTTGTTTATCTTAATGTTAAGTTCTTTTATTTATCAATAAATACAATACAAATACCATTTCACCATACTCAGCGAGAACCGAAACCAATTCGTACCCAGAACGCATCCAAAAATATGAAAGAACGAGACAGGGGTTTAATGGTTGCCGAATATTATGCAATTTATCTTTTTCTCGTTTACATAAATGAAACATCGTGATTTTGTATTAATCACTTGAATTCATAATTAAATAATTTACTTTTCATTTTTAATTGTTTTTCTTTTGAACTGTTGCGCTTGGCACTAACGTTAAATACATTTAAGGGTATTCATGCAACATCTTAAGGCCCAACTATAATAGGCTTAAGCAAACATAAACTAATGTGAGAACCTATCGAAAAGTTTGCTAAAGTTTCAAAAAGTCGCAAGCATAGCCATATACGCGCGCAAAAGCAGCTGTCAAAATCAAATTCACAACTGTTTAATTTTGTTGAGTGTGAACCACTGGTCTATATAATACACTGGATAGTGAATAGCCTATAGTGTATAACAGTTTTTGTGAGGCAAGTTTTTTAAAGGGTACCGGCCACGAACTCATATCTCGCTCTATACAAACGAAGAAAGAGATTGAAGATATTTGCGGAAACTGAGCATTTATTTGATATCAGTTGATGTCAACAAGCATTGCGGCTGTAAATATTGAAAAAAATATAAGAAAATGCAGGTCCAGTAGCGTCCATTCCGATGGCGCCGCTGTTATACTGTTATATGAGGGTACCGGCCACGACTATATTTTTGCCTCAAAAATTTTGTATGAATACACTATCCAGTGTATATGGAGATCAGTGGTTGTACCGTATCTGTCAAATTCACTTATGCGCTGAGCGAACCGGACCGCTCTTGCTTATGCTTGGTTAATTGAACGAAACTTAGAAAAATTGGACGAAACGTAGCTGGACTCCATTATGGCTACTCAATAGGAATTTCATATATTCGCTCGTTGGCTTAAGGCCCAACTATAATAGGCTTAAGCAAACATAAACTAATGTCAGAACCTATCGAAAAGTTTGCTTAAGTTTCAAAAAGTCGCAAGCATAGCCATAATAACTTACGCGCGCTAAAGCAGCTGTCAAAATCAAATTCACAGCTGTTTAATTTTGTTGAGTGTGAACATTGAATCAACGACAACGAGATAGCAAAGATATCACGCATACACTTTCATTAATCTCGAATCATTTACACAGACGATGGGTTTGATGTGTATTTTGTATGTGTTGAACCGTATCTGTCAAATTCACTTATGCGCTGAGCGAACTGGACCGCTCTTGCTAATGTTTGGTTAATTGAACGAAGCTTAGAAAAATTGGACGAAACGTAGCTGGACTCCATTATGGCTACTCAATAGGAATTTCATATATTCGCTCGTTGGCTTAAGCGTGCATAAGCTAGCTCATGCCTATTATAGTTGGGCCTTTAAGCGTGCATAATCTAGCTCATGCCTATTATAGTTGGGCCTTTAAACTTAGGCCCAGTTGTACAAATATTTAAACCGTGATTCACCAATTTTTACCCACCGATTTTGGAGGATTAATTGAGTTTCAACAGTGGTTTACTGTTCGAGTGTGTGATAATAACCAATTACACACTTGAACCAGCGTTGAACGTTAGTTAATCCACCGAAATCGGTGAGTTAAAATCTTGAACCGAGGCTGAACCACTATTGAACAACTGGCCATTAAAGATGTCGTAAAATCGTTAAGTTTCCGACACACGTTTCATGAACGCACCAAAAAACATTTTGCGTAAATGTGGCAAACGATATGGTAAACAAATCAGCTATTCGTTAAACGTCAAATAGCTCATAATACTTAATTTAATCTTAACATTCGTAAAATTTGTCATTCGCAATTTAAAAATAGCCAAGAAAACCCAAAAAGTAAATTTATACAATTGTATGAAAAAATTGCATTCAATGGCCACGTATAGGTTTGTATCCAAAGCGATCTGGATAGCTTTGTGTTGTTGTAATACCTTGTAAAATCACAGCTGATGACAAAGCAGCTGTTGGCGAAAAATAATTCTCAAGCTATCCTAAAAATTTTGGGATACTCACCTATCCTATGGGAAATGTCAACAACAGCTGATTTGCTTTCAGAAACATATTGGATACTCAAGAATCTTAGTCCCCTTTCACACGAGAAAACAAGTTGCTGGAGATTTTTTGACGTTTTCTTTTAATTTTCAATTCCCACCAATTGTAGACCGTTTAATCCTCTTACTTGGTCCCAAAAATTGAAAGTTGCTGGAAACTCAGTTTCCTCGTGTGAAAGGGGACTTAGATAGGCTATCCTAGTGCACTGATATCTATATACACTGGATAGTGTATTCATCAAAATTTTTGAGGCAAAAATATAGTCGTGGCCGGTACCCTCATATAACAGTATAGGCGTTTTTCTTTTTTAGCCCCGAGCGGGGCACAGAACGGACTCTTAACGAATAGAGCTCACTCCGAACAGTGCGTGACCTGAGCGCACCGATCTATTTAAGAAACTGAACTCTGATATGCTTAGTAATCTGTCAAATTACATGAAAATTGTATGAAGTTAGCCGCGCTCAGCTTTGTGTTCGATGTGCTCGGTCATTTTTTTCCGAGCTCATCGAGCGAGCCCCGGTCGAGCTCTGAGCTAAAAAAGAAATGCAAGTTGAGAGCTCGGAGCGCTCCGAGTTAAAAAGTAACATAGTTTTCTTTTTGACAGCTCAGTGCCACGCTCAGGGCTAAAAAAGAAAAACGCCTTATAACAGCGGCGCCAGCGGAATGGACGCTACTGGACCTGCATTTTCTTATATTTTTTTCAATATTTACAGCCGCAATATGCTTGTTGACATCAACTGATATCAAATAAATGCTCAATTTCGACAAATATCTTCAATCTCTTTCTTCGTTTGTATAGAGCGAGATATGAGGTCGTGGCCGGTACCCTTTAAAAAACTTTCCTCACAAAATCTGTTATACACTATAGGCTATTCACTATCCAGTGTATTATAGAGATCAGTGTCCTAGTGCAACCCTGAACGCGTCCAATGATAATTAATTATGATCTACACGAAAGGAGTTTGGGAGGCAACGAAGGAGGTTGTGTGGAGGGCACAACCTGCAAATTCAGTTTTTTCTTTAAAACAGTAAAAGTAAATTATTTTAAAATAATTTTTTTCCTCATCGAAAGCTGGTACTCCGTGGGGAAGGTGTCCACCTGGATGATAACAGAAGTTGTTCATACACTCCAGCAACTGAAAAGCTAGTTTCCAAGCTGTTCCGCTTGAACTAGGCTTGAAGCCAATCCCGTTATTTACGGGACTCTGGCGTGGTATCACATTACCCGCTAGCAACTGTATCATGTGACCGTGACCGATGTGTTGCCCACATGAAATCCCAGCATGGAACTTCACTGGGGGAAAGATTCCATCTGGATCAAAACCGGAGATACATACACTCCAGCAACTGCTAATCTAGTCCCCAGGCTACCAGCAACCCTTGTGCTAATAACAGATGACAAACCTTCATCACAACAATGGACAAAGGATGACCGCCCTGCATCATACCAAATCAGTGAGATGACCATCATATCATGAATAGTTGTAAAATTAAATTGTAATGTTAAAGTGAATAATTATCTCTTTATACCTACTCAGTCATAATGTGTTAAAAGTTTAAGTGAATTATCTTTTATATTCAATCATTTTGTTTTTAGTGTTCTACTTAAGTTATACCCTTTTACATATTTTTTTACATTTTCTATTGCCTTGCCGCCAACATGTGCTTTAAAATTAATTAAAACAACTCGTAAGAAGTGAATTTATGTAAAATTGTATTTAAATAATCGTCTTTAAGGGCCAGTTTCACAGTGCACACTTAACAAAATAAGTGGCACTTAATTTTCCCATGTTGGCACTTAAGCCGCAGTTTTACTACCTGAGTAAGTGAAACTTAAGTGGCCAACATCGGAGACTTAAGTGTCACTTATACCGATAAGTTTACACTGTGAAATTGGGAATTAGTTTTCCATATTCGGCACTTAAGTGACACTTACTTCACTGTAAAACTGGCCCTAAATAACTCAATATACATGCAAAAGTGATTTCATTAATTTTGAAAATTCCACATAGAGCGTTCTCGCTCTATAACATGAAATTTTATATATATAAATGTATTCTGTGGCATACTAGTTTGTAGGTATTGTATATATGTATATTTTTTATCCGTTGCAACAGCCAACACGTAACTGAAATATTGCTCCTGAGCAAGAGCAGAATGACTATATATTTTTTTATATATTATAATTGACAGCCACAAGGCTTTCCAAAAATGTTACTAGATAGAGCAGGCAATACATTATAGCCGCAGTTAAACATAGCTAAGTAATATATATTAGCTGCGTTTTATTTTCCCCCAGATCCAATCCAGACCAGATCATGAAAATAAAACAACCCAGGATCTCAGTGACAACTTGTTATATATCCAACTCTTTTTTCCTTTTGTTTTTTTTATTTGTAGACACCCCTTGTCTTTTTTCTTTACACTACTGACGACATTTACAAATTAAGGGTGTGTGTTCAAATGGATTTGGAAATCCAAATCCAAAACAAAGTTGGATCTTGTGTTGTTTTTGTAATACATGTATTTTCGTAAGCAAATCCAATCTGGTTCTGATCTCGGGGAAAATAAAACACAGCTATTATGAATTGTATATGTATGAATTGTAATTTTCTTAAGTCTTAAGTTAAGTGGAATCGGCTAAGGTGATAAATGATTAGGGGTATCCCCGATCCGATGCAACTGGTCTTGTATCATTGCAAAAATGCAAAAGTGTAAAATTGCTATACCCTAAACCCATTGTAAAATAAAACTTTGCACTTTTGCAATGATACAAGGTTTGCATCGGATCGGGAATACCCCTATTGTCACATCAAAGATAGTCATATGTGATTGTCATTTAGTTTTCCGTCTGGGTAAGGTGATTCAACTCAATTCAATTCAATTCAATTGAATACTTTCCAATATAATTTGTCAAAAACATGGTTGCCATAGTGAATGTTTCAAATGTTTGAAAATATATAACGAAAATGACGTCCTTGCGATATAATTCTTATTTTTTCTTCATCTTCTGGAATGTAGTAAACTTTTTTAGTCACAAGAATGTTTATTTTTGTTTGAATGAATGGGGAAAAAAAGGAACTCTGAAAAAGTTTTTCAATTTTTGTAGGCTGGTGGTAACTCTAGTCGTACGGCGGCGGCAGTTATGTAAAATTTGTTTGAAACTGACAATCACATTTTTGATGTGACGAAAACAACAATAACAACACGTGGTTGTCAATGAAAACAACACGTTGTTATTATTGTTTTCGTTGTCGCCACCGAAAATCCGCGTTGGTGTGGGGGATCCTTTAAAGCAGAGATTAGCCGTGTTTTTTTGCAAGCCCGGGGGGAATTGGATGAAAAACACGACGTCGGTGCTAAACAATTAACATGTTAAATGCAACAACAAACTAATCCCGGGGAATTCTCGGGGTTTAACTTAAGTGCACCGAAAAACTATGTTACCGGCATGAATATCATACATATTATCGATAGTTTGTATGAAAACTCTATGTTTTTTACTGTCATGGCGTCGCTAATCCCCGCTGTCGTTTTTTTCAACCAATTCCCCCCGGGCTTGCAAAAAAAAACACGCCTATTATGAATTATAAAGATTGGAATCTTTCGTACGTCCCATCCCCCAAAACCCATTTGTTTACAATAGGCATTTTTCTTTTTTAGCCCCGAGCGGGGCACAGAGCGGGCTCTGAGCGAATAGAGCTCACTTCGAACAGAGCGTGACCTGAGTGCACCGATCTATTTAATGTCGAATTCCTTTAAAAAAAAAATCGAGTTTTTTTCCAAAAGAATCGAATTTTTTCTGTCAAAACCAATTTTTCTAGTGTAGGAAGATTCGTTTTGACAGAAAAAATTCGATTCTTTTGGAAAAAATTCGATTCTTTTTTTAAAAGGAATTCGATCAATTGATCACTGAACTCTCATATGCTTAGTAATCTGTCAAATTACATGAATATTGTATGAAGCCGCGCGAAAAACGAAAAACGCCTATTGTTGTTTTTGTAATTTTATCTCTTGTCGATGAATAGATGTGAAGTGCAACAACAATTTATACAGTGGTGAATTCATATTTTTGCACTAGTTTGCGTTAAAACATGGACACTAGTGCAAAAATATGAATTCACCACTATCCGCCATTTTGTTTAGCTTGTTGGCAAACCAGGGGTGGAATCGTGTAAGGTGATTTGCGATAAGTGAGAGTCACAATCAAGCAATTCAGTCTGTGTAAGATGATATCACATTTGATAGCTAAAGAGCTATCACATCAAAAATATGATTGTCATTTTCCAACAAATTGGAGGTTTCTGCCTGAGTACGACTAGAGTTACCAGCAGCCTACAAAAATTGTATGAATTTTTCAGAGTTCTTTTTTTTACCGTTCATACAGACAAAAATGAACATTCTTGTGACCAAAAAAGTTTACTACATTCCGGAATATGAAGAAAACATAAGAATTATATCACAAAGACGTCATTTTCGTTCTATATTTTCGATAGCTCATTACAAACATTTGAAACATGCACTATGGCAACCATGTTTTTGACAAATGCCATTGGAAATTATTCAATTGTATTGAATTGAGTTGAATCACCTTACCCAGGCGGAAAACTAAATGACAATCACATTTGACCACGGTTGATATGACAATAATTTATCACCTTAGCCGATTCCACCCCAGAATGACAGCCGAGGATTCCAATCTTTATAATTCATAATGATCTCCGTTTCAAAGTTTAAGATTTGTTTGAAAGGATTTCCCATACAAAATTTGACAGTTCGTTTACGACGTCGTAAACTTTAAGACGTTTACCACGTTTACGATGCTTTTCCGACGTTGCATTAATACCCTTATTGACAGATTTACGACATTACAACGTTTACGACCAATTTTACGCCTTTAAAAATGAGCATAAGTGTGTACGAAAAAGCGTATGAATATTGTACATTAACCTAACATAAGAGCAAAACAACAACAAAATTGGGTTAATTGAGTGAAATATACATCCGGGTTTAAATTTTAACCTGGGTTTAACGACTAAATAATATGGCAGTTAAAGATCAAACATACACTCAACATCATTAAAAACATTTTTGCAAGTACATAAGAAAGAGAAGTTAAAATTCAAGACTTTTTATGCACTTGAAAGGCGAAAAGCATTGGTTTTGAAAAGCCTTAAAAAGGAAAAAACAACATTTTTGATTTCATATTTATTTTTATTATGTATTTTCATTAATCATTACTCTTTCGATCTAATACAATAATTACCCGAAAATTCCAATGCAAATTTAATAATATAAGGTGAAGTCTAGACTTTATGATTCGTTTCACTAGATGATATGCTTTTTGAACATAACCAAAATGGCCGCCGTTTTAGTGGTAGAATCACTGATCTCTATAATACACTGGATAGTGAATAGCCTATAGTATATAACAGTTTTTGTGAGGCAAGTTTTTTAAAGGGTACCGGCCACGACCTCATATCTCGCTCTTTACAAACGAAGAAAGAGATTGAAGACATTTGCCGAAATTGAGCATTTATTTGATATCAGTTGATGGCAACAAGCATTGCGGCTATAAATATTAAAAAAAAAAAAAAAGAAAATGCATGTCCAGTAGCCTCCATTCCGCTGGCGCCGCTGTTATACTGTTATATGAGGGTACCGGCCACGACTATATTTTTGCCTCAAAAATTTTGTGTGAATACACTATCCAGTGTATATAAAGATCAGTGGGTAGAATGCATAAAGTTCCGCCATTTTAGTGGTAGAATGGATAAAGTTGCACTAGTATGTGTGTTTTAACTATACTATTGCAACTTGATCCATTATACCATGGTCAGCTGTTTTTTCAGCTTGTAGGCAAGCCAGTTTGACAGCCGAGGATTGGTATCTTTATATTTTTGATCTATGGTACTGTGGTTACATATCTATTTTATTACAACGAAAGAATTTTTCCAAACTCACTTATTACTAAGATTACCAAAGCAAAATACAATTGAAATATAAAAACAAACACAATTTATTAATTTTCTTTTATTACTTTATGCATAAGTGAATTTACTGCAATACTATTTCTTCGCTGCCTTCTAGTACCCATTACTTTTCTGTGATATAATAAACTATAGTGATAGGCCCAAATCATGTCCCAAATTCCCAAAGCTGGTGGAAGCCTGGCCAATAGGTTTTTCAATAACCTTAAAAGCAAAGAATTTCGGAATTATCTTATGAGGTTTGTATTGTTCAGATCCAATATAATAGTTTTTACTGGCCAATTTTCTTCCTACTTGTTACAGCACACACTTTTGGGGACCTGTCGCCAACTGGGGAATACCAATTGCGGCAATTGCTGATTTCAAAAAAGACCCTAAGTTCATCAGCCCAACGATGACTGTGGGTGAGTTATGTTCTGTGTTTTATTTACTTTAATTCGTAACTATAGGATAACCAATTGCGGCAATTGCTGATTTCAAAAAAGACCCTAAGTTCATCAGCCCAACGATGACTGTGGGTGAGTTATGTTCTGTGTTTTATTTACTTTAATTCGTAACTATAGGATAAGACCTAAGGTATTACATGTGACTACACGACTGACGACACTATGTAGAAAAGATACAAATATTGGGAAGAAATTTTGTTAACAGTTTACTGACAAATAATTCCACGAACATTTTTGAATTAGTTTAAATTTATAAGGGCTGATTCTGTTTTAAAACCTTGAAATTTCTTACAAATTTTAAACATTTGCTATCAAAACCCATAATGGATTTCAACTTTTAGTATTTTTTGCCAAAAATCTTAGAATTCAAAGAGATCTATCTAGTTATCTATATAAGTAAAAGATACAAATTTTGGTTAATGGATTTCAACTTTTTGTATTTTTTGCCAAAAATCTTAGAATTCAAAGAGATCTATCTAGTTATCTATCTAAGTAAAAGATACAAATTTCGTATTGACCTTAAAAATAAGTTCAAATTAAAGGAAAGTACCTACATATATTTGTTTTCCCAGACCAATCCTTTAGATTTATAAAAACAAGAAATGAAGTTGTGAGGACTTGGAAAAAGTGAATTATTTAACAATATCAAACCAGACAATATAATTGGTCTTTGTAGTTGCGATTAATTTGCACAAAATTTCGAACTTTGATGTCAAAACCCATAGAAAAAACTTAGTTTTTTGGAAATTTGTTGGAAAAAAAGTAACCAAACAGGCAGTACTTATAAAATTATATTGAAACCAAGCCATTAAGACTAAAAAATTCAAAATCGTACAAAATTTAGAGGTCGCTAACAGCGTTTTTTCAATATTTTTGCTTGAAAATCGGAATTACTATCAACTTTTCAAGTTTTGATGATAAAAGTTTGAAATTTTCGGGGATTGTTCGTAATTTCATGTACATATGTACATACATATGTAGTTTTGTGAATATTTAGTAAATAATTAATTTTTGAATTACAGCTTTTATCGTTTCTCTTGTTTAAAAAAAAGTAAGCGTCCATGACCGGAAGGGATCGACACCGAAAACTGATTTCAGTGACCAAAAACTGCCCAACGTTCATTTGATACTTATTCTTGTTTAAACAATATTTTCAAAAAGCACTAACGCATATCATACTGTACAGGGGGTCCTTGAAAATATATATTTTTTTAATTATTTTCTTAAGAATTTCATAATCTGTAATATCTTTATACTATTGAATAAATACAAATAGAAGGTGACACTCCACATATGACTTCAAGGAAATAATAAAAGCAAATATTAATTAACAATAATAAAAAATAAAAAAAAAATAGTTAGGAATACAATTTTTGAAAAATAATAATAAAATAATCAATAAACAAAAATACTCAAATTTCAAATATCAAATATCAATCTGATACATCTAGGGAGGGAATTCCACAGCTGGGGCCCAACTATGTAACTCGATTCTACAATAAAAATGTTCGAATTCGCGAAATCTCAGCTCGCTAATTCTTTAGCATACGCATATAAACGGAAATAAAATAGCACTAGTTGAAGATTCTGCGGCAAAAAGTCGAAAGCTGCAAAATTGATCCCACTTTCATACATATTACCACTTAAAATAAGCATTGAAAATAACTTTCGAATGGATTCGAAAGTAGAAGCAAGTTACATAGTAGGATACAGCAAAAGAGTAACGAACGGGAGAAGGAATTCGATTAAAAAGATTTAATGGCTGTCGAGTCCGCATTATATTATGCAACAAAGTCAATGTCCTAAAACTCAACAAGTTCTTAAAAGTGATGCTATATAACGATTTAGAAAAGTGTGAGACATGAAATTTTTTTGACAAAATGACGGAACTTTTCACCTACAAATTTATTAAATTGTTTCATAACTATCAAATGATGATTCGTTAAAGTAACTTGATTTTATTCAATAAAATTAATAAATATACTACATACAACAAAATTAGGCATTAAGGACCATTGAATAAATTTTAAACTAGATTTTCTTTATAAGAAAACACGCGTATATTGTCGGACGAATGCAGCATTACCTTCATATTTCGAAGCAATTTAAACCGTGTTTTGTTTAGAGTATACCCAGCTTAGCAAAGTCTTAACAATATATGATTATAAAATTCATGTGTACAACAAAACAAACAAATATGACACCGAAAACTTTATAACATTAAAGCAATATGAAACAACAACCCAAGGAAGACTCACAATTCCAACGGAAGAGTTAAAGGAAATGCTTGACGAAATAAGTGAATGTTAAAAATAGTTGAAAAACAAATATTCTCTATAACAGTCCTTCTTTGGGCGAAAATACAAATTTTAAATGCTAAAGCAAAAAACGGAAAAAGAAAACTAAAAAAGTTTGATATTGTAAGCCATATTTAGGATGGTTGGTCGTGGAATAGGCCTTTTGTTAAATAGATCAATGATCATTTAAATAATAAATGTACAAAGGTATTGAATAAGCATGAATTATTTTTTATTAATGGAATTTAAAAACAAAAAATTGCAGAAAAGCTGTAGATATAAAAATAAAGCATTGGGAAAGCTGTTTAGTTAATTTAAATGAAAGTTTCTGGATAAATAATATAAATTGTTGGTATATGATAATCTGAATTAGGATGGGTTGAAATATATGTACATATATAGTATATTGTTGGTCGAGATTTTCAAGACGAATTTGAGATACAAAGAAAACAAAAAATACAAGCTTTTTGTGTATTTATAGTAAGTTTCTTAAATGCTTTTGAGCGAAATGTATTCGTATATCAAATAAATCCTAACATAAATGTAACAAAACAACTTTAAATTGTTTCAACAAATTAAAAAAACATATAAATTCAATCCATTCAATAGCCTTTTAAAACTTTGAATTTAAATATCATTAAAAGAAGTAGAAATGTATGTAAAATGAACATTGTTCATATTATGTATATAGTTATATTTATAATTAATATCAAAAGGTTTTTTAAAACTTAAATTTTTTTTTTTTTTCTGCAGAAATTTTGCAGAAAATTCTGTGTTCCCATCCATTCCCCCCTCTTTCACTAGTCAAAAAAAAGTACTATGAATGTAGTTTGTTTTATTTCCTGCATTTTAAGACTTTTACCTTGAACATCAGATCAGTAGAACTCAATTTCTACATGTACATTGTACATACCTAAACAATGCAGCTTTCATATCACCCCTGATTTGATTTTAATCATTTTTATTTAAAAACTCAAATCGTTACAAAAATAATTTTCATGTACAGACATACATATTAAAGGTATTCACGCAACGTCGCACAATGTGTATTGTATTGTATTGTATTTTATTGAGACTTTAAAAATGACATTTGGAAATATATACATGAATTCTAAGATCTATCTCTTTCTGTTAATATAAACGATACGGGAAGCGGAGGCTGTAATGTATGGCCGTCCTGTTCTGTTGTTTTTTAATTTTTCGGTTGCCAAAATGGCTTGTCTTTTTCTTTTAAATGGAATAGTCTGCTCTTGCTCAGGAGCAATATTTCGGTTACGTGTTGGCTGAGGCAACGGATAAAATATATACATATATACAATACCTACAAATACAAATACCTTAAAACTAATATGCCATAGAATATATTTATATGCATAAAATTACGTGTTATAGAGCGAGAGCGCTCTATGTAGAATTTTCAAATTTAATGAAATCACTTTTGTATGAATAGGTACATTGAATAATTTAAGACAATTCTATTTTTACATAAATTCACTTCTACGAATTGTTATAAATGATTTTAAAACACATTTTAGCGGCAATATATTGCATGATATTAATACTGAATTATTTAAAGACAGTTTCGATTTTTACATAATTTCACTTCTTACGAGTTATTTTAGTTGATTTTAGATCAAACGTTAGTGGCAAAAGAAAATGAATAATATAGAATATGTATGAGGATATAACTTAGTAGAAACACTAAAAACAATAATAATTGAACAGAAAAGATAATTCACTGACTTTTAACACATTATGAGCAGTTATAAAGAGATTCACTTTAGCGTTTATTTTGTTGATTTGGTATGATGCAGGGCGATCATCCTTTGTCCATTTGTGATGAGGGTTAGTCATCTGTTTTAAGCACTAGGTTATGTGGTGCTGGTAGCCAGGGGGCTAGGTTGGCAGTTGCTGGAGTGTATGATCATCTCCGGATTTGAGCCACTTGGAATCCTTCCCACAGAGGAGTTCCATGCTAGGTTTTCATGTGGGCAACACGTCGGTCACGGTCACATGATACAGTTGCTAGCGGGTAATGTGATACCACGCCAGAGTCCCGTAATTAACGGGATAGGCTTTAAGTCTAGTTCCAGCGGCACTGTTTGGAAACTAGCTTATCAGTTGCTGGAGTGTGTGAACAGCTCCTGTTACCATCCAGGTGGACACCTTCCCAACGGAGTACCAACTTTCGATGAAGAAAAAAAAAATTATTTTAAAATAATTAACTTTTACTGTTTTAAAAAAAACTGAATTGGCAGGTTGTGCCACTCCACACAACCTGCTTCGTTGCCTCCAAAAACGAATTTTCGTCGCACAACGTGGTGAATCTCAAATCTAGCTGGACAAAATTATAAAATCATGTTTAGTCGACTTCTTACTTATACATTTGTTACTGAATGAGTTCAAATAGATAAATTGTTTGAAAAAAATAGAAGTTTTTTTTTTTTTTAATTGAAATTTAAAAAAGAAGAGCCAAGCAAATCAGCTTATTCACTGTTAGTAAAACAGACATTCTTAAGTTTTGAAATTTGTCTGTTTAGTATTTACTTCGATAATTATTTATTGCTGTAAATTATATATGTAGATTCAATGTTTTAAAAAATGCAGGGTACATACATTTATGAAGTTTTGTTGGCTTTGTTGTCTCCAAGTTGTGTTAAAATTTATAAAAAATATTATTTAATAATAAAAATTAAAATACAAAAAAATGTTTTTATTTTTATTAATTTTATTACAATTATTTTTCACAACTTTATTTGTATTTTTATTTATAACCTTGCGACGCGTTTCGGAGTGTTTACTCCATCCTCGGGGGAAAAACTTTGAAACAAAGTATTTATTTTTATTAATTTTTTTACAATTATTTTTCACAACTTTATTTGTATTTTTATTTATAACCTTGCGACGCGTTTCGGAGTGTTTACTCCATCCTCGGGCGAAATACTTTGAAACAAAGTATTTTGCCCGAGGATGGAGTAAACACTCCGAATTTAAAAAAAAATTAATTGAATTAATAAAAATAAAAACATTTTTGTATTTTAATTTTTATTGTTTAATAATATTTTTTATAAATTTATGTAGTGACTATTTTGCGGAAAAGTGAGAGAAAATTATTTTTATTCGTTTGAGGGAGATTTATTGAGTATTTAATAATGATTGTTTTCTACATTTTTATTTGCTTGATATAACCATATGTAGATTTCAGAACATTTGTACATAGAAACAATGATTTTTATTTTGTTACTTTCATATCCATGGATAAAAGATACATCCACAAGGCTATCGAAAGATAATAAGGAAAGCACTACATTCTTTATCACACCTCGAACTCGTAAACAAAGCTTTTCAATGGTAAGATTAACCAAAGACTGGAAGTGACTTTGCATTTTCTTCCGTGATTTCAATTTCCAATGGATAGCATTTCCTGTTAGTCTTTTGAACATTAGCATAAGTTAGTATAAGAGGGAAAAAAATCTTTGAATTTGTCGTTGACTTTTTGTCATTTTATTGGTGTTTCGACAAATTAGCATTAATCAGAAGAAATACCTAGTGTAGGAGCAAACTCCAAGCTTAATCTTATACAAAACCTTTCCGTACCTTTACTACTTTACTTTACGTTTTCCCATTTTGCGAAACACTATCTCGGTATAGTTTCAATAAGTCCCTTATGATCAGGTTAATCTTAATGACTGAATCAAAGTTTTTTTGTGTTTTTTTCAGCTGTTTGTAGTCTACCTTATGTGTCTGTGATTTCAGGCATCACATATTGTTCATCAAGCCAGACTGAATTTGATTTAAAAAAGCGGTTAGTTATTTACCTTTAAATACAGCTTAATAATAATAAAAAAATTATTCCAATAAAATCACCGTAGCGCTTTAAATTACCAATCAAACTCACACAAAAATTCGCTATTTGGTGTCTGTTGACAACAACTAACTTTCAAGCTTATGTCGAATTCCTTTCAACAAAAGAATCGAATTTTTTTTGAACAATTCGAATTTATTCTGTCAAAACAAATCTGTTTTTTTTTTTTGAGGAATGTATTTTGAGATAATCTTCAAAATAGAAAAACAAGCTTAGTAAATAAACAGGTGAAATGAAAGTAATAGTAATAATAAAGTGAATATATGCTATTCCTCATTGAAATAAAAATATAAAACTACATGCGGTGCTCCGTTAAATCCTATAAGAACATCTATAATAAGCAGTGCAATGTTTGTACATTTCACAGGTAAGCTGTGTCTCATATTCCACATAAAGTAATTAAAATTACTCTGCACTACGGGCGCTCAATGCATTTGAGCTCACCTGACATATCACGTTTCAAAGTATATTTGTATTTTCAACAAATTTGCCTTTTTTATAGCAAAACGCTATGAAATATCAATTTAAAAGTATTCTAAGATAATGTATTTACATAAAAAACATCACTTCGCATTAATTTATGTGGAATTTGAGACACAATCAGCCCCTGAAATGAAAAGATTATTAACTCCATATTAAACGTGTTTTTACATAATTTAACACAGCACCGCGTTTTATATTTTTTCAATAAAGTATTGCAAGTTTTCACTTTTCTCACTTTTATTTAATTTTTTTATTTAGTTTAATTATCTTTTTGCACTATTTTAACGATTGAAAATCTCGAAACACTTTCCTTTAGATCGGCAAAATGACGGATAGGCACCTTATTTTTTTTTTTTTTTATTTGGTGCTTCACTCACATACACTGTATATGTTACTACGTTTAAGCCTAGTACGCTGCTGATGCGAAACGAAAATTTCCTGTGATCTCCAAACAGACAACGAAACGCTTGCGAAAACACAACGAAAAATATCCTTGGAGAGTTTCACTAATTCCAAAAACAAAATCAAACAAACGCAAAAAATCAGAGAAACCCATGATGTAAGAAAATCATAAACAAAAAAAAAACACAAACAAAACTCAAATGTCATTTTTTCGCACACAATAAATAGTCTGTATAATTAATTCAGTGCAAAAAAGGAGCGGAGACTTCTCCAAATAATCTGCTACAATTATGAATTTCGCTCTTCGAACAGCGTACTGCAAAACGAAAAGCTGAACGAAATTTTCCGTTTATGATTTCGTTGTGTCATTTTTGTATGGGATTTTTCGTTTCGCATCAGCAGCGTACTAGGCTTGATTAATCTTGATCAGCATTATTTATTTACACAAATCCATATAGTGGGCCATATGGATGTACAAAAGTAAATACTTGGTCTGTTTGGTAACGTGAAATTTGAATTTGCACAAAATTTCAGAAAATTGCACAATTTGCTGTCAAAACCCATAGAAAAAAAACTCAGTTTTTAGGAAATTTGTCGAAAAAAAAGTTACCAAACAGGTAATACTTTTACTTGTATTTGTTATGGTTTCCGAATTGTCATCGAAGTGAAAGGAACCTTTTATTTTTTTTATTCTTCTTTCATCAAATTTCAGTTGAGTTGAGCTCAGAACAACTTTTAGTGCCGAAAACGAAAGTGAACTAAACTAAAGGAAAAGTAGATATCCACTATTATGGGCGTGCCATATGATTTTTCTTGTATTCGCTCAGTTTCGTTCTATCACTGCCATGAGTTTGCGACAATTACAGTTCTACATTTAACACCGAAATCGTTTTCTCATATAATTCCCGTTAGGTTTAAAAAAAAAACCTCTTTTTTATATATTTTTTTTCGTTCCACGCTTATTTGTATATATATTTTGAAGTTTCGTATTTGTCGTTTAACGAACAGCTGATTCAATTACACTGCATTTAACCAAATGAATTAAAAGGGCGTTCACGTAATCTTTTGTGTAAACTTATCATTCTGCACAATTTGTAAACTTACGACGTTGCTTGAATTCCCTTACTATATCTGACACTTAGTCACACAGTAACCGCACACACAGCTCCTGAGCAGTGTTGCCATGTTGGCATTATTAATGCTAGATCTAGCATTAAAGACGAGTAAAAAGCATTATGAAATTTGAAAATTATGCCAAATGCTTTTTTAGCATTATCCGATTTTTTTTGGCATTCTTGAATGCCATTTTTTGGCATTCTTGAATGCCAAAAGTTGATTTTCAATCATTGATTCATATACATGAAAAAAAATATTTTCAAAATAATATATTTTAAAATTTGTTTGCAAAATATGCGCATTATTGTGATCTAACCTTAATAATGTCATATTGAACTCAGACAAAAAAAATGGTGGAATTTAAAAACTGAGTATATTTTCGCAATAAAATGATCTACAAAAAACATCTTGAATGTTTTTCAATAAAACTGCTAGAAAAAAAGTTATAACCCTTTAAAGTATTTTTTTTTGTAAATGTTCGTCGATTATTGGCTATATCTTTTTTATTTTCAATTCAATGGTAAAAAGTGTCTTAACCAATATTGTAGAGAATTAAATTGTCTACAAAAATAATCTAAAATTTTTTTTGTCAGACTTTTATTTCTCATGATATTGAGAAAAGGGGCTTCTTACCCCTTTTTCAAGTTAGCGGCCAAATGGGGGAGGGGGTCCAGCCCCAAAAATGATTTCGTATACTCTAACTAATGCACTCTACACATTTAAAAAAAAACGTTGTCCTATACTAAATGCAAGGTCAATGTAACAATATGAAATATCCATAAATATAATCGAAGAAGTCGGAGGCTCAGTCAATTATGAGAAAAGAAGTCAAGAAGATATCTATGACGACCTTTGGGTTGACGCATCAAGTACCTTTTTTATTTCCAAAAGCTATGAATTTAAAATGTGATATAAATGACGTCTGACTGAATTAAAATACTAACATATACCTAAACGTAAAAACAGAAATATTTTTTTAAATAATATTATTTCAATATATTTAAATAAGATTTCTTTTTTTTATAGCATTTATGATACTTATTTATGAAATAATAAATTTTAATTTTGCATTATTACAAAGTTTTGTTCTTTTAATCATTGAAATATAAGATTGTAAGAGGGAAAATTTTCTACGAATGGATTTTAAAATCTAGCATTCTGTTTTTTGAGCTCCCATACGATTTAGCATTATGGAATTTGAAATCTAGCATAATGAAATTTGAGATTATGGCAACACTGCTCCTGAGCAAGAGCAGTCGAAACATAACTAAAATCAGCCAAGTGGCATAGAAAAATTAAATAAATTAGTAATCGTAAAGAGAAGGCAATACTTTATAGCAAAGTCTCAATAAAATCAATTCAATTCATTCGTAAAATTTAACATCCGCAGTTTAAAAATGCCTAAAATAAGCCAAAAAGTAAATTTATACAATTATAAGAAACAATTGCTTTCAATGACCTATTAGTTCTTGAGTTATTTGGTGAAAATGATGCTAAGTATGTTTATTGTTGTGATCAACACATAAGTGCATGTGTGAATGCATTTGTGTTTGTGTAACTAACACAATTTTGAAAAAAAATCTCATTTTATCTTGAAATGCCCGTTCCTCTATTTCTTCTTCTAAGGTTACAAGAGTTTACCATGTTTACGATGTTTACCATCTTCGTTTAACACACAAATTTGTGTCTTAAAGTTTAAGATTTGTTTGAAAAGATTTCCCATACAAATTTTGACAGATCGTTTACGACGTCGTAAACTTTAAGACGTTTAGCACGTTTACGATGCTTTTCCGACGTTGCATGAATATTATAAATCTTTAAATTGCTGAAATTTTTTCTCATTTTTACAAATATATATATGAAATAAATAAATATCCCTCTTAAATTGACGGAAATTCCACATCATCAATTTTGTTTATCCCAAAAGCCGGCGAAGGGGAACAGCACTGTTTGTGATTGGGTGTCACTTCTATTTGAACTTATTCAATCACAAGAACTGAATGTACATACATATGTTATAGCTCAAGAAAAGTAAATATTTTATTTTTCTCGCCTTGGAAAAAAGATCTGTATTTGAAAATTTTTCTTCGCGAATGAACAGGTAGGTAGGTATTTATTTTACAAGAAGATGAAATGAACAAAACACCTCTTACAATTAAATGAAATGAATTATTAAGCACATGCGTCCCTCCACCGTAGCGTGACAATCTTAAGCCCATGAGTTTAATGCGGTTTTTTTTGCTAATTTTTAGAGTGGTGATCAAAAATGTTATGTTAGGCATATTGATAATGTGTTAAGCATGCAAATTTATTTATTCTTTAATGTAAATATTTCATTTTGTTTACTCTTTTAGCTCTGACACTCTATTCGGCAATTTTCATGAGATTCGCTTGGAAGGTGCAGCCAAGAAACATGCTGCTTTTTGCATGTCATGCTACAAATTTTACTGCTCAAAATATTCAAGGCGTACGGTGCATCAAACACAAAATTTCTAAAAAATTATCTGATCAATAAATAAATTAGGCTACTTAAAGTGCAGCTTAATTTCGTGCTGCAATAACATACGGACAACGAGTCGGACGATAAAAACATTTGAAATTTTATGAATATATATATATATATATAAAAAAATTATTTTTGTTACTTAATGAATAGAGTAGAACTTTATTGTGAACATCAGCTATCATCCGATTTATAGAATTTTATCAATTGAAATCGAATTTGGTATTGTGAAAATAAATTTATTATATCTTGTGCTATTTTGAATGCCTACGAAATAATTTTAGTATTGTGAATAAAGATAATATATACGTTTGACTGTTTGACAGAAGATTGATTTTTTTTTAAGAAAATCATCTGAAAATTTGTTTTAAGCCGAGTATACAGCTCTTTTGAACAAAAAAATTTCGGTGGTGAATATAAATTTTTTTCAACAGGTTTGGTTCACAGATCGATAGTAAAATTTTAAACGTCAAAAATTTTTTTTTGCGATAAAATCACTCCCGTAACAAGTACATGTATTTTTTTTTTCGAGGAGGAACTGTGTTATCTAAAATAAAAACAAAATATTTCAGTTGTATTATTCAACAATAAAGATGAGGAGTTAAAAGATGTTGCTGCTTTTGTTGGAATAAATTTTTGCTTGTTTGTTCCGTTTCTAGTTTTGCACAAAACTTCCGAATATCAAAGGATTCATTTGTTGACCTTCTGAAAGAAATAGATAACAAACTGAACCTTGAAAAAACTTCGAGCTATGCTAAAATTTTTAAAACTTGCAACAGTAACCGGTTTTTGTTATGACCCATGATCCATATGGATCATCCTGCGAAAATAAAAATACCTCACGGTGGCGAGAAGCAGAAGCCTGTTTTCGGATCATGAAACGTGAACCCAATAAAGAGCAGGGGTGCATTAACTTAACTTGATACAATCGAGTTTTGTCGATACAATCGAGCATTGGCAGCACATATTTTGGTTCAATCGAGTGTCCTCGATTGTATCGTCAGATTTGGCAGCACACAAAATTCAAATTGACGTTTGAAACAAAAGTTTTCACTCGACAGAAAATACTAATCGTGTTGCGGACGCCTGGGGCCCTTAGTGGCTGTGGCGCTAAAGCATTGTGTTGGGTACCTGGGGAGAATGGACGGAACAAATAAATTAATTCGGAAAAAAAAATTAATCCTCATGTACTTACCTGCTTGAACCCCCTGTAAGTCCATCAAGGGTAGGGTTACCAGCTCTAAAATCAGCAAAGCCTGATAGTAAAGTAAGAAAAGCCTGATTTTAGAGAAAAAAGCCTGACAAATAAAAAAATATTTTTTTTCTTTTTTATAAAAAAAAAATTATAACAAAAAAAATACATAGATAACTTACTTTGATTCGGGTGCACGAAAACGACGAGACGATAAATAGATTGCAACTGCAATCTGCAACAGACACAAAAAAAAGTACACACAAAAATACGTCATAAAATGGAAGCGTCATGTCTTGCACAATAGGGTGATTCAAAATAACACCTTTCTCTAAAACCAACCGGGGCCGGGCGAAATTATGAAGCTTAGATTGAAAACAAAACATTAAGACCACAAAATTCAAAATCGAATAGCATTTATCGGTCGCTACCAGCGCTTTTTCAATAATTTAGCTTGAAATAGGAATTTTTCTCAAAATTGTTAAAAGCTGCATAACTTTTCGAGTTTTGGTGCTAAAAGCATGAAATTTTCAGCGATTTCATAATTTCGCCCGGTCCCGATTGAATTTCGGTGAAAGGTGTTTTTTGAATCACCCTATGGCACAACTCTTTGTCTCTTTCTAAAAATTGACAACTAAATGAAAAAAATTAATGTGTTGAGTGTTTACTGCGATTTGAAAGCATTCAGTCAACGTTTTTCTTCTAACGATTATATTTTGTGCGATAATTATAAAAAAGCCTGACAAATGACGAAACCTGGCCAAAGCCTGATTGGACATTAAAAGCCTGACGCGTCAGGCGAAATCCTGACGGATGGTAAGCCTAATCAAGGGTAGGCTGTCGTCCTAATAGCAGGAAATCTGTAAATATAAGAAATAATGAATTAGTTTTAAATAGTTAATACGTCCAAATATTAATAATATTGATAAAAATATTATTTTGTACTTACCAAAGCCGACATCTTGCTGCTGCTGTTGTTTTCGTTTTGTTTTTTTTTATATAGAAACAAGTATCCCTATCTCTATATATTAAAGTCAATGGTCTTATGACACTTGTATAAACTGACCAACTCGGCGAAATGTCACTGTGGAGAATATAGGAAGTGGTGAATTTAGGTTTCAACATTTGTTAAAGCTATAATTCCGTTGGCAGTGGTTGAGATAATGACCATTTCATAGGCAATGGGCAATTTAATACTTTGATGAGCATGTCATCGCCAGGCAGTTCCGGTTAATTTCACTGTCTTTCGAAATGTACAAAGGTTGCTTTTATTGCGTGTACTGTTGTGTTAAAAATCCACGAATGTGACGATTTATTGACAAATTTACCCACCGTGTAAATCGACTGGAAGTGTAGGATCCATAGACAAGTTGTCTATCAGCCCTATTCTGCTATTCACGTGGATCGTACATTCGATTCACCCATTTGATTCCCTTTCACACTGCCTTTGCATTCTGCTATCCCTCGGGTGAACTACATTATCCCAAACCAATTTGACATTCACGTAAACAGCTGTTCATGTCAAAATCTTGGATAAATTGTTTTGATTTTAATTTTTAATTTGATTCATCTTCGTAATTAAATTTGGAAATGGACAGTTTTGGACTTTTTTCCAATTGTAAACAGAGGAATAAGAGAATCATCGAACAAGTAGCTACGGAGAAATGTTAGAAAATCGAAAAAAAATATTATGGAACTGCCGGACGAAACGTAAGTTCATTTATTTTCATTTTGAAATAATAATAAACCAATTATTTCAAAATCATAGGTTTACCAAAAACTTTCGGTTAAATAAAAGAGCATTTCTGTGTGTATTGGAGATTGTTGAATCGAATCTTCCACCTCCGCAGCGAAATGATTCAATTTCAAGAAAAGAAAAATTCATTGCAGAAATTATTGGCGTAAATTGGTCTTTGTTTGTCGTTCTACCCCTAAAAATGTTAATAATCTATTATTTACAAACCAATATTCTAAATTAATCATAATAAATTAGTTTTTACTTACATTTTACTAACAACCAACCAGACAGACGACCCATTAAATGAAAAATCCGCTACATTTCATATGCGGATTTGAATTGTATAGAATGAATGCGTTCACGTGAATAGCAGAATACCGCGCAGTATTACCGACGTTACCGACTTTAATACAGATTCACTTCGAATGAATAGCAGAATAGTGATGAGTGAAAATTATAGAAAAATTCCCCCCGATGAATAGCAGAATAGGGCTGTATGTTCCTCTCAGTGGAATAAAGTCAATTTTCCAAAAGCGCACTTAACCAATACATGGGCTTATGTATGTATGATACAGAATCTGTAATACATGCATATTCCCATGTGTTGATGGAGTGGGTGTGCAAGATCGGATGATGTTTTTTCGGTTATTTGAGGAGAACAGTTACAGGCTGCATAGGTATGCGTTTGCTTTCTGCTTCGTCATCCAGCTGTTGACAGCTACCCACTGATCTCTATAATATAGAGATCAGTGACTATCCAGTGTATTATAGAGATCAGTGGTAAATACGAGTACATACTCGATACTTTTGATTCGATACCAAGTACTTTTGGAATCGACACTTTTGGTTTGGATACCAAGTAGATAAGTATCGGATAAAAGTACTTGAATCGAATGAAATTACTTTTGGTTGCGATACCAAGTATGCATCAGATAAAAATACTTGGATTAAGTGGAAGTATCTGTTCATCTTTTTCAGTTAACAACTACGGCCATTCCCAATAGTCGGATTCTAAAGTCAAATAATCTTTCACCTAGTTCACTAGAAGAGTGGGAAGATATGAAGGCATTCTTTCCTTCTTTATGAGCATGCAAGGATGTTTTTGGTGGTTATTGGTTCCTCTGTACCTTGTGAAAGACTATTTTCTAAACCGGCAGCAACAATCGGCGAAACCAGAAAACGCTTAAACGGAAACATTTAGAAAAACTTATATTTTTAAGAAATATTCCACAAAATGGTTTTTTTCTTTCCTCAAATAAAATCTTGAAAGATTTATTGAAATTTTGATCTTCTCGATCCAAGTAGGTATCGATACTTTCATTCGATACCCGAGTAGGTATCGATACTTTTATGCGATACCGGTATCGAGTACAAGTACTTGATACCTTGGAGGTATCGTTTCATCCCTATTCAAAGGCCAAAGTAAAATTCCACCGTGCGGACGTGCTGCCGCAAAGTACTAAAGCAAAGTAACTTACCGCATACAAAAAAAAAGTGCACATTATTCGAGATTGTTCTTGGATTAAATATATTTCATATAAGGATATAAATTAAAATATAATATAAAATTTGATATAAAATACAAATTGATTAAATCTCGGCGGTCCCAGGGTACCAGCATAGGACTGGGCCGCCGCATCATTTTGTTAAAAACAAACTAAACTTTTGTTAAAATTTTTATTAAAAGCCTGGTGAACATTTGGAAGCCCTAGCTGGTGAAAGTTTAAAACACCTCCTAACATTTTGGGCCTCAAGGCTACATTCGTCGACGCCGTTACGGATATATTCCTGTTGCTGGGGTACATCTTTTGAGCCGGACCCCACGTGGAGTACCATTCCTTTTGGCTGACCTCCAGTGGTTAATTCGGCAAACACGGAAGGTAAAAGGAGTTGGAGACAGGCGCTTTATTCGACGCCTCTTCCACCCACTACATGCCGCCACGAATCCCTAAGAGGTTCAAAGTGATTTGCTGGAAAGACAAAACGATAAAACCGGTTTTTCTTTTGATCACTTAAAACAAGAAAGAAAAATATTAAAAATTCAGAAGAAAATATCAAAATAGTGAATTTGTGTTGTGTTTGTCTAAATTTTTATGTCAAAGCGTTAAAGTCATCCAAACTATACCTAACTCTCATTTGTAAATTTAAATTTAATTCTTAAACTTAAATTCAATTTCAATTTAAAGGTTTTTTTGTAAGTGATTATCGGTCTGTTTCCTATTTTTATAATTTATGTCGGTTTGCGTAATATTTGAAGGAGAAATTTAGTTAGTTACCTCTATCGAGCTCGCTACAGGTAGGATTTATCGGGCGTTATAGTAGTTCCCGATTTTGTAATAGTATTGCCCCAAAAAGGGTGCATCTAGAACAGCGGTATAGGAGTGTTGGGGAACCGACACGTGTCACCTTGATTGTTTTTTTTAGATTTTTCATCATTGTTTAATTGTTTTCTATAATTACTATAATTAAAGATAAATTTTTTCAATTGAGTTGGCTATGACATGGCTATGACAAATATTAATAAATAATAAAATTGTTAATGTTAAGAAAAGAATAAAAGAAAAGGGTTTTTGTTTTCGATTTCTGAAAGGAAATCATAATGGAGTAATTCTTTTTCAGGGGTTCTGAAGGTAGTCCTTAGTAGACGGTGAAGATGGTGTGATTTTCTTTGGAACACCTCCCTTTTGGGGGAATTCAAAAATGGCCACGAATTCCTAAGGTTGGGTTGGTAATGGCCTCACTGCAACTACATCCGCAGTGCCTTGGTGTGACAATAGTCCGTCCGTGAATTTGCTAGTCGGTCGATTTTTTTTTCCTAGTTTTCCTCAGGCCTGATAAGTGTTTTTGTTTGCAGGCGAGGTTAAGTTTCGGGGGCAAGATCCCCCCCCCCCCCCGTTCGACGAGCTGATGCCGTGCATGTGCAAGCAGGCCGCGTCCCCGGGACTTGACATTCTACCTTCCTTTTCCTACTCTTCCTTTCTCTCTTTCCTACCTCTTCCTTTTCCTACCTTTCCACTTTACCGACACCCTATACCTCCTCTTGCCTCGCAACAATCGTCGGGAGTGATTTTTTTACAAAAAAATGGAGAAACAAAATAATATATCAATAAATAAAAAACAGACGGAGATTATGACCAATTTTATGAGTTGTCACGTTGATTTAACTAGGGGAATTCTTAAAACTGCCCAAGGGAGGGACAACACCAATTTGCTGTGTGAAAAAGTGGTTGACTCCTTAAACACAGGGTCCTCCACAAAAAGATCTTAAGGAGTAGGTATCATATGAAAATATTCCTTGTTGACTCTAAAGTAAACTGCTGCACAAAAATAAAAAAAATATAGTTTAACCAATACACATGATAGTTTTTTCTTTCTGAATATTTACTCATTTTCACTCAATTCGTATGGGTTGCTTTTATCTCTCAAACGGGTTCTTTTAACTTTAGCATAGGACACTTCTTCGCCTTCAGTTTCCGAATAAAAAAAAATCGTTTTGCAAGAATTTTAAATTGATACTTGAATGAAGTTATGTTAAAGAAAACACATTTGACATTTAATTTTATAGTTCACAATGACTTTTTTAAGTACAATTCACAGTTTAACTCGTTTCAAGTTACGTGCTGTCAAAATATATTTGTTTCGAGTTGACCGATGATCGACAATCCTCGATTGTATCAAGTTACGTGCTGGCACCCCAGGTTAATGTGTTGTTGTTATGTATGTTATTTGATGATCCACATGGATCAATTCTGATAATAAAAAAACGACTAGTGTTAAAATTCTATGCACCAGTAGAGTTTGGGAAATGAGTCCTACTTAGGTCTTGCACATTCAACTGCATCGCCTATCTTAAAAGAAAACTTTGATGTCATAGAGAACCAAATGCTTCAGGATGTTTGGATTGGATCAGAAAGAAAGAACCAGAGAGAATAAAGTAATAGACAGAGTCAAATTTCCTCGTCTCCGTCCCCTCGAAACCTTTTGTTTACCACTTTTATAACGTGTTGAATACCTATCGGTGTATACATGTTTTCACTTCGGGCAGTGCAAGAAAAAAAAAAAGGTGGTGAGTACGCACATCTTCTTACATCTGTATTTGTCCCCACATTTTTTTTATATGGAGTTAATAATAATAATTAATACATAGTATGCAAGATGGTGCGCAACATCGTAGCTTGTAGGCTAAAAGAGAGCCGCTGTCGAATTTGACTCTCACTATTAGTTCTTTCCTTAGAAGAAGAAATAGAGGAACGGGAATATCGAGAAACAAGTGAAGCATTTTTCAAAATAGTGTGAGTTACACAAACACAAATGCATTCACACAGGGAAGGCATGCAGTTAGACGCTAAATCATGGGGGGCCCAAAGGAATTTTTAGCTGTTGTTTTGAGGAATGTGTTTTGAGATTTTAAATCATTAAAATAAAAAAAAAAAACTTAGTGAAATAAAAGTAAATAAAGTGAATATATGCTATTTTTCATTGAAAAAAAAATATAAACCTACATGCGGTGCTCCGTTAAATCCTGTAAAAACATCTATAATAATCATTGCAACTTTTTTTCATTTCACAGGTAAGCTGTGTCTCATATTCCATATAAAGTAAGTAAAATTACTCTGGACTACGGGCGCTCAATGTATTTGAGCGCCTTGCCATCACCAACAAAAGCTGATTCGACCCTGGGCGAGAATTTCAATTTTGACAGATAGACACCTGACATACCACGTTTCAAAGTATATTTGCATTTTCAACAAATTAGGCTTTTTTAAAGCAAAATGCTATGAAATATCAATTTTAAAGTATTCTAAGATAATGTATTTACATAAAAATTATCACTTCACATTAATTTATGTGGAATTTGAGACACAATCAGCCAGTGAAATGGAAAGATTTTTAACTCCATATTCTCACTTTTATTTCATTTTTTTATTTAGTTTAATTATCTTTTTTCACTATTTTGACGATTGAAAATGACAGATAGGCACCTTTTTGTTTTTTAATTTGGTGCTTCACTCACATACACTGTATATGTGATATATTTCTCTTCCTTATCTTCTTATTCTTTCTCTCTGGTTCTTTCTTTCTGATCCAAACATCCCCCAAAACCTATTTACATTTACATTTAGGCCAATTCGGTGAGACCTTTTATTCTGCTATTCTGTTATGATTTTCCATACAAAGTGTGAGCTGTCAAAAAATCTTTTATGAATTATAATTTTGGTATTCGGCATGCCAAATCTGTTATGAAATCTGCTATCAGGATCTGTTTTGAACTGTCAAAAATTTTTAGAAACCGCATTTTTCGTATTCAGCATGCCAAAATCTTTTATAAAATCTTTTACAAATCATAAAAGAATAAAAGATACATTTGTGTGACTTTTATCATAAAAGAACAACTAAAAATGGGTACTTATATTTTATTTCGCCAACAAAATCTTGTTAAAAGGACAAAATGTAAGTAAATACAATAATAAAAGAATAAAAGACAAAGTTTTGTGACTTTTATAATAAAAGATTTGAATTTATATAATAAAACAAAAAATCACATTAATTCGGGGCGACACCTGGCCACCACCAAAATTACGGATTATGCATCGTTCAAATTGTACTGTAATCAGGAAATTTTCAATCAACTCACTGATCACAAATATTGGCCTAATGACATAATCGTTCACGAGTTTGTAAATAAAAGGAATATGTCCCGCAATCCTTTTCAGAAAACACTGACAAGACAAACAAATCGTCGCCAATAATTGATATATTTTATCAAAACGTTAGAGGACTACGGACTAAGACCAATAAGGTCTACTATTCATCATCCATCTGTTCCTTTGACATTATTGCCCTCACCGAAACTTGGTTATATGCTGGTATCAATGACTCTGAAATTTTTGACAACACTTAATGTTTTTAGACGTGACAGATACGCTGATCTCAATATTGATACTGTGGGAGGTGGAGTTTTAATAGCCATAAAGTCTTGTTTCATAACCACGCAAATTCATGTTCCTGTAGCACTTGACAAAGAATTTATCTGCATTAAAGTCAGTCTAAAAGATAAAAACTTATATGTTGTAACGCTATATATCGTACCTGGAAGTCCTCGTGATGTCTATATAAAAGCCTTCGAGTACCTGAGCTTCATCAACGATTTATTGGAGTATCAGGATAAAATTATTTGTTTGGGCGATTTTAATCTTACCCACGTTGCTTGGATACGCTGTCCAGATACAAATGTTATGTTGCCAACTGGAAATTTGAAATCGGACGATTCAAAACTAATTGATGATTTAACTTCTATTGGACTTCGACAACGTAACGATATTTTAAATACAAATGGAAAGCTGTTGGACTTAGTATTTACCACTATTGAAGACGATATTACATTGGAAAAATCAAGCGAGCCTCTAGTGTCTGAAGACATCCATCATCCAGCGTCTTAAAAATCGAAAAAATTAATTTTGGTCCGCTTATAAGCTATTTCAAAGTGAAGCAAATTTTAAAAAATATTGTGAATCAAGAGATATTTTTAATAGAATTTCAAGTTTAAAGTATTTTAATTATCTTCAGAAGGTCTTAAAATGAATCCGAAATGCTTTTGGAAATTCATAAACAGTAAAAGAAAGTCTTGTCCTTACCCGTCTGTTCTCAAGTCGAATGGCATTTCAAGTCATGACCCTCGAGTTATAACGCAACTTTTTTCGGACTTTTTTCAAAGTGCCTTCAACTGTGATACTAACAACTGTGATACTTTAAACTGCGATACTTCGAACTGTGATAAACTTGACGAAAATGGCAATAACTTTGACCTCTTAAAAACTTTTCCTTACTTGACTGATATAAACTTTAATATTTATTCTGAAAACATTAAAAAGTTTATATCTAATCTGGATGAAAGTTGTGTACCAGGTCCTGATGGTATACCTTCCATTATTTTGAAGAACTGTGTAAATCACTTGTCGTTTCCTTTGTCTATTCTTTTTATCTTCTCTATGTCTTCTTGTGTTTTTCCGTCTACTTGGAAAGATTCTTGTATAATCACTTTACATAATAAAAGTAAAAAAGATGATATTAAAAATTATAGACCTATTGCTAAGTTATCCGTTATTCCTAAACTCTTCGAGGCTATTATTTGCGAATCACTATGTTTTTATGTTAAATCAATTATCGCTGCAAATCAACATGGTTTTACAAAAGGTCGCTCTACTGTGACTTTTTTAATGGAATTGGCAGAAAGTTGTATTGATTCGTTTAAAAATAGAAAACAAGTAGATTGTGTCTTCACCGACTTCAGTAAGGCATTTGACAAACTCTCACACCGAGTTTTGTTATTAAAATTGAGGAAGATGGGGTTTAGCGAACAGTTTGTATCGTGGCTCCAGTCTTATTTATTTGATAGATTTTATTCGGCTCTTTTCAATGGTTGTGAATCAATTAGGTTTAAGGTTAACTCTGGAATACCACAGGGTAGCCATTAAGGACCCGTACTTTTTATTTTATTTATTAATGACTTACCGTCTCTTCTGAAATATTCCAATTGTCTCATTTATACGGACGATGTTACAATCTTCAAAACTATTGAAAATACTCGAGATTGTGAAGAGTTTCAGTGTGATCTTAATTGGTTTTTCGATTGGTGTGTTCGCAATTGTTTGACTCTCGATATTGATAAATGTAAAACTATTACTTTTACGAGAAAGCTATCTGTATCTCCTGCAAATTATTTTCTTAATGGTGTATTATTGTCACGAGTTAGCGATTTAACTGTCCTTGGTGTCCTATTTGATCAAAAACTTGACTTTATACAACACATCAACTCCATAACTAATAAAGCTAATTCAATTCTTGGGTGGATAAAGAGAGAGTCAAGGCAGTTTTCTGATCAGCAAACAGCTTTTTGTGACATTATTGACTATGCTTTATTATTGAATATGCTTGTCAGGTTTGGTCACCCCACTATGATTATGACTTGAACAAGTGCAATAAAGATTTATGAGGTTCGCACTCAGAGGATTGGGTTGGGAAAATCCTTACGAACTCCCGCCTTATAACAACAGACTGAAACTGATAGACATGCCTAGTCTTGAGAGCAGACGCTTGTATTTATCTTTTGTCTTCATTGTGAAACTTATAAACGGAAACATAGACTCTTTGCACCTTCTGTCTCGCATAAACTTTAATATTCCCCAAAGGAGCTTGAGGAATTTGTCCGGATGCATATTTATTTCAAATTATCGGATTAATTACGAACGATTTTCTCCTCTCAATAAAATGTTTAAATTATTTAATTTTTTCAACAGTAAATATACTAATTTTTTCAACCAAACTGTTAATACTTCAATTAAATCTAAATCAACTTTTTTTCAATTTTGTAACATGTACATATAATTATAACCTTTAAAGCTAGCAATTAGCTGAGTTAATAAATAAATAAATAAATGTTGTCCAAAATCTGGAAATCCCCAGCCGTGATCCTGAGTTCATTAAGGACTTCATCAAAGAACGCAATTGGAGTTCATCTGTCTTGGTTGTTGACAAGTAAGTATTCATTTTGAGGCAAAAATTGTTTCCAAAATTGAAATTCTTTTTTCCAGTAACGATATCTTTTCCGAAAACATCTGCTATGCCACCAATGACATTGGCTACGTCAACCTTATGCCAGTGTACGGATTCAATACTTATTCCATGCTCAAGCACGACACTTTGGTCCTCACTGTTCGCATCCTCTATCAACTCACTCGAAGAGATGCCAGGAGCTTAGAAGTGAAATTCAAAACCGATCAATAAAGAAATATTTACACATTTATTCAAATCCAAACAATAATAGCCGTGTTTTATTATCTACGGATCCGGATCAGGATCATCCCATGAAAATAAAGCGATACGGATCCATAATGACAACAGTGTTGTATGCTCATCTCTTTTTTCCTTACGTTTGTTTATTTTTCATGTATGTAGATACTGTCTTCTTTCTTAACACTACAGTTTTTACTCCCTACCGACTAAAGAGCCGTCTACTCGCCAGAGTTAAAACTTATTTTAGGATCTTTTAAATAGATCCAGATACAGAGCATTGGATCCTGCTGATGTTGTATTACTTATTAAAAGATGATCCCAATCTAGATCCGTAGATAATAAAACGCGACTAATATTATCAGATTTGTTCTTGTTGTTTTTTTTGTTTTTTTTGTTTGTTTTGTTATTAGATTTAAACATATTTTAACTATTAGCTTCCATTGTAATAAAAAAAAAAAAGAGTTGAGATGAAAGGCAGAGTTTATCGTCCACCTTCATCCACTCTGCTTGTCTTCTCTCTTCTGAGTCTAGATACTAGATTGTAAGTTTTGTTAAGTTCTAATTTACTTTTTTTTATTTCTGTTTACTAAGTAGACATTTATTAGTTTATGCCGAATCTGTTAGCGTATTCAGAGCGATTACATTCGCCGGGAATTGAATTTATCCCATTCTTGTTGATAGTATTGGTACAATTGTACGGGATCCATTCTTGTGTGGTGGGCAGAGTGTGGAGTTTTTGAACGTGGCCGGATCCCTGTGGAAAGGAAAAGATGAAAACAATTTGGGCCTATTCGGCAAGATCTTTTATTCTGTTATTCTTTTATGAGTTTACATACAAAAATTGGTTTTGTCAAAAAATCTTTTATGAATTATAATTTTGGTATTCGGTATGACAAAATCTGTTACGAAATCTGCTACCAAATCTCTTATGAACTGTCAACAGTTCGAACTCTCAAAAAATCTTTTATGAATCGTATTTTTGGTATTTAGGCCTATTCTGCCACATCTGTTATTCTGCTATGAATTTTCTGCTATGAATCATAAAAGATTTCCACCATAAAAGATTTTATATAATTGGTATTCAGAAGTTCGATCTTTTATTAAATTCTGTTATGAAACTTCGAAAACGAAATATGCAAGCAAACAGAACTAAAATCTGTTGTCAATCAGCTGTTCTAAAAAAAATTCATTACTGACACATAAATTGAAGTGGTTCGCGAATTAAAACTAATTTTTTTAATTTGTACTCGTAATTTTAGTTATATTAGAGAACCCTCGAGATCCAGTGCAATTGGACAGATAGAAGTTCGCATATGGAAAATCAACTAATACTAATGAACTCAGGATCACGGCTGGGGATTTCCAGATCCTGGCCAACATGCAAGTCGTCTTGAGCCAGTTTCACTGACAAAGTCGAAGTCAAGCCCGCTTATAGATTAATGGCAACATATAAAAGTGAATTGTTGGGGATCGTGGTCCTTGAGCGATGCCAACACAATTGAATAAGTGTGAACTAATGGATGAATGTCGGGCACGTCCACCACCCTTTTGTGGCCATGGCTTACGGCCTACGCACCTCCGAACACGATTTCGTATGAGCAAAACTTACGTAACGATACTTTCGTTGCCATTCGATGTTCTCTTGGATAACATCAACTCGTGGATTGGTGGCGAACACGTCGGGATGTAATTCAGTCAGGCCGAGTTTCTTCTCTTCAATTGTATCGGTGTTTTCGATCCATGTCTGACGATTTGCACAAATATTTGTTGGTATTTTGGATTTCTCTTCTAGCGGGAGGATGAGAGCTGGAGATGGTGGGATAACTTTGGTGGTGGTCAGGTGTCGCACCGAATTAATGAGATGTTTTGTTTTATTAAATAAATTAAAATCTTTTATGATAAGTCACAAAAATTTGTCTTTTATTCTTTTATTATTGTATTTACTTACATTTTGTCTCCTTTTAACAACATTTCGTTGGCGAAATAAAATAAAAGTATCCATTTTCAGTTGTTCTTTTATGATAAAAGTCACACAAATGTATCTTTTATTCTTTTATGATTTGTAAAAGATTTTATAAAAGATTTTGGCATGCTGAATACGAAAAATGCGGTTTGTAAAAGATTTTTTGACATGTTCGAATTTTTTAAAGTTCATAACAGATCCTGATAGCAGATTTCATAACAGATTTGGCATGCTGAATACCAAAATTATAATTCATAAAAGATTTTTTGACAGCTCACATTTTTGTATGCAAAATTATAACAGAATAGCAGAATACAAGAATAAAAGATCTCGCCGAATAGGCCTAATTGCCAAAATCTGTTATGAAATCTGTTATGATCATAAAAGAATTAAAGCCAATTTTTTGTGACTTTTATCATAAAAGATTTTAATAAATATAGGTTATAGCCTTTTCACACCAAGCCCAAAACGCGGTTTTCACGAAATTATCGGTTTTGGCGAAAAACCTAATCGAAAACTCAAGTTTTACCATACATTTTTGGTAAACCACAAGGTTTATATAAAACCTCACGAAAACTAGTTGAAATTCAAAGTTGAACTAAACAAACAAACCTTACGAAACATCCAGCGCTCAATTAATGTCGAATTCCTTTCAAAAAAAGAATCGAATTTTTTTTCAAAAGAATCGAATTTTTTCTGTCAAAACGAATCTTGCTACACTAGAAAAATTCGTTTTGACAGAAAAAATTCGATTCTTTTGGAAAAAAATTTGATTTTTTTTTTGAAAGGAATTCGACATAAATGTAAAAAAAAACTGCTGAATTCTGCTAACAAAAAGGAATTGTGAGTGTGTTATGTAAAGGAGATGTTTTGTTAATGTTTTTTTTTGTAGGAGATGAGTTGGTGTTTGTGAAATGTCAAACGAAAACTTGTAAATGTTCAGTGTGAACGCTTTTCGGGTTTTTGAAAATTTTTTGCCGAAAACCCGGTTTTGGGTTCGGTGTGAAAAGCCTATTAAGTAATGAATATTTATATTTTATTTCGACTGCAAAATGCTCTTTAAAGGAAACAATTAATGTAAGAAAAAATGCATAGACAAATACTTAATTTAATTAATTTTTCGGCGAAACCACAAAACGAAAATACTTTTGTTGGAGCTAGGATGCAAAACGTTCCTATTGTCTTCCCGATGTGCAATTCTTGCTTTATTTAAAGGTTTGTTATTGCACTGGATCTCGAGGTTTCGCCAATATAAACAAACTATAATTACAAATACAAGATCGATTTTAGTTCTGTTTGTTTGCATATTTCGTTTTCGAAGTTTCATAACAAAATTTTATAAAAGGTTGAACTTCTGAATACCAATTATAAAAAATCTTTTATGGTGGAAATCTTTTACGATTCATAGCAGAAGATTCATAGCAGAATAACAGATGTGGCAGAATAGGCCTAATTAGTTCTCTCAAGAAACTGTCACTAATAGAAAAATGATTACATATTAGTAATTTATCATGAATAATTTAAATCTTGGCACGTTCTATTTAAAGTTAAAACAATAAATAATCTTTTTAAATCTTTTCTTTGTGACCGATCTTGTTCTCTTTACATATATTTACTTATTTATGTCCGATTGGGAAACTGGCTTCATAGATATGCGAACGAACATTGTCCGAGAGTCCGTAACGTCTCTTTAACATTCCTCCGATGAGCCAATAGCGTATACCATAAGATCTCTTTCCTACTTGGGGAAGTGTACACTCCATTCACCGGCATCAGAGAACCAATGTCTCGAAAGCCTCCGCCCGGGATCTGTAACAGTTGACGAGATCAAATGAACGAGATGGGAATCAGCCCAGGTTCTCCACTTACTTTTGGCGGCTTGTCTTGATACACGAAGAAATACTTGTTCATGATGTCACTCTTCTTCTTTCCATCGCTGTCGAAGAATGAGCTCGCCAGGATCTTGTTCTTTGGGATTATTCATATACGAAGCGTCGTATTAGTTGATGTTCCATATGCGAACTTCTATCTGTCCAGTTGCACTGGATCTCGAGGTTTCTCTAATATAAACAAACTATAATTACAAATACAAATTCAAAAAATTAAGTTCAATTCGCGAACAACCACTTTTATTTATATGCCTGTTTGGTAACTTTTTTTTTAACAAATTTCCCAAAAACTGATTTTTTTTCTATTGGTTTTGACAGCAGATTGTGAAATTTTGTGATAATTTGTGCAAATTCGGAAGAAATTTCACGTTACCAAACAGACCATGCAAAGATACTGAATTATAAAGATTGGAATCCTCGGCTGTCATTCTGGTTTGCCTACAAGCTAAACAAAATGGCAGACAGTGGTGAATTCATATTTTTGTACTAGTGTCCCATGTTTTAACGCACACTAGTGCAAAAATATGAATTCACCACTGCATAAATTGTTGTTGCAATTCACATCTACTCATCGACAAGAGATGAATTTACAAAAACAACAATGTAATCAAATGGGTTTTGGGGGATGGAACGTACGAAAGATTCCAATCTTTATAATTCAGTATCTTTGCCATATGTGTCAGTAATGAATTTTTTTTAGAACAGCTGATTGACAACAGATTTTAGTTCTGTTTGCTTGCATATTTTATTTTCGAAGTTTCATAACAGAATTTTATAAAAGATCGAACTTCTGATACCAATTATAAAAAATCTTTTATGGTGAAAATCTTTTATGATTCATAGCAGATTTGGCAGAATAGGCCTAATTGTTGTTTTTGTAATTTTGTAATTTCATTACGTGTCGATGAATAGATGTGAATTGCAACAACAATTTATGCAGTGGTGAATTCATATTTTTGCACTAGTGTGCGTTAAAACATGCACGCTAGTCCAAAAATATGAATTCACCACCATCCGCCATTTTGTTAAGCTTGTAGGCAAGCCAGAATGACAGCCGAGCATTCCAATTTTTATAATTCATAGTATCTGGTCTTAATTATTATGAACTCAATATAAACAAAATGTGGGGAGAAATACATATCCAAGAAGATGTGCATACTCACCACCTTTTTTTTTTGCACTGCCCGAGGTGAAAACATGTATAAACCGATAGGAATTCAACACGTCAAAAAACATGTAAACAAGTGGTTTCGAGGGGACGAAGACGAGGAAATTTGACTCTCTCTATTAGTTCTTTCTCTCTGGCTCAGAGTTCGATCGGCTAAAGTGCGAAACAGATTGAAACAGCAACAGCAACAGCAACAGCAACAGCAACAGCAACAGCAACAGCAACAGCAACAGCAACAGCAACAGCAACAGCAACTGCAACAGCAACAGCAACAGCAACAGCAACAGCAACAGCAACAGCAACAGCAACAGCAACAGCAACAGCAACAGCAACAGCAACAGCAACAGCAACAGCAACAGCAACAGCAACAGCAACAGCAACAGCAACAGCAACAGCAACAGCAACAGCAACAGCAACAGCAACAGCAACAGCAACAGCAACAGCAACAGCAACAGCAACAGCAACAGCAACAGCAACAGCAACAGCAACAGCAACAGCAACAGCAACAGCAACAGCAACAGCAACAGCAACAGCAACAGCAACAGCAACAGCAACAGCAACAGCAACAGCAACAGCAACAGCAACAGCAACAGCAACAGCAACAGCAACAGCAACAGCAACAGCAACAGCAACAGCAACAGCAACAGCAACAGCAACAGCAACAGCAACAGCAACAGCAACAGCAACAGCAACAGCAACAGCAACAGCAACAGCAACAGCAACAGCAACAGCAACAGCAACAGCAACAGCAACAGCAACAGCAACAGCAACAGCAACAGCAACAGCAACAGCAACAGCAACAGCAACAGCAACAGCAACAGCAACAGCAACAGCAACAGCAACAGCAACAGCAACAGCAACAGCAACAGCAACAGCAACAGCAACAGCAACAGCAACAGCAACAGCAACAGCAACAGCAACAGCAACAGCAACAGCAACAGCAACAGCAACAGCAACAGCAACAGCAACAGCAACAGCAACAGCAACAGCAACAGCAACAGCAACAGCAACAGCAACAGCAACAGCAACAGCAACAGCAACAGCAACAGCAACAGCAACAGCAACAGCAACAGCAACAGCAACAGCAACAGCAACAGCAACAGCAACAGCAACAGCAACAGCAACAGCAACAGCAACAGCAACAACAACAGCAACAGCAACAGCAACAGCAACAGCAACAGCAACAGCAACAGCAACAGCAACAGCAACAGCAACAGCAACAGCAACAGCAACAGCAACAGCAACAGCAACAGCAACAGCAACAGCAACAGCAACAGCAACAGCAACAGCAACAGCAACAGCAACAGCAACAGCAACAGCAACAGCAACAGCAACAGCAACAGCAACAGCAACAGCAACAGCAACAGCAACAGCAACAGCAACAGCAACAGCAACAGCAACAGCAACAGCAACAGCAACAGCAACAGCAACAGCAACAGCAACAGCAACAGCAACAGCAACAGCAACAGCAACAGCAACAGCAACAGCAACAGCAACAGCAACAGCAACTGCAACAGCAACAGCAACAGCAACAGCAACAGCAACAGCAACAGCAACAGCAACAGCAACAGCAACAGCAACAGCAACAGCAACAGCAACAGCAACAGCAACAGCAACAGCAACAGCAACAGCAACAGCAACAGCAACAGCAACAGCAACAGCAACAGCAACAGCAACAGCAACAGCAACAGCAACAGCAACAGCAACAGCAACAGCAACAGCAACAGCAACAGCAACAGCAACAGCAACAGCAACAGCAACAGCAACAGCAACAGCAACAGCGGCCGCCATTATTTTAGAATTTATGTATTTCAATCGTTCAACACAGATTAGACCCAGCACCAGCAACGTCAACAGCGCCGTTTGGCCAAAGTTCTAAATTTGCTGTTGCTATTCCATTGACTGCTTTTAAACGATGCAATCACTCCTTGCGATTTTTAAGAAACTAGGCGGGGGACGTATGTGGTGGCCGGGGTAGACAAAATTGCTGAGGTTGAAAAAATTGCAGAGTTATCACCCTTTCTTCTTTGAGCCTTTTCGTGTTTTTTGAGACATAAGCAGAGCGAAGGGTATGCAGATATGTTTTCTTTTCATTTAACAAAAATTGCAACCATTAAAAATCGCAGTGTTTAAAAGCATCCTTGCAACCGAAAGAAGACCAAGAGAGAAACGCCGCTTAAATATCGCAATCGTCTAAAAGCAGTCTTTGCTGACAATTTTCAGACTGCGATATTCAGAGGTAACACACTAGAAAAAAAATAATTTTAAAAACATTGAAACTTGTTGTGGTTTTGTGTGTTGTTCGCGGTACCTAGCCACATTGGTTAAATTAAATTATTAGGGCCAGTTGTACATTAGTGGTTCAGCCTCGGTTCAAGATTTTAACTCACCGATTTCGGCGGATTAACTAAGGTTCAACGCTGGTTCAAGTATGTAATTGGTTATTATCACACACTTGAACAGTAAACCACTGTTGAAACTCAATTAATGTGGATAAAAATTCCTGAACCACGGTTTAAATATTTGTACAACTGGCCCTTAGTGTTTTAATGGAAGAAAAATTAATCGAAATGGTTAGGGAAAATTCATTTCTCTACGATAAAACAAGAAAATCTTACAAAAACATCGATATGAAAGACAAAAAGTGGAGGGAAATTGCGGACTCATTGAGGGCCAGTTGTACAATAGTGGTTAAGCCTCGGTTCAAGATTTTAACTCACCGGTTTCGGCGGATTAACTAAGGTTCAACGCTGGTTCAAGTATGTAATTGGTTATTATCACACACTTGAACAGTAAACCTCTATTGAAACTCAATTAATCCGCCGGAATCGTTGGATAAAAATTGCTGAGCCGCGGTTTAAATATTTGTACAACTGGCCCTGAGTGTACCAGGGTTTGTCCATAGTATTCTAAAATTTATGTAATTTTATTAAAATTTATGTAATTTTATTAAAATTTATTTCCTTTTCCAGTTCAACAGGCAAAAAAAGATGGACAACTTTAAGAGACCGCTATAACCGTGAAAAAAAGAAAAGTGAAGTAAAAAGTGGCAGTGGCGCACTTTCCCCAAGAAAACGATGGAAATTCGAAGAGCTGATGTTGTTTCTGGATGATATTCCTGGGGCCCTACTGTGTAACTTGCTTCTACTTTCGAATCGGGTTGGGTTCGATATCCCGCTTTTTATAATCCCGTTTTTTAAAATCCCGGTTTTAAAATCCCGCTTTTTATAATCCTGTTTTTTAAAATCCCGCTTTTTCAAGATCCCGCTTTCTATAATCCCGTCTCTTATAATCCCGTTTTTTATAATCCCGTTTCTTATTATCCCGCTTTATCAATTAAAACTACTTCTTTTAACTCCCACCAAAATTTCGTTGGGACTTAGTTCAAATCATAAATTTGGGAGTTAGTTCATTTGGGACTTATTTCATTATGAAATACGATTTTAATAAACAGTGAGGTATGTATGGGGGGGCATGCTGCCCCCCTGCAACCCCCCTGCTTGGGCACACTATAGGATTTGGGGTAGGTGCGAGGTTAGGTGTATGCAAAATTTCGTTTTATCATTTTGGTAGTTGGCAGTTAGTTCCTAAAATGATGGGAATGAGTTCATAATTAACCAAGTTTAATACCCAAAGTAATTGCGAAAAACGGGATTGGCGGGATTTGGCGGGATTATAAAAAGCGGGATTTTAATACATTGGGATTATGAATAAGCGGGATTTTAGAAGACGGGATTTTAAAAAAACCGTATTTTAGTAGACGGGATTTTAAAACTTTTTTTTCGGGATTTTCGAAAAACGGGATTTTAAAAAGCGGGATTCCGATACGCTCCCTTTCGAATCCATTCGAAAGTTGTTTTCAATGCTTATTTTAAGAGGCAATATGTATGAAAGTGGGATAAAGTTTTGGTGCTTTCGACTTTTTGCCACAGAATTTTCAACTAGCGTTGAAAATTCTTATATGCGTTTGATAAAGAATTAGCGAGCTGAGATTTTGCGAATTCGAACATTTTTATTGTAGAATTGAGTTACATAGTTGGGCGCCTGGCTCAAACGACTGGTAATAAAATCCTCCAACAACCTTTTAAAATAAATAAATTAAATTAAAATTATTGTAGAACTACATGTAATTACCAACGCGATGTTGAGACACTGATTACCCAATATTTATGGATTTCATTGGTGTTGATGAGGATCTCTTACTTCCAACACAAGAGCCATCCATATCCATCCAAAGTCATCCAAGAGAAACAGCGGTAAAAACTAAATGGGGATCGTGGCAGGACGAAAGAAATGCAAAGATTGATGAGGTCCACAAGGAAATGACTGAGGTGTTGCAGATGGTGAAGCAATCATTTCAAGGACCGTCACCTTCGCATTCTTTGAGTTTGTTTTTTTCGTCTGCAGCTCTCCAGATTCAGGAAGCGAACTTGCCTGCGTCTTCCCAGGCTTATATAAAAAGTGAAGTATCCAGAATAATACTGGATGAAATCAAGAAATTCCAAACATAGTGGTTTTATTATTGGCTATGAGATTAAATTTTGTGTTTTTTTTCTTTTTGTTGACTTGGAAAGTAATTAATTATTTTTTTTTATGTTTTTTTCTACACGTGCAGATGAAAGTGTTTTATTGAAGTTTTCCTAATTCCGTAAAACGAAAATGATCAAAGGATATCGTTTTGACTATACACATCTCTATCACATCTAAAGAGAATGATAGGGACAGCTATTGCCAAAACCATATCGTTCGATCGTTTTCGTTTTACGGAATTAGGCCCCTGATCTTTCGTCCGGTTTTTCGGGAGTATGGTCTCATAAGGTTATTTTTAAGTGGGAAAGCTGCATCTCATACGAAGTAACAGGGAAATATTAGGTCTGAGTTGGGGATGACTTCATCTGCTGGCAAATTCATGTCACCGTGTAGGATTTTACTGCCAAAACCACTAGCTTGCAGTATGGCCCCATCACTTTGGCTCCAGTATGCACCAATATCGACTGCAGTGAAGCAATAATTACTGTCGCATGCAGCCAATAAAACAATGCTGTGATAGTTTTTATAATTGAAGTACAGGGACCCTCCATGTGGTGGACATTTGATTCTGATATGCCTTCCGTCGATGGCACCCAAGCAATTCGGCATACCAGAAGTGTTAAAGTTGTCGATAGCTATTTGCTTCCATATTATAGAGGAGGGTGGTGACAAGTATTTGCCATTTAATTCATCCCAGATCACTTCCATGTTTCTAATATGATTTCTCGAAACTCCCATGCGAAATGCCCAAGCTAAGGTTTGCCATGATGATGATTGCGCTAAAAACCTATTAGTTATTGGGAATGTCATTATTATTTATTTGTATGCCATGTTTTATCATACAACTTACATCAATGTAATAACAAGACGGCATTCTGCTTGGATGGGAGTTCTTGGAGAATTTTTTCTGTAAGCTTTCCTTTAGGATTGCAACTAGAATTTCAAATTGAGGTACACCCATTCTGCATGCTTTATGAAAATGGTCACTATCACGATCTTTAATAACTTTGAATATTTTTTGATAAAATCCATGCATTTCTCTTTCATTTTGTTCATAAATTTTACGACACCAAATTCGTTTTCTTTTATTATTTTTATTGGTTGCAATGCAAGGTTAATAAATTTGGAATAAGACAAAAACGCAATTATTAAAAGGCTTTAACATATATTCGTACGGTACGACGATCATTTTCAATTATGTATTTATTATTTTAATTTTAAAAAAGAACTTTTTGCTTTGATGCGAAACGTCAACGAATGACGGTGCTGGCGCTGGTGGCAATGGCCGCGTTCAGGTTGCACTAGGATAGCCTATCTAAGATACTCGAGTATCCATTATGTTTCTGAACGCAAATCAGCTGTTGTTGACATTTCCCATAGGATAGATGAGTATCCCAGAATTTTTAGGATAGCTTGAGATTATTTTTCGCCTTATTACTTTAAACTAGCTATTCTTGTATATATATATATTTATATATTGATATATATTTAGTTTCTCGGAAATGGCTCCAACGATTTTGATACAATTTTCGGAATTTATTACGATGTACGAGAAAAAAAAAATAAAAAATTGGATTTAGTAAAATCCACCCACTCGGTCGGAAATGTCTTTTTTTCTCGGAAACGGCTGTTTGAATGAAATTTTCAAAGTTTACTTTTATGGGTACGAACAAAATTAAGAAAATAAAATTAGTAAAATCCGTCAAGTGCCACGCCCACTTTTATTAGTTTTTGGTTTTTAAAAAACGGCTCCAACTGCCACGCCCTTTTTTATTATCTCATAGTTTCTTGAAAACAATTCAAACGATTTGAATGAGGTTATAAGAGTTTATTCTTATAACAAAAAATTTAAATTGAATTTGAAACTAAAATCCACCCACGGCCACACACACTTTTATTATTGCTTGGATTATTGTTTGGATTATTCTTATAACAAAAAATTTAATTTTTTTAACTAAAATCGACCCACGGCCACACACACTTTTATTATTGTTTGGATTCTCGGAAACGGCACTAGCTACTTTATTAAATTTTTCATAGTTTTTTCTCCTTAATAAGAAAAAAAAAAAAAATGTGAAAAAAAATTAAGTTAAACCTGCCCACTGCTCCGCCCACTTTTTTCGTTTTTAGTTTATCGGAAACGGCTCCGACAATTTGGATGTCATTTTATGAGAGCGTTCTCTTTTAAAGGTAGGAACCAAACTTAAAAAGAAATAAGTAAAATCCGGCTACTGCCACACCCACTTTTATTAGTTTTTGGTTTCTCGAAAACGGTTCTAACGTTTTGTATGAAATTTTCAGTTTATTTTTATGAACAAGAAAAAAAATTAATTGATAATTGGATTTAGTATAATCCGCCCACTGGCACACCCATTTTTATTATTTTTTAGTTTCTCGGAAACAATTGAAACGATTTAAACGAATTTCTTAGTATTTATCCTTATAAAAAAAAATTGAAATTGTTTTACTTAACTCCGCCCACTGTCACACCCACTTTTATACTTTCAGAGTTTTTTCTTATGAATGAGAGCAAAATTCGAAAACTAGATTCAGTCAAATCCGCTAACAGCCACGCACAATTTTCAAACTCCTTATTTTAGTAATGTCTCTATTTCTCGGAAACAACTCAAACGATTTGATTGAAAGTTAAAGAGTTCATTCTTATGAGTGAAAAAAATAGAAAAAAAATAGTAATATCCGCCCACAGCTCCGCCCACATTTTTGGTTTATCCGAAATGTCTCCAACGATTTGCAAGAAATTTTTGGAGTTTATTCTTATGAAAAATTTGTGAAAAATTATGAAAAATTTGAAATTTTGATTCTGAAAAAAAAAATACCACGCCCACTTTTCTTTCTTCTTAGTTTCTCAGAAAAAAACTTCAAACGATTTGGACGAAATCTTCAGTGTATATACGAAAAAAATTTAAAAATTGGATTAAGTAGAATCTGCCTACACTCACGCCCACTTATATTACTTCTTAGGTTTTTTGGAAACAGCTTTAACGATTTGAATGAAATTTGTAGTTTGTTTAGCTTGATGAGAAAAAATGTTTGAATTTGGCCTTATTTAAATCCGCAACTCCCACGCTCAGTTTTGTAATATATTGGAATCTCGTAAATGGCTTCACCGATTTGGATGAAATTATCAGGAAGTGTATGAACAAGAACAAAATCCAAAAAATATTTTTGGGAAAAACCGCCCACTGCCGCGCCCACTTTTATTGTGTCATCCAGGCCCTTAACTAAGGGGGCGCTTAAGCAACAGTTTTAACAATTTGGATGAAATTTTATATTTAGATAATATTTTAACTTTCAAAGCTAATAAAAATAAGTATCATCCAGACCCTTAACTAAGGAAGTGCCAAAGGACGCTATTTTCAGTTTAATGATTTGGATGCAATTTTATGTTTAGACGAGGAGCTAAGCTTAAGTTTTTTACAATTTTGAAGAAATTCTGTATTAAGATAATATTTAGCTTTCCAAGTTGATCCAGGGCTCTAACGATTTTGATAAAATTTTAAGGTTTTTTCTTATGAATGAGTTAAAAACTTAAAATTGGACGCCATGTTGTTATTAGGGTTTGCATATTCACCTAGATGTCAGAACAAAAAATATTATTTGGAGGAGAATTCTGCCTCTGCCATACATGCATCATGCATAAAGTAAGGCCACAGTAAAAATGTCGAAAATTTAACGATGAGGAGATAAACAAATAAACTGTTTTTTTTCAACTTATGTCCTTTGTCATTTTCCATTCCTTCGCTAAAACAATTTTTCTTTACCATCACTTATATAATTTTAGAGATTTGTTTGTGGAATCAAAAATACAGCCAAACTTAATCTCTATTATTAAAAATTTACATATGCCCTTCTTGTACTTCTAATCTCTCGCTCTACTTATTTTCATTTTAATAAATTCTGTATTTTCGGAAATTAAGAGGACCAAACAAACATGTTTAAACATCTACACATAAATATATCAAGGCATTTCCACATATATAATAAGGAAGTATCTGCACATGTATCTCCAAATATATCAATGTTTCTATCACCAAATTAATCTCCCCATATGGGAAGGTCAAGATATCTCCACATTTATCTCCACATGTGTGGAAGTACATATCTTCACATTTGTGTCCACATATTATGTCAAGGTATCTGCACATGTATTTTCATATGTGTTGAGGTATTTCCACATTCATCTCCACGTTATGGCAAAGTATCTTCACATTTATCTCCACATACATATATGGAAGTGCCTCCACACTTGCGGAAATATCTCCACGTGTAGCTCCATACCTTAACATGACGTCACCCAGCCACACTTTCGTACTTTCAAACTCTCAAACTAATACTCTCTCGCTCTTAAAACAGAAAATACCACAAATTTATCACTTTTATAATGTAACAATTAGAGTAGAAGATGCCCGGCACACTATGATACCATCATAATGTTAGCATGTCTACAGGACCCATGTTCTGTAACTCGGCGATAACTTTTCGAGGCGATAAACGGCGAAAAATGGAACAAAACCCATAGGATTCCTATGAGTTTTGTTCCATTTTTCGCCGTTTCTCGCCACGAAAAGTTATCGCCGAGTTACAGAACATGGGTCCAGGATCAATCACAAAAAGCATACATGGATGGCACTCAGCGACGTCTGGCATCCCCTCCTAGGAACGATGGTATAAGAGAAGAGGGTTTGGAAGTGGGCAGATTTAATTAAAACCAATTTCAATATTTTTTTTCTCGTTCATCAAAACAATCCATGTAAAATATTTGATGCCTTTCTGAGAAAAAGAGCCATTTCCGACCGTATACACTCTGAAAATTTCATTCAAATCGTTTGAAGTTTTTCCTGGGAAACTAAGAAGAAATTAAAGCGAGCGTGGTATTGGTCGGATTTTACAAAAACCAATTTTCAAATTTTTCATAATTTTTCATAAAAATAAACTCCAAATATTTCATGCAAATCGATCAAGCCGTTCATTTATTTCTCTCAATTTGGAGGAATTTTTCAGATATTGTTGAAATTAGCAGGAAAGTGGTTTAGGAATTTGTTTTTATTTTTGATTTGGTTTTTTTCCTTATTGAACGCATTTATAAAGTGAACAAATTTAATGGATGGCATATTATGTTGTTTTCCACTAACTGCCATGTCTACTTTTCTCATACATATCTCAATTTTCTCGATTAGAAAAAGCCAGGTACTTACTTTATGATATTTCATAGGAGGTCTGAGACATACAGTTGAAGATTCAGATTGTTTGCATTGTGGGCAATTTCTAACGAAATCGCGAACCTGTTTCGACATCTTCGGCCAATAAAAAGTTCTCTCAGACGCTCGAGGGTTTTGTTCGTTCTTCCAAGAGACGATAGGGTGGGGGGGGGGTTGTTATGCGCATCTTCAATCAAAAACTTAGCTAAATTTTCAGGTATCCAAAGTTGCCACAGGACATCGGTCGTATAGATACCTTCCGAAACTCTCACGTGTTTATAAACTCTGTTTTCTACTACAGTAAAACCTGCTTAAGAAAAACGGCAAAATGTCACAGCGTTTCTTTCACTTAAGCGGGTTTTTCACTTAAATGAATACCGCTTAAGTGAAAAAAAATTTCATTTAAGCGGAGTCCGGATCAGTGAAAAAGAAATTTCACTTAAGCGGATCTAAAAATTCCAAAAACGGTTGTGACATATCAGAAATTCAAATGTCATTTTCTTGGGAAAAATTTGGTGGAGGTGAAAAATAAAAAAAATGTGAAAGCTTTCAGCAAATTTTCGATTAATTTTTTTTTCACTTAAGAATTTTTTTAATATAAAAATATAAAATTTGACTGAAAATATGTTTCAGGTATCCGGGTTTTTCAGTTAAGCAACTTTCGCTTAAGCGGAGTGTTTTGAAGGTAATTGGTCGACTCGGGGATGAAAAAATGTTTCAGATAAGCAGGTTTTTCTCTTAAGCGGGTTTCTCTTAAGCAGGATTTACTGTACTTTTAAATCGGGGTAGCTTTCAATATTGAGGGAAATCTTTTCGATCAATTTCTTACATATATATATCTATGTGAATTCGGGGTCATCAAGATCGAATTTGAAACCTTGGTTCTCACATACCCATAACTCTTCAATTTGCGCACGAGAGAGTATATAGGGTACAACTTGAGCAGAACCTTAACGGTGTTTTATTTCAAAGTCATAGTGCTAAAGGCTAAGTGACCATTGGGCCAAACGACCGCTTAACTCTTTCATTCCCATAAGCCATTTGAGGCTGGAATGATCAGTTATTACGACGGGGGTGGCCCCAGCGCAGTGGAAGTAGTGCTTGACTGCTGACCTGGATGTGTGGGTTCGATCCCCAGTCTAGGCAGCATTCTTTTCTATATTCCCTCAATTGAACGCCACCCCTGGGATTTACTGAGATAATCAAAAACCTAATTTCTCAATCCACTGTGCCAACAAAAATCTATCCTATCCTTCTATTCCTTCTAACATTTGCCTAATTTATAAGACCGTAGGTCTTACTGGCATATATGTTTGTGCTGTTTAAAAAAAAAAAAAAAAAAGAAAAAAAAAAAATGGAAACCTTCTATATAGGGCCTAAACCTTTTGACGGCTGCCACGCATTCCTGTTCCGTGATGGAATAATTCTGCTGACAAGGGCTCAGCTTCTGTGAAAAGAAGGCGATAGGTTTTTCAATTCCATATTCATCACATTGAGTCAAAGCAGCTCCAATATCAAAACTGCTTCACATTGGACAATAAACGGCTTCGTAAAATCAGGTGTAATTAACAGCGGTGCGGAAATCAAAGCAGATTTTAAAGCTTCGATTTTGTGGCTTCTTCTCGTAACGAATTTTTTGTTTTTCTTTATAGTTTTTAAGGGTTCCAATAAGTTAGAGAAATCTTTTATAAAACGACGATACCACACACACATTCCGAGAAAACGTCGCATTTGCTGTATTTGGAGTGGGAAAGTCCTTTATAGCCGATACCTTTTCTGGGTCTGGTTTAATAACGCCTTGGCCGACAATGTGGCCTAAATAACGGAGTTCTCGATAACAAAATTTAGATTTCTCAACGTTTATGGTAAGTTGAGCATCTTTCAAACATTTCGAAACTTCTTTCAAAAGAACTAGGTGACTTTCAAATTCTTCGGAAACCATGAGCAGGTCATCGACTTAAACAAAAACGTTGTTCATCAAAATCGCATTTTTCGTACCAAAGTACATGACAGTATACTGGAAAAGGGTTCTACCTAGAACGGAAAATGCTGTTTTTTCCTTCGAGGATTCTTCCAATGGCACCTGCCAATAAGCGTCTTTTAGGTCGACACTGGAAACAAAGTACGTGTCTTTCAAACGGTTAATCATAGCTTCCAAATTTGGAAGTGTCTGACCATCCCCTTTTGTGACGGAGTTGAGCCTTCGAGCCACGAAACAGAGCCTATTTTTACCATTTTTACACAAGAGAGTTACCGGGGAACTCCACGAACTCTGACTCTCCTTGATAACATGCCGTCAATTTCCTGGTCTAAAAGTTTTTGAATGGCTGGTGATACAGGATAATGCCTTTGCTTAAATGCTGTGGCATCTCCTGTATCGATCACGTGTTTGTCTACATTGGTACAGCCAATTTGAAGCCTGTTATTTTGTTCAGGTGAAAGATTGTGAACTGTGCTCGGGACATCTGGTATAGGATAAACGATTTCATGTACAAGACTTGGGGCAGCCTGAAATTTTTGCCAGAAGTCTATGCCGAGGTACAGCTTCCGCGAAAGAGATGGTACTAAATATAAATCTGAAGGGTTATTCATTCCGTTATACGAAACGTCAATTTTGATTCTTCCATTGATTTTCTGACCAAGCCATCAGCAGTGCGAACTTCGGAGCGGAAAGGTATAACTGGTACAGTAAAACCCGCTTAAGAGAAACTGCAAAATGTCACAGTCTTTATTTCACTTAAGCGAGTTTTTCACTTAAACGAACACCGCTTAAGTGAAAAAAATTTCACTTAAGCGGAGTCCGGATAAGTGAAAAAAAATTGTTCTTAAGCGGATTTAAAAATTCCAAAAAGGGTTTTGACATATCAGAAATTCAAATGTCATTTTCGTGATGAAAATTTGGTGAAGGTGAAAAATAAAAAAAAGTAAAAGCGTTCAGCAAATTTTTTGTTCTGTTCTATTAAATTTTTTTTTCTTTGAGAGTTTTTTTCAATGAAAAATATTAAATTTAACTGAAAATATGTTTCAGGTATCCGGGTTTTTCGCTTAAGCGAGTTTCGGTTAAGCGGAGTGTTATAAAGGTAATTGGTCGACAAATACTCGGGGATAAAAAAAAGTGTTCCAGATAAGGGGGGTTTTCTCTTAAGCGGGTTTCTCTTAAGCGGGTTTTACTGTATAATGAAACGATGGACAAAGTCCAAGTAATCAGAACCTAAAGAAGATACATTACCCATGATCTATATGGATCATCCTGCGAAAATAAAACAACCTCACAGTGGCGAGAATCAGCAGCCTGTTTTCGGATCATGAAACGTGAACCCGATAAAGAGCAGGTTCATGTGTTTTTGTTGTTATGTATGTTATTTGATGATCCATATAGATCAATTCTGATAATAAAAAACGGCTATTTGCTCCACTATCCAGTAGACCTGGAAGTTCCTCGTTCTCAATTTTCTCTTTTGCGTATGGTCGGGAATCAATACATCTCTTTCCGCAATCGAATTTTAAGATTTCTGTTGGATTTTGGGGAAACGACCGCTGATTCTTTAGAAAAATTCTTGTCTCTTATGTCATTATAATGTTTCAATCTTTCTTCATAGGATTTGAGATGTCTCAAGTTGGGAAGGTTGAGCTGATCTGAAGTTTTAGAGTTACGGCCATGGTTTTTATTTGTCACATCTGTCACATTTGGCCGAGCAAAATCGCATCGTCACCTCCAAGTGGTGCCCGCTGGATAACCTAGAAGGTGAACTAACGACGAGCGTTGAATCCATGAGCTGTGATACCCGAGTCACCTTCTCAGGAAGTAGGGGTAAAAGATAAGATATCGCCCTGAAGAACCAGCTCCCAACAAATCCAAAGCATCTGACGCAAATTGTGCGGCTTATTGATCAGCATCTGATCCCAGAGGGACGGCTGAATTTAAACTATGAGTAGAAAGAGTAACAGCTATTTATGGTAAAAAAATAAAGTTGCAAACAAAATGATTATGGCAATGAGTAAAACAAACAGATTAAATACCCCAGGTGGCAAACCAGTAAAACTGGCAAATCCACTCTCTTCGGAGGTCGGTCCTAAGGATTCTGGGGAGGAACATTTATTGCTGAAAGAAAATAGACGGAGTATAAAATAAGAAGGAACTCCGCCAAATATATTTTCATCGAGGGTAATTCCATCGACAACCCTACCAAAAAAATCAAATGACAAATCAGTCATTAGCGAAAAAGGAATTAGCGAAAAGGAAAGTGTGTAAATATACTTCGTACAATAAAGACAATTGGAAAGTCACTGTTAAAGGCGCCAATGCTTTCAGATCTGTCACTGAAGAACTGGGGCCTCATCACGTAAAACGAAAACGATATCGTTTTGAAGATAGCTGTCTTTATTTTTCTTTACTGATATGATAGAGATAGCAATGGTTTTTATTTTTACGTTTTATATTTACGTGATGAGGCCCCTGAACAAACACAAAATTCAGTGGCACTCATATGAAAACAAAGCTACAAGAGCAACAAAAGTAGTAGCTTGAGGCCTTTACTCATCGTGTATTGCCAAAGAAATTGTCGAAGACCTTGTACATAAAGGCTTTAAAGCTCTCGATGCAAAAAATCTTATCAAAAATGAGATAGTCAAAGACTCCAATGGGAAACCAATAACATTTATTTATGCTCACTTTTGAAAATACTGAAAGTCTAGAAAAGATCTACCGTATTAGATCAATCATGGGTATAGTTGTAAAAGATTGACAAACAGGATTTAAAAATCAAGCAGCTAAGCGAAGTTGCTCTTAATAAAAAACAATGATGGACAAAACACTTAAAATCGCAACATGGAATACAAACGGTCTTTTACAATATTGATCGGAATTAAACATCTTTTTAGACATAGAGCATGTAGATATTTGTCTTGTTTCCGAATAAAAGATCAAACTGGGAAGACGAAGACTTCAGAGGAAAAGTGTTACTGTTATGTTACCGACCGACTCTTTAGAGTACGGTAGGAGCAAGAGTATTTGGAACTTAATAAAATTAAAGCCTGTGTAGTGTGTACCACAAGGAAGTGTCCTAGGACCATTGCTATCATGGCCACATTTGGAGATGATACTGCCATTTTAGTGCCTGATAAATGTATTGTGAAGGCTATAGAAAAATTGCAAAATGCAACCGATAAAGTAAGAGATTGGACGCAACAATGGCATATAAAACTAAATGAAACATAATCAACTCATATAAACTTTAAGAACAAAAAGATTATTAATGTTCCAATTGTTATTAACAGTAAAGCTTTACCTTACTTACGCCAATAAGTACAAAATACCTTGGAATGACTTTAGTTACCAAACTAAAGTGGAAAAAGCACATTAAAAAGAAAAGAGAAGAACTTAACCTAAAATATAGAAAATGTATTGGTTACTGGGTAAGAATTCTGACTTATCCACCAGAACAAAATAATGCCATACAATCAAGTACTAAAACCCGTTTGGACTTATGGCATCCAACTGTGGGGTTGTACAAAGAAAACGAATGCTGAAACCATCCAAAAATTCCAAAAAAAAAGTCCTTCGTAGAATAATAAATGCCCCTTGGTACCTATATAAGAAATAGCGACTTGCATCGTGATCTACAAATAGAAATGGTTACAGAAGTGGTAAGAAAACACGCTGTATCACATAATCAGCGACTGCATAGTCATTCTAAGAAGAACCAAGCTTCACGAGCTGATGGTCTAAATGCGATGGGAAAGTATTAAAACTTTAAACTTCTTCAATTCGATTTTGTATTTAAGAAATAAAAATCTTTTGTTGATCTTTCATAGATTGGTCCTGATATCCGGTGGTTTTAGTGCGGTTCCAGTTCCACACTACCTGGTACCGAATATTACCAAGTATCTTTTGAAGATTTTTACCTGTAAAAAAAAAAAGAAAAAACATCTGGGTAATTAAAGTCTAATCTGAGTTCAAAATCTCTACTGGTAATTTTATCTATAAAGTTTCTGTTCGGGAGGTTTGAGTCGAGCGTGACTGCCCTTTTTTCTTCACACTCGTCTTCCGGTTTTCCAAATTCGGATTACACTTGGGACATTCAGGTGTCGTATAATTATCTAAACCACAACGATAACAAAAAAGACTCCGATTAGGAAGCGTACAAGAAAGAAACGAATGAACAACTTTTTAACAATTGAAACAACGTTTATTAAACGACATCGCTTCGACTCCAAAACTATTCATTTAATGTGGATCAGAAATGTCTGAGGCATTCCTCACGAAATTGATCTAAAGAATAAATCGCCATTGGATAGACGAAATTCATGAGACGGGTGCTGATGTTACCTTTAAGTATCTGCAATAAACTGAATTCATTATAATTTTATTTTTTTATATTATATTTATTATAATTTTAATTTTTTTCATTCTTATTTGTTGTTTCTTTGATTACACCAACGGCATTTATTTTTGCAACGAAATTATAAACGAAAAATTTCGTTTTAATTTTTGTTCTGCAGTACGCTATTCAACTCGCGGAATTGATAATTGCAGCAGATTATTTGGAGAAGTCTCCACTCTTTTTCGCACTGAATTATTTGCACGAAATATTAATTGTAATTAATTGTGACATTCCAGTTTTTATTTATAGTTTTATTTTGTTATTTCTTTGATTACAGGCTACTGCAAAGGTTCCTGTGATTTTTTTCGTTTTTTAATTTTTTTTTAAATTTGTGACACGTTCCATGACGAGCTTACGAATCGGGTGAATATCTCTTAGTGAATGGCGTAGAAGGTTTTGATTGATTTGTTCAGCACTATCATTCCTTGCGTTCGGTAAACTATCTTATAGGCTATCCACCTATTCAAAAAATTTCAGATACGTTGGGTTGTTGTTGCATCAGCTGTTTTGTCACAAGGGATTACAACAACACAAACCTATCCGGATAGCTTTGGATTGATCCCCGACGTAACTATTGATATCGAATTGGTTTTCGTGATTACAATCGTTATAATTTGGGTTCACAACATATTGATTAGACTGGGGACGGTTTGACGGAAATTGATTTTCATCATTCGCAGATATATTCGGTATCCTACGTACTATTACTTGTGGCTGCACAGATATGTTTCTGGGTAAAGACTGAGTACCGTTTGCGACTGATTTTGGTTTCAAGACATATAAGTTGAGCGCAAACGCCAAAGTGGAACTTACTGTTTTTCGATTTTCCCATTTAACATGCTTTCCAAGGAATGCATTAAGGACGTCTGGAAATTTTCTAAGGATTTATTGACGCATGACTGAAAATAGACCTCGAGATGAACATCTTTTTGTTTCTTGGACTGTGAAACGTTATTTTTGTCTCGCGAGAAACCAGCTAATTTGAGTGTTCGAATTGAATATTGGATTCACTGTGGGAATCTGGTATTTGATCAGGGCGTTCTAAAAAGTTTAGTTCGATGTTAAAATCTCTAATGGAACCGACAGGATTTTTTATTAGGCTTAAAGCTTAATCTGAATTTCGAGGGTTACCGACCGGTTATGTGATATTCATACTTCGGCGTATGTATTACTTTAGGATTATTATTATTTAATGAGGATCTCGACCCAAATTCTATAGAATTGTTTAAATTTAACGGATTAAACTAGTTTACAGCCAAAATGGACATTCAATGCCACTATTTTTTTGTATGTATTTTAGCCTCACGAAAATCACATTTAAAAATATTAGAAAGGATAGGTTTTTTGAGATATGAATTTTTGAATTTTGTGTATGCTATGTTCGAAAGCAGCTTAACAATATTGACCTAATTAAAACTTATGTGGTTATATATGGGTTCCAAAAACTAAGTTTTTTTTTTTTTTATTTTCCGTTTTCGAGTTTCAAAATATACATCTTGAAACTGTAAATTAAAAAAATGAATTTTGGGTTTGAAAAAAAATAAGGTATGATATTAGGCGTGTTTTTTTGCAAGCCCGGGGGAATTGGTTGAAAAAAACGACAGCGGGGATTAGCGACGCCATTACAGTAAAAAACATGGAGTTTTCATACAAACTAACGATAACACGTATGTAATTCATGCCGGTAACACAGTTTTTCTGTGCGCTTAAGTTAAACCCCGAGAATTCTCTGGGATTAGTTGTTGTTGCATTTAACATGTTAATTGTTTAGCACCGACGTCGTTTTTTTCATCCAATTCCCCCCGGGCTTGCAAAAAAACTAGGCTATTGTTAGTGTTGCCGTTGTTTTTTATTTTAAATTATTTTTTTTTGGAAAATTGCACTTTTATACCTCATATTCTCGCCTTAACTATCTTCTCTACGCGTACACAATTTAAAACATTTTTTATTTTTATGATTTCATTATATTTTGGTAAAATAAAAAAATTCATTTTCTCATTTTTTTTGAAAATTATGATTTTTTTTAGATATTTTGGCCTATATCTTTAAAATTCTTCAACTTATCAAGAAAAACTAAATGTGATTTGCATTGGTAATTTAATATTGTTCAATCGAACCTATCTATAACCACATAAGTTTTAACTAGGCCAATATATGGGCTAAATTGTAAAGCTGCTTTCGAAGATAGCATAAAAAAAATTAAAAATTCATATCTTGAAAACTTATCCATTGAAAAAATTCGTATTGTGATTTTCGAGCTCAGCGGGGTCAAATATATACGAAAAAAATAACGACATTAAATGTCCAAAAAATTAACCGATCTCGCTAAAAAGAACACTAGGGGGCTACGGCCCCCGTTTTCTTCATTTTAAATATTTAAATTAGTAAATTGTAAATTTAGAAAAAGAATCAAAAAATAAGAAAATATTTTGTATTAATATGTTTATGTATATGTATATTATATTTAGTTGTGCATATGACTTCTGTTCTATTCGAGAAGAGATGAATTGGAAGTAAGAAAAAGAAATGAGAATGGGCTTTAGGAAATTGATGGTGCAGTGGGCAGAACTGATACCCACTAAGAAAAATAAAAAACTTGGCAAATCTTGAAGCATTCACGCGTAAAACACTTACTGGTTGCTTGTCTTTAAAAAGTAAAAAAAATTTTTCGTTTAACCGGTCTACAAATAATCGCGAATAGTGGATCTTGTTAAACGCAGTAATTGATTTGAAAAATAAATCCTCACTAGAAAAAACTAAAGATGTTCTGAGAAACTTTATCAGTCTTACTTATGGTCTTTACATATGAGTGACTTATCATTTTCATTTGTGGGCCTAACAATAACTGGGCTTTCGTCGCTTAAATTTCAAAACGAACGTCGTTTAAAGGATTATAGAAACGACGGCTTCGTCAAAAGTTTACTTCGAGTAAAATCACTATCGTATCGTTCAGTCGGATCGTTCATCGTTTAACTCAACAACAACAGTTGAGAACAACAGTTTGAGAACAACTCCAATACCGAAAAAAATTATTTTTGCTATCAAAAACGTGTCGTATTTTAAAATTTGAAACTACGTTAAATACATAATATCTCATATCTAACCAATTTGATTAAATTAATTTCTCAAATATTTATTTGGATGTTCTAAACTGTGATCACAGCCAAATAATATACATTATCGCTGTTCAGATGGGATCACTACGTTTTCCCGCGATCGTTTTCCCGTGTAACGTTTGCCCGCCGATTTGAAAGGTAGTTTTTTGCTACAATCCCGCAGCACGATATCCTGTGGAACGATTGCCTATGAAATTTTCCACGGGATTGGCGGCGGGATAGGCAATACTAATTAGTACTTTTTTACAATACTATTTTGCAATTATGCAATAAATATTTTATATTTGTTAAAATATTTAATATTTTTTTTTCATATTAAGCGTTTTTTAATTTTTTTTTTAATTTCCATAAAAAAAAACTACCAAATGATGAAAAGAAACTTTTCATACACTCAACCTCGCACCTACCCCAAATCCTATAGTGTGCCAAGCAGGGGGTTGCAGGGGGCAGCATACATACCTCACCTTAACACAAGAAAAGACTTTTGTACAAGAAAACTACTATTGAAATGAATTTTGTTCATGCGCTGTCGATTTGTATTAAAAAAAGTAGGAATCGGCGGGCAAACGTTACACGGAAAACTGTGTTTCGGGATATCGTTCTGCGGGAAAACGTTTTGCGGGAAAATGTTTTGCGGGAAAATGTTTTGCGGGAAAACGTGACACGGGAAAACGTGCCGCGGGAAAACATAGCCAACCCGTTCAATGTAGTAATTGAAATGTTACAAAATTTGGGCCCAACCTTGCATTTCGGATTACGTATTGAATGTGAAAACCCGTTTCCGTTTTTTTTTGTTAGATATGGCAAATATTTTTTTTCACCCCTGGGTGCCAAATATGGGGAAGTTTTAACCCTGAAAACGGTTTTTCAGACTCACCACATATCCTCTTACAGATCTAACAAACAAATTTCTTATCCAATATGCAAGACCAAATGTAACATTTCAATGGATTTCAATGCTTCACTTTAACATTGCAAAATTTTGTTAATTTTCTGGCCTTTGAAAACAGACGTGGCTGCCATGGGTGCCTATTAGTTGAAAAAATAATTGTAGAATTGTACCTATGCATTGAAAATGACAAAATGTTTATACTTCAAGCCTAGTTCCTTTACTTTGAAACTCTGTGCATTTCTGTGAATTTCTATACCAGTCTGTCAAAGTTCATATAAAAAAAATAAAATAACGTAGAAATTCACACAAATGCACAGAGTTTAAAAGTAAAGGAACACACCTTAAATTAAATAGAATAAACAAGACGATTTTAAAATAACAATCGTTCAAAAGATTGCATTTGACATTTCAAGTAGTTATATGAAGCTTATATTGAATCGCCTGGACGACGTCGGTCGTCTATACGATTAATAATTTTGTTTATTACATGAAGCAAAACAATAGTCAAAAGTCAAAACGACGTCGTCAGACGATCATCGTCTTACGCGATGAGAGCCCTGTATTATAAAATTTCTCGATATACTTTTCCCTATACTATGCTCGATGAATGGGAACCATAATACCTGAATTGATATTTTCGGCCACACGTTTTGGGCGCCATATTATTTTTTACCGTCCAGGGAAAGTTGAAACTTTCCCGTTCTATAATAATACTGGTGGCACGCTGGCATAAATGTTCGGGCTGCCTCGCTGGGGGTTGGGACTTGTCAATATCTAACCGGCAAAAATAATAAAAAGAAAACGTTCCTGTTCTACTGTGCTACAACTGCTTCATCATCTCCCGATGCCATTCCAGCCCCCTTTGAAGGGGCATTACCAAGTAGGTTTGGTGTTATCCTACTGGAGCTTGCCCTCATCATCAGGAATGCTTAATTCATCCCCCACCTTAGCCAACGGTCCGCTGAAAAATTTAATCTGAAGGGACTTACTCCCTCAAGACTTCTTCCTTTTCCCTATTCTTCTTCTTTCACCAAACAATAAAAAAATATCGAAAATACATAATTATCCTTCATCAATAATAAACTTTGCATTTATTCTTATTATAATCCAAAAATTTCATTTAATTCAGTAAATTACTTATTAAATGTTTGTCAAAGCTTTTTTTAACGAAAACATATTTTGAAGCAACCCATACAAATTAAAGTAGGTATTCAAAAGTTGTTTTTATCTGTTTTGATTAATATCCCCTAGCAAATTGCCTCCCGGATATTTTGGAAATTTGCCGCCCCTAAAATGGATCCAAATGAAAAGGAAATATAAAAACAGAACAGAACAGAATTAACGTCTGTTTTGATTAATATTTTGAAAAATTACCGCCCTGAGCAAATTGCCTCCAGGATATATTTAAAATTTGCCGCCCGTTTATTCTGGAAATTTGCCGCCCCCAAGTAAAGTGCCACCCGGGGCCTGTGCCACCCTTGCCCTGCCACGCTACGCCACTGGGTACGCCTATATTTTTATGAGACTTGTGTTTTCGAAAATAGGTCATACAAATTAAATTGCAAAATAAATTCCAAATTTATTTGTGGGCCAGGTATAGACAAGTAGAATTTAGTATATTGCGAGGGTTGTTTTTTAGTAATGGTTTAAAATCAGGTTGAAAACTTAATTTTTAAAGGTCTTTAATTTTTCCAATCATAAAAATGGGTGTTGTATGCGGAGTTATATGTAAGATTTTTTAGTATTTTTACCATAAACTTTGAAAGTTCATAACAAGGCACATTGATAGACGAACAGATTGGTCTCAGAGGAACAAACACTGGAAAAACTGAACTTCTTCAACCATAAAATCAAATTTAAGGTTGAAATCGAAAAGGACGGCGCTCTTCCATATCTGGATATAAGAGTAGTGAGACGTGAAAATAAATTGTTGTTCGATTGGTACAAAAAACCAACCTCATCTGGCCGCCTCATAAACTTTCACGCCAAACAACCTAAACAAATAATTATTAATACGACACAAAATTTTATTAATCGTGTTCTTGATATAAGCGATTTTTCATTTCACCAAAAAAATAAAAACATTATCCGGAACACCCTATATTCCAATTCCTTCCCGCCCGCAATCGTCGAAAAACTCATAAAAAATCATGACCATGCTCTTACACAACAACATGGAGATGAAGAAAGGGAAAAACAAACGGTGATATACAAGAGTATGTTGTTTATTCCTCACCTCACCTATCAAACCGCATCAACACAGCACCTATCAGAGAAAAAACAAAAACGAGAATAGCATTTAAAACTGCAAATTCTCCTCGTAAAAATATTTTTACCAACACCAAGAGCAAAATTGACACGATGGAGAAAACTGATACGGTATATAAGATCGATTGCTTAGGAGGGAAGGGGACGACGTGCTCTTCGACTTATATAGGCACCTCAAAACAAAAACTTAAAAGCCGACTCTCTGGACACAAATCCGATATTAGCAACGGGGGTACACAAAAAACGGCTCTCGCCTTACAGTTTGCAAGAGGGGCATATACCGGATCTGCAAAATGTTGAAGTTTTGGAAGTTGAACAACATTATTCAAAAAGAATGTTGCTTGAGATGTTGCATATCATCCATTGCAAAAGCTCAATTAATCGCAGATCCGATTGTGACAATCTTAGCAACAATTATAGCCTTGTAAATAAACACAGCTATAGCTATAAGTCAAAGTATAGGTGATCGTTGAAAAAGCAGGGTGTGAAATTTTTAATGCACATTGCACATGTTTATAAAAAATGAAATAATCGAGTGCTGAAAATTGTTTTTTGTATATTTGAAAGAAAATATTGTGTAAGAATTTTGTAAGTTTTTTTATTTTATTGATGTTAATTTTTGACTACCTACTAATGAATGTTGTTTTTAATGTATTTTATGAATGAAGGCCTGATGATGAGCGTAAACATGCTCGAAACGTCGCATACAAATAAAATAAATAAATAACATCTTTAAATTGACCTATAGCCCACTTAACATTTGAACATTATTTCTATATAAAACACAACTTGGAGACAAAAAGTATATATACCATTTCCACATTTGTAGTTGTCAAAGTTACACTTGGAGTTAGTATGATACTATAAAAAGATAAAATATAGACATTTGGTAACTTTAACTTTAATAAAATGTTGATAAAATAGTGGGTTTAAAAATTGGAAAATCCAATTTTTAACTTTGCACCATAGTTCGCTTTAACATCGAACCAAATCGCATTTTTATAGGTCATTTTTAGAAATTGCTTTGTACAAAAAAAATAACCTAACATTTTTAGAAATTACATTTTACAACAAAAACAAAATTTAAATTTTTCAAAATAATTTTTTGAATACCTACTCCTAGGTGTAAAAAAAAGAGATTTGTGAACCACTCTCTTTAAGGTAATAACTGCCCCTACTTTATTGCGGAATTAGACATTAGAGTGAGTTATAATTTATGTCCAATGGACTTATGACACTGCGCCTATTTTTTCTAATTTTAAAGGTTACTTACTGCTATTTACTCAAAGAATAAATCAATGTCCAACGAATGCGTTTTAAGTTTATTAATTAAATAATTTTATCGACTCAATAGCGAGTAACCATGCGTACTTGACTGCTGAAATTATTTCATTGGCTCAACCAAAATTCATTGTAATGATCAGCTTCAATAAAGAATAAATAAATATTCCTAGATCAAACGAAGTCCAGTATTGGCTGGATTTTAATGAAAATTATGTTGAACAAATAATTTTGTTTGTTTTATCAACTAAAGAATTTAGTTCATTGAAACACCAAATTTCGTTCTTAACATATCAGATTCTCCCATGGTAAAAAGAATGCTACAAATTTAGACTGGCAAACGCTTTTTTCATTGACTATTGAACATTTTCCAAAGAACACTTTTTCTATTAATTTATCGGTCTCATTTGCCCAACGCCTCCTGTTAAACGAATCCTGAATCCACGGACCTTAATGTACAAATAAACAGAAAAAAATATTTTTGTTCGTTTATTTCCATTTTTAACACTTTTTTTTTCATTTTGTTTCGTATATATTATCGTTTTTTTTAATAAAAACCAAATAATATTTTTTAAAAAATGCTTGTATAAAGACTTTTAAATAAGGCAATCAATGATATAAAAAATAATAAGTTGTTTTATAACAAATACCTACTTTTACAAGGAAAAAGTAATTTATAAAAAAGAAAAATGTTACTGGCAAGTTCTGAAATATTTTTGTATTTGATTAAGATATTTATCGAGTTTGCGGTTATTCGTTAAGTGATTATCAGTAGTAAGAAATCAAACAATAAACGGTAAATTAATATAGTAGTAAGAAATCAAACAATAAACTGTAAAATAATATTAACAGAACTTCCTTTTTATTTATATATGAAAATCCATTAAACATTGTAGTACAAAAAAAATAATGAAGAATATGAAATTTTAGAAACAAAGAAAAAATATTAAAAGAATGAGGATAAAAACAACGATTTTTAATTTTTGCCCTTTTTTCCACTATGCTCATGACGTGTCTGAATGCTTAGTTATGTTTGTTTTCTATCGTTTCTTGTATTAGTTATCACTAAAAGCTTTATTAATAACAAAATTGTCTGCTGTTTGAACAATTTTATATTTTTTACAACTAATTCAGTTATTTTTTCAAATATTAATCATCATTTCAGTGTTTTAGTTCTAGTTCTTTTTTTTTGTTATAATTTTATTGAGAGGTCATCAGAGATAAAAAGCTGCGGTTTAATTTTTCTTCAACTCTTTTCATGTTCTCTGGTATTTTTGTTTCGTTTCTATTTCTATTTTGTTTATTGAAAAGACTTACTTATTAAACATGATATTTTTAATTAGTTATTTAAAAAAAATAAGACAAACATTTTCAAAGAAATATAAGTAGTACAAAAATAAAACATTTATAATTTTTTTGAGATACAGAAAAATAATAAAAAGGTTTAAATATTAAGCGCAATCACTAATAAGAAATCAGATCTATTATATTCAAATAATGTTTTCTGAAAAAATTTTTATTGCATTTTTATACGAGATAAGATAAGACATTTGACTTCTGTTTTGTTTTTACTTACGTATCTAAAAAAAAAAACAAAAAAGTTTATAATTTGTTTTTCTTAATTTTATTTAATTTTCATTTAAAGTGAGAGCATGTGGAGAGATGCTGTGTTGTTGCTATATTTGTCTAACAGAATACAAAGAAAATGTGAGAAAGTAAAAACAAATTCTTTAAATTTATTATTTTTTTACAAAATTATTATTATTTTTGTATCTAATTATATTTTGATTCGCTTTTAAATGTGTTCTTATATTTTTGTATACAAAATTCAAAACCAAAAAATATTTTGAGTAAATTTTATTTTCTTGATTTTAATAACATTACCCAAAAGCTCGAATAGTAAAACAATGTGTTATTAAAATGTGTTCAATTGGAAGGTCATTTATTGTATGGTGTTAATAATAGATATAAGTATGTTTATTAAGCTTTTGAATTTGAATTATCTATTCTATGTTTTTTGTTATTAATGTTTTCCTCTAGTTTTATTGGTTTTTCGTTTGACTTCAATTTTAATTTTTGAATACTACAAATATAATAGATATTTTTCTTTAAAATTATGTATTAAGAATTATTTCTAGATTAATTTTGTGTGTAATTGTTTAGTATAGATTATAAATGTTTTGTTTTTCTTTCGATAATGTCCTTAATGTGTTTGGTATATTTGTATTTTTAAATATTTGTTTTATATATATTTCTATTGTTTACTTAAGGATTAATTAAAAACTGAAGATATGAATGTTGAAAACATTAAAATAAATGAAAAATTAAAATATTGTCCTTTTTCTCTACACACTGTTTATTTGTTTGTATAAATATTATATGAATCAGAATATAAATATGTGTATACATACATTAACAAACCCGTCGGATTTTTCTTTGTTAAATTTGAATTTAATATTTTTTGATCCAAATTGTGTTCTTATTTTAGTATTTTATAAAATTTCGTACAAATGTTTAAAATTTTCTTTTTTAAAAAGAAATCATCACAATTTCGAGTCCAAACATTATATTTGAATTTTATTTTCTTAATTAAATTTTATTTTTCTCCATTTTTAACGATACACTATCACCATTTGCAATGCACAAAACATTATTAATAAAACGAACTAACAAAGAAATACGCATGTTTATATGCATACTTTAAACAAGTAAAGAAATTTTTCTACAACAAAAAAACTTAGATCAAATAATTTTTTATTTTTTCCCCAAATTATAATTAAGATATTAAAACAAAATTTAAAAATTAATTTAAACAAATTAAACAACGAGGGTTTTGTTTCTTCTTTTTTTTAATTTTTACACAAAAGATTACATTTCACCGTAAGTAAGGCAATAGACTTAAACAAATTGTAGGCTTTAAGTTTTAGAAAATTTAGGAATATATTATTTAAACATAATAATAAATTTCAGTCGATTTTTTTTACATTTTTTCTTATACAATTATTTATTTTAAGATTTTTTTCGACATTCGCAGTTTTTTAATTGTTCAGTGGGGATTAAATATAGAGAGAAAAAGAACAAATTTTTAAGTATTACAAATTATATTTGAAATGAATAAATTTTAGTATATTTTAATTTAAAAACTGTAGGCATTAAATATTAAGAATTAATTTTAACTTCTAACAAAACAGATACGGTGGTGTGGAGTGGTTTTGCAATTGTTGTTTTTCCCGTACACATACTATATCTTTAACTGTCAATTTTAAAGTGTAGAAATTGGCTACAAACTATGGCTAGGACTGATTTCAAAATTTGATTTTTATTTATTGTTTGTTTATTTTAACATTTATATTATATGTATATATAATACGGTTTAAAAAACTGTAAGGATTTTTAAGATTAAAAAAATCTGTGATGTTTCTTATTCGTTGCTGCTAAGTCGGTTGTTTATTACAAAATATAGATGTATACATATATTTCTCACTTTTATTGTTACTTTCAAGAAAAAGATTATTTTTAGTTCAGTACTTTAATTACCAATTTTAAAAGAACATAAAACCTAAACAATTAATTAAGTATTTTTTTGATTATTTTCTTTTTAAAAGAGCGAAATAATTTTTCACATGTATATAGCGTTCTTCTTTTTAAATCTTTAAATCATTTTTTCATGTTACTCTGTCATGACAGATGTGGTAACATTATATAATAATGCACCATCTTTCTATAAATCCCGATATATATTTTATATATAATTTCATATATAATTTTCTTTAATGTTTAAAATTTTTTTTATTCTAGCAATAAAAAACGATTTTCTTTTTATTTTAAGAAATTGTCAGTCAGTTTTAATTCATCATAGCTTTATCATTTTCTTCTTAAATTTCTATGTACAATATCTCTTATGCAATTATCTAGTTATGTATAAAATGAGTGCGTAAATTTTTGTTTTTGTTAAACTGAATTATCACGCACAGTCTTACCAAATAGAATTTTTTTATACTTGTTTTGTTTGTTTAAAAACATAATGAAACTAAAAAACAAAACAAATTGTGTTAAAAATCAACAATAATTATTTAAGGTTTAAAAATTTAGTTTATTGTTTAAACTGTTGTGATTTTTATACATTTAATTTGCGATTAAGAATATTTGATATTAAATCTTTGAAAATTATCGGGAAATGTATATCTTAAAAAGTTTTTCAATAGTAAAATTTTTTAAGGACGATTTTTAAGTTTAAATTTTTTCTTCTGACTAAGTCATATATTATTATGTGAAAGTTGTTGCGTGTAATTGTTTATTTATTATTATTATTGTTGTTCGCTTTTTTTTATTGTTTTTAACTCCATGTTGGAAAAGTATCAGTATACCATTGTTCACCGTTTGTGCCCAAAGGTTGTTGAGGCAACGGTAAGCTACTCCAACTCCCACCACCATTTCCTATTAAACCGCTTGCGTAACGTCTCTTTGAATCTCCTGGATTTTGGTGACCTCCATCAAATTTACGCTTACCGACTACTACTGTGTGTGTGCAAGAAAAATAGGAATAAAAAGTAAAGAGAAGAAAAAAATATTAATTCGTTTTTAATTATTATATCTGTAAGTAAACAATTATTTTTTTTAATGTTTTTTCATTGTAGTTATCCATAGATTAAAATAGGTCACGAGGAAGGAAGAATGAAACGGAAAATTTACTTTGTCATAATATACATACCTACCAAGTACAGATAAAAATGTAATTATTCCGTTTTCTCATTGTGGTGGCAATGTGATGCATTACATAACACCCCAACTCCACAGGAAATCGATGCTTTAAAACTTGTGTCTCGCGAGTTAGTTTTAATGTTCCAAAGCGGAATCTGAGAGGTCTATCTGAATCGAAGAAAATGTTGGATCCAGTGCCAATTCATACATATGTCTAATATCAATATCTTGTTGTTGTTTTTAATAATACGATGTGACGTTTTTTGGACACTGGACCAGTAATTTTTAATTTTTGGCACTTTCAGCTTTAAGAACCTGCGCAATGCGCAATATATTACCTTATAAGCGGCCTCTAGACGATGCAATCGTCGTTCATGTATTCTAATAACAAGCATGCAACTGTTGTACGGTGTGTATGCGAGCTTGCGGCGGTTGTACCGATATCGCTTTGCCAAACGAGTTTCACCGCCAAACCTGCAATTGCATGTTATGATTGTAAGGAGGTTTGTGTAGGTTACATAAAACGGTTATGCCGGTATCGGCTCCGTACAACCGATTGTATTTTCTAGAGGCCGCTTTACGAATACAACGCAACGCAGCTGCAATAGGAAAGAGTTCACCAACTTTTAACTTTTCACGTACAGCAAAAAATATTAAAGCTTTAGTGCTTATTTGCGTCGCGAAAAAAATTATTAATTAAAAGAAAAATATTTGAAATAAAAAAGTGAATAATAAGCTCGTGGTTGTTTTTTTTTTTTTTTTTGAACTATACAAAGAGTTGTTGGTACTGCTCATTGTGGACACGTAAAAAATAGCTGTTCCAGCTCCAGCTCCGTTTCTAGTTACAGCATTCTACTGTGTTTAGGTGGTAAAGGGGCCTGTCCCATAGAATCCGTCGCTTGCGTTGCGTCAAAGTATGCAACTGACAGCTCGATGAAATACAGACGTTCTAAAGGGAAGCGACCCATAGGTAACGCATGCGCCGGACGCAACGCAAAATGCTATAACGTGACGAGTTCCTGTGGGCAATCCTTTGGTTTTGCTATTTCTAACAGAAAGTGACAAGTGGAAATTTTTTTTTATATGAATAACACAACATGACTTGTCAGAAAATCTAAATTCACTTGTAAAATAAAGACTTGTCCGACAAGTACAATTTAATGCTGTAACACAACTCAAACTTGAAAACTTGTCAGAATAAATAAATTTTCCCGACTTGTCCACAGAGTTGGAAAATTTACAGTTATAATATAATGCAACTCTGTGTGCTACGTTATAATAAAAAATAATAATAGGAGCAACGTCGGAAACTTTACGATGTCGTAAAATCAAGTTTCGGACGCATGTTTCATGAACGCACCTATAAAACATTTGGGTAAATGTGGTAAACGATATGGCTAACAAATCAGTTGTTAGTTAAACGTTAAACAACTTAAAACATTTAATTTAATTTTAACATTAGTAAAATTTGTCATAAGCAAATTTAAAAATGCCCAAAGTAAGCCAAAAAAGTAAATTTATACAATTGTATGAACATATTAAAAATTGCTTTCAATTAATTCTTGAGTTATTTGACGAAAATGATGATAAGTATGTTTATTGTTGTGATCAACACAAGTTTAATATTTGTTGGAAAAGATTTCCCATACAAATTTTGACAGTTCGTTTACGGCGTCATAAATTTTAAAACGTTTACCATGTTTACGATGCTTTTCCGCCGTTGCATATAGAATGTGAATTTTGTCCCTTATTTTTGCAGACACTTTTTGGCGAAATCAAATTATTTCGGTATCTGAATTTGTAGCTAATTTTATTAAATAGTTATTTTGTTGCTTAAACCAAAAAGGTTTTGTAGTTAAAGTTTCCGCTTAAATACGTTTAACTTTAGTGAACAAAATCTAAAATAATACGAATTAATTTTTTTTTAATTGGTACCTACTGAATTTGAAGCAAATTAAATTGCTCAAATTCCGATTTTGTTGTTTTTTTGTTTTTTCAACTTACCTTTTTTTTTAACTGCATTTGCAGTTTTTAAATACCAATAAATTTGCGAAATACTAAAATTTTAAAAACGCGCTTTTTTGCTAAAAAAAAATATCCATGAAAGCTTAACCCAACAAATTAGCATTTAATTAGCTATAAACTGAAATCCAACAATTATTTGATTCCTCCAAAAAATGTCAGCCAAAATAAGGGGTGTATTGAAATTAGTAAGAATTTATCTTCAGGCTTTTGCAAGTTCATGATCTCGATCTCGTCCTGATTTTTTTTACAAGTTTTTGGGTTTTGCTTATAATAATGCGACTTGTCGCATTGTCGAGGGAATTTTAATTTCCTGGCAAGTTTCATAGATTGAGTTGTGTTACAGAATTCGCTGGACTTGTCGGACAAGTATAGTTGGACAATTGAATTAAGACTTGTAAACTTGTCACGTTGTGTTCCAGGTCCCAGGGGCCTATAACACAGAATAACAAGTCAACTAGTCAAGTTAAATTCAATTCTGTAACACAACAAAAATTGTAACAATTGTTAAAAAATTAAATTGAAGATAAAACGGCGTCAGCTGCTTAGACGAAATATAATTTGCGTAAGTTAAGCCAACAGTACATATGACTCTTTGTACAATAAATTGATTCAAAACAAGAATAATAAACAATTTTAATTCAACTTTTAATGAAAATTAAAAAAAAAATTGTTCAAAATAAGCTTCCCTTTGAACTCAATTATCTCCGTTCGAAAAATTCGAAACTTTAAAAATACAATCATCATCAAATTCTTATGCAAAAGCCTCCGATATAAAACTAAAATAACATTAAAAAAAAAACAGTTCGCAAGTCGTAACTTCAAAAATATTCTGGAAACGAGCTATGTTGCAAAAATTGTGAACGCATTATTATCCAATTTAACCCACCAAAATTTTGAAGTGAAAGGTTGGCCCAAACAAGCAACATTTACTTTTTTCTAAGTTACAAACTAGTTTAGATTTTTATTTTGTATTTCAAAGTTGGAATTTAGTTGTATCAAACAAATTTTTCATCCAAAATAAAATTGTTATTAAACATTTTGTATAATCATGTACATATACACTGCAAGTCATAATTTGAAATTTAAAACTGATATTACTGTCGTAACACATTTGAACCACAAAAAAAAAAGTATGGCGGAAGAAAAGCAAGGTCAATTACAACCAAATTACATTTTTTATTTTTGAAGAGAACATATAAACGGGACTTTGAAGATTAGTTAAAGACTAAACACAAAATAAAGAAAATTAAATCGAGTCATAAGATTAGAAGCAGTCAAAGATTTAACGAAATTTGTGAAATGGTTAACTCTCTTTCATTATAAAAGGTAAATTTTATAAACTATTAACTCTAAATTGTGTGTGACTATGAAAATGGGAAACAAAAAGTATTTGAGTTTGGAGGGATAGGCAAAAATAGATGTTAATCACTCTGAAGGACTTTCAAACCATGACAAATCAAGCGAAGCGATGGAAAAAATAAAGAAAGTAGCATTAATTTCGGTCCCCAGCAGCTAAAATCAAGGAAAAAGCAAATGTAACGGCAAATTTATCTACTGTTCTTCGAGTGATTCGTAGTGCTAAACATCAAAAGCGACTAAAGCTGAAAAAGTCTCCTTGGGGTCGAGACTTTTGCGAGCATTTCGAAAATAATGGTCATCGAGCCCAAATGTTTACTCCTTTCTCCTTTGTAACTTCTAAGTTATTTGCTCTATATATAAATATTGTATAGGGATTTGTCGATAGTATAAATTGCAACAAAAAAGTGTTGAATTTTTTTTCATAAAAAGTAGCACAAACGGAGAAAAAAAAAACAAAAAATTTTATTTTCAAGATAACGGGACCCCACAAACCCGAATTTCCCGCAAACTCAGATTTATACTCAAAATCAACCCCCCTACAATACTGCATTCAAACTTAGACCACTTCAAAACTTTTCTCAGATAATTCCCCACTGCTCATACAATAGATAGAACACGGGACAAGTGCATCTGATATTCTGGTAATATACCATGAATTATTTTTCTTTCGGATCTTCTTAGGAAGATACTTTTTTTTAGATTTTTTAGTAAATTTTCTTCGGCGTTCACATAATGTTTCTTGTGGGTGGGTAGAGTAAAATTGAAAATCTTTATTGAAAAGCTAATTTAAAAATTTGACCACACAATAAGATTCTATTTTTTTTATAATGAATAGAAATACATAGCGGAATTCTGCTATAAGGTTCTTTTTCTAATATCCTTAGTTACATTCATACATGGTAGATTTCTCCATTTTTTTGGTGAATAGGCAATGAAGGTTGTCTGTGATTGAGTTTACTAAAAATGTTGCCTCCTCAAAGGAGCTTGCATCATGTCAAAATTAGATTGTTTAATTAAGTTGTGAATTTATTAAACAAAAATCTTATGCAGGCTAAAAAAGAAAGATACAACTACCAAACATTTTAAGCCGATTTGCACGCACTACAAAATATAACAGAAAAGTAATGCAATTCATTGGAACTTCCAAAGAATAAGTGAGAACGTATAAGAATGCTTACAATTTCCCTCAATGAGTCAAAACATATCGAATTGAAATTCTATGTGATAGACTATCGAATTACAAAATTTAAGCACTTAAAATCATTTTTATTGTTTATTTTTATACAATACTACTCAATAAGAGAACTGTTTTCCATATAGAATCTCAACTCTCTTGGAGAAAAGATTCGCACTATTTACTTCAGTATGCTAAAATTTTGAAAAATCTTCTTTTGTAGAGATATTATGAATACAAAATTATTAAATAATTGGAAATAATCTGAAGGTTACAAAGAATTATTTAGCTATAACATCTAAGATTTTTCTTCGGAGTCTGCCAGTCTTAAGTAATTCAACAAATCATTCGGCAAGTATAGCAGAATACGATTTTTTTTAAATTCTTGATAACCTAAAAATTACCTAATAATTATTAATGTAAGGGTGTTGAATAAAAAACAGATAAATAGTTGCTACGAAACAAATCATAATTTACAAACTGAATTAAAAAATCAAATACGTTAAGTAATGTACTAGCAGGCTTGTTAAAGAATGGAATCTATTTTGAATGCAATCTTTATTGACTTCAATAATATGATTGCATTCATTGATTTCACTTTGCGACTTCAGACTTCAAATTATGCAATCACCATTCACTTGAATCAAAAAGATTGCAATCATATTTACTCATTCACGTTTTAACAACAACAACAACACAAACATATAAATGCCAGTAAGACCTAGGGTCTTATAAATTAGACAAATGTTAGATGGAATAGAAGGATAGGATAGATTTTTGTTGGCACAATGGATTGAGAAATTAGGTTTTGACTATGCCATTAAATCCCAGAGGTGGCGTTCAGTAGAGGGAATGTAGAAAAGAATGCTGCCTAGACTGGGGATCGAACCCACACATCCAGGTTAGCAGTCAAGCACTACTTCCACTGCGCCGGGGCCACAAAATTTGAAATTAATTCGCAATATAAATAATTCTTATGAATTAGATGCTTTTGAATCTCTTTAAATTTTTAAAAATAGAAATAATTTAATGAATAGTGAAGATGGACCAATAAAAGATCCAATTTTCAAACATTTTTATAATAGCATAGCTTCCGAAATGCATTTAAGTAAATAAATAAATAAAGTAAGTGTTTTTAAATTATTAAAAATAATACCTTTTATTTATTAGCTTTTGAGCCTTTTATTTTTTAGCTTCCAAACCAATCTTTAGATTGCAAAATTAACATGCTCGCTTATAAGATTTTTATTTACGAACTAACTTATGAATTAAAAATATTCCTACTCATAAATCACCCTTTAGGTCATGAATTAAATTTCTTTTTATTCACAAGTCACTTACTGGCTTGTGAATTAAATAGTTTTTAATTCATAAGTCACTTACTAACTTATGAATTTTTTTTTTAATTTATAAGCTTATGATTAAATTTTTTTTATTCATAACCCAAGCAACATTTTGCCTCTTATAGGGTCTTGTGAATAAAAAAAAGTTAAAGCTTTTTTTGGAGGAAGCTAAAGCCAACTATAGGGCCTTGTGAATAAAAAAAAAGCTAAAGCTAAAACTTAGAATTTTAAGTAAAAGCTAGGTTTTTGGTGAATAAAAATGAGCTTAAGCTAGCTAGTTAAAGATGTTTTCTAGTCATAGCTATTTTAAAATAGCCAACGCTAAATTCATTTAGTTTTAGCTTATTTTCCCACCCTAAGCTTCAATTTGTGTGAATAAAAATAGCTTTAACTAGAATATTAAAGTTAAAGCTACAAAAATTTCAAGATTTTTTCTCCCTGTCTAGAAAGCTTTGACTAGGTCTTATTTTCAGTATTCTCTTTAGAATAGTTATAGTGCGATTATGGTAAGAAAATAAAATTTTAGAAGAAACAGTTGGAAGTAAGTGATGAGGATTTTCATAGTTTATTTGGATTTTCAAAAGAAATGTGTAATGGCTATCTGATTACTTTATAGAAGACTCAACGGAGCGTAGAGGTGCACTGACCTCTGAGCAGAGAATACAGATATTTTTAAGATATCTAAGTGAACCTGGATTTCAGTATGGTGAAGGACAAGATCTTGGAGTTGAACGCTTTTCTGTATGTAAGACTGTTAAGCACGTAGTTGTCGTTGACAGTTGCATCATGAATTAAATGTACGATTCAATCGCACGAACTTACTATTGCTTTAAGGTAGATAGGCATTGAAGGTACATATATAAGCCATTAAAAGGTACAATTACAAAGTTAATTTAGAATTATAAAGCAGGTACTTAAAAATTTTGCGAGCTGTTAATTAAATTAATGTTAGAGAGTAACTCAAAAATAAGACAATTGTCTTTATACTTTTTAAAATATCAACACTGTTTTATTGGAGCTACCCGACCTATGTACAAATTTGAAACCAATTGGTCCACAGTGAACGTATAGACGCCTAATAGAACAGATAGTGGCAAAACAAAATCTAAAACAACCTTCCTTTCGGTCTTTATATGAACAGTTCTAGCTAAAGCTACCTAGTCGAAACATGTGAATAAAAAACAAATTGCTTAAATTGCGAAGCTTAAACTAGAATTTTCTAGCACAAGCTATTTAGCGTTATCATTTTTTTATTCACATAAAACAAAGCTTAAGCTAGAACTGTCTAGCTTTAGCTGCTAGTAAAAGCTATGACTAGCTGGCTTTAGCTTCCTCCAAAAAAAGCTTTAACTTTTTTTTTATTCACAAGACCCATAGTCATAGCTTTTACTAGCAGCTAAAGCTAGACAGTTCTAGCTTAATTTTTGTTTTATGTGAATAAAAAAATGATAACGCTAAATAGCTTGTGCTAGAAAATTCTAGTTTAAGCTTCGCAATTTGTTTTTATTCACATGTTTCGACTAGGTAGCTTTAGCTAGAAATGTTCATATATAGACCGAAAGGAAGGTTGTTTTGGATTTTGTTTTGCCACTATCTGTTTTATAGGGCAAGTTTTGATTTTGGGTAAAAAATGTTTTTATCATATCGTCCGTCAGTCTCTGCGTCTATACGTTCACTGTGGACCAATTGGTTTCAAATTTGTACATAGGTCGGGTAACTCCAATAAAACAGTTTTGATATTTTAAAACGTATAAAAAAAATTGTCTTATTTTTGAGTTACTCTCTAACATTAATTTAATTAACAGCTCGCACAATTTTTAAGTTTCTGCTTCATAATTCTCCATTTACTTAGTAATTGTACCTTTTAATAGCTTATATATGTACCTACAATGCCTAGCTACCTTGCAGCAATAGCAAGATCGTGCGATTGAATCGTACATTTAATTCATGCTGCAACTGTCAACGACAACTACGTGCTTAACAGTCTTACATATAGAAGAGCATTCAACTCCAAGATCTTGTCCTTCACCATACTGAAATCCAAGTTCACTAAGATATCTTAACAATACCTGTATGCTCTGCTCAGAGGTCAGTGCACCTCTACGCTCCGTTGAGTCTTCTATAAAGTAATCAGAAAGCCACTGCACATTTCTTTTTAAAATCTAAATAAACTATGAAAATCCTCATCACTTACCGTTTCTTCTAAAATTTTAATTTTTTTACCATAATCGCATTATAACTAAAGAGAATACTGAAAATAAGACCTAGTCAAAGCTTTCTAGACAGGGAGAAAAAATTTTGAAATTTTTGTAGCTTTGACTTTAATATTCTAGTTAAAGCTATTTTTATCCACATTAATTGAAGCTTAGGGTGGGAAAATAAGCTAAAACTAAATGAATTTAGCGTTGGCTATTTTAAAATAGCTATGACTAGAAAACATCTTTAACTAGCTAGCTTAAGCTTATTTTTATTCAGCAAAAATCCAGCTTTTACTTAAAAATCCAAGTTTTAGCTTTAGATTTTTTTTTTATTGACAAGGCCCATAAGATGCTCCAATCCAAGAGCTTAACGAGGCTATAGTCAGGGAGCTAAAAGTAATCTTGTAGAATACTACTAGATTGTTATAACACTGTTAAAAGCGTTAAATGGCCTAGTTTTAGGAGGCTCTCACGTCAATTTAGTCTTGCTATGAGAATGCGTCTCTTGCAATGAGATTCGCTCTCACCTCAACTAAGTCTTGCTATGAGTATGCGTCTCTTCCAATGAGATTCGCTCAAAAGAGAACAGAGTACATATTTGCAAACTTTAAAATATTATATAATATATCTTTCGCACTTAGCATTTTCTCAGAGAGAATCAAATTAGTTATTTTTATTTGTGTGTATGTGTCTTATGTCAAAAAACTGAAAGGCTTGTGTGAGAATATTTCTGTGGCAATACTACAGAGTAGCTTATGTTAAAAAACAGGTTTCGAGAAAAACGCACTTTTGTCTTCAATCTGTAATAAGAATTAATGTAAATTTGTTTTAGGAATTACTAGATAACTTTTTAACGGGTAATGATTTCTAGATGGGGTTTGGACAGAATCGTAGCTCTCAAACTGTAGACTATACTAACAATCGAAAAACCGAAAAAATGCTTATGTCGACATAAGCTACTCTGTCTTATTGCCACAGATTTATTTTGTAAGTTATTCAATTATTATTATGCATTATAATGGCGATACTTTACATTTATTTATTGTTTTTCACATAATGTGAAACAAAAAACATTACATGAGGTATTAAACTCAAATCCTGTAAGGGTTTACATAGAAGTACAAAAAGACTAAAACCCTTATATAAGTCTTGTTATGGGATTATAAAGACTACCAACATCTGTTTAGAGCTGAATTTTCACAAAAGGATTCTTATAAGACTGTAAGTTTTTATAATCCTATTCCGAGAAGAAAAATTGATTTAGCTATAAGATTTAAGTACATATTTTGAAAAAAATGCTATGAGACCTATTTATGTTTCATAACAAGACAATAATTTTTAAGTATAGCAATTGGATATAAAAGAGTCTCAGGAAGTTTTTTTGACATTTCAAGAGCTTAGCTCTGGAGAGTTTGTTAGTTGGGTAAGTTACCTACAAGCTTATGACTTGATGTTTCAAAAATTGACAACCCTGCTATTCACATTAAAAATAATAGTTTTGAATCATTGTTCTTTTCCTTTTTTATAAAACATGATCACTTACAAACACTACACATATATATTACTAGAGTGCTCCAAAAGGACAATTTCTTCAGAACTCAACCTCAACAGGATAATTATGAAGCACAAATTTATTTTGGCGTTTATGCATAGGTTTCGTTCATTTTATAGGTTTCTTAAGTGTTTTTTTATTAAATTAAAATTATACCTACGTATGTATCGTAGAAAGCTCATATTTTTAATTATTTTTTAAGGCCACTAAAATTTTGACAAAAGAGTCTTAGGGTCATTTTCTTCACACGCAGTTAAATTCGATTTAATTATCATACTCTTAACTAAGGTGCCAGTTATGGCTTTCATTGAAAACGATCATTGAAAATTTTAATTGTTAATTTTGAGATGTATAAAAAGAAAAATCAGTGATTATTTCGATGCAAATATTAATCTGATGACTCAATTATTAATTCTTGTCAAAAAAAAAAAAACAATTCGTTTTGGCCCAACCCTTCACATGAAATGAATTTCATTATTTCAATGATTGAACTACCTTAACATTGATCATTGAAATCCTAAGTCATTTTGGGTTCAGGCAACGTTAACTATTATTAATTAAGTCATCAAAACTTAAAAACAAAAATTTCAATGATTGTTTTCAATGACAGCTATAGCTGGCCCCTAATCATTAAAGTTAACAAACCTTTTTAAATTCTCAGTTATAATTTGGGTTTCTTCACGATTTTTGGAACTCAGTTTAATTTAAAGTCCCATTTAGAAACACTTCTACTTTTCCATTTAAACTTCCAAATTTCCAGTCAAAAGATTGGAAAATCGCTTGCCTCTATATATTTTTTTTCTGTTTTAAAAATTTTTCTGTTAAACGTCAAAGTTTTTCCTTATTTCTTACAGGGAAGATATACCAGGACCCTGTTGCCTACGCAATCTCAACGATCGTGAGGACATTATTCATTTCCTGTCAGTATGTCCAATCCTCCAAGAGATAAGGAGACTTTATTTTGGACAGAGCAGTCTGACTAGTCACGAATGTTTGTTTCAAAGAATACTGGAGAACATGAGAAGCGCCAACAACGAGCGACTGGGGGCGCTCGGAGTGAATTTAACCCCCATCTTTGAGTGGATTAAAACCCACTTATGCTTCGAGTGCAATCCATCGAGATAATTGTTGGCTTTTTCTTTCAGTGCCCTTTTTGATTTTATATTTTTTATATACAGGGTGTCCCGAAATCACATCCTCAGAAGAAAATCATGAGTTGCTGAGGTCTTTCAAGTCGAAAAGTATGGACCATCTGAAAGGTTACTTAATCGTTATAAAAGGTAAGCTAGTTTCGGAAATTGGTCAGCTATAGATTTTTTTTTATGATAAAAAAAAAAAAATCAAGGTCACTAGTATAAGAATTTTAACACCTCATTTGTGGAATTTCCAAAAGTACATGCAGTGAAAGGTTATTTTATACTTATAAAAGGTCAGCTATATTGGGAAATTGGTCAGGCATAGATTTCTTTTTATGATTTTTAAAAATTTTTTCAAGGTCACTAGTATAAGACTTTTTAGCACTTCATTTGTGGAATTTTTCAAAAAAAATGTATACCATCTGAAAGGTTATTTTATACTTATAAAAGGTCTGCTATATTCAGAAATTGGTCAGGCATAGATTTGGTTTATGAATCCTTTTAGTTTTTACGCACATAAAATCACATATCTGTCTCACTGATGCTCCTTTCAGTAAAATGATCTTAGAACAAGAAAAGGAAACGGGAATATCGAGGAAAAAGGGGGCTTTTTTCAAAATAGTGTGAATTACACAAACACAAATGCATTCAAACAGGGAAGACATCTAAACGCTGGGGAATTTTCAGGTGTCATCCTGCAATGGAATTGGGCAGATGGGCAATAAACTATATTTTGGCGTATATTCAATATTTCGATCCAAATGTCACCCAAAAACCCTGAAAACGCATTTTTCCGAAGCAAAAAAATTAATCTAAAAATTTCGGATTCCTTACAGATTTTGTTTTCTGAACTATCCACCACAAAAGATAGATATATCGCATTGATATGACCAGATCGCATCTTTATCGTGTGATAAAACTTATCGTGATCATCACCGCCATCGCGTCGGTTTGCGTGTAGGTTTATTATTTATATTATTTATTATTGCTGTGTTCAGCTAGTAAGTAAGCAACGAGCGGTGACTGCCAGATGTCGTTACAACACTGGCTGAATACAAAAGACGCCCGGTCAAATGCTCTATCGAGCGCGCGTGATTATTAAAACTTATTAGGGAATAGGTTTTGAAAAAATCATTTTTAAACAACAAATTTTGATATAATGATTTATTTTAACAATTTTTACGTAATTTAGTGCTTTTTCTCGTATTTTATTCCTTTATACATTTTAAGTCGAATGCCAAAAACTAAATGAATTAATGTACATATTTTAGTTTTTGAAAATTTATACGGGAGAACCTTTTTTCTTAGAGAAATCGCCCTTCCATAAACGAAGGGGGAATAGACCCTCCTCCCATACGGTTTTTTTCTTGTCTAGTTCAAATTTTGAATAAAATCGTGAGAAAATAAAAATCTGAAAAAAATTAGAGAATTTTTTTGTATTCCTTTGAAACCGAATTATGGCCATACAACCATGAAAAACCAAAAAAAGCCGGTATAATGACCACCCTAGTATAGTATATGTACCTACACATATTTAAATGTTAAACAAATGTTTAATAATAATTAATTAAATGATTAAATAGCTCAAAACCATTATTTTGACTGAGTATATATAAATATGTCATGCAATTGAAAATATTGTACGAACTTTCTTAATTTAATTCCTTTATTTGATGCATTTCTAGTTAAGAACTTACAAAATTCATTAAAAAAACAGTTCATGGCTGATCAAATAATGAAACTAGCTGACCTTTTATGAGGATTGAGTTATCTGTCAGATGGGTTTTATTTTTTTGAAATTCTACAAATGAGGTGCTAAATATCTTTACGACCTTGAAAAAAAAATTAATTTTAAAAATTCTTAAAAGCCTGACCAATTTCTGAATATAACTGACCTTTTATAAGTATAAAATAATCTTTCAGATGACATGTACTTTTTTGCGAAATTCAACAAATGAGATGCTAAAAGTCTAATACTAAAGACCCTTACATTTTTTTTTTTAAATTATAAAAAATCTATAGCTGACCAATTTCCGAAACTAGCTGACCTTTAATGAGGATTGCGTTACCTTGCAGATGGTGTATTTTTTATTCGAATATAACATAAATGAGGTGCTAACGGTCCACATGACCTTGTATGACCTTAAAAAAAATTAAAAAGCTTATACAAAAAAAAATCTAGAGCTGACCAATTACTGAAAGTACCTGTCCTTTTATGACCTTTTAAATTGCATACTTGTTTTTTATAAATTCCACAAATGAGGTGCTAAAAGTGTTATACTGTAACCTTGCATTTTTTTTTATTTCTGAAATTACTGAAACTAGCTGACCTTTTATTACGATCCGGTGGCCTTTCAAATGGTATACTTTTTTTGGCGAATATCCCATAAATTGCTAATGACCTTGAAAAAGTTCAAGCTTGGATTACAAGTTTTCCAAGCCCTACCAATTTCTGAAAATAGCTGACCTCTTGCGAGCAATTAGTGACCTTTCAGATGGCATACTTTTTGTGCGAATATCCCATATATGAGGTGCTAAGATCCCGGAACCAATTTCCTCAAGTAAACGTCATTTGGCCTTGAATGACCTTTTTTTGTAAACACTTCAACAGACTTACCAAATCGGTTCGTTATTGTTGTTGTTTATTCCAAATAGAAAGAAAAAGTATTCCCTTTTTATTCCTTGACCATAACAGATTATGAGTAAATTTCCCAAAAAGTAGGTACCAATAATTTACAAAATAGTTTGTATCCGTTGTGAATTAACGATTTCAAAAGAAATTTACAAGTTCCTTGGCTTATCTTTTGAAAATATTCAAAAATATTAAAACCAAAACTCCTGGCATCCATCTTTAATAAAATAAATTTTAGAAGATTTTGGTGTCTACCAACCAATATAATGCCCGTTTTCGAAAACATCAACTTGATAGTTTTTTGAACAAGATATTGCTATCGTCAAATATGCAACCTTCCTGCTTGCACTAAAACTTTTTAATCAACGTCAGTCAATTTTCTTGCAAAAGCATTTGATGTTTATAAGAACACGCTCGAATCAATAAAATAGATCCTTAAAAAATAGAAAAAAATTATGGTTGAAAATTATTGTTGGGAGATATTATAGTTTTGTTATCGCCGCGCCGTTAAATTACGTCAAAACAATCAAAAAGATTGCAAACGAGAAATTCTTCGCACATTTCAAATGTTTGATAAAAAACCATATGTCGTAATGTATAGAACTAAAAAATGTTTGTCGTCATCTTGATTTTTTTACTGCAGAGTTGCACCGCAAATGATGTTAGCGAACGTATGACTTTAGCAAACTGTGTTATTGCATACAAATTTCGTTTTGGGTTTTCGAACAGTTGACTTTTGCAGTTTGCGTTTAAGAAAATATTGTAAAGAACTATAATATGATTACAGTCCAGTCAATAAAGCATTTGACTCGGGAAAAATCGCCGGAAAGCTGGATTTTGGTATGTAGCCTCTTAAGAAACTGTCAAAAGTCCCTAACGATATGAGCACCGCTAACAATTTTACGGGGGGTTAAAGAATGGTTTTTCAGGAAAGGGAGACAAATGAAGAATGGAAATTAAACATATTATGTTAGCTCAAGCTTTTATTTTTGTATTTATATCAAGCTTATTATGGGCGTTTTTCTTGTTTAACCTCGAGCGGGGCACTGAGCTGCCAAAAAAAGAACTATGTTACTTTTTAACTCGGAAATTTCTGAGCTCTCAACTTGCACTTCTTTTTATCTCAGACTTCAGAGTTCGATCGGGGCTCGCTCGATGAGCTCGGAAAAAAATGACCGAACATATCGAGCACAAAGCTGAGCGCGGCTATCTTCATGCAATTTTCATGCAATTTGATAGATTATTAACGGCCATATTATTGACTCAATAATTCATCCAGATTAAAACTTAAATCCAGAAGTAAATTACAGAAATTTATTGTAAATATATACGGATTTATGTTTTAATCTGGATGTATCGAGTTAATGATATGGCGGTAAGCATATGACAGTTCAGTGCTCAGTTGTCTTTCTTAAATAGATCGATCCGCTCGCTCTGCTCCGCCCCGCTCGGGCCAAAAAAAGAAAAACGCTTTATATTGTCTGCAATGTGTGTATCGTGTACTTTTTTATGATCTGATTTTTTTGAAATGATCTGATTAAGGTTTTAAATGCAAGTAAATAAATAATCATTGAATAAGTCACTCTCTTCAATGTCATAGTCAATGAAAAGTCAGCGTTGCCACTTAAAATAAAAATGTTGTGCCACATTTTCTAAAAAATCGTGTCATATGAAAAAAACTCAAATTCTTATATTAATCAAAAAAATATTGTTCAATTACAACAAAAACTTAGAAAAAATAATTTACTCTATTCGTATTAAGTATTGCAAAAGTTTCTGCCAGTTTCACTCCATTTGAAGCAACGTTCTTTGAATTTTTTTCAAAATTAGCTTTATTTGAAGTAAAAAATGGATGTAAGAAAACGTGCCATATTGAATTATTTCGTTCGACGTTTATAAAAACCAAAGTCAATTTAGTTTTCATCGATGAAATTGTAATACTTTCATGGTATTTGCCAGTCTCATAGTTATTTGTCAATGTTGACTTTGTGTTGTCAAGTGCAATTTAAGGATTAATTTTCTCTAATTCCAGAGGGAATTTATTATAGACCAAGAGCCAACAGCTATTTTTAGGTGTGAGTGAAGCAAAAATTAACTGGTATTTTAAGATGGGTCTTTACTTTTCATATTCAAATATGAAAGTCTTGCATGCCGTGGTTGGGGCCTTTGTCGGTAAAGAGCATTATTTTAGTGCATCTGGTAGATAAGCGGCCCCATGGATATCAGTGAGATATTATTTCTAAATGCTATCACATTTTATTTAGAGACCGGTTTTATACTCATCGTCTTTGGCTTCGTCTTGAATGCAGAAGAACCCACCCACAATGTCTTGGACCCCCATTTTCATGTTTAGGGCGCTCAGATCTTATATTAAATATAACGATTAAGTTGCTTTACTTTTTATCTAGGCTTTAAAAAAAAACGTATTTTTAATGCACCATTACCGACAAAGGCCCCAATCACAAAATGCAAGACTTTCATATTTGCGTATGAAAAGTACAGACCTATGTATCTAAAAATACCAGTGAATTTCTGCTATCATTCACACCCAAAATTTGGTGGGATGACATAATGTCCACGGACTTAACGTCCATGGACATTAATTCCGCACAAACGGTCATAAAGTCCACGGACATTATGTCGAGAAATAAGGTCCAATCTCAAACAGTCATTAGGTCCATGGACATTATGACCAGATCAAAATGAAAATAGACATTATGTCCGTTTGAAGAAGACATACTGTCCGTTTGGACATTATGTCCGTTGAAATAAGACATAATGTTCATTTGGACATATTTTCTATTGAATAATGACAAAATGTCCATTTGGAAATTATTTGCCTTCACAGCATATTTATAGTTCATTTGAAAAGGACAAAATGTCCAAATGGACAATATGTCTGATTCAAAGAAAACCAACCACGCATAATGTCCAAACTGCAAAAATTATTTACATATTTTAGAATGGACATTATGTCCCTTTGTTTTTGTTTCAAGCTGACATTATGTCCATCCTTTGTAACGTGTTCAATCAGAAAAAATAAATTGAAAAGAAGTTCTCCTACACCGTGTTCGTTTCGCCAACTATTTGAAAGCTGATAAGTAATTCTCCACAAATGACTGAAGGGAATTATGTGCTCGATGGTACCTTCTTCGTTGTGCCTACTTGTGGATACAAGCAGCTTTTGATTATATACATTCAGTATGAAGATCATGTAAGTATTTTGCAATAAAAGTTGAATTTGTTTACTACGATTTGAATTACGTCATACATATATGTATGTATATACAAATTATGCACCTACATATTTTATAGACAATTTTGTGACGCTTGGTCACCGCGGCGGCGGGGGGAGGGGGAGGCGCGGCGCGGAAGGAGCGGCGGCGCGGAAGGAGCGGCGGCGCGGTGCGACGCGACGAGGACGGCGCGGCGCGTCGGCCGCGATCGCCCCGCTCCGCGTTCACCGGCGCCGCGTTCCTCGCCGCACCGCGCTCATCCGTTCGTCGCGTCGTACCGCGCCGCACCTTCCACGCCGCGCCTCCCCCTCCCCCCGCCGCCGCGGTGACCAAGCGTCACAAAATTGTCTATAAAATATGTAGGTGCATAATTTGTATATACATACATATATGTATGACGTAATTCAAATCGTAGTAAACAAATTCAACTTTTATTGCAAAATACTTACATGATCTTCATACTGAATGTATATAATCAAAAGCTGCTTGTATCCACAAGTAGGCACAACGAAGAAGGTACCATCGAGCACATAATTCCCTTCAGTCATTTGTGGAGAATTACTTATCAGCTTTCAAATAGTTGGTGAAACGAACACGGTGTAGGAGAACTTCTTTTCAATCACTGTGCTCGCATACAATTTTTCACCAGCGGCATACTTGGAGTCCCAAAACTCTTAAGAACACCTTCATCTGCAAACATTTTCTGGATATCTTTAGAAAAATTCTTGTTAAAGTATTATCTTTTGTGCGTAGCAAGTTTATTTTCCATGCACTGCTCGTCAAAAATTTCTCTTGGAACTTGGAATAGAATGGATAATATGCCTTTTTTAACGGACATAATGTCCATCCATGATTTAAGTAGTGAAAAAGGACATATAGTCCATGGACGTTTTGTCTGTCCAAAATGTACATACAGTCCATGGACATAATGACTTGTTTAAACAGGCATAACGTCCATGGACATTATATCTATTAAAAAAAGTCATAGAGTTCATGGACATAAAGTCGGTGAAATAATGTGGCATTAACTTCTTTTTAAAAAGAAATTAAGTCCATGGACATTATGAGGAAGACATAATGTCCATGGACCTTATGTCCGTTTGACTGGAATTAACGTCCATGGACCTTATGTCCGCGGACGTTATGTCATCCCACCCCAAAATTTACTGTGGCTCTCGGTCTATTAATACTGTTAATAATTTGTTGTTGATACGTAAGATGTCAATCTTTCATCAATATTCATTGACAAAAAACACGCAGAAAAATAATTAGCTTTTTGTCGTTGGGTTAAAAAAATCTGTAAAATGTTACGTAGTCAAGGGTAAAAATTACCTGGTTCACTATATGTTAATTCTAACGTAATCAACTCGATTAAAATAAATTCTTTGAAATAAAAACCTAAAAAGGTTATATTAGGTGTTTTTTCCCAATCCTGTGGGCAATTGGTTGAGAAAAAACCGACAGCGGGGATAAGCGACACCATCACAGAAAAAACATACAATAACACACTGATATTGGTCAAACTACTTTTCCAACTATTCTCAAGGAAACATTGAATATTATGGAAAAGACCTTATGCATCAAACATACAAATATCAGAAGACATATCCTTAAAGATGTCTCATGAAGAAATTCAGCAGTCCAAAATTAATTTTTTTGAAAAAAATGAGCTTCCCGGGAGTCAATGGGTGTGTGGATGGGACTCATGTCCAAATAATTGCACCCATAGAAAATAAACATCTTTTTCTGAATCGCAAGGGTCATTCCAGTCTAAACGTGATGATTGTAATTATCTCAAGCATAAATAAAATGTAGCTACTCAATACTCATTTATTTCTCTTTTTCGTCTAAGATCTGCGACTATAAAATGAAGATTAACGCTGTTAATGCCAACTATCAAGGTGCCAATCGCGACTCTCACGTTTGGACTTTGATCCCGGAAAGTCTTTATTTTGAACGAAGCTATTTAAGTAGAGCTAGAGGCAGCTGGTTTCTGGGTGGTGTAATTTATTTAGTACCTACCATCTCATTGTTTTAATTTTATAAGGGCTTATGACACCTTACAGGACCCCCGGTCGAAATAGCATTGAAAGCGCCTTTAATACATAACACAAAAGCGCAAGAAATATAGTTGGTGGGAGATAGCAATTCTAAAGACTGTAGAGTATGTGCAATGAAAAATCATAACCTTGGAAAATTGGGTTCCCATTGGGAAAAAATTGCTACATGTAGGTATGCACGATTGTGGAGGTATTTTTCATTCATAATAATTTTTAAGGTGCCGTCACAGTTGGTTTGGTAATTGATATGTTGATAACTTTTGTTCTAAAAGTCGGGTCGTTAAGGTTGGGCCTTAAAATTTAAGTAGAATGTCAGGCTTACAAAATCATTGGAGAGTAAAATAAAACTATGTGTCCAAAAATGTAATTAATTTTAAATTTAATGGGAACAAAAATTTAATTAAACAAAATATTTTCAAGCAAGTTTACTAAACGTTTTTAAGAAAACTTATGATGTGGATACAGTTCATTTGTAGGTAATTTTTATTGATTAAAATATGTAGTAGAAAAGTATCGATTTGGTTGACTTATATCTTCTGTTATATTAATCGGATCTGTAAGATTAAGGCCTAAAATAAAGGTAAATTATTCAAAACAGCTTTTAACGGCCTTTAGTCCTACAAAAAATTTGGCGTATCGTCCAAAAACTTCCAATTTAATGATTAGGAATTCTAGTCTTGTTGGATATAGCTCACACTAGATGTTCGTCACGAAATCTGTGTATGATGAACTGAACTTAGCAAAAATTGCGTATTGACAAATTCCTTGCCTTAACCGTAAGAAATAATCTATTATTAACTATAGTTAGCAGCTTTCAAGATTAAAAAAAAAAAAAAAAGAATGGCTACCTTAATACACAAAATTAATGATTCTATACAGATATTAATTCATTTTAACAAGAAACAAAATTCATTTTTACATCATAATAACATAATTTTTAATTTTATTAATTTACAATTGTTAAAGAAAGGAAGAGAAAAAGAAGATTATGTTACTTATCATTACCCAATATATAAGTTCGAGTGACCTCAACTCCAAAAGATTGCGTTTCGCCTAGGAACGACAGTTAGGCTCATCAGTTAGATGCTGTCGTACCCTTCTAAGACGCAAATTATGGTCGATGTATCGACTCTTATAAAACTCACAGCATGGACCTAGGCGAAACGCAATCTTTTGGAGTTGAGGTCACTCGAACTTATATATTGAATTTCATTCAGTCACTCCACTTAAACAGAAGTAATTTTCTAATTTTCTTCATCTACTTATTACTTAAATTTACCTTAAATTGAATGATTGATTATGTAGGTACCTATGTATTTTTTATTAAATAATTTTGTTTTCATTACCTTTTTAATTTATAACAATAAATAAATAAATGAAATTAATCACGTTTTTCGCATACATTCATTTGTAATCTCGATGATTTTTTTAACTTAATAAATTAAACTGACATTTTACCACCATCATTAATCTTTAAGATCCGATTTTTAGAACATAAGTTATGAGTTACTCAAATTAACTAAATTAACTCTTTTCTATAAATGTGTGCACCTACAAACCAACATTATTAATTTTGTTGCTCATGCTAGCGAAACCGGTTTATTTTTCATTTAATTTAATTTTTTTATAAGTTAACAACGAAGTAACTCACTTTGTAGACAAGCGACTTCACATAATCCCACAAAAAATAGTCCAGCGGTGTTAAATCGCACGATGTTGGAGGCCACGCCACAGGACGACGACGCGACCAAAAGTTTCCTTCAATAAATTGATTGTTTCGTTGGCTGTATGGCATGTAGCTCTGTCTTGTTGGAAGTAAAGGTCGTCCACATCAACATCCTCCAATTCAGGCACGAAAAAGGTCATTATTCATGGCCGGCTTTATTTTTGAAGAAATATGGACCAATGATTCCCTCTGCCCATAGAGCACACCAAACAGTGACTTTTTGAGGATGTAACGGTGTCTCAACAATGGCTTGTGGATTATGATCACTCCAAATACGTCAATTTTTCTTATTAACGTACCCATTCAAACAAAAGTGAGCTTCATCACTGAACAAAATTGCACTTTAGCGGAATTAAACTTCACGAGTTATTTGTAGGAAATTGTATGAGCACCAAAGATAATAAATAATAACAAGATTTCGCATCCAGTACAAAAAAAAGGGAACCCAATCAGCGTTGCCGCCAAAAAAAAAAAATTTTCGTGCCACACTCTGAGAAAACTTTACCATTTGTGAAATTTTCGTGCCATATGAAAAAAACTCAAGTTATTCTTTAAAAATAAATTTTAATTCAATACTATTACAAACAAAAAACACTTCCTCTATTCGTGTAGGTATTTTCCAGAAACAGGAGTTTTTGGCATGTTCATAATAAGTTTTGTTTTTATTTATTTAAATGGAATGTATCTGATGGAAGCCATAACTTGCAAACCGACAGAAATATGTCCACCTCGTGGGTCGCCATTTAGGTCATCGTCAACAACCGCAATGCGTTTGCTCATATTTTCCTTGGAAAATCTACATATATTTCTTCTTGAAATCCACTTCACTTAGCACTTCCATTTATTTTTGAATATAGTTCTCTTTTTATGTTGGTTGATGGCTGATTGTCCAATAATAAGAATCAAAAGTTTAAAAACTCGATAAATCTAGCAGACATTATTAATTTTATTCAAAGTTAAATTAGCAATCTTCACTTAGGTATTTTTTTATTTCTGAAAAATTTTGACACATCTGGTTCTTCTTGGATTTCTTCCCAATTTGATTGTCAGCTATTTTTTTATCTCTCTTTAACCAACTCATTGACAATTCGAACAATGAAGAAATTGTCAGCAATTGTAAGATGTTTCCAATTAAAACATTTGACAATGACCAATGAGTCTGACAATGTCCTAATCGACTGACAATGATAAAAATTGTGTGTTCAGGCGATTGTAAAATACCTGACAATTTTTTGTCAGATTGTCGTCTGACAATATTTTCAGACAAAATTGTGTGTTCAGACGATTGTAAGACATTTGGAATAGTTTTTTCACTGACGAATCTGACAATATTGTAAGATCTGACAATCGTCTGTACTTAGCTTAAGTGTTGTTTTGGAAGCAAGAGCGAAGTTTCTCAATGGATTCAATTTAAAATTGCATAATTCTTTTAACAATATCGCAATATACAGGTTGTCCCGAAATCACCGCCTCAGAAGAAAACCATGAGTTCCTGAGGTCATTTCAAGTCGAAAAACCTAAGAGGTAATTTTCTCGTTTTCGCTTCGTTTTCGACTTATAACGGTTTTTATGATTTTTATTATTGTTTCCTTTGACTGGCTCTAACTTTGCCAAACTTCAACCGATTTTTGAAATTTTCAAGAACAGTTAGAAATTTGTATCTACCATACAACTTTTTTCTGTGTGGATAACGGTTTTCAAGCAAATTATTTTCAAGCACATTTTTTGAGCATTTTTAGGTTGTTTTTTTGACTTCGATATGATTTTTTTCACAAAAAGCCGTTATTAAGTATAATTTTTTTTTTTCATTATTATGAAAGCCCAATATGCGTTCTTAAAAATACTTAACATTTTTGTGCCAGAAAATACATTTAAAATTATTAAAAAAAGTAAAAAACAAAAAATAAAGGAAAATCAAGAAAATATGAATATTTGAATAAAAACGAATAAAAAACTTCTAACGGTCTTATTCCTTTTAATCTTTTTAACATTCAACACTAAACGCTCAGCGTAGTTTTTATTATTTTTGTGTTTTTTTTTTTATTTTTTTTTAATAATTTTAAATGTGTTTTCTGGCACAAAAAAGTTAAGTATTTTTAAGAACACATATTGGGCTTTCATAATAATGAAAAAAAATTATACTTAATAACGGTTTTTTGTGAAAACCGTTACCCACACAGAAAAAAGTTGTATGGTAGATAAAAATTTCTAACTGTTCTTGTTTAAATAAAAAAAATTTCAAAAATCGGTTGAAGTTTGGCAAATTTAGAGCCAGTCAAAGGAAACAATAATAAAAATCATAAAAACCGTTATAAGTCGAAAACGAAGCGAAAACGAGAAAATTACCTCTTAAGTTTTTCGACTTGAAATGACCTCAGGAACTCATGGTTTTCTTCTGAGGCGGTGATTTCGGGACACCCTGTATAGTTTTTTTTGTTGTCTTTTGAACATTGACTGACGTATGAATGCAATGTTATTAAGCGAAGTAGTGGTAAGGGTAGTTTTGGTGGCCGGATTTTTTTTTATTTTTTTTCTTTATCCTTAATTTGGGTGATCGGTGTGCAAGTAAATTTTAACATTAGAAATGTGCAAGCGGAGGCATACCTACTAACAATGTGAAAAAATCAACAGAATTACAAAAAAGTGTAACGCCGAGAAGAGAAAGAGGGCGAAACGTCAGGGGAATAGACAAAATTATTGCGTTCATGCTATATTACTGAGGAAACAGAATACGAAGAAGATAATAAAACGGACACCAAAAAAAAGAAAGGTGTTCGTAGGCAGGGATGGCTACTACATTTTTCACATTTGCTACGTAGTTTATGTAGTTAAACGTAGTTAAATAATAGTTAATGAAACAAATTGTAGCAAACTTAGTTTCTAATATCAAATGATCTGTCAGTTGTAACTTTGAAGCTTGAATTTTGAGTTAAAATGTTCAAATTTTTATTGAAATTTTATTATTTCTCTAAATTTACTTTGTGTGCATATGAAAACGTAACAATTTGTAGAAAATAAGACGTGTAGTTTATTAAATTAACTACGCGTAACCTAACCTAATGTACCTCAACTATGCTGGAATGGCAAATCGGGTAAATTTTTGTTGTTTTTGTTTCAGAAAATGGATAAAATTTTCACTATGATTTATGATATTGTTTTGTTTTGAGGATTTTTGTGCTGGTTGAATAATAATTTTTATTTATGTACGTACATATTATGTATGTAGAAAGGTACTTTTATGTGGGTAGGTATGAACGAAAATTGATTTATCTGTTTTCACTTGTAGGGGTGATGAACAAATGTTTATCGTTTGAAATATGTATGTAGATATGTCTCTGCACACACAACATACATAGCTGGGTTATTGACGGCTAAAAATGATAAATTAAAAATAGATACCTAGGTAGGTACTAGTTTATGTAGGAAGGTTACTAGTTAGTCCCCTATTACACGAGGATTCTTTGCGTCTGACTCTTTTCGAACATAACGAGTGCGAAAGAGAAAAAAGATGAGACGGAAGACCAGTTGCCCTGTGAGTCGTGGGCCAAGTTTTCCGAGACTCTTTTTGACGTTTCTTTTTATATAACTTTATTTTGATGATTTTCAAAGGGAAATTCGAAAAAGAGTCAGGCGCAAAGAATCATCGTGTAATAGCGTGCGACTCACAGGATGATTTTCAAAGAGAAATTCGAAAAATTTTCGAACATAACGAGTGCGAAAGAGAAAAAAGATGAGACGGAAGACCAGTTGCCCTGTGAGTCGTGGGCCAAGTTTTCCGAGACTCTCTTTGACGTTTCTTTTTATATAACTTTATTTTGATGATTTTAAAAGGGAAATTCGAAAAAGAGTCAGGCGCAAAGAATCATCGTGTAATAGCGTGCGACTCACAGGATGATTTTCAAAGAGAAATTCGAAAAAAGAGTCAGACGCAAAGAATAATCGTGTAATAGGGGACTTACTAGTTGCTACTTTCTAGTTTTGTCCGACAAATTAAAAAAAATCGAACTGAAATCAGGAAAATTGTTTGAATAACTTAACACAAATCTTACAAAAAAAAAGAAAACAGCATGTTGAAACTTTATTTATGTTTAATAAATTGGATACGTAGGTAGGTACCTATTTAACTAGATTCATATGTAGGTATTCATTAATTTGTAAAAAATAATGAATGTTCAGGTGAATTTTTGGTCGGTTTTTATCTTTTTAAAGGTAGGAGGATATGGCAGTATATTTTTGTAAAATGTCAATGATTGAAATCGATGATGTGAATTTTTTGAAGGGTGGATAGTTACCTAATTCTATGGACAAGGTATTTTATTAAACAATTTACCTACTTAAGTAAATAATAAAAATAATACAGAATATACCGAAACCAACGTAGGAGTATATCGTCTAGGGTTTATTCCCTCATTCATCAGGCAGAAGCGGCAATTTAAAAAATAATAACTTAAACAAAATAAAATTAATTTTCTCAAAAACATTCAAGCATCCAGTTTGTAGTGTTTGACTAAAAATTTAGTTGAATATTAGAAATAAAAATAGTGTCTACTTAATGTGGTAAAATTTTGAAAAAAATCAGTTTGATAATTTTTTTTTAAATTTTAAATTTTAAGTTTGAAAATTGTTTTTTTTTAAACTATAGACTAAAACAATTTAAATTAAAAATAAAATAGAAGAACAGAATTTTGGCTTTACAAAAAACTACAGATTAATTACACTGGAAGTGTTATCGTTGTTATTAAAAAAAACTGTTTTACAGTTAAAGTTGTTTTTTAAAATTAAATAAAACCTCCTGTCAAACAAAACAAAAAAGAAGGAAATAAGAACATAATAAGCTTCCACTATCGATCTAATCTTTAATCGAATCAAAAGAATAACCCACTACCCACGACTTCCAAATAAGGAGCAGCAGCAGCAACTACCGCACCACACCGACCGCAGCGGCACTATTCACTACAGCAAGCACTTTATCCATTCGCATTATTAATGTCTGATTCAAACAAGCTGCCACTGCCACATCAGCCTCTGCCTTATTTGTGAAATGTGCGTCCTCTTTTTCTACTTAGATCTCGCATAATTATCCTTGGTGTCTCATTCCACCGTTTTTCAAATGTATTTAGTTCAAAAATTAATTTGAAATATATACACACGCCTGCGTACACAATTTGAAAAAATTAGTTTAAACTTTTTGTTTTCATTTTTTTTATCAAGTTATTGAGTTTGCATGCGAATTTTTCAAGTTTGAGTTTGCATGCGAATTTTTCAAAAACTATTGACATAAATAATTTAATTTAAATTAAGGATTAAAGAATAGATTTCTGGCTTTCAAAACCGGTATATATAGTGGGTGATTGGTATAAGGTGCATCAAAAAGTCAGAGTGAGTAGGTTGGGTTAAGACAAGAGAAAAATCATATAAGAGGGGGGTCTTTTGCCCCCGTTTAGACGGGAGGGGCAATTTTCAAAAAAAAAATTACTGAAAGCGGAAAAAAAAATATTTAAAAACAACGGTTAAACTTACAATGCCATGCTTTACCTTTTTGGAAAGCCAATCTCTTCTTTAATTTTCATTTTAAATAAAGTTGTGTTAGTGAATAGTTTTAGAAAAATTAATTTTCAAACTCGAAATTTTGAAAAAAAAAAATAAAGAAAAAAATTTAAACAAATTTTTTTCAAAATTTTATGTAATTAAGCATTACTTTTGTTTCCAAAATTCAATGCTCTTATTAATTTTCAATAAAAAACAAAAAACCGGATGCTTAAATGTATCTTTCATATAAACTTTCTTTTTCAGGGAGTCAAAGCCTTTTGATTGAGACATACAGTAGAATCTCGAAAAGATGAACAGATATAAAACAGTGCCCGTTCATCTTTTCAAATTGTACATCTTTTCGAGCATCAACATTTGATTAAGGAAGAAGATACAGTTTTATAAATAAAAACATTGAATATTATTTACATAACAAGTCAAAACAAACCCCAAAGTACTGTTCAAGAGGAACTAAAAGGCAAAGAAAAAGTAAAAAATTATGTTGGGAATAAAGTGTTCATCTTTTCGAGCACAAAATTTCAACCTTTCATCTTTTTGAGCACTGAAAAGTGGAAATATTTCGTTCATCTTTCCGACGTGTTCATCTTATAAAACCGTTCATATTTCCGAGATTCTACTGTATTTCAATCATTTACCATTAAAATTGAATTATAAAAAAGAAACAAAGTATTCGCGACTTATTTCGCGGATTTTAATAGTTTGGCGTAACTTAAAACGTTTGTCACTGACATTATCCTTTTCAGGAAGTCAACGCCTATTGATTTAGCTATATTTGAGGTTACTATTTTAATCGAACGGACAAAATAATAATAACATCCGCGACATTTATCGCGGTTTTCAGTTGTTTGGAGTAACTCAAAACGTCTGTCACTGACATTTTGCTTTTCAGGAAGTCAAAAGCTATTGTTAAAGCTAGATTTGAGGAGGTTACCACTTATATCGAACGGACAAAATAATAATAACTTCCGCGACTTATTTCGCGGATTTAAACAGTTTGGTGTAACTCAAAGCGTCTGTCACTGACATTTTTACATGTACCTGACCTTTTTAAAGAAACTTAATATGGTGTAGGTACTACATTTTGTAGGTTATTTTAATTTCTTATAAATAAAAAAAGAAAAGGATCGATTTGTTTGGTTTGGTTTTGAGTCATAACTTCTGTTGTTATAATCGGATCGGATCGAAGATTATTGAGTTAAAATATCATACTCGTAATAGATTTTTTTTATGTTGATGTTGATTTAAATAAAAATACCAGAGTAAAAAGAAAAATCACATAAATATATGTATATACATATAGTTATATGTACATATATACAGGGTGTCCCGCAATCACCGCCTCAGAAGAAAACCATGAGTTCCTGAGGTCATTTCAAGTCGAAAAATTTAAGAGGTAATTTTCTCGTTTTCGCTTCGTTTTCCACTTATAACGGTTTTTATAATTTTTATTCTTTTTCCCTTTGACTGGCTCTAACTTTGCCAAACTTCAACCGATTTTTGAAATTTTTTTTTTTATTTAAACAAGAATCTTTAGAAATTTTTATCTACCATACAACTTTTTTCTGTGTGGATAACGGTTTTCCCGTAAATTATTTTCAAGCACATTTTTTGATCATTTTTAGGTTGTTTTTTTGACTTCGATATGATTTTTTTCACAAAAAACCGTTATTAAGTATAATTTTTTTTCATTATTATGAAAGCCCAATATGTGTTCTTAAAAATACTTAACATTTTGTGCCTGAAAATACATTTAAAATTATTAAAAAAAATAAAAAAACAAAATATAAAGGAAAATAAAAAAGTATGATATTTGATGAAAACGGATTAAAACGAATAAAAAACTACGCTGAGCGTTTAGTAATGAAGAGATTAAAGTAAGAATAAGACCGTTAGAAGTTTTTTATTCGTTTTTATTCAAATATTCATATTTTCTTGATTTTCCTTTATTTTTTGTTTTTTAATGAAACGCGCCAATTTTTTAAAAAACTTGCCAAGGTAGTGTAGTACATTTTTTTTTAAATATGAAGTGTCAAAGTTTGCTTAAAAATTTTTTTTGAAGCATGACTCAGGCAAACTTTATTTTTCTTACGAAACTTACAATATTTATTTTTAAATTTGTGATTGCAATCAATAGCATGTAAAAATTTAGGATTACGTAAAAAAAATAAACACGTCAAAATTTGGAAATTTGTGACCACAGTACCTAAAAATGTGGTCTAGGGTATCGATTTTCACACTTTTTCTAAATATTGCTGTTATTACTTAACCAAGCGAGATGGATTTTTTTTTCTTATTTTTTCCAGAACAGGTACAACCTACCCCATCACCCGTTACCCGCTTGAATTTGAGTTTCCGGACACCCTGTATATATGTTTTATTTTATTTTTTTAATAATTTAAATTCTTTTAGGTAAAAAATGTTAAATATTTTTAAGAACACATATTGGGCTTTCATAATAATAAAAAAAAAATTAAACTTGATAACGTGTTTTCGTGAAAAAAATAATATCGAAGTCCAAAAAACAACTTAAAAATACTTAAAAAATGTATTTGATAATAAATTGCGGGCAAACCGTTATCCACACAGAAAAAAGTTGTATATGGGTAGATACAAATTTATAATTGTTTTTGTTTAAATAAAAAAAAATTTTTAAATCGGTTGTAAATTGGCAAACTTAGAGCCAGTCAAACGAAAAAAGAATACAAATCGAAAACGAGGCGAAAACAACAAAATTACCTCTTAAGTTTTTCGACTTGAAATGACCACAGGAACTCATGGTTTTCTTCTGAGGCAGTGATTTCGGGACACCCTGTATATATATATATGTATATACATACATTTCAAGCCCTGAATTTTCTATTTTATTCTATACCTTAATATTGAAAATCCGTTTGTTGGATCCAAAAATAAAAGCATTTAACTGAACGCAAATCGGATGTTTTTCGGATTTAGTAAAATATGGACAAATCTCCACTGAAACTAGTCGGTTGGCAATGAACAACAACCTCACTTTTTTTCAATTTTTCCGAGATTTGTTTCACTATTGAACAAAATATAAATTGTGTTGATAGTAATGACCTTTTTTTGATGATTTGTGTTATAAAATGACCTAAAGCCCATTTTATAACACAAATCAAAATATAAATTAATACTCTACGATCTTCCGTTTACAATATAGTTTTTCGACCCTTAATCATTTTGTCTACTTTAAATTGGAATTTCAAAAATCCCGTCTTAGTGCTCACTTACTTAAAATTTTGAATCTAAACAAATTTACTATACATTTTTAATGAATGTGTGATTGATTGACTCACTTATAACCACTTATAATTATAGCAACTCGATATTACTATACCAATATTTGTACATACATTTTTTTTCCTAACCATGACAGAATGAAAAAATTTAATCAAAACAAAATAGTGTTTTTTCTTCATTTTATTTCTTAGATTTATTATTTATTATCATTCTCAACAAAAATTTATGTTTTTCGCTTACTCGCATCTCTCATAAATTTATTATACAACGTTCCCGTTCTTTTTTTATGAATACTCGGGACTTCTACCCACACCCCACAAGAAGTTGGGTTTGGGTATATGTACTTAAGATGTCGCTACTGTCACTCCTGTTCATGATATGACTATTGATTTTATATCCAATGCTCGAGGGCATCCTAAAACGGTCTGGAATACGACTCACTGTGCCATACAACCCAGAAAAAATGGTGTGGCTGAACGCTCGTGGAGAAGGCGAAAGCAATGCTTTTTGAAGCTCAGTTACTAAATTCGTTTTGGCCGGAGGCTACGTCAACAACAACATACCTCACTAACAGATCTCCAACTGCATGTTTAGAAAAGAAGACTCCAATAGAAGAGTGAACAGGACGAAAAACAAATTTATATCATGGGGGCTATGGTACAGAAACGAAAATATTCCGGTTACTTGATACATCGGTTACGCCTGCGCTGTGGTATTTTTTGAGGAGTTTAAACTTTAATGCCAAACAAAAATATAAAGAAAATCAACCAAAAATGTATGGCCATTACCAACCTGTTCGTTTGGAGACATACACAGCCGCGTTTTATTATTTACGGGTATGGGTTATCTTTTAACACATAATGCAAAAACAAATTTGGATCTAGATTTCTATCGGGGTTTGCTTTATGGAACCAAAAATAAGTTCTTACTATGGCGGGAAGACGGCTCTTCAGTGAGTAGGGAGTACACACTGTAGTGTAAGGAAAAAAGACAGTATCTACATAAAAAATAAACAACCACAAGACAAATAGAGAAGAGCATACAACATCGTTTTCATTAGGATCCGTATCGTTTTATTATATCGGGGTGAACCATATGGGTTATTGGCGATAATAAAACGCGATAAAAATACCATTCAACTCAACCGTAAAAAATTTAAGGTTCGTCGTTAACAAAACACTAACGTGGGGGGATAATGTTAACAAAGTTATCTGTGGTATTTATGGCGGACTCAGACGTTTGTGTGCCTAAAGAAACACGCCTCATGTTGGTTAAGACATTGTTAGCTCCGATTATAACATACGGTTCTCCTTTATATAGCTGAATGGACTCATATAAGCAAACAAAAATTTAACGTAGCTTTCAATTCTTGTATTCGGTTCGTACATTCATTGAGAAGATTTGATCATGTTTCTCATTTGTCACATTGCGTATTTGGTGTATCTCTTATGTCACATTTTACAATTGAAATTTGTAAATTCATTTTTAAATTGATTGGATTCATTTGAATATTCCAAGCTCAGCATTGTTTACTCGTAGGTGTTTTTTCGTGATCGGTGCTAAGATCTGTAACAGTTTACCAGATCAATTTAAAAACATTAATAATTTGAATTTGTTTATAAGTTCTATTAAGGTTCATCTCCAAAACCCCGACACGACTTTGCTTTGCTTTTCACTCTTTATTTGTTCATTAACTTCTTTGTTTTCTTTTTTAAATAACTTTATCTTGTTAAATATTTTTCTTTCTTTAATGTACATGATAATAACTTTGTAATCTTACATTTTTTTAAGCTTTTCTAAAGATACATTTTCATGCTCGATTTTTTTAAACTTAATTTACTTGTAAATAGCATTTATTGTAATTTTGTATGTATGTATGTAAATATTTTTTTAAGCCATAAATGAGATTGAATCTCAAGGCTTAACAGTATAAATAAACGAAATGAAACCATTCCGATCCAGATTCGTAGATAAAAAACGCGGCTATTGATGAAAGGTGTGCTAGCGATTTAGAAGAAAATGAAAACATATCTGAAGAAACGTATGAAGATTGAGCATCAGATCCATTATATTTTTTTCTGAATTTTTCGAAGAAAATCCAGTTCTTATTTGCAGTGCCGGACCAATTATATGTGCAAGATGTGCAAATGCACAGGGGGCAAAATTCTGGGGGCGCATTACCAGGAGCAAAAAAATGTTATGTACTGCCATTTGCATTTTAACCACAAAATTTGTTCAAATAATCCCAAAATAACATCCATCACAACTGTGCTAAGTTATTCCCTGCACACTAACTATAACATCACTTTCTATGTTGCATTCGAGGAGAATTTTACTCAAAATATCGTAAAGTTAATGACACTGGACTTATGCAAATTCAATCTTACCTACCTAATCTCAAAATATTCCACCCTGTTCGTGCAAAAGAAAAAAAAATTAAAAAATCTCAACACAAATCTTCCACGCCACCTCATCTGTGCAACTTTTGTTTCATATACACTGAGTCGCAAAATTAACATCGAAAAATATGATAAAGAAAAAAACTAATTCATACTGAATCATGTGGGCTATGTATAACGTGTAGGTTTTGTATTACGCTACAAAAAAAAAACAAATAAATGTCTCCAAAAAAGAGAACAGGCCCAGTGGGAAATTTCTAAAAATTCAATGGTGAATAACCTACTGTTTCCTTGAGGAAAGGGAGCTGCACCCGCTTCTTTTGTGCGGAGTACATTGTGGAATTTAACATGGGCATGTCATTGGCGGGGTGCACATACCACTTTTTCGATGAAAATTCCATAACTAAATCATTACTTCCTTGGAAGTTTCCTATTCACCAGTTGGACTGAGGACTCCGATGGAAATTACGATGAATTTTCAACGAAGAAATCACTAAGCAAAAGTAACTTATTCATCAGATCATTAATTTTTGATGAAAAATATGATAAAAATTCTTTTATGAAATCGTTAAATAATTTAGACTTGCTTTTTCATTACCTCAATATTTGCTAATGAAAAATATATGATGAATATTCAACATGAGAATGGCTGGATCACGAGCTTTTCGTTTAAGAGATTTTTGGGACTCAATATGGTTGACTGTAAATCAGTATTTTAATACCTACATATAGACCTAAACCAAAAACTGTCCAAGGAAGGAATTCCGACCCAACAAGAAGACATCGAGCAGAAGATGACAAAGTGCCGTATAAGATGCAAGTCAAGGAACCCGACCTGATATCTCATATGCAGATGGTGAATCGTTTTTCCAATAATCCAGACAAAATAATTTAGTCTGCTGCAAGCGAATATTGTTGTATCTAAAGGGATCAATCAAAATGAAATTGGAATTCAGTAAAAATGCTAACCCAGAAATAGAAGGCTTCGAGATACAAACTGGACGACACTCAATAATCGGGAGCTTGTTCAAATTGCATGATGGACCAATCGCATCGTAGAGGAAAAGGCAAAATACATGTTGGTCTCTCTACGCTTGTTCATGGTTCATGGCCCCACGTGACAGCAGAAGTGCTGCAGAACTTGCAAGAACTACCGTTTATAGATCGCGCAGTAAGCATATCGAGACGTGAGATACCATTTCCTTCGACATCATGTTGAGCTGAAGGATATAATCGTGAAAAACATTTCAACGGAGAATATGAGTTCTGACGCTTTAACCAAAAAAGCATTATTTCATCCGTAGCTGAAGTCGTGTATCGATGGCATGGGTTTGAAGGACAATTAGAAGGCATACGAAATTGTAATAATTTGTAAAAAAAAATAAAGCTCACGTTACTAAACACAACTAAGAATTTTCTTGTTTATATCATATTTCTGTCAAAATTACTATCATTTTTCAATTGTTTGTGTTTTGTCTGTTGCTTTTGTTTTTATTTCAAAAATGGAAATTTAAAAAAAAATAAGAAAAAGAAGTGAGAACTAAAGTACCAACGACAAAGTAAGTTCTGGAAAATATATTAGACCATTTCTAAATTACGTTTTCCATTATATTCTTCAGAACCTACTCAAATCATTGTGCATGGACAAAATAGGCACAATAGAAAATAAAAATGTTGATAAAAACACAAATCAAAAGAATGCTTCGCTTATATTTTTTAATTTCTGAATAAATTTAACAAATCTGTTTCTTATTCCTTTCGCTAAACCTTTGTCGGTGGTTTAGCTAATTAAACGTCACCCAGTAGACATTTTGTGTTATTAATAACATTTTGCACGGAATAGTGCCTACCCTTTTCTACTCCACGTTTATTAATTTGGCTGTATTATAGTCCAGTCAACAAAGCATTTGATTTGGGAAAAATCACCGGAAAGCTGGATTTTGGTATACAGCCTCCTCATGGCGTTATTAAGAAACTGTTAAAAGTCCCCATCGATATAAACGCCGCTAACGGGGGGTTGAAGGCCCTTTAACTGTTTTTTCGGGAATAACTCACAAATGGTAAGTTGTACAGAAAAATGTCAAATACTAATTTCCAACAATAAATATTATAATATATATATGGTCTTATTTATAAACTTTATCTAACTTTATACAACTGTCCAACTTTAGAAAATGTGTTCAAAAACCTTGTTTATTGTTGTCTTAAAGCAGCCGTACTTAGACACAAGAGTAGATTGTCTTAACCGTGAATAATGTGATATTTATTTTTATTAAATAAAGCATATTTCCAACAATTTGAAAATAGTTAGACAGTGTATAATTAGACAAAAATCTAATAAATACGACTGATAATATATAGATACTTTTTTTCATAAAAAATAACCGTTTTCGAAATAAACCAATTGGAAGAGTTAAGTTCTATATAGTTGGGTGGCGTTGTTAAAAAATTGAGCATTTTGTGATTTTAGGTGGGAGGGGCAAATTTAAAAAAAAAATATTGGAAATAGAAAATGAATATAAAAACATAAGGGCAATACCTACAATATTATTGTACCTTTTTTAAAACCAGTAATTTATTCTTTAATTATGTTTTTAAATTACGTTTTTTTAGTGCTTAGTTTTTGAATAAATGATTTTAAACTCCTAATTTCCGGATTTTATTTTATTTTCTATTTCCAATATTTTTTTAAATTTGCCCCTACGACCTAAAGGGGTGGACAAATACATCGAGCCGATGTCTTAAAATCATGTTCATATAATGTTCCGACAACAAACAAAAAGTGATGCATTTAGCACAAAATATACTACCAACTACCAACTATATAGAAAAGTAAGACATTTAACTCTTCGAATTGATTTATTTCGGAAACGGTTATTTTTATGAAAAAAAGTATATTAATATTTTTTCTAGGAAATTTTTCAAGCTACAACTTAGTCCTTGACATTTTTTTTTGTACAACCATTTGGGAGTATTTCCCGAAAAACCATTCGCTTTTTCTTTCATAATTTATGCATGAGGTGGCTATATACCAGAAACCAGCTCTCCGGCGATTATTTCTTAATTTGTCCGTTTTTATGGCTTTATTGACTGCACTAGTAGTTATCCAGTCGATTTTAAAATTTTATTGAAAGGCACTGAAAACTGCGAATTTGCATGAAATTTCGCGACCTTTAGGCCAACAAAGTTCTAATTGACATTTTTGTCAAAATTGAGTTATATATTGCATCGTACTAAAAAGGATATGCTCTTTCGATTGCCGCTATCCACATCTCTCTATATTTCACGGTTTCGGAAATAATAGGAGAAAAAAACAGAAAACAGAGTTCTATCTGCACAGATTTGATTCTATCTTAAGTTCACAAGGTTCTAACTAGCCAGATAGAACCTAGCTTACTTGCGAAAACCAAATTATTTCGTAGATATAACCTTTTTTCGATGTAGATAGAACCCTCTTGCTCCAAGGCATCCCATTATTCCAATCAATTCTGATGTTGAATTTTTTATTTTTATGAATTTATATGAATTTATATGTGTCACAAAGTTCTATCAGCCACTCTTGTCCTACTCCCAAGTGCCTTACCTATAACTATAAAATATATTTTAAATGTATTAATTGTAAAAATACACATTTACACGTTTTGATTACAATTAATGTACAAAAGTTACTCAACATGAAATATTCTACCTTAGTTTTCTCGAAAGTGATGTGTGTGCAGTTAGAACCTTCTTGTCCTAAGGTCGCGATTTCACAAAGTAAGAACTCAGAGATTTTGACTGAGATGGATGAGAATCCTGAACAATATTTCTCCACTGGAACTCAAAAGCACTTTCTATATCCAAACTTCGTAATTTTCCAAAAGGGAAACCGGTCAATGGTAGAAACAAAAACGTGATTTTGTTTGATACTACTACATCACTTAAACAGATATTGTAACAAATAAAATAAACAAAAACAAAACTTTTAAAAAAGCCAAGTTCTTCTATTACATAAAAACATGTCGGCCATAAAAATTAAGTATATATGTTATATTTATGTACATAATGTAGAGTACCTATATTGTATTCAAACACTGTAAATAGTGACAACCATTTTTTTTTCAACTTTATATTAAAAGAGATTTCATTTTTGTGTAGATTTTTTTTTAATATCAATTGCAATGATATGTTCAATTCATGTTTTTTCTGTTGGAAAGACTTTCACGAAAGTTTTCTGACGAGACTATTTCCTGTTGAGTTAATTTGGTGGTGGTTTCAATAAAATCGCGCTGTTTTGTTTTGATGTTACAATGACAATACATTTGTTTATTTGTCCATAAATAAATATTTGAATTGATTTAGTTCTCCTCAGTTGTATTTAATTAATTAAAGTGGTTCTTAAAAACCTTACACAATAACATCAAATATGTCTCTAATAACTTAAACACCATAGTTGAAGTTAGACAGAATTATAGATCTTTTAATGTGGTAATTGAATTAAAAAACACTTTTATGTTTTCATTAGTTTTAATAAATATCTATAAGGTTGGTATGTAATTAATTTTTGTTTTGTAATTTTCGAATTTGTTTTCCGTTTCAATTCTTCTTTAAGTAAAACAAGAACTTTAAAAGGGGAGTATAAGGGCGTTTATACCTTTAATCAATAAATAAAAAAATATTTCCAATCATTATCAAACAGTAAAATATTTAATAAAAACATGAACAAATACAAAAATTATATTTTATTTTTTAATATTTATTTAATCAATTGAGAACATTTCAAAATATCAACAACAAAAAAATAAAACAAACTAAAAAAAATAAACGAAGTTTTTTTTCTTGAAATTTGAATTTAAGGACAGGAATTCATTCATTAATGTTTTTCAAATCGATTCTTTTAAAAGTGTTATTGATTTTCGCATCTTTTTCTTTCATATTTATGCAATGAATGCTAAAATGAATTTCAAATATTTCAATATATTTAAGTTTTATACCTTACAATAGCGGACATAATTGAATCGGTGACTAGAAGCACAGAACAGTTTTTTTGTCTGAATACTAATATTTACTAATAACAACTTATTTTGTGGAATATAAACTCTCTTTCATGAACAAACCTTCACATATTATCATACAGAAATATAAGTTGTATTGAAATGTGTACCTAATCAGTTCTTTTATTTTTTTAATATAATTTTATACATGTACTGTGTCTTCCACTCACCAATTCAATTTCATTCACCATTCATTTTAAATAATATCTTAATGGTTCTCGGTAGAAAAGTAGAAAAAAAGTAAAAAAGTCAAATTAATAAAATTACAAAAATGTTTGAAATAATAAAAAAACTCAAAAAACGTATAACAAAATAGGAAGAGAATTAAAACTTAAGGAAACGAATCGATTAGTATTCAACATTATTTATAACAAAAAAATTCAAAAGACATACAAATATGAACTAATATTAAATAAGTTTATATTAAAAAGGACATATATATGTGTATGAATTATTAGCAAAGCGGGGAATGATTTAAAACACATTGAAAAATTAATAAAAATGATCCAATTTTTTTTTTAACTATTAATATAAATATGAGTTTTAAGAACACAAAAATAGTAGCATGTACAATCGCAGAATTTTTAAATTAATTAATTGCAAAAAATTGTATGTTATAGCTGAGTTTCGTTTTAAGTTTAAATATATTATGTAGATGCAAAATTATAATCTTATATTTTTGAGAAGCAAAAAAATTAAAAAAGTTAATTACATAATTAATATTTTTAAGAAATCGCCAAAAAATAGGCCAGATCATTTGGTTGATGGCGTAATTTGTTTTCAGTAGATATTTTTCATATTAGGTATTATTATTTCATTTTTATAATCGGAAACCACTGTAAAAAATTATATATACACTCGTCAGTAAATTGTTTCTGTAATATTTGATTTGTTTATTTTTTTTTTATATTTTCTGACGAAAAAATGCTTCGACACCGGAAAAAATACGAGATTTACGTTTTGCTTCAAAATAAAACTTGGTTCAATGGTTATATAAATACATTAAAAATGTTAATTTAAATTAAATGAGAGAAAAAAACAAACAAAAGTAAAGAAAAATACAAATTTAAAGTAACACAAATGATATGATTCAAAAAATTAATGTTCGCTGTAAAATGTAGACAGAGCAATGGCGTTGAATTTTGTGTATGAATCTCTCTCATACGTAACTCTAGGATACTAATCGATTCATTTTTATTTCTTTTTAAATGTAGAGAGATCAAGGCCTGGAGAACCCATACTGCTTTGGAGTACCAATTTAGATTATGACAAATGGAAAATTTTCGAATAGGTATCAATGATTTAAATAACGACAATTTATATATTTATTTTCAAGAATCATAATTATAAAAAAAATATTGAGACAAAGTAGTAAGAAATCTAGACAACATTTATTACTTTAAATCGAGAACAACATTTCTATAAGGGAACGATTTGGTGATAAAGACATGCAATGAAGTATTAAATTTAAAAAATGTTTTTTTTTTTCAAAGTAGGTAGTTACAATTAAAAATAAAAACTGTATGTACATATGTATTTGTGAAGAATAAAAAAATCTTTAATTTGTTAAAAACAAAAAGCAGTAAGAGAACCCGCATTCAAGGTAAAGCACACGTTTTTTAAGTTTTCTTATTTGTGAAATTTTTCCATTTAATTGTTTTATAGCGAAAAAATTAAGTACATTTTTTTATGCAAATGTAACTGTAACAAAGTTTTTGTTTTTTGTGAAATTTGCTCAATGAAATGTGAAGTTAACGGTTTTTTATTTGTTTGTAATGTATTTAAAGAAGAAAATAATAAATAAATAATAATATTTTATTGACAAGAGACAATTAAAACCTTTCCTTATGTTAATGAAGATTAACCTTTCTCACCTGGCAAATTTTGTAGTGGTTTGGCGCGTTGGGTGCCATGAGCGTTGGGACGAATTTGTCCCGCCCCACGGACCCCCCCGGTTGCTGGCTGCGACCCCCCGGTGGGCACCACCCGTTGAACTTCCGCCACCCCCACCACCGCCACTTGGGGGCCCCCCAGACGATGGATGTTGCCACGGAGCCCAGCGACTCGGCCACGCATGGCCATGATTCCACGCCCACGACCATCCCCCTCCTATTCATTTTCATAAATTTTTTGTTTGTATAAAGCATTAATTTATATATATATATATTGATCGCCAATAAATTTTGATTTTTGTATTTTTTTTTTCGTTTTTCAAAAAGGTTTGAGTAGATAATAAAAATGTGTTTTTTTAATTTGTTTGTATTTTTTTAGGTTTGACGAACATATATATAATTTTTTCAAGATGATTAGGTACCGAAAATTTAAAAAAAAAAGAGGAAAAAAGAAAAAAAATCGAAATATTCGCGTTAGATTTTGAGTAAAAAAAATTAAATATGGAACGTTACAAAGCAACATACATAATATAGTAATAACAAAATCAATAAACTTAGATTTAAATAATAAAAACTTAAAAGCTATAGTTTCAATATTTCTCTTATTTGAAAATTTAATTATAAATTATATAGTTTATTTTCATATTCATTTGAACTAATGTTGTTTGCAGGACCATTTTGAACATAGTTAATAAATCAATAAATAATACAAATTTGATTATCTGATCTATAATAATGTATGTATTGTGAAAACTTGAAAAATCAGTAGGTATAACGAGTCTGATTGGACATTATATTTCTTTTACCGGAAAGATTTAAGGCTAAAACTTTCAGAAATCCTTACAAATTTTGTCACGATATTACATAATTTCAAATATGTATGTACATATAACGAAAAACCAGTTTCGGATTGAACAGGAATATCCTGACCTGGTTGAGCAATTTTGAGCTGATTGAATTCAGGAAAAATACAAAACTTATGGAAAATTTTAGTTTAGTTACCTATACAAAATTTTGTTGACCAGTATTATTTTTATAAGTATGAGTGCAAAAACTGATATCACTCTATTTGTTTTTTTTCTCCTTATTTGTGTCGCACTAATTGTTAAGACTTATTAAAAGTAAAGTGGTTATGTTGCCGTATGCCGTTTATGCCCTCGAATTTTTGATTTTCACAAATTAAATTTCCATTACGATTCATGCTACTTTTAAAACATTATTTAAAATTGTTATTTTTTATTATTTCGTAATGTTTATTTTAACGCAGTTTTAAATATACAAATACATACATATGTATTTTATACAATATACATACATATATTATATCTTTAGTACCAATGTATATAACAAACACAAAGTTAAAATAATAAAAATATTTTTTATCTTCATTGAAGTTAAAAATTTAAAAACCTTGTAAGTTTAAATTAAATAAAAAGAGCATATAAATACGTGTGTTATGTTTCAAGGAAATGTTTTTTTGTAATTTTTCGGACCTGAGTCTTTATTTTAATTAATGTGCACCGTTACAAGCATTACCATATTAAATAAAGATCTTGTTGCACGGAAATGTTCCCAAAGATCTATGTTTGGATTATTTTCCCACAATTATATGACTTCCGTTATGAAAACATTTGAAAAAGTTGGTTCGGTAACTTCTCTTCAAATCCAATCGATTAAATCAACCAACATCGAAAAGTCAAGTTTATATGCTCAAATTGTCATTAACATTATGATCTGAACACAAGAACTATACAATAACGACTTTTATTCCTTTAAATTGTTTAAAAAATTAATTACTTACTTTCTGTTTTTTTTTAATGTCTAATTTATTATAAGAAGTCTTATGTATTAATACTGTAATTATTTTAATTAATTAATTTTATATTTGTTGCAATCGGAAGGAAATCCTTTTAACTTAGTATAGAATAAACATAACGAGCTTAATTTCTTTTAAAGATGCATAATCCAAAAAATTACGGATGTTCAAATATTTAATATATTAAAATAAAAAAATTGTATTTTTATTTATCAGGACGGTTGTTGTTCTTTGTATTTGTTTTTTTTTATTGATTTTATTGACTATGATAATATTATAATGTTCTCTGCAAAAAACACGTGTTCATTAATATAAAGAAAACAAATTATCGTTTTTAACTTAATAACCACTTAATAACAAAAAAAATCTCATTTGCCTCAATTCCATCTTACCAAATGCAATCAGTTGTAAGATGATTAAAATATTCTTATTATTTTGCGATTGACATATTTAATTTTAGGTTTTAAACATTGTTAATTAAATTAAATTCTGCTACGTTTATAATGCGATAGATATAATTTAATGGATAAGTTAAAAAGATTCTTTCGAAAGTATGTTTAATTCTTCGTTAATAGTGTTAGTATTAGCTGCATTTTATTATCCACATGATCTGATCCGGATAAAATTTTAACACGTAAATACAAACACAACATGTAATGCTGCTCTTTATCTGGATCTATTTCAAGATCCAAAAACTAGTACTTTTTATTATAATTTTGGAAAGGCAGTGTTAACTGCAGTGCAAAGAAAAAAGCCAACAAACACATGAAAAATATTCAAGCACAATGAAAAATGAGATGGTTATATAACACTGGATGTTACTGTAATCCAATTTTGGGATCTGATCCAGATCAGATCATGTGGACAATAAAATGCAGCTTATGTCAGGCACTTGGTAGGTTATGTTACAATATATTTGTTTGCAATTTGGTAATGGACTTTTTATATGAATGCTGTTTTAGTAAAAGCTGTAATGAATAAACTTAAAATTAGGGAAACAATTTAACAATAAATGAAATGAAGCAAAATAATCAAGAGCATTTACAAATAATAATATTTGCGTTTAAAAATAAATCAAAAAGCGTGAATAAAAGCAAAAAGCGAATCAAGCAAATAAAGTATAATGTGTTTTACATACATTTTGTAGTTAAATAATAAACTAAATATAGTACATAATATAAACTTAAATAAAACCAAGTGTTTTTGTGTAGATTTTAAATAATTATGTTTGAACACTTTTTTTATCAAATCAAATTAACTATTGAATTTTAGGACAAAATTAATTTCTTTTTGTTTTTTAACACCACTTATCACATTGGATCTTACTCCAAAGAACTGTTTTCCATTTTTGATCGTCGAGGAGGACTAAAATACTAGAGCTACGTGTTTCAATTGAGAAATTTTGTAATTGATGTTGTTCTTGTTGTTGCAATCCTGCTGTGCGTTTATTTGTACGAACGAATATAAGGAAGTTAAAACAAATCAACACACATGTTGAGTACGCAGTAACGAAAGAAAATAAACAAAAAATTAAACAAATTATATTTCTATAAATAATAACACAATTAATAAATAAACAATTTTTTTTTTGAAAAAAAAAAAAAAAAAAATGAAAACTAAACAAATCAAATCAATAGAGGGGTTCACTTCTACAAAATGATGGTTGTTTTTCAAAGAATGAAATTTATACTAGAGAAGAGGAACCCACCACATTGTTTCTTGCCGTTCTATGCGGTTCACCAGCGGGTGGTCCTCCACTTGGAATTGGTGAGACCCCGCTTGGTGGATAGTCAAAGTAGAATTCTCCATCGTAAGTTCGGTAATATTCGTCGTAAAATGATTCATTGTATCCGCCACGATAATCCGAATAACCATAAAAGTCGTAATCATAATCTATAAATTTTTAAATTAAATAAATTTTGTTTCTTTTCTTTTCTGGTTGTTTTGAGCATTTTTTTTAATAATGTATTAATATGCAGCCAGCATATGAATTTATTTGTTTAATTAAGTTTCACTTACAACGTAAAGTTTTATTTTACATATCATAATATGTTGTAAGTAATCTAAGTAAGTTTCACAAACACAAAAAGAAGTTAATGAAGTTTTGTTTTCTACCAAAAAAAGAGGATATCATTTTATTTGCGGCGTTAAATAAATACAGATTGAAAAATTTCAGTTTGATAGAACTTAAAAAATAAAATTAAAACTCAAATACTTTAACGGTGTATAGATGTTTAGTATAGATGTATCTATGTTTGTATTTATGTTTATAAAATGTGGTTATTAATATTTTATTGGCCAATTCTAGGTTAAGTTTGTTTTGTTTTTAAAATATATTCTGTGTTTTAATTTTGTTATGTTAGATACTTATTTGCGTAAAATATCATATCTGACTGTAAATGATATGTTTTCATATGTTAAGTGGGCTATGAGTCCAGTTAAAGATGAGCGTAAACATGCTCGAAACGTCGCATAAAAATAAATAAATAACATCTTTAACTTGACCTATAGCCGACTTGGCATATGGAAATTATTAAAATATAAAGGTCACTAAAAATTATTATATACGTAAATGATATGGCCTATTTAATGTTTTACAGAGCTCAAGGTTTATAAACGTCCTAAAAATACTAATATTTACTCAAAAATTAAATTATTACAAGGAAGCTGCACTTTAGAATTGTTATATTCAAATGTTATTATATTCTTGTTTGAAAATTAATAAAAATTGTGCGTTTGATTTGTTTGAATTTAAAAAAAACCTGATATATACATTTATAAAGCTAAATTCTTATTATATTAGAGTTTATTAATCGATTCGTTGTTGTTCAATAGACATTTTTAAAGAATTATCGTTTTTCAAAAATGTTTTATTTTTAATTTTCTATTCTTCTTTCGGGGCACATTATTTAGCATAAAAATCAAATGAAAAAAAAAAACACAATAAAAATTCAACACTATTTTTTAAAATGAATTTCACTGACCAATCTTGAAAAAGATCAATTTGTTATTCAAAGTACATATGTAAATATAAACGGTAAAAGTTTTTTCCTATGAAAAATCCAAATCTGTAATGAGGCAAGTAAATCACCCGTTCTGAATTGCGATCGGGCATAAAATCCTTTCGTTTTGAAATAATTTTCACTTTCAATACTTGAGAAATGAGTTTTCTTTTATTTTAGAAAAAAAAAAACAATAACGAGGTTACTGCAAACTTATAAAAAGAACATATCGAGCAATCGAAAAAATACATGTGGACCATAAAGAACACATTTGAAAAAGAGAACAGTGCAGCAAGGGGACATTTAAAACTTCTCAATTTACGTTACAGCTAAAAAGACACGGTATTGTTAGGATTTTTTTGTTTGTTTTTTAGTGATTACGAAAAAAAAGGTTTGAATATGGGCTAACGTGAAAGTTAAATTCAGAACACTTTTTTTTAATCCGTTGCAAAATCAATTTAGTTTACTGATTTGATTCCGAACGGAAAGGAAAAGAGGGGTGAAAATTAAATTTTAAATTTATCGACTCTTTTGAACTTGTTATGGTGCAGAGTCTTCACAAAATTTATTTCTCTACTTAGGAACCTATAGGTTTTTTCTTTGATAATGTTTAATATTAAATCCAGTGACGGATGCAGGATTTGGTCATGAGTGGGGTCCAACTACAAATAGAAAACTTAAAAATAAATAAAACTTGCGAAGGCTTTGTAATACATTATTTATGTGCTTGAAGTGCGCCATTTTCGATTTCCAAAAAAAATACAAACTGAGCTAAAAACAGCGCAGTTATATCTTTAAAAACAAAAACGTAATTTTAAATTTAACCCTCCTTTACAAGACGGAAAAAGTCGGCACAAACGGACATGGGGTCCATTTGGAATATGTATTTCCAGTTGAAAACCGCAGATTATTCTATAAAATTTCCGTGATCATTAAAACATCCATACATATGTACATACCTTAAGCCCGTTAACTAAGTTTCCCCATAAAACTGTTACGCAATCTAATGGAAGTAAAATCCATAAACGATTGCATTTTGTTTCAGAAAATTTTGCTTTTCTTCTGGTGTCGCAAAAACGATTTGCAGCTTATTTTGAAAAAATGTGTGATTGTGACATATATAAGTCGGTCACTTTATCCAATAATACCTTGCTATAAAATTTAGATAATCAGACCCTGCCAAGAGTGAATGAAATCAAGGACTGAGGTGTTATTTTTGATTCGAAGCTAGCATTTGATCAGCATATAAACGCAATTATTTCGAAAGGTAATTCAATGCTGGGTTTTGTAAAAAGGAATTCAAAGGATTTCAAGGATCCTTATACGGTAAAAACTTTGTATTGTTCTTTTATTCGTCCTATTTTAGGATATTGTGTTGTAGTTTAGTGTCCTTATACCATACAAATAGATTAGAAATGATCCAAAAGAAGCTATTACGTTTTGCTCTTCGAGATTTTGCTTTAAATAATTAAGTTGTTTTTAATTATAAAAAAGACGCTAGTTGTTAGGGTTATAAGGTTACAACCAAAATCTCAGATTTCCGAAACAAGATTTCCAAATTTCGTTGAATCGTTCACACCACACAAAAACTAGATTTTGCTTGAGATTTCAAACAAATTTCAGTGTTGATAGAAACTCAAAAAAAAATTCCCAAAACAAGAACACACATTTTCTTTTTTTCTCTCGCTTTCTGTTGAAGATATGCGAAAAACCAAATGAAATCCCACTATCTCAGTACACTACCTTCAATAGATGTAATAAAATCTCTTTTTTATGACTGAGCTGTTTTACTGAAGAGAAAATTGAATAATTAGGTGTGTTTGTTTCACATTCAGACCGTTCCAAGAAGATTTTGAGGAGATTTCGCAGTAATCTACTAGATTACGAAATCTGAAGTGTATTGGAAATCTTGTTGATTTTGATGAGATTTAGTGATTTTTGATCGAAATCTATTAGAAACTTTAGAACGGAGGCGAGAAGAGTTCGGCATCATGTTTATTCGCGACATTCTTTGTTCCAAAATTGATTGCTCATATTTGTTGAGTAAAATCAATTTATATGCTCCTGAGAGGTCCTACGAGTAAGGCCATTTCTATATTTAATGCCTCATAGTACTTTGTTTGACCAAAGAGAACCGATTTCTAGGTGTAGTTGCCGGTATTTTGTATATTGATATATGCTTACGCAGAAATATGTTCAAAAAAGAGTTAAAATTTATTAATTTAACACTAAATAACTGATTTTTTTGTATTTATTATTTAAATTATATGTTTTTTTGGTTTAACCCATATATTTTAATTTTTTTTCCAAAGATCTGTTGATTATAAATTTAATCTATATAATCTAAGATGCATTTGAAGTTTTGGAGGTATACTTATCCATTAAACTTGAAGAATACTTTTATTCGAAATTTTATAAAAAGATGGGTTATCTGGAATAAAGTATAGGTCAAACGTAGACCAAATGTAGGTCGAAGAGAAATAAATATTTAATAAATAAATAAATCAATATACAAATATTCGGTTTAAATGCTCATGGGAGGTGCGGACCCGACAACCACCTCCCTTCGATCCACCACTGATTAAACCTCTAAAGAGCTCCGAATTTTTGAATTTCGTACCAACGAGGATATCAACGATGTAATTTTTTTAAATGCATGTTTCGTTAGTTAGTGTAGTATATAATACTAAAAATAAAAAATAAACATTTTGTGATTTAACTTTAATTAAAATGTTAAAACGAAAGCGATTCCTAACTCGTTTAAAATTGTCAAAATCCTCTTTTTTTACCTAAAGTATCACAATATAAATAAATATATACATATGTATGTATGTAGGTAGTTAAAGGATTTTAAATTTTTGAAAAAAAGGGCTAACAAATTTCGAGCGAATGTAAACTTGATATAAAGTTGTCCTACATGGAGAAATTCTTCTACTTTATGCATATTGTTCTACTTTGTTTACGTACGAGTGCAAGTACGCGGCCGCCGCGCCTCCCGCCAGCCGTGCTGCGCTCATCACTTCGTCATGTGCGTCGTACCGCGTTTGTGTTTGATGTCCATGGACGTCAGTCCGTGATATTATGTCATCCCACCAAATTATACAAATTTAATATAAATGCATCCCTGATTAAAGTTTTAATCTGGTCTATAGAAATGTTCTTTTAAACCTTCACAACAAACTTGCCAATCTTATTTGAGTTTAGGTTCTAAAGTTTAACCCACTGACGGTCATTAAATCACTAGAATATGCTTTCGCCTATTAGTAGAGTGCAACCCAGAAAGTCTAATGAATTTAAACAAAGCTTGTGGGATAGTTTTTTTTTATGAATGGTACCTACTAAAAACTTTCCTTATTTTATTTTTAAAAGAATAATATTTTGTATGTTAATTTTTCAAAAATTAAATTTTTTTTGGTATGCTACTTAACATTTAATGATCTTCAAAAATTTCACTTTTCGCATATACTTAGCGGGTACGACATTACATTTACATATATATTAAAACTAAAGTAAACGATAAAGCCTCAAAAACAACGTTTTCTTCGCTCTTTATCCGTCTCACTTTTATTTTAATTTTAATCAAATAAAACACATTGAACGAATAAAAATTTTTTTGTTGTTGAGAAAATGCATTTTTTAAGAACACAATTACAATAGTTTTAATCAACCAAGACGATAAGATTAATTCTCTTAAAAGAGGGGCGTGTCAATGGCAGGGGCGGACCGGGCCACCGGGATTTTTCCCGATGGCCCCCTTGGGCCTTGGGCGAGCAAAAACTGCGTGAAAGCCCCGGCAGTACTTTCTGGTCTTTTAAAGAAAATGTTCTCATAAAATTGGATCTATAAGGGCTTTGTGGCCCCAAAGGCATCTCAGGGAGCACACAAAGCTCTGCTGGTGGCCCCCGAAATGTGGATAAAGCTGTTGCCATAAGATTATTTTAACTAAAACTATAGTTCAGCTGATGGGGCCCCCTCCACTTCTTCAACTCATTTCGTTACTTTTCTGTCCCTGGAGGCTTTTTTAGTCCCATGTCAGCCCCTGGTCTATATGGTCGGATTTTTATGGCGATCATTCCTTAATATGCCTGAACATTTCATCAAAATCTATTAATTCGTTCAGATGCACCACTGTGCCGCGGATATCCTGACCACAGCGAAAACAAGAAAATAAAAAGGGGAAACTTCGAAGTTAGACGCCTGGAATCATAACCTATATCCGGGCGCTTTTCAAATCGAGTCTCTATAATAACCTCTTGAGAAGTCCCATGTCAGGAAGAACGATTAACGATAGAGTGGTAGAATCGCAGTCAACAATGGGGATATGAAAAAAACCATTTCTGGAAACATATAACGGCTAACGGACTTGCGCTCAGGCGCTGCAGCAATGGAACTAAAGCCGCGTTAAAATAATAAATTCTCCTGACGTATTTATTTTAGCTAATATAACAGTTATATAAAACTTTTGACACCTAATTTCTTTAATTATAATTATACATTAATTGTGTAATTACATTTTTAAATAAACTTTAATCGAATAAAATTTAAATTTTTTATAAATATAAAGTAAAACGATTCAATTCATAATTTCGAATGAAGTAGTTTTCTAATTTTTTTTCATTTTCGTTATCATATACATACCTACTAAAATGTATCCCAAAAGCCTTGGTAAAAGTGCGCTTTGTTGGGGAAATCCATCAGAAAAGCTTAGAAAATTTCCTTAAGTTAAGGTGGATCACAATTGTTGAAAGTTGAACAAAATGAAGAAAGCGTCACGAGCGCAATTTACGTCACAGTACCAGGTACCTTCTATGAACAATAACTTCTCGCTCTCACCTTTCTTTGATGTCGACTTTATCAATCTTCGTAAATTTACTTTTAAATATACCGATTTTCTAACACAAACAATGATAACAAAAACTTTAAAGAACTACATAATGTGCCGCGAAAAAAGTAGTTTTTCTTAAAAATGCTGCAGAAAACTATGGGGTTGTAAGAACTGTACGGAATTGTGGAGAAGATCGCGAAAGTTGGATAGAAACAACTGAATTATAAAGCGGCCCATACACAACACATTTGTGTCGGCATTTTGTTACACATAAACAATTGTGAATAAACTCAAATTCCAAGTTATTAGCACTGGCTTTATTTTTTCATTCACGTAGATTGTAGGTACTTCATAATTGCAATAACTGGCAAAATGATTTCGATGAACCAAAAGATTTTATGAATAACTCTTGGTAAATATCGAAATTGACCTGTTATTATTTACTAACGCAAGAGGTATTTTATTTTATAAAAAACTCAAAATATAAAATTTTCTTTCATTTTCAGAATTGTCTACAAACACTTTAATCAAAAACTCGAATAGGTATTAGGTTCCAGCTATTTTCGCAAATAATTTTCAATTTTAGATTTCATTATCAGTTCAATTTTTAGATCAAGATTTGAAATCTTAAACTTTGTACCGCACCGAAACGATCTGTCACAACTTTGGTATTTATGTAACAGAAGAAAAACAAAAATGTGTAGATGTGTGTCACTTCTTGGCTGTGTGCCGAATTTCACAGGTAATACGTCGTTTATTTTTAATTTTTTCCTCTTTAAATAATATAAAATCTTATAACAGGCAAAAGGCAAGATTATCATTTTTTAATTCGAAAACATTTTGTAAAACTTTTCGACCAAATAAACATAACTTTCAATTCAGAAATTTGTAAATGAATAGTGCAAACATTTTTTTAAATTTACTAATGTCACTACACTCTGTGTGTGTCCCAACCAAATCATAAGGACTTGACTTTACATGAAAAAAATATAATAAATTAATTATATTTTACATTATATTGCAGTGACAAATCAGTTTGCCGAGAATCACCCAAACATATAAGCACGTTTTTTTGCAAGCCCAGCATCAAGTCTAAGAGACACTTTTACATACAAAATACTTTCACTTCCATAAAATGCCATCACCGCAACGCAATTAATAAGAAACCATGTGTAGAAAATTATTCAGCGTTAGCTGCAACAAAATTAATCATACTGGCTGAACACAATGGATACGGAGCTGCAACTGGAAGCTGCAACTGAATAGCTGTCAAAATATTGAATACACACAAATTCAATGTTACGAACACAACGCAGCGCAACTGCAGTCGGTGCTGCAAAGGTTCACCAACTTTTAACTTTTTCACGTGCAGCACTTTTGACGTTTCAATTTATATGAAGAAAAAAAGAGCCGCAAAAAAAAATTGAAGTTTTTAGTGCTCATTTGTGTCGCGAAAAAAAAATATTAATGAAAAGAACAATATTGGAAATAAAAACTGTGAATAATAAACTCGTGGTTGTTTTTTTCTCCTTTAAAATATATAAAAAACTGTACAGCTCGTTGTGGACAGATAAAAAAACGACGTACGACATTTTTTGAAAGCAGTTGCAGCGGCAGCAGGACATTGTGTTCAGCCAGTTATAGTCGTCGTTCGCAAAACGTTAATTTATGAAATTGAAAATTTGTGTAAATCCTCTTAACGACTAGGAAACCTGATTTGACTGTATTACCTGGGAAATGGGCTATCTTTTGATAGAAAAAAATAATTTGTCTCCATTACCTCATGGGTAGTTCTAGTAACAAAGATAATTAAAAAAAGCGTTTTTTGGATTAAAAAAATAACTGATTTATTTTTGTTTGTTAATTCAATATTTTGAAAACTAGTTAATTTGTATTAAGTTTTAAGTGTAAATAAGTAAATATGTACATAGAACTAGCATACCATATTTTATTAATTTTTAAAAAATGCCTACAAAATAAATTAAAAAGCGTACAAAAAAATTAGGTACTTAGACCCTGTTTAGATTAAGACATGCTCACTACGTAGTGAATAGTCATGTCGTGTCTACACTCGAAATTTCTCAGTCATGAGTATCGCCGAACTCTGATGGAATATCTCTGAATTGAAACATTTGATTCTGAGCACCATGAACCATGAGTTTAATATTAAATAAATAAGTAGTTGCAAAATATAGCAGAAATTGCAATTTTAATAATTAAATCTGCTTCAGCATCTTTGCTGTTATCAATCCACCAATTCAATAAGCATTTTTTGCGTCTAAACTTGACTAATTACACATTTTTAATTTTTATTCTCATCTACCTTGCTCTTCAACGAACATGCCAAAAATAAAAAAAATGGCATTAAATGGAACATGTCGGATATGAAACATGACTGCTCACTACAATCTTTATGTTTTCTTCCTGACTGTCGCCTCCCTTTCTACCTCCCCGTTTTCAGCTACAAACTGCCGTCACTACGTAGTGGGCAGTCACAATCTAAACAGGGTCACTGAACTGAAAGCGGATAATTAAAGAGAGACAGAAGAAAAATGTGACGGGCAAATTCAATCTGTATTTTTACAAAGAAGGCGACAGTTAAAGATGTCAGATGTGTTAGAAAACTCAGATATGAGGATTTATAAAGACAGACAATCAAACAAATTTAAGTTTTCCATCTGTTCTGCAATGTTCGTTTTTTGTGCAGAGAAAATTTTTTGTTTACAAAGAAATTATAGCAAAAACTAGAACGTCAAATAATATCCGCGTTTTGTTTCGCATCACAGAATGCAGAGGGAAACTACGAGTTCTGCTCGCACCGCCCGCCATTCCCCTTTCGAATTTTTGGTGTCGAATCAGTATTTTACCAAATCAAAATTGAAAAAAATATATATTACCAATGGAAACCGCATCAAATTAACAATTTAATAAACATTAAAATCATACTGATTAATTTTTTAAAGGAATTCCTTACTTACATACATACATACACATACCTAAATATGTTGCGAATGAAAAAATTAATGAAGTTTTGTAAAAAATAAAAAATATATTTGCTTCCTAAATGTAGTGTACCTAATCTAAAATAAGCGAATAAAAATCTTTCGGACACTGAAATAGTAGCTGGTAAAAAAAGATACGGCAATACTCAACACTCTTGGGTTTTTCATTCGTCTTATGTCTGTGCCGTTATTGGTTAATATTTTGGAAATTGTAGAAGATTCAAAGAAAGTGTGAGGATTTGTTAACGAGTAGGTTAAATTGGTTATTAGTAGGATTCTGTAAGCTCCGTACTTTATTATAACCTTGTATCTTACTAATAATCAACATTAGTGCTTGTTTATTGGTAAGGTCCAATTTTATCTTTCATTATTTTTGAATTAATTCACGATATGTTCATATTTATTTTCTGAAATTAAAAGCGCAAGTACCTACTTTTTATTGAAAGCTGAACTCCAGGTTCTGTAATACTTTATATCTCTATACCTCAAAACTACATTTTTGACGGAATTTATAATGGAAACGTAGGTGCTTTTTAGGTATATCCGTTATATTTAAAATGTTTTATATTATTTATTTCACAAATATTTTATGTGGATTGATCTCCTATCTAGCTTAGTGTTTTTTAGCAATGAACACAAAAAAAAAACGATTTTTATTTCTTCGCACAATTTTTATGAGGTAAATAAATTCTTAAAACAGTTTAAAAACCTGAACTGTGCAAACTTTGATTTCTTACATACCGGAAAATTAATATTAAGATTGTTGGAATTTTGTATATTTGAGTAAAACTTTATTTGTGTACTTACCGTAAAAGAAGGTTTTACTTTCTCTACAATTATTCAAATGTACGTAGGACAAATACCGATATTTTTGTACTTTTTTATTTGAAATGTTTGTAGGGTATATAAAATATATTTAGCATAACAAAAAAAAATCTATTATCAAAATCTTACTACGAATACAATATGTTAAAAAAGGTCAAGTTTATTAAAAAATATTATTTAAAAAAAAAATCGTGCACAGTAAAAAAACACAAAATTTAAGACATTTTATGTTGAATAAATGTAAATTAAGCGTATATAAAAAACCTTTAAATAAGAATTTGACTAGGCAAATGTACACATAAACTAAAATATTAGTTTTTTTTAATCTAGGACGACGTGTATCGTGAGAAAAACAATATAGAGACTTTATTTTTATACAAGACTTAAGCGTGCGATATAGGTGGCAGAAATAACTGGGAGGAAAATAATATTATTTATTTAAAATTACTTCAAATATAAAATAAAAATAAATTTAATTTAGACTTGAACTTATAAATCAAAATAAATAAATAATATGTTATACACTTTGTATGTAGAAACTGGAAAATAAAATAAAATTACCAGGAAACCTAGCGTTTTACTGCAATAGGAAAGATATGAAGGAGAATGATTCGACTATACACATTTATTAAAGGTTTTTAGATTTGCATTTTTATCTCTTCTTGTTGTTGTTCGTAATGCAGCAACAAATTAACAAAGAAGCGAACATTTAATATAAAGTGTCTTAAAATGTATAAGGCTGCACGTACGGTATCGAGAATCGATGTAAGGATTTCTGCACCAAATACCGCTTCACTATGCGCAGCTTCATAAGAATATTGTACGCGCAGCCTAAGTAATTGCATTTTATATTTTCTTTTAAGCTATCCCCGAATTTCATATTTAAAGATATTGATTGAATTATTATAGTAAAGTTGATAGAAGTTCTACTGGTCAATGCAAATCGAAACCCTTATTAAATTAAATAAACTATTTTATTTTTACAAAACAAAGAGGAATCTAAAAAAACTTTTTCCTTCACGGGATGAATAACTTAAATAAGTTCTCCCGTGACGAATAGCTCGTTTTTTTTTGCATAAATACTTAAAATAAATTTATTTTTCAACATTAACTTACCATAATCCCGAGCCATTGGTGCTCGTATAGGAATTCTCGGACCGCCTGGTAGTCTCATTGGAGCCATTGGCATCATGCTGGGGTGTGTTGGTGACAGGTTTCTATAATCAGATAGAGAGTAAGGTATTCTAAGATTCGTCAGAACAATGTTGTACCCTTTCAACGAAAAAATATATCTGCTACCCAAACAATCCTTAATAATTTTGTTACAAGAATTATATTTAATCTTCACTCTTTAGAACAATATTAACAAAAAAGGACCATACTAAAGAAATGCCAATTTATAACAGTTTTTCGCTTTTAAAAGTGTGGTTAGATACATAAAAGAGCTTCGCGCGATTTGGAAAAACTCTGCATGCCCGAAGTAAGCCCACTGAGAGCATAAACAGTAATACTTTTATAAAAAAAAGTGTTATAAATTGGCAAGCCTAGAGTCACTTCCAATTGTAAACAGAAGTTTTCGTGGTAGTTCAAAACTTCCAACAGACTGTTGATCATTTTGTTTTTGAAGTAAAACTTCTTTTGCGGCATGGGGGTAAAAAATTTTTCTATGGAGCTGTCAGTGACATGTCAAACCGACATACAAATTCCCGTCACGAATTTCAAAATTCAGCGTCACGATTTTGCAAATACTTGCCCTGTTGTCGTGAAAGAAGTTTTACTTCTAGCGTGTGTACATAAGTACGCACACTCTTTTTTTTTTTTGTCTCTGAGTTGTTATTGATACATTAGCTCTTTATGATAATAAAGATAATATTTGTTCAATATGAGTTTAGGAATAATAAATTTATTTACTGAAAATTTTCTCTAAAGAAGCATATTTAAAAGCTATATAAATTAATTATATTGGAGGTCTTTAAATACAGTACTTATAACAGTTGTGTTATAATTTGAATAAAGAAAATGATGAAAACAAATAATATTCTTTAAATGAGAACTTTATGTGTAAGTAGTAAAGTAATTATAGTACACAACTTTATATTTACGACGCGTTTCGGAATATACTACATCTGCTGGGAGAGCTTTACTCCCGAAGATGAAGTATATTATATTGTATATTTTTAACTATAACTTTTTAACTTTTGATTTCTCGGTAAAAGTATGTACAGCAAAACTGTAGAGAATTTAATTTCCTACAAAATTGAGATAGATATGGCGAATACCCTTTAACAAACCCCACCCACCCAAGGGGGGTTAGAAGCCCGAAAATAATTTTGTATACTCGCACTGATGAAACCTAACACACTTTAACAAAAGTAAAAACATCGTCCTATACTAAAAGTCCAGTCAATAAAGCCATAAAAACACCCCCAATTAGGAAATAATCGACGGAAAGCTGGATTTTGGTATATAGCCGCCTCATGGTGTTCTTAAGAAACTATCAAAAGTCCCCATCGATATGACCGCCGCTTACAATTTTACGGGGCGTTGAACGCCCCCCAAAATGGTTTTTCAGGAATAACTCCCAAATGGTAAGGTAACTTGTACAAAACAAATGTTAAAGACTAATTGGTTTATTTCGAAAACGGTTATTTTTATGAAAAAAAGTATGATAATGTCTTTTGTAGGCATATTTGCCAAGCTACAAAAAGTTATTCCTGAAAAACCATTTTGGGGGGGCCTACAACCCCCCGTAAAATTATAAGCGGCGCTCATAATGATGGAGACTTTTTACAGTTTCTTGGGGACGCCATGAGGAGACTATATACCAAAATCCAGCTTACCGGCGAATTTTTTCGAGTCAAATGCTTTATTGACTGAACTATAAATACGAGGTCAATGTAATAAAGGCAACATTTCGATGGACTTGCTCTTTGTCTTAATTTAGTTTTTTGCTTATTTTAGTTTTTCAATTGTTTAACTCCCCACGCATATTTTCCACTGTGTTATCGCAAGCATTTCGATGCTTTGTTGGAGACCAGAGTAAAATGATGTTTCAGCGTAAATCGCTTAAATGCGTCTTATCATTTGAAATGCAAAGTAGGTTGGTACACAAACTCTTAATTTATGTTTTTTCTAAGATTAAGCGCCAACTTTTGCATTTAACAACTGGATATTCTACGGTCTTACAATATCGTATGTTTAACAACATTTTTATTTAAACAAAATTGTAGACAGATCGGATTAATTCTGTTTCATAAAACTATTATTGTAGTTGTAGTTTGTAAGAAAATATTCATCGTGTAACGTCATAATAGGTTTGGTACACATATTCTTAATTCTTTGCAAAAAATAAATTGCCAATTATATCTTTATATTCTCCTTGGCTTTTAAAGATCAATTTTTTTTAATTAAAATATTGATTTAGTAATACTAATAATTTTTTGTTCATACATTTCAGAACAAAATAAAGAAAATACCTAGGTACTTATAATACTACGCAAAACTTAATTTTTCTAAATACCTATCAATTTTTACAAGAATTTTTAAAGACAGAACTGTGTATAATCGAATAGAAGAATAGAAGTTTCTTTTGCTTATTAAAAAAAGCTATTGTCCTATTGATTTTCACGTTGCTTACAAATCTAACAAATATATATTATAAATATTGGTGAAAAGTAAGTTTTTTTAAAAGTAAATTACCCATGTATTTTGTACAAATTTCTTTGTCTTTGTTACAAACTTGTTAGAAACATGTTATGAATTCTTGAAACAGACATATTTTGGTTTCCAAATTTCCAAAATGTAACTTACAAATACCTACACATTTTTGATTATACTTGCAATTTAGTAAAATGGGCAAACGTATAAATAAAGTTAAAAACCATTTCGATATTGTTGGGATAGCAATCAAATGACACATAACCAATAAACCTACCCGACTATTCCCGGACGACCTTGCATCATTTGCAACATTCTACGTTCTCTGGCTCGAAGAATTTCCTCCTTCTTTTTTTTATCCGAAGGTGGTTTGGCGAGTGAAACCTATGAATGAAGAAAAACATCATCAAACTGATTGTTATAATTTTTTTCCATTAAATAAAAACAGGCTTACTTCAATATTTGACATCCCAACTTCTTTGCCATTAAGACCTCGCATTGCAATAACTGCATTATCACGATCTTCAAAGTGCACAAAAGCGTAGTCTTTTATTTTCTTTACGCGTTCCACTTTACCATATTGCTCAAATTGTTCCTTTAAGAAAAAAAAGACACGTCAATTAGCCTTTTCATTTTTAAATACATATTTCAATTCTTACTTACTTTCAGTTTTTCTTCACTGACGTCTTGTGTTAAGTTTCTCACATATAAAACTTTTACTTTCGACATTGTCTGTTCGTCAGGCTCTTCCTGTGGGTCAGCCCAATCAACAATTATATCACATCCCCAAACCTGCAATTCATGTTGGGAAAAAAAAACAAATCAAGAGCATATTTATGCAAACGCCTTTGGAGTATGCACAGCGCCATACCTTAATTCTACCAGTTCCCAGTCTTCTTTTAGCTAATGATGCTGCTTTATGTGATTCATATTCGAGAAAGCAAAAACCCCGATTTTTCTTTTTGTCATCTGGAGAGCTATAGATTATAACTTCAACAAGGCCGGCTAAGGTTGGTGGATTTACGTTTTTTTTCAATTCAAGGAAATAGTTTTAAAATAAACGGGAAATAAGTATTTTAATAATAAATGAAATGAGCATTTGTATTTTTATATGAATCTATATTTTTGATAACCAACAAAAAAATTAAATAGTAAAATGACGTTCCAAATTTGTCAATAAAAATTACTACAATGGTAATAGTTGTGAACAAAATGGAAAACGTTTCTTTATTTTAACAATTTCAATCCCCAAAATTCCAATGCCAAAACGCTTTTAAAAGTCCAAAAACAAACACAAAAATAAATACATCAATGATTTATAACATAATGAAAAAATAACAAATAGATTTCCAAGAAAATGTCTTTCACTATTTTTTTTTATTTTTACATTTAACAGTAAGTTGTGGGAACGCTGTATTTATGGTAGGTTAAAAGAAATTATATAGAAAAAAAAATTGAATATTTTTTATAATATTAACAGATATCTGATTCATTTTCATTGCACATAGAACTTTTTAAAATAATAATATGTGTGTAAAGGTAGAGAGAGAGAGAGAGAGAGAGAGAGGAAGTAAAACTAGAAAGTTTATACATTTATAAAGTACCATTAGATTTTCTTTAATTTTTTATTGTAATAAAGAAATGAATTTTATTTTCTGTTGAGGGTTTTTTCTCCAGTCATTACCATTTCTAATATGTTCCTCATTTAAATTTTGTTTTAAATGTTAGATTTCAATTTTATTGGGTTAAGAATTTTTATATGTCATGTGTTCAAATTATGATGACAGTATTTGAATCATATTAGAATTTTTTATAAATAGCATAAATTAAACTGTAGCTATACAATGATGTACCCTAAAAAATTGAAATTTCGTTCAGTAGCTATCAAAAAAATGTAAGTTAGTTTAATTGTTTTTTTTATTTACTTTTGGTTATAATCTTATTCATAATACTAAAAATGTCTATAGAAGCTCATTGTTTGTTACATAAACTTTACTATTGAAAATTAAAACACTTTGAATTGTTTTGCGAATTAGGACCTATTTTTTATGATTGATCTATTTTAAGTTTGATTTTTGTACATACACACATATTGTGTAGGGGAAACCGGGGACAAAAGTAACACGTCATGAAAGTAACAAGCCCATTTATAGCCCCAATAAATGTGTTAAAGCATTTTCTTGTTTGGAGTTTTGTAAACAACTCAACTCTTCTCGTGCACGTACCATATTAAAAAGAAAGAAAAAGTTCATCATTTAAAGTTTGTTTAGCTGGCGGGTTTCTATTTTAAAAAGGGATTAAATCTAAATATTTTAAGGGAAGTTTGTACCCAAGCATTCGTTAATATATTCTCTTTTTATAGCTAGCCATCATTTAAAAAATTAATAACCTGAAAAAATTATTCACTTTTTTTCGAAAAATGAAGGCATAATATGCGGATAAAAGTAATGGGGATAAAAGTACGAAGTTAATTTCATCCAAAAATTTTTTAAAATGTTTATTTGAAAGTTATCATGTGTTTTTCGTACTTAGAATACCTCGTACTCATGTAAGAAGAACTATCCAAGGAACGATTGACCCATCTATTTATAAACACGTCTGTTTTTAAACAATAACTCAAAGGCTTCTCGTTCATCTTTAACTACTATGAATTAACTAACAATCCCTGGTCAAAAAAATATGATAAACGGAACCCTTACCATATCAGGCAATATGTTTGAATCATTGATTAAATACCGTAATTAAAATTAGTATTAATTTTATGTTAATTTCGTCCTGGACATATAAGACGAAAGTAACAAGAGAAGAGTCTTGGAAAATGATAACAGCTAGACCGAGAGCTCGCAGCAGATTTTTGGCGTGAAAGGAAACCAAACGATATTTATACCATATGCAAACCTGGGGAAGGTGATAACGAATACGTTCGTCTGCCAGTACGTACTGGCATCGTTTCCAAGAAAAAGTGCATCGAAAGTACAACTTTTCTGAAAATAGAAATAGTGAGGGAAACCCCTTCAAATGCATCGCATCCTAACGCCCTCGATTCCCTGATTACAAATATGGTTTCGCCAGACGTCTAGGTGGCCACCAAACCTCAACAGACGGCACCGAAAATGCATTTTTTTTTATTTTCGGAATTTCAGGAAACCACCTGACATCAAAAGGCACGGTAGTGCCCAGCCAAGTTTTGGCACTACACCCTTTCTACATGAACAAACTCAGACAATTTTCGACCCCCCTCTAACTTCAGTACCAATAAAATCAGGAACTTCAAATTCGGAGTATTTGGTAGCTAGCCAAGCACAAGCACCACACCAAATTTCAACTCTTTAGCGTAAGTGGTTCACGAGATATAAGACGTCAAAAATGGCGAAAACCGTAACAAACTGACTGACTGACTCAATCACTGACAGATCATCAAAATTATTGCTGTAAAATGATGAAATTTGAAAGAGCGATAGGACTTGAAATGCATACAAAGAAAAAAAAAGAATATTTAAGGCTTTTCATTCAGATGGCGTGGTATCCGCCCTCATTCTCAGAATTGTTATCAAAGAGCACTTCTGATTGCTGCAGAATGATGAATGATGGGTTTTCATTCAAGGGGCGTGGTATCCGCCTACTTTCTCAAAACTGCCGGAAATTAAATGGAGCACTGCCGATTGCATAGAATGATAAAATTTGGTGGAGCGGTAGGGCTTAAAGTGCATACAAATTATATAAAGCACTTCTGATCGTTTTAGAATGATATTAGTAGGTATCTTACGAGGGTTTTACCTGAAAGCAAATAAATATCTTTCAAAGAGGATTTAGATCACAACGAAAACTTAAATGTTAAAAAAAGCCAAGTTCTTCCATATAAAAATCTGTATATGTAACAACTCGGCCGTGAAAAGTAGTGAGATCAAAAAGTATGCCAAGTTCTAACTTTATGAAGGTTTAATATCAAATATTTTAAGAAGAGTAATATTGAAATAACACCAAGTTATGAAAAAAATTAATTAAAAATTAAAAAAAATAATTTTTTTTAAAAATAAAAGTTAAAATGTATAAAAGACAACGGTGTTAAAACATATTCAATTTGAAATTTGGGGTTTCACATTGTCAAGTTTTAAAAACGTTTTTAATTGTTCGTAATAAAAATAAAACTTGCCAAGCAAACCGCCAAGTTTTAGTCACAAAATATTAAATTTCTCTCATAATTTGGAGTTGTTTCAATATTATTCTAGTTTAAATATTTGATATTAAACTTTCATAAAATAAGAACTTGGTGTACTTTTAGGTCTCACTACATTTTACGGCTGACTTGTTACATTCAGATTTTTATTTAAAAGAACTTGGCTCTCTTTTTAACATTTATGTTTTGGGTCTGATCTCACTACTTTTTGCAAAGATTTTTATTTTTTGCCAGGTCAAGATCTCGAAAGCTGCATTTTATTATCCCCATCTGATCTGGATCAGATCCCCATAATAAAACAAACAGGATCACAGTGACAGTCAGGGTACATATTCGTCTTTTTGCATTGTGTTTGTATTTTTCATGTTTTTGATGGCTTTTTTCTTTGCACTACAGTTTACACTACCTTACCATAATAATTATAAAAAAGTACTAGATTTTGGATCATGAAACAGATCCAGAAAAAAGAAGGATTACATGTTTTTGTATTTACGAGTACAAATTTAATCCTGATTAGATCATGTGGAAAACAGAATACAGCTACTGAAGCTAGAAGTGTGGTACTTATTCTACAGAAATCGGAACTGCTCCATTTAATTGATTCTGAGAAAACGCCCCCTAAATGGAAAACCTCCAATTTTCTATTGATTTCTTGATATTTCATCTTTCTACAGAAATCGGAAGTGCTCCATAAAATTGATAACAATTCTGAAAAAGTGGACGAATTCCACCCCCTGAATGGAAAATCTCAAATTTTCGATTTTTTCCTTTTATATGCGCCACAAAACCTACTGCTGTGCTAAATTACAAGATTCTGCGATATCGGGAAGTGCTCAATAATTTTGATATGTGAGTCTGTCAGTCTGTCAGTTACGGTTTTAGTGATTTTGAAGTCTTATATCTCAGGAACCACTTATGCAAAGGCTCCGCTTAAACATTTCTTACGTTAAAATGTTAATTTCCATTTGAATTCCTTCTGTTTATTAAATTAAGTAAACTAACACTTTATCGGTTGCTTACGCCAAGGCAAACATTTTTAGCTTTGGGTATTATCCTTTAGTTTAAATGTACTATCGGTCGTATTTATATACGGACAACGGACTCAGTTATCTAAACCTTGCCTATTCTAATATTTTATTTTATCAAATAAAGCATATTCCAACTATTTCGGACTACCAAGACACTGTAAAAAATCGAATAGATACGCCTGTACTATATATATATTATTAATTTATTTCCCAGAAAATTTTAGTAAATAGTCAATTTCACACTTTCGACCGGTCATGTGCTATCACACCTGTAGACTTTTTCCTTTGGTTCTAAATTCTCAGTAAAGCCAGAATTCTACATGGCTTCGACTGAGGAATGTGAATCCAACATTAATCGCGCCATTGGCCAGATTTCCCTTGAAATTCTCGAACGCTTTATCGAAAATTGGAACTTAAGAATAGACCATGTTACTTGCAGTTGACGATCAAAATTTTAATAAAAATATATATCTTGTATATAAAATAAAATATAAAAATTAAAGAAATGGATCTTTTGTGTGATAATAAAAAATTTTATGAAGCTGAAGATCGCTGCATCCGAAGTTTTTTTTCATTTAGGATAGCAGATCTGGATACGTATCAATAGCCACGTTTTAATATCTACGGACCTGGACAGTAAAACTTCGGCTAAAAAGCCAAAATGGTAAAATTAAGTGCCACTTATTTTGTAAAATGTGCACTGTGAAATTGGCCCTAAGCCCGTACCATGAGGAGATATCTAGTACAGGCAATGAGGAATTATCTGAGAAAAGTTTTGAAGTGGTCTAAATTTGAATGGAGTATTGCAGGGGGGTTGATTTTGAGTATAAATCTGAGTTTGCGATTCGGGTTTATCCCGTTATCTTGAAAATAAATTTGTTGTTTTTTTTTCTCCTTTTGTGCTACTTTTTATGAAAAAAATATTAAATACTTTTTTGTTGCAATTTATACTATCTATAAATCCTTATACAACATTTATATATAGAGCAAATTACTTAGAAGTTATTAACGAAAAAAGAGTCAAAATTTGGGTTTGATCACGCTTACTTTCGAATTGCTCGCAAACCGTTACATTTTCAAAAAAACATATCAATTACTTTTTTTTGGAAAATAATTTAACAAACAAAATGGCATATTGTTTATTAATTTCTAACAATTTTTAACGTCAAGCATCTAGTTTTTAGTGTTTGACTAAAAATTTATAAGAACATTGAATATTAGAAACAAAAATAGTAATTTATAAGGTACAATTTTGAAAAAAAACACTCAGAATTTCTTTTTCATTTTTTTTATTTTAAGTTTGAAAATTAGTTTTTAAGAAACTATAGGCTAAAACAACTTAAATTTAAAATAAGATAAAAGAATAGGATTTTGGCTTTACGAAAAACTAAAGCATGATATTGGTAGTGTTGCCGTTGTTGTTAAAAAAATATTTTATAGATAGTTATTGTTTTTTTAGCCTACACAACTTTTTATACACAATCAAATTCAATAAAAATATTTTATCTGAAATTTCTCGACTTTGTAATAAAACAGCCTTTTTGGTGGACTTAAAATATTCATGAGGACGTTAAAAATTGTAAGAAATTAATAAACAATATACGATTTTATTGAATTTCTGAACAACAACAACAACAATTAAAGGTGCTACCACCAATGGTGCTGAGCTTTAATCCAATTTTATTATGAAAAACTTTCTGCACACCATGAGATTCGAACCCACGCATATCAGATTTGCTCACTCTTAGAAGTCGCAGACTACGAAGTCGAAGACTACGCATTCCACTACTTTAGACCACTGACGTCACAGGTCGAGATGTGTATCGTTTGTTTATCAAATGCATTTGGAGCATCAGCATTTTTCTAAGCGCCTTCAAGTATGCCGTCTTGTCCCGCCTCCATTTTTCTCCATACCTTATTTCAATAGACTGCAATTCGTAGTACGTATCAAAGGGGGAGAGGTTGGAAGATCGTTAACAGACCATACTATTAAGTTATTATTATTATTTATTGTATTATTCATACTTGAATGTCAGTTTTATTAGACTTGACCATTCTAAATTCCGTTCGTATACCATTGGTGGTAGCACCTTTAAGTTGTTGGTGTTGTTCAGAAATTCAATGAAATTGGCGGAATAAAGAATGGTCAAGTCTAATAAACTGACATTCAAGTATGAATAATACAATAAATAATAATAATATACGATTTTGTTTTTTAAAATATTTTCTAAAAGAGTACTTTTTATGTTTTTTTTTAAATGTAACGGTTTGCAAGCAATTTGAAAATAAGGGTGATCAAGCCCAAATTTTTATTCGTTTTTTGTTAATAACTTCTAAGTTATTTTCTCTACATATAAATGTTGTATATTGATTTGTAGACAATATACATATATTGCAGAAAAAAGTATTTAATTTTTTTTTCATAAAAAGTAGCACAAACGGAGAACGGCAAAAAACAAAAAATCTTATTTTCAAGATATCGGGACCCCCACAAACGCAAATTTCCCGCAAACTAAGATTTATACTCAAAATCAACGCCCCTACAATACTGCATTTAAACTTGGACAACTTCAAAACATTTCTCAGCCTGTACTAATCAGTGTCTACGTTCTGTAACTCTCGCATCGGCAAAAGCAGCAGTCGAGAAACGATGAAAATTGAAACAAATCATATGAGTTTTGTTCCATTTTTCAACGTTTCTCGACCAATTTTATTGATGCGAGAGTTACAGAACGTAGGCACAGGGACTTTTTAAGTTGAAAAAAAAGTTCGCGTCGATTTCTGAGAAGAAATAAAATACATCACCGCTGGTTAAAATATGATTGAAGAAAGAATTAATATAGTAGCCGTGTTTTTTTGCAAGCCCGGGGGGAATTGGATGAAAAAAACGACGTCGGTGCTAAACAATTAACATGTTAAATGCAACAACAACTAATCCCAGAGAATTCTCGGGGTTTAACTAAAGCGCACAAAAAAACTGTGTTACCGGCATGAATTACATACATGTTATCGATAGTTTGTATGAAAACTCCATGTTTTTTACTGTCATGGCGTCGCTAATCCCCGCTGTCGTTTTTTTCAACCAATTCCCCCCGGGCTTGCAAAAAAACACGCCTAATATACCTAAACTAATTTGGGTCTTCCGGAAATTATCAAACTATTCTATCGGCTATACAAAATTGAACTTAAATTTATAAACGTTGTCTAACTTTGGACAGTCGTCCAAGTTATCGATAAACATTTTTATTTAATGTTTAAGAACTATCTAATTTAGACAGAGGAACCCGCTTGTCTAAACCTTGGCTAATGTAACATTATATTTAATCAAATAAAGCATATTTACAACTAGCAAAAAATACGCCTGCTAGTGTACAATAGCCCCTTAATATTTAATATGTCATTTATTTTTTTTTTTTTTATAAAAATTGATAGCTACTCTCTTTTCTTATATCATCCTAATATACAATAAAATAAAAGTCAAAAGGATTCCAAATGTTTCATGTTTTTATTTAACGATTTAATGGTTTTACCAAACTATACTTATTGAATTTAATTTCGTCTTTGAAGTTTGTATTCTTTGTATGTATAAAAACAAATACAGATTTAACTAAAAAACATTTTTTATAATAAAATTTTGTTATTAATGCGAATTTGGCAGAGTTTTGGAAGAAAATTGTTAAGCTTCAGAGCTAAATTTTCTAAACAAATATGTATTTTTTGTATTTGAATTTATCAATTAACTTTATTAATTTGTTTGTGGTTTCAATTATACAAAAAAAAAAATAAAAAAATATTCAAATAAATTAGTATTAAACGATAAACAATTTTGCTGAGGCGGATTAGTAAATGAGATTTCCAATAACGTAATTATTAAAAAAACGACACAAAATTGTTTAATAATTTTTTTTTTGGCTTCTTGAAACACATCTATAATCAAAAACATATCAAATGCACAAATGGATATGGTTCAATTTAATTGAATATTGTTTCCAATTTAAAACGCTAAACAAAAATCCAATTCATTTTTTTTAATAAAACTTCGTAAAATAATTTTGTTTACCTTTTTTTTAAGACCAATTGAATTTTAGGGGACAAAATTTTGATCATGCAAATAATGCATCGATTTTATTTTTGTTCTTATGTTTACAATACTAAATTTTGTGTTTGTGTGTTGTAATAAGGATGTCTTCTTAGTTGGGATAAAAAAAAATCATTGTTTGTTGTGATTTTTTTTTCAATTGAATACCACTTACGTGCATGCTTAGTAAATTCCTCAAATAATTCGTCGCGATCTCTATTCTTAGGTATATTGCCGACAAATAGCCGGTGATTGTTAAATGATATCGTAACACCAATCTTTTTGCCTTTCCGAATTTCATAATCATTTAGCTGCAATTAATACAAGTTTTCACACAAACAATTTTGTTTCTCTCAAATGAATGAAATGAAATAAAAAAAAAAAAAAATAATCCAATTTTATACTTTATCGGTAAAATTGTTGATCCTTTAATTATTTGTACATATTATGTACATTCATACGTAACTTAAAAAAAAATTAGGTAAAAAGATTCTTCACTGAACGGTATCAAGATTTAACAGTTAAGAAAGTTTTATATAAGTTAGTATGATTATTTGTGAAATGCTGGAACAAAGTCTGGAATTACAAAATTTTGAATAAATTCGAAAAAAGAACTACATTATATCTACTAAATTTTGACATCAATTTGAGTATGAGTTTGTTTGTTTTGTTTAATATTCACTTGGTAAAGTCTTAGTTTTATCTCTTAATAATAATTTTTATTGCCCTTTTAGAAATAAACATTAAATATTATAGGAATGTATCTGATTATTTGAAATTTAAGTATGCTATGGGCCTTATTACTTTCGGTATTTCTGAAACTGAAAAGCGTAGCTTATCCATTGTGCATTGATTTCGAAAATACCGATTTTGATATATTGAAAGAAGACTAATTGGGCAAACAAAATTAGTGCGGAATAACTTTTTTACATTTTCTATATAGTTCCTTGGTAAATTTTCTGTTATGTATATTCAATTTTGCGAAAAGGTTATATTTTTATTTAGACTGTACCTACCTACTAATTTGTGCTCTCTATGGAAAATATTAAATTGCAACGAGGCACTTCTGAATGTTAATATTAAATTATTAAGGTGCTCATATTTATATATGCTATTCTTGAGCCCCCAAGCAACAAACCATTCCTATGGGTTAAGATTATTATCTGACCCACTATTATGTACATACATATCTGTACAAGTAAAATATATGTTTTCGCTATTTGATTAGATTTGTTTATACGAGTACGAGTCAACGCGCAAAGTAAAAATAGAATCAAAGGCGTAAAATTAAAACATCATTCAACATTGTGTGACTGATTCTATTAAAATTATTTTCAAACGAAGTTATTTTTTTTTTAATTAAAAAAACAGGTAAGTGATAATTTACCGTATAGGACCTTAAAGTGGTCAGGAACACGATCAACGTAAGCAATTTTTAAGATATAATAATTTGTTATTTGAATACATTCTTTAAGAATTTACCGCATTTTAAAATATCGGATATCTAAATCCCCCATTATGGAAAACGTCGCATGACGAAATCTTGCAAACTAATAAATAATCTCGCTATATTATAAATTTATTTTACCTACCTACATACATAATACATATGGACATCGCACGAACTAAGACCTTAACAATTTTATTAACTTTTAACATGTTTCTCTATACACCACTAATAGTGTTTTCATACTCAAAAAGATTTAAATAAAATAATAAATCATTGAACAAATAAATAAACTTAAAATAATGAATAATTTTTTTTTATTATTTTTTAAGTAAATACAAACATATGTTCACTAACAGTAAATTTGTAACTTCATTAATAATTTAATTACTCCTCCTAAGATAAGTAATATTTCATTTTGATTGAGTGAATTTATTTAATATTTTTTTCATACGCAATGACTGGAGATTTTTTCTATCATAAAAATATTTTTTTTTAACTTAGAAATGGTGTTAAAATGTAAGCTGTAATATGTTTCGGCCAAGTAGCAAAGAACTTAAAATAAATGATTTCATCCAAACTTTTGAAATAAAACTAAAAAATATTAAAAAGGCAGGTTTATTTTGAAAATGTGACTTAAAGTAATTTTTTATTATACCAACAAAAATAAAAAAGGATATGAAGTTAATTGGTGCGGAAAAGTACAATCAACATTTATAAAAGAACAGTGTCGTTAAAATGGTATTTAAAAAGTGATAATTGATTCACGGATTCACCATATCGACGATATAAATGATTTTAATAAAATAAATTTTGAATTTTACAATGTTAGTTAATTTATAATTTGAAAAGAGTCTCATACAGATACAATTATTAAATAAATAAAACAGAACAAAATTAATGTTTGAAAAAAAATATTTGTATGATACATATCTACAAGTTTTGTTTTTGAATTAAATAATGATTAGTTTTATAAAATAATATTAAAAAAAAAAACCTTACTCAGAATAAATTTTAAAAGGATTTATGCTACGAATCTTGAAAACAGATATTGAATTGTGCTTTTGTAAATCAAAATCTCTTACTGTAGCATTTCTTTAATAGTTTGTTTCAGACAGTTACAAAAAGTTTTTAGTTTCTCTACAACAGCTCTAAAACATATAACATATGTATGTTGCTGAACAAAACATATGAACAGTGTCCTAGCTATGCCATGCTAGGTTGTTGGTACAGTCGGAAGAAAATCCTGCACGACACAACCTCTGATAACGGACTCAAGTTGATCGAAATCCGTGTTTAAGTATCTACTGATCTGGATCAGGATCACGTTTTAACACGTATATTCAACAACAACTTGGGATCCTGCTCTGTATCTGGATCTATTTCCAGGATTCGAAAATAAGTTATTAATCCGTCGGGTCAATTTTGCAAATGTTAAGGTAGTGGAAACTATAATGTATTATTGACGAGTTTCAATGATAGTAGCTGTAACTGTCGCCTTAATGATACATATTTTAAGTATTCCGAATGAATAAAAAACACTTACCGCCATATTATATATATATTATTCACTAGATACATCCAGATTAAAACTATAAAAAATTATATAAATTAAACAAATTCAATGTACTGGATGTTCACTGGATGTATCGAGTGAATAATATGGCGGTTAGTGTAATATATTTTAAATAAAAGGTAAAGATGGCTTAAGTCGATTTTAGCACTATTCAGGAAAGCAATTTTAATCTTAAAAAAACTATCCCATGAAGATTATAAGGAGGTTGAAACTTCAACCAAATATCAATTACCTATTAATCACCCTTTTCGAATCAAATACAAAATTTTAATAAATAAATTTTAAACTTTAGTTTAGGTCCAGTGTTAATTACCAAAAACGTTACTTAAGCCACTTTACGTTTTGAGTAAAGATTTGATCAACGAGTCTCGGTATTGTTTCGCAAATTCAACCATTTCCCGACGGCCAACACTGTCAAATGACATTATTAGCTATGTCAAATACCTAATTTCTACTAAGTTCAATGGTTAGCGACAAACTCTTAATTTTAAGGGGTCATATTTTAGAGATTTTCTTTAGGCTCCAGTAGAAGGTTTAGGTTAAAAAGAAGAAAAAAATTGCAGACAAGGGGATATTTCATTTGCTTCTAACAATGAATGTTTTCCATTATTCTTTATTAAAAAGACAATTTCCCACGGATTCAAACACATAAGCAAATTTAAAATTCAACCAGGTGTGATGACTACATAATATTTTGTTTGGTTTATTATTCTATTTATATTCGACAAAATAATCGCATATAAGCAGATTAATGTATTCAAAATCATGATAAATTGCAGACGATGTCGGTGGTGGTGCAAAAGAGGAGCAAGAGAATCGCAACACAAGAGAGAGAACCAAGAAAAATTCATTTTTTTGTTTAGTTTCATATTATGGAGAGGGTTGATGGACTATGAAGACGACAGAACACATAGAGATGAATATTGAATATGCGCTAATATCATTTTATTCTTGCTTTCTTTGTTTGTCATGGTTCATAATATTTTTTGCAAGAAATCTGCACAAAAAAAAATTCCAATTAAATATCCTTTTAACAGTTTACAAAGAAAACACTACAAAAAACGGAAAAGCTTTTGCAACCATGATTTCTTTCGGATGAAGTTTGTTTTATTGCGTTAGCGTTCTGCAATAGCAAAATGGAATGAACTGGAATGAAGGGTGTGCTGCATGCACGCACAGCTTAATAATTATTTATGCAATGCATTGTGTAACTACTTAAAGCAGCTGCCATTTACAAAGCAAATGTAAGATGCAGAATAAATTCATATGTAGATAGTAGATACATATGGATATGTGTATGTACATACATATGTATGTATGTATATATGTATGTAGGTATGCGTGTTTTTTATAGGTTAACATTTTCTTGTACATGAAGTGCATGAAAGCAGACTTTAGATCTGAGGTGCAGAAAGGTTTAAATTCGAAAAAAGACAACCTACCCAAGGCTGTAGCTAGACAATTTATCCGGGGGGGATATAAAAAATTCACCAATTAGTAATCAAAACTAGAATAGCCCATTAGGCGAAATTCAACCATATCATACACAATTTAGTTTTTAACACTGGATTACACGCGCCCTATTTTTTTACATGGATGCACGCTTGGTCTACTATGGTAGACTATTTAAAAATGCCATTAAATATATAATATAATAAAGATTTAAATGAAACAAATATGTAAATATTATATTCATTTAATGTCTTAAACATTTAATAACTTTAATTCATAAATATTAGTTAGCAACTTCAAATTTAGTAAAAAGTACGTTTTCAATACAAAAAAAAATAACCAAAATGGCTTTTCAGAGATCAATGTTTCATTTTTTTTTTGTAAACTTTATCAATAAAAAAAATCAATTTTCATATCATTGAAAACACACTACAGCCTGGTGATCGGGATAAATCTTGCACCATTTTTTGGGTGATCTGTTTCGGGCCCTGGTGCAATAAGCGCATCTGCCAACTGCTCCCATCTTTGGTGTCAGATCGTGCTGTGTCTATTCAGATGTACCTAAAAGCATCCCAGGCGTGAATTACACATTATAAAAAAAGTTTTTATCTTAAAAAATACTCAACAAATTAGCCTTGTAAACTTGAAAAAGAATACAAATAGATAACCTTAATTTGGTACACAAACACTCGCGCGGACTACTATGGTAAAGAGTTGACTTTGGCACTTAACTATTAAAATTAAACTATGAAGAGTATAATTACTAATCAAGAGAGATATTAACCTGCTGACAAATTAAGTTGAGAGGGCTTATTTTAAATGACACTGCTCTTACATAAAAACCCGTAAAGTTATGAACAAAACAGTTACTGTGGTCTACTATAGTAGGCCATGCGTGTACTCCAGTGTTAAACATTTGGGTATGTACATAGGTTAATGCGTATACATACATAATATACATATCATGCAGTTCCGTTGAATAGGTAGAGGAATCGCATTTTCAGCTGACTTAAGAAATCAAATAAAAGAATCATTATAATTATCCTAAAATAGGTTTCATGATCTGTTGTGCTAACGTTTTGCCTATGCTGCTGCCTTGATACTATTCGTGGAATTTTCACTTTCTCATCTGCAACATTTAGTAAATTTTAAGTTTTGTGCAGTCTCAAAAATTACTTTGAATTCGATATTTTCTCGAATCCCTTGGAACGTGTTTGATATTAATTCCACATGCTCCAGTCCAGATACTAAGTCGCATGAAGGGGATTGTAAGATCTTACAAAGTAGCAATGTATACGTAAACAAAACGCTCAAACAACACAAACTTACTGACAAATCATTAGCTAAAATATACCTTAAAAAGCAGCTTGCCTTCGACGAAGCTTGGAGTCCTTATCACTACACAACTCTTCCAAAGCAATTATCGCTTTAAAAATTTTCTTAAATCTGATCAACTCATCATGGTTTTCCACCCAGCGAGTTTCACACATTGCAGTTAAATTTTTACAGTTATTTTGCGGATAATTCTGTATAATGAATTCCTGCAACAAATGTGCAGATAGTTAAAAAAAATTTCCAACGGATTTTATGATACCAATAGTATTACCAATAGGCTAAATTTGGCAGGAAGGCCAGAATTAAAGAGTGTGCGCTACAATGCACGTATAGGGCTTCTGGATGAGACTCTCGTACTAACTACTACAGCTTGTACTCCGTTAAAATTGTCACTTATAGCAGAAGAGCACCATTGCATGTGTACCCTTGTCCAATCAATTTATGCAATGCAATGGTTTGAAGAGCAGAGAGAATTGAATCTGGCTAAATATTTTCCCGTAGTGTTTTCTACATGAATAAATGTCAAAAAGTCTTCACGTAAGATGAAAATATTTTCTTTAAAATCGACGTATCGAAAACAAATTCACATCTGCTCCTTACGTGAAATGTCAGTAGTTTCATTAGCAACATACAGCGATTAATTCGTGTATCCCCCCCCCCCTGGCTACGGCTTTAAACCTACCTACTTACCTAAGAGACAAATTCTTCCATTTACCTATAATACCAAATTGTTTATTAAGGAGATACCTATCTAGATGCAATAGGTACAAAGGTGTTGATATCGTTTCAAAAAAAATAAGTAAAGTTTTTTTATAAACTTTTCCGGAACAAAAAAGTGGAGCTTTTAAATCTTTTGTGTATTTTTGGTTCCAATTGAACCAAGAAGAAAATAATATGTGTTCCGTTTCTGAAAATCAAATTCTCATTGAATAAAGCTTCTGATAGACAACTTTATACCTACTTGAAGATTAACGAAATAGTTATGTTTTCTAATAAAATACATCGATATTTTTAAAAGAAAAATGTTGAAGGGTAGGTTTTATCCACAAAATATGCCGTTGCCTTTCTCCTTTCTTGATTTTAACACCATGATTTCTTTAAAACCTAAATTGTTTATAGATATATAGGTAAAGAATGTTTAAGGAGTAGACACACGTATTAAAGTGCATATCAGCCACCACAAGTTTTTTTTTTTAAACTACATATGTAGGTACCAAGTACATAGAAGAGATAAGTGCGGGGGACTTCCCCGCCACGTGAAGTTATCCAGTGAATCAACAAAAAGCCTCAGATACTGGAGGATTTACCGACGAAGAACATAGCTTTCGAAATAAGGGCAGCGAACTTCGGATCTTTACGTGAAATATTATATACTAGATGTAGATAGGCAACAGCAAAAGAAAGTCAAAAAACTGACATATTGTATAATATGTGTATTAATGGATCAAAACAATGGCATGATTGGTATTTTTTAAAAAGTGATATTATATAGGTAGGTAGGTATACACAAATAAAGATTATTTATCTTCTTTTTAAAAAGCTTTATTCCAAAATCTGCCACACACCCTATTCCGTTTTAAACCCATTAACTTTTTTGGAAACATCATATGAATCAGTTTGTTACCTTCTTATTCTCCTACAAAATCGTTAAACCAATAAGATCATGAGATCTTTTTCGAAAACAATGCAACCGCCATCAACTAAATTGCCGTGATATTGGTTTCATTAAATTTACAAAATTTAGTTTTTAATTTTGTATTCATCGGTTCAAAACCGTTTTAGCCGAAAGACGGATTTAATTTTATACCTACAGAAGTTTTTATCAAAATAGTTTGGTTATATTTTCATTAACAGCTACATAAATAATAGCTGTGTTTATTTTCCCCCAGGTCCAATCAGATCAGATTATGAAAATAGAACAACCCGGATTTCAGTGACAACTTGTTATAGGTATACTCAACTCTTTTTTCCATTTTTTTTTTTTTTATTATTTGTATACACCCGTGACCCGTTGCCTTTTTTCTTTACACTACATGACGACATTTACAAATTAAGGGTGTGTGTTCAAAATGGATTTGGAAATCCAAATTCAAGTCAAATTTGGATCTTGTGTTGTTGTAATACATAATATGTACACTCAGCGGCACGGAATCTTGGCCACACTTGATTTTTGTTGTAACTCGCCCTCAAATATTTTTTTTTGTTAATGATTTAAATTGGATTGGATTGGAATTATGTTAAATGTGCATATTTTGATTGTTTTAAACCCTTTTAAGGTAATCCAATACTTTATTTAAAGTAACGATAATTTAAAATTTCACATTTTCTCAGAAAAAAACATTTAAATTAAAAGCAGTATAAAATGAAAAATTACGTATTTTTGGGGGGTTTTGAGACGTGTCAGTATAGTTTGTTCCCTCCATCTTGGCCATACTGCAGCCTGCAATCGATCTTCGACGTTTATGGAAAAAAAGAGGTTTAAAATTGACTTTTCGACAAGAAGCGATGGACAACAAGGTAGTTCCATTATGTTAAATACATATGTATGTACAAATATCCAGAACTTAGAACAAACTGAATTAAAGTTCAGAGCAAACTGAGGTATACATATCGACAAAGTCGGCCAACTAAATAAGCTCTTAGACAACATTTTTCGTTTCCCTAAAAAATTTGACACAATCACGCATGACCCTAATAAGGATGATAACAACATGTTGAATTAAAATGAAACGCATACAAAAATAAAACCAGTGTCACCAATAGTGAGACACTATCATTGAAAAATTACACTGGCTGGCGCAAAATGTTATACAAACAGAGTAAAAATTCCAAGATCTAACGTTTTTTTTCTCTTTTCTGGTTTACACATTTTGGAAAAAAGGACTTAAGTTGCAGGATAATTCCCCTTTTTGTACAAGATTTTGAGTTTTGTGGTTGAAATTTAAATTTATTAATCGCACAGTCTTTTCAACTTTGATGTCTTTAAACCCCAATAAATGTTTAAGTACACCAAGAAAATTCAAAAATGTATTGGTGGTGTAAAAATATTTGTTTCTTTTAATTTAGATTCTGAAAAACACTGTTATCGATTTATCACCAAATATTTTCTAATATCGATCATATTTACAATGTAATTTTAACATTAGAAATGTTTAAGCAGAGGCATACCTGCTAACAATGTGAAAAAATCAACAGAATTTCAAAAAAGTGTAACGCCGAGTAGAGAAAGAGGGCGAAACGTCAGGGGAATAGACAAAATTATTGCGTTCATGCTATGTTCTTACTGGTCTGAGGAAACAGAATACGAAGAAGATGATAAAACGGACAAAAAAAAGGAGAAGTGTTCGTAGGCAGGGATGGCCACTACATTTTTCACATTTGCTAAGTAGTTTAACGTAGTTAAATGTAGTTAATGAAACAAATTGTAGCAAACTTAGTTTTAAATATCAAATGATATGTCAGTTGTAACTTTGAAGCTTGAATTTTGAGTTAAAATGTTCAACTTTTTATTGAAGTTTTATTATTTCTCTAAATTTTCTTTGTATGCATATGAAAATGTAACAATTTGTAGAAAATAAGACGTGTAGTTTATTAAATTAACTACGCGTAGTTAATGATGTAGAAAATGTAGTGTAGTTAATTCGGCCAACCCTGTTCGTAGGATTTCCAGATTTGTATGTGAAGAAGAACAAATTTAAAAATGAATTTATTCAAAGTTTTAAAATACATAAATGCTTTTTTCATTTCTAATGTACCTCAACTATGCTGGAATGGCAAATCGGGTAAATTTTTCAGTTATGAGCTGTAAAACTGTCTTGCATACATAAATATGGTATACATTTGAACAATAAAGGTTCCCCCAGACCAACGCGAATTTTCGGTGGCGACGACTATCGACGTTAAAAAGAGAAACAAAATGTAGCGGAATTCGGACATTGAATGCGAAGAACATCGTAATTGGGAAAATACCTATAATAAAAACTTAGTTATGTAATAAAGTGCAATTAATATTTTTTTTAAATAGACTGATATTTTTTTTATTTCTGTTGGTGGCACGTAGTGGCTTAAAATAGCACTTTTTGCTGGCAGCGGTGGCACTTACAAAAAATTATTTCCGGTAACACTGATACCTACGCGATACGATTTCAAAAACTAGGGTAACTTGATTTTTTAATTCAAGAGTAGGAAAATTTAAATTAACCTGTTAAAAATGCAAGCATTAAATTAATATAGGCACCTTATACAAACAAAAATAAAAAAGAAGGGCGAGAGTATACGATCTTAGGCGCCAAAAATTGATAGCCGTTTTTTGTGGAGGGGTCAAAAATAAGCATTTTTTATTATGGGAGGGGGTCTATCTCGCCCCGCTTAGGAGGTAGGGGCAATTTTAGAAAAAAATGACTTAAAATAAAAAAAAAAAATTATTAAAAACCAACAGCAACACTTACAATGAAGTACTATAACTGTTTTGAAAGCCAGATATCTTTTTTTAATCCTTAACTTAAATTAAATTATTTATGTCAATAGTTTTTAAAAAATTCGCATGCAAACTCAAAATTTTGATAACAAAAATTTAAAAAAGTTTAAACCAATTTTTTTTCAAAATTGTGAAATGTAGTGCTAAATTGGCTTTGTGGTCAATGCTAATATCAATTCTGAATCGAACACAGAAAACCGAATGGTTATACGGCGTAATGCTGGGTGCTAGCACTATATTTATGTATAAGCAAGCAAAAAAACAAAAATATCTTCCTCCCGCCCAAACGGAAGGTGATAGAACCCCCCCCCCCCCAAAAAAAATGCTTGTATTGAAATGTTCTACAAAAAACCGTTGTCATTTCTTGGACCTAAGTTATCGTACTCTTGCCCAAAAAAGTAAATACATGGTTGCATAGTGTTAAATTATTAACATTACGTAAATTTCAAATCGGTTTTACTAGTTTTTAATCTACCGAGTTTAATGCGTGTTTTTAAGTGAATATTATGAAGATAAGTTTAAATTTTTGGGGTTAAAAAATGTGGTTTAAATTGACAGATTTAAAAAGCAGTTACATCTGACTTACACCATCAGTGAATAATATGACAGTAAGTGAATATTATGAACATAAGTTTAAATTGTCGGGGTTACAAAATGTGGTTTAAATGGACAGATCTAAAAATCACTTACACCTGACTTACACCCTCAGTGAACAATATTGCGTAGTAAGAGACTTAACATTTTTAAACTATTGCCTATTACTACTATTTTTTTTTAAACCAACCGCAAGATTTTTTTTATGTCAAAATCAGGAATGGACTTGCGTCTTTAAATCGTTCTTAAATTCAATGTTAAAGTGTCAGAGAGTTAAATTTGTAACAATTTTTTTTTTTCAATTTATTTTTTATCTTTTGTTTACTTTTTGTTGTTCCTATTTGGTTTTTTTTATTTTATATTTTTTTCTATATTTAATTGATTTTCATGTCGATTTCTAGTTTAGAAATGGTTTTTTGTTATTTTTTGATTAATTTATTTTTTTGTTCGATATTTATATTTGGTAGTGTCAATAGAATTTTCTTGTAAACAGGACAAATTACAATAAAAATCGAAAAACCCGGGACAAAGTAAAAACGGGATCATAATCTCGAATGACAAAAAATCTCGAATGCAAAAAATCTCGAAAAAACAATTTTTTAATCTAGAATGAAAAAATCTCGAATGCACAAAAATCTAGAATGAACAAAAATATCGAATGACTATAACTAGAAAAAAATAAATAAAAAATAAATATATAGTAGTGTTAGTTGACAATGACTAAACACGGTTATTATATTATGTTGGCCCGCACCAAATGATAAAAAGAAACTTTGCATACACGGCCAACATCGCACCTACCCCAAATCCTATAGTGTGCTGAAGCAGGGGGGTTGTATACATACCTCACTGTGTTCTAATTTTCTTTCAAATAAAACATCAACAAACTATTATTATCTTCTATGCCTCTAAAAAATGTATGTCCCATATTGGGGGCTTGGGTCCCACTTGGGTGGATGGTTATTAATTATACTGGTCAACAAAATTTTAACTTTGTCGTGCGGACTTTTTTGATATTTCTTACTTTAATCGGTGGAACAGTTACAAACAATTTTTTATTCTATTGAGTAATTTAAAATATGAAGGTAAAACAATGACCTCATATGTGTATTTTTTTCATTATGAAGTGATGATCTAAAATTTTCTTGAAAATTTAGTTCCTACAAATAAAGGTATCCTCTTTTATCTTTGCACTATTTTTTTTTTTTGGGAATTTTTCTTTTATATACAGAAATCGACCCCCTTTGCGATTCATTGACTACCAAATTTTTCATTAGTCCTAATTTGATATGCAACAGTGGAAAACTCACTTCACATGTGTTTTTTCTTGAAATTTTTATTATTCCTGTCAATGAGACAAAAATAGCAGTCTGAAACGTGATCCGCGGTTCAGTCCCAATCATAGGTACAGAAAATGGTATAGGTCGAGATCCTTTCTTCCAATCAGTTAAATTTTTCACACACGTTACGTAACAGACACGAGAGGCCCAGAATTTGTCTTGATGGGCAACAGAGAAACCAAAATACCGGTAATAACACTCCATTAGAAGTTTCGTGAAATTTCGTGGTTGTTTTTTGAACGTAGGTTCTCCACAAACATAGCAAAATAAGTAAGGAGCATTATTACACTTTCTCGACATGATAACAAAGTTAATAAGTCACAAAAAATTAATCAAATCCACTGAAAAATAGATTTATGGCTAGTTACTCGCGAACTTTCCAATGTTCTTATTGCCGTAGAACTGATTATGAGTATTACCGTATCACAAGAAATCTGAGGCAAATTGACACATGACAACTGTGATTTAATAATGAGGGTAAATTGCTATAACAGAATTAGCGGCCAAAGTTCGTGTGATTAGTGTTGACCAGTGTTATTATTAATTCTAGATTTATGTTTTTTTTTTGATTTTTGTGTTTCTAGATTTTGCTTTGTAGATTTTTTTTTCGAGATTTTCTCAATTCTAAATTTTTGTTTTCAAAATTTTTACTTTCGAGATTTTTGCTTTCTAGATTATTGGTTTCTAGATATCGTGGTAAGCCCAATAAAAATAAATAAAATAAAATATCAACACAAATAACTTATTAAAATTAAAAGTTGTTTCTATTAAAAAATGCTTACCTACTCTACAAAAATTGAGTAGCATTTTTTAAATTTTCATTGCAATCATTTTAAAAATATACCTATAAATCATGTTACTATAAAACAAAATAGAAAAAAACTAAACTGAATACAAAAAAAAGAGTGTGCGTACTTATGTACACGCGCTAGAAGTAAAACTTCTTTCACGACAACAGGGCAAGTATTTTTCAAGTCCTACCACTCAGAGCACCCGATTTGAAACTCAGAACCGTTGCAAAATCGTGACGCTGAATTTTGTAATTCGTGACGGGAATTTGTATGTCGGTTTGACATGTCACTGACAGCTCCATAGAAAAATTTTTTACCCCCATGCCGCAAAAGAAGTTTTACTTCAACAACACCTAATGAGCGAGAGACACAATAGATTGCAGAATATTTCCATGCAAAACCAATAAACCTACAACTATACATAATTTATGCTTCCTCGCATTAAATCGACCAATGGCCGAAAATCCAACACAACAGAAAAAAATCCTCAGAAATAAAATTCTTCCCACAAAAAACCCTTACTCGAATTCACTAACCATCTTAACGAATATATCAAATGCACGAACCATTGCATTTAACGAAAATATAATATCGTGACGCTGAATTTTGTAATTCGTGACGGGAATTTGTATGTCGGTTTGACATGTCACTGACAGCTCCATAGAAAAATTTTTTACCCCCATGCCGCAAAAGAAGTTTTACTTCAAAAATGCATTCTCCAAAGTACATTATCGTTTTTAATTTATTTTGTTTTTAATAAAATCAATAAACTATTCAATCTTTTCGTAATTAAATATCTTCTTCTTCTTCTTTAAATATAAATTAAAAAATATTTTCAGTTTTAATATTTTTTTAGAACCCGAAAAAAGGGGAGGATATGTCAAAAATTTAAAGTGTAGAAAATATTAAAATATCAAAAATATCTTAAAAAGAAATCGGGATTAATATCAAAAATTCCGTAAACAAAATGAGTCCGAATTTACAAATTCGGTGAACATTTAATCCTCCCATCCGCTCATTTAAATGAAAACGCACTCTTTCGGAATTAAAATTGGGGTATATCGTATGGGAACATTTATTGACTTTGATATCTCGTCACATGAATATTTTTTTTTTTATTGAAAATCTTAAGTAGGTAATGATATTTTGACAATTTGAATATCAGTGTCCAAAAATTGTACTCTACAAAGCTAGATTTTTAGTTAAGTTGTACGAAAATGTCTTAAATACTTTAGAGTTTATTTAGGTCCCTACCTACAAAACAAATCTGGCCTATGCTGGATCTGAATCGCTCTCAAAGTTTGATATCCCTAAGCAGATTGCAAATTAGCTCCGTTATAGGTGACATTACCGGACACTGTCTGATAGGAAAGCACGCATCAAGGCTTGGAGTATTTTCTAACAATTTCTGCAGAAGTTGTATGGGTGAAGAAGAGGAAGAATCGATTCCTCACCTTCTCTGTACATTTACTGCTCTATCTCAAGGGCGAAGGCTCCACCTGGGAGAATTCTACTACAATGATCCTATACTGATCTGCATCATGATATTAATAGTCTCGCACGCTTCGTAAGAAGCTCTAAATGATTCAATGAGTAGGAAGAAAGCTTCCTAGATTCTTGTGGTATCACAATGGACCAACCTATGGTCTAAGTATGTCAAGCGTCTCTCCTGACAGCCACGTAAACCTAATCTAACCTAGGTCCCTACTCCCTATCCGGGACAAAGGCTGTACCGGCAAGACAATTGAATTTTTCGGGACCTCCCGGGTAGATAATTGGGGACTTTCAGCCTGTGGACTTATGACCCTGTGCTGGAATCAGCTGGCTGGCCTTTTCGTACGGTATTTCGTGCATGTTTCTAGCAAACATTTTGTTTGAGCAATTGTGTCGGTTTCCCAAAGTAAAAATAGCCTTAACAAGATGGCATTTTTTAAAATTACTTTTGTGTTCTTTTTTCTCTGACGCGTCTTAGCAAAAGGAAACCCAAACTAAATAATTTGGATGAAATTAATTGTATTTTTTATGATACGAGGGTACCTACTCCCTTATAAAATCAAGAACCGGAATATCCAATCCTAGGCTTTTGGAGAAGTAGAAGTGAAGTGTGGTTTCTGACACAAAATTAACTATATAATAATAATAAATAACTTCTGAAATATAATTAAATTGAAGTTTTTGTCAATTAAATGCAATTTGTTACCCTATGTAATGTGTTAACATTTTTTCTCACAGGTTACAAAAAAGACTTATTTTTATAGATACTTTTTATATCCACATTTTCGACATTTGTATATACTATGTGAGATGATGTAGAAGATTTTCAAGTAGGTACCAGCAAGTTAAACACTATAAAACAATCAGTTTACGTGAAATTTATTGCGAATTTACACAATTTTTCACTTCAATGAAAATGAGTTTTCTTTTACAAGCGACGATCATTAAAAATTATAGGAAGCTTAAAAATAGAATATCAAATACAGAAACATGTTTAATCACAATTTTATACAATTTTAGTATCAAACGTTCTTTATATAATGCAAAAAGATCAGGTTTTAACGAATTCGAAAGTCCATATCAAAACTATCAGCCGATTAAGTGTATATAATACAGGGATGCTCGGGGCTGAGCTCAGCACGAATAACCCAAAACACCGGTTAAACAAAAATGTCTTGACTTCAAAACAGCAATTAAAAAAAAAAATCATATAATCACATATAACATTATGCGTTACAAATTATTGGAAAACTTTTTGCGACCTAAGTGTCCGACATATTATATGCATTAGGTCACGTTAGGTCGCCAACGTCTTCCAATTGAATTTCAATGAATATAGTCCACTAAACAAAACAAAAACAATAGCAATGTTTTCTATTGTTTTGGTTTTTTCTTCTTCGTAGTTACAAATTATATTTTTGTTTCATTTTATTTTATTGCGTAATCATATTTATGTTTATATTAGAATCAAAAATAGAAGTTTACGAAAAGTCACGATAACGGATAATAAGTTTAAATCCGGATAAATGACTACTAAATAATTAAATGTTTAAGCATGAAATTTCGCGTTTAATCGGGATACTGGTAAATTGAATGCCGGATAATCAAAAGTCGTGAGTATATTTTTAACTTCTATCAACAATTTAAATTGCTAATAATATATTACTATTTTAGTGCTCGCGTAACAACAACTTATTTCCCTCTGGTCTTTAAAATAGGTATAAATTATAATATGCTAATTGTTCGCTGATTTATTTTTCGAATTGGTTTTTGCTATTTCTTTTTGTTTTTCGTTTTTATTTATTTTTCTTTTTAAATTTTAATTTCAAACAATGTTGTTTTTGTATTTACCTGTTAATTTACCAAATTCCTCTAATATCTCCTCTTTGCCTTTTGATTTAGGTATATTGCCTACAAAAAGGCGCAGGTTCGGTACACTAATGTTAATTTTCAGACACTTGCCAGGTTTTATTTCATGGTTATCGAGCTGTGAGGGTGGAATTTGTGGTTGAACAAATAAAATAATATTTTTTTAAACAAAATAAAATAAAAATTAATTAATGTAAACATGAAACAAACTAAGAAAACAAAACCAAACATATGTTAAAATAATAAAAATAAATAAAAAGACAGTATACAATATTAAAATGATGTGATACAAATTTTGATAAATATGTATGTAATAAAATGAAAAAAGGAAATGAGTCTAACCCAGTGTACAGTTCACAAAACAAAAATTTTTAAAACAATTTTTCATCTATTCGTTTATACTTTATTGTATAATGCAATAATAAATATAAAGACCTTGACATAAGGAGCCATTAATGTCATATTATTCAAGCTGGATTTAAATAAAGGTGAATTTTAAATCCAATATTATTATATCCAAAAATCTTAATCTAAATCCATATTTATCACTCCAAAACACACATATAACATCTCCAGAAGTTTTTTCTTCATAAAAGAAAAAAATAAATCAAAAAGAAAAACGCGTTGGTTTTATTTCGTTATGATCTTAAACATACATATCAATAAACATGGACGTATATAATAATATATTATATATTACGCCCATGTCAATAAATATATTTTTATAAATTTTGTTGCTTCTCTTTTTATTAATTTTTTTATTATTATTATAATACAAAATTATTATTTTTTCTTGAATTTTTTGATTTTTCTTTTTCTGGGAGTAAAAAAAACCCATAGAAATTTGAAAAAGAATTGAACAATAAAAATTGAGCTTTCAATTTCTAATTTTGGGATTTAAATATGAACTTTAAATCTGGATTAAAATTTTTGTCTGGATTAAGCGAATTAATGATATGCCCGTATGCTTTATGTACCCCGATCAAATAAATTAAAGACTAAAAATAAAAATTATTTCTGGTGCATGAAGATTCATTTGTATTCGGCACAATATTGCAGGTCAATTGTTTTGAAGGCAAATAAAGCATTGTTTAGACACATGGCATTAAGAATTGCTGCCTTGTACGTACAAGCACATTTGAGTATATAATATAGTAATACAGTAAAACCCGCTTAAGAGAAACTACAAAATGTCAGTTTTTCTTTCACTTAAGCGGGTTTTTCACTTAAACGAACCCCACTTAAGTGAACAAACATTTCACTTAAGCGGAGTCTGGATAAGTGAAAAAAATTACACTTAAGCCGATTTAAAAATTCCTGAAATATCAGAAATTCAAATGTTATTTTCGTGATCAAAATTTGGTGGAGGTGAAAAATAAAAAAGAAGTAAAAGCGTTCAGCAAATTTTTTATTCTGTTCTATTAAATTTTTTTTCACTTAAGAGTTTTTTTAATGAAAAATATTAAATTTAACTGAAAATATGTTTCAGGTATCCGGGTTTTTCACTTAAGCGAGTTTCGCTTAAGCGGATTGTTATAAAGGTAATTGGTCGACAAATACTCGGGGATGAAAAGTGTTTCAGATAAGCGGGTTTTTCTCTTAAGCGGGTTTTACTGTATAATATATTTCGATAAATTGATGAATTTTTGCATAACATTTAATTTCTTTGTAAGGGAACTGTAAACCAGGTAAAATGGAAGAAATTGAAAATAAGGAACGAAAGATTCATTTTTAATTGGGTAATGAAATAATTTCTTTAGCTTAAACCAAAATTCTAATTCAATTATTGTAAAGAAAATTTGAAAAATGAAGTTAGATACAGAGAAGAGGAAGAGGACATGCTCGCTGTTTGCAAATAAAACCAGACAAACTACTGTTCACTATGAAAAGTTTTAATATTATAATTTAAAGCAAAATTGCTGTATACAAGCAAACAATTTGTTTTTGAATTTTGTTCGATAATCGAAAAGGGTCCAATTATTTTTTTATTGCTTCAATAAGTTCATCCAAATTTTCAAATGATTATGATAGAAGTTTAAAAAAAAACTGATACTTTATTAAAAAATGATTGCTTGTCTTTGACTAATAAAACGAGAATTTGATAATACATATAATGATAGATTGAATAAACTAATTTATAATGTTTGTAATAATTTAGAGTTAAAATGAACATGGCTAGGATTAACACATACTGGAGCTCCCATAAGAGCGGTATTGCGAAGCGCGAGACACAGTAGTATATAAACTCGACTATAATCTCTTTAGTACATTCTTCCTGCTCTTTGGTGAACACGCTCTCCTCGCAGCTCCCCCATGTGTAATCATGTGTTGGTTTATAGAAGGTGGCGTAAAAGTTGTCACCGGTTGCAAATGGCGGCAAATGTCAATTTTACTCTGACATTTGTGAAATTAACAGGTACAAAATACCGCCAACAAGACATGAATTACTAAACTCCTAAACAACGTGGAATAATTGTTTCAATTGCCGCCATTTGCAACCGGTGATAATTTTGGCGCCAACTTGATAAAATTTTATGGTAATAAATTGCTTGAAAGTAGCCGACGTTATGATACAACATTTGTACCAACAGTTTGGCAGAATTCCTGCTGCATGCAACTGAATCGTTTATAATCACAAAACCAACGGTTTTACGAATTGGTACATTGTGTCATTGTGTAATCAGCTAACGTTAGTACAACATAAATCAGTACATTGATTGTATCGTGTATTCCCAGCTAATATCAATGGTTAAAGTGCAGAACCTCGTAAGTCGTTTTTCCGTTTTTTCCAGAAATCACAAAAAACCTGCCTACTTTTGTATGGCGATCTATATTAAATGGTTTTGAATACTGTCTTATTTCTGTAAAATTTTCAGAACAACATTGATACGCTGGAGTTGCCAAAAGATGGCTTTGATTCTTTTTTGGAATTTTTCGACTTACGAAGTCCTACACTTTAAAATTAAATAGAAATGTTATAGGTATATGTGTATACTGTATACATTAATATATAATATATGGCTCTCTTATACTTTGAGTTTATTTGTTGTTGTTTTTATTAATGAATTTGATCGATACAAATGCATCCCAGAATTTAATATTATTGCAAATAATTTAAGTGATAGTTTTTCTGGGAACCGTATCCAAATTCTGATTAGGTTCAATTAATAGGATAATTAAAATAAAAATAAAGCAATCATTTAAGAAAATTTAATAGATTAGCTATCTTACAATACCTACATACATAAGATAAATACTTAATTTAAAAAATTACATAACTCAAACGTTAGCAAACATTTTCCAAACAAAAATGTTATTAAGGAGCAAAGAGGAGACCAGGTGCAGTTGTTTTTTTCATTTGGTAACGAGGTTTCACATTTCACTTTCGATAGTATTAAAATGTTTGCAAATTTTTCTTGAAAAAAACAATTTTTAGAATAGTTGGGCTCTCTACCAAGACCCGATCAATTTTTACTACGTACAGCAGGAGCAAGTCTTTTTATATCATGTTCATGATTCAATCAATTTCATAAAAGTAGATATAAAAAAAGTTTGAAACACATAAATTATCTACAAGATACAATGATAAATAATTGGAATAGCAACGCTACAAAATAAAATGTTTGTGTTTTCTTTGGACAAAAATACGGTTTTTGGGTGGGGAGTGGTTGTATAAGAGACTTCTTTTCAAACTTATTTTTGAATTTCAAATTTCCAATTGATTTTGAAATGGCAATTACTTTGGGTATTTATTTAACTAAGTACTGTGGACTTTAAAGGGAATGGAGTTTTATCTAAATACATGCTTTTTTAAATCTTACAAATAAATCTTTGGATTATAAAAAAAATCTATAACTAAATATTATTTTTTTTGTCTAGAAATTAGTTTAAAGAAAAACAGAAACAAAAAGTAAATTTTGTATGTATCGCAGAATCATTTGGAATTATTTTATCTTGCTTAGGCTTAACTCATACTAAAGCTGCGAGCAGAGTGGTGGTGCGAGAAGTGAGCAGAGCGCCGAAAACAAACAAATCTGTTCTTATGAGAGTTCTCATAATGAGGCCTCTAGCAACGAGGTATCAGGTCTCATAAGAAAGCATGTGTTTATTTTTAACGCTCTGCTCACCTCTCGCATCGCCGCTCTGCTCGCAGCTCCAGTATGAGTTTAACCTTAGTTATTTTCGACATAAACGGATTTATTTATTTTTTTTTGTAATTTTTCGTTTTATTTTCTCAAAATTTTGGTATATTACCTCAAATGAGTACGAAATGAATGTGAAAAGAATACCTGTCTAACTGCATTAATTGCAGCGTCGCGGGATGTAAATGTTACGAATGCATAACCGCGATTTGTTCCAGTCATTGGGTCCATCATTAATCTAAGGTCCCATATTGTACCGCAATTTTCGAATAATGGTATAAGCTCATCTTCGAACATGTCTTTTGGAATTTTCCCACAAAAAACTTCGCATCCGTTGCCTGGTGTTGGACCGTCCCAATTTGGTGGTGGCCCACCGTATTTACGCTGACCTAGAAAGTTAAAAATTAAATAAGGAAAAGTCATAGTCATGTTATTATGAGTTTATTGTAGTTGGTTAATTTATTACCTGTTGTTACATCTAATGTGTAACCAGAGCGTTCTAGAATTTTTTTGATTTTTTCTTCGTCAGGACCCTTTACTTGCACTGTTGTGGCGGGTGTCGGTACACCCTGTTGGCTAGCTCGGCTCTTTTGTCTGTATGTTTTCATAACACCACATAAATACGCAGACTTGTTCGATACATGTTCCAAATTTGATTCAAGGAACTGACTTAATACATTCAAGGCACCATCTGCCGGAAATTCTTTAAGAGCGTCTAGCGCGCGCTCGTCTAACTCAACATGCGCTAGTTTACCTGTCTTATAAATATCGTCTAGTTTTCCGGCAACCTGTTTGAACAAATAAATGAGATTTATATTAGCTTTATAAAAATAAGGGAGCCGTCGTGGAACAACTGGCAGATTTGAAACATCTAAACTTACACCCCTATTACGGTTGTCAATTATCAATTGAAAGTTGATGAATATTGAAATTTGGTATATTTAAACTCTATTAATTAAAAATCTGATCAACTATTCCGTGATAATTATCAATTTTCTTGTAATTCACAACGTTCAGCACCATTCTCAATGACCAAAAGTTGTATCAATTGGTATTTTAGTATCGATTTTCAAAATTCATCAACTATCAATTGATAATTTACAACCGTAATAGGGGTGTTTTTCATATTGAAAATTTTTACCTAGTGAGTTGGGGTAGGATTTTTTTTTTAAAAAAGTATGTATGCCATTTACATTGACACATTAAAATATGACTTAGAAGATCAAGCAAAAAGCTGAGCGCCGCTAACATTATTATTTTTTTTTTGTAATGGTTGACCGTAAAATTTATTGAAAAGAGAAAATTCTTGAAAACAAAAACAAAAAATGTACAATGAAAATTCCGAGCTCAATTGTGTTTCTTAAATAGCTCAAATCACGTTCGGTTCCCAAGCGAGCTCAAATCAGCTAACGCTATGAAATTTCTATTTCACCACCTTAAAAGTCGGTCCATAAAATGTTAACTGTTGGGAAAACTTCATGGAATACAAAGTGTATTTCAAACAGATTAGGGCAGAACGACAGCCACATTTCTGTACTTCTCTCCGGACTGCGCAGAACAGGTTTATTAAACACACCTAGTACTTTCAGTGGATTCTGACTTGATAGCGAGAAGCGAAATTCTGTTCTCAGAATCGTCGCCGTCGCACAGTTTGATATTAGTGTACTAAACCTGGCGAAAACCTATTTTTTTTTGTCCAATTGCCAACCCTGATATGTTATTTTCCGAAAAGCTTAATAGTAAGTACACCAAAATGTAAAACAACCAAAGCTCTAGGTTGACACAGAGTGCAGCGTGATCAGTCAAAAGTAAACAGTTGTGTAAAGTGTCAATGCGATTTTGTAAAAAGCTCGAATATCGTGTTTTATTAGAAAGCTCTGCAGTTTTGTTTTTTAATTTACTTTTGATTCGAATTGCTATGGATTAATCTGGACAAGGTATATACCTAGATATTTTGTTATTTAAAATATATTTCGAATTAATACCTTTCCGACTTTTGTTTGTACCAGGTATAACTTAGCTATAAATAAGTTTTGAATAAATATTTGTTTCATTAAAAATTAAAAAGGGGTTTGTGGTGGTTAGCATTAAATTGTTTAATGAACGAATCTGCCGCCTGAAAAAGCTCTTCTTAATTTTTGTTTGCTGGTACCTACACATTTTTGAAGTAGAGTTTTTTTGCACTGTTCTTCTGGATTGAAAATAATGACTCGAAATGAGTTGTATAATATTATGCAAAGCTCAAATAAGACTACATTTGACGGCAAGCTTAATTTCATGCAACAAGAATTGTTGAGTCATTATACCTACTGAAAATGATAAAATAGCTGATGCAAAACAAAAGCTATCTATTACACATATACCTACAAAATTAAACTTTTTAAATTTTTTCGGGTTTTTATTTTTATTTTTCTCTTATATTCAAAAACGGAAAATTTAAATCTACCATCCGTTTTAATCCATCAGCTTTAGTTTTGCCTAAAAAGCTTTATTGTATTTTAGTTAGAGTAGTCGCACATTTTTCAGTTTGGTACAGTGTTAATATCCAGTTATAACGAAATTATAACAATATCTACATCACGTAAAAGTTGTTTTAATATCCCACACTGTTTTTGTAACATTTGCGGTGAATGAGGCTAAAAAATAAAAAAAAATCGGTGACAGAATTCGTAAAAACAACTTATTTCGATTACTTCACAATGCAAATGTGTAATTTAGATAAGCTCTAGGTGCCTAAAACTGTCGAAACTGTGTTGTTAGTTTGCGACTATGGTCAAGTAGAACAAGATGTTCTTTGAAGCTCAATACCCCAATGAACTAGCGAAAATCAAAAAATCCCCACGATGATTGTTATTTTTGCCTCGTTAATTTAAATGGTATTAATTCAAATAACCGCAATAAATGGATTTATTCTAATGTCCCATCTGCCAAACGACTAACTTTCATGGAAAAGTTCATTTTTGGTCGCTTCTGAAGAAAAATTTTATTTTTGTTCGCCGCATGGCAGGTTTTTTTCTATAGGAATTGGGAAAATCCGTAGATATGTCATATCTCAAAAACTAAAGCTGATGGAAGAAAAAGGTTTTTATTTTCAGATTCAGGATGCCGATTATCTACATATTATATACTTATTTTCCCGGAAAAAAAATCTTTGTTGTTATGTGTTATTAAACACCAGTTTAAACAAAAATTGTTAGCTGCTCGAAAAAAGAAAGTAAGATTTGAGGAAACCAATGAATGGCTTAATGGGACAGTTTCGTTACCTATTGCCGGTACGTAAAAAATATGATCTTTATAGACAAACCTCAGTGCATATTATTGTGTTTATTTTGAGAGTTTATGTATATTCTGTGCTGTTACAGGTGTCAGTAGAAGTCTCCTCAGAAATCTTTTGGGGAATAAAGTGAAAGAAGCAAAAGACGAAGAACGGAAGACCTTCGATCAAAAGATGTAGAAGAACTGACTTATGCTACACAAATGAAATTGCGTGAGGCGGGCAATGCCGATGCTTAAAAAGTTGTTAAAGATCTTATAAGTATTCCTCGAAGAGCAAAGAAATTTGCAGCGGTCATACAAAAAATACTGCAGAACAACCGCAACCGTGCCAATTATCGCCATTGGGTGTTCTGTCCATGTTTACAGAAGCAGGACTTACTAAAGCCCAATATGAGATAATTAGAGAAACTAACAAAAATTTCTTTCCTTGCTATTTTTTACTTCAAAAGGTTTAAAAGGAATGCTACCCAGAAATTCATTCCATAACCGAGATATGTGCTGAAGTGCAAGTGCAAAAGCTGATGGATCACACTGTCAGTAGATTCATATTACATCTTGAAGAAGCTGTGAAGCATTTGAGTGATGAAGATAAGAAATCTTTAATTTTAATAAGTAAGTGGGGTTGTGACGGGTCCCAGAAAAGTCAATATAAAATGAAGCGTTTACGGACTGGAAAAGAATATTCTTTGGCAAAACCCAATCACATCACCACCTCGCTATTGCAGACCAATAAGAATAAGGTTTATTAAAGAAACATGATGTTATAAACGAAGAAATAGAAGTAAATGACATGTCCATAAAACATAAAATGCTATTCACCATGGTGGACGGTAAATTATGCAATGCTGCAACGCATATCAAATCTACGACCAAGTGCTATACAGGTGTCCCGTAACTCAAAGTCAAGCGGGTAACGGGTGATAGGGTAGGTTGTACCTGTTCTGGAAAAAATAAGAAAAAAAATCTATCTCGCTTGGTTAAGTAATAATAGCAATATTTAGAAAAATAGTGAAAATCGATACCCTAGACCCCATTTTTAGGTACTGTGGTCACAATTTTCCGAATTTTGACGTGCTTATTTTTTACGTAATCCTAAATAATCATGCTATTGATTTCAATCACAAAATTAAAAATAAATATTGTAAGTTTCGTAAGAAAAATAAAGTTTGACTGACTCATGTTTCAGCTAAAATTTGTAAGCTACCTTTGACACTTAATTATTTAAAAAAAAATGTGCTACACTACATTGGCAAGTTTTTTTAAAAAATTGGCTCGTTTCATCAAGATTTCAAAATGGTGCAACACTTGCTACTTATTCATTCGTAAAAAATATTCTTCATTTTTTATTTGCAAAAAGGACCTCAGTTCACTTCAATCACTTTTACAAGAATAATGCTTTTTTGTACTCAAAAATCGATTTTACCAAGGTGTACGTGACATAAACAGAGGCACTAGAATCAGACATTGTTTGCCGTCAATAAGAGTGAGACAGATCTACATTACACAATATGGTACTCTACAATCTACGTTCGGTACGATACGTTCCTTGTTTTAGTCGCAACATCTCACAATCGTGCGCTTTTGTTAACTTGGACTAGAATAGTGTTGTGGAAATTATGTTAGTTATTATCTAGTAACAGGTACTAAAAACTTCACAAATTTTTGCCAACATTGTTCAGCAAATATCAACACTGCGAGCGTATAGTTACGAGGGAGCAAACTTCGTATACACGTTGCATATGGTACGGGTCACGGGTGGTAGTTGTTTTGATTTAAAATTCGATGAGCAATGCTTTTCGGTATTCCAGTGGATCTTTCAATCGCACTGATCAAGCGCTGGGATCACATTCAATTCAATTTAATTTAAAACTACTTCGTGGTTATGTCATTGGGATCTCCCGTCTGCAGCGAGTAATATAGGCAATCGTCCTTGCGAGTATCATAGGTGTGCATAGATGAACACCATAGATGGTCATGGGTGACGCCCCACATTTGGGTACCTTTCGATCCACTGGAATACCGAAAAGCATTGCTCATCGAATTTTAAAACAGAACTACTTCCACCCGTGCCATGTGCAAATTGTACAAAGTTTGCTACCTAGTGACTATACGCTCTCAGAGTCGATATCTGCAGAACAATGTTGGCAAAAAATTTCGAAGTTGTTAGTTCCTATTACTAGATAATTACTGACACAATTTTTACAACAATAATCGAGTCCAGGGTATCACAAAAGCGCACGATTGTGAGAAGTTGCGAGTAAAACAAGGAACGTTACCGTACCAAACGTAGATCGTAGCGTACCATATTATGTAATGTAGATCTGTCTCACTCTTATTTACGGCAAACAGTGTCTGATTATAGCGCCTCTGTTAATGTTACGTAAACCTTGGGAAAATGGATTTTTGAGTACAAAAAAGCATTATTCTGGTAAAAGTGATTGAAGTGAACTGAGGTGTGTAGCAAGTGTTGTACCATTTTGAAATCTTGATGAAACGCGCCAATTTTTTAAAAAACTTGCCAATGTAGTGTAGTACATTTTTTTTTAAATATGAAGTGTCAAAGGTAGCTTACAAATTTTAGCTGAAACATGACTCAGTCAAACTTTATTTTTCTTACGAGACTTACAATATTTATTTTTAAATTTGTGATTGAAATCAATAGCATGGTTATTTAGGATTACGTACAAAAAATAAACACGTCAAAATTCGGAAATTTGTGACCACAGTACCTAAAAATGTGGTCTAGGGTATCGATTTTCACTATTTTTCTAAATATTGCTATTATTACTTAACCAAGCGAGATGGATTTTTTTTCTTATTTTTTCCAGAACATGACTCAGTCAAACTTTATTTTTCTTACGAGACTTACAATATTTATTTTTAAATTTGTGATTGAAATCAATAGCATGGTTATTTAGGATTACGTACAAAAAATAAACACGTCAAAATTCGGAAATTTGTGACCACAGTACCTAAAAATGTGGTCTAGGGTATCGATTTTCACTATTTTTCTAAATATTGCTATTATTACTTAACCAAGCGAGATGGATTTTTTTTCTTATTTTTTCCAGAACAGGTACTCTATCACCCGTTACCCGCTTGACTTTGAGTTACGGGACACCCTGTATATGTGAAGCTCCTTATTCCGAGTTTAATGACTTATCGAAGAAGAGATCAAAGAAAATTTAAACTTCGGCCTGTCCTCGCTTTATGCTCGCATACGATTTTTCGAAAGTATACTACAGGTTGCCTGTGAAAAAATGGAATATTCGACTTACTTAGGAGGAAAAACAAGTGGTAGAAAATAGAAAAGACGAAATTCAGCATCAGTTCAAGCAACAACTCGGCAGTAGCTGTAACTGTAATTGATAAAAACTTATTATATCGCCTTAAAGTAGTTTTAGATACATTATGTTCCGGATTCAAAATTAACACTGAAGAATTCGAAAAATATTGCCAATAAACTGCTCTTTGTTTCCTTATATAAGTTTTACCCTATGTCTCCCACAATGTATAAGGTACTTATTCATGGATCTGAGGTAATTAAAAAAGGCAACTAACAAACACAAGCGCATATTCCGATTAAGCTATACCAGAAAGTTTTCGCGTGTAACCTGCAACATGGATGTTCTGAATAACATCTGATCCATTAATAACAGGCATGAAATCAAACAAAAATAAACAAAACCTTTATCATATGATGTTTTAAAGTTGTTATCGGAAAGTGATGTTTCAATGATTAATATTGATGAAAATAGTTGTGAAGGTTAAATACATATATATGTATATTGTTTTCTTATGAAAAAGTCTTCGTTTCACCATTATTTGATATAAACAATTAATAAAATATGGAAATTTAACCATCAGAGCTATAAAATATTTTTGGCCAGGTTTTTGACCGAAATACCACACTGTGGCATCGGTTGACTGTTTTTTTTTAGCAAATGCAATTGTTTTCAGAAGATTTTTTCTTTTATCTGGATTCCGGACGTTCAATAGAGGAACGGATCTGAAAATTCGAAAAAAAACTGAATACCTACATACTTCAAAAACATCATATTTGATATTCATTCTAAGTTAGGGATCAGTTATAGCTAACATTACGTGTGTTTTATTTATTGCTGCAAAGCCAGCGCAGCAAAATTTCCCTTGGCAAACAAAAATAATTTGATTGCGGCGAAAAAGAAGTCAGTAAAAAAAAAGATTGCTGTGCGGGCGATAGAACTTTGAATTATTGAAATGAACGTATAGAGTGATTAATAGTTTTATTCAAACTTGTGCTGCGCTGGCTTTGCAGCAATCAATAAAACACACCTATTGAAAACGATATTGAAAATTTTATTTGTAAATTTTGAGGCGTTTAGGAAATTTTAATTGCTTATTTTGAGGCGTTTAGAAAGCAAAATCAGTATTTATTAATATCCCAAAATTAATATTATGACTCATATATACATACTATCAGTCGTATTTATTAGTTTTTCTTAGAACACACTTGAACAATTGTCTAGCTAGCCAAGTTAGAAACTCGATAGAAAATGTTTATAAATAAGGTTTTTGAGTTGGACAGCTGTCCAATGTTAAACATACTTTGGAATGGGTTTATATATTTAGTCTAAAAAATTTTTATAAATATAAAATAAATATCAGCTTTTTATTGACATCAACATAATCACCGATTTTGCTTTTTAAACCACTCACAATTAAAAATGGAAATTTTCAATGATCGTTGGCAATGGAAAATCAATAATTATTTTGATGCCAATAATGAAGCTATGACTTAAAGGGCGAATCTGGCAAACCTCACTGATTCCTCAAAAGTTACAACAACCTCACAAGGTGAGGTGAGTTTGATTTTGTGAGGTTTTCGCATTCTGTTAGACCCATTAGCTGTTTTTGTAAGCCTCAAAAAATCTATCGAATCTGTGATCTCTTTCAGAGCAGGTTACAACTCACAAATTTGACATTTGAAATACAATTTAAGACACTTTTGTTATTTTCTTGTCTGAAAAAAACATTTTTTAACCAAATAAACCTGATAAAAAAATTTGTCCTCTGTAGTAAATCGAAAGAAATTGAATCGAATTAAATCGAAAAGAATTATTATTGTCATAGCACAGCAAGTGGCGTACATTATGTATGTAGCTCATGACGCGCGCTGTTTGGATTGGGAAAATCACGGCAGTTCGTAGGAAAGAGAAGGGTGGGGTGAGGACTCTCGTGAGGCATGAAGAAAACATAGAAACCGGACTCAGGAGTCTATGTTGTTGCTTCAATGTGTGGAATGTTGAAATTGTTGTTGTTTCAATGTATTTTGAGGCGCCTGAAAGTTTCAAATGTCAACACGATGACACTCACTCATTCTTCCCAATCTAAACAGGGTCCATAATCACCTTCGTCGTCGATGAGTTCAATGGATGGGTTCAACAGAAATTCAGACTTGAGCAATCACAATAAAAAATTCACCTTGTGGCGGTGTTTTTTTGTGAGGTTTCTTGTAAGGGCTATCGGAGAATACATACGAATAACAACAACCTCACAAGAGCTTGTGAGCTTTTTCAATTGAAAAAAACCTACTTTTCTATTTTAAAGCGGGAATCGTCAAGCAGTGTTGCGATATTTCGGGTTATGCTGCAAAGACGGATCATTTATGAAAATACTGATAAATGAAAACTATGCAAACAATTTATAGTCAATCAGCATTCCTTACTAAGAGAATGATTTTGATCATTGTCCATACACCTCATGATAATTATGTCTGATTCTGACTTCAATAAAGGCGATGTAGAAGCTTACCAGTTACCACCACTTACTTCCCAGATTTCCACATAAGTTCATGCTTATTGAATAAACCACCTGGGGAGCAAAGCTTATAACAAAACAATTCTTTCAAATCCACTCCACTAGTCTCGGCAGAAACAGGTGTTGAAACAATAGTTCATTGTCAATAACAAAGGTTTCTTATTTCAATTTAACAGATTGACCTAATTTCATTAGCTTCACCTATTTACTTTTTCTGCAAGAAAACTTAGATGTCCGTTATCTCCTTTAAAGATTTCTTTCTACTTTCCCTTGCAAATCAGGATCACCATCACTCCAATAAATTACTCTCGTGACAATGTTACGCAGATTCGTATCTCGTTCAAAACTATTGAGCTGTGGGACATAAACCAATACTTTCTTTATTTCTCCTTTATCGCGTGCAATTCTTGAACTGGTCATAGTAACATATTGTTTACTTCCTGCCAATTTCATATTCTTTCAGCTTTTAAAAATTGTCTTATAGTCTCAGAATGATCTTCTTTAAAGGACTATCCTGTGATTCATTGGCTATGATGTTAAGTGCTTTGTGGAAAAACGATCGTCGAATGTTATGATATGTCTGGCTGCATCTCTTGGCATGGTTGGATTCGTGTTAATCATCGATAAAAAGATATCAGATGATACACCAGGATGGCTACCTATATTTTATAGTAGTTGCCATCCTGAAACATCATAGTGGATTAGATATTTAATAAAATATACAAGTTTGCAGATGAGTAACTTTACGCGATATCCTTAATGGAAACGCATCCTATCCTATTGTCCTGGGAATGATAATTTTTTATTGGGATTAACCCCAAACTCTTCCATTTTTCAAATGATTGTTGACGTTTCTTAATGACCTTTGCAAATTTTCCAGGTGGAGTCAATGTGGTGATAGTGATAGGCATTATCACCACATTGACTCCACCTGGAAAATTTATTTTTAGGGCTTATGTCCCACTCGAGTGGGACATAAAACCCAAATTTAATTTGTGCCTTATGTCCTACCCAAGTGGGACCCAAGCCCCAAATATATTTTGTTAACAATGGGGCATAAGACTTTTTAGAGGCAAAGAAGATGTAATAATAATTTTTTGATATTTTATTTGAAAGAAAATTAGTGCAGTGCTAGCACCCAGAATTACGGCAGATAAATAGTGAGGTATGTAACCCCCTGCTTGGGCACACTATAGGATTTGGGGTAGGTGCGAGGTTGGGAGTATGCAAAGTTTCTTTTTATCACTTGGTACAGTTTGTATTTAGTGGGACACAAGCCCCAAAAATAAAATTTGGGCTTTATGTCTTTTTTTGATAGACTCCTGAAATATCACTTTTCAAATGTATTTTTTTTTTTTTTGTCAACCAATTGATCTTTTTTATAGGAAAATGCTATGAAATATTAATTTTAAAGTAATCTACCATAATGTACATACATATTTACCTAAAAAAAACATCACTTCACGTTCATGTATGTGGACCATATAGTACATGGACTGCTCTTCCATCATGGCTGCAGGGTCTCAACATAGGAGGCCGCCATGTTGGCAAAATGAGTCATAAGGTTGTCTTACCCGAAGTAAGTTCCCCTTTTCGATTTCTTTTGAGTAAATTATTTATAGTTATAAACCGTTTCCATCTAACACAAACCAACAATTTTTTGTCCATACCTCTTTCAATTATTTTGATAATAATATAATGCTTTTTTCAAATAATATAATACTGACAGATAACGTTATTTCTCATTTGCCAAACATGGTGGCCTCCTATGTTGGGACCCTCTTTAGTTGTACGAAAGGATAGGGAAAGCGTATATGTGATGTGATGATGTAAGTATATGTGACATATTATGTACACTTCTTCCTTATTTTCTTATTCTAAGACCTATATTCACTAGTCAGTGAACAAAAAGTGGTACCAAATTGTGGAATGCGTTGAGGGTATGTTTAGAGGGAACAAAGTATTTAATTTATATGATTTATTTGAACCAAAAAAATAATATCACCCAAGATTAGATTTGGGATTTATAGCTCAATTATTGTTGGGTGGCATACTTAAATTGTTGTCGGCAATTTTTGAAAAAGATAGACCAATTTCCGATAAAAATCCCAATGTGATAAGGCTGGGCGCTATCAAACAGTATTTCATGGCTGTACAGTGCGAAGTACCCAAGGCAGTTTAAGGATTTGAAATAATAAAATGCCAGTGAACTCTCTTCGAAATAATGCGCAGACTTGGATCAAAACTCGGATTGTACTACCTTCCAGTGATTTTATGTCGAATTCCTTTCAACCAAAGAATCGAATTTTTTCTAAAAGAATCGATATTTTTCCAAAAGATCAAATTTTTTTCTAAAAGAATAGAATTTTTTCAACAAATGATCCTAATTTGATATTTCTAAAATATTAAATTAAATGTCGCGATGTTTTAAGAAAACAAATTGTGTTTTTGGTTGCAACGAATTTTCTTTGAATTTTATATTAAATATTTGTGGGTTGTTTTTCAATTACAGTGAAACCTCCTATTGCGGACAACTCCCTTAAGCGGACAATCCCCTTGAACGGACGAGTTCTAACCACCGTGGATCTTGAATTTAATTTCTATACGTTTTATGCTCCCTTAAGCGGAAACTTCCTTACCCAGACACGATGAGAATATCAGACACAATTTGATAAATTTATTTCTCTTAGGGCCAGTTTTTCAGTTCAGGGTTAACTTTGAGTTAAATCAGAGTTCCTGAAAATAAATTAATCCCGAGTTAACTCAGGAACAGTTTTTCACTTTGATGTAGTTCTTTACACGTATTTTTATGAACGGATTTTGATTTCTGAGGCCTGGCGCTAGATTTATGAGCTAGTAAAGTGTCGACAAGCTATGGGGTAGGGTCTTAAAGCAATGTGTTGCTTAATTGAACAAAGAGATAGAAAAATTATTCCATTGGTATAATATGTGACAAATAAGATGTTCTTTTCAGATATGACATCAAAACCGGAAATGGTTTTTTTGTTGGTAGAAAACCAGAAGTAAGCATTTCAAATAAAATTTTAGAAAACTTTAACATTTGAACTTTAATATTTTTTTAGATCTTAAAATGTTGATTAAGTCTTAATATTACATGCCAAGTTTTAGAGTGGGATTCCCAATCTTTTTTAATCCCGGAGCACTTACCAGGCGAAAAATTTCTCGCGGAGCACTTGGTTGCGCGTATGCCATTTTTCGCAGTTAGATATAAATGTATGTAGAAAATGCAATAACTGCTTTTCATTTTTTTTAATATTTTATTTGATTGAAGAAAGAAGTTAAATCAACGAAAAACAATAACAAACTGAATTTAAAAAATAGGGATTTTATCAATAATAATGGAATATAAAATATGAAATTACAGGAAATATGAAATTTGAAAGCATGAACAATAAACCCGTCAGCAATATTTATTATATTATATAGGTACGTATGTATATATCTGATTGAATTTGGGCCAACCGCAATCGAATATCCGGCTCTGAATCGAGAAGCGATCTATATTTTGTTTTGGTTCCAACGTATAGCCAGAGAATACTGATTCGCACATTTTTGTTGTTGCAAACGGTAGAAAAATCACTTTGGCTTTGCGTGACAAAATTTTTAATTCGTCATTTAACATACCAACATACAAACATAACAACATACAAACATGGGTTTGCAACCCACATGTTTTCTTTAATATTTGAGTGGTACGCTTCCGGAACTCATTTGAAATACCTTCGGAAATTTCCAATTTTGTTCCTCTTTAAATTCGTTGAGCGTTGAATTTTCTTTTTAAATGTTTCTACTTTATCACTAGCATCGAAAACAGGCAATAGCCTTTCCCTGAAGTGATACACTCAAATCATTATTTTTTTTAAGACAAGATACGCCAATTTCAATAGCCAAGCCAACGTTCTGATTTTGTAAAATGTAACTTTGCAACTACAAAATACTATTTGTGTGAATTTCTACGTCATTTTATTTGTATGATTTTTGACAGACTTTGGTGTAGAAATTCACAGAGTTTCAAAGTAAAGGAACTAGGCTACTAATTCTTATTTCTTGATTCTTTCTGGCATTTAACTGATTACAAGGGTTGCTTTAAAAAATGTAGTTTGCTATATGTTTGAATCTATTGATTTCTTTTAAATGAACATTTCAAATTCGATTGCTGCGATCAAAATGATAAGTTCAGAAGCGCAAAATTAACTAGTGTAATAGAATTTTGATATTTTTTCAGATATTTCCGCGGAGCACTTGAATATTCTTCGCGGAGCACACTTTGGGAAACACGGGTTTAGAAGATACATAATTTACAGTGCCGCCATCTGAAAACCAGATTTTTTGTATGAAAAACCGGATTTTAACCTCAAATTTTGACCCTTTTGATGTTTTTTTTTTTTTTTGCTTCACAATGTTGATCATACAATGATACCACATGCTAAAATGGGACTCCTATTTATTAAAAAGATACAAATTTTTTAGTGCGAAGGCACCACCACCACATTGTGCGAAAAACCGCACTCGATTATTCTTACCTATTGCAATTTGCAAGTGCAATGAGAGCACTTAAAATTGAGTATGAACTGCCCCTATCAATTCTTAATAGAATACTGAAAACCATATGACCAGTTTTAGATCGCTTGGGCGTTTGTTTCACCGTTCAACATATCCTTACCAGACAAATAAATTAAAAAAAATAGGGTTTTTGTTCGTCATTTTCAATTTTCCCAAAAACTAGAAGACATAGATCCATATGGTATTCAGTATCCGATTAAGAATTGATAGGTGCAGTTAATATCAAGTTCCAATTTAGTACCATATCTAGAAATTTGAAAATAAATAGTATACAATGATGAGTCCAAGTGAGATCGCCGGGACGAAACCAAATTTTTGTAGGACTACAGGCCATTAAAAGCTATTTTGAACCAATAATTCGAACAACTCCAAATAAAATAGTGCTAAGTCTTCTAATTGGCTGATGTATTTCAGTAGATAGTATATAGAATTTGTATCATTAAAAAAAAACCTTGTTAAGTATACAATGATGGTTTCTTCAAAAATAGGAGTTTGAAAGCAGTTTTTTAAAAACTACTTATAGAAATAACTTAATTTAAAAATAGTATAGAAGAACGGACCTCAAAATTGGTATATTACATTGTACATGTTTCTGTTGCTTTAAAATTTATTTTCCACTTAAGCACTTTTGTTTTAACTGCCCCTCCCGCTTAAACAAGGGGAGATTTATTTATTTACAGTTTCTTTATAAGAGTACGTTATTGTTTGGCGGCACTAAAGATATCGTTCTCGGCCGGTTTTTCATGTGTACAAAAATCTGGTTTTCGTAAATTATGTATCTTCTAAACGAATAGAAATCCCTCTCTAAAACTTGCCATGTAATATTAAGACTTACTGGCTGAACACAATGGATACGGACTACGGAGCTGCAACTGGAAGCTGCAACTGAATAGCTGCCAAAATATTGAATACACACAAATTCAATGTTACGAACACAACGCAATGCAACTGCAGTCGTGCTGCAGACGCTGCTGCAAAGATTCACCAACTTTTAGCTTTTTCACGTGCAGCACTTTTGACGTTTCAATTTATATGAAAAAAAAGAGCCGGAAAAAAATATTGAAGTTTTTAGTGCTCATTTGTGTAGCGAAAAAAAAATATTAATTAAAAGAAAAATATTGGACATAAAAAAAAGTGAATAATAAACTCGTGGTTGTTTTTTTCCTTTAAAATATATAAAAAGCTCGTTGTGGGCAGATAAAAAAAACGACGTACGACATTTTTTTAAAGCAGTTGCAGCTGCAGCTCCGATTCCAGTTGCAGCAGGGCATTGTGTTCAGCCAGTTAAGCAACATTTTAAGATCTAAACAAAATATCAAAAGGGTCAAAGCTATCTTAAATTTAATTTGAAATGTTAACTTCTGGTTTTCTCCCAACAAAAAAACCATTTCCGGTTTTGATGTCATATCTGAAAAGAACATTGATTTGTCACATATTCCACCAATGGAACAATTTTTCTATCTCTTTATTTAGGTAATTAAGCAACACATTGCTTTAAGACCCTACCCCATAGCTTGTCGAAACTTTACAAGCCCATAAATCTAGCTTAAGGTAGGGTTTCCAGAACATCTCTTTTATAGAGAACATGTTCTCTTTTTCTATTCCGATCTTTTTTACACTCTCTTTTTTCATAAAATTCTTTTTTTGTTATCTTTTTTTGCACGTCCTCTTTTTAGTCTCTTTTTCGAAATACAAAATAGGTTTTTCACAAATGAACTTCAAAATTAATTGTATTTCAAATTTTATGTGATTCTCAACTTTGAAAACAATTCACCATTGGAACTTGGAAGTTTCAAAAATTTTAGATTCTCTCAAAAAAAATGTATTCCACTCAGCCCTAAATCAATCCTTAACAATTTAAATAAAAGCGGGTTGAAAGTGAAGTACAATGCTTGAAATAAAATGTATTAATTGTTACAAAAAATATATTAAGTACATAGAAAAATGGACACTTTAATTTTCATTAAATGATTTGATGATGTTGCGAATATTTGATTTTGAAAAATGTTAGAGAATGTGGAACTAAAAAATGAAGACTTTCGGAAAACAGTGTCTGATAAAAAAGGGTTAATTTTTTTTGTTCTTCAAATAATTCTGAATTTCTTTCCGAATTTATTATTATTTTTAGGTCTGTTCCATTGGGCCCTGCAAAGTTTCTTCTTGGTATTTACTAGTAGATGATGAATGGAGTAATTTAATTTTGCCAACAAATCTAACCTCAATATAAATGTAATTTTTGTTGTTTGTATTTGTATATTATTTTTGATTAGAGAAACACCAACAACAGTAATTTACTATATATGTAATTTCTTTTTACTGATAGTGCTGCTTTTTTGCGTGGATACAATTCGTATCTACATTATTGAAGTGCTTTAAACTTATTTGACTACGGAGCCAGAAGTACTTAACAGTAGATGATGCAGGCCAAAGGAACATACCTAATATAATTATGTATGAAGTTTTTAAAAAATTTTTGTTTTTTTTCTGTTTTCCTCGGAAATATTTGAACGTGGAGCATACTTTTTAGAAGAAAATAACAGTTTAAAAGTGGGAACTGGGAACTGTTAAGTCAATTTTAATAGTGGCTTACAGTTTGAAGGACTAAAACTTTCAAAAGTTTTACAATATATTTTTAAATGAAAATAAATACCCATCACAAATAAGAAATTTTCAAAAATATGAAACTTCAGATTAAGAATCATAACATTCACCCTGTTCTGAATTCCCATCGGTCATAAAATCCTATCGTTTTCAAACTCTAGCAGTCGTACTTATTAGATTTGTGTCTACTTAGACACTGTCTAACTATTTTCAAATTTTCAATATTCTCGGTTTGGACAATCTACTCTTGTGTCTAAGTTAGGCAGCTATACGACAACAATAAACAAGGTTTTTGAATACATTTTCCAAAGTTAGGCAGTTGTATAATGTTAGACAACGTTTATAAATAAGAACATAGGTGTTTTGAAATAATTCTCGCTTTCAATACTTGCGGATTGAGTGTGCTTTGATTTTCGATCGGATTGAAAATTCTTGACGTTTGGAATTTTTATATCCGATTTGGAATTGGCAAAATTTCAAAAATGTTGTTTCAGCTAAAAAGGTGCGTTCCTTTAGTTTGAAATTCTGTGCATTTGTGTGAATTTCTACACATTATATTTTTTTTTTATATTCTGTTAACGGATTTGATTCGGAATGGAAATCAGAACAGCGTGACTATTGTTTTTGAATTAATAGGCATGGTCAGGAAAATGAGATCTCGGAGATCTCAGCAATCTCAGTTACCTGAACAGGATTCCTCAGCAAAATTTCTCAGCTTTGCTGTCAAAACTCTGAGGAAAAAAAATCTTGGATTCGCTCGCTCACTTTTTGAGTGAGAAAAATCTCTGAGATTTCATTTTTCTGAACACGCCAATTAATTAATGTTTTCGAAACTGTTTTAAATTCAAACTCTTCTGTCTTCTATACCTGAAACTAATTCTCTTAATAAATTAAAAAAATATTTTGTGAACAAGTCGTTATTTTAATCGTTTTTGGTTGATGTTTTTTTTTGGTTATGTTTGCATATTGGAAATGTTCTCTTTTTTTTCATTTAAATTATGGACACCCTAGCTTAAGGCCTCAAAAACCTAAATCCTTTCATATTGATGTTAAGAACTTCACAAAGTATACATAACCTAAAAATTAACGATTTTTAAACCCACCCGTTTTTTTCATTGTCCACTTCACGTGAAATGCCCCAATAATAAATTTTCTTGCAATCTCCACATTCAATGAACATCCCTGATTTTTGTAGATGTTTTTTATTTTTCCCTCACTATTGTTAACAATTGGCATGTCAAACTATGAAGGGCGTTTTTTAGTGTATCTATTACTTTTGGTTCATAAGACATTGAAGTTCTACTAGGATTTGATTTTGCGGGTTCATTTTTGTTTTGGTTGAACAAAGTTAGTTGTTCAATTAGAAAAACAAGAAAAACACTCCCGTGAAGTTGGCCCCCCAATTTTAAAAAAACTGATATTTTTTTAGAGTTCTGGGTAGATTTGAAAGAGTTCTAGAGTTCTTGCCCAAAAATTGCAATAGTTCCGTGTAATATTGGCCAGAAATAGAAAAAAACGATATGGGGGGCCAACTTCACGCAGCCCCGCTTTTTTCATGAAAAAGAGTTCTGATAAGAAATTTCGGCTCTTGATGAAGAGTTCTGGAGTTCTCAATGGGTTTTGGAAATAGTTCTGCAAAATTGGAATTTAGAAAAATTACCAAAGCTGGCGGGCCAACTACAAACATAGTATTTTTTTATTTTTCCGGAATTCTGGGGAGTTCTGGGGAGTTCTGTTAAGAGTTCTGGGTAGCTTCACAAGAGTTCTAAACAGAACTCCAACAATTTTTTTTGTCCGACCTATACATAAAAAGTTATAGGCTAAAATAAAGTACCAATGCAGAAGGGGTCAATTTCAAAAATAGTTTTCTTTATTTTTCCGGAATTCTGGGGAGTTCTGGGGAGTTCTGTTTAGAGTTATGGGTAGCCCCCCAAGAGTTCTAAACAGAACTCTAACAAACTTTTTTGTCTGACCTACATATACAAAGTTATAAGCTTAAACAAAAAATTGCGTAGGGGCCAACTTCACACTTCGTTTTTTTTATTTTTCCGGAATTCTGGGGAGTTCTGTTAAGAGTTCTGGTACTTTATTTTAGCCTATAACTTTTTATGTATAGGTCGGACAAAAAAAATTGTTGTAGTTCTGTTTAGAACTCTTGTGAAGCTACCCAGAACTCTAAACAGAACTCCCCAGAATTCCGGAAAAATAAAAAAAAAAACGAAGTGTGAAGTTGGCCCCTACGCAATTTTTTGTTTAAGCTTATAACTTTGTATATGTAGGTCAGACAAAAAAGTTTGTTAGAGTTCTGTTTAGAACTCTTGGGGGGCTACCCATAACTCTAAACAGAACTCCCCAGAACTCCCCAGAATTCCGGAAAAACAAAGAAAACTATTTTTGAAATTGACCCCTTCTGCATTGGTACTTTATTTTAGCCTATAACTTTTTATGTATAGGTCGGACAAAAAAAATTGTTGGAGTTCTGTTTAGAACTCTTGTGAAGCTACCCAGAACTCTTAACAGAACTCCCCAGAATTCCGGAAAAATAAAAAAAAACTATGTTTGTAGTTGGCCCGCCAGCTTTGGTAATTTTTCTAAATTTCAATTTTGCAGAACTATTTCCAAAACCCATTGAGAACTCCAGAACTCTTCATCAAGAGCCGAAATTTCTTATCAGAACTCTTTTTCATGAAAAAAGCGGGGCTGCGTGAAGTTGGCCCCCCATATCGTTTTTTTCTATTTCTGGCTAATATTACAGGGAACTATTGCAATTTTTGGGCAAGAACTCTAGAACTCTTTCAAATCTACCCAGAACTCTAAAAAAATATCAGTTTTTTTAAAATTGGGGGGCTAACTTCACGGGAGTAAGAAAAACTTAATTCTTTTCAATTTTTAATTTAGTTTATGTTAGACTATTATGAGAAACAACCAATTGATATTCGGCCTTATCACAACCCCGCCGCCGCGCCGTAATGGATTCGTACTACGAATCTTGAAAAAAGTGTCATAGCATCTTCGTCGTAAGAAAAATATTGCCACGATTTTGTGGGCTATCGATATAACTTTTCACGATCTCTGAATTAGTTTGAAAATATTTCTGTTACAACGGCAGGTTTAATACTTTTTTTTCGGGATTCGTAGTACCTACAAATCTATTACGACGGGGCCTGTAATAAGGCCGATTATTTTCACTTAGTGATATTTTTCGAATTATTGAAATACTCACATTAATTATAAAGAAATTAAAATCCCAACTACTTTTTGCAGAATCAACGAAGATAAGTTATGTTTTTTTTCAATAAAATTATCTTATATTACTCAATCATATAGGAGCTTTCAATATAGCAAGACGTCAAGTTGAGCAATATTTATCTCTGATCGTAATTTTTTCTTTCAATATTATCAAACGTGCGAGATTCCCTAGCTCCGAGGACAATCCAATGTCCTCGGGCAGTAAGTTTCGGAAAATGAAAACTATTAATGTTAATCAAGAGTACTCCAGAGGTAACTTCTGGAGCCCTTGGCAATGTTTGCCAGATAGTGACACCGAAAATGAAAACGAAGTTAAAAAAGTGGACGATTCCGCATCGCAAGATAAGCCCACCAAAAGAGTGCAAATTCCTCCCATAAAACTTGCAAAAACCTTGTGAATTGTGCATACACTGATGAAATCAATTAATATCTCCGATTATTCGATTAAAAAAATGTCAATAGACATCAAAATTATGTGCGAATCATTAAATTCTTATAACCTAGTGATCGATAAGCTTAAAGAAGACGGCTGTCAATAATTTACTCATGCTTTCAAAAATGAAAAAGGTTTCAAAGTTGTTTTGTATGGCCTCAATGATGTAAACACAACCGTTCTAAAAGAATTAACTGATTAAACTTGGACTTCTGTGCAAAGAAGCAAAAATGATCACAAAAAATATGATCAATATACGGATACTTTCTATATAGTATCTCTCGAAATTGGTTCAGTAAAATTGTTCGAACTAAAGTATTATCGTTCAATTTTTCACACTCAAATTAACTGGGCATATCAACGTAAACTAAAAAATCGTTTGACCCAGTGCAGAAACTGCTAATTGTTTGGTCATAGCGAGAGAAACAGTCATGTAAAAATATACTGCTCTATATGCGTGGCTTCTCATAAGACCGAAGAATCCACTAATACTGAAGTTCACAAATGTGCAAACTGCAACGAGAAGCATAAATCCACTGACAGCGCATGCGCAATAAGAAAGAGATATTTAGAAATGAGATAGAAGATTTCAAATAAAGTAAGTCATCGACCATCGTGCAACTCATGTGAGATGAACAACAACGTTTATGTTCCCACAAGACCAAGTACATGTGAAAAGGTTGATACACAACACACACATCTACGAATGGTGAGTTATTCTCAATGGAAGAATTAAATACTCTTGTAATGGAGAAGACTTCTAAATTAAGTTTATGTAAAACAAAACAAGATCAATTTCAAGCTATCGCCAGTTAGCTACTAAGTTTCTCCATTCTAATGTCAAGTAATATGATAACAATCACAATGCTAGATTATAATTTAAATATTATAACATGGAATGCCAAAGGCATTCGCAATAAAAAAATGGAATTTTAAAATTTTTTGAATCAAAACGCAATTGATGTAGCTTTGTAACGGAAACATGGTTAAGTTCAGATTTATCTTTTTCACGTAGATAGAGTTGATCAAAGAGGTGGAGGTGTAGCAATTTTATTAAAAAAGTCTATTCAGCATTCTCTTTTCCCTGTTGTTAGGACTCGATAAAAAAAGAGCAATTTTTAAAATATCAAGTCCTTAATAATGATCCTTGAAGACCATATCTTCTAAAAATGTATAATTTTTCAAAAAAAAAAAAGAATATCAAAAATATTAGTTAAACTTTGTAGAATATGAATCAAAAACGCCATTCCTAAAGTAAAATTCAATCAAAAAAAGTTTTTTAAAAATCGATTGCTATTTTTCTATTTTTTACACCATTTTACCCTAGAAATAGTTAAATTGGGGCAAACGATTCAAACATATATTTTCCTCTGTATTTTTACAACAAAACGAACAACATTTATATTTGTATTCATATATGTATACCTAGATTTAAATATTACAGTTGCAAACGGGAATAATAATTAAATTAGTTTTTTTCTGTTTTATTTTTTTTATAAAAATTAAGTTTCAAAAAGGAAACAAAAAATTTTTTATTTGTCTGGATTTTTTCTCAAAAATCAGGCTTTTCTTTCTTTACTGTTAGGCTTTGCTGATTTTAGGGCTGGTAGCCCTAACTCCACGGCTTATTTTTTTGAAAATCTTTGAAATCTGACTCCTCTTAAAAATGTGGACTATTTTTGTAAACTAGCAAGTACAATAAATTAATTGAATATACTTTCGAAATTAATTTTTTCAACCTTTTTAATACCTAAAATCATTTTATTCGAGCCGTAACACATTGGACAGTGATTGCACTTCTATTCTATTTATTACTTTACTGTGTTTTTCTGTTTGTACGAAGATTAAATCTACGCGCAAACCGACGCGATGGCGGTGGCGATCACGATAAAAATGTGGATGCCGCAAAGGCACACATATACGCCCTCTCCTTTATTTATCGAGATCGCCACCGCCATCGCCCGTTTGCGGGTAGCTTAAATTGTATTTGCTATTTTAATTTTAAAATTTTAATTTAAATTTGCAAATGAGCGAAATGCACTTGTTTTTTGCATTTTTTAAATGAAAAAGTCAATTTCTTTTTTGAAAAAAAGGCCTATGTCCTTCTCATTGATTTTCTGAATAGTTTAAAAGAAAAACCAAGTAGATTGATTCAAAATTACATGAGTTACACGTAAACACACAAAATATCATCTTCAGTTTTATATATATAGAATAAACTTACTAGGACTTTCTTTATTTATTTATTTATTTTATTTATTTATTCACTTGAATTATTGATTGATTTATTTATTATTGTTATTTACTAACCAACTACTAATATACTTAATTATTATTATTCATACTAACTTCATTTTTACTAACCTTCTTCATAACTATGGTTTTGAAGTTTTAATTTTAATATGCTCAATAGAGTGATTGTTAGCCACTTGGTGGAAATTAATTGTTCTGAACATTTTATGCAAAAGAATAAAAACTATGGATTCAAAATAGCTATTAACGGCCTTTAAGTCCTACAAAAATTGGCGTTTCGTCCCGGCGATCTAAAATATGTTATGCTAAGTCTTCTACTTGGCTGATGTATTTCAGTAGTATAGTATATAGAATTTGTATTATTAAAAAATCCTTCTAATAAAAACTATGGTTTTGAAGTTTTAATTTTAATATACTCAATAGAGTGATTGTTAGCCACTTGATGGAAACATTTTATGCAAAAGAATAAAATAAATAAAAAAAAAAAATTGTTATTTCCACAAATATATATATGTATAAATATTTTATTTATCTTAAAGGCCGACGCGTTTCGTCTGCTTAGGACATTTTCAGGGCACTTACATTTAACATGCAAAATTGTGTGTTCATGGTGAATGTAATAGGTAGATAGGTACATTATTTTTTTTTAATTAAAAAAATATAAAAACGTTAAAAATTAAAGATTTGATAAATAATATTGCAAACATAAACAATTATAAATATATTAATTATTTTACAGGGGACTGCTATTAGTCAATTCTATTTAACAATGTAGTAAATTAAAGCATTTGTGTTTGTTAATTTCAAACACTTCATATTTATCTAATACTCTGCCAGCCGGAAGATTATGAAGCAGGGTGACATCTTCGATGGAACATCCATGGGCCGTGCTTTTTAGATGCTGGGAAATTCCCGAAGAAGTGTCATGATATTATGATGAGGTTTTAAGATGTTCCATAATACGTTTACCCAGAGGTCTCGATGTTTTTCCGATGTAAATTCCATTACATTCTTTACAAATAATTTTGTAAACTCCACTCTTTTTAGCTTTGTTGGTAGGTTGTTTGATTTTGTTGTTGCATAGTGCATTTTTTAAGGTGAAATCAGTGAAGAAAGCTGACTTAATTTTAGCTTCTAAGAGTGGCTTAGATATTTTTTTCGAAACACCGGGAATATACGGAATCTAACGCCATTATCCTTTTCCATTTGTAAAGGGAAAATGGATTACTTGTCTTGATTTTTTTTGTAAAAGGCGGTGAATTATTTTAGAGTTGTATCCGTTGTTAATTGCAATGTTTTTTTTATTAAATTTAGCTCCTTTTTGAAATTAGTTCGACTTAGAGGGACATTTAGGAGTTGATTCAACATTGAGTGGAATGCAGACATTTTTATGTTCAAAGGATGAGCTGAACACATAGGGATAATTGTATCAGTAGCCGCGCTTTTTCTGTATATACCAAGAACTAGTTACCTTGAAGATATAGATACAGTTAATCAAGAAAGTTTAACGACTCAGGTCCATACTCAAAGGTAAACTGTAGCTTGGAATCCAATTTGTTTAAGATATTTTCAACAAAGGTCAAAAGGTTCCCATGTGTTCCTGTCCAGATTCAAAATCCATCGTCCACATATCTACGCCAGAAAAATATATTTTGTAGAAAAAGATTTTTGGAAGCAAATAACTCGTTGTTCAAGGTCATCCCATAGCAAGACTTGACGTTCGGCTATAAAACTTTCCATTAAATTAAAAATAGATTTGGTCAATCCAAAGGGAGACGAGTTTAAACAACTGTAGACACTTTTTTTCCTCTTTGAGATTTTCATAGTTCCGGCAAGTAGTTGTTTAAGATTTGCAGTTGAAACTGACGGAAATAAGTTTTTCACATCAAATGAAACTAACTTAGCGTTTGGTGGCAGAACTAAATCTTTAACCATATCAATGAACAAACAAAGCCCATGCTCCACCACACGAACAATTTTATCTTCAAGGAGAGAGTGGTGAATAGTTCAATTCAAACGTTACTTTCTCTCCCACTAAGATTGACTTGCTTCGAATGGGATTGAACTTTGCTTATATACCAAAGCCAACAAAGAAATTAAATGTCTTCATTGATCTCTCAGTTTATACTGATGCAGCTATACCTGATGAAAATACAGAGTGCAGAGTAGATTGTGAAAGAGTTATCGCAAAACAAAAAAATTAATATAAGTTAAATAACGACTTTGATGTAGTGAGTTCAAATACACGCTCGATACAAAATAAACTCAACGGGAATAATTTGATTCTGTGCAAAGTCGACAAAGGGAATGTGATAACAATTTTGCATAGATTTTAGTACATACAAAATATGTGCACGACTGCGTCGCACGAACTTGCTCTCATGTGCGATCACACTGTGTTTTAAAGTTTTAATATTTCAAAAACTATATTTTATCTTATAATAGAAATAAATTAGTTATGGGTGCCTATACCACCTTCTTAAAACGTAGTTAAGTTTAAGGTTGTACTATGCGAGTAGGTACATTTATTTGTGAACAATATAGCACCGTGTTGCAAATATGCATGGAACTTACAGTTTAGACATAAAAATTGTAAAACAAAAATATATAATTAAACATAAATTGATTAAACAACATCTGAAATTGTTTTGACACCAATGCGTTGTACATCATCCGATTTCTTAAGAAAATCTTCAATTTATGATAAAAAAAAATTGAAAATCGTTGTAGCGGTTTTTTTTAAATAGTTTTTATATTAAAGATTTTGAAAAAATTAAAAACAAAAAAATGGTACGCAATTTCATAGCCTTTATTATTGTGGAATTAAAAAATTAATTAAAAAAAAATATCATCTACCTATTTTCGAAATATGGAATTTTCAAAAAATAATTTTGAATTTTTTTTTAAAAATCAATAAATTATTTTTTTGAAAATTTTAATTAAAATCGTAGGAGCCGTTGTTGAGAAATATGAGATTTTCAATACCGGTTTTTAAACATTTGTATGTGGAGGTATCGTTAGGTTTGGTTATAAAAATAATTTTAATTAAAAATCTGCTGGGTACCAAGTTTAATATAAATTGACCGAGTCGTTTTAGAATTATTAAGTTCTCAAAAAAAAATTTTGAGACTTTTTTTTAAAAATCGAAAAAAATTTGTTTGAAAAACTTTTTCAAACATTCTCCAAAAAAATGATGAATATCAGTTCAACTGTTTTTGAGAAAATCGAAAATCAAAAAAATGGTTCTATGCGGGAGGTACCATTTATAACCATGTCGGACATTTTTTTTTCACAAAATGGTTGCCTTTTTATAAAACAAATTATTGAATTTAAAAAAAAAAAATTGAGGGAATCTTTTTGAGAAAAATAAGATTTTTAATTTTTGGTAAAACAAACTTTGTACGTACCGTTGTTTTTGGTCTTAAAAAAAATGAAAAAAACGGGTTTGGATAATGCCCAAAAAACGCTAGGTACAAACTTTGCTGCCGAAGGGACAGACAGACAGACGGATAGAATTGCGAGACCCACTTTTTTCGACTTCGCTATCAGCTATCATCGTAATGTCAACTTTGATCAAAATCCCGAGTTCGATTTTTTTACGAATCCATAACTTCATATACATATGTACATAGTATGTAGTTCCTATATACCGCAAGTAAAAATGAGTGAGAATTTAAAACAAATGGATTTAGTTGAGTTGCCATTTGATCCTACTAATAAATACAACAAAAATGTTTATGATATAACTAACTCTTGCACCCTTATAATTGATACAAAAGAAAAGTATTTCGTCCGGAATAGTAACCTTTCCATCCCTATTTTATATGGGTTGCCAAAAATCCATAAAGAAGGTGTTCCACTTCGACCTGTGTCTTCTTCCTTTAATGCTCCATCACAGAAGCTTTGTAAGAAATTATCTCGTTTATTACCCGGGCTTGCCACCAAACGCTAAGTCTACAGGTGTTTAAACTCGTCTCCCTTTGCATTGACCAAATCTATTTTTAATTTAATGGAAAGTTTTATAGCCGAATGTCAGGTCTTGCTATGAGATGACCTTGAACAACGAGTTATTTGCTTCCAAAAATCTTTTTCTACAAAATATATTTTTCTGGCGTAGATATGTGGACGATGGATTTTGAATCTGGACAGGAACACATGGGAACCTTTTGACCTTTGTTGAAAATATCTTAAACAAATTGGATTCCAAGCTACAGTTTACCTTTGAGTATGGACCTGAGTCGTTAAACTTTCTTGATTAACTGTATCTATATCTTCAAGGTAACTAGTTCTTGGTATATACAGAAAAAGCGCGGCTACTGATACAATTATCCCTATGTGTTCAGCTCATCCTTTGAACATAAAAATGTCTGCATTCCACTCAATGTTGAATCAACTCCTAAATGTCCCTCTAAGTCGAACTAATTTCAAAAAGGAGCTAAATTTAATAAAAAAAACATTGCAATTAACAACGGATACAACTCTAAAATAATTCACCGCCTTTTACAAAAAAAATCAAGACAAGTAATCCATTTTCCCTTTACAAATGGAAAAGGATAATGGCGTAAGATTCCGTACATTCCCGGTGTTTCGAATAAACTCTCTAAGCCACTCTTAGAAGCTAAAATTAAGCCAGCTTTCTTCACTGATTTCACCTTAAAAAATGCACTATGCAACAACAAAATCAAACAACCTACCAACAAAGCTAAAAAGAGTGGAGTTTACAAAATTATTTGTAAAGAATGTAATGGAATTTACATCGGAAAAACATCGAGACCTCTGGGTAAACGTATTATGGAACATCTTAAAGCCTGATCATATCATGACCCTTCTTCGGGAATTTCCCAGCATCTAAAAAGCACGGTTCATGGATGTTCCATCGAAGGTGTCACCCTGGTTCATAATTTTCCCGCTGGCAGAGTATTAGATAAATATGAAGTGTTTGAAATAAAAAAAAAAAACAAATGCTTTAATTTACTAAATTGCCAAATAGAATTGACTAATTTATTAAAGCTTTAATTTTTAACGTTTTTATATTTTTTTAATAAAAAAAAATCATGAACCTATTACCTATCTACCTATTATATTCACCACGAACACACAATTTTTCATGTTAAATGTTAGTTTAGTGGGGGTGGCCCCGGCGCAGTGGAAGTAGTGCTTGACTGCTGACCTGGATGTGTGGGTTCGATCCCCAGTCTAGGCAGCATTCTTTTCTATATTCCCTCCATTGAACGCCACCCCTGGGATTTAATGAGATAATCAAAAACCTAATTTCTCAATCCACTGTGCCAACAAAAATCTATCCTATCCTTCTATTCCTTCTAACATTTGCCTAATTTATAAGACCGTAGGTCTTACTGGCATATATATGTTTGTGTTGTTGTTTTTTTTTTTAGTGCCCTGAAGATGTCCTAAGAAGACGAAACGCGTCGGCCTTTAAGATAAATAAAGTATTTATATATATATTTGTGGAATTAACAAGTGTTTTTAATTTATTTTATTCTTTTAAAATGTTTTAATTTTATTCGAGTCAAATGTACCTGTCCTTTTCGATTCGCACACAAGGTTTTGTTTGTATTTTCCTTCAAAATTAATATCTTAACTTTATTTAAATTTAATATAATTATTACTATAATTATATTCAGTAGAAAGATATCATATACAGTATATCAAATCTCTGTATGTAAACTGTGCGATAGCTTACCGAATGTAATTGTAAATATGAAAATAAAGATCTATCTACCTATCTATCTTATATTACAATATTACAAACATTGTAATCATTTAGTTCTTAAGTTGGGTTCTATGTCAAAAACATTCTAAGGAAAAAAAACTGATTCATGTATGACGCATGTGACCGTTTATAAAATATTTATAAATAAGATTTGAGCCATAATTCTCATAAACTTAAGAGCGTCCTGAATATCAAAATATTTTCAATGTCTAAGATATTGAATGTCAACTCACTTTTTTATCCAAACCATATTCTAACAGTTTTGGATAATCTTCTGTTCTTTCGCCGTCACCGCGGTCTTCTGATTTTGAAGTAACCATGTCATCCACCAATTCACCATTTCCTTCTGCCATTTCTAAAAATAAAAAAAAGCCATGTTTTAAAATAAATTTTCATGAATAAAAATAATAAAAAATAAATTTTAAAATTATGATCAACCTAAAATTACACACAGAATGTGATAATGATTCACAGGTTGTTTCAAAACTCACGGTATGTAAAGCCAGAAGCCTATGTAACTAACAACTTAAGGTTCCCCCATACCAACGCGAATTTTCGGTAGCGACGACGAAAACAACAATAACAACATGTGGTTGTCAATGCAAACTACACGTCGTTTTTATCGTTTTCGTCGTCGCCACCGAAAATTCGCGTTGATGTGGGGAAACCTTCATTTTCTTACAAGTAATTTATTAATAAGCTAAGACAAGAAAGTTAATTTCTCTACCCCTTTTCGCTGTATAAATAAATAGTTCACATGTAAAATGTCTCCTTACACTTGTTAGATGACTTTAAAAAACATTCTGCCCAGCAAGCTCTGAAAAAAATACTTCTTTTTTTTAATGGCGAAAGCTGGCACAGTTGAACTTTGGAAAGGTAATTTACCTATAAAGGGATTGTTATACAAACGTTGTTCAAATTTTTGATCCGTGGTTCAAAAATTTTTATTTACTGATTTCAGGGCATTAACTTACATAGATTCAAGATTCAATTAAGTGCTTACAAGTATACAGAGCCCATTTAACCGCAGTAATAGAAGCTAATTAGCTTATAATCGTAAGATTTTGAACCAAATATAAACATGTAGACATGCAGATTTCATATGCAGTTGCGGGCGGCGTTAGTTGAAAAATTACAACAAAATATTCATGTCGATTATGGAATCCACAATACTGGATCCGCAGTCATTCGCAGTGCTCTCTTTCTTCTCTACCCATTTGCCGTGAAAAGAAAAGAGAAAATTGTACTGACAATCACTGCGGATCCAGTATTGCGTATTCCATAATCGACATGATTATTAATGCAAAAAAAAAACAGTATCAGAGCCACTTTTTTTTTTAAGACATATGAACTAATGCATCGGGCCATAAAGCAGGCTGTCATAAAAACAGTGCTTTTCAGTTCACCATCTCTAAAAAAATAAAACACCCTTTACAACTGATCCCTTCAACTCGTGTTATAGTTTAAGGGCTTGTTTCACAATGTCTGAGTAAAGTTCTGAATAGTTACTTGACACATAAATATCGGAACAGGGCCACAAGTCCACAAACCAAATAAAATTAGTAATTACATTTGCATTTATAACCTATTCAAGTGTCAAAAGACAATTTGTTAGTTTTTCTCTTGTGAAATTATGACCCTGTGTCAATATTTAATGGGTCGATTAACTAATCAGAACTTACTCAGACATTGTGAAACAGACCCTAAATGTTATATTCCCACAAAAATAATATAAAAATATTTACCTAAGGTTAATGTACATAAATTAATTATTGTTTTGGAAAAATTATGAAATATGCTTTTTATATTGAAAAATTGTTCAATTTGACAATAAAAATGGTTTTCTGCTTCAGCATATTATTCACGTCTGTGAAGTTGGCATAACAAGTTTTACCTAGACTAACGGGACCACAACAGGAATTTGCAGTTTTTTTTTGCATTTTCTTGCATTTCCCGATTTTGCAGTTCATCAAATGGGGTGTGTAACCCCCTGTACTGCTAACTTCACTGTGAAGTTAGCAGTACAAGCTGTTTTTTCAACAACCAAGCAAACACCAAGCAAGCTACCAGTTTGAAATAGGGCTCTAAATTTGCAGTTATTTTTGCAGTTCTAGAAAAAAATTTGAAGTCATCAATTAAAAAAAATCATACTTTACTATTACATTATTCTGTACTCCAAAATTCTGTAAATCCAGAGTTCTGATATCAAAATCAAACCGTCGATGTGCAACTTTTCTTCCTGTTGTTTTGATATCAACAATTTTTGTCATACATTGTATTAAGTAATAGGATACCTTCAAAATATATTTTATAAACCAAATAACTCAATCACGTCGAACTAAAAATGATCAATAAACGTTCCCACATGGTAAGTGTAAAATGTTTTGTATTTTAACTGAAAATTCAGACAAATAAGAGGAAATACAGGTGAAATCAACTTTAAAATAGTAAAAATAAAAGAATTATTTATATAATTTCGTTTAGAACCTCCAAATGAGACTCTAAAGTATTTAATTTGCAAAACATACATTTAAAAAAAAACTAGGTTAGAAATTATGTATGTTAAAATATTTGAGCACATGTACATTGAGTTATCGAATAGAAACAGAAAAAACAACAAATCCGTATATCCGTATACAAAGAGAATTCTTAAATATTATCACTCTGATCAATTTGGACTTTAATGAAAGCTTAGTAGGTACACAAATTTTTTTGTATTCTGAACTCCAAAATACTGAAGGGCGCACTTTTTTTTATTATCAAAACAATTATTTTTTTATAATTTAAAGAAGTTTTTTCTAAAAGTTTTAGAGAATTTTTAATTTTCAGAATTTTGAAATACAGAATTTTAGATTTACAGAATTTTGAAATACAGAAATTGAAAACCGAATTTTGGCACTTGCTTGGTTGTTGAAAAAACATCATGTACACTGTACAGTGAAGTTATCACAACAATTTGATGAACTGCAAATTGCTAATTCGGGAATAGAAACGCAAACAAAATGCAAATTCTTGTTGTACCCCCGTTATCGGTTAGTCCAGGTAAAAATTGTTATACCAACTTCAACGCCTTATATTATTTTTTAATATTTTTGGATAGAAATAATAACTAAGTCATAAACTTTATTTTGGTAAGCAAACGGGTCAAAATTAACAATATCATTGTTTTCAATGAAAGTATAGTGCCACGAAAAAATTTGTTTGAGGAATGAATCCAAATTATTCAAAAGATTAAAAATAAAAGTTTTTGTAGGGATTTTATTTTTTTTTGCATATCTTACAAAATTTAAGAGAAGCTTAAATCTTGTGACGAAACCAATTTGGAATAAGGAAAAATTGAGTTATTTTTTAAAATACCTACATGCGGATTTCGCTTATGTTTAATTTGTAAATTAACTTGACTTTTGCTTCAATTATTCCGGGATTCGGCTGTTAAGAAAGGCTTCACTCCAAAGAGGGTAATTTTATTATGCTTAAAGCTCTCTGTATATTTAAATGAGTTGAACTAAATAAGAGATTGTTTTTTCAAGTTAATGTGTAAACAGACGTACTCTTGTTTCAAGTAAAGAGAATTAAGTTTACAGCTGATGATTCATTTTTTGTTGGACTTCCCATTTCAAATTATTCACGCTTCGCCAATAGAAAGTAGCAACAACGTGCACCATTTTGTTTTTGAATGTAGTATTGGGCTGAAAGAAATTATTTTATATTTTTCATTTCGTTTTAAAAATGTGGAATATAGGTACAATTGCAAATTTTATTTTTTTAAATATGTAGGTACATACATAATTATTTTGATCAAAATCTTGAGTTCAGTTCTTTTACGAATGCAGAACTTGGACTTCACTATATGTATGTATGTATGTACATTGTAAATATTATGTGCATACCTACATACATACCGCGTACATAATATAATATCATAAGTAAAGATAGCCGCTTTAGTGTGTTAAAAGTTCATTGAACACCGAAATAAGAACAAAATTTTATTTTGCGTATATTAAAGTGTATACTCTTACAATACGAATGACCGACCGCGACGACGCGCGAAGAGCGAGATTGAAGGTTAAGGGTAGACATTAAAAGTCTATGCTACGCCTATACGCTCTACGGTGTGTGAAGTGATATACCGATGCTCACATGTGATCTTAGTTGTATACGTAAATTCGTAAATATACGCAAGCATTCAAATACCTCACCCGAAGATGAGTCAATACTCAATTCTGTTTTTTGAGAGCGGGAAAAATAAAAAATAAAACACTCAACAGCAAAAACAAAATAATTATCAGAAGTCCACGTATGTATTCGTATAGGGGTTTCTAAATAAATTGTTTACCTAGGAAAGTATCTTAAAATGTGTGTATTGAATTGAAAGCAACAACAGAAATACACAAAACCATCAGAGAATCAGCTGTTTTGATGAAATAGTTTGATAACAGGTAAAAAGTTTATTTATATTTATTATTCGTAGGTACTAACAGACTCGTGTTCGCGTTGCTCCGCAAAGCTTAAACAATATTTTTTTAACTATACCTAAATAGGTATTTACATGTCAAAACGGTGCGTAATAGGATAAAACACAATTTCTGCCATATTATCACCATATATTTTATATTTATGTATTTCAAATTACCGGACTAATTATGAACGATTTTTCCTCTCAATAAAATGTTTAAATTATTTAATTTTTTCAACAGTAAATATACTAATATGTTCAACCAATCTGTTAATACTTCAAGTAAATTTAAATCAACTTTTTTTCAATTTTATAACATGTACATATGATTAAAACCTGTAAAGTAGCAATTAGTTGAGTTAATAAATAAATATGCACCTAGTTAATAATGCATACCTATATGTAGAGGCGGATTAACACTCAGGCAAAAAAGGCAACTGCCTAGGGGCCCAGCCCCGCCTAAGGGTACCGCGGCTTTTAAGACAATTTTTTTAATAGGTGTATTTAAATTGCTTCTTAATTTTTTTTAATAATATATTAAATTTGACAATCATTGTGACTCAATTTGGTTATTGTAAACTAACAGAAAACATATAAAGAAATTTCTCGTTACTATTCAAGCCTAGTACGCTGCTGATGCGAAACGAAATTTTTCTGTGATCTCCAAACAGACAACGAAACCCTTGCGAAAACACAACGGGAAATACCCTTGGAGAGTTTCACTAATTCCAAAAACAAAATCAAACATAAACGCTAAAAATCAAAGAAACCCATGATGTAAGAAAATGATAAACAAAAAAAAAACACAAATAAAACACAAATGTCATTTTTCCGCACACAATAAATAGTCTGTATATAATTAATTCAGTGCGAAAAAGGAGCGGAGACTTCTCCAAATAATCTGATACAATTATAAATTTCGCTCTTCGAACAGCGTACTGCAAAACGAAAAGCAAAACGAAATTTTCCGTTTCTGATTTCGTGGTGTCATTTTTGTATGGGATTTTTCGTTTCGCATCAGCAGCGTACTAGGCTTCAGAGTTGAAGTGTGTTTGAACTACGCTTCCACCCATTTGAATACCTTCGTCGAGTTAAAATGTGATTTTTTTGTTTCGACGTTATAAGGCGTTTTTCTTTTTTAGATCAGAATAGAGTTCTGAACAGAGTCCAAGCATATCGAGCATGCTCTGAACATCCTCTGAACAAAGCGTGTTCTGAGCGCTCTGTACTATTTTTGAAACACACCTGAATACGTAGCTTCTTTTTCAATTTCACCTGTCAAATGCTTGTGTTCAGCATTCAACTCGGTCTGCTCAGTTATTTTATTCTGAGCTCATAGAGCGTGCTCTGAACAAGCTCAGAACATGTTCAGAACGAAAAAAGAAACACAAATTTGAAGCTCTGAACGTTCAGAGGTAAAAAAAAACACAATTTTTTGTTTGACAGTTCAGGCTCTACTCTGAACTAAAAAAGAATAACGCCTTATAGGAGAGAACACAAGAGACGCGAAGCAGGGCTTTGAAACTATAACAAAGCTATAGTGTCAAAAATTATCTGGTGCGTCTTATATATCTAATGAAATAAAATGAAAGTAAAACAATTCGAATCGGGTGAAATTGAATTTGTTGAAGAATAATTAATAATTTATATTTTATACTACGTTTTCAAAAGCCAAATGAGGTATCTACTTTAGTTACAAAATTTCAAATTATTTTTCAGGTCATCTCAATCCCACAAAAAATCATATTTCCATTTAAATGACCACGTGATAAGGTTAGAAATTATGAACACACTTGATTTGAATCCATTTTTAAAGCTTTGAAAAGCATTTGTGTTGAATTTTCAAAACCTTATAAAACTCCATAACACCTTGTGTTGTGGAACTGAAAAGCAGTTTTTCAGTGTCGGATTGAGCTTAACTTTCAGCTGTCAAATATTTATCGAAAACTAAGTGCGACAAAATCGAGGTTTCACGATCGAAATCGAAATGGTGCCACTAAAAAATTGCTTTCTTTCACTGTGTGGTAACTAGGTTTCCATAGATTTATGAGAGAAATACCTATTAGGAGTTAATTCACCAAATTTGATGAGTTCGCTATAAGCTATCCAAAAAATGGTCATATATAGGTAATTTTAAGCTGCTGATGCATCAGCTGTTTAGCTCTGGATAGGTAGGTATCCGAATTTTGAAATGCAGAATTTTGGAATACAGAATTTTGGAAACCAAATTCTCGTACATATAAAATTAGAACCCGATTAACCCGATTGTAAACTTTGATCGTATCAAAGTAATATAAGTAAGAATAATAAGGAAAGAATTTGAAAGGAAGAATAAAAAGAAAATAAGGTCAATGACTATAAAGAAGATAAATAAATTAAAAGAAACATTGATATAGGTGTTCAATTCGGAAAAAAATTACAGGGCGAAAAAAATTACAAAAAATAAAATATTGAAACTTGAAAATGTTTCCATTGGTTTTTTTTTCTTAAAATATTTATTTTTTCATCAATTTTCATTTTTGAAAAATCAATTTTTTTTTGAGGCTAGCATTGCCTTGGGGCCTCTACATGTCTTAATCCGGCCCTGCCTTTATGCTTACGTTGAGACTTAAAAGAGATAAAATTAATAATTTCTTAAAAATTGAAAGCTTTTTTGAATACATATTTTGATATTTTATGTAATTGCAGCACGGCCGTAGCCAGGTATACGCTCAGCTGACGAAAAAAAAATTGAGCTCACCCAAAAAAATGTTTATACATTTTAACATTTTCAACATTTTAAACTTGAGACAAAGTATTTTATTGCGATATATACATATGTATGTATGTACATAGGTACTATAGGTATGGCAAGTTATGAATTCGTAAAAAAATCGAACTCGGGATTTTTATCAAAGTTGACATTACGATGAAAGCAAAGTCGAAAAAAGTGGGTCTCGCAATCCTATTCGTCCTTCCGGCTGCAGCCTAAATGGGTTGGGCGATTTTCTTTAAAGTTGGTACCTAGCGTTTTTTCGGCATTCCCCCCACACGTTTATTTTAATTTTTTTTAAGACCAAAAATATCGTTACCTGCCGTACAAATTTTTTTACCAAAAAATGAAAATCTTATTTTTCTCAAAAACGTGCCCACACCTTTTATTCTAAAAAGTTCAATAAAAAAGGCAACCATTTTATAGAAAAAAATTTCCGAATGGTTAGAACCATTTTTTCGATTTTCTCAAAAGCAGTTCAACTGATTTTTTGAGAACTTCATAATTCGAAACCCAGCAATTTTTTAACATTATCCAGCAGATTTTAAATGAAAATAATTCTTATAACCAAAAATAACGCTATCTCCCATACAAATGTTTAAAAACCGGTATGGAAAATTTAATTTTTCTCAAAAACGGCTCCTAAGATTTTGATTAAAATTTTTGTGTGAACTAATATCTGTACGATCGACCATATTATTGGAAAAAAAATTATCTATCGTTTAAAAATGGTACCTATCATAGAAGCATTTTTTGATTTTCGACTGTCTCATTATCAATAGAACTCAAAGAAGTTCTTATAATATTGCATACCAAAATTTTCAAAAAAATTAGTTATTGATTTTTAAAAAAAATGTCAAAATTATTTTTTGAAAATTCCATATTTCGAAAATGGATAAATGATATTTTTTTTAATTAATTTTTTAACTCCGCATTAATAAAGGCTACAAAATTGCGTACCATTTTTTTTTTTTATTTTAATTTTTTCAAAATTTTATATGAAGAACTATTTGTTTAAAAAACCGCTCCAATGATTTTCATTTTTTTTTCTCATAAATTGAGATTTCCTTAAGAAATTGGATGATGTACATCGCATTGATGTCAAAACAATTTCAGAGGTTGTTTAATCAATTTATGTTTAGCTACATATTTATTTTTACAATTTTTCAGTCTAAACTGTAAGTTCCGTATACGACCCAGTCATGCAAATATTTTTTCGTACCAAATAATTGCACCACTGGTTTAATTTTGCCCGTTTTAATCTGCACATTTATTTCTTTCAACAACAAATCCGCATTTTTCACATTTCACTTTAACCATTCCTATTCTCATTAGTTTCTCTCATTTTGTTCCTACAACTTATCGCCTCTTTGGAGCTGTTTTAGTGAACGAGTCATCATTTTCGGCACTTTCGAGAATAGATAATCAACTACTGCGAAATTTTTCTTTTGTATCATTTGAAAAAAAAATTTTGAATTCGTTTGAAATAAATGATACTTTGCGTAAATTTGCCGAGGTCTTGGCTACGGCCGTGAATTGCAGGACTGAAAAACATTAATTTCTCTATCAATGTAAGTACACCATTAAAGATTAAATAAAATACTAGGGGTCTATAATGTATGTAAATAAAAGATTGCTATCTTGTCAATTGCGGTTAAAGTTATCAAAATACAAATAATGTCAAAAGGCAAAAATGTTACTAGCCGCGTTTTATACCAACATACATATACCAATTTTCACCTAGACTAACAGGACCCCAGCGGGAATTTGCAGTTTTTTGCATTTTTTTTTTGCAAAAAGAAATGCAAATTTGAATCCTTACTGCAAATTCTTAAGCTAAGAATATACGATTGGAAGATCTTCCAATATTGGCCGAACTGTCAAAAGTCTGCCAATATCTGACAATTACCAATTTTCTATCAAGTGAAAATTGTCCATACGGTTGTTAGATTTTATCCAAAAATTAGACAAATATTTGGTAGAAAATTGCATGAAAATTGCCGACAATTTTTTGTCTTCCAATTAAAAATTGTCTGTTTACACGGTTGGAAGACTTTAGAGATCAAAAAATTGGTAGACTTATTGAAAGACAATTTTCTTGACAGATGGCAGAGAATTTGAAACTCTATTTTAGAAGTGCAGTAAAACATAAACATAAAATCATTCTGTTTTTTTTGTTCGATTTAGAATTGATATTAACATTGACTACAAAAAGCCAATTTAGAAAAAATTGGTCTAAACTTTTTTTTTCATTTTTTTATCAAAATTTTGAGTTTGCATGCGAATTTTTCAAAAACTGTTGACATAAAAATTTGGTTTAAATTTAGAATTATAGATCAGATTTCTGGCTTTCAAAACCGGTATAGTACTTTATTGTAAGTGTTACTGTTGTTTTTTTAATATTTTTTTTTTTTAATTAAGTAATTTTTTCTAAAATTGCCCCTACCTGCTAAACGGGTCGAGATAGACCCCCCTCCCAAAATAAAATTTTTTGTTTTTGACCCCTCTACAAAAAAAACCGTTATCAATTCTTGGCGCCATAGTTATCGTACTGGTACCCTTTTTCGTTGTTTTAAAAAACACTTTTTCAATTTATTTTCTTCAAAAGCGAATATATAATTTTGTTTTTTCCTCCACAATAGAAAACATTTATCTGCCAATTAAAAATTGGATGACGTTTTTCGCAAGAACATCATCCAATATCCAATTAGCCGACAATCGTCCAATTATCTGAAAATAAAAAAAATTGTGTGATTAGACGAGTTCATACGATTGCAAGAAGTCGGCCAATTTTTTGATAAAAAATTGGCCGACGATTGGCTGCCAATTTTTTTTCTGTCACTTTTGACAGATAAAACATGTAGGTTGATAGAATATTGGTGAAAATTTTTTGCGAAAAGTCGGCCAATATTGGATGATCTTCCAATCGCGTATACTTAGCTTTAGCTTGCGTGGTGGCTGTGAAAGGGACTTTCATGATAAATTTACAGTGAAGTTGTAAGACGTACAGTATGAAATTTGTTTTAATTGATGAATTAAAATTTGTTTCTAATTTGTTTCTAGAACTGCAAAAAGAACTGCAAATTTGGAGGCCTATTTCGAACTGGTAGCTTGCTTGGTTGTTGAAAAAACAGCATGTACTGCTAACTTCACTGTGAAGTTAGGGGGTTACCCCCTATTTGATGAACTACAAAATTGGGAATGGAAATGCAAACAAAACTGCAAATTGATGTTGTGGCCCCGTTAGTCTAGGTGAAAATTGATATAATTGATGTCTTTATTATCCACGATGATCCATAATATGGATTATCCCATGAAAATAAAACGATACCGATCCTAATGACTAGGCATGGGTCAGTACTAATATATTGGTATATTACCTAATACTAATATACTAGTTAACAAATATTATAGTATTTAAAGCGATACAAAAATATCACTAATATTTTTGGGATTGAAAATGTTTAATATTAAATTTGAGATTTTGTAAGTAAAATTTGTAAATCGTGTAAACGTCCGACCAAAACAAATATTCTCTAAAAAAAAAGGAGCCATGCATGCAATGTAGCTTACAATATAAGCATCGCATTTACAGACTCAAGATTCAACAACATACAACAATAAACGTTTCAAAAAAATTTACAGCTTTCATATATCATATCAAAATCCAATTTTCCTATCAGAAATCCAAACGAAAACAAATTTGTATTGCATCTACATAATAGTTCCTATTCCTTTAATCCTATGCCTATCTTCCTTCGTACACCAATCACCAAACACTGCAGTTTCCAATCTTTTTTTTCTGTTCCAGAAGAATGCTTATTCAGGGCAATCCGTTGGCATTTGAAACGAAATATTCTCTATGCCTCAAAATATAGGTTGTCACCTATCTGTCAAGCTATCCACTGTCAAATTTCACCGAAGGACGGCTACGATAACGATGGATTAGAAAACTTCTGAAAAATACGAAAAAATTTCGATTTTTTTGCTGCTCCGGAAAATTGCTTTTTTAGGGAAATCCGTTGACATTTGGGACGAAATATTCTCTATGGCTCAAAATATAGGTTGTAACCTATTTGTCAAGCCTTCAACTGTCAAATTCCATCGAAGGATGGCTACGATGACGATGGATTAGAAAACCTCGGAAAATACGAAAAATTTCGAATTTTTTTTCTGCTCCCAATTCTTACCAAAAATATTAAGATATATAATAAAATATCAGTTTCGCCCAAAGCGACGCTAATACTAATTCGAATATAATGATAAAGAAAATATTAGCTGTGCGCGAAACTGATACTAATATCATAATATTTTTAGTATTAGTATCGTTGTCGGTCGAAGCTAATATTTTTGCATCAAAATATTTTTGGTATTAGTATCGTTCTCGGCGGAAGCTAATATTTTTGTATCATAGTATTCGTATTAGTATTAAGGTCGGGCGAAACTGATATTATGTACATATCTTAATACTTTTGGTAAGAAAGAGATATGATAACAAGTGAGTGGAAGGTTTTTAGATATGTGTTTGTATGTTGCAGGTAGAAGTAAAATCTTTTCTGTAGGGAGAATTTTATATTTGTGTGAAGGGAGAAGTTGTTATTTTTGTTTCGTTAATTAATCATTTTTTGTTATTTGCTTATAATTTTTTATTTTATTTTGATTGTTTTTTTAGTATTAGATATGATTTTTATGAAATGAAAAAATAGTTTTGAATGATAATTTTCTCGGTAAAGATTTTGTGGTGACCAAAGTAAACTATGTATAATCATTTTGTAGGTAATTATAATTACCTAGCGGTTTAAGTGAATATCGAAATATTATGATATCTATGATATTAGTATTAGTGATATTGAATATTTTCAAATATTAGTAATATCTTAGTGAATACTAATATATCAGTCACATCCCTACTAATGACAACAGTAGCCGCGTTTTATAATCAACTGTAGTCCTTTAGAATTGATCTTCGTTTTCAACAAAATGACGGGAGTTTCATATAAAGCACTTTTGCAATCAGCTTTTCCCGCAATAAAAGAACTGTTTGGACCTCTCCAGTGTTTTTTTCACATGAAAGACGCAGGTGCGTCTAATCATGTGAACCAACAAAATTCGATTGTTTTTAAGCTAAGTATAGACGATTGTCGGATCTTACAATATTGTCAGACAAAAGCTGACAATTGACATATTTCTTATAATGAAAAATTTCCCGTTCACACGGTTGGTAGATTTCGTCCCAAAGTCTGACAATTTTATTGCCAGCTCTTGTCTGACAATTTTCGGACAGTAATATATCTTTTGTTGGTAGAGATAGTTCTGGGGATAAAATCGCTCAAAAGTTTGATGAGTTCTGGAACAAAAAAAATATTTTCACATATTTTGCATAGAAATTTCTTAAATAAACTAAATTTCTTCTTACAGTTCCATTTTTTTGGACTTCGCTAGCAAAAACATTAGCCGTGTTTTTTTCAAGCCCGAAGAAAATCGGATGAAAAAAAACGATTCAGGGTTAAATAATTTACATGTTAAATGCAACAACAACTAATCCCCAATGTGCTTAGCTTAGCGAACTGTATTAACGGCGGGAATTACATACTTGTTATCGATAGTTTGTATGGAAACTCCATTTTGTTTCTGTAATGGCGTCACTAATCCCCGATATGTTTTTTTTTTTAAAGAAACCAGTTCCCTCCGAAATTGGAAAAAAACACACCTATTGTAGCATAGTATACTCATAGTAACTCCTCCATCAAAGACCCACAAAACAATAAACTGAGGATCCAGTGCAAAAACAAACTGTGGCACACAAATGTTTTTTTGTATCTCTCTTTAACCAACTCGAATCCAACCGATGGGTTTCATTGCCATTTCGGACAATGAAGAAATTGTCTGCAATTGAAAAATGTTTTCAATGAATACATCTGACTATGACCAATGAGTCTGACAATGTCCTAATCGTCTGAAAATGATAAACATTGTATGTTCAGACGATTGTAAGATACCTGACAATTTTTTGTCAGATTGTTGTCTTATAATTACCTGACAATGTCGTTTCTGATAATATTGTCAGACAAAATTGTGTGTTCAGACGATTGCAAGACATTTGGGACAGTTTTTTAACTGACAGATCTGGCAATATTGTAAGATCTGACAATCGTCTGTACTTAGCTTTACATGACCGAGAAGAAAAGGAGAAAAAATACCGTTAACTGTCTTTCGCCAAGCATCCATAACCTTTCTCATAAATGCAATGGTTTGATAATTAATACCAATGCGAAAGAAAAAATACATATTATAAAACAAAAATTGGTGCGTCTAATTAAGTGAAGCGCACTGTATATTTGAATTTAAATTGATTGTGATATATATTCACTATAAACAAGTAGATTTTATAATTCATAAAATTGATCCACATTTAAGATCTAATTAACACTTAATCGATCCTTGAGGATCAACTTTCAAGCAACAAGAAGCACAGTTAATAAGAAACACTAACAGCCTGTTTTCTTACTATGTATTAGATTTGATAATAGCAAATAAGCTGAAGGTGATACAAATTAAGTAGTTGGTATTGTATTTTGCGTATAACAATCGAGTCGTCAAATTGTCAAAAGCAAAACCTTCAGTCACATCAATTACACTAGTTTACAAAAAAAAATAAATTTTTTGGACATTTAGGCGCCAGTAGCTTTCATTGAAACTCATCATTGAAAATTTTAATTGTTAATTTTGAGGCACTTAAAAAGTGAAATCAGTGATTATTTTAATGCAAATAAAAAGCTGATAACTCAATTATTATTTCTAGTCAAAATAGAAATAATAATCGAGTCATCAGCTTTTTATTGGCATCAAAATAATCACTGATATCGCCTTTTTAGGGCCTCAAAACTGAAAATTAAAATTTTCAATGATGAGTTTCAATGAAAGCTATATTATTATTATTATTATAAATTCTTTATTAAACATCTCGATTAATTAACAATTTTATATATATATATCTAAGAATAATAGCATGAAAGCTATAACTGGCCCCTTAATCCATTATTTTTTTCGTATATATTTGACCCCGCTGAGCTCGAAAATCACTATACAAATTTTTGATATGTTTTCGAGATATGAATTTTTGAATTTATTGTATGCTATGTTCGAAAGCAGCTTACAATTTAGCCTAATTATTGACCTCGTTAAAACTTATGTGGTTTTAGATGGATTCGGTTGAACAATATTAAATTACCAATGCAAATCACATTTAGTTTTTCCTGATAAAATGAAGAGTTTTAAAGATATAGGCCGAAATATCTAAAAAATGTTTTGGATTGTGTACGTAGAAAAGATAATAATTAAGGCAAGAATATGAGGTATAAACGAAAAGAATTTATGGATTAGTACCAAAGTTATGGCCGGTTTATTTACAAACCCCGAAATTTGACTTTTTCACTACTTTTGAAATTTATCCTTATAAATCCAGGGTGATTTCCGTAAGATGCATCAAAACACTCTAGCGTGTAAATTTGGTCAAAACTAAAAAAAAATTTTCTAGGAAGGGGTCTACGTTCCCCCCGTTCAGACAAAAAGTGCTTTTTTATAAAACAAAATACTTTAAAATAAAAAAACAACGACAACACTAACAATATCATAATATATTTGTTTTTAAACCGAAAATTATTTTTTTTAATTTACAGTTTAATCCAAGGTATTTTGACTAATAGTTTTTCAAGATATATATTTTGAAACTCGACATTTTGAAAATAAAAAAAATTAAAAAATAAGTTTCAAATTTATTTTTTTTTTAATGCAAATTTTACATGATTAAGTTCTATTTTTTTAATATTCGATACTTTTATCAGTTTAAAGTAAAAAAAAAAAGAAAAGCTATATCTTATTAAAATGCTTAGTTAAAAAAAATAAAAACTTCCTACGTATTTCTTTAAATCAATATTTAGTAAATTTAAATGTTCAAGGTTTTTTGCGTTTGACTTCAAATTGATAAAAGTATCAAATATTAAAAAAATAGTACTTAATCATATAAAATTTGCATTAAAAAAAATAAAATTGACCACTTTTATAAAGGTAAAATGTTTAGATTTAGATTAACTGCAGGGTGTTTTAAAGCTTATTTGAGTGGGGAAAAAAACAAAACAATCCAATATGAGATTAACAGTGGCAAAAAAAGAAAAACAATTTTTTAAATATTATTGTTGAATAAGTGCATATTTTTATTTTTTGACATAAAAGAGTGATTTAAGAACATATTTCATTAAAATACATATATTATATAGTAATTAAAAAGAAATCAAGAGATTACAAGACAAAAAGTCGAAAAAAATAAGCAAACCCAAAACAAACATGGGGTCTTGCATATGGCTGGGTAGAGATAAGAAAAAAATCGTATTGAATTAGAAAAAAATATTAAAAATCAACTGAAACTCTTACAATGTCATGTTATAGCTTTTTTTTAAAGCCACAAATCCATCTGTTTTCCTGTTTTTTAAATTAGGTAATTTGTTTTAGTGAATAGTTTGGAAAATTTCTTGAAGCACGAAATAAAAGATGGGTTGAGTTCTTCAAATCAAATCAAATTGTATGGCGCAATCAGAAAATATTGATTCCGACACAACACACCACAAAACATCACACGAGACAAATACGTCTATATGCATATTAAATACATTGAAGCGATAGTGACACACCATGATGATCTATTTTAAGTAATTTATTTTTCTATTTAAAATAAAGTTTCTTATGAGGCTATATTTATGTAGATATATAACTTCAGATATTAATGCTTTTGTTTAGTCCAATGGGACGTTACGATCTTGTGTCTTTATCAGACATTTTTTTGCATGAATAAAAAAAATATCAATAGAAAAACAAATATTTTTGTTTCTTTTCATTTGTGATCATATTACTTAATGAAATATCTCGAATTTTAACGGTGCTCCTCAACTTCCGAAAATGGTTCCTTAATTTTATGAAAAGTGCTACTCTCAGAATTTGTGACACGACAGCACTGTTCCTGGCATTTCAGATCAATCCACAAAATATGGATCCATATTTAAATTGACACCCAATGGATTCCACCGATTTTGGGTTTCTTTGTTCACTCAAATATTCCGGATAAACTTTTTTGTTGTTTCTTCATTCCTTCCAGAATATTTGGAATGCATTCTTATTGTTCCCACTCAAAAGGGTAGTGTAAATGGAATTTTCTCTAGTTTGAGAGATAGATTTCATTGTAAACAACTACTGTTGACCATGTCTGCCATTGATGAAAATCAATTAAAGCAAATATAAATGGGAAAGCATTTGTGGTTGTGCAAAAAAAAAAATCCGATTTACTAAAATTTGTGTATCATTGCAACTTTTATATCTCGGTATTTAATTCTTCTGCGTTTCGCCTTTTGTAAAGTCGTGTTTTGTAGTGAAAAAGTGCGTAGTAATGAACAATATTTGTAGAAAATATATAAAAAATCAACCAAGTGAAATATTTATCTGTTTCTTCTATTTAAAGAGTTTTTCAAAATGTTCTCCTGAAGATATAAAATGGCTTGGTTCAAAGGTCATCAAGCCCATCACACAAATTTGATAATACACAAAATTATAAAAATAATTTTGTTTGACATGAACAATGAAAATAAACAGCTGATAGTTTGTACCTTTTTCCATTAAAGTTTGTTTCTTTATTTATTCCATTCTGGATATTCTGGATATATTTTGCCTTTTCTGTCTTTTCTATTCTTTATCCGAAAAAATAAAGAAAAACACACCCCATAGGAACGTGTGTATTTAATCGAGCTGTCAGTTGCTTACGTCAACGCAACGTAAGCGAAGGATTGGGTACGTTCAATGCATTACGTTTTACTTTTGAATTTAATTTTTAGAGCTTCTGATTGGCCAGCTGTCATAAATAGTTATATGAATTTCAGTGACTTTTAGTTACGTTTAGTTACGCTTTAACTGAATTTTCAGACAAGAAATTCTCATATGAAAATTCAGATGAAAGTTTTTTGTGGAGAGGGAAGTGCTAAATCAGTTAAAGCAATGCACATAAAAGCTGATTAGTTTTCGTCATGAAAATTCAATACTAATTTAAATGGACGTACTTTTTGTCTATTGTTTAGTGAATTTTTAAATCAACAATTTTTTATATTGATGTTTGGAAATTTTTTTAATAATTTTGAAGGCCATACATTTAAATAAAAAGACTTAATGAAAATAATTAAACCTGTTGCTGATTTAGTTACATAAATAATTTCATCCTCACAACTACTCACGCTCAACGTGTAATATACGAATTTAATTAAAGATCTATGGGCAGTTCTAAATGCAGGGATTTGACACAATGACTTACGACTGAAATTTTAGATTTTTTTGCGTTCAACGACATAAATTCAGATTCAGAAATCTGAAAATTCAGATATAAAGCGATTTTTATTGAACCCGCCTACGTCTATGGGTTGGCCACTTTAGAACACAACAGAACAGGACGGAATAGAAAATCACAGATTCGTGAAAACGTCAGAACAAGTTAGAACAGAAAATGGCTGACACAAAAAAACAATAATTCCAAGCATATATGCTTGGAAACGAACACTTAACGGAATTACCGCGATTAATTATTGTAATCAAAACTAACCCGTGAACACGACAAACTTTGCCGAAACGTCAGGCAATAGTAAATCGAAAATAATTTTGATTATAATAAGTCCGTTAAGTGTTCGTTTGTTTACAATGTCTAAGTACCACGATCAACGAATTCACAACTATGACGTATAAAACTAAAATTACTTCATTTTAATAGAATCACAATTGATTAAAATGTAAGAATCAGGCAGAGATTCAGATAAAATCCATAAAAAGAAAAACCAAGTTAGTTTCACTGAAAAAAAAACACAACAGGTGATTTTGACAGTTTTCACAAATCTCCCTACTCGACTCGTTTCACTTTGGATCCGCGCACGTTGTTAACAACGTATAGATGACTCCGTATACGGATCCAAACATGGATCTGCAAAACTGCGTTTTTCGGTTCAAATTAGTATGGAAATTAGAATCACCACGCTCCACGGACTCATTTTGTGCATGTATTGTGAGAGAGAGAGCTTACCATTTCACCATACTCAGCGAAAACCGAAACTAAATCGGATCCAGAACGGATCCAAAAAAATTAACGAACGAGATAGGCGTTTTGTGGCTGAAGAATATTATGCAATTTATTTTCTTCTTCCGTTTGTATATAAATGAAACATCAGGATTTATTTTGTAATTAATAATTAAATAATTAACTTTTGATTTTAAATTGATTTTTTTTCTGGAGGGAATTTTTATTAAACTGTTGCGCTGGGCACGATTCACGAACGTGAACCCACTGACAAAAAGATAATTGTTTTTGTCTTCTTCTCTCTTTGTTTTCAGTCCATAAAAAAATACTCACCGTTAGGGTATTGACTATTGACTATTGCATTGCATACATTCTCTCCTTCTCAGTAAAAAAAAAACTACTCTCGATTCTCGTTCTTCTTTTGCATGCATATTGCATATACAAAACATTTGATAATGTGTGTATGACACTCCGTTTTGAAATGATCCAAGAAAGACCGACAAAGTTGAGTCAGTGAATTTACTTGAAGGGCTGTTCTAACTTGTTCTACCTCAAAAGCAAGTGAAGAAAATCCTGTTCTAAAGTATTGCAAAGTGTTGTACACAGACTCATTAAACAGCAATCCAGAACAGTTTAGAACAGAAAATAATAATATGAAAATGTAGGTACAGTAAAACCCGCTTAAGAGGAACTGCAAAATGTCACAGTCTTTCTTTCACTTAAGCGGGTTTTTCACTTAAACGAACCCCGCTCAAGTGAAAAAAAAATTGACTTAAGCGGATAAGTGAAAAAAAATTTCCACGTAAGCGGATTTAAAAATTCCAAAAAGGGTTCTGACATATCAGAAATTCAAATGTCATTTTCGTGATGAAGATTTTATGGAGGTGAAAAATAAAAAAGAAGTAAAAGCGTTCAGCAAATTTTTTGTTCTGTTCTATTAAATTTTTTTTCACTTAAGAGAGTTTTTTTCAATGAAAAATATTAAATTTAACTGAAAATTTGTTTCAGGTATCCAGGTTTTTCACTTAAAGTGGTATAAAGGTATAAAGGTCATTGGTCGACAAATACTCGGGGATGAAAAAAGTGTTTCAGATAAGCGGGTTTTATCTTAAGCGGTTTTCTCTTAAGCAGGTTTTACTGTAGTTGTATATGATGTAGGTTAATGTAACTGGTATAGTTGCATAGAAATAGCCCCTGGTTTTTCACGAGCTGTCGCGCCCCAATTCCCAAATTTATTTATTTTTATTTTATTTTCCTAAATCAATTTAAAGCCCATTGAGGTAGGAAGCGTGGTATTGTTCATTAATTTTTTTTAAAGAAATCGAATACATTCGGTCTTTTAACCTTCCGTCGACCGAAGTCGCGTCGCGTCGCGGTCGTAGGTGTCGTTTAAGTTGCAATCTGAAAATGACAGTCAAAACAAAAATCGGGTGATTGTTGCTGGTAAACTTACATAGTATATAATATGTACATACAATACATACATACATACCTAGTTATTTATTTTGTAAGTGAGGCAGGATAGAAAAAGAGGTAGCAATCCATACTTGTGTACATCAAAGAAATATACATAAAGAGGTATTTATGGGGAATTGGGAGGTTAGGTAGGGTTAATGCTGATGATGTTAACGGTGGTGTTATTGAAGGGTTGCTTTGCTTTGTCTGTTCTTTTTGAATGTGAAAAATAAGACACCGCGTATCGATTTTTAATTGTTTTTATACTTTGTAATGATGCATTTAACTTATGACAAAATGATAATATTTCTGCCATTTTGTACTTGTGTATATCTTTGTAATTAAACAATAATAATAAATAAAAAAATAAAATTTAGTGGTGGTTATCCAAATACTTGATTAAGGTTTTATCTTTGGCAACCTACTACCTAGGTGAATTTGAATTTTAAGTAAGGATAGTTCCACGATCGAGCTAGGCTGTCTGCAAAGTAAAGGGTTGAAATTCAACGTGGCAAGGGCAACCCCTTCACATTGAGCACATTTGTCTAGGCAACCAATGCGCAAATCGTTTGTTTAGACACTATCTAAAAGTGTGTACCTATACCTACGACTTATTGAGAAAACGAAGAGGGAAGGTCTTCCTATGGCGGGATCTTCTAAACTTGTCTTCTTCCAAAAACTCAATACCTTCTTCAACCGATCATTAATTGATTTACCTCACTGATCATTGAAATATTAAAAATATTAGAACCTATTGTAGGTACATACCTACCTGCAGCTTATCTTAACTAAATAAATAAACCCGATTTAACATTCTATGCAGCTCAGTTGATGTAGGATTGGAGGTTCCATTGCTCCACCTCCACTTCTATCCGTACCCTAAGCGGTGCAATAATTAAAAAAAAACATTCGAGAAGTAGGTATGTATTTTGACAATTATTGAAATTCTAATTTTCAATGTTTGCGATAAAAACAGGGCACACTTCTCACAAGTGTGGAAAAATAAACGTGTTCTAATTAGCATACAATTTTGTGATCACACGTTTCACTCCTTTAGCATCACTTTTTCTGCCTTCCGCTCATAATTTTCCACATCATTTTTTTATAAATTTCTTGCAAATTCATATTTTTGTCTTACTTGTCGGCAGTGGGTAGCCACTTCTCCAGTAGGAATTACAGTACATGCTCGATATAGTGAATCTCGGTAGAGTGAACTATCTAGTATAGTGAACACACAAAACTTTATAGAGACTACTCTAAATAGGTAGGTATATAGTGAACACAGATTTTTTTTTTTCAATATTTAACAAGAATATTCCAGCTGCAACGCGTTTACGGCACTGTCGACTTTATTTTAAAAAAAATGTCATTTAACATCAATTCAAGATTCACACTGAAATGCCAGTTTACGGGTACGGGGTTTCACATGCCTCCGCTTAAAACATTTCTAGTGTTGTGGTTTGATTAAAAAAATTTTTTCTCGGTATGAGAAAAACTGGCTAAAATTAGAAAAATTACAATAGCAAGAATTATATCATTTTTAAAAAGTTAATCCAACAGACCCAAAGCTTGAAGCCAAAAATAAGTAGCAACGCGGCAGCCCTGGCACTGCACCATGGAATGACCAGAATTCGCCGACTAGGAGCATGATTCTTTTACTTCATTGTATACAAAGGTAAGATAAATATACATTCATACATACATACATACATATGTAGGTACATATATACCTTTGTGTATATTTTCCTTTGGTCACATCACATAAGGGATTTTGATTTGCGAAGTCGCACAGCGGTAACGCTTAAATGCATCAACGGACGGCCAGAATTCACCGACTACAAGATTATTGAAGTGCACACAAAGGTAGTTACACATACCAAAAGGAAAGCGTGTTTGTACTGAATGTTTGCTTTCGTTAAGTTTACCTCATGGAGGAATGCATGCATGCATGCTCGCCGGAAGTTCGATAATAAAAATAATGATAGGAGGGTGGTTTCAATGTAAAAATGTAAATCTAGTTCTAAAATTCCTAGATATACCTACCTACAATATAGCATATGTATAAGAATTGAAATGAAAATTGAAAAATTAAATAGCATAAACATGTACCTACACATAGGTATTTACCATTAATTTTAAAACTTAAGTGCAACCAAAAAGATGTCACAAATGTCATAAAATTAAAAAAAAATCCTGACTCACTTGGCCATCTCCCTCTCGCAATGAGAATAAAGTGGGGTAGTGAAGATACAAACACGACAACATAGGTTGATAAGTATATAATATGCACATATGTATGCACTGTGCAGTGAGTCTAATCTAAAAAAAAAGCCATCATAAGCTAGGAGGTATTCACTCAATTCGAGACACATTCGCATTCCGGCAAAGTGCACACCAACACCATCAACATAAAGCACTCACCAAACCAAACCAAACCAATACTAAAATCACCAAAGAGAAAAATACAAAAGATTGTAGAATAACGACAACGAAAACGGAGAATCGAATGCGACATGAGAAACTGCATTCTTTAATTCCTTCTTTTTCTCTTCGTTTTTTTTTACATGACGGTGCCGCACTGAATTTAAGATTAGGTATATTTTTTTGTGTTTTAACTTTTACACTGAAAGTGCAGCCACAGCGCACCAACTGGTCATGGTTTTAATCAGTAGGGGAAACAAAATGGTGGCCGTAATCATGCATCGCCCCCAATATGCAGTTAGTGCACATTTTTAATTAAAAAAATATATAAACTCAATTTCATGTCTTCACCGCAAAAGGTACCAAGAAAATGAAAAGGATCACTTTTGTTTTTGAATATTTTTTCAAGAAAATTGATTCAAGAAGTTCAAATAATCACTGTTTCAACGAAACTCTTTTTTGTATATAAAACCAAACTATATTTCTTTGGAGGGCATTGCCGTTCATATGTAAAAAATATACACTTTTTCTGGAGTAGTAACTTTTATTACACTGACACTCAATAAATTTTAAATAATTCATATTTAAATAGGTCTGTTTGATTTTTTTTATAATGAGGTATTGGTTATCAATTGGATTTATTTGATTTGTAAATAACTAACCCATAAAACACACTCTTCAAGAACAGGTAGGAGGTATATGGGCAAATTTATTAAATCCTGGTATAGGAAATACGATCACAAAAGTTATATTAATACCTAAGGCAGGTTATTCAATTATTCCGTACAATTACAGTACCTATTTAAAAGGATGATGATGAAATTTTTTGGGGATATTTTTTGCTCACTCAGGAACACTTGGGATATTTATTTTGATCTTGTATCTTTTTTGCACTATATAAGTAGGTAGGTATATGATAATTATAGATTTTTTGTTTTAAAATATTTTCTTTTTTTGTGTTTATATACTAATCATACCTTTGCTTTGCAACTTAGTTAAAAACTGATTTTGAATTTTTGACAAAATTTTAACAAAAAAAAAAATAGAAAAAAAAACAAAAACGAAAAATAGCCGCGATGTATATAACTGCGGACGTCTTCTGTTTGAATACAACACCAGCAGAGAAGCAATACACTGCGGCAGAGAACACATAAAAATGTCCACTAACTAAAAGCAAAAACGAGCAACTTTTCAAAAAATCTGAAAGCTAACAACACCAACACTAACAGCAAACAGTCCCCACTCTTAACTCTCTGACCAAATCAACTCTAATATTATCAGAGAACAGAAAACAGGACCGAATTCGCATTTTAATTTCGCAAACTTTACCCTACACACTTGCATTTTTTTGCATATAAGCCACACGCCTTTAGCTTGCTACACACACCGAAATGTTTCCGACGAAAAGCATATCAAAAGAAACAACAGAGAGCACAGAGCGGCAGAGGAAGCGGAAAGCGCAAAATAATAAATAACTGAAGCCAAGACAGCAATGCCGCAAAAGTATCTACAGACTAAAACGTTGAGCCAACTTCAACTTCTATTACAGCTACAGCTACATTCCATTGTATTCAGTGAGTCTGAAAACTCAATTCCTTGTTTGCAAAAATTTAGTGGCTAGGTAGTAGGTACTCTTGATACAGGGATACTATACAGTATACACACCTCACCATCTCACCTTACCTTCAATCAAACGTAGCCAAAAATGAACGTTGTGTCTACAACCAAATCCAAATACATATACATATAGATACCACGTGTGTATTTACTGCCTCAAATAAAAAAAAAATTCACATGAGTGGATGAAATGACTGAGGAAAAAAATTGCGAGCTTGATAAGTATTTATCTTTTGAATTGGTATTATATGCTTTAATGTGTGCGGATCTAGTACTGGGTATCGCATTTTGTGGTTCAATCCCATATACGACAAAAATTAAAATACATTTGCAAAGTACAACAAAAGCAATGCGAATATGAAAGCTGTAAACAATGCGAAAGCCAATACATCAAAAATGCCTGCAACATACCAAAACCAAACTCGTTTCTTGTTTAGGTTTGTGTATTTTGTTTCTTTAGTTTGTTGTGTTGTTGCTATGAATTGCAAACTGTCGACGTTCCACAATCCACACTCGAATTTATTTATTTTGATAAAAAGCTGTTTGTACTTAATGTTCACTCACAAATCACAATCGCTCACCCTGGAAAAAATTGAATTGCGAGATAGGTAGGTACTAAATAAAGCTCGTAGGTAAATTAATACGAAATAAAAGTATAGACAGAACGTAGGTAAAAGAAGTAGGTATACAATTATTATTATTCGTTTCACACTGAGATGCCATAGAACATTATCTGATCATGCAGTGTATGTTCCTATCTAGATAGTATATATACCTACCTGCATTCTAATTATACTTATGTACATACATACATACGTATTATATAGATACGCGTCAAGTTGGGAAATGTACCTAGGTAGGTAGGTAATTGCATTTTTCGATTAAAAACATTTTATTTATGATTAATGTAATATGTACACTGCGTGGCACTTGAATAGAAGCAACCATAATTTTTTTTTACGATCGCGGCGCGGCGCGGCGCGCGGTGGGCGCTCGGTTGGTAAATTTATTAAGAAATATGTTTGATTTATTTTTTAATAAACACCGCCAACAGAAACTCCCAAATGGTAAGTTGTACAGAAAAATGTCAAGGACTAATTTGTAGCTTATAAAAATTCCTACAAAAAATACTCACATACTTTTTTTCATAAAAATAACAGTTTTCGAAATAAACCAACCGGAATAGTTAAGGGTTCTTCTTTTCTATATAGTGGGGCGGTTTAGTTCAAAAATTGTGAATTTTGTGATAAAAGCATCAGTTTTTTTTGGCACGAGTACCTATCTACTATAACTTTGGCGCCAAAAATTGATAACGGTTTTTTATAGAGGGGTCAAAAACAATCATTTTTTAATGTGGGAGGGGGGTCTTTATTGCCCCGTTTAGGAGGTAGGGGCAATTTTAGAAAAAAATACTTAAAAAGGAAAAAAAATATTAAAAACTACGGCAAAACTTACAATAAAGTACCTACTACCTATACCGGTTATCCAAATAATTGATCAAAGGGCACGGTAGTGCCCAGCCAAGTTCTGGCACTACCACCCTTTTTACAGGAACAAACTCAGGCAATTTTCGACCCCCCACTAACTTCAGTACCAATAAAGTCAGGAACTTTATTTGATAGGCTAGCCAAGCACAAGCACCACACCAAATTTCAACTCCTTAGCTTAGGTGGTTCCAGTGATATAAGACGTCAAAAATCCATACTCACTCACTCACTCACTCACTCACTCACTCACTCACTCACTCACTCACTCACTCACTCACTCACTCACTCACTCACTCACTCACTCACTCACTCACTCACTCACTCACTCACTCACTCACTCACTCACTCACTCACTCACTCACTCACTCACTCACTCACTCACTCACTCACTCACTCACTCACTCACTCACTCACTCACTCACTCACTCACTCACTCACTCACTCACTCACTCACTCACTCACTCACTCACTCACTCACTCACTCACTCACTCACTCACTCACTCACTCACTCACTCACTCACTCACTCACTCACTCACTCACTCACTCACTCACTCACTCACTCACTCACTCACTCACTCACTCACTCACTCACTCACTCACTCACTCACTCACTCACTCACTCACTCACTCACTCACTCACTCACTCACTCACTCACTCACTCACTCACTCACTCACTCACTCACTCACTCACTCACTCACTCACTCACTCACTCACTCACTCACTCACTCACTCACTCACTCACTCACTCACTCACTCACTCACTCACTCACTCACTCACTCACTCACTCACTCACTCACTCACTCACTCACTCACTCACTCACTCACTCACTCACTCACTCACTCACTCACTCACTCACTCACTCACTCACTCACTCACTCACTCACTCACTCACTCACTCACTCACTCACTCACTCACTCACTCACTCACTCACTCACTCACTCACTCACTCACTCACTCACTCACTCACTCACTCACTCACTCACTCACTCACTCACTCACTCACTCACTCACTCACTCACTCACTCACTCACTCACTCACTCACTCACTCACTCACTCACTCACTCACTCACTCACTCACTCACTCACTCACTCACTCACTCACTCACTCACTCACTCACTCACTCACTCACTCACTCACTCACTCACTCACTCACTCACTCACTCACTCACTCACTCACTCACTCACTCACTCACTCACTCACTCACTCACTCACTCACTCACTCACTCACTCACTCACTCACTCACTCACTCACTCACTCACTCACTCACTCACTCACTCACTCACTCACTCACTCACTCACTCACTCACTCACTCACTCACTCACTCACTCACTCACTCACTCACTCACTCACTCACTCACTCACTCACTCACTCACTCACTCACTCACTCACTCACTCACTCACTCACTCACTCACTCACTCACTCACTCACTCACTCACTCACTCACTCACTCACTCACTCACTCACTCACTCACTCACTCACTCACTCACTCACTCACTCACTCACTCACTCACTCACTCACTCACTCACTCACTCACTCACTCACTCACTCACTCACTCACTCACTCACTCACTCACTCACTCACTCACTCACTCACTCACTCACTCACTCACTCACTCACTCACTCACTCACTCACTCACTCACTCACTCACTCACTCACTCACTCACTCACTCACTCACTCACTCACTCACTCACTCACTCACTCACTCACTCACTCACTCACTCACTCACTCACTCACTCACTCACTCACTCACTCACTCACTCACTCACTCACTCACTCACTCACTCACTCACTCACTCACTCACTCACTCACTCACTCACTCACTCACTCACTCACTCACTCACTCACTCACTCACTCACTCACTCACTCACTCACTCACTCACTCACTCACTCACTCACTCACTCACTCACTCACTCACTCACTCACTCACTCACTCACTCACTCACTCACTCACTCACTCACTCACTCACTCACTCACTCACTCACTCACTCACTCACTCACTCACTCACTCACTCACTCACTCACTCACTCACTCACTCACTCACTCACTCACTCACTCACTCACTCACTCACTCACTCACTCACTCACTCACTCACTCACTCACTCACTCACTCACTCACTCACTCACTCACTCACTCACTCACTCACTCACTCACTCACTCACTCACTCACTCACTCACTCACTCACTCACTCACTCACTCACTCACTCACTCACTCACTTTTGATTGTTGTAGAATGATGTTAGTAGGTATCTTACGAGGTTTTTACCTAACAACAAATAAATATCTTTGCAAAAAGGAATGAGATCACAACAAAAACATAAATGTTTAAAAAACAGCCAAGTTTTTCTATATAAAAATCTGTATATGTAACAACTCAGCCGTGAAAAGTAGTGAGATCTAAAAGTATGCCAAGTTCTAACTTTATGAAGATTTAATATCAAATATTTTAAGAAGAGTAATATTGAAACAACACCAAGTTACGAGAGAAATTTATTATTTAATGATTACTGACTACAATTTGGGGGTTCACTTCGCAAGTTTTTTTTTTATTACGCACAATTCAAAACGTTTTGAAGACTTGACAATGTGAACCACCAAATTTTAGTCAGTAACCATTAAATAACAAATTTCTCTCATAACTTGGTTTTGTTTCAATATTACTCTTCTTAAAATATTTGATATTAAATCTTCATAAAGTTAGAACTTGGCATACTTTTAGATCTCACTACTTTTCACGGCTGAGTTGTTACATATACATATCTACAGATTTTTATATAGAAGAACTTGGCTGTTTTTTAAACATTCATGTTTTTGTTGTGATTAATATTATAATAATAAATATAGGTATTCTTATAATCGATGTATCATACCTGATTTGAAGGTTTTTTATCGTTGAACCTAATATCCACAAAAAGTTATATACAGTAGACGATGGATATAAAAAAGTTTCATATAAAAAAGACACTTATACGAAAAACACTGATAGGTTTGAGAAACTAATTCTGATAAGTAAAACGGTATAATAAAAACACTGATAGGTATGTATAAGAAATTTATTCTGATGCAAAATCTCATTCACTATACAATTTAGGTACATAGAAAATAAGAAATATAAGAAATTTTAAGAAATTTTCCCGTGTATTCATCCAAATGATGCGCTGCCGCGCCCCGCGCCGTAGTGACTTCATAATTCGCACAAACCATTTTCTTTCTTAACCAGTTTGGCAAATTTTTGCTATCGATGGGATAACTTATACGAAGCCATTAAATTGACTGAGTGATACAAAACCGATCTATTAAATAATTCAACGAACTTTATTAATTAGAGTCAACAATTTCACAGGATTTCTTAAAAATTCTAGATGTATCTATGAATGTATGTATAATGTATATGTCACTTTATCCACGAGAAAAGGGATCCAAGAAATATATTCATATATTACAAATTATAATCATCACGGTACGAATATGTTTAAGTACCCTACGCTCAGGGGCGGACTGGGCCACCGGGCAACCGGGATTTTACCCGGTGGGCCCCTGGAAAAATAAAAAGTGTATGAAAGTCTCTGCAGTACTTTTTGTTCATTTAAAATAAAATTGGATTTCTAAGTGCCTTACAGTAAATATACAACCAAAGAGAGAAATCTCAGGAAGCCCTCAGATCTCATGTTAGAGGCCCCATAATAAACATAAAGCTGTTGGATTCCAAGATTATTTTAACGAATTAACCATATTTAAGCTGATGGGGCCCCACACTTATTATTATTAATATTATTCTGGCCCCATTGGTAACTTAAAGAGACCCCAAAATTACTCTTACATTCAATAAGATTTTAAAGTTCTTTCAGTTTATTTAAAGGAAAGTTTTCACACAAAACTTCAGGGCCTCAGAATCTGAATAGAAAAGTATGTGAGTATTTTCGAAGTCTCAGTAGTAGTTATAGAAAATATCAGTTACAAAATTTGCATTATAACAGCAAACAGGACCTACCTAATGTTTTCACTATTTTTGGCTTCAAATACACAAGAATACAAATTTGTTTTCGTCGTTTTTGGAGGCTTTATCTTTTTCACTCATTTTACTATTTTGTGGCCCTTTTGTTAAAGTCCCGGGAGGCCCTTTAACTCCCAGTCCGCCCCTGCCTACGCTACGCCTGCATGTTTTTCTACAGCGCGGAGAGATAATTTTCGGTACTTTGTACCTTCGAAGTTCAATGGGATAAACTCTGCTGAATGCTTTAGCTATGTGCTTTAGATTATTCGGATTTGATTTAGTTATTTGCATTGCAGTAGATTATTTTATTGTGTTTTTATTTTCTTTGATTAATATTTTATTTCAAAGATATGAATAAATTCTGGTAAGGGGAAGGGAGAGGGGGGGATAGTCACCTAAATACCGAACTGTATACTACATAATATTGTCCATCAGTAGCTAGTTAGATTTTCATAAGTATTAGTGAGTGCAGATCATTACGTATGAACATGTTTTGCTGCCCACTGTTTAAATCCAAACTTTCCACCATAGGTTCAGGTTTTCCACCATTTTAAATAGTTTTTGGCCGTGTTTTTAATTTTTACGTTTTAATTACTGAGTACAAAACTTCTTGTTTCTTGCTTTGAATGACAACACAACTACATAACTGCCCTTGGGTGTTTTTTGAAAACCAAAAAAAAAAGGTTTTTTGAAAATTCTTGCGCTTTTCAAGAAAACTTGGGTCAGCCCTAGTTAAAGTTCAACGAATGAAGCTGATATTCTTTTGAATACAGCATTTTTTGAATACAGCATTGTGGCGCCAATCCGAACCACCTTTAATCCGAATATGGCGCTTATCCCAACCTTTATACTTTCGCGTTAGGTATGTACTTTATAATCCGAACCTACCCCGATTTGTGTATCTACTCCTAATCCGAATTCCAACTCTAAAAACATAGAAACGCATTAGTTTTCATAGTTTAGTTCTTACACTGATTTTTGTTTATGTTACTCGTCTTCCGAGGGCATTAATATAATTGTATGTCATATGTGTACACATTCCGTTATTCATTTTTGTTTCTCGGCACGTGCTCAATCGTTTATTTTCGGTTTAAGTAGTTTTTATTACATTATTTGTGTTCTTTTGTTTAAAAATGGCCAGTAAGAGGAAGACTAAAACACTAATGTTGAATCTGGATATCCCCTTTCCAATCTTTGATTCGGATGGAGCGAGACATTGCTGTATTTTACAATAAATGACAAAAAATAGGATTAAATTTTGTCTGGTCAAATTTATTCTTTTTTAACAGAATCGCGTAAATAAAAATGGATTATTAGGTGCATGCGCTTAGTTAGTTTAGTGGGAGGCGCCCACCCTAGAAAACGCATTGCACACCTTAGAAAACCGAAAGTATTAAACTTGTCTTTTTGGTTCGTACTGACATCTGGGCGAAGTTCTTCTAGATAGACAAACAGTAAAAATACCAAAAACCAATATCTCGGTTGATAAAAATTCCAAAAATCTAAATTTTTAACAAAAAATGTAGATCAATAACAACTAACACCTTTATGATTTTGGGATTTTTAAACCGTTCCTTAAAAATAAAAAAAAAGATTTTTTTTAAATTAGTAAATAGGTACCTGGAATCTGTTTTTCGAATTTGCTACTCCACTTTTTACATCTGCACTCCACAAGATTTATCAATTTATTAATATCAAATAAAAATATTAATTCGGTCTTTAATTATGTTTTTTAAAAGGAATATTTTTTTCAGACATTAAATTCATTAAAATAATAGCGCACCTTATTATATTATTAAAACAATCAACCGAAAAAACATTGTTGATATTTCATTTTATCTCCAATGAAGTATGCAAAAAAAAATCGTAACTTTGAATTCTTTCATTCATGGCTCGGAATTGCGATCGATCATATTATTGAAACAATTTTTTATTTATCCATTGTTAACGGTATCTCTTAGAACCATTTTTTCGATTTATTATCTGTTGAACCTATTTTAATGATTTTTTTCCGCAAAAACTTCAAATAAATTAAAATAAAATTTTGAAAAATAATTCTGAATTACTTTTTTTTGAAAAGTCGGTATTTCGGAAATCGGCAGATGATTTTTTATAAAAATTAATTTTTAACTCCGCAATAATACCTAAATACTAAAACTTGGTGTACCAATTAAAAATGTTTTCAAAATTTTATACATAAAAAAATATTTTTTTAAAAGAACCGCTCCAACGATTTTCAGTTTTTTCTTATATCAGAAGAATAGTTTCTAAAACTTTAAAACCACAGTGTGAACAAACATAAGAGCGAGTTCGTGCGACCAAGTCGTGCATTTTAATAATTAATTAAGCTCTATCGTCAGTTTTTCGACTTTCCTGCAAAGTTGAGTGTGGTGTCACTTCGTATGAGAGTGAATTAACTATTTATTACGAGACATCACCTATTTTCGCTGTCGGCTACATCCATTTAGACACAAAATATTTTAATTGAATTATAAGTACCCTAAAAAATTTAAATTGAATAATGCAATTTTTGAAAGAATTAAAAGTCTATTTCTTGCCTACGTGTTTTCAAACAATATATTTGTACATTTTGTACATCACTTGAATACAATTTTTCACATGAGTTCTTGATACGTTTTCTATTTTTATAATAGTAATTTTGAATTAAAAAAATATAAAAAGCAAAAACAAAAATAATAATTCTCTTATTAATTTTGTTTTTCTTCTCTTATTTAAAAAAATATATTAACTTGAATGGCTGTCATCAGAATCTTGAAAAAGTTCATAATAGAGTGAAATTACATGTTTTGTTCTTTTTTCCTCCTTGATGACAATACAAGCGATAGAAAAGACAATCATTTAATCCGAAATAATTGTTTCTTATTTCAGAATTTGTATTTTGAGCAAAACAAATTGATTGACAAATGTCACAATATTTAACTACAATTTAAATTTTTTCCGAGTTGCCGTAGGTATATTGGGAAATAAAAAGATTTGGGTGAAAATGATTGAAGAACCGGTTTTCATATTTCAATTTCATATTTTGGTACAATAAATAAAATGAAATTAAACTGACTGGGGTAGCAATATTTTAAAATTTAGATATGGAAACAAATTTGGAAGGATGGAACCGACATATCTATACCGGAAACTTCACTTCTGTTTTGCAATTCGGATTTGTATCCTAATTTGAGAAACGTAATGGAAGTTCTTTGTGTGCTACCAGTGACATGACTCTGCTGAGCCAGGATGTTCGTTTTCCACTGTGAGACGGTTAACGGATTAACTTTGTTGAATATTCACAAAGACATCGATGTAATCCCTGATGGTGAATCAAAAAAAAAGGAGAATGGAATTTATTTTCACCAAATTCTATTTCCCGATTGCTATTTCAAATTAAAAATATTAAAAAAATGAATTAAATTCACTTTATAACTAGGAGAGTGTTTTTTGTTTTTCCTTTTTTCGTTTTCTTGATTTTCATTTTTGTGCTAGTCAATTATTTTATAAATTATTATTTTAAACACATGCTTTCTTATGAGAGCTGATACCTCGTTGCTAGAGGCCTAAGTATGAGAGCTCTCGGGGAGAGTACGATAACTATGGCGCCATGAATTGATAACGGTTTTTTGTAGAGGGGTCAAAAACAATCATTTTGTATTATAGGAGGGGGGGTCTATCCCGCCCCGTTTAGAAGGTAGGGGCAATTTAAAAAAAAATTACTTAAATTGAAAAAAAAAAATTATTAAAAACAACGGCAACACTTACAGTAAAGTACTATACTGATTTTGAAAGCCAAAAATCTGTTCTATAACCCTAAATTTAAATTTAAATTTAAATATTTATGTCAACAGTTTTTGAAAAATTCGCATGCAAACTCAAAATTTTTTATAAAAAAAATAAAAAAAAAAGTTTAGACCAATTTTTTTCAAAATTGTGAAATGAAGTGCTGAATTGGCTTTGGCAACCCCCCTGCTTGGGAACGCTATAGGATTTGGGGTAGGTGCGAGGTTGGGTATATGTACGGTGACCATCCGTTCATTATAATAATAAACAGTTCAGTATTTGAAGATAATGTTCATTATGAATTATTTGTTGAACAAAAACATATAAATGTTCAGTATTTCAGAAGTTGTTCATTATTTTTTCTGTATTTATGTAGTACAAGTTCCTAAAAACCGCATAACATAAATATTAAAGCAAAATTCAATGGCAAATAAAATATAAAATAAAGATGCTAACGTATCCTAACCCCTTGAAAGAACGAACAAGACGTCTAGTACAATTTTATTTTGTTAAATGCTACTCAGAAAGAGTTTTTTCTATAGGTACAGTTCAATAAGACCCACGGAAATAAAGCCCATGGGTCATATTTTCCAAAAAAAAAAAATAACACCTGCAGGCTATTTTTCCTTTTTGGAGTGGCAATAAGACCCACCACAAAAAAGCATTAAATTAAAACCCGCTAAATTTTTGCCTTTCTGAATTGGCATTAAGACCCACACTTAAAGTAAATATTCATACTTTGCTTTAACCCGCTTCGCGGGTTCAGAAAAATATCAAAATCCGTAAAAATGAAATATGTTAATATAGATTTTTTTTTTTTGTAAGTCTTTTTTGTTTTAAAATTTAAGTTTTATTCAAACAAAGACTGAATTTCTGATTTCTGTACCTTCATTTTTATGAAAAATAAAAAAAAATTTTCAAATAAAAACACAACATGGAGACTACACCACAAAGAAACTTCATTTTTAAGTAGATATTTTTTTAATTAAATGGAATAATTTAAAATTGAATTGAATTTTGTTGCCTTTTTCACATGTTCATTATTTGAAATTCTAAAATATGGTCACCGTAGGCATATGCAAAGTTTCTTTTGCATTTAAAGTATCTGGATTTAGAGAAAATTTGAATTTATCCTATATATCCAATGTCAACAGCTGTTTTCTAAATATACATATACGTATACGTTGCTCAAAGTTCCACATATTTAACATTTTCGTATATGAAAACGTAATGCATTATACAAAATTCACATAACCTAGGTACTACTGTACGACTGCAGCAAATCTATATAATTTCTTATTATATTTCGTTTGTGACATATATATGTAATTCAACTGTAACGCTTAATTAATTGCTGTACTTTTACTTACAAAGATGAACCTATCATCAACATTAATCCTCAAAATGAAATCACCGTAAATACCAAAAAACAAAAATCATAAAAAGTAGTTTGAGTAATTTTCAATTTTCTCAATAACTAGAAGACTTAAAACCATTCGGTTTTCTGTGTTCGATTCAGAATTGATATAAGCATTGACCACAAAAAGCCAATTGAGCACTTCATTTCACAATTTAAAAAAACATTGGTTTAAACTTTTTTTTTCGTTTTTTTATAAAAAATTTGAGTTTGCATGTGAATTTTTCAAAAACTATTGGCATAAATAATTTAATTTAAATTTCGGATTGAAAAACAGATTTCTGACTTTCAAAACCAGTATATAACTTTATTGTGTGTTGCCATTGTTTTTTATTATTTTTTTTCATTCTAAGTCATTTTTTTTCTAAAACTGTTCCTACCTTCTAAACGGGGTGAGAAAGGCCCCTTTCCCATAAAAAAAAATGCTTGATTTTGACCCTACATATATACCTCACTGTTTATACGCCGTAATTCTGGGTGCTAGCACTGTATTTATGTAAGCAAGCAAAAAAACAAAAATCTCATAGAAAAAAATTTTTAGTAATTTTCAATTTTCTCAAAAACTAGAAAACATAAAACCATTTGGTTTTTTTTTTGTTCCATTTAGAATTTATATTAGCATAAATCACGAAAAGCCAATTTAGCACTTCACTTCACAATTTTGAAAAAAAAGGTCTAAACTTTTGTTTTCATTTTTTTTTATCAAAATTTTGAGTTTGCATGCGAATTTTTCAAAAACTGTTGTCATAATTAATTCAACTTAAATTTAGGATTATAGAACAGATTTCTGGCTTTCAAAACCGGTACATTACTTTATTGTACGTGTTGCCGTTATTTTTTAATATTTAATTGCCCCTACCTCCTAAGCCGGGTGAGATGGACCCCCCCTCCCATAATAAAAAATGCTTGTTTTTGACCCCTCTACAAAAAAAAAAGTTATCAATTCTTGGCGCCATATTTATCGTACTCGTGCCGAGCTCTCATAAAAACAGATTTGAAAAAATGTTCTGTTTTCGATGTATGTAGGTATGTTTTGGGTAATAACGGTATTTTGTTTTGAAGAGAGGAGTTTCGTGGTTGTTTACCGAAACGGTCTACAATTTAACTATAAAAATCCGTATCTTTTTCTTACTAGATTTTTGTGAATGTTCATCATACACAACGCATTAAGCCTTTCATCGCTTTTTGTTGACCTTAGCCAAGTTTTTACATTTCTTAATGTACTGAAAGATCGCTTTTGTACATGCTTGATGCTGTGGCTGGAATGGAAAGTTCTATAGATATAGAGCTCAGTGGCGGATTTAGGTTTGCTGCTGCCTTAGGCCCGGTTGAGTACGCCGCCCCCCCCCCCCCCCTATTTTTATCTAAATTCCACTAATTATCTTTATTCTTAATCGACTTAATTTTGACTTTTTGTTCATTTATCTGAAATTCCTATATATTATGACGAAAACAAAATTGCTAAGAATTATTATTAATTTATAAGTTTGTGACGAAAGAAGTATTATTTATTTTACTAATATTCTTTAACTATCGCTGTTATAAAACTTTTTATGAACTCCAATAATTACTTAATTTTTCTCTTCTCTTCTTATTTTACAGGCATTTGATAATAAAAACGATACCATTTAATAAAGCTTTTTTCAAAATGCGCTAAATATATTTTTAATAAACAAAACTGCCTAAAAAAAATATTTCAAGAAAGGAAATATAGGTTTTCGCCCTTTTCTCGGTTCATGTTCAATTTTTGTAGCCTCTGTTTGATTGTTAACGCCACAATTATTAGGTGTGTTTTATTCATTGCTGCATAGCCAGCGCAGCAAAATTTCCCTTGGCAAACAAAAACAATTTGATTGCTGGTGAAAAATAAGTCAGTAAAAACAAGATGGCTTTTCTGGCGATAGAACTTTGAATTATTGAAATGAACGTATAGAGTGAGTAATCGTTTTATTCGCACTTGTGCTGCGCTGGCTATGCAGCAATTAATAAAACACACCTAAAACACACAATTATACCGTTGGTAATTATTTATTATAAATAAAATAATAATAATAGTTAAATGCACCGCACGCTTTTTACTGTGAATTTAATTATTTTATTAGTTAAAATTATTTATTACTTTTTATTTCGGTTTTCTTATTCTCGGGGAGTTTCTGGCTTCCCAAACAAAAAGAATATCAAATTTTTCTCCGGCACTTTTTTTTCGTCAAGACAATGAGAATAATAATAGAGGGAGATGGTTTTTCTTAATACTTTTTTATTTCGTAAATTAAAAATAGAAATAATATTTTTAAAACTTTAGAAAATTAATATTACATACATAAGTAATTCAATAAATGTTATTTTACCAAAATTTAATGTTTTTATTTTTGAAAACATTGAAGAAATAAAAAAGGTATGGTATTTCACCCACATTTACCCTACTGTACGACCTTCGGTTTAGAAGATAGTTTTTGAACCCAAGAGCAGTTTTATTCTATTTTACCTTAGAATTTCAAAAAAAAATCCCTTCTTAGTGAGCCTCTATATAAAATTTTGATATACATTTTTGTTTATATATTTTTAATACTTAGTATAAGCTGTACAATGATGAATCAGATGAATATTCTCTCTTTTATTATATTATAGTTAATAATTTCAAAAATTCTCAAACTTAATACATTTATTTCCCACTTAGAACCATTTAATAATAAAAGAAAACACTTAATTTTTCCACAAATTCATAAGAACTTTTATTTAAGGCCAATGCGTTTCGTCTTATGAGGACATCTTCAGGGCACTCATAAGACGAAACGCGTTGGCCTTAAATAAAAATTCTTTTAAATTTGTGGAAAAATCAAGTGTTTTCTTTTATTATTAAATTATTTTTAATTTAACAATATGCTAACTAAAATCGATTTCCACCAAGTGTTAATTCCCCGCACTATTGAGTGTATTAAAACTTAGAATCCATTATTTTTCAGCGCCCGCAAAGAAAGAGATGAAATAAAAAAATATTATTTTGTCATTTTTTTAATATAATTGAACTTTCTCAACAAATTATCGGGCTGGGTTCTATATCGCGCTTTTTATAATCCCGTTTTTTAAAATCCCGGTTTTAAAGTCCCGCTTTTTATAATCCCACTTTCTAATCCCGTCTCTTATAATCCCGTTTTTTATAATCCCGTATGGGGGGCATGTTGCCCCCCTGCAACCCCCTGCTTGGGCACACTATAGGATTTGGGGTAGGTGCAAGGTTGATTGTATGCAAAGTTTCTTTTTATCATTTGGTAATTTTTATTTAGTGGGACATAATTCCCTTCATTTGCATTTTGTGAGTTAGTTCATTTTATGTGGGAGTTAGTTCCAAAAATAATGGGAATGAGTTCATAATGAATCAAGTCCCAATTTTAGTGAGAGTAAGTGCATTACAATGAGTAAATTTATTTAAATAATTTTGATTTTGTGAGCAAAAAGAAATTTTAACAGTAAAATTCAAAAACAACACATATTTTCTTTTACTCAATTTTTATTTTTTGAAATTTACAAACACGTTATAATTTTTCGTTTAGTACCCAAATGAATTGCGAAAAACGGGATTGGCGGTATTTGGCGGTATTCTAAAAAGAGGGATTTCCGAAAAACGGGATTTTAAAAACAGGGATTCCGATACGCTCCCCAAATTATCCATCCCCCTACTTTTCACCACAAAATATTCTCAGGTCTGTTTAGATTTTGCCGCCCTAGTCCCGGGCCTAAATCCAGCACTGATAGTGCTATGAAAACCGAAAAATAAAATTCTTCCGCACTATTCAATACTTTACATAATATATTGACTTTGGTCAAAATTGAACTTATAGAAGCCTTTTACCCCCTCCCCACTCAATCAACCAAATGGGGGGTAAATCATTACGTATACTCACACTGACGTACCCTACACGTTAAAAAAAAATCGTCGTCCTATCCGAAATGCGAGGTCAATGTAACATTTCAATGGACAAAAAAAATGTGTTTGGTTTTTTGAAATGAGCATTATTATAGGCATTTATTATTCACATAAAAGAAAAAAGGTGAGAGACAAGAAAATTTAATCAATTTTCAATAAAATAGGTATAAGACCGCCTTAAAAACTTTATTAAAATAATAATTTTGTTTGCCCCCCTCGAGAAAAATCCTGCGGTAAATTTTGTGTACGTATATGTGTACAGACAGACACACATACAGACATACTAATATAAAGCCAAACAGGCATACCGACCTGCAGACAAGCAGACAAACAGACAAGCAGACAAACAGACAGACAGACAAACAATCTCACAGACAAACATAAAGTCATAAAGGACATAGCAGACATTTTTGTGGTGCCCACTTTTCCCATCTTTATATTCATATTTAATTGAAATTGAAGTAAATTTTGTAAGTGGAGTTATAACCAGAATTCAAACAAAATATGTATGTGTAGAGGTATACGCAACACTATACTAAATCTAACCGTCTGACAGGTTTTTTTAGGCATTCAAAAACGGTAGGTAGCTTTTCTGTTTTTGTGTCGAGGGTAGGTTTAACCACTTGAATTTATGTATATAGAAACAAAGCACTGATTTAAAATACTTTGGTACCGTACCAGACGTACCTGTGCCAGACGCCGTCTAAAGTCCGCGAAAATCAACTTTTGGTGTATGAATTATACATACAAAAATCAGAAAAAATTCTTCTGTTTCCAAAAATATAGTTCCCAGACGTTTTAGTTTCAGCCTTCACACCACCAGACGACTTTGAAGTATGCAAAATAAATAGATAAAATATATTGAAACTTTTTAAATATAAAGAAGGTACATATGCAAATTTATTTTATTTAAAAACATTAGCGCAAAATTTTAAACGATTTAGTAGCATGTGAAAAGCTTTTTTAGTGTGATTAAAATTCTTTAACATCGTACTAAATCGTTTAAAACTTTGCGCTATTGAATTTATTTTACCATTACCATAATGAGTTAAATAAAACAAAGAGTGCACCACTTCTATATTCCGTCATTACGTCAAGACGTCATTATAGTATTTTAAAATGATTTTTCAACTGAAAACCTTAATAACTCTTTTGTTTTCAGGTATAACCGTATGATGGTCACATCAAAATACTCTGCTTTTCTTCCTTTTTAAGGATATATAAGTCTCAGAGAAAAATTTTTCAGCCAGCACTCCCCGCATTTTTCAACTCAAAACCTGAAAAATACACTTGAAAAACTGAAAAATACACTTGAAAATTTTTATTGACGTCTGGCAGGGGGATGGCTGAAAAAATGTTCTGTTTTCGATATAGGTATGTTTTGGGTAACAACGGTATTTTGGAAAATTTTGTATGGCTAACATAATATAATGAAATAATAACTTTAAACTAAGAATTTTTAATGTAGCACTTACTTTATATTTTCCCTCGATTGAAATTTAAATTTTACCAACAAAAATGTAAGAATTTAATCTATTCTAAAAAAAAATTATTAAGCATTTAAAAGAAGAAAAGAACATGGACCGCACATAACAGAATCACAAAACAAACGTTTAACCAAAAATATTTCAGAGAATTTGTTTAGCTTTCAAATATAGTTTTATTTTTATTTTTCCCGCACAAAAATGAAATATTATTAGTTTTTGAATTTTTTTCTAATAAATATTTTTTGACAGTTTCAAAAATCGAATACTTTGGTCATTTTAAACATTACCTATTTTGTAAAGTGTATATGTAGGTACTAGCTATGTGCTAGTTCATGTAAAACTTTACTAATGCGGGCTTTACATGTAAATCAGACAATGTTATTGCTCAATTTTAATATAAATTTAAGCTTTAAGAGTTACACATCTTCTTCCAGCAATAAACAAACACAAAAAATGTGGTTCTTTTTACACTTACACTTTTTACCTTCCACTTTTTACAAGGCAAGATTTTTTTTTGGATGTGTATGGGGTCAATGTGATTGTGAAAATTGGTTTTCCGTTGCTTTTCAACTTCACTTTGACAGAACAGGAGAGTCAAGAATGGCCGCGTTCGAGTGATAGTCCGATAGGGTATCTTTTTTTTTTTTAATTGAGCGCGCACTAAAGGGGTTATGACTACCCTTATGTCGTTTTCCATTGGACGTTTGGAAGCGTCCAGAATCAAAAAGACCTCTTCTGAAACCATTTAATTGGCAAAAGAAACGGTTAACCGACGCTTCTCAGATGAAAATTTCGCTTCTCGATTTGAAATCAGAATCCAATCAAGAAGCACTAATACATTTAAGCTATAACTTCAAAACAAACTCACTCAAATGTCAAAAGTAAACATCGGACTCTGTTTGATTGTATGCCTGTTAGATAACATGAAATGTTCACGAGATTCACCAATATAATGACAAAATTTCTAATTTCTAGTTGGATTTCAGAATGAGTTAATCCCTGAGCGAAAACAATTGAAAACGACATTAATATGATGAACACAGTTCGAGCGTTATAAAACGTTTCCACCGAAAGTTAATCTCGTTTAGATTTCGTAAATCCTATATAGTGTTTTCACAGCATAAAAAGATTATAAAGTAGATTAACTTTGACAATTCCTTTCAAAATGAAAATGCTGTTTCATGTTTTCTTCTAAATTGGAAGTGAGATAGATAGTTAAACGATGAAAAAGAAAATAGATTCTCGAAAATGTTCTCTCGATTCACGAATAATGTACTCAGCGTAAGAGAGGAATAGGTTTGTTCGATCTGTTCAACTACTGGCCCTTTGAAGATTTAACAAGATTAATTTCTAATCTACTAGATTTGAGGATTAAATTTGTATGGTAAATCTTTGAGATTTGAAGAGGATTTAGGGTAAATCTACTTAAATCTCGGTTTAACGGTCGGTGGAAACATAGTTTTAGGAAAAAAAGGATGGATTAAAGAGGAGATACCGATGCACATTGGTTTTGAAGTTCTGAACATTGAAATGGGAGGGAAAAATAGAACCAGGTAAAGCATTCCACATTCTTGATATGCAACTAAAAGAGGAATCTCTGTAGTTAACAGTACGTCCGAAGTTGGGCTCAAGGGTAAACTGTTGAGCATTCCTAAAAACGCGAGTTTTAAGAGCTCTTTTTTGGATTCTATCCAATAGATAGATTATTGGAGCACCCGCCCATATGTAAGAGTTATACTCCAGTTTTGGTTGAATGAAGGTTTTATAAATTACAGCCAGATCAGAGGGGGAGAAAAATTTCTTACATCGGCGGAGAAAACCTAGACACTTAACAATAGGTGGTCTGTGTTGCACATACCGAGGTCCGAGAACTGAAAGGTTGTTGGTTTCTTCAATGCAAGTGCCGCTCATGAATAGTGTCATGAGGGGTGGGTTTCGCTTTAACGACAGCAGACAGTATAGAGTTTTAGAAGCATTAAATTCTACACGGTTTTTAAATCCCCACTGGACAATGCTGACAAGATCAGAATTTAATGAACTAATCATACGCTGCCGTTCTAATTCTACATCCAAAGAAGAGGGATGGAAATCTGAAAACGAATATGAAAAGCTGAGGGTGCTATCGTCAGCAAAACAGTTTAATGGATTAGAAGTTTCAGGCAAGTGATGATTGATGAAAATGAGGAAGAGAGTCGGAGACAAAAAGGAACTCCCGGGGCACACCAGCATTTATTTTATGGATATCAGACTTAAAACCGTCGAATACAACTTGTATTGAGTATCTTCGCAAACTTACTTCTCTAACGCTCATAGCCTCTTTACAGCTCAAATCAAACCATGAATTCTCTTTTGGTTTGATAGATTTTATCCTGTTGGGGATACAATTTCCCATTCCAAAATTTCGAGTTTGAAAATTAATTTTTCAAAAACTATTTACTGACACAACTTTACTTAAAAGTAAAGAAGAGATTTTTGGCCTTCCAAAAAAGTATAGCATGGCATTGTAAGTTTAACCGTTGTTTTTAAATACATTTTTTCCGTTTTAGCCAATTTTTCAGAAAATTGCCCCTCCCGCCTAAACGGGGGGAAATAGACCACCCTTCCATACGATTTTTGTCTTGTGTTTAGGCCCAGTTTCACACTCGAATAAGTGTAACTTCAGTGCCAAATATGGAAACTTAATGCTTAATTTCACAATGTAAAGTTACCGGAATGCGAGACTTAAGTGCCACTTACTCAGACAGTAAAATTGCGCCTAAAGTACCAAAGTGGGAAAATTAAGTGCCACTTATTTTGTTAAGTGTGCACTGTGAAACTGGTCCATAATCCATTGCCACAGAAAGTGAGAGAATAGACAGTTGAAAATCAGCTGACAGTTGACACGTATTTCAGATGTCAGTGGTTTTTTTTTCACAAAAATCTGAAAAATTTTAGGATACCTTTCAGATTTTTTTGGAAAACAGCTGGTTTGTTCTGCTGTTTTGTTCTATGGGACTACAACAACACCAACCAATCCGGATTGCTTTTAAATTTTACTCGAACGCGACCAATGAAATATAAACATTGTGTTTAAAGTCATTTAAGAAATCAAGCGACGAATCCAAAAAATGTCGGTCTTTCTTTTTGACAGCTAAAATGAGGAATCGTGTTTACATTTGTAGCATCAAACGGAATTTGTCCATTTCCTATTGCCTACAGTAATTGTCCCGAGAAATTATCGGCTGATGGATTGTTCTGCAACGCAACTCACATGTTCTTTGTCAATTGTAAGCAAGCGTTAAGTTCATCTGCAGGCGTTGATCGCGGGATGACCGGTAAGGTTTGACGGAAATCTATCTCTTGAAAATATGCAATTTCAAGATTTCCCTGTTTTCCAGTCTAAATTTCCAATTTTTTGCTCCCTTGTGTTCTTACCTGGTTTAATATATAGTCCGGTATATACAGTACATTTTGGAGGTTTCTAATGAAAAATGCGTGCTGAATCCGAAAATGCCGGTTATGCATCTCAGATCCTTGAGTGTTTTGAGATATGACGTCATCAATAAAGGACATACGGAAAACGGCTGCAGCTGGTGTTCATTACGGAAAAATTGTGATTAACATTAATTTGGTACAAGATATGCAGATTTAATGATTCCCCAAATGCAAAAACATCTTTTTTCGATTTTTTGGGGGAGGGGTTCACGAGTAGAAAAGGACAGAGTGCACGAATTAATGAAAAACTCAGCCTTTGGAACTAGGTCGAGTATCGTTTCCATATATTTTTTAATGCTGAATAAATGGCACCACTCGTTTTTGATGGAACCACTTTTTATGATATTTTTAATATGATGTCATCATTAAGTGCGGATTTTAGGAGTCTCCAAATACAAAAATAGTTTTTCGATTTTTTGGGCGATTGGTGAACGTAAAGGAAAAGAGATGGATATTGGATTCCGCAGGAATTATATCCCTTTTTTATTTTGTTTTCAGTATTATGATTAGAGTTTTGTATAGCGTGCACTTGGTTCTACGCGTGAGATTTGAACCCTCTCTCTCGTCAGAACTGATGTGGGTTACATGGTAGACGAGCTCCTTAACTATTTCCAAGTTGCTGCTATCAACATTGACTTTTTGTCCGGTGGACAGATGTTTGTTTGTTGAAAGTGTCTTCCTTGTTGATGCCTGCCCTGAACACTATCTGCTACAGAACGAAATTGACAAAATGACTGATATCACATTACCTTGGATGTTTGGAAGCAGATTGGGTAAAGTATTGAATAGATATAAAGAGTCCAGTCGTCGGGTATGCTTTCTTCTACCGATATACTTCGCTGATAATTTTCTGCATGCACATTCGCTGGTAAACCATCAAAACTGGCGGTTTTTTTAATCTAAGTTTAGCTCATCTATACTGAATGGTGAAACTGGGTCTTCCTTGGCGTTGGTCATTCTCACCCTATTACTTGCTCTGTAGCAAGTAATAGCTCTTACAGTAGCTGAAAAAAATATTCTAAGTAACTTTCGCTGCTTTGATGAACCTGCGTTCCAGTCTTAAGACCAGAGCGGCAAAATGCTTATTTTTATGTGTTTAAACTTCCAGATATTGTTTCAGTCGCGAACTAGGAGGCAGCATACTTACTCTTCTCACGAAAGATCTTCTTCTTACTTCTCCTACCTCAAGATTGTAGCCTTGCTGTCGTTATTTTGTGCTGCAGCATTTTTGCATATGCATCTTTTGTCACCTTTATCAGGTATAAGCATTCATCATCATACCATGCGAGTCTTTCCTCTATGGTGACTGGTATAGCGTGCGGTGGTTTCGACTACCTCTTTGGTTATGTCGTGATACTGGGAGCACTTATTCCTATCGTCTGTAAGTGCATAGCAAGGAAGTTCTTAATCAGGTGCTCTTGCACACTCTAGATAATCAAGGTGTGATCAAGCACCTTATTTCAAAATACTTCTTCTTTTTTTCGTTAAACAGACGAGCTATTATTTTCGACAAATAAGATTATAGCCAACGTTAACATTTCAGCATCGAAATGTATGCACTTCTTTTGTTGCATACGTGCCTTGAGTCTATTAGTTCATGGTCGATTTAGTTGAATAATTTTTAATATTTTTAAAGGTTTTGTATTTCATAGTTACCTTAAATCTAAACATTTTTAAAACAAATTAAATCAAAAGATGTTGTTGGAAATTTATAACTTTTCAATAGCCTTTTAAAATTGTATGGTAAGTTAATCTTTCTCACATTAGTGGCTAGTGCTACTTTCGCACCTTATACGCGATTTTATTCTATCAAAGCAGTTGACTTTATTTTGCTGAAAGGTTAAAATAATTGACTTGCCATTGAATTCATTCGATTCAACATTTAAAAATAAATGGCAAAAATACCTCACTTGACCTAGTTGATATTTTCATTCCCTCGCACCCACTTTGATTTCATACCCTTTCACCCCTCCCCCAAAAAATCGAAAAACTATTGTTGTATTCGAAGACTCTTAAGATCATTTCTAGTATCAAATTAATGTATATCCAAATTTTCCCTAATGCACACCAGTTGCAGGCTTTTGTCGGAAGTCCTTAAATGATTACGTCATATTAAAAATTTCGTAAAATGTGGTTCCATCAAAAATTAAATGGTGCCATTTGATTCAGCATTAAAAAATATATGGAAACGATACCCCACTCGAACTAGTTCCAAAGGCTTAGTTTTTCATTAATTCGTACCCCCTATCCTTTCCTACTCGTTTTTCGCATATATGAAACCTATACTAAAAAAAAAGGACATAAATTAAGATAATGTGAACTGCACTTTTGGGACTGAGCGGAAAAAAATCGTTTAAATTCAAATATTTAAGAAGAACCGACAGTAGATGGCATCCGAAAAAGTTCATTTTTAATTTAAATTGAATAAAAGACACTTTTGTTTAGTTTTTTTTCGGTCTATTGGCCAATGTTTAGGTTATCTGTAGGTACTACCGAATGTGCTGGCGAATGGCAAATTTTTTAGAAATAGACGTTCAATTTAGTAAAATTTCTCTGCCCCCCCAAACAAAACAGAGTAGCTACGGCACTGTGCCAACCATCATCCACCAGTGAGAGAATTCCGTTATTTTATGTCAAACCTCCTAAATGCACGATGCACGAATACACGAAATATACGGATTAAAATCCGGATATTATAAGAACACGTGTATCCGTGTTTTTAAATATCTGCGTAATAGGGAGCTCTGGTATTAAGTTATAATATACATATGTGATATGCATATACATATACGTTTCTCAAAGTTCCATATTTAAAATTTTCAGATATGAAAATGTAATGCATCATACAAAATTCACATTACCTAGGTACTACTGTACGACTCCAGCAAATTTATATAATTTCTTAATATGTATGTTTGTATCTTACATACCTATATAATGCAACTGTAACGCTAAATGAATTGCTACACTTCAATTACAAAAATGAACCTATTCATCAACATTAATGCTTAGAAAGAAATCACCGTAAATACCAAAAAACAAAAATCTCATAAAAAAGTAGTTTTAGTAATTTTTAATTTTATCAAAAACTAGAAGACATAAAACCTTTCGGTTTTTGTGTTCGAATCAGAATTGGACCACAAAAAGGCAATTTAGCACTTCATTTCACAATTTTGAAAAAAAAATTGGTTAAAACTTTTTTTTTTCATTTTTGTTTTTATCAAAATTTTAAGTCTGCATGCGAATTTTTCAAAAACTATTGAAACAAATAATTTAATTTAAATTTAGGATTTAGGATAAAAACAGATTTCTGGCTTCATTGTTAGTTGGGTCGTTGTTTTTTATAACTTTTTTTTTTTAATTTTAAGTCATTTTTTTCCAAACTTGCCCCTACTGGGCGAGATATACCCCCTCTCCCATAGTAAACAAATTCTTGTTTTTGACACTCCGTGCATACCTCATTGTTTTTACGCAGTAATGCTGGGTGCTAGCACTGTATTAATGTAAGCAAGCAAAAAAAACAAAAATCCCATAAAAAAGTAGTTTTGGGCCCAGTTTCACACTCTATTAAGTGTCAGTTAAGTGCCAAATATGGAAAACTAATGTACAATTTCAGTGTAAACTTATTGGAATAAGTGACACTTCGGTTTTTTGTGTTCGATTCAAAATTGATATTAAATTAGGACTTCATGTCAAAATTTTGAAAAAAAAAATTGCTTGAAACTTTTTTTTATTCATTTTTTTTATCAAAATTTTGAGTTTGCGAATTTTTCAAAAACTATTGAATAATTTAATTTAAATTCAGTATTAAAAAATAGATTTCTGGCTTTCAAAACCGGTATAGTACTCTATTGTAAGTGTTGCCGTTGTTTTTTAATATTTTTTTTTCATTTTAAGTAATTTTTTTCTTAAATTGCCTCTACCTCCTAAACGGGGCAAGATAGACCCCCCACTCATAGTAAAAAATGCTTGTTTTTGAAATAAAACCTTTATCAATTTTTGGCGCCAAAGTTATCGTACTCTCCCCAAAAAATTTAAATTTACTTGTAAAAAAGACCTGTATGAAAAGTTAAATTAATATTGTAACATAACGCAAATTATTAAACTTGTCAGCAGACATGCTATTAAAATTAAATGCAATCATCCATTTTAATAATGTTTATATTTGTTAAACATTTTTATTAAAAAAGATTTAAAAGATATTGACAATACATATTTAAAAAAATATTCAACAAGGTGATGTGCAAAGGATACAACAAAAAGTTAAGGTTATAGCTTAGGGCAAGACAGGAAAATAATCGTATGTAAGGGGGTTCTATTTCCCTCTGTTAATGCAGAAAGGACTATTTTCACACTTAAAATATTTTGTTATAACTTATTTAAAACAGAATTTCATTCTTAAATTTTATTTTTGAATAAAAATAAAGTTGTTCTAATTAACATGAAAACTTTAAAGAAGAAGAAGATATGTTTTTTTGTTTTAAATATTTAATACCATTTTTAATTAAAAGAAATTTTAAGATCTTCAAAAAATTGAAAATTACCCAAACTACTTTTTTAGTATTTATTTTTTTAAGAAGGTTTTTTTAATAATACAAATTCTATATACTACTGAGATACATCAGCCAAGTGAAAGAATTAGTACCATTTTATTTGGACTTATTGAATTATTGATTCAAATAGCTTTTAACGGCTTTTAATCCTACAAAATTTGGCGTTTCGTCCCGACGATCTCACTAGTAGGGGCCTTGTCAATACGCAATTTTTTGTTAAGTTCAGTTCATCATACATAGATCGTGATGAGTATCTAGTGTGAACTATATCCAATACAACTAGAATTCCTAATCATTACTATTTATTTTTGTTTGGGTATTTAGGTACATTAAAAACCGTAATTTGTAATAATATGTTTATTCATAAATCAGAGATTAGATTAATCATCTTAAAGACTAAAGACATATTTATTCAATAAATTTAAATTAAATTAAAAAAATAGTTAATGCATTATTAATCAACTTTTTAAAGTGTAACAGACGCGTTTATTATTCAAAGTGACTCTGCTATAATGGAAATTAAGATCAACTACGTTGGAGATAAAATTAGTTTACAATACACAGCGAGTTATTGGTTATTTAGTGCATAATTCACCCTATGGTCATTTTCAAGGAAAAATTACATTCCCTTAGAGGACGAGATGGCATATTGATATATATATCAAAAAGGATAAAAGGTGAGGGCAGTTAATACGATGAGAGTGAGATAAGTTGGCATCTTGTGGAATAAGAATCAACAAACATACTGGATTTTAGGTTTTATTTCTAAGTATTAAGCATAAGATACCTACTAAGTTCATTCCCCTTACGTTTGATCTCAGCCTGGCCCGTTGTAACGAATGTTTTAGTACATTGGGCCCCACCAATAACAAAATTTAGAGACGACTTAAATATTTAAGTAAAATGGACCGTAATGGTATATGTGCTCTATGTAACAAAGCAAACATGGTATGACTTAAATATTTAAGTAGACCCTAAATAATGAATATTACATGGTACGGACTCTTAAATATGAAACATGTGATGTATACGTATGTATACCTGTCATTTTTACTCAATGGAAATAAAAAATAAGTACTTGCCTCACAGCGCATGCAAAAACATGGCAAAAAAACTAAGTCTACTTCAGGGCTAATTCAGGGCGACCCCCATAGGTCTCCAGAGAATTTGACTATCGAGTTTAGGTTTTTCAAAAATCGCTTTCTCAACAAATAATACCTAGGGTGGTGGTACCGAACGCTCATAAGTGAAAGACCTCATAAATTTATTCAACAATAATAGTGAATATTAATGAGCGCTCATAAAAGTTATGAGGGCTCCCGACCACGGTTTTATATTTCTTTTAATTTTTTTTGTTGGTAGGTACTCAATAAGTTTATTTTCTTTCATTATTAAAAACTCTTTAATTTAACTCAATTAAATTGAAAAAATGTTAGTTGACCTTGTTTTTGTTGCTGTTGTAGTTGGAGATGCATTTGTTGTCACAATTTCGGTATGCCTTGTTAAGAGAGAGTAGTTCTCATTTTTGAACTACGAAAAATATTTAAGTAATTGGTGAATAGCACAAATATTATTTGAGTTATGAGCCCGTTGTGAGCTCTTTCAAACGCCTCTGCTGTTCAATGAGAAATTGTCCGTTTTAAACCGTTCTGGATTGCTGTTCAATGAGTCAGTTTGGAACACTTTAGCACAAGATTTTCTGCACTTGCTTTTTAGGTGGAACAGGTTAGAACAGATTTGTGAGAACTGTGAAATTCACCTGTTGTTGAAAAAAAAACATTTCGTTGTTAGATTTGGTGTTTTTTTTATAAAGTTGTAAGTAAAACTTATACTAAATAAAAAATATTAATAGAACCAATTTAATTAGAAAAAAAAATAAAAACCCAATGCATCAAATAACATTGACACCAGAGGAGGGGAAGTCTGTCGTTGTAAAGAAAAAGTCACCACATCACGATATCATTACAGGAATCCGATCAGTTGATAAATCTTTTTCCGTGTAGGAATCACTCTTTTAATTAAATTCATTTCAGACTATTTTTAATCAAGAACAATCGAACTCGAATTGCAGGTAAACAACAATTATTTTTTTTACATATCTGTCAGATGACTGACTGATCTAAGTTGTTCTGAAGTTTCTCATGAATCTGTGCTGTTCTGTTCTAACTTTTTCCTATTATCTGAATGCGTTAATTTTCATATTTGAATTTGTCTTACTAAGGGGCCAGTTATAGCTTTCATTGAAACTCATCATTGAAACTTTTAATTTTCAGTTTTGAGGCCCTTAAAAAGCGATATCAGTGATTATTTTGATGGCAATAAAAAGCTGATGACTCGATTATTATTTCTAGTCAAAAAAATATTTATTTTGGCCCAGCCTATCGCAGGAAATGAATTTCTTTATTTCAATGATTGAACTACCTTATCATTGATCATTGGAATTTTAGAAATCGTTTTATGTGAAATGTAGGGCCAAAATGAAATATTTTTTTGAAATTTAGGTCTGATTGTAGTTCTGCTGTACTAAGTTATTCGATAAGCAAAATTGATAGTTGTAGCAAAATATTTGTTATGAATACAAAAACTACCTTAACTTAATCTACTTTCACTTTCATAATTTATTTTGTTTTCATCTAAATAGCTTTGTTTGTTGTTAATTGAATAATATTGTCATAGTTTTTTATCATTCTAAATTTTTCTTTCTTTCAATTAGTTTATTTTTTCTCATTTTGTTCAATAAATAATTTATAAAATAAATTGGATGTATTTTGTTTATCGCGGATCTCAACAATATTTGGGGAAGTCCCCACTCTTTTCTCGCACATAAATAGTTAAGTAGCATTATTTGTGTTTTATTGGGTTTAGTTTTGTTATTCGTATTGATTACTGTGCTTTTATTTGTGCCCTTTCTTGCAAATGGTTAAACTCATGCATTCAATATAAATTTTGAAGGATTATATTTTTTAGCAATAAACTTGTTTCCTAATTTTCATATAATTATGTACGTAATCGAAATGTATTACAATTAATTGCAATGCATTTTTTTCTATTTATTTAGTCGTGGGAGATTTATGGGATATTTATCACAATGGCGTGGGAAAAAAGGGAATTTTGCTCTTAACCTTCCAAACTTTAACCAAAATAATAGCAGTGAATTTGGTAAAAATTTAAAATTATAATTTGTCATATCTTTAAATACAGCCACTTTTTTAAAACTCTACTGTAGTGTGGTACTCATGGCAATTAAGTTCACCGTTTGAAGTGATAATTTGAGGGTTTATTCTTACTGCTTTATTTGAATGTCACTTTTTGTTTCGTCTTCGAGTATTTTAGGCGAGCAAAATAATAGTAATGATTTTCAGGTTCTACTTGGAAAATTGTTTTTTTTTTCCATCAATTTTGATAAATAAAAAGTAAGCCCTATTCTTCTACTTTATCCTATTAATCTATTTCCACGTAATTCGTTTTAAAACCAATGAATTTGTTCTTATGAAGTGGGTCGTGGTAAACACTGCACTTCAAAAAGACGCCAACTTAAAGCTTATTATGGATAACAAAACTTATAAGGAAGTTCAGGAACTCGTTGGGTGTTCGGCGAAAATGTTAAGAAACGCTATCACATTCAAGAAAAAGCGGAAACACGGGGGTATGAACAAGTTTTAACGCTATTTTATATAAAACGTGCTGTACGGTTCTGAAAAATACATACTATTGCTACAGCTACACATATTTTGGGTGAACTTGATTTACCATGCGGTGTCCATGCAGTGAGAAAACAATTAAGGAATCACAACTTGAATGCTCGCAGTCCATGAAAAGTCCCATTTCTGAAAAAAAAAACTTAAACACAAAAAGAAAGAAGTTTCCGCGAGAGCATTTGGGATGGGCTTCCAAAAAGTGGAAGAATATTCTTTGGACTGACGAGAGTAAAGTTGTGCTTTATGGTGGTAAAGGATCTCGGCAGTTTGTAAGACAAACTCCAAATACCGCATATGAGAGTGCGTGAAGTTAGCCCCCCTTTTTTGGAATATGCTATTTTTGAAAGTTGTTCCAGGTTGTTCCCGATTTGTTCCACATTGTTCCAAGTTTTTTTTGAAAAATATTCAAAAATGGGGGTTTTAGAGCCAAAAAAACGTTTTTGACCTAGCCCCCCTTTTTTTTTGAAAATCAAATTTTTGAAAATTGTTCCAGATTGTTCTAGTTGTTCTGAACATTGTTCCAAGTTTTTGGACCCCTATTGTCAAAATTTCAAAAGTTATGGGCAAAATTCGAAAAAATTCTAGCCCCCCTTTTTTCGAAATTCTTGATTTTGAAATTTTTTTCGTGTTTTAAAAAGTGTTCCAAACATTGTTCCAAAAACTCAAAATTTTAGGACGTGTATTTTTAAAGATAAAACCTTCCGAACATATTTTCAAAAATCCATAAAAACGGCTCTCTAGTATTTTATTTTTTTTTTAATGCATTGACTTTTGAAATCTAATGGTAAATGCATGTATTGAAAAAAAGTTCTGACCTTACATTCTTACTATCAGCTTAAAAACTAACTTTAAAAAAACATATCCGATTTTTTTAACTTTTCAAAAACACCCCTGCCCCCCTATTTCCAAAAATCCAAAATCTAAAATTTGTTCCAAGTGCAGAATCCCTCAAATCCAATTGTTCCAAAGAATCATCAAAAAATATTGAAAACTGAAGATTTTAAGCCCAAAAAACACTTTAAATGAAAATATCTTATTATCCTTGCTCTGGCCCCCCTTTTTAGAAATCCAAAATTCAAAAATTTGTTCCAGGTTGTTCTAGGGCTCTTCTAAATTGTTCCAGACTTTCGTTTCTTAAAATTGATTTTTAGTATGAAAAATTTCAAAAAAATGCTCCCCTGCCCCCCCTTTTCCAAAAATCCAAAATCTAAAATTTGTTCCAAGTGCAGAATCCCTCAAATCCAATTGTTCCAAAGAATCATCAAAAAATATTGAAAACTGAAGATTTTAAGCCCAAAAAACACTTTAAATGAAAATATCTTATTATCCTTGCTCTGGCCCCCCTTTTTAGAAATCCAAAATTCAAAAATTTGTTCCAGGTTGTTCTAGGGCTCTTCTAAATTGTTCCAGACTTTCGTTTCTTAAAATTGATTTTTAGTATGAAAAATTTCAAAAAAATGCTCCCCTGCCCCCCCTTTTCCAAAAATCCAAAATCTAAAATTTGTTCCAAGTGCAGAATCCCTCAAATCCAATTGTTCCAAAGAATCATCAAAAAATATTGAAAACTGAAGATTTTAAGCCCAAAAAACACTTTAAATGAAAATATCTTATTATCCTTGCTCTGGCCCCCCTTTTTAGAAATCCAAAATTCAAAAATTTGTTCCAGGTTGTTCTAGGGCTCTTCTAAATTGTTCCAGACTTTCGTTTCTTAAAATTGATTTTTAGTATGAAAAATTTCAAAAAAATGCTCCCCTGCCCCCCCTTTTCCAAAAATCCAAAATCTAAAATTTGTTCCAAGTGCAGAATCCCTCAAATCCAATTGTTCCAAAGAATCATCAAAAAATATTGAAAACTGAAGATTTTAAGCCCAAAAAGCATTCGTTTAAAATGCATTTTATTTCATTAAAATGTATTCGTTTAAAATGCATTTTATTGAAATAAAATGTATTTTAAACGAATGCATTTTAATGAAATTTTTCATACTAAAAATTAATTTTAAGAAACGAAAGTCTGGAACAATTTAGAAGAGCCCTAGAACAACCTGGAACAAATTTTTGAATTTTGGATTTCTAAAAAGGGGGGGCCAGAGCAAGGATAATAAGATATTTTCATTTAAAGTGTTTTTTGGGCTTAAAATCTTCAGTTTTCAATATTTTTTGATGATTCTTTGGAACAATTGGATTTGAGGGATTCTGCACTTGGAACAAATTTTAGATTTTGGATTTTTGGAAAAGGGGGGGCAGGGGATCATTTTTTTTTAAATTTTTCATACTAAAAATCAATTTTAAGAAACGAAAGTCTGGAACAATTTAGAAGAGCCCTAGAACAACCTGGAACAAATTTTTGAATTTTGGATTTCTAAAAAGGGGGGCCAGAGCAAGGATAATAAGATATTTTCATTTAAAGTGTTTTTTGGGCTTAAAATCTTCAGTTTTCAATATTTTTTGATGATTCTTTGGAACAATTGGATTTGAGGGATTCTGCACTTGGAACAAATTTTAGATTTTGGATTTTTGGAAAAGGGGGGGCAGGGGAGCATTTTTTTGAAATTTTTCATACTAAAAATCAATTTTAAGAAACGAAAGTCTAGAACAATTTAGAAGAGCCCTAGAACAACCTGGAACAAATTTTTGAATTTTGGATTTCTAAAAAGGGGGGCCAGAGCAAGGATAATAAGATATTTTCATTTAAAGTGTTTTTTGGGCTTAAAATCTTCAGTTTTCAATATTTTTTGATGATTCTTTGGAACAATTGGATTTGAGGGATTCTGCACTTGGAACAAATTTTAGATTTTGGATTTTTGGAAAAGGGGGGGCAGGGGAGCATTTTTTTGAAATTTTTCATACTAAAAATCAATTTTAAGAAACGAAAGTCTGGAACAATTTAGAAGAGCCCTAGAACAACCTGGAACAAATTTTTGAATTTTGGATTTCTAAAAAGGGGGGCCAGAGCAAGGATAATAAGATATTTTCATTTAAAGTGTTTTTTGGGCTTAAAATCTTCAGTTTTCAATATTTTTTGATGATTCTTTGGAACAATTGGATTTGAGGGATTCTGCACTTGGAACAAATTTTAGATTTTAGATTTTTGGAAATAGGGGGGCAGGGGTGTTTTTGAAAAGTTAAAAAAATCGGATATGTTTTTTTAAAGTTAGTTTTTAAGCTGATAGTAAGAATGTAAGGTCAGAACTTTTTTTCAATACATGCATTTACCATTAGATTTCAAAAGTCAATGCATTAAAAAAAAAATAAAATACTAGAGAGCCGTTTTTATGGATTTTTGAAAATATGTTCGGAAGGTTTTATCTTTAAAAATACACGTCCTACAATTTTGAGTTCTTGGAACAATGTTTGGAACACTTTTTAAAACACGAAAAAAATTTCAAAATCAAGAATTTCGAAAAAAGGGGGGCTAGAATTTTTTCGAATTTTGCCCATAACTTTTGAAATTTTGACAATAGGGGTCCAAAAACTTGGAACAATGTTCAGAACAACTAGAACAATCTGGAACAATTTTCAAAAATTTGATTTTCGAAAAAAGGGGGGCTAGGTCAAAAACGGTTTTTTGGCTCTAAAACCCCCATTTTTGAATATTTTTCAAAAAAAACTTGGAACAATGTGGAACAAATCGGGAACAACCTGGAACAACTTTCAAAAATAGCAAATTCCAAAAAAGGGGGGCTAACTTCACGCACTCCGCATATGATCCTAGATACATACGAAACAAAGTCGATAAAACACGCAGGATCTAGTATCATGGTATGGGGTTGCTTCTCATGCTATGGATTTGGTCCAATATATTGAATTAAATATAGAATGAACCAGCATATTGTACGTGAAAAATTTGAAAAACATCATGCTACCTACTCCTACTTCGAAATGCCGCTTAAATGGATCTTCAGCAGTATAACGAAAATGTAGTAAAATGTCGATTACTTGAAAATTAATCGTAATTTGCTTAAATACAAAAAAAAACATATAATATGATAACGATAATTTTAACTGTTGATTCAAGAATTTCAACAACAAAAATAAATAATAATTTAAAAATAATAATAAAGATAACATTAAACAATTATTAAAAGGTAACTTAAACTTTTCAATCAATAAATAGTTTAATAAAGTAAATTGGTTTAATTGCCAATTTGTATAGCTTCTTATTTTATTTTTTAAAACTTTCAACTTTCTTGTTAATAGTGCACAATGTTTAACAGGGCTTCATTTGTACTTCTGCTTTGGAAGTGTTTGAAGAAATGTGTTCATTTTTTAAAAACTAAACACATCTTGCCAGGAAATATTAAATTTATTGCAACGATCAAACACGAGAACAATAAAATTCGAAACAGGAAATTAAAACGGTTCAACTCCTAAGAAAACGAAAACATGTACATAAAAGAAAAAGGGAAATACTGTCATTTTTGATTTGATTTTAAAGCGTTTACAAAAAAGGACTACTGGCGAATTTAAGGGCAAAACGCAAAGATACGATATCATTTTAAATACCATATTTTAAATTTCTGAAATTGTAGTGTTTTACGAATATTTTGCGATTGTACGTAGTGACTTTTTTTGGGAAAAAAATGTAGCAAAAACGCTACGATTGTAATAGGGGGGCAACGCTGATAACGACCCAAAATAGACCAGCAGGACAGTTGAACAATGGTTTTCAGGACAACAAGATTGAGGTCATGGAGTGCTCAGTCTCCCGCCCTGGCAGGTAGACTTGAATGCCAAACCAAAAAAAAAACATAGTGTTATGGGCCGTAGTTGAGCAGTCTTGGGGATCAATAACACCGAAAAGATGTGAAGGTCTTGTAGACTCAATGAAACGTCGCGTCGTTGCGAAGCTGTGATAAAAAGTAATGCTACCAATCAAAAGCTTTCTTGAAATGAAATGAACGATATTTTAATTTAACTATACACAAAAATAAATTTTGCGCGCTTTATTCTTGGATCTGTTTTGTTTTTGTATTATTGCTTAACTCATGATGAATTAATTACAATTCAATTCATATAAAAAACATTTCAATAAAACGTAAAAAGTTTTGCCTATAATAATTTCAAAGATCAAACCTGTTTTTATTTTTATTTTAGACTATATTTTCAATTGCACTGCTATTTTTTTTGCTCGCAGCTTTATAACCACGCACGGTCTCTGGGACCGAAACTCAAGAGCTTCTTCTAATTCGAATATTTTTATGAATTTTGTTCAAAATCGATAGTTATATATTGTAAACGAAATAATACAAGTTTATATTATTTATAGCATTTATGACAGTCTTTCTATTAAGCCTCTTCCTAAAATATTTGTAAAAAAGTAATTTGACGGTCTCACAGACCAATGCGCGGGAATAGGAAGGTTAAAGTCTGGCATCACTGACACTCCTCTAGACAAGCGCCATCAAATTAAAAAAAAAAAGATGGCGGTTCAAAGTAAAATCTTTTGAATTGAAAAATTTAATATTAATTTATTTATTAGTGTACCTATATGAAACGTGTATTTATATTTTCACGTGTATTTATTGTTACACGTGTATTTAGCGGTGAACGTGTAACTACTACTAAATCGTACTTATGTTTATCGGTCTAATTTTTTGGGAAATATTTTTTTCTTGGTGTAACATAATATCAAATGCTAAAACCCGTCCTTTTACACTTTACGTCTAAGGAAACTTGTGTTCCGAGCATTTCCTTCGTATTCCACATGCAGTAATTCCTTCAGAATTTTGATACATAATCGAATATAATCATAAAATGTCGAAATTCAGTATCGAGCGGGTAGGCAACTAGGCATACTTCGGACACCGAGAGTTTAAAAAAAACCGTTTGACAGGAAAACAATAAATCACAATTTCAAATAATCACCCATACAAAAACCCAATCATAGGCTTATGAATATAAGGAACAATAGCGTGAGATTTTATGATTTAATATGTTTGTGTGGGACCTAGATATGCTTAAAAACGATGTTATAAAAAAATCCACCCGAAAAGTTAACAATTACAAAAAAAGGAAAAATCAACGATTAAATTAAAAAAATTACATAATATATCTAATAAAGAACAGTTCTGTATTTGAAGACGATGTTCATTATGAATTATTTTTTGAACAAAAACACATAAATGTTCTGTATTTCAGAAGTTGTTCATTATTTGTTCTGTATTTCGTACAAATTCTTAAAACTATAACATAAATACTAAAGCAAAATTGAATGGCAAAGAAAATGATTTTGACGTACCTACCCTTATCGCTTGAAAGAACGAGCAACATCTATACTCTGTTCAACTTACATTTGCAGTACAGTGAAGATAGGATATTTGCCTTTCAGTCTGACCATTATGGAATTCAATAAGCTATCTTCATTTTAAAGCTCTTATAGGGTTGCATTAGTGAGCATTTAAAATTGCCGCAAATCTCACTAAAATATCGATAGAGTTACCAACTATTTATTAATATACGCACATTTTATAATCAAAAACAATGACGACCTAAATAAATTGAATCTATCTTTTTCCACACCTATCTGAAAGACAATAGCCAAAAATTTCTATAACTATATTTTAATTTTTAACTGTTTTTCCATACAGAAAGAGAAAACTTAAAACATGAAAACAGAAAAACACAAAGCGTCAACACTTTTTTCTCTAAAGCCTAGTATACATTTCCTCCTCGAAAAAAAAATACATGTACTTCTTTCTTATGGGAGTGATTTTATCGCAAAAAAAATTTTTGACGTTTAGAATTTTACTATCGAACTGTGAACCAAACCTATTGAAAAAAATTTATATTCACCACGGAAACTTTTTCGCGCAAAACAATATTGGTGACATTGTTTTGTGGAAAAAAAGAGGACAACGAATACAAATTTTTTATTTCAACTCCGATTTTTTTTTCTTCCGAAAAAAAAAATTCTTACCACTTATGTTTTTTTTTTTTGTTCAAAAGAACTGTATACTCGGCTTAAAGTAGAAATATTTGTTATCAAAAGCTCTAAAAAAGCTTAAATGCTGAAAGTTACATAGCAAAAACCAACTGGGTAATGGGTAACTTTGATAATTGATTCAAAGTGTTTTTTTTGTAGTAAAAACAATATCAATAAGGGTTGGTTGGAAATTTGCGATCAGGACCCATGTTCTGTAACTCGGCGATAACTTTTCGAGGCGATAAACGGCGAAAAATGGCACAAAACCCATAGGATTCCTATGAGTTTTTTTCCATTTTTGTTCCATTTTTCGCCGTTTCTCGCCACGAAAAATTATCGCCGAGTTACAGAACATGTCCAGGGCTGCCAACCGTATGATAATTATGCTACATGTATGATAATTTCTGCTCTGGTATGATGTATGATTGGAAACCATTATCATACGCGAAATGTATGATAATTTCAATATTTGAACGAAATAAATAAATTTGAAAAATTAAAAAAAAACGAAAAATGTCCATAATATTGAAATTCTTTAGTACATATATATATCATTTCTTAAACGTTGAAGCAGACCCTTTTATAAATAAATTGAACATTTGCTTTTTTTAAATTAAATAAAATGTTAAACTTGTCAAGGTTTCCACAACCGATTTCGTTGTTTATTTATAAAATTTTTTTAGCTGGTTTTGAGATTTTTCTAACCACTATATTCAGTTGAAAATATTCGTTCTAAAATCTGCATTAAGTCCCCTTTCACACGAGGAAACAAGTTGGTGAAGAATTTTGTTGGCATTTTCTTTTAATTTCCTTAAACATTTCTTTCAGTGAAACAAAATCGTAAGAGATTTTCTGTAGTTTCCGTTTAAAGTAGCTTAGTTGAACACACACTACTGTGTGCGTGAAGACTGAAGAGAAATCTAGATAAAATCTTCTCAACTCCTTGAATACTTACATTTAAATAATCCTAAAACTTATTTCAAAAACTTGAAATGATATTTATCTTTCAATGACATATTTGCAAATATTATTTTTTAGAGATCTTAAGGAGTACCACGTACGAAACCTCATCAAATTTAAAATATTTAAAAACACAAATACAGAATGATTTAAAGCCCTCTTAGGACTCAATCATAATTAATTTAGAAATATCACGAAAAATTACTAATTATAGTGTTGTATTGTACACAATAATTTTTCTTATAAATAAAAAACCTATATAATATTATTTATGTTTTATCCTAAAATAAAAAAATTCTATTTTTATGTTAAATAAAAAATCTTCAATGAAAAACTTGTTTTTTTTTTTCAAAAAATAAAACAGGAATAATTTTTGTCAGCTCTTCCTTCAAAAGCCCTTAAAAATATAGAGTAATAATTTTATTAATATAAACCAGTCAACTTTTCATACTTTGAAAAATAAAAAATAGACATTAACTTTTCAAAATATCGTAAGAAAAATTTTCGTCTTCCATTCAACAAAATTCAATTTTTTTGTTTTGCGTATGATAATTTTCCCTCTGGTATGATTGAAATTAGCGCATTGTATAATAATTCAGTTTTAAGGATATGGCAGCACTGGTCCAGTCTCCTTTCACCCGAGGAGCAGATAGGTTATGGTGGCAAGTACGTGAGCTCAAAGAAGATTACACAAACAATTTAAATGTAACTCAGTGATTCTGTTTCTTATTTCAGTGGCAATTTCTTAAGTAAAGGTGTCGTGCAACTGCAAGCAGCAGCAGGCACCAATGTTTCAGAAAAAGCTCTCCCATAAAGCCTAGTACGCTGCTGAAGCGAAACGAAAAATCCAATACAAAAATGACACAACGAAATCATAAACGGAAAATTTCGTTCTGCTCTTCGTTTTGCAGTACGCTGTTCGAAGAGCGAAATTTATAATTGTAGCAGATTATTTGGAGAAGTCTCCGCTCCTTTTTCGCACTGAATTAATTATACAGACTATTTATTGTGTGCGGAAAAATGACATTTGTGTTTTATTTGTGTTTTTTTTTGTTTGTCATTTTCTTACATCATTGGTTTCTTTGATTTTTAGCGTTTATGTTTTATTTTGTTTTTGGAATTAGTGAAACTCTCCAAGGATATTTTCCGTTGTGTTTTCGCAAGCGTTTCGTTGTCTGTTTGGAGATCACAGAAAAATTTCGTTTCGCATCAGCAGCATACTAGGCTTAAGGCCTGTACTGCAAATATCAATTGAACAGAGTATTGTACTTAGTTAAGGAAATTTACTCTTCAGAAAAATATCAATTCGTAAAAATGAACTATGTATGTTAATTTAGCTTTAAACTTTTTTTTGTCTGTAAGACTTTTTTTTAGAGTTATTTTAGGTGTGTTTTTTTCCAACCTCGGTTGCAATTGGTTGAAAAAAAACGACAACGGGGATTAGCGACGCCATCACAGAAAAAAATATGGAGTTTTCATACAAACTATCGATAACATGTATGTAAGTCATGCCGGTACCACAGTTTTTCTGTGCCCTTAAGTTAAGCCCCGAGAATTCTCTGGGATTAGCTAAGCCCGCAGGGGATTAGTTGTTGTTGCATTTTACATGTACATTTTTTAGCACCGACGTCGTTTTTTTTCATACAATTCCCCCGGGCTTGCAAAAAACACGCCTTTTATTTTCAAGTTTGAGTTTTATGCAAACAAAGACTGAATTTCTAATTTTTTAGCTTCTCTCTTTTTAAGTTAAGTCATTTTATGCAGATATTTTTTAATTTAATGGAATAATTTAAAATTGAATTGAATTTTGTTTCTTTTTTTACATGTTCATTGTTTGAAATTTTTAAATATGGTCACGGTAGTTATATGACATGCTCAATGCATGTAGTCCAGTCAAACCACCACTTGAAAACGTTTGGCTATATTTAATTACCTACCCAGGTACCTATAACTTTTTTATTTTCGATTTCTCGATAATACCTCAGTATGTTTAAATTTTAGAGAAATTCAATTTTCTAAAAAAAATTTGGTGAAATGTTTGTTTGTTAGCCCCGGTGCACGCATGCGTGCGGTGACGCTGCGGCATCACGCGTCATTCTTTCCGGTAAAAAGACTTGCAGGTTTCCGCCAGACCGCTGCGTCTGGCAGAAATTATTAATCAATGAGATAAAAATATTTCCAGAAATATGGAGTGTTGCTTCTGAGGCATACCATGACCGGCAAAAGAAAGGATGTATAAAATATTCCTTTTGTTAGCCAATGATATACAAAAGGAAATATGCATTAACGTCGTTTCTTTTTAAGAACATAGTTTTTACCCACTAGTTACGTGAAAATTACTCGTTTCTTTTTATAAACCCCCATTGCTGCAAGCCAATCGCGAACTGCAGATTGAGTCCTGCGAGAAAAACCCGCGTGTGTGCCTTGAACAATTGCGCAACACGCATTTAAATAACGCATGTGTGCACCGGGCCTTATGGTTCTCAAGATATGGTGAATACCGTTTTAATTCTCCTTTTCCAAGATGGCGTCCAAATAGGGCTTTCAACCCCGAAAATAGTTTCGTATACTCAACCTAACCCCCGCTACCATACAAACCAACAAACAAAACTAATGTCCTGTCCAAAGTGCAGGGTTCGACCAAGGGGCCTAACTTGGTATCTATCAAGTTTTATGTCAGTCGACAGGTTTAACCTTCTTTTTTTAGTTTGTTTTAAGCTGCTCCGACAAAAATGAGCAAATTAGTAAAATATCATTAATTTTTCGATTTTTTTTATTTATTATGTTAGCTTTCAATAATTAATTAAACACATAGTTTTATATAGATAAATAATATTTTTTTCAATAAAAAATCTAATTTTTTCACAAAAAATTTAATTCGAATTCTTAAATTGAACTTAGTACCTATTCGAGTTAGGTAGGTATATCAAAACTATTGAATGTGGTGATCATTCTCTATGAAGCGCATGGGTGGTAAAATAAGTATAGTACCTAGGTATGTTGTGGTTAAATAATGCTTTGGCTCCACACAAACATATTCAAATAATAAAACTCTTAAACGCAATTATTTCTTTCTTCTCCTCAATTTCCTTTATATTCAATCGACTATCAATGCTTTATAAATTTTCTAATGCATATGATATAAAAGCTTGATTTAAAAACACTACAAATTAAAATGACACCAATAAAAATAGCGAGAAAATCTTTAAAAAATATTTAACTTATAGGATGTAGAATACACACACATATTATATGCACGTATATACATATAAATATATTTAACAAAGGTATGGAATGAATACATGTGAGTTTAATAAACTTACTATTTAAGGTTGATGTGGCAAGTATAGGCACACTCGGAAAGCCGATAATAACGTTGCAAAAAATAAAGAAACTTAACTGCTACACTGTTGTTGTTGCTTATTAGGCTTGGGCTGCACACACCACAAAATTGAAGAATCCCACAAAAAATTAAACAAAAACTCCTATGGCTGATGTGGAGATGAACCACTGCGTCGTCGGGTTGGTGTTGTTTTATGTATATTTTTTTATTTTAGGTTCCGTGCAATTTTTGTATTTATTCAAAAAAAAAACCGAAAGATAAATTTCACATGCACTTTTTCTCTTTGCTTTTCTTATATATCTTTGTTGAAATGGTATGGGTAAAATATATATCACTGTATTTGCAAGCAAGTGTAATTTTCTTGCATACGTTGGTGTTATCTGCAGTTTTTATTTAGTTGTTTTTTAATAATTCAAGAAAATGGGGAGCAAATATGTGTTTGTAGATGTGTTGGACAGATCCCAATAGGAAACGAATTAAAAAAAAAACTAACGAAAAACAGCAAATACAAAAATCTGTTATTATTTGTATGTTTGTACAAAATAAAGAGTAGAAAAAAAGGTTAAATTCACAGCATATAACTTTTATTATAAATAATATTATATAAATGCTTTGATATTATTTTGTTTTTATGTTGTTAAATCTTGCTATTATTGAAATTCTACACCGATGTATGTAGGTATATTTTATATTTATATAGGTATATATAGGAATTTAGGCACGAGCTTTTACTTATAATTTTCCTTTGTCTAGATTATTATTTTTTATTGAATAAGTCTTCCTTTCTTTTTAACTATGATATGAAGGTTTTTGGTAAATTTTGTGTATTAAATTAAATCAAAATAAAGAAAGGATTTTTATTTAGATTCGACGAGGTTGCTGGAGTTTAATTTTGTAATGTTTGCTGAAGACTGCTTTTCTTAATAACGGCGATGAGTGTGTTTTTTGTAATCGAATTCGTAATCCAAATTGTAAGGGGGTTTGTTACGGCAACGCAGTCAGATGGAAAATAATATTTTATCTTTTGTAACTATTGTAGAAATTTTTAACAGGTGTTTTTTTTTAATATTGCTTATCATTTGCACTTTTTCTTCGTTTTGTAGTATTTGTGCATTTTTGGCTGCATAGATCGGGATATATTTTTCTCGTTTGGGTAGAAAGAGAAACAGATAGGTAGGTAGGTTGTTTTTTTTATATCTTTACATGAATGCTAAAATATCTTCCTTTCTTCTTCCGGCTTTTATTTAAGGATTTTATTTAAACTTTAAACAGTCAGGTTGTATTAATTTCACTAATTTCGCAAATATCTTTAACAAAATTGACTAATTTTGAATGATGACGCATTTTTTGAAGTCTAGTAGATATAATACTCTGCACTATATTTCGTTGTGATGATGAATTAATTCCGTATAAGTTATATTTTTTGAATACAAAATAGGTAGGTATGTGCTTTTTTATTTTAATTTTTTATTTTGTTCGAATTTAAAAATCGTTTAAATGCACTTAAATGCGTCGTTGTTCAGTTATTAGAAAACAACTGCACTTTTTGTCATTATTATTATTATTAAGCAACAATATAGGTTTTGAGTACCTATAATTGCATTACGTTATATATAAAATCCAAAGTAAATAAATAAAAATATAGGTATTTTTATTTAAAACTTTTTTAGTTTAACACGAGTAAAAAAAAAATTCACTAAAACGAATAATCGCTTGTTTGAAATAATCTGTTTCAAGGAACAAATTTTTTGTTTTTTTCTTACAGAATTTCGATTATTTTTGTGTTATTTTTTGAGTCCAATTAGATGAAATTATCGCGGACTTAATTTTTCAATACTTGGATGAAGTGGGTCGCGTGTAATAGTTATTTCTATTTTAACAAATTTGATATTTTTCCAAAGTCTTAATTAATTTTTAAATATAGATTTTTTTGTTGAAATTTTTCATCCGTCCGCGATATTGGAGAAAATGTCTGCCGTAAAGGGTAACTAGTTCGTCTATAGTGCAACAATCCGAGTGTGAAGCAGATTCAAAAAAAGCCGATGACGATGGTGATGTAAAAAGCTTGCACACTACATTGAACAGAATAGCAAGAGATTATACAGAAACAGCTCCTCCACCGAAAAACAAATACAGTCAAATTCCACCAATACAAAGGGAGTTATAAAAAACAAATGGTGCTATGCAGTAGGGGTTGTATTTTATGTTGCCAACTTGTTAGGTTGCTTTTTTGTTTGGTTTTTGCTGGTGGATAGGTGGACCCCTTTTGATTTTTCATCAAAATGTAGGAATAAATTCATTCAGTTTCATTTAATTTCTTACATAGAAATTTAGCTTGTACCTACTGCAGCCTGTTTTGTATGAATGTTAGCAAAATGGAAATAAATATTTTCCTTCGAACTACCTAGGTATATCTAGTAGGTACACGAATGAAAGTGTATAGTGTAGGTAGTTGTAGTGTCGCAGAATTTGCAGAATTTAAACGTTTTAAAGATAATAAATCGGAACATGTTCTTCAAAAAAAAATAGGTACCTATTCTATTTTACAATATTATTGTGCCTATACAATACATGTATCCTTATACTGTATACCTACATATAAAAAGATACACACATTAGCAATGAAAGTATGGGTTGGTACCTACTATACTTCTGGTTTGCATTATCTGATCCCATTTGATTTTTGTGGATGGAGGATTGAATACAAACACCACCACTGAAAAGTTTGAAGTTATTAAAAGAGTGCCATGGTCAATGGGGGGAGGAGATCAATTTTTGTATTCGCGGATCAATTTTTTATCTAGATTTAGCACTTGTAAAACAAACCCAAAGCATTAGGCATTTCTTATACCTATATCAGTACCTAGGTATACAACTTTTTATTTCGCAACGTTGTTTATTTTTAATGAGATTGGTTGGTATTTGCAACTGCAGACAATAATATACCTGAAAACCATGACCAACATAATGTACCTAGATTACTTGATATAAAAAGTGATGGTAGGTATCGGTTTAAATCGATTGTAGGTACATACATAACTCATTCTACCTAGGTATAATAAATCGTTTCCGAATTAATCAGCAACAACAGGAGCTTTGAATAACCACCCTTTTCAATCTCAAATTTATGACAATACATGCTCGGGATGGGGTCCAAGGATCTAGTTTTCTTTAAATTCATATACATATGTACATTGTGCATACCTACTTCTAACTTAGGTAAACTACTTCGCCTATACCTAGTTCTATAAGCAGGATACCTTACTTACACTCTAGTTTAAAAATATTAGGTACATTTAAGGTGGGTACCTATGTAGGTACCTAACTGAATACGTAGGTACTTAGAAAAAAAAGGTAGGTAGGTACCGATACCCATGTACCTAACATCCTATTTTCTAAAATAGGTAATTTTGGGTTGCTGAAAACGAAAATTACAGCTTAAAATCACTGCATTTTTTTTAAGGAAGCGGGGTCACGTTTCCATTAGGCATACATATACAGGGTGTCCCGAAATCACCGCCTCAGAAGAAAACCATGAGTTTCTGAGGTCATTTCAAGTAGAAAAACTTATGAGGTAATTTTTTCGTTTTCGCTTCGTTTTCGACTTATAACGGTTTTTATGATTTTTATTCTTTTTTCCTTTGACTGGCTCTAACTTTGCCAAACTACAACCGATTTTTGAATTTTTTTTTATTTAAACAAGAACATTTGGAAATTTGTATCTAATATACAACTTTTTTCTGTGAGGATAACGGTTTTTTTGACTTCGATATGATTTTTTTCACAAAAACACGTGAATATGTGTTCTTAAAAACACTTAACATTTTTGTACCTAAAAATACATTTAAAATTATTAAAAAAATAAAAAACAAAACATAAAAGTAAATAAAAAAAGTATGATATTTGATGAAAACGAATTAAAACGAATAAAAAACTATGCTGAGCGTATAGTGTTGAATGTTAGAAAGAGTTAAGTAAGAGTAAGACCGTTAGAAGGTTTTTTATTCGTTTTTATTCAAAAATTCATTTTTTCTTGATTTTCCTTTATTTTTTATTTTTGTTTTTTTTTTAATAATTTTGTATCTATTTTTAGGTTAAAAATGTTAAGTATTTTTAAGAACACATATTGTGCTTTCAGTATAATATAAAAAATGTATACTTAATTACGTGTTTTTGTAAAAAAAAAACTTATCGAAGTCAAAAAACAACCTAAAAATGCTTAAAAAATGTGCTTGAAAATAATTTTCGGGAAAACCGTTATCCTCAATGAAAAAAGTTGTATAGTAGATACAAATTCCCAACTGTTCTTGTTTAAATAAAAAAAAAATTCAAAAATCGGTTGTATTTTGGCAAAGTTAGAGCCAGTCAAAGGAAAAAAGAATAAAAATCATAAAAACTCATGGTTTTCTTCTGAGGCGTGGTTTCGGGACACCCTGTATAAGGAAAAACAATTTTTTTATTAATTGGTTATTTTATTTCACACGAGAAGTGCGGAAATTGTTATTAACAAAGATATAAACAATTAAAGTTTGCACATCAGCTTCCTGAAAACAGCTTTACTCAATACCTATAGGTAAGCAATGCAAAATGGTTATTTGGGATTTTCCGTGTAAAACAATATCGAGTTAATTAAAAACAATCATTAAACAATATAGAAGTTATAAACAATTAAAAATATTAAAGACTCGTTAAAAATACTAACATTAAAGCATTATCTAAAGAAAGTGTGCTATTCACCTAAAGTATACAACACTTATATAATTGTGGCATTGAGAATGTTTTTGTTGTCAGTTGGCTTTTTTTAATAAGCACTATGCTTTCCTTAGGTGCAGTGTTGTCGCTATGCGACTTTAGTCGCATTTTGAACCCTTTTTTCGCCTCATGCGACCACCATTTAAAAAAGTGGCTATTTTGACCCTTTTTTAAAAATGTTGCGACTTTTCTGACCCCATCTCTAAAAAAATGCATGGAAAAGATAAATTCTCTTTTTTTTTTTAAAAATCTTTCCAACCTTCCATTGAAATAACTTTTTTCATGTAACTAATACCAATCAATGGTATTTATTCCACATCGCACAGTGCCAGTCACATAGAATTTCCATCTTCAAAACAAAATCCAGTTGAAATGTGTTTCTATCGACTAGATATCGCATTCGCGTTTTTTCAGTTAGGTTGAAACTATGCTCTTCTCCCTTGAAAATCCAGCTCGAAGTTTCAATTCTATAAAAAATAAACATTAGCTGCGTTTTATTTGAATTTATATTTAGCACATCAGTACAAGTTCCAATAAAACGGTTTAGCCACTTTTACATTATGTACACTCTTTTTTTGTGTGGTTGTGTTCGCAAAGTATTTTTGTTTACATGTTAATTTTTTTTGTTAATAAAAAAATAAAATTACTTCAAAACATGTTTGATTTATTTATATGGATTTTCTTTGATTTTGCAATCTATTAAAAAATTGTAAAATGCGACTTTTTTTCTGTTGACCCCTTTTTTTTCGACCTTTTCAAAATTCTCAGCGGCAACACTGCTTAGGTGTACAGCTTCGCAGGTTCAAAAGATTTTAACTCCCATTTTGCGGTGCTGCCTAATCACGCACCTCCGTTGCTCCGCCTAGGTATAAGAATAGCAAGGTATGCTTGATAGTTCAGGACGACTGAGTCGTGACGTCATCGCCAGTGAATGTTTTCAAAATTGTTGAAGTAAAACGATAAAGTATATTTGTTTTAAGTTTTTATTATTTTCTTATGTGTAAATATGTATCTTATTTTTTTATTGTTATTATTTAAAGCTTGTTATACTATACTAATTGTCTGAAGCAATGTTTTATTTCGTCTTATGGAAAATATACAATAAGCTGTCAAAAACTAATTCTATTTAATAACAAACATTATTTCATAATTTCCGATGCAACTAGCCACAATCTTTTGGATGTATCTTTTGTACGCCCTTGGAGCTCTTTAAATGGAAAACGCATCGCTACAGCTACGGTTCATTCAATATAATTTATGCTTAACAATAATCGTCTTCAATAAAATGCAGCGCGCATAATCATGCAAATTTAATATTTATATTCTTATTCCATTTTGACACCTAAATTTGTTTGTATTTATTGAAATTTTATTATAATCAATATTTTTCAGAAGGATGGCATATTAAACAAACGAAATAATCCACAATAATGAAATCAAAATCGACCATCACTCGCGATGACGTCACACGTTCTTTGTGCTTTTCATACTTAAAAGCAATGGTGAGGCGTGAATAAAAAATGCAGTCGTTCACTTCATTTATTTTTATTTTCTTTAAGTTTACAATTTTCAGATACATACATATGTTGATTTTACTTATATTCTAATTAAAATCTTCTTTATTTCTTCAAAAATATGAAAAGAATCCTCCAACTGTTTCTGTCGCAAAAGATTTTTTTTTCAATCATTAAAAGTTCTGATAGGTAATCTACTTTCACTATTTGTAGTTCTTGTAAATATAAGTTTTTATTCTTTTAAGTGATGAAAAAGATCTTTCAACGGCGAAGTTGTTAAAGGAAATGCTTAGCGTTTAAATTTAAAAACTTTTTGTTTAAATATAACAATTGATTCATTATGTCACTTGAAGTTCCACGAAAAATTAATGCCACTTTCAAGTTTTTCAATTATACAATCACATGCGTTTTTATTGAGAGCTTTTTCACAACATGATGTTATTTTTTTAAATAAATTTTACGCAAATTATAAAATCATTACTTGAATAAACTTAAACCACTTACTTACCACTTCCAAAATTTAATTTACAGTTTAATGAAAAATCGTTTTCTTATACCTTCACTCATAAAAAAAACTCAATTCATTTCTAAAATTCCCAAACAAATTTCCCATTTCGTTCATAATAGGTGTGTTTTATTCATTGCTGCATAGCCACAGAAGAAAAATTTCCCTTGGAACACACAAACAATTTGATTGCTGGCGCAAAAGAAGTCAGTAAAAAAAATAGCTGTGCTGGCGATAGAACTTTGAATGATTGAAATGAAAGTATAGAGTGAGTAATCGTTTTATTCAGACTTGTGCTTCCAACTATCCTATCGAAATGTATCACATATTATGTACCTACACATTAGCCGTGTTTTTTTGGGATTTTATTAAAGTATAAATTCCCAAAAAAAAAGCCGTCCGCAGTAGCCTACCCGGTCGCAGTAGGATTCTAATTCTGCTTTTATTGGCAGTAATTCTACTGTGGATGTTGTATTTGTAACTTGTGTAAAATCATACTGTACTGTGAATAGCTTTCCCAGAAACTCACGACTATTGTGCCTACACTACTCCCATATTCATATCTGAGTGCATAGAGTACCTATATTATCTAGAGAACCGACTCGTACCCCCCTTGCCTAAAACACCCGCAAATTTTATTTTAGCTCAATGAGAGAAAACTCTCTTAAATTTCCTGTCCGTGAATACGTGTGAATTGTTGATATATAACAATTGGTGCCAGTAGCTCAAAAAGTTGAAAAATTGAAAAACACCCGATTTGCGATCATTTAAATGCTTATATCTTTGGATCCAATGGTCGGATTTTCAAAATTTAAAATTCAAATTAAAGCCAGAATGACAGTCGGTGTACAGTTATGTATTTTATATCAAATTAATTGTCTATTTTTCTAGATGCGAATTAAAAAAAAAATAATCCTATGGATGCAATAACTTAAGAGTTATGAGATGATAAATAAAACAACAGAAGTATGTCTGTATCTCGGTTAAAAAAAATTTTAAAAATCTGAAAATTTTACAAAACAAGAAGATAACCAATATCTATCATCTGTATGATTTTGAGATTTTTTAAAGCATCCGTCAAAAAGATAAAAATCAAAAAGCAAAAAATTAATTTCATTTTTAATTTTTGAATTTAACGGACTCTTATTTTGAATATCTGAGCGCATAATCCTCCATATTTCAAACTGAGCGTGTCTACTTTTGCGCAAAGAAGTGTTGGCATGGGCTCCCATTTAAAATGCACGGGACCATTAATAAATGCTTATCTAGAGAACCGACTTAAGGGGTTTGTTCTCTTTCGGCCTACAAGCTGCCAGAACACTGAAATCTACTTTTTCATAAGCATGTATTAGTGGTCCCGTGCATTTTAAATGGGACCCGTCACTTGAAGACGTTGGTTGGAGTGGAATGTGTGCAATAAAAACCACCACTGCACTGTGGCAGAGAGAAAGAACTAATAGAGAGAGTCAAATTTCGTCGTCTCCGTTTTATAACGTGTTGAATTCCTATCGGTGTGTACATTTTTTCACCTCGGGCAGTGCAAAACAAAAATAAAGGTGGTGAGAATGCACATCTTCTTGCATATGTATTTGTCCCCACATTTTTTTTATATGGAGTTAATAATTATACATATGCAAGATGGTGCGCAAGTCCCAACATCGTAGCTTGTAGACTAAAAGAGAGCCACCGTCGAATTTGACTCTCTCTATTAGTTCCTTCTCTCTGACTGTGGCTGGTGGCAAACAAAATTGGCTTCGCATTGGGAACAAAAATGATATATATACATAGGTAGGTATAGCTTGAACCAATTCAGTTGGCCAACGGTCGGTTGCGCAGAGAGAGGATTTAAGAGAACAAAAATGGCACCCAAGATATTTAATGAGTCCAGATTTTTCCTTGAATTCTACAGTGCCTAACTCAACTTTGTTTTTTTCAGCGCACTTATAAAAAAGAAATATTTTGCAAAACGCAATTGGGTTAAACATAAAAAACTACCTGTGACATAGGATTAATTGATAAATAGTTAAGGGATTATTGTTTGTTTCTATGTTTTATGGTTTTATGATTTGTGGCTTAGGAACAGAGGATCCGTGGGCGATGTGTTTATATTTGTTTTATGGCGTTATGACCTGTGGGGTTTTGGGGAATCATTAATAGATCAGCGTTTACGAGTTTGAATAATTTTTACCTACGAGTTTTTAAGAATGAAATTTCCTTAGGTTTTAATAACTTTTACCCGCAAGTAAGGAATAATTAACATTAATTTATTTTAATTTAAAATAATTATTATACATTTGTATTTCAGAAATAAATATAAAACAAAATAATAAAATAACATAAATAACAATAATATAAATTAAATAATAATTATTCATTTAAATATACCAAATTTTTAAGAACTAATATCGCTATCATAGTCGGTTGAAGAGTCGTCACCTGGATTAATTATAATTGAATCCGAAATTGTGTCCCACATCAGGTCGTGAGAAAAGTATTCTTCCTCAGTTCTTATGGCTTTTTCACACACTTTTCGCCAATCCTCAGCCGTTATTTTGGAATCAAAAATTCTTAATCTTAACTTTTCGAAGTAAAGTTTACACCTAAAAAATCTCTTTCTTTTATCCCACCAGAGATGAAATACTTTTTTAGACATCAAGCTATGAAAAAAAATTACTCCATGATCATCTCTCAATGAAGGAAAGTCCATCGCTGGAAATCCATTTCTAATTTACTCTGAGCGAAGCTATAAACAAAACTCACCCTCCTTAGTGCTTCAGTATGATCGCAGCAGCGGTTATGACAACAACGTTGGAATGTACATCTTTTTTTTCTTTTTTTCAGTGATTTGTGTGTATCTTTTAAAATTAAAGAGATGAGCAAAGAAATTTAAAGAGATCTGCGCAGTAGAATGGCCAACTGATTTGGTTCAAGCTATATGTCTGTAAAATGTTATGTTGATTAAATTGTTGTAGGTATTTTGCAAATATTACTCGTAATGGTACGACTAGGTTGGTTTGGTTCGCTTATAACTTCTGTTCTAACAATCGGATATTTAAAATAAAGGTCTTAAAATGAAGGTAAAATATCAAACTAATATATTCAATAAAAAAATAATTGAAATATCATAAAAGTGTAGGTGAAAAACGTTTAGGTTTAATTCATCAAAAGAAATAATTGCATAAATTAAAAAATTGAATAAAAACAATTCGCTTTGTTAGCATCGCCAACAAAATTCATATAGGTAGGTACCTACGTATCTATATAGGTACATACATTATGTATGTACATTTATATAAAAGGATTGATTTAGTTGGTCTGGTTGCCTTTTTACTTCTGTATTAATAATCGGATCTTAAAGACTAAAGGCTTAACTACATAAGCCAAAAAGTACTGAAGTACAAAAGTAAAAATATTTTTTTTACCGCTAGCGCCGTTGTTTTGTGAAAAAGAATACACAAATTTGTTTTTAAACCAAAATTTAAGCTTTCTGCATCATTTTTATAAGTTTTCTAGTCAGAAAAACTATCACAAAATCAATTTAAAAATTTTCACTTTTGCACTTTTTCACTTTTTTGGCTTATGTAGTTAAGCCTTAAGGGCCAGATGTTGAAGGTTAAGGTATTTAAATTAAAGTTAACCAGGCTAGAGGTAGGATTAACCTAGCGAAGCAACTTAAATAAATATAATACCTAATCCAAAAGGGTTGATTTGGTATCTTCTGTTCTAATTATCGGATCTTTGAGGTTAATGTCTTAGAATTAAGGTAAAATCTCAGGCTACAAATTTATGTGACAAAACAACATCTAAACCAATGCGATTTTTGAACTTGACCAACGTCTAACCCAATGCGACTTTTGAACTTGACCTACATCTAAGCCAATGTGAACTTGAACTATACGTCTAAACCAATTCGATTTTTGAGCTTGACCAACGTCAAAGCCAATACGATTTTGGAACTTGACCTACGTCTAAGCCAATGTGACTTTTGAACTTAAACTACGTCTAAACCAATGCGATTTACAAGCTTGACCAACATCTAAACCAATCCGATTTTTGAACTTGACTTACGTCTAAGCCAATGCGATTTTTGAACTTGACCTACGTCCAAACCAATGTTATTTTTGATCCTGAAATATGTAAAGGTAAGTAGGTACCGTTTCTCTTTAATAAACTTACAACATTAGTTCTAAGGGCCAGTTGTTGAAGGTTAAGGTATTTAAGTTAACGTTAATCAGTCTAGAGGTAGGACTAACTTACCTAAGCAACTTAAATATAAAAATATCGAAAAGGGTTTATTTGGTAAGCTTTTATCTTCTGTTCTAATTATGGGATCTTTGAAGTTAAGGTCTTAGAATTCAAGTAAAATCTCAGGCTATAAATTTATGTTACAAAACTTTACCTACGTCTAAGCCAATGCGATTATTGAACTTAGAATATTCATAGGTACTGCAATATAATTGAACTTCTTTAATAAACTTATGTAGATTTAGTTCTAATGTTCAGATGTTCAAGGTTAAAGGTAGAACTATAATAGTCGGATGCCGACCTAAGTGGTCGTACGAAACGAAACGAATACAAAGAATTCATATGACGTGCCCATAATTGTGTTTTGCTTCGTTTCGACCAATTTTTTACTTTTGCTTTCGGAAGTGAAGAGCGCTCACCGATCGCTCCATGCGTAAGTGAACTGAGAGAATTTTCTTCCAACATCTTCCGACTATTACAGTTCTACCTTAAGGTCCTCAAATGAAAAAAAAAAAAACGATTCAATTTGGCTGTCAACTCAACTGTCAACTTAATTGGTGCTTTGCTTTTCATATACTCAGATAAAAGAATACTGCTTAAGTGTCAAAACCATTAATATTGTCTTAAGAAATTACACGACTCGAGCTTATTAAATTTATTAAAAGATGCGTTCAAAATGCAAAATATTATAGAATACCTAAAAACAATTAGGTAAATCAGGTTTGCATTGAGTTTGAGCTACACATCAAATTATTTATAAATTTGGTCTCGCGTTAAAAAGAGTTCACTTTGACAGTAAATCAAATAACTTGCCTATATAAATAGTTCAATAAGTTGAGAGACTTGTAAATCAATTTGAGCAAATTTGAGCAAATATTTGATTTTCTTCAACATCAACGCCGTGATTAAATAAACTGAACTGAACAACATTAATTTAACCGCCAACTGGGATTTGACATTAAAAATATCTATATATTGTAATTTCAGACTGAAGAATGCTTTCTTAGACAGCTTCAGAAGTTTTGATGCAACTATAGGATACAAATTAGAAATCACCAAGATTATTCATGTCATTTTCAATGCCCCATAGTTACTCTATGAGTGAAATCTGTAAATTTTTCACTTTGTCGGTTAAGATTAAATAAATGTCAGTTTTTAATAGAAGTGACGTGTTTTTTGTAGAATTGTTTATTAGATAAAAATAAATTGTATCTTTTAAGTTGTGTTTTCGTTTTTCCCAATATGTACAAAAAAAATCCTTAGGAGGGGGCAGAATTCAGAAAAAAGCGAAGGCTTGTTGAGGCTGAAAACAAAAAATAGAGCTAATATTTAGCATTTGTGCGGTGTGCCAATATAAAAATAGCGCTTTCTACAAATCTTGCACAGGGTGCAAGTTTGGCTGAGGCCGGCCCTGCTTAGATACGGCTATTTTCCCCCGAACTTTGTACTGCGGTTATGAAAAGCATGCTCTACTTTATATGAGGATATGATATCTTGAAGATGTTGTGAATCGCGGCTGCAATAGGTAGTCATTTTGGTAGGCAAGAGAAACCGCTATTTTTCCCCGAACTGCGGTTGTGAAAAGCATGCTGTTTTTTTTTTTTTAAATACTTTCCATCGTCACGTCGCCCTCAACGATTGACTTACTGTTACTCGTTTTTTCATTTTTGTTTTTAATCTATTTGGTTGGTTGTTCAGCTCTGTTTTTTATGGTTTCTATCATCTAGCTCTTGGAGTTATTTTTATTATTTTGGTTTTTAGTGCACGTGCACATTGTTTTGCATTTGTTATTGAAGTTCTTATATCCGTGGGCCCTGAGCTTGTCTGAGTCATTTCGTATAATCATTCGTAAGTTGTTGTTCACTTTAAGATATTTTATTTAAATAGTGCCTTGTAAAAGTTGAAATAGTTTAAAAAAACATAATAGGTAGCTGTGTTTTATTTTCCCCGAGATTAGAACCAGATTGGATTTGCTTACGAAAATACATGTATTACAAAAACAACACAAGATCCAACTTTGTTTTAGATTTGGACTTCCAAATCCGTTTTGAACACACACCCTAAATTCGTAAATGTCGTCAGTAGTGTAAAGAAAAAAGACAACGGGTGTATAGAAATAAAAAAAGCAAAAGGAAAAAAGAGTTGGGTATTTAACAAGTTGTCACTGAGATCCTGGGTTGTTTTATTTTCATGATCTGATCTGGATTCGATCTGGGGGAAAATAAAACGCAGCTAATATATGGAATTGTGGAATTTCATTTATTTTACTGTTTTTCATTCTGGGGTGACACCGCCCCGGGTGCTACCCATGCTAGCTACGCCACTGTTCCACCGTCATCTCCTTCCCACCAGTATATTCTGAATAGCAATTTTTTTTTGTGTTCCTCTTTCTTGTTACGTTTGCCTGGATGAAATTTATAATTTTGAACGGTAGAGCTGGTACAAGCCTGTAATTCTGGCTTTAATTATGTACTTAAATTTTGAAAATCGGACAATTGGATCTTAAGATATAAGCATTTTACTGAACGCAAATCGGGTGTTTTTCAATTTTAACAAAAATTGGACAAAATTGGAACGGAAAAAGACTCGTGTAATCAAGCTCTTTTACTTATTAACTATAATTGTGAAGGTCGTGTAAGGTGTACAGTTATATATGATATATGAAATTAATTGTCTATTTTCCTAGATTCGAATAAAAAGAAAACTAATCCTATAGATGTATTAACTAAAGATTTATGAGGCGCTGAACAAAATAACAGAAATAATGTCAATATCTCGGTTGAAAAAGTTTCGAAAAATATAAAATTTTAACAAACTATGGAGAACAACAAAATCTATCTCTTGCATAATTTAGAGACGTAAAAGCCCTTCCACATTATCCCACTAATTATTAATACATTTCAAATTGAAAGTGGGAAAGAATTCCATGCTACCGCCAAATTTGTGGGAGAGAAATCCCTTTTCATTTTTTAACCAAAAACAACAGTTTAATTTAACATCAATAAAAATGTGATGAAATGTGTGATAGAATTAGAACCATTTCTAAAAATTCTCATGTATTAACACATGTCAAATCGTTTAGACTGGAATGTCATGCTGTGTAAGATGGGCTGTCATATTTTGTTTCCACACTATTATGCATGATTTGTTTCCCACTTTTTTGGCATGTGTTAATACGCAGTGGGATAGTGTGGAAGGGCTGTTACATGTACAGGCACCGCTGTCAGAGCAGGGATGCAAAAGCTTAAATCACTTCTTAGCTTAAGCTTGGCTTTAATTCACAAGCTAATGGGTGACTTATGAATAAAAAAAAATTTAATTCATAAGTTAGTTATGTGACTTATAAATGAAAAACTATTTAGTTCCCAAACTAGTTCGTGACTTATGAATTAAAAAAATTCAATTCATAGACTAGTAGGTAAGTGACTTTTGAATTACAAAAATTTTAATTCATTAACCAGTAAGTGACTTATGAATTAAAAACTATTTAATTCCCAAGCTAGTTAGTGCCTTATGAATTGAAAAAATTCAATTCATTAGCTTGTTGATGACTTATGAATTAAAAAAAATAATGCTTAAGCTAGTTAGTGACTTAAGAATTAAAATAATTTAATTCCCAGGCTAGTTGGTGACTTGTGAATTAAAACTAACTAACTTATGTAAAACTGACGTCACACATTCCAGCACATGCATATGCATGTGTGCATGACCTTCATTTTTATACATATGTATTGGTTAAATACACATGTATTGGTACTATCTCATATAAAATATGCATATGTGTGCTCACACAGATAGTAAACATGTAAAACTGACGCCACTTCGTGTCACAGGTTCCCCATAGCATAACTACTGATGTACAGCACTTTACAAAATTCGAGAAAAAAAATTTTAGTGAAAAATTGAAAAAAGTTATGATGCCGGCATCATTTAAAAGTTTAGAAATCAGATTTCTTTCGAAACCCGATTATTTCTCCGCAACCAAACATCGAAAGTGGTTGCGGTTTTTAATCCCTAATTGTCAATAAACAGACCTTTCCATCGATGTACAGCACTTTACAAAATTCGAGAAAAAAAAATTTAGTGAAAAATTGAAAAAAGTTATGAGTTCGACATCCGATTTCTCCGCAACCAAGCATCGAAAGTGGTTGCTGTTTTCAATTCCTAATTGAGAATAAACACAAAAAAATCGCCGCCGCGCGTACCGCACCGGTATATATGTTTACACATTAAAAACGACAACGTGGATTAGCGATGCCATCACAGAGACAAAATGGAGTTTTGATACAAACTGCCTATAACATGTGATTCACGCCGGTAAAACAGTTTTGCTGGTCGCTTAAGCCTAGTACGCTGCTGATGCGAAACGAAAAATCCCAACGAAATCATAAACGGAAAATTTCGTTCTGCTTTTCGTTTTGCAGTACGCTGTTCGAAGAGCGAAATTTATAATTGTAGCAGATTATTTGGAGAAGTCTCCAAATAATGTTTATGTTTGTTTTTGTTTTTGGAATTTGTGAAACTCTCCAAGGATATTTTCCGTTGTGTTTTCGCAAGCGTTTCGTTGTCTGTTTGGAGATCACAGGAAATTTTCGTTTCGCATCAGCAGCGTACTAGGCTTTAAGTTGAAAAAAAACACGCATATAGGGTTGTCATAGTTGTTTAAGCTTACCTAGGACAAAAAGTTTTAAAATCGCGGACTTTGGAGGACATCATCTACCTCATCTAATTTCTCAATCCACTGTGCCGACAAAAATCTATTCTATCCTTCTATTCCTTCTAACACGACCCTAGGTCTTACTGGAATATATATGTTTGTGTTGTTTTTTTTTTTTACCTTAAAAAAGAGGACAACATGAAAACAAAAACTAGGTTCATGAACTCAAACAGCCATTTATTTCATTTTTAAAATAACATAAATAAAAATACAAAAAATAAGTAACTTATAGTTACGTCATGTTTTTAACAATTTTAAGTCTTTTTATATTTATCTTCAGATTGATTTTTTTTCAAGATTTCATCGTTGCTATTAAATATAAGGTCATAAAATGACTCACAGCTATTGTAATTAAAATTAGTTAAAATTATACCCTTAATAGTTTTCGGTAATATAGGTACTATTTCTCTGCTTTGTCCATTGCGAGTTTATAAGTGAGAACACTCTTTCAGCGTCCGCGTTGTGACTTGTGACTCGGAATTGCAAAATGGAACTGAGCGACTTTGATAAGCTCCGAGTAAAGTTCTTCGGACTTGAGGGTTGACACATGGGAGTCAAAATAGGATCTGTTTCATTTTATGTTTTCTATCAGATTTGTATTGGCTCGGTTTTTCTTTTAAATCCAGAGTTCAAGGATTTTTTTTATTTTCAAAATTACTTGTTAGGAAAAAAAGAGGACAATTCCTTAAAACGTTGTAGGAATTTCCGCGCCGAGCTTAAAAAGGGGACATGTCCTCCAAAAATAGGACGCATGGCAACTCTAGACTAGTATAAACAAAACTACCTATACTCAGTTCAATTTATATTTGCAGTACAGGGAAGATAGGATATTTGCCTTTCAGTCCGACCATTATGAATTTCAATAAGCTATCTTTATTTTAAAGCTCTTACAGGGTTGCCGTAGTGAGCAATTAAAATTGTCACAAATTTCACAAAAATATCGATAGAGTTTCCAACTATTTATTAATATACGCACATTTTATAATCACATAAAAAAAAATCACATTATAAATAAATTGAATCTATCATTTTCTACACGACAGTAGCCAACAATTGTATAACCTATTTACAATGTACACCCTATTTAGTTGAGGTAGTTGAATAAGTTTTTTTCTTTTCCATGGAAATGATTGCATTCTCTGGTGAATTAAAATTGTTTTTACCATCTCATCTTATTAAATTTAACCTTAAATCGAAAAGGGTTAATGCAAAGGTGTTTAATAAGCAATATAAAAAGGTATGAATCATCTCTCTAAGCCAAGTATAATTTGTCTAAGAGGGGGGGGGGGGGGAAACGTTCATCATTTTCAGTCTTTAGCCTTTGTCAATAGCCTTTGTTGCCCGTTGTTGAAACAATTGTTGTTGAAAGAATTGCTAGCGCCATCATTAGTTTGGTCAGTTTAGATATCAAATACAACAATTTTTTCCTCGGAATTTGATCTTTTTAGAACGTTTTTCCCCCTCCTAGCCAAACTTATAGAGATGAGTTATACTATTTTAGATTAATTATTGAACACCTTTAAATTTTGCATTAACAGTTTTTGATTTACAGAATCACAATCACGATCACAAAATACGTTACGTTTTTTTTTCACCCTACCGCCAGTACAGATGTTTACACATCAAAAAGAATTCTCGCAAAAGTAGTTTCTACTTATTACAATCTATTTACTGCGAAAAGTTTTTAATGACAAAATATTTTGCTTTCTTTCTATTAAACTTGGCGTAGAGATGGTAAAAACAATTTTTATTACGTTTATCTTCTTTATCCGCACATTCACAATTCCGAACTACCGAACTATTTATCAAAACCAGTTAAAAAAAAATTCGGTAATTCATACTTCTGGCACGACGGAAACGATATAACAATCTATATCTATTTTTCTCAGTTTCTCGTCCAGATTTCTTATGAAGGTATACAAATTGTATCCATTCATATACATTATCCATCGAAATATTAAGTTGTAGGTTGTATCAGCGTGCCAAAAGGTCCCACTTTTTGTAAAACAAAGATTTTGAAGAAATTGCATGTGTTACAATAAGTATTGTTATACGACTTTCTGGATGAGACATAGCCTTAATAACGTAATCGAAGTGAAGCTTCAAAGTTGCAAAAAATAGTGGCGACATTCCAGTCTCTAATAAAAGCATATAATTTGGGGAACAAGATGGAAGTTTAAATAGTCTTTTCAGAAAAAATCTTAGTAATTTTTTCAACTTCTTCACTTTGCTGGTAACCCCAAACTTGCGCAGCATAAAACAAAACTGATTTAGAAGTTGCTTCAAAAAGTTTATACTTTGCACTAAAACTGAGTTCACTGGTACTAATACAGGCTTTCCATGTGCAATTAAGTGCTGTTTTTGCTAACTGAAGCTTGTTGGAAAGATGACTCTGTATACTTAAGTTTGAGGTTATTTTCGTTCCCAGATAATCATACTCCTTAACGATCTCAATATCTTTTCCAGCGAATTTCCACTTTTCGTTTCTGGCATAACATCCACCGGCCTTTCTGCATATCATGATTTTGGACTTGTTCAGGTTCTCAGTGAGGTTCCATTTCAAACAATATTCTTCAAGGTCCAAAATCATACGACTAAGTCCATGGGGGGAGTCCGATAATAGGACTATATCATCAGCATACATTAGCACTTTAATTCTCCTTCCAGCCCACATAATTCCACCGCAAAGCACTTCGTTCAGGTCATCGAGAAACAGAATGAACAAGAGGGTACTAAGCACACATCCCTGTTTTACTCCCATTGTTGTTGGGAACCATTCTGACAGAAGCTTGCCATTCCATACCGCCGATTTTGTGTCCAAGTAGAGAAGATTAAGAATATTAAGCATTTTTGTTGACATTCCCATCAATGAAAGTTTGTAGAACAGTGACCTTCTGTCTATAGAATCAAACGCGACTTTGAAGTCTATGTAAAAAGTATATAGTTTCCTATGTTGATTTTGAAACGACTGTGCGATATTCATAAGGGTGAAGATTTGGTCAATTGTTGAATGATTTTGTCTAAAACCAGACTGAAAATCACTCAAAAGGTTCTCATTGTCGACCCATTCTGTTAGTCTTGCGTACAGTACAAGTGAAAAAATCTTCAATGAACAGTTCAGGAAGGAAATACCTCTATAGTTCTCGGCTGAATTTAAATCACCTTTTTTGTGTAGCGGAAATAGAATAGCCTTTTGGAAGCTTTGTGGTACAATATTGGCATTAAATATTTGATTAAACGAATCCACCATCAAGATTAAGGCTTCTTCTGTCAAATTTTTGTAGAACTCAAAAGGTATTCTGTTTTCTCCTGGCGCTTTGTCATACTTTGTTCTACCAATGGCCTCTTTGACATCTTCTAAACTTATGTGATTGTCTAGGTAATCATTAACCACTAAAGGACTGGCATATTGGACCACTGGACTGTTGTTAACAGCGTTAAGTAGATTGCAGAAGTGCTCCTTAAGGATATTGGGGTGTAAACTAACAACAATTGTGAATGAGCCACTTATACCTCTTATAGCTTTCCAAAAACATTTCGCATTGTTTGCATTCGAAGCTTCCTGCACAAGTTGACCAAAATATTTTTTCTTGGAACTTTGATAAACAATTTTGTAATGTTTGTTTGCTTCCAAGTACATTTTCTTGAGGATATCTGCGTTGTATTTTCGAAATAAATTAAGCAGCCTGAATGCTTTATCTCTCGCCTTTTGACATTCGTGATTAAACCATTTGTTTTTTGGTATGCTATGTCTTGCTGAAAAATTTGTTGGTGCAGCTTTAGCTATAGCTTCATCATGGAAATCCAATTTTACAGAATTTTCGAGATTCATATGCACCTGCGATAATTCCCAGCATAAATTTTGATGAAAAACTTCAATTTGGTGCTCTTTCAAAAATAATTTTGGTAAGAGTTGCATTTCAAGTTGATTTGGCATAGACCGTATCTCATTCAAATGGAGTACTACTTCAATTGGCATGTGATCCGAAAAGTTTTGTGCACCAACCTTTAAATCATCAATTAAACTTAAAAAATCAGTTGCTGCACAGCAATAATCATTAGTTGAGGAACCTTGTATAGCTAAGAAAGTTTTTTCACCGTTTATATCGCTTTTTGTTCTGCCACTTATCACTGTGAGATCAAACGTTTTACAAAACTCCAAGAGCTTCTTTCCATTTCGATCCAAAACGTTGTCCTTAGAGTTTCTTTCAAGCAATAACTTTGATGAAACAGCTGCCAGATGTTCAGTACAACATTGATCCAAACCAATTCTTCCATTGAGGTCACCAATAATCATTAAATTATGTTTTCCAAAGTAGTTAAGTGCATCCTGAAGTTTCTCGAAACCAGTTGACCAATCTGTACAGTTCAGGTAGACTGGAACTATAAACTTTATCCTTCCCCTACTTTCCAATTTTAGAATTGTTACTGTTTCAACCACCATAAACTCAAAACTGCAATCAGAATTTTTCCTAAACCAAACAAACAGCCGCCTTTTGCTTTTCCTTTTCTATGAATTTTGACAGCAGGAACGCTTTTCAGTTCATAATTGCTAAAAATCTTTTTATAATATTCATTATTATTATCTTCCTCAACCCATGTTTCATAAAGAAAAAATATATCAAAGTTTTCTGCATACTTAAAAAATTCATTAAATAACATTTTATTATAAATTCCATGAATATTATAGCTTAAAATGTTTATATAAAAACCGTAGCCTGGCAAGACGGAAACCCGAGGTGCGGCCTTTGAAAATCATTGCGAGGAACTAGACTGCGATTGCTGCCGCCCAGTACCACAAGATGACGTTGGTAAGTGGTTGTTGTCTTCACTCGAAGAAGAAACGATCGATGACAGATCGGCAGCTGTCATTTGTAGGCCGTCAAATAATTTATTGATTTCTGTCAACCCATCCAGCAATCCGCACTTAAAACCATTGTTGATATTCCAAGTAAAAATTTTTACTTCAACTCGCAGTTGACTTTTTTATGCATCCTCAATCTGAGTTTCAGCAAAACACTTTGACTTCTTCTAGCTCCTGGTGGCAGATCTTTTCGTATAGAGATTGCTATTCCTTTCAATTTACCTGAAGCATGCAGCACAGAATTTGCAGTTTGAGAGGATGAATGATTTTATTATTTTTCATGTTCAAAGGACGGACGTCATCAATTTCGATATTATGGATCTGCAAAACATCAGTGCACAGACTTTCCACACTAGACTGTTCTGCGCCCTTTTCAGCAAATGGCATGGAAACAAATGATTTTTGTCATTGGCCCCTATAAGCAGCGACTCAACCTTTGCTTCAAGGTTGCAGCAACGTTCCTCCGTCATTCTTAGTCTTGATGCTAGCTCGTCGTTTTTACTTCTTAATGCAGAAATATCTGATTTAAGTTCATGGATATCACTTTTGCGTGCCAGATCTTTCAGTTTTAAATCCAAAATATCATTTGCGATCATGCATCTCTGGAGAAGCTCGAACATCAATTTCTAGCCTCATACAAGGATCTTCAGCAAACTACAAAGAAGCGTGGAAGACTCTCACCAGAAGATTCGGGAATAAGAGGCTTAATGTTTCTACACAGATGAACCACTTACTCGATATTCCATTGATGAACGCTACATCATATACAAGTTTATTTCAGACTCTTGAGTCACAAAATCAAACGATGTCTCGAAACAAAGAAGTCAACAGGTACTTTAGAAATTTCCAATCAGACACATTACAAGAGAAAGAACAATGTAACAAAATTATGTCAGCGGTCACATCGTCAATGGATAAAGTCCGGGAGCTGGAAGAAGTTGCGGAAAGTCCTATTCAAGAAGACAACCTTGGGAAAGTCAACAACACATCATGATGAAGAAAGAAACAGAAGTAATCATCAGCTTACCTATGAAATACCGACAAATAATAAAACAAATGAATATTTGGAGGAGATTCTAGCTGAGAAGAAATCAACGGAGAAAATATATGTATCTGATTTCCATGCAAATCTTTGATACTCATATCAATTGCTCTAACAGTGAACTGAAATACAAGCAAGAGATAAAAATAGCAAAAAGCACATCTATCAAAACAAAAGATGAAGATTCACCTTCAGTGTATCTAGCAACAGCACAAGGAAAGGTCAACAGTGACACAGCTCTTACAAGAGAAATCGAAAAGGTACTGGTCAACTCAAAGACACCTCGGGCATACGTCATATTTGGCAAGGTCATTAGCAAAAGGCCAATCCGTATTGCAAAGAAGGTTGTCTTCCCCATATGGGACTATTCAAAATATAATTTTATGAGAAGCAATTCAATGCGTGATCATGACACAGAGAAAAAATGCCGATTCTCTGGTGACCCAATATACAATTACTTAAGCAGAGGTCTTCATGTGATGATATCTATGACGTTTCCACCTTCAAGAAAGTATGCTCGGCCTAAGATAAGGAAAATCGTTGTACCAAACAGAAATTATAAGATTCACAAGGAACAAATGTGGGTCATGGATTATGGTAAGGAGAAACCCTACGAGCATCAGCATTAGAAGGAAAACACGGTATTAAGCAACGCCATACTTTCGACTTTGCTAACTACAGTCCAATGTCAAAAGAAGAAAGTATTAAACTGAAAATTCAAGGGGACCTGGAACAGTTCAAGGAAGAAAACATTAACCTTAAGGGCTTGGACTTTCACAACATAAGCGGTCACAGTGGATTAATGTTAAGTTGCATCTTGGTCATTATTTTTGTTATTTATATAGTACAGGGCATAATATTCAGAAAAAGAATTTAAGCACTTTCTTTCGGCCCGCAGAATGTTCAAACATGAACATGCAGTTCTTATCTTCAGATAATCCAATGTGTGTGGTAAATAAATATAACACAGATCATCGTGAACATGCACTGACGGTTATCTACAGATAAATAAACCATTCAATAAAACATAGATAAGTGAGAAGAATATAGAGATAAGGAATATGTAAATAATACACATGTAAAAATAGTATTTAAGGAAGATATGTTGTTTAATTAATTAAATTTACAACCCGAGTTTTACTCAAACAGGGGCTTGGGGGCTTAGCCCCCCCTGGCGTTTGCATTGCCCCCCCCCCCAACGCGTTTGCTTTGCCCCCGCTAGGCGTTTGAATTTTGCCCCACTAGTTTTTCGCATATAATATGAAACCTACAGGCTATACTAGAAAAAAAGGACACACATTAAAAGACAATAAAAATTAAGGTAATGTGAACTGCGCTCACAATTTTTATGTTTTTTTTTTTAACAATAACATTTATTTATTTATTTTTTAAATAATTGCACTTTTTGATCTTTTGGTGCACGGAATCTTAAAAGAACTGTTCTAGCTTGTTCTAGAATGCCAGAAAAGATACATTTTTTAGTCTCTCAGTCGACATGCTAATACGTTGAGGCCGCATGGTTGTTTTCGAGTGTAGGCATTGCATATTATAAATGGACTTCTAGTAACTTGTCACGTCCATACATTTCTTGCACAGAAAAATGTTCCAAGAAATCTCAGCGCTTTTGGGACGGAGCGGCCACATTCGTTACTAAATAGACGCCAAACACTAAAAAAACGCTAAAATTCAAATATTTAAGAAGAACCAACAGTAGATGGCATTCGAGAAAGTTCGTTTTTTATTTAAACTGAATAAAAGACATTTTTGTTTTAGTTTTTTTTTCAGTTTTTTGGCCAACGAATTAAACAATTTTTGTAAATTTTGATAGAATTTTCCGATCTTTCCCATTTGTTTGTTTTGGAAATATAGTGCATTATTATCTTACAATATATCAATAATAGAGTATCTTAGGCTGCTAGTAATGGCGAGTTTCATGGCATGGCCATCAATACCCAAGAGCGCTGCTGTAAACTGGAACACGAGTGAAGTTGGTTGCCAGCAGTCCATATATATTACGTCAATAAGTGTAGGTATCTGTGTTTATTCTGTTCAGGTTATCTGTAGGTACCACCGAATGTGCTGGAGAATGGCAAATTTTGTAGAAATAGACGTTAAATTTAGTAAAATTTCTCTGCCCCCAAACAAAACAGAGTAGCTACGGCCGGCACTGCCAAAATGACTCCACCCAAAAGACCAACGGTGAATAAAAGAAGAGTTTTTCCAACTACTGCTACGTCAGAAGAGTTGCTACAAAAAAGAATTCTTCAGGTAGAATATGAAACAAAAGCTAACAAAGTTATTCTACAACTCAAGGAAAAGAAAGAACGATTGAAGATCCAAGTCCAAAAACGAAAGCTATGTTTGCTGAAAATGCAGATAAGGAATTTCAAAAAACATTATTTATATAATTTAAGGCTTTCGTATTCTTTTTTCACTTATTTTTGTTATTCTATTTCTTAACATTTATTTTTTTTAATACTATTTTTTTTTGAATTGGTAAGAGTTTTTAGAGTCTGATTTTTTATTTCAATATTTATTTTTCAGATGAATATTTTTTTTTTTTTTTTGGATTAATAATAAGATTTGAAATGAATTTGAAGTCTGATTATTTGTTTTTAACTAATGCGCGTTATCGTTATTGATAAGTATTTTTTGAAGTTTTTTATGTTTATTAGAATAGTTTATTTGTTTTTCTTTCTTGCTTTTTTTTTTTGAAGTACCTACATAATAACTTTAAAATGAATTTGAAGTCTGATTATTTTAAGTAGAGTTTTTTTATAGCATATTTGATGTTACTATAAAACAAATAAACGAAAAATGTAAAATTTATAAAAAGTGTTTTCCTATAAATTGCGTTATATACCCAGTCCCGCGTACATTAATTGTTGATGGAATCGCAGAGAACTGTCTGGCTCTCTGTTAATGGGATGTCGTTTAAAAAACCTAAAGATACGATTGTATATTTTGGTTTTAACAAAGAAGAGTACATATATTAAAGTACCATTTGAGCCAGCTTTTGATATATTATGCAATATTGCTATTGCTACAATTGCTGCTTTGGCTGTGTCATAGTTGACATTTATGCAGGACAATTAATTATCCTGTCCTATACGACATTAATTAAAAAACAACAACGAACATCTATGTAGATTTAAAACATTTATTTAGAGAGCGAAATGCGAATGCGACCGGTCAATTCATCAAATACTTTTAGGGTTTGTTTCACAAAGTCTGATTAAAGTTCCAATTAAGATACATGGAACTTATTCAACAAATAACAACCTCATTTACGTTTCACAATGTCTGAATACGCCTAATTGGCAATTAAAGTTGTAAGTATTTTACTGGTCAGATGAAGTGCCGATTAGCAAATTAAACTGCCAATTAAAACATTCAAATCTGTCACTGATCACAAACACTTCGATTCAACACACTTCGCTTCAACGCACTTATTTGTTATTATCCAGAGCTCTTGGAATCAATCCTCTCGACACTTTTAAGCCGTACAATAAAACGACCGACACTGCAAAATTAACTTTTTGATTTAATAAATAATTTTTCTTTAATATTTGACATCAGTTGAATTTAATTTGTCTGGAAAATTGGAATAACGAAGGAATAGCTAATTGATCATTGTGAAACGCAAAGTTTTTTAATGGGAGGATTTAATTTTTTTTTTTATAAATTAAATGTCGGATAACTAATCAGAACTTTACTCAGACATTGTGAAACAAACCCATACTCTACTATTTGACTAGCTGGATTTTTGGAAGGGACGATCTTCTTGTCTTTGTCTTTTATGTACATCGTGTAGCTGTAAGTGATGTGATGCGTGCGTAAGTATTTGTCTTGTCCTGGATTGCGGATTCATCTAAACACCCACGCATTTCTGGGTATTCCAACATTCGATTCTCTAACCCAGTTAATATCTGAAACGGACTAAACTTGGTACATCTAAGCTACTTCTAGCGCTAGTTTCAACTTCTCAATATATTCCTCTTCGACGACTCAATCTTGGATTAATGTCCTAAAGATTGCGTGTATATACCTCGCGTATGTTGTCGTCTAGGTGACTCAGTTCCAGATCCCTGGCAAACATGCCCTCTTCCAGTTCGAGTACTTCGATCCCTGATCCTTTTCCTCATCACCCCTTCTATGATTTGCAACAGCACCTCTTGTTTATTGACGTCAAGGTAACTGAGCTCTTAAACATTCCTGTCCCCACGGCCAAACATATTTGCTCATATATATTGCCGACATTTCGAACACTTCCGATCCCTGATCGCTTGGTTCGTCTACATCACGTCGTTGGTTCAAATTTTCTTTTACGCCCCCGGCGCACAGTGGGACGAATGTATGGGGAAATCGGCAAAACTAATATCTTTTGTTTAAGTTATTGAAATCACGCAAAGTTGCATTGGGACGTCTTTTTACACCTAAATCTATGAATTAAACATGAAAACCAAATAAACGGAAAAGTTTTAGCAAGGAAATTAAAGTTCATTTCATCTAAAGAGTTGAGCAGCGAACTTTTTTTTTTAGGATTTTCATTTTATTATTAATTTTATTTCTTCTTTTAATAACAAATAATTAAATTTCTTGTATGATTTCTATGTATGACAAATATAACAATAAATAACAATATTATTTGAATACAAAAACAAAAAAGAAAATAGCAATATAAAGAAAAAAACTTATAATTCGGTGTCGGTTTCGGATGTATAATTTAAGTCTTCCGGGTTCAATTCAACGGGAAAACTAAGATTTGTTTCGTCTGTTAATAAACATGGGCATATATCTTGATCATAATTTGACATATGGCAATTTTTTGACCGCCAATGCGGCGGCGTCTATTTTACCATACTAAAAGTACTCTTGTAATCCCGTACCACATACTATCGGTACTCTTGAAATCCCGTACCACACTATCGGTAGTCTTGTAATCCGGTACCACACTATCGGTACCCATTTCTCGTGACTTATCACCATCTACGCCCCTGGCGTAATCCCGTACCTCAATATCGGTACCCATTTTTCGTGACTTATTACCACCATGAACCTCCGACTCTTCGACCTTCAGTTCAGTTCCGTTCCTCACAAAATTGTCAGAAAAAAGTAATAAAAAATCAGCAGCTCTCAAATTATATAAAAACAAGTAATAAAAAAAAAAACAAATGGCTCGGTCGATTGGCTTACCCCTTTTCTTATAATATAATTCTCTTTAAAAAAAAATAATACAGCTGCAGCATAAGGTATTCAGCTACACACCAATACATCAATTCGCCTGGATACGGCACATCGATTCGCCTAGACACGGCACCAAATCAACTTGTTGGCGCAAGCCACAGTACACAAATCAAAGGTAATATATTACGCAGGTTGTCAAAGTTGGAAGTTTCAAAAAATTAAAATGGCTGCTCCAGTGCCCACAGGAAAACAGCACACATCATTATAAACAACAACAAAATATTGAAATTTGACAAGTAAAGGGGCACTGGATTAGCATCATAATACCTCAATTTTGACATAATGCGCAGAACTGAACAAAAATGAAAACGCTAATGATATTACCTTTAATATGTGTACTGTGGGCGCAAGCAACCACGACGGTCTTCATGTGTGTATTTAATATATCGGTCGTTTTGTCTCTTTATCTTTTGCTCACACCACGCTAACACCGCTTCAGGTTGATGCCCTTTATTTACTTAAAAGCAACAGTTTATTTGTCCTTCTCCTTCTTCTTATTTTTATATTTATATACATCTAAGTATATCTGCGCACTTCTTCTTGTTGTTTTTTTTCACACTTGCGCCGCGCTCACTTTCACACTTCTCTCTCAGCACACCATTTTTTCGCGTACAATTATTTTCCACAACGAAAAGGAAAACAAAGATATCGACACCGTTGTTGATCATCTCCAGATCATTCCCGGACGAGTCCCCAATTTGTAGGACAATTAATTCGATCGCTCAATCACTTTATCCCGGGCGAGCTCCCAATTTGTATGACAATTAATTACTTTTCCTATTCGACATTAATTAAAAAATAACAACGAACATCTATGTAGATTTAATACAATTTATTTAGGGAGCGAAATGCGAATGCGACCGGCCATTTCAGCGAATACTTTTACACTACTCTTTTACTTGCTGGATTCTTTTTTGGCTTTTATGTACATCGTGTTGCTGTAAGTTATGTGATGCGTGCGTAAGTATTTGTCGATCTGTTCTCGTGTACGTGTAAGTTAAAAGCGCTCTGTCGGTCGTACGTTGCTGCTCGTTATTTATTACACATTTATGCCATTAAAGCAAGCACGAAATTTGTTTAAAGCTGACCAAACAGTTACTCTACAGTTATTCGGAGGGATGTGACTGATATATTAGTATTCACTAAGATATTACTAATATTTAAAAATATTCAATATCACTAATACTAATATCATAGATATCATAATATTGCGATAGTCACTTAAACCTCTAGGTAATTATATTTACCTACAAAATGATTATGGTTTACTTTGGTCACCACAAAATTTTTACCGAGAAAATTATCATTCAAAACTATTTTTTTCATTTCATAAAAATCATAATATCCAATACTAAAAACAGAATCAAAATAAAATAAAAAATTGTAAATGAATAACAAAAAAGGATTAATTAAGGAAACAAAAATATCAAAAAATATCTCCATTCACACAAATATTAAATTCTCCCTACACAAAACCTTTTACTTCTACCTCTTCTACCTGCAACATACACATATCTAAAAACCTTCCACTCACTTGTTATCATATCTCTTTCTTATGTACATAATAAGCGTGTTTTGTTGACTTTATAATGTGAACATTAAGAAATTTTTCACATTAAGCCAACTTTTAACATGCAAATGCAAAAACAACAAGTTAACAGCACATACAAACTTCAGCAACTCTAATGTGAACATTAACTTTCCAATGAATTTGCTTGTTACGTGCATGTTTTCCATTAAAATATGTTCGGTGAATATGGTAGTTTTGAAAATATTTTGAAAAAATAACTTTTGTATGAAGATTTAAAATTTGACAACGAATTATTTTATTAAAAAATGACAAAATACATTTCCGATGATGCAAATAAAATTATTTTATGAAAATTATCATCCACAGTTGTTAAATCATATATGACAAGATTCGAACAGAATAATATTGGTTTTGGTAAGTAACCATTTTCAATTAACTCTTCCGCTGTGCGGCTTTTTTCAAGAAAGTGTGAGTTGTACAAATACAAATGCATTGACACAGGATCGGCATGCAGCTAGAGCTAAATGCTGGGACACTAAAGGAAATTTTTAGCTGGTTTTTTGAGGAATGTGTTTGAGATTTTAAATCATTAATATATAAAAAAAAACTTTTTAAATTATATACAAAAGTGAAATAAAAATAAATATAGTGCAAAAATTAAATTACTTTATTAACATGCGCTGCTGTGTTAAATCTTGTAAACACGTATGTAGATATAGTGAGAAGCTTACAATTTTTTCATTTCACTGGCTGATTGTGTATCATATTGAATACATATAAAGTAATGGGAAGAAGATTTAAAACGTTGAAAAATAACTCTGCACTACGGGCGCTCAACAAATGTGATAGCGCCTTGCAATCACCAACGTAATGCGACTGTCGACCAGAATTTCTAATTTTGACATTTATAACCCAACTATAATTCACGTGATTGAAGTATGTTTTTATATTTAGATAATTTGCTTTTTTACAGCGAAATGCTATGAAATATCAATTTAAAAGCATTTCACGGGAATGTTTTTAACTAAAAAACATCACTTCCATTACTTTATGCAGAATATGAGACACAATAAGCTTTCAAAATGAAAAAAAATTGTGAACTCCTTATTATATGTATGTAGTTAAATCCTGTATTATTTATACACGATTTAACGCAGCACTCCATGTTGTTTAATATTTTTCAAAATAAAGTCTTACAAGTATTCACTATTTTTACTTTTATTTCAGTTTTGTATTTAGTTTAATAAGCTTTGTTCACTATTTTATCGTTTTAAAATCTCGAAAAACTATTTCATACCGCGGCAAATGACAGATGGCCCGGGCAAATAGTGCCAACATTCCGATGCACAATGTCTTAATGAAACTGGAAAGCTAAAGAGTTTTTTTGAGCATTTCCTAATGTGAACATTAAGAAGGTCACCAAAAATACACCTAATATCAGTTTCGCCCGACCTTAATACTAATACGAATACTATGATACAAAAGTATTAGCTTCCGCCGAGAACGAATACTAATACCAAAAATATTTTGATGCAAAAATATTAGCTTCGACCGATAATGATACTAATACCAAAAATATTATGATATTAGTATCAGTTTCGCGCGCAGCTAATATTTCTTTATCATAGTATTCGAATTAGTATTATCGTCGGGCGATGCTGATAATTATTATATCTTAATATTTTTGGTAAGAATTTGGAGCAGAAAAAAATTCGAAATTTTTCGTATTTTTCCGAGGTTTTCTAATCCATCATTATCGTACCCATCCTTCAATGGAATTTGACAGTTGATGGCTTGACAGATAGGTGACAACCTATATTTTGAGGCATAGAGAATATTTCGTTCCAAATGTCAAATGTCAAAAAAGCTTCTGGAGGAGAAAAAAAATCGAAATTTTGCGTATATTTTTCAGAGCTTTTCTAATCCATCGTCATCGTAGCCATCCTTCTATGGAATTTGACAGTTCATGGCTTGACAGATAGGTGACAACCTATATTTTGAGGCATACAGAACATTTCGTTCCAAATGTCAACATTGCCCTACAAAAACATTTTTCCGGAGCAGAAAAAAAATCGAAATTTTTAGTATTTTTCAGGGGTTTTATAATCCATCTTCATCGTGGCCATCCTTCGATGGAATTTGACAGTTGATAGCTTGACAGATAGGTGACAACCTATGTTTTGAGGCATAGAGAATATTTCGTTCCAAATGCCCTAAAAAAGCATTTTTCCGAATCGAAAATTTTTCGTATTGAAACTAGAGTGTTTGGTGATTGGTGAACGAAGGGAGATAGGCATAGGATTATAGGAATGGGAACAATTATGTAGATGCAATATAAATTGCTTTTCATGTGTTTTCGTATGGATTTCTGATAGGAAAATTGGATTTGCAAAAGCTGTAAATTTTTTTGAAACGTTTATAGTTGTATGTTGTTGAATCTTGAGCCTGTGGTTGCAATGCTTATTTATTTTATTTATTTATTTATTTAATCTACGATCTAGTACATCAACAGATTTTTCATAGAAAGTTAAAAATACAAGATAAATAAAATATAATTTTAATAATATAAATACATATATACATATATACAATTAATTTAATAATTTTAAAACTTTTTACTTAACATAAGAGTATTTTTTGAATTTTTCTCTGGACATACAAATGTCAAAATCTTCATAGAAAGTATTGAATAAACTTACACATCGAGAGATTGGCTCATGCTGCCCATACATAAGTTGTATGATGTGCTACATACAAAAAATTTCTTGATCTTAAGGATCTTGAGGGGGCATACAAATGAATTTTAGAAAGAAATAATCACTTTTTATAGAAAAACATAAAATATCACGGACAAACATTAAACTATAAATTTTTCTTCGCCTCTCAAGAGTCTTAACTCCTAACAACAAACATTTACTTTTATAGCTTAATATTACATTTCCTGTTACTGAAAAATTTCTCAAGGCAAATCACAAAAAACTCTTTTGAACCCTTTCAATCCTGTCAATGTTTTTTACAGTGTTAGGGTACCATACAATGCAGCAATATTCAAGAGTAGGTCGTACTAATGAACAGAAAAGCGATTTAACCGTATAAGTATCTTTGAAATCCACAGAGTTTCTTTTAACAAACCCTAAAAGGGAGTTAGTTTTTGACACAACATAATTTATATGAAGATCAAACGAAAGTTTTGCATCGAACACAATTCCCAAATCCTTTATTTCATGAACTCTTGGTAAAATATTTCCATCAAGAACATAATTAATCAAAATAGGATGCAAAGTTCGATTATATCTCATCAACGCACACTCCCCATAATTAAGTTCAAGGTCATTAGAACTACACCAATCTTGAAATATATTTAATTCATTTTGGAAGGAAATACAGTCGTTTACATTTTGTATCTTTTTGAAGAACTTAATATCATCGGCAAACATAAGAAGACGACAATTTTGTATAACATTAACTAAATCGTTTATATATAACGAGAACATAGAAGGCCCAAATGACTTGACTTCCTTCAGGAACTCCCGAGAGCGCAAAAATTTCTTTTGAACTATAGTTACCAATGGTCACCACTTGCCTTCTTCCTACTAAATATGATTTGAACCATTTCAAAATTACACCATCAAAGCCATACGCTTTAAGCTTTTCCAGTAAAATACTAAGATTGGTTCTATAAAAGCTTTTACAAGGTCTGTGTAGCAAACATCAACCTGCGTGCCCTCTTCCATACGATGCTTATTGTAAGCTACATTACATGCAAAGGCCAAAGCTCCCTTTTTTTAGAGAATAATTGTTTAGTTCGGACGTTTACACTCTTCACAAAATTTTACTTACAAAATCTCAAATTCATTATTAAACATTTTCAATCCAAAAAATATTAGTAATATTTTTGTATCGCTAAAAATACTATAATATTTGTTAACTAATATATTAGTATTGACCCATGCCTCGTTATTCGTGTTCGGATGTGTGCTTTATTGTATCGCTGTTCTGCTGGACTTAATTCTGCTGATATGCGAAACGGATCACCAAAAGTTATTCAAAACTTGGCATTGCTTTGAGAAACAAGTACTAAAAGCTGTCAGAAATCCATTAATTTTTTTTTATTTATTTATTTATTTATTGAGTGCCAATAAAAATTAGTTAGTAAAAATGTAAGTAAAAATTAATTAAATCGTTTCAAGATTTGAAGAAAATTAAATAATTTTCATTGATAGGAAGCAAGCCAATAAAATGCAAATAAAACTCATTACTCAGTCATGAAAAAAAAATCCGATCTGGTCGAACATTCTTTTTTCTTGAATTTGTCAATATATACATGAAAATGACACCAAAATAGCTGTCAAAAGAGACAGTTGCAAAAATATGATTATCACATGTGACAATCACCTTACCAGACCGAATTTGTTTATTTTGACTGTCAATTATCACAATCCACCCCAGGTTTTTTTATAGAAGAACTTGGCTCCTTCTTTGACATTTCGACTTTCAGTCTGCCCAGTTTTACGAAAACCTCAAACATTCAAATATCATAGACTGTCTGAAGGTTTTAAACTAATCCTAAAATAATAAAACAACGAAACTTTTATAACAAAAATAATAGGTATACAAACTTTTATGGCTGAAAATTCTTCATGGTACCTATTACCTATTTATTTTATTTATACAAGATATTTATGATTTTCATTAATTATTTACATACTGAAATTGTGTTTATAACTTTTGTATCTATTTAATTTTGTTCTTACTTTGGGAAAATAAACAAAGCAACAGAAAAACGTTACCTTCTTTAACTTAATAAAACTTTAACAATTTACGACAATCCTGAGAAAAATGTAAATAAGTATTTTTTTATATGAAGGCGGGTCTAAATAAACCTACAATACAAAAGGCCGATTTGAGTCTTTTAAATCACTTTAAAAGCTAAATTTATTTGGAATACAAAAACATGAAAATGAAATACACTCATTTAAAATCGAACCGTTCTTCTCGAAGTTGGAAAATAATACCACACAAAGTTCAATGACCTTATTCCGAATGCAACCCTTTCTTAAATTTGAAAACTAAGTCCAGGGTCCGCTTTGCAGCATGCTCAAAATTCATAATGCAAAAAACAACTTATGTACAGTTGTATGATGCAGTTGAAATAGACAAACAGTGATAAGCTGGGAAACAACCCTTACTTAAAAAAGAGTTTTCACGTTTATGCAAAATTGCTGTAGGCTGAATGAATACCTTCTGTTTTTTTTTTAGTTCAATGTCCTCCGCTAACTGACGACACCGCATGCGTAAAATGCAGTTTGTTTAAGTTTTTTTTAATACATACCTACCTATTATTATGGTGCAAATGTGCCCTCGATTTTTAAATGCATTATAAATGCATTTAAAATTAATCCTTTGTACTTTGTACATACATATATACATCAACCTATACTCAGCCGTTATCCTTTTGCGATGAAAGGTGCACTTACGCATTTCCATTTTAATTTTTTTTTCAACCAAACTGCATGTGGTTTGATCCCCCTATTTAGTATTTATTTTCTGTTTTGTATTTTGCATTTTCAGTGGGTCTTGCCACAATAAACTTTACATGCAATTTGATAGGTATGCTTTTCGCCAGTACCCTGCACCTAGGGTTACCACTGTTTTTGAGTATCTACTATCTAGATATCATAAGCATATATGTAGGTAGTAGGTACCTATATGTACACATGTATGGGGTAGAATCTTCCAAGAAACGAAGCACTAGGCGTGTTTTCTGCTAGCCCAGGGGGGATTGGATACAAAAATTTACAGATTTCACGCATAGAGTAACTATGGGGACATTGAAAATGACTTGTTTTAGCTCGATAAAATAAAAACATGACTAATCTTGGTGATTTATAAATTGTATCCTATAGTTCTGAAACTTCTGAAGCTGTCTTAGTAACCATTCTACATAGGTAATATATTATTATTAATGTCACATCCCAGTTGGCGGTTTAATTAATGTTGTTCAGTTCAGTTTATTTAATCAATTTGACGGTTGATGTTGAAGAAAATCAAATTTTCTGATTTACTGTCAAAGTGAACCCTTTTTAACGCGAGAATTTAAAAATAATGGCGCAAAATTTTAAACGATTTAGTAAAATGTTAAAGCCATTTTAGTAATTTACTAAGTTAAAAAGAAGATTTTGGTAATTTTAAACGATTTTAGCAATTTACTAACTCCTAACATTTTATTAAAGTTAAAATCAGAAAATGGCTTCTTTAAATTTTAGTAATTTGCTAAATCCATATGAAATCTGTCATTGTCCTCGAAAATAATTTCTTGGCAATTTTATTTGAAAGATAATTGTATTTTTTTTCGTGTGCTAATCCTTTTCAAAGTAAATAAAAAAAAATGTTTTCGGAAGATGAAGATTTCGATATGTTCGAAGAGTCAGCTTTGTGCAGAAAAGTGCGATGTCTTAAGTCCCGAGCAAATCCCTTTGAAGAGCTGGACGATGGAGAATTTTACTCCAGGTATAGATTCTAATCTTTAATAAGTTGTACAATCAAGGTTCGGACTTAGGTTTTGAATTTTCGAAGTAAATACGGAAAAAAAACTGAAGTAGATCAAAAATTTTCGAAGTAGTTTTAGGAGATTAAAAAAAAATGTTCGAATTAAATTCTTAACAAAAGTTTATTCAGTATTATTTGATTATTTTTCATTAATAAATAAATAATTAATTGCGAACAAGTAACTATAAGGTACAAGAAAGTCAAACTTAAAAAAAAAAATACAACTATAACACAAACTTCAGACTTAAATAGAAACAAATTAAACATAGATATTAAATCAGCACCTTGAATTTTAGTTGGGCTTAAATATTGTATTAAGCAAAGTTTACTGTCCTCAAATTCAAATCTTGATTTGTTTTGAGTACACAAAGCAATATAATATTTTAAAATGTTTTGTTGACCAGCGCTGTCCTTAAATTTGTTGGTTAAGAATTTTTTCAAAGTGAAGCAAATCCTAAAAAAGAGGAGTAGAGAAGTAGATTAAATTTTGTTCTCAAAATCGAAGTAGATCTACTTCGATCGAACTAAAATCCGAACCCTGTGTACAATTGAATCTGCAAAAAAAACTCAATTTTCACGTAAGGATGGGAAAAGCACATAAACTGTTAAAGCAATGACTGCGGCTGCTCGTACTGTGTTTTCTTCATTGCAACCTTTAATAAGGAACAGCAACAACACAAAATAAAATAACAATTTTTTAATTTCACTTTATTGAAACTTTTCTTTTACAATAAAATAACAAACTAGTTATATTGTTGTCACAAATAAAAACAAAAAAAAAAATTACAAAATAAATTGTAGGTTTTCACTTTAACTTCTGACATTGCAAATTATTAGGTCCGTTCCCTAGGTTTAGGTTTAGGTTTGTTTGCTTTGTTTTTCTTTCCGAACTGTCATTGTTTGGACGTATTCAGCTGCACCGTTTTTAATAAAAGGGAATAAGTATTTTACTCGTTAGTAAAACGAAAAAAAAGGATTAAAATTTTGGAACAGCTAGTAAATTACTAAATGTTTTAGCAAATTGCTAACTAGTAATATGCTAAGCCCTTAACAATAGGTTGTTTAAAATTTTGGGCCATTATGATGTGTAGCTCAAAATCAATGCAAACCTGATTTACCTAATTGTCTTTATTCTATAATATTTTTCATTTTGAACTCATCTTTTAATAAATTTAATAAACTCGAGTCGTGTAATTCCTTTAGACAATAATAATGGTTTTAACAGTTAAGCAGTATTTTTTTATCTGAGTAGGTATATGAAAAGCCAAGCACCAATTAAGTTGACAGCTGAGTTTACAACCAAATTGAATCGTGCTCTAAATGAAGCCTAACATTTTATTTGCATTTGAAGACCTTAACCTTGAACATCTGAACATTAGAACTAAATTTATAAGTTTATTAAAGAACTTCAAGTATATTGGTACCTATGCATATTCTAGGTTCAATAATCGCATTGGCTTAGACGTAGGTAAAGTTTTGTGACATAAATTTCTATCCTGAGATTTTACTTGAATTCTAAGACCTTAACCTCAAAGATGCGATACTTTAAACAGAAGATAAAAGCTTTCGGTAGTTATATTTAAGTTGCTTCGATTAATTATTTCTACCTCTAGACTGATTAACGTTAATTTAAATACCTTAGCCTTCAACAAATGGCCCTTAGAACTAATTTTGTAATTAAAGACATTGGCAAGTAGATACCTTTGCATATTTTAGGTTCAAAAATCGCATTGGTTGGACGTAGGTCATGATCAAAATTGTATTGGCTTAGACGTCTGTCAAGTTTTGTCACATAAATTTGTAGCCTGAGATTTTACCTTAATTCTAAGACATTAAACTCGGAGATCCGATAATTAGAACAGATAACACCAGGTATTATATTTAAGTTGCTTTGCTATGTTAATCCTACCTCTAGTCTGGTTAACATTAAGTTAAAGTATAGGTTTCTATGCATATTCTAGGTTCAACAATTGAATTGATTAAGAATGAAGTAAAGTTTTGTCACATAAATTTTGTAGCCTGACATTTAACTTATTCCAAAACCTTAATCTTCAAGATCCGATTATTAGTACAGAAGTAAAAAGTCAACCAGACCAACCCAATCAATCCTTTTATATAAATGTACATACCTACATAGTACATACGTATGTGCCTACATAGATACGTAGGTACATGAATTTAGTTGGCGATGCTAACAAAGCCAATTTTTTTTTTTTTCAATTTTTTAATTTATGTAATTATTTATTTTGATGAATTTTTTTAACGTTTTTCACCTACGCTTTTTCAATGATTTTTTAACTGAATAAATTAGTTTGATATTTTACCTTCATTTTAAGACCTTTATTTTAAATATCCGATTGTTAGAACAGAAGTTATAAGCCAACCAAACCAACCTAAATTATTTTTTGAAAATTCGATATTTCGAAAATGGGAACCTAGATGATTTTCTTTCAAAGTTACTATTTTTTAACCAATGTAAATGTAAATCCATCGTAACTTAACATTTTTTTTCTTAAACATGTTTACAAAATTTTATATACCTTCACAAAATTATTTAAAAAAAAAATCGCTCCAATGATTTTCAATTTTTTTTTTCTTATAAAGCAATAGGTACAGTTCTTTTGAACAAAAAAAAAACATCAGAGGTAAGAATTTTTTTTTTCGGAAGAATAAAAATCTGAGTTGAAATAAAAAAGTTGTATTCGTTGTCCTCTTTTTTTTCCACAAAACAATGTCACCAACATTGTTTTGCGCGAAAAAGTTTCCGTGGTGAATATAAATTTTTTTCAACAGGTTTGGTTCACAGTTCGATAGTAAAATTTTAAACGTCAAACATTTAGTTTTGCGATAAAATCACTCCCATAAGAAGTACATGTATTTTTTTTCGAGGAGGAACTGTATACTAGGCTAAGCTAAGATTTGTTAAGAAATCAGATGGTCACATCACGTTCTTGTAAAATTAATTTCAGAGGTTGTTTAATCAAATTATTTCTAATTATGTATATAGATTTTTTGACTATTTTTCAGTTCCATGCATATTTGCAACACGGTGCTATATTGTTCATATTTACATATGTAGGTATAGGTAGGTACTCACACAATACTACCTTAAACTTAATTATGTTTTTAGCAGGTGGCATAAAATATAGGCTAACAAATTTATTTCTCTTATATTCAGATCAATATATTATCTAAACTATTCTAGACCGAGAGCCCACAGAAAATTTTGGGTGTGAATGATAGTTCCCTTTCACACGAGGAAATAAATTGCCAGAGATTTTTTTGCCGTTTTCTTTTAATTTCCTTAAAAATCTCTTGTAGCTTTCACACGAAGAAACAAAATTGAGGAAACTTTCTGCTGTTCTTTTTAGAGTAGCTTGGTTGAGCACACACTACTGTGCAGTGATGGAAATCGACTTTTTTCGATTGTACTGAACGCTGAAACAAAATAGTACTGAAAAAGAACAAATAGTACTGGGCTCTTTTAAATGGATAAAAACTAGCAAACACACAAATTCAAAAACAAAATTGATTTATTACAAAAAAAAAAAATTATTTGTTATAAATATTAAGGTAACAAAGTAAAGGAACTTCATTATTATAGCTAAACAAATAATGGACAGATCCCGTATCGCAGTAAGGAGCCAGTTGCAGGTTTCATTGAATCTCATCATTGAATATTTAAATTTTTCGTTTTGAGGTTTTTAAAATCCTAAATCATTATTAAACTGTCATTATTTACGTCTTAAAATTAAAAATAAAATTTTCAATGATTATTACTTACATATAACTGGTGCCTTAGATAAGAAAATAATAGTAAGTTAGGTAATTAACATTTTTTTTTACTCTAAAAGTTCTTCTTTTTGAAGAGGATTGTTTGTCACGTTTTTATTCATAAGATCTTTATTAATTACAAAATTGTGACAACATTCCTTTTTTAAAATATTTAGAACGATAGTTTCAAAGCTAAACGCATAAATAGCAGGTCAATGTTATTGGTCTTCAATACTTTTATATCAAGTTTTTTGTTTCTCCTAAACTCAGGGCTGTTCGACTTTAAGCCTAGTACGTACTTCCTCGTGAAGTGAACAACCATCAGTGGAGAAAGTGAATTTTTGACACAATTTGCTTGACTTTTGCAGCTTTTATGGTCAAATTGTCAAAGCTACACCAAAAATCAAAGAGTTCCCGTACATTTTGCGCGTGAATATGGTTCACCGCTCGTGAACGCAAACTCTCCACTTTTTGTCATGGCTTCACGAGCACGCTCACGGGTGAACAAAAATGCAATTTTGTATGGATTAACGACATTATTCACAAGTATGTACTAGGCTAATATTTTACATCGAAGGCTTCAGTGCTACCATCATATAATTTTTAATTTCCATTTTTCATAAAGTAATTTACATTTTTGCATTTCGTCGTTAATTATATGAAACAAATTTATAAAAAACAAAATTATGATCAAAATATCTCATATTTAAGCCTAGTACTAGGCTTTACCAAGAAATTTGTCATCTATGCTTTTGTTTTTGCCTGAATTCCCAAAAGCTGATTTCAAAGCTCTGAATTCTTGCCCCGAGAAAAAACCTGGGTCTCGTGAGTGTCATTCAGAGCTCACCCTGAACACACATCGAACACAGTGCAAATAACCTAGGTCGAAAAAAGTGGTTCATAAGTGCCTATTTACACATGCCTTTTACCGAAAGGCGCAACCAGTTAGACAAGTAGATTCATTTGTGCGTACAAATGAGAAGGGTAGATTCCATCCCAAAATCATCTCGTTTATCGTTTCTACGGACTTAAAATCTACCTGTCACACTGAATGCTCTTTTCAGTAAAAGGTCTGTGTAAACAGGCTCTTAAACATCTCAGAGCGAGTTCAGGGCGAACCAGTGCATGTTAAGCAGGGATGTGACCCGGAATGGTATTAAATATTTAATACCGGGTCGACCCGAAATTAAATTATTCATATGAATTTAGTTTCGGGTCGACCCGAAATTAAATCAACCATATGAATTTAGTTTCGGATCGGACTGAAATTACATTATGACAATAGGGTGTCGATAAAAAATCTTATGTTCCACATTTTTAAGCAGAATTAGATAAGATTCAGTTTGGTCAATATTTAAACAAAGTTATTGTAGAAAAAAATATATGACAACAAAAAATTTTTTTCTGCGGTTAAAAATAAAATAAAATAAAATAACATAAAATCAAAATAAAATAAAATAAAATAAAATAAAAAAAATAAAATAAAATAACATAAAATCAAAATAAAATAAAATAAAATAAAATAAAATAAAATAAAATAAAATAAAACAAAACAAAACAAAACAAAACAAAACAAAACAAAACAAAACAAAACAAAACAAAACAAAACAAAACAAAACAAAACAAAACAAAACAAAACAAAACAAAACAAAACAAAACAAAACAAAACAAAACAAAACAAAACAAAACAAAACAAAACAAAACAAAACAAAACAAAACAAAACAAAACAAAACAAAACAAAACAAAACAAAACAAAACAAAACAAAACAAAACAAAACAAAACAAAACAAAACAAAACAAAACAAAACAAAACAAAACAAAACAAAACAAAACAAAACAAAACAAAACAAAACAAAACAAAACAAAACAAAACAAAACAAAACAAAACAAAACAAAACAAAACAAAACAAAACAAAACAAAACAAAACAAAACAAAACAAAACAAAACAAAACAAAACAAAACAAAACAAAACAAAACAAAACAAAACAAAACAAAACAAAACAAAACAAAACAAAACAAAACAAAACAAAACAAAACAAAACAAAACAAAACAAAACAAAACAAAACAAAACAAAACAAAACAAAACAAAACAAAACAAAACAAAACAAAACAAAACAAAACAAAACAAAACAAAACAAAACAAAACAAAACAAAACAAAACAAAACAAAACAAAACAAAACAAAACAAAACAAAACAAAACAAAACAAAACAAAACAAAACAAAACAAAACAAAACAAAACAAAACAAAACAAAACAAAACAAAACAAAACAAAACAAAACAAAACAAAACAAAACAAAACAAAACAAAACAAAACAAAACAAAACAAAACAAAACAAAACAAAACAAAACAAAACAAAACAAAACAAAACAAAACAAAACAAAACAAAACAAAACAAAACAAAACAAAACAAAACAAAACAAAACAAAACAAAACAAAACAAAACAAAACAAAACAAAACAAAACAAAACAAAACAAAACAAAACAAAACAAAACAAAACAAAACAAAACAAAACAAAACAAAACAAAACAAAACAAAACAAAACAAAACAAAACAAAACAAAACAAAACAAAACAAAACAAAACAAAACAAAACAAAACAAAACAAAACAAAACAAAACAAAACAAAACAAAACAAAACAAAACAAAACAAAACAAAACAAAACAAAACAAAACAAAACAAAACAAAACAAAACAAAACAAAACAAAACAAAACAAAACAAAACAAAACAAAACAAAACAAAACAAAACAAAACAAAACAAAACAAAACAAAACAAAACAAAACAAAACAAAACAAAACAAAACAAAACAAAACAAAACAAAACAAAACAAAACAAAATAAAATAAAATAAAATAAAATAAAATAAAATAAAATAAAATAAAACAAAATAAAATAAAATAACATAAAATCAAAATAAAATAAAATAAAATAAAATAAAATAAAATAAAATAAAATGATATGAAATGAAATGAAATGAAATGAAATGAAATGAAATGAAATAAAATAAAATGAAGTGAACCTTACAATAATAAAACAAATACACACACAAAGACACCGTTGGTTTGTAATAATAATAATATAGTTCTTAAAATGTTTATGAAAACAAGTGTTAGTGTACGAGGGAAGACCTTTATGTGTACTAAAAAAATTGTTTAGGTACTGATATCTATTATCCGTGGTCATTGGTATAAAATAATGATGGCAATTCCATACAAAAAAACCACTTATGCCCACCTTGCACCAAGGTAGAGCTTTAACGGGTGGACACATTTGCTTAAAATTTGCTACACATACGCATTGAATATATTGTACCTAAACTTTCTTCATATTTTTCCTCGAAAATACGCAAGCTATGTGCAAAACCCTAAATTTTCTTTAAAAACAAACAGGTCCAAACGACACTATAAGATACAGTTTCGAAAATGTTGTTTTCAGCTCCTGTATTGGTACTCTTTCAAATCAATTGGACTTAAAACTGCAAAGAAACATTTTTTTGAACCACCCCAATATCAAACTTTTTTTTCAACATTTTTGCTTAAATGCTTACTTACCACAGTAAATTGTATTCCATTCTGCCCAAAACATAGAAGATAGCTTTTTTAAGGAACACCCTACTGTAAAAATAATGAGTTTTTCATTTTTTTTTTCAAAATACAAGTTTAAAATTTTGTTTGCATTATTAAAATCTATTTTGTCCATAAACTGCAAAAATAATTTTTTTGGACCCCACAAATATTTTTTTCTCGAAAAACTTAGTTAAAATATTGACCAAATTGAATCTTACCTAATTCTGTTTATAAAGGTGGCGCATAACATTTTTTATCTACACCCTACTGTGTAGAATTGCATCATCATAAATTAAGGCATGTGACCCTGTATTATATTATTTGGTACAATATTAATAATTTCGGGTCGACCCGAAATAGGTGCGAAATCGGTGCGAAACTATTTCCGTCACTAAACTCGGTCCGAAATTAAACTCTAATTTCGGATCGACCCGAAACTAAATTCATATAGTTAATTTAATTTCGGGTCGACCCGAAACTAAATTCAAATAAATAATTTAATTTCGGGTCGACCCGAAACTAAATTCAAATAAATAATTTAGTTTCGGGTCGACCCGAAACTAAATTCTAATAAATAATTTAATTTCGGGTCGACCCGAAACTAAATTAGTATTAATTTAGTTTCGGGTCGACCCGAAATTAGAATTTAATTTCGGACCGAGTTTAGTGACGGAAATAGTTTCGCACCAATTTCGGGTCGACCCGAAATTATTAATATAGTACCAAATAATATAATATAATATCGGGTCACATCCCTGATGTTAAGTTATACATACATTTATGTAAGTACATACTTACTTACTATACTGTGTCAAAAAAAAAATGAATTTAAAAAAAAATTATTTTTTGAAAATTCGATATTTCGAAAATGGGAACCTAGATGATTTTCTTTCAAAGTTATTATTTTTTAACCAATGTTTACAAAATTTTATATACCTTCACAAAATTATTTAAAAAAAAAATCGCTCCAATGATTTTCAATTTTTTTTTTCTTATAAAGCCATACAGTTCTTTTGAACAAAAAAAAAACATCAGAGGTAAGAATTTTTTTTTTCGGAAGAATAAAAATCTGAGTTGAAATAAAAAAGTTGTATTCGTTGTCCTCTTTTTTTTCCACAAAACAATGTCACCAACATTGTTTTGCGCGACAAAGTTTCCGTGGTGAATATAAATTTTTTTCAACAGGTTTGGTTCACAGTTCGATAGTAAAATTTTAAACGTCAAACATTTAGTTTTGCGATAAAATCACTCCCATAAGAAGTACATGTATTTTTTTTCGAGGAGGAACTGTATACTAGGCTAAGCTAAGATTTGTTAAGAAATCAGATGGTCACATCACGTTCTTGTAAAATTAATTTCAGAGGTTGTTTAATCAAATTATTTCTAATTATGTATATAGATTTTTTGACTATTTTTCAGTTCCATGCATATTTGCAACACGGTGCTATATTGTTCATATTTACATATGTAGGTATAGGTAGGTACTCACACAATACTACCTTAAACTTAATTATGTTCTTAGCAGGTGGCATAAAATATAGGCTAACAAATTTATTTCTCTTATATTCAGATCAATATATTATCTAAACTATTCTAGACCGAGAGCCCACAGAAAATTTTGGGTGTGAATGATAGTTCCCTTTCACACGAGGAAATAAATTGCCAGAGATTTTTTTGCCGTTTTCTTTTAATTTCCTTAAAAATCTCTTGTAGCTTTCACACGAAGAAACAAAATTGAGGAAACTTTCTGCTGTTCTTTTTAGAGTAGCTTGGTTGAGCACACACTACTGTCAACTGTGTATGTGAAGAGGAATGTCAAAAAAATCTCCTCAAATCGTTGACCGGGGAGATTTAATTTTTCCGTCTTACTTCTTGCCCTTCTAATCTATAAACTGAAAGTTGCTGGAAACTCAGTTTCCTCGTGTGAAACGGGACATAGCAAAAATTCAGCGGTATTTTTATATAGATCTTAACTTTTCATAAGCCAATATGAAAGTCTTGCATTTCGTGATTGGGGCCTTTTTAGGTAACGGTGTATTATAAATGCGTTTTTTTTAAAGCCCAGATAAAAAGTGTAGCAACAAAATCATTATATTTAATAAAAGACCTGAGCGCCCTAGACATGAAAATTTTGTTCCAAGACGTCTTGGATGGGGTCTTCTGCATCCAAGACGAACCTAAAGATGACGTCGGCTGAGTGCTAACATAAAATTAATTATTTTATTACAAAAAAAACATATATTCTTTTTTAACTATAATGCTTTTATTTAAACAAACTCCAATTTTATTTCTTTATTTTTGTTTTATTGTGTTCATAAAGTCACTCAATTTGAGTGAAAATGGAATTTTCATACAAAAGTGACGTTTAGTTCACAATGTTCATTTCCCAACGTACGATCACTAGGGAAAAAAAATAGGTGTTATGGAAAATTTTGACATTTTGTCAATCAATTTTTTTTGCTCAAAATATAAATTCTGTATTAAAAAAATTGTTCTGTTTTAAACTGTTGTATTATCTGTCGTTTTAATCTTATCAACGAGGAATTGAATTGAATTTAAAATGTTTTTATTTTTAAATTCATGGGAGGTGAGGACTAGGCTTAAAATGGAAATAAGTAACATTTCAGGAATAGAAAATACCAGTTTTTTTTTTAAATAATATGTAGACTTTAGTGAGTGCAAAACTCAAAATATTGGATATTATAGTATATAGCAAGATGGACAGGTTCTTCCCATGACAAAACTATATTCAATAATACATTTATAAAATACATGCTTCAAAACAGAGTTTGGCAATAGTTTCATTGTCGGTGATAAAATATATATGATGCCTTTTAACAACACTTCCAAGTTCCAACCCCGTCACACCAGGTGAACAATTTACACTTTAAAATTATCTATTTTAGGATTATAAATATTTTTTTTTTGAATAAAAAATTATTTTGTTTGGAAAACATAAGTGGATATAAAGAATAAATGTTTTTGTAAAAACGTTGATTATTACACACAATTAGGAAGCATTACTTGAAGATCTTCTTTAATTTTGTCAACTTTATGTTAAAAATTATTTTCAATTTTTGAGAGAATCTCTTATATTTTAGTTACATATTTTCATTATTTGGAAATCGCCGCTTTGATTGGTTTTGTAATTCACTGATAGAATATCTCTTTTGATATCGAATATGTCTACAATCTCTAAAAGGCACCAAAAGGCAATACCCACTTTTGTTGATATTGAACAAAATAGAAAAAAATGCTTCTCTTTAACCCTTTACCGCATGAATTAATATTAGCGGACAAAAAAAAAACGCTTTACATGGGTTCTTTGGGTTGTTTCAAAACACAGCTCATTAAAAAAAAATAAAAAAGTTAATTTGTTTAAAAAATAAGAACACAAGCCAAATTTGGCTTCGTATGCAGTAAGGGGTAATCTTACACATTTTATTTACATATTCACTTTATGTAAAGAATACAAGAAAAAGTTAACAAAAGATAAACATTTTTCATTTAAAAATAAAACAAAACAATTCATTTTATTAAAAAAAAAGATAAGAATTAATTCAAAGACGGCCCATTATGCGCCGTTTTTTTTCGTTATAGCATAAACTAACTTTACATTTTTGACAAAAAGTAAATGAACGGCCATTACAATTATTTTGACACATTTGGCGATTTTTTTTAATTTGTGGAAAATGACCAATATTATCGTAACGTACTGAAGGAAGAGGGAAGTCTTGATGCCTTGCAGGGGCCCTTCTTTTTGCCGTGGCTGTCGGTGTTATATGGTTGTTGGAGTTCTAATTGATATTGGAGTGCCAGTAGTCTCAGCAGGAGTTCCAGGAGTAAGGTTATTACGAGGTCGGCCGCGGTTTATCAAAGCCTTGCATAAGTGCTCCGCAACAGAAAGTTTAAAATCAAATAACGGTAAGTGGAAGTCGTTCTCACGACGCCAAATAATCCACGCATTAACTGTACATAAGTCTATCATATGAAAAAATATTCTTTTGTACCATTTTTTGGACAACAAAGGAATACGGTATAATCCAAGCATTGAATCCAGCAAACCGACGCACGCCGCCCATATACTTGTTGTACACCTCGACAGATTAAAGAGCGAAAATATTTTGTTACTGCTTATCCTTTCTGAAATAACGTCGTCTTTCTACAACTGTTTCGCTACCAACATACGGCGACATCATGCTGACAAACCAGGAAACCAGACTCAATTTAACTCCATCAATTGTGGCCACTTTTTCAATCATGCTTCCACGTCTCCCTTTTATCAGCTCCTCAGTCGGCATTCTTGAATTTGGCACTCTGTTGAGCCTTACGGTACCCAGTGGTAAGAGCCCATTTTTGAATAAATACACCCGCAAATTCAGGTTATTGTACCAATTGTCAAAAAATATTTTGTGGTTCACATTTTTTTTCACTGTCGATGAAAGTCTTGCTACAACATTTCCACTCACGCCCAAATCAGGTGACCCGTCAGAAATTTTGTTGCTCAATTTAAGAGTTTATTCACAAACAATAGTTTGGGAAGAAGAACAATGTTGCGAATATTTGATTTCGAAAAAATGACGATGTGGAACTAAGAAATGAAGACTTTAGGAAAACAGTGTCTGATAAAAAAGGGTTAATTTTTGCTGTTCCTCAAATAATTCTGAATTTCATTCCGAATTTATTATTGTTTTGTGTTCCATTGGGCCCTGCAAAGTTCTTTTTAGTGTTTGCCAGTAGATGATGAATGGAACAATATAATTTTGCCGAAAAATCTAACCTCAATAAAGATGTAATTTTTGTTGTTTGTACCTATTTGTATTTTATTTTAGATTAGAGAAACACCAACAACAATAATTTACTATATTTTTACAATAATGGTGCCGATTTTTTGCGTGTATGTGTATAGTTTGTATCAACATTATTGAAGTGCTTTAAAACTAATTTAAACAAAGAGTATAAGTAGTTGACTACAGCCAGAAGTACTTAGCAGTTGATGCTGCAGGGCAAAGGAACATACCTGATATAATTATATGAAGTTATTTAAAATTTGTCATTTTTTTCCTGTATTCCGGGGAAAAATTTGAACGGGGAGCGTAGAAAAGAACAGTTTAAAAGTGGGAACTGATAACTTTTAATTCAATTTTATTATTGGCTTACAGTTTGAAGGGTTAAAACTTTCGAAAGTTAAACAATATTATTTAACTATTATTAACAATATGTTTTTAAACGAAAATAAATACCTATAACAAATAAGGAATTTTCAAAAATATGAAACTTCAGACGTAAAAGAGGAATCATAATATTCACCCCTGTTCTGAATTTCCATCGGTCATAAAATTCTATCGTTTTCAAACTCTAGCGCCCATATTATTCACTCGATACTTCCAGATTTAAACTTTAATCCAGATGTAAAGTATACAAATTCAATGTAAATACATCCGGATTTAAGTTTCAATCTGGATGTATCGAGTGAATAATATGGGCGTAGGCGTTTTGAAATACATCTCACTTTCAATACTTGCGGATTGAGTGTGCTTTGAATTTCGTTCGGATTGAAAATTATTGACGTTGGAATTTTTATATTCGAATTGGAATTGGCAAAATTTTAAAAATATTATTTCAGCTAAAAAGTTTAGTTTGAAACTCTGTGCATTTGTGTGAATCTCTACAGATTTAATTTTTTTTTATATATGAACTTTGACAGACTTTTGAGTATAAATTCACACAAATGCACATATTTTAAAAGTAAAGGAAGTAGGCTATTATATTTTTTTATTTACATTCATAGTACAGTAAAACCCGCTTAAGAGAAACTGCAAAATGTCACAGTCTTTCTTTCACTTAAGCGGGTTTTTCACTTAAACGAACCCCGCTTAAGTGAAAAAAAATTTCACTTAAGCGGAGTCCGGATAAGTGAAAAAAAAATTGCACTTAAGCGGATCTAAAAACTCCAAAAAGGGTTCTGACATATCAGAAATTCAAATGTCATTTTCGTGATAAAAGTTTGGTAGAGGTGAAAAATAAAAAAGAATTAAAAGCGTTCAGCAAATTTTGTGTTCTGTTGTATTAAATTTTTTTTCACTTAAGAGAGTTTTTTTACAAAGAAAAATATTAAATTTAACTGAAAATATGTTTCAGGTATCCGGGTTTTTCACTTAAGCGAGTTTCGCTTAAGCGGAGTGTATTGGTCCACACATACTCGGGGATGAAAAAAGTGTTTCAGATAAGCGGGTTTTTCTCTTAAGCGGGCTTCTCTTAAGCGGGTTTTACTGTACATATATTTTTCAAAATGAGAAAATTTTTTGAATCCGTGTTGAAATTATTTACGGATTTGATTCGGAATGGAAGTCAGAACAGGCTGATTATTGTTTTTGAATTATTGATTGATGTTTTCTACACTGTTTTAAATTAAAAATCTTCTGTCTTCTATAACTGAAACTAATTGAGTTAATAAATTAATAAATTATCTTGTAATCAAGTTGTTACTTTATTCGTTTTTGGTTAATGTTTTCTTTGATTGTGTTTGAATATTAGAAATGTTCTCTTTTTTTTCATTAACATAATGGACACCCTACCAATGCAACTTTTAGCAAATAGCAACATGTTGTGGGATCCAAAATCGGGCTGCAATATTTTGTATGGGATCTTGGTGATATTATCTTTGATTCAACACTCGAATAAATGCCACAAACCCATCCGCAGTAGAATTCTACTTCTGCTTTTGATGTTGTATTTGTAACTCGTGTAAATCCTACTGTATTGTGAAAAGCTTTCCCAAAAAAAAAACACGGCTATTTTAGTATCTGGTTATTAGTGTCTGATTATAAATTAATAAGAACATTAATATTTAAAACAAAAATATTACTTACTTTCATAAAATTTAAAAAAAAATAGTAAAAAAATACTTACTTTTTTTTCAGAAGTTGAGTTTGAAAATAAATTTTTCAAAACTTGTTGATTAAAATAACTTTATTTAAAATGAAGATGCATGAATGGGTTTCTGGTTTTAAAGCTATGAGCAGACAGCATACGTTTGTGGTTTGCAACTCTGACGTCATTTTTACGTCATATTTTTACGTCATATGCGACTTTGGTTGCATATCGTCTGAACACTCTTTTGGGACAGTCCGCATATGCTCGCAAATCAAATGATTTGCGGGCCATATGCGACACCCAGGTCGCATATAAGTTTGCGACTTTCTTGCATATCGTGTGAAAACCTTGCATATAATTTGTGACAGTTTGCGAGCAGAGACCGTATGCAAGTTTGCGATGGGACGAAAACAGAACATTGCATCTCCCTCACATTTAATTTTAATGTTTTAATTCTTTATTTTACTAGTAGAACAGTCGGTTAGAAAAAATAAGAGTTTTAAAGTTCGAAGGAACACGAAAAAATATAATTGAAATTATTTATCTTAGTGGGTGTCCGTTATATTTACATTAGTATAAAAATTACTGAACAAAACAAATTTTTTCTGATGTCATCAACCCGAAGGCCAATCTTATCACATATGCATATATGTATATCTAAATCGATATATGTAGGTATATACATTTTGTATGTACATTTTTCAATTTGGGGTTTTTAAACGACCGAATGCACAATAAAAATGAAGACAAAAATAGAATATGGAAATTTCAAATAAAAAACATAAAATGTTAACAAATTCTCTTACAAATTTGTTTGGGGAAAAATATATGGCCAGAGTTATGGTCAAACATTTTTTAGGGCATATGATAAAAAAAAACATTTTGGGATATAACGGACATCCTACTCTTTATATTAGTTTTTGTTTGTTGTTCCTTTTACGAAAAAGTATAACCAACCCAAATTCTTGTCGACATTTTGAATTTTTTCAGGACTCTAATAATTTAAATATTCGAAACGAGCAATATTCACAAACACATACTTTAACCACCAAATTTAAAAAAATTATGTAATGTCCGCAAACCTGCATAATATGATCTCAAATTGGTGATATGCGGATTTTGTCGCATATCTTCTGAACACCTCGCATATAGACCGCAGCATATGCGATCACATTTGCAGACACATGATATGCGAGCATCTTGATCACAAATGCATGTGCGACTTTTGGAACAGTTTCTGCATATCGTGTGAACACCCCTATATGCAAGTTTGCGAGCATTTATGTATGCATAGGCAACAAATTTGCGACATTTTTTTTGCGCAATCGTATGCGACTTTTTATATGCCGTCTGCTCATACCTTAAGAAAAGATACAGGATTTTGATGTAGATGGTTTCGATATTTGTGTGAGGTTTTTTTCTATTTTAAGATTAAATCGTCAATAACTGAAAAACGCTTTTTTTTGGATTTTTGCCAATGTTGCGTTCGTCGATCGAAGTCGAAAACTAAGCTAATATCACTAGACCAATATCATAAACAGCTCAGCCAAAAATCTGAACTACCGGATCTGACGCAAGGTCTCCCTCCTGTGAGACAACAAAGTTACTGGACTTACAGAGGTTTGCAAGGTATTTGCTATTCTTCGAATAAAATTCCCAAAACCGCCTATGTTCTCGTATTTCTATGATGATAACAGTGCTTATAATTCAGTAGAGAAACATATAGATTTACACAGATTCCATAATAATTTACTTGAAGAGCATAACAGCTGTACCAAGTCATCACCACAAAGATTCAACAACCTTATCGCTTCCAATACTAGTTCATAGCAAGGTAGCAGCCACCAATACACAAAATCCGATCTACATAGCAAAAAGGTGAAAACCTGTTAACATTAAAACGCAAACTATATTGGAACAAAAGATACGAAGAGAAAAGCCCACCCTTAGCGATATACTTTGTCTTCTCATGTTTGTTGCTACCATTTAATCTGTTATTTTACTTATGTTTTTATACATTCTGTGTACTCGAAATTCCATACAAGGTGCTTCACAGAAATTTCTTATTAAGGAGACAAGCACAGATACAGATACAATTTTTTATGTCAGTACTTAGTGATGGTGGATTTTCTTCGGTATGAATTTGTATCCTTCACTTTTTGTTATAGTGTTCTACTTGAACATTTCATTATCTACCCTGAGAACTTTTTCCACAGTTCATGAAGTAAATTTAATTTATCAACAGCAGTTCCCTTATGTGATCAAACCAGTCGCCTGAAATACTTGATTCTTGATATTATGGGCTCATCATAGGAGGTCGCTTATTTGTATCAGTCAATGTAAAAAAAAGGAAGAAGGGTGATTTTTCTTGTACATACCCTTCCTTAGTCCCGTAATTTTCACACATTTTTCATTAATATCCTAAGAAATCCATTGCAGAGGGGGTCTACATTTTTTTGCTGTATTCTTATGATTTCAGTAGATATTTTTTAAAAAAGTGCAGATTAAAGTTAATGCTTTGAAGTAACTAGGTAGGAAGATTTATTGTTTTTATTTTGCAGATAGATATAACATATACATAACTAGGAACTCTGATGAAAAAACATTACACCAAAATTGGCACCCCCTTTTCGTTTTTGAAAAGAATGTCAAGTGCTTTTGTGTTGCAAACCACTTTTTCTTCAGTTCGTGTTCGAAGTTCGTGCAAGAAGGGGAGGGGGGGGGATAAGGAGCAAGCTAAATGAGATACCATGCTATAAGTTGATAAAAAATTCAACAAAACGCCTTATAGTCTTGTTTTTATTTTTTATTTTAATGGCGCTTTTCGGCTAATTTGCTATTTACTATTACAAACTATTACTATTACTACACAAATAATTATATAGAGATGTTTCACCTCCATAGAAAATTATGTCCTCAAAATTTGCAACAACTGACAAATCTCCAGCCGACAAGAAGCTTTTTAAAATAGATTTCATAAGAAGAGAAATCTCCAGCCAATAGAACGCTTTTTAAAGTGTTCGATATTACAAGAGAAACAGATCTCTCTTTTTCGTAAAAATGTCGCACAGACAAAAAAAAAGCAGACAGGTAGGTACTGCAGTCCACATGGCACATATCCACCACGTCGAAGTCAGCCGGCGAACTTTCGATTTTCGTAAAAAAAAATGCCAGGCGATGTATCTCTAATTGCTCATCATATTTATGCAATTAATTGATTGCTCATTTCATTTGTTGTTTTTTAAAAAACATAAACAAATTGCACTTTGTATGGAAACTTAAAATGCCTATATCTCTGTAATCACGTAACATTTCATAATGGAAACAGGCTTAAATAATTGCTCATCTCGCAATTTAATTTTCTCAGCCAAAATTTTAACTTAAAAACCCCCCACTAATTAATAAATCAATAATTAAAATTTATTTCTAATTGAAAAAAGTGAAATATGTATGAGAAATATAGACATGGCAGTTAATAGAAAACAACATATGTCATCCATTAAATTTGTTCACTTTATAAATGCGTTCAATTGAGATGCTTCCATATTAAGAGATACAAAATAATAACAAATATCTATAGATACATAGATATAAAATCATAGTTTATTTTAAATAATTTTTTTTAGGATTATCTAAATAGACCTGAACAAGCACGTAAACACGTGCGAAACGCCGTCTATTTAAAAAAAGCAAGTTAAACAAAGAAGACCTGAAACCCGCAAAAATAGAATTTAAATACTGTTTTATAAACTCTATAAATAGCGATTAGGAACAAAAGAGACAAAAACACGCCTATTTACGTTTTCACCAAGTAGTCCAGTAGGAACGAAGGAAAATAAATGCAAAAATTATGGTTAATGTTTAAAGCTAAAAACGACGAACGGGTTGTATTTCTGTAGAAATATAGGACATAGTAGGTACTTCGCAGTAAAATATATTTGCAACAATAATTTAAGATAACAATCAATAAGAAGCAATTCCAAATGCATCACAATTACACCTACACACAAATTATAGTGTTTCCTCTGAAAATAAAAATATGTCACATAGCTAATTGACAGTAACCCATAGACAATTAATTATTTTTTCGAACTAAAATCGATTCCAAGCACTTTTCACTTACCCATACAAATTTTATAATTTTGTCGAACAAAAAAATGTTCCACATACGTCTAAGTGACCCATAATAAAATACATTTTCTTCGAAAATTATACAATAATTCTTCCTTTCCCATATACAGGGTGTCCCGAAATCACCGCCTCAGAAGAAAACCAAGAGTTTCTGAGGTCATTTTAAGTCGAAAACAAAATCATCAAAATTGAAAAAAACTAAAGCTTAGCTCCTCTTTTAAAAATAAAATTGCATCGTTAGACTTAAAATAGAATTCAGCATCCTTTGGCACCTCCTTATAAGGTCTGGATGATACTTATTTTCATTGGCTTTGAAAGTTAAATAAAAAACTGTTGCTTTAGCCCCCCTTTAGTTAAGGGCCTGGGTGATACAACAAAAGTGGGCGTGGGCTGTTTTTCCAATTTTTTTTTTTTATTTTGTTCTTGCTTATCAGTACACTTCCTGATAATTTCATCCAAATCGCTGGAGCCATTTACAAGATTCCAATATATAAAAAAAGTGGGCGTGGGCGTGGCAGTGGCGGATTTAAATAACGCTAAATTCCAAAAAAAATTCTCGTTAAGCTATGCAAACTGCAAATTTCATTCAAATCTGACCGTTCCGGAAAAACCTAAGAAGTACAAAATTTCATGCAAATTGTTGGATCCGTTTCGGATATTTTTTGTTTTTCAATTTTTCTCACTCATAAGAATGAACTCTAAAACTTTTACTCAAATAGTTTGAGTAGCTTCCGAGAAATAGAAATAATAAAAGTAGTCGTGACATTGGCGGATTTTATTAAAATCAATTTTCAATTTTTTTCTTGTTCATATCTAAAAATAAACTGAAAATTTCGAATTGTGTTCGAGAAACCAAAAACTAATAAAAGTGGGTGTGGCAGTAGGCGAATTCTACATACTTCTTTTAAAATTTTGTTCCAACTTATAAAAGAGAACGCTCACTGAAAATTTTATGCAAATTGTCGGAGCCGTTTCCGATAAACTAAAAACGACAAAAGTGGACGGAGCAGTGGGCGGATTTCACTAAACTTTTCTTAACTTTTTTCTTCTTATTGAGGAGAAATAACTCTGAAAAATTCATTAAAATGGCTAGTTCCGTTTCCGAGAAACCAAGCAATAATAAAAGTGGGCGTGGCAGTGTGTGGATTTTAGTAAAAGAATTTTTCAAGTTTTTGTTATAAGAATAAACTCTTATAACCTCATAACCTCATTTAAATCGTTTGAATTGTTTTCGAGACACTAAGAAATAATAAAAGTGGGCGTGGCAGCAGGCGAATTCTACTTATTTCTTTTTAAATTTTGTTTCTACCTATAAAAGAGAACGTTCTCATAAAATTTCATCTAAGTTGTAAGACCCGTTTCCGATAAACTAAAAACGAAATAAGTGGGCGGTGCAGTGGGTGTTGCTGTGGGCGGATTTCACTAAACTTTCCTTTACATTTTTCTTCTTATTGAGGAGAAAAAACTCTGAAAAATTCATTAAAATGGCTAGTTCCGTTTCCGAGAAACCAAGCAATAATAAAAGTGGGCGTGGCAGTGGGTGGATTTTAGTAAAATAATTTTTCAATTTTTTGTTATAAGAATAAACTCTTATAGCCTCATAAGCTCATTAAAATCGTTTGAATTGTTTTCGAGATACTAAGAAATAATAAAAGTGGGCGTGGCAGTAGGTGGATTCTACTTATTTCTTTTTAAATTTTGTTCCTACCTATAAAAGAGAACGCTCTCATAAAATTGTATCTAAGTTGTCGGACCCGTTTCCGATAAACTAAAAACGAAATAAGTGGGCGGCGCAGTGGGCGTTGCTGTGGGCGGATTTCACTAAATTTTTCTTTAAATTTTTCTTCTTATTGAGGAGAAGAAAACTCGGAAAAATGTATTAAAATGGCTAGCTTCGTTTCCGAGAAAGCAAGCAATAATAAAAGTGGGCGTGGCAGTGGGTGGATTTTAGTAAAAGAATTTTCCAATTTTTTGTTATAAGAATAAACTCTTATAACCTCATTGAAATCGTTTGAATTGTTTAAGAGAAACTAAGAAATGATAAAAGTGGGCGTGGCAGTCATAGAATTTTACTAAATATATTTTTTTATTTTTTTTCTCGATCATAACAATAAACACTTGTTTAATCCGAATCGTTGGAGCCGTTTTCGAATAGCCAATAACTAATAACAGTGGGCGTGGTACAATGATACAAGACCAGTTGCATCGGATCGGGAATACCCCTATTTATTTTCTGGAATAATAAAACACATTTGTGGTTAGGGAAATTTCTTTAATCTTGCGGGAATTTTAACTAAAAATCCCATTTAACCCATCCTATTTTAATCCAGTTCGGACAACAAAAATAAAAAGATATCCCATTTTAACCAAACGTTTCAAAAATTGTTATACATTATAGGCTATTCACTATCCAGTGTATTATAGAGATCCACTGATCTCTATATACACTGGATAGTGAATAGCCTATAGTGTATAACAGTTTTTGTGAGGCAAGTTTTTTAAAGGGTACCGGCCACGACCTCATATCTCGCTCTATACAAACGAAGAAAGAGATTGAAGATATTTGCCGAAATTGAGCATTTATTTGATATCAGTTGATGTCAACAAGCATTGCGGCTGTAAATATTGAAAAAAATATAAGAAAATGCAGGTCCATTAGCGTCCATTCCGCTGGCGCCGCTGTTATACTGTTATATAAGATACCGGCCACGACTATATTTTTGCCTCAAAAATTTTGTATGAATACACTATCCAGTGTATATAGAGATCAGTGTAGAGATCAGTGCTTACATCCCTATTTGCGGAACTCGGCATGAAGGTGAAGATGATTTTTTTTTGCGGAACTCCGAATGAAGGTGAATGTAAATCCACCATTATGGTGGATTTACATTCATCTTCATGCGGAGTTCCGCAAAAAAAAAAGGGATGTAAGATATAAAATTTACATTTGTTGAATGGAGAGAGAAGACCAAAATGCAGTGATCTTCATGAATGCAGATTAAAGGAAGATGCCATAATTAAATTATTATAAAGATGAAAGTTTATCACTCACTCACTCACTGACTCATTCATTCACTAATCATTCTACAGCTTACTGTGTAATATATATGATATATATAAAAATTTTTTTCGAATACTACATATTTGAAAGTGCACACTAAGAAGGGATTTTTTCAAATTCTTAAATTTAATAGGGTAAACTTAGGTTTAAATAGGGTAAAGTCGGATTTCTATTTTCTAAATGGGTTGAAATAAAATTATTAATTTATATAGATTTCATAGATTTTTTAATTCTAAGGTGTGTCAGGGGGGTTAAAAAAATTATAAAAAATTATCTTCACACTTACCAACGTTTAAAACGCAAAATCTCAAAAATCAATGTTTCACAAATAAATTATATTAAATCGGGGGGTGTGTTGATTTTTATCATATTTACTATTTTGAATAGAGCATAGAAATAAAAATTAGGCGTGTAATACAAAATTTTTATTTATGTCGTATTTTTGACACACGCAATTTTTCAAAAACACAAATTTTTTTTTACCTTTTTTTCACACTCTTTATTTTTTATCTTTTTAATGCGGGTAGATAGAAATATGAAATTTTACAATCTTATAGAGATTATGTATTTACATGATTTTGCTGAAAATTGGATTTCTCAAGTACCATTTAAAAAAGTTATTCAAGTATAAAAAATTTTAAAAAACTTTTTCTAACGGTTTTCTAATAATATCTTTTTAATTAGTAATCATAGAAGGTTGAAATTTTCACAAATAATATAATTTATTGTTTTAAATGTGAATTTAATTTTATTTAATTTTTTTTATACCCTCAAGTTTAGATAACAGAATTATAAAGGTTGTTTTACATGTCAGCTTATTATTCATCAGTGCATGCGCGCATGGGTTTCATTTTTCTTTAGTTCGCACGGCAATATGATAACAATGATTTTGATAACTCATTTGTTAATCTACCCACTATAGATTGATCACAATTTTAATTTTAGTTCAATCAAAAAATCCATTAAATTTAATCGAAATTACCCCATTTGTTCATTGCCAACCACCACCGACCAGTGGCAGATGACCCGTTATTTTAACAAAATCAGAAAATCCAAATCATATTGATGGATTAAATAATTCATAACTTCTCTTCTAATTGTCCGATCTTCAAGATTAAGATATTAAAATAATCAGTAAATGTTAATCTTTAATTGTGTATAAAAATTATTGCGAAGGGGGGAAGCGTTCTATACGAAAAGGGGTGGTAAAGAGGTCATCAATTCAATTTTCTGTATTAAAAATCGAAAAGTTGATGAAAATTTTACGAATTTCAAAATATTATGTTCTACAATATTGTAGCCCCAACCCTTATCTATAAAAAAGTCAATAGTGTTATAGGGGTAAATTCAACAAGTGCGGCGGGAGGGGGATTTAAATTAAATTTAACGATAAAAATCGATTTTAATCAAAAAAATCATCAGACATGCCATCATCAATTAATTAATAACTCCTAAAATTCTTAACGGATTCTCAAGATTAAAGTCTTAAAATACCGTCATTAAAACAAACGTTAAATGTATGTAAAAAAAATATCAAATTTTCATGACAATTATGAAAAAAAATGTAAAAACAAATTGAATTAATGTTTTTTTACACCCACTTTGATTGATTAAAAAATTTTAAATAATATGTTATATTCAAAATAGAGACAAAAAATTTATCACATATTATTTATTAATATATTGTCTAAATATTTGTTGAACATCTTAAAGTTCTAAGTCCAACAAGAATTAAGATATTAAATAAATTTTGAAATTAATTTATTTATAACATGCTTTTTGCGGCATAGTGTTTCCTTCATTAAAATGCTCATTACTTTTTACTAGAATAACGGATTTTAATCAAATGACTTTTATTCGCTTCCAAACAAGTAAGCGCTTATTTTGATATAGAAAACATATATATCTATCATCAATTTCATACATTAAAACGTTCTAAAAAAAAAAATTTCATAAAAAAATCTTAAATAATTTTCTTGAAAAATAAGTGAAAAAACGAGAAAATTTTTCTATTTTTGTAGGTATTATACATATACATATTTATATTATTAAAATATGCACGTGCGTTGGTGGTAGGTATTTCTCATTCGTAATAATAAACCTAAAGGTACCCTCATTGTTGGTTTGGTTGGCTGATAACTTTTGTTCTAATGATCGCATCGTCTTAAAATTTAGGTAGAATGTCATTCAAGTGTACTTGACCTTTTTAATGAAACTTACTATGATGTGGGTAGAGTATATTATTTAGTTGGCTTATATCTTCTGTTCTATTAATCGGATCTGTAAGATTAAGGTCTTAAAATAAAGGTAAAATGTTAGGCTAACTTCAAGTTATTTTATAAAAAAAATTCAAATTGAATTAAAAAAAATCGCTTTCGTTAATATGAGCACGGGCTGGGCTGGGCATTGGGCAACAAATTTGATACTCAGATTTATAGAAAAACGTTGATTTGGTCAAGTTATTGACTTGGCAAGTTGGTTACATTTTTAATAATGGTCAGATTTTCAAGGTGAAGTTTTTTAAATTTTGATTAAGTATCCGGCTAAACAGTGTTCAAAAAGTTAAAAAAAAAAAAACAAAACAAGTTATCAAAACATGTCGTACGGTGCACCCAAAGGTACTGTTAACTTGGGCGCCTGCCTGGCGACTGAACATACCCTAAGCGGAGCAACGGAGTTGCGTGAGCGGGACAGGGGACCCGCAATCGATTTTTATCGACAAAGGTCAAACTAAGTGAGTGCCTGGAATAAAAGGTAGACTAGATTTATAACTTGACGAGTAACAATGGTCAGACTTTCAAGATTAATTTCCCAAAATCAAGGTGAATTATCATGCTAGAGGTAGAAAAGTAGGTCAAGGGCTGACTGGACAAATCGGATATAGATTTATAACTTGAGTTCTAATGGTCATATTTTTATGGTTAAAGTCTTAAAATAAAGGTAAATTATTTGTATATACTATTAATTTAAAAAAAAAAGTATGTATGTATGTACATATAATAACATACATACATAAATACATACATACATACATAGGTAGTTATGTATATATACCTATATACTAATATAAGTTAGTGAATTGAAAGACAGAGAGGTATTGAGAGAGACAGAGAAGTGCAGTGAGATCTAGAGAGAGACAAAGAGATACAGGGAGCGACAGAGACATACAGGGAGCGACAGAGAGATATAGAGAGATACAGAGAGAGACAGAGAGGTACAGAGAGAGACAGAAAGATATACAGAGAGACAGAGAAATGCAGGGAGATACAGAGAGAGACAGACAAATATAGAGAGGGACAAAGAGATATAGACAGATAGAGACAAAGAGATACAGAGAGAGACAGAGAGATACAAAGAGATATAGAGATGTAAAGAGAGAGACAGAAAGATATAGAGAGAGGCAGAGATATACAGGGAGATACAGAGAGAGAAAGAAAGATACAGAGAGGGACAGAAAGATATAGAGAGAGACAGAGAAATACAGGGAGATACAGAGAGAGACAGAAAGATACAGAGAGGGTCAAAGAGCTACAGACAGATAGAAACAAAGAGAGAAATTTTGATTGGTTTGATTTTGATTTATAACTTATTATTATTTTATGTTCTAAATAGTCAGATTTGTATGGTTAATTAAAGTTCTTAAAATAAAGGTAGAGTGAGATAAAGGTAGAGTGAGGTAAAAGTAGAGTGATATAAAGGTAGAGTGAGATAAAGGTAGAGTGAGATAAAGGTAGAGTGAGATAAAGTTAGAGTGAGATAATGGTAGAGTGAGATAAAGGTAGAGTGAGATAAAGGTGGAGTGAGAAAAAGGTAGAGTGAGATTAAGGTAGATTCGAGATAAAGGTAGATTGAGACATTGTCTTGCACATACATCGTGTGACTGCAGTAAAAGGTAGATTGAGACATTGTCTTGCACATACATCGTGTGACTGCAGTAAAAGGTAGATTGAGACATCGTGTGACAGTAAAAGGTAGATTGAGGAGACACCGTGTGACAGTTAGCGTAGCCAACTGTTCGGGTAAATATACTAGTTCATATATAAAGATGAACATGTTCATCTTTAGGGCCAGTTGTACAAATATTGAAACCGTGGTTCAGCAATTTGTATCCACCGATTTCGGTTTCCCCACACCAACGCGAATTTTCGGTGGCGACGACGCGACGAAAACAACAATAGGTGTGTTCCTTTACTTTAAAACTCTGTGCATTTGTGTGTATTTCTACGTCATTTTTTTTTATATGAACTTTGGCAGACTTTCGTGTAGAAATTCACAGAAATGCACAGAAAATCACAGACTTCTAAAGTAAAGGAACACAGCTAATAACAACACGCGGTTGTTAATGAAAACAACACGTTGTTATTGTTTTCGTCGTCGCCACCGAAAATTCGAGTTGGTGTGGGGGAACCTTAAGGCCAGGCGCGCACTTGCAACCAAACTATTTGGTTTCGATTTTGAGTACTATAGGATTATATGAGACCCCGCGGAAGTTTATATGCGCGCACTTCCATATAAGCCCGTTGTGTTCAAATTGGAACCAAACTGTTTAGTTGCAGGTGCGCGCCTGGCCTTAGTCGTGAAGTTCAGTTCCGCTGAAGTGCAGTTACGCCGAGTGCGGTAATATTTGCAGATTAAGATGAATGTAAATCCACCATAAACCCATCATATAACTTTCACTTCGATTATATTTGAATTTGAATATATTCCAAAAACTATCTTTGTCTTTTCTCTTTCTAATTTTGACAGTTCAAAACAACAAAAACAAAACATGTGATATCAAACTTGGAGAAATGTAAACAAATGCTTTTTCAGTGCAATGTGGATTTTTAATATTTTCTGTGATTTTTGTTTATATAAATAAGCTTGATAAGTTATTGAAGTTGATTTTTTGTTAAATGGGCGTTATAACCATCGTTTTATACGTTTTTATTGGAAAACAAACAAGCACTATATAATAAAAATATTTGTCGTTTGTTTACCGTTCTCCAAGTTCAGACCAGCTGTTTCCTATTTTTTTTGCTTGTTTGAAACTGACGGCTGGTGGAAAAGCCCAATTCGGATTGAATCCGATCCTGGGAATCCGCGCATATAAACGTAGATGTAATTGTTGGAGAGGGCGTAGTTCGGTTTAGAAATTTAAAGATTGTATTTGTCATTTCATTATTCGTTTATTGTGAGACCGTTTAAATGTTTATAAATGTTTATAAATATATAGTAAAAATAGTTAATTCCAAATAATTAATTTAAAAAAACAATTTTTTATTTGTTAACGATTGTATAAGTTTTTTTTTTCTCAATAAATGATTTAACAAAAGAAGTAAACATGTTTTCTACCATTATTGGGCGTAGCTATATTCTGTTTCTGTTGTTGACTATCGCTGGAGTATTAGCACAATACGAGTGGCAATCCAGAGATGCCTTCGATGAAATTAAAATCAAATTTGACAAAGTTTCAGCCGATAACTGTCCCATTCAACATGTTAGCGATATGTACCTCCCGGAAGACACCGTGTCGCACCATCCGGACATCAAGGATATCAACGTTAATCCAATTTTTCCCAATCGTACTGCTATGTTACATTTGCACAACATGGCAATGAGTAGAAGTTTTTTCTGGAGCTACATTCTCCAGAGTCGATTCATTCGTCCAGCAATAAACGACACTTACGATCCTGGAATGATGTATTACTTCCTTTCAACTGTAGCTGATGTATCTGCAAATCCGTACATAAACGCCTCAGCCATCTATTTTTCACCAAACAGCTCTTATACATCGTCGTATCGTGGCTTCTTCAATAAAACTTTTCCTAGATTTGCCCCACGTGCATTTCGATTGGACGATTTCAACGACCCGATTCATCTGCAAAAGATTTCAACAATGAACACTTTCGATGTGCGCGATCTAGGTGCAGCTCCACCAGATGCCATATCCAAGGATTATACCTCTGAGTTATATAAAATCAATGAATGGTATAAGACCTGGTTGCCTGATGATGTCGATAAGCGACACGACACCAAGACTACCTATAAAGTTCAGATTCGTTATGCCAACAACACAAACGAGACGTACACATTCCATGGACCACCAGCTGCTGACGAGACTCCTGGTCCAGTGAAGTGGACGCGGCCTTACTTCGATTGTGGACGTTCGAATAAATGGCTGGTGTCGGCAGTCGTCCCCATTGCAGATATATATCCTCGGCACACACAGTTCCGACATATCGAGTATCCAAAGTGAGTAAAAGAAAAGTTTTGCATGAAATTATTAATTCTTTAATATTTTATCTTTGTAAAGATACACCGCAATTGCGGTTTTAGAAATGGATTTCGAAAGGATTGATATAAATCAGTGTCCGAAGGGTGGTGGAAATGACAAACCAAATCACTTTGCCGACACAGCGCGTTGCAAGAAAGCTACCACGGAGTGTGAACCTTTGCATGGTTGGGGTTTCAGAAGAGGAGGCTATCAATGTCGGTGTACACCCGGTTATCGACTGCCGAATAACGTGCGGCGTCCTTACTTGGGTGAGGTTATTGAAAGGGCTTCTGCCGAACAATATTACAATGGTTATGATTGTATGGCAATTGGATGTGAGTATAATACACACTAAACTAATTAAAAATTGGCACATTTGTAGTTTTAACTAAATTCACTTTTAATCTAATGGTGCCATTAACAGCAATATTATTCAATATAATATTTAATTTTGGTTTTTATGACCCCAGTTGTAATTATTTATGTTACCCGTTGCGGAATAAATTCCATCTTCTGGGGGTTTGCAACTGAATAAGGTTGTGCTGTTAGTCTAAAAGCCAGCGACAAAAAACGTAACGTCATTTCATTAAGAAAATGTTTAGTATCATTGTATAGTCTAAATATAAACGAACATTAAATATTTATTAGCGACAAAAAAGTTAACGTCATTTCAATAAGAAAATATTTAGTATATAGCGGGAAAGGTCGAGAAAATAAGGGGTTAATTACGTCATTTTATTATGGTTGGGAAAAATTTTAAAAAATTTCAAAATTCCATTATAATCCTGTAATCAAAAAGGCAAATAAATATTTCAAGCGCAACATCCCGGGAGACACAATTATATAATTTATTTTTAGTAGTAAAAAAAAAGCAAATGAGAAAATGCTAATTTTTAAAGAAATCATATTTTTAATATCACACATATGTATTTTTTAAGAATAGTTCTATGTTATTTGACTGTCCTGTTCGTAGTTGGCAAGTGAAACACCAGGAATGCTTTCATCGTCATCATCATCATCGTCGTCATTCTCTTCATTATCTGTAAAATTAATTCAATACATAGGGAATTTGCCATTTTTGGCCAAGACTGTACAGAAACGAGTTTAGTATCAAATGAAAAGTGACGTTCAGCTTGTTATATGGGCGAAATATATTTAAAATCCTTTAATGGGAAAGTCGAGATATTTGAGCTTGAAGTTGGTGATTGCAAAATTAAGATTTCAGTGTTTTTCCAAATGTAAAAAATAACAAAGATATCAAATGAAAGGTATGAAATATGTCTTTAAAATAAAATCTAAAATATTTTGCTGTGATAAATACATTTTGAGCTAATACTTTTTAACTTCTTGAAACGCAACTTCTTTTGCAGGCCGATATATCAAACAATTCAGTGATGATGTTTTTTAACACAAGTGAAAAGCATATTCTATTACCTTTAATTACATATAAAATTAAGTGTTCTCAATAAAATAAATATTTAATTATTAAAAAAATATTTTTCGAAATGTAATTATGCATATAGATGTTCTATTTCCCAACTACGAACAGGACAGTCAAATAACATAGAACTGTTCTTAGAAGAATATGTGTGAAATTAAAGTTATGATTTATTTAAAAAACCATTTTATCACTTGTTTTTTTTCTACTTATAAAAATAAATTATATATGTAATTGTGTCTGCTTTGGTCCGTTCTTTTTCTATAAAATGTTAACTATTGTTGTTGCGTGAAAAAAATTGTTAATATGTATGTCATTCAATTGTTAAAAGTGTTACACTGTGTAACATTTTATTTAGGAACGATAAATGTTAAAAATATTGTTGATCTGTCAATCGAAAAAAATTAAAACTTAAAATGAATAAATCAAAGAAATTTTTTGATTGCATCAAATTTTATTAGACAAAATACATATGTATTATGATTACTTAAATTCATATCACCATTGAATAATTACAAATAGAAGTGGACACTGAGAAACTACAAACGCCATTGCCGTTTTCGTGGTCATTATAGGCAACATAATAAATATTAAGTTGTTGTTTGGTTGCGAAATGCGCTAAGCAGATTCAAATAGGGATATTTTTAGGGAAATTCGTTCACAATATACCTATGTACATACATACGGTGGAAGTGTTTTTTATTTGTCATAAACAACAAACAACAACGAGAATGCCATTCAAGGTCAAGGGTTGCTTTTGCATTTTTTGTGGTTTATCTCAATTAATGAAGATGACGTGTGACGATAAATGATGTGTGTGTGTTTTTATTTTTGTAATTATGTATTCTGCCCTAGCGAGGTATCCGTTCGGAGCGGAAAACTCTCCGAAACGCATACGACGTCGGAGGTTCAAAGTTCATTAGAGATGTCAAAAATGTCACTTCAAAACACACTTAACCGCACTGCAACGCAAAACAACAATGCACGTTCCATAGTGTCGGAAAAACGTTCCGAACGCTGTTCGGAAGAATACCTCGAAGCAAAAATCCTCCGATTCCGCTCCGACGGATACCTCGCTAGGGCAGATTATCTTCAGTTTGATATTTTCTATTTTGCTTTCAGATTTGTAGATCTAAATCTCATATATATAGGTAGGCACAGGTACATATATACCTATCTAAGGTTACCTATTTAAACGTTTCTTTCACGGTTGCTCAAAGGTTAATTTAATGATTGTTAAAATTTTAAGTTTTTAATTATCGTCAGAATAGGCACTAATTTCTTAGTTTTAAGTGTTAAATATTATTGAATCATGTGTTAATGTTGAATGCAGTGGCGGATCCAGGATTTGGTCATGGGGGGGTCCAACTACAAATAGAAAACTTAAAGGCAAGTAAAACTTGCTTGGGATTTGTGCTACATTATTTATGTGCGTGAAGTTAGCACCGCCATTTCTATTTTCAGAAAAAAAACTCAAGCAAGCACAAACTGAGCTTAAAACAGCGCATGATGTACCTATAACTTTTTAAAAACTCGTAATTTTGAAAAAAAAAATTGCAAATTTGCGAATTTAAAAAAATATTTACGGCACAATGGCAGCACAAGTTGAGAACAATAAAGCGCAAGTTTTTTGTTTGAAAATCGAAAATGATGGTGCTAATTTCACGCTAAGTTCCTTCGCAACATTCGCGTTCGATCGTAAAAGTTGCAAATAGTATCCGATTTTCTTTATCTCGTCGGTTGTACCATTTTACAAAAACTTAACTTTGGAAAAATTTAATCTTCAAAATTTGTAAATTTTTGAAGTTTTTTAAAAATATTTACGGCACATCGCAGCACAATAACATACCTTAAGCCCTCGAACTAAGTTTCCTTCATAAAATTATTATGCAGTCGCAATCTAAGGTAAGCATTTATATCCCTATTTCCACTAAGATTCATTTGAAGTATTGGAGGTATACCTAATCATTATGCACTTAAAGAAAATTTTAATCGACATTTTATAAAAAGATTGGCTTTCTGGAATTAAGTAGGTTAAACGTAGCCCAAATTTAGGTCGAAGAGAAATAAATATTTAATAAATAAATAAATTTATATAAAAATTATTTGTTTTAAAGGCTCATGGGGGGGCCCCGGACCCGAAATCCCCCCCCCCCCCCCCGTGGATCCGCCACTGGTTGAATGGTAAAATATTTTGCTTGAACGGAGATTTAAACAGGTTGTTTTACCTAAGAAACGACAAAAGGCTAGGGCATGTAAGCAGGTTGGATCAAGGCCAGAAAAAAATCGTATGGGCGGAGGGGTCTAATTCAACCTGCTAAGCCAAAAAAATCCACTTGAAATAAAAAAAAACATGACACAGTGTCATGCTATACTACCTTTTTTAAAGCCAATCAATTCCTTAATTCTGTTTTTAAATCAAGTTATTCTATTGAATACATAGTTTACAAAAAAAAAATTTTCAAGCTCAAAATTAGATTAAATAATTTTTTTTTTAAATTTTGATTGTGAAAAGCTCTAAATACACTAAGGTATATAGCCTCAAAAGAAAGTGACTAAAAAAATCAAATTTAAAGCAATTTCGTTAGTATAAAGATAAATAGATACTGTTTTTTACGACCCAGCGCCGGGCCAGGGTCCCTCACTGCCGGTGGGCAAACTTTGGGCACCCAGAGATTGAAGTCGCGCACAAATCGTGTTAATTCATGTCCACTTTTAATTGCGGTCTTTCTTGAAAATGGTTAACATACATTTGTTATTAATGATCATGAATAATATTTTTAACGAATAGGTACGAATATATTACGTATATTGATCATGAAAATGTGAAAACGAAGGCAATATTATTGAGCAAAACTGTTGGTGTTGAAGTTTGAAATTAATTTAAAAATAAATTTGCAAGCAAACAAACCAACCGTAGATCCAAATAGGATACTGAGAACATACATTATGTAAGTGGCAATAGATGCAAACCATTCAAACAAAACCAAGAAACTAAAATCTTGTCGCCAATAAATTGAGTCTGTCTGGCTAAAAAAAAATGCTTTTTATGGTTTTAGGAACAAAATACCTAAGTAAAAATCATTCTGAAATGTGTCTTTGCTTTCGTTTCGTTTCATCAGTGATAATTTCGATAATTTGTAAAAAATTCTACTTACTTATTAAATAAATTATAAAAAAAATATATGTATATCTACAATTATTTATTAACAAAATAATATATTTTGTTCAAAACTTTACGTTATTAAGTAATATTTTTGTTTGTAATATTCGAATCTCCTATTTCTAGTCAAATAATAAAAACCGGATGCCTAAATATCTTTTAGTTTTTAAGAAAATTGAAAATAACGAAATCTACTTTACTTCTTAATTAGTAGAAAATTTTATATAATTTTACTAACGGACTTACCGCGTTTAATTAATTAATTCAAATTAAATGAATTTTATTTACACCCTATAATTTTCTCCGCACGACACCTCTTTAAAAACACTATTGAATTTAACAGACGCGCGCGTTTGGTGCGAAGCTTTTTACCGTCGTAATTGTTTGTGAGTTGCCTCTCCGTAAAGGCTTACAATTTTATATTTTGAACATTTGTATTCGCGATTGTTATACATTTTATATAATTTTATTAACGGACTTACGGGTGTAAACAAAATTCAATTAATTTGAATTAGTAGAAAATAATAGGATTCTTGAAGCAACAAAATAACGGATGGAAGTCGAATTTAAGAAAACTTACTTTTGTTATTTTAAATTTTCTCAAAAACTGGTAAACATTTTGACATATGGTTTTTAGTGTTTGACTAAAAACTGATTGGAGCATTGAATATAAAACACAAAACTACTACTTAATAACATACAATTTTGAACAAAATGACATTGAACACAATTTTTTAATTTTTTCTTCAAAAATGTAAGTTTGAAAATTAATTTTTGAAAAACTGTTCACTCAAACAACTTAATTTAAAAAGAAAATGAAAGAAGAAATCTTTGGCTTTATAGAAGTGTATAGCATGCCATTAGGTGTATTTTATTCATTGCTGGATATCCAGCGCAGCACAAGTCTGAATAAAACGATTACTCACTCTATACGTTCATTTCAATAATTCAAAGTTCTATCGCCAGCACAGCAATCTTTTTTTACTGACACTTTTTTCGTCAGAAATCAAATTGTTTTTGTTTGCCAAGCGAAATTTTGCTGCGCTGGCGATGTAGCAATGAATAAAACAAACATATTGTAGTTGTTACCGTTGTTTTTTAATCATTTTTTTTAGGGAGGTACCTACCTATCGGTTTTTAAAAACTAAATTGTGTTTCCTTGAAAAAAATAGGTATAAAAGTTTCTCTTCTTTGATCTTCCAAAAATGAGGAGCTTACAAAAAAATATTTATTAAACTTATTTTTCAATGGGTAAGGTACCTATATCTACCAACATATGTAAACCTATCTACATATAGGTACCTACCTATCTACATAATCTCATAGATAGGTAGGTACAAAACTTTAAAATTAGGATTAAGAAAAGTTCATACCAAACTCATAAAGACCAAAAAACGCAACAAATTAAAACATAATCGTCATCACCCCAAATTGCATGAAAGCAACAACAACATCTTTGAATGAACACAAAGTAAAAAAAAACAACCCTTGAAATTACATTTCGTTCAACAAACGTAGTTTGACCTTGTCTGGCATGGCAGACAACAATTTAACTGCAAAGCCAAAGTGGTTGTTTTTGTTGTTGCCTCCCTTTCATTCGAACGAAAATTTCCCTCATAATTTCCTCAAGCATATTCAGTGGTTGTGGTTTTAACTATTCAGTTTTTAAAAGCGACAACGTTGACTTTGATTTCCGGCCATCTAGCGGCGATCTAATACGGTGTCCCTTCTATTTGTAATTATTCTGAATGATATCACTTAATTAAATTCACATTAACTTTATTTTTGTACAAAATCGAATCTTATATTATCATATCAAGGAAGTGAATTGAAAATTGTAGTAGTAGTAACTTTATTTAGCATAAAATTTGCTATTTTTAATTTCTTACAACTTGTTTACATAAATAATTATTTTTTACAAAAATAGTAATTGAGCGCTTAAATCTTACTATGTATATTAGTTTCTAATAAAACATTTCAAGGAAGAGGATTATAAATTTGTAAGCCCTTAAAAAATAACATATTTTGTGCTCTATTATTTCTAAAAAATGGTAAGTGTAAATTATTATCGTTTCTTATGTTACGTTGTCTCATTTCACCATTGGTGATCAGTCTTGTTTGCAAATAAATAGGCATTAAGTTATTCTTTACTTTAAAAATAAACATTAAGTTGTTCATAATAATTTTTTGTTCTACATAAAGCCATTTCAAGGTACTTAACATATTGCTTATGGATGTATGGATCTCATTCCCTTATTTTGTAAAATTTGAAGTTTATTTATCATTAATTCATACTCCAATAATAGTATTGTAGGGCAATACTCAAAATGTGGTCGTATAATGGAATTATATATTTTAATGGCCACAGTAATCATAAGTTTTATTCGTATTCTTCAAAAAACCCAATTTTAGTGGCGATTTTTTTATAAATCATTTCGAAATGTTCTTAAAATTTAAATTACTACCTAGGAATATTCCCAAGTATTTCGTTTCTTGTATACGTTCAAATTCGTGTAGTACGATACTACATTTTTTCTTCATTTTTAGCTCATTAAATCATATTAAAATGTCAGCCAAGAGAAAAAAGGAAAGGTGTTACTTTTAAGAAATGAAAAGCACTTATCTGGCAAAAAAACAATACGAATTGTCAACATTATTTAAAAATCCTTTTTTTTTTTTCTCTTCTTATGCTGCAATATTTGATAAATTTATATTACAGACAACACAAAATAATTTCTGAATTCCGATTCCATTTTATACGAAATGTTTTTTAAAAATTAGTGCTTAAGTGTATTTTTGAATTAAATTTTATTGAGACTTAAATTTTAGGTTACAATATTTTGATCTTATTCTAACAATAGCCAAAAAAATTGCAAAACAATTGATTGCCAAATAAAAAAAGCAAAACAACAAAATGCAAAATAAAAAAAAAACAAATAATAAAATGCCATATAAAAAAAAGCGTAACAACAAAATGCCAAATAAAAAATTGCCGAACTTCAAAAATCCAATCAAACAAAAAACTAAATGAAAATTGCGAAATAAAAAATGCGGAAGGATGATTTGTCAAATCATTTGAAAGACAAAACGTAATTTGCAAAACGTAGAATGCCAAACAACAAAATGCTAAACAAACAAAATGCGGAACGAAAAACGGCGAAATGAACCCCCGCGAAACGTTAGTTTGTCAGACAATTCTTGCGAAACATACCGTACCCACAAATTTGTTTTGTTTTTAAAACCCGCTTCAACGATTTTTCATTCTGAACTGTAGGTTCCATAACTAGTTTATTTCTTTTAAAATCAGACTAATAGATCTGGATTATTTAATTTTTTAAAACCACATTGTGGTCACACATAATAGTAAGTTCTTTCTACCCAGTCATGCACTTTATTTCTATTTGGTGAAGGTACATATAATGTGATAATTAATTAAATTTCGTGCAATATCAAATTATTCTCACTCGTAAACGAATCACCCACTCAACAGAATACAAAAACTTACATGAAAAATCCACTACCTATCTGATAAACATAAATGAAAAAAAAAATGCCCTACGTCAAGGTAGTAATTTTTTTTTGCAAATGTGTAGGTTTATTCTCAAAAATATTTCATATGATGAGACAGACACTCATTATCCCGTTTAACGATTGTATGTGCATTTGTCAACCAAGGAAAATCAAAACCTTCACAACAGATACATACAAATAAAATTAAAACGAATCGTCAATTTGCTTAAAACACATACATATGTACAATGTAAATATATTATTTGTCTACACAAGTATATTTACAGTTCATTTTCAAAAAAGATCCCAAAAGGATTTTTTAATTTCTTTTGAGCAATGGGATATATGAATTAGCAGAAACGAAAACCAACAATACGCGTATTTTTTTGCAAGTCCAGGGGGAATTGGTGCTAAACAATTTGCATGTTAAAGACCCTGTTTAGATTGTGACATGCTCACTACGTAGTGAATAGTCATGTCGTGTCTACACTCGAAATTTCTCAGTCACGAGTATCACCGAACTCTGATGGAATATCTCTGAATTGAAACATTTGATTCTGAGCACCATGAACCATGAATTTATTAGATAAATAAGCAGTCGTAAAATATAGCAGAAATTGCAATTTTAATAATTAAATCTGCTTCAGCATCTTTGCTGTTATCAATCCACCAATTCAATAAGCTTTTTTTGCTTCTAAGCTTGACTAATTACACATTTTTAATTTTTATTCTCATCTACCTTACCCTTCAACGAACATGCCAAAAATGAAAAAAATGGCATTAAATGGAACATGTCGGATATGAAACATGACTGCTCACTACAATCTTTATGTTTTCTTCCTGACCGTCGCCTCCCTTTCTACCTCACCGATTTCACCTACAAAATGCCGTCACTACGTAGTGAGCAGTCACAATCTAAACAGGGTCAAATGCAACAACAACTAATCCCCTGCGGGCTTAGCTAATCCCAGAGCATTCTTGGGGGTTAACTTAAGCGCGCCGAAAAACTATTACCGGCGTGCATTACATACTTGTTATCGATTGTTTGTATTAAAACTCCATTTTATTTCTGTGATGGCATCTCTAATCCCCGTTGTCGTTGTTTTTAACCAATTACCACCGGGCTTGCAAAAAAACACTCCTAATATCATGAAAAGGATATTAAAGTTACTATGGCTGCCATCATCCAAAGGGACGCATAGTCGTTTGAGCAATGCTCGGAGTCCCCTTCTGTTTGTAATTATTCAATGGTATTAGTTGCAATTTCATAAGAAGAATCTTGTATTTGTTTTATGTAAAAGTTTTTCTTTCAAATAATTATTATTTGTTTAACTGATGTTACCGAATCATCTACATACATAATAAACCGTATTATAAAAATGAAATCTATAATTTTTCCTAGGGATTCAAAAGCTACCGATTCGTTTGGATCGTTCACCATACCATGTGAGGGAGAAATATTTGGACCAACACAAAGAGTATAGAAATTACTCGACTATGGCTCAGGCAATGCATGCTGAGAATTTCAACATTCATCAGGTGTTAAAGTTTATTGGTAGTGTGAACCACATGACGTGTAAAAAGTAAGTAAACGCATTAAATAAGCACCTTACCTTAACGTTTTCTTCGGGTATATCTTTTCAGTATTTGCAATAATATAATAATTATGAGTATAATTTAATGCTATTACATTCATAGTATATTCAATAATTGTATTTGTAGTTTTTCCTCCATTTATTGACTATTAACTTTTCGTAGTACTCACTGTTTCGGTTTATCTTAAACGCTGAGTTTAAGATAATTCATTTGATGAATTAGTCATCATTCATCAAATTATATCAATCCAGCAATTCAAAAACATATAAAGTATCGGATGTTAATGAAATAACAAACATTTGATACTAACGTGGGATCTTTCCACTAGACATTGGATGTGATTGGCTATCAATTATATCATCTTAAAAAAATATGAATAAATGTATCCATCAGATCGGTTATTCATTTTCATTCTTATTCCGGCATTAAGATTAAACGAATCTACATATATCAATAAATAGTATTTGTAGAGAAAAATAAAATAAAATTTTTTAAAAATTCAAATACAGATTATAAATATTAATTGGCACCCGAGAGCAGGGACACTTTTTGTTTTTCTTGTTGTGCCATAAGAGAAATTTAGAGTTCAAGGGCATAATTACACTCAACTGACAAAAAAAAATCATAGTGCAACAAAATAATAGTGCATCCAAATGGGATAGATTAACAAGTATCCTCTCGCAAAGTGAACCGTGTCCAGTGAAAACAATAGCTTAAAGCAATCTGTACCGCAATAAGTGAAAGTTTAAAAAAAAAAATCAGTATTGCTTGTTTTGTTACAGTAGCCCTACTCAACTTATTGAGAGCCAAGGGGGAATTAAAAAAAAAAATAATACCGATCTGAAGAAGTACGCAAGTAGAGCGGAAAATCTAAAGTGAAAGAAAATCTAAAATGAAAGAAAAACTTAAGTGAAAGAAAATCTAAAATGAAAGAAAATCTAAAGTGAAAGAAAATCTCAAATAAAAGAAAAACTAAAGTGAAAGAAAATCTAAACTAAAACAAACTCTAAGTATATGAAACAATGTAAAAAAAGAGAAGAATTATTTCTTCAACAGTGAAAAATAAAACAAGTAAAGAAAACAATTTTTAATTTAAACTAACTGTGACCAGTTAGCCTGCATGTACAGGCTTTTGAATTTGAATTCAAACCTCTTTAATTTTAATATTATTAAGAATAGTTTAAAACATACGTTAAGCGTCAGTGCACCACGCTTTTAAATGTCTGTAATTATAGTTTGATTTCTTAATGTTATTGTATTTATTAATGTATGTACTTGTATGTTATAGTTTTGTATTAATTGTTTCTCAAGTGTATGTTTTGTTAGTAGTAGTTTTTCCTTACTAACTACTAACACTGCACTAAGTGATGAGCCGGATAACACTTATTTTGTGTTGGCAAATATTTGGTCGCAAGATGTCGCTTTTACTAAAAAAAACACCAAAAGGAAACCGTGTTTTAGTTAATAAACCTACATTTTCCATGAATCCTGTTAATAGTGAACCGAAGAAGGAAGAAGTTAAAATTGCACTGTACTCAATTGCAAGAAAAAAGAGGAAAGTATTAAAGGAAGCCTTTGGCGCAAAATTTTAAACGATTTAGTAAAATGTTAAAGCCATTTTAATAAGTTACTAATTTGAAAAGAACATTTTACTAAAGTTAAAATCACAAAATGGCTATTTTAACTTTTAGTATTGTATTGTATTGTGTTTTATGTTTTTCTCTGTTTTTGCTACTTTTTATGAATAAAAAATAAAATACTTTTTTGTTACAATTTATATTATGTATCTACAAATCCCTATACAACATTTATGCATAGAGCAAATCTTAGAAGTTATAAACGAAAAATGAGTAAAAATTTGGGCTGGACTACACTTATTTTGGAATGGCTCGAAAACCGTTACATTACTGCGTACTTTTTATAGAGAATATTTTAACAAACAAAGTGGTGTATTGATTATGAATATTTGAAGTTCACCAAAAATACTATTTTAAGAAAGGAAAATGGTCAATTTTATATGGGAGCTGGCCCTCAGACCAATAGGTTAGGTTCATAATGACCCAGACTTGTACCAACGCTGTTTTTGGTCTATTAGGACTTGATGGTATCCATTGGCCAAATCAAGAGCAGTAAAGTATCGAGAATTTCCTAGCTGGTCAAGAATATCTTCTATTCTTGGCAGCGGAAAAACGTCTTTTACAGATACCTCGTTCAGTTTCCGGAAGTCGACCACGACTCTCCACCTCTTTTGTCCGTCAGACCCTGCTGTTTAGGGACGACTAAAAGAGGAGAATCCATGGCGAAATATTGGAAGAAATAACTCCATCGCGAAGCATTTTCTCAACTTGCGAGTTTATGTCATCACTAGCAATTTGAGGTAATCTGTACTGCTTTTGATTGATGGGCCCTTGGTCTACTTTCACTGGTATTTTATGATATCATTATATTTATATAACTATATTGAATGCGTATTTCTTCTATACAAGCTCTTGCCTCCTTATTGAGGTTATTGCCAAGATTTATCGCACTAAGTAATTTCAAAATTCTTTTTTTTAGGTTTGACCTCGCTAAGCTTGTGGATTGATTTTATTGAACCAGATTCAGATAATATTTCGAACTGGTTGCTGTTCCTACACCTAGGCGTAAAATTAGTTTTTAATGTGTATGGTTCACTACTACTGTTGAGAATTGGAACAATAATGTGACCATTTTTTACTGTTGTAATGGCATTAGCGAGATAAATTCCAGCTTTTAATTCTTGGGACTCTACTAATACCTCTTTATGACCAGTTTTTAATCTAAGTTTTACCAATGGTTCGTGCTTAAATTTTAAAATAAAACAACGGAATAAGTTTAGTTTTTAAGAATAGACCTAAGTACAGCTTGTATTAAGCTGATTAATAAATTGGGTCTCCAAGGTCGATATAACCCCTCCGCATGCACCACCTAACTCCTTGCTTTCAATAGCCTAAACTTCTTCTGCAAGCGCGAGTGCTGTTTTTTTTATTAGACTGATCTCAGCACCAGCGTCTACCAGCATAGTTACCGTACCATATCTAGAACTGTTTAATGGCAATTTTACAAAAACGTTTTGCGTTTTCGCATATACAAAAGGCATTCCTCGTTATAGTATGATCTTCAAATAGGCTTCTCAGTTTAGCTATGACCAACTTAATAGCGTGTTTAGTGAAACTAATGACTTTCAAATTAGTTCGCTTAGTTAAGCTACTAGTAATATCACTAAAACTGAGTCCTGTCTTCAATGCGGATGCTGCAATTCCCAATATTGCTGCAAATAGTAAGCCAAGGAAGTTAAATATCATTTTTAAAAAATTTCTGAACTAAAGATATTAAAAGGTTTTAGCTCTGCTCGAGCTGGCTTATCCGAGGTTCGTTTTCCGATTTTTTCTTGTTATAGTTTCGCATAAACACGCAATCATCCTCCGAATGGCCCAACTCGAGCACTCCAAAGACATTTTACCCGGTTAAGTTTACCACAGAAACCGCATTTAATCTGAAAGTCTTGTCTTGAACGCATAGGTTGTTTACCCAAATGTGGGTCTGGGGGAGTCTGAAAATTTAAGCTGTCGTTGTGCCATCCGCTTGTGGAGGTACTTGCTGAGCTAGGGTATGCGGGTATCAGAGATTAAAATGAATATGTTCAACTTTATTCGAACAATTCTCTATTTTTCCTTATAGTTCGTTTATACTCGATTGTTCTCCCTCTATACTCGCGTCATTTTATTTACAAATAAAAATACTCACGAGAAAACTCAAACAAATTGGTCGAACTTGTTTGTGTCGTTTGACTTCACACCCAAGAAAAAAATTACTCGTGAACAGTTATAACTAGTTTCGGTGACCCGAAACAAAGCGAGTATACTCGAAAAAAGGTGGTTGATCGTGAACATCATCCAAGATCGTGACAATATCTCGGGTCGTTTGTAGATTAGGTAGATTTTAGGTACATATTTATTTGTATTCGGTATTTAGAGTCACTTGGTGGTTTTTAAATTCACAAGAAGAACAACCGGTTTCTATTTCTATTATGGAGATGAAATTATTTACCAATTGGTTGTTTTATTTTTATTTATTTTAGATGATTATTTTGTATTGTTTTGGTAGGTAAGATTAAAGAAGATTTAATTATGAAAGCAATGATCACTAAAAGCGACAAATGCATTTATGTGGATTACATTCATAAAATAAACTACACACGACAAAGGAAAGTTTGGGACAGTACAGTTTTTGGACAATTGTTTTTAAAAAGGATAGATCATTTGATTTTAACTGGAAAACAGCTCCCTTGAAAAAAAAAAAAGTTTAAAACGGTCATCAAAATTGATGAAAAACACGTCCTTTGTGTTAAAGATGTTTGAAAAGAATGGAATCGAATCTTTATTTCTCGTTATAAATTTAAATATTAATCTAAGTTGCATAGCTTACTATTAATAAACAAACAAAACAAGTTAATTTAATTTTCGATTTCAACAAAAATGATTTCAATTCGGAAAATTGGTATGCGTATTGCGTTGACATATGTAGTTACATATGTATGTACCTACTAAGTACTACCTAGCTACTATGTAGATTGTAGGTACCTAATTTTTTGTATCTATTTAGTTTTTTGTTAAGGATTGGGTTGAATTCGCCGAATTTCTGTATTTCCGCAATTATGCAATACCATGATCTTCAATATCCGCAACAAGTTATGTACATAGTACAGGTAGGTAAGGTACATATATCTTTTTGTGGTCGCAAATTCAAATTTGAAGATAAATCCTATTTCATTGGATGATGACGACGTTATATAATAACAATACTTATTTAAAAAAAAAACATTTCATGTACCTACTTATGTACATTTAAATAATTATAAATTTATGATTTATTAATAAGATATACACATATTTTGTATTTATTTTTTTTTGTTTAACTAATCCTTTTTATTTTTCTTCAATTACTTTTATTTAATTTTGTTTTCATATCATGTTCCTAGTTCCCACTTAATTTGAATTATTCAATAAAAAAATGTAAAAACAAATTAATTAGGTATTTTTATTTATATTAAAGGATCATAATCCAGAAACTCACTGCTGCTTAAGTCGTAACGCTGAAAAAGGCAATTGAAAATTACAAAAACCAACCACCAAATTTCGCACAGCAGAGCTTAGCTTATCCAATACCCATCAACCACCAACCTCGAATACACAGTACACACATGAGTCGAGTACATTCGAGCATATCGATCGTGGACATTTGTTCACAAGCGCTCGACTCGTATTTATTCGAACCAAATTAACTCGGTTGCAAGGTATACTCGTTCATATTCGTTTGATTTGTGTGGTGAATCACAAGCCATCATACGCGTGGATAGAAAAACTCTTAAACATCTTCCTTGCGTTGACTGTTTGTTTGAACTCGTTTTTTCGAGTAAGTATTCGATGTTCATGAACATTACTCGACTCGTTTTATTCTCTGGTGGGTATGTGTCTGTATGTGCGTATGCGGCAGAGTATATACTGGGATATTGAGGATGAAATAAGGTAGGTACAGGTGTATACGTGTTTTTCAGACTATTGCTAAGTATGGCTTTGTGATTGGCAGGACTTTGGTGCATAGGTCTTACGGAATTATTCAATGGAAATGGTACATTCGGTGTTGTTACAACTCCCATATAGCCCATGGGGTTCGGTTGGATTAGAAGAGAAGTTTTTCAAGCTTCTTCTGCTATTTCATTAAAGCGCGATTCACACAGAACTGGCGTATGGTGCTGGTGTGGTTAAGGTTTCCAACGGAAGTGGAGTGGGTGTGATGAACTCAATTCACACAGAAGTGACAGTGAATGGACATGACAGTTCTCTTTTTGATGCAATGTGAATTAATTTAAATTCTTGTAAACAAAAGTTCATATAAAAACTTCGTAATTTAGTTGTTTTCTCCTGATTTTTTTTTGAAAAATTATTGCCAATAAAAAAAAACATAGAAATGCTTTGGGACAACGAAGACAATGATCTTTTTGACCTCATGTATCTTATAATCAAATACAAAAAAAAGAAGGTACTGGGTTACACCCTTTGTGGTTGGAAAAAGGGAAAAGCAGTGTTGCATTGAACGTAATGCGAGAGCTGAATATGTATCCTGACCGTTTCCAAAGTTTCTATCGGATGTCCATAGAATGGTTTTATAAAATACTTACTCTATTAAAAGTTGAAGAATAATCATGTGCATCAGCTTCATAATTTAAAATGGCTGCTAAATGCTCAGCGGTTTGTGGTTGGGGACAAGTTTATAAAAAATAAATGAAACTAAAAAAATACCTACCATTTGCATTGATTTTTTGGGCTATTTTGTGCCATGTTTGGTCTTGCATGCTTCATTAGCAGTAATCTGCCCTCCTGTAATTATACAAATTTTCGTAAATCTGGATCTCATCGCAAAATTCAATATTAAATTCATAGTCATCCCTCATGCTCATTTTCTTTTGGTTTGATTTGGTTTGACATATGAATGAGTTTCATTGTGGCGTATGAATGAATGAATAGGGGTGGGTATTGCACTGCGACCTTAGGATCTATTGTGCCCCCATTATGAACTGGTTGAGGTTACTCATACTACAGATCGTCCTCCAAATTCGTTCCTTTGAGGAATTTGAGAATTTGGAGTATTTTTAGAGATTGTATTTTGCTCTCATCTATATGGTGACTGCCCAGATATCTTTGTCTTTGATGCACTAGAGCATCACATTTACCTATTATGTGGTCCGGTGTCTCCTCATGAGCGTTGCAGAATCTGCAAGACGCACTGCTCACTAGGCCAAGGATATTGAGGTGTCTTCTCAGCTTGCAGTGGCCTGTGAGGAGACTCGTTGTTCTTCTAAGGTTATTCCTACTTAAGCTGATGGAGGATAGGAAACGCTCTCGGTTATAGTTCCCGAGTAAGAGTTTAGCCTGCCTCAGTTTGGGGAGTTCTTTCCAGATTTTTGATCTATTTGCCTCGTCTTCTGATTTGATTTTGTTTTTAATCATATTCTCCCCTATACCACAATAGGGCTCTGGCCCCGTTAGGGGTGTCGTTGCTCCTATTTTTGCTAGGGTGTCAGCCTCTTCATTGCCTTGGACACCAACGTGGCCTGGTACCCAATAGAGAGTGACCTTGTTTTTCTTGCCCAGTTCATTTAGCCTGTTCACGCACTCCCATACCAGTTTCGAGGTAATGCCGTATGAATTTAAAGTGCGGCTTGGCTGTCTGACATGATAGCAATGTTTTGGTTTTTGTAGTTTCTTTCGAGGTTACGTTCTGCACATTTTCCTATGGCGTTTACTTCTACCTGGAATATGCTTGTAGACTGTCCCATCGGTAGAGAGATTTTGGTTCTAGGCCCAAAAACCCCTGCCCCAGTCCCTTCAGAAGTTCTCGATCCATCTGTATACCACTTGATGGTGTTTGCTTTAAGACTGTAGTTCTCCGTTTCACCTATCCAGTCTTTTTTGCTACTTAACTCCGTTCGGAAGTGTTTTTCAAAGTTATATTTTCTGATCATGCCGTCTCGAAGAATGTCAAGAAGGTTTGTTACTGTGGACTTGATGATGGTGCTCCTTTTTCTAAACCCAATGATCTTAGTTGTCCCAGTACCCTCCTTTGCAAATCTTATGATGGCTCCCTTAGCAGCACTTTCTATGACCACGTGTAGTGGACTTAGATGCAGGATATTTTCCATTGCTGCTGTAGGGCACGTTCGCATTGCACCGGTTATGCATAAGCATGCAAGCCTTTGCACTTTCTCTAGTGATTTCCTAGTTGTTGTTAATTCGGTTCTTTTATGCCACGCAACCGCCCCATAGGTAATGATGGGTCTTACCATCATGGTGTACATCCAACTAATTATGTTTGGTTTTCAACCCCATGATTTACCTGCAAGTCTTTTGCATATCATAAGGGCTTTTGTGGCTTTCCCGACAGTTATTTCGACATGTTTATTCCAGAGGAGCTTACTATCTAGTGTAATGCCTAGATATTTGACCTCCTTTTGGATGTCGATTACTTCTCCAGCCAACCGGATAGGTTTCATGCGTGGTAGAAGTCTTTTCTTGGTAAATGGTACTATTGTCGTCTTCGTAGGGTTGATTTTTAAACCCACTGAAATACACCATTTCCTAGTTATAGTCAGTCCTTTTTGTATTATGTCACAAAGAGTTTCTTCGAACTTTCCCAAGGCTGTTATTACAATGTCATCAGCAAAGCCGATGCAGCGTATTCCTTGCGAAGAAAGACTTTCATCCACTACTAGACTCCACAGTAAGGGTGATAATACCCCACCCTGAGGACAACCTCTTGTTGTGATGACTTTCTGGACACTTTGTCCTGCGTGTGATTCCGCCGTTCTTGTACTCAGCATTTTACCTATCCATCTGATTATAGTGATGGGTACTCCCTTTCTTCCAAGAGATTTGTCAACAGCTTCGTGAGAGGTGTTATCAAAGGCTCCTTCAATATCAAGGAAAGCTAACTGTACAGTGTTTGTGAGTTCATAAAGAGCGGTCTCTGTAGATCTTCCCGCTCTGTAAGCATGCTGGCGATGATTTAGAGGCATGCTTACTAAAACTTCTGATCTAATGAAGTTATCAACTACCTTTTCCAAAGTTTTCAGTAAAAAAGATGTTAAGCTAATTGGCCTGAATGACTTTGGATGAGTTGTATCTTTTTTTCCCGCTTTGGGAATAAAGATTACCTTTGCTCTTCTCCATAGACTTGGTATGTACCCAAGTGCGATACTACTTTGAAGCAATCTAATAACATAGGGCATTAATTCCTCTTTCCCTTTTTGTAGAAGGGCTGGGAAGATGCCATCTACACCCGGTGATTTAAAAGGTTGAAAAGTACTTATCGCCCATTCAATCCTATTGCCTGTACAAATAGTCGAAGCTATCTGCCAGTCTTCCCGGTTTGGCCTGAGAGGTATTCTCTCTATCTCATTTCCTACCGTTGGTAAACTTCCTGGAAAAAGTGTTCTAGCTCAAGGTTACTATTTGTCGTTTCTACTACACCTAATCGTTCGAGGTTTGTCTTAAGAACGTTTTTGTAAAGGCTCCAGTTTGTTTTCTTAGGATTCCTGCCAGAAGTATTCTCTGTGAGCAGGTTATCTAAGGTAAACACTATAATTCTATGGTCAGACATAGACGATTCGTTGGATACTCTCCAATCCCTAATCAAGCGACTTAGGTTCTGGGTTCCAAACGTTAAGTCCAAAACTTCTTTTCTTACTCTAGTTACAAAGGTAGGTGTATTCCCTACGTTATATATATCTAGATTTTTCTCGATAATAAAGTCTAAAAGGTACTCACCCCTTTGATTGATATCGGTGCTACCCCATGTTGTATGGTGGGCGTTTGCATCGCATCCAATTAACAACGGTAGTCCTTTGCTGTTGCAGTAGTCCACTAGCATCTTTACTTCGGTTGGTGGAATATTGGCATCATCACCGGCGAAGTATGCTGCTGCTACAACCATCGTGCGGAGGTTGCCCTCGATGTCCATTTGGGCCTGTATAGGCACCAGGTCCCGCGTCATAAATTCTGAAAGACATATAAAACTTATATTATTTCTTATTTTTATGCATGCTCTGGGCGAGTCACTTCTCGTATCCCATATTACTTTATCATGTAAGAAATGTTAGGCCTCTAACTTGGCCCCCGTAAATCCAGGGTTCTTGGATCAGAACCAGCCCCAGGTCATCAGCAGTGAATTTTCTTGTTATGACAGCTGATGCTGCCTTAGCGTGGTGGATGTTAACCTGGGCCGGTCTGGTAGTGATCCCGCGTCCAGTAATTGGTCTGTTTAACAGATGGGGGCTAGTGCCCCCTCATCTGCAAGCAGACTATCTTCCTCTTCATTTGTGGGAAGCACCTCATCTAAGCATGATGGGCTAGGAGAGAGGTCAATGCCCTCCATCTCTTCGCTCATTTGGCTAGATTCATCTATTGCCAGTTGATGTACCTGGCTTGAAAAAACTGCTATTTCGGGGTGGGGGTTTGTAATAGGTTTGGGAGTTTCAGAGGTTGGAGTGGGCTTGGGAGTTTTGGGAGGTTCAGAGTTTTGGGTGGGTTGGATGAGTTGGGTGGTTATTAATGTGGAAGAGGAAGGTATAAGGGTGATGGGAATGTTGGGCGTGGGGAGGATAGGAACGTTGGTAGGATGGGTGATTTCTGCAGTTCTTAGGCCTGCTATCTCCATATTTTGCACTGTTGGTGCTCCCGAGCTTTTTGCTTCTTCGCTAGGCTCAAAGAAGTTGGGAGCCGTAAGCTTTCGGAGACCGGTAACGGTGATTTTACCGAACTTGTAATGAAGCTGGTGATCTGCTTTCATTATGGCCTCTGCGGACTGATCGTCGAGGCCGATCACCAACAGCTGTCCTTTGCCTTCAGCCTTGCTAGTAAGGATCTTCCAGGCATGCACCATCAGTCCATCATTTTGGGCTTGGATGAGCGACAGTGACTTCTTGTCAGCTTGCCCCATGCTTCTTGGCAAGAATAGTGTGATGTTGTGCATTTTGGGGATGTCATCACCCATGCACGCCATTAATTCACTGCCCTTCCAAGTGCTCAGTTTGGACGCTTTCTCCTTGAGCCACTCTGCTGTCTCTTGCCCAGCACAATCGACTAACAGAAGCCCCGCTCTAAAGTGCAGGCCATTGAATTTTAGTTTGTGCCTCCACCCAAGAGACACCTCCTCAATAATGGCCTCCTCCAGCGCCGATAGTTCGTCAGCGCTGAGGGTAACATGAGGGTATTTGCTAGGCAGAACCGCAATTCTAACACTCTTGGCCGTATTTGCGTACGAGAGCTGTTGCTCGCCAGCTACGTTGTTTGCGGTGCTTGGTCCCGCTGCATATGTGGCCGACGTCCTGGGTTTTTTGGCAATTTGCCTTTGGGGAGGAGTTAAATGGTGGTTTTTCCTCTTACCCTGATCCAGGCTTCGTGCAGGTCCTTTGTTAGGATCTGTCTTCCTCTCATCTACCTTTTTCCGGGCTTCCTGCGGGGACATCCCCTGAGCCAGGAACCGGAGGTACCATCTCGAGCCCGCTCCACTTAAACCTTTTCTGAGTGGGTCATCCCGACCTCCTGGCATCCCAAGTTGCGGAAGTGGACCAGTGCTCTTTGTTTTTTCGTGTAGCGGAATGTTCACGGATGTGGAGGCAACTTGTGTTGGTGTTTTCCCAACTCTGGTGCCTTCTAAGGCTTTGGCATCATCCTTTACTGGCACACGAGGTCTGCTCTCAGTACCAGCTCTTGATGTGCTTGGAGTTTCGTCTTCTGCTCGTCTGGGTGTTATTCTCCCCTGACTATTAGCTGACGATCCCCCCTGAACTGCCCGGTTCTGTTGTTTACCAAGAGACTTGCTCTTCAGGTAAAAACTAATCCCCGGTCTCGAATCATTTCCACGGAGGATATTCTCCATATGATCCGCATACTCATTCGCGGTGACATCCCGCGGAATGTTAAATTTTTTGTGGTTTTTGTTGTTTTTTTCTTTGTTTTGTTTTGGCATTTTTTTATATTTTGTTCCCACGAGTAGCTAGAGAAGGGTTGGTCCGCCATATCAGAGCTCCGCATGATATGGTAAGGTCTTGGTTACTCTTCGATTCGACCTGGTGTCGAAGAGGTACCGTTAGAATACAGCCGGTATACCCCCTGGCTGCAAACCATCCAATAGGCACGGTGCACGTAACACCCTGGATTAGGGGGGGGGGCGTAACATTTACGTTTTCAATATGGCGTGGCATTGAAAGGGCACACCATACCCTCGCCTCTTCATATGTGTGTGTATTGCCCCATAAGAGAACGTACAAATTACACAAAGTGACATATGTTGCACCACGCCAGAACCACACCAAAACCTTAAGCCAGTTTTATGTGAATTGGGTATAAGGTCGCTGCTTATGCTACCCAGCATAAACTGGCGAAGAGCTGGGTCGACTAGTCCTATTTTAAAAGTTGCTATAATTGTGTTAGCAACTTCCTTTTTAAAACCAACCTATTCGTTTTTCCTATACTTAGCGTCAATTATCTCAATTGATGTAGCCTCAAGTATCGCTAAACGCCTCGCAAATGCTTTCGCGTCTTCCCATTACAGTTGGTGGCATTGCTTTAACTCGTTCAGTACGTTGTCTAGTGTTTTTGGCACTAAATAACACTCTTTAACGAGTTTTGCCATGTTTGATACGGTCTTTTCGTTCTTTTTGATTTTACAATTTTTTATTTAACTCGCTTGTCAACAGGTCTATTTCCTAGTCAGCTTCTTCTGTCGTTCGCAGAAGTCGGTTTTCAGCTTCTTTACGAAAAAACTCGCTTTTTTCAAGCTGTTTTGCAAGTTTTTCTGCCTCGTGTGGTTACTTATTAAATTCTGAACGGCCTTTACGTATTCCGTTAGAATCGCGTCTGCAGATTCGACACGCGTAAATCTACCACACTGGGAACTGAACTGATAACTGACCAGGCTATATAGGTTAGGTTAGGTTTTGAAGGGTGATAGCAGGGCAAGCCAAACTACCTCACTCGGATCTCAATGTATCCATAGTGCTCCCCAGGGAGAAGGAGATAAGGTTATGAGAAAGGGTTCGGAAAGGAGCTTATGTAAGGTTGCCTCCCTGAACCATCTCGAATTCTGGATGAATTTAGAAATGTTTCTCAGTGGCAAAAACGAGATGTCTCCCAGGACATCGAAGAAGTATTCTCCAAGAGTTGTTTTTCTGGTTCTAGCTAGGCTGGGGCATTCACAGAGGAAGTGATACTAGCCCTCTTCCGCCTCTTCATCTTGACACCCTCTGCATAAGTCAGATGTGCTGATGCCCATTCTGCTCATGTGGGTTCCCATTGAGTTGTGACCTGTTAGGATTCCAATCAAGAGAGACAGTTTAGGTCTACCTAGTGTGAGTAAATAGTCTGTTTTTTTCTTAGAGAGATCCGGCCATAAGTTTCTTGAAACCCGACATGTGTCAATTTCTGACCATCTGTCGTTAGCGGCTTTAAGAAAACTCTGTTGGATTCTACTTTTTTCTTGCGCCAGTGGCATATATATGGTGGATTCAGTTTGGCTCGGATCAAGTGATGACCCGTTTTTGGCCAATTCATCCGCAATTTCATTCCCTTGTATATCACGGTGTCCTGGGACCAATCGACGGGTAACCGTGTTCGTTCGTGGTTCTCATGGCACTGGTAGTACCAATACACGCTAGTTTTTGAATTTTAGTCATAGTTTTGAGATTGGTTGCCTTGTCTAGGGCTGGCCACCAAACCCCCCCCCCCCCCCCCTGTGGAGTACCTCTACATGTTCTTGCTTTTAGTTTGCTTTGACCCATTTCAGCGTTAACGAATCTCGTTTGAAGCATGGAGTCAATCCAAGTTTTATACCAAAGTACCGTACTGTGCGTCGTAGGGTCTCTGTTACAATGGGGATCTAGGAGGAAAAGATTTAAATTTGATTTCATGTACGATAATTACTTTCTGTAGGTCCTTTTTTATAATACAGTATGTAACCTTTGGACCTAAGTCCGCATATGTTGCCACTGTTGACCCATGGCTCCTGTATGAGGGCGATATCTATGTCGTCTTTCGTCAGAAAGGAGGATAAGATGGCAGAGGCCAACTTAGCATGCTGGAGGTTTTGTTGCAGTACTTTCATCATCGTTATTTTTGTTATTTTGTAGGTTGGCTGCCGTAAACGGTCGCACCTTAACCTCGTTTAAGACTATACAAAGCTTATATCCCCTGGATGGAAGTAAAGCCATTGTTTGATGGTTGAGCATGATTATAGCTTCTTGGCCTGAACTAGTAGGCTCTTCCATCTCCAGAACTTGTCAATTTGCATTCGGAAGGTCAGGGTTGTGCCTTCGAAGTTCTCTGACCTTTCCTTCGTCATGCGCGGGCCCGGAGTGTTTATTCCGACTTTGAATCTGGTGGGTAGGTCAGTCTTTAGAGCAACTCTTAGCGTTACTCCTGCAAGCAACTCTTTCATATCACAAATCTTCGACTTAAGCCAGTTAAGGGTATATTCATCTCTGCAGTTTAGAATCTTAAATCCCTTGAACGTGGACAAGGCCCCGAATCTTGGCAAGGTATTGGTAGAGGAGAGCACCTCGTCGTTTACACGGTCGAGTAGCTTTTCCTCCTCCTCATCACTTAGCCGCCTTTCAGGGTTCCCTGTATTGATAACGGCCACTTGAAGGCACTCTTTTACCAAATCAGCCAACGTGCCTGTATTGTTTGCCGACTTAGGCTTTTTGTTGGCTGTAAACGGAAAGGGAGTCGAGTCGTTATGTCTGCCTCTCTTCTTTTAGCTACTTAGACCAACGTTATCGACCCTTGGGTGTTGTGCACCAGTGAAGATCAGTCTTGCTGATACCGGTTTCACCTGTGGGTTGCCGTCTTTTGTCGCTTTGTAAGAGAAGGCACCGTGGTTATTATTTTTATTCAAGTTGGATTTTGCGATATTATCTAGATTGGGATTATTCTGGGGCTTGTGATTGTCCCCAATTTTTGCCAGAAGCTTTTTGGCCCAACTCAACCGCTTCCAGTCCCGTAGCTTCAACTTCTTTGGATCGCACTGGCCATACCTACGTACGTCTCTTTTTGCGTTCTCTATCCTTTTTAAATCTGGTTCCTTATTCCCTTCCTTATTCTTCTTTTTTGGATCTACCATTGTTTCCTTGATCGGGTTTGGCCCTTGAGGGCATCGATTTTCCGAGATGGTAGGCAGCAGGGAGTTGGAACACCCTGCGCGATCCGCGTATACTTCGGTTGGTTTACAGTTACCACTTCCTTTGGGAGTCGATGTTGCTTTGGCTCCTGACACTGTCGGGTTTTTTCCCAAGGATTTACCTTTAACAGTCCACTGTCCTATAGCAGGGTTTTCGGCCACAGTGACGTCTGCGTCCGAAGTCCGAACCATCCGAGCTGGTGAAGGATTGATAGTCATCCTCGAGGAGTAGGTTTCCCTCATCCGATGCCATCGCTCCCCCGCCATCCCATGACAGTACCATCCTCAGAGTCAAGGAAGTCCATAAGATCCTCAGAAAGGACCTTATTGACTTCATTGGCATCTCCGCTACAGGCAGGAATGCTGTAATTAGCTTTTCCATAGATTTCACAGCTTTGTTTTGTCACTTGCGACTTATCCTCTTTCGAGGTCAACCCTCGCCGACAGTCGTGACTGCTGTCGACACTTGAGTGTATATCCCCACTCGATTTTTTTCTTCTTGCTTACTTTTATCCATATTTTAATTTGATTTACATCTCTGTTCTTGTTTTGGTTCTCTAAGTTGTTTGACACTGCAGCTGGATTCCTGAAGCGTCAAACGTAAGCCCTCCACCAACGTCAAGGTGAAAACCTCAGGGCTATATGGGTGATTCCCTGCCAAATGTGATTTTTTAAATTAAAATTTTGCTAAAATTAAAAGTCATTGAAAATTAATTTTTTTTATTTTATTTGTCTTTTAATAGAAATGGTATTAAATCTGTAAGAGCATTTTACTACAACTTTTAAGGAACAAAAAATATCGTAAAAAGTACTAAATCTCGAAGGCATGATGCTGACAATGATTTTTTTTTTTTGAATTTTTAAACGTTTTTATTCATTTTGACAATATTTTTGGTGAGTTTCTTAATTCCCTCTTACGTTTTGACGTTTTCAACTTTGAAAGGCAATGTTTTATTCAAAATTATATGTTTTTTAGTTTTTGAAAATTGTTTTTTGAGGTTAGAGTCTTAATTTGTATGCTATTTTATAACTCAACACTTATTGCACGGATTTGTTTTTATATGTTTTGTCCAAAGTACTGGTACCATTCTTAATAAAAAAATAACAAGATTTTTAGCAAAATTGCTTGAAATCATTTAATTTAAATTCATTATAAATAAATGTACAAAGTATCTGACACCCACGGTACTGACATTTGGGCTTTAATATAACCTCATATCTAAAAGCTTCTGAGAAAAATAAAATCCGTTATAATTTTAACTTATATGACTTTGAAAGAAATACAATATTCTAAAATTCACCCCAACAAATTTCATAACACGCTTGGATAACACTACCACGGTACTGACAGGTAATTTTGTGACACACGATTCTAGAATAAAAACACTTCACTCTTACAGCAAAATTACGTTACTGAAATAAATTGACTTTTGTAAACAATAAATAAATAGTGCCTCTTTCAAACGGTACCACACAAATGCCATCAAACTAAAAACAAAATGGCGGTTCAGCTGGAAATCTTTCGAATTCAAAAATAAAATGAAATCCAGGGACACCATTCCATTTTTATTATTTAATTCGAGAGCAAATATTTTGACTTGATATTGTCAAAATTTAATCAAGCAACTATTGTACTCAAACTTCTCTGAGGACAACATTTTTATGATGTATTTTAATAGAAAATAGTAGATTTAATTGGAAAAACAAGGATGGGACATGCCACGGTACTGACATTTTGCGTATACTTTTACATGCCAAGGGGAAAGGGTAGCAAATTTTTAAACAATATGTAATGTAAATTGTAGTACAAACTTATTTCCACAATTCAAACCAGAAATTCATAAGAAAATTTTATATTTAGTTACAAATAAAGCCCTGGACACAAAGAATCACAGTTGGCAGGGAATCACTCATATCCCAGGCTATATTCCTCAGGGTTCAAAATTTCTTTGAGCTGAAAGAAGAAATTCGTTCAATAACTTTAACTGCCGTTGGTGTTCTTTTTTTTTTTATTTTATTTAACTTTGTCTATTGTCAATTTGTCTTATGGCCATCAATTTAACACCAACTAAAAACAGAACTCAGATTTACACAACTTGATATAACTTCTTAACCTATCCCAAATAATAAAAAGGTTATCCAATTAACACGACAGAATTCACGAAATAAAAAAAACTGAGTATACAAAAAAATATTTTTGTTTTATATTAATATCTAAACTAAATAAGTAAGCAATTTGAATTCATACTTAGGTAGGTAGGTAGAAATGGCGGCCACGAGCGCCTAGCTCCGTGACCCAATTAGCGCTTGATTGCGCCGTTTTGATACCATAACTCGTTTGACCTGTTTAAATAAAGAATTGTTGAAACGGATTTGTGGAATCATCATTTTACTATTTTAACGATTTAAAATCTCAAAACACATTCCAAAAAAAACGGCTAAAAGTTCCTTTGGGCGCCCCAGAATGTAGCTGTCTAACTGCATGTTTCCCTGTGTAAATGCATTTGTGTTTGTGTAACTCACACTATTAAAAAAAAGCCTCACTTCGCGCCAATTTTTGGCTTTTATTCTCACAAATTCTCCAAAATGTGAATGATTAATCAATTTAAAAGTTGTGAATGAATCAATTTAATGAATCATTTTAAATTCGCGCACATTTTTGGCTATTATTTTCAAAAAATTCTCCAAAATGAGAAACACAACTTTTAAATTGATTCATCTTTCTCATTTTTGAGAATTAGAAGTTACAACTTGCGCGAGTTTTTGACTATTATTTTTACAAATTCTTCAAAATAAGAAACACAACTTTTAAATTGATTCATCATTCTTATTTTGGAAAATTAGTGATAAACAATTTGGTTCATAAAATGAGTACGTACTATGGGCGAAATAAGTGAACGCACATGCAATGCAGTTTAGAAAACCAAACTGTTGCGAAACTAAAAGTTACATGTGTGCACCTGGTCTAAGGTCATTTGTATTTGGTCTAATTTCACAAACAGGTTTTGGCCTTATTTCTCTTTACTAAAGTGAAACAAAGCCAAATGTTAAAATTTCGCCTTATTTCATTATTGAAAAGTGAAATAGGCCCAATTTAAAAATTTGGCCTCATTTTGCTTGGCGTTATTTCACGGCACTCCTCTATTTCTTCTTCTAAGCGAATTCCTTTCAACCAAAGAATCGAATTTTTTCTAAAAAGAATCGAATTTGTTCTGTCGTTGAAAGGAATAAGATTTACGAAAAGAATCGATTTTTTTATTGTTATTGTGTGTATGGCACTTAATGAAAGCCGCAATTCAATTTTTTGTGGACAATCAGTATGGACGGTGGACAAAAGAAATCACCATGTCCCATCCTCCTAAGTTATCAATTGGGGGCGGTAGGCGACTTTTTAATTTGTGAGGGTGTTCCCATAAAAACGCAAAGCTTAATAACTTTTTTTGCTGGGGTGGACAAACGAAAATTTTGCCTGGATAAACGATGGACAAACGAATCTGATATATTTCGATCCAAAATTTTGAGGTCGGGGTTCTGGTTTCACACAGTTGGAAGTGAGACGTCTGTATTTAATTAATTATTTGTGTCCATATGGACTTGCAAAAAAAAAAACGCCTATTGTCTGGTGTTTGATTCTTCTGCCCTCCTTGAAGCAATGAGTTTTAACATCATTAGGTACTTCAGATAAGTACCTCTCTTCCATCAAGCTCCTCACAGAACTGACTTTGGGAGGAATAAATTCATTACTAGAATGCTGAGGGAAGAAAATTTTAATTCTAACTTTTGATTTGTCATAGTACGAGAGCTAGCAACGTCAAAAAAAATATTCATTTCAACAGTCATAATTTTTTAAAAATCTTGTACTGCTCACTAAGTCTAGTGATATTTTGATGGTCCGGCTGGTGGGATACGTTGCGTTTTTCTGTACGCGTCACTTTTGTAACGTTAAAAAATTGAAAAAAAAAATTCACTTCAACAGTCTTGACTCTTTTTTCATTTCGTTCTATAAACTGTCTGCAGTAGGAAAATACAGGTCTGGCAGGTGTCAGACGTTGCAAAATACGTCTGTCAACGATTTTTTAATAAAAAGAAAAATAATAGAATTTTAGGATTTTTATTCGGAAAAAAATATTAAAAAACATTGGTAACACAATATTGTACTATGGCTTTTTGAAATCAGAGGATATTAATGGTTTTTTTTATATTAATTTTCAAACTTGAAATTAAAAACAACAACAAAAATCTTATACTTACTTTCTTTTTCTTAAAAATGTTGTGTTATTAAGTACCTGTTTATCTTTAAGTATTCAATACTCTTATCAATTCGTGGTCGATAATTGAATACTAGATGATTCTATGTCCTTTAGTTTTTGAGGAAATTGAAAATTACCAAAACTCTTCTTTATTCATGAAAAATTTGTCATGACAAATTTGACATAAGGCCAACTCAAAATATGTCATTTTAACAGTCATATTTTTTTCTCATTGAGTTTTACAAGTATCGTTCAATATTTATTAACACATCTGGCAGCAATCTGACAAAAAATACCTTTTATTATACCTTTTTTAAAACCAAAGATCCATTTTTTAATTCTGTTTATAAATCAAAATATTTTAGTGAATAGTTTTGAAAAAATTAATTTTCAAACTCAAAGTTTTGAAACAAAAAATTTAAAAATTGTATTTAAACTAATTTTGTTCAAAATTTTACTTTTTTAAGTAGTATTTTTGTTTTTGATTTCAAAAAGCCATAGTACAATATTGTAAGTGTTACCAATGTTTTTTAATATTTTTTCAGAATAAAAATCCTAAAATTCTATTATTTTTCTTTTATTAAAAAAATCCTTGCCAGACGTATTTTGCAACGTCTGACACCTGCCAGACCTGTATTTTCCTACTGCAGACAGTTTATAGAACGAAATGAAAAAAAGTCAAGACTGTTGAAGTGAATTTTTTTTTTTTCAATTTCTTAACGTTACAAAAGTGACGCGTACAGAAAAACGCAACGTATCCCACCAGCCAGACCATCAAAATTTCACTAGACTTAGTGAGCAGTACAGAATATTAAACAATCATGACTGTTGAAATGTTTTCTCTAAAACGTTGCTAGCTCTTAGACTATTTGATTTCGTCACAGCAAAATCACTCAAAATCACTAAATAAAGTTAAAACATAAATTGCAGTCATTCTAAATAGAAACTGAACTGCTACTCAACAAATTTAACAATTATTTCTTATTTTATTTTTTACATTGCCGTCGTACTCGATATAAATTTAAAAGAGGTGTGGGATAATTAAATTTAATTAAATTTTTATTATATTATAAGGGTATTCATGCAGCGTCGGAAAAGCGTCGTAAACGTGGTAAACGGCTTAAAGTTTACGACTGTCAAAATTTGTATGGAAATTCTTTTTCAGCAAATCTTAAACTTTCCGACACAAATTTTTCTGTTAAACGAAGATGGTAAACATCGCAAACATGGTAAAATCTTATAACGGTACTAATGTGTCACAATTTTTCTTGATATTGTTCTACATGTGTGAAAAGTTTTTATTTTAAATAATTGCACTTATGTGTTGATCACAATTCCAACAATAAACATACTTACCATCATTTTCGCCAAATAACTCAAGAATTAATAAATCATTGAAAGAAATTTGTTCATACAATTGTATAAATTTACTATTTTGGCTTATTTTGGGCATTTTTAAATTGCGGATGACAAATTTTACGATTGTTAAAATTGAATTCAATGTTTTAAGCTGTTTGACGTTTAACGAACAGCTGATTTGTTTATCATGTCATTTACGTTCATGAAACGTGTGTCAGAAACTTTACGATTTTACGACTTCGTAAAGTTTCCGAAATTGCATAAATACCCCTTATATTTTATTTTATTTTGTTTAATTTAATTAAGTTTAGTTTATTCTTGTTTAGTTTAATTGAATTTACATTACTGAAATAGTGTTTTTTATTTAATATTAATTTTTTGTAATTTACAGTTTTCATCCTCAGGATCTTATATTACGCGGCGATGTTAGCTTTGGGGCGAAGCAACAATTTGAAAACGAGGCTAAAATGGCCGTTCGTTTAGCCAATTTTATCAGTGCATTCCTTCAGGTAAATATCAAAGAGATACTATATAAAAATAAGGTTTAGAGAAATTATCTGCTTTTAGGTGTCTGATCCAAATGAAGTTTATTCAGGGAAGCGTGTTGCAGATAAACCTCTCACAGAAGATCAAATGTTTGGTGAAACCCTAGCTATTGTTTTGGGTGATACAAAAGTTTGGTCAGCCGGCACCTACTGGGAACGCAATAAATTTACAAATCGTACATATTTTGCACCGTTCGCTTATAAAAGCCAATTGAATACACGCGATTTCATGGTGGAAGATGTTGCCCGTTTAAACAAGACCAATGAACTTTATACCGAAAAAAAATTCTTTAAATTCTTAAAACAACGCTGGTCAACAAATTTCGATGATCTAGAAACATTCTATATGAAAATGAAAATCCGTCACAACGAAACCGGAGAATATTTGCAGCAATACGAACACTATCCAAACTTTTATCGTGCGGCTAACCTTAACCATGGCTACTGGACTCAACCGTATTTTGATTGTGATGGTCATGTTAAATTGTGGTTGATAACTTATGCAGTGCCATTTTTCGGATGGGATAGCTTGAAAGTTAAATTGGAATTCAAGTGAGTACATATGTATTTTAATTCAGATAGAGTGCATTTGACGGAATATGTAGGCCGTAGGGTCAACAATTGAAATTATCCAAAGGATTAAATTAAGTTAGAATCTTACTTAAACGAAACACTTCTTTTTTGTTCATTTTAAATACTTTTTTTATAAAATGTGCCAAAACACAACCTTTGCGCTCGATTTAAATTAAGCTGCCATATAATGAAATAAATTGCTCTCCATACGCTTTCATATGACATAAGTTTCATCACTGTTGAGCAATGTTGAATAGTGGGCCCAAAATGCCCATGGTCCTTTGTGGGAGAGAAATGACTTCTCATTTTTTGACACACACAACAGTTTAATTTAACCTCAATAAAAATGTGATGAAATGTGTGATAGAATTAGAAACATTTCTAAAAATTCTCATGTATTAACATATTATGTCAAATCGTGTAGGCTGGAATATCATGCTATGTAAGATGGGCTGTCATATTTTGTTTCCACACTATTATACATGATTTGTTTCCCACTTTTTTGACATGTGTTAATACCCAGTGGGATATTGTGGAAGGGCTTATCTGATGATAACTTCTATTTCTTTCTTCATCATGATGTGTTTTTTAGGACTTCTTGTTGAAGTTCATGTATCAGATTCTGTGGCTTTATTTGTTCCTTCCAGTTTGTCAATAAATTTTTGAATATTCACAAGGAAATCGATGTAAAGAGTGTTTTTTTTAGACGTGTGATTTTCAAGAAGAAATAAAACGCATATAATTTAATGTTAATGTTAAGGAGGAAGCTGCAAGTTCGATGTACAGGTCAATTTATAATCGTTTAGAATACTCGCTTAAGAGGCCTCCACCCAAAATGTCGAAGTCAGATTCGAAGATTTTTATTTTCGAATAAAAAACGACAATAAAAAATCTCACCCCTAACGACATGTTTGAACTTCGAACAAACATCGTTCGAATGGCATATGAAACAACAAAAAAAATATAAGCTATACGTTCACAGCGCATACAGCGCTGTTTGTTTTTGTTGCTTTGCACTATACTTTAACTTTGTTATGAAGAAGAAGAAGCAGTGCAGGTATAGATTTTTATTTTTTTTTGTTCAATTTTTCGTCTTGGGTATAGGGAGTAAAGTGTTTGTAAATGTATTCGTGTGTTGGAAAGGGATATTATGTGTTGTTTTTGCTTTTGTATCGTGGTGCGCGAAGAGCTATTTGTGAAGTTTTTTCTGTGGAGGAAAACTTGTGTTGAAATTTTTTTCTCAATAATATGCATATTTTATTTTTTTCATTTCAAATTTTGTAGGTCACTTTATTGGAATGGGGTAGTTTTGTTCAACTTGAATGATTTTAGATTTTAGGATATTGTTATGGTAGGTAAAGGATAAAGTATGTAGGTAGGTATGTACAATATGCATTTGTATGTTTCCAAATTCCGGATTTACTAAGAAGTGATTATTTAATTTTAGGGTGTTTTTTACTTTTTGTGTGGTTTCAAGAGTTTTTTTTCTTCTAGGTAGGTATTTGAGTGTAGGTAACAAAAGCGATTCGGAAGGTATTTGTGATTTTATTTGATTATGAAGATGTAGGTATTATTTGTTATAAATTCCCGAATTACATACCAAAAATAGGTATCGTTTCTTGAGGAAATTATTAAATAAATACAAATACCTACCTATTGTTAGATAGATATAATTGGTAGGTACCTGTAGGCTGTAGGTAGGTTATACACTAAAAATAAATAGGTATGTAAATAGGTACATACTTACTGTCAAATAACTTTCGACTAGGTAGATACCTATACTTTTTTTGAAAAATAAAAACAAACAAATCCAAATTAAAAAAATTAAATTTTCTTCCTTTATACTATGTACGGCAAGAGTACGTAACTTAGGCGCCAAGAAATGATAACGGTTTTTGTAGAACAGTTCAATACAAGCATTTTTTTGCAATGGGAGGGGGCTCTATCTCCCCCGTTTGGGCAGGAGGGGCAAATTTATAAAAAAAAAACTAAATAATGTAAACAAAATATTAAAACATAACGGTATTACTAACAATTAAGTATTATACCTATATTTAAAGCCAATACTCTATTCTATTAGTACATTTAAAATGTTCAGGTATGAAAATGTAATGCATTCTAAAAAATTCACATTACCTAGGTTCTACCGTACGACTGCAGCAAATTAATATAATTTCTTAAATTGTATGTATTTTGAAATAAACATTTAAACATTTTTTTTCATTTTTTCATAAATATTTTGAGTTTGCAGGCGAATTTTTCAAAAAAATTTGACATAAATAATTTAATTCAGATTTAAGATTAAAAAACAAATTTCTGGCTTTCAAAACCAGTATATTATTTCATTGTAAATGTTGCCGTTGTTTTTTAATAATTTTGTTTTCATTTTAAATCATTTTTTTGTAAAATTTCCCCTACCTTCTAAACGGGGCTAGATAAACCCTCCTCCTATAATAAAAAGTGCTTGTTTTTGACCTTCCATACATACCTCGCTGCTTATACGCCGTAATGCTGGGTGGTAGGGTAGCACTGTAATTATGTAAGAAAGCAAAAAACAAAAATCTCATAATAAAGTAGTTAAAGTAATTTTCAATTTTCTCAAAAACTAATTTTTTTCTAAAATTACCCCTACCTCCTGAACGGGGTGCGATAGAACCCCCCTCCTATAGTAAAAATGCTTGTATTGAACTATTCTAAAAAAGACCGTTATCATTTCTTGGCGCCTAAGTTATCGTACTCTTATCGTACATATTATGTAGTATAAAGGAAGAAAATTTAATTTTTTTAATTAGGATTTGTTTGTTTTTATTTTATAAAAAGGTATACCTAGTCGAATGTTATTTGACAGTAGGTATGTACCTATCTACATACCTATATTCCAATATTTGTTGTAATTTGTAATAAGCAAATCGTGATATACTATGAATATAAACAATGCATTTCCACACTACCTATGAGGTATGCATTTCAGTGCGTTAACCGATTTTTTGGTAAGGTGTTCGGTTTCCCCAGTAGGCCTATTACACCGAGGTAAGGTATTACGTTAAGGTATTCTGTATTAAATTGCTGATGCTGTTGGCTCTGTCGGTGAAGACTGTACATAAACTTCGCTAGGTGCTCGTATTTGCATGCCGCGTGGAACTCGAGGATCTATTAACTCTGGAAGAAGCCAATCATTGTAAAATGTGGAAAGCTTAGGAAGCATTTTTTTTCCCAAAAATCATCGTCTTTCTTGATTTCTTCGACATAAAGGTCATACTGTCCGCTTGTCCAAATTGCAAATAAGCAAATCTCTCTCTGGCAAATGTGTAACTGCCCTTGAACCTGATAGTAATAGTTGTTATTCCGATTCAGCCCTAAAATGCTACCATCTTCGGAAACTGAAATATATTTCAATTTTCTTGCCTTAATGGCTTCTACAGTATTACTTCCCGCTAAAGTGTAAGGACATTTTATTTCGCAAAGAGTATTTTCGTCCAAAATTCCATCGGGAGAGGCTCCAAGAAAACTATAGTCCTTATCAATAAACAAGCCACAACTGAAAATTTTCTTGTTTAGTTGCCTTTCCAGCTGAATTCTCGCAGTGTCCTCATTTATTCTTCCATGTAATATGGAAGGAGCAAAAATATCTTGTGGATGAGCAAGCCTTTTGACGTGTCCTTCTAATTTCTTAGCTTTGCATACCATCCCAAACACAGATGCAGTTAACATACACTTCCGCGTCTCACACCATTTTCTGTTATTTGATTGGCCTAATGTCTGTTGCTCAATAACCAGCCGATTAGCCTGGTTCTCTTCAAGTTTTTTTAGAACACGTACTTTTTCTGACATAAAATCTTCGAAGCTCATATCGGGCTGGTTGGAGCCAGAACCATAGCCAATATCACCTCTTGCAACAACTCGATGTATTCTGAAATTAGTTTTTCCGCTTCGATACACTTTTCTCTGTGCTCTTCTTGTCTATAGAGACTTATTTTTGCGTAATCTTCTCAATTCGAGAGCACCCATTTTTGACGTTGGACTTTTTCCTTGAACACATTTTTGAAATTCTGTGTTTCGTCTGCTCGAATTGAAGTGGACAACAGCTGCTGTACATCGATTAGAATATTGTCGGCTTAGAGAAAAGTTGATCCTTTTTCCTCCTACACGCTTTGCAACGATGGAGTTGTAATGTTCTGCTAAATTGTTTGTATATCCGAGGTACAGACTGCTAGCGTTAAATACGAGCCTTCTAGTTGGAGTAATTATTTTTTCATATATGCCATCAGCTTTCATGAGTGGGATTTTTATTTTCCTCGGTTGCATTACATTTGTCATGGATATATGAGAGACAAGCGTTATGGTCACCGAATACATGATGTATAACGTTGGTGATATCTGTTTTGATCATTTGTATCGTGTCTTCTTTTGGAATGTTCTCCTCTTCCCTTCTGTGTTTCACAACACTCAAAATGTCCTTGCGAATCCGCTCTAATTTTGTTTGTAATGAGCCCCGAAGTCCTGTCTTACAACCCTTAGATATAGCTTCAAGATTATTTCAGTAGTTCCGCATCAGGTGATTGCAACATTCTATTTTCTTTATACGTCTTCCATTGTATGGGTCACTTTTTGTTATTTTCTGGTACGAACTGCTGTCACCATCGGAAAGCATTGTCAAGTAGCGGAGTCCATTTTTCTCAACGCTACATTGAAAAGCTTGAAGCAAAATGTCTGATTCCATAAGCGTTGATGGCCTATCGTAATTTGTAGTGCAGATATGGTCAACATTTTCATTTTCTCTGCCTCTAAAGCATTTGACACAATACTTGTTTCTCACGCCTAAGAAAATGACTTTGTCTGTATGTAAACCTACAACAACAGCAGCACCAGATAAAGCCGAAAAATTCTTTTTGTACGAACGTTTGCTCCAACAGGTATCCGTTACAACTGTTATAAAAGGGATGCCGTCTGCAGGATCAACGTCACCACGTGTAACAGCAGCGTCAGCTTCTTCCTTCGCAGCTTCCAGCATATTTTTTTGGGCAATGTCTTCCCAAATCTCAGCAATATGGTTTTCATTTTGTTTGTATATTTTGTTCGAGCAGCACGGTATGTCTAAAGCTGAGGTGAACTCTTCCAGCTGCGAAAACCCACAACCAATACATGTAACTCCAAGTACTGCGGAAGTATTAACCCCAATTTCATTTTACGTTTCTTTGTTTCTTGATACACGCAACTCAATTTTACACATGTTGCAAACAAAAATAAGAGCACTTTCGAAACCTCTTCTTACTTCCCTGACAATATTCAGATTTTTGAAACTGCATCCGAATTGTGGTCCATGTTGGTCAATTCTTTTCAATTCGTTAAAAAAATGCTGGATTTCAACTATCCTCTTTCCTTCTATTTTGTTTAAAACTGGAATCAATTTTGGAGGGCTATTGTCTACAACAAAGCCACCAGAACTCATAATCTCTTCCATTGGATCGTCGGGATTGGGAAAATGGTTGTCAATTGTCACATCCTCTTGGTTCACTCCTTGCACCTCTTCAGGGAAAGTAATTTGTTCATTGTTGCATATTTCGGTAGGATTTTTTAAACTAAATAAAAACATTGTCATATCAGAGCCATTGGTACATACAATATTTCCCGCCTGGTGAAGTTATTCCACTTTTAAATTATATACTCAATCAAAAAATAGAAAAAAAATAAAACACTTGAATGTTTTTTTGTTGCATCTCAATATGACCATTTTTCACAAAGGCACAGCTCTTGAAAATACTGCATTTATCTACAAAAATCTCTCTACATGAAAATGGTCCCGAAATTGTTGGATTTTTTCATAATAAAAAATGGCCCCATTTCCAAATAGGAAAAATTGCCCCTAAAATAATGAAAAAAGACCCCAAAAATTTAACCATAAAAATTAAAAATAACCCCACAAAATTTGTATATAGGTAAAATAACAACAAAAGACGTCGATTTATGTATGTTGTTCGGGTTGATTTTTCATAGTTTTGGAGCATTTTTTTATTTTCAATTTTCGGTTTGGGATGAGACTTCATTATGAAAAAATATACCCCAATCTTTCAATCTTAAATAAATAAATTTATTTCAAACCAAGTATTAAAAAATTTAAACAGTTCATTTTGATTTATTTAATCATATTAACGCACGATATTTTTACATTTTTAAAAATTAAAAAGTTCAAATTATTTTTATCATCATGTCACCCTAATTCAATAAATGTAAGACAATGTTGGTGTTGTTGTTTTACACATATATTTTTGGGGTCATTTATCGTATTTGGTTTCAAGCAATTTTAAATTTTGGGGCCTTGTTTCATCTTATTTGCATTTTAAAAATTGGGCGATTTTTCATTGTGAAAAAATGCCCCCATTTTGGGGTCAGTTTTAATTTTGTATTCAAGATTAAAAAAATGTATGGGGCCTTTTTTTGTAATGAAAAATTACCCCAAAATTGCGTTTTTCCTTCATATTATATCTTTTAATCATGCCACGGGAAATGTCCTAAAATAAACTTTTCGTATGTGTATAGGTTTATAAATTTTTTTTTAATTCGTTAGCGGGCAGAAAGCGGTTTTTAAATAAAAAACACTTTTTTGAAAACAATTAAAAACTATTTTTAAAACACCATTGTTAACAAAAATTAAATGAAATAATAATATGAAAATTAAAAATGGTGACTGAAGATTCATTTTGATAAAAATTGATATCAAAGTTCGAATCAGCGCGAAAAATCATTTTAAACAGATGTGTATCACAAGTAGGTATATGCTTTATAAAAAAATATCCATGTTTTTTTTTTAATAAAAAAAATGGTAGGTACATATATGTAGCGCTAACTTGATATTTAGTTAGCATTACACTTTTAGAAATTAAAAAACTAAGTAAGCAATTGTAACTTTTTTTTACTGTATCTAAAGAAGTTGCGAAAAGAAAAAAAATATAAAAATTTTTTGGGAGAAATTTAAAATTCAATTTCAATTCAAATTTATGTGATTCCATAAAATTGTTCATGTTAGGTACCTACTTACATATTTACATGAATGACTTGCTTATTTTGTAAATTTCCCACTAGTTGCCATTTTTTAACAAACTTGCCCTTTAGTTTTGGTTGTTTTCTACCCATTTTTTCACTGTTTTTCACTTCACTGAGGTATAACAATTTATTATACAAGAAATGCAGTATCATAAAATCACTTTTTTTATTGTAATTAAGTAAGGTATGTTATAGGCCCATATCATTATTACCAGTATTTTCGAAAATTTTCGAAAAAGTCATCAATTGTAGATTAGTAAGCTATCTTGAGAAAATTTCTTATTTCAGCTCAAAACAGTACGGGTTTAGAGCTGGTAAATCAACTGAAGATGCACTATCATATCTACAATAGTATAGATCAAAGAAAATACACTGCTGCTCTTTATATTGATATTAAGAAAGCCTTTGATACAGTAGATCATGCCATATTATTAAGTAAATTAGAAAAAGCTGGATTCAGAGGTTTTATGCTAGAGTGGTTTTCTTCCTACCTCAAAAACAGGAAGCAAATGGTTAAAATAAGTGGTAAATTCAGTGAAACCAGAAATATTAATATAGGAGTTCCGCAAGGTTCAGTCTTAGGTCCAATTTTATTCCTTATTTATATCAATAGTGTATTTAGTCTAAACTTGAAAGGAAAAATTTGTGGGTTTGCTAATGACATAGCTTGCGTTTATTCTAGTCCCACAATGTTGGATTTGATTTCGGATATCAATTTTGACTTGGAGTTATTAAGACATTGGTTCGGCATACATAAGCTAGTTATTAGTGAAAAAACAAGAGTTATGTTCTTCAACTTACCTGCTTTAGATTTGAATCCTCCACTTCTTATTCAACACAGCGTTGACTGCAGAAAATTCTCGCTATGTAAATTATCTTGTTGTGTATCGAATAGTATTCAAAATAATGTTGTGGACGTTATTTGTTCTCCAAATTGTTTTAGTATCGAACCAGTAGCTGAATATAAATATCTTGGAATAACTATTGATAACAAAATTAAATGGAAAGCTTACACTTTAGCTCTAAAAAAATATTTGATGTCAACCACTTATGTCATGTTTCACCTAAGAAACATTTGTAGAAAAAAAACTTATGGAGACCATTTATTACGGACTAGTGCAATCGAAATTACAATATGGAATAATTTGTTGGGGTGGTACTTACAAAAACTATTTACAACCTTTGTTGGTTACCCAAAAGCATATTTTAAGAACCATCTGGAAGAAAAAAAGATTTGAACACAGCTATTCGTTGTTTGTCAGCTCAGGTATTCTCCCGCTTAAACATCTCTATTTTTATAAAGTTTTAAAATTATTTTTCCGTAGAAGTGGTTATTTTATAAATCGAAATACGCCTTACACATTAGGCAGTAGTGAAGGATATCTTTCTTTGATTCCTGTGCACAATACTCGCAGCTTTCTTAACTTTTATACATCAGTAGCACCTAGATTGTTCAATACTTTACCTTTTGAATTACGTAGCATCCGTTCAACTCATTCATTCAATAAAAAAATAAAAAAATGGCTTTTTAACTTCGATTTTGATGAAATCGGAAACATATATCGACTCATATATATATTATAATGGTTTAAAATTTGTCTTTAATATGTATATATATATATATATATATATATATATATATATATATATATATATATATATATATATATTTTCTCGACCTTACCCCACAACACTTGTTGATTAAATATAAATTTTACAAATCATTTATGTACGTAGTTCCTTTTGGTACTTGTCATTTGACAACAGATCGTACCTTTTCTCTTCCTTTTTGCTCTAATGAAAAACACTTATAAAATAAAATATATAATTTCTAAAATGTAGATATTTTAAGATCGTTTAATTTAATATGCAACTAAATATAAATTTTTTATTTTATTTTTAAGTTAATATACTTGTAATTTTAATTTTCTAAAAGAAGAAGAAAATAAAATGAACAAATGAAATGAAAAAAAAAAAATGAATGAAAAAAATTAAATATTTGTTTTTGGTTCTCTCCACTTAGTTATGTTTAATTATTCAATATTCTCTGTATTTTTTTTTAGAATCAACACTTCACTTAGTTTGGAATAGAAATCAATTTTGGAATCACCAGTTCACTCTACGAATCACAAACTCAATTGGTTAAAACTTCATAGACAGAAAATACTTTCCCTTTCAATTTCATTTCATGTTGCCAACTCCAAATAAAAAACCGTGACAAATTTCAGCTCAAAACAAAAATCAAACAAATTCTGTGTAAAGCTCACCAATACATTCAGAACTCATTCACATTATCCTTCGTTAGATCACAGTTGGCGGCCCAAGCAGAAAACAAAAAAAAATATGCAAAAAATTGCATCACATCACCAGACCTACCTCAAACTCTTGTTCAAGCCATACAATACAAGATACATTTCACTCACATTATCTATATGTCTTACCTAATTATTATCTTGTCGATCATGTTTGATTTCCAAATTTCAACCCTGCTATGAAGCAATGCAAACAAAATGTCGTATAAAGCTTATTGTATCTAACACCTGTATCTACCCCACTCCTGGTTTCTTTATTATGATAGGTGTTCACTGTTCAATGAATAAAAAAAATGGACTTTGGTTTATTTTTTTTGGAAAATCAAATCAAAAAAAATCTTTGCTTAAAAATATTTGTTTGTATTCTATGCTAATAAAAAAAAATAATAAAAAAATCCTGATAGCATAAGCTTCTTGGATAATACAAATATGGTACCTACCTACCTACCTCACATTTCATTCTCATAACAAAAAAAATGGAAACCAAATTCTCATATTTTTGCTTGCTCATAACTATTTTGTCAGTAGTTGAAATTAAAATTTACATAGATTCTGTTTACAAACGACCTTCGCATACAAACAAAAATCAGTTTGACTTGACCTACAGACATTTTTTTCTCTTTATTTCTTTTTGACATTACCCACAAAATAAGTGGATGTAGCGATATGGTAGAGCGCAGCGCTCGCTTAGCAGTACCCACAAAAACACTTTTTTTTATTTCATTTTATCATCAACACATTCCCATTCTATATTGCTGCCTCTGGTTCATGTTTGATTCGATCTACAACATTCATTTTCAAAGAAAAGCCATCATGTGGCAGCTAGATTTACTAAAAATTCGAAATATTTGAAAATAACGACTATTTATTGCAAAACAGACCTTTGAAAAATTTGTTATTTCTAACAAAATTTAAGTTTTTGTGCTAGTTTTTTTTAGTGAATTTGTTTATTAGAAATTTTTTGTCATTATGAGAAAGTTTTGGGTTATTTGGTTTATTTCTTGTTATTTAAAAATACAATTGAAAAATAGAAAATTTGTCACTTTTCAAAAGCAAATATTTCAAAAAAAAAGGATCAAATTCAAAAATCGGTGCCCACGGCATTGAAGCCCTAATCAATGCCTTTAAAATGATATACATTTTATATATGTGCTCCTCTCCTGTTCTGAAATCGTTAAGCATCCATTTGGCAGTTTTGCGTGATTTTTATAAAACCTCTTACTGGATTTTTGAAATAAGACGAAAACAAAATCCAAAATGTCATTCTTTCATATACAATTTAAATTTTGGCCTTATATGGTCCCGTGGCGGAGATCCTTCGGAATCCATTTTGCCAATTTTCCATATTTCTCAAAAATTTGGGTAGAGGCCTCTTAAGTGAGACATAGTGCTTTGCACCGAACGTAAACTGAAACATAAATATCGTTAAGTAGAACATAACTTATGTGGTAGAAAAAGTTCTTCATAGTATATTTATGTTACACATAAATATAGTTGTACGGTTATTATTTTGAATTATCTGCCAAGAATTGTGAAAAAAAGAGAAATATTATTAACAAAATTGAAAAAAATAATGGATTTTGAATTGTCGGACTTGTTTGAAGATGACGTAGAAGTCCCTCGGCAAATTTATGAGCGAAATGAATATTTTTACTCTTTTGATGAGTTTTCTTTTTACAAAAGATTTCGCTTAACAACGTAACAATAATTGTTTTGGATAAAATAGAAAGCTTTTTAGAATGTCCATCCAGCAGGTACGGGGATCCACTACGAACATCTTTACTATATAAAATTTAATTAAATCCTATTTCCTTTTTAGGAACAATTCTATCGCTCCTATTAACCAGCTTTTGGTTGCTTTGCATTTCTTTGCAACGGGAAACCATCTCCTAAGTTTAGCCGATTTTGGTGGAATGCATGTCAGTTTCAAAACCTCAGCTGACATTTCAAGAACAAAACGAGATTTTTTTGACATAGCATCGTTTCCAAACGTTATTGGAGCCACTGACGGCACTTACATCAAAATTCAGTCCCCGGGTAAATTGTGATTTAAGATTGAATGTTGATATGATGATGTCATGTCTATAGGTATGTTGCATTTAGGTGGTGTCGATGCAGAAGTTTTTCGAAATAGAAAAAGTTATTTCTCAATAAATGTACAAGGAATATACAACGCCAAAATGATATTTACAAATGCGGTGGCTAGATAGCCAGGATCAACTCATAACGCAACAATTTTCAATAATTGCAGGATACGAAACACAGATAAATGCAAACACAAAATGTTTCCTCTTAGGTAGGTCTCATTCAAATTTGGTTTTGTGGAGGAACTTTGTATTTTATTCATTTTATATTCTGAAAAAAAACAGGTGATTCGGCTTATCCTCAAAAATCTTATTTGATGACACCACTTCTAAATCCAAGAAGTTCAGCACAGAACAGTTGTATAATGAGTCTCAAATTCGTTCCCGAGGTATAATCGAAAAAGCTTTTGGGATTTTAAAAAGAAGATTTCTCGTTTTGGCGTATGGTGCCCGATTGAAATTAAGTAATGTATGCAAAAGCCATATTGATCAACAGCTATTTTGCAATGTTGTAAACATTATTGGAAAGCCCGAAAAATAAAATAAAAAAAATAAAAATTTCAACTAAAAAACATATGTATTTTATTTCAGTCAGAAACTATAAAAATCAGTGAAAATAAATTAAGTACATACTAATACTAACAAAAAATATAAGAAAGATAAGAAAGGGAAAATAGAAAATGTTATAGTTTAATTCTGCAAAATGTTTTTCAATGTTTTTTATAACACTTTGGACATCTTTTGCTGAACATTCTTCTTTTTTAATTTTTTTAATATTTCGGTTTTAATTTCGATATCCAGCTCCAAAGATTTTCACTTAAGATCGTGTTCAACATTATTTTCATATCTTTTTTCAATGTCTTCGTCCTTAAGGGTATCATATTGCAGCTTGGCGAGTTCAATCTTGATTTTTGCCAATTCAGAATATTGTTCTGAAATCTTGCTGCTTGGCAATGTTGAGGCGACGGGCCTTCTTCTAGAAGTCCATGATGAATTTACTGGTCGCACGGTGTCAGCAAATTCTTTTTTAGATGCTTTTGTCTTCAATATTGGTGGTGTACTCTTTTTCATAATATCATATCGGGATATCATTCTCGTTCACACTGTCGTCAATTGTTTCTTTGACTTCTTGGGTTTGAGTTTTTGATTTAGAGTTTACTTTTTTTTAAGCATTGATGGTGTGTAGGAACTCCAGTCGTTGATTGAATTTCATTGCACTATAAAATAATTGTAATAGTAAGTAAATATATAACCACTGGTTTTTGAAATGCAATAGTCGAAATTTTACGTTTGGTTGTAAAAGTTTTCCCATATAAAAGTTGGCAGTTCGTTTCCAACGTTTTAATCTTTCCGACGTTTCATAAATACCCTTAATTCGTATTATCTTTCCAAAAGAAATCACTTTATAGTATTCATTGTCAATACTAATTGTGTTATTATTTTTTACAGGGGAGTTGTCGCAGTATCTATGGACATGCTTCAGTTGGATATTAATCAATGCCCTGACTGGTATTATGAACCGAACGCTTTTAAAAATTCAGACAAATGTGACAGACAATCATCTTATGTAAGTATTTACGACATTGACAGCTGTGTTGTTTTGAAAGTAGTTACTTTAAAAAAAATAAAGTCTGTTTGGTTACATGAAATTTCGTACACATTTTCACAGTTAACTGTCAAAACCCATAGGAAATAACTGTTTGTGAAAAATTGTAGGAAATTTTTAAGTTAATAAATAGACCTTTTGTGCAGCAAAAATTCCTAATTTTTCTAATTTTCTCTCATTGCAATGTTTTGAATTAACAAACAAGATTTTGTATAAAAATTTGTAAATACATACAGACCTATTGATTTGATTTCCTTCAGGAATTTGTATTCTATAATAGAGTCCCATTTGGTTTTTATGTCTCCAATTGTGAATATAAATTATAAAAAGATTAATAATTAATTAAAAGTAAACAAATAAATAAATTAAATAATTTATAATAGAGCAATAGTTAAATAAAAAATTGTACCTACTTGCAGTGTGTTCCAATTCTTGGACGTGGCTATACTCCTGGAGGTTACAAATGTGAATGTCTACAAGGTTACGAGTATCCATTTGAAGATCTAGTCACGTACTACGATGGTCAACTAGTCGAAGGTGAATTCGAAAATATTGTTGCTGATATTCCGAATCGATACGACATGTTCAAGTGTCGTCTTGCTGGTGCGACTACCATTCATGCAGCTGCATCTTTAATAATATCTCTACTTGGTATTACGCTCATTCTTCTGTTTAAATTTACATAACTCTTTTGACCTTACATAGGAATGATTGAATTTAATGTTTAGTAGCACGATGTAAAATAATAATCTATTAAGAACCAGTTGTATAAACATGGTTTATTTTCGGATCAACATTTTACTCAACCCATTTCGATGTGATTGGCTATTCATACATTTTTGAACCTAGAATATCGGGAAATCTGCCAAAATGGGTCGGTTAATCCAAGGATGAATCATGTTTGTGCAACTGGCCATTAAGTAAACTTAATCCGTCCAAAACCTTTTCATAAATACAAGAATAGAATTTTACCAAATATTGTTAATACCTTCGAAAAAGAGCAATGACGCCAAATGGATTCAATATTCGAATAATTAAAATAATTTTATTAAACTACTTACACCTGGTACAAAATAATTTGTCTACAAATAAGATCAGTTAAAATTGCACAAAATAAACTGCAGGATGTAACAAATAGATTATTTGGGATCTAGCAGAGATTTGGAATTTTATTGGAATCGTCATTTTCGGGTCTTGAAATACATGATTTCTTATTTCCTTTCTTATGTTTGGCTGGTTCCTACCATTTTTTTTATTATATAAATGTTTTATTATTAATATTTTTTATTCTTGTATCATAAAAACTTTATGGAAGCATATTTACCGTCCATAGGTTTAAGTAGAGTCCTCATATTTTTTGTTGACTGTAATGTGCCTTTTTAAAATATAAACGTAAAAACTTAAATGATTTTATAATAATATTTTATATAATAGTAATTTTTCTAGGTAAATTACGTTTATACAAATTTTTTAACTATCAGAATTACATAATTATACAAAATTTAAGATTTTTAGAATTATTATACAAAATTTAGAATTTACATAAAATAAACGAATCTGAAATGTCTGAACGAATTTTCTTTTTTAAATCGAAATAGTGAGAGGTGGGTGGTTTTTATCCTAACATAAGTTTTGTTCAGTAAGGAAAAAGTTAGAACAGAACAGCACAGATTCGTGAAAAAGTCAGAAGAAGTTAGAACTAAATTCACAAATATACGTCTTAAAACTAAAATTACTTCATTTAATAGATTGAATTGATTAAAATGCACGTTTAAAAGAATTAGGCAGAGATTCAGATAAAATCCATAAAAAAAATATTTTCATTGAAAAAATCACAACAGCTGGATTTTGACAGTTTTCACAAATCTGTTCTAACTTGTTCTACCTCAAAAGCAAGTGCAGGAAATCCTGTTCTAAAGTGTTCCAAACAGACTCATTGAATAGTAATCCAGAACAGTTTAGAACAGAAAATTTCTGATTGAACAGCAAAAACTCGTACTTTTCTGTTCTAAAGTGTTCCAAACTGTTCCGAACTGAACATTCCTATATATATGTTCCTTTTTATATACATATACAGGGTGATTGGTATAAGGTGCACCAAAAAGCTAGAGTGAGTAGGTTGGGTTAAGACAAGAAAAAAATCGTATGGGAGGAGGCCTATTTCCCCCCGTTTAATCGGGAGGGGCAATTTTCTAAAAAATTGACTTAAAATGGAAAAAAAAATTATTAAAACACAACGGTTAAAATTACAATGCCATGCTATACCTTTTTGGAAAGCTAGAAATCTCTTCTTTAATTTTCATTAGTAAGTTGTTTTAGTGAATAGTTTTTGAAAAATTAATTTTCAAACTCGAAATTTTGAAAAAAAAATTTTTTTTATAAATTTCAAACTAATTTTTTTCAAAATTTGTATGTAATTAAGTATAATTTTTATTTTCAAAATTTCAACTCAAACAAACAGGGTTCTAAAGCAAATAAAAATAAATCTTTTTTTAAATAATAGCTGTTTTATTAATTTTAATTTTTATTTTTACAGTTAGCTTTTTTTACAAAAATTGTTCAAAAAAAAAGATTTGTTTTTATTTGTTTTAGAACCCTATTTGTTTGAGTTAAAATTCTTATAACTTTTGATCAACGGTTAGCATTGGTAAGTTTTATACCTTTTAAGAAACTCCAATAACATGGCCAATTTTTAAAACTAAAAACGATTGAATTATGATTTTTTCAGGATGCTCTTTTAAAAATTGAAGTAAAAAAAAGTTTGATCAAAATGTCATACTGTCAATTAATTTTGAGAAAAATGGTGCAGGATATCAAAAATATTTTTATGCAGAAAATTAATCTTGCTATCATACAATATTGAAGTGAAAAATTAAGAAAAACAAAAATCAATTATGGACAGGATGACCAAATACCTGGTTCAAAGTAGGGGTTTTTCGAAATTTCAAAAAAACTGCCGTTATTCGAAAACCGTTATGATGCGGTACAGATAAGTTACTAAATTTTGAGAAGCCATGACCTGCCCTATCACCACTTTCAGTTTGTTTATGGGACACCCTGTTAATGTATGTACATTGCACATAATCCATGTATATGTAGGTACTATATGGCAAGTTATGGAGTCTTACAAAAAATAGAACTTGAGATTTTACGATGATAGCGAAGTCGAAAAAAGTGGATCTCGCAATTCCGTCGGTCTGTCCTGGGGACCTAATCTGTATTTCGTTCCGAAAATGAAATTTCTGTAAACGAATATTTTGTACTCTCTATATCTGCTCAAAGCCCTGGTAGGTAGAGCTTAAATTTTGTTTATTGATATTTTAATATGTTTATGTATCAATAAAGTTATAATAATAATAATAATAATAATAATATATCTAAAGCGGAATGAAATCTACTACTTATGGATTGACAATTCCAAAAGTGAAAATTTCGTACCTGGCAACTCGTTTCCGAATGTCAAAAACATTAAAATGCGGAAAATTTCTTTCTACAACAAATGTGATAACTAAACGCACAAGAAAAGTATAAAATTAAAGTTTTTTTTAGGAAAATCTCAGTAATAGTAACAATTTAAGTAAATAAAATTAATTTAATTATAATAATAATATCCTACTCCGTAACTGCCGAAAATCTTAATACAGTGCCAGTGTTCTGCCGGTTTTTTACCGGTTTTTACCGGTTTTTTCGATGTAAAAAACTTGAAATTTACCTGTAAAAAAACACTGATGTAAAAAATGGTAAAAAATAAAATCAATCAATGTTACATTTTCTGTATTTATTTATTACACAAAAATAAAAATTAAATGCCATTAAATTCTTTTAAGTTTTAAATACTTTTAGTAGATGGTAGAATGAAAAAATTTTTTTAAATTGATAGTAAGTTAATGAATTACATTAAATTTGGTCATCATCGTCGTCATCTAAGTCCAGAGAAAATGCTTCATTTCGTTTGGTATTTAAGGTAAAATAAACGTGTATTAATTTCTTCGACCTCTCAAATATTAGACGATTTCGAAGAGGAGTATGGGTTTAATAATTTTAAAGCCAATTTGGAAAGGTTTCCGTGTTTCATTTCAGCCGTTCTCCAAAAAACATTAGCTTTCTTTATATCTTTTTCATAGAGCACTTCAAAAAGTCCGCTTTTGTGCTTAAAATTATGCCAATCTTCAATGCCCTCCCCTGTTAAATTTTTAAGAAGAAAGTTATTGATGATATACTTATTTGGTCATTTGTTAGAATTTCTTTATCTTTACTCACCCTCATTATACTCATTATCTTTCACTCATTCAGTGCCATATTCTGACGCTGTTCCACTATCAACCATTTTTGAGCAGCTTCTGTTAAAGATGCTGTAGGAATTTGACAGAAATTTAACAATTCGCATTAATAGGATCTAACATTTCTTCTTCAATAAAATCATCAAAAATTAATTTAGATGCATTTCCTTTTCCTTTTTTTGCTGTCCGTCTGTAAATATTTGTTTCATGTGCTTCAAATTATGTAATATAGTGGGGCGGCTTAGTTAAATAATTGTGTACTTTGTGATAAAAGCATTAAATTTTTTTTAATTGTTGGTACATTAATGAATATGATTTTAAGATATTGGGCCACTTCAAAATTCCGCCCCTTTAGGTGGGAGGGGCAAATTTAAATTTTCATTAGTAAGTTGTTTTAGTGAATAGTTTTTGAAAAATTAATTTTCAAACTCGAAATTTTGAAAAAAAAATTTTTTTTATAAATTTCAAACTAATTTTTTTCAAAATTTGTATGTAATTAAGTATAATTTTTATTTTCAAAATTTCAACTCAAACAAACAGGGTTCTAAAGCAAATAAAAATAAATCTTTTTTTAAATAATAGCTGTTTTATTAATTTTAATTTTTATTTTTACAGTTAGCTTTTTTTACAAAAATTGTTCAAAAAAAAAGATTTGTTTTTATTTGTTTTAGAACCCTATTTGTTTGAGTTAAAATTCTTATAACTTTTGATCAACGGTTAGCATTGGTAAGTTTTATACCTTTTAAGAAACTCCAATAACATGGCCAATTTTTAAAACTAAAAACGATTGAATTATGATTTTTTCAGGATGCTCTTTTAAAAATTGAAGTAAAAAAAAGTTTGATCAAAATGTCATACTGTCAATTAATTTTGAGAAAAATGGTGCAGGATATCAAAAATATTTTTATGCAGAAAATTAATCTTGCTATCATACAATATTGAAGTGAAAAATTAAGAAAAACAAAAATCAATTATGGACAGGATGACCAAATACCTGGTTCAAAGTAGGGGTTTTTCGAAATTTCAAAAAAACTGCCGTTATTCGAAAACCGTTATGATGCGGTACAGATAAGTTACTAAATTTTGAGAAGCCATGACCTGCCCTATCACCACTTTCAGTTTGTTTATGGGACACCCTGTTAATGTATGTACATTGCACATAATCCATGTATATGTAGGTACTATATGGCAAGTTATGGAGTCTTACAAAAAATAGAACTTGAGATTTTACGATGATAGCGAAGTCGAAAAAAGTGGATCTCGCAATTCCGTCGGTCTGTCCTGGGGACCTAATCTGTATTTCGTTCCGAAAATGAAATTTCTGTAAACGAATATTTTGTACTCTCTATATCTGCTTAAATTTTGTTTATTGATATTTTAATATGTTTATGTATCAATAAAGTTATAATAATAATAATAATAATAATAATATATCTAAAGCGGAATGAAATCTACTACTTATGGATTGACAATTCCAAAAGTGAAAATTTCGTACCTGGCAACTCGTTTCCGAATGTCAAAAACATTAAAATGCGGAAAATTTCTTTCTACAACAAATGTGATAACTAAACGCACAAGAAAAGTATAAAATTAAAGTTTTTTTTAGGAAAATCTCAGTAATAGTAACAATTTAAGTAAATAAAATTAATTTAATTATAATAATAATATCCTACTCCGTAACTGCCGAAAATCTTAATACAGTGCCAGTGTTCTGCCGGTTTTTTACCGGTTTTTACCGGTTTTTTCGATGTAAAAAACTTGAAATTTACCTGTAAAAAAACACTGATGTAAAAAATGGTAAAAAATAAAATCAATCAATGTTACATTTTCTGTATTTATTTATTACACAAAAATAAAAATTAAATGCCATTAAATTCTTTTAAGTTTTAAATACTTTTAGTAGATGGTAGAATGAAAAAATTTTTTTAAATTGATAGTAAGTTAATGAATTACATTAAATTTGGTCATCATCGTCGTCATCTAAGTCCAGAGAAAATGCTTCATTTCGTTTGGTATTTAAGGTAAAATAAACGTGTATTAATTTCTTCGACCTCTCAAATATTAGACGATTTCGAAGAGGAGTATGGGTTTAATAATTTTAAAGCCAATTTGGAAAGGTTTCCGTGTTTCATTTCAGCCGTTCTCCAAAAAACATTAGCTTTCTTTATATCTTTTTCATAGAGCACTTCAAAAAGTCCGCTTTTGTGCTTAAAATTATGCCAATCTTCAATGCCCTCCCCTGTTAAATTTTTAAGAAGAAAGTTATTGATGATATACTTATTTGGTCATTTGTTAGAATTTCTTTATCTTTACTCACCCTCATTATACTCATTATCTTTCACTCATTCAGTGCCATATTCTGACGCTGTTCCACTATCAACCATTTTTGAGCAGCTTCTGTTAAAGATGCTGTAGGAATTTGACAGAAATTTAACAATTCGCATTAATAGGATCTAACATTTCTTCTTCAATAAAATCATCAAAAATTAATTTAGATGCATTTCCTTTTCCTTTTTTTGCTGTCCGTCTGTAAATATTTGTTTCATGTGCTTAAAATTATGTAATATAGTGGGGCGGCTTAGTTAAATAATTGTGTACTTTGTGATAAAAGCATTAAATTTTTTTAATTGTTGGTACATTAATGAATATGATTTTAAGATATTGGGCCACTTCAAAATTCCGCCCCTTTAGGTGGGAGGGGCAAATTTAAAACAAAAATTATATAAGATTGAAAAAAAACATTAAAAAACAACGGCAACACTTACAATATCATGCTATACCTTTTTTTAAAGCCAAGAACCCATTCTTCAATTCTGTTTTCAAATTAAGTTATTTTAGTGCTTAGTTTTTGAAAAAAATATTTTCAAACTCAAAATTTTGAAAAAAAATAAAAAAAAAGTTTATTATGATTTTTTGCAAAATTTTACGTTATTGAGTAATAATTTGCTTTATCATTTTCGATACTCTTATTAACTTTTAGTCGAGTGCTAAAAACCAGATAGTCTTAAGTCATTTAGTTTTTTAGAAAATTTAAAATTACCATACCTACTTTTTTCTTAAAACCGTCATTTTTGAACATAAACAATAGATTTTGACTTTCTTGTTTTAATTATAAAATTAGTTTAATCAATAGACCTACAATAGTTTAGGTAGTTATGAACTTTTAATATGTTATTTAATATGGTTGTTTGATGAAAAAACAAATTACGACAACCACGCCCCATACGCCCGCCTTCACAATTCTGAAAAACCCACACTTTTTTCGGTCTCTTGCCTATAACTTCATTCTGGTTTTTATTTAAGCAACAAATATTTTGCGACAAATACAATCAAATGAGAATTATTACTAAGATCTATTGCATGCACCCCATCGTTTTTCGTTTTTAAGTGTATGGGGAGATTGTTTTATACTTTTTAGTAAAAACGTATTATATTAAGATTTAAATTTTATTGTATTCACTTAATTAAGAAGACTTTAGTTGTTTTATAATATAAAAATGACATAATTTAGGTGTAATTTATACAATTTGTCTCAATTGATTACGGACAGTAAATTCTTTAATCAACAATAGTGTACATTCATAAACATCAAACATTTGCTTTGTTGCGATGCTGATGCGCAACGCAGCTGATGCTGATGCAATACATCAGCAACTACGCATCGCATTTCCTTGATTCTGGTTTTGCTTTAAGTTTGCGCATTATTTGATGCAAGTTTGCAATAGTGAACACTTTACATTAAAACTGATGCTGGTTTGATGGCTTTATGAATGTTTGACCAAAGTGATTGTGTAACATCTCTGCAACGATGCGTTTGTGAATTTTCATATATTTTTCAAACCATTCGTTGATCTTACTTTGGAAAATAGTTAACGGAATGAAAGAAGGATTTATAATGATCATTCCGGTTTTGTTCAGGTTCTCAATCTCTGACCCCTATATCCCCATTTACGCCACTTCATGCGTTCTTCAAAGCCACTTGGGCCCTCTTATCTTTGTTCTAACAATAAACGATATTGACAGTCAATATAACTACTGGCTCATATCGTAGTTATGTAGTTGATATTAAATCATTAAGGTCAATTGAATTTATTCCAAACTTGGTGCGAAAAGAATTTCTTAGAACTCAACATTACTTTCAATCTATAACCTTCTCCCGTAAACGGTTTCCCTCAACCCCTAGTACATATTGCTTTCGCAACGTGGCCATTCCCATATTTTAATCCATTCGAGGCCTTGGAATTATTTGTGACAGTGAGCTTAACCTTTGCTCCCATTTTGGTCAAATAATTAACAAGGCCAATACCTCTGCCGGCTGTATTAATAATCTTATTCCCAGAGATATTTTGTCAACTACTACTGATTACTTCGCTCCTATTCTGTGTCTCAGTAAGGATTTTAAAGTTGTTTTCCCATCCAGATAGGACTGGCAAAACGACATCGTGACGAAAGACTTCGACACAACTATTTTTACTGATGGTTCAAAGATGGAGTGTGGGGTTGGTTCAGGAATATTTTCCGAATCTCTAAATATCTCTAGATCTTTTCGGCTACCCAAATTTGCTAGTGTTTTTCAAGCTGAATTTCTGGCAATTGGGGAAGCATGTGAGGTACTCAAACAAGACCCAAACCAATACCGAAATACCACTATCCTGACAGCTGTTAAAGCCATTAGCTCAGCTGCATCGTCTTCCAAATTAGTGCAGCAATGCCGTGATGACCTCGCCAGCCTAAATGTGAATCTCAAGGAGAGGGAAACGAGCGGGCTGACGAACTGGCCCTTCATGACTCCCTTGCGGAAACAGTTAACATTCCACTTGGAGTCATGAAGGGCAATACATTCTCTATTTTTCTTACCGAATCCAATCGCAGCCACTGTACATCTTTCCTAGGACTAGATGATCGTTCTAAGATTACAAACCTTGTAAGTCTCTGAGCCAACCGACAATCTGATCAATGTGGCATGTTGCTGCGAGACTCAAACAATCCATACCATTTCCATCCATAGGTCCTATGAGTTATGGTATCAAAACGACGCACTCTAGCTCTAATTGGCTCAAAAATAATTGAGAATTTTACAACTAACGGAATTTTAAGTTTTTGTTGGAGCTTAATGACGTCAGTTATGCACAAAAATACCATGAGGATCATATTTGTAGCTTCTTTTGTTTTCTACAAGTCGCAAAATAACTTAAAATACATATACCAGAATGATGATCAAGGCAAAAGACTGAAAAAGTGATGGTTTTCTGTGATTTTATTATGATACTGAAGGGGTGGAGGGGGCGTGGTTGTGAAAATATTATTTTTTCATCTACCAAACTTATTAAGTAACATTTTAAAAATTTATAACTGAATACATGACCTTTAATAGTTTTATCGATTGGACCAATTTTATAATTTAAACAAGAAAATCAAAATCCATTATTTATGTTCAAAAATGACGGTTTTAAGAAAAAAGTAGTTATGGTAATTTTCAATTTTCTAAAAAACAATGACTTAAGACTATCTGGTTTTTAGCACTCGACTAAAAGTTAATAAGAGTAAAGCAAATTAGTACTTAATAACGTAAAATTTTGCAAAAAAATCATAATAACCTTTTTTTTATTTTTTTTCAAAATTTTGAGTTAGAAAATAATTTTTTCAAAAACTAAGCACTAAAATAACTTAATTTGTAAATAGAATTGTAGAATAGGTTCTTGGCTTTAAAAAAAGGTATAGCATGATATTGTAAGTGTTGCCGTTGTTTTTTAATATTTTTTTTTTCAATCTTAGGTATTTTTTTTTTTTTTTAATTTGCCCCTCCCACCTAAAGGGGCGGAATTTCGAAGTGGCCCAATATCTTAAAATCATAGTCATATAATGTACCAACAATGAAAAAAATTTGATGCTTTTATCACAAAATGCACAATTATCTTTTATATGGACGCTATGCCGCTCCACTAATATATTCTCATACGAATCTCGAATCGAGCACCATCGTGTTGCGCAAGCCAATTTTATTCTTTTACCTGATACCTCCTTTTTTAATAATAATATTTTCAAAATCTGTGTTTTTGAATTTGGTTTTTGATGGTGGTAACATTTTTAGACAATTTTTGATTGATAAGGTCTTTGGCGAGTAGAATTCCGATATGAGAACTGCAATTGCTATGGCATAAATTTTGCGTTTTGAACCATTTTCGTCATAGCACTTGCAATTTTGCTTAGTACATCTGCTGTTTCCGATTCACCACTTACATAGATTCCAAGCGTTAACATGCCCGATGGCCGTTAGCATTATGATTTATGAATCATACTACAATCACTACAACTTTGGAATTGCTAGACTAATTTTTCCATCCAACAATAAGTAGCACAGAATCACAAGACTTAAATGAACGCGATTCATTTAAGCAAGGTCACATCGAGAATAGACAATGGTAATGACGTCACGTACACAGTTTTTCAAAATAGTAGAGGGTTTACCATCAGGACCTTGTATACAACTATCGTCAAGGTTAGATATGAATTTAACAATGTTGTCAGTATTAATGTTAAAGTTTATATCAGTCAAGTAAGTAAAAGATTTCAAATGGTCAAAATTTTGAGCCATTTCGTCAGATTAAAGAATCACAGGTTAAGGTATCACAGTCTAAAGTATCACAGTTTGAAGTATCACAGTTGAAGGCACTTTGAAAGAAGTAAAAAAAAAGTTGCGGTATAACCCGTGGGTCATGACTTGAAATGTCATTTATCTTGAGAACAGACGGGTAGGGACAAGATTGTCTTTTGCTATTAATAAAATTCCAAAAACACTGGATTCATTTTCAGATCTCTTTGCACCTTCTGAATGTAATTAAGATACTTTAAACTAGATATTCTATTAAAAATATCCCTTGATTCACAACATTTTTTTTAAATTGGATAAAGTTTAAAAGTAGACTATAACTTGTTTCTTCGGTTTTTTAGCTTTTTGATTTCACTATAGTACCAATCTGGCACAAAAGATCTCGATTTTACAATCGCTATAGGAACTGATTTAAGGGGCCGGTTATAGCGATCAGGAAAATGCATCAGGAAAAAAATTTCTTTTGGATAATTTAATACTTTATAATACGATTTGAAATAAAGAATACGAATCGATGATAAATTACTTGAAATATATTTTTCATAAAACAAATTTTCATTGGAGGAAACATTTTGTCTAAAAAATGCATTTATTAATTTTACTGATGAAAATTCTTTTTCCGTATCAGCTGATTGTCTTTTCTGATAAAATGGAACAATTCGTTCCACTTATCCGTGTTTCAATTTTTTACTGTTCCAATTACATCAGAAAAAAAAAACTGATGCCGCTTCATCGGTAAAACAAAAAACATCAAGTAGGTTGATGGTGCTGACGCTTTTTACTGACTGAATTTTTTGTTTGCTATAAACGGCCGTCAGGAAAAAGTATTCAATTTATTCTGTTTCAACTTTTCCTGATGCTTTTTCTGTTCGCTATGATTGACGCCTAAGAAAGCAATCAAACAAAATATTATTAAATTTAAATACCATGGCGCATATTCATAGTCGTTTTTAGACCCCAGTTTATCTTAGCCTGGAGTTTATCCAATGTTAATAAGATAGGATAAACCCAGTATTTTTTTAGAAACAACTTAAACAGTGACTATGAATATGCCCCCATTAAGTTAACATTTAAACAATTATTCAAACAAGACCAATCAACAAAGATGTGACAACAAAGAATTAAGTTTTGAAAAATCAGTCTTTTTAAAATTAAAAGAGTAAAGAGCAAATTTTAAGCCCTAAATCTTTTCTTAATTATGCATACAACCTGAGAAATAAATATAAACAAATGTCTAAGTCATTGGCGCATATTCATAGTCGTTTTTAGACCCCAGTTTATCTTAGCCTGGAGTTTACCCAATGTAAATTAGATAGGATAATCCCAGTATTTTTTTAGAAACAACTTAAACAGTGACTATTAATATGTCCCATTAACTTTTTCTATTTTTTTAAATCCAGAAATTTAATTCAATCGCATTCACGAGGTCGCTGCTTTGTTTCATTTCATATCATTTCCACCCTCTTGCATTTTCTCTACCTCCCTTATGTTTTTTTATTTATGTTGTGCAGGTTTCTCTTTGTTTACTCTTTTTCCACTCAATTTTTGTTCTTACATTCTTTTTTTGCAAAATGAATTGTGAAAGAAAAATGGAACATTTTGAATATAACGCTGCAGGCAGGGATGGCCGAACTAACGCTTTTTGGGATAAACTACATTTTTCACATTTGCTACGTAGTTTAGATATGAAGTAAACTTTGAAGATTGAATTTGAGTTGAAATGTTTTTATTGAAATTTTGTTATTTACCTAGATTTAGTATGTAGCAAACGTAACATTTTGTAGTAAATAAGGCGTGTAGTTTATTAAATTAGCTACGCGTAGTTAATCATGTAGAAAATGAAGTGTAGTTAATTCGGCCAACCCTGGTTGAAGGCAAGAAGAAGATGTTTACTTGGGTGCGAAGTATTATATTTGTATAGTATTTATTTTATATGTATATTTGTATATGCAATAAGAAAATCAACGGGAGATAAAGATTCTGTATGTATGTCTCTATGTGTCAAACATGAACCTATACTTAACATACAAATAGGTAAACCATTTTTTAAGAACTCACATTTATCAAAACGTAAGTGTATAATGTATAAACTTTTTGTTAATATGAGGTCTGTTCCCAAGATTTCTAGCACTAAAAGTTGGTCAAATGTCAAATTTCAGGAGTGGGGATGAAATGCTCTCAAAGAGAAAGAAAACTGAAAAAATGTCTGGAACGGTTTTCGCACTAAATTGGACTACTTTTTAAACGTCAAAAAATATATTCGACTATGGTTGCCGTAGATCAGTGATAAATCTTAATCAAAATTTTTAAGTATCACATCCCAAGAAAATAAAATATTAACAGAGAATAAACGTACAAGCTTACATCAAGTATATTAATTTTGAAGCTTAAGCGTGTTTTTCTTCAAGAAGAAGTAATACTCAATTGTCAATTTCAAATTTTCTTTTTAAGAAATAGTTTTGCTTATTGACGTAAATTTTTTGTAAATAGTTGATTAGTTAAAAGATTAATTAAATAATAAAAAGTATGCTTATCTTTCAAAACTAAAGTCAAAATAAAATTAACATTTGGGCAACCCTTGTCCGGCATTGATATTTGTACTCAACTGACAAATTACGTCATCTGACATACGGCAACCAAGCATTTGACATCCAGCCCAGAAATAGCCAGAAGAAATTCCTCGGACTAAAACTGGCAAGAAGGGGAAATATTTTACTCTCTCGAGCGCGCTCTCTTTTGTAAAAATTAGCACAACTTTTGAAGTCTGGAACGACTTCGGACTAAAAATGACTAAATCTGGCAGTTTGAAACTGGGTATGGAACAGACTTAAGATGAAATAGAAATAAGGTACGGGTAACGGTAGCCCTATTTAGTACTATCGGTATATATGTATGTTAATATTAATTCTTAAATTTTTGCGAAGCAAGGCGAGCACGGGTCTACTAGTCATGGATAAAGCTGAAGTATTCGGAAGCTTTGGAATAAGCCTCTTGTGGGCTTCCAGGAACTATATATAATGTTATAACATACAGGTTTTTGTCTTTAAATGATACTTTTATATATATTTTTTATATCGAAGAAGAATAAATAAATACTCTTGAAGCTAGAGGGCACAGTGATGATGATGAAGAGCAGATTGAACTATAATTATATTCAGCTGTTGTTGAAGAAAAAGTTGGTAATTTCTCTTTTAAAAATGAAAGACGAGGTTTCCGATCGATCGACATTTTCTGCAGTTGTAGAAGCGTTTTTATTTGTTTCGGATTCAGATGACACTGACATGTTTATCTGTAATCACAAAAACGCAGAACTTTATATACATAGTTCCGCCTACTAGCTGTGGAATATAAATACTCACCAAATCCACACTATTATCCAGAGAAAAGTTTTCTGGTACTTCATTGATAGATATGTCCATATCCGTGATATCCCCAATTTCAATTTCTTCAAATTCAAACACATTATTTGCCTTCTCAGCAGGATACGAAGGATGACAACGTTGTCTGAGACAAACTGTATGTAATATACATTTCTCTTAAGGTTATGGAGAAGTATTTCGAAAAAAAACTGGAAGTTAACGTGGGAAAAACGAAATTAATGAGGTTCAGGAAAGGAGGAGGGAGGAGTACAACAGTAGACTGGAGATGGAGGGAAAAAAGATAGAAGAAGTAAAAGAATTCAAATACCTGGAGTATGTGTTCAAAAAGAATGGAGGGCAGGAGGCACATATAAGGGACAGAATAAAAAAGGCAGCAGCGGCAATGAAGGAAGCATGGGGGATTGGGAGGAGGAAATTCGAGAAGGTATGGGAGAGGAAGATGTGGCTTTTTGATATCCTGATGTGGACGGTGATGGGATATGGGGCACAGATATGGGGATAGGAGGAGAGACAAGAAATGGAAAGAATGCAGGAGAGGTACCTCAAATGGACACTAGGAGTAGAATGGCAAACTCCAGGATACATGGTGAGAGAGAAAACCAATAGAGATACAATAATGATAAGGGCAGGGAGAAGGGCATGGAATTATGAAGAGAAATTAACAGGTGGGAAAGGAAGTGAAATAGCGAGGGAATGTTTAGAGGAGATGAGAGAGAGAGAGAGAGAGAGAGGGAAGGAAGCGCGAGAGGATCCCGATGGGAACAAGGGAGAATGGGAAAGAGAGGAAGGGAAGGAAGAGAAGACAGTATGACAGGGTACGAGAGAGTAGAATGGGAAGACAGAAGAGAGCAGGAGAAGGAAAGACTGGAACTACTATTGGAATCCAGATATAATAGGTGGTATAAGGAAGTAATGACCGAGGGGATCCCACAATATTTGAAAGCGGGATGGAAGGCAGACAGAACAAGGAGAATAGCGAGAGTCAGGCTAGGGAATGAGGTAAGAGAAAGATAATACTGGAAGCTTGAAGAAGAAAGAATGTGCAGAGTGTGTGAACGTGAACCTGAGACGTGTGAACATGTGATAGAAAGATGCAGGCTAAGTGGTGATGAAGGGATGTCAATAGGGGAGAAGATGAGGGATATAATGGACGAAAGAGGGAGGGGGGAAGAGTGGATAAAGGCACTAGAGGTTGCGAGAAGGAGTAAGGCAAGAGGGATAGGAGAGGGAGACTTGTAACCCTTAAGGGAACCAAAACAATACCTACAATACAATAATACTCTCATTCTTTAAGTGAAATTTTTTGTCACGTCTTAACGAAAATATTTTGTTTACCAAATTCGAAGCGGTGTTGATCACAATGTGTTTAGCCTGGTTGGATCTAATTCATCAACGTCAAAGTAAATTTGCTTAAATATTATCTATTAAGAAATTTCATATATTGTATAAATTGTTAATAATACATCTGTGTTTGTGATTGATTGTTTCAATAAAGATCCACTGAAGAAGACAGCAATCCCTGTCGAAACGTCGGGAAAGTAAATGGAATAAATTTTTTTTGTTTCATTGCACATCAAGTGACCAAAAAAGCCGAAGAGGAACCCGATTCTTCAACAATACTGCTGTTGACTATAGTTAATAATATATATCTTACACATATTGTATATGTATTGCAAATATACTTTTATGTTACTCTGCAATGATTTTGTAAATGAAGCCTGATATTCAACCTGAATTTTAAGACCTCAACCTTAACGATCCGACTATTAGAATAAAAGTTATCAGCCAACCAAACTAAGCATATGAAGGCACCTTAACAAATAATGAATGAAAAAAACCTACCACAAACGTGCATACCTACATATGTATAGCAAATTTTTGAAGGTTTTGAAAATTTTTTTATAGCTGGTACTCGACTGTCATTCTGGCTTTAATTTGAATTTTGAAATTTTGAAAATCCGACCATTGGATCCAAAGATATAAGCATTTAAATGATCGCAAATCGGGTGTTTTTCAATTTTTTAACTTTTTGAGCTACTGGCACCAATTGTTGTTGTATCAACAATTCACACGTATTCACGGACAGGGATTTTAAGAGAGTTTTCTCTCATTGAGCTAAAATAAAATTTGCGGGTGTTTTAGGCAAGGGGGGTACGAGTCGGTTCTCTAGATAATATAGGTACTCTATGGGCACCAGTTGTACCTAATAATCATTGTTACTGACCATTTAAAATTTCCATTTTTAATTTTCAGATCTTTAGGAAGCAAAATCAGTGATTATTTTAATGGCGAAATAAACCTGATAGTTTAATAATGACTTAGAATTTTAAAAACCTCAAAACTAAAAATTCAAATATACAATGATGATATTCAATGAAAGCTACAACTGGCTCAGCTTACTGTGATACGGGATCCGTTCGTTATTTCTTTAGCTATAGTAATTGTTATGACCTTAATGATTACAATCCTGAATAGATGGCATCACTATTAAACAATGTATATATATGTCTTAACTCTTTACTTTATATAATACTTTCTCTTTCTTAAATTAATATTACATGTGTATATATATCTTTCTTTTTACGTTAGAATAAAATTGGATTTGACATCGTAAAAACGTGGTCGACTTTTCTTTAAATTTCCAATTCGATTTTATAATAAGTTAAAACAAATTGGCGACGAGGTAAACTCGGAAATTATTATTGGGTAAAGTGCAAATACCTACTTCAAAATGGATCCAAACCAATTTGCAGACTTTATGTCTGTTCAAAAAAAAATAATGGAACAATTAATTGCGCTAACCACCACCAACTTTCACCACTTCCACCACCACCGGCTCCAGATTGCAAAGTTCAGCGCCGACATTATTGGTTCCAAACTTCGAACAATTGGATACTTCGAAAGAAAACTACAAAAATTATATTCAACGCTTCAAAAACTACACTGAAATGAAAGACATAACCTCAAACCAAGAGTACTGCAAAAAGCTGCTCTTAAATTCCATAGGATCAAATCACTTTAATACAATCATGGCATTGTCTGCACCAAAGTCACCATCAGAGCTAACGTACGAGGAACTGCTGCAAATTTTGGACAGTCATCTGGCCCCCAAAAAGAATGTTTTGGTGACACAACATCGTTTTCTTAACAAATATCAGACAGAGAATCAGTCCATTGCTGAATTTGTTGCCTGTCTGCGAATGGATTTGAATGAATGCGAATTTACATGCACATGCAAAAAGTCAATCGCAGATGTGTTTCTGAGGGCGGAGTTCATTCGGGGAGTTCGGGACAACAACACAAGAGAAAACCTACTACAATCAACTAATTCCAATTTCGATGAAATTGTTGCAAAAGCATTAACACTCGAAGCCTCGAAAATGGATGCCAGGGAAATGTCAGATAAACAAAAAGGCAGTATCGTTCCAGACATAAATAAAATTTCAATTAATAAAAAATCTAAACATTTCAGCAAATCAAATCGACCAGCGCAACGATCAAAATTTTCAAAAATCAAATACCAGGAATTGGGTATAGCTCGACTGTGTCTGCGTTGCGGAAGAAACAACCACAATGCCAAAGAATGCTACACAGAGGCATCAAAACTTAAATGTGCCGGCTGTAAAAGAACAGGGCACGTAGTTAAAGTTTGCATTTCAACAATATTAGGCAATCGTTCCAAACCCAATTCATCGACAAATCAAGTCCAGGCAGTACAGGATAAGGATACATATGGTTCATACCAAATAATCGACATTTACAAAAATGATTTTTCACCAGCTGATAATCTTGAACGTTATTATGCAAACATCAAAATTGAAGGCAGAATTATCAAATTCGAAGTGGACTCAGGTTCCGCATATAACTTTTTGCCTCGACATCAATTCAACGGTTTAAATTCAGCGATACATTTAACACCCACAAATATTGTTTTTCGATCCTACACTCACGACACATTCGTTCCGGATGGGAAAGCCAGCGTCAACATCCAGTACAGGGGTACGCACATAAAAGATGACCTATGTTACCTTAATATTTATAACAATTGAATGGTTCTTGTTAATAAATAAATTTTATTTTTGAATTTGTGTTTGCTAGTTTTTATCAATTTAAAAGAGCCCAGTACTATTTGTTTTTTTTGTCAGTACTATTTTGTTTCAGCGTTCAGTACAATCGAAAAAAGCCGATTTCCATCACTGCTGGCATCGCTTCATAAAAAATTCAATTTATACGTCATTCATACTATTCCTACAAACAAAAAAGAACAAATACTTTTCCTTTGCGAATTGAGATATACATTTTGAAGAGAATTGAAATTTTAAATTGTATCCAGGAAGAGAGATCCCTCGCTCTCGCTCTTTATATTGGCCAATGCAACATTTGGCAAATAGCAACATGTGGGATCCAATATCTGATCCCAGCCTTTAATTTTTGGGTTCCAATACTTTGTATGGATGCGACATCTTGGTGTTATATGTATTATCTTTGGATAAACATTTATTCAAAACATTGTGAAATCCTTTGAAGAATCAATTTTTGTTAGTACCTGCTTATATAAAAATACCTACCTACATATGTACGTACATACATAGATAAAAATTATTAATCAAGCAGCACAAAAATCCTCAAAATAATATCATAAAGAAAATTCGATACATTTATTGAAACAAACAAACAGATAATTAGTGTGTTCAGAAAAATGAGATCTCAGAGAATTTTCTCACTCAAAAAGTGAGCAAGCAAATCCAAGATTTTTTTCCTCAGAGTTTTGACAGCAAAGCTGAGAAATTTTGCTGAGGAATCCAGTTCAGGTAACTGAGATTGCTGAGATCTCCGAGATCTCATTTTCCTGAACATGCCTAATAATAAAGCAAAAAACCCTCCGCCACCAAGACTACCCTTACCATTCTCTTAATAACATTACATATATGTATATACATACGTCAATTCATATTCAAAGGACAACAAAAAAGACACGAGTCTTTTTTTCGTTCGTTTCGTCTTTCGTCTTTTTGACAGGCACGTATCGTCGTGATTACATGGTTTTTTTTTCGTTCGTGAAGACTTTCGTTATTTTGAGGAAAACAAATTTTGCGGTGGATTTATTGAAAAATAAACAGTGGTTATAAATAAAAATATTTTTTAATCACTTTTTGTTCATATTTGTAGCCTTTTTGTGTATAAAAACTGTTTTACAACACGAAAATAAAAGTTTATAAGTTCTTCGCAAAATGCTTTCTTTTTAGAGATGAGCAGTTAAAATATTCCGTGAAAAATCGATGAAAAAATTAATCGAACCTGAAAACTCGATATTTTCTTCTTTCTTTTTAATTTTAATAGTCAAATACGTTGAATTCACATCAAAATGTGTTTTTGACTTAAGGCCGTTTGTTCAGAGTGGATTAAATCTGTAATAAAGGTTCTGCTTGAATCCTCTGATTATCAAATTCAATGATTTACGTTTCAAATTAATAGATAGATTCGTTACAAATTTAGTCCAGCCATTAACGAAATATACGACCATAACCCAAAAATAAGGCGAAAGAACATTAAAACCCTATTTCTGTTATGTGAATTTTTAGGCAAAAAACTGAAACCCAGTTATATTTCAAACATTTTGGAGAAAATATAAAAAGTAAATTGTTATTGTGGTAGATCCCGTTCTTATAACCTCAAAAAAAATTCGATTTTCTCCTCTAAGAAATTCCATTCAAATGATCTGTGCCTTCAGTCTGTAGCTCGCATAAGTCGAACGTAGGCACAGACGTAGAAATCAATGGACCGTAAGGCAAAACCACTTTATTATTATTATATTTATATTCCTTTTCCATGAAATAATCGATTTCCTTGTCAAATTTCCTTTGAATCCATCCAGTCATTAGTCAATCGAAAATAATATAATTTCGCACGTTTAATAGGCGTGTTTTTTTGCAAGCCCGGGGGGCGTCATACAATTGGGCATACACACAACCGCTGGGACATATTCGAAACGCTTGTGAGGTATCAGTGAGGTTTGCCGGAATAGGGCTGTTATATCCCGAGTAGCACAGACAGGTTTTCGTTTGGTAGATATAACTCCAGTAAAACAATCAAGTTGTTGTCCACTTATTTCAGAAACGTATTCTAGTACAATTGTGTAACCTAAATAGCCGCATTTCTCCTCTCATTTACAACAAACTTGTAGTAATTGGGTTTTATAGAAGTTAAATTTTGTTGTTTCTCAGTTTTATAAGTGTTATTTGAACTAAGAAATGTTACATATAAATTAATCTTACAATTGTGAAACTATAATTGAACTCGAAGATGAGCTTTACTAATATTGCAGAAATGTTCATGCGAGGATACGTATAACATGGTTAAAACAAGAAACAAAAGTTTAAAACAAATTACAATAAATTGAATAATGTTTCTTCGAAGTTCCTATTACTATTACTTTAACTTTTTTTGTTCTATTATGTTATAATATTATGAGAAATAATGTTTCCGAAAACATTGTAAAAGTTTCTGAAAAGTTATTAATCAAATTCTTTTTAAATGTATAATAACTTTGAGATGTTATAAAAAAGATAAGCTTCAAAGTATTGAAAAAAATCAATACATCTAATATTCTGATTAAAATTGCGATTTTTAGTTATTTATGAACGGAAAATCTAATGCAAATGCTACTTTTATCATAAAGATTGATGTTTTACTTCCAGAAAATTCACGCGCCACCCAAAAAACTCAAATCGGGCGAAAATTTTAAAAATAGAAAAATATTCTTGTTTGTATTTAGGCATTCAAGTTGCAAAACTATTTGTGATTTACATCAGGAAATGAATTTTTCAGCCATTTCCATTGAAATTTACTATGTAAATAGTGATACCGACTGGAAAAATTAGTTTAAAAATTTCGCATATAAGATCAAATTCTAATAAAAAGTCATTTAATTGTGAACAATATGGCGCTTGTTGCAGGAAATTTCAATATAACATTGTCTCTTAAAATTAAAACTTACATGTTATTACACCAAAGATACAACAAAGTAGAAACTTAAGGCTATAAAATCCTCATTTTAACCAATTTACACTGTTTATAAAACAGAGAAATATAGTTTTTTGTCATATTTTCTAAGCTTTGTTACTGAAACTAGAATTATAATGTTTAATAAACCATCATTTTTGTTCTGGCGCGAAAGAAACTTGCATTTAACTTTGGTCTATATCCGCCAGAGTTGCAGCAGTTCACTATATGTTTATATTTTTTAAACCAAAAATTTATAACAGAAATTACGTTAAATGTCAAAATATGATTTTTTTTTATTCGAAACCCCATTAAATGTCAAATTCTAGAAAGTAAATTTCTATTAGGGTCTTGTTTTTGTAAATGTCTACTATTACGATTGATTAAAAAACACTGAAAACATCAACTTTTTTGCCTTTTTCTTAATGCTTCATGGATTTCTAGGCATCCTGATGACATTTGGAACGAAATATTAACGAAACGTCAAAATGTGTTCTACATAATATGACAAGACATGCTATATAATTTTTTCATTTTTATTTTTGTTATGTTTATTATAATATGGTCATCTTAAAATCTACGAATTGTTTAATCTGACTTGGCACAATTTTTCAATCCAGCGGCAACTCTGCGTGTATAGTAACTCTTTTCATCGCAAAGCAATAATTGTTTGTTTACTTTTCATGGTTGATTTAAATATAGTTAGTAAAAATATACCATTAACATTTATAAAACATCATTATTATGACTACCTTTCAAATATTCAATCAGCTTTAATATCGAACATTATAGACACTTAACTACAACATCACTTGAATCTAAGGAAATGTTGAAGTCTTGTTTCAAATACAAACCAAATTTTTTTTTTCAATTTTAATACTTTGGTTACCTATTTGTTTTAATGTCGTTGCAATCTTTGTTTCATGTTAACAATTAAGAAACCAAAATATAACAAAATCTTCACCCATAACAAATGCAAGCAGTTATGTATAAACTCAGTTTCAACGATGTTTATTCTAACATTTTGTTTGTTGCATTCGTGTTAAGCGAAATAAAACAAAACGACAACATAACAAAACACATTTAGAGTTTCAACTTTGTTTTGATGATGTTAATAGTAACAAGATGTTTAAAATGTAATTAAACAATAGTGAAGATTTATGCATACTTCTTTGAAAAACAAAACCATGTGCTATTCAAGGAATGATGTATGTACATAGTTCATTACAATATACATAATTTTGTTCGTATTTTGAATAGATAATACCGATTAACTTATTGTTGTTGTTAAAATAAACATTTAAAGAGGAAAATCATTACAAAAATGTTTTTGCTATTTGTTTCCCCCTTCTTAATTGTAAGTTATATTAAAGTTACCCAAATGTTTTTACAGATTGTCACAAGAAAGTTATTTTGACATTTATGTTAGAAGATAACGAAACAGAAATTCAATAGATGTAATAGTAACTTTTTATCAACTTTCAAATGTTTGACTTGCTTATAACCTTTTAATAACAACTTCAGTTTTTTGGAAACAAGTTCAAACCTTTGCAAAACCGATTTGTAGCATTTAAATTCACAAAGTTACAACTGTTTTTGGATGAACAATTGAGAAACTGAGTAACAACAAATAATGTTGCGGATTACTTCTACAAAACACAAATACAACCAAATTTTGTTATAAATCGAATTCTGTGCTACTCGGGTCCTTTTCCATGAAATAATCGATTTCTTTGTCAAATTTCCTTTGAATCCATCCAGTCATTAGTCAATCGAAAATAATGTAATTTCACTCGTTTAATATCAAAGAGAATTATGTTTTTTTGTAGAAAGAACACATAGACAACAATGGACGCTTTTGTGAAGTTTCATTCTTTGCATTCGATTTACAAAAACCATTTTATTTTAATTTTTTTAATTTTTTGTAATCGATTTATTTTATTTTAAAATCGATACTTGAATATCGATCATTTTTCTATCAAATATGATTTTTGCTGACATCTGCTTAACGCTCATCTCTATTCGGTTGTCAAACCACAAACGTCAATGTTCAAACAGAAAAAATCTTCAAATTTTCATTCCTGCTTTCGTTACTTCATTCCCCCACTGATCTCTATAATACACTGGATAGTGTATTCCCTACAAAGTATAACAGTTTTTTTTGACTCCAATTGAAGATGACATTTGGGAAGGCAGCTCCACTTTTTGACATCTTCCGAGCACAAAAAAAAAATCATTTTGACGTAAGAATTTTATCTGTGTAAACAAAATAAAACTGATAGCTGAGATTTTCAAGCTACTTATTAGAATAAATTAAGCCATTTAAAATAGAAAGTTTTATTATATTTTTAAGAAATGTAAAAAGTGTATTGATGACATTAACTCCTGTTTAAATAAATAATAACTGTATGTTTCTTTTTTTCTTATTTTTAAGCAAATAAAAAGCACACAAATTGAAATACGTTGGTTCTTAATTCATGGTAGCCGCTGTTTCTGTTTCTGTTCTAATCTCTTTCTCGCTTCACACTTATCGGACCGCAGCCATCTTCGATGGTGCCTAGAGAAACGGAGCTTGCTTCTGGAATTTGTAACATCACTACCAGGATAAAACAGTGCATGTCTTTGTTTCTTTTTTGATGGCACTCTCGAAGATGTCAGTGGATTGCAGTGGACCGATAGCTATTGCACCTGGTATGCTAGCCACACTACCAGTTGCTTTATTTTTGTATGCCTTATCAACGGGAATTTGCATAATTCACAGGAGTTTGTTTCAGAAGCGGTCAGCCATTTGCTGATGGCAGGTTTGATAGACGTATTTAAGGCTACCTGAACAGTAGCATGGTGTAAGAATTGCTTTTTGTGAGTCGCTTTCGCAGTGGCATATTGGAAATATGTATATGTGTACTACTTCTTGAAGCTTGATTACTGCTGGAGCTAAATCTGACAACGTTGGTATCCGGTGCCGGTACTCCTAACCACATTTTTGATATCCGATGGCTTCCCAACATCGCATTTTCTTGGATTTCTCTAAAAAAAATTTCACGAAAATACTTTTACATTTAGGTAACTATTAACTTTTTTAAGGGTGATTCTTTTTCAACAAATTTTGATACTCGTTTTAAGAGAATCAGTAATTGCTGATTCCAAAAAAGTATCAACCATCACTGTACGGCTTACAGTTGGTCAGTTTTCAGTTTTCTTCATGATGGCAAAAATTAAGAAAATTGAAAAAGCTTTTGGGGTGTATCTAACCAATGGTAAATCGTACAGAGATGAATGATACCTTTTTGGAATCAGCACCAAATGCTGTTAAACGAAGCTTTCAAATCTTTTACTCAAAAGTTGTAATGAGAAGAAGCACTCTTAAAATACGCATACAGGTTCCAATATTCGAGTTCCAAGAGTAATTTTTTTTTTAATGGTGATTCCGAAGAAAAAAAGTATCATTCATCCCTGTACGGCTTACCGTTGGCCAGATACACTCCAAAACCTTTATAAATTTTCTTGATTTTTCCCATCATGAAGAAAAATCAAAAACGTTTTAGAGTGTATCTGTATAACGGTAAGTCGTACTGCGTACAGCGATGGTTGATATCTTTTTGGAATCAGCAATTGATGCTTTCAAAACGAGTATTAACATTTCTTGAAAGAGAATCGCCTTTAACAAAAATTAACCCTTAACTGATGTGGTGGGTCCAGTGGACCCATGTTCAATCTTTGAAAGTGTGTAAAAAACGCCGCAGTGCCCGCCGCTCCCCTCGCTTCTAGGTACCTTCCTACAGTAAGCTGAAGAGTACACAGTGAGCAGGATTCATTTTACACGCCGCTCCTAAGGTCATTTTCAGCATACGCATGCGGGTCCCCTGGACCCACGTCTATAGATACGTGATTAATTTTTATTTGTTACAAATTTAGTTTTATTGCTTTAATTCAAATATCTTTAACGACAAATCGAATTTTTGTGTTTGAGAATTAAGAGGGCATGTCAACGTTGTTTATCTACCAATTTCAGGAAATTTCTATTACTTTTAAGAAATTTCTTGAAATTCGTAGATAAACCACGCTGTCGTTTCAAAACTATTAAGTTTATAAGGATGGTTGGAATGGTTCTAAGTTTCGTTTTAAGTTCCCTAAGTGTTTCTGAAAACCATTTTCAAATCGAAAAAAACATTTCAAAAAATTTCCATATAAAAGTTATTTCGGTATTTGCTTTAAATAAAACTGAAAAATGCAAGAAATTACTTTTATATGGAAATTTTTGGAAATCCTTGTTCGACTCAAGTGAATTGAGTTTCAATGCGATGTTTGGCTAACAATTGTAAAGGTGTAAGAAAATCGGTTGCCTTTTCAAGTGGATCGTCTTGACGTTCGAGCTTTTCGGCGATCAATTCGGCAACTGCGGAGACTCGACCTCGTGACATTTCTTCAGAGAGTCACCCCATTTCCCAGACGCTGATAACCCAATGCACATTCTGTTTGGAACCACATGCATTGAATTTCCACATGTTTTTAGCGCACTTGGAGTTGATGTACCTTAAAAACACATTTATCATCAAAACCAAATACAAACGCCACCTTGTTTTTTACTCACCTATCTGCAGTGTCTAAGCTTTGTGTGTTCATCCAGCCAAATGTGCGTTTCCACTGGACTACCCGCATGTTTGTAAATTCGTCTTTTGGTGACAAACTCTATTTATGATCGATGGCTATGTTTATGAATTCCAGCGCATCACTTTATTTGAGGCTTCTAAAATGTTCGCCTCATGCCGAGTTGATTTTCTTTCACGAAATTTTCTTTTACAACTTACAGGGCTATTCTGGCGTTGTGAGGTCTCACAAGTCACAAGCCCTTGTGAGGTTGATTCCTTGTGAGGTTGTTGTGATTCGATAACATTTTCCGTATTCTGCGATAACCCTCACAAGAAACCTCACAAAAAAACTTACCACAGCAAGGTGAATTTTTTTATTGTGATTGCTAAGGTCTGAATTTTTGTTGAACGCACCCACTGAACTCATCGACAACGAAGATGATTGTGTTGCCACATACATACATATTTAAATATCATATATGTACACCACTTGCTGTTCTATGTCGATCGTACTCGACGAGAATTGTTTTGTGAACAATAATTTTCTTTTATGGAGAAATAAATTTTGTTCGATTCACGACAGAGGATACATTTTTTTCACCAGTTAACCTATTCATTTGGTTACAAAATGTTTTTTCAGACAAGAAAAAACAAAAGTGTCTTAAAATTGTATTTCAAATATCAAATTTGTGAGTTGTGACCTGCTCTGAAGAAGATCACAATTTCGATAGTTTTTGTGAGGCTCACAGTTGTGAGGGTGCTGCCAGAATACGAAAACCTCACAAAATCGAGTTCACCTTACCTTGTGAGGTTGTTGTGACTTGTGAGGTATCAGTGAGGTTTGCCAGAATAGGGCTGTTAGTTTAGTGATGTAACTATAAAAAAAAGGATAATGTCGTTGTATTTTGGACTTGGTTTTAATGGTTCTTCAATAACGAGCTCAGTGGTAACCGATGTTGGGACTTGTAACTTCCCTGTAGATGGGTTTGGTTAAGATGCGTTGAAATGCGTTTGTGAACAAACATCACTGATTGTTTTCTGGAGTTGCGGATGAACATCCGTAGAATAAAAATTATGTTTCATTTTATTATGGCCATTGCAATTATTACTGCCACCACCACCTGAACTCACAACACAAAAATACGAATGAATTAGCCGACGCGACGTACTCACAACTAACAAATGTGGCATTAATTGAAGTTAATACCTTTGCGAATGTTTTTTTCTCCCCGAATTTATTTTTTTAATGAAATTTCAACAAAAAACGTTTCACATTTTCCACTTCTTTGACGTTTGACTTCGTCACTTTTTATATGTTATAAAGTTAAACTGTTATACAAAAAAGTAGGCAGCTCCACTATAACAGTTCTTCAAATAGAGTCAAGTTTCTTGTATGGATACGCTATCCAGTATATTATAGAGATCAGTGCATTCCCCCTACATTTCTAGACCCCTCACCCAAACTGTCAAAAAGACGAAAGACGAAACAACCGAAAAACGTCTTCATGTAATCAGAGTCTATGTTGCGATATTTTCTACCTCAGAGCAGATCACTGAGCTGTCAAAAATAAATTCTATTGGCGTTTTTCTTCTTTGGCTCTGAGCAAAGCTCTGAGCAGAGGCTGAGCGATCAGAGCAAAGCTCTGAGGAGATTAAGAAACACACTTGAGCACTGAACTGTCATATGCTTAACAATCTGTCAAATTACATAAAAATTGTATGAAGTTGGCTTCGCTCAGCGTTTTGCTCCATTTGCGTGGTCATTTTATTCTGAGCTTACTGAGCATGCTCCGAGATAGCTCCGATGGAAAAAAGAAACACGACTTTTGTGCTCTGATTTGTCTGAGGTAAAAAGAAACATAGAATTTATTTTTGATAACTCAGTGATCTGCTCTGAGGTAAAAAATAAAAACAGCATAATATGTTTCTTTTTTACCTCAGAAAAATCAGAAAATGAATATAAAACACAACGGCAACACCTACAATATCATGTTATAACTTTTTATTAATATGTTTTTAGAGGGTATGGAATGTTTCGCAAGAATTTTCTGGCAAACTAACGTTTCGCGGGGGTTCATTTCGCCGTTTTTCGTTCCGTATTTTGTTTGTTTAGCATTTTGTTGTTTGGCATTCTACGTTTTCCAAATTAAGTTTTGTCTTTCAAATGATTTGACAAATCATCCTTCCGCATTTTTTATTTCGCAATTTTCATTTACAGCCCTATTCTGGCAAAACTCACTGATACCTCACAAGTCACAACAACCTCACAAGGAAAGGTGAAATTGATTTTGTGAGGTTTTCCTACCCTCACAACTGTGAGCCTCACAAAAACTATCGAAATTGTGATCTCCTTTTGAGAACCTCACAACAACCTCACAAGAAATCAACCTCACAAAGGCTTGTGACTTGTGAGTTGTGAGCCCTCACAACCCAACGCCAGAATAGCCCTGTTAGTTTTTTGTTTGATTGGCTTTGTTTGATTGGCTTGGGGGACATATGCTTGGCACACTTTAGGATTTGGGGTAGGTGCGATGTTGGGCGTATGTAAAGTCCGAAATTACTACATCAAAAATTACCAAATGACTAAAAAAATATATATAGGTAAGCAAAATGAATTTAGCAAGAGATCATAAAAAGAACTGTAAATAAAAAAAAAGGCAAAGCTTATGAATGTACAATCGATCAAACAACTATAAACGGCGAAATGATCTATCAGCGAAATGATAAAACGGCTTGTTGAAATTTTGCGAAATAATGAAATGGCGAAATGTTATTCCGCGAATAAAACACTTTGCCAATTAATAAACGGCATAACAAAAAAAAGCTAAACAGTAAATTAACAAATGAATTTTACGAAATGATTGAAAATATTTAAAAAAAAGCGAAATGTAAAAACGCCGAATGTTATTTGCGTAATGATTGAAAAACATAATGAATAAAAAACCAAACGTAAATTGTCAATTGTGGATTGCGAATTGAACGAAATATTTAACGATTAAAGCGAAACAAAGAAATGCCAAATGAATTTTGCCAAACAATGGTGACCCGTTTTTAAATTACGTTATTTTAGTGCTTAGTTTTTGAAACTCTTAGGACGGTATTCACCGAACGCTCATAACTTAAAAGCTTGAGTGCTCCCGACCAATCACAAGTTGTGAACGCTCTCTCCGAAAACTTGTTCAAAAAATTTTAAAATAATTTGTGTTTTTTTTACATACCTACAAAATATTTTCCAATTGGTTTATTTTTTAAACGGTTATTTTAATGAAAAAAGGTATGTTAATGTTTTTTGTAGGAAATTTTCCAAGCTACAAATTAGTCTTTGAAATTTCTGTTATTTCAACCCCCCGTAAAATTGTTAGCGGCGCTCATATCGATGGGAAATTTTGAAGGTGTCTTAATAACGTCTTGAGGAAGCTATATACCAAAATCTAGCTTTCAGGCTATTTTTTCCGAGTTAAGGATCCCCCACACCAACGCGAATTTTCGGTGGCGACGACGAAAACAATAATAACAACGTGTTGTTTTCATTGACAACCACGTGTTGTTATTGTTGTTTTCGTAGTCGCCACCGAAAATTCGCGTTGGTGTGGGGGAACCTTTAAATGCTTTATTGACTGGACTATTTAGAGAAAAACGGAACTTGCCTTTTGGTTGATTTTGGATTTGTCTGAAAGTTCCCTTTAGAAGGAAAACTTTTGAATAAAACCAAAACCTATATAGCTTCATAAATACATCCCCTATCACCATACTCTGACACACGCGCACTTATAAAAGTTCAAAAAGCTTAGTTATGATTCTCAGCCGATTACTTGTATTATAGTGAAAGTCAGGAGCTAGTATTCTTCTGAAGCTCTTAATAAATGGTTAAAAAACTTAGTAATTGCCCACGATTTGTTTACCAATCAATAATTATAATTAATTGAAAGCCTTTTTTTACCTCTTAAAAACTTAAATTTATTCAACTCCTATTTAGTTAAATTAATGTCCTGATGTGTTGATTGTATGAAAAAATTGAAATCAGCTAATTTTTCTCTTAGTGTTCATATTATGTGTACCTACCTATTTGATGTGACAATGTAAAGTTCATTTTATGAAAAAAGAGAGTTACAATTGATTCTCTGTATGTTAAAATTTAATTGTTAATAATATAGATGCTTTGCAATAAAACAAAATAAAAAATTAAGAGGAAAGAAATTTTGTAAGTTATCCACTTTTTATGTTTAAAAAGAAAACCTCATACTTAGGAATACTCAGTCTAATTATGTATTTTGAAAATATTTTTTAGGTATGTAGTCTAGGTACATGAAATAAACCAAAAAATTGTGCATTTTCTGATATGTATAATATGTCACATAGTCACATACATTCATAGGTACAAGTATGTAGGTATTTATTTAAATTCAAATGAGGAAGAACAGAGCTAAATACGGAAGTCCAGCGGTTATACCTACTAGAACAAAAAACTATAGATACCTATAAGATATAACTACCTTCCGTGTTGCTAAAGCCCTCTAAATACAGTATAGTGTTTTTTGATTAAAAAAGCACCAACATAGGTTAATTTGGTCAATTTGCATTTAGTAATGGAAAACCGACGCATGTGTTGACTGCTTACTTATTTCCTCGCGTGCGGGGACTCGGGTCGCTTATGAAATAATATATATGGTATACAATAGGCTGTCCGTGTTTCTCAAACTTAGTTATTTTTATCAGACACCCTTTAAATCAAGTTTATTTTGTCCGAGGTCACTAACCCGTGTCTCTAAGGTTGCGCGCAAGTGTTTGCATGCGAGAAAAGTATTTACATTGTATTCTTAATTCTTATGTACATATTATTTTGGGCACAGTGAAGCGAGGCGACAAATTCGAGCTTTTCATAATATGCTTCTTGCAAATAAAATTTTCTGATCATATTTTTAATGCGAGAAATGTCTTTGCTGTTATTATTTGTTTATTTTTCGATTTGTTTGTTTGTTAGTGCTTTGTGCTTAGTTTTTGAATAAATGATTTTTAAACTCAAAATTTTGAAAATAAATTTCGAAAAATTAACGCCCATATTATTCACATATAAATATATTGAAACTTAAATCCGGATGTATTTACATTGAATTTGTATACTTTACATTTGGATTAAAGTTTCAATCTGCATGTATTGAGAGAATAATATGGGCGTAAGAGTTTAAAAATCAACGTCCCTTACTTTAGCGGACACTTTTTGGCGGAATCAAAAAATGTTGATATCTGAATTTGTAGCTAATTAAATTCTAATTTGTTGCACAAACCAAAAATTTGTAGCTCGCATAGTTTCGTAGTTATTCAAGTTTCCGCTAAAATAAGTCTGAAGTTAGCGGACAAATTCTAAAATAATACAAATTTTTAAATTTGATTGAATTTGTAGCTTTTTAAATGCTCTTGAGTTTAAATTAAAATTAAATGCTCAAGTGGGTTATTTTATATTCAAGTTTCCGCTAAAATAAGTCTGAAGATAGCGGACGAAAATACGAAAACCATAATTCTCTTGGTGTCAAAAATTGTAACTTTTTAAATGCTAATTTGTTACGCAAGAATTATTTTTTTAGCTTTTATATATCATTTTGTATTTGCATTTTAAGTTTAAAAAGTGCATTTCCGGTAATTTGAAATAAAACGGAAGTTGGCGGGCAAAATCTAAAAAAATGATAATTTGTTGCGCAAGAATTAATTTTTTAGCTTTTATATATCATTTTGTGTTTGCATTTTAAGTTTAAAAAGTGCATTTCCGATAATTTGAAATATAACGGAAGTTGGCCGACAAAATCTAAAAAAATGAGATTTTCGAAAATTTTTTTTTGCCAGAAATTGTAGCTTTTTAAATGCTATTTTTTGGCGCCAAGAAGAAATTTGTAGCTCTAACGGTTGTTTTTTTATTCAAGTTTCAAGTTACCTCAAAATGGAGCTTCCAAAATCTAAAAAAATGAGAAAATCAAAATTTTTTTTTTGCCATAATTTGAAGTCTCCCTAAACTTAATTAAACACGTAAACTCCGATTTTGTAGCTCGCATAATTTTTTTTTTTTTATAAAAGATTCCGCTAAAATAAGACGTCATTCCATATGTAACGGTTAAAATTTTTTAAAAAATTTGAATTTTTGAATTTTTTTTTCTCAGAAATTGTAGCTTTTAAAATTATAATTTGTTGCGCAAGAATCAATTTTGTAGCTTTTATGGATCGTTTTTTATTTGCATTTTAATTTTAAAAAAACGCATTTCCGGTCCGCTAAAATAAGACTGAAGTTAGCGGACAAAATCTAAAAATCTTATTTTAGCGGAATCTTTAATAACAAAAAAATTATGCGAGCTACAAAATCGGAGTTGAATCGAACTTGAAACTTGAATATAAAAAAAACCGTTAGAGCTACAAAAATTTTTTCTTGGCGCCAAAAAATAGCATTTGAAAAGCTACAATTTCAGGCAAAAAATTTTTTTCGAAAATCTCATTTTTTTAGATTTTGTCCGCCAACTTCCGTTTTATTTCAAATTATCGGAAATGCACTTTTTAAACTTAAAATGCAAATACAAAATGATATATAAAAGCTAAAAAATTAATTCTTGCGCAACAAATTAGCATTTAAAAAGCTACAATGTTTGACACCAAGAGAATTATGGTTTTCGTATTTTCGTCCGCTAACTTCAGACTTATTTTAGCGGAAACTTGAATATAAAATAAACCACTTGAGCTACAAAATCGCGGTTTTCGCAACTCAAGAGCATTTAAAAAGCTACAAATTTGGGTGTCACTCAAATTTAAAAATTTGTATTATTTTAGAATTTGTCCGCTAACTTCAGACTTATTTTAGCGGAAACTTGAATAATTACGAAACTATGCGAGCTACAAATTTTTGGTTTGTGCAACAAATTAGCATTTAATTAGCTACAAATTCAGATATCAAAATTTTTTGATTCCGCCAAAAAGTGTCCGCCAAAGTAAGGGACGTTAAAAATCATTTATTCAAAAACTAAGAACTAAAATAACTTCATTTAAAAAAACATAATCGAAGAATTAATTACTGGTTTTAAATAAGTTATAACATCATAATGTAAGTGTTGCACTGTTTTTATATTCATTTTCTATTATTAATATTTTTTCTTTTTAATTTGCCCCTCCCACCTGAAGGGGTGCACAAATAGAGTGAGCCAATATCATAAAATCATGTTCATATAATGTACCAACAATAAACAAATCTGATGCTTTTATCACAAAATACACAATTTTTGAACTAAGCCATCCCACTATAAAGAACAGTAAAATCCTCAACTCTCCCGATTGGTTTATTTCGAAAACGGTTAATTTGATGAAAAAAATGTAGGAAATTTTCTAAGGTACAAATTGGAGACTGAGTTTTTTTTATACAACTTACTATCAAAAAATCATTTTGGGGGGCCTTCAACCCCCGTAAAATTGTCAGCGGCACTCATATCGATGGGAAATTTTGACAGTTTCATAAGAACAAGATGATGATAGTTTATACCAAAGCCCAGCTTTCCGGCGATTTTTTCCGAGTCAAATGCTTTATTGTCTGGACTATTAAGGCCCATTTGCTGAAAATATGTTTTATATAGCTAGCAGCTTATATGACAGTTTGCGTTACGGAAAAAGTAAAACATAAACGCTTAAGTTAATCATAAATAATTGTTTCGTTTCAGAAAATTGTCGTAAATAAAGTATAGTTGATATTGCTGTTGTCGTTGTTTTGTCGTTGTCGTGCAAAAATCAAATATTTTTCACGATGGCGATCACAAAAGATTCACATTCAATTCAACATTCCTTAAATGTTCTTAATGTGAACACCAGAATAACCGTCGATTAACTGGCTGTGTGTTCAAATTGTTTGACAATTTTCTCTGTCGGACGAGTAAATGTGAACTCCCGCCTGTCGGCCAATATTTCATTTTTCCTTTTTTTTCTACGAAGTAAAAAAACAAAATGAAAGATCAATTTGTGCAAACTAATTCCAAACTGCAACAAACTCAAGATGCACTTCAAAAAACCCAACAGAGATGTATCACGTGGGAAAGAGAGAACCAAATAATGTCGAAAAGAGCATGTGAGAACATCGTCATCGTGCACATGGGTGATTCTCTGCAAACTGTAATTCTTTGTGTCCAGTTAGGCTGACCATATGTCCTCTTTGAACCGGACAAGTCCTCTTTTTGACCTAAGAAACTTTTGCCCGGCATCTCTTTGAAAAAAAGCGATTTGTCCTATTTTTAGGTACATATTTCAATTTTAAATTTTTTTAATCGTTATAACAAAATCAAAAATAAACAGTCGTATTTATTAAATTTTTGTCTACTTAGACACTGTCTAACTATTTTAAAATTGGTGGAAATATGCTTTATTTAATAAAAATAAATATCACATTATTTACGGTTAAGACAACAATAAACAACAATACACAAAGTTTTTGAACACATTTCCCAAAGTTGGACAGTTGTCTAAAGTTAGACAACGTTTATAAATACATAAGACCAAAATTGTTTGGCAATTTTTTTTTATTTAAACACGTTTTTATAAGAAGAAAATTAGAAAATACTACTACGTACTAATTTTGTATATGTACGCATGTAATATATTTTAAAAATGAGCATTAAATAGCGAAGTTTTTATAATTGTACAGTTTGTATCTGGAATTCCTACTCAAAATTCTAACGTTTAGCACATAATATTTTGATTAATAATGAGCAAATAGGCTAATGAATGGAATAGGCTAAAAGTGGATAATGTATAAAAATGTAAAGGCAATTAACTTGAACACGTACGAAATTAGGGGTGTTCATTGTTCAAGCTATAGAGCTGTTCATGTTACCACGGATCAAGTTAAAGAATTGTTGCTTTTTTTAATAATAGCTCATTTCAATGATTTTAAAACAAAAAATAGTAGTATGATTAAATATGAATTTGAAATGAGACGTTTTTAACTTGAAAATATAAATTTTTTTTAATTGCGCTTAATATTGCATATGTCCCTTTTGAAACACCAAATTCCTTTGCACAAGACGTAACACTGTTTCCGGTTTTATTTTCTTTTTTTTAGTAAATATTGGAGCGTTAACATTATAATTTGTTGGTCTTTTTTTTAAACCAATTTTTCACTTTTCCAAAATTTTTTGCCCTAAATAAGCTCTTGTTCAAATGAAATTCACTTCGACTATGAAGAATAAAGCCCTATTACGAAATACTAAAGAAATTTCCTAGAGGATTCCCTTTTTCAAAATCCATTTGCATTTTGTACCAACATCCTAGGTACTTTGTAAACATTCAATCATAAATTTTGTTCAAGTTACAGAGTTTACAAAAATTTTATTTGTTCAACAGAGTAGGTAGTTAAGGGAAAGTTTCAAGGTATCGAGTCTTAAAAATAACCTGTTCAAGTTATAGAATGCGTAAAAGAAAACATTATTTGTTCAAGTTATTGGAGTGTTCAAGTAATCGTATGTTCAAGTTAGAGGAAGCCCACTGTACTTGTGATATGAAAAAATGTTATTACTTCAAATTATTTTCATTTTAAATAACTCATAGAATGTTATTAAGTTATTATGTTTTTATTTATTATGTTATTTATTGCTTTTTTTTTTTTTGATAACCCTCTACATTATGATGCCATTTTTGTTCCAATAAATTAAAATACAAATTTTTTGTTTGAGATTTTTGTGGATGTCTTCTTTGCATTGGCCTGGTCACCCTATGTCCAGTGCTTTATTTGTAACTTTATGTAAAATTTTCTCATGAATTTCTGGTTTGAGTTGTACAAATAAGTGTACTACAATTTACATTAGAGATTTTTAAAACCCTTTTCCCTTAAAAAGTATAGCTAATATGTCAGTACCGTGGCATGTCCCATCCTGGTTCTTCCAATTAAATCTACTATTGTGGTGGCGTTTGAAAGAGACACTATTTATTTATTGTTAACAAAAAACAATTTATTTTGCCAGCGTAATTCTGTTTTTATTCTAAAAACGTGTGTTACAAAATTACCTGTCAGTAGCGTGGTAGTGTTATTCAACCGTGTTATGAATTTTTTTTGGGGTGATTTTTAGAATATTGTATTTCTTTTAAAGTAATATAAGCAAAAAATTAAATCGGAAATTTTTTTTTCTCAGAAGCAGTGAGATTTGAGGATATGTATTTTAAAGCCTAAATGTCAGTACCGTGGATGTCAGTACCGTGGTATATAAATTTGTAATGAATATAAATTGAATGATTTCGAGTGGCAGGGCTAAGAATCCTGTTATTTTTTCTATTTATAGAATGGAACCAGTACTTTAGAAAAAAAACAAATAAAATCATCTGTACAATAAATGTTGAGTAATAATCCATTATAAAAATAGGAGCTGCAAACTCGAAAAACAAAATTCAAAAACTTAAAAAGATACAATTTCGAAGAAATATTTGCCTTTCAAATTTTAAAACGTCAAAACATAATAGGGGATTCAGAACCTCATCAAAAATATTGGCAAAAATTCAAAAATAAAAAAACAGTGAAAGCACCATGTCTTTGAGATTTATTACTTTGTACGATAAAAGTTGTAGTAAAGTGTTTTTACAAGTTTTATACTATGTCTACGCAAAGTAAAAAAAAGTTTTTAAATTAATTTTTAAAGAGTTTTAATTTGAGCAAAAATTTAATTTAAAAAATAACAATTGGCGACAACCACAAATAATTTTTTTTCCTTAAAGCTATCAGTACTGCTTAATGCAAGTATTTCTAACATTACATTTATTTTCTCTTCGGGTTTTTTCACCATTCGATACTGGGAAATATCAACTTGTTACAGTCATCATTTTGCGTGTTATTAGTTGTTTGTTTTGTATATGTATTACAAAAGCCTAACACACTACTAAAGACAACAAATAAAGATTCTCCCACACCAACGGGAATCTGTCGTGGCGACGACGAAAACAATAATAACAACACTTTGTTGTCAATGAAAACAACACGTTGTTATTATTGTTATCGTCATCCCCACAAAAGAATCCCGTTGGTGTGGGGGAACCTTAGAATAACAAGCTACAAAAATAACTACAAGTCAAAATATTACACATTGAATTAAATTAATTACACAAAAATTGGCAACACTGTTACAATAAAAAGAAGGGAAACATTAAATTCTATCATTGGTGACAAACTAGACGACGTGTAAAAACTACATAATTATGTACCTGTGACGTCAATTAGACGTCAGAACCATGTCGTTTAATTTACACATCGTCTAATATACAATATTATGTCAATCGCATATCAAACATACATTTATGTTAACGATATGTAGAACCCATTGCGCATAAGAATTAAGAATATGTTCATTTATACATACCGTCTAATCTAGTCCCACATACCACTTGTTACATTTTGTATCTTCTACTACACAACTATTGTCACTGTCAAAATTATGTATCTGGACAAAAACCTGCAGCTACATATTTTTGTTATGTGTTCGTATTTTGTTGTGTGGTCGGTCGTGTGTTTTTAATTTTCGGTGTTTTAATGGATAAAACAAGTGAAAATTCAGAACAACGAATTCGAAAATCCACTGCAGGCAAAAGAAAAATTCAGCATGAGTGGAAAAAAAATGAAATAAAAGTCCTGATTGCAGCCGTTGAATCACGACCGGCGCGGCGTTGTGGAATGCTGCTTCTGCGGAGTACAAATGTTCTAGGATGGATAGCTGGCGCGAAGTTTTTGATGAAGTCAACATTGAAGGAATCGACGTAAATGAAATAAAAACGAAGTGGTTAGCGCTCCGCAATACCTTTAAAACTAACTTGGCAAAATTGCGAGAAAAAAAATCAAGGTGCAATCGATTCACAGACGGTGACGGGTGAACTGGAAGTACTTCAAGCAATTACTGTTTTTGGAGGTCAATAAAGTGCACTAATCAACTGCATCTTTGTCATCCATGGAATTTGTAAGTAGATCTTTTGTTCATAACATATTGGCGCGTATTCATAGTCGTTTTTAGACCCCAGTTTATCTTAGCCTGGAGTTTATCCAATGTAAATTAGATAGGATAAACTTCAGACTAAGATAACCTCGGGTCTAAAAACGACTATGAATATGCGCCATTATGTTTATGAAAATTTTAACTACAGGCACCCTCAGTCACCGATCGTTCGATTTTAGATGGGCTACAAGATTCACCTCAACTATTAACACCCCTTGTTGAAGTGGGTCAACGGAACAAGCGCCAACGGATACAAACAATGCCACCAGAATCAGAAAGCGACGCATCCACTGCACATGTATCATCGGAACTGGCCAGCGCAGTAGCCGCTTTGCAAACTTCAGACCCAAATTCAATCTTCTGCGACCACTTTTAAGCAGAACTGCGCAGTCTTATAGATTCTGAGTCACGAGATTTGCGAAGGCTGTTAATGCAAGTTGTATATAATTTTATGGATGCTAGAACAGAGGAATCAAATCATGGGAATGAAATGATGGCAACAATGTTTTAGCTTATGATAATGTGCGTGGTGTGGTTTACGTACAACAGAACGCTGAAAATGAAGAAAGCGAGGAAAACAGGGAAATAAATATTACTGAAAATGAAGAAAGCGAGGAAATAAATATTACTCAGGAACAGTCAAAACCATGATGAATTAAAAATTCAACAAGTGGATTTTAAAGACAAAACTTTATTTTTTGTTATTTGTTTTTTAAACTCGAATAAATATTAGAGTACAAATTATTATTTCTTATATTTAAGAAGAAATATTTGACTGTTAACAGTCGAATTGCTCTTTCCTGAACACCGTTCATTTTAATAAGTATGATTTAAAATCACGAAAATAAATATAAATCAGCATAAAAGTGTTCATATATGCGTTTCGCCCCGATGTAATGGTTGGGCTCATCAGAAGATGACCATTACATCTTGTCTTGACGCATATTTTCCCGAATAAATCGAGATTCCATATAATCCGAGCTACATAGAGCAACTGCGAATTATATAGTTGCTACAAGTCTTCAAAGAAGATAATGGTCATCTTCTGATGAGCCCAACCATTACATCGGGGCGAAACGCATATATGAACACTTTTATGCTGATTTATATTTATTTTCGTGATTTTAAATCATACTTATTAAAATGAACGGTGTTCAGGAAAGAGCAATTCGACTGTTAACAGTCAAATATTTCTTCTTAAAGTCCCATAGCAAGGCAATAAAAATAGCTACAATTTATCTTCTTTGAAGACTTGTAGCAACTATATAATTCGCAGTTGCTCTATGTAGCTCGGATTATATGGAATCTCGATTTATTCGGGAAAATATGCGTCAAGACAAGATGTAATGGTCATCTTCTGATGAGCCCAACCATTACATCGGGGCGAAATGCATATATGAACACTTTTATGCTGATTTATATTTATTTTCTTATATTTGTTTTTATACTTTTTATGAATGTTTTTTGTTAAATAAAGTTAAATATGTACATATGTTTATTTAGTTTTACATCAAAAAGTGACATTTTAAAATTTGTTGTAGGTATACATACGGTGACCATCCGTTCATTATAATAATGAACAGTTCAGTATTTGAAGACGATGTTCATTATGAATTATTTGTTGAACAAAAACACATAAATGTTCAGTATTTCAGAAGTTGTTCATTATTTTTTCTGTATTTAGTACAAATTCCTAAAAACAATAAATAAAGCAAAATTCAATGGCAAAAAAAAATATAAAATAAAGATGCTACGGTATCCTAACCGCTTGAAAAAACGAAGAAGACATCTAGTACAATTTTATTTTGTTAAATGCTCCTGCAGAAAGAGTTTTTTCTAGTTACAGTTCAATAAGACCCGCGGAAATAAAGCCCATGGGTCGCATATTTCCAAAAAATGTAAATAAAACCTGCAGGCTATTTTTCCTTATTCCACAAAAAAGCATTAAAATCCGCTATAGTTTTTGCCTTTCTGAATAGGCATTAAGACCCACTATTAAAGTAGGTACCTATTCATAGTTTGCCTTAAAATGTTTTTCAATTACTGATTTTAAAACGAAATTTTGTTTTACTTTGTCAATAGTTTTAAAGATACCTTGAATGCCCCGCTTCGCGGGTTCAGAAAAATATCAAAATCCGTAAAAATGAAATATGTTAATATAGATTTTTTTTTTTTTTGTAAGTCTTTTTTATTTTAAAATTTAAGTTTTTGCAAACAAAGACTGAATTTTTGATTTCTGTACCTTCATTTTTAAGTAGATATTTTTTTAATTAAATGGAATAATTTAAAATTGAATTGAATTTTGTTGCCTTATTCACATGTTCATTATTTGAAATTCTAAAATATGGTCACCGTAGGTATACATAATGAAGCTACATAACTTTTACATAAAATGTAATCAACATAAATATATGGAACAAATTGTGTGTACTAATATGTAGCTGCATTATATGCAATCGCCAAGAGAACATATTTGTATGTGATTATTTTTACACAATAAACACGTCGTGTGCACAATATGTGCTTCAAAAAATTTTTACAACGTGCAATATAATATGTAGGTTATATGTTGAAGTTTTCTGTGACGTAACGGATACATAATTATGTATGTTTTACATGTCGCCTAGTCTTAGCTTTAGAAATACTGAGAACGTCCATACAACTTGTTCTTGAGTATAAGCCTTGAGTAACTCAAGTCGAAAACATTATGATTTTTATTCGCTCCGGGTTTCATACGAGTCAATTGTTCATTGAGTCCATAATTGGTATCGAAATCGAGATCTAACTATAAATTGAATGGATCCTATCAGTAGTTGGTGTAAAAACAAAACATCGGTAACTTTCCGACTTTTTTCCAGAGTAGTCATGTTTAAAAGAAGAAGGTGATTGGTATTATGGAGGCTGTTGATTTGATCTGACCCATTGAAAGAGGAACCAAGAGATGAAAGTTTGAATAAAATAAGCCTATGAGACAATTTGTCGAAGTCAGTATAGATACTTGATGGCCTTTCTCAAAAGTTTCATTTGTAAAACACGTAAAATTAAGAAGATTAGTTACGGAAGATTTCTTTTTCATAAACCCATGTTGCTCACTCGCAAGAAAAGATTTGCAGCTGAAATAAAAACTCTTAAAACAATAGCCTTAAAAAGTTTTGGTAACATGAAAGTTTGGCTATTGGCCTATAATTTGAAATATCACTACGATTGCCCTTTTTATGGATTGGGATAATGAATAAGAATTCTGGAATAAAAATGTTAATAGTCCCGCTAGAGTTTTGCAACAGTTTTTCAAAACAAAAGCAGGAATTCCGTCAAGTCCACTGTAGGCCCTTCCAAGTAGGTACTTCATAGTAGATGGATATTAGATTTTCTCTTGCTATTAACAAAGGAGATGAGGCAAAATTGTATGGGGCTTGGGCCAAGAGCGTGCAGGAACAAGAGTGGTACCAAAAAAAAGGTGAGTTCTAGCCTCTAGGTCATTAAAACTGTGAAGTTTTAGGAAAATCGTAGCTGGGGATTTTGAGATATTCAAGTTTGAAGTTCATAGTTCAGATGCACCTTTTGCTTGATTTTTCCGTTTATAAGCAAATAAAGTCTTATATCATAGGAACCGTTAAAAACACTCATATGTATTTGATATCAAATAAAAGGTGAGTTTTCTATTTTTGAAATGCCGTTAATATTATGATCCTAAGATTTTCAGTTTTTGAAATAATCAATTTAATTCTAAAGGCTTTAAAACTAAGTATTTTTTTTACAAATCAATAATTTTTTGAAAAATCTCAAGTGGCATTGTGCCTTGTTTTAGCGTTATGTGAAAGAACGCTCTTCAAGCTTTAATTTGATATATAAAAATTCAAGATTCAGCCAGCAATAATTAAGAAAATCAGTGCACAAATTATAGAAGAGTTCCTGTTAACATGTTATTTTAAAATAGTGCTAAGTCTTCTACTTGGCTGATGTATTTCAGTGTATATAGAATTTGTAAAAACCTTCTTATGTTATTTTTTCTTTTACAAAAAGTTTGGAAAAATGATGTTGTGTTTTTTTAAACTAAACACTTAAATGAAATATGTATGTATGTATTAAGTCAAAAACAAATAGCATTCAACAAGAGATTTTTCACAAAGTAAAAATGTTGGAAATATTTAAACTGAATTGGGATGAAGATTGGTACTTTGGGGAATCATTAAACAATTTGGGAGTCACAAAAAATTACCCGTGTTGTACCAAAGCTTCAAAAATAGCAAAAAAGAAGTTTTTTTAAATCAAAACACGAGCTGGTAGGGCGATTCAAGTTTAGCATTTATGAGAGCTCTAAGAAATTTTGTTAAAAAAATTCTCAAGCACTGTTTCATGATCTCACATATATGAAAATTTAAAATATAAAATAAAACTTTAATAATAAAAAATAAAAAATACAATAATTTGACAAAAGATAAAAAACTTTACAATGGCCAACAATAATACATTAAAAAATTTACCCGATTTGCCATTCCAGCACAGTTGAGATACATTAGAAATGAAAAAAGCATTTATGTATTTTAAAACTTTTAATAAATTCTTTTTTAAATTTGCTCTTCTTTCACACAAATCCTGAAAGCCTACGAACAGGGTTGGCCGAATTAACTACACTACATTTTCTACATAATTAATAACTCGTAGTTAATTCATTTCGTCTTATTTTCTACAAATTGTTACGTTTTCATATACATACAAAGTAAATTAAAGAGAAATAATAAAATTTCAATAAAAGTTTGAACATTTTAACTCAAAATTGAAGCCTCAAAGTTACAACTGACAGATCATTTGATATTTGAAACTAAGTTTGCTACAATTTGTTTCATTAACTACATTAATTAACTATGTTTAACTAAATAAACTATCTCTCTGGCAGACGGCGTAGGCCATGCTTTTTTTGTGATTTGTTACAATTAGCATTAAGAAATTATGAAAAATAAAGTCATTATTAATCTAAATCTAAATAAACTACGTAGCAAATGTGAAAAATGTAGTGGCCATTCCTGCCTTAAAACATTTCTAATGTTAAAAGTGTTTCGCCTGCAAAAATCCCATTCATGATGGAGGTATCAACTGTGGTTTTTTTTTGTGGCAATTTATTTCATAAGCTCTGTGCCAATATTTCAGAAGACACACAGAAAAAACTTCTCAGTGGAAATTCCAACACTGTGTATCACTGTACTGAATGTACAAAGTTTAAAGAGGCCCATACACACCACACTTGTGTGCACACCGGTGTCGGTGTGCGGAAATGCGTGGCTGGTGCGCACACCGATTTTCGGTGTCAGACACGGTGCGAGTAAAATTAAAAGTTTTTAATTTTTGGTGTCGGTGTCTGTAGTCTGTACGATTTGGTGTGGCGTGTGTGGCGGAAGGCCACACCAGTGTGTGCACACCGGTGTGCACACAAGTGTGGTGTCTATGGGCCTCTTAAGTTATCTATGAACGACTTGTGTACTAAGGTTCATGAACTTGTTTCTGCAGTTGACATGCTAGCGAAAAAAATTAGCGATATTGATTCTCTGCATGCTGATGTTAAAAAACTGATTGATGTTGCTGTTGATTTTCCAAAACGAAATTTTATTTCGAACAATGATGTAGGAAAGAACATAACTTCTAATCATGGTGCATTGAAGGTGGTTCTTATTCCAACGTAGTTCTATATACAAACGATCATGAAAGATCGGCAACAACATCGAAGGTCGTAATTGGAGCGGGTGTGGTAGCGTCAGAGGAAGCGGAAGCGGAAGCAGCAGAAACGGAATTGATTAATAACTTTACACAAGTAAATAACGGATTAATATCCGCTAGTGAGCGAATATATTCTTTTTCATATTTATTTTGTAACGTTTATTTGAAAATAAAGAAAAATAATAATAATAATAAAACAAAAAGACGGCAACTTGCCATGTCCATATATTCTTTTTCATATTTATTTTGCAACGTTTATTTGAAAATAAAGAAAAATAATAATAATAATAGTGAGCGAATGCAGAAACCAAAAAAAAACATAATTTGCTTGTTTATGATATTGACGCAGATCTCTCAATGTTGTTGTTGCTCATAAATGGTTCCATGTGTCCAAATTTGACCCATCTACATCTGTGGAATCTTTGACAAAATATTATGTAGCCGGCAAAATGGGAGTTAAAGAACCCACCATAAAATGCTTTAAGCTCGTCAAAAATGAGGCTAAAAATTTGAAATTCATAAATTTCAAAGTTGGAATTCCTACTGAAAACATTCAATCAGCATTATGTGGATCAAATTGGCCGAAGAACACTTTAGTCAGCAAGTTATTCCAAGAGATGGCTCAAAAAACGACAAAATTGTATCGGTTCTGGGTCTGGAGGAAACGAATTACATTCAAATAGAGGGAGCTCATATGTAAACAAATCTGACATTTCAATTTATTTCCAAAACATGGGTGAACTCAATACCCTTTCTGTTGTTTTCGACTCCTGCGAATATAAGGTATATGCGTTTGTTTGCCAGGTTGGCTATTTAATGAAATAAGAAATGATAAAGTACTGAATACATCGAAGTTCTCATTGTTTCGTCGTGACCGTCATGACGTTGGCAGCAGAAGAGGTGGAGGTGTTCTTCTTGCAGTTCGGCGACCACATATTGTCAATTCCATAAATCTTAATATTTCATCTCCCGAAGACAACACTGAACAGCTATTTTTGTTTGCATAGAAGGTAATAATGATTGTAGATTATTAATATTTGCTAGTTATATTCCACCAGATTTAGTGGAGCGGCATAGCGTCCATATAAAAGATAATTGTGCACTTTGTGATAAAAGCATCAAATCTTTTTCATTGTTGGTACATTATATGAATATGATTTTAAGATATTGGGCCACTTCGAAATTCCGCCCCTTTAGGTGGGAGGGGCAAATTTAAAATAAAATACATAAGATTGAAAAAAAAATATTAAAAAACTACGGCAACAGTTACAATATCATGCTATACCTTTTTTTAAAGCCAAGAACCCATTCTTCAATTCTGTTCTCAAATTAAGTTATTTTAGTGCTTAGTTTTTGGAAAAATTATTTTCAAACTCAAAATTTAAAAAAAAAAAAAAATGAAAAAAAAAGGTTATTATGATTTGTTTGCAAAATTTTACGTTATTTTAAGTACTAATTTGCTTTATCATTTTCGATACTCTTATTAACTTTTAGTGGAGTGCTAAATACCAGAAAGTCTAAAGTCATTTAGTTTTTTAGAAAATTGAAAATTACCATAACTACTTTTTTCTTAAAACCGTCATTTTTGAACATAAACAATGGATTTTGACTTTCTTGTTTAAATTATTAAATTGGTCCAATCGATAAAACTATTAAAGGTCATGTATTTAGATATAAATTTTTAAAATGTTACTTAATAAGTTTGGTAGATGAAAAAAACAAATTTTCACAACCACGCCCCCTCCACCCCTTCAGTATCATAATAAAATCACAGAAAACCATCACTTTTTCAGTCTTTTGCCTTGAACATCATTCTGGTATATGTATTTTAAGATATTTTGCGACTTGTAGAAAACAAAAGAAGCTACAAATATGGAGTGCGTGAAGTTAGCCCCCTTTTTTAGAATTTGATATTTTTAAAAGTTGTTCCAGGTTGTTCCCGATTTGTTCCGCATTGTTCCAAGTTTTTTTTTGAAAAATATTCAAAAATGGGGGTTTTAGAGCCAAAAAACCGTTTTTGACCTAGCCCCCCTTTTTTCGAAAATCAAATTTTTGAAAGTTGTTCGAGTTGTTCTGAACGAAAGTCTGGAACAATTTAGAAGAGCCCTAGAACAACCTGGAACAAATTTTTGAATTTTGGATTTCTAAAAAGGGGGACCAGAGCAAGGATAATAAGATATTTTCATATAAAGTGTTTTTTGGGCTTAAAATCTTCAGTTTTCAATATTTTTTGATGATTCTTTGGAACAATTGGATTTGAGGGATTTTGCACTTGGAACAAGTTGTAGATTTTGAGTTTTTGGAAAAGGGGGGCAGGGGTGTTTTTGAAAAGTTAAAAAAATCGGAGATGTTTTTTTAAAGTTAGTTTTTAAGCTGATAGTAAGAATGTAAGGTCAGAACTTTTTTTCAATACATGCATTTATCATGAGGTTTCAAAAGTCAATGCATTAAAAAAAAATAAAATATTAGAGAGCCATTTTGTTGGATTTTTGAAAAAATGTTCGGAAGGTTTTATCTTTAAAAATACACGTCCTACAATTTTGAGTTATTGGAACAATGTTTAGAACACTTTTTGAAACCCGAATAAAATTTAAAAAGTAAGTATTTCGAAAAAAGGGAGGCTAGAATTTTTTCGAATTTTGCCCATAACTTTTGAAATTTTGAACATCGGGGTCCAAAAACTCGGAACAATGTTCAGAACAACTAGAACAATCTGGAACAACTTTCAAAAATTTGATTTTCGAAAAAAGGGGGGCTAGGTCAAAAACGGTTTTTTGGCTCTAAAACCCCCATTTTTGAATATTTTTCAAAAAAAACTTGGAACAATGCGGAACAAATCGGGAATAACCTGGAACAACTTTCAAAAATAGCAAATTCCAAAAAAGGGGGGCTAACTTCACGCACTCACAAATATGATCCTCATGGTATTTTTGTACATAACTGACGCCATTAAGCTCCAACAAAAACTTAAAATTCCGTTAGTTGTAAAATTCTCAGTTTCTTCGCACAGTACAGCGAAATAACCCCTTAAGTCTTCTGAATAAATTTAAAATTTGATCACATTCAAATTACTGGTATCACTTGTTTTTTGCGACGAATACCTTTATTGAGGGGGGGATTGAGAAAGTGCTTTTTTTTTCAAACGTTTTATTTTCAATTAAAACGATTTCTTTTCGATCCGCTACAAATTTTGCGAACGATTTTTAACTTATTGAGACAAGAAATAAAGTACATATGGGGCTGATGTTATCGGTCCACGGAAGGCCGCAGAAGCCGGCAGAGGTAGGTAGGTAGGTTGAAATGGCGGTCACGAGCCACCTAGCATATTGAGCCAATCAGAGCTAGAGTGCGTCGTTTTGATACCATAACTCATAGGATCTATGGATGGAAATGGTATGGATTGTTTGAGTCTCGCAGCAACATGCCACATTGATCAGATTGTCGGTTGGCTCAGAGACTTACAAGGTTTGTAATCTTAGAACGATCATCTAGTCCTAGGAAAGATGTACAGTGGCTACTGAGGTTTATCCTAGGGCTAGTGCGTTTCGTTAAGGAAGGAGATCAAATCTTTGATCCTCATCTCAGAAAGTTCGTTAAGGTCACGAAAAAAAGCTTTACCAAGTGACTGAACTCTTTTTCTGGCCAAATCGGAGCATTTACAGAGGAAATGAATGACTGTTTCCTTTTCCTGCTGGTCCCCGCAACCACGATAGTGATAATTGTGGGGTATATCTAGCTTCGTTGCATGCTCTCCGATTGGCCAGTGTTCATGTTGCAACGACCTGGCTATGTCTCGCCTGGGTCTGCAAATTAAGTCGTTTGTCCGGGATTTACTATAGGTGGGCCAAATCTTCCTATAAATAATGGAATTTGACAAATTGCCTCACCTGCGATTGGATTCGGTAAGAAAAATAGAGAATGTATTGCCCTTCATGACTCCAAGTGGAATGTTAACTGTTTCCGCAAGTGAGTCATGAAGGGCTGAACCTTTCCTGGCCAGTTCGTCAGCCCGCTCGTTTCCCTCTCCTTGAGTTTCACATTTAGGCTGGCGAGGTCATCATGGCATTGCTGCACTAATTTGGAAGACGATGCAGCTGAGCTAATGGCTTTAACAGCTGTCAGGATAGTGGTATGTATTTCGGTATTGGTTTGGGTCTTGTTTGAGTACCTTACATGCTTCCCCAATTGCCAGTAATTCAGCTTGAAAAACACTAGCAAATTTGGGTAGCCGAAAAGATCTAGAGATATTTAGAGATTCGGAAAATATTCCTGAACCAACCCCACACTCCATCTTTGAACCATCAGTAAAAATAGTTGTGTCGAAGTCTTTCGTCACGATGTCGTTTTGCCAGTCCTATCTGGATGGGAAAACAACTTTAAAATCCTTACTGAGACACAGAATAGGAGCGAAGTAATCAGTAGTAGTTGACAAAATATCTCTGGGAATAAGATTATTAATACAGCTTAATACAGTTAATTATTTGACCAAAATGGGAGCAAAGGTTAAGCTCACTGTCACAAATAATTCCAAGGTCTCGAATGGATTAAATTATGGGAATGGCCACGTTGCAAAAGCAATATGTACTAGGGGTTGAGGGAAACCGTTTACGGGAGAAGGTTATAGATTGAAAGTAATGTTGAGTTCTAAGAAATTCTTTTCGCACCAAATTTGGAATAAATTCAATTGACCTTAATGATTTTAATATATATATATGAAAATTCACAAACGCATCGTTGCAGAGATGTTACAGAATCACTTGGGTCAAACATTCATAAAGCCATCAAACCAGCATCAGTTTTAATGTAAAGTGTTCACTATTGCAAACTTGCATCAAATAATGCGCAAACTTAAAGCAAAACCAGAATCAAGGAAATGCGATGCGTAGTTGCTGATGTATTGCATCAGCATCAGCTGCGTTGCGCATCAGCATCGCAACAAAGCAAATGTTTGATGTTTATGAATGTACACTATTGTTGATTAAAAAATTTACTGTCCGTAATCAATTGAGACAAATTGTATAAATTACGGGTTGGGTACGAAATCCCGAATCACAAAATCCCGAATCACGAAATCCCGAATCACGAAATCCCGAATCACGAAATCCCGAATCACGAAATCCCGAAATTTCAATACTAAATTGACAGCACTGTATGGATTTTCATTTCCATAGCAACTGGTGACACCAATCAATGAGAATCAACGAGAACGAAGTTTCCTACTATTTTGTTTTGCAGAAGACCGCACTGGTTTAGGCTCCTCCTGCTTTTTAAAAAAGTATATAAGCAGGATTCATTTGGAAATACACTTCAGTTCTTAATTCTTATTAGGATATGATAGACGTCCTCTGGAGCGATTTAATTCCATTTCTGGTTGGAGGTTGGTCTTTGGTAATCTGGTGCTGGTCGCTGGAGCGTTTTTTTTTGCAGAAAAACAAAAATGTTCTTTTTAGAACTACAAAATTTTCAAAAAGAGATAAAATAATTTTTCAACTAAAAAATTTTCAAAAAAAAAAAAATTATTTTTAAACTTAAAAATCTTCAATAACTAAAATTATGCTGCCCCACTGCAACCCCCCTGCATGACTCACTATAGGATTTTGGGTAGGTACGAGGTTGGGTGTATGCAAAGTCTCTTTCAATCAACTGAAAAAAAAAAAACTAAACAAACTGCCAAATTTGTTGATATTTCAATTTTCACGTCATAGGTGACAAAAATCAGAAAGAAGTGTCGTAATCTTGTATGCATTAAATTCAAAGCAATCAACTAAAAAAACTACAAACTGCCAAATATGTTGATATTTCATTTTTTTTTCACGTCATTGGAGACAAAAACAAGAAAGAAGTGTCGTTATCTTGTATGCTTTCGTCGTAATTTTATGAAAAATCGACTTTTATCTTTAAACGCGATTTGCGGCTAAACTAGACGTCCTAGAGACATCAAAGTTTACACCTTTAAACTTGATTTGCGGCTAAACTAAGCGACTTAGCGACTTAAAAAATGCATATTCGTGATACAGGAAGCGGCAGTTCTGAAAAATCAAAAAAAGTTGATAAAAAAAAGTTTTTTTCCAAAACTTAAAAAAAAAATAAATAAATTCTTGCTATGTCAACAGTTTTCTTCTACAAAAGTCTTTCATTGGATCAAAGTGAGATATGTATGGGGGGGCATGCTGCCCCCCTGCAACCCCCCTGCTTGGCACACTATAGGATTTTGGGTAGGTGCGAGGTTGAGTGTATACAAAGTTCATTTCAATTTCAATTTCTGCTTCGTATTATATGAAAAATCGACTTTTATCTTTAAACGCGATTTGCGGCTTAACTAGACGTCCTAGAGGCATCAAAGTTTACACTTTTAAACTTGATTTGCGGCTAAACTAAGCGACCTAGCAACTTCAGAAATGCATATTCGTTATCTTGGAAGTGGCAGTTCTGAAAAATTAAAAAAAAAAGTTGGTAAAAAAAGTTATTTCCAAAACTTTCAAAAAAATAAATAAATAAATTCTTGCTATGTCAACAGTTTTCTTGTAAAAAAGTCTTTCTTAAGCAAAAGTACCTCGGCATGCTGCCCCACTGCAACCCCCCTGCTTGGCTCACTATAGGATTTTGGGTAGGTGCGAGGTTGGGTGTATCCAAAGTTTCTTTCAATCAACTGAAAAAAAAACTAAACAAACTGCCAAATTTGTTGATATTTCAATTTTTGACGTCATAGGAGACAAAAATCAGAAAGAAGTGTCGTAATCTTCTATGCATTAAATTCAAAGCAATCAACTAAAAAAACTAAACAAACCGACAAATTTGTTGACATTTCATTTTTTTAAGTCATTGGATACAAAAACAAGAAAGAAGTGTCGTTATCTTTTATGCTTTCGTCGTAATTTTATGAAAAATCTACTTTTATCTTTAAACGCGATTTGCGGCTAAACTAGACGTCCTAGAGGCATCAAAGTTCACACCTTTAAACTTGAATTGCGGCTAAACTAAGCGACCTACCGACTTCAAAAATGCATATTCGTGATCTAGAAAGTGCTACCTTTCAATTGTTGTATCGCGTTATATGAAAAAACGACTTTTATCTTTAAACGCGATTTGCGGCTAAACTAGACGTCCTAGAGGCATCAAAGTTCACACCTTAAAACTTGATTTGCGGCTAAACTAAGCGACCTAGCGACTTTAAAAATGCATATTCGTTATCTAGGAAGTGGCGGTTCTGTAAAATTAAAAAAAAAAGTTGGTAAAAAGAGTTTTTTTCAAAAACTTTCGAAAAAATAAATAAATTAATTCTTGCTATGTCAACAGTTTTCTTGTAAGAAAGTCTTTCTTTGGCAAAAGTACCTCGCGTGGCCCGCTTCGCGGGATCCAAGGATTTTAACTCCCTCTTCGGGGGGCTCTGTGCCGCTCACGCAACTTCGTTGCTCCGCTTAGGGTGTGTCAAGTCGCCAGGCAGGCGCCTATTACAACAGTTTTCTTGTAAAAAAGTCTTTCTTAAGCAAAAGTACCTCGCGTGGTACTTATAAGGTATGTATGGGGGGGCATGCTGCCCCCCTGCAACCCCCCTGCTTGGCTCACTATAGGATTTTGGGTAGGTGCAAGGTTGGGTGTATGCAAAGTTTCTTTCAATTGATGCATGTGCATCGCATCGACTTTTATCTTTAAACGCGATTTCCGGCTAAACTAGACGTGCTAGAGGCATCAAAGTTGACACCTTTAAACTTGAATTGCGGCTAAACTTAGCGACCTAGCGACTTCAAAAATGCATATTCGTGATCCATGAAGTGCCAGTTTTAAAAAAGTTGGTAAAAAAACATACAAAAATAAACAAATAAAAATAAATAAATCCAAGTGTGAAATCTACAATTGCTTGGCCGGCTGCGCGGGTTCCAAAGATTTGCACCCCCTTTTTGGGTCCTCTGTACCACGCACTCAAATCCGTTCCTCCGCTTAGGGTATGTTCATTCACCGCAGGCGCCAATATAACAGTTTTTTTTTTTACAATCATTTTTAGCCCTTAAAAGAACTTTTTTTAAGCTATAAATTATTTCAGCAGCATGCTTAACTTATTGTTAGAGAATTGTCGGCACCAAAATGAACTTCGGCACCTCGCTTTTTCATAATAAAATACTTTTAGTTTAGGTCACACTAAATGATGAAAATCAACAAGAACGAATGTAAAATTCGCCGACCAATTTTTTATTCCAAGCTTTTTAAGCAAATAATTGTAAAAATTGCTTAAAATACTTTTTAAGAGTTTTTGCATAATTTAGTCAAAATTCCAAAAATTGTTGAAAATTCGCAACAAACGCTTTAAATGCATTTTAAGTGTATTTTATTTTTTTTTTTTTTTAAGGAGGCTTGAGCATTTTCCAGAATTATTTCTTGCTTAAAATGCCTTTTTAGTGTTTCGTCATTTGTTCCGTGGCCCCGCCCAATTGGTCAAAATATTTAAAAAAAAATCAATATTTTTCCTCAAAAAATTCATTGCATTCGAATCATTTTATACATTAAGGCATTTTGCAGAATTAAAAAAAAATTCTAGCTTAAAATGTTTGCCGTCTTCTTCTGATTGGCTAAGAATAATTAAAAAATATTTCAATAAAATTAAATACTTTTTCAAAAAATATTAATTAAGAAATATTTTTTTAAAAGTACAAAATAATACTTTAAAAAGAGTAGTGAAAATCCCGTCAAATATTTATAAAAAAATATTTCGGCGGGATTTTTATTTATTTTTTTGTCGGGATTTCGTGATTCGGGATTTTGTGATTCGGGATTTCGTTACTCTCCCATAAATTACACCCAAATTATGTCATTTTTATATTATAAAACAACTAAAGTCTTCTTAATTAAGTGAATACAAAAAATTTAAATCTTAATATAATACGTTTTTTACTAAAAAGTATAAAACAATCTCCCCATACACTTAAAACGAAAAACGATGGGGTGCATGCAATAGATCTTAGTAATAATTCTCATTTGATTGTATTTGTCACAAAATATTTTTTGCTTAAATAAAAACCAGAATGAAGTAATAGGCAAGAGACCGAAAAAAGTGTGGGTTTTTCAGAATTGTGAAGGCGGGCGTATGGGGCGTGGTTGTCGTAATTTGTTTTTTCATCAAACAACCATATTAAATAACATATTAAAAGTTCATAACTACCTAAACTATTGTAGGTCTATTGATTAAACTAACTTTATAATTTAAACAATAAAGTCAAAATCCATTGTTTATATTCAAAAATGACGGTTTTAAGAAAAAAGTAGTTATGGTAATTTTCAATTTTCTAAAAAACTAAATGACTTAAGACTATCTGGTTTTTAGCACTCGACTAATAGTTAATAAGAGTATGATGTATGAAAATGATAAAGCAAATTAGTACTCAATAACGTAAAATTTTGCAAAAAAATCATAATAAACTTTTTTGTTTTTATTTTTTTTTCAAAATTTTGAGTTTGAAAATATTTTTTTCAAAAACTAAGCACTAAAATAACTTAATTTGAAAACAGAATTGAAGAATGGGTTCTTGGCTTGAATAGAGATCATGATAGCATGATATTGTAAGTGTTGCCGTTGTTTTTTAATGTTTTTTTTTCAATCTTATGTAATTTTTGTTTTAAATTTGCCCCTCCCACCTAAAGGGGTGGAATTTCGAAGTGGCCCGATATCTTAAAATCATATTCATATAATGTACCAACAATAAAAAAAAATTATGCTTTTATCACAAAGTGCACTAAGCCGCCCCACTAATTCCCATATATCTATCTATTTATCTCATATAAGAAACATTAAAAATATTTTAGCTGATTATAATGATCATAACATTTCCGTTTATGTATTACTTGATTTTAACTTGGGTGGAAAAATAACTGGATGCAAAAGAAAAATAAAGTCTTGCCAATCGTAATTTCATATGAAAAAGAATTTCAGCTTGTTGATTCTTTGTTAGTTTTAATTTAATCGAAGGTTGTTTTATATATATTTAAATTTATATATATTTAAATTTATTTAAATATCGTTTAAATACTAACAATTTAAATAACTTAAATGAAATATTTTCTAATTTAAATTGGCAGTTTGATTTAAACAATAGCTTGAAATATAATTTCGAATATTTTATTAATGTTTTTGTAAGAGAATTGGCTGCCTCTGTTCCGCGAACTTTAATTAAAGTTAATTCTCATCCTCCTTGGTCCAAGTTTAGGTTGCGTGTTCCTAGCGAAATTTTGTTTTAGTAACTATGTATTTGATTGAGAGGGACTTGAAGCAAAATCTAAAAAAAAATCTGGAATTTCGTAAATTTCAAACGTATATCTATAGGTTTCCCATCAACTATATTTTATAATTATGATTATTCCAGTGATGCTAAAACGATTGTCGACTAGTTTGCTGAAAACTTTAAAAATACTTTCAATTCTTCAGATCTTAGAATAAGAAGATAAGGAAGTGCCATTGTTGGACAAAACTGCGGCATTTTTCATAATAGTGTTTGTTCTCACAAACACAAATACATTCCAACAGGGACGGAATGATTTTTAATGGCAACTTACTAGGGCGCCATAACAATCATTTGTTATTTTCCTACCTACTTTTTAATGATAAGTCCCTAGGGCGCCGATAGAGTTTTGTAATATCTATTTTCACCAAAATTTAGTTGTTTCAGTGGAACATTATAAATTTAATTAATTTACGTACAAAATCGATTTAATAAAAAAAAAAATTCCTGATATAAAGGGCGCTTAACAAATAATTGCGCCTTACAATCACCAACAAAAACAAATACGTCCCCGTTTCACAGAATCGCAGTTTGATATTTCATGTATCGAGATTATAACCGGGAAATCAAGTGCAAGTTTTCAATTAATTAATATCTTTCTTAACTTTATTTAAAGTTTAAATCATTTAAAATGTGTTATTTGATTGGTGATTAATTAAAATATGAAAAATTCACATCACTTTCTTAGAGAAAAAACTAATAAAACTTACCTGTGAAAGGAAATGCTCTTGTCCACCGTTCTCTGGCTTTTTTTACACAATTTCACAATGCACTTCATATTTTTTTTTATTTTTATTAGCAAATATACACGATTTAAAAGTAATTTGCTCCAAATAGTTTATTTTTTTTTGTAATAGTTGATATTTTATTAGTGTTTTTAATTTTGTATCACTTTTTTTTTCTTTCTTTATTCTATTCAGTCACCGATTTGACATTTCTGGTATACAACTATCTGCCGCATTCACATACACTGTATATGTGAGATACACCGCTTCCTTATCTTCTCATTCTAAGCTTCAGATATGAACGTTGCAAATAAAGATAATACCAAGGATTTGGTATCTATGACAGATTGCTGTAGTCTTTATTGTGAGTTGGAAGAAGTTTCTTCTGCTTTAAGTGAACTGGAAGCTTCGGCTAATCCAGATTTTAATGGAATATTTCCAATTGTTTTGAAACATTGTTTTGAATCTTTATGCTATGCTCTGCAATTCATTTTTAATCAGTCGCTTTCTACTGGCCATTTTTTAGATTAATGAAAAGTTTCTTACATAAACCCGAACTTCAAGTCCGGAGATAAAAAACTGATTACCACTTACCTTGCTATAAGTAAACTCGCTACGATTCCAAAACTTTTAGACAAAATAGTCAAAAATAAATTATATGACATAATAAAGGGTCATATTTCTGATTTTCAACACGGTTTCTTTAGTGGTCGTTCAACTACTACTAATTTGGCTTGCTTTTCTAACAAATACTTCAATGCATTGGAAATGCGATGTCAAATGGATGTGGTTTATACTGATTTCGTTAAAGCCTTCAGTAGAGTAAATCACCTAATTTTAGTTAAAAAATTAAAGTTATATGGTTTTGATGGTACCCTACTAAAATGGTTCTGGTCCAATCTAATTGGTAGAAGAGAGTTCATTCAGGTGTTCCTGAAGGTAGCCATTTAGGCTCACCACTTTTCGACATTTTTATTAATGATTTTCCTTCAGTTTTATCTGTTTCGGAATGCTTAATTTTTGCGGATGATGTTAAATTATTTAAAACTATAAAAAGTTATAATGATTGCGTTGCATTTCAAGAGGACTTGGTAAACTTTGATACATGGTGCAGGCTAAATGACTTGCTTCTTAATTTTTCTAAATGCTCCTCTTTGACTTTTAGTCGTTTATCGAGTCCAATTGTTTTTGATTACTTTATAGGAAGTCATAAATTGAGCAGAGTTTTTGAAGTCAAGGATTTGGGAGTAATATTTGACGAAAAATTAGCTTTTAAGTCGCACGTTACTTATATTGTCTCCAAATCAAACTGTATGTTACGTTTTCTGAAACGGAATTCGTCGGATTTTGACCCAAACACTTTAAAGGCGGTTTATTGTTCAATTGTTAGACCATTGTTGGAATATTGTTCTGTTATTTGGAATCCTGATATAAAAAAACTTGTTGGTAGAATTGAAAATATCCAAACAAATTTCTTAAGGTTCGCTTTAAGACGGTTCCCAGTTAATAGTAGTGCAAATCATTACAAAATTAGATATTTAATGTTGAGAATGCAGACTCTTGAGTCAAGAGTTTAGTGTTTTGTTTGTTCGTGATATTCTTTCGAGTGATATTGATTATGGATTTTTACTTTCCTTAATTAACATTTACGCACCAAGTAGACCTATGAGAATGAGAACTTTAATTTTTGAAATTCCTCACTCTACAAATTATGGACAGCGTGAGCCTATTTCTCATTGCTTTAAATTTTTTAACATGTATTATGTACTATGGACTTATTATAGAATTTTGGATTTACAGAATTTTTAGTGAAATCGGCTAAGGTGATAAATGATTGTCACATCAACCGTGGTCAAATGTGATTGTTATATTTAGTTTTCCGTCTGGGTAAGGTGATTCAAGTCAATTCAATACAATTGAATACTTTCCAATGGCATTTGTCAAAAACATGGTTGCCATAGTGAATGTTTCAAATGTTTGTAATGAGCTATCGAATATATAGAACGAAAATGACGTCTTTGCGATATAATTGTTATGTTTTCTTCATATTCAGGAATGTAGTAAACTTTTTTGGTCACAAGAATGTTCATTTTTGTCTGTATGAACGGTAAAAAAAAAGAACTCTGAAAAATTCATACAATTTTTGTAGGCTGCTGGTAACTCTAGTCGTGCTCAGGCAGAAACGTCAAATTTGTTGGAAAATGACAATCATATTTTTGATGTGATAGCTCTTTAGCTATCAAATGTGATATCACCTTACACAGACTGAATTGCTTGATTGTGACTCTCACTTATCGCAAATCACCTTACACGATTCCACCCCAGACTATTTATTGTGTGCGGAAGAATGACATTTGAGTTTTATTTGTGTTTTTTTTTGTTTATCATTTTCTTACATCATGGGTTTCTCTGATTTTTTGCGTTTATGTTTTGTTTTGATTTTGTTTTTGGAATTAGTGAAGCTCTCCAAGGATATTCTCCGTTGTGTTTTCGCAAGCGTTTCGTTGTCTGTTTGGAGATCAAAGGAAATTTTCGTTTCGCATCAGCAGCGTACTAGGCTTAATGATGAAAAATTAAAAAAAAACGAAGGCCGTTGTATCAAAGATAATATAACACCAAGATGTCGCATCCCATACAAAATATTGGAACCCAAAAATTAAAGGCTGGGGAATGGGGATCTAATATGGGATACCACAACATGTTGCTATTTGCTAAATGTTATAAAGAGCAAGAGCGAGAGATCTCTGCCTGGATACAATTTAAAATTTGAATTCTCTTCAAAATGTATATCTCAGTTCTCAATTCTCAAAGGCAAAAGTATTTTGTTGGTTTTGTCTTTCTTAGGAATAGTATGAATGATGTATTAATTGAATTTTTTATGATGCGATGCCAGCCTTGTTGGTAGCGGGTGGAGGAGACTTGGGGTGGTTTTTTTTTTTTGTTTTTTAATTATCCGTGGTAATGGTGTGTATCTGTTCAGATAGACATGCAGTAACTTTTTTGTCCGTTCGTCGCGATTTTCGAATAAAGGGTAGCAAGGATTTTCTTTTGGTGTTTTTTTTTGCGAGGTACCTAAGTAGGTATACCTATGTATGTAGGTTCGTACATAGTTGGTTATTTTGTATTGCCTGAGAAATTCAAAAAAATTATTGTTCATTAATTTATTTACGTGTGAGTTCAAAAGTTGTGATACAACAATATACTTACAACATTTATGCATAGAGCAAATAACTAAGTTATTAACGAAAAAGGAGTAAAATTTGGACTTGATCACACTTGCTTTCGAATTGCTCGCAAACCGTTACATTTAAAAAAAAATTAAATACTTTTTTTTAGAAAATATTTTAACATAAACATGGTAGATATGTATGTATATTGTTTATTAATTTCTAAAAAATTTTGACATCACTATGAATATTTAAGTCCACCAAAAAGGCTATTTTATTGCAACCTACATAAGTAGATTGATAGGTATCTATTCATTAGTTTTTGAAAATAACGAATTTTCTAGGTGAATGTTTGATCGGTTATAATCTTTTAAAAGGTGGAAATTTTTGAAAAATTTCAATTGATTATGTGAATTTTTTGAAGGGTAAGTAGTGGGTATCTACTACCTACTTAATTCTATTATAATAACTCACCTTATATTTTGTAAAAGTTCTATGAGATAAATAAAGCTAATACAGAATATACCTACGTGTTAAATGTATATCTACGTATCTATATCGTACATTGTAATTTCATTTAATTTTCATTTGATACTTGTTTTTTTCTAGTTTTATTTATTCACTTTTTCTTTTGTACGCAGTTTGCAAACTTGTAGCACTAATTACTCTTTATCAACTGAATGAAATTGGAATAAATCAACAATCCCAATGAATGAAAACTTCGAGAAGCCCTTGATAATCCTTTACGTCTTTGTGTAGTAAACTCTCAGGAATTTATGCTACAGACAAAAATGTATGCAAATTAAGGTGGAAAACGGTGTGTATTACATTACATCCCTGCAGGAATGCACAAACACGTTGGCATTCAAATATTAAGATTCAATCCGGAATATTCTATTCTTGCGATATTTGAAGACAAGTTTGTGGGGCGTGAACTGAAAACAAATATTTTCACCTTAAATTGGTATACGAAATTTGAAACGGGAATCAATTCTTTCTCTTTTTTAACTCCTTCTGAGAACAAAACTCTAGGAAAAGAGTCCTTCTAAACCTAGAATAACACTTTCTGAAGGAGAGGATAAAGTATTTTGTTTTCAGAGCAAGCAAAATATAAAAAATACCCACTTTCACATGAAAAAAGTTAAATGATTTGCAAAAACAAGCAACAATAAAGTGAAATAAATAGAAATTCCCTGTCGAAAATTGACAAACTGGCATTGAAAACTCGCAAACTTTAATAATTTTCTTTAATTTCTCAAGAAATATAAAATGAACAACTATGTACGAACCTACATAGTTATGGTGACCATCCGTTCATTATAACAATGAAAAGTTCTGTATTTGAAGGCGAGTTCATTATGAATTATTCGTTGAACAAAAACACATAAATGTTCTGAAGTTGTATAAAAGCAAAATTCAATGACAAAAAAAAATAATGTACCCTCGCCGTTTGAAAGAACGAACAAGACATTTAGTACATTTTGTCAAATGCTTCTACAGAAAGAGTATTTTCTATTCTAAAATTTGGGCAAATGAAAAACCCAAATGAAGGTCGAAACTGCAAAATCTATTTTGATAACTAAATACAATTATGAACTCAGTTGTTAAAAGTTTAAAGAATATTAAAAAAAAACGGAACTTAGCGAAGGAATTGACAGAAAAAGTTCAAAATCCGTACAAATGAACTATATTTATTTATATTTAAATTTTTTTTTTGTTTGTAAGACTTTTTTGTTATAGAGTTATTTTGTTTTTAAGTTCAATTTTTATGCAAACAAAGACTTTTCTTTTCTTTTTTTTTTTAATTTAAGTCATTTTTATGTAGATATTTTTTTAATTAAGTGGAATAACTTAAAAATGAATTGAATTTTGTTACTTTTTTCAATAAAATATGGTCACCGTATACATAGTACATATACGTATACTTACCTAGGTACCTTACTGTATGTTACTGTATGTCTATATATACAGATACACACCATTATCAAGGATAAGCAAAAAACTAAAAAAAAAAACAACCACCGCAAGTCTCCTCCACTCCAAGGCTGCCATCGCATCATACAAAATTCAATTTATACGTCATTGATACTATTCCTACGAAAGACAAAAACAACAAATCCTAAATTTTAGTATGATGCTTACGCATATGAATGGAAAATTCGTTAAATATTATTTTTTTTATATTTTTTTTCTAGAGACAAAAGATCTCATTACCTAGTGATCGTTTTCCTTTTTTTATTATTAATTTATTTATTCCCAAAAAAAATTGGACAAAACTATGAAATATTGAGGAAATTTACAAAGTGGTATAAATAAACTACTTGATTAAACTTCTATGGTCTTATTTATAAAAGTTGTCTAACTTTGGACAACTGTCCAACTTTGGAAAATGTGTTTAAAAACCTTGTTTATTGTTGTTTTATAGCTGCCTTACTAAGACACAAGAGTAGATTATCCTAACCGTGAATAATATGATATTTATTTTTATTAAATAAAGCGTATTTCCACCAATTTGAAAATAATTAGACAGTGTCTAAGTAGACAAAAGTTTTATAAATACGACTGCTAAAGTATGAAAGGCAACGAGGTCAAATGAACTTTTTTACAAAGCCAATAGAAATTTGCAGTTAATTTAAGTTTTTGAATTTTTTTAAAGCTTTCACAGCAAATTTTTAGAGACCAAAACACAAAAAATATTTTTATTTTTTCTAATATTTTGTGCTTTTCCTTGGAAATTGATAGTTACTTAAATTTTTAAATTTTCGTCAATATTTTTTTACTCAAAGAATAATATATCCGCCAAAGGACGACCTACCCTCATCGAGTTACCGGATAAGTGGTATGCAGTTTTTTAGATAGTGTCTAAACCAGACATTATGAATTATAAAGATTGGAATCTTTCGTACGTTCCATCCCCCAAAACCCATTTGTTTACATTGTTGTTTTTGTAATTTTATCTCGTGTCGATGAATAGATGTGAATTGCAACAACAATTTATGCAGTGGTGAATCCATATTTTTGCACTAGTGTGCGCTAAAACATTAACACTAGTGCAAAAATATGAATTCACCACCATCCGCCACTTTGTTTAGCTTGTAGGCAAACCAGAAAGACAGCCGAGGATTCCAATCTTTATAATTCATAATCTCTGGTCTAAACTAACATTTTTCGCAAGGGTTGCCTGGCGAAATATGGTCAAGGTATAGGGTTGCCACGCCTTAAAGGTCGATTTTTGGGTTTTTTTCAATTATGTGACTCAGCCCATATGGTTGGTTTTAGTGCTAAAAAAATACCATATGAAAGGAAACTTTATTCAAAAATTAACGTGTTTTTTTTAAGTTGGAATTTCAATTACAGATTTAACAAGAGAAGAGAAAGATCTAGATTCAATTTTCTGAATGAAAAGTGATAAAAGTTTTTTGTTTTTTTCATCGATAGATCTTATAAATTCAAGAAAATCACACACATAAAAGAAAATTCTAGAAAATCTAAAACTTGAGATAAAAACGTTACATAAAATCAGGGAAAGGTTTTCTAGAAATAAATTTTATCAGCCAAATTAATAAAAAACGCTTATTCCACCTTTATTCCATGAGTTAACTAAAGCAGAGAATAAGAGCTAAGCTATGGGTTAAAAATTTCCATGAATAAAACCAAAATGTTCGTGGAATAGTAAATTGACGTTTACCTTAAGAAAATCTACTACATGCCTGGTTAGTAACTTGAAATTTTCCCCAAGTTTCGCAAACTTGGGTATTTTTCGTATGGGTTCTGACAGAAAATTATGATAATTTGTAAAAAAAAGGTCAAGTTACCAAACACACCTAGAAATTCTCTTGTTAATATATTTCTGTCAATATTGTTGCGTTGTGTCTATTTTCTGTTTTGTTTTTATTTATTTAAATGGAATGTATCTGAGCACTTTCATTATAGATCATATACATGTATTTTTGTATAGTTTTCTTTTTATGGTGGTTGATGGCTGATTGTCCAGCAATTAGAATTAATGGTTTAAAAACTTTTTAAATCTAGCAGACATTATTAATTTTATTCAAAGTTAATTTAGCAATCTTCACTTAGGTATTTTTTTTTATTTCAGAATAAGTTTGACATATCTGGTTCTTATTTCTTCGCTAAACCACCTTCTCCGGTGGTTTAACTTAGTACACGTCGATATTTTCTTTTAATCATATAACATTTTGCACTAAGTCCACGGAATAAGACCTAACCTTTCGCTGTTCCACGTTTATTAATTTGGCTGTTGTCTGAGAAGCTGATAAAAAATAAAAGGATTCGTATTTGCAAAATTTTTGATTTAAGCTTTTTTCTTGACTAGGTGAATTTTTGAAAAATTCATATTTTGTATACCAATTTTTTTTTGTTTTTGATTTTTTTTTCCTTATTATCCTAATTGGTATTTTCATTTACACCAACAGCAACATAAAGAGAATTTTATTATCATTACGATGGCACTATGTTGTTTTTAAAACTGTTGTCTACTTTTGGAGTTGCCGAACTTTTAATAATCACATATTTTTTTTTTAATTTATTAAAAATTTATTTTTAAGAGCAAAAACATTTCGTTAATAAAATTAGCAAAAATTACAAATAATTTATTCAGTTTCTGATTCATCGGAAGTTATATTCTGAGAAATTAGCGTCATCACTTTCAATATTATTCAACTTGTAAAGAGGTTGGGTCTCCTTTGGCTTCAAATAGCCATCGATGAACCAACCGCAATTTTCAGGACATAATTTAGCACAACAAGAACCAGTTGCATTTAGCCACATAGAATTCACATATATTGTGCGCAGAACTTTTTGCTGAAGTGATCTCCAACATGGTGGGATTAAATATGAGTCTTTGGATCTTTTTCATAAATTTTTCATTTTCTTTTTTGGGCGCATAATTATTTTGAAAAATACGATATCTCGCATCATCTACACTTATGCAATGTTTGATTCCATACATAAGAGCAGTAAACTCCTGAACAACATACATTTTTCGTTGACGAAAATATCGGCTTCATGTTTTAACGATGTAAATATTTTTTGGTAAGTCTCATTTTGTGAAAAAATCTTAAATGGTCTGCTTTTGCCTTTATTGTGAAAATCCGCTGGGTAATCTCAGCCTGTAAATGCGTGGAAAGGTGGCAAACTTTGACATAATGTGTAACCCAACTTCAGCGCGAGTTCTGTGCAATTTATACAATTAACGTCTCTTTCACTATTTTTCTTAGCAGTTGAAGCTGCTAACCAAATTTCAGACTTTGGAACTTTATGCAAATTGGCCAGCAAAATTATGAGAACGTTAGTATAGGAGGCTTTTACCAAGAATTTAGAACCTGATGGTGCTCAAAATATATGAAACACAATCCGCTTTTTTATGTTGACATAAATAATCAGTTTCTTCACGTTTTACTTCATGGTTCCCTTTCTCAACAGTTCAAAATTTTTCTTCTTTTGGAATATTTTTATTAAATTATCATTTTCGCAGTACTTCACTAAAAACGCTACTAAAGCCTCCTTCGTTTGAATAGCTTATATCTTGGGTTCTATTGATCAGACCATCAAGATTTTGGTCTTTAAGCCCAAGAAAAAGTACTGGTACCATTTATTGCTTTCAATATAATGCTTTTAAGTGGTCATACTCCTGACACAATAATTTGAAAAATTACAATTTTTAACCTCCCCGATCTACCACGAGCTGAGAAAAAAAAACTGCAAGACTTTTGAATTTTATTTATTTATTTATTTAATCTACGATCTAGTACATCAACAGATTTTTCATAGAAACTTAAAAATACAATATAAATAAAATATAATTTTAATAATATAAATATATACATATGTACAATTAATTTAATAATTTTAAAACTTTTTACTTAACATAAGAGTATTTTTGAATTTTTCTCTGGACATACAAATGTCAACATCTTCATAGAAAGTATTGAATAAACTTACACATCGAGAGATTGGCTCATGCTGCCCATACAAAGTTGTATGATGTGCTACATACAAAAAATTTCTTGATCTTAAGGATCTTGAGGGGGCATACAAATGAATTTTAGAAAGAAGATAATCACTTTTTATAGAAAAACATAAAATATCACGGACAAACATTACACTATAAATTTTTCTTCGCCTCTCAAGAGTCTCAACTCCTAACAACAAACATTTACTTTTATAGTTTAATATTACATTTCCTGTTAATGAAAAATTTCTCAAAGCAAATCTCAAAAAACTCTTTTGGACCCTTTCAATCCTGTCAATGTTTTTTACAGTGTTAGGGTACCATACAATGCAGCAATATTCAAGAGTAGGTCGTACTAATGAACAGAAAAGCGATTTAACCGTATAAGGATCTTTGAAATCCACAGAGTTTCTTTTTACAAACCCTAAAAGGGAGTTAGCTTTTGACACAACATAATTTATATGAAGATCAAACGAAAGTTTTGCATCGAACACAATTCCCAGATCATTTATTGCATGAACTCTTGGTAAAATATTTCCATTAAGAACATAATTAATCAAAATAGGATGCAAAGTTCGATTATATGTCATCAACGCACACTTCCCATAATTAAGTTCAAGGTCATTAGAACTACACCAATCTTGAAATATATTTAATTCATTTTGAAAGGAAATACAGTCGTTTACATTTTTTATCTTTTTGAAGAACTTAATATCATCGGCGAACATAAGAAGACGACAATTTTGTATAACATTAACTAAATCGTTTATATATAACGAGAACATAGAAGGACCCAAATGGCTTCCTTCAGGAACTCCCGAGAGCGCAAAAATTTCTTTTGAACTATAGTTACCAATGGTCACCACTTGCCTTCTTCCTACTAAATATGATTTGAACCATTTCAAAATTACACCATCAAAGCCATACGCTTTAAGCTTATCCAGTAAAATACTAAGATTGGTTCTACTAAAAGCTTTTACAAAGTCTGTGTAGCAAACATCAACCTGCGTGCCCTCTTCCATAGCTGATGAACAAAAATTTGTAAACTCGATCAAATTAGTACAAGTAGATCTACCCCTGTAAAACCCATGCTGGAGATTAGAAATTCCGTTTTGAATAATATTAACAAATTTTTGTTGAACCAACTTATCAAGTAATTTGGGCACTGTAGGCATTTGACTTATAGGTCTATAGTTAATAATTTCATCCTTTTTTCCGGACTTGAATAGAGGAGTAATATAAGAAATCTTCCATTCATCTAAAAAGACCCCCGACGAAAGAGACTTGTTAAACATAATCTGTAGTGGCAAACTCAATGAATCTACACACGATTTCAGAACAATGGGATAAATTCCATGGAGGTCCGGAAAAAATGAAGATTTTAAATCAGTTATTACTGCAGCAACCTCATATGTTTCACAAAATATGTTACAACAATCTGTAATTGGAATTATATTATTATATGTACAACCTTTTTGCAAATTGGAAGGCCTATAAATAGTTTGAAAATGTTTAGCAAACATTTCAACTATTTCAAAAGATTTTGATGACGATAACCCATCATACTGCATACGTAGGGGAAACCCTACACTTTTTCGCTTTGTATTAATAAAGTTCCAAAAACCTTTGGGATTTTGCTTTAAGCTTAGTTCAATCGATTGAGTATAAGAACTACACAAAAATTTAGATAAAAATATAAATTCTTTTCTAAGGCGACAAAAAAGTTCATAGTCATCAAACAAATTAGATTTTTTATATTTTTTGTGAGCATTATTTTTTGCATTCTTAAGTTTTTTTAATCTAACGTTATACCACGGTGGGTGATTATCTACCCTTTTTTTAAATTTTGGAACCCATTTATTTAAGGCATCAGAAAACAATTCTAAAAAGATGTTGAAACATTCATTCAAAGATTTACTTTTAAACTTAAGTTCCCAATTAATAGATTCGAAGTAATTATTTAACAAATTCAAATTATAAGAATTAAACTTAAGAACGAAATTATTAATATCATTAAATTTATTATAGTTATTAAAATTTAAATGTTCAAATGAAATTTCTATTGCTTTATGATGAACTGAATTTGATAATAAAGGAATACATTCAAACAATTTTGATTTTAAATTTTCATTAACAAAGATAAGATCAAGTAATCTCTTCAAAGAATTGTGAATCCAATTTACTTGCATAAGGCCAAAAGAAAAAAGACTATCAATTACAATAATTTCATTTTCTGAATTGATACGGCTTGGCAGCATCTTGTCGTCATTTGGTATTTGTTCCCATACTATGTTTCCCAAATTGAAATCACCAAGAACGCAAACATTTATATCAACATATTCTGAAGATGACAAGGTTGACTCGATGTTTGACATATGTTTACTATAAACAGCTGCAGAAGTTTGAGGTGGAATGTAGCTTAAAAATAATAGCAATTTTTTAGCTCCGGCAACTTCTATACAGACACAAAGTTGCTCGATGTTTTCAACATTGTCTTCCAAAATGATATCTAAATCGATAGCATACGCCACTAACGGCCGACGGACAGCTATAATTAAACCACCTCCACGATCTTTTGAAACATTGAATCGATCAAGACGAAAAACTGAGAACATGTTGAAGCTAAATAATTCTTGTGTTGCAATATGACTATGGAGCCAGGTTTCCACGAAAGCGTAAACATCGTAGTTGTTGTTTGATTCAATTACAAGAGAGAGCTCTCTTAGTTTCGAAGAAAAGCCACTCATGTTTTGGAAATAAATGCAGAGATTACCTGGTGTACTACTGGTGACGTTTTGTTTACATAATGATGTTGTTGTTGCTATTATATTAGAACATCGCTCGTGGCGACATGAGAGTTTTTTGTATGATGGTGAAACTCTCTTACATGAACCAGTCTAGGCCAGCTGCTTGCAGTTAGAACTTTATTTGCAAATTCCTCAGGCACCCCCACTTTAAATGTAATAAACTTGAGACTTGAGAGATCAGTATCTTTTTTGACAAGTTTAAAACATTTCACATCCGTATCACTCATGTCCATTTTCTTAGCAACATAATGTGCAATTGCTTCAGATGAAGTATTATTTGAAAACTTTGACACATGAAACCATTTATAATGGGAAATTACTCCCATATCGTTCTCTTTTTCATCAACACCCACAACTTGTCTATTTTGCTTTTGTTTTTGTTGCTTTTTATTTTTATTAGAGACAGTTTGCCAATCAGTTTTTATATTTTGTTGTGAATTTTTTGTTAAAATTGAACTAGCACTACTTAAAATGGCATTAGAATTTTGATATGAATTGTTCTGTGTTTTATTGTTTACAGGCATATCATTAATATTATCGAGATCTACATTGTTTTCGTTTTCACTCTCAGGATTAGAGATAGGTATTTTATTTTGATTGTCAGATAATTGGTCTAATTGCACTTTAAGAGAATTCACTGCTGCAAAAAGCGCGCCAAATTGATTAAACAATTGTCGAAGTGAGAGTTTAGAGCACTCGGAACAATGAAAAGTAACTTTAGAATTTGGTTTGTTTAAATCTTTTAATGTATCCTCGGAAATTTCAGCGCAAAATTTATGATAAACGTTTCCGCATAGAAATGCGCACTTGACGCCTTCGTCCAACAAGGTGTTAGAACACGCAAAACATTTGCTTTTCGATTTTAAATTTGCCATTCCGAAAACACAACCGCACTCTACCAACTCTCACTCAGATCATGATACTTGTACCTATTAACACAATTACTCACGTTTTGGTTATAGTTTCTGTCCCCGAATTTGTTGACACCTCTCTGAGACTATTAGAATTGCTTTCTGTTACGCTATGAGAAATTTTAAAAGTTCGGCAACTCCAAAAGTAGACAACAGTTTTAAAAACAACATAGTACCATCGTAATGATAATAAAATTCTCTTTATGTTTCTGTTGCTTTAAATGAAATGAAAAAAAATGAAAATACCAATTAGGGTAAAAAGGAAAAAAAATCAAAAACAAAAAAAAATTGATTTAAAAAATATGAATTTTTCAAAAATTCAGCTAGCCAAGAAAAAAGCTTAATAAAAAATTTTGCAAATACGGATCCTTTAATTATTTATCAGCTTCTCAGGCATATAAAATTTATTTCTAGAAAACCTTTCCCTGATTTTATGTGATTTTTTTCTCCAACGTCCATTTTTCATTTTTTGACTTTAAAATGTTTTTATCTCGAATTTTAGATTTTCTAGAATTTTCTTTTATGTGTGTAACTTTCTTGTATTTATAAGATCTATCGATGAAAGAAACAAAAAACTCTCTATCACTTTGCATTCAGAAAATAGAATATAAACATTTCTCTTCTTTTGCCCTAATTTACCCTATTGAAATTCCAATAAAAAAAAAAAAAAACACGTATTTTAAAATTTTTCAATAAAGTTTCCTTTCATACGGTTTTTTTTAGCACTAAGACCAACCCTATGGGCTGGGATACAAAATTGAAAAAAAACCCAAAAATCGGCCTTTAAGGCGTGGAAACCCCATGCCTTGACCATATTTCGCCAGGCAACTCTTGCGCAAAATGTTAGTTTAGACACAATCTAAAAAACCGCATACCACTTATCCGGTAACTCGATGAGGGTAGGTCGTCCTATGGCGAGATTTAGACTATAATGGTCGTCTTAAAATTTTTTTTTTTTTGTAACATATTTAAAAATGCAGTTCAATATGTCATTATTTGCCATGCCATTCTGGGGGAATGAGAGCCAATACAATTCCCACACATTTTTTTTTTGTATTTTTTTTATTAAATTTAGTGAACAAAATAGTGTTTCCAAACAATGTTTTTTTAATTTTAATTTTGGAAAAGTTGTCTATTTTGCTTTTTTAAACAGAACACATTTTCACGCACAAAGAAGTTTGCTTCAAACAAATGCCGCTGGGTGGTGATGCATTCTCTTTATCAGTTCTCTTTTTCTTAATAAAAAAGAAGTCACGATGACCTCTAATATTTGTTTTGTAATTTGTTGTATCTTGACTCCTCATGTTTTTTTTTTCTATGGAAAGTATACACACACATTCCTCAGTGGAACGTGATGGATAGCGATTTAGGTATTTGTAAACCTGGATCGGATCGAATCCGGATGAATTCATCCGATCCAGCTGGATCGAATCGAAAATAGATCGAAGAATTAAAGAATCGAGATTAAAGCGGCTTGTTGGTGTGTGTGCTATTGTGTATTTTGTTTCCAAACTGATTGCGTTATTCAATCCTATCTTTCGATCTGGAATCGTCATAGGGTCAGGTTCAGTGCTGCCACCCTACTTCTTTAGCAGTAGATCTGCACTTAGCCCCAAACGAAAATCTACTGCGCAGCAAAACGAATCTACTCCTCTTTTATTATTGAGTTTTTTCAATAAATTTAAATTCATAAATGGCGAATATAAAAGAAATTTTGTTAAATTTATACAGTGTAATGGTAAAATTGTTATTCAAATAGTTGGTAATAGTAGTAGGAAAAGTCACTTTATTGTTCCTTTGTATTTAAATTGTAATAATTGGTTGAATGATTTAAATGAGCTTAACGATTTTTTAAATAATTTTAATTCAAATAACATAATGCTGATCGGAGACTTAAATGCCAGAATTGGGCTTTTTCAAAATCCTTACCTAGAGCAATTAGATACGCGAGTGAATGTACTACCAGTCTGAAATTCTAAAGATGACACATTAAATAGGAACGGTAAAGCCTTAACTGAGTTGCTTGAAAGTTATGGGTATTGGGTATTGAATGGTGCGTCGAATGCAGATATAGCCGGTGATTTAACTTTTGCAAGTGGACAGGGAACTTCAGTTATTGACTTTTGTGCAGTTTCTGGAGAATGGCTCCATGCTATAGATGATTTTGAAGTCCTGTCAGCAAATTTTTCTACCCACTTTCCGATTCTCACTTGTGCCAGCTTTAATCAAGAAATTCCTGCCAGAGTGTCAAATAATCTGAATAAACTCAGATGGTTACCTCATCAGGTAGATATTTATCAAAATATGTTAAATCACAACATTGTTTGACTTCCCTCTCCAAGTTCTGCACCAATCGATCAGGTTATAGACAAAATTATGAACGCAATTAGATCTTCCACTTCACAAAACCGTAGCGCTAATCAATCAGCAGGAGCCGTATGTAATTGGTTTGACTATGAGTGTAGAAGACTTCGTTTGAAAGTATTTTCACTCTTAAAGTTGTTTAGGAGATCAAACAGTGATTATTTTAAATCTGCATATTTAGAGGCAAACAAATTATATAAACAAGTTTGTCAAAATAAAAAGCTAATTCATACAAGAAAACTTGCCACTAACCTAGAAAAGTGTAAGGACTCAAAAACTTTTTGGCGTTATGTTAGAGAACTTAGTGGCAACAATCTTTCGTCCGGCAGCTCACTTCAAGCCGACATTTTAGCCTCCTACTTCCAATCGCTATTGACAGGGAGTTATGAACTGCAATCATTTCACTACGCCTTGCCCAATACAACAGTCGACGAGCTTGACTCGCCAATTGTTTTGTCAGAATTCGAATTGGCTCTTTCAAAAATGAAGAATAACAAAGCTCCGGGGATTGATGGAGTCCCTGCAGAGTTTTTCAAACATTCATCGTCGGAATTCAAACAGTATTTGCTGCTGTTATATAACTACTTGTTTGAAAATGCATGTGTTCCTCAAAGTTTTAAAAAAGCTGTTATCTTTTCGATTTTCAAAAAAGATGATCCTGGTTTGCCTGAAAACTATAGAGGTATTTCAATACTCAACTCGATTAGGAAGGTATTTTCTACAATTTTATATATTAGGCTATCAAGGTGGATAGAATCAAACAAACGATTAAGCATATATCAAGCGGGTTTTCGAGCTGGTTTTTCGACTGTTGACCACATTTTTGCATTGTCAAGCATTGCCAACAAATACATTCAAAAGAAAAAGAAATTGTATGCCTGCTTTGTGGATTTCAAAGCAGCCTTTGACACTGTCAACCGTCAAGCACTGATATTCAAAATGGCTTCCTTAGGTTTATATAGGAAATTCCTGTTGATATACGAAAAGTTTTTGTGTGGAACGAATGCAACAGTTTGGGATGGGTCAGAGTCATCAAATTGGTTTGATACGACGCACGACAGGTGTTCCGCAGGGATGTATCTTGAGTCCAATATTTTTTGCTCTTTTTATTGACGATATCTGCGACAGCCTACCTGGGGTGTTAGTATTTCTGACATACTTATCAAAGTACTACTCTATGCGGACGATATTGTCATGCTGGCAGACAATCCTTCTTCTCTCTTCAAATTAACAAGCTTCAGATGTACTGCAACAACTGGGATTTGAAGATAAACGGTCTAAAAACAAAAATTATGGTGTTTGAAGCTCGGAAAAGTAAGAGGTTGAGGGAGGAATGTTGGTTCCTGAATGGCGAACGCATTGAGGTGGTGCAGGAATTCAAATATCTAGGAGTCCTTCTGTCGACAAAATATGTTAGCTTTACGAATCATGTGAAAGAGAAGAGTAAAGAAGCTAAAATTGGACTAAGTGTAATGTAGCCAAACTTTTTTGCAAACCAACATATAGACTTAGGCTCCAAGTATCGGGTTTTCGAAGCCACCATTAATACATGCATGTGTTATGGTGTTCAAGTTTTTGGTTATACTTACTTTGAAGAATTTGAACTGATTCAAAGGATGTTTTTTAAACGTCTGTTTCGTCTACCAAATTCAACACCAACATACGCTATCCATGTCGAATCGGGTATTATCCCCATTTACATCAAGAACTTAAAAGCAAATTCTGATTTCCTGATTAAGACGATGAAAAAACCCGGTGAAAGTCTTCATAAGTGCATTATGAAAAACCTTTTGCGGACACAATCATCACCGTTTAAAGAATGGAGTGCTCTTGCACAATCTCATGGTCTCCTTTTGAATCTCACGGAATCAAATATAGATAGCTGGCAGGAAATTTTTGGCAATGTTATATCGAACAAATCTATCTCCAGCATTTGAATCGTTCATCTGCTTCGCTAACAAGAGCCATATATAGAGATTTAAATCACCGACTCCAATCTGCTAATTACTTCCGTATAGATCTGCCTGTGAAAGTTATAAGCATTATATTTAGAGTAAGAGTTGAAATTCTTAACTTAAACTTTATCCCCCATCGTTCTGACCTACCAATTTTGTGTAATTTCTGCAACAGATATGAGCGAGATGATGTTTACCATTTTGTGGCCATTTGCCCGATTTTACAGGAGATTCGCAGGCTTTACTTCAATCAAAGTGTCTTCTCTAGACAACAACTGTTAGACATTTTGAACGGATCCCTAGGTTGGACAAATCTTTACAAATTTTGTGACCATGCTCTCAATTATCGAAATAGTTTTTGAATAAACAGTAATAACCAATTCAACCTTTTACTTTTATTTACGAATATATATATATATTATTTTATGCTTTCTTCAGTAAAAATAAAAAACCAAAGATAAAAGAAATTTGTTTTATTAAAATGCGTAGAGTAAAATCACTATCCACTTTAAATTAATAATAAACTTTTTTTTTTTTTTTTTAACATCAAGTTATTTAATCTGTACTTTTTGGTAAAATTATTTAAACTATAAATGTATAAATCAATTTTAAATTTAAAACTATAAATTATGTATCTATTTTTTATTATTTGCTTTCTTTTCTTCTTTATGAAATGTCATAATCCGGCAGACGGAAAATAAAGAAAAATAATAATAATAATAATAATAATAATAATAATAATAATAATAATAATAATAATAATAATAATAATAATAATAAAAGAAAATAAGGCCAACATATTTATTATTTTCCGAATAAAATATAATTTTGTTGATTACTTAATATATATAACAATTATTACAATAACTTCCAATGGGAATTCGTAGGTACAGATTTATGAATTCTCAAAATGAAATGTTGTTTTTTGTGTAACTTTAGTTTAAGAAATTTGTTTTTACTGTGGAATTCGTTTTTGAAGTAATTAAGTTTACAGATTCTCCTGTTTTTAATCGTAAATAAAATATATTTTAAATGAATTGATTTGTGTATATTGTAAGATCTACTGCGGTATATTGCAATCTTCTGCGGTTTTTCCTGATATAGGTATACTGCGCTCAATCATCTATAGGGTGGCAGCGCTGGTCAGGTTAGGAACATTAGGAACATTGAAGGAACAAAACAATTTTTTTTTAATGTTGTGAAATAGCGTATAAAAGAAGAAAAAAATATTTTTTTAGTGCGGAAATTGTTATTAACAAATATAAACAATTAAAGTTTGCACCATAGCTTCATGAAAACAGATTAATTTACTTCATAAATGCACTGCAAAATGGTTATTTGTGATTTTCTGTGTAGAAAAATGTCCAGTTAATTAAAAACAATCATATAAAACAATATAAAAGTTATAAACAATTAACACAATTAAAGAAGTAAAAGTGGATGCGATTGACAGATTAAAAATACTAACTTAGAAGCAAATGTGCTATTCACCTAAAAGTATACAACGCTTCTGATATAATTTTGTCAGTGAAAATGTTTTTGTTTTGAGTTGGGTTGATATCAATTTTTTTTGCAATAAACAGTACTGTGGGTGGCTTGCTTCGCGGGTTCAAAGGATTTTAACTCCCTTTTTAATGTACAATCCCGCTCACGCAACTCCGTTGCTCCGCTTAGGGTATGATTGTTCAGTCGCCAGGCAGGCGCCTATTTCGTCAGTTTGGTAGGTTATCAATTTTTTAATCCGGATGTAAAGTATACAAATTTAATGTAAATACATCCGGATTTAAGTTTCAATCTGGATGTATCGAGTGAATAATATGGGCGTAATAGTCGGATGCCGACGTAAGTGGTCGTACGAAACGAAACGAATACAAAGAATTTATATGACGTGCCCATAATTGAGGTTTGCTTCGTTTCCAACAATTTTCGTTAACTTTTGCTTTCGGAAGTGAAGAGCGCTCACCGACCGCTCCATGCGTAAGTGAACTGAGAGAATTTTCTTCCGATATCTTTCGACTATTATAGTTCTACTACCTTAAAATTTTTTTTCTGATAAGAAATGGTTCAAGGTTGTGACTGAAATATTTATCATCGTGCTGAAGGATAGTTTTTATTCAATTTTGCGCACCTAAGTATGTAATAAATGTATTAAAAAAATACATTTTACGCAAGTAGATACTGCACCAAGCAAGGAATATGTCAAGTGGATGGCGTAAATATAGGTATGTATTTAGCTAGTATAGGTGTGCGTGATAAAGAATTTCTTTCTGTTTAAAAACGCAAAATAGACTTATCCAAAATTAAAATTAAAACACAGTATTCAAAACACTATTTTGTTTGGGGAACCATATGGTTATTGGCGATAGTAAAACGCAGCTAATAAATGTTTTTTCAAATCAAATCGTATTCAGAGGCACACAGTCTTAGAATCGCACTGGTGTTTTCCGAATTATGTTACTATCTGTAGCTGCTGGAGGTGTGGAACTTCGTGTAGTTGGTGGAGGTTCTGTTGTAGAATTTGATTCTTCTCCCGATTTTAGGGCTGTGCTTGACTCTGTGTCGTGTTCACGTGGTGGATGGCGTTTAGGTTAAGAGGCCTTTAAGTAACGTTGATTAACGCTATGGTTCCATTGGCAAGATTTGAGTTAATTTTGATGGCAATGACAATTTATTGCCTGGGTGGGCCTTCTATTTCCAGGTAATTTCAGTTCAGTTGTCAAGTCAACTGTCAGTATAGACACGACGACTGTAAAATATTTTTTTGCTCTTTCAAGACACTATTTTTGATAATAAAAACTTTAAATCGCTTAATTTATCACATTTTCAACATTAATTTCAAAACGAGGCAAAAGTCATAAAATTCTATCAGATGATGTGAAACAAAATTTTTCTGTGGTCTCCAATGCGATAGTAAAATACTAACGGAAACTACAAATTTAATAGTTCGTGCAAATAAAAGAAAAAAGAGAGCATCTCCAAATAATCTGCTTCAATTACCAGTTTCTTTCATTGAACAGCCTTCTGCAGAACAAAAATGAGAACAAAAATATTCGTTTATGACTTCGTTGCAGCGTTGCCGGAAACAATTTTTTGTAAGTGCCACCACTTCCAGAAAAAAGTACCATTTTAAGCAATGCGTGCACCAACAGAAATAAAAAAATTTGTGTCTATTTCAAAAAAACAATTCTTAATTGCACTTCATTACATAACCTAGTTTTTATTATACATATTTTTCAAATTACGATGTTCTTCGCACTCAATGTGCGACTTCCTCTACATTTTTTTTTCTTTCTAACGTCAATGGCGTGTTCTCCAGTTTTATTGACAAACCTTTAGACAAATATCGTTTAAACACTTTTTTAAAGCACAAACACAATTTTTTAAAGAAAAATGAATGACCAATTTCCCAAACATTAACATTTAAATCGAAACAGATAAAATTTTAACAGATGAAGAAAATTAGTGTGGGTACGTTAAGTTCTTTATAAACGTTCTAAGAATTAGTTTTTTGTTCGCCAAATATTTTATTTTTGTATATCAAAATGTAAGTGCCATATTAAATCATTTAGTGCCACAGTGCAATTTAAATGAAAAAGTGCCAAAAGTTCACGATCGTTCCACATCGGCAACGCTGTTTCGTTGTTTCAATTTTTGTATGGACATTTTCGTTTCGCTTCATCTGCGTATTATGCTTAAATGTGAAAAATTATTATAGATCTTTTACTTAAGAACTGTTTAGAGTTGTTTTTAGTTAATAAGGCTTTAAAATTTCTTTATAGATACAGCTGTTAATTTTTGAATATGACCGATTAAAGTTTTTGAATGGTCGATAGCTCTTAGAGAAAAGATTGAAAATTGTGTAACCTGTCCAATATATAGTATCATTATCGTTTGCAATAGTCCGTGGCGTTTAGGAATTGTCCATAGAAACAGACCCGATAAGCCTTTACACGGCTGCCAAAAAATAGACAACGTAAATAAACAAGATCGCCTATTTCCACTTAGTAAGTAGTAAAATAGATTTATTATTTTCGATTTTCTTAAAAACCTACTCCATACAAAACTGTTGAGTTATAAGCAATAATTGGTTTATGTTATTCATATATAACTTCTGGAAAATATTTTTTTTTTTGAGCAACTCATTACATATATATTTTAAATAAAATATTTTTTTTGTTGTTCAAATAATTTTTAATTTTTCATGGTTTTTATTAGTGTTTTAGATACAAAAATTAATAAAAAAAGGACTCGAACATAGAGGAAATTTTTTAAATTAAAATATGGTAAAAAGAACGGAACGATAGTAATGACACGAGACGGGGAAATACCCGCTATATTTAACCCAAAAAGGGTTAGAGCTCCATCTGTAGTTGTTACGGGTGATTCACCAAATGGCCCCTACGGTGGTTTCACTAACATTCTCAACACCAGCAATCCTCAGATTGCTCATCAGGACTCTGTTTCCTCAAGTCAACAAGATCCAAGTGAATCCACAATTCAACACCATCAGATATCTCATGAAATTCGAGATCACTGCAGGGGTTACGGAAGTAGTGGAGGAATTGATGCAGAAACGCCCATCACAGATTTACCACACACAACCGTTGTACATTTTAAGAGATTGAGAGCCTGTAAAGAAAGATGCTGCTCCGAATTGGCACAAAAGGTTTGTATGATCATTAGAACAATAACCCCATCATTTGGTAAAGCAAGCATCGTTTTTGTCCTTTCAGATGTATTTTGGAGTTTGTGTTACTATTTTGGTAACGGCTTCATGGGTCGGGGCTACACATTGTCTCAAATTTTTATACATTAGCCGCAGTACATACATTATTGCCGATGACATGGACACGGATGTTTTGAATGACGTCGGTGATGCAGATGACAATGACGAGGTTATGAGTTTTGGATCTGGCGTCACTGAAGTTGAAGATGCCACAAAGATACTTCAAGTTCCGCGTACCACCTTAGCTTCAACAATATTCAATGCACCATTTTTTGCGTCGTGGTTTTTTACGAATTTTGCTTTTTTATTTTTTCCCATTTATGTAATTGGAAGGGTTGCGGTCAGGAAGTGTGATAAGCCTGGAGAAATTTTAGGTGATGTTTTGAGAGGTTTCCGAGATCGGGGTTTTACAGTTGGTTAGTAGAGATGATCTTATTTTTTGTATGTTAAAATAAAAATATTTTTCTTACCAAATCTTACGACTTACAGGCCGTTTCCTTAACCGATGTCTATCTTTTTGCATCCTTTGGATAGTGACGACGTACCTCTATACATTATCCTTACGAGTTCTATTCGCAACGGATGCTATGGCTCTTTTTGCTACTAATGTTGCCTGTGTGTATCTTCTGTCATGGGTTATTCTACATGAGCAATTCGTTGGAGTTAGGGTAAGCGAGTACCAATAAGGATCATTTTTTATATGAATTTCCCGTGTGTGAAAATTGAACAGATTTCATAAACGTCTGATTAGATTGTTGCTGTTATATTGTGTGATACCGGAATTGCGTTGCTCGCTTACATGGATGGAATAACAGAAAGCCCAACTTTGAGTGGTGTCGTCTTGGCTGCATTAGCAGCAGCTGGATATGCTGTATTCAGGGTATGCAGATATTTTATGATTAAATCAAGCTGAAGCTTGCATGGCTTTATTTTTTTTAGTTTTTTCAAAATTATATTAGCCCAGTCAAAAAATAATGTAAATCTGTTGAAAAAATTAACAATACTTTTTAATACATAAATCTTCACTAAAACATCATAAAGAATATCTTCAAAGTTCACCACCACCACGTTTTATCATCTATGGATTTATATCAAAATCATGTTTTGACAGGTATATGTCGATCTTTTTCAATAATCCGAAAATTCGTTTTCTTTGGCGGGAGGTGTTTCTTTTGTTCTGGTTTGTCAATGTGACGCTGTTTCTTTTACTATTCAGATCAGATCATATGGATAGTAAAACACTGGTGAAAACCGGCACACCAGGGCCCTATTTCATAAAAATTGACAGGTGACAATTCTACAAATTTGTCACACTTGTCTGACAAACCTGTATTTCATAAAATATTGATAGGTGACAAATTTTTCAGAAAAATACAATGACAAATTTGTCATGACAATTTTGTCATTGTCACTATACTGACACATTAGTCGTGACAATTTTGTCATTGTATAATCTTGAAATTTGTTATGATCGAAAAATGATGAAATATGGAACAAAACCTTTTTTTAAATTTTCATAATTTTTCTACCAATTTTTTCGTTGTTAGAAGTAACAGAACGCTGGCACTCTTTCAATTTTAAAATGTAACAGTTTGTTTTGCACCAATTCTCGATAAAATATATTCCGCGGCTATTTTTCCGGCATGCAATTTTTCGTTAAATTGTAGGACACTTAACGATTCGAAATCGTTATTTATCATCCTCTGTTTAAAATTCAGAGGGCGCCGGCGACGCGACGTATTAAGGTTCCCCCACACCAACGCGAATATTCGGTGGCGAAGACGAAAACAATAATAACAACGTGTTGTTTTCATTGACAAGTGACAACCACGTGTTGTTATTGTTGTTTTCGTCGCCGTCACCGAAAATTCGCGTTGGTGTGGGGGAAGCTGTAAACGGAGATCCAACTAAAAATCTTCATCACTTCCACTTTTACTTGAAAATTTATCGTTTATCATTTTAGATCAACTACTTTCTTTTCACTGTCAACAATTGACCGTAACTGAGTTTCCTGTCGCAATTGTCAGAAATACTGACAAATATGTAAATTGTATTTAAATTTTTTTTTCATTTTATAAAAGAATTTTCAGTACAAATTTGTCGGAAAATTCCTGACAATTGTGAAAAAATACTTGACAATTCATTGTTATGACAATTTCTTTATGAAACGAAAAGATGACAATTGTCGGGTATTTTCCGACAATTCTACAAAATTGTCAAATTGTTTATCTAACAGATTTTGACAATTGTTAAGTTATAAATTAACAAATTGTCACCTGTCGCAATTGTCAGTGTTTATGAAATAGGATCCTGGTATATCACTTAGTTTTTATTCCTAAATTTTTCAACTACATATCTGTATGTGCTTTTTAGTTCCAGTGAGTATTATTCTTTTAACTCGATTTCTTCGTAATGGGTGTGTTCTTTATTTATTCCGAATATTCAGAATATCTGGAACACCGCTTTTCCTTTTCTTTATTCACTAAAATATTCCGGATAAACTTTTTTCTTGTTTCTTTATTCCTTCCAGAATAATTGGAATGCATTCTTTTTTTTGTTCCCACTCAAGAGGTAGTTGTTCAAACATGGTAGGTACACCTATACCAATAACAAAGATAAAACATGTGTGCAGCTAAGTAAAGAAAACACACATACGGTTAAAACTTAAAATAAGGGTTTTAAAGTGGATAGCGGCGATGCGGTTCGATTAGGCTTACCATCCGTCAGGATTTCACGTGACACGTCAGGCTTTTAATGTCCAATCAGGCTCTGGTCAGGTTTCATCCTTTGTCAGGATTTTTTATAATTATCGCAAAAAATATAATCGTTAGAATAAAAACGTTTACTGAATGCTTTCAAATCGAAATGCTTGTAAATCGCAGTGAACACATTCATTTTTTTTCATTTAGTTGTCACTTTTTAGAAATTCAACCGGGACCGGGCGAAATTATGAAGCTTAGATTGAAACCAAAAAATTTAGACCAAAAAATTCAAAATCGCTACCATCGCTTTTTCATTAATTAAGCTTGAAAGTCTTTGAAAATCGTAATTTTTCTCAAATGTCAAAAGTTGCATAACTTTTTGAGTTTTGGTGCTAAAAGCATAAAATTTTCAGGGATTGTTCGTATTATTATGTGATTTTTATTTAAATTTTTATGTAAATATCCTACTACTCAATAAAATTTTTTGCTTTTGAAAGCTTGTCTTAGTTTAGCAATTTCTTAAAAGGTATACAACTTATCACAACTTACCTTAGATAAAAAAAATATGAACATTTAAATGCAATTAAAAATGATTCTCAAACAAATTCATATGAATCATAATTTTTAAAATTAAAGGAAATGCTTTGCTTATTTTGAACTTTTTGTATTGATTTATTAAATAAATGGTCAGCTCTTTATTTTTTTTAAAATTCAAATGGTCATATTTTGATCTAAGGTGAGTCGTGATAAGTTGTATACCTTTTAAGAAACTGCTAAACAAGCTTTTAAAAGCAAAACACCCGACTTTTACTTAAACATTTGGTCATTCGAGCCCGATACGAACCAGCAACATTTGGTCCTTCGGGTATTTTTTAAAAATTATCCCCCACCAAAAATAAAACGAACTAGTTGCCTAAAAGCTTGTCAGAGCTACAAATACTGGCAGGAAAAGAAATCACATACAGTGAAAAATAGCGTTTTCAGAGCTACAAATACTGGCAGAAAACAAAACAAAACAACAATCACAAACAGTGAAGAAAACTTTGTCAGATCTAAAATACTGACAAAGTGAAAACAAAATCAAGAAAGTGAAAAAGCGTTGTCAGGGCTTCAATACTGACAAAGTGAACATAAAGCAAACAAACAAAGAATCAACAAATTATAAAAAAAAAGAAAATATAAACAACAAAAAAGTCTTCAAACCTCGTTGAAAGAATACAAACTTCCTAAAAGACAATGATCTTCAAAGCTAAGCAACCTCATCCAACAAATTAGATGAATTGAAGCAATAAAACAACAGATAATAGTTGCACTCAACAAATATCACAAAAATCAACATCTAATAAACAAAATGATGATGAAGACAAAAAATGCACAAACTTCTTTCCAGATAACAGGAGAACAAGGAGTTGTCCTAGACATATCAAAAATAAACACTATAATGGACAACTTGAAGAAAACGCTAGAAAATGCAAATACAGAGGCGACTTACTATCCTTATAACAAAAATAAATGGATTGGAAAAGTTAAGCCATGGAATGAACGGTTACAAACATAGCTGTCTAAAATGAATCCAATCGAAGAAGAAAAATTCAGAGAAGACAACTACATATTCGAGCTGGAAGATGATGTGAAACTGCTTCTAAACAAACTAGAAAAAATAAGGCCACAGAATCAGATACATGTGCAAATGTATTAACAAGAAGTCCTAAAATTGAACATCCGAAATTCGATGGAAAAATTAAAAAGTGAAAAATGTTCTCCGCCCTATTCATATATGTGGTGCACAATAATAATGATCTGCCAGATTCAGTAAAATTAAATCACTTACGATCATCCATCTCTGATCGATTGCGAGCCTCATACGAGGCCCTACAGCAAACTATAAGGAAGCATGGAAGGCTCGAACCAGAAGATTCGAGAATAAGAGACTTAATTTGTCGACAAAACTGAACCAAAAAACAAAACAGGACATTCCAAATAATGAACGCTACATCATTATACAAGTTTATTTCAGACTCTTGAGTCACAAAATCAAACGATGACTCGAAACAAAGAAGTCAACGGATACTTTGGAAATTTCCAATCAGACAGATAACAAGAGAAACAACAATATAACAAAATCATGTCAACGGTCACATCGACGATGGATAAAGTCCGGGAGCTGGGAGAAGTTGCGGAAAGTCGTATTCAAGAAGACAAAACCTTGGGAAAGTCAACAACCAATCAGGATGAAGAAAGAAACAGAACATCACCCTACCGATGAAATACCGACAAATGAAAAAAAAATTAATATTTGGAGGAGATTCTAGCTGAGAAATATCAACGGAGACAATATATCTGATTTCCATGCAAATCTTGGATACTGATATCAAATGCTCTAACAGTGAGCTGAAATACAAGCAAGATATTGAAATAGCAAAATGCCTCTATAAAAACAAAAGATGGAGATTCACCTTCAGTACTTCTAGCAACAGCACGAGGAAAGGTCAACAGCGTCACAGCTCTTACAAGAGGAATCGAAAAGGTACTGGTCAACTCAAAGACACCTCGGGCACACACATTTGGCAAGGTCATTAGCCGTATTGCAAAGAAGGTTGTCTACCCATCTGGGACTATTCAAACTATAATTTTTTGAGAAGCAATTCAATGCGTGATCATGACAGAGAAAAAACGTCGATTCTCTGGTGATCCAAAATACAATAACTTAAGGAGATATCTTCATGTGATGATATCTATGACGTTACCACCTTCAGGAAAGTATGCTCGAACTAAGATGAGGAAAATCGTGGTACTAAACAGCAATGATAAGATTCACAAGGAACAAATGTGAGTCATGGATTATGGAAAGGAGAAAACCTACGAGCATCAGCATTTGAAGGAAAACCCGTTACAGAGCAACGGCATACTTTCGAGTTTGCTAACTACAATCCAATGCGAAAAGAAGAAAGTATAAAACCTATACAAGCAACAAAAATAAACAACAAATGAACTACTGAAGATTCAAAGGGACCTGCAACAGTTCAAGGAAGAAAAAATTCACCATAAGAGCTTGGACTGCATGACTACGATGCCTCTCTTGTTCATAGCATTATGCTTACAGATGTGAGTGATAAAACACAATCTGCGAGATCATATAATGACAAGGTACAACGCGACACAACGTCGCTATCCACTTTTATCTTAAAATATTTATATTCCTACCGTCAGAAATGTATACATAAACCATTTAATAAAACAAAGATAATTAGGAACATAGAGATAAGAAATATGTAAAATAAGAAATATGTAAAAATAATATTTAAGGAAGATATGTTGTTAAATAAAATTAGTACTCACTTGGATTTACACCCGTGTGTTTTAAGGTTCCACCACACCAACGCGAATTTTCGGTGGCGACGGAGAAAACTATAATAACAACGTGTTGTTTTCATTGACAACCACGTGTTGTTATTGTTGTTTTCGTCGTCGCCACCGAAAACTCGCGTTGGTGTGGGAGAACCTTTACTCATACATTTGGTCTTTCGAGCCGGATATGAACCAGCAACATAAGCGTAAATGGAATATTCTCTAGTTTGACAGATACATTTAATTTTTTTCATTGTAAACAACTACTGTTGACCTTGTCTGCCATCTGCCATTGATGAAAATCAATTAAGGCAAATAGAAATGTTAAAGCATTTCTGATTATTATTTTTGCGTGCGCGAAAAAGTAATTTCCGATTTATTAAAACTATAATGTGTGTACAGCAAAACCCGCTTAAGAGAAACCCGAGTATTTGTCTACCAATTACCTTTATAACACTTCGCTTAAGCGAAACTCGCTTAAGCGAAAAACACGGATACCTGAAACATATTTTCAGCTTAAGTGCAATTTTTTTCATTTATCCGGACTCCGCTTAAGTAAAATTTTTTTTCACTTAAGCGGGGATCGTTTAAGTGAAAAACCCGCTTAGGTGAAAGAAAGACTGTGACATTTTGCAGTTTCTCTTAAGCGGGTTTTACTGTATCATTGCAACTTTTATATTTCGGTATTTAATTCTTCTGCGTTTCGTATGTTTTATAGTGAAAAAGTGCGTAGTAATGAAAAATATTTGTAGAAAATATATAGAAAATCAACCAAGTGAAATATTTATCTGTTTCCTCTATTTAAAGATGTTTTCAAAATATTCTCCTGAAGATATAAAATGGCTTGGCTCCAGGGGCGGACTGGTCCACCGGGCAACCAGGATTTTGCCCGGTGAGCCCCTGGGAGAATAAAAAGTGCAGTACTTTCTATTCGTTTAAAAGAAAACTTTCTTATAAAATTGGATTTTTAATAATCTCAGGAAGCCCACACATCTCATGTAAGCACAAATCTGTTGGATCCCAAGATTATTTTAACGAAAACTATAGTTAAGGTGATAGTGCCCAACACTTATTATTCTTGAGTTACTCTGGCCCCAGTGGTAGCCTAGGGAGGCCCTCAAGTTAGTAGAAGACATCAGTTATAAAATTTGCATTATAACAGTAAACAGGAGCTACCTAGGTTAGGTAAGGTTTATGTGGATGACAGCAGAACGCTGGACATACTTAGACCATAGGTTGGCCCATTGTGATACCACAGGAATCTAGGAAACTTTCTTCCTACTCGTTGAACCATTTAGAGCTTCTTACGAAGCGAGCGACACTATTATTGTCATGACTTGCCAGATCACTAGGATCATTGTAGTAGAATTCTCCTAAGTGGAGCCTACGTCTTTGAGATAGAGCAGGGCATATACAGAGAAGGTGAGGAATCGATTCTTCCTCTTCTTCGTCCATACAACTCCTACAGAAGTCGTTAGAAAATACACCAATCCTTGTTGCATGCTTGCCTATTAGACAGTGTCCGGTAATGATACCTATGATGATGCTAATGTGCAGTCTGCTTAGAGATATTAACTTCCTAGAGCGCTTCAGATCCACCAAAGGCCAGATCTGTTTTGTGGCCTGACATGTGGCAATGTTACTCCACCTAACATTTGTTTTCTCTATTGCATCTTGATTTAGCATAAGTTTACAAGTAGCGATGGGTATACCAATATTTGTCCGATTTGACAGTATTGGTAGTAAATTTCCAATTTTGGCGAGTTCGTCTGCTTTGCAATTGCCTGAAATGTCCCTATGACCCGGCACCTAGCAAAGGTGAATGTTGAACTGCTGTGCCATCTCCAAGAGAGATGATCGGCAATTAAGGGCAGTTTTTGAATGTGTAGAGACAGAATCCAGAGATTTAATGGCTGCTTGGCTATCGGAGAAAATACGGATATCTGTGGTGGATATCACGTTTTCTTTGAGCCAAGACAGGACTTCTTTTATCAGGAGCTACCCCTAATGTTTTCAAAAATCTAGTTAAATTTTTTGTTAACTTGAACACATAACACAAATTTCGGAGCAGACTATTTTTCGTTTCAATTACTCAACGATAAAATTTTTTTATCGTCGTTTTCGGAGCTTATTCTTTTTCATTGCTTCTGCTCATTTAACTGTTTCGTGGCCTTTTGTTAAAGTCCCGGGAGGCCCTTTGACTCCCAGTCTGCCCCTGCTTGGCTCAAATGTCATAAAGCCCATCAACACAAATTTGATAATACACAAAAATTATAAAAATAATTTAGTTTGACATGCAAAATGGAAATAAACAGCTGATAGTTTGATATTCTTTCCATTAAAATTTGTTTCTTTACTTATTCCATTCTGGATATTCTGGAAATATATCTTGCTTTTTCTGTCTTTTCTATTCTTTATCCGGAAAAAATAAAGAAACACACTCTGTTCAACAAAAATTGTGAGTACAGGAAAGATAGGACGTTTGCCTCTCACTCTGGTTGCATTGGCATTTTCTATATGAAAAAAGCGTGCTGAATCCGAAAAAATTTACAGATTTCACTCATAGAGTAAGTATGGGGACATTGAAAATGACTTGTGTTAGCTCGATAAGATAAAAAAATAACTAATCTTGGTGACTTCTAATTTGTATCCTATAGTTGCACCAACTTGAGAGTTTGCCTCAAGTTGAACAATAGTGAAAAAAATGGCCCTAAAAAAAATACTTAAATATTTGCAATTTGACACAAAAAATAAAATTTGATACAAAAAATACAATTTAACATAGAAAAACAGTCAGATATGATTGATAGGTTCAAATTAAAATTTAAAAATGACAGTTTTTGTTTTATATTTCACAAATATGTATCCCAGGGATATTTTTCAAACTCGAAGTTGGCCAACTTTAGATCTTCAACTGGAGAGTTGAGAATATAATTAGTGAGTAAAAAGAAATTTCAACTTGCGTTTTAACATTCGAGTTAAAGTCAACTCTCAAGTTGACCAACTTGAGAGTTTGCCTCAAGTTCAGCAATAGTGAATAAAATGGCCCTTAATTTACTTTCAAGTGATCCCTTTTTAATGCGAGACCAAATTTATAAATAATTTGATGAGTAGCTCAAACTCAATGCAAACCTGATTAACGTAATTATTGTCTTTATTCTATAATATTTTTCATTTTGAACTCATCTTTTAAAAATTTAATAAACTCGAGTCGTATAATTTCTTAAGAAAATAATAATGGTTTTTACAGTTAAGCAGTATTTTTTTATCTGAGTAGGTATATGAAAAGCCAAGCACCAATTAAGTTGACAGCTGAGTTGACAACCAAATTGAATCGTGCTTTAAATGAAGCCTAAAGCTAAGTATTCACGATCGGAAGATCATCCAATATTGGGCGACTTTTCGCAAAAAAATTTCACCAATTTTCTATCAACCATGTAAACATCCAATTTTATCTGTCAAAAGTGACTGAAAAAAAATTGGCAGCCAATCGTATGAACTCGTCTAAACACACAATTTTTCTTATTTTCAGATAATTGGACGATTGTCGGCTAATTGGATATTGGATGATGTTCTTGCCAAAAACATCATCCAATTTTCAATTGGCAGATAAATGTTTTCTATTGTGGAGGAAAAAAACAAAATTATATATTCGCTTTTGAAGAAAAAAAATTGAAAAAGTGTTTTTTAAAACAACGAAAAAGGGCCCGGGTACGATTACTATGGCGCCAAAAATTGATAACGGTTTTTTATAGAGAGGTCAAATAATAAGAATTTTTTTTTGGGAGGGCGGGGTCTATCTCGCCCCGTTTAGGAGGTAGGGGCAATTTTAGAAAAAAATGACTTAAATTTAAAAAAAATATTAAAAAACAACGGCAATACTTACAATAAAGTACTATACCGGTTGTGGAAGCCAGAAATCTGATCTATAATTCTAAATTTAAAACAAATTTTTATGTCAACAGTTTTTGAAAAATTCGCATGCAAACTCAAAATTTTAATAAAAAAAATTAAAAAAATAGTTTAGACCAATTTTTTTTTTTTTTATTGTGAAATGAAGTGCTAAATTGGCTTTTTGTGGTCAATTCTAAATCGAACAAAAAAACCGAATGGTTTTATGTTTATGTTTTATACTTCATTCTAAAATAAAGTTTCAAATTCTCTGTCATCTGTCAAGAAAATTGTCTTCCAATGAGTCTACCAATTTTTTGATCTCTAAAGTCTTTCAACCGTGTAAACAGACAATTTTTAATTGGAAGACAAAAAATTGTCATCCAATTTTCTACCAAATATTTGTCTATTTTTTGGATAAAATCTAACAACCGTATAAACGGACAATTTTCACTTGATAGAAAATTGGCAATTGTCGACTCATTGGATGCTATTGGCAGACTTTTGACAGTTGGGCCAATATTGGAAGATCTTCCAATCGTGTATACTTACCTTAACATTTTATTTGCATTTGAGGACCTTAACCTTGAACATCTGAACATTAGAACTAAATTTATAAGTTTATTAAAGAAGTTCAAGTACATATTGGTACCTATGCATATTCTAGGTTCAATAATCGCATTGGTTTGGACGTAGTTAAAGTTTTGTGACACTAATTTTTAGCCTGAGATTTTACTTGAATTCTAAGACCTTAACCTCAAAGATCCGATAATTAGAATCGAAGATAAAAGCTTACCAAATCAGCTCTTTTCCATTATTATATTTAAGTTGCTTCGGAAAGTTAATCCTACCTCTAGACTGATCAACGCTATAATTTAAATACCTTAACCTTCAACAAGTGGCCCTTAGAACTAATGTTGTTAGTTTATTAAAGATATTCGCAAGTAGGTACCTTTGCATATTTTAGGATCAAAAATCGCATTGGTTATGGACGTAGGACAAATTCAAAAATCACATTGGTTTAGATGTTGGTCAAGTTAAAAAATCGCATTGGTTTAGATTTTGATCAAGTTCAAAAATCGCATTGGTTTAGACGTTGGTCAAGCTCATAAATTGCATTGGTTTAGACGTAGTTCAAGTTTAAAAATCACATTGGCTTAAACGTAGGTCAGGTTCAAAAATCGCATTGGTTTAGACGTTGGTCAAGTTCTTAAATCGCATTAGTTTAGACGTAGGTCAAGTTCAAGTATCTCATATTGGCTTAGATGTAGGTCATTTTCAAAAATCGCATTGGTTTAGACGTTTGTCAAGCTCATAAATCGCTTTGGTTTAGACGTAGTTCAAGTTCAAAATCTCATTGACAGACGTAGGTCAAGTTAAAAAATCGTATTGGTTTAGACGTTAGTCAAGTTCAAAAATCGCATTAGTTTAGACGTAGGTCAAGTTCAATAATCTCATTGGCTTAGACGTAGATCATTTTCCAAAATCGCATTGACTTAAACGTAGTACAAGTTAAAAAACCGCATTTGTTTAGACGTAGGTCAAGTTCAAAAACTGCATTGGTTTAGACGTTGGTCAAGTTAAAAAATCGCATTGGTTTAGACGTTGGTCAAGATTTGGCACATAAATTTGTAGCCTGAGATTTTACCTTAATTCTAAGACATTAACCTCAAAGATCCGATAATTAGAACAGAAGCTACCAAACCAACTCTTTTCGATTAGGTATTATATTTAAGTTGCTTCGCTAGGTTAGTCCTACCTCTAGCCTGGTTAACCTTAATTTAAATACCCTAATTTTCAACATCAGCTGGCCCTTATAAAAATAACTAAAGTTATAACTTAATCAAGGAAATTCAAGTATACTATGAGTATTTTAGGTTCAACAATCGAATTGATTAAGAATGAAGTCAAGATTTGTCACATAAATTTTGTAGCCTGAGATTAAACTTATTTCAAAACCTTCATCTTTAAGATCCGATTATTAGTACAGAAGTAAAAATGCAACCAGACCAACCAAATCAATCCTTTTATATAAATGTAAATACATAATGTGTGTACCTACATAGATACGTAGGTATGTATTTTGTTGGCGATGCTAACAAAGCCAATTCTTTTTATTGAAATTTTTAATTTATGTAATTATTTATATTGATTAATTAACCCTAAACGTTTTTCACCTTTCACTTTTATGTTATCTCAATGAATTTTTGACTGAATAAATTAGTTTGATATTTTACCTTCATTTTAAGACCTTTATTTTAAATATCCGATTGTTAGAACAGAAGTTATAAGCCAAGCCAACCAAACCAACCTAATCGTGCCATTACGAATAATATTTGCAAAATATGTACCTAAAACAATTTAATCAAGATATTGTACATTTTACATACATACCTACTAGTCCATTGAAATGTTACATTGACCTTGCATTTAGTATAGGACAAGGTTTTTCTTTTTAATGTGTAGAGTGCATCAGTGTGAGTATACGAAATCTTTTTCGGGGCTTGAACCCCCCCCCCCCCCCCCACCATGTGGCCGCTATCTCGAAAAACGGGTAAGAAGCCCCTTCTCACAATATATTGAGAAATAATAGTCTGACAAACAAAATGTATAATCCATTTTTGTAGAGAATTAATTCTCTATTTTGGTTAAGAGATTTTTACAGTTAAAGCCTAGTACGCAGCTGATGCGAAACGAAATTTTTCTGTGATCTCCAAACAGACAACGAAACGCTTGCGAAAACACAACGGAAAATATCCTTGGAGAGTTTCACTAATTCCAAAAACAAAAACAAACATATACGGAAAAAATCAGAGAAACCCATGATGTAAGAAAATGATATACAAAAAAAAAACACAAATAAAACTCAAATGTCATTTTTCCGCACACAATAAATAGTCTGTACAATTAATTCAATGCGAAAAAGGAGCGGAGACTTCTCCAAATAATCTGCTACAATTACAAATTTCGCTCTTTGAACAGCGTACTGCAAAACGAAAAGCAGAACGAAATTTTCCGTTTACTGGCTGAACACAATGGATACGGAGCTGCAACTGGAAGCTGCAACTGAATAGCTGTCAAAATATTGAATACACACAAATTCAATGTTACGATTTACGAACACAACGCAACGCAACTGCAGTCGGTGCCGCAAAGGTTCACCAACTTATAACTTTTTCACGTGCAGCACTTCTGACGTTTCAATTTATATGAAGAAAAAAAGAGCCGGAATAAATTTTTTAAGTTTTTAGTGCTCATTAGTGTCGCGAAAAAAAATGTTAATTAAAAGAAAAATATTGGAAATAAAAAAAGTGAATAATAAACTCGTGGTTGTTTTTTTTCCTTTAAAATATATAAAAAGCTGTACAGCTCATTGTGGGCAGATAAAAAAAAACGACGTACGACATTTTTTTGAAGCAGTTTCAGCTGCAGCTCCGATTCCAGTTGCAGCAGGGCATTGTGTTCAGCCAGTATTATTTCGTTTGTCATTTTTGTATGGGATTTTTCGTTTCGCATCAGCAGCGTACTAGGCTTAAATTGAAAATAAAAAAGATAGCCAATAATCGACGAACATTTTCAAAAAAAATTACTTTGAAAGGTTATAACTTTTTTCTAGCAGTTTAATTGAAAAAAACACTCAAGATGTTTTTTGTAGATCATTTGATTGAGAAAAATTTGGTATACCCAGTTTTTAAATTCCATCATTCTACAATGGGTTCACACCAAGAAGTAAATGAAAATTAAAGAAGAGATTTCTGGCTTTTTAAAAACGTATAGCATGGAGGACCTTTCAAGAAAATTTTTTTAAATGATTCGGAAGAAGCCATAGTAAGGCTTCTGTTGGTGGACCAAGTGGTCAATCCAACAGGATATGCCGCAGGCAGCTCATTCCATTTTGCGTCTCGGAATCCTACAGCCATCGCTTCATCTACTCCGCTCAAGTCTGGAGACTTGCCATCACGTATAACAACACCCATCATTGTGCCCAGAGTCTGCTGAAATAATTAATAATGAAATTGGAGGGGTGGATTATAATCTGACAAAGAGTTCAAGTGATCTTGCAGAGCTAGAAACGCCAGCGAGGGAATATCTTGAAGATTTTTTACCCGAGGATGTGAGGCCCAAAATAAAAAAAAAGCAAAAGGAAAATGTTTTCCAAAAAATGCTACAAAAGCAGACTGACGTGCAAAAAAAACTATTTAGTAACATAGATGAATCGTTGAAGAAAATAAAAACAAATAAAAAAATGTCGTTCAACTACTGCCATCGAAAGGCATCTGAGTGAATGTGCAAGGTATCAAAGAAAGAATTTGTATATTGAAGAAGAGCAGCTTAAGATGCTTAAGCTGAAAATGGAGCGTGAATACCAGCAAAATTTTAAATCTAATGAAATAAGATTGACAGACTTGGAAATAAGAAATAAGAAAGAGGTAATTTTCTCGTTTTCGCTTCGTTTTCGACTTATACCGGTTTTTAAGATTTGTGTTCTTTTTTCCTTTTTCTGGCTCTAACTTTGCCAAACTACAACCGATTTTTGAATTTTTTTTTAGTTTAAACAAGAACAGTTAGAAATTTGTATCTGTGTGGATAACGGTTTTTCCGCAAATTATTTTCAAGCACATTTTTTAAGAATTTCAAGGTTGTTTTTTTTTCACAAGAACACGTTAAGTATAATTTTTCTTGTCATTATTATGAAAGTTCAATATTTGTTCTTAAAAAAACTTAACATTTTTGTACTTAAAAATACATTTAAAATTATTAAAAAAATAAAAAAAAAAAACAAAAAATTAAGGAAAATAAAAAAATATGATATTTGATGAAAACGAATTAAAACGAATAAAAAACTACGCTGAGCGTTTAGTGTTGAATATTAGAAAGAGTAAAGTAAGAGTAAGACCGTTAGAATTTTTTTATTCGTTTTTATTCAAATATTCATATTTTCTTGATTTTCTTTTTTGGTTTTTATTTTTTTAATAATTTTGTATCTATTTTTAGGTAAAAAATGTTAAGTATTTACTTACTTAATAACGTGTTTTTGTGAAAAAAATCATATCGAAGTCAAAAAACAACCTAACAATGCTTTAAAAATGTGCTGGAAAATAATTTGCGGGAAAACCGTTATCCACACAGAAAAAAGTTGTATGGTAGATACAAATTTCTAACTGTTCTTGTTTAAATAAAAAAAATTTCAAAAATCGGTTGTAATTTGGTAAAGTTAGAGTCACCAAAACCGTCATAAGTCGAAAACGAAGCGAAAACGAGAAAATTACCTCTTTAGTTTTTCGACTTGAAATGACCTCAGGAACACATGGTTTTCTTCTGAGGCGGTGATTTCGGGACACCCTGTATATATTTCATTACATGTTGTTTAAAATTTCATTTCGTATTTGTACGGCTGCTTGATCATCGTTGGTATTTGACTGGTCTTCCGAATTTTGTGTGCTTTCAATCGCAAGTTGAACTAAATTTTCAGGTGGGTCCAAGTTGTAATGTACACTAATATTGTGCAAAGCTGCGCATACATTTACAATTTGCGTAGCTTTTTCCGGAGTATAGTGCAAATGCCGTGCAAGGCATCGGAACCTATTCTTTAATACTCCTATTGTTGTTTCGATGATGTTTCTTGTTCTGGAGTGTTTGCTGTTAAAATTGCTTTGCCTGCTGCCTTCTTCTGGGACTCTATAGGGAGTTGTAAGAATAGACTCGAGTGGATACCCAGCATCTCTTGCAAAAATTTATTTTTATTTTAAATGCGTTATCAACCCAAAAGCCAAGTATTTCTTTCCCCTCCGTCATAGTTCTTTTTCAAAAATCCTCGAAACTCGCTAGCATTCCAAACAATTGAATCATGGCTAGCTCCAGCGTGTCTGGCATCCACGTATCTTATACGCATTCTATCATCACACACCTGAAATATATGTAATACATATAATACATATATATGTATACATATTGCGTATACAAATATTTATATCAATCTATCTATCTATATATCTATATTCAACTACATAATAGTATAAAATCATCACAGTACCTATACAAAAAAATAGTTTTGGCAATTGAAAATTTGGCAAAAATATATATACATATATATAATTTTTTTTTGTTGCTTACCAGCATAACGTTAATACTAAAAAATCCTTTCCTATTGTAATATCTATGTTGATCTGTTTTATTAGGCGCGATTAACTAGGTGGGCTAGTCCCAAATTGAACTCGTTCCCAACCCCTTCAGCAAAAAATCTAAGGGCCGAAGCTAGTTTCACAACCATTGGAATTGTCACAGAACGTTGCTGAGGAAAACTGTTTTCTAACAAAGTTACAACATACTTGAAGGCTTCTTTGTCCAGACGAAAGAACATTTTGAATCTGTTAACAATTGCGATAAAATAAAGAGTCAGAACCATTGTTAGAACTACCCATTTTTTTTCATTTAATTACATACTTTGTGTCAGGCAAAACAAAAGGATTTGCTTTCGATCGAATGCACCTCCTCTGCAGTATCAAATCTTTCTTTTTTCTATCTTCCTCTTCGTCGTCACTGCTGCTCCAAGAAAAATAGCTTGCTACGCCATACATTTCTCTGCTTTTTTCTTATGTTTAAAACTAATTTACACACATATAAATTTCAAAAATCAAATTGTTCAATTTGTAAACAATTTGATATGTCAAATGTCAGCTGTTTTCATTGATCGTATAGTGGAATGTAAGAGCGAGAAAAACGCTGGCGTTTTAGTTACGGAATGCCAATAAAAAAACGACACGACTCAAAAACCAACTATTGGCGTTTTAGAAAAACGCCTTTCGGAATAAGGGTGAATAGCTATAAATTGTAACAAAAAGTATTTAATCTTTTTTTCATAAAAAGTAGTACAAACGGAGAAAACAGTAAAAAATCAAAAAAATCTTGTTTTCAAGATAACAGGACCCTCACAAACCCGAATTTCTCGCAAACTCTGATTTATACTTAAAATCAACCCCCCTACAATACTGCATTCAAACTTAGACCCCTTCAAAACTTTCTCAGACAATTCCCTATTGCCTATTTCCTTACTTTGCACATGTTTAGGGCATGATTTTGAATTGGTGTTTATCAAAGCAGTTTGCGCACATGATGCGTGTGCAGTCTAAGGGATTATGAGGGGGGAGATTGCAGTTTTCGCAGATTTTACTTTTTATTAGTACATCGCTTAGTGGTGACCAAGAAGCTGACAGTTGCGGAACCTCATAGGGGAGGAAACGTGTTCTTTAACTTTGGTCTTGTACCAACCAATTTCTACTGTTTGCGGGATTTGATATAAATGGAAAGTTACCAGTGCTATGGCCTGTTGGTTGAATAGTTTTTTCAATTGTTCTTGTAAATTTATATACATCAATCACGCCTTGAGCTTTCATTTCAGAAATAATTGGCTTCTGGCTAGTATAAGGGTACTGCCATCTCTGAGTTGCGAAATATTGTCGTATTCAGTGCTCACCGAGTCTATAAATGTTCTTAATAAAAATATAGGTACTCACGGCAGTAATTCGTGTTTGTTTTGGATCTGTCGGCGAAATAATTACGAACTTAGTTTTTTGTGTTTTGAGGTGGTTGTTGGTTCTGGGAAGTGGGAACTCCTAAAACTAGAATATTTTTGTTTTTGTTTTTTCGGCTGAGGCTCCAGCGATATGTCATCACAAAGCACATCGAAGTAGTCTTCGTTCTTCTCCCTCGGCCCCGGCTGCCGGTGGGCCCATGCCGGAGGTATAAACACTTATTTGTGAGAATTTAACTACGAAGAAAATAAATAAAAAAAAAGAAAGAGAAAAAAAGAAAATGAAAAAAGGAATTGTCAAAAAGAGGCACGTTAAGTGATTTCTCAGCGAAAATTAAATGAGATGTTTACGCTACGAGAGCTAGACGTTGACTGAGCTTTAAGATAGTTTTAAGTTTGAATTGAATAAAAATGAATAAAAAAAAAACAAAAAACAACCGGGAAGTTTGATAGTGTTTTCTGAGATGAACCATTCAACTGAGGCAGTTGTGGCCCTAGTCGAGAATCGAGATCATAACAAATATCGCTTAAAGAAGAAGAAGAATCAAAGCTCAGTGCTCACTTGTCTCTAACTAAACGTCAAATACGGCGTCATCGCAACTGGACATATCAAACTCAACACGTCGCGAGTGGACATCGACCACCCATCGCAACCTAACTGAACATGATGGACAGGCCATCATCGGGACAGGTGACAGGTCATCATATTGCATGATGAAATTCATTTAAATAGTATGAAGAGTTCATTCTATATTCTTCAAACATGTTTTATTGAAAAAAACCTCCCCCTTCTATAACCATGTGTTTTTTATGAAATTATTTTATTCTTAGTCTCATCCCAGAGGCTATGGGGATCACAAGGTATGGGTGCGCTTGCGATTTAAATTAATTGTAGGTAGTATAGTTCTAGTTAGATTCCTTCTTTTTTGGGAAATTAAATTACTTAAGAAATGATTTGTCTTAAATCAGGGTGAGGTTTGAATAATAGATAGAATAGATTATTATTTTTTTACGGAAGTAGAAAAATATTACACTCATATTTGAGGAATTTTTTCTTAAGGTACCTGGTAGGTAGTATCTATCTACCTAGGATATACCTACATACCTATTATTTAACACCAATTGTCTAAGGTCAGTTTTAGCTAGGTAGGTAGTTGTTAATTTTATCTTCTTAAGGGGTTCGTTTAGAAATGATATATATTAAAGGATGGTGGAAAATATAAAATAATTTTTTCTTTGTCATAGATTTTGATTTGGGGAGCTTTTAATAGGTAGGTAGCATAGCTATTAAGTCTAAAATGCAGCAGGAATTAGTTTGGGATTTTTTTGCATAATAAAAAGGTAGATACTATACCTAGCTACCTAAGCGGAGAGTTTAGATTTTTTTATGTGGATTTTTGTTTATATACCTATCTATCTACTTTTAGATAGGTATAGGTAGGTATAGGTATTTATGTACGTATATTTATGCTAAACATGTCATTATGCCAATTATGACAGTGATTGTTTATGCGTTTAGAGCAATTGGGTTTTAGATTTATCGGAGCATCTATTTTATATAGGTATTTTCTTTTAAGAAAAAGGTAGGTAGGTAACTGCTATTGATTTTTGGCGTCCAAAATGACTTTTTTAGTTGCAAAAATCATAACTTTTGAACGCATAAAGATATCGCTACAATTTTTTTTGTCTTCTAAAAGTAAATTTTCAAGTCTATAAAAATAGTGATTTAAAAAAAAAATGCTTAACAGGACGTTTTCAAATCTTAGACTGAAGTAAGATTTTCTTTGAAAAAGGAATTACAAGAGAAAGGAATTAGAGAAAAACTTTAAAAACAGTTAAAATTTTACGAATTTTGTAAAAAAAGGTCAGCGGCTTTTTAATGTTTCACAGGGTTTTCCAAAATAAATTTTTTTAGAACAGTGAATGCATAACATTAACGTACCAATTTTTTATGTTTTAAGCAAGATTTTTTTCATGTTTTAGCTCATGGACATTTATCTTATATTATACCTAGTGTTTACGTGACTAGTTTTATGTGAGACAGTGTGGGGAAAAAGTAAACGGACCAAAATTTTAATAAATATATTTTTTTTATTTTTTTTATAAAATAAAATAGAATATATACATAATTCGTCTTTTTTTAATAATTATAGATTTTAATTTTCAGTTTTTGAGAATGGAAATAACTCAAACATTTCAAAAGTAAATTTGCTTTTAAGACCAAAATGTTAGAACCTGTAACATTCTTTTTTTTAAACAAATGACATTTTCTTAAAACAGTGCAAAAAGTTGCAGCTGCAATTTTGTATATGGTTAAACAAATAGTCAGGCTAACATATCCTGGTAATTTTTCAGCGGGATGTAGTAAGACTTTTTTTGTAGCTTTATTTTTTTTGTTTTTTTATTAAAAATGTTAAACTTTCTTTTTTATTATTTTAATTTGAAATTTTAATTTACTTACAAATAAAACAACAAGAACGTAACTTAAAAGAAAAAATATATTTTCATTGAATATGCCATAATTGCAGTAAAGAAAATAAAGAAATTCGTTTTTGTTATTTTTTTACTCTAGTACCTATTATTAGCTAAAATAGCCCAACTTTATATGCTTTATAAACCAAACAATTAAAAAAATATTTTGTCTGCTGTTTTTGAAGCTTTGTCTATATTTGTATTAAAATAAAAAACAAACAAATTTAAAAAAATATCGGATTTTTAAATTTTTCTTGGCTATTCCCAGGCTTGTAAAAATGCGTATTTTTATGCATTTTTGGTTGCATTTCTTATAAAAAATAAAATTTTAATGTACCTAATGTAAAAATAATTTTCATTAATAAAAAAATTTTATGCAAGTGGAAAATTTGTGCAGTAAAAAAAATGACAGTTGAAAATTGTTTGCATTCAAAATAAAATTTTAATACAAGTTGAAAACTTTTTGCATTAAAAAAAATGCAATTTACCTAATTAAACTTTTTTTTACAAAAAAAAAATATAAGGACTTAGTGGTACGCATTCTGAATACCTAGCTATTGTAAACCTCTTAGGTATTCATTTGATTTCAATTAGTCAATTAGTTATACATATACCTACTTACTTAGTATAGAAGATCCCGCCATGGGACGACCTACCCTACCCTTATCGAGTTACCAGTTAAGAGGTAGGTAGGTACCCAGTTTTTTAGGTAGTGTTTAAAAAACAAAATTGCGCATAGGTTTACTTAGTGAAATGTGGTCAAGGCCGTAGGGTTGCCAAAGCTTTAAAGCTCAATGTTTGGGTTGGTTCAATTATTTGACTCTGCTCATATGGTAGGTTTAAGTGATACAAAAAAATATCACGTGAAATGAAATTTTATTCAAAAAATAATTACTGCACAATTTTTTAAATTCAGAGTATTAATATAGGGTAAATTAGAGTAAACAAATTTAAAGACCAAGAAGCAAAAAAGAACCAAAAAAGAAAGATAGTTTATTTTTTTTCAAATCGATTTAAATACAAGAAAGTCATACATAGGTACTTACATAAAAAAAGGAAATTCTAGAGAATTTAAAACACGCGATGAAAAGAGACGTAGGAGAAAAAAATTACCTAAAATCAGGATGATGCTTTTAAGAATTGAATTTTATAATTTTGAGAAGCAATTATTAGACCCGTGTTTGCAAAATTTTCCATTTAAGCTTTTGTCTTGGCTATGGTGAATTTCTGAACAGTATCAATATATAGGTACATATATATTTTTTATCAATTATTGATTTTGATTTTTTCCTTTTTAAATCTCATTGATATTTGCATTTAAAACAACATAAATATAAAGAGAATTCTATTACAAACACGATGGTATGTACTATGTTGGCGAACTTTTAATAATCCATGTTTTTTTAATTTTTCGGTGCATTAAAGAAAACAATAATTCTAATAGTCTCAGAGTATGAAAGCATACTTTGGACAGAAACTTATACCAAAATGTGAGTAAGTGGGTGAAATGGGAGAAGCATCATGGTATCGAATTCAAAAGTGTAGCAGCTTTTTTTTGTCAACTTGTGAGATGTGGTGGCTTACAAAATTGAATTTTTCTAATTTATTATTGTGCAAGAGTTATAGGTATAACCAATTAATTCATATATTAAAAACTAGAAATGATGCTCTGTCATTTTCCTAAATCACTTGAAATCTTCAAATTTCTTTTCATGAAACAGCTGTTTTTTTGTGTCCTATTCTTCATAAAGTTCTACTTATTATGTCAAAATTTAAGTGCCTATGCTGCTGATGTAAAACAACAAAATACCTATACCTATTAAAGTGAGGGTAATGGGTTGAGTGAAAGGTAATAAGTACACAAGGCCAAAAGAAAAATCCACAATGGAATGAAGCGAAGAGAGTGGAAAAAAAATTTAGTAGCGGAAATACTACGTAGTTTTGTAGGTAGGTATCCTACCTACAATTCGGCTGTATGGAGCCTCTACTAAATTCAAAATACCAACATATAAAGGTACAATTCATAGGTACATAAATTTATGTAGACTTAGGTAGGTACCTTAGGTGCATTGGTAATTAAATATTCTTGTCCTAAGATAAAATTTCTTTAGCACTAAACAAAAATTGTTAGGTACCTAACCTATGTCATTTTTAAGAATTTAATAAAATAAGTAGGTAGGTATATACACCTAGAAAACGTATTTCAAAAAATTCACCAACCCGTTTTTTTAATTCTGATTTTTTTTTTCCAAAGTATGTACATTTTTTTGTGTGAATGTACCTACTTATACCTACCTACATAATGATTATTTTCTTGGTAAAAAGAATGTTGTTGCCTACCTAACCAATGATTCACCAAAAATTAATAATACCTAGGTGCACTCTAAAATATTTCAACAAAATCGTTAGAGCTGTTTCCGAGATAAATAACCTATTTCCCAACGGTTGTATGGCAGAGTATGGTAGGTACTGTTATTGAAGATCTAAAATTTATTTCAATTTTGCCTCTAGAGAATCACCTGAGTATCTGAGTAGGTATAGGTATAAGGTATAGGTATTTGACTTTATTGACCTGTTTTCACTTCAAGATGGCCTTATTTAATGGCACCTAAAATCTTTAAGTTTGAAGTAAACCGCTTGGTTGGTTTAGGCTGTAGGTCAAAATACATACAGCCAGATACCTACATATAAAAATACATACAGTAGAATCTCGAAAAGATGAACAGATATAAAACAGGACCGTTCATCTTTTCAAATTGCTCATCTTATATAGAAACGTTCATCTTTCCGAGATTATACTGTACTTACACATACCTAGGTAGATTCATGACAAAGACGAATCCAAAACTTGACCTAACTATACCTACCTCCCTATGAACTGTACAGTGTACATACATGGGTAGGTATAACGCAAATAAATTTTTTTTCCCAAACTTTTCCTAAAAAATGACTTATGTAATTACAACGATGACTAAATGGGGAATTCATGGGCCAAAATTTTGTTCTTTACTTTAATACACGTCGTCGTATTGGGTTGCCGTGAACGCCATTTAAACGCTTTGAGAAATCGCATTGAGAGATTTTGCAGCCTAGCCCAGGAAGGTAGGTACTGCATGAAAACCAACCGGAGAAGATTTTTTAATTTTTTGACACGGTAGGTAGGTAGGTACCATACCTATATTTATATGAAAATCCTCTTTCAAAAAATGTTAGGTAGGTAGGTACCTTTATGGTCAGAGAATCACTTATTTTGCTTTACAAATTCAAATTTGTAGTATATACATACATACGTAACTGGCTATTCAGATTTATTTTAACATTGATTACGTAGGTTAGGTACCTAGGTAGGTAGGTATATGTGAAAATAAAACCCATTCATAAAAATAAAACAATAAACAAAATTATTTTTATAGGTAAGGTAATAGGTATTATGTACCTACCTATTCAAAATATATTTAATTTTTTAAAAAATTACAAATTAACTACCAACTTCAGGGCAAAAGTAAAAAGAATATTTCAACACAAAAATTTATGACCACATATTAATATACATAACCTACATAGTACCTTACCTACATATTTAGACCAATCAACAAAGCAAATATTTTACTCCTCCTCCTAATGCCACTTATTAAATATCGCTCTCCGCCATCGCTCTGGTGACTGGTTTACAAAAGTTTAAGTTGGTTCCTAGATGTTGTAATTGAGATGAACAATGAGGTCTTTTTCAAATTGTTTTCGTATCAAAAGGTATTAATTTTACACAGAACTTTAGTACTAATATGTTCTTTAAACGATACCTCTGACTACAAAACAGGTTTTAAGAGAGACAAAATGGCGTCTCATACAGAATTATGAGAGAGAAAATGTTTGAACGCGCCTCACTTAACTATCATTCATTTATATCCTCTTTCTTGCAAAATGAATTCTTACCCAACTTCAGTGTGTAAGACGGGAACAGACAATTATTAAAAAGTTTAACCCCTATCTTATAAGGAAGTGCATATAAACATACCGATAGATAGGTTGGTAGTTAATTTTTAATAATTATAAAACAAAGATTACAGCTTATACTATAAGTTTTTAAAATATATATTAATTTTTTTTATTTTACAAATTTTATGTTACTTAACGCTAAGAAAGGATTTTTTTAAATTCATACTATAAGTAGGGTAAAATTGGATAAAAATGGTCAAGGGTTCAAAAACTAACTTCTAAACGGTAAGTCGTACAATATTCTTTTATTTTTTATTAAATAGTTTAACAAAATTCCAGAACTTTATTAATTTAAAAAAATTCTACAAATTCTACAAATCGAGATATAAATTTTCAAAAATTCAAAATTGAAAAATTACATAATTCCTATAAATCAGGGTTTAGTGATTGAAATAAATTTTGCACCATTCGAAAGGTATTTCAAAAAAAAATTATCCATGTTTCACCAAATTTTGATTTAAATTTTTTTCAACACCATTTTTCATTTTTCAAAAACACCCATTATTCCACGTCAATTTTTACCACTTTTTTAATTTAAAAAAACTAACGGATTCTTTGAAAAATCTCAAAATCATACAGCTTATAGATATTATTGATTTACATTTTTTGTAAAAAATTTAGATAGGTATTTTAAAATTTGTTTCCACACATGTATTAACATAATTCTGTTGTTTTATTCATCACCTCACAACTCTTTAGTTATTGCATCCTTACGACTAGTTTTTTTTTCATTCGCATCTACGAAAATAGACACTTAATTTGATACATCATACATAACTGTACACCACACACGACCTTCACAATAGTTAAAAAAGAAATAGTTTGAAAAATCTCGCAAAACACCAAAAAAAATGGGGTTGTTGTTCATTGCCAACCATCGTGTCTCAGTGGAGAATTGTCCAATTTTTGTTAAATTTCAAAAACACCCCTTTTCCATTCATTCAAATGCTTATATCTTCACATCCAATATTCCGATTTTGAAAATTCAAACTTTAAATTAAAGCCACAATGACAGTCGAGTTAGAGCAACAAAAAAAATTTCAAAATCTCTCAAAATTTCATACTAAAAACATGAAATAATATTTTCGGGAAAAAATTTCATCGAGGCAAACGTAAAAACAAAGAGGAATACAATAAAACAAATAAAAAAAACTTTCCTATATCAATATACTGGTGGGAAGGAGATGGCTATTCTAAAGATGGTCAAGTGTGTGCAACAAAAAATCATAATTTCCTATACATGTAGGTATATATATTATTATATTATGCAGGATGGCATGATAGCACGTTGCGTTGGTTGTAGGTATTTTTCACAACAATACTAAAAGTCCCCTCATGATTGGTTTGGTTGGCTGATAACTTTTGTTCTTATGATCGGATCGTTAAGGTTGATGCCTTAAAATGTTCATGCACGTGTACTGGACCCTTTTAAGGAAATTTATGATGTGGGTAGAGTATATTTTTTAGGTATTTTGATTGTTGGCTTATAGGTATCTTTTGTTCTACTTATCGGATCTGTAAGATTAAGGTCTTAAATTAATCTTAAAATAAAGGTTAAATGGTAGGCTAACTTATGTTTGAGTTATAAAATAACAATTAAAATCATATGAAAGTGTAGGTATTTGAAAAAGGTGATTATTTCGATGTTGATTTAAAAAAATTAAAAAAATCGGCAAATTGAAAGAAAAAAATCGTTTTCGCTGACATTGAGATTAAAATACATATTATATTATTAAATATTCATATACGTATACGTTGATCAAAATTCCACATTTAACATTTTCATATAGGTATGAAAACGTAATGCATTACAAAAAATTCACATTACCTAGGTACTACTGTACGACTGCAGCAAATCTATATAATTTCTTAATATGTTTCGTTTGTGTCTTACATACCTATAGGTATATAATGCAACTGTAACGCTTGATAAATTGTTGTACATTACTTATACAAAGATGAACCTATCATCAACATTAATCCTCAAAATGAAATCACAGTAAACACCAAAAAACAAATATCTCATACAAAATAGTTTTAGTAATTTTCAATTTTCTCAATAACTAGAAGACGGAAAACCATTGGGTTTGTTGTGTTCGATTTAGAATTGATAAAAGCATTGACTTCAAAAAAGCCAATTCAGTACTTCATTTCACCATTAAAAAAAATTGGTTTAAATTTTTTTTTTGTCATTTTTTTATAAAAAAATTTGAGTTGCATGTGAATTTTTCAAAAACTATTGACATAAATAATTTAATTTAAATTTGGGATTGAAAAACAGATTTCTGACTTAGTATAGAACTTTATTGTAAGCGTTGCCGTTGTTTTTTAATATTTTTTTTTATTCTGAGTAATTTTTTTTCTAAAACTGCCCCTATCTTCGAAACGGGATGAGACAGAACCCCCTCCCTTACTATTTATACGCCGTAATGCTGGGTGCTAGCACTGTATTTATGTAAGCAATCAAAAAGACAAAAATCTCATTTTAGTAATTGCCAATCTTCCAAAGAACTAGAAGACATAAAACCCTTTTGTTTTTTGTGTTCAAATCAGAATTGATATGTACACTGACTTCAAAAAGCCAATTCAGCATTTCATTTCACAAATTTTGAAATAATAGGTCTTAACTTTTTTTTTCATTTTTTTTAATCAAAATTTTGAGTTTACATGCGAATTGTTCAAAAACTATTGACATAAATATTTTTATTTAAATTCATGTTTATAGAACAGACTTCTGGCTTTCAAAACCAGTATAGAACTTTATTGTTAGTGTTGCCGTTGTTTCTTATTTTTTTTTTTTTCAATTTAAGTAATTTTTTTTAATTGCCCCTACCTAGTAAACGGGGTGAGATAGACCCCACTTCCTATAATAAAAAATGCTTGTTTTTGACCCCTCTACAAAAAACCGTTATCAATTCTTGGCACCATAGTTATCGTACCTACTCTCCCACAAATTTACTTCAGCAGAGAATAGACACGGTAATTAATTAAGTTATTTGGACCTACAACTTTGAAAGTACCATTGAGGTTCATTGCTTTGATTGTTTTGGTCAAAATATCAAACGTACATACTGATTTTAATTTGATCTTAATTTTGGTAGAATTTTTTTTAAACAATCACTTAAACTAGCACAAAAATGAAAATCTTTCACATTATTCATTATATGCTTAAGAAGTACAATTTCAGTAAGAAAACCACAAAAGGAAGAACACAAAAAACACTCCCTAAGATATGAAGTGAATTTTATTAATTTTTTTCTTTTAATATAGAGATATTTTTTAAATCAACTTTTTTTTTTAATTAGAAATAATAGATTTAGATAGGTAATAGAATTTGGTGAAAAGATTAATTCCATTCTTCTTTTTTGATTCACCAAATCTACAACATTAGGTACATCGATTTTAACAAAGCCTATATCCGTTAAGCCAAGCCAGTTGTTGTGCTCGCTCCTCGCTCCTCAGTCACGTTTTTAAGTGGAAAACAACATTATAATTTGCAGAGTGCAGAGTCACTGGTAGCACCCAACTTCAATTGAGTTTGTCAAATTAGGATACAAATAACAAATCATAATTGCAAAACGGAAGTGAAGTTTCAGGTAGGTATAGTTATACCTAATTGTTTCCACATTTGTTTTCAATATCAAAATTTTGCAATACTGCTACCTCAGTCAGATAAATTTCATTTTTTTATTAAGTCTATAGTACTCAGTCCGAGTGTAAATGATATTTACAAAATAGACATATTTTCAGGAAAATGAGATCTCAGTTACATGAACATACTGAACAGGATTCCAAAGCAAAATTTATCAAAAATCAAAATTCTGAAGAAAAAAAAGATTTGCTTGCTCTCTTTTTGCGTAAGAAAAATCTTTGAAATCTCATTTTTTTGAACGAGCTAAAATGTACGGCAACATAGAAAAAAATCTTAGTAGGTAGATAGTTGTGGAAAATTGTGACATTAATTTGTCAACCAATTTGTTTTGCTCAAATTACAAATTCTGAAAATTATTTCGGATTAAACCAGCGTTTTGTTTTGTCAACAAGGAAGAAAAAAGAACAAAACATGGAATTTATACACTCTTTTATGAACTTTTTCAAGATTCTGATGACAGTTATGAGTATTGGAAATTTAAAACAGAGAATTCATGATAGGGATGAAATTTTGAAAAATTTTACTCAAGTGATGTGCAAAGTGTACACTTAATTCTACATAATGCCTACATATTACCTATAATATTCTTCGAAAAAACCTAGGTAAGAAAAAGACATTTAATTGTTTAAATAAATAATAGCTATAAGAAACACTTATTTTATTTATTTATTTACTTAAATGCATTTCGAAAGCATGATGGATCATGGAATGCATAAGTAAAGTGGTAAAGTAAATAAATAAATAGAATACGTAAGTGTTTTTTATAGTTATTTAAAATAATATCTTTTATTTATTTCATGAAAAAACACGTTGAAAATCTCCAATATCAAAGTACCACTAAGCCCTTATATTTTTTTTTTGTAAAAAAAAGTTTAATTAGGTAAATTGCATTTTTGTTAATGCAAAAAGTTTTCAACTTGTATTAACATTTTATTTTGAATGCAAAAAATTTTCAACTGTCATTTTTTTACTGCACAAATTTTCCACTTGCATAAAATTTTTTTATTAATGAAAATTATTTTTACATAAGGTACATTAAAATTTTATTTTTTATAAGAAATGCAACCAACAATGCATAAAAATACGCATTTTTACAAGCCTGGGAATAGCCAAGAAAAATTACAAAATCCGATATTTTTTTAAATTTGTTTGTTTTTTATTTTTAATACAAATATAGACAAAGCTTCAAAAACAGCAGACAAAATATTTTTTTAATTGTTTGGTTTATAAAGCATATAAAGTTGGGCTATTTTAGCTAATAATAGGTACTAGAGTAAAAAAATAACAAAAACGAATTTCTTTATTTTCTTTACTGCAATTATGGCATATTCAATGAAAATATATTTTTTCTTTTAAGTTACGTTCTTGTTGTTTTATTTGTAAGTAAATTAAAATTTCAAATTAAAATAATAAAAAAGAAAGTTTAACATTTTTAATAAAAAAACAAAAAAAATAAAGCTACAAAAAAAGTCTTACTACATCCCGCTGAAAAATTACCAGGATATGTTAGCCTGACTATTTGTTTAACCATATACAAAATTGCAGCTGCAACTTTTTGCACTGTTTTTAGAAAATGTCATTTGTTTAAAAAAAAGAATGTTACAGGTTCTAACATTTTGGTCTTAAAAGCAAATTTACTTTTGAAATGTTTGAGTTATTTCCATTCTCAAAAACTGAAAATTAAAATCTATAATTATTAAAAAAAGACGAATTATGTATATATTCTGATTTATTTTATAAAAAAAATATATTTATTAAAATTTTGTCTCACATAAAACTAGTCACGTAAACACTAGGTATAATATAAGATAAATGTCCATGAGCTAAAACATGAAAAAAATCTTGCTTAAAACATAAAAAATTGGTACGTTAATGTTATGCATTCACTGTTCTAAAAAAATTTATTTTGGAAAACCCTGTGAAACATTAAAAAGCCGCTGACCTTTTTTTTTACAAAATTCGTAAAATTTTAACCGTTTTTAAAGTTTTTCTCTAATTCCTTTCTCTTGTAATTCCTTTTTCAAAGAAAATCTTACTTTAGTCTAAGATTTGAAAACATCCTGTTAAGCATTTTTTTTTTAAATCACTATTTTTATTGACTTGAAAATTTCCTTTAAGACAAAAAAAATTGTAGCGATATCTTTATGCGTTCAAAAGTTATGATTTTTGCAACTAAAAAAGTCATTTTGGACGCCAAAAATCAATAGCAGTTATCTACCTACCTTTTTCTTAAAAGAAAATACCTATATAAAATAGATGCTCCGATAAATCTAAAACCCCATTGCTCTAAACGCATAAGCAATAACTGTCATAATTGGCATAGTGACATGTTTAACATAAATATACGTACATAAATACCTATACCTATCTAAAAGTAGATAGATAGGTATATAAACAAAAATTAACATAAAAAATCTAAACTCTTAGGTAGCTAGGTATAGTATTTTGTCTACACCTTTTTGTCGTCTACCTTTTTATTATGCAAAAAAATCCCAAACTAATTCCTGCTGCATTTTAGACTTAATAGCTATGCTACCTACCTATTAAAAGCTCCCCAAATCAAAATCTATGACAAAGATACTACCTACCAGGTAGGTACCTTAAGAAAAAATTCCTCAAATATGAGTGTAATATTTTTCTACTTCCGTAAAAAATAATAATCTATTCTATCTATTATTCAAACCTCATCCTGATTTAAGACAAATCATTTCTTAAATAATTAAATTTTCCAAAAAAGAAGGAATCTAACTAGAACTATGCTACCTACAATTAATTTAAAGCGCAAGCACACCCATACCTTGTGATCCCCATCGCTTCTGCGATGAGACTGAGAATAAAATAATTTCATAAAAAATACATGGTTATAGAAGGGGGAGGTTTTTTTCAATAAAACATGTTTGAAGAATATAGAATGAACTCTTCATACTATTTAAATGAATTTCATCATGCAATATGATGACCTGTCCCGATGATGGCCTGTCCCTCATGTTCAGTTAGGTTGCGATGGGTGGTCGATGTCCACTTGCGACGTGTTGAGTTTGATATGTCCAGTTGCGATGACGCCATATTAATGATACAAAAATTGAGCCTGGTGGAACACTAATACATTGATTCAGTGATCATATGCAGGGTTGTGACTTTACTGCAATTGCAGTAGATCTACTGCATTTTTTTCGAAAAATAAATCTACTGCCTTTAAATTAAATCTACTGCACTTTTGGTTTTACGAAAAAAAATCATTCAATAGGCGTTTTTCTTTTATAGATCAGAGCTGATTGAGCTGAGTACTGAGCAAAGTCTGAGCGAACAGAATAAATTTTAAGCAGAGTATGTTCAGAGTTCTCTGATTTAATTATGAAACAACTTAATCACTGAAATGTCATGATTATAAATTATTTATTTATTATTATTATTTTACCTTCTCCACTAGAGCAACCAGCCTATTCCGCCATTTTTTATTGTTTTGATGACGTTTTTTTTTAATTTCCCGTCATCTCGTTTGTTTTCAGCATTTTACTCCGTTTACTCTCCTATTTTATTCTGAGCTCACAGAGCGTGCCTGAACATGCTCAGAACTAAAAAAGAAACACAAATTTGAAGCCCTGAATGATCAGAGCTAAAACAGAATATATATTTTATTATTTTAAATTATTTATGTTTATTTATGTTATTTCTTAGTTTTATTTTCAAGATATAAAAATCTACTGCGAAAAAGTTGAATCTACTGCGTTTTTTTTCCAAATCTACTTCGGAAATTTTTTAAAAAAGTCCCATCCCTGATCATATGGCCAAAAAATACTTTTAGAAGTGAATGGTGGCGTTTCCGTCAAACTTTATCGGTCACCCCGCGATCAACGCTTGCCTGAAATTATAATTTCTATGACGATAGTTAACGAAGTTACAATTGACAACGAAAAGAGTTGTGCTGCAGAACAATCTATCAGCCGGTAATTTCTCAGAACAACTGTTGGCAATTGGAAATGCAGGTATTCTGCTTGATGCTACAAATTACCTGATTTCTTTCCCGTCGAATTCTTATAAATTTACATCATCAAAGGAAGAACTAATTAGCAAATATCTAAGTGTTACCGAACATCGGCCGGAATTATTTGAACCACGATTGGCTGAATGAACGCGCGTCATTATAGCTGCGAAGAATAAAGACGTACATATGTAGATGATTTGAACTTAACTATTCAAATTCAAATCGCAGCCACATTGTATTCGGTTGATCGTATTATAACTGATATAGAAGCAATACTACCCAGTGGAATTTTTTAATTCGTTGGATGTACCTGGTGTACCACCGTAAAATGTGCAACTCAAAGTCGTCAATGTCATCATAATGCTGCACAATCTGAACCCACCGAATTTTTGCAAAGGAATCAGACTGGTGGTAAAGAAACTTATGAACAACGTCATCCAAGCCACCATAATCAAAATCAAATTCAAAGGCGAGGAAGTTCTCATTCAAAGAATTCGGATGATATCGACCGACTAACCATTCGAGTTTATAAAAGCATTAAGTTTCCCGTTCGACTCGCAAGTGACTCCCCAAACATAGGGAGTGAAGTCAAAATATATTTACATGGCAATAAATGAGTGTACTCACACCAACACGACGATAAGGTTAAGCGAGTCTCACGGACAATTAGATATAACAATATGTTTATCACAAAGCGTTGCAGTGCACCTGTAATGTGTGAAATCCATTTTCTGTGTAAATAAAATTTATTATGTATATCTTATTTCAAAATAGTTTCTCATTTAATATGGAGATCGACATAGTAAAACATTAAGTATTGTTTATGAAATTGAATAGCTACTTCGACTTTCATGATAAAGCAGTGATTCTTATAAAATACTATTTATCTAATAGAAGAAGAAGAAGAGGGTCGGTGTTAACAATAATGATCACTTAATCGACGTATTGGTTCCACGTGTTTCTATTTTGTGGTATATCTTGTTTATATGTACAATGTAGATATCGACTCCATCCAGCCCTTAAATTTATGCAATTTCACGATTTTCCATCTTTTAACGTATAAATTTCCAATTTTCGGCTCCGTTTTGTTTTTACCTTACTTAATACTAATGCAAATCTTACTTAATACAACAAATCCTTTTGCAAATCAGTTGATGTTCTGTCGGGTTGCACCTCTTAAATTATGCAATTTAACTATTTGCTAGTGGAACTCAGGGCTCGAGCCGATTAGGAAAAGTTGTAGGAAACTATTCAATCGAGCAAAAAGCACAAGATTAGCTTCCGACTGGGACTCGTATAAGGAATCCCTAAAAATTTATAAGAAAGAATTGAGGAAATGTAAAAGATCTTCTTGGAGGAGCTTCTGTACTAAAATAGAAGAAACCTCCGAAGCATCAAGACTACGTAAAATCCTCTCAACTAATCCAGTGATGCCCAGTTTCTTAAAAAACGTCGACGGCACATGGACCCACTCAGGCGAAGAATCCCTCAACCTGCTACTAGACACTCATTTTCAAGGTAGCTCCCAAACTGTTAATAACAGCGACCACGTTAGGTCCAGAAATATATTAACTTTTCCAGACGGTCTGATTACAAGGGAAAAGCTAAAATAGGCTATCAATAGCTTTGCACCTTACAAGTCAGCTGGGCCAGACGGCATAATACCAGCCGAACTTCAGATGACTTCTGACATTGTTGTGCCAATTATGGAGGTACTTTTCATCGGTTGTCTGAAGATGGCTCACATTCCCTTGTTATGGAGAGAAGTAAGAGTTGTTTTTATCCCCAAAACCGGTAAATGTTCCCATGTAAATCCGAAAGATCTCAGACCTATTAGTCTATCATCATTCCTTCTTAAAACTTTTGGAGGACTGATTGATATCCATTTAAGAACAAGCATTGACTCAAGACTCTTGTCTTCAGCTCAACATGCTTACTGTAAAGGGAAATAGTAGATACGGCTCTGCACACACTAGTGCGAACCATCGAACACTCCCTCCACCATAAAGAGTACACTATGGTTGCATTCCTAGATATTGAAGGCGCCTTTAACAACGTCGACACATCTGCAATCGAATCTGCGCTGTCATCTCTGAATGTAGATGGTTCGCTTGGTGAATTGATTAATCAAATGCTGACCAGCAGAGTTATCAATTCAAAACTGGGCGGCTTTTCTGCCAGAAGATTTGTCAGTAGAGGTACGCCGCAAGGCGGTGTCCTATCTCCCCTTCTCTGGAATTTGGTCGTTAATGAACTTCTGATATGCCTTGAGGAGGAGAGGTACAGTGTGATTGCTTATGCGGATGACGTTGCTATTGCCGTATCAGGAAAACATCCCAATACCTTGAGTGAACTCTTACAAAACGCGCTAAATAAGCTAACAAACTGGGCCGATCGCTGTGGACTGGGTGTCAACCCTCACAAAACTGATCTTGTCCTCTTTTCCAGGAAATACAAAATTCCCCATATAGACCCTCCTACCATCAAAGGTGTACCCTTAACTTTCTCGAATGAAGCAAAATATTTGGGTATTATTCTTGACAAGAAGTTAAGCTGGAAACCTAATATAAACGAAAGAATTAAAAAAGCCACGGTGGCACTCTTCTCATGTAAAAAGGCCATCGGCAATAAATGGGTTCTCCAACCCCGCATTGCTCTCTGGCTATATACCTCGGTAGTAAGACCGATCTAAACATACGGTGTGTCAGTATGGTGGACCGCTCTAGATAAAACAACAAATGTTGGCAAACTAAGCAAGGTCCAACTGTCAGCTTGTCGATGCATGGGTGGAGTACTCCGTACGACCCCTGCCGCTGCATTGGATATTCTGTTCCATCTCACACCTCTCGATATATTTTGCAAACAAACGGCAGCAAGCACAGCTATACGTCTTAAAGCCTCCTCACAATGGTCCAACTATGATATTGGCCACTCGATCATTCCGAACTCATTCAGATCACTCTCAAGTATCACAGATTACACCACCCCACATCTACAGTTCCATAAAAACTTTCAGGTTACCATTCCTTCCAGATCTCTCTGGGAGGACCTGACCTTCCTGGAAGATGAATCGATCCACTTCTATACTGACGGTTCTAAAACTGAGGACGGGGTTGGTGGAGGTGTATACTCAGATAGGCTGAAACTAAGTCTCTCCTTCCGTCTTCCCAACCACTGTAGCGTGTTCCAGGCGGAACTTTTGGCGATAAAGGAAGTCCTGTCTTGGCTCAAAGAAAACGTGATATCAACTACAGATATCCGTATTTTCTCGGATAGCCAAGCAGCCATTAAATCTCTGGATTCTGTCTCTACAAATTCAAAAACTGCCCATAATTGCCGATCATCTCTCTTGGAGATGGCACAGCAGTTCAACATTCACCTTTGCTGGGTGCCGGGTCATAGGGACTTCCAGGCAATTGCAAAGCAGACGAACTCGCCAAAAGTGGAACTTTACTACCTATACCGTCAAATCGGACAAATATTGGTATACCCATCGCTACCTGTAAACTTTTGCTAAAGCAAGATGCAATAGATCTGGCCTGTGCTGGATCTGAAGCGCTCTAGGAACTTGTTATCTCTAAGCAGACTGCACATTAGCTCTGTCATAGGTGTCATTACTGGACACTGTCTAATAGGCAAGCATGCAACAAGGCTTGGTGTATTTTCTAACGACTTCTGCAGGAGTTGTATGGACGAAGAAGAGGAAGAATCGATTCCTCACCTTCTCTGTACATGCCCTGCTCTATCTCAACGACGTAGGCTTCACTTAGGAGAATTTTACTACAATGATCCTAGTGATCTGGCAAGTCATGACATTAATAGTCTCGCTCTCTTCGTAAGAAGCTGTAAATGGTTCAACGAGTAGGAAGATAGTTTCCTAGATTCCTGTGGTATCACAATGGGCCAACCAATGGTCTAAGTGTGTCCAGCGTTCTGCTTGACAACCACATAAACCTAACCTAACCTAACTATTTGCTAACTATTCCGTTCTAAAATTCCGATTTTCAGCTCCGTTGTGTTCTTACCTTACTTAATACTAATCCAACAAATTTGCAAATTGGGTGATGTTCAGCCGAGTTATGTTGTCGAGAACAAAAAAATCAATTCATTTTTATATACATGTATAGATTACCTAAAACCTAAACACTTTAAGAACAAATCAAATCAAAAGAGTCCTAATGAAGATGTTGTTGGAAATTTATAACTTTTCAATAAAGCCTTTTAAAATTGTATGGTAGGTTAATCTTTTTCACATTAAAGCTACTTTCGCACCTTATACGCGACTTTATTCTATCAAAGCAGTTGACTTTCTTTTGGTGAAAGATAAAAATAATTGACTTGCCATTGAATTCATTCGATTCAACATTTTGTAATGAAGCATTACAATTCCTACCTACCCTAACTACGCGCCAGCGAAATAAACTACCTCTTACCTCTCCACAAATTATCCTATCCTATCCAACAATACAATAACACTTACCAAATAAATACCCCCCTCCATCGACCTACGCACCTGCTTACAATAGAAAATAAATACTTACCCTACCGACCGCATGTTCTCATAACGAAATGCCATAAGCAACTGATAAACAAATTACCATGCCGATGGTTACAATAAAATGCATTATCTATAAAGCCTATGGTGAATACATACACTTAATGCTTATCAGTTAGTAAGATCTACACAGAGGACAGCATCTAGGCAACGAACAGCCAACCTTGATGGTGAGTGTAATAATTTTAACATCGGAATTCACCACGCTATGCGGATAAACCTATGGACAATATGGTGAATATAATGTTAAGTGCTTATCAATCAATAAGATCTACACAGAAGAAAGCCGCAGATGTGCACTATCCCCTCCACTACCTTTCTCCACCAGTAAGAGGAAACAATGCTGTCGAATAGACAACAAAGCGATGACGTGACTAGAAGAGTATCAAGCAATAGAATATTACTATTTAGTGAATTATAACTCACATTTGGTTCCTCTGATGAGCTATATAAGAGGAGGTCATTCAGACGACCAGAACACAGTTCAAGTTAAGCAACCGACAAGTGCACATCGAAGGAGTAAATACCAGAGCCGCAGAATAAAAAAATCAATAGGTAACAAAACAACCCAAAAATAATTAAAAGACTTCCCCCCACCAGCGGTAAGGGGTCTCGAGATTTTTTTAAGGTTGATTGCCAGATTCGTCTGTGATTGCCAGATTCGTCTGTGATTGCCGGATTCGTCCGTGATTGCCGGATTCGTCCGTGATTGCCTGGTTCGCCAGTGATTGCCAGATTCGTCTGTGATTGCCAGATTCGTCTGTGATTGCCGGATTCGTCCGTGATTGCCTGGTTCGCCAGTGATTGCCAGATTCGTCTGTGATTGCCAGATTCGTCTGTGATTGCCGGATTCGTCCGTGATTGCCGGATTCGTCCGTGATTGCCTGGTTCGCCAGTGATTGCCAGATTCGTCTGTGATTGCCGGATTCGTCCGTGATTGCCGGATTCGTCCGTGATTGCCTGGTTCGCCAGTGATTGCCAGATTCGTCTGTGATTGCCAGATTCGTCTGTGATTGCCAGATTCGTCTGTGATTGCCGGATTCGTCCGTGATTGCCGGATTCGTCCGTGATTGCCTGGTTCGCCAGTGATTGCCGGATTCGTCCGTGATTGCCTGGTTCGCCAGTGATTGCCAGATTCGTCTGTGATTGCCGGATTCGTCCGTGATTGCCGGATTCGTCCGTGATTGCCTGGTTCGCCAGTGATTGCCAGATTCGTCTGTGATTGCCAGATTCGTCTGTGATTGCCGGATTCGTCCGTGATTGCCGGATTCGTCCGTGATTGCCTGGTTCGCCAGTGATTGCCAGATTCGTCTGTGATTGCCGGATTCGTCCGTGATTGCCGGATTCGTCCGTGATTGCCTGGTTCGCCAGTGATTGCCAGATTCGTCTGTGATTGCCGGATTCGTCCGTGATTGCCGGATTCGTCCGTGATTGCCTGGTTCGCCAGTGATTGCCAGATTCGTCTGTGATTGCCGGATTCGTCCGTGATTGCCGGATTCGTCCGTGATTGCCTGGTTCGCCAGTGATTGCCAGATTCGTCTGTGATTGCCAGATTCGTCTGTGATTGCCGGATTCGTCCGTGATTGCCGGATTCGTCCGTGATTGCCTGGTTCGCCAGTGATTGCCAGATTCGTCTGTGATTGCCGGATTCGTCCGTGATTGCCGGATTCGTCCGTGATTGCCTGGTTCGCCAGTGATTGCCAGATTCGTCTGTGATTGCCGGATTCGTCCGTGATTGCCGGATTCGTCCGTGATTGCCTGGTTCGCCAGTGATTGCCAGATTCGTCTGTGATTGCCAGATTCGTCTGTGATTGCCGGATTCGTCCGTGATTGCCGGATTCGTCCGTGATTGCCTGGTTCGCCAGTGATTGCCAGATTCGTCTGTGATTGCCAGATTCGTCCGTGATTGCCTGGTTTACCAGTACTTGCTTCCCAGATTCATCCGTAAACCCAAATACGCCATTCGTCCAAGGGAACCTAACCGCCGAAGAGGACACGTAAGAAGACTCCTGCAGATACCGCCAACGCCCGAAAGAATATAAGAAATCACAGGACGCCCTCGGCAGAAACAGTTAGTCAAAGCTATTCTCTAGAAGCAAACCTTGTATATTTAAATCTAAGTCGAACTAATGTAAAATTAATATAAGAATTTTAAGGAAATAAAGGAACAGACCTATAATCTAAAGTTACGTACTTCTTTGGAAAGAACCCCGGTAGACCGGCGAGCTTACCTCAGCTTTAAATAAAAAGTACATCACAAATTGGCGCCCGAGCAGGGACTTTAAGGTCCATTCCAGACAAAATTCACCGAAACGAACCTGAAGATCGATAAGCTGATCTTAACCTGAAGATTGATAAGCCAATCTTAACCGAACCTGAAGGTCGATAAGCCGACCTTAACCTGAAGATTGATAAGCCAATCTTAACCGAACCTGAAGGTCGATAAGCCGACCTTAACCTGAAGATTGATAAGCCAATCTTAACCGAACCTGAAGGTCGATAAGCCGACCTTAACCTGAAGATTGATAAGCCAATCTTAACCGAACCTGAAGGTCGATAAGCCGACCTTAACCTGAAGATTGATAAGCCAATCTTAACCGGACCTGAAGGTCGATAAGCCGACCTTAACCCGAAGATTGATAAGCCAATCTTAACCGAACCTGAAGGTCGATAAGCCGACCTTAACCTGAAGATTGATAAGTCAATCTTAAACCGAAACCCGAAGGTCGAATAGCCGATCTTAACTGAAAAAAAAAGACCCACGAGGTACAAAGAAAAAAGTTACAATAAACCAGAATGTCGGACACTGAAGAAGGTTTTGACATATTCGCCAGTATAGGAGCGATTTACCTACTCAACAAGAAGGAGCTTATGGAACGCATGGAAAGCTTGGGAATTAGCACGGATGGCACGATGAGCGTACTCCGTGCCCGCTTTAGCGATTACATAAAGGAGGCACGGGCTCGAAAATCAACTCAAAATCTCTGTGAGGAAATGGGGAAAATTGCCATAGAGCGATCATGGCCATTGGAAGCCCCAAGTAAGCAAACAGAAAACCAGGTAAACACTTCAGGAGTAACCACTACTGAGAGTGATAAATTGCCTGAGCCACAGGGCTATACCAATTATTTCTATTCGGTACCCAGCCTTCCAATCCAACGCAATCCCACATGCACGACCACCGCTCCTTCCAACATGACTGCAATTCCACACCTTGGAACAACAAATCCGGCTACGTCTGAGTTTGAGAGGTTAACAAAACTACCTGAGTATAGACAATGGTATTACCCTCAGGGTAACAATCAGAACCATGTAATTACTCCAGCGGCAACCCCGGTAACAAGCCAGAACCTACTTTCCCCCACAATAGAAACTCCGAACCACGGCGTCAGTAAAACTTCACTAAGCCGGGAGGCCGAAGTAATGAACGTTGTGAGGAAATGGGGCGTCAAGTTCGATGGAACTGGTAATGCACTCGAATTCATAAAGCGTATTGAAGAGCTTACCGAGTGCTATAAAATACTTCCTAATGACATGCTGCGTACCCTTCCCGAAATTTTTAGGGGAACCGCTCTTGAATGGTACCGCATAAACCGGGATGCATTTAAGGTCTGGCCAGACTTTTACAAATCTTTCTTAGACCATTATCTACCCGTACGATTCATTAATAAGCTGGAAGATGAAATCGCCAAAAAGCGACAAGGCCCTCGGGAAAAGGCTAAGGATTTCATACGGGCAACGCAATATTTGATACACCAGCATCCTACGATGCGGGTCAGCGAATATATCGACCGAATATATGACCGACTTAGGCCAGAATACCACCTGTACATCCGGCGGAAGGATTTTAAAACCTTAGAGGAATTGACGGGGCTAGCAGAAGAATACGAATATATTCAAAAGGAAAGCCAAAATCCAGCCTCAACAGCAGTCACTACACCAGCGCAAAGAACGCCCCATACACGTGCTTGGCTGCCCCGCCAACCCAGCAACCAAACACCAGTCATGCCAGCGGTGCAGTATGACCGAACAACCCACTGCTGGAATTGCAAGCAGCGAGGGCATTCCAAGGCAAATTGCCGCCGCCCTTTCCGCATGTTCTGCTCCTACTGCGGAGAAGACGGTCGAAAGACCCAAGATTGCCCTTGCCATGCGCATAGAGCTGCAATGTTAAATGTTGTACCCGACGCCTCTCCTATTCTTAACACCCCAACCCAAGAGTCAGAGGAGGCCACGACACATGAAGTTACGCCCCATAGAAACCCTTTCCGAACTGAACTAGCCGAAGTTACGACGTTAAACACCCCAGAAGTGAGAACCGAACCTCCTACAAATCCAAATCTTTCGTCCAAAGACTTAAGACAAGGACAACCAGTCACCCAACCACCGGAGATGCCACAGCAATCACCTAGTTTAGATTTGTGGACAGATCCTCGGTATTTTCTACCTATTAATCTGTATGGTCACACCTTCACCGCCCTGCTAGACACCGGTGCTACAAAATCCTTTATAAACACTAAGGTGCGTAGACTCCTAAGGAGGCTGAAAATCCCACTCCGTTACCAGCCACATGCTGTACACTTAGCAAATGGTACCCCAGTTAACAGCAAAGAACATTACGATGTCAATATGCACGTGGGAAGCCAACAGATTCAAGGGGAAATAACGTATTTAAAACAATTAGCCGACACGGTTGTTCTTGGCATGGACCTACTTAAAAAATTGAATCTCTCACTGACCTTAGGAGGTACAGAGCTCCTGACGATGCCGAACCCACAAACAGAAAAACGAGAGCAATTATGTCTATTAGGAGGTAAACCTCTTTCCCAAACCCAAGAAGGCCTTCTTAATGCTTTACTTAAGCAAGAGTTACCAAAGTTCGAGAAACTACCCAATACCACAAACGCTGCCGTGCATCGAATACAACTAAAATCCGACAAACCGTTCCGTCAAAGGTACTACCCCAGAAATCCCGCTATGCAGAAAATAATAGACGATGAAATCGATGAATTGCTTCAAGCTGATAGAATTGAACCCTCCAATAGCCCTTACAGTTCACCTATCGTTTTGGTGAAAAAGAAAAATGGCAGCTGGAGAGTCTGTGTTGACTACCGGCAATTGAATGAGGTTTCTGTAATGGATGCATATCCCCTACCTCAGATACTAGCAATACTAGATAAGTTAAGGCAGGCCAAATTTATATCCACCATCGATTTAAAACAAGGATATTGGCAAATACCCCTTGAACCACAATCTCGTCCTGCTACCGCTTTCACCGTCCCAGGCCGTGGCCTTTATCAATGGAAAGTACTGCCCTGCGGACTGAACTCGTCAGCAGCAACATTCCAACGTATGCTAGACTCAGTATTGGGACCGGATATAGACCCATTTGCTTTTGCATACCTCGACGACATCATCATAATAAGTAAAACATTTGAAGATCACATAGAACATTTAAAGGAAGTTTTTAAACGCCTTCAAGCAGCGAATCTGAAAATCAACCAGGAAAAATGCGAGTTTTGCAAGCGAGAGCTGAAATATCTTGGCCACGTGGTGAGCGACCAAGGTATAGGCACTGACCCCGATAAGATCGCTGCAGTACAGGAACTGAAGTCTCCTAAAAACGTAAAAGAGTTACGCCGTATCCTAGGAATCGCGTCATGGTATAGAAGATTCATAAAAAACTTTTCAATGATAGCGACGCCTCTCACGAAATTACTTAAGAAAAGTCAACCTTGGGAGTGGGAAGAAACCCAAGAAACAGCTTTTAAACATTTAAAAAATAAACTTACCGAAGCCCCAGTTTTGAAGTGCCCTGATTTTGAGCTTCCGTTCACTCTACAAACGGATGCTAGTCAGTACGGCTTAGGAGTGGTTTTATCTCAGAATACAAAAGGCCAGGAGAGAGTAATCGCGTATGCTAGCCGGACGCTAACCGATTTAGAAAAAAAGTATTCGGTAACAGAGAAGGAATGTTTGGCCATATTGTGGGGAATACGAAAGATGAGGCCATACCTTGAAGGATACCACTTTACCGTCGTAACCGATCATCACTCTCTAAAGTGGTTACATACTCTAGAGAATCCATCAGGACGACTGGCGAGGTGGGCAATCGAGTTACAACAATATGATTTCGATATTCAATATAGGAAAGGTTGTATGAACGTAGTGGCAGATACCTTATCAAGAGATCCGTTGCCAATACAAGAAAGTGACCTATTAATTATAAACGATGAACAAGAAGACTGGACACAACGAAGAATCAAACAAATGCAAGTTAACCCCGAAAAATTTACCGAGTACAAGGTACAAGATAACCGTTTATATAGGAAATTCTCAGCTCACCCTTTAGCAGACCATGATCATGATTGGAAGTTATGTGTACCGTTGAAAGATCGGAGTAAAGTACTCGGTGAAAACCACGATGCTATTACAGCCGGGCACTTAGGAATAGCAAAGACCACCGACAAAATAATGAAATCTTACTACTGGCCAGGGATGTTTCGCGACGTTGCTAAGTATGTAAAAAGGTGCGTGACCTGCAATCAGTACAAGGTACCCCAGGTGAAACCGAGTGGCCTGATGCATTCCAACCCGGCAGAGAACCCATGGGACACAGTTTCCGTGGATTTCGTCGGACCACTACCTCGATCATTGAAAGGGAACACGATGATGGTAGTATTTGTGGATAAATTCACAAAATGGGTAGAAGCGATACCAATACGCGCAGCCACGTCGGCCGCATTGATAAAATGTATGAGAGAAAGGATAATCTATAAATTCGGCATACCTCGCGTATTATTATCCGATAATGGATCTCAGTTCGTGAGTCAACAGTTTAAGACCTTCTTAGAAGAACTAGGAATACAGCAATTACTAACCGCCCCATATACGCCACAAGAGAATCCCACAGAAAGAGTGAATAGAGTACTGAAAACTATGATTGCTCAATACGTTCAAGATAATCACAGGAATTGGGACGAACACCTGCCTGAGCTAACTTTTGCCATAAATACAAGTAAGCATTCGTCAACTGATTTTTCGCCGGCCTTTTTAAATTACGGTAGAGAGCTACGAATGCCTCGACAGGCAGATCCACCAGGCGAAAACACCGAAGACAGCCCTGAAGATATTTCGATCAGAAGGGAAAGGATGAAGGCCATTTATCAGCTGGTTGCATCTAACCTAAAGAGAGCGGCCGAGACACAAAGCAAGTATTATAACTTGAGGAGAAGGCCATGGAAACCGAATATAGGCGATCATGTTTACCGAAGGGTTAGGGTGCTGTCTTCAGCAATTCACCACTTTACGGAGAAATTAGCCCCCCGTTACGACGGCCCCTTTGAAGTGGTGAAATTTCTTTCTCCAGTTATAGTACTGTTGAGAGAGGTGAATTCCGTACAAAGCAAAACCTCCAAAAAACAGATGGTACGTTGCCATCTGCGCGATATAAAAGGGACCAACGACAAAGGTCAAAACACCAGTCTGCATTCATCCACCGAAGCAAAAACGTCCACTAAAATTGAAAAAATGTACGAGCCATGGGTTAGGCAGAGGACGTTACCTAAACGAATGGGCATGGCACCTCCACCTCGAACAATTCCAGGTGCTTCGCAGACTCCAATACCAGAAAAACCCAATATCCAGTCAGTCATAATAATCCCACCGCCACTCCAAGACCCGGAAAAAACGAGGCGAGTTGTCCGCTTGGGTGAGCCAAGGGCAAAGAAAGGTGCAATCACCAAGAAGAGCAAGCCGTCACCTGCTGACGTAACCGCAGCACCACCACCACTCCAAAAAAAAAACCAAAGACACCCACCCCCGCAAACACGACAACAACGAACCCGATTAACCTACCCAGGACGCCGGAATTGCCTGAGATAATGACTGATATGGATTTGGAAGAATGGTGTAATGTATTTTCGAGTAATACCTCGAACACCGCCGAAGAATCAGAACAGAACACAGGAACCTCCGCTGCCAATACGAACGCCAGAGATCAGCATTATATGTCGACGCTAAGGGTAACTTCTACCAGCAAGGGACGGAACCGTCAGGTACCAGAAGATCCATTCGAGGGGATCAACATTAAACAACATAAGCTATATAATGGCAGCTACAGACGTCAAAAGCTCGTTTTTAAAAGGAGCTGGGGTATGGTCACCGCGCTCATTACGAAGCCTGGGGTAGCAACACTACAATTTGGTGCCCTTAAAAAAAAGATTACCTACAAAGCCTAGAGTATTTTGTTTTTCGTTATCAATTAGTATTTATTTTTTTTTTTGCATTATAGCTAGAAGCATTTTCTTTTGTTTATTTTTATCATTGTTAAAATAGTAGTTATTTTTTTTAGCAAGAAGCTAGTTACTTGGTTTAAAAAAAAAAAAAAAAAAAAAAAAAAAAAAAAAAAAAAAAAAAAAAAAAACAAAAAAAAAAAAACAAACAAACAAAAAAAAAAAAAAAAAAAGAAAAACTCACCCAGAACTCAAGACGAGAAGGTTCTCGTCTCCGAAGAAAGAGGAGTTTGTAATGAAGCATTACAATTCCTACCTACCCTAACTACGCGCCAGCGAAATAAACTACCTCTTACCTCTCCACAAATTATCCTATCCTATCCAACAATACAATAACACTTACCAAATAAATACCCCCCTCCCTCGACCTACGCACCTGCTTACAATAGAAAATAAATACTTACCCTACCGACCGCATGTTCTCATAACGAAATGCCATAAGCAACTGATAAACAAATTACCATGCCGATGGTTACAATAAAATGCATTATCTATAAAGCCTATGGTGAATACATACACTTAATGCTTATCAGTTAGTAAGATCTACACAGAGGACAGCATCTAGGCAACGAACAGCCAACCTTGATGGTGAGTGTAATAATTTTAACATCGGAATTCACCACGCTATGCGGATAAACCTATGAACAATATGGTGAATATAATGTTAAGTGCTTATCAATCAATAAGATCTACACAGAAGAAAGCCGCAGATGTGCACTATCCCCTCCACTACCTTTCTCCACCAGTAAGAGGAAACAATGCTGTCGAATAGACAACAAAGCGATGACGTGACTAGAAGAGTATCAAGCAATAGAATATTACTATTTAGTGAATTATAACTCACATTTGGTTCCTCTGATGAGCTATATAAGAGGAGGTCATTCAGACGACCAGAACACAGTTCAAGTTAAGCAACCGACAAGTGCACATCGAAGGAGTAAATACCAGAGCCGCAGAATAAAAAAATCAATAGGTAACAAAACAACCCAAAAATAATTAAAAGACTTCCCCCCACCAGCGGTAAGGGGTCTCGAGATTTTTTTAAGGTTGATTGCCAGATTCGTCTGTGATTGCCAGATTCGTCTGTGATTGCCGGATTCGTCCGTGATTGCCGGATTCGTCCGTGATTGCCTGGTTCGCCAGTGATTGCCAGATTCGTCTGTGATTGCCAGATTCGTCTGTGATTGCCGGATTCGTCCGTGATTGCCTGGTTCGCCAGTGATTGCCAGATTCGTCTGTGATTGCCAGATTCGTCTGTGATTGCCGGATTCGTCCGTGATTGCCGGATTCGTCCGTGATTGCCTGGTTCGCCAGTGATTGCCAGATTCGTCTGTGATTGCCGGATTCGTCCGTGATTGCCGGATTCGTCCGTGATTGCCTGGTTCGCCAGTGATTGCCAGATTCGTCTGTGATTGCCAGATTCGTCTGTGATTGCCAGATTCGTCTGTGATTGCCGGATTCGTCCGTGATTGCCGGATTCGTCCGTGATTGCCTGGTTCGCCAGTGATTGCCGGATTCGTCCGTGATTGCCTGGTTCGCCAGTGATTGCCAGATTCGTCTGTGATTGCCGGATTCGTCCGTGATTGCCGGATTCGTCCGTGATTGCCTGGTTCGCCAGTGATTGCCAGATTCGTCTGTGATTGCCAGATTCGTCTGTGATTGCCGGATTCGTCCGTGATTGCCGGATTCGTCCGTGATTGCCTGGTTCGCCAGTGATTGCCAGATTCGTCTGTGATTGCCGGATTCGTCCGTGATTGCCGGATTCGTCCGTGATTGCCTGGTTCGCCAGTGATTGCCAGATTCGTCTGTGATTGCCGGATTCGTCCGTGATTGCCGGATTCGTCCGTGATTGCCTGGTTCGCCAGTGATTGCCAGATTCGTCTGTGATTGCCGGATTCGTCCGTGATTGCCGGATTCGTCCGTGATTGCCTGGTTCGCCAGTGATTGCCAGATTCGTCTGTGATTGCCAGATTCGTCTGTGATTGCCGGATTCGTCCGTGATTGCCGGATTCGTCCGTGATTGCCTGGTTCGCCAGTGATTGCCAGATTCGTCTGTGATTGCCGGATTCGTCCGTGATTGCCGGATTCGTCCGTGATTGCCTGGTTCGCCAGTGATTGCCAGATTCGTCTGTGATTGCCGGATTCGTCCGTGATTGCCGGATTCGTCCGTGATTGCCTGGTTCGCCAGTGATTGCCAGATTCGTCTGTGATTGCCAGATTCGTCTGTGATTGCCGGATTCGTCCGTGATTGCCGGATTCGTCCGTGATTGCCTGGTTCGCCAGTGATTGCCAGATTCGTCTGTGATTGCCAGATTCGTCCGTGATTGCCTGGTTTACCAGTACTTGCTTCCCAGATTCATCCGTAAACCCAAATACGCCATTCGTCCAAGGGAACCTAACCGCCGAAGAGGACACGTAAGAAGACTCCTGCAGATACCGCCAACGCCCGAAAGAATATAAGAAATCACAGGACGCCCTCGGCAGAAACAGTTAGTCAAAGCTATTCTCTAGAAGCAAACCTTGTATATTTAAATCTAAGTCGAACTAATGTAAAATTAATATAAGAATTTTAAGGAAATAAAGGAACAGACCTATAATCTAAAGTTACGTACTTCTTTGGAAAGAACCCCGGTAGACCGGCGAGCTTACCTCAGCTTTAAATAAAAAGTACATCACAATTTAATAATAAATGGCAATTTTCATTCATTCACAACCCCTCTGATTTCTTACCCTTTCACTCCTCCCCCGAAAAATTCAAAAACTATTTTAGTATTTGGGTACTCATAAGATTATTTTTAGTATCTAATTAATGTACATATATCTAAATTTTCCCTAATGCACAACAGTGGCAGGATTTTGTCAGAAGTCCTTAAATGATCACGTCATATAAAAAATTTCGTAAGAAGTGGTTCCATCAAAAATTGGGTGGACACATTTGATTCAGCATTCAAAAATACATGGAAACGATACCCCACTCGACCTAGTTCCAAAGGCTGAGATTATAATTAATTCGTAACCCCCTCCTTTCCTACTCGTAAACCCCTCCCCAAAAACAATATTTTTGCATTTGGCAAATCATAAAATCTGCATTTCTAGTGCCAAATTAATGTTAATGACAATTTTTCCGTAATGCACACCATCTGCAACCTTTTACCATATGTCCTTTATTGGTGATGTCTTAACTCAAAACGCTCAAGGATCTGAGAAGTATACCCGGCATTTTCGTATTCAGCACGCTTTTTTCAAATAGAAACCATCAAAATGTATTGAATATACCAAAAATTTGGGTTCAGGTCACTTTTCCCCGGACTATGATTGACATAAGTGAACAAAACCTTCGAATCTGAATTCATTTCTAAATCGAGTTGGGTCCAAACTCCTGGGTAACGAAACACACATAATGAATCTTTTAAATAATTCATAAATGATGAGTAAATACGAATAAAATCGAATCTCAATCATTTTTATACTGCAAAAAATTCCGCACAAACCCCCTCTTCCCTTCAAAATGTAAAAATGATAGGCTTTTGAAATATTTTCAGATTTCATTCACTGAAAATGAACATTTATCGGATGATATTCTTCATTTTTGCTGAATGTTAAGTGAACATTCACCTAAATGTTTGCTGGGTGCTTTCATAACATGGCTACTATAACCCAACAAATTTCGACTGTCCCTATTATTTTTTATTTATTATCTTTTTCAAAAATGAATAGAAAATAATTCTTCTGGAAATTGACATGCGAGAATACGATAATTGCGGTGACTTTTGATATGAAGCTTCTTGCGTTTTAAAAATATAGATTTCCTCAGCGAATATTTTTTTTCACTTATGTTAAGTGTTTATTGAATCATTGAATAAATTTGGATTTCGGTTGTAGGTGATGTTTAGGAAGGTTATGGGCGATCCTCCTGTGGGGCAGATAGCATTTGCGTTCACAACGCTCGGATTTTTGAATGCAGCCTTGCTTTGGCCTGTTTGTGTTGCACTTTATTTGACGGGAACCGAGAGTATGCCCTCAGAACGAATGTCATGGGTCATACTGCTTATTGCTAGTATACTTTTATTAGGTAATGCACGTAAAATATTTTCCACATACTTAAAATCCATAATAAATGAAAACGTTTTTATGTATTTGACTTTTAGTGTTTCATATGCTAACGCAGTTTAGTGCAGCGGTCACCTACAATATGTTTGTCACACTTGGCCTAATAACAGCAGTTCCAGTATCTGGAGGTGAGCTTTTAATTCCTTTTGAATTTAACACTTAACTAAGCCTTTTTTATTTAAGCTCTTGATGTTGTACTTTATGGAGCTACATTTGCTGGTATGAAATTGGCAGGTGTTGTACTTATCGCAGTTGGATTCTTTTTGGTCATGTTCCCTGAAAATTGGCCAGACTATATAACACGACTTTTGAGGTAAGGTTTATTTAAAAAAAACTATTTTTTCAATTGCAAAAAAACTGTGAGTAACTTTCTTAATATATTTGTTTAAAATGTTTTTTTTTAAAGTAGCAAATAAAATTTTGTTTAAATCTTGATACTTCTTAAAACAATTTTTTTCCAGTTTCAAGCAGTTGAATTGTTTATTTAACTTTGAATGTAGATTTTTTTTCAAAACAAAAATTAATTATATTAAAAATATATATCTATAATCCCGCTAAATTGTCCTTATGTTAGTTTTGAAAACTTGTATTCATATTTTATTTTTGTCTTTTTGTTTTATACCTCCCTTTTTGTATATTAAATTATAAAGTACAAAATCCTTCTAATGAATGTTAAATAATCGAATTATTTTGTTTTATATAAAAAATTTCAGAAAAAGTGGTCGAGCTATCCTACGTTACCAATGTTGTTGTGAAATAGCTGAAATTCATTGCGTTCATTCGGTAGGAATCACAATATAAAAAAATAATTAAAAGGTTTAAGCAGTGCAAGGGATTTGAAATAAGATTTATCTAGTTTAAAACAACACAGGGTTATAAGTTTTCACGATTCTTTTATTGAAGAATTTATTTAAAAAAAAATTGTAGAAATTTTTATACGTATGTACATATTACTATTTATTTTTGTTCTGTACTTAAGAGTGTTCCATACGTAATTAAAACAGCAAATTGGTAACTGTTACTCTGCTTTATTAACTTTCACTTTATTTGTTTTTATTTTATTTTTTAACAACTGGCGATCTTTTGGGATATTGGTGCTCTAAAATTGTTAAAGTAACTGATTTGATTTTTAAAAATCTTTAACCACTTCTTAATTTATTCTTGATAGAATAAAATAGTGTAACGACAAAGCACATTCTATACACAAGAATTACACCTAACACTTCCACTTTTTTCCGTCGGTTTTTGGTCACAATGGTGTTGGCAATGAAACAATTAAGTTAACATTAGCTTTTCCCGACTTTTCGGCAGGGGTTGCTGCCTTCTTCAGGGGAACGTTATTATTTTTATGTGTAATAAAGTTCCCCTGAAGAAGGCAGCGAAACGTCGGGAAAAGCTAATGCTAACTTAATTGTTTCATTGCCACATCTATTTTGACCAAAAAATTTTAATTTTAATTTTAATTTTAATTTTAATTTTAATTTTAATTTTAATTTTAATTTTAATTTTAATTTTAATTTTAATTTTAATTTTAATTTTAATTTTAATTTTAATTTTAATTTTAATTTTAATTTTAATTTTAATTTTAATTTTAATTTTAATTTTAATTTTAATTTTAATTTTAATTTTAATTTTAATTTTAATTTTAATTTTAATTTTAATTTTAATTTTAATTTTAATTTTAATTTTAATTTTAATTTTAATTTTAATTTTAATTTTAATTTTAATTTTAATTTTAATTTTAATTTTAATTTTAATTTTAATTTTAATTTTAATTTTAATTTTAATTTTAATTTTAATTTTAATTTTAATTTTAATTTTAATTTTAATTTTAATTTTAATTTTAATTTTAATTTTAATTTTAATTTTAATTTTAATTTTAATTTTAATTTTAATTTTAATTTTAATTTTAATTTTAATTTTAATTTTAATTTTAATTTTAATTTTAATTTTAATTTTAATTTTAATTTTAATTTTAATTTTAATTTTAATTTTAATTTTAATTTTAATTTTAATTTTAATTTTAATTTTAATTTTAATTTTAATTTTAATTTTAATTTTAATTTTAATTTTAATTTTAATTTTAATTTTAATTTTAATTTTAATTTTAATTTTAATTTTAATTTTAATTTTAATTTTAATTTTAATTTTAATTTTAATTTTAATTTTAATTTTAATTTTAATTTTAATTTTAATTTTAATTTTAATTTTAATTTTAATTTTAATTTTAATTTTAATTTTAATTTTAATTTTAATTTTAATTTTAATTTTAATTTTAATTTTAATTTTAATTTTAATTTTAATTTTAATTTTAATTTTAATTTTAATTTTAATTTTAATTTTAATTTTAATTTTAATTTTAATTTTAATTTTAATTTTAATTTTAATTTTAATTTTAATTTTAATTTTAATTTTAATTTTAATTTTAATTTTAATTTTAATTTTAATTTTAATTTTAATTTTAATTTTAATTTTAATTTTAATTTTAATTTTAATTTTAATTTTAATTTTAATTTTAATTTTAATTTTAATTTTAATTTTAATTTTAATTTTAATTTTAATTTTAATTTATTTATTTATTACACATTGGTTGTGTTTCTTTATTTTTTCCGGATAAAGAATAGAAAAAACAGAAAAGACAAAATATGGGTTGGGGTCGAAATCCTGTATGTTGCAAAATACTGTATTCAAAATACTGTATGCCAAAATACTGTGTGTCAAAATTCTGTATGTACAAAATGCTGTATGAGCAAAATACTGTATGTCGAAATTCTGTATGGCAAAAGTCTGGTTGGTCAAAAACCTGTATTGCAAAATTCTGTACATCAAAAGTGCGCGCGCACTTTTTTACATTATTAAAATAATACTTATTTTACAGCATTTGTACAGAACTTTGAAATACAGACTATTTATTAGAGGTTTTATTATGAAGTCATAACTTTCTTATCATCATCTGAGATAGTAAAAAATCGAACTTAATATAAGAAGCAATCTTCAATTGTTGATTAATATAGGTACCTAATTAGGCTAAAATCTTTGTTAGGACAAATGAGAGCCTTTTTGTAAAAATTAATAAGTAAATTTAAAAGTGAACTTCTATGTTCAAAAGCCCAATTAGAAAGAGAAGAAAAAAACTAGTATTAGGCGCCAGTTATAACTTTCATTGAAACTCATCATTGAAAATTTTAATTGTTAATTTTGAGGCACTTAAAAAGTAAAATCCGTGATTATTTTAATGCAAATAAAAAGCTGATAACTCAATTATTATTTCTAGTCAAAAAAATATTTCATTTTAGCCCAGCCTATCGCAGGAAATGAATTTCTTTATTTCAATGATTGAACTACCTGAAATCTTAGAAATCGTCGGTAGGGCCAAAATGAAATATTTTTTCGACTAGAAATAATAATCGAGTCATCAGCTTTTTACTGGCATCAAATCACTGTGAATGAAACACTCTTCTTCGCTTCAGAAAAGTATCTGATTATTTTTTATTTTTCTTGTTCTATTTATAATAAACTATAATATGTACAAGATATTTTACAATGACCGACCTTATCTATGGTACAGAAACCTTATCGCTTTGTCCCAACATACTGTCTAATTTTATGACTATTTTATGGCTATTTTATGACTATTTTCTTTTTTCTGTGCGTTTGTCCAGGTATGCGCTATCACACTAATGTATTTTTAATTATAGTGGACTGTATGTGTATTTAGTGATAGCGCGCAGCTGCGCACATCTATCTGTACCCTGTTCATTTATGAACATCCTGCGGGCCGCCAGAAAGGTTTATTTTTATAACTTTTTTTTGACTGACGAATATACAAAATTAGCAAACATGTACATTGAAAGTTAACATTAAAGTAAAGTGACCACTATTTTTTTGAAAATTAATCCCGTTTAGATGAAGATCATCTTTAGTGATGCTTTGTATTTGCTGTTGAAGTGCTTTCATCTCCTTGTCGTTGTTTATTCGTTTGATGTCAAAAGGTGTTATTTTGTCTCCTGATATGTCGTGAATTGTTGTAATCATCGGCTCGATTTCTTCGCTTATTGTAATCTCCGATTTTAGATGCTGATATCCATTCAGTGTTATACCTTCATACCTAGCTGTACAATCTGCTTTTAAAGAAAGGATACCTTGCGATGGGATTTCCAAAATCTCCTTTTTCGTTTTTCCACATTCCAAGTGCATTTTGAACGTTTTAAATAGCCATCGATTTTCCTGATTTAGTTCCATCCAGAAAGAAGTCGATCTTGTTTCCTCGTATTCGCAGTTAATGTGGCTAGTTTTTATAAGGGCTGATAGTTCGGAAGTTTGATACAGTGCTGGTTGCCATGGTGATTTTCCTTTGCATATAAATTTGTTCTCCAGACTCTTTTGACATCGGTTCAGTTGAGATTGTGACATTAAGAAATACGAGTTAAGGCCAAAATTGTATGCCAGAAACTCGTTTCTTAATTTGGCTTTTACTATTATTCCTTTATGTTCAAACAGAATCGCAACTATTTTATAGAGTTCTGTTGATCCGCTTTATAAAAGAGGTATATCTGCTTTTATCACCAGCTTGCTTCCTATGATTAGTCCTTGTGCTGACATCAACTTGTAAACGTCACGCAGTTCATTTTTGTTTTCTTTTCCAGGTAATTGAATAGTTCATTGCTTAGCTGTGTTGGAGTTATAAGCGAATGATTAATTCACCCGTGATTGAGATCGAGAGCAAATCAATAATAGATTTTTGAATGGTCTCACATTCGTCCATTAACATTTTTATTTGTGTTTCTAACATTTTGAACTGAATTGCCATTTTGCTCGTCTTTGTCTCTTACTTTGTACCAATAGGTTGTCGTTGCTACTTATGGTTGCAAACCGTCTTTGTAATGACAGCGTTATCATTCTGCATGCTTCCTCGAGCTCTGGTAGTAAGTGACAGTAGTCTTTGATGCGATCAAGTGCTGTTGGGATTCTGGAAACCTGCTGCTTATACGATTCTAGATCGAAGTAAATTACCAAATTCCAGGTTGATGACATTACGTCCATTTTGCCAAATGAATCAAGATAAATTGCCGCTTTCTCGGACAACTCGGTTACTGATCCACCTTTGTATTTAGATCCATTCGATAATGAAAACGAACTGCTTGGCATTATAAGTAATATCATGAGGAGTGTTGCAGCAACTAAGTTTCTTTTGGGTTTAGAATTAATTGTTCTCGTGGTGGTCATATTTATACGACGTTCTTTTTTTACTTTGTCATCATCTTTTGCTTTAACTAATGGACATATTTTCTTGATTGGCCGTTTTAAAGTGGTGTTCTGTAGCTTTAAAGATACAACGCGTACACGACCATCTTTGCCTGGATGCGTTTCTATTACTTTAGCAAGAGGCCATCTTGCTGGACTAGGAATGGATAACAATGGTCTGCCAATTAGAAAATGACCTGGTGTGAGACAATCTTCACCGTTTTTATCATTAATTACGTATAGAGGTCGTGAGTTTAAAACTGCTTCTATCTGTGCCAAAATAGTTGACATTTCCTCAAAAGTAAGTTTCACTTCTCCAATCGCTCTTTTTAAGTGGTATTTCATAGCTTTTACTCCAGCTTCCCAAATTCCACCGAAGTGAGGTCCTGCCGGGGGGGAAAAATGCCATATGATGTTTTCATTTGCTAGAATTGGTGCAACACCTGCATATTGTTTGATCACTTTTTTTAACTCCGAATATAGTGACCTACTTGCACCTATGAAATTAGTGCCATTGTCGTAGTAAATGTGAAGGCTTTTCCCTCGTGGTGCGAAAAATCTTCTCAGTGCGGCCAAAAACGCTTCTGATGATAAGTCACTCACTGCTTCAAGACGAATCGCTTTAGTTGCTAGACACACGAAAACTGCCACATATCCTTTAATGGTTTTCTGTCCTCGAACTCTGGAGCACTTCATTTGAAAAGGTCCTGGGTAATCTACTCCAGTATATGTAAATGGGTGCGATATTTTCACTCGATGTTCTGGCAAATCACCCATTAATTGTGTTGCTGAGTTTTGTCGATATCTTATGCATTTAGGGCATTTTCGAATGTAATTTTTAACGGCATTTTTCAAAACTAAAATCCAGTGTTGTCGTCTTATGATGGATTCAGTCAATCTATTTCCTCCGTGTATTGTAGCATGGTGTGCATCTTTAATCAAAAGTGTTGTGAAATTTGATTTTTGAAGAATTATTGGGTGCATTGAGTTGTATGGTAGGCCTGCATTTGTAAATCTACCACCAACCCGCATTATTCCGTTTTTATCCAAGAAAGGATTAAGGCTTACAATTTTACTAGTATTGTTAACCGATTTATTTTTTGACAAGTTTTTTATTTCTTCTTTGAAATCCTTATTTTGTACCAGTCGGATAATTTTCATAGTTGCAGTTTGCAGCTCGTTCACCGATATCTCTTTTTTGAAATCTTCATTTTATAAAAATCGGATGATTGTTAAATTTTTAGTTTGCAGCTCTTCCACTGGTTACTGTTTACTTATTTTAATTATTCTTAGGATGATTGCCATAACTCTTTGCAGTCCAAGCCAACTTGAATATCGATCTATGAGAGCTTCAGCAAATTCATGTCGGTTTGATGTTATCAGACATGTAGCTAATGTGTTTTTCTCAATTTCGTACCGTTCCGTTGGCCATTTGTGAGTTGGAAATTGCAGCCATTCAGGACCTTTCCACCAAATTTTTAAAATTAGGAGCTTAGTTGATACAATACCACGGGAGGCGGGATCTGCAGGATTATCTTTTGAGCTAACATGTCGCCATTCTGTTTCCGGAATGAGGTTTCGTATTTCGTCTACTCTGTTTCTGATGAATTTGTCCTTATTTTTGTTGTTTCTTATCCAACCGTTGAATTACTCCAAGCGAAAACTTGATATTTTTTGTCGATTGTTTTTGAAATTCTGTTGACCAATTTAGCAACCAAATGAGCAGCACAGAGTTCTAGTTTTGGCAAAGTTTTTCTATTCTTTAACGGATTGACTTTTGTTTTTGCCGTTAATAGTTGCACTCTTTCTCCCATTTTCACATATACAACTGCAGCATATGCTTTTTCTAACGCGTCACCAAAACCATGGAGTTCTATTTTAGATTCTGTAGTTGTTCCTACCCATCATGGTATTCGCAATTGCTCTATTGCTTCAATGTCAGTTATGTACTGTATCCATTCTTTTTTTAGCTCATCTGCTAACTGTTCGTCCCAGGGAGAGTTTAAAGTCCAAAGTTTTGCATGTATAACCTTGCAACTATTGTAACTGGAGACAGCCACCCTAGCGGGTCAAATATTGAAGCTAATTGTGAGAGAACGCTCCTTTTTGTAATTTGACGTCTTATGTGATACTGCTGAATTTATTTTGAACATAAATTCATCTTGCTGAGGGCCCCATTGCAGGCCAAGTGTTTTGACTGAATCATTATCTTCAATTTTTATTGTTTCGTTTTCTGCTGTGGCTTGGATGTTTTGTGTAATATCTTCACTGTTGGAGAGCCATTTTCGTAGGTGAAAACCAAATGCATGGAAGTGTTTGTTTAGCTTTTGTTGAATTAACTGGCCTTGATTTATCGAATCGGCTCCTGTCATCAGATCGTTCATATAGAAGTCTTCACTTATTAATTTCCGCAGCCATTCATTTTCTCCGAGCATTTACTAGCTATTTCAAGAAATGTTCGCACAGCTAAGAATGGTGCTAAAGCAGTTCCATATGTGACAGTGGATAGCTCGTACTCATCTATTTTGCTTGTAGGGTCATCTTGCCATAAAATTCGATGGTTAATCCTATCCTTATCAGATATTTTTATCTGCCGATACATTTTTTCAACGTCTGCCGTTAGCACAATTTTCCAAAATCGCTATTTTAATATAATGTCAAAAATATCCCGTTGCAATTTGGGTCCTGCGTACATTATATCATTAAGACTTTTACCATTCGATGATTTTGCGGAAGCATCAAAAACGACTCGGAGCTTTGTTGTGGTATTTTGTTCTCGTATGACTGCTTGATGTGGAAAATAGTATTTTGCACATGAGTTATCAGTAATTTTCCTCATGTGCCCAAGCCGAATATATTCTTCAATGAATTTTTTGTAGTCTTTATACAGGTTTTCTTTATTTTTGAATTTCCTTTGCATGGACATCAATCGAGCGAATGCTTGGTTTCGAGATTCACCCAGTTCCTTGTCTTCTTTAACCGGAACTTCCACTATAAAACGGCCCGTCCTGTTTAGTGGTTTCTTTATACCTTGTTAGGCACAAAATATCTTCATCAACCATGGCTTCTTCGGTATTTATTTCTTCCAGCTCCCAGAATCGTTCCAGGTTTGTTATTGCTGAAGTTACTTTTTTGGGTTTTTTCTTATCTATCAAACCAGACAAAATCCATCCAAATTTAGTTGACTGTCCAATGATGCCATTAGCTTTTTTAACGCCATTTTCCAATATCCTACTGAAGATGTCTCCTCCAATCACCATGTCTATTCTATCAGCCAATAGATAGTTGTTCCATTTTTGTATATCATATTTGAATGATCCATCAGGCTGCGCACTGGTCAGAGATTGAAGGACAACTACTTCTACGTTTTCTTCATAGTTGCTTAAGAATCTTGGCTTAATTCTTACATTTACTTTATGTTTCGATTCTCCAACTATTGCTTCGCCTAAACCATGAATCCTCACATTATTTTTGACACGAGGAATGCATAACATTTGCAGTGCTCTTATAAGAACGCACTCTCCATTATATGTCTTGGCTTTAATTTGTGCTGTTGCAAGAATAACTGTTGCTTGTGCTTTGATAGTCAAAGATGTCTTTTCTTCGCTTAATTCGCAGCAGTTCATGATGACCTTTTTTGCATACTTTGCATTTTACAGCTTGGTTTCGACAAACTTCTCCCCATTTATGGTTGAGACATTTGTAGCAAATCTTCTGCTCCTTTGCAAAGCTTCTTCGGTTTTCAGTACTGATTCCCAAGAATTTTGGGCACTCAGTAGTTGTATGATTATTAAACTTGCAATAGTTACATACTTGCTTATTTTTCACTCTGTCATTAGTAGTTGCTGTATGATGAACCTTAACTAATGGCTGTTTACGAGTTTTAAATAAGGGTTCTTTTTCAGCAACCGCCTTCAGAGTCTGGTACAGTTGATCCAAAAATTCCATTATGTCCGTTAGCGTCTAAATTTCTTTGGATTTCTTTATGGTCTGTTCATATAATTTGAGACCGTCTTTGTCCAATTTTCGAACAATTATTCGGGCAATGAACGGATCTGTCTCATTTATTTGTATATTTAAGGACCTAATGGTATTCAGACACTCATTTTTTGTGTCGAGGAGTTCTCTCACATCTTCTGCGTTTTCACTATTTATGATTGGTTGATCCAGGAGTCTGTCCCATTGAGTTGTAAACAGAATACGCTTGTTATCGTATCTCTGCTTAAGTAGAAACCATGCTGCTTCGTAGTTTTCACTCAAAATTTGCAGGTGCTGAATCAACCGTGCTGCTTCGCCCTTTAAACATAGGCGTAATCGTAGCATCTTTTCCGCATTCAAAATTTGAGTGTTGTAGTGCACCATATCTTGAAAAATGTTGTGGAATGTGGCCCATTCTCTCACTTCCCCATAGAAGACAGGAATTTTCAGCTTTTCTAATTCCAAATTCGCACGGTATGCCTTTTTAGGCCCTTCATTTTTTAAGCTATTTTTATTATTATTATTATTATTATTATTTATTAACAGATACTTAAAAGTAACCTGGTAATTACAATTTTATAGAGCCTAGCTGCGAGGACTATTAGCTCTGAAGTTTAAATGAAAATCAAATTTTATAATTAAGTTTATGTATAAGTTCATTTACTAATTCGATATTTTTGGAATTTGGAGTTTTGAGTATTTCATATACATTTAAGTCTTTGGAGATAGAGTTTAATTGTTTTTTTGTTTCTGTACAGTTTTTTAATAAATGGTCTAGATTAATTGTGACGTTGCAGGTGGAGCATACGGCAGAGTTTTGTTTGTTGAGAAGATGTTCGTGTGTGATTGTAGTGTGTCCAAGCCTTAGCCGAACAAAATTTGTTATCTTTGTTTTTTGGACGTTGGGGTATCGAGGATGAGATCTGTCGACATTGATTTCCTTGTAGTGGTGATGGTATTGGCTCCAATCGTTTAACTGTTTGGTTCTCAATGAGTTTCGTATGGAGTTGGTCAGGTCATTTTTAGTAAAGATGTTAAAGTTGTATACGGGTGCATCCTTAGTTGACCTGGCAGCACGGTCTGCTTCTTCGTTGCCGCGTATACCAGTATGGCCGGGAACCCACATTAATTTAATAATTGGGATTTTAATAAGATGATTCCTGATTTCGCATATTAGGTTATCAATGTCGTTGGGATTGGCGATAGCTTGTAATACGGATATACTGTCGGAGCAGATAATGGTATTTCCGCGAGTCTTAGTTGCTGTTAAAATGGCCTGAAGGATACCAAACGCTTCAGCTGTAAAAACTGATGTGAAATTTGGTAAGATCCCAATGTTCAGAATATACCCGTCTTCTCGTGTTACTGCAAATGAGGTGATTTCTTGCGTCTTTGAGCCGTCAGTAAAATAGAATTTCCATCCTTTATCTAAGAGTTTTGATTTGATGTCTGAGAACAGGGCTCGGTAGACAGAGGGATTGGTGTTATTTTTTCTGTAGTGCGATAGTGTCATATCAATCGATTTAGGTTTAATATGCCAAGGAGGAAATGAGGGTTTAAAATTATATCCCGGTTTTGTTGGAAGTTGAAGTTGGTTGGTTTTGATCAATACTAGTTTAAGAGTCGATGGAACACGTTTTACACATTTTTGCTTTATTGCCTGGGCGATGTCGTCATCAATTAGTGAGTTTCTGGAAAAGACTAGTTTTGGGGCTAATTTCAATGTCAGCTCATCAATTCGGTGTTCTATAGTTGGAAGCCCAGCTTCGGCCAGCAAATTTTGTATCGGTGTCGTTGGAAAGGCGTTAAGGGATCTTCTTACTGATTGATGGTATGGTGGTTTAATGATGTTAAGTGTTGATTTGGGGCATTTGCCGTATATATATATTCCAAAATCAATTTTGCTTAATATTAACATTTTTGTTATGTGAGAAAGAGTATTTATATGGACGTTACTTTTACTATTGCTTAAATATTTAATGATATTGGTTCTCGCAGCTAGGTTTTTTCTTAATGCTAAACAGTGTTCTTTCCAGTAATATTTATTATTAAAAATTAATCCTAGAATACTTAAATTATTTACATTGGGGATAGGTATATTATTGACATCAAAAGTAAGATTAGGACAGTTAAGTTTGCGGCAAATGTGTAGTAGTTTACATTTTTCTAATGATAATTTTGCGCCGGATTCTAAAGACCATGTTCGAATATCGTCAATGGCATTAAGAAAGAGGTTTTTGCAGATAGTTAAGTCGGGGATTTTACTTAAGATATAGACATCGTCAGCGTAGAGACAGTGGTCTAAAAGGTTATGCCTTTCGAGTATATTACTTATGTCGTCGAATGCTATAGTGAACAGCATTACCGATAGTGGAGATCCCTGCGGTATACCGTTTTCTAATGGATATGTTTTGGAAAAGCAGTTATTAATTCTTGAAGAGAATTTTCTGTTTGATAAAAATGATTCGACGAAACTGAAAATTTTTATACCAACATTCCACTTTTTTAATTTGTTTAAAATCACATGTTTTCCGATTCGATCAAAAGCCTTTTCGAAGTCTAATGACAGTACGGATACGTGGTTTTTTGATGATATGGCTTTTGAGATGTAGTGATCTAGATGGAGGTGGGCGTCTATACAGCCTTTGTTTGGTTTGAATGCAACCTGTTTCGGAGATATACATTTTTTTGATTCGGCGAACCAGAATAAGCGTTTGGCCACAATTTTTTCCAGAATTTTTGATAGACATGAAATTAGTGATATAGGACGATAGCTTTCAATCAGGATTTTTTCCTTATTTGGTTTAGGGATAGGGAGCAAAATGGCAGTTTTCCAGTTTTGAGGTATATTTGAGGTATCAAGAATGTTATTATAGAGTTGGATTACTCTTAATTTCACGGTTAAAGGCAGATTTTTAACCATTGGGTAGGAAATTCTATCCCTCCCTGGAGTTTTTCCCTTAGTTTTGTTGAGACATGATTCGAATTCGACAAGCGAAATATGTTTTTCGATTGAACGAGCAGGGTGATTAGTGTTATTATGTTCTGTAATGTAATTGATAACTTCGTTTTTTTTTAATCTGAAGTTAGAATGAAAATTTGTATCGTTTGAATAGTCGGACCATGTTTTCGCAAAGCAATCGGCTATTTGTTTTGTGTCTGAAATAATTTCATTTTGTGTTTGAATACTATAAATTTTGGAAGGTAAAGGGTTTCCTGTAAGGAGTCTTATATTTTGCCATATTTTTGCAGGCGTGGAGTTGGGGTTTATTTGTGCTGTGAATTCGCCAAAGCTTTTAGCTTTACTTTCTTTTAGAGCTTTTCTAAATTTTGCGTTCGATTTTTTATAATGGACTAGATGAGTTTGTGTAGGTTTTTTTTGGAAAGTTTTTAAGGCCGACATTTTCATCTTGCGGAGTTTGGTTAATTCTGAATTCCACCAGGGGACAGTTCTGTTTATTTTGGGATTGTAGGAAGAGCTTGATTGTGGGATAGAGAAATTTGCAGCTGAGCGTATGGCTTTTTGGAGTGTAGCAGCTTCTTTGTTGTTGTTGAGGCTAGGTGGTTTGTCTGATAGATAGTTTAGAATTTTATTTTGAAAGTTTGACCATTCAGCTAGATCGGTTTTGAATCTTGGGTTTGGGGGATAATTTTCCGTGGATTTCCCAATTGTAATGGAAGTAGTAATAGGGAAGTGGTCGCTATTGTGAAGATCAGGAAGAGTTTGCCACGAGATTGTGGGGAAGAGCTCAGAGGAGCAGCAAGTTATATCGATATGAGAAAAGGTACCATGGGTTGAAAGGTGGGTAGGGGATCCATCGTTCAACAGTATTAGATTTGAGTTTATTAAAAACTCTTCAATTACTCGGCCTTTTTTATTAGTTACAGGTGATCCCCAAAGCGTGCTCCATGCGTTGACATCACCACCAATTATAATAGGAGAGTCACATTGGGAAATAATATTGTCTAGGTCGTTTTTTACAATGTTTTGATGTGGGTGGATGTATATCCCTATGTATGTAATTTTGGTTTGAAGCTGAAGTTCAAGGCAAATGGTAAGTAGATTCGAATTGATTGGTCGAATTTTATGCGGAATATTTTTTTTTATGAGTAGACCTATTCCTTGTTTACATGTGGTGTTACTATCCAGATTTAAGAAGTAGCCATTGTAGCTCTTTGGTACGGTTGGTGATGTACCGAAAGGTAGATGTGTTTCTTGTAGCGATACAAGATTTGGGTTGAGTTCTTTTAGTAAAACATTTAACTCGTCAAAGTTATTAAAGAAACCTTTCATATTCCATTGCAGAATATTGAGAGTTATGTTTTTGGATTGGCAGTGTTCGCATTGACTTTTTTTGCGTGAAGCAAAGAAAGCGTGTTCACTAGTGACCGGGTTATTTGTTTTTTCCTTGGATTTGTTTTTTGCATGTGAAGAGATATTTCGTGGTGGTGTTTTGTTAAGTTGATCAGGTGAGTAAGGCCGCGGTGCCCCCCGATCGTCGGAAGCGCCAGTCAGTCCGTTATAGGATGGACAAGCGCGCCCGACAATCGGTGGGGATCGCGGCCTTAAGTTTGGGTTGTAGGAATCGGGGTTATTCTGTGTCATCATTTTCAGATATGTTCATAAAATATGAATTTTTATGAAGTAAATTATCGGTTAAAGATGAGATGGGAGAAAATGAATTAATTTGATTAGTTAGATTTTCTGTAACTGAAGTGTTTTGGTTGGGATTTGAATTTCTGTTTAAATTGTCTGTTGAAGAAATGTTATGGTTATGATTTGAATTGGTTTTGGTTGGAGGTAAATGGGGTGGAGGAGTGGGTATTTTTTGAGTAGAAGATTGATTTAAATTTGAACTAGTTTGGGCTGTTGAAGTTTGTTTTTTTGTGTTGTTTGTTTGTTCGACGTGTTTTGTTGGTTCAGTTGAGGGGTTTGAGATTTTGGCGGTGTTGGTTTTACGGGCTATTTGAGAATAGGTATTTAAATTAGATTGATTTGATAATGGATTACGCTCCATAAATGTTTGTCGGGCTTCAGCCATGGTGCACTTTTTTCTTGTTTTAATTGTGAGTATTTCTTTGTTTTGTTTATATTTTGGACAGTCTAAGGAGGAGGATGGATGGGGTTCAAGGCAATTGGCGCACATAGTACGTGTGCAGGTGGTGTTATTGTGTGGTGGTAAATTGCATGTTGCGCAAGTAGGATCTTTGACACAACGTTTTTTTGTGTGACCAAGCAACTGGCAATTTTTACATCTCATAGGGTTGGGAATATATTCGTTGACGCGGGTTCTGTACCAACCAATTTCAACTGTGGAAGGTGGTTGATAGAGGTCAAATGTAAACAACATGAGACCGGAGGGAGTGCGATTATTGTTACCTTCAACTTGTTTGGTAAATTTATAAACATCTGTTACGTTTTGTGTTTGCATTTCGGCTACAATTTCAGATTCTGGGACGTTTTTGAGCCAGGGAGCATACACTATGCCTTTTGAGGAGTTTAGAGAGTTATGATATTTAACCTGCACTGGGCACCTATTTGCAATGTTTGTAATTTTCATAAGCTTTTCGGCAATTTGTTTATTTTTTGCTAAAATGAGTATACTGCCATCACGTAGTTGTGTGATATTTTCGTATTCGGTACTTACTGCGTCGATAGCTTTTTTTATCACGAACACACTGATGGATGAGATTGGAGTCACATCGCTTTTTGGCGATATAACCACAAATTTGGGATTTTTGGATATGTTTTTACTTGGGAGGGGAAGAAAATCGTCAAGATTTATAGTTTTTTGTTTTTTTGCTGGTGGGTTTGATAGTAGGGTATCAGGCGATAGCCCTGCATATCGGTTACCTCTAGATTTAGACCCCATAATGGGGAAGTCTAATGGAAGAGACCACTCGAGCACGTGCAAAAAGTTTGGTTTTGTTTCAGGCGAGAATAACCAGAAAGAAAAAATTCCGGGGGTAAGTGAACACGTATGAGCGAAGAGGACGGAGAGAACTCTGTAAATTGGATATTTAAGTCACTGTCAAAATTGCGAGCTGATGTTTACTCATCAAGAGCAAGACGGAGACTGAGCTATTTTTAAATTTGGGTAGCTCTTCGAAATACTCTTCAATTATTTCTTCGCACAAATTTTCAACTTCCTCGTCGTTGTAATCCGACAGCTGATTGGTAAAAAGATTTTTTATTTCATCGAATAAAATCTGTAAATACCTTATTTGTTCTGTATTCAGATTGTTTATAACGCTAAGATCATCAATTTTTCTTCTAATGATGTCTGCTTTCGTTTTAAATTTAGTGATATTGCGATCCAGCATTGAATAAGTTTTTCCTTTTGATGAGGGTTCTTTTCCAACAGGGTTATTTTTCGGATCTTATTTTTGACTTGAAGTTTCTCCAGAAAGACTTTGTTGAAGTTTAAGGATCATCTCTTCAAGTTTCTCTACTATATTTTCGTAGATATTCTTCTCGAAGTAATCTTCTTCCCCGATGCCATCAGTCGTTAATTTATTCTGATTACCATCCACTTCTTTCTGGAGTTTCTCAAATTTCTTCACCAGCTCTTCACATTTTGCTTTTCTTATCGGTTGGTCCGAAAGGTTGCTATATACCTGCTGAACTTTTTCTAAAATGTCAATTTAAACCTCTATAATTTTTCCTCTGTTGATACCCATGTTGATTTCAATTCCAAACAACTTTTTTAACTGCTTCGTTGGAGGTGTTTTTATTTTGGTCGCCAGGTTGACTCACAACTTGTTAATCGCCAAAAAACTGTTCTTAATATTGTTTAAGTTTTTCCCCGAATTTATTTTTCTTTTTTCGGAGTTTAATCAATTTTTATTTAAAAATTTTAATTTGTTTTAAAAAACGTTGTTAAGCCACGTTTTACGCTTGCCAGTATTTTAGCTCTGACTACGCTATTTTTAAATAAGGTTCTTTTTCTTCTAAGTCTCTTACCACTGGTGGGGGAAAACTTAGAAAAATTATTTTTATCGAACCGAATTTATTTATTTTGCTTAGATTATTTTCCAAGTCTTTATTATTTATTGATTGAGCTCAATATATCCGGCTCGAAGGACCAAAATGAATAAAACACTCTTCTTCGCTTCAGAAAAGTATCTGATTATTTTTTATTTTTCTTGTTCTATTTATAACAAACTATAATATGTAAAAGATATTTTACAATGACCATCCTTATCTATGGTACAGAAACCTTATAATTGGCCCTTTAAAAGCAAAATAATTACACGGGTTATTTAAAAAATATTCTGAATTGAACACGTTGCATAACTTAAATGAATTGAAAACAAAATTAAATTTATACTGATTTTGACATATTTGTAAAATGTTTTTGCTATCCTTAAGAAAAGTTTGATTTGTTTTTGCTGAGGATTTATTTACTTTCTAACCACTGATCTCTATAATACACTGGATAGTGAATAGCCTATAGTGTATAACAGTTTTTGTGAGGCAAGTTTTTTAAAGGGTACCGGCCACGACCTCATATCTCGCTCTATACAAACGAAGAAAGTGATTGAAGATATTTGCCGAAATTGAGCATTTATTTGATATCAGTTGATGTCAACAAACATTGCGGGTGTAAGTATTGAAAAAAATATAAGAAAATGTAGGTCCAGTAGCGTCCATTCCGCTGGCGCCGCTGTTATACTGTTATATGAGGGTACCGGCCACGACTATATTTTTGCCTCAAAAATTTTGTATGAGTACACTATCCAGTGTATATAGAGATCAGTGTTTCTAACTTACATAAAAATATTTGTATAAAGTTATGACTTGATTGTCAATAAACACAACACAATTATATTCAGAACTAGTATCATAGAGTACCTATTATCTAGAGAACCGACTCGTAACGTAACCCCCTTGCTTAAAAGATCCGCAAATTTTATTTGAGAACAGTAAGAGAAAACTCTCTTAAATTCTCTGTCCGTGAAATGTGAATACGTGTAAATTGTTGATATAATAACAAATGGCGCCAGTAGCTCAAAAAGATGAAAAACAACCGATTTGCGTTCTTTTAAATGCTTATATCTTTAGATCCAATTTTCGGATTTTCAAAATTCAAAATTAAAATTAAAGCCAGAATGACAGGCTTGTACCAGCTACAAGCTACAAAAATTTTCAAAACCGATCAAAATTTCATACTAAAACCAAAAAATCCATAACAGTGTCATTGTGTTGGTGCGGTTCCATTTAAAATGCATTGAGCAACTAACACATGCTCACCTTTGTGGAGGAAATCTCTCAGTGCAGCTTATAGGGTGAAAGAGAAAAAGCCCAGAAGTTGGTTCTCTACATAATATGGGTAGGTTAGGTACTAGGTACCATGATACAACTAAACAGATATGGTCTTCGCGTTTCTATTTTTGTCTCGTTCTGCGCACCTACGTCATGGCCGCAGATCGAGTTTGAAGTCTTGCAATTTAGTATGTGAAATACACGCGAAATGAAAACAAATTAAATTTATATTTATTATAATCATGATACAATTAAAATAAAGTAACAATTAAACTAAAAAAAGTTATATCATACATTATATTTATACAGCCGCACTTATGTACATAGATATCCAAGTTTTTTTCTGTCAATCAAAATAAATAAATAAACATCTCTGTGTGAAAAGAATTGAAACAAATCCTTAGTGCAAGATAAACCTTCCCTGTTTTTAGTCAGTTTGAATTGTCTTTTTTCAGTGCGTGAAATAAAAACTAATATCCTAAAAAAAGTTGAAAATAATTATAAAGCTGAAGTTTATCAAAAATTCCTCAATCGTGTAAATTCTTCAACAATTATTAAAAAAAGATTGTGACCCAGATTTCCGACCTACGGTAACAGCGGATCTTAAAAGTTTACTCAACTTGTGAAAACTGGTTTCAGGTGTAAGTTTTTTTGGGTGGTGTTATTACACTCAATTACTGAACAAATACCCATTTTCTAATTCAATTCAACACTTTAAAAACAATAACAAAAATTTAAATACAGAATAACTAATAAATCACACTTCCGCTCAATTGCAAAATTTAAAAAAATTATAGGCCATTTTTTTCACTATTACTCAACTTTACGAAAACTCTCGAGTTGGCCAACTTGAGAGTTGACTATAACTCGAGAGTTGAAATGCAAGTTGAAATTTCTTTTTATTCAATAATTATTTTCTCAACTCTCCAGTTGAAGATCTAAAGTTGGCCAACTCCAAGTTTAAAAAATATTCCTGGGATGTTTGTGAAATATAAAACAAAAACTGTCATTTTTAAAATTAAATTTGAATCTGTCAATCATATTTGACTGTTTTTGTGTGTTTAATTGTGTTAAATTGTGTTTTTAGTGTAAATACAACAATTGTTTCAATTTGTGCTAAAGTGTGAATAAAAATAATTAATGGTTGACAAAAAAACTTTCATGTGCCCGCAGAAAAATGATTACTTTGGAACATAAGTAGGAGCGAACATGTTTTTGAAACAAATACATATAAACAAGAAAATTTTTGTACCTCTGTACGTAAAATCTCAAGTTTGCTCTACTATTTCCAGGAGTTGACATATCTGAAGTTGATCAACTCTAGAGTTGAATATCGAAAGTTGAAAACGCAAACTTTGGGTGAATAAAAAGAAATTCACAAGTTGAAAATAAAAATCCTCAAGTTGTGTTCAACTTCGAGTGAATAAAATCGGCCTATGACTAGTATTATGTGTTTTTTTATTAAGGAAATTATAAAAAAATAAAACTGTATTAAAAATACAGTATTTTGCCGCCGTAGAGAATTTTACAAAACAGAATTTTGCAAGTCAGTATTTTGACCATACAGTATTTTGCCGTACAGAATTTTGTATTCACAGTATAATGACATACAGAATTATGGTCTTATTACCTAATATTGTTCATTTACTACGCATGTTTTCACTTCAAAAAAAGCGATTTTATAAAAGGCGAATACCTACTGAAATATAAAAGTTGTTATGATAACAAATTGTAAGTTGTAATGATAACAAATAATAATCCCAAATATTTTGCATTTCTATTTGTTTTCATCATTGGCAGAAAGCTGACAAGCCAACAGTAGTTAATTATAATGAAAAAAAAAATGAAATGTATCTGTCAAACTAGAGAATATTTCATTTACACCACCTATTGAGTGGGAAAAAGAAAATGCATTCCAATTATTCTGAATTCCAATGATTCTGAAAGAAACAAAAAAGTTTATCCGGAATTTTTTAGTGAACAAAGAAACGCAAAAGCGGAGTTCCAGATATTCCGAATATTCGGAATAAATAAAGAAACACACCCACCCATTATGTATTGACTTAATGTCCAAATCTATTTACATAATTTTGGTCATACAGAATTTTGGAATGCAGAATAACGACCCGTTTCTGCTTCATCTTGTTTTGTACTATTCCGTGCTTTTTATCTTATTTGGGGTGCTATTTGGTCGAATAACCATTAAATGTTTTTATCAAAGAATAAGTCAATCCTTCAATGACTGACTAACATTTAACACCTTTAACTTCATCTTAGGATAATAATATGTTTATTCATCTATGTAAAAAGTTTGATTAATACTTTATTTGTTTCGTATTTTAAATATTAAATTTTATCTTCTTTTAGAAATATTAGCGAACAAGGGTTTATGCAATTAATTAGCAAAATATCTGTTTTCTCCGTTTCTACGATTTTCCAAAATTGCTAGGGACTCTTTGATTATAATTATTTAATTTTTAGTCCAATGATTTTTTAGAGACGATTTTATACTTTCCAAAAACGACACCTTTATCACTTGTGTCGAAAAAATTCGCTTAATAAATCGTCTGGAACACTCTTAAAATGATTGAGTTGTTGAAAATAAGCAGCTACCTATCTGAAGCTCTGAAATTTATTGATGTTTAGCATATTTGTATATGTATTTAAATTTTTAAAATTCCTTCACATAAATTATACTTATATATGAATAATGAATATATGTATTATGTAAACTTATTTTTTCAATAAATATTGAAAAAAAATTCAAACTAACTTTTACATAAATGACTTTAGATTACCCTGTACTTAAACATAATGGCGTAAAATTTCAAACAGCCTGACTAACGTTAAGGTATAAGCATGATACATTTTAACAATTTTCTAATTTCAAAGCTCCTACCTCCTTATTAAAATGTTAAATTTATTATTTTCACTTTTCTTTCACTATTCGTTAAACGGGATTATTAGTAGCATATGTGTAGTTTATCGGGGAAATCGGGCTGGAACTTAAGCCCCTATATTAGAATTTTCTTAAAAATTTACTTATAATGGTATGTTATATGCAATGTACTGGACCAAGGACCTGGTCCACTCCACCAACAAGCTTCTTCCAGCCAGCTAGGTGCAAAAAAGCTAAAAGCTAGTTTCGCACGCCAATTTGGTTGAGGCCACCTTCTGGTTCTTATGACGATTTTAATTGCTATCGTTCTTAAGGCGGTGATATGACCGTTTAAAACCCAAATCAAAAAATTTCATAATGCCCAAAAGCAGACACATCTTCCAGAATGTCGGGAAGAAAGCGTCGCAAAGCACAAATATAATGTCATATAACCCAAATTTACTTTCAATGTCATAACGCCTAAATTTAAAAATGTCATAATGCCCAATCAATTAAAAAAGAATGTTTGAGTGCTGCAGTACTGTTGAGTGACACCAATTCTGCAAGTGGCATTATAAAAATATTTGAAAATATAATTAATCTCCGGAGGCGGGGGGGTGTGTGTGTGCATGTGACTTGTCTTGAGCGGTGCGTTTTTCGCGCCACTCGTTGCGCGGCGGGAAAATGCGGTACCTCCAACGAAACATAATAGAAAATATAATAGATACAATACAGTTTTTTTTGGTAATTTTCCAATGAATTACAATTTTCCATTTTAGTTGAAAATTTCGTTATTTTTTTATTCAGCTTATTTTATGGACGATCTGACATTTGTGGCGCTTTTTTGACGTTGGGAGTTTTTTGAGCGATCTAACATTTTTACTTTTGATGTTTGAAATAAACAAAAATTTTGTCACAATGTCCAAAAGTTGAAACACATGACATCTGTAGATTTAGGACTTTTTTGTATCGTGGTACTGAAACAATGTAAACAAACGAACACTTAACGGACTTACCGCGATTAATTATTATAATCAAAATTTTTTTCGATTTATTATTGCCCAACGTTTCACATATAATTTTGATTATAATAATTAATTGCGGTAAGTCCGTTAAGTGTTCGTTTGTTCACATGACATCTGATTAATATTCCAAAGCAAAAAGCTTGATTCAAATTATATTTTATTTGTATACAATTTACCAAAAACCAAGAACCTTGATGTCGAATAATATGATCCGCTCACTTTGCTGGCTAAACTAAAAAGAAAGATTATGATAGGCATCGACTTATAGGCAGTCAAATTCAAATATGACCTTGGTTAGGGATTATACTCAAATAACAAAATGCATCTCGCACGCGCGGCATATACAGTGAGGAAGGTCATTTTTCCTTGAAGGTAATTTATTATTATTTAATTTAAAACCATTAATATAAAAAGAAGTGGAAGTAATCACAAAAATCCCGGGCCCCCTGGGACATGTTTCAGGACTTTGGTAGTACGGCTAGTTTGGTAATAGAACATGTGCATATTCCCTTGCTGGTGATGACAGTAGCCACTCTGGAATAACGAACGAATAGCTAATTGGTCATTGTGAAACGCAAAGTTTTTTAATGGGAGGATTTAATTTTAGGATAAATTAAATGTCGGATAACTAATTAGAAATTTACTCAGACATTGTGAAACAGACCCTTAAAAATATCTCTGGGATATTTTTAAATTTAAATTTGAATCTGTCTTATCGATTTGATATTTGTGTGTTATTTTATGTTAAAATGTGTCAAACAGCGTCAAATTTTGAAAAAAAATTATTAAAAAATAATGGCTGAAAAAGAACAACAAACTTCCCAAAATAATTTATTCGAAGATTGGCTATGCCAAAATGCTTTGCAACACATTAAAATCATTAAAAATTGGATGATGTCATAAAACGCGACAAGGATAAGCGTGGGAGAAAATCCGAAATGCTTTCTATGTTGCACCACCGTTCCAGGTAGGATACATAGTTGGAGTATGAATCATTGTTAATTGAAGAGAACTATCAAGTCATTGCGTGAAAAATACACAAAAATAAATAAAAATTTAAGAAATCCTGTATATTTCATGCTTCAGACGCTAAAAAAAACTGGTGGTGGCACTCCATCAAAAAAACTTCCTCCAGGAGTTATTTTCTATTTTAATGCCTTCAACGTACGGTTGGGCTTCAATCGACTTTCAATCAACGAGTCCATCAGCCTTCAGCACCCCAAAACCACCATGATGACAACGAAGCATTTGATGCTACTGTTCAAAGCATGGATTTAATATTAATAGTCAATGAAGTACTTTCCTTCCTTAGTGAAGAAGAAATTTATAGTTATTACTCATATTGACAAAGATGTGATATAATATTGGCTGTTTTATTTTTCACCAGATCTTATCCAGATCAGATCTTGAAAATAAAACAACCCAGGATCTCAGTTGCAACTTGTTATATACCCTACTCTTTTTTCGTTTTTTTTTTTTTTTTTTAGTATACACCCATTGTCGTTTTTCTTTACACTACTGAAGTTGGATCTTGTGTTGTTTTTGTAATACATGTATTTTCGTAAGCATATCCAATCTGGTTCGGTTCTGGGAAAAATTGCGTTTTTTTTTCTTATCAGTTCTGTGTTCTAAACTCAAAAATTACAAATTTCGACTTATGCCACTCTGCCGGAAAAGCGACGATATATGAAAATAAAAACGAGTAATTAATATCCTACCACCGAGCAACAATAATATGGTTTATTTTTAAATTCGCAGAGTCCACATGTCTGCACGTTTAGAGAGAACCATTCTTTACGATTTCTAAAGGTTTCTGCATCATTTCCAACTGGTGATTGAATGCGGATATTTTTGCAATCGATTTTACCAATCGTCCTAGGAAATATGAGTTTAGTGAAAAATTCACGTGTTGATCCCAGCCTTGACTCGTGCGTTTCCGGCATTTGAATTAACAGCGGTGCAGGATTGGCAATCTCTTTCGACACTCGCTTAAATATATGATGGACGCTTGAAAAGCTTTTGTAGGTAAAATCTCAAGTTTGCTCGGTCAACTTCTACTTTTTCCAGGAGTTGAGAAATCTAAAGGGCCATTTTTTTCACTATTGTTCAACTTGAGGCAAACTCTCAAGTTGACCAACTTGAGTGTTGACTTTAACTCGAGAGTTAAAACGCAAGTTGAAATTTCTTTTTATTCACTAATTATATTCTCAACTCTCCAGTTGAAGATCTAAAGTTGTCCAACTTTGAGTTTGAAAAATATCCCTGGGATATTTGTGAAATATAAAACAAAAACTATCATTTTAAAATTTTAATTTTAATCTGTCAATTATATCTGACTGTTTGTCTGTGTTAAATTGTGTTTTTTGTGTCAAATTTTTAATATATTTTTTTTTGTGATAACTGAAGCCAACACGCTTTTGAAACAAAAATAAACAAAAACAATTTTTTGTTCGTAAAACCTCAAGTTTGCTCGGTCAACTTCCATTTTTTCCAGGAGTTGACTAATCTTAAGTTGATCAACTCTAGAGTTGAAAATCGAAAGTTAAAAACGTAAACTTTGAGTGAATAAAAAGAAATTCACAAGTTGAAAATAAAAATCCTTAAGTTGTGTTCAACTTTTTGTGAATAAAATCGGCCTAACTCTAGAGTTTAAAATCGAAAGTTATTTATTTATTATTATTATTTAAAAATGCTTTATTTTTCAAATAGATTTTATAAAGTTATATTTACATACATTATGAAGACATGGCCGAGTGCCGTCTGTCTGAGTGGTAACATTTCTTTGTTTTATAAGACAATTTTAAATATATAAATTAGGTTTCTTAGATACATTTTACATTTGAACATTATGTTGAGTTAAACAGGGCACCACATTTAACTGGAATGAGATTTACTCCATTCAGGACGGTGGGGGTTTGGTGTGCACAGGGCGCCCTAGCGCCTCTGTTCGCTCGTTGTTGGCGTTAAGTGTAGAACCAGTTTAAACAACTTCGTTCACAAAAATTTACATTGAATGATTATTACAACATTAAAGATGAATGAAATAGTAATTAATAAAAGTAACACACAAAAAAATAGATAGAGAAAAAGAAGAATGTGTATAAGTAACATAAAATTATATAATTGGGCCTAAAACGACTCACTTATTACATTTGCTCTGTATAAAATTGCTTCATTGCAAAACCCTAAAAGCCTTTTCCAACACTGTCTTGAGTATCAGCCTTATTTCTCCCTCTTCCAAAATTGATTTATTCCAGTAAACTCTTCTTATTTCATGAAATATAGTACATCTTCCTAGAAAGTGGCATACATCTTCACGCTCTCTGCACAAACTGCATAGTTCTTCCAGATCAGCTCTTTATGTGGACGATAGTTAAGACTTCCCCCCTTACTTTAAAAATTGTAGATATTTCATGTACTTTGAGTGCGCAGCTAAAATAGTTTTTCTCAGAAAGGTTGTGGTTTAACGTTCTATACATGATTCTAACAAAGGAGTTTTCTGCCATTTCTATGAAATCTTGCCTTTTTTTATCATGTAGTTTCTGCATCAGTTGATAAAGTTGGGACTTCCAAGAATTTATATTTCCAAGGTCAAGAAATAATTCGGCCCCATACTGCCTGGCTAAATCGTGCCATTCTGCAAACCAAATAGCGTTGTTCCTGATAACTTCGATAGCAATTTTTTTTGGGAGCCGATTATATTCCATTTTAACACTCGTATCAGATAATCAATTTGTAGCTTGAGGGTGGTCATGAAAAGTTTTGACAGGCCCGTCTCTAAATTGATCATGTAGTTTGGTACTGTGCTAGGTAATTTAAACATTTTCTTTACGTAATACCTCAGTAAGGATTCTACTTTCTCATATTTTTCGTAGCCCCAACACTGCGCACCATAAAACATGGTAGCTCTAGCTGTTCCCTCGAAAACTTTGTATTTTGCTTGCTGGGCGATACAATTGTTGCTAAAAACTCAGTTCCAGTGAACTGCTATCGCTGCTTTGGCCTTTTCTAACTTACTGGTTAGGTGTTTTTCCATGTTAAGATTATGCGTAAGTGTGCTGCCGAGATAAGTATAATGGTTGTGATTTAAACTTCCATTTCTCATTTCGTGTTGGTTGACCTGAGCCGTTTTTAAAGATTAACACTTTTGATTTTTGAGCGTTTACTTCTTGAACAGTTTGAACAATATTTTTCTAATCTATTAATCATCAGCTGCAAGGACTCAGGAGATTCTGCCAGAAATACAGCGTCATCAGCGAACAACAATCCCTTTAAATTTTACTCCATCAATGGCACACCACAGGGTAGGTTTTCTGTTATATCATTAATAAAACAGTTGAACAGGATCGGGCTCAGATTACATCCTTGGCGTAAGCCAAGCTCTACTTTGTAGCTTTCGGATCGATTTTTCCCATCGTAGATTGGAGACACTGTATCGTCGTAGAGAAATCTTAGCGATTGCACAAATTTATGTGAAACTCCAAGATTATACAGCTTGTGGAAAAGTAATTTTCGGTTAATTGAGTCGAATGCTGCTTTGAAATCTACAAAGAAGGCATAAGTACTTTTCAAGCGCAACTGAACAAGGTAAGGTAAGGTAAGGTAGAGTAACCTGTTCTAAAACCAGATTGATATTCGCTTATTTTATCATTTGTTTTCAACCAATTACTCAGTCTATCCGAAAGGATCTTGACGTATCGAAATTTTAAAACGTAAACTTTGATTGAATAAAAACAAATTCTCAAGTTGAAAATAAAAATCCTCAAGTTGTGTTCAACTTCGAGTGAATAAAATCGGCCTAAATCACCTTTCTTCAAGTCGGTTGAGGTTCGATGCTACTTAGGTCGCTCCTGGAGGAAGGTCAGATATTGCGTCTGCCATCTTTTCAAAATCCTTGGACCATGTGTTGTAAATGACCCCAATGACTTAATCGATTTGGTAGTGTTTCTAGTAGGTTAGGCTCTGGTACTGCGGTTAGGGGTTCACCTACAAGAAAATGAGCTGGGGTTAACGGATTGAAATAATAATCGGATAAAGAACACAAAGGAAGAGAATTTAAAATTGCTTTAATCTGTGTGAGGACAGTTACAGCTCCTAAAACGTTAAGATTGAGTTCCCAAGAACACGACGAAGATGCAACTTCTGGATTTCCATAGTCCACCGAAATGGGGTGCGAATGGTGGGATAAAGTGCAAAGATATATTATCCTTCGCAAGACCTGCACTGATTCGTATGACATCGATCAAATCATAGTCAAAGTCATCATTGCCAGCCGCTGTGTTTTATTTATTATCGTAAGTTATATTCCACCTAGAAGCACATTAGATTTGTATAAAATTCATGTAAACAACTGCCAATTTTATTTATCGAAGCTTAAAGAAAATGAACATATTATTATACTTGGAGATTTTAATTTAACAAATATCGACAGGATTTACGATCCAGAAGAGCTTCAACTTTTATCTTTCAATATGAATAACGATTATGAAATCGAACTTATTGATTCTTTTGCTAGTTACGATTTAGTTCAATTAGTGGGGCGGCTTAGTTAAATAATTGTGCACTTTGTGATAAAAGCATAAAATTTTTTTCATTGTTGGTACATAGGTTAGGTTAGGTTTATGTGGTTGTCAAGCAGAACGTTGGACACACTTAGACCATTGGTTGGCCCATTGTGATACCACAGGAATCTAGGAAAACTTTCTTCCTACTCGTTCAACCATTTAGAGCTTCTTACGAAGCGAGCGAGACTATTAATGTCATGACTTGCCAGATCACTAGGATCATTGTAGTAAAATTCTCCTAAGTGGAGCCTACGTCGTTGAGATAGAGCAGGGCATGTACAGAGAAGGTGAGGAATCGATTCTTCCTCTTCTTCGTCCATACAACTCCTGCAGAAGTCGTTAGAAAATACACCAAGCCTTGTTGCATGCTTGCCTATTAGACAGTGTCCAGTAATGACACCTATGACAGAGCTAATGTGCAGTATAAAATTATCTTATTATCTTTTAGACAAAATTCCAATATTTTTAAGAACGGAGTTCTTGGATTTTTTGTAAAATTTTTAACTGAGTCCCACTTTTTCATAATAATTTTGATGGCCGTATAAGTTGGTGTATTTGTGAAGAGTGAGACAACGTCGAAGAATACCAAAAAATCGTCTTCTTCTAGAACAATGTTTACTAATTGGTTTTTCAGATCAATAGAATTTTTAATGCTTAAATTTTCGTTGACTATATGTTTTAATATATCGCCAATATGTTTTGCTAGTTGGTAACATGGAACATTTACAGAATAACATATGGGTCTTAGTTACAAGTCCGGCTTGTGTATTTTCGGCAAGGCATAAAGTCTTGGCGCTGTTGATGATGAAGAGTAAAGTTTTTGTTTGAGCAATTGATCAATGTTATTATTATTATTATTATAAACTTTTATTCGCCATCAAAGAAGTTATATTACAATTTTCATTAAATTTATTTTCCTTTACAATGTGTTTTTAACTAAATAAATAAATTTATAGTATTAATATAAAATAGTCAGTTTTTTACTTTAATCAAAATGGTTATTTTATTATTATTATTTATTGTATTATTCATACTAGAATGTCAGATTATTAGACTTGATCATTCTTTATTCCCTCAATTTCAACGAATTTCTGAATAACAACAACAACAATTTAAAGGTGCTACAACCAATTGTATACGAATTAATTTATAATTCGTTTTAATTAATTATTTGGCTGGAGATATAGCTATTTCAAGGGGTGCCAAGCCCTATCATCAGTCTCCTTATTAGTGGTGCTGAGCTTTAATTCAATTTTTATTTGAAAAACTTTCTAAATGCACACCTAGGGATTGAACCTACGCATATCAGATTACTCAGTCTTAGAAGTCGTATGCACTACGACGTCACAGGTCGAGATGTGTTGTTTGTTTGTTAATCAAATGCATTTGGAGCATCAGCATTTTTCTAAGCGCCTTCAAGAATTCTGTCTTGTTCCGCCTTCATTTTTCTCCATACCTTATTTCGAAAGACTACAATTCGTAGTACGTATCAAAGGAGGAGAGGCTGGAAGATCGGTAATGCGTAGTGCATACGACTTCTAAGACTGAGTAATCATATATGCGTTGGTTCGATGCCTAGGTGTGCATGTAGAAAGTTTTTCAAATAAAAATTGGATTAAAGCTCAGCACCAATAATAAGCAGACTGATGATAGTGCTTGGCACCCCTTGAAATAGCTATATCTCCAGCCAAATAATTACTTAAAACGAATTATAAATTAATTCGTATACAATTGGTAGTACCTTTAAGTTCTTGTTGTTCAGAAATTCAATGGTTATTTTATTAAATTAAATTGCAAAGTCTGAATAAATTTTTGTCAAAAATTTAAGATCTGGCATAAGCCTCCCCCAATACTGCCCATAGCTCCCTGTCTTTGCATCGTTGTATCAGTTTCGCCTTTCGCAAGTCATCTGTCCATCTTTTCTTTGGTCGTTCAACTGATCTTCTGCTTTTTGGTGGTTTCCATTTTGTGATAATTTTTGTCCATCTTTGGTCCTGCATTCTGGAAATATGTACTGCCCAATTCCATTTAAGTTTTTTTGTTCGTTCAACAACGTCCGGTTATCCAGTTCTTCGCCTTATTTCCATATTTTTACCTCTCTGGCTAATTCTGAGGTTAAGTAATTTCTTCTTCATCTTGGTTTGGCATGTTCTAAATTTTTCTAGTAAATTTGAGGTCAAAGTGATAGTTTGTATTCCATACTTCATAATAGGTAAAAAAATAGAGTCAATTATATATTTTCGGGTGTCCTCTCTTAAATTTGATTGTAATATTTGTTTCATACTCCAAAATTGTTTTCAACTGTTGGTCATAACAGGTAAAATAGCAGAGTCAATTATATATTTTCGGGTGTCATCTCTTAAATTTGATTCTAATATTTGCTTCATACTCCAAAATTGTTTCCAACTGTTGGTATTAACTTTATTCTTCTCTTGGTCAATGAATGATTTGGTCTGACACAAATAAATATAGTCTTCTACGTATTCTATTTTTTCTTTATCTAATATAATGTCAGTTTTAATGTAGTAAGTCATTATCTTCGTTTTTGCCTTGTTAATGTGAAGTCCAAATTTCTTACATTCATTTGTTAATTCTATAAGCATAGTCTGTATTTGCCCTGAAGTATGCGCAAAATGTCGAAACACTCCCTTCTTTTACCTGGTACACAAAATTCAAGTGAGTTCAATGCGGAATTAAAATATTCTATTTTAGTAGGTAAAATTAGGCGATGATTCAATCGTTGAAAAGTTCGTTGTCTAGATTCACCAATGAATTTTTAGAAATTTCCCACTGGGATAGCATGAGAAACGTCGGCTCTGTTACGTGTCTAGACAAATAAATAAGCCCAGTGGGAAATTTCTAAAAATTCAATGGTATAAATAACTTTCTTTTTCCCTGAGGAAAGGGAGCAGCACCCGCTTCCTTTGAGCGGAGTACATCGAGGATTTTAACATGGGCATGTCATGGGCCGAATGCACATGCCACCATCTTGATGAAAATTCCACAATTAAATCACAACTTCCTTGGAAATTGCTTATTCACCAGTTGGACTGAGGACTCCGATGAAAAATATGACGAATATTCAACGAAGAAATCACTAAACAAAAGCAACTGATTCATCAGATCATTAATTTTTTATGAAAAATATGATGAACAATTTTTTATGAAATCGCTATATAATTTGCACTTGTTTTTTCACTACCTCAATATATGCCAATGAGAAATATGATGAATATTCAATAAAGAAATCACGAATTGAGTGTTACTTAGTTATTGATCAACTTAATATTTATTGTTTTCGATGAAAATTTAGTAGTGAAATCACTAGGGAATTGGGGGCTGCTTAATCACTAAATATTTCATTTATAAATTAGAAAAATACTTCTGCTTAGTAGAATATAAATTTAATCGCTCCAACTAAGCAGAAGAAAATTAAAAGCTCAAGTGACTTTGACTCCAAAATGCTTCGCTAAAACGCAAACGCAAATTATAATTGAGCTTTACCGACCCTTATAAAAACCACAGCATGAAAATGAATTTTATTTTTCTAAGTGAATTTTTTTAATTCATACACTTTTAATCTCAATTCATGATAAAAGTCTGATGAAAGGATACATTACTTTTCTTTACAGAAATTCTCATAATAATAGCGTCAGGTAAAGGAAAAGGCATTTTTTATTACTTTTCTTGCTCGGGCATAAGTACGACACGAATTAATTACTTCTCATTAAAGAAATCATAACATTTTTTACCTACGAAAACGTCGATTGTAATTCAGCACCTATTTCAATAACATTTTGTTAGACAAAGCAAAAAAAGAGAGCGTCGTGAGAGAATTATTTTTTCCTCTCTCTCAAAGTATACTTTACAAAGCAGACGAGTAGATTTAGACAACGAACTGCTGAACTTATGCATTACTTTTCAACGATTGAATCATCGCATTATTTTACCTACTAAAATAGAAACAACAAAGCTTTCGTCTACATTGAGGTTAGATTTTTCTTTTGGCAAAAATTAAAGTGTTCCATTCATCATCTGCTGCAAAGTGCTAAAAAGTACTTTGCACGGCCCAAAGAAACACACCTAATATAGCTTTTTCGCTCAACCTCCAATCTTAGAATAAGAAGATATGGAAGTGCCATTTTTGGAAAAAACTGCGGCATTTTTCTTAATAGTGTTTGCTCTCACAAACACAAATGCATTCCAACAGGGATGGAGTGATTTTTAATGGCAACTTACTATGGCGCCATAACAATCATTTGTTATTTTCTGAATTTATTTTTCTTCTCAGTGGTACGTTTAAAAAAAATACCTACATTTTAATGATAAGTCCCTAGGGCGCCGATAAAGTTTTGTAATATCTATTTTCACCAAAAATTTAGTTGTTTCAGTGGAACATTATAATTTTAATTAATTTAATGTAGGCATTCATAGGCACATATGTTAACATAAATAAACGAACTCCAAACGTACAAAATCGATTTAATAACAAAAATGATATAAAGGGCGCTTAACAAATAATTGCTCCTTACAATCACCAATAAAAACAAATACGTCCCCGTTTCACAGAATCGCAGTTTGACATTTCATGTCTCGAGATTATAACCGGGAAACCAAGTGCAAGTTTTCAATTAATTAATATCTGTCTTAACTTTATTTAAAGTTTAAATCATTTGAAATGTGTTATTTGATTGGTGATTAATTAAAATATGAACAATTCACATCACTTTCTTAGAAAAAATCTAATAAAACTTACCTGTGAAAGGAAATGCTCTTGTCCGCCGTTCTCTGGCTTTTTTTTTACACAATTTCACAATGCACTTCATTTTTTTTTATTTTTATTAGCAAATATACACGATTTAAAAGTAATTTGCTCCAAAATGTTTAATTTTTTTGTATTAGTTGATATTTTATTAGTGTTTTTAATTTTGTATCACTTTTGTTTTCTTTCTTTATTCTATTCTTTATTTATTCAGTCATTTGACATTTCTGGTCAACAACATTTACTATCTGCCGCATTCACATACACTGTATATGTGAGATACACCGCTTCCTTATCTTCTTATTCTTAGCCTCCAATTAGACATACACAAAGAGAACGGAACATAAACATAACGTGGAAAAAGCAGTTGTTAAAGTTGTATTCTTTTTTATAGGAACAATAATGAATTAATAATAATAAATTAATTTAATTTTCAGATGAAAACATTTTAAGAAAATTTACTTGAAACAACAAAATAAAATCAAAGTATATATAATTTAAAGTATCCAACAATCTGATAGCGCATTTTCAACACTACCTCTCGCTGCAGATGGTTTCGATTGGTCATCTGTTCGAATTCCCAACAAGTTTGAAAAATGAAGGAAAACTTCTTTTGGAAGTGGTTTTGTCAAAAAGTCAGCCCTCATTTCATTCGATGGGCAGTCTTATATGATGATGGCAAATATCAATATGTTTGGTTCTAGCTCCACATTTGTCGGATTCAATTAGGCGAATGCATCCCTGATTGTCTTCATATATAATTGTGGGCTGATTAATATTTAGCTCCATTTCTGTCAAGAGTATTCGTAGCCAAATTAGTTCTTGACTTGCATGTGATGCCGCTACATACTCCGCTTCGGTTGATGACATAGCTACTGAGGTCTGTTTTCGACTTGACCAAGCTATGCTACTTCCTGCGAATTGGAATAGATAATAGATACCCACTAGTTGATTTTCTATCTTTTGAATCACCAGTCCAGTCGGCATCCACATAGCACACCAACGTTCTTTCTTCATTCGATTGGAGCCATAAAGATTTCTCAACTTAGTCGCAAGGTATCGCATTACTCTTTTTACAGCTTTCCAGTCACTTTCTGTTGGAGATTCTATTCGTCTGCTTAAAAGATTAACAGCTAAGGATACATCTGCTCTTGAAACGGTTGCAATATAGAGTAATGACCCAATAGCTTGACGACATAATGTATTATTTGGTAACTTCGGACTTGTTTCTTCACTTGGACTCAAGAAACCTGTTCCGATTGGCGTTAAAGTTGGTTTTGAATCTTCAAGTTTGTAGCACAAATAATTATATACAGATGTCTCACCTCCATACAAAATTATGTCTTCAAAAATTTTTTCGGCCGACAAATTCCAGCCGACAAAGAGCTTTTAAAAGTAGATTTCATAAGAAGAAGAGATTTTTTCAGCCGACCGAATGCTTTTTAAGGTGTTCGATAATATTAACAGAGAAACGGCTCTCTCATTCTCATCAAAATTGTCGCTATTGTTATTTTTATTTTTGTTTTTTGCGTTTCGTGGCCTTCGTTTATTCTATTGATGTTGTTGTTGTATTATTGTGTTCGCTGACGTTTGGTCTGGCTTCTTTGTGCGGTTGGTTTTTGTATGTTGTTTTTTTTATTATTGTGGGTAGGTACAGGTAGTAGTTCGTGGATTTGGAAAGATCTTTTTGTTTTGAAGTTAAATTTTCTTACATTCCGCTCGGTAGAGTAAATTGAACTCAAATTCATTTTCATGTAAGCATTGCTTATAATTTGGATAACTGATTGGATCCCTTACGAAGAAAATAACTGGCAACATTTTAGAGGATTTTTAAGGTATTTTTAACAATATGAAGTTGTATAGGGATTGATAAAATCGATTTTGTGACATTCTAAATTTAAAAAAGATTAAAAATTTCAGAAATTTGGATAACAACTAAAAAGTTTTTATCACAATCCCCTTGTAAAAAAATATCAGTAGAAAATATCGACAAATGGAATAGTTCAGGTGCTAAAGCCGCTTTTACTATACAGGGTAATTTGCATAAGGTGTGAAAAAAGATAGAGCGTGTAGGTTGAACTCAGGCAAGAAAAAAATCGTGTAGAAGGGGGGTCTATTTTCCCCCGTTTAGGCGGAAGGGGCAATTTTCTAAAAAAATGACTTAAAACGCAAAAAAAAATATTGAAAAACAAAGGTTAAACTTACAAATACTATACCTTTTTGGAAAGCCAGAAATCTCTTCTTTACTCTTTATTTTAAATTAAGTTGTGTTAGTGAATAGTTTTTGAAGAAATAATTTTCAAACTCGAAATTTAAAAAAAAAAAATGTTTTTATTTCAAACAATTTTTTTTTCAAAATTTTATGTAATTAAGTTTTTGTTTTCAAAATTTAATGCTTTCATTAATTTTCAATAAAAAACAGAAAACCGAATAAATAATTTACAAGTGACGCCACAGATAGTGAGCCCAGAAAAATAAATTGCATAATAAACATATCTAAGTACCTACTACCTACCTAAAATGAGTTTTATTTGAGCTTAAACTCCTTAAGTATTATTAAGTAAATCTCGAATAATATTTTTTTTGTTATTTTTTTCAAGATATACCTACATATGTAGGTACCTTACCTACCTAGTCTTTCGAGATTTCTTCATTCTGGATTAAGAAAAAATATTTTTTTTCGAGATTACGTCATGAACCCTATGTAGGTATAAGTACGTAGGTATTAAAACACTTATAATCCCAGCACGGAAATTTGTTTATATTATCCAAGAATTAAAGGAAAAGTATCAATAAACCTGTACCTGTGTACACACCAGACACCTACGACATACCTAAATCTAATCAAAAAGAATAAAATTGTAAAAGGTTAGCATTTATTTGACCACTTTATTTTAAATAAATCATCTACGGAATTTAATAAGTTTCCTCGTATCCTATAAGAGGCATTTAATAAATACAAATTTCAAGCGCACTTATGAATAACAAAAGTAGACACCTGTAACAGTCACAAAAACCTTAAAATTAAAAACTCATCATAATCACTGATTTCTTTACTCCTTGACTTCGCCTTCATGCAACGCGACGTCAAGAAAATCTTCACAATTGCAAAAATATTCCTTCATAGACACAACACACATGACTTTTTTCTTGCCCATTATAAGGAATCTATCTCCATTCTCCATAACAAATTTACTTTAAAATTGTGCTGGGACGTTGGATTGAAATAAAGTTTACCGAAAAACAACAGACAGAAGCATGAGAACAAGAAAAAAATGTTTTTTGGTTGAGTGGAGAGAACACAAATTTTGAAGAGAAAAAGCACTGCATACTGATCTTAAAATAATTCCTTGAGAAGAGCTTTGTTAAAAGCTTCTTGAAATGTGGATTTTCAGTTTCATATGACACTTTTTTCTATGGGCGTGCGACATCTGTATATAATTATTTGTGTTTGTAGGTTCTTAATCCTAGTACGCTGCTGATGCGAAACGAAAAATCCCATACAAAAATGACACAACGAAATCATAAATGGAAAATCTCGTTCTGTTTTTCGTTTTGCAGTTCGCTCTTCGAAGAGCGAAATTTTTAATTGTAGCAGATTATTTGGAGAAGTTTCCGCTCCTTTTTCGCACTGAATTAATTATATAGACTATTTATTGTGTGCGGAAAAATGACATTTGAGTTTTATTTGTGTTTTTTTTTTTGTTTATCATTTTCTTACATCATGGGTTTCTCTGATTTTTTGCGTTTATGTTTGATTTTGTTTTTGGAATTAGTGAAACTCTCCAAGGATATTTTCCGTTGTGTTTTCACAAGCGTTTCGTTGTCTGTTTGGAGATCACAAGAAATTTTCGTTTCGCATCAGCAGCGTACTAGGCTTTATCAGTTGTTGAATTTTGGACTTTTGGCTAAGTTTGAATGAGCCATCTACTTCACGCTTGATCTCTATACCGAGATAATGTTTTGCTTCTCCCAAGTCTTTCATCTTAACATGTTTTTGGAGTTCTTTATAAATAATATTTATTAGTTCTTCAGAAAAAGCAGCCACCAGAATGTCATCAACATATAGCAACATGAAAGCACGATGCTTTGAATCTCATTCCAAGTAAGATCTCTGTTGCTCTCTTGTTCCATTCTCGGGCTGATTGCTTTAGACCATAGATGCTTTTATTAAGTCTTAGCACCTTTTCTTCATGACCCAAAATTTTGAACCCAGGGGGTGGTCCATGAAAATTTCATCACTCAGTTTCGCATTCAAATAAGCATTTTTCACATCAAAATGGCGGACATGCAAACGTCTCAAATGCGCAACCATAAGAAGAGTAAGAAGAGTTGGTATTGCTTCGTGTTTAACCACTGGCGCAAAGGTTTCGCCATAATCTTCACCGTATTTTTGTGAAAATAATCTTGCTACAAGACGGGCTTTATAAGTACTAACGCTTCCGTCTACATTAAGTTTGGCTTTAAATACCCATTCACAACTTACTGTTCTTCTTCGAGGCGGCAGATCTGTTGGTGTCCAAACTTGAAGCTCGTTCATTGACTTGATTTCCTCCTGTGCAGCTTCAGTCCATTTGCGCATCTCAACAAGTGGTAAAACTTCTTCCCAAGATTCTAGTTTTTTGGAAACATTAACCAGGGCTTTGTATGACAGACGTACAGGCGGGATACCTTTATTTGAACGCTTTGACCTTCGAATTTCTTTATTTTCAGTCTGATCTTCAATGTCTTCACCGACTTGTTCGACTGTTCTTCTATAATGAGGGGCTCATCTTCTTGAAATACTTGCTCTTCTTCGATGACAAGCGGCTCATTAAATGCAATGATTTCATCTGTTCCCAGTCTTATTGAAATGTATTCTGAATTTTCTTTCACAGAAGTATCTTCGGTTTCATAATTGTGTATAATTCTAGATTGTTGGATATATGTGGGTAGCTTTGGGTTTATTTTCAATAATTCTCAAGGATTTTCATATTCAAATTCTATTGGATTTTGGATCAAGTATACGATAACCTTTTGAGTTGAGATCGTATCCAACAATAACGCCTTCTTCAGCTTTGTCATCCCATTTCTTCCTCTTCTGCTTTGGAACTAAGGTAAAAGATTTGGAAGCAATACAAATAGGTTGCTGTTGACACGGCTTCTCCCCAAAACTTATTTGGAAGTTCGGCATCAAGTAGCATACACTTCGCTGCTTCAGTTAGGGTTCGGTTCTTGCGTTCTGCTGCAACGTTTTGCTGTGGTATGTATGGAACCGTGTACTGATGATGGATGCCTTCTCTCTTCAAGAATTGTCCCAAGTCTTTGGATACATACTCCTTTCCATTGTCGGATCGCATAATGACAGTTTTTCTTCCAAATTTGTTGAACATAGCTGCGACATAGCCTTTTTACCACTAGCTACTTCATCTTTCGATTTCAGTAAATGCACCACTGTGTAACTAGAGACATCGTCAATTAATGTTAAAAAATATCGGTTACCTCGTAGAGTTGATGTCTGCATAGGACCACACAGGGAACTTAGACTGTGCCAGCTTGCCTCTAATGCAATGCTCACAAATGATCTTCTCAGAGCACTTCCTCAGATGAATGCCAGTTGCAAGATCTTCTTTAACGAGCCTCTCGATAGCCACCGGATCTCTATGACCAAGTCGACGATGCCACTGATGTATGCACAGTGAATTGTCAGTTTTACAGGATAGTTCAATAGATTTTCCAGTTTCCAACTTGTAAAGACTATAATTACACTTTGCTTGAGCAATTACTCGGGATTCAGTGTAGATTCGACAAAAATTTTGTTCGAAAACAACTCTATGGCCTTGATTTGCTATTCATTACACCGAAAGCAATCCGCCATCCAGCTCAGGAACATATAAAACTTTTTTCAGAAGTATCTTCTGGTTATAACCATTAGGCAGTTCAACTAACCAAATCCAATTCCTGAAGACATAACTGATGAAGCGTTGGCTAAATATATTTTTGTGTTGTCACTTTGGATCGATTCAAAGAAATTTTTATCGTTGGTCATATGGATTGTAGCTCCAGAGTTGATGTACCAACCACCACACTCAGCTCCTACTTCATCACAAACTTCAAACGATAGAAAATCTTTATTGCTGATGTTATCATGTGATGTTGATGCGACAGGTGATGGCATGCTTCCCTTTTTGTAATGTTGACTTGTATTTGTAGCATTCTGCTTTTACATGCCATAGTTTGTTGCAATAAAAACATATTCTTGTTTCTTTGACATCCGTCTTCTTCGGTTTTGTAATCTTCGGATTTCTCCGTTGGTAAGACAACATAGCAACTTCGTCTTAATTTTTAACTTCATTGCTCTCGAAACGCCTTTGGTATTCGTCTAAAATTTTACCAGTGACATATTCAATAGTTAAATCGGCTTCATCTCGACCTTCGAGTGCAGTAACGAGTCCAGAGTAAGATTCTGGCAGACTCACTAACAAAACTGCAACAACTTCGTCTTCTTCTAAAGGCTTTCCGGAAGCCCTCAGAAAACCAACGACTCGAAGAATGGCATCTATATGATCACTCATCTTACCACCAGTATAGTGAATGCCAAATAGCTCCCTTCTTAAGTAGAGGCGACTTCCAAAAGTTGACCTCTCATACTTCTTAGAGAAAACTTCCCAAATACTGGATGCATCATCTAGATGGGCAATATCATAGACTTAATAATAATAAAGGCAGGACACTTCATATAAAGAAAAAGGCACCAATTTCAGATTGCCTCCACCGAGATTGCCTCCACCATCATACTGTAAGTTTGAAGTATTTTCTGCTTCACACATTTTAGTTCAAAGAATACAAATGAAATTAATTGCTGCATGTCGCAACGAACAGCACAGGCCAAAGGAAAAGAATACAAAAACAAAGAAAACAAAACGCATATATACATATTATACAGAAACAACGTAACGTCACAGGTCACAGCACAGAGACAAAGTGATGTATGATGGTCGGCATTTGTATTTCTTTTCATTATTTTATATTCAAATGAGGTGCTAAAAATCGCTATGACCTTGAAAAAAATTAAAAAAATTATTAAAAAAATATATGCTTAACCAATTACTGAAACTACCTGACCTTTTGCTGACCTTTTAAATTGCATACTTGTTTTTTCATAAATTCCACAAATGAGGTGCTAAAAGTCTTATACTGTGACCTTGATTTTTTTTTTTTAATTCATAAAAAAAAACCTATGCCTGAACAATTACTGAAACTAGCTGACCTTTTATCACGATCCGGTGGCCTTTCAAGTGGTATAATTTTTTTGCGAATATCCCATAATTGAGATACTAAAAATCGCTAATGACCTTGAAAAAGTTCAAGCTTGGATAACAAGTTTTCTAAGACTGACCGATTTCTGAAAGTAGCTGACCTTTTATGACCAATTAGTGACCTTTTAGATGGCATATTTTTTTTCGAATATCCCATATATGAGTTCCTAAGATCCCGGAGCCTAAAATGTCTCTACGGAAAAAAACTTGGGGTGTACGATGCGTTGTTGTTTCATATAAAAAATAAAAGCGCGACCATCCGCATTTAAATTTTTTTAGATTTCCGAATGAGGATACTAATATTTATGAAAATTGGATGAATGCTCTATAGAAAACGGTCCAAGAATAAAAAATGCATAATATATCTGTTCTAACCATTTTTTAGAAAATGATATTGGCAAAAAAAAAAACTTAAAAAAAGGCAGTTCCTTTTTTGTGCAAATAAAGAATCACCAGTAACTGACGATTTCATTCATATACCTGTTCAATTTGAAGGGGTATGTTATGAAAGAAAAAGGGAAGTTCCAAACGAGCTTTTGCTGGAAGAGCTTCAAGATTTAGAACCCAGTTCGTCTTTAGTAAATCATTCAGAAGCAGAAGTAGAAGACGCAAAATGCAAAAACTGTGTAAAAGCAGAAAAAAAACTTTTTTTTTACCAACAAAAATATACAGAAATATTGAAATAATATAATAACTTGAAGAAAAAAACAAAATCTTTTTCTACTCAAACTAAAAAATTTTCCAAAAAAATTAAAATTTGCAAAATGTAGAAACGAAGGTTTAAAAAAGAAAATACGCGTTCCATTGACTTCTTTAATAGAATCTTTGCCAAATGTCAATGCAAACGCAAAAACATTGGGCAAAATGATTTTGTGCAAAAAATAAAAGTTTTCACATTGGGGAGAAAATGAAAAAGATTTGGCCTCTGAATTGAACTATAAATCTCCATCCGTATATCGATATTTAAAAGATATGCTCAAAATAAATCTTCCTTCAGAACACTTTATACGTCGATGGCAAATAATCAAAAAAACAAGGGTGGGATTCAACGACGATGTCGCTAAATATTTAAAATGTTTAATTGCGAAATGGACAGAAGACACTAGGGAAACTTCTTATTTGATGAAATAGCAATTAAACGAAATCTGACTTAGGGGCCAGTTATAGCTTTCATTGAAACTCATCATTGAAAATTTTAATTTCTTATTTTGACACACTTTGAAAGCAAAATCAGTAAATATTTTGATGCCAGTAAAAAGCTGATAACTCAGTTATTATTTATAGTCAAAAAAATATTTCATTTTGGCCCAACCTTTCACAAACTCATGAATTCTAAGATTTCAATGATCAATGGTAAGGTAGTTCAATCATTGAAATATAGAAATTCATTTCACGTGTTTACTTGGGCCAAAAGGAAAATTTTTTTGACAAAAAATAATAATTAGGTCTGTAGCTTTATATTGGCATCAAAATAATCACTGATTTTGCTTTATAAGTGTCTCAAAACTTAAAATTTAAATGTTCAATGATGAGTTTCAATTAAAGCTATAACTGGCCCCTTAGGCGCCAGTTATAGCTTCCATTGAAAACGATCATTGACAAATTTAACTGTTAATTTTGAGGCACTTAAAAGCGAAATCAGTTATTATTTTGATACGAAGTAAGTGTCACTTAAGTGACATATAATATGGAAAACTAATACCCAATTTCACAGTGTAAACTTATCGGAATAAGTGACACTCAAGTCTCCCATGTTCCCCTTACTCAGGTAGTAAAACTGCTGCTAAAGTGCCAAAATGGGAAAATTAAGTGCCACTTATTTTGTTAAGTGCGCACTGTGAAACTGGCCCTAAGTGCCTCAAAATTAACAATTAAATTTGTCAATGATCGCCTAACTTGTTCATCCAAAATCTTACCGGTATTCAATTTGCACCTTTACTTTTTCGTTTTTTCTTTTTTCATTTAAAAATTGGTTAATTGGTTAAAAAATGAAAATATATATAAATATCGATGAGTAATCAGGATCCAAGGTCTTCAAAGCACGGCATACAAACATACATCACTCCGGCTGTGCGCTGTCGCTGTGTACTTCTGTATACATATGTACATATATGCGTTTCGTTTTCCTTGTTTTTGTATTCTTTTCCTTTGGCCTGTGCTGTTCGTTGCAACATGCAACAATTAAGTTCATTTGTATTCTTTGAACTAAAATGTGTGAAGCAGAAAATACTTCAAACTTACAGTATGATTGTGGAGGCAATATCTGTGGGGGCAATCTGAAATTGGTGCCTTTTTCTTATATGAAGTGTCCTGTCTTTATCATTAATTAGTCTATGGCAATATGCATCAGTTGACCATCCTTGATGCTCAACGTTAGATAAGCTTTCGCTTTATTATTTTTCTTTATCCATTCATCATCGATTTCTGCTGGTTTCGGTTTACTTACAACATCCCAAAGCTCATCTCTTATAAAAACAGCTTGAATTTTTGTCTTCCAAAAAATGTGATTTCCTCCATTTAAAAGAGAAACATTCGCTTTCAACAGAGAGAAAGAACTAATAGAGAGAGTCAAATTTCCTCGTCTCCGTCCCCACGAAACCTTTTGTTTATATTTTTTATAACGTGTTGAATTCCTATCGGTGTGTACATGTTTTCACCTCGGGCAGTGCAAAACAAAAACAAAGTTGGTGAGTATGCATATCTGCTTGCATATGTATTTGTCCCCACATTTTTTTTATATGGAGTTAATAATTATACATATGCAAGATGGTGCGCAAGTCGCAACATCGTAGCTTGTAGGCTAAAAGAGAGCCACCGTCGAAGTTGACTCTCTCTATTAGTTCCTTCTCTCTAGCTTTCAAGTGCATCATAAGAATCGAAAATTATTATTTGTGGCTGGTGCCACGATGCTGGGCCCATAACCTATTTAAGTATCCTATATCTATTAATATTTCCTTTAGAAATAAAAACAGGACTTCTTTATAGGAACAATAATGATTTAATAATAATAAATTAATTTAATTTTCAGATGAAAACATTTTAAGAAAATTTACTTGAAACAACAAAATAAAATCAAAGTATATTATAATTTAAAGTATCGAACAATCTGATTTTTCTCCTTTTTGTTGATATGGATATGTTTAAGCGACATGTTTTCTACTTTTTTTGCTACGGATATTTTAGTTGGTTTTTTGTTTGTGGGAAATTAAGTCATTATTTTGTGAAAAAAATTGTTTTAATGATAAATAAATATTTGTGCGGGTAAAAATGTAAAAATGAGTAAAAATGTGAATTTTCCTATTTAATTAAATTTTTTTTGTCTATTGGGAAAATTATTGATTTCAAATAATTTTAAATGAAAACAAACAAATTTTCTAACAGCTGATTACCAAAATAACAAAGTTCAAAAGTCAAAGTACAATCGAAAGTATAGTAGCGTAACGGAGTCAGCGCTAAAAGAAAAGTAAAACTAAGTACAGACGATTGTCAGATCTCACAATATTGTCTTATCTGTCAATGGTCTGACAATAGCTAACAATTAGCTGACAATTGACATATTTCTTACAATGCAAAATTGGCCGTTCACACGGTTGGTAGATTTCAATTAAAACATCTGACAATGGCCAATGAGTCTGACAATGTCCTAATCGACTGACAATGATAAAAATTGTGTGTTCAGACGATTGTAAGATACCTGACAATTTTTTGTGAAATTGTCGTCTGACAATGACGTGTCTGACAATATTGTCAGACAAAATTGTGTGCTCAGACGATTGTAAGACACTTGGAACAGTTTTTTCACTGACAGATCTGACAATATAAATGATTATTTTAGTGACCTTTGTATTTAACAATATGATTTAGTTTAGTGGGCTTTAGGTCAAATGAAAGATTTTAGTTATTAAGCGACGTTTTGAGCATGATTTTTCTCATCATCAGGCCTTTATTAGAAAAAATAAATAAATTACAAACATACATAAGTAATTACCAAATCACAAATACATATACTGTAATGTAAACTTACAAAACTTGTCAAGAACATTTAAATTTAAATCATCACAATCGAAAAGTGTATTTTTACTAAATTTAAACTACAAATAAAAAGAAAAATCTATAATTATTAATGTTGAATATTGAAACTTAAATTACTGGCAATAACTGGCATTATCAATATAAACCTTAAACACGTTCACTTTAGATTTTTTATAATACGGTTCAGTCTTTTTATAAGTTGACTGTTAAGTGTTGCAAAGGTTGTCACAATCAGATCTACGGTTCATCGCATTTGTATTATTTATTATGTGCAACATCTCCAGCAACATTCTCTTGGAATAATGCTGCTCAGTGCTCCGTCTGCAAAATTTCAACATTGTCAAAGTCTGGTTTGTGGGCTTCTTGCATACAGTCGAGGGCAAGCGCGGTTTTTTGTGCTGCTCCATTGTTTAAGTCCGATTTGTGACCAGAGAGCCTGCTCTTTAGTTTCTGTTTAGAAGTACATACGTATTCAGAAGAACATGCCCCTTCTATCCCCTCCAAGCAATTTATCTTGGACACGATATTAGCCTTATCCATCACATCCACTTTCCCTTTGGTGTTGGTAAAGACTTTGCTTCTCAGAGAATTTGCCGACTTGAATGCAATTCTCGTTTTTGTTTTATCTCTGATGGGCGCGGTATTGATGCGATTAGCGAGGTGAGGAATGAAAAACATACTTTTGTATATCACCGTTTTTCTTTCTTCTTCTTCTTTGGCTTTGTTTTGTTTTTGATTTTGCTGTTGATTTTTTATAATCTTCTCGATGATTGCAGGCGGGAAGGAATTGGAGTACAGGGTGTTTCGGATAATATTTTTATTTTTTCGATGAAAAGAAATATCACTGGTTTCGAGAACACGATTAATAAAATTTTGCGCTGTGTTAATTATTACTTGTTTGTGTTGTTTCGAAAGAAAATTTATAAGACGTCCTGACGAACTAGGTTTCTTGTACCAGTCGAATAACAATCTATTATTGCGTCTAATTACCTTAATATCCAGATAGGGGATCTCTCCATCCCTCTCCACCTCAACTATAAATTTAATTTTATGATTGAAACGGTTCAGTGCATTAAGCGTGTGTTGTATTTGGTCTGATTTAATCACCACAAAAAGATCATCAACATATTTCGTTATAAGTTTTGGTTTTATATCAAGCTTAGACAAAACATCATCTAGGAGAGTTTCCATGACTATGTCAGCCAAAATAGGTGATGCTGGGCTACCCATGGGAACTCCTTGTTTTTGTTGGTAGATGATTCCATCGAATTCCAAATAATTATTATCTATTATGCAAAATCTTAATATTTCGATAAATTTTGATTTCTTAATGTTGGTATATTCCTTTATATTCCGCCATTTCTTCGTTATGATGTCTAAAATCAAGCCGATAGGTATACTCGTAAACAAGGAAACGACATCGAATGACACCAATACCTCATCATCATCAAGTTGTAGTTGTGTAACTTTTGTTATGAAATCTTTTCCGTTTTTAACATTGTATTGGGAATAGATTCTCTAATCTATTTCGGTCCAAGTTTTTCAATATAAAATGCTTCAATTATTTATTTGTTCTTTCAATATTTTTGAAAGTCTGCCAAATTTTCTTTATTTACCTAAATTTTGACAGATGCCTCTCAATTACTCTCTTCTTTCTCAGTTATTTACTTTTTTTTTACCTTTTTTACGTTCTTTACGGGATTTTTACGGAGAATAATTTTCATCGAGGCAAACGTAACGAGGAAGAGGAATACAAAAAAAAAAAGTTTGCTACTAAGAATATACTGGTGGGAGGAAGATAGTAATTCTAAAGACGGTGTGCAGCAAAAAAACATAACCATGGCAAATTGGGTTCGCATCGGGAAAAAATTTGCTATACATATGTAGGTATGTAGGTTTTTGGTAGGTATTTTTCATTCATAATTTGTTAAGGTGCCTTCATATGGTTAGTTTGGTTGGCTGATAACTTTTATTCTAATAGTCGGATCGTTAAGGTTGAGGCCTTAAAATTCAGGTTGAATATCAGGCTACATTTTTTTTAGAAAATCATTGCAGAGTAACATAAAAGTATGTTTGAATTTGAGATTTTTTAAAGCATCCGTCAAAAAGATAAAAATCAAAAAGTGTTAAAACTTCACCCAAAAAATGCCTGTTTTGAAAAATCAATGATATTTGTTATAATTTATATTTATAAAGGGTTACAAAAAGAAATTTTACTAAAATTTAATTTCATTTTTCAGTTTTTGATTTCAACGGATTTAATATTTTGAATATCTTAACGACCTTTCCAATTTGTTTGAGCAAAACTGAGCAATATCCACAACAGTGTCATTGTGGTCCATTTAAAATACATTAGGGCAACCAACACATGCTCACCCTTATGGAGTAAATCTCTCAGGGCAGCTTGTAGGGTGAAAGAGAAAAAGTCCTGAAGTCAGTTCTCTAGATTATATATTTCTCTATGCACTTGGCACTGGGCACTTTTATGGCCATAGAACTCAGGTCTCAATTCACTTTACATTTCATCACTAAGAGAGGATAGTAAGAAATCAAGCTTTGCAAAAGATTTAAGACTGGTATTACTCATGCAGGTATTACACCTCCAGCACAGATTAGCATTAGATACAATCACGCGTTTTGAATGCTTTCACATATATAAGAGCACGAAAGATGGCCAAATTCCGCACAATATAATTAATCATCGTTTATGATCTTATGAGTTATGAAATTCAAAATAAGGAGCAGACATTACAAAAGAGCTCTACGAAAACACGTCTTGACTCTCCAACGAACGAAATGATTAGATAGTGCTTTTTCACGTATGGGTCATTAATGTGGTGGCCCACTCTTAGCAAAGCATATAACATCAACAAACTTAAAAAGGTTCAAATAACAGCTAGACTTGGCACCACAGGGGCTCTCCGTACCTGCTCAACGGATGCCTAAGCGTTTTTCTGTACCTTTTACCACTTGATTAACATACAAAATACCTTGTATCTTGCAGCTCGATAAGACTAAAAGAATCAAATACCTGAGTATCAAATAATACGTCCTGACGAGAGTTCGACACAACTATTTTTACTGATGGATCAAAGATGGAATGTGAAGTTGGTTCAGGAGTATTTTCCGAGTCTCTGAATATAAATAAATCTTTTCGGCTTCCCAACTTTGCTAGTGTTTTCCAGGCGGAGCTTTTGACAATTAGGAAAGCATGCAAAATACTCGAACAAGACCCTAATCAAAATCGAAATAGACTCGGCTGTATCAGCATCAAGATTGGTTCATCAATGCCGTGATGAGCTCAAAAGCCTAAATGTTAACCTCAAAGTCACTCTTATCTGGGTTCCAGGTCACTGTGGCATTGAGGAAACGAGTTCGTGGACGAACTGGCCAGGCAAGGATTAGCTCTTCATAGCTCACTTGCGGAAAGAGTCAACATTCCTCTTGGAGTTATGAAGGGCAATATATTTTAAATTTTTCTTAACGAATCAAACCGCAGGTGGGGCAGTCTAACAAACAATTTCTAGAAAGACTTGGCCCACCTATAACAGATCCCGAACAAATGACTTAATATGCAGACCCAGACAAGATATAGCCAGGATCGTTGCAACCTGTTCTGGACACTGGGTATTGGGTGAGCATGCGGCAAAGCTGGGAATTCCTCACAATACTCACTGTCGTAGTTGTGGGGACCAGCAGGAAAAGGATACAGTCGCTCACTTCCTCTGCAAATGCCCCGCTCTAGCCAGAACGAGATTTCAGTCATTTGGTTAACCATTCTTCCACGAACTAAACGAACTCTCAGAAACAAAGATCAAAGATTTGGTATCTTTTCTCAACATAACAGAGCCATAAGATGAACTTCGACTGCGAGTAAGAGGACGATGTTTTCTTCTGAAAGTCATACAGTTTCACTTTAACCCGGAAATCCATTTACTTACCTACCTGAGCATACTGTAGTTGGGGGAGTGTAATGATGATTCCATAAATTCGTTTCAACAATTCTTTATTTATACCTACAGGTCAAACGAGTTATGGTATCAAAACGGCGCAATCAAGCGCTATTTGGGTCACGGTCCACGGAGCTAGGCGCTCGTGGCCGTCATTTCTACCCACCTACACAGTGCTTTTTATTTCACGTCGTCGTGTGAAGCATGTTAAAGCACCTTCTTTTAATGGCGATAGACTGTTATAACTGTTATAGTATAGGTACAGCTAAATCAGAAGGGGAACAAAATTTCTTGCATTATTTAAAGTGAATGTGTATTAACGCACGACTTGAAAACAACTGGTGGCACACCAACAAATATGCACCCTGTGGGGCGATAAACAGTTTATAAACAAAACTGTTTTTTTATTCCCAATTGAATATTGGCCTATTTAACGTAACGAACCCAAGCTTCTCTTTTGATTTAACGAGAGATGTTCTTTTTTAACATTTGCTAGCTCCCATTCAACCGATTTATCCAGAGTAAAAATTATATCCGGATGTAAACTATATAATTCAATGTAAATACATCCTTAAATCATGATGTACATATTTACATTTTCATTCTGGATGAATCGAGTGAATAATATGGCAGTAGAACATCTGTAGACTGAGAGAAGACTTATCCGTTTTGATATAGGTAGGTATGCATATTATATAAATAATATAATTTAAATTTTTCAAGATTTTACATTTCCTTTAAAATGGGCAATTTATTATGCCTTGTAAACTAATTAGTGTTTTTTTTTCATAATTACAAAATTCCTCTTTATTTTGTCCTTTCAAATTTTCAAGAGCCTATTTGAAATAAAAATATATTTATATAATTTTATTGTACACAAAATTACTAAAATTTCATTTTGTTTATATTTTTGTTATAAGTTATCTTGAGTCAGCTTTTTAACGGCATGCAATTTTTTTCCTTATAAATTGTCATTAAACCGTGACCTTATGCAAATCACATATATTTATGTATGGTTTATACATAATGTTATTTTGTTTTGCCTGTGAAAGTGTTACCTAATAATTATTTTTTAAATATAATTTTTTAAGAAGATTCAATTTCAGGTTCAATTTAGTTAATTTATTCGTAAAGTTTCGATATTTCATTATATTTACAGAAATATCATCTTGTTGGGTCACAACGCTAGGTGAGTTCTTTTTCGATTTGGGGCTCTCTTATCTGTTTATGACTTTACATTTTAATTTCTTATATATTTTTTTTTAAACAAAATGTAGTCATACTCAAACAACAGACACAATAATAAGTGATAATTTTCATTTTGTTTTCCTAAATTTCTTTTTTAATTTGTTTTTAGACAGTTGAAACAAATAAAACATCATGAATTATTTTTTATATTTGTTTTCATCAATAAAATCGTTTTTCAAATTGATTTTTTCCTGGAGAGAGTGTCATTGTTGTTACTAATTAATTATTAAATTTAAAATGTTTTATAAACCAAAACATATACTTTATCATATCTATTTATGTCATGGAGTTATATATTTTTGAATATTGTGTTTTCTTCTTTTATATATAACAATTGTCCGGATACGCAGATATACCGACTATTCCCCTGGTATTAATTATTTACAACATACTTTTCATTAATTTTTAAAATTCTTTTTTTTAATTTATTTATTAACAAGCATAGCTATTCAACATTTTGTTTAAATTCATTAAAGAAAAAAGAGTAGTAAGTTGTACTTTATTCCAAAATAATAATTTTGTATCCTTGCAATGCTATCCTTGCAATGCTTTCATTTCTTATCACAGTACATGTATGTATACCTATGCTTAGATATTTTGTTTGAGTAAGGATGTTTTTAACCATCTTCTACAAATATTTTCTTTACTATGTCCTATTACTGTATATATGTATAATAACGAGGTAAATAAATTATTGTTATTTTTTAAAAATCTGTATTTATTCACAAATCGCTAAAAAACCAGCTCAGAGCCCCTGTTTTTTATCACGAGAGTTTTCATATGCCTTTTTCATTTTATAACTTCATTTTACCTAAATGTTGATTCTCGTTACTCCTGTGAAAAAAACAACTGATTTTGAGCTGAATGAAAAAAAAATATCTGACATAGCAAGTCTTTTGATTGTGTATACTGTATAATATACTATAATTTCGGTGCAGTTCTCAGTTATGTTCTTAAAAAAGCTCGAATTTCATAGTACGCCTAAATATATTGAGAATTTAGAGGACAATCAAGCTAATCAAATTTTCATTTAAATTGAAAAAATGAGGATTAGGTATTTATACTTTTTTAATAAAATAAAATAATTTTGTTGCCGGTGTCTGTGAGCCTTAAATATATTTGTTCCACCCAATCCATTTATTTTTCTGCCAAGGCAAGGTCATTCCCATATGTATGATATGGTTTTCCCGTCAACAATGCACTCCAATCTAGAGCAAAATACATACGTGAATATTATCAATAATTATTTCAAGTTCTTACGTATTGTTTTCCACATTATTTTCAACAAAAAAAATCAATTTAAATGGTTTTTTGGTTCTTTCGCTTATAGTTTCGTCTGAATTTAATTTTAGTTTTTTAAATATTTCTTGTTTATCACACAAAGTTGGCGATGATAAATAATATTTCATAATTTTTTGACATAAGTTTTCATTTAAATACAGAACCAGAATCGCAAAATTGAATTTATCACTAAAAAGCCTTTTCACCGCTCTTAAGCTATAAGCAGACGACATATAAAAAGTCGCATACTCTGACGTCACGTAAAAGTCGCAAACTTGTTGCAAATTCTATGCATACATCAGTGCTCGCAAACTTGCATATAAGGGTGTTCACAAGATATGCAGAAACTGTCCCAAAAGTCGCAAATGCATTTGCGATCAAGATGCTCGCATATCATGTGTCCGCAAATGTGATCGCATATGCTGTGGTCTATATGCGAGGTATTCAGACGATATGCAACAAAATCCGCATATCACCCATTTGAGATCATATGCAGGTTTGCGGACATTACATAATTTTTTGAAATTTGGTGGTTAAAGTATGTGTTTGTGAATATTGCTCGTTTCGAATATTTAAATTATTAAAGTCCTGAAATAAATTAAAAATGTCGACAAGAATTTGGGGTGGTTATACTTTTTCGTAAAAGGAACAACGACCAAGAATGCAATTATTTGTCAAATAAATAATTGGAATGAAATAATACAATGAGTATAGGATTTCCGTTATACCCCAAACTGTTTTTTTTTATCATATGCCCTAAAAAAATGTTTGACCATACCTCTGGCCATATTTTTCCCCAAACAAATTTGTAGAAGATTTGTTAACATTTTATGTTTTTTATTTGAAATTTCAATATTTTAGGTTTGTCTTCATTTTTATTGTGCATTCGACCGTTTAAAATATGCACCTAATTCAAAAACGTACATAAAAAAATCTATATACCTATATATTTCCATTTAGATATATGCATATATGTGATAAGAATGGCCTTCGGGATAATGACATCAGAAAAAATTTGATTGGTCAGTAATTTTGTTTACTAATTTAAATATAACGGACACCCACTAAGACAAATAATTGCAATTATATTTTTTTTGTTCCTTCGAAATTTAAAACTCTTTTTTTTTTTAACCGACTGTTCTACTAGTAAAATGAGGAATTAAAACAACTCGCATATGTGACTGATATGCAATGTTCTGTTTTCGTCCCATCGCAAACTTGCATACGGTCGCATATGCTCGCAAACTGTCACAAATTATATGCAAGAGTGTTCACACGATATGCAAGAAAGTCGCAAACTTATATGCGACCTGGAAGTCGCATATAGTCCGCAAATCATTTGCGAGCATATGCGGACTGTCCCAAAAGAGTGTTCCGACGATATGCGACCAAAGTCTCATATGATGACGTAAAAATGACGTCAGAGTCGCAAACGTATGCGACTTTTATATGCCGTCTGCTCATAGCTTTACAAAAGAACCGGAAGACATAAAGATGAATTATTCAATTTTGAGCTTACACGATCTCAGCAAAATAATTTATGACTTAAAATTTGATACAAAACAATAACTTTGACAACGATAATACCAAGATTGTCAATTGATTCATTCACAATTGATCAAAAAGCGTTCACTTCATCAAAAATTTTGATTTTTGACAACGATAATACCGATTCATTAATTTTGTTGATAAACATCAAATATTGTATTGATAATTGACAACCGTAATAGGGGTGTTTGTCTTTCGCAGGAATAGTATGAATGAGTAATGACGTATAAAATGAATTTTTTATGAAATATGAAGAGATGCCAGCCCTGTTGGTGGCTAGTGGAGGAGACTTGCGGTGGTTGTTTTTGTTTTTTTTTTTTATTTTTTGCTTATCCTTGATAATGGTGTGTATCTGTATAGATAGACATGCAGTAACTTTTAATAAAATACACAAACACATTTTAATAAAATAACATGTTAATAAAACACATTGTGGACAAAATATGTAAAATTATAATGCCAAAATGTTTTTATAGATCAAACGCCACACACTAATTTCTTCAGGGTCATAAGTCCAAAAACCAAAAAATAATATTTTTGCATTTATAACCTATTCAAGTCGTCAAAAAACAATTGTAAGTTTTTCTCCTCTGGACTTATGACCATTTATGACATTTATATTTCAAGTAACTAATCAGAACTGTACTCAGACATTGTGAAACAGACCCTTAGTATATAATTCTCACCTTGATGTAATTAATGGTTTATAAAAACCGATTTCCAAAGGTCCTCAAACATAGGAAAAATATGTTGAGTTTTCATGGGTCTTTGGGAAAACTTGAAATGTGTGCTTAATTATTTCGCGTCCAAATCAAATGTTAACGGATCTGTTTTAAAAGAAATTGTAGACAAAAATATTTCAGATTTATGTCCAATTGGGCTTAACTTGTTGAGTGTTGTTTGCGATCAGGGTTTAAATAATTAGAACTGTTATAAATGCCTAAGAATAATTTATTTTAATAATTTTTTCTTTCTGAATGGTAATAAAATCATGGAATTTCACTTTCACTTTCTTAAGAATTTAAGAAATATTTTGTTAACTTAAGATCTCGTTACACTAGATTGCACAGTTAAGTTCTAAGGTAGTTTGCGAGCTGTACGATTTGGAAAAATGTATACGCAGGTGTCAAAAATGTCCAAATTTGAATAAAATTATATAAATCCCTTGTCTTTTTACAAGATGCGTGTCTCACTTACAAGACAGGTATATAACCGTTGGCCATATAACCGTTGCTGGAAAAGAAGCACTGTGGACGCAAAACAATTTAAAAAAACAAACTCTCCAGCCTCTGCCTTAGCTATAGCTTCGTTCTCTGAACGAATAGGCAAATTAATAGACTGCACGATTAGTGGCTCTATTTTGACAAAAATCCACTGAAGTCAGACATTCAAGAAGTTAATGATGGTTATGAACATATTAAAGATTGTCTTCTATATGTCAAGGGAATAAAATCGTTAGTGACTTAAGATCTTCCCGAAGCATTGACGGAATTAAACTTTAACAGCTTCATAAGAACTGTATAAGGAAATCACAGGTAAGTATAGTTATGCTATTTGTACCTAAGTTGTATGATATATAAGTATGTGAGATTCACAATTTTATGCCATAAAGGTGACGTACAGTCCGTACCATTTGGATAGCCTCACCCATAGTTTATTTTACAATTAACTATTTTTGGTACTTCTTTGAGGTCTAATTAGAAAATTTGTATTGAGTAGCAAGGTAGAACATGGTTACTTGTATTTGACTTGAAGTTTTGACTAATTTCTAAAAGCTAAAGCTATTTTCTCAATTAGTTTTGTTAAAAGTCACAAAAATGTGTACCTATTATTCGCTGTAAAATTAGAAAAGCCTCACAATATTTATTTAGTAGAAATAAAAACCAATTGATTAATTATTGTTTTAAAGAAAATAATTTGTATTTATTTTCTGTTTCATAATATTTTAGAACTTTTCAGACCCCTCCTTATCATCATACAAAATCAATGTTTGATTTCTTAAACAATCGCAAACGATTCCATAAAAATCGTACGAAATGTTGGCCGTGGCCACTTGGATATCTACGATGAAATTTACTTTCATGTGTACATCCTTTCGTTTCCATAAACCTTGCGTGTTTGACAACTCCACACATTTTCAATGACAGTAGGGAGGTAAAGATAATTGCTATTAAATTTAAGGTTTGCAACATTTTAATAACAGCGGTGTGAATCGGCTCATTTTCTTGCTGCAAAAAGAATCGGCAGCAGTCTTAAAATACACTAAAACTGAAGCAAGACTGTTTCCAATAAGGTATTGTATTATTTCGATATCATTTTACACTCTTCATAAAACAATTCATTCCTCACGGCTATGATAGCTATCAAAACAGAATTTTTTTTTTGTATCATTGAAGTAGTATTTATATCCATCCGGCCTGTTTAAGTTGAACTCTTTTCAACTAAAAAGATCATTTTTTGTCAATTGTTTGAATGGATGCTAACTTTAGCATTCCATGGCGTTCGGTATCTTGGTAAATTAAGCTGCTATAGTAAAAAGTTGTCTTATGGCCAGTTGCACCAAACGCTTTTAAATATTGACTGTTTCGTTAAATTTTAAAATGGCATTTATCGGTTGCACCAACCAATTTTAGTTTTAAAAGGCCGATAAACAAGCCAATAAACTAAAATGCCATTTTCCTCCAGTTAAATTTTAAAAGTGAGTTTTAACGAAAATATCTTCAAACAAAATATTTCACTTTTGATAGGACATTTGAAAATTACAATTAAAAAAATTTTCAACATTAAACGTTGGAGGTTAAAAATAAATAAAAACAAAAATGAACAGGTAAAATCCAATATTTTTCTTTTCAATTATTTCCTATTCAAGCCTAGTACATACATATACCTACCTACATCAATTCTTTTCAACAAAAAAATGGTGGTGAAAAAATTTTTTTTTCCTCAAGAAAAATGTGTGTGGTGAAACAAAAAAGGATAGAACTCTTCTTCAGCTACAATACAAGTTTCAAAAAGGGTAGTCACTCACTTCCATTTTAAACCAGGTGTCATCCCTCATATCGCTATCTTACTTACACCAATGAAGCTTTTTCGTTCAGTTCAAAAATTAGCTGACAAAATCCAGGGATGGTTCGCAAACAGCATTTTAGCTAAAAAATCAGAGAAATACATTCGTGTAACCCAAACAATTTATCAAGCTGATAAATTTTATAAGAAGTTTAGCAAAAACTGGTTTTAGTGGATTTTGGTGCAACTGGCCATTAATCTCAGAGACCGTTCTCTAATCTTGTCTTTAAATATAAATTTTCGTGTACAAATCAAAGAAGTACCAAAAACAGTTGAAAGTAAGAAAGTTAAAGTGTGAGGCTATTCAAATGTTACGGACTGTACATAGGAACCTAATTCTTCAATTTATTTATTGTAATTTAAAGTAAATTCGTTCTTGATTGTACGTAGTTCCATAGATAAAAATAAAATCTAGACTGAATTTATCGTATGAATTAAAAACTAATGACCAGTTGCACCAAACGCTTTTAAATAATTACTACTTCGTTAAATTTTAAAATGGAATTTATCGGTAGCACCAACCAATTTTAGTTTTTAAAGGCCGATAAACAAGCCAATAAAAAATATCTTCAAAAAAAATATTTCACTTTTGATTGGACATTTGAAAGTTACAACAAAAAAAATATTCAACATTAAAAAGATCGTTGGAGATTAAAAATAAACAGAAATGAACAGGTAAAATCCATTATTTTTCTTTTTAATTATTTCCTATTCAAACCTTAGTATACGGTACAGGTTTCCCCACACTAGGGTGTCCATAATTTAAATGAAAAAAAAGAGAATATTTCCAATATGCAAACATAACCAAAAAAAAACATCAACCAAAAACGATTAAAATAACGACTTGTTCACAAAATATTTTTTTAATTTATTAAGAGAATTAGTTTCAGGTATAGAAGACAGAAGAGTTTGAATTTAAAACAGTTTCGAAAACATTAATCAATTGCCGTGTTCAGAAAAATGAGATCTCAGAGATTTTTCTCACTCAAAAAGTGAGCAAGCGAATCCAAGATTTTTTTTCCTCAGAGTTTTGACAGCAAAGCTGAGAAATTTTGCTGAGGAATCCTGTTCAGGTAACTGAGATTGCTGAGATCTCCGAGATCTCATTTTCCTGACCATGTCTATTAATTCAAAAACAATAGTCACGCTGTTCTGATTTCCATTCCGAATCAAATCCGTTAACAGAATATAAAAAAAAATATAATGTGTAGAAATTCACACAAATGCACAGAGTTTCAAACTAAAGGAACGCACCTTTTTAGCTGAAACAACATTTTTAAGATTTTGCCAATTCCAAATCGGATATAAAAATTCCAAACGTCAAGAATTTTCAATCCGATCGAAAATCAAAGCGCACTCAATCCGCAAGTATTGAAAGCGAGAATTATTTCAAAACACCTATGTTCTTATTTATAAACGTTGTCTAACATTAGACAACTGCCTAACTTTGGAAAATGTATTCAAAAACCTTGTTTATTGTTGTCGTATAGCTGCCTAACTAAGACACAAGAGTAGATTGTCCAAACCGAGAATAATGTGATATTTATTTTAATTAAATAAAGCATATTTCCACCAATTTGAAAATAGTTAGACAGTGTCTAAGTAGACACAAATCTAATAAGTACGACTGCTAGAGTTTGAAAACGATAGGATTTTATGACCGATGGGAATTCAGAACAGGGTGAATGTTATGATTCTTACTCTGAAGTTTCATATTTTTGAAAATTTCTTATTTGTGATGGGTATTTATTTTCATTTAAAAATATATTGTAAAACTTTTGAAAGTTTTAATCCTTCAAACTGTAAGCCACTATTAAAATTGACTTAACAGTTCCCAGTTCCCACTTTTAAACTGTTATTTTCTTCTAAAAAGTATGCTCCACGTTCAAATATTTCCAAGGAAAACAGAAAAAAAAACAAAATTTTTTTAAAAACTTCATACATAATTATATTAGGTATGTTCCTTTGGCCTGCATCATCTACTGTTAAGTACTTCTGGCTCCGTAGTCAAATAAGTTTAAAGCACTTCAATAATGTAGATACGAATTGTATCCACGCAAAAAAGCAGCACTATCAGTAAAAAGAAATTACATATATAGTAAATTACTGTTGTTGGTGTTTCTCTAATCAAAAATAATATACAAATACAAACAACAAAAATTACATTTATATTGAGGTTAGATTTGTTGACAAAATTAAATTCATCATCTACTAGTAAATACCAAGAAGAAACTTTGCAGGGCCCAATGGAACAGACCTAAAAATTATAATAAATACGGAAAGAAATTCAGAATTATTTGAAGAACAAAAAAAATTAACCCTTTTTTATCAGACACTGTTTTCCGAAAGTCTTCATTTTTTAGTTCCACATTCTCTAACATTTTTCAAAACCAAATATTCGCAACATCATCAAGATCATCTAATGAAAATTGAAGTGTCCATTTTTCTATGTACTTAATAGGTATATTTTTTGTAACAATTAATGCATTTTATTTCAAGAATTGTACTTCACTTTCAACCCGCTTTTATTTAAATTGTTAAGGATTGATTTAGGGCTGAGTGGAATACATTTTTTTTGAGAGAATCTAAAATTGTTGAAACTTCCAAGTTCCAATGGTGAATTGTTTTCAAAGTTGAGAATCACATAAAATTTGAAATACAATTAATTTTGAAGTTCCTTTGTGGAAAACCTATTTTGTATTTCGAAAAAGAGACCAAAAAGAGGACGTGCAAAAAAAAGATAACAAAAAAAGAATTTTATGAAAAAAGAGAGTGTAAAAAAGATCGGAATGGAAAAAGAGAACATGTTCTCTATAAAAGAGATGTTCTGGAAACCCTACCCCACACCAACGCGAATTTTCGGCGGCGACGACATAAAACAAAAATAACAACGTTGTTTTTTTTTTACAACAACCACGTGTTGTTATTGTTTTTCCTCAATTCTTTTCAACGAAAAAAAAAATAGTGGTGAAATTTATTTTTTCCGCAAGAAAAATGTGTGTGGTGAAACGAAAAAGCATAGGACTCTTCTTCAGCTATAATTAGGCCTATTCTGCCACATCTGTTATTCTGCTATGAATTTTCTGCTATGAATCATAAAAGATTTTCACCATAAAAGATTTTTTATAATTGGTATTCAGAAGTTCGATCTTTTATAAAATTCTGTTATGAAACTTCGAAAACGAAATATGCAAGCAAACAGAACTAAAATCTGTTATCAATCAGCTGTTCTAAAAAAAATTCATTACTGACAAATAAATTGAAGTTGTTGTTTGCGAATTAAAATTAATTTTTTTAATTTGTATTCGTAATTTTAGTTTGTTTATATTAGAGAAACCTCGAGATCCAGTGCAATTCGACAGACAGAAGTTCGCATATGGAACATCAACTAATACTTATGAACTCAGGATCACGGCTGGGGATTTCCAGATCCTGGACAACATGCAAGTCGTCTAGAGCCAGTTTCACTGACAAAGTGGAAGTCAAGCCCGCTTAAAGATTGAATTGAATTGAATTGAATTTTATTGAGACTTAAGAAAATTTTACAGAGTACAATTCAGATTATATTACTTAGCAAAGCTATGTTTAACTGCGGCTATAATGTATTGCCTGCTCTATCTAGTTACATTTTTGGGAAGCCTCGTGGCTGTCATTTATAATATACCTATAATAAAAAATATATAGTCATTCTGCTCTTGCTCAGGAGCAATATTTCAGTTACGTGTTGGCTGTTGCAACGGATAAAAAAATATACATATATACAATACCTACAAATACAAATACCTTATAAACTAATATGCCATAGAATACATTTATATACCTACATAAAATTTCGTGTTATAGAGCGAGAACGCTCTATGTAGAATTTTCAAATTTAATGAAATCACTTTTACATGAATAGGTATAATTAATTAAAAGAACTGTTTTGATTATTTTACATTCACTTCTTTCACAGTTACATTAAAAAAATAAATTACTGGCAATGAAAATAAAGTAAAACGATATTTAAAAAAGTCATAAATTACATTAAAACAATAATGATTTAACACATTCCGATTAGATTGTTTTTTTTTTTCGATTATGATGATGATTTACCCATTTGGGTTCACAGGGTGATGGCCTCGCCTGGAGAATCTGGCAGCTTGCGCTGCGTCTGTTGCTAGTAGAAACTTTCTAGCTGTAGTCCGTTTTAACGGTAAACGGAGTAACGGGGTTAAGTTCCAGTCTGGTGACGATGAAAAGGAACTAATATGTTGTTGAAGATAGAAATCTCCAGATTACCAAGCAGGTATCCCCCTCCAAAGAAACTGCGAAACGAGTGTAATCAGTCCCAGTGAAGAGGCACAGGAACCAATAAAAAAAAAATTACCGGAAAATGCACGGTGTGCAAGGCACGATCGGCCACGTTGCGCTCTCAAACCAAACTCTCCCCGCTATAAGATTAACATACAAAAGTCAATTGTTGGACCATCGTGGACCATGAGCGATGCCAACACCCTTGAATAAGTGTGAACTAATGGATGAATGTCGTGCACGTCCACCACTCTTTTGTGGCCATTGCTTACGGCCTACGCACCTCCGAACACGATTTCGTATGAGCAAAACTTACGTAACGATACTTTCGTTGCCATTCGATATTCTCTTGGATAACATCAACTCGTAGATTGGTGGCAAACACGTCGGGATGTAATTCAGTCAGACCGAGTTTCTTCTCTTCAATTGTATTGGTGTTTTCGATCCATGTCTGACGATTTGCACAAATATTTGTTGGTATTTTGGATTTCTCTTCTAGCTGGAGGATGAGAGCTGGAGATGGTGGGATAACTTTGGTGGTGGTCAGGTGTCGCGCCGAATTAATGAGATGTTTTGTTTTATTAAATAAATTGAAATCTTTTATGATAAGTCACAAAAATTTGTATTATTCTTTTATTATTGTATTTACTTACATTTTGTATCCTTTTAACAACATTTCATTGGCGAAATAAAATATAAGTATCCATTTTCAGTTCTTCTTTTATGATAAAAGTCACACAAATGTATCTTTTCTTCTTTTATGATTTGTAAAAGATTTTATAAAAGATTTTGGCGTGCTGAATACGAAAAATGCAGTTTGTAAAAGATTTTTTGACATGTTCGAATTTTTTAAAGTTCATAACAGATCCTGATAGCAGATTTCATAACAGATTTGGCATGCCGAATACCAAAATTATAATTCATAAAATATTTTTTGACGGCTCACACTTTTGTATGGAAAATCATAACAGAATAGCAGAATAAAAGATCTCGCCGAATAGGCCTAAATACATGTTTCGAAAAGGTAATCACTCACTTCCATTTTTAACCATGTGAAATCTCATATTGCTATCTTAAGCCTAGTACGCTGCTGATGCGAAACGAAAAATCCCATACAAAAATGACACAACGAAATCATAAACGGAAAATTTCGTTCTGTTTTTCGTTTTGCAGTACGTTGTTCGAAGAGCGAAATTTATAATTGTAGCAGATTATTTGGAGAAGTCTCCGCTCCTTTTTCGCGCTGAATTAATTATACAGACTATTTATTGTGTGTGAAAAAATGACATTTGAGTTATATTTGTGTTTTTTTTTTGTTTATTATTTTCTTACATCATGGGTTTCTCTGATTTTTTGCGTTTATGTTTGATTTTGTTTTTGGAATTAGTGAAACTCTCCAAGGATATTTTCCGTTGTGTTTTCGCAAGCGTTTCGTTGTCTGTTTGGAGATCACAGGAAATTTTCGTTTCGCATCAGCAGCGTACTAGGCTTTACTTACATTAGTGAAACTTTTAGTTCAGTTCAAAAATTAGCTGACAAAATCCAGGGATGGTTCGCAAACAGCATTTTAGCTGAAAAATCAGAGAAATACATTGGTGCAACCCAATAAATTTATAAAACCAATAAATTTTATAAGAATTTTAACAAAAACTGGTTTTAGTGGATTTTGGTGCAACTGGCCATAAGTAATTGAATCTGAAACTAAAATACAATTAATATAAAATTTAAATCAATGTTTAAAATGTTAAATCTTACATTTGCCAAACAAAATGCATATCTACAAAAAAATATCTCTCTTTCTATTTCAGAAAAAAGAATAAATTCAATCGCTTTCAACACCCTACTATTTTGAAGCTAAAATTTAAAAATTCGAAAAATTGTTAGTTCTATTGTTGAGCTAACTCTTCCCGGCCACCTAATCTTAAATATTTTACATATACAGGGTGTCTCATAAATGATGGTCCAAACTGAAACTGGTGATATGCCAGGTCATGACCACTCAGAATTTAGTAACTTTTCCGTACCGCATCATTACGGTTTTCGAGTAACGGCTATTTTTTTTAAATTTCGACAAACCTCTACTTTGACCCAGTTTTTTGGTCACCCTGTCCATAGTTGAATTTTGTTTTTTTTTAATTTTTACACTAAAATATTGCCTAATAATGAGATCAATTTTTTGCATTAAAATATTAAAAAATTTCTGCACCATTTTGCTAAAAATTCATATATTTAATGACGCTTTGATCAAATCTATTTTTTTACTTCATTTTTTAAAAGAGCACACTGAAAAAAATCGTATGTCTTAGAACTGGTTTTTACTTCTAAAAATTGGCCATGTTTTTGAAGTTCCTAAAAGGTATAAAACTTGCCAATATTAGACTTAGCTTAGATTCTGCTCCTTTTTCGCACTGAATTAATTTTACAGACTATTTATTGTGTGCGGAAAAATGACATTTGTGTTTTTTTTTGTTTATCATTTTCTTACATCATGGGTTTTCTCTGATATTTTCCATTGTGTTTTCGCAAGCGTTTCGTTGTCTGTTTGGAGATCACAGAAAAAATTCGTTTCGCATCAGCAGCGTACTAGGCTTAACTTACAAAAATTGCTCAAAATGGTCCCTACTGCACTTGTACAAGATCGAAAAACTTCTTAAAAGCTGTATTTTAAAGGGTTTTGTGCTTCCTCAATTTTGTATCTCATGAGCAGCCGTTTGTAGCTGGAGTTCAATAATTCTACTTATTGGTTTAACATACACTTTTCCCTCGAGGAAGCTCTAGTAAAAAATAATTCTAAAGGATTTAGCCCGGTGACCGAGATGGCCACAAAATTGGTCTACCATGGTCCCATCGATCATTCGAGGTAAACATTGTTTAAGAAGCGTTTTATAATACTACTTTGCTGAGCAGCCGCCGCGCCGGCCGTGTTGAAGCCACATTGACTGATTAACGACGAGGGGCATTTCTGAGGGAAGATGTACAGTAGAAGAACCCGTCTTTTTTCCAGAAATTTCAAGTAAGTTCTTGGTAATATTTAATGTTGCTGATGGTTTATAGAGTCCTATAACTTGGCATTCAGAATGACAGTCCGTAAGTTGATTTTGAATTGGTATTAGGAAATGCCGTCACGTTTAAAATGTGGGTTTTCCAATTAGCAAGTGTGAAGTTATGATTTATGAACATTTACGTATCCATCATTTTATCCATTTTATCCTGAAATTCATCAATCCGAAAATTTTTTTTTGAAAAAAACCTGAATGTTATTCATTTGTATCAAGAATTCATTTGTAGACAGAATTCCAGCCTTTGTCGATAATTCTTTGGAACTAAAGTCCGGAGGTGCTGCAGATGAAAAGCATGGAAGTTTTCCCGTTATAAGTATCCTGTGACTTTTCAATTTTGGTATTCCATGTTGTCCTTTCGAAACAATGGATCGAAGTTCGGGAAGTACAAGACACGACAGTTTTTAAGACATTGTCGGGCTTGTACAAGTGCAAGGGAGGACCATTTTGAACAATTTTTGTAAATTAAGTAAGAAAAAATTTAAGCTAACCGTAAAAATAAAAATTTAAAATTAATAAATCAGCTATTATTTCAAAAAAGATTTATTTTTATTTATTTTAGAACACTGTTTTATTGAGTTAAAATGGTAATAACTTTTGATCTAAGTCTAATATTGGCAAGTTTTATACCTTTTAAGAAACTTCAAAAACATGGAAGTAAAAACCAGTTCTAAGTCCTACGATTTTTTTTCAGTGTGCTCTTTTGAAAAATGAAGTAAAAAAATAAATTTGATCAAAGCGTATTGAAATTTATGAATTTTTAGCAAAATGGTGCAGTAATTTTTAATATTTTAATGCAAAAAATTGATCTCATTATTAGGCAATATTTTAGTGTAAAAATTAAAAAAAAAAACAAAATTCAACTATGGACAGGGTGACCAAACTGGGTCAAAGTAGGGGTTTTTCGAAATTTAAAAAAAATAGCCGTTACTCGAAAACCGTAATGATGCGGTACGGACAAGTTACTAAATTCTGAGTGGTCATGACCTGGCATATCAACAGTTTCAGTTTGGACCATCATTTATGGGACACCCTGTATGTACATATACATATGTGCAGTTTTTACTGATCCCTTTGAAAAGATATCTATGCAGAAAATTCCCAAACAGACAACACCAAATCAGTATGACCAGTTGATGTGAATTTATAAATGAAAACAAAAAGATAACCACAAAATAATCTAACAAAAGTACCTGTGTCACACCTAGCTAGAGAAAAAAATGCCTGCACTGCCAACGAAATTCTTTTTTTGCATAAAAAACAACACACAAGTAAAGCACTTGTATTAAAACGAAAAAAAATGTAATGTTTACTCTTTACTTCTTAAGCGATCGTACTAAATTTGTTTGTTTCTATTGTGCTATAAAGAAGAAAAAACACAAACAATATACACACACTCTTTAATACGGAGATCAACCATCGCACAGTGTGCAATTTTGGCATTCTAGGTGGGCAAAAGTGCTGGGGTGTAAAACAATACAAGTAGATATATTTTTGTGTTCATAACTTTAAACAAATACAACATAAACATTTTTTTTATTCTATTATGTATTTTATTATTTTAAAAAGTTTGTACTACTATATTAAAAAGTTTAATTTGGTAAAATATTCATGATCAACAATCACTTCAAATCTTGTAGAAATTGAATTCCTGCAACAAACATCAAAAATTGACACTCAAGTAATTTCAGCAACCATTATCAACCATGTACAATACTATAGTTCCTTCGCAAACTTTCGCAGAATTTTTTTGGTTTTAACTATACTATAAATGTTTAGCTTGATTACGGTATTAATCGCGGTCCGATATTCTGCGATATAAGAAAGTAAAACTTTAGTTGAAATTTTCAAACTTACGTTTTATTAGCAATAAACCACTTTCATATTCAATAAGATTTTACTAACCCAAAATTGTGTGTATAAAAGAAGTTTAGCCTTTTATGCAAAGATAATGAACCAAATTAAATATTAAAAATAAAAAAGTAAGCACTAGGACCACAGTTGATGAACTCGAGTCACGAGAATGAACCCACTCATTAACAATTATTGATAATGTTTTTGAGCAAAGTAATGAACGGTAACTTCTAGAAAATGTTCCGTTACTTACACGTGTGTTTTTTTTTTTTTACCATGGGGTAGTCATAGAGTGGCTATTTAATAAATAGAATACCAACAATTTTTATGCGTTACAAAGATTTTAAAAATTGACTTTTGCCCACCTAGATAGTCAAAATTGCACACTGTGCGTCGCTTGGGTTTCAGTGACTGGAAATGGGATGCGTATACATAATTGGTGGTGGATGCTTTTTTTCTTGTGTGGATTGTGGAAAAGGGTGAGAATCTGTGATAATGAATAGGTTCTACAAATAGTTCCACAATTTAGGTGAAGGGTTCTTAAAAGCCACTAGCCTAGGGTTACTAGCTCTAAAATTAGCAAAGCCTGACAGCAAAGAAAGAGAAGCCTGATTTTTGAGAAAAAATCCTGACAAATAAAAAACTTTTTTTTTTCCTTTTTGAAACTTCTTTTGTTTATTTTGTTTATAAATAAAATGAAAGCGTCTACAGAAAAAAAACCGCAAGGGATCTGGGACTTGGTGTTGACTTAAAATTACGTCTAGTTAAACCGAAAATGCATTTCTATGACCAAGAGTCGACCATTTAATTTAATAAATCAATAAAAAAAGTTCAAAATAAGCAAAGTATCTCCTTCTATTTTAAAAGATACGATTTAAGGATCCCCAACACCAACGCGAATCTTTCGCCACGAAATTTTAGCGAACTTTTATCTGAATTTGTTTGAGAATCATTTTTGTTTGAATTCAAATGGTCATAACTTTTGATCTGAGGTGAGTCGTGATAAGTTGTATACCTTTTCAGAAATTGCAAAACTAGGACAAGATTTCAAAAGTAAAAAATGTTATTTAGTAGTAGGATATTTACATATAAATTTAAATAAAAACTACATAAAAATGCGAACAATCCCTGAAAATTTCATGCTTTTAGCACCAAAATTCAAAGTTATACAGCTTTTAACATTTGAGAAAAATTACAATTTTCAAAGACTCAAGAAAAATTATTGAAAAAGCGCTGGTAGCGAGATCTAAATGGTGTTCGATTTTAAATTGTTTTTGATAATTTTTTTGGTTTCAATCTAAGTTTCATAATTTCGCCCGGTTCCGGTTGAATTTCGAGAAAAGTGTATTTCTGAATCACCCTATTTCACAACTTCATGTTTTTCTTTCTATAAAGTGACAACTAAATGAAAAAAAAAATAAATATATTCACTGCGTTTTACAAGCATTTTGATTTGAAAGCTTTCAGTAAACGTTTTTCTTCTAACGATTATATTTTGTGCGATAATTGTAAAAGAGCCTGACAAAGGACGAAACCTGGCCAAAGCCTGATTGGACATTAAAAGCCTGACGTGTGAGGCGAAATCCTGATGGATGGAAAGCCTACACTAGCCGAAATGCATATCTACAAAAATAAGTCTCTTTCTATTTCAGAAAATAGAATAAATTGAATCTTTTTCAACACCCTACTACACAATATTTTAAAGTTAAAATTTCGTAACTTTCTACTTGAATTTCATTTACACATTTCAATATTCAACTAACTGTGAACAAAAAAACGAGCTAACCATGTAACCATTTTGCATCCTACTTCATATGATCCCCATCCATCCCTTTAAAATGATATTTATGCCTAAAAAACAATTTTTTTTTATCTATAATAAAAAACTACAATTTATGTTACTTTGTGGTTTGAAATTGTTTAATTTGTATACCTACTCTAACTTAGATTAAACAAATATAAATACCAGAGAGAAAGAATTAATAGAGAGAGTCAAATTTCCTCGTCTCCGTCCTCTCGAAACCTTTTGTTTACATTTTTTATATGTCTTCTGGCATATGTATTTGTCCGCACATTTTTTTTTATATGGAGTTAATAATTATACATATGCAAGATGGTGCGCAACTCGCAAGTTGCAACATCGTAGCTTGTAGGCTAAAAGAGAGCCACCTCTCTCTATTAGTTCCTTTTCTCTGATAAATACCTTCTACCTACTCAGATTCTCTTCTAAAATTTATGTAGATATATAAATTTCCATTTACACCTACTACTTCTGATAGAATTGAAAACATCGAGCCAAATTAAATGCACAAAGAAAGAAGACTATAGTCGAAACATTTTTGTACTTTCATTTACAACACAGCTTTCATAACAGAAATCATAAAATTGCAAAAATCCTATATATTATGTACCAGAATTTCTGAAAAGAAATAACAAAACAAAGAAATAAATACAAAACGCCTACCACACCAATATCAAGCAATCAAAATATACCGCACACCAATTTCAATTCATTACATCAGATACCTACAAACTAAAAATGCACCGCCCTAGATTTTTTTCATTTTCCTTTTCATACACACACTTGGAGAAAAAATCAAAACAAATGATTTGTGTCTGAACTAAAATCTTGATAATTATTTTTAGATAGAGGTTTTAAAAAATTATTGTTTTATATAAAATGTATTGTTAATGATGCCTTTTTTTGATTGAATTTGAATTAAGAAATATTAATGTTTCGGTAAGGATTAGTACACGAACAAAATTATTTAAAAATATAATTCATTTTTACTATACCGAATCTCAGGACAATATGAATTAAAAAAATAAATAATAAATAACAGCAATAATTTTAAAGTTAAGTTGAGCCCCCAAATGTAGGAACCAGTATCAAATAAAAAAGCTTTTAAGTTAAATAGGTTTAATTCAATCAAAGTATTATTAAGTTATAAAGTTAGTGTAAGATAAGTATTAAAGTAAAAGTGTTGTTAGCAACCGAAGGACAACCGTATTTATTCAAGCAACCGTGAATACTGAAAAACTTAAGAAAGTTGTGATGATCTGATGTTGCTCTTATATACATATGTACCTATTATGTACTCTTATGTAACGCTATCTGCATAAAAAGGTATTAACTACTGCTGGATTAGGGTGACCATCACCACATATATTAGAAAAAAACGAGTTTAAAAACTGTATTTTTATTGTTTTTTAAATCAATATATTTTCGAAATCTTACTGTATTATGATTTTTGGCTCTCAACTATTGGAAGATACTTTTTATAGCTTTAAAATAATATCAAATTCGTTTTAATCAAAGCACTAATTTATCCATGAAATTATATCAGCAAAAATCTGAAAATACATCAGTACATTTTTTTAAATATCTTTTCCTGTGTCACCAATATCCAACTATCCAACTATCCAAAAACCGGTTCCATACATTGAAAGACAATAAATGGTTCATATGCTTTCTAAATTATTGCCATACGCACACAAACGCCTTCGTGAAATTGTAGAGCGATCATGGTTGTTTTACAATGCCGCGTTGGGCGTCGCGTTGACAGATTTGTTTGTCAACGCAAAAGTTCAGATATAGGAAATTCTGTTTAGTTTTTACAATCGCGCGTTGTGAATAAACTTCACGATTTGACAACCATTAGCAAGTACACAAACCAACGTAAGGTGAGGAATCTCAACGCAAAGTTGAAAGAATTCATCTTTCGCGAGCGTTTTGACATGTTATCATGTAGTCTCCTGTGAATTTTGCGTTAAAAAAATTTGAATTTGGTTTCTCGAGGTAAGAAAATAGTTTATTCTACAAATTTATAAAATTACTTTCAAATTATAAAAAAAAAACAAACAAACGCAATAATTCAAAGGATTGTGGAGACATTCTTGTTATTTTGAAAAAATTGATTCAGCTCTGAACCCACCAACGCCATCTTGGTGTTTCGGTTTCCTCTTCAACTCCTTTACACGCTGAAACAGCAGCGGCAACTAGTTCTATTGTCGAAAAAAGGTTATCGTTCATTTTAAATTCAAAAAACCATTTAACAAAATATTTAAATTAATTTGCAGAATGACACTTCAATTGGTTTTAACCAGCTGATTCTCGCAGAATCACCTGTCACCTCAACGCGTCCGTAAAGCTTGTGAAACGTAACGTACGCATCGCGAACGCGTCATTGGAAATCAGCCATCAACGTTTTTTCGTTTTTTCTTCAAATATAAGGAAAGGCCTCTTAAATATTTTTTCGATCGTCGAAATCAGAATTTTGGGCATAATTTCTGGCAAATATAAGAAACTCAGACGGACAGGTTATAACTTCGTCAGAATAAACTCTTCACATCGAAGACATTTTACTTTAGGAAACATTTTAAATGCAACGTAACCCGTGAAATACCTAAGAGAAGTGAGTTCAATTTTAATTTCATCGTCAAAGGTATCTACCGCAAAAAATTCCTCATATTCTTTTTGAAAAAGTGCTCTATCTATGAACTGATCGTTTTCTACTATTAAAGAATCACTTGATTCATTTTCCATATCATTTTCAAAATGTATATCAATAGATACATCTTCATCATCAAAACAAATAGAGATTGGTGTTCACTGCAATAATCTACTGGACATTATGTTTGTCAGTAACATATTAAGCTCATTATTTCCTCCCATTGATCTTGTCACACTAAAAAAATTCTCTGCAACGTCCTGGTTTAGCCTTATTGTCAAAATATATGTTATAGATGCGTGCGTCGTGTGTTCATATCCTTATATAATTCAAGCGTAGCTGTTAGAGTTTGTCAATGTGTGGGAAAGATTTTAGGTTATTAAGTTGTTTTAGTGCCTTCAATCACTCACAATCACTCCTTCACAATCATTCATATGTTTATAACGTAGTTTATAAACATAATATGATAAAATGATTGTGATTGCCTGCTAGAATAGCAGCCAGGAACCACTATTCATGCAGTCCATTAATCTGTCTATCCGTTCAAAAAATAGAGCAGTTGCTAGGGCAGTGGTTTTAGATTTTTTTTTTTTTGTCCACTGTTCTTATTCCAGCAACTGAAGTGCGACTAAAAACTTGTGTCGCGAAACAAACACGGATCTTGACGGATTTAAATGTTTTTCTGTCAAATGTGGACATGTTCTTGTCACCTTATCATTTTCCAAATCATATAACTCCTTTACTACATTAGAAGTAAAAACTAACTAAGCCATCTGATGTAACAATATCTCTAGTCAATAAAAGATTCCTTAAGTTCTTAATAATGTGAGGAAAGTTTTTTACCGTTCGAAAAGAAATATGGTTTTTCAACTGAATTATCTCATATACATTTATAACAGTTCCTGTTGTTTGGGCCCTGGTCACATTATGGCGAATTGTATTTAGGTCCGAAATATTTTTTTCAACAGTTTCTCTTAAAACTGATCCCTTATCATTTAATTCTGAAACAAAATAATTAAAAACGCATCTCCAGTTATCAAAAAGTCCCCTAGCATTTAACACACTTATAAATAAAGGCTCAGGCTCCCATTTTACAGAATTGTAGCAATTCTTTGCCTATTGTAATTCAAACAGATGCTTCTCAGAGTGGAACTGGAAAGCTGCCTTCTTTAGGAAGAGAGATCGGTGTATTAGGCCTCAAAAAGGTGTTCTTAAGAAACTGTCAAAAGTCCCCATCAATAAGAGTGGCGCTAACAATTTTACGGGGGGGTTAAACGTCCCCCAAAATTGTTTTTCAGGAATAACTCCCAAAGTGTAAGTTGTACAAAAAAAGTGTCCGAGACTAATTTGTAGCTTGAAATATTTCCTACAAAAAAGATTAACACACTTTTGTTCATTTAAATAACGGTTTTTGAAATAAACCAATCAGAAGAGTTAAGGGTTTTACTTTTCTATGTTTATGTATTGAATGAATTCAATTGAAAGTATAATTTTTTCATTTAGTCCAAAAATAATGCGTTTCGCCTAGGTACGACAGTTAGGCTCATCAGTTAGTTGCTGTCGACCCTTCTAAGACGCAATATTTTAGTCGATGCTATCGACACTAATACAATTTGCAGCATTAACACACTGCAAATTATATTTTTCTAGTGAGTTTATTAGACTTCTATAACTAGAAAAAACCCAGTATGGGTAAACAAGAAGAAGACAAATTAATGATAACAATAGAAACATTGTTTTTGTTTTTTCTCTTGTGGACTAAGTAAGAGTGTTTATGTATTGAATGAATTCAATTGAAAGTATAATTTTTTCATTTAGTCCAAAAATAAGTTAAGAATGAATTTCTGGCTTTAAGATAAGCTATAACATAATATTGTAAGTGTTGCCGTTGTGTTTTTATATTCATTTTCTATTATAGAATTTTTTTTTTATTTGCCCCTCCCACCTAAGGGGGTGGACAAATAGAATGGACCGATATATTAAAATCATGTCCAAATAATGTACCAAAAATACAAAAAAAATTGAAGCTTTTATCACAAAATGCACAATTTTGGAATTAAGTCGCCCAACTACATAGAACCCTTCACTCTTCTGATTGGTTTATTTCAAAAACCGTTATTTGTAAGAACAAAAGTATGTTTATCTTTTTTGTAAGAAATATTTCAAGCTACAAATTAATCAGTGACATTTTTTTTGTACCACTTACCCTTTGGGAGTTATTCCTGGAAAACCATTTTGGGGGGCCTTCAACCCCCCGTAAAATTGTTTGCGGCGCTCGTATCGATGGGGACTTTTGACAGTTTCTTAAGAACACCATGAAGAAGCTATATACTAAATTCCAGCTTCCCGGCGATTATTTCCGAATTTGGCTGTTTTTTTGGCTTCATTGACTGGAATATATGCAGTCTAGAGCCTACGATTCAGTCCGTGTATTTGAAAAACACGGGTACACGGACTCCATGTAATTATTACACACAAATAAAAATCCGTTCTCTTAAAACACGTGTATTTATTTGCTTAATATCCGTGTATCCGGATATTAAGCATACACGGATCTTTATTTCACGGATTCTTAATACACGGAATGGTTTTTGATTTTTATCTTTTCAAGGGGTGGGCTTACAAGCTCAAAATTTTGAGGGATAATGGATATTATAGATTTTTATTTTTGGTGATTTTCCAAAAAAAAATCGATTTTTAAAGAAAAAATTAAATAATTCTAAATTTAAATCCACTGACAGATTCAACTACCAAGTCGTTGTCGTATTTTTATCAAAAAAATCCCATAAATTTGGCCCTCTCCAGTGATGATTGGATTATTTAAAATACACGGATCTTCGGATACACGGACACACGGACGCAATTGTTGGCAATTGTTTTCGCGTGTCTTAAAGGGAATAGCCCATTTTTGGCCAAGAGTGTACAGAAACGAGTTTGGTATCAAATGAAAGGTTGAGCGCGTTAGATGGGTTAAATATTTTTAAGATCGTTCATGGGAAAGTCGAGATATTTGAGCTTGAAGTTGGCCATGAAAAATATTTTATCGCCTTTAATAAATATTTAATTATAAACAAAACATTCAAAAATATCATATGCCATTGGTTTTTAAAGATTTTATTTCTATTACAAGTCGATGTTCCCCCTCCCGCCAAACCAGGGGGAAGATGACCCCCCCTCCCATACGATTTTTTTCTTGTCTAGACTCAACCTACACGCCCTAGCTTTTTTCGCATATTATTCATAAGTTAATTTAGCTACTTTTATATCCTAGAATCTATCTTTCCTGGTCTATATGCATAATTAGGTTTATTTTTATGAATGTTTTGTTTATAATTAAATATTTATTTGATTTAGAGCAATTAATTTTAGATATAATTAAAGGTGATAAAATAAGTGCTAAAAAAATTATACTTAATATGTCATCACTCAATTTTTTGATATACCTATGTATCAAAGACCGCACAAAAAAGTTGTGTTTTTAAGAAGTTAAAAATTAATATCTCGATATATATTTAATATAGAAAAATATTTTTGATACTATTTTAAAGTCATATTTCATACCTTTCATTTGATATCAATGTTATTTTTCTATGATCAAAGGGCAAGGTAGTGCCCAGCTAAGTTCTGGAACTACACCCTTTTTACAGGAACAAACTTAGGCGATTTCCGATCCCCTCTAACTTAAGTACCAATAAAGTCAGGAACTTCAAAACCGGAATAATTGGTATACACACCAAATTTCAACTCCTTAGCGTAAGTGGTTCCCGAGATAGAAGACGTACAAAATCGCGAAAACCGTAACTGACTGACTGACTAACTGACTCACTCACTCACTGACAGATTATCAAAATTATGGACCACTTCCTGACACCGCAGAAGTTTGGTTTTTGAGATTTTCCATTCAGGGGGCGAGGTATCCGCCCACTTTCTCAGAATTGTTAGCAAGGAGCACTTCCGACAGCTGTAGAATGATGAAATTATGTAGAGCGGTAGGGTTTGAAGTGCATAAAAAGAACAAAAATTTGTATTTAAGGTTTTTCATTCAAGGGACGTGGTATCCGCCTATACATTCTCAAAACTGTGGCCAATTAAATGGAGCACTTCCGATTGCTGTAGAATGATGAAATTTGTCAGAGCGGTAGGGCTTAAAGTGCATAAAAAGAAAAAAATAGAATAATTTAGATTTTCTATTCAGGGGACGTGGTATCCGCCCACTTTAACAGAATTTTTATCAATTATATAAAGCACTTCTGATTGTTATAAAATGATATTAGTAGCATGGGCGATTTCACTCAGTTGGCTAGTCTGACTGCGCCAAACCAGGAATTTAGATGAACAAATTCAATAAAATACATTTATTACGCAACGAATGACGAAGCTAATAATTTTAATAATTATAAAGGTAATAGACAACAATTTATTGTATAAATAACAAAATAAGCAAATAAAAATTTTCAAATCAAGTATTACTTCACGCACTATAAAACTCCATACAAGCAGTGTCCCTTCAAACATTGATTTGGCAGTTGGCTCTAAAATTGAGAAATTCAATACAATAAATATCATAGTATTGGGCTTGACTGTACAACACGTAATAAATGCCGAGTAAAATAAACGAAAGGCTGGACGCGAAAAAATGCGCCAACTACGAGAGACGAGACATATTTAGCCTCAAAGTGAAGGCAAGCAGGTCATTTGGTGCCATGCCTGTTCTTTGTTGTCTTACTTTCGGGAAAATCAGTGTTTGTGAGTGTTTACTTATGTTTTGATTGGACAGGTTCAATAAAAATCGCTTTACAACTGAATTTTTAGATTTTTGAATTTATGTCGTTGAACGCAAAAAAAATCTGAAATTTCAGTCGAAAGACATTGTGTCAAATTCAAGCATTTACCTATAGGATAATATAGAACTTTAATTAAATTACATTTGTAAATTAAACATTGAGCATGGGTAGTTGTGAGGATGAAATTAGGTATATGTAGCTAAATCAGCAATAGGTTTTATTAAAAGCCTTTTTATTGATATGTATGGCCTACAAAATTATAGAAAAACTTTCCAAACATCAATATAAAAAAATGTTGATTTAAAAATTCATTAAACAATAAACAAAAAGTTCGTTCATTTAAATAAGTATTGAATTTTCATGACGAAATCTAAAAAAATCAACCACCTACAAGACGCAAATTATAAAGTTCTGCTTTTATGTGCAGTGCTTCAGCTGATTTGGCACTTCCCCCACCACTAACAACTTTCATCTGAATTTTCAGATGAGAATTTCTTGTCTGAAGATTCAGATAAAACGTTACTAAACTGAACTAAAAGTCACTAAAAGTTATCTTACTTTTTATGACAGTTGGCCAATCAGAAGCTCTAAAAAATCAGAACTCTTAAAATTCAGATATAAAACGTAATGCTTTGAACGTACCCATTGATTAGAAATTTGTTTTTGCATCTCAAAATTTGGGCAAATAAATATTCATAAAATTATATTGTTAAAACATAATTTTATTATTTTATGATAATTAGATAATGTGCGTAATTGGTTTGTGTCACTTTGGAGTATGATGCTTGTCTCTCTATAATTAGAAATGGAAATGGTGCAATGGGCTATAAATAATGTAGTTTTATAATGCAGAATATTTTGTTTAATAATTTGAATGGCATTGTAATATTGTAGATGCAATTATAGATCTTGTTAATTCAACAATATTTTGAAAGTATTTAAATTATCCTGAAACTGTAGGTACATACGTTCCTAAATTTTGAAACTCTGTGATTTTATGTGCAAAACTGCAAATTTCTAAATATTTTATTTTTTATTATATGAACTTTGACAGACTTTTGATTTAAATTCATAGAAATTCGAAGTTTTGTACAGTACGGGAACAGACATTGTTTTCTTAATGTTTTTTTTAATTTAAATTCAATTATACAACCTACACTCTACAGTTACATCAACAGCAACTTCAAAAACAGCAACTCTTGCTCTGGATGGAGTCGAAAAATATCGCCGGCAATTTTAAGCAGGCCGTGTATATGGTTTCAAAGCTCATACCTATAAGGTATACAGTAGGTAACCAAGGTTAGGACAGCTCTCATGCCCATCAAAGAGGATTTTTTGAAGTACGTAATTAAAAGAAAGTGATCGAATCACGGAAAAGTTATTGCATTTCGAGTGACGAACCGCTTTTTATGTTTCGATAATTAGATTATTTTTATAGAATATGCAATAGAAGTAAAAATATAAAATATAGGAAAATATAGTATTTTCCAAAACATAACTTTATCAATTAATTTTAAAAATTAACGGTTTGTTAATTGTTAACCCAAAGCTAAAAAACAAGAATCGCCACTGATTAGTAGGTATGTTACGAGGTTTGACTGGCAATAAATATATATCTTTGCAAAAAGGACTAAGATCACAACAAAAACATAAATGTTAAAAAATAGCCAAGTTCTACTCTATAAAAATTTGTTTATATAACACCTCAGCCGTGAAAAGTAGTGAGATCTAAAAGTATGCCAAGTTTTAACTTTATGACACATATTTTAAGAATAGTAATTTTGAAACAACACCAAGTTGTAAGAGAAATTTATTATATAATGATTACTGAGTAATATTTGGGGGTTCACTTTGCAAGTTTTCTTTTTATTACGCATAGTTCAAAACGTTTTGAAAACTTGACAAAGTGAACCCCCAAATTTTAGTCAGTAATCATTATATAATAAATTTCTCTCGTAACTTGGCTATTTTTTAACATTTATGTTTTTGTTGTGATATTTATTACGCACGTTATGATTAATTAATTGTAAAAATTGGGCAACTTCAAGCTCAAATATCTCGACTTTTCCATGAACGATCTTAAAAATATTCCCTTTCATTATTACATTTATGGGAAGCCGATTGTAGCTTTGACGGATCACAAGCCACTTGTGGCTATAATAAAAAAATCTTTTCCACAAGTTCATTCTAGTAGACTATAACGAATGAAACTCAAACTTTTAAAGTATGATTTAATAATGAGCTCCGAGATTTTAGCACCTCATATATGGATTATTCGCAAAAAAAGTATGCCATCTAAAAGGTCAGTAATTCGCCACAAAAGGTCAGTAATTCGTCACAAAAGGTCAGCTATTTTCAAAAATTGGTCAGGGTTGGAAAACCTGCAATCCAAGCTTTAACTTTTTCAAGGTCATTAGCTATTTTTGACACCTCATTCATGAGATATTCGCAAAAAAGGTATACCATTTAAAAAGCCACCGGATCGTGATAAAAGGTCAGCTAGTTTTAGTAATTGGTCAGACATAGGTTATTTTTAATAATTTTTAAAATTTGTTTCAAGGTCACAGTATAAGACTTTTAGCACCTCATTTGTGGAACTAAAAAAAATTAGTATGCAATTTAAAAGTTCAGTTAAAGGTCATAAAAGGTCAGCTAGTTTCAGAAATTGGTCAGGCATAGATTTTTTTTGGGCAAATTAAAAAAAAAAATTTCTAGGTCACAGTATAAGACTTTTAGCATCTCATGTGTGGAATTTCGCAGTAACGTGCATAACATATAAAAGGTTATTTTATACTTACAAAAGGTCAGCTAGTTGCAGGTATTGGTCAGCCATACATTTTTTTTTTATTTTATGTATGTATAAAAACATAAATAAATAAATTGGATGGCGCGCCAACTCTTGTAGAACCAGGGCCAGGGAATAAAAATATATGGTTTACCAATTACTGAGAGTACCTGAACTTTTATGACCTCTTAGTGGCCTTTTAAATTGTATACTCAATTTTTTTTTATTCCACAAATGAGGTACTAAAAGTCTTATACTTTGACCTTGAAATTTTTTTTTTAAATTCATAAGAAAAAACACATGACTGACCAATTACTAAAACTTGCTGACCTTTTATCACGATCCGGTGGGCTTTCAAATGGTATTCTTTTCTTTCCGAATATCCCATAAATAAGGTTCCAAAAATCGCTAATGACCTTGATAATGTTTAAGCTTGGATTGCAAGTTTTCCAAGCCTGACCAATTTCTGACCTTTTAGATGGCATCCTTTTTATGCGAATATCACATATAAATAAGGTGCTAAGATCCCGGAGCAGATAAATGTGCACTATATTTTTTCGGCATTGCTGTGAATTTGGTCAGAATTTCTAAAAAATTTTTTCTAATAGACTTTCAGAAAATTCAATAAACGTTACCTTAAAATACAAAAATATATGTATTTTGAAGTTTTGTTTTAAGAATAGTTCAAAACAAAACTTCAAAATAATATAATTGACTCGTAATTGCTGCTATTTGTGGAAGTTGTTTTGGGGCATGAATTAGAAAAGTTGAGTTTAAAATTATGGGAAATGATTTTTTTTAAGCAATAAATTGTTTTCTTTTGTAACGTTTTGCCTTATGTGTATACTCTTTTCCTTTTATCTGAAATGATTATAAAATAAAATAAAACGCACGTAAAATGAACAAGACAGCAAAAGATACCTCTCATGGATTATTTAGTCCAATTAAATTTTTTTTAGTTCAACCCATACAGTCCAAAAAAAGCGTTGCACAACAGAAATATTGGGATCTTCAAACTTTCAAATGAGATAGTAATTAATGTCTGATAGGTAAACTGATGGTAACCTATTTTTTTTATATTTTAATCTTTTATCCTAGAACTTTTTTCAAACTACATATGACACTCGAATCAATAACAGCGTCTCCCGCTTAATTGCACTGATCATTTTGTCTGATTTCTTTAGTTAACCGGCTACTAAATAATCGAAAAAGGGCTAAATTACGTTACTCAGTGAACCAGTCACCGAAACTAATAGATACACTAAACAAATTTCGGAGTAAGGTGCCGGTTATAGCTTTCATTGAAAACCATCATTTGAAATTTAAATTTAAAGTTTTGAGGAACATTAAAAGCGAAATTAGTGATTATTTTGATGCCAATATAATGCTACTGATTAAATTATTATTTCTAGTCAAAAAATATTTCATTTTGGCCCAACCTTTCACATAAAACGATTTCTAAGATTTCAATGATCAATGATAAGGTAGTTCAATCCTTAAAATGAAGAAATTCTCATGTGAAAGGCTGGGCCAAAATGACTATAGATAATAATTGAGTTTCTTTTTATTGGCATCAAAATAATCACTGATTTCGCTTTTTAAGAGCCTCAAAATTAACAATTAATTTTTTCAACACTTCGAAAAAAACAAAAATTTCCTTTTCGTTTCTTTTATTTTTATTGCCAAAATGACCGTACTTCCAGCATCAAATATTGTCATTTTTTGTGGAGTGGTGTCAATTTCAATGCAAAGTCTGTGTTTCCGACTATATGAAGTTGGTTTATCATTTTTAAGAACTTTTTCGTTCAATAAACCGAAAAATGTATACACGTTTTTAGTTTGCGGGGTTCAAAATACCGTACAAAAATTTGTTCATTTTGTATAGGAAATATTCAAACTAAATTTTTCATTCAATTAAGTGGGAAAATCAATTGCGTGAGGTGCAATTAAGCGGTGAATACTGTAATTGGTTTCACTTAATACTCAGTTCTTCACTTTGCTTTCATATTTCAAATTCACGTTTCTCTTTTTAATTGCTTAAGTTTAAGTTGCGCTTTATTAAAAAAAAGATTACATAAATTAAATTAAATTTATCAATTATTGCTTTGCATTTCCGTACTTTGACTATTTCTATTCAATATTTTCTAACAAAATCCATGTATCTTCTAATATCTACTTTATTCATCAAACTCTGATTGGCTTAACGGTATCCTGCATTGTATCTAAAAATTTAACACAAAATCTTGAAAACAATACAACTAAAAAAACATGTGATCCTCAATTTTGTTTATAAAACACATTTACAAATTTAAACAAAAATTACTAAAATTATTGGAAATAAAAAAAAAACAATCAGCAGCCGACCGCCATTTTGTAGACGTGATATAATGTTATCATCACCGGCGACGAAATAGAAGCAAAGGACCCGTTTTGAATTTACACATACTTTTTCAAAAAATATAAAAATATTGTAACATATCCGAAATGAAAAAAAAAAAATTTAACTTGAGGTAAGTACACCTGGAATCTAACTTTATCTTATTAAAATCTAATTATTTGTCATCCATTATGTAACTCTCTCGAACCTATTCTAGTTTTTAATTAAAAACATTATTCCTACTTTTTTATTTTGTTTAGTTTTTATTAGAATAGATTTATAATTATTAAAGCAATGTTCCTATGTACCTAGTGAAAAAAACTAAAATTAACTATCTCTAAAATGCATGTGTATTGTGCAAGGGGATGTTATTGCATGTTCAAGTGAACGATATTTTAGCCAAATAAGACAAAAATATAAATAAAAAAATAGCAGTTAATATAAGTCCATAAAAGAAAAAAATAATAGGAGTGTATCGATCGTGTATATCGATCTGTCGTAAAAAAACAAAATCGGGTCTTACCAAAGTCATCACAGCAAACAAGCCCTTCACTCCTGCAAAATGTCATCACTACCCTTCGGCCTTCACTACAAAATAAATACTTATCAGCCACGCCACATTAAAAAAAAGGAAAACCCACAAGAAAATTATTTCCCTTCATAAACTAAAAATAAAAAAAACATAGATCTTAATTTCATGATTTCATGTACACAATTTACAGGAAAATAAAATAAATTCCATGACAATATTCGCCATAGACTCATTCGATGACTCTGATTGACGTTTCCATACAGTAATACAGTTTTTATCGAGACTTAAAGTTAAGTCCCGTTACCCGTAAGTCATCTGGACTTAGCTAATTCCGATGCCCTTAAGTTATTGTTGTATTTTGAATGTATATATGTTGCTTAGTTCTGATGTTGTCCAGGAGTGGATTCGAGTCAAAATTTGTGCTAAAAAAATCTGGACCGAGTAGTTGAATTGACGTGTGTGTGTATACAAATGAGCTCTTGAGAAGCCTATCCCCGTAGGAAATTTGATCCTCAATGAAAAATTTAGCTGAATTCAACATTGAGTTCAAAGCACTGATTAGTTACTATAAAGTAATGCATAGCTTGACCAGATCTGCTTCACCATTGTCTGCTTTGTACATGGGCAAAATGTCGAAACAATCCCTTCCTTTACCTGGTACAAAAAAATTAAGTGAGTTCAATGCGGAATTAACAGATTCTATTTTAGGTGCCAGTTATAGCTTTCATTGAAACTCATCATTGAAAATTTTAATTGTTAATTTTGAGGCACTTAAAAAGTGAAATCAGTGATTATTTTAATATTTGCATTTTTAATATTTTTTTTGGCTAGAAATAATAATCGAGTCCCTTAGGCGCCAGTTATAGCTTCCATTGAAACTCATCATTGAAAATTTTAATAGTCGATTTTGAGGCACTTAAAAAGTGAATTCAGTGATTATTTTAATGCAAATAAAAAGCTTATAACTTAATTATTATTTCTAGTCGAAAAAATATTTTATTTTGGCCCAGCCTGTCGCAAGAAATTAATTTCTTTATTTCAATGATTGAACTACATTATCATTAATCATTGAAATCTTAGAAATCGTTTTATGTGAAAGGTAGGGCCAAAATGAAATATTTTTTTGACTAGAAATAATGATCCAATCATCAGCTTTTTATTGGCATCAAAATAATCACTGATATCGCTTTTTTAGGGCCTCAAAACTGAAGATTAAAATTTTCAATGATGAGTTTCAATGAAAGCTATAACTGGCGCCTTAGGGGCCAGTTATAGCTTTCATTGAAACTCATCATTGAAAAATTTAATTTCCTATTTTGAGACACTTTGAAAGCACCCCACATGTCCATGTTAAAATCCTCGATGTATTCCGCACAAAGGAAGCGGGTGCTGCTCCCTTTCCTCAAGGAAAAAGCAAGTTATTCACCATTGAATTTTTAGAAATTTCCCACTGGGATTAGACCGAGAGACCGCAGTAATTTTTGGGTGTGAATGACAGCAGATATTCACTTGCATTTTTAAATAAATCTTAACTTTTTATAAGCGAATATGAAACTGTTGCATGCAATGCATTTTTTTTGAGATCTCAGATAAAAAATATAGCAACTTAAACGTTACATTTAATTTATGATCTGAGTACCCTACACGAATTTGGGGGTCTAATACGTTTTCCGTGGGTGCACTGGTCTGCCAGACGCACTAAAATAATGCAAAAAATCGATCTGGAGATTAATTGTGATAGCATTTAGAAATATGCTCTCACTGATAGAAGCTTCCCCTCTGATAACAAATATGGGGGTCCAAGACGTTTTCCATGGGGCCACTTGTCTGCCAGACGCACTCAAATAATGCAAAAAAATAGGTTTCGAGATTAATTGTGATAGCAAAATAATTCTTGTTCCCAATGACGGAGTAATTCCCCCTCATCACAAAAACGTGGGTCCAAGACTTTTTCTTTGGGGCCGTTTGTCTACAACATGCACTCAAATAATGCAAAAAATCGATAATATTGTGGTAGCAAGATAATTCTTGTTCCCAGTGATGGAGAGGTCCCCCCTCAGCACCAAAACGTGGGTCCAAGACGTTTTTTTGGGGCCGTTTGTCTACAAGATACACTAATCACCAAAATGTGGGTCCAAGACGTTTTTTATGGGTCCACTTGTCTACCAGACGCACTCAAATAATGATTTTGAGATTAATTGTGAGAGCATGATAATTCTTGTTCCCAATGATGGAGTAGCCCCCCCCCCCCAATCACCAAAATGTGGGTCCACAACGTTTTCCAAGACATAATCAAAGGAAAATATACTGTATCAGAATAAACTTTTTTAGGGCGAGTCACGGCCGTAGACAGCCATACGCGCTCAGCTCACCCAAAAAATATTTGAGCCCACCCAAAGAAAAATTGATACATTTTAAAATTTTCGGCATTATTTAAACTTCAGTGATAAAATATTTTTCACATCAAATTCTGTTATGTCCGCCACTGGTTTTATTTTGCCCGTTTTTATCCGCACATTTATTTCTTTCAACAAGCCGGGAATTTCTCTTTAAAATTTTCTGCTCAACGAAAACATAGCTCTGGATTTTCAAAATAAAAATATACTTCATGTGTTGTTTCCTGTTAAAAGCACTTTTCCTACAACTTATCGCCTCCTTGAAGCTGTGAAGACATTTTGTGCTGGTACATCTTTGAACAAGTCATCATTTTCGGAACTTTCGATAATAGACGCTATATTATGACGTTCATCAATAGGGGTTTTTATGCCCGAGTAGGGCACAAAGCAGGGCCTGAGCAAATAGACCTCGCTCCAAACCGAGCGTGACTTAACGCTCCGATCTACTTAAGAATTGCGATTGAGCACTGAACTATCAGTGTACAATATTTGTAATGAATTACTGTGAATTGGTATTTGTTTTCAAGAATTTTTTCTTTTTAGTTAATTTTACTGTCATCCATTATAAAAAAAAATAAATGAGTTATCCGCGCTCAGATTTTTGCTCAGTCATTTTTTCAAAACTCATCGAGCGAGCCCCCATCGAACTCTTGAGTTCAATAAGAAATGCAAGTTGAGAGCTCAGAGTGCTCCGAGTTAAAAAAGTAATATAGTTCTTTTTTTGACAGTTCGGTGCCCCGCTCGGATCAACGACTGCGAAATCTATCTTTTATAGTATTTGCAAAAAAAACCTTTGAATTCGTTGGAAATAAATGATATTTGGTGTAAATTTGCCGAAAAAACATACAAGTATACAACGTTTTTAATTCTAAATAGATATTTGATCTCCTACCTACTTCTTATTGGTAGATAATTTAAAAAAAAACATGAATGTGATATTGCTTATTAGTTAGAAGACCAATTACCGGAGGAGAATAGATGAAATTGTTCTGAACTGAATCAGATAGTGACAAAGATGAATTCAGAAGGAGTTCATCAGAGGAAAGTGACAATGAATACTTTTCTGTATTTCTTGTTGTTAATACATACATACATAGTTAGTTTTTGAAATAAAAAATAAATAAATTTCGTAAAAATTTGCAATTAAGATTGTTTAGATACACAAAGAACTCGCCCTAAAAAAGTTTATTCTGATACAGTATATTTTTCTTTGATTATTGGAAAACGTTGCGGACCCACATTTTGGTGATAAGGGAGGACTACATACTCCATCATTGGGAACAAGAATTATCTTGCTATCACAATTATCTGTAAAATCGATTTTTTGCATTATTTGAGTGCATCTTGTAGCCAGAAGGCCCCATGCAAAACGTCTTGGACCCACATTTTGGTGTTGAGGGGGACCTCGCCATCATTAGGAACAAGAATTATCTTGCTATCACAATTATCTGTAAAATCGATTTTTTGCATTATTTGAGTGCATCTTGTAGACAAACGGCCCCAAAGAAAACGTCTTGGACCTACGTTTTGGTGCTGAGGGGGGACCCCTTCCAACATTTGGAACAAGAGTAATTATCTTGCTATCACAATTATCTGTAAAATCGATTTTTTGCATTCTTTGAGTGCATGTTGTAGACAAGTGGCCCCATGGAAAACGTCTTAGACCCCCATATTTTTTATCAGAGGGAAGCTTCTATCAGTGAGAACAACCGTATGATGTCACATCAAAATACGGTGCTTTTTGTCCTTGGACATATAAGTCTCAGACCATATTTTTTTCAGCCACCCCCTGCCAGATGTCATTAAAGAATTTTTAAGTGTATTTTTCAACCTGAAAAATACACTTGAAAATTCTTTAATGACGTATGGCAGGGGGATGGCTGAAAAAAAATTTTCTGAGACATATATATTCTTAAAATGAAAAATGACCAGAGTATTTTCGTGTAACCGTAATACGGTTATACCTAAAAACAAAAATGTTATTAAGGTTTTCAGTTGAAAAACAGACTTAAAATTTTTTTAATGACGTCTGGCAGGGGGATGGCTGCAAAAAATTTGTCTGAGACTTATATATCCTTAAATAGTAAAATGACCAGAGTATTTTGGTGTAAACATCTTACGGTTGTACCTAAAGACAAAAATGTTATTAAGGTTTTCAGTTGAAAAACACACTTAAACATTCTTTAATGACGTCTGGCAGGGGGATGGCTGAAAAACAATTGTCTGAGACTCATATATTCTTAAAAAAGAAAATGACCAGAGTATACGGTTATACCTAAAAACAAAAATGTTATTAAGGTTTTCATTTGAAAAAAAGCATTTAAGAATTGTTTCGTGACGTCTGACGGTGGGTTGGCTGAAAAAATGTTTGTCTGAGACTTATATGTCCTTAAAAAGGACAAAAAGCTGAGTATTTTGATGTGACCATCATACGGTTATATTTAAAAACAAAAAAGTTATTGGGGTTTTCATTTGAAAAATGCATTTTAAAATACTATAATGACGTCTGAGACTCATAATACTATAATGACGTCTGACGTGACGACGGAATATGGAAGTGGTGCACTTTTTGTTTCATTTAACTCATTATGGTTATGGTAAAAAATGTTTTTAAAAAAATTTATTTACTTACCTTCTTTATATTTAAAGTGTTTCAAAATATTTTCACATTTTGTTTCCATACTTCAAAGTCATCTGGCGAGGTGAAGGCTGAAACCAAAACGTCTGGGACCTATATTTTTGTAATCAGAAGAATTTTTCTGTTTTTTTGGTATATAATTCATGTGGTTATACCCTCAACACCACTTTGGTGGACGTCTGGCAAGGGGAAGGCTGAAAGTAAAACGTCTGGGACCTAAGTATTTGAAATCAGTGCTCAACCCTTTATGTTTTTTATATAAATTCAAGTGGTTATACCCTCTACACAAAAATCGGAAAAATTACCGTTTTCGAAGTCCCACTCCCACCCCTGGCTGAAAAAAACCTGGCAGACGGTTGGATTTCGTATAATGTTGGGTATACCTACCTATACGTGTGCTTAAATTTTGGTCATACCTAAACTCCCAAAATTTGCTTCCGGCTCTTAGACTAAAACGTTTAAGTTGCTATACTTTTTATCTAAGATTTTGAAAAAAATGCATTTTCGCCCCAACCACAACATGCAAGACTTTAATATCATATTCGCATATAAAATGTTGAGATCTATCTAAAAATTCCAGTGAACTTTTGCTATCATTCACACACAAAAATTCACTGCGGGCTGTTGGTCTATATGTAATTTTTGTTTTTTCTCGTCTGGTAGTTTTGGGTTTTTAACTGTTTACTTCGTTGTCCGTTCTACCGAAGATACTCAATTACAAATATAGGCTTTTGTTTTGAAAGAGCCCGACAATTTCAACTCACTCAGGTTTAATACTTCCAATGCAATTGCAATGTTTCGAGCGTGCTTACCTCTTCTTCATGCTTATCAATTTTTTTCGCTATATTTGTGAATTTATATGTATTTATATTCTACCACGAAATAACTTGTCTATAAACATATGTTTCATATTCAAAACGGCTTATTATTCTGTTGGAATTTTGTTTTATGTTTCGATTATTTCGTTTTTCTTTCAGTTATTGCGTGATGTTATAATATTAATCAACATTTCTTTTTATTTTAGGGAGAGGGCGCTTACTTTATTTTAGGTAAAACGCTCACCGGACAACTTTAAATTGACACAATGGATGATATACCGCATTTTTAGCTAGATAAGACGCACTTGCACACACTACCAAGAAGAAAAACAGATATATGTATAGCTTCTTATTTCTTAGAAAAATAATTATTTTTCTAATATCTGTTTGGTTACTTGAAATTTGATTGAACTACATGTAAATGAATTATTGATACTGTCATTGAATAAATACAAATAGAAGGTGACACTACACAACTCAAAGCGCTACATGGAATCCAAGTGGCGAAACTGAGAAACGAAAAGACGATGTAGGATTTTTGTGAACACAAACCAATTTCCAAAGGGATACCTATTTATAATTTAAATTTTTTCTTTTTGAATTGGTTTCCACGACGATAATGCTTCAATATTATGTTTGTTTTGAAATTTGTTTACAATTTTGACTGCCGAGGAAAAAATAAATGTATTATTCTTTAGCGGTATGGGTTGTTTGTTATATTTTTGTTTATTTGGCGATGTTTTTTTTCAAGCTTGCTAGATTTGATTTTTGTATTGAAAAAAGTAAAACTATTTGGGAATAGTTTTTTTTTTTTTGAAAAATGGTAGACGCATATATGTTGGCTGTTTAGAGAGTGGATTTTAATTATTGTGAAAATTTCGTTTTATTTAAGATTTGAAATTTCAATTTCAAATTATTTAACAAATATTCTTAACACTGTGAGATACAATATCTCATAAATTAGTGTAAGCTTCAGTGTATAACACTGAGTTTATAATATATAAGTGAATACTAAGTGACGGAATCAATTAATACATACATATGACTTCAAAGAAATAATAAAAACAAATATTAATTAACAATAATAAAAAAAAATAGTTAGGAATACAATTTTTGGAAAATAATAATAAAATAATCAATAAATAAAAATCCTCATCCAAGTGCCTCGAAATGTCGCAATAGTCTATGTCTGTACTGATTCGTGTCAAATATCAATCTGATACATCTATAGGGAGGGAATTCCATAGCTGGAATGCGTTAACGAAAAATTGTCGTTTGGATACAGCAAAAGAGTAACGAACAGGTGAAAGATCAAGTGTTCTTGTAGGCCAAGAAGGAATTCGATTAAAAAGGTATAATGGCTGTCAAGCACGGTTGCCACTTAAAAATGAAGTTCGTGTCCAAGTGTCGTGTTGAAAATAAAAATGACCAACTGTAGCTAAAAATGACCAAGTCCGAAATATGAATTCATCACATTTATTTCAACATATTCTTCATATTACACAGATGAAATATTCATGTCGATTATGGAATCCACAAACTTGATCCTAAGTGATTCTCAGTACAGTTTTTTCATTTCTTTTCACAACAAAGGGGTAAAGAGAAAAGAGAGCACTGCCATGAAGAATCACTGCGGATCCCAAATTGCAGTTTCCATAACCACAGATCGCTATATAAGCTTTAGTTTGCATAAAAATTAAAGTGGAGTTTCTTTTTTCATTTCGTAAAAAAATTACCAAATAGAATAAAAAATTACCATGTGACCAAGTGAAAAAATAATGACCAAATTTGATCACAAATGACCAAAGTGGCAACCGTGCTGTCGAGTCTGCATTATATTATGCAACAAAGTTAATGTCCTAAAATTCAACAAGTTCTTAAAAGAGATGCCATATAACAATTAAGAAAAGTATGAGACATTTTCATACCATCAAAGAACATACACGTAACGGGTAACGCTATTGAAAGCTACATTTAAGCTACGCGCAAACCGACGCGATGGCGGTGGCGATCGCGATAACAATGTGGATGCCGCACACGTAAATCAATAGAGGGGCACACATCAACGCGATATGTGGATTGCGTTCACGTTCCACTACTGCGTTCAGTACGCGACTGTTCTTGAACGCAGCAAACACCATTTGATCGCTTTATCGCCTGAAGAAAAATGACAGTTTAAAAAGAAAATTTAAAAATGACTTCAAATACTGAAAAATTAATAGAAAAAGTTCGGGAGACTTCCGTTTTATATGATCTGTCAAATAAAGATTATAAAAATATAAAAAAAAAATAAGATATGGGATACAAATATATCGCGTTGATGTGAGCAGGTTTTTGAACGCATCTTTATCGCGCGATCGCCACCGCCACCGTGTTGGTTTGCGCATAGCTTTAGTCTACGTTTGTTTTCATAATCCCAATTTGAAAAAACTTCGCAGCCAAAAATAATAATGGGAATAAGCAAAGCTTTGGCAAGTATTTTCCTTGTTTTGATTGGGGTGATATATTTGCAACGAAGACCACTATAGACTTTAGCTCGCTCTGATCTGATATAGTTATCCCAGGTAATAGTTTTATTAAAGGTGATACCCAGGTTTTTAGCTGTATCAACGAAATCTAGGTTTCTGCTAGTGGAATAAAGATAATATTGCTATCGGTATAATAGTAATTTACAGGGTTCGGGTTGATATTAGTTTAAAGTTAACTAATGTTTTTTGCTTTTATGTTTCTCTACATATATGAAGATGGAAAGTTGCGAAACAAGTTGAAGAAGGCCGTCGAATTGTACTTCGTCAAACACAAAAAACCGAGAAAATTTTTTGATAAAATGACGGAACTTATCACCTACAAATTTATTAAATGATTTCATAATTATCAAATGATGATGTTTGGTTAAAGTAACTTGATTTTATTCAATAAAATTAATAAATATACCACATATTACAAATTAGACATTGAGGCACATTGAATAAATTTTAAACTTGATTTTTTACATCTTCAGTTTTTACGCATTTTATAAAAAAACAATCTTGTATCAGTATACCTACTTAACTCTAGACGTGTAAAATCTACTCAAAATTAACACGAAAGGAAGAAAGCAAGGCAATGGGTCCTGAATTAAAAATTGACATTGGATTTATCCCCCTGACTTCATAGCTCAAACCTTATCAAAATGAGCGTTATACAATAAGCTCATAAATATAAAATAGTGAACTTAAATATTAGGGGTATTCACGATCCGATGCAAACTAGTCTTGTATCATTGCACAATACACATTTTTTAAAACTTTCTTGAAACCAAAGAAACATCCACCACTAGCTCTTCCCCTTGACTGTGTTCTTCCAGCTGGTATCCAATTAATTCAAAATTAATAAATTTGCTTTCGAAACCTGAAAAATTATTTTCCATAACAAATGTCTGATACAAAACAACAAAATCAAATTGATTAACAAATTTATAAAAATCTACAAATATAGCCTTATTAATTAATCCTGCAACATTATAAGAAATGATTTTATAATTTTAATCTGGATCTGGGACTTGGTGTTGACAAATTACGTCTAGTTAAACCGAAAATGCATTCCAATGACCAAGAACCTGCCCAAACCAATATTTTCAAAAAAAAAAACACTTAAACCATGATGTAGAAAAACTATATCGTATTTTACAGAGTGCGTCAAAATGCATTTTTTTTTTATTTAGAAAATCCTCTATTTTGATTTAATTTTTTGGTCACCCTTCCCAAAATTGATTAATTTTGCTTAATAGTTAGACTTACATTTTATAAAGAAATATTTTTCGTTACCTTCATTATGTAGCTACAAATAAATCTAAAGTCCAAAATTATGTTCAAAATTAATTTGTACTTGAAACGTTTCAAATAGCACCCTGTATAAATATCCTAATGCTCAGTAAAATTTTTTGCTTTAAATGCTTGTCCTAGTTTTACATTTTCTTAAAAGGTATACAACTTATCACAACTCACCTTAGATCAAAAGTTATGACCATTTGAATCTAATAAAAAAAGTCGACCATTTCATTTAATAAATTTAAAAATTATGATTTATTTGAATTTGTTTGAGAATCATTTTTGATTGAATTCAAATGTTCATAACTTTTGATAAGTTGTATACCTTCTAAGAAATTGCAAAACTAGGACAAGCTTTCAAAAGCAAGAATGGTATTGAGTAGTAGGATATTTAAAATTACATAAAAATACGAACAATCCCTGAAAATTTTATGCTTTTGAGAAAAATCAATTTGAAAGCATTCATGTAAACGTTTTTCTCCTAACGATTATATTTTGTGCGATAGCTATAAAAAAGCCTGGCAAAGGACAAAACCTGGTCAAAGCCTGATTGGACATTAAAAGCCTGACGTGTCAGGCGAAATCCTGACGGATGTTAAGCCTAATTGTACCTCAACTATGCTGGAATGGCAAATCGGGTACATTTTATTTTTATTTTTTAAAAATCATACGATATGATTAATCTTTTATTATTTTAAAGTTTTGAAAAGGACATCATATAAATTGATTAAACAACCTCTGAAATTGTTTTGACACCAATGCGATGTACATCATCCAATTTCTTAAGCAAATCTCAATTTATGAGAAAAAAAAATTGAAAATCGTTGGAGCGGTTTTTTTTTAAATAGTATTTTATATATTTAAAAAAAAATTAAAAAAAAAAAAATGGTACGCAATTTTGTAGCCTTTATTATTGTGGAATTAAACAATTATTTAAAAGAAAATATCATCTACCAATTTTCGAAATATGGATTTTTCAGAAAAATAATTTTGATTTTTTTTTTTAAATCAATTATTTATTCTTTTGAAAATTTTGGTATGCACTAGTTATTATTAGAACTTATTTAGAGCTTTTGTGCAAAAAATTCATTAAAATCAGTTCAACTGATAATGAGATAGTCGAAAATCAAAAGTTCTAGAGAGATACCATTTTTCAACCGTAGAAAAAATTTTTTTTTCATTAATATGGTAGATCGTATAAATATTAGATCACACAAAAATTTTAATCAAAATCGTAGGAACCGTTTTTGAGAAATATGATTTTGGCTACCGGTTTTTAAACATTTGTATGGGAGGTACCGTTGTTTTTGGTCTTAAAAAAATGAAAAAAAACGGGTGGGTATAATGCCTAAAAAACGCAGGTACCAACTTTGAAAAAAATCGACCGACCCGTTTAGGCTGCAGCCGAAGGGATAGACAGACAGACTGACAGAATTGCGAGATCCACTTCTTTCGATTTCGCTATCATCGTAATGTCAACTTTGATCAAAATCCCGAGTTCTATTTTTTTTACGAATCTATAACTTGCGATATACATATGTATGTAGTTCCTATATATCGGAAGTAAAAATAGAAAACAAATAAAACCCTTGCAAAATGACCTTGTCATACCGTGTTCCTTAAGTCGGAGCATACACATTTCACACCTACATACATACCTACCTCACAACTTTGGAACTCACACGTAAATAAATTAATGAACAATAATTTTCTTTAATTTCTAAGGGAATAGAAAATAACCAACAATGTACGAACCTACATACATAGGTATACCTACCTAGTTACCTCACAAAAAAAGTCACCAAAAGAAAATCCTTGCTACCTAGGTACCCTCTATTCGATCGCGACGAACGAACAAAAAAGTTAGTGAATGTCTATCTATACATACAGATACACACCATTCCCAATGATAAGTAAAAAACAACCACCGCAAGAGACTTAATTGTCTCTTCCACTCGCCACAAACAAGGCATCGCTTCATAAAAAATCCAATTTATATGTACATCATTCATACTTTTAACTATTCCTACGAAAGACAAAAACAACAAATACTTTTGCCTTTGAGAATTTAGATATACATTTTGAAGAGAATTCAAATTTTAAGTTGTATACAGGTAGAGATTTCTCGCTCTGCTGGCCAAAGCAACATTTGACAAAAAGCAACATGTTGTGGGATCGCATATTAGATCCCAGCCGTTAATTTTTGGGTTCCAATATTTTGTATGGGATGCGACATCTTGGTTTTATATTATCTTTGATACATGTTATGTTCATACATAATTTTAAAAACTATATAAATTTCAGGCATAATACAAGTACATTCGTTTTCATAGAAATACGCATACTATCTGAATATCTTACAAAACAAATAAAACAACCGTTTCCATAGTGACTAAAAAAAATTGTAACAAAATAAAAATTCCCTTCAAATAAACGACTGTTTTTATAATTAAGGAAATTTATAAAATTGAATACACCAACCCTGTCATATTATTTAAGACCACAGCAGCGCTACATGCCATTTTGGTGGCGAATCCGCCGAGTGTCACCTTCTAATTGTATTTATTCAATGCTATTGTTAATATGAATTTTGATTTATTTTATTAACTTTGGTATACAGTTGTCCAAAATATCCAAGCAGACTTAAAAATAATAGTAATATCCGCCCACAGCTCCGCCCACTTTTTTGGTTTTTGGTTTATCCGAAACGGCTCCAACGATTTGCATAAACTTTTTGGAGTTTATTCTTATGAAAAATTTCTGAAAAATTGTGAAAAATTTGATTATTTAAAATACCCCAACACCACGCCCACTTTTCTTTCTTCTTAGTTTCTCAGGAAAAACTTAAAACGATTTGGATGAAATTTTCAGTGTATACGACAAAAATTTAAAAATTGGATTAAGTAGAATCCGCCTAGACTCACACCCATTTATATTACTACTTAGGTTTTTTTGGAAACAGCTTTAACGATTTGAACTTCATCAAAAAAGGCATTTAATTACTTCCATGATAATAAAATAAAAAATAAGAAAAAAAAATGACAGATGGTCACACTAAAATTTTGAATATCAATATATATCTCAAAATATGAGAGTAGTCAACTTGGGCAAGACCACACGTTACAAAAAAAAGCAAACAATTGCAATTAGGTTTTAGTGACGAAAGGACAATGTTAGGTATATCTATATATACAATAATCACTTACCCCGCTTACTTAGAAACAACAAAGGAAAGACAAAAAAAAAATCACTGCTGCAAAAGCAAAAAAAAAATATATTAGCAGCAATATTAAAGCTAGCAATGTTTATTTAAATAACAAAACAGGGATATAATATTAAATATTAATACAAAAAAAAACAGACAAAGAGAAGAGATATAACCAAAGCTAAAGGCTTAACTACATAAGCCAAAAAGTACTGAAGTACAAAAGTAAAAATATTTTTTTTACCGCTAGCGCCGTTGTTTTGTGAAAAAGAATACACAAATTTGTTTTTAAACCAGAATTTAAGCTTTCTGCATCATTTTTATAAGTTTTCTAGTCAGAAAAACTATCACAAAATCGATTTAAAAATTTTCACTTTTGCACTTTTTCACTTTTTTGGCTTATGTAGTGAGGCTTAAGAGTGGATTTAACAAAAATATTATTCACTTGCAAGCGCACACAATAGAATTAGTATTTAGTATAGGATGTGATGAGGTTTTATTATTTTTTTTTTTTATTTCAAATTCAAATGAGAAATTAATTTAAAGCTGATATCTAATAAAAACACGATTATGGACACAGCAGTAAAAATTAGAATTAGGGGCAACACATAAAAGTTAACACAGAATTTATTTAATTATTATTTATATATTTTCGTTATAAAGAAAAAAAAAAGAAAATTTAATTTAAAGAACAAAACTAAAAGCAATAAATGACGTCTACACGGAAAGACAAAGAAACGGAAACTGAGTACCTACCAGTTCACGAGCCGAAATTGCACCTGTGGCCTATTTCACCATCTTACAAATTGTAATTTACAAGCACTTTTTCAACAAATTTGTAGAAAAATCGATTTATTCTGTTTCACAAAATGTAGTTGTAGTTTACAAAGGGAAATTTTTAAGAAATTTCATTATTTCCGTTTCACTAAAAGTTAATTTTCTTTGTTGCTAACAAGTACAAATTTGTTAAAATTCATATTTTTTTGTAAGTTTGTGTTTCATGAAATCAAGAAATTTTACAAATTTGTTCAGTTACTGAAAATTTCTTACAATACAATCACAATTTGTATTTTCCGAAAGAAATCGCATTTCAAACCTAAAAATGTCGAAGGTATAGTAGCACCGATAGTTATATAAGTGAAGATTTTGTGCTTAATAGACCAGGGAAAATATATCGTCCGTGAATAAACTATGAAATTTCAGATTCTTTTGTTTTCTACGAAAATTTTCGGTTAAACGTGTTAAAGCAGAGCAAATAATAAGACAAATTGGACCTAGGATTGCAAATGAGTCTGAAAAAAACATTTCATTGACACCGACACAGCAATTTCTAACAGCTTTACATTGGCTTGGAAATGGTGGATAGTATCATGGGATCGCAAACATGCACTGTTTATCTAAATCTACGGTATGCAGAACTGTTTTCGTTTGTTCAGCCACTGTTGATGCTTTCTTTCAAAATACTGTGCGTTGGCCAGAAAAACACGAAATCTTTCGTGAACAGTTCTTTAATATTGCTTACACATTTGTGAAAAACAGTTGTTGTTTACAACTTTGCAAATTAAATGGTGAAACGGTTTTTTTTTGTATTTGTAAATAACAAATACAATTTCCCTCCATTTTTTTCTCTTTTTAACAAATTTGTTGGAATTAAGTTTGTAGCTTGTGAAACAAAAAATTTGTTAACAAATTTTTTAAATATAATCAACAAATACAAATTTGTAATTTTACTTGTAATTTGGTGAAATAGACCACTGGTGTCGTAGGATCACCATATTATTTTTAACGGTTATTGTGATTTTCGCACGTAACTTGTGAAATTTTGATCACACAAAAAAGTTGTAAATATTGCTTAGGTAAAGCAAATTTAATTTCCTTCAAAATGTGAGAAATCCGTAAGAAATAATACGGAGAAGAAAACAAATTTGACGATTTTTACTAATTTTTCTCTTTACAGTATGGAAAAACACTTTCAAGTTGATGCAATCTGCACATATTTAGCTATTTGTTTTGATCATGTTCAGTTTAATATTTAAGAATGGAAGTTATTAAGCTCTCACTCTGGAGCCACTTGTAGCTTTAATTTAAAGTCATTGAAAATTTTAAGTTTTGAAGCAATTAAAAAGAAAAGTCAGTAATTGTTTTGATTCCAATAAAAAAACTGAAATTTTGGTCCAACCTTCCACACAAAATGATTTTTAAAATTTCAATGGTCATTGGAATAATGGAAACAATTTTACGTGCAATGTTAAAATTCAATTTTGTTAGCAAAAATTATTAATTTTTGCTGTTTATTTATTTATTCGTTTTTGTTTATGATGAATTTTAATGAAAGCTATAACTGACACCATACTTAGTTCGATAATGGGTTAAATAAAAACCGGAAATAGTATGTTAAATCAAGTCGCATCTTTCGAAATTTATTATATATTTTGAATGATGCCGAATCATTCCACAAGAACGGTATTTAGGTCCGCTCATTTTCCTTGTGTTTATAATTCATTCTGTTTGCGACAAATTAATTTTAACTAATTTAATTAAATTTAGCCAGATTAAATCTGACAATTATTCGATCTTAAAATCCAATTTTTTCTCGACTCAAAAGGTTAATCATCTTAAGTACATTTTTAACATTTTTCAGGAGAGCTAAAAACTCTAAAAAAAGATTCCCAAAAAACCTTTTATACATAGACTTCTTGTATAAAGTGTGGCTGAATACTCTGAAGCTAGATTTTTCCAATCTTTTGCACAAGATCCAACAGAATTTTTCATTTGTGACAATACATACTAATTTTGGAATTCTTTTTCGACTTATCGAAAAATTTTGTTTTTCACCGTGTGAGACATGTTGTTCTTATTGATGCAAGCTTTCCGTACGAAACACAAAGCACGTTTAGCTTCAGATAATTTAGCATTGAGATGTTTATTTAAGAACACCGCGGCATCGTTTCTCAGTATCATCAATTTTGACCTCGATAGCTTTTGCAGTAGAGTTCCAGTATGTTTATTATCAACTGGGTACCATATATTATAATTTCTGCGAAAAACACAATGTGACATATTCATAGTTATATTTTAAACCCAAGTCTAAGGGAACCGAAGTCTAAATTTAAGAGCCAGGTTAGACACAGCTGTCATTCAGCTAAATTCATATAGAAATTGGTTTGCTCTTTTTAGTTAAAAACTGTTCTACAATTCTACTAAAATTTTCCTTGAATCTGTCAAAAAAACCACTGACCACTAAATTGCAAGCAGCTACCCATTAGTGGTATCTTTTCGCAATTTGTAAAATCGATTGCAATTGAAAACAATTCACTCAAAGTTGAACACAAATTGAGGATTTTTATTTTCAACTTGCGAATCTGTTTTTATTCACTTAGGGCGGTATTCACCAAGCGCTCAAAAACGGCTCTTAAATTTATGAGGCTCATAACTCAAATAATATTTGTACTATTCACCAAACACTCATAAGGATTTTTCGCAGTTCGAAAATGAGAGCAACTCTCTTAACCAGGCACACCCAAACTGTAAAATCAAACTTTTTTCGCACAAGTGCATCACAAATAATAACTTTAGCACCAACAACAAGACGAATTAATTTTTTTCTAACAACGAAAGAAAATAAATTTAATGAATATCAAAAAAAAATTTAACTAAAAATTCAAAATTGTTGACAATTTGAAAGAAAAAAAAAACAAGTTATTTCAAAATTTTTCGAACAAGTTTTAAGAGAGAGCGCTCATAAGTCTTATGAGTGATCGGGAGCACTCATAAGTTTTATGAGCGCTCATAAATATTCGCTATTATTGCTTGGTGAATAGATTTATGAAGCTTTTAAGTTATGAGCGTTCGGTGAATACCGCCCTTAAAGTTTACATTTTCAACTTTCGATTTACAACTCTAGAGTTGATCAACTTTTGATTTCTCAACTCTTGGAAAAAGCAGAAGTTGTTCGAGCAAAATTGAGATTATTGTTTGTTTGTATTTATTTGTTGATGTGTAAACATCTATACTGGCGGTAGGGTGAAAAAAAACGTAACGTATCTTGTGATCGTGATTGTGATTCTGTGATTGTGAGTCCGGGCACTCAAATTTTTTGATGTGTAAACATCTATACTGGCGGTAGGGTTAAAAAAAAACGTAACGTATCTTGTGATCGTGATTGTGATTCTGTGATTGTGAGTCCCGGCACTCAAATTTTTTGATGTGTAAACATATACACTGGCGATGGGGTAAAAAAAAACTTAACGTATCTTGTGATCGTGATTGTGATTCTGTGACTGTGTATCACGTTACGTTACGTATGTTTACACATCTCAACCATGAGTCTCGGCACTCACACTTTTTTTAAATAATACAAATGCACTCAGGGGGTTATGAATACCCTTATAACATGTACAAAAAATAGTCCTAGCGTTAGGATATAGGTTTGTAACTTGGAAATCCTTACAAATTTTCATAAGTTGATAACTTTAGGAAACTTCTGAATTTTTGATATTTCTAAATTTTTGGATCTGAATTTTTGTCAATATACTGTACCAAGAAAAAGGTTTGTGAATTGTCAATACATCACTGAAAACCACAACCAATTACAAGACTTGAATGCGGAAATATCCTCATCCAAACATTTTTTTTTTATTATTAAATCGAAATAAAGTAATATCACTTTGGATGGAGAAATTTTGAGAACTAAAACTTGTACAATACATATTTTGGTTTTCAGTTTTAGAAAGATTTTGAAAAAAATAATAAGAAATTTTGAAATTTTAAACCACTTATGAACGAGTTTCGATTGTAGAAATATGGAGATCCTAGCTATTTAGCGCGGTCGTTGATATCTAAGCCATTTCTGGCATAAAAGTTATGCGTTGTGAATTTTACTAATCGATCCACTATTTTTTAATAATTTGTTTACAATTTAACACAATTCAAGACAATTTAAACACAAAATAACACACAAATTACGTCGATGTGATTAACAGATTCAAATGTTAATTTAAAAATGACAGTTTTTGATTTATATTTCACAAATATCACAGGGATATTTTTCAAACTGGAAGTTGACCAACTTTAGGGCCGGTATTCACCGAGCACTCATAACTTATGAGCCTCATAAACTTATTCACCAAGCAATAATAAGTGGATATTTATGAGCGCTCATAAAAGTTATGAGTGGTCCCGACCACTCATAACTTATGAGCGCTCTCTTCGAAAAATATTCCGACATTTTCGAAACTACTTCCACAACCACCACCCCTACAAACACAAACATCTCCATCGCTACCACCCCATCTACCTAAAAAACTTTGATTTTAAAGTTTGGGAGTGCCTGGTTGACAGAGAGTGGCTCTCTTTTTCGAAATTCAAAATATATTTATGAGTGGTTGATGAATACACCAAAGTTATGAGCCTCATAAACTTATGAGGCTCATATGAGCGCTCGGTGAATACAGGCCTAGATCTCCAACTGCGGAGTTGAGAAAATATTGAGTGAATAAAAAGAAATTTCAACTTACGTTTCAACTCTTGAGTTGAAACCAACTCTTAAGTTGACCAACTTGAGAGTTTGCCTAAAATTGGGTAATAGTGAATAAAATGGCCCTAAGAGATCCCAGTATCCAAAACTGTTGCCTTACAATGGCGAATGTTGCGGAAACTCCTGAAAGTAGGTTACCTTTGTAAATATATTCATATAATAAGAGAAGAAAAACTATTAGTAGGCACAATATAAGCATGTTTTATGTTGAAAGATATGTTAGAGTTAGGAAGAGTATTTAAGAAGCTTCGATTTGAGAGGTAATTGGTTTTTATTTATTAGTACGCGAATGTTTTCACTGAATGATTTTGGTTGGATCGATTTAATGGTGGTTGTTTTTGCGAATTGAACTTCCTTCAAAGTTAAGTATAAGGTACGACGATTAGGTTTAGGCATTCACTTTTCTCCAACGATAACCACGCTAGACCAGTCCACCAAAGATGGGGAGATTTGATGGAAGAATACCGCGCGACGCACAATCTGCTGAATTTGACACTGGTCACTGATCGAATGTGTTTCCAGCAACTCCTTGGAGTGGTTTCCAATATGGCAGAGGTTCTGTTCGCAACAAACGTAGTTCAGCGATGAGGAGGTGAAAAACTATTTCAGAGTCGCACCAGGCTAATGTTCTTGTAAATTTATAGGAAAGTGATGATTTTATAAGATTGAACAAGAGATATAAAAACGCCACACAGCTTCGAACGAAGAATTGAAATCTGTTTTAACGGAGCAACTTTTATCTTGGCTGCAATGATGGTTTCCTTGTATTTCCCTTGAGAGGCTTAACGTAGAGTGTATAGAACAGCACCATACCCAAGAGAAGATGCATCGCAGAATCCATGAAGCTCAATGTCATCAAAGGATGCTCCAAACAAGTTTCTTAGGATTCGTATCTGCTCAAAAATCGAAAGCTCTTGTCTATACTTTGCCCACCGATCAGCTAACTCCAAAGGCAACGGGTCGTCCTATCCAAGATTTAAGTTCGATGACTATAGTTCCTAAAATTGGATTTTGAAGAAAATAACGGACGGTGCAAGAAGCCCTAATGGATCGAATATTCGCGATAATTCTGACAACGGCGAGCACCTCGTTAACGAGATAGTTGGAAGACACTTTGACTAGCGAAAGGAATATTCATCACTTGAAGGACTACAGTGCATACCAAGCACTTTTGCAAACGACTTTGAGCGTTCTGTGTCAAAAATGGAGTACTCACATTCTTTTTTGGGAAGAGAGGTTAACAATTCGTGCTCCATTTTCGCAACTGAAATTTGGTCCTGGAAAGAAAAGTAACTAATGCCCACAATTCAAGGAGTTCATTGGTAAATCTTACCCTTCCCATGATGTCATCGACGTAGACATCTTCTAAAAGAACACGGGCTGCGTTTGGATATTCTGATTTATAATCATCCGCAAGTTGCTTTAGAATTCAAACGGAAGTTGTAACGTACGTCACGGTACGTAAACTATAGTGTTCGATTTCTTAGAAGAAGAGTCACGCCAACAATGCGCTCATAGTCGTCGTGTGAATCCTCTATCCAAAATTTGGTGAAATATCTTCACAACGTCAGCTGTAAACACGGAGGGATTTTGTCGAAAACGTAAGCACACACCTATTAGATGGCGTTGAATAGGTGAACTGTTTAAGGACTTTTATTTTGAGTTTTGTGGATGAGCTATCCGGTTTTAACACTGCGTGATGAGGCAGATAAAAACACCTGCCATCGGAAGTGGCGATTTCTTCACGAATCACGAGGAATTTTTTTTTGTTAATACTTCAGATTCTTTGTTGTAGTGAGCTTAGATCAAGCTGCAAACTACAATCAGAGTCTGAATATAAATGCATATGTTGGTTAGTAAATTAGTAAAAATAATGCAAACTAATAACAAATGCAAATATAAAATATAATACATAGTATAATTTTTATAAAATATAATACATAGTAACTATAACTTTTTAGGCTTTCGCGGTTGTTAATAGACATTATTAGGTGACCGGTGACCACGCTCAATGAAACTTGATGCGAAACGTTCGGGGTGAGTACAAAGTGCACTCTTTAATAATTTTATTACGCGGCTAATCCGAAAACAATTACCTAATAATAATACATAGTAACAAAATTTAACAAAACTGTATACAATATACAAGTAAAAAATAATACTGAATTTTAAAGAATATAATATATTATGTATAACTATAATTGTCAAAAAATAAAAACAATTATGACCGTGGAGCACTGGTTTGAAACGCTTTTTGTAATCCAATTTTAATCGTGTTAAAATTAACAGATGAAGAATCCGAGTCATGTGACCTGTCAATATATTCTCTCATGAAACTAGAATAAAATCCTCGAAATTTTGAAAAACGACGTTCCATTGCATAGAGAAAGAGTATTTTCGAAAGTCGGATTTGGAGTTTTAAACGGAAGTTGTACATACTTCCACTTCCATATGGAGACAGAGAGAATATCTGGCGAAAATTTTCTTGGGTTCTAATAATGAGTCTAGATCGACTATAGAGTGATTCAAAGAATTGTCCCGTTATGACGAAACCAAAAGTTGTGCTTTGAGCAATATGCATCCATCAGTACCCCGAGTTTGCTCGCTCTTTAGAATGCTCCAAAGCTTACCATCTCTAAGAAGAATATCAATGGAAGCAGCGATATTGAAATTTGGATCAGCGTGATCGAAATTTGAAATATGAGACTAGGACGAAATGTCTAAGGATTTAGATGAAAAAGTTAATTTATCCAATATAAATGCATCAACGAATAAATGAGAAGCATTGACACGAGAAAGAGGATTTAATGACATGCGCCTTTTTGTATATCCTATTTCCGTAGACGATATACCGAGGATAGAATTCTTGAAAGTACTCGATGATATCCGAGTCTTTGAGCGAAAGATTTGTTATGTAGCACGTCGAATTCACCTCAAGAAATCATTTTTAAACAATTCCTAGCTCCACTCGTCCTGAGTAACCTGAGTTAAAGCATTTCTGCTACTTCTGTAGCTATTTTTACTTAATCTAGTTTTACTTTCACTTAATCTATACTATAATCAATTTATGTATTCTTATCAAATTATTATTAAAATATTTTTCCATTACTTCACTAAATTTATTCCAGCCGTTCACACCTACATAAATGTGTCTTGGACTTTTATTTAAATTGGAATATACCTTGCTCTAATGCAGATTATGGGTCCAGATTAGTCCCAAATTGATACAAATTTGTTAATAGTTTTTGAACCAATAAATTTTTTTTTTTTTTGTTGATCTGATTATAATAACGTGCAATGGAAACCGAAAAGAATTTTCTAACATTGATTCAACGAACGAAGGGTCGTGAAAACTATGCAACATGGAAGTTTTCGATGCAAACATACCTTGACTGTAATGACAACTGGAATGCGGTTCTTGGAACAGAAAAAAATGTAAATAAAATATAGAAGACTAGAGCAGCGATTATTTTGAACATTGATCCAAGTAATTATGTCCATGTCCAGGATACTCCAACAGCTAGGGAAGTATGGACAAAATTACAATCAACATTTGAAGACAAGGTTCGTGCACGCAGAATCACATTGGTCACACAATTGACAAGTACTAAACTGGAAAACTACAACTCAATGGATACATACATTTCAACAATCATTACGGAAGAAAACGAAGGAATACAAACTAACCTTCGAATAACTTGATAATGAAACTTCGCAGCTTCATAGTTATTGCGATGCTGATTGGGCGTCAGATCCGGATGGAAGAAATCCTGCACAGGATATATTTTTGAATTTGAAAACTGTGTGGGTCAGTAAGAACTAAGAAACAGCCAACGGTTGCACTTTCTAGTACTGAATAGAAACTCGTACCCCCTTTGCCTAAAACACCAGCAAATTTTATTTGAGCACAGCTTTCTGAGTTTTTTTCATCCAATTCCCCCCGGGCTTGCAAAAAAACACGGCTATTATGAATTGAGATGTAGATTTATTGACCAATTTGATTTGTATTATGTTGATTGGAAAATATGTTTTCCTTCGGCTGTTTTGGTCACAATAATTTTAGCAATGAAACAAGATTTGTTACATTTACTTTTCCCGACGTTTCGACAGGGGTTGCTGTCTTCTTCAGGGTGAACTTTATTACATATAAAATAAAAATATAGTTAATCACAATGTTATGCAACAACAATATACAGTGAAAAGTAAAACTTACACTTTAAGAGTTATAAACGTAGTTTAAATTTTACATAGTAAACTTAAATAATTTATAAAATACAATTTATGAAAACAAAACAATGAGACTTCCGATGAAGAAGTTGAGTCAATAACTGAAGAGAGAGAGGTAGATTACGCATTATTTAATTTGAAACGAGGGAGCAGTATACCGCTGAAATATTCTGTGTGTCCTGTTTTCGATTCATGTTGTTCTTGTTATTTAGAATATGAAGTGTCTCTAAAGTGTACCGCTTGGAAGTGTGGGTTTCTCTTTGGAGAACTTGGACACCGTCAAAGTCGGGAGAGTGGCCACTTTCAATTACATGGTTGGGGAGTGCAGTTTTGGCTGGATTAATGGTGTTTATGTCGGACCTATGATTTGACATTCTTTGACGAAGAAATTGTTTTGTCGTCCCAATGTAACACAAGGGGCAAGGTTCACCAGTTTTGCCTTTACAATTGATCTTATAAATTACATCCGTACCGTACCGCTTCCAACTTAATTAACAAAGTGTTTACGTTGAGTGATGTAAAATTCCACTCCGCTAATCAAAAAAAAAAAAAAAAAAAAAAAAAAAAAAAAGAGTTTTCAACATTTTGAATGATAACGGGTATCCTGTTGGAGCTATTCGGAGTTTGTTTTCAAAATACAACTACAAAACCCCCCGCCAACAATGCGAATTCCCTACGGATGGTTTCTTCAAAAGTGTTGTTTATGTACAAAGTTTAACCGAGAACTTCAAAGAGATGGTCAACAAAAATCTTAAAAATGTTCGTTTAGCTTTTAAGTCCAACCAAACACTTGGACATCTTTTCACCAAATTGAAGGCAAAACCTGGTAAGGACAAATGTACGGATGTAATTTATAAGATCAATTGTAAAGGCAAAACTGGTGAACCTTGCCCCTTGTGTTACATTGGGACGACAAAACAATTTCTTCGTCAAAGAATGTCAAATCATAGGTCCGACATAAACACCAATAATCCAGCCAAAACTGCACTCGCCAGCCATGTAATTGAAAGTGGCCACTCTCCCGACTTTGACGGTGTCCAAGTTCTCCAAAGAGAAACCCACACTTCCAAGCGGTACACTTTAGAGACACTTCATATTCTAAATAACAAGAACAACATGAATCGAAAACAGGACACACAGAATATTTCAGCGGTATACTGCTCCCTCGTTTCAAATTAAATAATGCGTAATCTACCTCTCTCTCTTCAGTTATTGACTCAACTTCTTCATCGGAAGTCTCATTGTTTTGTTTTCATAAATTGTATTTTATAAATTATTTAAGTTTACTATGTAAAATTTAAACTACGTTTATAACTCTTAAAGTGTAAGTTTTACTTTTCACTGTATATTGTTGTTGCATAACATTGTGATTAACTATATTTTTATTTTATATGTAATAAAGTTCACCCTGAAGAAGACAGCAACCCCTGTCGAAACGTCGGGAAAAGTAAATGTAACAAATCTTGTTTCATTGCTAAAATTATTGTGACCAAAACAGCCGAAGGAAAACATATTTTCCAATCAACATAATAATTATGAATTGAGTTCGGTTGTAAGATTGCTGGTAAAGGTTTGAATCCAGAACTTTCTTTTGTGAGGTAGATTTTATTTTCGACGGTAACAGAGGTGTTAGAAAAATGTATGACAAATGTTCCGGCAATATTTCTAGTATAGGGTATTACCTATCTGTCAAGCCATCAATTTTCAAATTCCATCGAAGGATTGCTACGATGACGATGGATTAAAAAAAAACTCTAAAAAATACGAAAAAAATCGAGTTTTTTTTCTGCTCCGGAAAAATGCTTTTTTAATACAATCTGTTGAGATTTGGAACGAAATATTCTCTATGCCTCAAAGTATAGGTTATTACCTATCTGTCAAGCCATAAACTGTCAAATTCCATCACAGGATGGCTACGATGACGATATTAAAAAACCTCTGAATAATATGAAAAATTCATTTTCTGCTTCGGAAAAATGGCTCTTTATTTCGTTAGTTCTGCGTACTTCTCACTGCATTGACTCAAGTGGTTAACCTACACAAACAATAAACTGCAACGTCTCGACTCTCGAGTTCTCGCTTATGTCTATTCATCTTTCTCTTGCTTGTAGGTATTTCGTTCTCATTTCTCGAGTTCTCCAGTTCTGAGTTCGAGTTCTCTTCTCACTCACTGCGCTTACCATTACAACTTACAAGTTAGAATAGTAAGTGGGTAGGTAAAATCGGTATGGTAAGTCATTCGAATGATTCAAGTGAAGAATTGATATCTTGAGATGTTGCTTGAATCGATTATAATCGAGAAAATCATTCGAATGCGCCCATCACTAGATGGAACCATTATATTGATTTAGGAAAAGTACTCCGGCTGATATTTCTTCGACTGAAGGGATGTGCAGATTGGTAATTTTTGAGCATGACAGCTGCTGACTTTTTTATAGGGTGGTTATGCAATCGTTGTCTTTTAATTCTACTATATTATTATTATTACATATATATATTTATGTTATTATAACTAAAACATTTTTTTTTATTCCATATAGTTTGTTATTAAATTTTAATACATTTTCAAATTTAATTTTATTCATGACATTTTCATTTTTATTGGTTTTAATAAAAGTAAACTCCATACTGTGTCTTCTGACATTGGGATACTTATTATGTAAATAATGGATGAATTACTACTTTTTATTTTTAAATTTGAAAACTCAACAGCTTCTTCTATATTTATAAATGGCATTTTATTTTCTTCGAAAATTTTATTAACAATTTCTATTTCTTTATCGTTTAATAAAAATGAATTTATAAGGCCAGCTCTGGCCCAATGCATAGCACATAAAACATTTACAATTCCTTCTTTCAATAGCTCTAAATGAAATTTGATATTTAATGTTATTTCTTCAGTGACGGTAACACCCTCTTTAATGATTCATTAAACATTGGTTTGTTATGTTTGAAATCTTATTGATTCTTCCTAAAGCTTATTTATTGATTACTGCTTGTTTATTGTTATTAACTAAAATATTATTTATTTTATTAGTTAAAATTTTGAGATCGTCGTGGTTGCGATTACATGCGATCCATTTCCAAGTTTTTCCAATTTTATCTATGGATCTTTTATCTCTTATTCTAGGTTTTAATCTATTGATATAATATTTGATTGTGATGATTTCATGTATTAAAAAGGGATATATGGGGTTATATTTGTTGAGTGTATTCATTTTTGATTCAGTGTACATTATAAAGTTTTCGTACGATTTTATGTCGATTATATGTATTAGTCTAAATGTTCCCGTCTGTATTTTAGCATTTCCTGTGTGGAAAGTTACAACCTGTGAGTTTGTATAGTCCAGAATTCGGAGAGATAAATCCAAAAGGAATAAATATTAACTTTTTATTAAAGGTTTTTGATTTCAGCTCCTCCTCGATATAAAATTTTTAGCACCTCATTGCCAACTGTTTTAACTTCAATAAACGGCAATGAAGAGCTTGCTAGTCTTAAAAGAATGTATGTCATTGAGTTGAGATATAACTTCAGTTACATCTTCTTCGCTCGTTTCTTGAATTAGAGGTTCTATATAATTGAAAATTGTAAGTTGAGGATAAAATGGAATTTGATTACTTGGGAAGGAGTTTTGAAATGGTCTTCGCGGAGGAAGTGCTGGGGGAATGGGATTATGGAATTTCTAAGCTGATCCTTGATGGTTTATTGCGTAATTTGATCAGAAATTTAGATTCTCTAGTTTTAGGCACAGATAAAGGGCCTATTGGAGGTCTAGGGCTTCGCGAATTCCGAGGAGTCTCGGTAAGTCTCCTTTTAGTCCTCTTACAAAGGTGTCGTGAGCTTTGTCTCTGTACCTTTTTGTTAGTAGGTTTAATGCTTCCGGGCCAACGTCCATGCAAGCAATCTTGTTAAGGATGAGTGATAAGTGGAAGTACACGGCTTGATAAAAACCTTGTACATTATAATTTCCTTCTACGAGGGAAACCATCTGGTATTCCAGAGTTCCCCGCGTAATGCAGAGTCAAACAGCGTGAAATACAATCCCAATCAAGGGGTGTATTATAAGATTGTAACGCAATATCTGCGTTTCCTACGATTTTATTTCGGTGAACCTTTAATAGGTTCGTATGTCTTATGATTCGGTCTACGCTCTTCTTTTTCTGCTTTCACCTTTCAAGTTGATCGGACGTATTTTAAAATTGCTCCCTTGTCTGTTAATTTTCTTCACTTCGCCCATACCATTTATTTACCCATTCGCAAGTTCGAACCTCATAAATTATTATTTCCGCGACCCCAATAAAGTGTATTGTTACTAACTGCTAGTCTGCAAAATTACTTTTTTTCACAAATTCTTATTTCCGCGACCCCAATAAAGTGTTTCACCGTTGCATTTATAATCGCTAGTCTGCAATAATTACTTTATTTGTTGTTTTTTTTTTTTTCTTTTCTTTTGTAAATATGTCGTGTGCCAAAGATATTTGTGTCAACGTTGATGCTAACGCGGATCTTTTAAAATGTAGTGGCCTATGCGGTAAATCTCTCCACCCTTCATGCGTCGGCCTTAGTAAACGTGCATGTATTTACTTAAATGACTATAAAAACAATTTTGTATTTTATTGCGAGCAATGTAGAATTATTTCAATTTCTGATATAATGCTCGCAATAAAATGCCTTGGAGAAACTCTTTCAAACGACAACGCTAAGAATATAAACAAAATCCAATCCCTGTCAAAAAAATTCGATCTCCTATTTAAAAGTGTTGAAGAATCTAATTCCCAATCTCAGCATTCAGCTACACAATGTTTGACCAAATTGTGTGCGATCGAAAAACAATTGAGTACAATTAAATCCCATATCCCTCTTCGTGACAACGCTACCGTATCCTCTTATGACTTTAACCTGCTTCGTTCGGATATAGACTTAAAGCTTAATTCTTTAAGTAGTTCCGCGAAAGAAATAAACAAAAACTTAGTAGCCAATCTAAACCAAATCCGATCCGATATTGATCTTCATTTACAAAGCCCCTCGTCTTGCTTATCCCCTTCCTCCCCTGAAGTTCTAAATGAAATAAAAAATATGAACGACATGCTTTCGCGAGTTTCTTCCGCTCTTATTGCTATTGCTTATGAAGTAAGAGACCAAGAACAAAAGTCTTCGTGTGTGCAAAGTGATATTCAATCGTTAAATGAACACTCGCGAAAAATAGAATCTCTTCTTAATGAAGTAATTGATATTTCAAACGTACCTTCTTCAAACAATAACAATCTATCAATTTTGGATGAGATTCTGTCTGCCGAAGCGACTCCTCCTGCTTTTCACCCTACCACCGTGAACCCAACCCCTGTAACGTCTGAGATCGCTATTGACTCCGCTGCCATGAACCCTACCTCTGCTATACCTTCAAATGAACCACCGCCTCCACCACCCCTTCCGAAACACGCTTTACAAAATTTGGTACCTCGTGGTCTACGAAAGAATGAAACCAAAGACTTGATAAACTTAAAAAATCAAATAAATCGTCATTCTTCCTAACCAACACCCCTAGAAATGCCAGTTCCGCATGGGTCCAATCGTTCTTTATGAAGAATTATTCCATCCCGGATGTGGAATGTCATCGACTTCTCCCCAAAAAATTCAAGGTATCGATACCAATTAACTTTTCCACCGGCCTGGAAAAAAACTTATCATACATAATATGAAGATATCTAAATGGATAGAAAACCCATCCCACGATTCATCTCGCTCCACTCAGAAGACTAAAACGCCCAGAAGACCTGCAACAACAAGCGCCACACCAAGTTACACGCCAAAACCTAACCGCAACTGGACCTTCAAAATGGGTGTATTTCCCAATTTCTCTAATAATATTTTTAATAGACTTAATGTAAATGCCCCCGAATTTAAACCTCCTGCAACCTCCCCAAGTGTTCCTTTAGCCTCTCATAGTGCCTCCGGCCCACTCAAAGAAACAAAAAGAGTATCTTTTAAACTCACTCCAACCCCATCACCACCTTCATCTCGATCTCCCTCGCCAATTCTCCCCAATTTCGACTCAAGATCAGGGGCTAAATATCCTAATTTCATAAGCTCCCATATTTTGAACCCCACTCAGTCAACTAATCCATCTCAACCACGCACAGTCCTTTCAAATCAACAAAATTCAGACAACTCTTTTGATCCTTTTTTACCACCAGTAGTCAAACTTAGCCAGCAAACTGCAGATTCCACTGAATGTCGCTATGCTCTCTCTAGGCTTAGAGACAAGAAGATTTATGAGAATGTCCGTATTTTCCTAGCATTTCTGCACGACAAGTCAGACTCTGTTTGCTACGAAGGGAAAACCAGAACTAGCGTTTTGGTTTCAAACCAACAGGAAGGTCTGCCTTCTGAATTTTCTAAGCTCATGAAAATTTTTATCAAATATCATGACAGTTTTAACTTACCACCACAAAAAGTTAAGGATGATCTGGATACTTTCCGTCAATACGTACAGTCTAAACGAATATCCCACCTGCAACGCAATAGATATGATTACAACCGTTTTTTCCGTTCCTAATCCAAACTCTGCTCAAACACGTCAACACCTCCCTCTAACTATCTATTATCAAAATGTAAGAGGTCTTCGATCTAAAACCAACTCAGTCTTAAGACAATCACACTCCCTCCCTTTTGATGTCTACGCTTTGACTGAAACTAACCTGGCCCCCAGTATCAATAACCAAGAGTTGTTCCCCTCGTCTTTTAATGTCTATCGAGACGATGATCGGCCCACCGTTGGCTCTCCTTGCAGAAGAGTCCTTATCGCAATCAAAAATACTTTCGACTCATCCCTTTTTTCAATCTCAAGCACATCTGAAGTAAATTTTGTTTCAGTTAAAATAAAACTTCTTAGAACGTCTGTTTATCTTATGTGTTTCTACATACTGCCCTCCCAACCTCTACAAACATATGAAATTGCTGTTCGCGCGATCGATCATTTAATAAAACAATGCGATCCCCTCGACGAAATTGTAATTTGTGGGGATTTCAACCTTCCACACCTTAAATGGACTGTGTCAGACCAAGGATCAAACTACATTTGTAATCCCTCCTCTGCAAAAGAATGCCTTTTTGTCGATCATTTAACTGATTCAAGCCTCAGTCAAGTGAGTGGCGTTCTAAATAATATGAGCCGACAACTTGATCTTATTTTCTCAACCGACCCAGATAACTCATCAGTCACTCTCTGTCCCCAATTTCTTACAGCTATTGATAATTATCACCCCCCCCTATTACTAACACTCTACCTCAACTCGTACCTAGAAGTTACACCCACTTCTCATCCTTTTTTGTATGATTATATCATAAAGCCCAATTCTCCCAAATTAACGATTACATTAACCGAGTTCCATTTGATTTTGAAAATATGTCTGTTGAAGATGCCACTAACCTTTTTTACAGTGAGCTACAATACTCAATTTCGTTGCATGTCCCTTCCTACCGACGTAGAGTTTCTCCGTCATCCCCGCCTTGGTATAATCGTAGACTTTGATCGCTGCGTAACCAAAGGAACAAACTGTGGGAAATTTTCCTACGCTCTCAATGCCCAACTGACTACTCCAAGTACCTTGGTGCTTATCTTCATTTCAACGAACTCTACAGTTTTCTCTACCATGAATATTTACAAAAAACTCAATCCAACCTTATTAACGATCCCAAATCCTTCTTTCAGTTCGTTAATCACAAAAGAAAGTCGGATGGGTATCCATCCTCTTTGTCCTTCAATAATGAAACTTCCAATGATAATCTAACTATAGCTAATTACTTTGCATCATATTTTAAAGATTCATTCTCGAAGGATTCTTTTAAACCAGATTGGACCGATTTTGAGTATTTACCGAATTTTTCGCTGGGTCCATTCTTACCCGATTGCATTGCTCCATCGGCCATTGAAAACAAAATTTCTAAACTTAATGATGAGTTCACCCCTGGACCTGATGGCCTTCCTGCCATTTTCCTAAAAAAATGTTCTTCTGCTCTTTCAGTTCCTCTCTCAAAAATTTTTCATTTATCCTTATCTCAAGGAACATTTCCTAAGATATGGAAAACATCTTTCATAACACCGATTCACAAGAAAGGGCCGAAAGGTGAGGTGAAAAACTATCGACCAATTGCTAAACTTTCTCATATCCTAAAAATGTTTGAAAGCATTTTATATGAACTCCTCAGTTTCCGTTGCGGGTCCCTAATTACCCCAGCACAGCACGGTTTCTTAAAAAACAGATCCACCACCACAAACCTTGTAGAATTCGTTTCATTCACTCTAAGAGCCTTAGAAAACGGGAATGAAGTTGATATGGTCTCCACTGACTTCAGCAAAGCGTTTGACAAAATTTCTCATAATCTTATAGTCTTTAAACTCTCCTCTTTAGGTTTCGAACCCCTTTTCCTGAAATGGATTACTTCTTACCTTGAGAATCGTGAATATTATGTCCGGTTTAGATCCGCATGTTCAAATCCTATTTTAGCCACTTCTGGTGTCCCCCAAGGTAGTCATTTAGGCCCTCTCCTCTTTATCCTTACAATTAACGACATTGACATGGTCATTAAACACTGTCAAATATCCCTTTACGCTGATGATACAAAATTTTTCAAAATCATTGCAGAACATGAAGACATATCTCTCCTACAAACAGATCTTGACAATTTTGCAACCTGGTGCACAAAAAATTGCTTAGAGCTCAACATTAGCAAATGCCAGACAATGACCTTTTCACGTAAACGCATTAAAACAACTCCCCGTCTTTACTATCTTCATAATCACCCCATACAGATAGTAGAAAATATAAAGGATCTTGGCCTTTTATGTGACCGCAAACTTAAATTCCTACTTCATATTGATGAAATAATTCACAAGGCCAACTCAGCATTGGGTTTCGTTAAAAGATGGTCTAAAGAATTTTCTAACCCTTACGTGACCCGATCGCTTTACATGACGTTTGTCCGACCTCTACTTGAATATGCGTCTCAGGTTTGGTCTCCATATCAAGATATACATATATCAAGAATAGAAAGCATCCAACGAAGATTCCTTCGTTTTGCACTTCAATACCGTTCCTGGGAAAATCCTTTGATCTTACCCCCTTATCGTGACCGCCTCCAACTGTTAAACCTCAACTCATTACAGGAACGTAGAAAAATTGCTGACATACTCTTCATACATCGGCTTCTCTCTGGCTCAGTTGACTGCTCTTCTCTCTATAACTCGATTTCTTTCAACACTAACATCCGTAACCTGAGAAACCCTCGCCTCTTCTATTTACCAACACACCACACCTCCTATGGCCTTAATGAACCTCTGACCCGTATGCTTCGGTTGGTCAATTTGAATCCAAACTCATTTGATTTCAACATCAGCACCTACAACCTCAAACTCCTTTTGTCCCATCCCCACTCATAGTTATAAGTTTAGATTTAAGTTAGTTTTTTAAGTTATACTTGTAGCTTGAATTAAGCGGAATAAATGGGGGTTAAGCCCCCACTAAAATTAAAAAAAATTAAATTCTTCCAAGAGCTGAATTCTCCTGGTTGCCCAGAAAAATCTCTTGGGCACCTCACTACGTCTGGGACTTTATCAAGGTCTCCGAGATAAGCTCTGTGCTTCGGATCAATTTTTTGATCGGTTCGGCGAAATTGGTTGAAGTTCGGGTTAGTAATATTTTGAATTATTTTTCTTCCTTCTGTATTTAATACATGGTTTAATGCAGGACGAGATAGGGGTGGATTATCATTATTTAGTGGATTTTGAATATTTTGAAGAGGGTTAATTTGGTGTCCTTGATTATTTAGGTTAACCATGAATGAGATAAGCTTATAAAGCTTAGATTAGAAATTCTATATAGTGCTTACAGTTTATTGAATCTTAATTAACGTGTTTATATTATTATGAATGGAAATTCCTATTAAATACATTTTATTTTGTATTCTTAATTTTTAATTAAATATAATTATTTTGAATTCAAATTCTTATTAAATAAATTTTATTTTGTACTCTTAGGTACATTTAAGGTAAGTTTTAATTAAATATAAAAATAATAATAAATCTTACAACATACAAATCAGCATGTCGGAGGGGCTTCCAGTTCTACTGGTCCTTTTTGCTAGGCTACTAAGGGGCCCTTTTATTTTTTATTTTTCTCCAACAGTTCAATTTAAATAGTTCTTTCAATTGTACCACTTGGGGACGTTTTGCACTTTTTGTTATACCACATGCGGACTTTTTGTTGTACCACTTGGGGACCTTTTTCACTTTTAGTTGTACCAATTGGGGACTTTTTTCACTTTTTATTGTGCCACTTGGGGACTTTTTTCACCTTTTTTGTATCACTTGGGGACTTTTTGCACTTTTTTGTACCACTTGGGGACTTTTGGCATTTTCGGACTTTTGTACCTCTTGGGGACTGTCTCGTCCCTGCTCGGGCGCCACTTTTTCTTTAAAAATATCATTTTTTTATTTTATTCACTGATTGGGCATAGGTTTTGTCTCTTATAATTCTTCAAACTTACTAACTAACAATCTCATTTTATTCTATTCTAAATAAATGTGCTGTCACCTAATTTCCGTAATGGAGTATTGATGTGTAGTATTGTACAACATCAGTAGCTTCATTCATGGTGGGCGTCCGTTGTGTTTATCGAATGAGATCGATGACCAGGGGCCTAATTCCGTAAAACGAAAACGATCAAACGATATCGTTTTAACTACACACATCTCTATCACATCTAAAGAGAAAGATAGGGACAGCTATTGCCAAAACGATATCGTTCGATTGTTTTGGTTTTACGGAATTAGGCCCCAGGATGTTGAGTGTTGGATGTGCACGTCTTGCGTTGGTGATGTTTATAAACATCGATGCTATCGTTGATGCCGTCGTTAACTTGTACATTGGCCAAGCTTTGAAATCATTTCCATTATGTGAGAGCGGCTAATTCTTCTTGGAAGAAGAGATCATAATCATAAATTGCATTGTTATTCGAAATCGTCATCGGCTTCCCACATGGTTGTTGATTTCCATGCTTCTGCTGCGGTTGATTTTGGTGACATGAAGCAATTTGGCGGTTTTTGTAGAGATGAGTCATCTAAAATCAGAATATTCAACTGTTTTGTTGTTGTTGTTCTTAATGCTGCTGCTGCGGTTGGTTTTGGTGACGTTTCCAGTGATTTTGTGGTTGTTGTAGAGATGGAAATTCATGTACACTCATAATATTGACCTTTTTTGTTGTTGATGTTCTTGGTTGTTCATGCTGTTGGTTGCTTTCGTGTGAAAGTACCGGCGCGGCGCTTGGTCTTTCTTGATTTTTCTTTAATTGGCATATATTTAGCTCCGCTTGAACATGATTGATCAGCTTCCGTGGCAGTTGACACATTTTGCTTGGGGATTCATACTTCATAGCTATATCGCACTCAGATGTTTTATGTGGACCGAAACAGTTGCTACAATTAGTCTTAACATTGCAGTGATTCTCTCCGTGACCAAACATTGGTCAGTTGTGGCACTGTGTAACTTTGTTTTTAAATCGTCTTTGAAATTCCCAAAGGACTTGAGTCCGAAATATGGTTTTAATATTGCTTCGTAAAAAAGCGCGATGAATCGAGGCATTCTCCAAATACAAAATATACATATAATATGTATGATTTGGAAGTATAGGCACGTTTTTGGGTATTGGCGCCGATGATTCACTATCTCTTCAGCGTCCCCTAATGGATCGTAATAACTAGAATGATCAGATTCCGTTATTTGAGAGTTATAAAATCTCTTATTTTTATTTGAAGAGGATTCAATATCTCTCTCGCTTCGAGAACGTTTTTTATCAATTTTTACGTTTAAATTTAAGTTTTTGAAAACGGTAGCACAGGTCTTACTCGGACATTATCACGTTAGACACTGATTCTCAATTTACATTGAAATCGGCAGTACAATATGAATTTTTTTTTTTACGAGGACTTCAAAATTTTGGTAATTTTTTTTCTCGAAATGCAAATTTGAAGCCCTATTCCATCCAAATTGATTGCCTAATTGGTTGTTGAAAAAACGGTATGCATTGCTAACATTTAACAGTAAATTTACCAGTGCAGAACTTTACCCATAGAGAAATTTATTATCTAGAGAAACGACTTCAGGGCTTTTTCTCTTTCACCCTACAAGCTGCACTGAAAGATTTCCTCCACAAGAGTGAGCATGTGTTGGTTGCCCTAATGCATATTTAATGGACCGCACCAACACAATGACACTGTTGTTGATATTGCTTAGCTTTGCTCAAATAAATTGGAAAGCTCCTTAAGACATTAAAAAAAAATAATCCGTTGAATTCAAAAACTGAAAAATGAAATTAAATTTTATTAAAATTTTATTTTGTAACCCTTTATCAATATAAATTATAACAAATATCGTTGATTTTTCAAAACACACATTTTACCGCTTTTTGATTTTTATCTTATTGACGGATGCTTTAAAAAATCTCAAAATAATACAGATAATAGATATTACATTGAAATGTTGCATTGACCTTGCATTTAGTATAGGACAACGTATTTTTTTTAATGTGTAGAGTACATAAGTGTGAGTATACGAAATCATTTCCGGGGCTGGAACCCCGTTGTTCATTGTCAACCGACATGTTTCAGTTGAGAATTGCCCAATTTTTGCTATAATTGATTTTCAAAATTTAAAATTCAAATTAAAGCCAGAATGAAAGGCTTGTACCAGCTACACAAAATTGCTACTAAAAAACTTAAAACAATTTTTGGACAATAATTTTCATCGAGGCAAACGTAACGAGGAAAAGGAATACACAAGAAAAAAAATATAAAAAAAGTTTCATACAGTATAAAAACAAAATTTAATTTCTAAAACCACGTTGAACGTAAAAAAAATCCAATATTTGAAAACTTACACTACCGGGTAATTGCAATTGAATCCGTAAATGAATTGAATTGGTGGGAGGGAGATAGTAATTCTAAAGACAATGGTGTGTATGCAACAAAAAAGCATAACCTTGACAACCTTGTAGCTGGAACAAGCCTGTCAATCTGGCTTTAATTTGAATTTTAAATTTTGAAAATCCGACCATTGGATCCAAAGATATAAGCATTACAGTGACCGCAAATCGGGTGTTTTTCAATCTTTCGACTTCTTGTGCTACTGGCACCAATATGTTGTTGTATGTATCAACAATTTACACGTATTCACGGACAGGGAATTTAAGAGTTTTCTCTTACTGAGCTCAAATAAAATTTGACAAATGGGGTACGAGTCGGTTCTCTAGATAATATAGGTGACTGTACCTACCTGTGAAATTTTTTTTTACCGATGACTTAAAATTTTTTAAAATTTTTATTCTGGAACTGCAAAAAGCACTGCAAACTTGGATTCCTATTTCAAATTGCTAGCTTGCTTGGTTGTGAAAAAAACAGCATGTATTGCTAACTTCATATTGAAGTTAGAAGTATAATACCTATATGAAATTTTTTTAATTGATGACTTCAAATTTTTTTTTCTAGAACTGCAAAAGGGAACATACTTTGTACCTTCAACTATTTTTGAACCCCAGTTAGTCCCGAAATCTGTAGTTTAAAATTACTCAACCACGCGTGGCCACGGTTCAAATATTTGTTTAATTGGCCCTTACCGGGAGGTAACGAAAGCTGAAATTTTAACAGGTGATATTATTAAGTTGGATAATTCATTATCATACAGTATAAAAACAAAATTTAATTTCTAAAACCACTTTGAACGTAAAAAAAATCCAATATTTGAAAACTTACACTACCGGGTAATTGCAATTGAATCCGTAAATGAATTGAATTGTCTGTCGTTAATCGATAAGTCAGTAAAACTACCATTATTTTGATATAATGTGCAATACCTTATATTGTACTTGCTATAAAAAAGTCAATCATCCAATAGTGCATGTAAAAACTCCAAAATCGGCCAAAATGTTTGGCTGAGGAAGCTTTTAACTTCGGTTCTCCAATCGTCAACGTTAAGGTCTTTAAAAAAGGTCAGACTACAATTATTGTGCATATAAATTGTTTAGGGGGTAAGAAAGATTTCATTGAAGTTGTACATAAATGTAGTAAATGTATGTTCAAAATCACACTTTGCATGTTTGTATGTTAAAATAAAATCTGTTTTTTTGTTAGTAGATATGCTTCTATTTTAATAAAAATACGCTGCTATAGCCGATGATTAGAAATGCTTCGTAATTTACCATATTTTGGCATAAAATAAGCAGTTTTTTATACTTTTTTTAACACGCATTTATCGGTGATAAAAATACCTAGTTTTGAAATAAAATAAAGTAAATTTGCTTGCAGAAACACTTAAACAAAATTAATTAACTTCTAGTTTAGGGTCAAACAGTTCAGTTGTATTAAGTTGTATGTTCATAAACATGTTTATTTTTTTTTAAGATTTCATATGATTCTAATAATATTTCATTGAAAAGTCCCGAAAATAATAAGAAAAGGACAATGGCGTTTAAAGTTTTTATTATGTAATAAGTAAGTGTGGAATCAAAGCATGTTAAAACCACAAAGTGCTACTTAACTCTCCCTCGAGTTTTTAATATTTCTGATATAACTCGAAAACTTAAAGAAAAAGGATCATTTAAAAATGTGTGCAGAAAATATTAATAAAAACCATTTAAAAAATAAAAAAAATTAAAACAATAAATAATTTGTACGTTTTTACTAAAAAGCGGCTCACATTCAACGACGTCTCGACATAACCGACTCTTTTTATTAGAATTCATAATCACCGAGTGTCGTATAGACTGGCCCAAGCTAGCATTGGCAAACGATCGAATACATAAAACCCCTGCTGAGTAAAGGTAGAACTTTTTATAATAGTCGTAACGGGTCGTAAGAAACGCAACGAATACAAGGAATTCATATGACGTGCCCTGTGGCCATAATTGAGGTTTGCTTCGTTTCTTCCAGTTTTCGTCAACTTTCGCTTTCGGAAGTGAAGAACACTCACCGACCGCTCCATGCGTTAGTGAACTGAGAGATGTATGCAGTATGACGCTGTTTAGATAGGCAAGAGAAGTGTGGGGTGAGGACTCTCGTGAGGCACAAAGTAATCATAAAAACAAACTCATGATTCTACTTTGTTGTTGTTTCAATGTGTGGAATGTTGAAGTTGTTGTTGTTTCAATGTATTTTGTATATAAAACAACATACGCTGCTGCGTTAAATCGTGTTAAATAACCTATAATATTTTGTATTCATTTCACGGGCTGATTGTGTCTCATATTCCAAATAAAGTAATGTGAAGTGATTTTTTTTAGTTAAATACTTACACAATACACATACCTACAAAATTAAACTTTTTAAAATTTTCCGGATTTTTTTTTTATTTTTCTCTTATATTCAAAAACGGTAAATTTAAATCTACCATCCGTTTTAATCCATCAGCTTTAGTTTGGCCTACAAAGATTTATTGTATTTTAAGTAGAGTAGTCGCACATTTTGCAGTTTGGTACAGTGTTAATATCCAGTTATGAAGAAATTATAACAATATCTACATCACGGAGAAGTTGTTTTAATATCCCACACTGTTTTTGTAACATTTGCGGTGAATGAGGCTTAAATTGTTTAAAAATTGGTGACAGAATTCGTGAAAACAGCTTATTTTGATTACTTCAAAATGCAAATGTGTAATTTATACAAGCTCTGGGTGCCTAAAACTGTTTGTCGAAACTGTGTTGTTAGTTTGCGACTATGGTCAAGTAGAACAAGATGTTCTTTGAAGCTCAATACGCCAATGAACTAGCGAAAATCAAAAAATCTCCGTGATGATTGTTATTTTTGCCTTTTTAATTTAAAAACAATTAACTCAAATAGTCGTGGATTTATTCTAATGTACCATCTGCCAAACGACTAACTTTCAAGGAAAAGATCATTTTTGGTTGCTTCTGAAGAAAATTTTTATTTTTGTTCGCCGGATGGTAGGTTTTTTTTCTATAGGAGAATCCGTATGTCATATCTCAAAAACTAAAGCTAATGGATGAAAATGGGTTTCATTTTCAGATTCAGGATGCCGATTATCTACATATAATATAGTTATTTTCCCGGAAAAAAATCTTTGTTGCTATGTGTTATCAGAGATAGGAATAGAGAGAGTGAAATTCGACGGTGCCTCTCTTTTAGCCTACAAGCTACGATGTTGCGACTTGCGCACCATCTTGCATATGTATAATTATTAACTCCATATAAAAAAAATGTGGGGACAAACACATATGGAAGAAGATGTGCATACGCACCACCTTTGTTTTTGTTTTGCACTGCCCTAGGTGAAAACATGTACACACCGATAGGAATTCAACACGTTATAAAAAATGTAAATAAAAGGTTTCGAGGGGACGGAGACGAGGAAATTTTACTCTCTCTATTAGTTCTTTCTCTCTGACATTATCTTAGGCTGAACACATACTGAAGTGGCGACCAGAGCGGAGCAGTGTTGGGACTTCGCAGAAGCCAAAGAGTGGTAGAAAAGTTGTCAAAAAGTTGGTAGAAAAGTGGCAGAAATTAAAAGCCATTTATATGTAACATATCGTTGATATATTCAATAACTTAATTGAAAATAAATCAAATGAAAAAATAAAATAAATAACATTTCAGTTCTTTATGTTTGAAAGATCACATTATATCTAGAAGCAAGTCATAATACATACATACAATTTCATTGTAGACTCGTTCCAAACCAAAAACTTAAATCTATTTGAATTAAAAATAAAATTAATGAAGGCTTCAAAAATTACAATTATTTTTTTTTATATAAACCGTCAGAAAATCTAAATGAAGCATATTTTACTAATCTTCTGGAGGATTAAAATTTTGATCATTGAATAAAATTTTCCTTGCAGCTAAAATGATGTGAACAGTTGTTTTTTTCAATTCATTTATTTTTTCATTTTATATATTTTTTAAATCGAAAAATTTACGTTCCGCAGCAGCACTGCTATGCGGTAACCAACAAAGCTCCAACATACATATATGAATAAATTTTTTTAAACAATCAAACGCCATTGTGAAAAAATGTCATCAGTTTTGAAAATTTGGAGTAAGTGATTTTCGCCAATCAGTTTTCTCTACTCAATACTAACCAATTCTAGGTTCATTATATTTGGTGAAAAATGTCTCGTCAGATCTAAAACTGACGGCATTGTTCCACCAATAACGTTTTTTGGATTTAAATATTCTAATAATTTTAATTTATCGTTTGACAAGTTAAATCTTTCTCCAATTTGAAAACATAATTCGACATAATAGGTGCACATCACTTTTCTTAATTCCATTAGTTTTTGTTCATCAATGTCATTTTCTAATGATTACCGTTCAAAGTGAAGGAAATTTTAGGTGTGGTTGTGATCGTATGTTATAGGGCAATGTAAAAAGATAGGTGAAAGGTGAGTTGCAAAAAGTGGTAGAATTAGATTTTTAGGTGGTAGGTTTTCATAAACACCAAAAAGTGGTAGAAATACCACTTAAGTAGTAGAAGTACCAACACTGGAGTGGGGATGCGAGAAGTGAGCAGAGCGTCAAAAACAAACAAATGTTTTTTTTATGAAAGCTCTCATACTGAGGAGTATAGCCAGTGTTGCCGCAAGCCAAAAAAATAGTCTCTAGATGACCCTTAAAAATCCGCTAGATATCCGCTAAAATTTTTAAAAAAGTCACTAGAAAAAATTTTCAGTACAAATATCAAAAAAAAAAATAAAAAAAACTTATAAACATTAAGTTAACATACAAAATCTTAAAAAAACAAATTCAGTCTCAAAAATTTTACTACTTATCATTTTTAAAGTAAAAAGTAAAGAAGTTTTAATAATAACTTCAAATACCTATTATAAAAATAATACTTCAATCACAAATAAAATTATATCTATTGCATCTTCATCAATTTCATTGACTTCAATATCTAAAGCATTATTGAAATTATTTTTTAAAAGAACATTTTTAGGGTTTTCGTTATTATGACAATTTTTTGTTTATAGTTTTATTTTATTTCTAATGAGCATTATTGAATTCAAAGTTTTCGTTGACATTTTATCTCTCAACTTATTTTTAACAATGTTCATCATGCTAAATATGCGTTCCACTTCGGCATTTGAATGTGGAAGCGACATTACTGTTCTACCAAGATGGAATAATTTTTCATAAGTATTGACTTAAGCCTAGTATACAGTTCCTCCTCGAAAAAAAATACATGTACTACAATGTTTGACTTTTAAAATTTTACTATCGAACTGTGAACCAAACCTGTTGGAAAAAAATTTTTATATTCACCACGGAAACTTTTTCGCGCAAAACAATGTTGGTGACATTGTTTTGTGGAAAAAAAGAGGACAACGAATACAAATTTTTTATTTCAACTCAGATTTTTTTTCTTCCGAAAAAAAAAATTCTTACCACTTATGTTTTTTTTTTGTTCAAAAGAACTGTATACTCGGCTTTATACAAAAAAAGTTTACTCCCGAAATCTCCACTTCAGCCGACTCGACAAAACCAAACAAAAACAATTACAGTTTTAAAATTTTACAAAAAATTAATCATAGAAACAGACTAGGTAGTCTAGTTTCTAAAACATATACCCGCTCCGCTCACTCGCAGTCACACTCGTTTCGGTCTACTTTGGTGTAGTGAAGTTTCAAATTCAGTTCAGTGGTCGTGGTAAAAAAAGAGTCAATCGAATATCATTTAATAAGTGGCAAACTCGAATGCCAGGGATGTAACATCACCAGGGGAGTAATATTTACAAAAAATATATTTTTACAAAAAGTCACTAGAAAAGTAACTAGAATTATATAGTGACAAAAAATAATTTTTTTTCGCTAAACTTTTGAAAATTCCGCTAAATATAGCGACAAAGTCACTAAAACGGGAACACTGAGTATAGCAACGAGGTAGCAGCGCTGCTTTAAACGAGCAGAGCGGCCGTCGCGTTCAGACAAATTTGTTTTCTTCGCTCTTATCGAAGTAAAGTTTCATATATTGAATAGGTATACAGAAGAATTAAAGCGATATTTTAACGGAAATTAATTTAAATGATGATAAAAAATAATTTAAATTAATTGAATTTAATAGGTTTGATTGAAATATGTATCGTTTTCAAGAGCTTATATTTTAGTTTCTCTTATATACCTACGACTTTTTGGCCCGATGAAGTTTCATGATTGAAATTTGTAGTTTGGTCGTCCAATATTATTAAAAAAATAGATGAGATACTTGTAAGACTTTGTATGAAAAACTTAATTTTGCTCGCTCCCTTAGAACTCTTAGTTTGATAACATCACATATTAATTATATAATTATCTTAATTCATTCCGTTTATTTTTTATTACGCCGTTAAATTATGGAACTCTCTACCAATCAATTTAAAATCTATCTCTAATGCCACACTCATCAAAAGTGCTATTTTTTTATTTCTTTTTGCTACCTAAAACTCAGCTATTCTTCTCTCAAATTTCCTATACTTTTTCTTAATTTTTATTTTTTATCTTTAAACTAAACTTCTTTTCTCCTATATAGTATTTTTTTATTATTAATTTGATTACATAAATAACTAAAATTAGTATCTATTTATTTTACCTCTTAGTACTATAAAAGATAATAATCTTAATGTACGAATATTTATATAAATGTATACAATAAATTGAAAATTGAGATATGCCCGTTCCATGTAATATTAATTACATGCTTTGGATTTTCTTAAATATTTAAATCATACCATGTTTGGTTTGTTATACAGAGTATATACCATTATGGTTCATTTTAGATAAATATTTAATTCGTCTCTAAAGTAGAGTATATACGAGAGCCTACTATTCAATCCGTGTCTCCGTGGACTCCGTGTAATTATTACACGCAAATAAAAATCCGTTCTCTTAAAACACGTGTATTTATTTGCTTAATATCCGTGTATCCGGAAATTAAAGCGTTCCATTCATCATCTACTGCGAAGTACTAAGTAGTACTTTGCAAGGCCCAAAGGAACACAACTATTATTGAACCTTCTTTTAACTATCTTAAAGCAAGCGATTATTTTTCTTCCACTCCATAGGGCTGTGGAATTCCTTACCGTTTTTTATTCGACAGTGGAGTACACTTCCAGGTTTCAAAAAATCTCTTCGGAATTATATCTTAAGTAATAACAGTATTTTTTCCTAACTAAGTACAATTGTATTTTTGTAAATATAAGAACGTATATGCATTTTAATGAACAACATTAATTTTTTTTTTCAAATATCGTAATGATCTTTTTGTATATAAACTTAATTCCATATTATTGATATCTATATTTTTATTTTTTTATTGATTTTTCCTTCTATTTCTGTATAGCTCTCTGACGAGTTTTTTTTTATATATAAGTAGTAATTATAAGAATATAATATATTCTTCTTGTACTACCACATTTTTAAAAAATAAAAAAGAAAATAAAGGGGTTTGATGTAGGAGTTGAAAAGTAAAGAAATAGAAAAGGATCAAGAAAAATTTAGTATCAAGTTTTTGCCGATCTAAAGTAAAGTGTTTCGAGATTTTCGATCTTTAAAATAGTGAAAAGAGAAAATTAAATTAAATAAAAGTGAGAATTTCACTATGCTTGCAATACTTTATTTAAAAAAAAATATAAAACAACATGCGGTGCTGTGTTAAATTTTGTAAAAACACCTATAATTGGCGTGTTTTTTTTGCAAGCGCAGGGGGAATTGGATGAAAAAAACGACGTTGGTGCTAAAAAATTTACATGTAAAATGCAACAACAACTAATCCCCTGTGGGCTTAGCTAATCACAGAGAATTCTCGGGAATTAACTTAAGCACACAGAAAAACTGTGTTACCAGCGTGAATTACATACATGTTATCGATAGTTTGTATGAAAACTCCATGTTTTTTTCTGTGATGGCGTCGCTTATCCCTACGTTGACTATCCGTTCATTATAATAATGAACAGTTCTGTATTTGAAGACGATGTCATTATGAATTATTTGTTCAACAAAAACACATAAATGTTCAGTATTTCAGAAGTTGTTCATTATTTTTTCTGTATTTAGTACAAATTCCTAAAAACAATAACATAAATATTAAAGCAAAATTCAATGGCAAAAAAAATATAAAATAAAGATGCTAACGTATCCTAACCGCTTGAAAAAACGAAGAAGACATCTAGTACAATTTTATTTTGTTAAATGCTCCTGCAGAGTTTTTTCTAGGTACAGTTCAATAAGACCCGCGGAAATAAAGCCCATGGGTCATATTTCCATAAAATGTAAATAAAACCTGCAGGCTATTTTTCCTTATTGGAGTGGCAATAAGACCCACCACAAAAAAGCATTAAAACCCGTTATAGTTTTTGCCTTACTGAATTGGCATTAAGACCCACTATTAAAGTACCTATTCATAATTTGCTTTAAAATGTTTTTCATTTAATGATTTTAAAACGAAAATGTTTTTGACTTTGTCAATAGTTTTAAAGATACCTTGAATGCCTCGCTTCGCGGGTTCAGAAAAATATCAAAATCCGTAAAAATGAAATATGTTAATATAGATTTTTTTTTTTTAAGTCTTTTTTGTTTTAAAATTTAAGTTTTATGCAAACGAAGACTGAATTTCGAAATTCTGTACCTTCCGTTTTAAGTAGATATTTTTTTAATTAAATGGAATAATTTAAAATTGAATTGAATTTTGTTGCCTTTTTCACATGTTCATTATTTTGAATTCTAAAATATGGTCACCGTACTTATCCGACACAAAAAAAACACACCTAATATGGAGTAAACAATCTTTTCATTTAATGGTTTGATTCTGTCTCAAATTCCACATAAATTAATGTAAATTCGTTATCGTAGAATATTTTAAAATTTATATTTTATAGCATTTTGCTATAAAAATGTAAATATGTTGAAAATACAAAATATACTTTGAAACGTGATCTGACATTTGCCTATCTACCAAAATTGAAATTCTCGCCCAAGGTCGAATTAGCTTTTGTAGGTGATGGCAAGGCGCACAAATCCATTGAGCGCCCGTAGTGCAGAGTAATTTTATTTACTTTATGTGGAATATGAGACACAGCTTACCTGTGAAACGAACAAAAATTGCACTGCTTATTATAGGTGTTTTTACAGGATTTAACGGAGCACCGCATGAAGTTTTATATTTTTATTTCAATAAAGAATAGTATATATTCACTTTATTTACTTTTACTTTTTTTGGACGTGTGGTTTTCAAGAAGAAATAAAAAGCATATAATTTAATGTTATGGCCAATTACTTGATTTGTAATTTTTGATTAGGTGAAAAATCAAACAATGCAACGTTGCTACTTTTCACTATCTTAAATTGGGAATCGCCAAGCAGTGCTGCGAATATTTCGAGTTGTGCTGAAAAGATGAATTGGACAACTCAACAAAAGAAAACAAAATTCTTGCCTTAACATTCATTTTAGGATTTTAATATTGACTATGCACCAAAATGAATAAATAATATCAATATTCATTTAAAAATTTGTTTTTGTAATGGTTATTACAAAAAATGGTTTCATGATTTTGCTTTTAAATTAGTAATATATATTTGGCCTGGAAAAAATTATATTGTTCACTTTTCTTTCACAATTCGTTAGAAGGGGTTATGGGGAGCACATGGCCCATGGGTAGTTTTTCGGGAAATCGGACTGAAGCTTAAGCCGCCATCTTGGAATTTTCTTATAAAATTGACTTGAAATAGAAACAAAAAATATTTAAAAACAACGGTAACACTTACAGTGTCATGTTATATCTTGTTTAAAAGCCAGAAATCCATTCTTTTTAAAAATTAATTTTCAAACTCAACACTTTGAAAAAAAAAAAGAATTTTTAAAATTGGAAATAAATTTTTTTTTTAATTTTGCATTATTTAGTCCTAGTATTTTTGTTTAATAATAATTTTATTTCAATAATTAAAGATACAAAAATAATCAAAAATCTATTTGTTTAGAGTTAAAAAAAATAAAAACTTAATTATTAGTTTTAAAAATAACATGTTAAAACGTTATCCTAGCTACAAAAGCAAACTTTGCTATCAAATATATTTGTTTGTCGGGTGATTATAGGTACAGCTTTATAAATTTACCTAATACTGAATTTTTGAACAGCAAAAATAACAATAATAATAATTACCAATCAGGTACATAGGTATGTAGTACCTAATTATACCTTTTCAAAATGTTTAATTTTATATATAAATATTTGTATGTAGGTATCAAAATAAAATTTTATAATGATTAAAAACAAGAATTTTGGTGGGTACCTAATACCCATACCAATTCTGAGTAATGGTAGTTAAAAAAGTGTTAACCCTTAAATGCATGTTGTATAAAAAAGGAAACAACTACTTTTACAAAAGAATTTTTATTTTGTTAACCAACAAACGGAACATACAAATTGAAGATAACTCAATTATTATTTCTAGTCAAAAAGATATTTCATTTGAATTTATGGAAGCAAAACATTCATTAAGTGAAACACATTTGAATGAAAAAGATCCTTCAAAAATGTTTTATGGAGAAGACAGATTCACTTGAGGGTTCGTGTTACCAACACCCAAAGCAAAAAAGTTGTTCAAACTGTTCACGAAAACAGCATTCTAAATTAGGTTTTCCAATCTTACTCAGATTTTTTAAATTATTCCATAAAATGTTTGTTGAGTTTCTTGATGTACCTATATAATTTTTTAAAATAAAATATTTTTTGGCGTCCCTTATACCTTTAACTACTCTGTTCCTACAGGTTACATAACGTAATCACTGGTAGACCTTGAGTTTTTGAAAACTCTATACAAGTAATTTCGTTCACAGATTAAATTTTTAATGGTCGTTATAAGCCAAGGACAATTATAAGACGAGATTTTTCTATTTATTGGAACGTACTTGTCGTATAAGTACTTCAATAAATTTTCTAAGAAATCAACCTTGAAGTAGAGAAAATGAAAGGATACCAATCTATATTGGAGACTTGTAGAGAGAGTTCTTCCCTATAAATGTGTTTAAAATCTCGATAGAAAATTATTCTGATCAGAACTTTCAACCTCAACATCATAAGTTAAGTAAGTTAAATCATGATCAGCAACTCCATGCGTTTGATTGAAAAACGAAACTTTGGATTTGTTTGAACCGACAAATAAATCAATGGCGGTTGCACTTGAACGTGTAAATCTCGTAGGAAAGTAGCCTACAATTTCGTATCCATGCGTATCAAACATGTTATGCAGAAGATTCGGCGGAGATGTAGCTAAGCTTACGTCAACGTTTAAATCCCCACATAAAATAATGTTTTCATAACATGCACTAGATAAAAATGCTTCGAATTCTTCAAATGGAAATCGACCTGGATGTCTATAACTAAAACTTTTTCATGAGGTAAGGTAATTTCAATAAGCAAACATTGGATGTCCTTGTGTTTTAAGAAATCTGTACAAACAGCCCGAATTTCGTCGAGTACATAAATTTTAAGACTCCTGAACAACAACACTGTCACAGCAAAATAAACGATAGCCTTTAATTTTCAACTCCCAGTCTTCAACTTTCTTCAAAGGATTATTCGTTAGCCACGTTTCAGACAAACAAACTACATCCGTTATTACGGATTGAAACATTAGTCTTAATTGATCGATTTTGGATAAAACACTTTAAACGTTTACATGACAAATTTTTGTAATCCAGGTGATATTCAACATTGCATTACTCAGATCAACGACGTCTGTCCCAGCTGAAACAAAACTATTACTACTACTACTTGAATACAGAGAATAGCTCGTAAAAACATTGCTGATAGGGATATCGTAGAGTCTCAGGGCCTCAAAATAGGAGTCCGCCATGTTGGCAAAATGTGACATAAGGGTGTAAGTTCCCCTTTTCGATTACTTTTGAGTAAATTATTTAGTTATAAACCGTTTCCATTTAACACAAACCAACAATTTTTTGTCCAATACCGGTTTCAAATATTTTGATAAAAATTTAATGCTTTTTTCAAGGGTATCACACAATAATGCTGACAGATAACTTTATTTATCATTTGCCAAACAAGGCGGCCTCCTATATTGGGATACTCTTCAGTTGTACGAAAGGTCAAAGGATAGGTCATGGAATACCTATATGTATTATCTAGAGAACCGATTCGTACCCCCCATTTCCTAAAACAACCGCAAATTTAATTTGAGCACAGTAACAGAAAACTCTATAATTCCCTGTCCGAATACGTGTGAATTGTTTATACAATAACTCAAAAAGATGAAAAATTGAAAAACACCCGATTTGCGTTCTTTTAAATGCTTATATCTTTAGATCCAATGTTCGGATTTTCAAAATTCAAATTAAAGCCAGAATGACAGGCTTGTACCAGCTACAAAAACATTTTCAAAACCGTTGAAAATTTTAAACTAAAAACGCAAAATCCATAACAGTGTCATTGTGTTGGTGCGGTTCCATTTAAAATGCATTGGGCAACTAACACATGCTCACCTTTGTGGAGGAAATCTCTCAGTGCAGTGCATAGAGTACATATATTATCTAGAGAGCCGACTTAAGGGGTTTGTTCTCTTTCGGCCTACAAGCTGTTAGAACACTGAAATCTACTTTTTCATAAGCATGCATTAGTGGTCCCGTGCATTTTAAGTGGGACCCGATGCCCCTACTACACTTGAGTATAGTAGACACGCTCAGTTTGAAATATGGTGGATTAATGCGCTCAGATATTCAAAATAAGATTGCGCTAAATTCAAAAATTGAAAAATTAAATTAAATTTTAGTAAAATTTCTTTTTGTAACTCTTTATCAAGATAAATTATAACAAATATCATTGATTTCTCAAAACAGACATTCTTTGGGTGAATTTTTACCACTTTTTGATTTTTATCTTTTTGACGGATGCCTTAAAAAATTCATACAGAAGATAGATATTGTATTTTTACTTCTTTTGTAATTTTTTTAGATTTTTCGAATTTTTTTTAATCGAGATATGGACATATTTTTTTGTTTTATTTATCACCTCATAACCGATGCTCCCAATACATTTGAGCACAGGAGACACGCTCAGTTTGAAATATGGTGGATTATGCGCTCAAATCCAATAAATTCAAAAATTAAAAATTAAATTAATTTGTTACTTTTTGATTTTTATCTTTTTGACGGATGCTTTAAAAAATCATACAGTTTACTTCTTTTGTAAAATTTTTAGATTTTTCGAAATTTTTTTTAACCGAGATATTGACATATTTCTGTTGTTTTATTTATCACCTCAGAACTTTTAAGTTATTGCATCTATAGGATTAGTTTTTTTTTAATTCGCATCTAGGAAAATAGACAATTAATTTGATATATAATACATAACTGTACACCCCACACGACCTTCACAATAGTTAAATAAGAAACAGTTTGAATAATCTCGGAAAAACTAAAAAAAATGGGGTTGTTGTTCATTGCCAACCGACGTGTTTCAGTTGAGAATTTCTTAATTTTTGCTAAAATTGAAAAACACCCAATTTACGTTCAGTAGAATGGTTATATCTTTGGATCCAATGGTCGGATTTTTAAAATTCAAAATTCAAATTAAAGCCAGAATGACAGGCTTGTACCAGCTATAAAAATTTTCAAAGTCTTTTAAAATTTCATACTAAAAAAATTGAAACTATTTTTGGACAATAAATTTCATGTAGACAAACGTAACGAGGAAGAGGAATACACAAAAAAAATACAAAAAAGGTTGCTACTAAGAATATACTGGTGGGAGGGAGATAGTAATTCTAAGGACGGTGGAGTGTGTGCAACAAAAAAGCATAACCTTGGCAAATTAGGTTGGCATCGGGAAAAAATGTCCTATATGCAGGTATGTACGTTTGTGGTAGGTATTCTTCATTCATAATTTGTTAAGGTGCATTCATGTGATTAGTTTGGTTGGCTGATAACTTTTATTCTAATAGTCGGATCGTTAAGGTTGAGGCCTTAAAATTGAGGTCGAATATCAGGCCTATTATGAATATGTTAACAATTATCGTCCTATTGCTAAACTCTCATGTATACCCAAAATGTTCGAAAGCATTTTGTATGAAATTTTGAGCTTTCGCTGTAAGTCTATCATTTCCTCTAGACAACATGGCTTCGTCAAATGTCGATCAACAACCACTAATCTTGTTGAATTTGTGTCTTTTATCCTGTCAGCTTTAGATAAAGAAAAGAAGTCGATGTCATATCCACCGATTTAAGTACGGCCTTCGATAAAATCTCCCATAGACTTATACTTTTCAAACTATCCACCTTTGGCTTTGAACCTATTTTATTGAAATGGATCTCTTCTTATCTGGAAAACCGTTACTATAGTGTTCGTTTTAGATCTACATCCTCTTGCCCTTTCTTAGCCACGTCAGGAGTCCCCCAAGGTAGCCACTTAGGCCCTCTTTTTTTATTCTTACAGTTAACGATATTGAACTGGTTATTAAATATTCTCACATTTCTCTCTACGCCGACGATACCAAATTCTTCAAGACTATCTCTTCTACACAGGACTCTGCTCTTATCCAACTCGATATCGATAATTTTTCTGTTTGGTGTCTCAAAAACTGCTTAGATTTAAATATTGCCAAATGCCATTCAATAACTTTTTCACGTAAACGTTTCAATTCTTCTCCCCGTTCTTATCTTCTTCATGATCAGCCCCTATCTATCGTCGAATCGATATGTGACCTTGGTATATTATGCGATCAGGAGCTTAATTTCATCTCCCATTATGACGACATAATTCTTAAGGCCAATTCAGCACTTGGCTTCGTTAAACGTTGGTCCAAAGAATTCTCCAACCCATACGTGACCCGGTCCCTCTATATAACCTTTGTCCGTCCTCTGCTCGAATACGCCTGTCAAGTATGGTCCCCTTACCAACAAATTCACACCGCCAGAATCGAGAGCATTCAACGTCGTTTCCTTCGTTTTGCTCTTCGAGGTCTGTCCTGGAATAATCCCTTGTTCCTTCCTCCCTATCAAAACCGCCTTAAACTTATCAACCTTAATTCATTAGAAGAACGAATAAAAATTCATGAAATTCTCTTCATTCATCGACTACTTACAGGTTCAGTTGACTGCATTACTCTTTACAACTCTATCTTTTTTAATACCAACCCTCGTAACATACGAAATCCCCTTCTCTTCTTCATACCTCCCCACCGCACGTCTTATGGCTCTAATGAACCAATCTCCCGCATGCTGCGGAGTGTTAACTTATACTCAAGCAACTTCGATTTTAACCTCAGCACCCCTTGCCTTAAACTCCGTCTCCTGAATCATCCTCCTCACTAACCACTAAACGTAGGTGTATAAGTTTCTTAGTTCTTAAGTTAGATTAAGCATTAGCTTGTAATTAAGCCGAATAAATGGGGGTATTGCCCCACCAAAATTAAATTAAAACTATTGTATTGTAAACATACTTTTATGTTACTCTGCAATGATTTTGTAAAAAAAAAGTGTAGCCTGATATTCAACCTTAACGATCCGACTATTAGAATAAAAGTTATCAGTCAACCAAACTAACCATAATATGAAGGCACTTTAAAGCGGCCCCTAGACGCTCAATATTATTGTGCAATATTTAATATTGCACAATATTATTGTTCGTCTATGGATAATATTGCAAGGTTGTGCAATATATTGAAGAAAAACAAAACCCTTTTGATATTTATTACACAATATAAAAATATTGTATGGTCTGTGGGTACAATTGCACTATATTTATTTGTTTAACAACAACAAACTTCAGTATCTCTTAACATGCTGTGTACACAAGTATCAGCTGTAAAGTAAATTATTGAATAAAATATTATACCGTCTGGGGAGCCTAGCCAATAATATTGGGTAATATTTTGCACAATAATATTGAGCGTCTAGGGACCGCTTAAGAATTTATGAATAAAAATTACCTACCACAAACGTGCATACCTACATATGTATACCTAGCAAAATTTTTCCCTATGCGAACTTAATTTGCAAAGGTTATGCTTTTTTGTTGCACACACTCCACCATCTTCAGAATTACTATCTCCCTCCCACCAGTATATTCTTAGTAGCTAACTTTGTTTTAATTTTTATTTGTATTTTCCTCGTTACGTTTGCTTCGATGAAAATTATTGTCCAAAAACTGTTTCAATTTTTTTAGTATGAAATTTTGAACCATTTTGAAAATTTTTGTAGCTGGTACAAGCCTGTCATTCTGGCTTTAATTTGAATTCAAAATTTTTAATTTTTTACCGAAAATCGGGTGCTTTTCAATTTTTCAACTTTTTGAGCTACTAGCATCAATTTGTTGTTGTATCAACAATTCACACGTATTCACGGACAGGAAATTTAAGAGAGTTTTCTCTGAGCTCAAATAAAATTAGAGGATGTTTTAGGCAAGGGGGGTACGAGTCGGTTCTCTAGAAAATGTATACGTACTCTATGGTCTACATCACGGAGAAGTTGGTTTTAATATCCAACACTGTTTTTGTAACATTTGCGGTGAATGAGGCCAACAAATTTTAAAAAATTGGTGACAGAAATTGTTAAAATACCTTATTTTGATTACTTTAAATGCCAATGTGTTATTTAGATAAGCTGTGGGTGCCTAAAACTGTTTGTCAAAACTGTGTTGTTAGTTTGCAACTATGGTCAAGTGGAACAAGATGTTCTTTAAAGCTCAAAACGCCGATGAACTGGCGAGAAGCAAAAAATCCCCATGATGATTGTCATCTCTGCCTCGTTAATTTAAATGGTATTTACTCAAATAACCACAATAAATTGATTTATTCTAATGTACCATCTGCCAAACGACCAATTTTCATGGAAAAGATCATTTTTAGTTGCTTTTGAAGAATAATTTTATTTTTATTCGCGGTATGGCAGGTTTTATTCTATTTGAAGTATCCGTATGTCATATCTCAAAAATTAAAGCTGATGGATGAAAATGGGTTTCATTTTAAGATTCAAGATGTCCAATATCTACAGAAAATATAAATTTTTAATAGGTATATAATCTTTGTAATTATTTGTTATCTCTCATATTAAGTTCGTTCGATGTCATCTGATGGTGAAACTAGTAGCACTGAAACTTTTGATGTAAAATAAAAATCCAAGCAGCCCTGAGTTTTTTGATATTTGAATTTTTATTGAGACTTTTAAGAAAATTTTACAAAGAGTACAATTCAGAATTTACTTAGCAAAGCTATGTTTACTGCGGCTATAATGTATTGCCAGCTCCATCTAGTTACATTTTTTTGGGAAGCCTCGTGGCTCTCACATATATATAAAAATACATAGTGATTCTGCTCTTGCTCACGAGCAGTATTACGGTTACGTGTTGGCTGTTGCAACGGATAAAAAAATATACATATATACAATACCTACAATACAAATACCTTACAAACTAATATGCCAAAGAATATATTTATATACAGAAAATTTCGTGTTATAGAGCGAGAGCGCTCTATGTAGAATTTTCAATTTGAATGAAATCATTTTGCATGAAGTTATACTGAATTATTTAGACAGTTTCGATTTTTACAAAAATTCACTTCTTACGAGTTGTTTTAGTTGCTGTTTAAGCAAATTTTAGCGGCAATAGGAAATGAGTAATATAGAATATGTAGAGAATATAACTTAGTAGAAACACTAAAAACAATAATGAATGAACATTAAAGATAATTCACTAACTTTTAACACATTATGAGCAGTTATAAAGAGATACTTCACTTTAACATTGGTTTTGTTGATTTAGTATGATGTAGGGCGATCATCCTTTGTCCATTGTTGTGATGAGGGTTGGTCATCTGTTTTAAGCACAAGGTTATGTGGTTCTGGTAGCCAGGGGGCCAGGTTGGCAGTTGCTGGAGTGTATGATCATCTCCGGATTTGATCCACTTGGAATCCTTCCCCCAGAGGAGTTCCATGCTATGATTTCATGTGGGCAACACGTCGGTCACGGTCACGGTCACATGATACAGTTGCTAGCGGGTAATGTGTTTTCACGCCAGAGTCCCGTAATTAACGGGATAGGCTTCAAGTCTACTTCAAGCGGCACAGCTTGTAAACTAGCTTTTCAGTTGCTGGAGTGTGTGAACAGCTCCTGTTACCATCCAGGTGGACACCTTTACCACGGAGTACCGTGGTTTATTTTAAAATAATAAAGTTATTTTAAAATAATTTACTTTACTGTTTTATTAAAAAAAACTGAATTTGCAGGTTGTGCCACTCGACACAACCTGCTTCGTTGCCTCCCAGACTCACTATCCGTTTTTTGATATTCTGACATTCTGACATTCCTCAGCCTGTAGTAAATTAGAACAAATTATTCTAAATTCATTTATTCTATTTACAAAACTACAGTGGTAACCAAAATGTTTCGGTCGTATATTACACCCCTTAACACAGTGATGCAACATAGAAATCCGACGGCCGTCTAGGACGTTCCGAGCGTCGTGGTGTTGATTCGATGGGCACAGCGTTATGTTCAGAACATGATTCAATTGATGGAGGAAAGTTTGATGGTGATGACCCAGAAAATGATGGCCGGGAAATCGAAACTTGTAATGAATGATTTGATTCGTCAGATACAGAAAAATCCGGAAGAGTTGGGTTGTTTGATGTAGGGGTGATGTTTCGAACTCTTTGCTGATTTCCATGTGACGGCTGCGGATTTGGTCGAGGTGTCTTTTCATGAGTCGAGAGTCTTTCAATCGCACGGTGTAGGAAACTGGTCCTGTTTGTGATTCAATTATTGCTACAATCCATTTAGGCCCTAATTTCCGAATCCAGACAAGGTAATCCTTGCGGAATGTCTTAGATACTTTGGGTTCATTAATTTTAGTTGGAATTTGAGAAGGAGTCGACGAAAATGAAGAAAAGTTTGCCTTGAAAAGGCCCCGCAAAGTCAGCGTCCAGACGAGACCAAGGTAGACTTGTTGTTTCCCAGAGATGAGTAGGTGCGTGCGCTTGTTCATGTCGGGTTTCCTGACACGGTACACACTGCTTGAAAACGCGTTCAATCTCAGTCTCCATATTAGGCCACCAGACATAGCTTCTGGCTAGTGCCTTCATTTTAACGATTCCTGGGTATCCAGTGTATAAAGCTGAAAGAATCTACGATCGAATCTTCGCTGGAATGATGGTACGATTTCCCCATAAGAGACAACCTTTTAATGTTGAAATTTCAGTTCGACTTGAATAGAAAAGATAAAGCTTATCTGAACGCTGAAGAGTCTTTGGCCAGCTTAGCACCATAGCAAGATCGAAATCTTTGGCCGTTCCGGATGCGATTTGCTTAGCATCAACGAATGGCTGTTCGAGCATCTCTATCATCTAAAGGTCTTCTTTAAAGGCTGCTGTTGGTTATTCAGAACCGTCTGGAAGTCTGCGTTACCCAACTTAATCCCAGGGCGATAAACAATCTCAAAATCATACGCATTGAGGAAAATACGTCAACGGAGCATTTCATTTGAAATTACGATTGGAATCGGCTTTGTTGAGTTGAATATACCTAGAAGAGGACAATGGTCGGTTACAAGCTCGAATCTTCTTCCAAATAAATAATTGTGGAATTTTTTTAACCAGCAACCAAAGCTACAGCTTCTCTGTCGATTTGTGCGTAGTTTCGCTCGGATTTTGATAAAGCCCGCAAATAAAACGCAATCGGTTTCTCAGTACCTTCCAGTAGTCTTCCAAACGGTAGCTAAGAACTGTGCCTTAGAGATTCTTTAAGTTTTCGAATGCTCTTTGATGCTCCGAGGTCCAAATCCATCTGGAATTCTTATCGAGACGACGCAATGCCTCCGCTATGGTTGCCTTGTGTGCGCCAAAAACAAATGATAAAAATTCAGCAGACCGAGAAACGCCTGCAACGGCTTTTTGTCACAAGGAGCTTGTGCACTCTGAATGGCACGCACTTTATTTATTGATGGTCGTGTTTCAAATGAGTCCAGTTTGAAGCTGGTTTTGAACCAAAACAACACTTCTCTTTCTTAAGTCGAAGGCCGGGGGTTTCCAGATGAGTAAGCACTTGATGTAGACGATCAGCGAGTTCAGCTTCACTCTTACCCATAAGAACGATGTCATCAAAGTAGGGCAATACACCTGGAATATTTCGATGAAGATTTTCAATTAAATTTTGAAAAATACCTGGATCGGACGAAATTCCAAACTGCAATCGCTTCACTCTGAAAGCACATTTATACGTGACGATGGTTTGTGAGAGCGAAGATGGCTCATCCACTTCCATTTGTTGGTATGCTTGAGCGAGATCCAGTTTTGCAAAAATGCTATCTCCTTCAATCGAATTGTGCTTATGGCAGGTATTTGGGAAAAATAAGGCTTAATTGCCTTGTTGAGCGTCGACTTGTAGTCACCACAAATCCGGATTGAACCGTCGCTCTTTGGTACTGGCATCATTGGTGTTACCCATTCTGAGCATTCCACTGCCTCCAGAATCCCTTGGGTGCACAATCGATCAAATTCTCCCTCCACTAGTCCTCTTGTTGCTATCGACGTGGAGGATGACGAATTGGCGCAATGTTTGGATCAATTTGAAGCGACACAGGTTTTCCCGTAAAACACCCGAGCTCCGTAGAAAACAATTTTTGGAATCTTGATGGAATAAAAATGCTGGACAGAAGAGACTTTTTCGATGGAGTTCACTCCTTGGATGCTAATGCCAAGAGGGGCAAACCAGTTACAACCCATCACGTTCGAGCGATCACTTTCAACGACTATAATTGGAAGATAGTTAATCTTCAGACCATTATAGGTTATCTTGACATCCGCGACGCCCTTGATCGGAATGTTGTTGCGTTGGAAGTCCATTAATTGCACATCACATTTGCTCATGAATGGCTTTGTAGTTGGGCACAATTTATCAAACTCTCGAGATGACATAATGGTGTATTTCGAGCCTGAATCGATCTCAAATTGATAAGAGTGATTATTAATCTCAATTGTTGCTGACTTCTTTAGGTCGATAAAAGGTAGAAAAAACCTACATGTAAAAGACAACCATTAAAAGTAGTGACATCTAAAAGTACGCAAAAGTGTTTACTTTACAAAGGTTTAATAACAAATATTTAATATTAGCTTTGTTTTAATTTTCCCCAGATCCGAACCAGATTTGATTTTGTAAATTATATAAAACCAACTTCGTTTTATTTTCGTTCTTTACTTTTATTATTTTACAAAAATGCTACAAATATCGTCTTTGTCTACTGTCAATTCCCGACCCGATTCTTCTTGATGCCGGATCTGTTTTTATCTTTTATTTTATGTTGGCCACCATGCAAAGCAAAGATGAATGTGGTGCAGTGCTATTTAGGTCTGCCTTACACTTTGTTACATTACAATTCTCAGTATACATATTAAAGGAAGTATCATTAGCGTTTTTAGTTTTGTTCAGTTCTGCGCATCTGTCAAAATCGAGGTAATCTGGTGGGAATTGGTGGATCCAGTGCCCCTTTACTTCTCAGTATACAAATCTAAGGTGATATATTGCGCAGGTTGTCAAATTTGAAAGTGTCACGACCTAAAAAACACAACAAAATATTGAGATTAGACAATTATAGAAAGGGGCACTGGATCCACCATTTTACCACCATATACCTTGATTTTTGACAGAACAAAAATGAAAACGCTAATGATATTACATTTAATATGTGTACTCTGCATTTACTTGTCCAATTTCAACATATTGTTGTTGTTTCTAATGATGCGTGCTGAGTTCCTGTGTACACTCGAACAGTAATTTTAAATTTTTTGACAATTTAAACTTTGACAATCTGTGCAATATATTACCTTGCTAACCTTAGATTTGTGTAGTGTGGATGTGATTTGCTTACGTAAATATATTTATACATATATAAAGACAAAAAAAGATAAAAACATAACAATATCAACCTTGTTTTGAATTTAGATTTCCAAATCCATTTTGAATACACATACATTTGTAAATGTCGTCTGCAGTGTAAATAAAAAAGACAACAATAAAAAAAAACAAAGGGAAATGAGTTGGGTAAATAACAATGTTGTCACTGGGATCGTTGGTTGTTTTATTTTCATGATATGATCTGGATTTGATCTTGATGGGAAAATAAAATACAGCTATTGAAACAACTCCTTATTTTGACTGAAAGTTTTCAAAACTTTTCGAATTGGGAGTAATAAAAGAAATTTTGCCAAGTAAACCCCACAAGAATCGCCTGTGGTGCGTTCTTTTTCTATAAAATTTTAACTATTGTTAACTGTAGTCGTTCCTAAAAGGAAAAGTGTAACACTGTGTAACATTATGACGTCATTAAATCGTTTCTAAATTCAGTGTAGAAGTGTCAGAGTATTACACTTTCTAACAATTTTCAACTCACCTCCTTGATATGAATTGAAGTGTTGATCTGTCAAAAGCAGCTGAATTTGGAAATGTATTTATATCTTTGTTTACTTTTCGTTCTTTCGATTTGGAATTATTTTAATTTTTGTATTTCTTTTCAAATTAATTTATTTATTTTTTAGTTTTGCAATTGTTTTCATTTATTTTCTGATGAATGTTGTTTTTTTTAGAGAGGAATTTGTGTCCATTATGAATGAAAAAAATTTTGTATGCATTTCGTTAATGATTCGATTTTGTACGAAAATAAAGTTGATGTGAATTTATTTTGAATATTGTAGACCTGCATGTAATGATTTAAGTGATCATAATATTTTTGATTTAATTTTTTTTCAACGCCTTTCGATTGACAGATCAACAATATTTTTAACATTGGTCGTTCCTAAATAAAATGTTACACTAGTGTAACACTTTTAACAATGACATTTTAACATTATTTTTGACACAACAACAATAGTTAACATTTTATATAAAAAGAACGAACCACTGACATTCGCATTTGTTTTTTTTTTTGTTAATATTTCCTACAGACATGTTAATATAACTTTTGTTTAACAATTAACGCCAGAATTTTTGTAAAATGTTTTAAAAGTAAAATAGTCAAATTTAATTTAGTTTTCGAAATATTGAAAAGAAACCATTATGACTAATGTCTCAAAAACATTATAATAATTAAGTAGCACTTTGGGGTTTGCATTCTTAGGTTAAACACAGAAATAATAACAAAATAAAACTCTTACACGGAAATGTACATTTCTAAAAGGTATGATATTCAATAGCCTAATAATACATACCATATTATAAAAAGAGTATTTATACACATACACTCATTTGTTTTTGTAATTTAAATAGGTTTTTTTTAATAGCTTAAATTAAATATAGTTTAAAAGCTCATGAATTATGAAAATGGGTTCATTATATTGTATTCATTGTACTCCTCTCGAAAATCAAAACAACTAAATACTTGTTTCGTATATTATATAATATCCATAATACAGATGGGGTCGAGGTCCCCGCAGCGGTTCACTAACCGGTCAGCATCCAACCACTATAGATTATCGGACGGGGTACATCAGGTCCCATCTGCGATCACCCTCTGGCCGTGTGAGATGACCGATCTGTCTTCAAGTGTCGTTGGCAACAACGAACAACAGAACTACCACCAGCAACATCCCTACCAACAACAACCGCTTTACTCTAATTTCCCAAATGCTTCGGGGCATTATAATTTTAATCTTTACAGTTCCAGCAACCGAAATCCACCCACAGGCAATGGCACTGGAAGGCTTTTCTCATATTTTGGCAATGATGAGCGTGAGCGCAAGAAGTCCGAGACGTCGTTTTTCAACTTGGGGTTCAGACGAAAATCAACGATATTATACGCAGCTACAGATTGAAGATTAAAATAACTAAATATATCAAAGACAATTTTGTCCATTTGGGCAGTACTTTTCAAAAATAAAATATGTATATTTACAGTTGAAATATATAAATATGAAAGCTAAGGGTAATTTCATAAATGCATGGTTGCTTGGTTGCTACATGCAGTAATTTGCAATAAATTTTCACTAACTACATTAAAACTATTTAATGCATGCAATTTCTTATAATACTGTACCTTTGGGCTTTACATTTATGAAACCCTTATTTGTAATTTGCAATTATGAAAGTAATGTATTCGTCAGACTTTCGCAAACATGCATTTAAGAAAGTATCCTAAATTTAAATCATTTTAATTTATTTTTTTGTGAATGCCTTAAATATATAAAATCTTTCTTCAGGTTTTGAATTTCACAATCATTTCATATAGACTAAAAGCCAACTTATTATTGTAAACGATAACAAACAATGATTGATGTTATTACACTATTTCTTTTATTTATATATTATTTGCAAATAATCCATTTCAGTTACTATGAAAAATCTTTTTTAAAGATATATGAAATAAAATAAAACTGGAAACGCAGAAATAAAATTAAAATGTTTTTTTACATATTTATTATTCCTCGTTCAATTGCCAGTACAGGGCTTATGGGCTAGCTTTTTCTAAAGCAATGGCGCCTGATGCACGTTCACGATACACATTTGGGAAAAAATGTCACTAAAAAAAATAGCAAGCCACTGACTTACGCACGCGAATTGTTGTTGTGATTTCTGGCAAAAAGTAGTACAATCCACCATAAACGTTGTATCCCATGGTATAAGAATAACAAGGTATGTTTCACAGTTAATGTCGACTGAGTCGTGACGTCATCGCGAGTGGATTTTTTCAATTGTGAGATGGAAAAAATTTATTGTTGAAGTAAAATGATAAAGTATTTTCGTTTTAAGTAATAGTTTTTATTTTTTCTTATACTTTTGTTTCTTATTTTCGTTATTGATATTATTTAAAGCTTTTATTCTAAAATATTCTCGTATATGAGGTTTGTTTTTCCAGTTTAGACGTAATTTCACCAGCATCTTCGAGATAGAGTTGATAATATATCCAGCTAAGTTTGCCAATGCATCATATTGTAGTTCTTCAAATTCATCTTCCTAGAGTCTTGGCTGTTACAGCCCTATTCTGGCAAACCTCACTGATACCTCACAAGTCACAACAACCTCACAGGGTAAGGTGAAATCGATTTTGTGAGGTTATCGAAATTGTGTTCTCCTTTTGAGAACCTCACAACAACCTCACAAGAAATCAACCTCACAAAGGCTTGTGACTTGTGAGTTGTGAGCCCTCACAACGCCAGAATAGCCCTGTAAATTTCGATTATCACATTTCTATTTTTAAGTATTACCATTGAGTATATACACATATGGCTCTCACCCGATTTGGTATAATAAAAGAATATTAAATTTGAAAAATGCTAAAAATGCAGCGTTTAAAAAATATAAAGAAAAACCTTCTGATGATTCTTATGCAGTTTTTTCTCGTCTCAGGAAAGAGTTTATTTTCCTTTCAAAATTTCTTTATTCTAATTATATTCATTCTGTTGAAAGTAATCTCAAGCAATCTCCAACATCTTTTTGGAAATTTATAAATACTAAACGAAATACTACTGGATTTCCAACAACTATGTTTTTTGGCAATAATAAAACTAGTGATCCGAAAATGATTGTAGATTTTTTTGGACAGTTTTTTGAAAGCATATATAACTCTTCTTCTTCGTCAGCAATAAATTATCAATATATCAATTCCTTGCCATCTGTTTTTGATTGTTCTAGTATACGCTTTGACTTAAGTGATATCGAAGATGCATTGGTTAAACTTAAACCAAAAAAAACTGCAGATATATTAGGATTTGTCCCTATTGTATTTCGTCAGTGTGCAAGTTCTCTTTCTGTTCCGCTATTACAACTATTTAATGGTTCTATTTCTAATGGTATTTTTCTGAATGAGTGGAAAGTTTCGATCATTGATCCGATTTTTAAATCTGGATCAAAAAACTTGGTAACGAACTATAGACCAATAACTAAACTACCTGTTGTTCCAAAGCTTTTAGATAGCCTTGTTCAAGATAAATTTAAATCCATCATAAAGCAACATGTAAGTAAATATCAACATGGTTTTTGGAAAGGTAGGTCTACCAATTCTAATCTAGTGGAATTTACAAATTTTTGCATTAATACTTTGGACAATCGGAAACAAGTTCATGTGATTTACACAGACTTTGTAAAAGCCTTTAGTAGGGTTATTCTCTTAGAGAAACTTCAAGCGTATGGCTTCCACGGACCTCTTCTTCAATGGTTTTCTTCATATTTACTTGGTCGAAAACAATATGTAATGATTGGGGACTTTTTCTCAAAAGAGATTAAGGTAACTTCTGGTGTTCCAGAAGTTAGTCATATGGGTCCCTTATTTTTCTTACTTTTTATTAATGATCTTCCGAATGTTCTTAAAAATTCTCATTGCCTTATGTATGCGGATGATATAAAGTTCTTTTCTCGGATTTCTAATTTAAATGATTGTCTTTTGCTTCAAAATGATCTAAATTCTTTCGTGTATTGGTGTAAGTCCAATGATTTGTTGTTAAATGTTGACAAGTGCGCTTGTATGGCCTACAATCGAACTTTGTTAAATATTATTCCAAACTATTCATTAAATAATTTGCCGTTACAAGTAGTCGAACAAATCAAAGACTTGGGTGTTATATTTGATTTAAAATTAAAATTTAACTTACATATTAATTTCATTGTATCCAAAGCAAATTCTTTACTTGGATTCATCAAAAGAAACTCATTAGAGTTTAAGGACCCTTATACGATTAAATCTTTATACTGCAGTATTGTGCGTCCTGTTCTTGAATATAACTGTGTTGTTTGGAGCTCTACAACTGAGTTTAATAAAAAGAGAATTGAAAATGTGCAAAAAAAATTTCTCAGATTTGCCCTTCGAAATATTTTTGAAAACAATGTAGAAGGTTTCCATCATTCTTATAATTCTAAATGCTTATTACTTGGAATACAGACTCTCGAGGCGAGAAAAAAATGTATAGTGTCATGTTTATTCGTGATATTTTGACTTCAACCATTGAATGTGAGTGTTTGCTTAACTGCTTGCACCTGTATGCTCCATCAATTTCTTTGAGAACCAGACCACTCTTGGCAATTGATTCCCATCATACGCTATATGGACAGCGTGAACCGATTTCTTCTAGTTCTAATTTATTCAATTTGTTTTATTCGAATTTGGATATATCAATGTCCAGAAACTTATTTAAAAGTCGATTATTAACTTTACTTAATTAATTTTTTCATTTTTTTAATTTTTTTTTTAAATTTTATATATAATATGTGAAATGTATTTATAAAATGAATTGTTAGATACTTAATTTGAAATCTGTTGAATGTATATTCGTAGATTGGTTACTTAAATTAAAAAAAAAAAAAAAAAAAAAAAAAAAAAAATATAGGAACCACCTCGACCGAACGAGAATCTTACGTTAACTGATCGCTAGATGGCGGCTTAGCTTACCTTAAACTACAAGCATTATTTACAGTAAATTGTGGAATCTCGTGGACTGTGTGGATTTTATTCCACATACCTACCTACAAACATACAAAACACATGAGTATGTATGCACTTTGCACACTGAGCAGCGCAGTGAACATTCAGGTGGACTAGACATTAATTTTTTTTTTGGGATAAGGGAATGTATTTTATTTTGTATCACCCGAAGTATGTAGTTAAAAAGTATGAATGAATGAATGAAGGGTAACAAGATTACGTCACTTCGGTTTTTTAAGTTTTTTGTTGTAATTAAATTATAGTTTACTTTTTCTATTTGTTAAATTGTACCAAACACTTGGGCTATTTACCCTATGATTTTATGATAATAATAATATAATCCTCTAATCCCATTAATTGCATATTCTTCTTTACATGTTATTTGTTTTTCTCAAATGTTCAAATTATTGGAAGAAAAATCTTCCTTTTCTATTCGAACTACCAAGAAGATAACATCTCCAGAAATAAAATAAGTATAAATTAATAATACAGTAAAACCTGCTTAAGAGAAAAACCCGCTTATCTGAAACACTTTTTTCATCCCCGAGTATTTGTCGACCAATTACCTTTATAACACTCCGCTTAAGCGAAACTCGCTTAAGTGAAAAACCCGGATACACAAAACACATTTTCAGTTAAATTTAATATTTTTCATTGAAAAAACTCTCTTAAGTGAAAAAAAAGAACAGAACAAAAAATTTGCTGAACGCTTTTACTTCTTTTTTATTTTTCACCTCCATCAAATTTTTATCACGAAAATGACATTTATTTCTGATATGTCAGAACCCTTTTTGGAATTTTTAAATCCGCTTACGTGCAAATTTTTTTTCACTTATCCGGACTCCGCTTAAGTGAAATTTTTTTCACTTAAGCGGGGTTCGTTTAAGTGAAAGAAAGACTGTGATATTTTGCAGTTCCCCTTAAGCGCGTTTTACTGTAACTCTTTTTCTTCCATATAGCGTATTGGAATACCTATATTTTTCGTCGTTGGTCATTGCTTGCTACTATAAAATAAATTGTGATTAATTGATTAAAAATACTTTCATTCGCCTTAAAACGTCTGTTTTCTTAGATGTCTGTTTGACATATTAAATGTTCACCCAGGCCCGGATGGAAGAGTTCGTGTTGCAGACGTCAGAACACAACACTCATTATGAATACGCCCCTTTATAAATTGTAATTGCCATTTCAACGACAGTTTTGGACCGTTGTAGAGTTTGTAGAAACAAAGTACAGTGATTTGATAGCAGCTTGACTATCTGAGAAGATGCGGATATCCGTTGTTGATATCATGTTTTCTTTAAGCCAAGACAAAGCTTCTTTAATCGCCGTAAGTTCCACCTGGAACACGCTACAATGATTTAGAAGACGGAATGAGAGACCTAAATTAAATCTTTCTGAGTACACGCCTCCACCAACCCCATCGACGGTTTTCGATCCATCAGTATAAAAATGCATGGATTCATCTTTCTAAAAGGCCTCATCCTCCCAAGCTGTTCTGGGTGGGATGGTAACTTGAAAGTTTTTGTCGAAAACTGTTTGGGGTATAGTGTAGTCGATGTCGACTTGAAAAAGATCTGAATGAATTCAGAATTGATGTGTAACCAATTTCATTGTTGATCCACTGTGAAGAGGCTTTAAGACGAATAGCTGTACTTGCGGCCGTTTGCTTGCTAAAAATGTCGAGGGGTATCAGATGGAATAGAATGTCTAGTGCAGCAGAGGGTGTAGAGCGAAGTGCTCCGATTGTGCACATATAGGCAGTACGTTGAACCTAACTAAGTTTATCACAATTTGTAATTTTATCTAGAGCGGTCCACCAAACTGCTACCCCATGTGTTAGAATCGGTCTTATTACCGAATTGTATAGCCAGTGAGTAATGCGGTGTTGAAGACCCGATTTATTCCCAATGGCTTTTTTGCAGGAGAAGGGAGCCACCGTGGCATTTTCAACTTTTTCTTGTATATTAGGTTTGCAGCTTAACTTCTTATCCAAAATAAGACCTAGATATTTTGCTTCTTCTATGAATGTTAGTGGTATACCTTTGATAGAAGGGAAGTCTACGTGAGGAATTTTATATTTCCTAGAGAATAGGGCAAGATAAGTTTTGTGAGGGTTTATACCGAGCCCACACCGATCTGCCCAATGCGTTATCATGTTTAGAGCGTTTGGTAGGAGTTCTTTCAAGGTGTTAGGATGCTTTCCACATACTGCTATTTCAAAATCGTCCGCATAGGCTATAACTCTGTAGCTCTCCGCTTCTAGGCACACTAGTAGCTTATTTACTACCAAATTCCAAAGAAGAGGGGAAAGGACGCCACCTTTTGGCGTACCTCTACTGAGAGATCTTCTGGTAGAAAAGCCGCCCAGTTTTGAATTGATTATCCTGCTAGTCAGCGTATGATTAATCAGATCAACAACAACCTTTCCACCTTCAGAGATGACAGTGCTAATGAGATTGTCGATGTGTCGACATTGTTAAAAGCACCTATTGACTTGCCTAGTCTAGAGAACAGACGCTCTTATTTAAGTTTTGTTTTTATTGTCAAAGTAATTAATGGAAATATAGACTCTTTTTACCTTTTGTTCCGAATAAATTTTAATATTCCTCAGAGAAACTTTAGAAATATACCCAACTGCATACATATTCAAACTGTCGTACTAATTATGAAAGATTTTCTCCTTTAAAAATAATGTTTACATTATTCAATCTTCTTAATAAAAGATGTAATAACTTATTTGACCAATCACTACAATTTTTTAACTAAGTTCATATCAAGTTTTTACTCAAATATTTAATTGTACTATAGATCTAAGTAGTTCTGTATTTTTTAAGCTAGTCTTTAGCTACCTTTGTGAAATAAATCTAAGAAAGCCAATATTCGATAGTGCGTACTAGGGTATGGAGAGCAGTTTCTACCGACTTCCCTTTATTGTAAGCATGTAACATGTGAGACAATAGTCTCGTATCAATGCTTGATCATAGGTGGATATCAATCAGACGTTCAAAGGTTTTTAGAAGAAATGATGATAAACCTATACGTCTAACATCTTTTGGGTTTACATGGGTAGATTTACCAGCTTTGGGTATAAACACAACTTTGACTTCTCTCCATAGCAGTGTAATATGGGCTAGATTTAAACAGCCTTTGAAGATGACCTCCAGAATAGGCAGAATGACATCTGAATTCTTTTGTAATTCAGCTGGAAAAATGCCATCAAGCCCTGCGGATTTGTATGGTTTGAAGCTGTTGAGTGCGCATTGCAGTTTGTCCCTTGTGATCAGACCTTTTGGATAAGTTAAATTACTATTTGACCTTTCTGGGTCAATACTATTAACTATTAGTGAGCTGCCTGGAAAATGAGTATCTATTAGCAAGTTGAGCGAATCTTCGCATGAGTTGGTCAAGGATCCGCCGGCAAATTTCAGGCCGCTTGGCATTACTGGATTTTTGGAGAGGATTTTGCGTAATCTTGATGCTTCGGAGGTTTCTTCTATGCTACCTCAGATGGAATATCGTTTGCTCTTCCTCAGTTGTTTTTTGTAATTCTTTGGGGATACCTTATAGGAGTCCCAATCTGACACTTCTCTAGTGCTTTTATCTCGATTGAAAAGTTTCCTACAGTCTTTCCTGAGCACATTTGACCCAGAAGTCCACCAATGAGGCTTCCTTTTACCCCTTATTTGAAAGGAGACAGGAGATGGCCAGTGCTTTATTAAGGGCTGATGTTAGATTGTTGACTTTGTTGTCAAGATCGTTAATGTTAGACGGAACATGCAAAAGTTCAGGTTTAATTAAACTTTTCAGTGTTTCTTTTTATTTGACCCATTTGGTTCTCCGAAGATTTCGAAAAACTGACTGGCAGGGAGGTGCAGCATTTAAACTGAATTGAATGTATACTTTCCAATCAATGATCATTTGATTGATATTATCGGAGACAAGACTTATGTGTAATACTTCCTGCCAGTTTTAGTAACGAATGTAAGTTCACGTTACTTAGAATAAGGTTAGTATTGTGGTTGTATATTTTAATTTTTAAGACTATTAATCTATTCTCTAACATATATAATACTTTGATTTATTATACTTTCTATTTCATTATATATTTTAAGTTACCTTTGTATTATATATGATTTTATGTTGAATATTTTAAATAAATTCTATTAGTATTATTCCGAATATTGAATACTCAACATAGCACAGCCGAAATACTTTCAAATAACTGAAAAATAAAAATTATATCTGCAAACTTCCAGAAAAATTTTAATTATATTTAAAAATAAAAACTGTCTTTATCGCAAGCTAAAGAAATTTGAAATTTGGGTCTGATTTTTCAAAATTTCAAGACAGTTTTTCTATAATGGATTGTATCAAACCCAACTTATTTTCAATGGAGGGAAATTTTGCCGTTAATTCTTTTCCTCAAAGACTTCATTATTTATATGGTGGCTATACTTCATCCAACAAAAATAGGCAGGTTGGGCAAGATAGGACGTTTACCTCACATTCTGGCTACAGTGGATTGCATAAATCTGTCCTTCATTAAAGCTCTCACAGGGTTGTCGTAGTGTTTATTTTAAATGGACCCAAATATGAAAGAATATAATGTAGGGTTACCGCCCTTTTTTTTAGATAGAAATTTTCATTTATGTAATTTTTTTATTTATAAAAATTAATTGACCGCGCGCTACGAAAATCTACGCACATAATTTTCTTCTTCAAAGAAAATAGCTTAAAATTTTGTAACTGCATTTTAATGTATTTTATAAAACACCCCACGATAACACTCATCATTAAAAACATTTTTTTAAAGCTCTAAAAATCCAAAGCATTTCAACAGAAACCCAAGAAAAAAAACTGAACAAGTTACCAAATGGACACGGATAACTCTGAATGCAAATCAATATTCAATGGGGGTTGTGTGGTCAACAGGACGTCGGATCTGTGTCAGATGTAATCAAAAATTTACGGGCGGGCAAACAATTTTTTATTGAGGAGTTCTTTCAATTTAGTATGGTGCAAAAATATGGCACGCTACTGATTTTGAAAAAGCTCTCCCATAAGACGTGTACTGCCTATTTTTGTTGGATGAAGTATAATGAAACAAATAAAAAGTCTCAATTTGCCAGAAAGCTAATTTCTTGAATAATATTGGTAGCGATGCAAGACAAAAATACTATACATGGGATATTTGGCGTTTTTCTTTTTTACCTCAGAGCAGATCACCGAGCTGTCAAAATTAAATTCTATTTTTCTTTTTTACCTCAGACAAATCAGAGCACATAAGTCGTGTTTCTTTTTTTCATCTGAGCTAGCTCGGAGCATGATCTGTATGCTCAGAATAAAATGACCGAGCAAATCGAGCAAAACGCTGAGCGAAGCCAACTTCATACAATTTTTATGTAATTTGACAGATTACTAGGCATATGACATATTCAGTGCTCAAGTGTGTTTCATAATTAAATCTGAGGGCTCTGATCATAATCTGCTCAGAGCTTTGCTCTGATCGGTCTACCTCTGCTCAGAGCCAAAAAAGAAAAACGCCAATTGCTACTAATCAAGACGCTACTTTGGATGATGTTATAGAGGCATTTAGAAAATACTGCAATCCGTTCGAAAATTTTCTCAAAGATTTAAGAGTATTACTTGATGTGTGTGCTTTTAATGTCGAAAAAAATAATAAGGTGCGTGATTTCAATATACTGGGACTCAATAATAAGGATCTTGGAGACAAATTAATGAACACGATAGATTCATCCTTGGAATCATCCATAAAAACATGCCGAGTTGCAGAGTTAAAAGTAACTAGAATAAAAGAAGTTTATAAAGTTTATCCAACAGAAGTTTCAATGCTTAACAGGAGACATTTCAACAAACATTTAAATTTAAATTTTAATGAAAAATTATCCAATTGAGAAATTCTAACTACAATTTTTCTAAGAATAATTTCAGTTTCAATGGAAAAATGATAAACCGTGTTCGGTGTTTACCCTTACATTCAAGAAATAAGTGTCCTGCTTTTGGGAAAATGTGCAAAATTTGCAAGAAACCTAACCATTTTTATTTGGCATTCTCTAAATTTAAATTTCAACAATCAAACTACAAAGTAAATGCAACAACAAAGAATCACAAGACAGAGGAAAGTGACAGGGAGACAGAGGATTTTTGGTGCATTTCGACTTAAAGAAATGGACTCTTGGAAGCACAGCACCTATGGTCATGGGTCTATCTTGAAAAGATATGACGATTTTGATGTGACTACTGACTACGTACCACCCGTTATAGATTTTAGGAAAAGCTTCTCTATTTTAATTCCCGAAAGGCATGGTTGGGAACCCAACTCACTATTCGGTGAACAGGGTATCCCTCTCTACACTGATGGGTCAAAAATGGAAGAAGGAACAGGAGCTGGAGTGTTTTGTGAAGCTCTTAATATTAGAGAATCATATAAACTACTAGATGAATGTAGTGTCTTTCAGGCTGAGATTTATGCTATTGAAAAGGCAGCCGAAATTGTTCACAAGAAGAAACTGAGCTCTTCAGAGATCACATTCTTCGTGGACAGCCAGGCTGCTATCAAAGCAATAGCCAGTGAGATTATAAGATCCAAGGCAGTGGCAATATGTCGAAATACACTGAAGAATATTTGTCACTCAAACCAAGTCAAACTCTGCTGGGTTCCTGGACATAGCAATATAGAAGGGAATGCCATAGCAGACGCACTGGCAAGGGAAGGGTCAATGTCAAATAGAAACAGTCGTAGCCAATCAGACACGAGACCGGACATTCCGATTTGCGTGATCAAAAGGAAGATAGACCTAATAACGAAAGAGAAAATCAACAACTCCTAGATATCCAGGAACGATTGCGTAATCTCTAGAAGTTTATGGCCTAGAATCAACGAAAGAAAAACTCAGTATATATTATCGCTGAGTAAAAAGAATATTAGAACCCTGATAGGTGTACTAACGGGACACTGTGCCATTTGCGCAAAGGCCACTAGATTGGGTGTATACGCACCCGATTTCTGATGGAGCTGTCAGGATGTTGAGGAAATAGAAACCATTAAGCACCTGCTCTGCGACTGCCCCAACCTCCAAACAAATCGCCTTCGTTACCTTTGAAACAGGTTTGTTGGAGAACTGGATGATCTAGCGCAGGTCTCAATGGCAAACATGAGGAAATATATTGAAAGCACGGGCTGGTTCGTAAATGAACCAGTCTATGTCAACCATTAGTTTAGGTGTTATCTCTGTTTATAGGGGATCACATGTTACGAGTCCAGGGTACCCAAAGGCATTACTTTGGTGCGGGGAAAGGGGCTGTGGCATGCTTGCTTTCAGCTCGGCTTAGCTCGAAGGATGGGGGTGGTTCTTGCCCCTTCCCATACACCTCCCACTCGGCTAACAAAATTAACATGCCTTGTTATGGGGATCGGATAGGATAGGAAGGTCTCTATTGCAGGAATGTAATGGAAAAAGAAAAGGATAAAAAAAAGGAAATGGAAAATACGGATATGCACAAGTTTAGTGACCTATGCCACTGTCTGAGAGAAAGGACGGGGTTGGAATCGGTAATCTGTTCAAAAGTAAGAAAATTGAATACTAAGACTAATCTAACATCTAAACCCTTACTAACTAAGTCTATATCCCTTTTAGATATAATGAAATTTTCATTACGAAATACTTAAAACTTAATCTAAACATAGCTAAATCTAATCAAAAAAAATTTCCTTAATTTTCCCCAAAATCGCACGACATCCACCCCACTGTCTCTCCCAGACAATGGTTCGTCCATCAGGAGCCTTGACTGGTGTTGTTGTCAAAAGTTGGCCTCCCACCCTTGTATATATAAAATACAACCAAAGCCATCTCCTTGGCCTGAATAATATAGGAGATGACCCCTAACTCGACCTCCAGTCACAATCGTCGTGAAGATACTTATCGTTACATCTCTAAGTCAAAGTCCGTTTTGTTCTCTCATGCCATGTCCATAAGTTGGTTATTACTTCCTCTTCCGGAAAGTCGGCCTAGTCAGGCCACCACACACCATTGCAATTCTTTAGCAAGCCATATTTAAAAATCGAAAACCCATAGGTTTTATACAAATTAACTTATGTTTAATTATATTAGTCATCGACTATCAAAATTTTACAAAAGAAAATTCGAATTTTTATAAAAATCAAAAAAAAATGTACGCAAATTCAAAAATAGTAAAAAAAAATGAAAAGTAAAAGTGAGGAGAAACTAACCCAAAGGTCTTATATTTATCTTCTTTCTTTACTTCTCAGAAGTATATGTAGGAATATATATGTATATATTCTAAATGTATTATAATATCAATATGAGATATATATATTATTTTTGTTCAACTTACGGTTCTTCGTCCCACGCAGTCCTGCCGGCAGCACGTTCCTGGATGACGGTGAGTATGGGTTTAATTTTTGAACCCTTTTCACGCACTTTTGTTTTTGAAATTCAAAATATATATATGTATATATATATATACGTCAACTTCTAGGTTAAAAATTCAACTTCTTTTAACAAAAATTTTTTTTTCAAGAAATCCTTCTCACTTTTAGTTTCAAGCAAAAGAAAATTAAAAAATTAGAATTAACAAAAAACTTCCTTTAAATGAATTCAATAAAAAAAAAAACTTAAAATAATAATCAAATAAAATGAATGTAAAAAAAAAATTCTCCTTTAAAACAAATCTATCGAAATTCGTCGTGCTGGATAGTATCGGATTCTACTTGTCCACTTGTACTTTGGGGTACCTCGACTTCGCCGTTAGATATATGTATATATTGTATAGTTTATATATATATACTTAGATTTTATATCTATATATATTTCTTCTGGCTCATATAGTGTAACGGAGTACACCGTTGTTTGCTTAGATGAAGCCTCGATTTTGGAATTTTTTTTTTTTTTTTCTAAGATAGTTCCTTTCGACTAAAACCTCAATCTTGGATTTTTATCCCAAAAATTACGCAGAGGCTAAGGTCCCTGCTTAGCGTGTTGGTCATATATTTGTCAGCCTGTATAAATATATGTATATCTATTTCTATGGGTATAGACACTATATGGCTATGCGGATATATGCCGGTATGCATATATACCCAGTCATGTGACCAACCGGTGAAAGAAAATTTACTTTTCTAACCCTTAACCTGAGGACGTAATTATATGAAATATTTTAAAATCTGTCCTATAGCATATTTTCTAATTATCATTTACCTCTGCTTGAATTATATAAGATAATTTCCACTGTCAAGGGATCGGTTAACTTCCTCCTCTAAGTTCTCTAACCGTCTTTGTAGCTCCTCAGATAACTCTGTTTAAAAAAATTCCTTTCATTACACTGTCTATTTTTACAACACTATTATTATTCCCACCTTTTGTTTAATTTAAATATTTAACTTAATTCTCACTATTAATTATTTCTTCTTCACAAGAACTATATCGGTATCATATAAAAAAACCGAACAAAAAAGAGTTATCTTCTATCGAGTTGTACTGTACAGTGCATCGAACAGCTGCTTACGGTTGCACTTTTTCTTTTGAAAAATGTAAAAAACGTCATACTTAAATTTCACGGTCATTGGCCTATTGCCCTACATTTGTTCACCTCTTTAAATCATTTCTTCGTTCTGTCCATTGGAAATAAAGCTTTTCTCTTCCCCTCACTCTGATACTCTGGCAGTCAAATATGTCTTCTTTCGTTGTCCCAAATATGTGTGTGTGTCCGTGCTAACCATGTTATAACACTTTCTATCTTAAAAATAGAAAAAAAACTAGTAAAACTTAAATAAAATAACCCATGATGTTTATGAACTAATTCTATCAGTCTTTACTCTCATTTAGTCTAATAACAATCAAAATATTGCACAAAAATTATAATTTTCAAATCCTAACTGATTTTATTTCATACCAACAACTACTTCCTATTGCACTTTTCCCTCGACATACTTGTGTTCACTACCAGATGTCGCACATCCTCGTTAACCTTTTGCCGTTTTGACATTTCTCCTCATTTAATTTGTATTTTGTAAAACTTTCGAAGAAAACGTGAAAACTTACTTATCTAGGAAGATAAAACTATACAAATAAACAATAAGGAACTAAAATATACATTACTCAGGTCCCATAAACTCAAGAAATGCTCGGATACCGGAGATGCATAACAAAAATAGAAGGAGACCTACAAAATGTGCATAAACATCATGAGCAACAGGTAAGTACATTCATTTAGTTTGTTTTTTTTTTCTAAAAAACATTTCACAAGAAGTCATTTATGTTCTTTTCCTTTTCATTTTAGGAACAACCACCCCAACTGAGTCTTGATCGATATCATCCATAGGATAAGTCAATTACTGTCGCTAAGGGTGCTTCTGGGCGTTTCAGATAATCCCATTTATACCCCAGAAACACTCAAGCGACACTACAATCAAACCTATTTTTGTTGTAATAATATTGTCTTCTTTCTATACTTCTATTTTTTTTTCTTTTTTTTTTTTTTCAGGTCATCATCGCGAACTACTGATCCTCATTATGGATATAGGAATTCATCCCACATAATCAACCCTCAACATCCATATTATCTACTTTCAATTAAGGAATATTTTAGCTATAGCTCAGAGTTCGTGTTATCGTACAGTTTGTAACCGATCGGAAAAATCCCAAATACAGGTCAATTCTCAGATGTTCAATTAATGTCCTACACCACCAATAACTGTGTGTGTCTACATAATGTAAGAATCTTTCTGTACATGGCGATACTGTGAGTTTTTTTTTTTTTTTTTCTTTGCATTTTAAATAAATAAGTTTGTCAATGTTTTTTTATTTGAAAGTCGGTATGTTTATTTATTGTACTGAGTGGTGAGTGATCTCATTCATATCACAATATCTATTCTATTATATAGATATCTATATTGTAGGTATCCGTGGATTTCCGTCATACAATAAAGTTTTTTTTTTTCCTTTCTTATTTGCATTTGTAGTTAGGAAGTAAGTAGGTATAGTAGGTATCTTTAAATGAAGCTACAGGTTCGTATAGGGAATCGTTTGATTAGGGTGAGTTTGTATGAATGAAGTATGTCTGTAGATTTGGAATTAGCAAAAGTGATTTTGCTTTAATTGTCGGTAGGTATTCCGAGCTTTGAATTAATATTCTTTGCATATGTATGAGCTGTTATGTGTTTGTTTGGTAGAATTGGGATTTGAGAAGCTGGTGGTTGAAACCAAACCGTATTTCGTCTGTCATGAGTACAGCGACAGGCTACGCTACAAACTCGACGTCAGTTTTCGAGTGGTCAAGAGAACACTGACATCGCAAACAAAGTATGTCTGTCGAGTTATCTGTATTTTGTTGAAGCGGTAATATGTGCACTTGTTTTTAAATCTAATGCCGTTCGGTGACGTGTGGTACGTCCCACGCCCTGATCATATTTTTAATTATTTTTATCAACTCCGGGCATTCAAAGAAACATCAATATATTTTTTTTTTTTTGTTTTTTTTGTTTTTTTTTTTATATTGATTTAGTACCTATCTGACTTAGGTAATCAGTCTTTGTTTCTCTGTGAATTGCAATTTCGGTTTATAGCTCTCATCATGCACATAGTGAGAAAATTAATCCGTTTAATAAATAATAAATAAATATCTAATAATAATATAAATTAATAAATAAATGAAATATATAAATAAAATAAAAAAATAAATAATCTCTATACGAAACACACATTTGTATCACAGTAGGTCTAAGACAACAGTAGCCTGAGTGCGTCAAGGTCATTCTTAAAAATCTAATATCACAGATACTAAGTGTGCAGATCTTTCGCGTGAAAGACACCCACTTTTTCACCTCTCAAGTTACCTACTTCGTACATTGAGTTACCAATTGGTTTGAGTATTATTGATTTTAAGAATTTGGGCCCTAATTTAGCATTATATTGGTCTACTAGCTTGCTCTGCTTAAAATTGCGTCTAAAAATGATTTGTCCAGTCTTATAAGATACGTCCCTACTTCTGGTATTGTAAGATCTTGTGGATTTGTCATGAGCTATTTTCAAGTTGTCAAATATGTTTTTTCTTAGTAATGATAGTTTATCGGTTTTATTAGTGATTTCTATGTTTGTATCTTTGAGCATATTTAATCTTCGAAGAAGTTCGTAGGTATCTCCGTGTTGAATCATTTGGGTACCAAAAACGGCATAGTATGGTTCGTACTTGGTTGAATCATGAACCACACTTCTTAGTGAGAACGCCGTGCTACTGACAAGAGTGTCCCAGTTTCTTTGATCGCTGTCGATATAAGATCTTATTTTCGTTAAAACTGAACGGTTCACTCTTTCAGAAGCATTTGCTTGTGGAGAATAAAATGCAGTTCTCACATGTTTAACACCGTATTTCTTTAAAAAGGTGGAAAATAATTCTGAGACGAATTGCTTTCCATTGTCAGAATGGATGTACTCGGGCACACCAAACATGTGAAAAACTCCTTCTTCAAGATAATTTACTACCTCGGCCGCTGTTGCCTTACGGATAGGTTTTAAAAATACGTATTTTGAAAAGTGGTCAAGAACAATAAAAATATGAGTATGTCCGGTTCTAGTCCTTGGGTACGGTCCTAAAAAGTCGACGTACAGTCGTTGGAAAGATCTTTCAGTCACAGTCTGCTGTCCCATGGGTGGTCTCAAAATTGCATTTGTGGCCTTATTGCATTTACATATGTCGCAATTCTTCACGTAGTTTTGTACCTCAGTTGTCATGTTAGGCCAAAAATATTTTTGTCGAAGTTTTGCCAGAGTTTTATTGATTCCTCCATGACCAGCCGTGAAAGAGTCATGCGCTGTTTTCAAAAGACCCCCGCACAGCCCCGCCGGAACCCAAAGTTTCCAGGCCCTGTCTTCTTGGATTGGGTCTCCTGTCCGTTTCTCAGTTCGTTTGTACACGTAACCGTCCGATATGCATACGTCGGGAAGTTTGTCTTGATGTTCGTTAATGGTCTTTTTCAACTCAACATACTCTTCGGACGAAAAGTATGGTGAGTTGAAGTCAACCTCTGGTGTTTCAGTTCCGATTTCGTCCATATGAATTCTTGAGAGCGTATCCGGGACCACATTGAGGATACCCTTTCTATGTTCGATGGTAAAATCAAAACCTTGGAGTTTAAAACTCCAACGCGCCAACCGACCACTCAAGTCCTTTTGTGTCATGAGCCACTTGAGACTTGCGTGGTCGGTAATAATGGTAAATGGCAGACCCTCAATGTAGGCCCGGAACTTCTTGACCGACAAAACGGCCGCATAGCACTCAAGCTCAGTCACAGTGTAATTTCGCTGGGCGGAATTCAGCTTCTGGGACATGAATGCTATGGGCCGTTCGTTTTTCTCTTCGTCCACCTGAAAAAGAACGCTCCCCACACCAGAGGTTGATGCATCGCATTGTATGTAGAAGTGTTTGTTAAAGTCGGGGTTCGTAAGTATAGGTGCAGTCACTAATGTCATTTTTAAAGTCTCAAAGGCAGCAATTGCTTCATCTGTCATTACGAAATCTTTTCCTTTTTTAAGGCAGTCCGTCATCGGGGCTGATACAGATGCGAAATTTGGTATAAAGCGTCTATACCAACCCGTCATCCCTAAGAACCGACGGAGCTGCTTGGGGGTTTTCGGAACAGGAAAATCTCTCACCGCTGACACTTTTTCAGGATCAGTTCTCAGGCAGCCGTCACCGACGTAGTAGCCTAAGTATTTGATCTCTTTAAAACAAAACTTGCTCTTTTCCACATTTATCGTCAGACCCGCCGCCCGCAAACATCCCGCTACCTCTTTGAGAACGCTCATGTGGGTTTCAAAGTCTGGAGAGCAAACCAAGAGATCATCGAGGTAAACAAAGACATTCTCTCTCAAACGAGCGGGAATGACTTTGTCCATTAGCTTACACATTCGCTGAGCAGCGTTGCACAACCCAAACGGCATAACCGTGAATTGGTACAACGGCCGCCCAGGAACTGTGAACGCCGTCTTCTCCCTTGATTTACCCTCCAGAGGAATCTGCCAAAAGGCGTCCTTCAAATCGATACTCGAGATGAAGTGAGTATCGTGTAGTCGACTCAAAATGCCTTCAATATGTGGGAGAGGGTACGCAAATTTTTTTGTGGCTGCGTTTACCCTCCGTGAATCCAAGCATAGCCTGTTTTTGCCTGGCTTACGAACCAGCACAACCGGTGAGCTATAAGCGCTTTCACTCTCTTCTATAACTCCTAACTCGAGCATCCTATCGAGCTCAGCATACATTAGCTTCTGAACGACGGGTGAGATCGGGTAATGTCTTTGTTTGATGGGAATGGTGTCGTCCTCCATCTCAATGACGTGCTCTTCGACTGTCGTCTTACCCAATCCCAGTACCGCGCACGAAGGAAATGCACTCTTGACCCGCTCCAGCTCCTCAGTTTGTGCTGGGGTAAGTTTTCGCAAGAGATCAACCTCCTGCCCCTGCGCCGACGACGGGCTGTCGAGACTGCTGATAATGTTTGGAGCAACCTTGAAGGTTCTCCAGAAATTAACTCCTAAATAGAGTTCTTGTTGTAAACTGGGTACTATATATAACTCTATTTCATGTGTAATTTTTCCCCATGAGATTTTGGCCATAAATCGTCCAATTATTTGCTGTTGTTTCCCGTCTGCAGTTCGTATGTCCTCTGTCATTCTAATCATAGGTATTTTATGTTTTTCTATGAAAGCCATTGCACCCTTCCCTAGACAGCTAACTGAAGCCCCGCTGTCTAACAGACCTTGCATTTCTTCACCGTTTACAAGCACATTTGCGAAGGGCCTATTATCGCCAGCAACTGCTAGAATCGTTGATTCTATCTTGATCTTTCTTACCCTAAATATTGCACATTTCTCCCGTAACTTTTCTATCTTTTTAAATTTTCTACTTTTCTTTTTATCCTTACAACTTACTTCTTCATTAAATATTCTTTTCCTAGCTTCTTCATATTCTCTCATTCGCTGATGTAAACTTTTATGCTGCGATGGAGTTATAAAGGTTTTCTTATCTTCTATGATCATGTTTTCTCTTTTTAAAAGTTTTATTTTGGCAGGTTCAGTTTCTCCGGGATAGCTGTTTTCGTCAGCGGTGTGATCCCGGTTGCACTGCCGACTTTCAGGTTTTCCTGACAGTTAGCACAACTGAAGGAAATGTTTCCTTTCCCGCAACAGAAACATGTCAGCGAGTGAAATGTGGAAGGACATGTCTCTGTGGTCTTTTCGGTCGAAAGTTCTATCTTCCTGTCTCTTTCATTAGTCTTATACGTGGAATGTCCTTTGTCTGTTTTCAAGTTAGTTTGTGTCCGGTCCGTCCGTTTATTTTGGACTGCAGCAATGTGTAGTTCCTCATCATCAGAGTCTTCTGACACGTATCTGCTGCGAGAAATTCCACGCTCCTCAATTTCATTCACTTGCTTCTTAAATCGCGCTTCTCTGGAAGCAAGGTGTTTCTCTGCCCGTCGGCATTCTTCTCTCAGGTCTTGTATACCCCTGATGCTACAACCAAATATAAGATTCGCGATTCTGTCTTTTATATTTTGCCGCACAATAGACACTAAATCCTTATCAGGTGGTCTATTTTTCATTTGCAATGTGAGTCCTCTTATATCTTCGTAGAACTCATCGAAATTTTCATTTGGTTGTTGCTTTCTGTCCATAATTGCGCGAAGAATCTCATGATCCCTCTTGCAATTACGGAATTGTCTTAATAATTCGGTTTTCAAATCGAAATAATTAAGCATATCATCACCCTGGTTTTCCTCTAAATACTGCCAGTACCACTTTTCAGCGGATCCTGACAAAAGGTGGTGAAAATTAGCAAAGACTTGCTCGTATGTGACACCATTCTTTTTCTGGAGGGTTTCTATTCTAAAGATAAAACTTTCGACGGTCATTGTTTTAGGGGTGCCATCGAATTTGATTCCCCATTTGTGGATGTCAATTCGTTTTACAAATGACTGATTCGAGCTATTCCGTGAAGGATCTGTATGTTTTCCACCTGAAGTTAAATCTACGGAATCGTTTGGCTTTGGAGATGATTTCTCTTTCAGTTCCTGTTTAGTATGTAGGGAAATTGCCGATTTTTCTACTATACGCAAGCGTTCGTGAATTGTCATTACATTGTTTGAGACTAGTTTCACCATCTTTTTCATTTCAGTCATGTTTTTCATTTGTTCAGCTAAAACTGTTATTGTTTTTGTCTGTGCCTCATGTAATGCTCGAGAAACTGCTGAATCTATAGCCTTACAAATACTATCGTTCGAAATCGGATTTTCTATAACGTTCTCTGTTTCCTTTATTATCAGAGATGTCTGTGAAATCTGTAATCTATTTTTTTTTAACCGTTGAGTCTGCTCACCTATACTCTCACGAGTCTCAATTTCTTCTTCTACTTCACTATCAGACTTTTCAGATTCGATAATCGCGGCCCTTACTTGATCAATAACTCCCACACTTGACCCTGGTACGTCCCCTAATGGAAGTATATCTCCCCCATCTATCCCTTCTTTTTCCGATTCATTCTCTTCGGAGTCGGTAAACGGATTTCCTACGACTGTTTGATTAGGGTTGAAATCTGTTTGCACTGTACCTTGCTCTTGACCAAAGGCGCCTTCTTCTTCCTCATTTTGGTTGGTGGAAACTGACCTAGTATTATGTTTCTTTTTAGGCTCAACCGTTTTGGGGGCTGCCCCTTTGCCTCTACCGCTCATTTTCAAAAAAAATAAAATTCAAGTTTACTAATTGTGTGAATTGTTTTCCTATTTCTTTTTTTTTTTTTTTTTTTTTTTTTTTAAAGTCTAAGATTCAATTCTAAATTCAATTCTTAAATCTCTAATTTCAAAAGTATAAAAGAGATAAAAATCCAAAATTATAACTTACAAAAAAATTAAAATATACCAAAAAACCCTGAAACTAAAATTCAAATTCTGTAATCCAAAAAAGTTTCCAACTGAGTTCAAAGTCCCATATATATATTTTAATCCTCACAAAAAAAAATCTGTTAAACAATTAAAGGTCTGACTAAAGCTAAGTGTGTATATCTTGGTTTATGTGTTTTGTATATTGGCGCTGCTAGGTGTGTGGAGTCCTGACCATCTTCCAGAACATTCGTAGAATAGTAAAGTAACAGTATTGTCGTTGTTGTAGTCCACGTCTGGTCGTGTCAGTCACCTGATTGTGGCTGGTGCTCCGATGATTGACGAGTGTCTCAGTTCATCTGTTTATCTCCAACCACGTCGTACTTTCTAGTGTATAACCTAAAAGAAGGTTGGCCGGAAATCCCAGGTAAACCTCGACACGAACAGGATGTCCAGGTCGTCCACTTAGGCCTCACTGATCGTCTGGCTGTACCTGACCGAATGGATAGCACCAAATGTTCGACCTGTAGATCCCATTCCGCTCTTTGAATTACGATAGAGTCCAGACTACCTCACAAAACCCCCTGGCTCTAGACCTGATAGGTTGGACAGCTGTCCTTCATACATCGCTTTCAAAGAGCTTCTACGGTACTTAAACTTGTACTAAAGGATAGGAATTTTTGTAGTTTTAAGAAAAAAATTGTTTTGAGATAATTGCGAGTCCAAGTGGATGACTTTGGTAAACCAAAATCATCACTTTGAAGTCTCAATTAATCTCGGAGCCGTTCGTTTCGTTGGGCGCCATTGTTACGAGTCCAGGGTACCCAAAGGCATTACTTTGGTGCGGGGAAAGGGGCTGTGGCATGCTTGCTTTCAGCTCGGCTTAGCTCGAAGGATGGGGGTGGTTCTTGCCCCTTCCCATACACCTCCCACTCGGCTAACAAAATTAACATGCCTTGTTATGGGGATCGGATAGGATAGGAAGGTCTCTATTGCAGGAATGTAATGGAAAAAGAAAAGGATAAAAAAAAGGAAATGGAAAATACGGATATGCACAAGTTTAGTGACCTATGCCACTGTCTGAGAGAAAGGACGGGGTTGGAATCGGTAATCTGTTCAAAAGTAAGAAAATTGAATACTAAGACTAATCTAACATCTAAACCCTTACTAACTAAGTCTATATCCCTTTTAGATATAATGAAATTTTCATTACGAAATACTTAAAACTTAATCTAAACATAGCTAAATCTAATCAAAAAAAATTTCCTTAATTTTCCCCAAAATCGCACGACATCCACCCCACTGTCTCTCCCAGACAATGGTTCGTCCATCAGGAGCCTTGACTGGTGTTGTTGTCAAAAGTTGGCCTCCCACCCTTGTATATATAAAATACAACCAAAGCCATCTCCTTGGCCTGAATAATATAGGAGATGACCCCTAACTCGACCTCCAGTCACAATCGTCGTGAAGATACTTATCGTTACATCTCTAAGTCAAAGTCCGTTTTGTTCTCTCATGCCATGTCCATAAGTTGGTTATTACTTCCTCTTCCGGAAAGTCGGCCTAGTCAGGCCACCACACACCATTGCAATTCTTTAGCAAGCCATATTTAAAAATCGAAAACCCATAGGTTTTATACAAATTAACTTATGTTTAATTATATTAGTCATCGACTATCAAAATTTTACAAAAGAAAATTCGAATTTTTATAAAAATCAAAAAAAAATGTACGCAAATTCAAAAATAGTAAAAAAAAATGAAAAGTAAAAGTGAGGAGAAACTAACCCAAAGGTCTTATATTTATCTTCTTTCTTTACTTCTCAGAAGTAGCATATATGTAGGAATATATATGTATATATTCTAAATGTATTATAATATCAATATGAGATATATATATTATTTTTGTTCAACTTACGGTTCTTCGTCCCACGCAGTCCTGCCGGCAGCACGTTCCTGGATGACGGTGAGTATGGGTTTAATTTTTGAACCCTTTTCACGCACTTTTGTTTTTGAAATTCAAAATATATATATGTATATATATATATACGTCAACTTCTAGGTTAAAAATTCAACTTCTTTTAACAAAAATTTTTTTTTCAAGAAATCCTTCTCACTTTTAGTTTCAAGCAAAAGAAAATTAAAAAATTAGAATTAACAAAAAACTTCCTTTAAATGAATTCAATAAAAAAAAAACTTAAAATAATAATCAAATAAAATGAATGTAAAAAAAAAATTCTCCTTTAAAACAAATCTATCGAAATTCGTCGTGCTGGATAGTATCGGATTCTACTTGTCCACTTGTACTTTGGGGTACCTCGACTTCGCCGTTAGATATATGTATATATTGTATAGTTTATATATATATACTTAGATTTTATATCTATATATATTTCTTCTGGCTCATATAGTGTAACGGAGTACACCGTTGTTTGCTTAGATGAAGCCTCGATTTTGGAATTTTTTTTTTTTTTTTCTAAGATAGTTCCTTTCGACTAAAACCTCAATCTTGGATTTTTATCCCAAAAATTACGCAGAGGCTAAGGTCCCTGCTTAGCGTGTTGGTCATATATTTGTCAGCCTGTATAAATATATGTATATCTATTTCTATGGGTATAGACACTATATGGCTATGCGGATATATGCCGGTATGCATATATACCCAGTCATGTGACCAACCGGTGAAAGAAAATTTACTTTTCTAACCCTTAACCTGAGGACGTAATTATATGAAATATTTTAAAATCTGTCCTATAGCATATTTTCTAATTATCATTTACCTCTGCTTGAATTATATAAGATAATTTCCACTGTCAAGGGATCGGTTAACTTCCTCCTCTAAGTTCTCTAACCGTCTTTGTAGCTCCTCAGATAACTCTGTTTAAAAAAATTCCTTTCATTACACTGTCTATTTTTACAACACTATTATTATTCCCACCTTTTGTTTAATTTAAATATTTAACTTAATTCTCACTATTAATTATTTCTTCTTCACAAGAACTATATCGGTATCATATAAAAAAACCGAACAAAAAAGAGTTATCTTCTATCGAGTTGTACTGTACAGTGCATCGAACAGCTGCTTACGGTTGCACTTTTTCTTTTGAAAAATGTAAAAAACGTCATACTTAAATTTCACGGTCATTGGCCTATTGCCCTACATTTGTTCACCTCTTTAAATCATTTCTTCGTTCTGTCCATTGGAAATAAAGCTTTTCTCTTCCCCTCACTCTGATACTCTGGCAGTCAAATATGTCTTCTTTCGTTGTCCCAAATATGTGTGTGTGTCCGTGCTAACCATGTTATAACACTTTCTATCTTAAAAATAGAAAAAAAACTAGTAAAACTTAAATAAAATAACCCATGATGTTTATGAACTAATTCTATCAGTCTTTACTCTCATTTAGTCTAATAACAATCAAAATATTGCACAAAAATTATAATTTTCAAATCCTAACTGATTTTATTTCATACCAACAACTACTTCCTATTGCACTTTTCCCTCGACATACTTGTGTTCACTACCAGATGTCGCACATCCTCGTTAACCTTTTGCCGTTTTGACATTTCTCCTCATTTAATTTGTATTTTGTAAAACTTTCGAAGAAAACGTGAAAACTTACTTATCTAGGAAGATAAAACTATACAAATAAACAATAAGGAACTAAAATATACATTACTCAGGTCCCATAAACTCAAGAAATGCTCGGATACCGGAGATGCATAACAAAAATAGAAGGAGACCTACAAAATGTGCATAAACATCATGAGCAACAGGTAAGTACATTCATTTAGTTTGTTTTTTTTTTCTAAAAAACATTTCACAAGAAGTCATTTATGTTCTTTTCCTTTTCATTTTAGGAACAACCACCCCAACTGAGTCTTGATCGATATCATCCATAGGATAAGTCAATTACTGTCGCTAAGGGTGCTTCTGGGCGTTTCAGATAATCCCATTTATACCCCAGAAACACTCAAGCGACACTACAATCAAACCTATTTTTGTTGTAATAATATTGTCTTCTTTCTATACTTCTATTTTTTTTTCTTTTTTTTTTTTTTCAGGTCATCATCGCGAACTACTGATCCTCATTATGGATATAGGAATTCATCCCACATAATCAACCCTCAACATCCATATTATCTACTTTCAATTAAGGAATATTTTAGCTATAGCTCAGAGTTCGTGTTATCGTACAGTTTGTAACCGATCGGAAAAATCCCAAATACAGGTCAATTCTCAGATGTTCAATTAATGTCCTACACCACCAATAACTGTGTGTGTCTACATAATGTAAGAATCTTTCTGTACATGGCGATACTGTGAGTTTTTTTTTTTTTTTTTCTTTGCATTTTAAATAAATAAGTTTGTCAATGTTTTTTTATTTGAAAGTCGGTATGTTTATTTATTGTACTGAGTGGTGAGTGATCTCATTCATATCACAATATCTATTCTATTATATAGATATCTATATTGTAGGTATCCGTGGATTTCCGTCATACAATAAAGTTTTTTTTTTTCCTTTCTTATTTGCATTTGTAGTTAGGAAGTAAGTAGGTATAGTAGGTATCTTTAAATGAAGCTACAGGTTCGTATAGGGAATCGTTTGATTAGGGTGAGTTTGTATGAATGAAGTATGTCTGTAGATTTGGAATTAGCAAAAGTGATTTTGCTTTAATTGTCGGTAGGTATTCCGAGCTTTGAATTAATATTCTTTGCATATGTATGAGCTGTTATGTGTTTGTTTGGTAGAATTGGGATTTGAGAAGCTGGTGGTTGAAACCAAACCGTATTTCGTCTGTCATGAGTACAGCGACAGGCTACGCTACACACAATGGACCAATAGGCCCAACAGCCTCATGGCTGAGCACGCCCCTTCTAACCTAACCTATCATTGCGATTTATGAAACTGGGAATTGATATAATAGGCGTGTTTTTTTACAAGCCCGGGGGGAATTGGTCGTTTTTTCAACCAATTCCCCCCGGGCTTGCAAAAAAAACACGCCTTATGTTTTTTGAAAATAAGAATTATTTGATGGTGGGTGATTATTTTTTAAAATGGATAGAAATTTTGTATAGGTATTAAAAATAAATCAATCCACGAAGTATTTGAAAAACTTAAAGCTTTATTCGCGACTCATGGAACTCCCAATGAAATTGTTTGTGATAACAATCCATTCAATACCTTTAACTTTACTTAATTTTCCAACATGTATGATTTTCAAATAACATTTTCGAGTACCTACCTATTAGCTAAAATCTAATGGATTTGCAGAGAAATGTTTGGGTATAGCTAAAAATCTCTTAAAAAAATGTTCTCAAAGCAATACTGATTTATGCGCTTTTAGAGTTAAGAGTATCGCAACACCCCTATACCCAGATTGAGCGCATCGCCGTCGCAAATATTGTGAAGTAGACAGTGTCGAACTTTGCTCACTGTTCATGATAAAAAACTTACACCACACATTATTAAAAATATTTCAGACAAAATTGAAAGTAATAAGAAAATAGTAAAAAGCTTTTACAATAGGTCATCAAAAGAACGTCAAAATTTTGAAGTAGGTGAAAAGATACAGCCCTATCGCGAAAGAAATTTCCCCGGAGTTTTTTTCCCATTTTGGGAAATTTGCTATCGCGAATAATCTAATTCTTTTCAGCAAAAATTAGATGAATAATTTTTCCAGGGAACTTTTTCCTTATCTCAATGCAAAAATGTCCCCAAGTAAGTTCTTGGAGAAAAATTATTTCGTGGGAGATTTGCGACTGCAAATATTCTTTCCCCGGTATTTTTTGTTTTTCCGGGGAAAAAAGTTCCCATTTAGTTGGCGATAAGGCTGATTATGTTTTAAAAAACCCAACAACTTATGGATCTAGGCAAAATTATTAAAAATGGTATTAATCTTAAATCATACATCTTTGAGGAACAATGGGAGAAAAATACCAGAAAAATAAAAGTATGATTAAAACGCTATACAACTAACTATTGTTTATGTATACATAATTTTAATTTTTGTTTTTATTGTTATTGTTTCATCACTTTGTATATTTTAAGACTACTAATTTATTCTCTAACATATATCATACTTTGAATTATTATACTTTCTATTTCATTATATATTTTAAGTTACCTTTGTATTATATACTTGATTTCATATTGAATATTTTAAATAAATTTTATTAGTATTATTCCGAATATTGAATACTCAACAGTTAGTACTTAGAATAAAATTAAAAAGAGACTCACCTCTGTTGTTAATATCAGTGCTACCCACACCGTATGATGGGCGTTAGCATCACACACAATAATTAGGCTCATTTTTTGCCTTTCTGCATCAACAATTAGTCTCTCCAATGTATCGCTAGGGAGAGGGCCAGGGTGGTCATGGCCGGGATACGCCGATGCCAGCCAAAAAGTACCTTTGGCCGTTTCCAGGCTTGTAACGGTAGTATTTCGATCGCTGAAATTAGGAAGTAAATATACATTAATGCTACTTTTTACCAAAATGCAAGATCTAGGGTCACCGTTATCTGATGCATACAGAAAGTAGTATCCAGGAGGCCTGAGTCCAAGAACAATGGATTTCACAATTCAAGGCCAAGGATGTCCTGGAAGCATCGTCGTCCAAAGATGGAAGGACGATCGATGCACCAGGATCCTGGACCGCAACTTCCTCCTCTTCGGGGTGTGGAGGGGCGCATGCTGCACCGCATACATCTTTTTTATAAACCCTCAGGGTCATGGATTCAAACTCAAACTTTATCACTCCCTTTGTTTGCGTTGATTACAATAACTGCAGCTCTATAAAGACCCTCTTCTCCTCCAGTTTCGCGACTTTCCAGTCTTGAGTAGGCAAAGCTGGGTTGGATAGCTGGATTATCTCGAGTATATCATCAAGAAAGGAGGGATGTCTTCTCTAGAAATAACCTACAGCGTTGCACCTGGCCAGACCTCCCCTTGCTTACTAACAGCCAGCTTAAATAGATCGCACGACCTCTGATCATCAAAAGCGATGAGCTTGAAATGGCCTTGATGACAGCCGCTATCGCTTGTGATTGGATTGGAGGTGGTTCCTGGTTTTTCCTCATTATACGTAAGAAGCTCGCCGAGGGCTAACACCTGCCAATGAAGAGATCGTGCCAACCACATCGCTCCTGTCGATAACCGCAACTATAATCTTATCTTTCAGTATGTCCCTGAAATTTTTCTCACCGGTATGAGGATTAAGGGTGAGCTGGTGTTGGTACTTTGGGACGCTTGGGGACCAATACGATGCCCTCAACAGACCTTTGTTGCTTAGCCGTGGAGTCCTTGCTGGTCTCGTCGTATTTTGCTAACACCCTTTCCCTTAGCTTACTTAATCCTGCCATCCTGCTTCGATCCTCCCCCAACATTTGGCTTATCGCCATACGCCTTCAGTATCCTCTTGGCATTCCGGATATTTTTGTAGATTGCCCCCGACGGTGTGAGCTTTCGCCCACTCCCGCTAGGAGTTTTCATCAGAGGTGAACTCTTGCTAAAGGAAGGAGGGTAATTATTCACGATCTTGCCATTAGCAGCGCGACTATGAGTTGTCACAGTCGCGTCGCCAATGCTCAAGACAGGAGTAACAGCAGGCGACTTAGCGGTCGCACCACTGGCCGATCTAGAAGAAGACTCGGACTTACCACCAACACCATTTAAAGAATACATAAAACGTCCCACGAGTATCGGAGAAGGGTTTGGTCCGCCTGCAGGTAAGGCTAGTTAATCCCGAGGTCGCCAGGTATCCGGATACTGCATTAGCGACTGAGCTATTGTTTTATTTGGGACCTCAGCCTGGCTGATCCTCGGCACGGATAGTGGAACACTTTTGATTTAGCCCAAAGGGAGTAGGAGGGGTAGAGGAAAGGTAATAAAAGGGGTAAGGAATGCCAGGCAGCATCATCACCGTTCTGCGTGAAGGAAGAATTAGGATCGTCGGACATCTTCATCGCCGTACCTACGAGGGCTAGGAGTAGGGTATGCAGATAGCTTTTTCGCCTTACTGCCATGAGGAGGGAATGTCTGACAGATTTTTCGCCGTACAGTCGAAGGAAGGGTTCCGTCGGACCCTGTTGTCACCGTACCGTCGTAGGAGGGGAGGTAAGAAACGTCAGACAGCGTGGTCACCGTACTAACGTGGAGGAAGGATGATGAAGGGAGAGGGAGGTTGTGAAGCGCCCTTTAGTTTCAGGACTCATCTGGAGAGATTGTCTCGAGAATCTTTGACCTTACTCAGCTTCTACAACTCGACAACTTCGACGCTTAGGTAGAAGATATTTTATGTAAGAGGTCGCTGATGTATGAAACTTAAATATAAGGTTCGCTCTTATGTTAGGTTTCCTTTCCAAAATACTTTTCTAATTTCCTTCTTCTTGAATTAATCTTCCACTAGGTAAGACCTAAATTGTAAACCAACTTATATGTTAACTATAATTACATACTTATATTAAAATAAAGAAACAAAACTGAAATATACATTATGTTCAGCGCCGACACTCTGGCTATTGGTATTCCCATAGAAAAATTTATTTAGTTTTATTCTTTTGTTTTATAATATTCGTTAATTCTTATTGTAAGTTTTAGTTTTTAAGTTAATATTACGTTTTACTATTATAAAAAAATTAGGTATAATTGACCATTAAACTTCGAGATCAATACAAGAATACATTTGTGAAACTTCACCAAAATGGATGATGCAATTTCTTTTTAACTAAAAAAACGAGTGAAGATAGTGGTGGTTGGCAGATGATCGAAACATAAGTGCACCGGAATGAAACAAGAATTTGCATACTGCAAACACAATGGATGCAAACACATTGAGTGAGCAGTGCGTTTAGGCTTAAACATTACCGATCATCATGAGCAGGGCACTCAACCAACCTAATATCAATTTGGAAATACAAAATTTAATTGGAAGTCTTAAAAATTTCTTGACATTAGATTTGAAGATTTTGTTTACATTTTAGAAAGATCAAAGCAACATTTATGATTTCAATGAAAGAAAATTTTCAAAAAAAAGGAAAAATATTGATTACATTATTTTTACATTAATATACAGTTTTATTTTAATAAGAAAAATTAAAATATATTACATAAGATATATTTTAGTGCATTTCATTTGGAAAATTTTCCATATTTATAAGAACTGAATTCAGGAATCAGGATTTATACGTACATTAAGATCAAAAAGATAAAAAAAATTTAAGGTTTGAGATTTTTGTTGTAATCAATCCAATGGCAAAACACACAGTTTGACGATAGAACAAGTAACCACCCCTTTTTGGGTCTTCACATCTACAACACGTACTCTATAGTCAGAACCACGGTTAGGGTTACCAGCTCTAAAATCAGCAAAGCCTGACAGCAAGGAAGGATTTTTGAGAAAAAAAGCCTTACAAATAAAAAATTTTTTTTTTTCCTTTTTGAAACTTAATTTTTATAAAAAAATAAAATGAAAGCGTTTATACAGAAAAAAAAAACGCAAGGGATCTGGGAATTGGTGTTGACAAATTACGTCTAGTTAAACCGAAAATGCATTTCAATGACCAAGAACCTGCCCCAAACAATATTTTCAAAAAAAAAACACTTAAACCATGATGTAGAAAAACTATATCGTATTTTACAGAGTGCGTCAAAATGCATTTTTTTTTATTTAGAAAATCCCCTATTTTGATTTAATTTTTTGGTCACCCTGCAAAAAATTGATTAATTTTGCTTAATAGTTAGATAGACTAACATTTTATAAAGAAATATTTTTCATGACCTTCATTATATAGCTAAAAATAAATCGAAAGTCCTAAATTATGTTCAAAATTAATTTGTACTTGAAACGTTTTAAATAGCACCCTGTATAAATATCCTACATAAATAAAGAGTCGACCATTTGATTTAATAAATCATTACAAAAAGTTCAAGCAAGCAAAGTTTTTCCTTCTATTTTAAAAATTATGATTTATTTGAATTTGTTTGAGAATCATTTTTGATTGAATTCAACTTTTGATAAGTTATATACCTTTTAAGAAATTGCAAAACTAAGACAAGCTTTCAAAAGCAAGAATGGTATTGAGTATTAGGACATTTAAATAAAAATTACATAAAAATACGAACAATCTCTGAAAATTTCATGCTTTTGAGAAAAATTACGATATTCAAAGACTTTCCAGCAAAATTATTGAAAAAGCGCTGGTAGCGAGCTCTAAATGGTGTTCGGTTTGAATTTTGTGGTTTTAATTTTTTGGTTTCAATCTAAACTTCATAATATCGCCCGGTCCCGGTTGAATTTCAAGAAAGGTGTTTTTTTGAATCATCCTATTGCACAAGTCTTTGTCCCTTTCTAAAAAGTGACAACTAAATGAAAAAAATGAATGTGTTCACTGCGATTTACAAGCATTTCAATTTGAAAGCATTCATGTAAACGTTTTTCTCCCAACGATTATATTTTGTGCGATAACTATAAAAAAGCCTGACAAAGGACGAAACCTGGCCAAAGCCTGATTGGGCATTAAAAGCCTGACGTGTCAAGCGAAATCCTGATGGATGGTAACCACCTCGTAAAAAATGTCCAGGAGTTAGAGGAAGAAGATCTTCAGGATTATCAGACATTCTAGTAAAAGGTCGTGAGTTGAGATACGCCTCGATTCGGGCTAACAAAGTCGCAAATTCTTCAAATGTGTATTTTGCACTGCCCGCTATTTTCTTGAAGTGAATTTTAAAACTTTTCACCCCTGCCTCCCACAAACCAACCATGTGGGGAGAACCAGGAGGAATGAATTTCCAGGTTATTTTTGAAAAGTTGGGTAAGGAATCAGCAGGATAACTTTGCACAGCCATTTGGAAATCTGAGATAAGTGACTTGGACGCACCAACAAAATTAGTACCATTATCAGTAAATACTTTAGTTGGAAGTCCTCTTCGCGACACAAAGCGAGAGAAAACGGCCAAAAAGGCAGCAGAAGACAGATCGCTTACGGCCTCCAAATGAATAGCCTTTGTGGCAAAACAGATAAAAAGACACGCGTAGCCTTTTTCTAAGCGACATTTTCTTCCGTAAAAGTTTTGGATTTTAAAAGGTCCAGTAAAGTCAATGTCCGTGTTGGAGAACGCTAAACTCTAAACTGTTCTTTCGGCTGGAAATGAACCCATGAATTGTGACTGAATCGATTTTTTGTGCAGAACACAAGTCTTACAACTCCGAATGTGACTTTTGATTAAGTTTTTTAGCTTGGGTATCCAATACTCGGAACGCACTATACGGGTCATCAATTGGATTTCACCGTGCAACGATAATTGATGAATGTATTTAACTAAGAGTTAAGATAAATAAGATTTGTAGGGAAGAAGTATAGGGAACTTTTCGTTATAAGATAAGGGGGAAGATGCAAGTCTACCTTGTGAACGCAGGGATAAAATATTACTTTTCGGTTTCAATTTCGTTCCTTGGGCAAGAGCTTTACATTCGTCAAAAAATATTGTTCTTGAGTTAATTTGATGATTTTCGTTTTTGTTGATTTAATTTCTTCGTGAGAAAGAAGGTTTGATGTGTAGCTATCCCTTTTAGACTGCTTTCGAGTTGAGTTGAAAAAACGATAAACATAACTCAAAACTCGGAGCGCTCTGTGCCAAGACGAAAATCTGGATAGAATTTCACTTTCGAAGTCGCCTGGTTACAATGCAACATTTGTAAGTTTTCGTATTGGTTTATATTGGTTTATATTGAGTATCGACTTGCTAAATCAGCAGGATTATCAGAGGAGGAGACATGACTCCATCGAATATTAGGAACGTTAATTACAATTTCTGAAGTCCGGTTTGCTACATACGTTTTCCAAGTGCTTGGTGATTTATTAAGCCACGCTAAAACAATCGTTGAATCCGTCCACAGTCTAATGGGGATATCATTCAAAAATTCAAAACGGTTGAGAAGCACTCTAATCATGTGCGACAAGAGAACTGCACCTTGGAGTTCAAGGCATGGAAGGGATATGGTATTGACTGGTGCAACTTTGGGTTTGGCCCATAATAGATGGGAAGTAACTAGTGAAGAACTGTGTCGTACCCGAACGAAAACTGTTGCTGCGTATGCCTTTTCAGAGCCATCCGAGAATCCGTGGAGTTGTAGCTTTTTCCACGGGGCATAATCAACCCATCGAGGAATGGAGATTGTTTCGATATCGCCAAATTCAGCCAAAAAGGATTTCCACTTTTGTTGTGAAAGAGGCGTAAGATTTTCGTCCCACCCGGTTCGATCTTTCCAGATTTGTTGCATAAGTATCTTTGCGGTCACAATAACGGGAGTGAGCCAACCTGCTGGATCGTATAATTTTGCGGTCGTTGATAATACGTCTCGCTTGGTGACAGATGTCATCGATAAACTCTCAGGGTTTATAGAAAAGGAAAAGGTGTCGGTGGATGCGTTCCACTGAACACCCAGGGTTTTGGTAGAACTATCATGTTCAATTGTCAATAAGTCCCTTTTTAAAAGATCTTCATTTGCGATATGATTGAGTAACTCGGAATTGTTAGCTGTTCACTTTCTCAGATTAAGTCCAGCAGATTGGAGAGCATTTATAAGTTCAATTTGTGCTCTACGTGCAGATAAAATATCGTGAGCGCCCGAAAGGACGTCATCCACGTAAAATTCCCTTTTCAGGATTTTTGACGCTAGAGGAAAACTGGTTTCAACATCTGAAGCGAGTTAATGAAGAGTGCGAATAGCGAGATATGGGGCACTATTAACTCCGAAAGTTACGGTGTTTAGATTATAATCGACGACTTTGTGATCAGGACTGGGGCGAAACAAGATGCGATGGTACTGCGAATGATCTGGATGGATAACAATTTGGCGATACATTTTCTCAATGTCACCGTTGAGTAGTAACAACGTAATATCACTTTGAAGCACCGGACCTGCATATAACAGATCATTTAAACTTTTATAGTTAGAGGACGCGCTAGAAGCGTTGAACACGACTCTTAGTTTGGTAGTGGTGCTTTGGGGCTTTAAAACGGCATGGTGAGGCATATAAAACGATTGAACATTGCCGTGATTGGTCAAGGTGGTGTGGGTGTCATATGACCTAATTGTATATATACTCTGAAAGGACTCTATCGTATTCTGCTTAAACAGCTGGTTTAGACAATAAAGTCTTTTCGTTACGAAGAAATTGTCTCATTGCATTTGACCGCGAAGTACCCAGTTGTGACTCGTCCGATGGATTCTTAAATGGTAGCTTAACAATATATCGACCTGTCGCATCTCGAAAAGTGGAGTTGTGATATAAATCTTCACAAAATTATTAGGATGAAGTAAGCGTATAATTTTGAGGTAACTCCTCAATTTTCCAAAATCGTTCAATAGTTTGATCAGTTGAGGGCTCGTCATTATACGAGACAAAAGTCGAAAAGTTTGAAACTACAGGGATATTTTCATAAGGTTCCAGCAGCACCCAACCAAAAACTGTATTTTGAGCCATTAAAGAATTCCAAACATTTGTTTTCAGTCCTTCCAAGATTATGAGTGGATACAAATCTGCTCCAATGAGCATGTCAATGCTCGAACTCTGATAAAAGAAAGGATCTGCCAACGGAAAATTAAACTTGAAGGGAGTTTGATCGAGTTTCATTGAAACTGCCGGTAAATTACACGTGAGTTTTTTTCAGAATTAGCGCTTGAGCCTTTATTTCGAAATCTGTTGATAAGTTAGAACCAAGAGTAAAAGAACAAACTTTTGATGAAGACGCAGTGACAGTAGAACCCATACCACGTATACGGGCTTGAGTGTTTTCGGTTGGAAGACCTATACGCTTTTAGAAACTTTCAGATAAGAATGAAACTTCCGAGCCTTGGTCAATTAAGGCCCGATCAAATTCTGCACCTTGATGTTTGATCTTTACTAAAGCGGTTGCTAACAAAACTTGGCGATAAGTCTGGGAAAACATGACATTATGATTCGTAATCTGAGTGGACTGTATAGTTGAATGATTGTCTTTGTTGGCTGCAGGACTGGTGCTGAAGATAAACCCGAAGTTGAGGATGGACCATGAGAAGAAAGATGTAAATAGTGAGGCAGATGGAGTGATATTAGTTGAAGTTTGTTGTGTACGCATATTGTGCGCTGGAACACATTTTTTCTCAAAGTGAAGCAAGGTATGATGCCTGCCTTTGCATCGTAAACAAGTGCTTGTGCTTTTGCATTGGTTTAAGTTGTAAGTTAGCGCAAGACGGTTGAAACAAAATTTATGTTTACGAACTGTTTGTTGTCTCTCATCAACTGACATTTTCAAAAAAGTGGGAAGTCCGAAGAGGTGTTGTTCACTACACACTTGGCATGCAGGAATGACTTTAATATGAACGTTTCTATTGGGTTTTGATTTTGTAGATATTGCCGTTCCAGCTTTAGTACTTTGTGATTTGTTTGAAGAAGAATTAAGTTTCATTTCAGAAACACTCTCCAGTACTCGGTATCGATTTGTTAAAAAAGTATTCATGCTTTCCCATGATGGGATTTCAGTGGGTTTAGTCAACGAGGCTTCCCATAAACTCAATGTATGATCTGGAAGTCGAGACGCGCAAAGAAAATTAATGATAGCGTTCCACCCCTCGATCTGAATTTTATAGGATTTGAGCGCAATCAACGCATCATTAATACTGCTTTGAAAGACTTTAATTTCCTTAGCTGACTCGGAAAGAATCGGTTTTTGGTTCAAAAGAATTTGGATTTGATTATTTACCAAAATCCGCTTGTTCTCGTAATGCTCCTTAAGAGTTTCCACGCGAGACTAAAATTGTCGTCAGTCAAACCGAATTTATTAACTATATTAAAAGCTGCGTCTTTAGTTTTGTTTCGCAAATGAAAAAGTTTTTGAACGTCGCTGAGCTTTGAATGGGTTATGTACACTGCTGTGAACATATCCCGAAAGGATAGCCACTCCAGATAGTTGCCATGAAAAGTTTGGGTATCGCACGGAGGAACTTTGATACTATGAGAATTTTCACTTGTTCGTTCGTTTAGAACACTTTAAAAATCTTTTGTTGTTAAATCTTTTTCATTGCTAACTTTAGCCGGAATAAGAGATTTCATAAAATCGAAAATTTCACTTGAACACTGAAAGAAAGTTGATGATGAACTCTGAAACTTTGCTTTAACTTCGACTAGAGAATTATGTAAATCTTCATGATCACTTTTTATGCACTGCTCGTAGGCAACTTTTACGTTTTGTCACACTTTTTTCAATTCGGTACGATAAGCTTCTTACAAAGAAACCGAATGTGTGCCGGCCGGTTTTGCCTTAAAGGCCGCATGAAATTCTACCAATTGGTCGGAAGCGAAAATCAAATCGTCCAGCAAACTCATTATAGCGTAGTGTTGGTTAGAACACTTTAAAAATCTTAAAAATCTCGATAGTCTATCGATAGTATCGATAGTTTTTTACCATCGATACTATCGCCGATAGTTTAAAACTATCGATACTATCGAAAAAATTTACCTCCACATTTTGTTTTAAAAATAAACAGTCTCATTTTCTTTTTTTTTTGTCTTTAGAAGTTTTTATAACAACCCTGTACTTAAGCATTCCAATTCCAATTGAAAATCAAAGAAACTATTGGAATATGACTGAATGTGGGAATGTGGAAAAAGTGGGCCAAATAATCTTTAGTATTTTTTTTTTATTAACATCATCTAATGAAGTTGGGTAATTTTATAAAAATGAAATCAAGCCGTATAGCAGTTCAATCTTCAATTTGTTGGGATTCAGATATTGGCTTTTAAAGTATCTTTTTATTATTAATACATAATTTATTAATTTAAAGTATAAAGTTATCTTATAAAATTCTACAAAAAAAAGAAAATTTTTTTATTTATAAACTTTATTGAAGGATTTTTTTTAAACCACCTTGTACTCATAACTGTGTTTTAAAAGAATATAAAACAAGATTTAAGGAATGGATTTTACTTTTTAAATAAAATGTCGAAAAAATGACTTCGGATTTTACTAATATATGAGTTATGAAGATACATATAGTAAAACTCGTTTTTTCTACCTAATCCCTATACCCCCAAAAGTATTTCAAAGGTAATTAATGCATAAGGCTATAGCATCATTCAGCATATTTTAATGGTAATCACCTACCAAATCGGTCCTGCTGCACGCAAGTCCAGTGCACTCCATGAAAATAAATATACAAGTACATATGTATATACTTACATTTATATATGAAAAATTTATCTTTCTGTTGATTTCGTTTTTGCAAGAAAATTAAATACTGAACCATCGATAGTATCGATAGTAAAATTTTCCGATATTTAACCAACACTATTATAGCGAAAATAACTGCGCGCTTATACCTCGAACAGATTCTCAAACAAAAACAAAATGACTTAAAGAATCGATTTTGTAAAATATATATACCCGAAATTGTATGAAAAATACCCAATGTACGCAAAATGATTTTGATTTTTGAAACACAAGTTGTAAAATATAATATAATATGTAAACGTAGATACAAATTTATTGATAAATAGCACTAGGATATATATTATACAACGTACCTTGTACAAAAGCTTGAAAATGTATGATGATTTTGATGATGATTTTCACGATGATACAGATGTAGATGATGTTGATTATGATGATGACACTTATACAGATGCAGATGATGTTGATTATGATGATGATATTTACGATGATGCTTATACAGATGTAGATGATGTTGATTATGATGGATGATATTCACGATGACATTTCACGATGACGATGATAGGATGAGATAGATGCGTTAACCGTTGTTGATGGGGTCACTTTGCGTTAACGGTTGATGCTAGTGGCGTGAATAGCGTAACTGTTATGCTGGTACCGTCACTTTGCGTAAACGGTTGTTGCTAGTGGCGTGCTGGTGGCTGGTGTGTGCCAGTGCTGGTGGCGTGGGTAGCAACGATATGTGGAATACAAATGATGATCTAGCTTTGGGATTTTGCTGACAACTTTGGCAAAATTTGATTAGCTGCCGACTTTGGCAATGACGAAGAAGGTGATGGCTGTGGCCTGATTACGACTTTGGCTTTAGCAGCAGTCGACTAGATGGTACCAAAACTCAGCAACAGTGCGATTGTTGGACGACGGTGATGATTTTCACAAAAAAAAATTGAAAAATTTTATTTTGTCGTGGTTGATGATGTCCACGTTAATACGACGTTGATGATGCTCACTAGTGCATCAAATTTGATTTAATGTGGCTATAATTCTGGCTCGATGGTCCAATGATCAGCGCTATATGTTACATATGCCATTTATTATTATTTTATGAAATTCCATAACAAATATACAACTTGGAGCGAATTTGTAAAACCATAAGAGAAAAAAAAGGTATTTCTCATATACTCTTATGAAGCATAAAAGCATTCGCTTTTCAAAAAAAAAATTGCATTCTATAAAAGTGACAAGATCCCTACATCCTATGTTAAACATCTCCAAAATCAATATACACCTACTATCATTCATAATCAGATCCCTATATCTGTGGCAGGAATACCAATCCTTTCGCTAAAATCTACAAACCACTTCATACTATAATCGCAACATATTCTATAACAAAAAAAAAAAAACGATCATCCACCAGCCATCACCGCTAAGATACTACGATCCATTTAAACTCATCGTCAAAGAACAAACAGAAAATTGATATTCTCTTATACTTGATTAAAAGCATCCGCTAAAAGATCATACAGCATACCGTTACCACCAGCAAATCAAGTTCTAACAGCAAAATTCCATCCACAATAACCCTATCAATCATCTGCAACTTCGTTTCGCAGAACGCTTCACGTTAATCAACCTACTCTGACAGATTTACAATCACTGAACGAACTTGTACAACTATTCCGGGAGTTAGATTCATTTAAAGATGGAAAAGATTTACCCAATTCTAATCTAAAAGATAAAGTTATCGAGAATCATTATTCTGTTAATACAAAACGTGACAACTCAGGAAGATACACTGTTCGTTTACCCTTTTGCGATGATCTATCAAAATTAGATGACTCATTAAGTATTGCAACACGTCGGTTTCTCCATTTAGAGCAAAAACTTGATAAAGAACCGGAGTTAAAACGGATGTATAGAGAATTTATAGAAGAGTATGAATACCATGGTCATCTGGAGGTCGTTCCTGATTTCAAAGCGTCTGTTCCCCATTTTTTTTTGTCACATCACTGTGTTTTAAAAATGTCTAGTTCGAGTACAAAGCTTAGAGTAGTCTTTGATGGATATAGTAAGACCTCGAGCGGATTGTCTTTAAATGATATCCTTTATTCAGGCCCAAAGTTGCAAAACGATTTAATCATCATACTTCAGAGAATTCGCTTATTTAAATACGTCGTCACTGCCGACATACAACGGATGTATCGGCAAGTACGCATTAATTCTGATGACGCTAATTTCCAGTTGATTTTATGGCGAAACGATAAGATGTCTTCACTTAAAGTTTTGAGGCTCCTTACAGTCACTTATGGAACTGCTCCGGGCTCATATTTGGCCATAAAGACTTTAAACCAATTAGCTAATGACGAATTTTTGAATTTTCCCAATGTTTCTAGATTACTGAAGAAAAATGTGTGTGTTGATGATACTGTTTGGAGCAAATTCTATCAAGAAGCTCAAGGAATATCGTCAGGAGTTAGTTGACATTCTTAATAAGGGTGGTTTTAAACTATGCAAATTTTGCTCCAATTCACCGGATGTAATTCAGGACGTTCTTCCCGAAGCTAGAGAAAAATTCGTACAGATTGATGAACATAATACAATTAAGGCATTGAGTTTTTTATAGCACCCGGAGTCAGACATATTTCGTTTTACTTTTCAAGATGAGGAAGTAGCACCAGTCATAACAAAGCGGGTGGTTTTATCAGAAGTTGCGAAATTATTTGACCCTATTGGTTTTATCTGCCCTGTTAGCTAGCTAAAATGTTCTTCCAAAGTTTATGGACACACGAATTAAATTGCCTGAAGGTCTTTCTGATAAATGGATTAAGTTTCGGAAGAGTCTAACAGCTTTAAAAGATATTAATGAATTGACCGAACTACATGGCTTTTGTGACGCCAGTGAAAAAGCTTACGGAGCTTGTATTTATATGTGGTGTCTTCACTCTAATACCGAAATTACAGTCACGTTCGTTGAGGCCAAATCAAGAGTTGCATCCAAGAAAACTATTACGGTTGCTCGTCTTGAATTATGCGCAGCAAAGCTTTTAGTCGATATGATTGACCGATTGCATCGCGAGGTGTTAAACGAAAATATAATTTGAAGAACGACTTATTGGACTGATTCCACTATAGTTCTCAATTGGCTGAACAATGACCCCTGTTAATGGAATACGTTCGTTGCACACAGAGTTGCATACATCCAAAATTTAACTAATAAAAGCCAGTGGAACCATATTCCTGGGGAGTTAAACCCTCCAGATTTTATAACTCGTGGAATGTTACCATCTGAAATTTCCAATTCATTGATGTGGTGGAATAGTCTAACATTTTTGAAGAAACATAAATCGGAATGGCCAACAGAATACAGCCTCTTTGCAAATGCCTCTGAAATAGACGAGCATAGTCCAAATAAATGTGTACTGGTAGCATTAAAAATATCAGATATCACTGACTCCATGCTATACTCATGCAGATTTAGAAGTTTTCGACGTGCCTTCGCATATGTATTAAGATTCGTCCATTAGTGTTGTAGATTAACAGAATTGCATAAAATTCAGCCCAATGAAAAAAGGGTTAAAGTGATTAAAAGGTATTTTGACATAAAATTACCTACTTTAGAGGAGGAGATTGTTGTTGAGGAAGTGTTCATAAAATTAATTCAGCGTACTCATTTCTCGAAAGAATACGATTTACTCTACAGAAAATTGTGCGTAACAAAAGACAGTTTTTTGAGTGTTTTAGTCCCGTTTATTGATGACAAAGGATTAATTAGAGTGGGTGGTCGTATTAAAAATGCTCATATTGGCTATGATGCCAAGCATCAGATACTTTTGCCGAAAAAACATCCTCTCACTGCCCTCATAATAAATTACTATAGCCACTTTAAATTATGTCACCCAGGACCGCAGATGGTTTTATCAGCTGTACGTTATCGTTATTGGCCAATCGGAGGTCTTCAGCTAACAAGAAGTATTACACGAAAATGTATTTGGTGCTTCAGAGTACATTCAAGGCGTATGTCTCAGTTGATGGGGGATTCGCCAGAAGATCGCATAGTGCCGAAGCAATTCAAAGCCTCTGCAGTTACGGGCATTGATTATGCAGGACCTATCACTGTACGACACCATATTCGATGCCGAATATGGCCATTGAGTGGTCATTTATACCTCCTCGTACTCCTCACCAAGGAGGTTTATGGGAATCATCCATAAAAATGTTAAAACATTTGATTCGTAATATTGTCGGAACAATTGAGCTCACTAAGGACGAACATCCAGCTTGTTGCGAAACAAGCTGGAGCCTAAATGAATTCAAGGCCTATGACCCCAATGTCCTCGGACCCCATATGCTCAAAGGGGGGAATATGTTAAATATTAAAAAAATTATGCAATAACCTTAAAGTTTGTATTATTCATTTAAGCTCATCAGAAAGAGAACCATTTCTCCAATAAACGTTTGCATTTGAATTTGTTCATACTTCTTTCTCATTCTCATTTGTACATCTGAAAATAAAGAACAATCGTAAAGAATTTAAGTTGTTTTTCAATGTTTAACATGCCTTTTGTTTTTACACCGATATTTCCTATACCTCCTACTAGAGATTTGTTCTTCATTCTAGTTGCATTTATAATTTTTGCAAATCTTTCTGAAATATAATTGTCCGTCGAACCGCAATCTAGTATCGCATAGCATAGAATAGCTTTACCGTCCTGATGCTGATACTTTACTTGAACAATAACTGAAGCCAATAACACATGCTCTTGATCCAAGTTTTGAGACGCTAGAAGAGCCTGATGCGAAATGCTACTTGCTGGCTTGTAATATACTTGAAAATCTTCAAAATGTAGCCAGCTGTGATGCTTCCTCGAGCATTTTTCACAACGAGCCTTACAAAACCTATATGAATGTGACGACTTCAGACTAGGGTGTCCATAATGTTAATTAAAAAAAAGAGAACATTTTCATCATTCAAACAATACCCCCCTTCCACAAAAATTTCAATTTAAACGAAGAAAAAAACAACTTGTTTACAAAATTTTTTATTAAACTATTAACACAGTTCGTTTCATTCGTACAAATAATACTATAATATACACAAAATATACATATGTACATACATACGTTAGGTACTCACTTAAGTAGCTTGGTTTTTAGTTAATTTTATGACTTATTTATAAAACTTTAAGGAACATGAGTTGCAGATTGCGAAGTAGTTTTAATTTAAATTAATTAAGAGAACATTAATAAATAATTAAAAAATACTATGGTTCTTCTTCTTCATCAGAAGTTTCATATTTTTGAGAACTTCTTATTTCTGTTAAGTATTTGTGTTCATTTAAAAATATGTTGTAGAACTTTTGACAATTTAAATTTTTCAAATTATAAGCTACTATCAAAATTGACTTAACAGTTCCAACTTTCAAACGATTCCTTTCTTTGGTCCACTGGGAACCCATTAATGAGAAGATCCTCTCCACGTTCACATTTTACCCGGGGATACAGAAAAAAAATTGACAAATTTTCAATAATTCAGAATGAAATTCGGGATTATTTGATGTACAAAAAAAATGAACCCATTTTTGGATAGATATTTTATTCCCAAAGTCTTCGTTTTTTAATTCCACATCTAAAAAACTTTGTAGATTACAAAACTGATCAAAAAGGTTTGCATCATCTAATGTAACATTTTTCGAAATCAAATATTCGCAACATTTTTCTACATCTTCCCAGACTATTGATTTTTCCAAGCTCATCCAGTGAAAACATTTAAACTCTTTAAATTGCTCTGTCCATTTTTCTATGTACTCAAAACATTTTTCGTAACATTTATAGCATTCTTTTTTGAAGTATTCTACTTCACTTTCAAATCCGCTTTTATTTAAAGTGTTAAGAATTGATTTTGTGCTGAGTGGAAGAAAAGACTGATCGTATCGGTTTTTCAAAACTGTTTGGAGAGAATTTAAAATAGTTGAAACTTCCAATAATGAATTATTTTCTTTTTCCATCTGCTTGGCTTTTTCGTTAAATACAAATGTAAGTGAATGCACAAAATATAAAAACGCATCAGATAAGTCAGACTCAAAAAATTTTTGCAAAAGAGCAGGGCAGTTTTCATTGGTTAAAAATAATGTTTTTAAAGCCGGATATACTTGTAAAACCCTATTGATAGCTGTGAATAAAGAAAGCCACCTGGTAGTACAGTGACGAAGCAAATCTTTATATTCCACTTCAAGCGAAGCACAGAAGTCTTTTAGATTTTCAGTTCGTATAGTATATATAGCAAAATAATTATATATTTTTATAATTGTGGTTTCGATATCAGTGGAAAATGTGTCAAAACCATATTTTGCTGCATTGGAGATAATGTGAACAGGACAACCAATGCCAATCAAATCTTTCTGCATTAAAGTTTTAAGTCTAAAAAACACATTATTAACTCCTGCTCTCTTTAAGCCTCCAAAATTTGTATTACAGTTATCTGCTGAGAATGCAATGCATTTATTTTCTATACCTAACTTTTTCAAGGACTCTAAAAGAAAGTTGGAAATGGTTTCTGAATTTTCACTACATAATTTGTCCAAATGAATTAATTTGGTTTCGATACCAATTTTTTTATTAAAATATTGAATGAGAATCGGAAAAATTTTTATGTTACCATGGTTGCTTCCATCTGTTGACACAGACAAGAATGGTGTATCAGTAATGTCATCCATTACATTTTCCATACAGAATGGAGCTATTACATGCTTTTGAATGGCTCTGGTTTTTGTGTGAGCCGATGAAAGGCGTCTAGCGATATCGGAATCATTAAATAATTCTTTAAATAACTTACTGGAACAATCCGTTGAGCGGAAACTAAAATGGTGCTTGAGAGCATGAAAAGCTAAGGTTCCCTCGACAGCAGCTACTTTGTCATCAAGTTTGGTGTATCTTGGAACAAACAGTTAAGGAAGTTTTGCAGACATGTCTCCTGCTTGCACAGCACTTTTATGTTTTTTTGACGATAAATGTTGTTCCAAATCGTAACGTCCTTTGTTGGCTATAGAAACTTTAATTTCACAAATAGTGCAAAATGCTTCATGTTTCTGCTAACTTGTTTTGGTAATGAACTGTTTAAACTTTTGTTGGAGTTCTTGGTTGAACACACACTTCCTCTTGCTCATTGCAAGTGTATGCCAACACTTTAAAAAATGAAAATTAGCTTACGATTTTTTCAAGTCGATTGAATTAAATTGGTGGGTATTACAACATATACACGTGCCTGGTTTAATTTTAGGTCCTGAAAGAATTTTGTTCTACTTCATAAGTATTGAAAACAATAGTTTTTGTATATTTTTATAGCTATGTACCTTCCTGATTTAAAGAATTTATTTGATACATAAAATCCGAATTTTGGTAGGTGTCTTATGGCAGTATTTACATTTCATATCCATTAATTTTCGGTCATTATTTGCTCTTGTTTTTCTTTCTACTGCTATGACTGAGGAAGATTTATAAGTAGCTGACACTCAGGTAAGATTAAACTTTAATTTCACAAATAATCCAGACAGCAGAAGGCTTCCTGTTTTTGGTCATTTGATTTGGTAACAAACTGTCCGAGTTTTTGTTGGAGTTCTATTTTGAACACAAACTTCCTCTTGCTAATCGCCTGGTTAGGTAGGAATTTGATTTGAAGAATTATTCCAACACTTTTAATAGATGAACTTACAATTTTTTTAAGTTTGTTGATTGAAATTGGTGCGTATTATACACATACATATAATATGTCTGGTTCAATTTTAGGTGCTGAAAGAATTTTGTTCTACCTAATCTATATCTATATCTATAACATTATATAAAGACGAAACGATTATTTAGTTTGTCACGCGAAATCTCAGAAACTATTTACCTGATTAACTTGAAATTTTTTCTACAATATTCTTTATCTTTAGAAGATTGTAATAAGATAGTTTTTGTTTATCTAATTCGTTTGTTTAATACTAAAATTAATTTTTTTAAATTGATAGTCAACTTTTTTCTTGATTTTGACTTACATATTCACTTATAAATACGAAACTAATTGATAATTGAAAAAAACAAAAATTATTTCATAAAGTACATTTTTGTATGCAAATTTTAAGCCCTAAATCTTTTCTTAATTATGCATACAACCTGAGAAATAAATATAAACAAATCTCTAAGTCACTTACTTTTTCTATTTTTTTAAATCCAGAAATTTAATTCAATCGCATTCACGAGGTCGCTGCTTTGTTTCATTTCATATCATTTCCACCTTTTTGCATTTTCTCTACCTCCCTTATGTTTTTTTATTTATGTTGTGCAGGTTTCTCTTTGTTTACTCTTTTTCCACAATGGAACATTTTGAGTATAACGCTGCAGGCAGGGATGGCCGAACTAACGCTTTTTGGAATAAACTACATTTTTTACATTTGTCACGTAGTTTAGATATGTAGTAAACTTTGAAGATTGAATTTGAGTTGAACTGCTTTTATTGAAATTTTATTATTTACCTAGCTTTACTATGTATGTAGCAAACGTAACATTTTGTAGTATATAAGGCGTGTAGTTTATTAAATTAGCTACGCGTAGTTAATCATGTAGAAAATGAAAAGTAGTTAATTCGGCCAACCCTGGTTGCAGGTAGTCAGGCAAGAAGAAGATGTTTACTTGGGTGCGAAGTATATTTGTGTATATTTGTATATGCAATAAGAAAATCAACGGGAGATAAAGGTTCTGTTTATGTGTCAAACATGAACCTACTTAACATATCTACAAATAGTTAAACCATTTTTTAAGAACTCACATTTATCAAAACGTAAGTGTATAATGTATAAACTTTTTGTTAATAAGATGAAATAGAAATTAGGTACGGGTAGCGGTAGCCCTATTTAATACTATCGGTATATATGTAGGTATGTTAATATTAATTCTTGAATTTTTGCGAAGCAAGGCGAGCACGGGTCTACTAGTAAGTAATAAAAACAGTAGTTTTTGTATATTTTTTTTAATTTCTGTAGTATAAAATGCGAATATTTGTAGGTAGATATCTAATGCCAGCATTTACATTTCCATTCCATTCATTTTCAATCATAACTTGCTTGTGTTTTTCTTTCTACTTCTACGCTATGCTATAACTGAGAAAGACTAGAATTAGGAGACTTTTAGGTATGGTGAAAAATACACGCCACAGACTACAGAACTACAAAATTGATGTGGTGAGTAAATTGAAGAGCAATGGAAAAGTAGATGAGAAGAAAGATATGACTACACAAAAATTCTGAGTTTGTACCTTGAGTGGGAAGAGTTGAAATATAATATAAAATTGTGGACGTGGTAAGTATAAATGTTGTAATGTAGTTTGAAGGGTGCAGTTCCACTGAACTTCTATTATTATATTTTCAAAGGTGAAAATGTTGTTTTATATAATAAGAAATACAAAAGATTTTGATTTTAATTGTTAATTTGTGGAAAAGCTATGGGGGGAAATAAAAAAAAGAGGCTAAAAAGAGGACATCAAAATAAAAGAGAACAAAAAAAGAATTTTATGAAAAAAGAGAGTGGAAAAAAGATCAGAGTCGAAAAAGAGAACATGTTCTCTATAAAAGAGATGTTCTGGAAACCCTACTTCAGACAAGACATGCATATTCGAAATTTTAAAGCTTCCTCAGATCGTACCCTAGGGCTAAGGGCCTAAGGGCATTCCGTCAGTAAATGCGCAGATTGACATTTGGGACACTTAGCATCATTTGAAGTTGCTATAAGAGAAGTTTGAGACTTCTTACCTGGTTGTGTCCATCGATTTGTTGTAGAAATCTTCTTAGATTCTTGTCTCGTTTGATCTACACGCTCGAGCGTCGACGTATACTTTTCAAAGAACTTCGTAAATTTATCCCACTTTGCGATTTCGTCATCCGTATACTCTTCCCATTTAGCCTGTGCGTTGAGATCCAGTTTCCGAAACATCAAGCAAATCAATAAATTTTCGGCGACCTTCTCCACAGACCCCAACGATAAAAGCGATCGATAGTGTGACTGCGTCTTGTGGAATAGACCCCGACACTCCCTGTAATGAAATTATTTCGTTAATGTGTGATCTAAAAATAAGAGTATCGTGGTCATATCTATCCTTGAGAGCTTCCCATGCTTTTGGGAAGTTTTTAGAAGTTACTTCCATGCTTGAAATTACACGCTTAGGTCCATCAGACAATGCCGATTTTAGAAATATAAAGCGATCCACATCGTTTAAATTTGTATCCTTTATGATCATGGACTCGAATTCATTTTAAAAATCCAGCCAATCATAATATTTGCCTGAAAAAGTTCTAATTTAGGTAGCCGAACAGAGCGTATTGGTGCAGGTAAAGGACTGACGACTTGATGCATTGTAGAATTATTTGGATCAAATTTCTTTTTATTCATGAGTTCCAAAACATCTGTTTTCAAATCAGTATAAGCTGTGGTGAAAGTTGACTCCTTTTCCGTCGCATCGTCATCTTCAGTTGGCTCAGTACTAATTTCCAAAATAAGTTGAGTTATAGAGTTATGACGTTACACTTAAAGCTGAAGCCTGAATATGTAATTTCTGATTTCTTCTCAAGAAAAATCTTCCGTTGCTTTGTTAGGAGACCCAATATAGAAGCTCTAACCTTTTTTGCCTTTTTTAATTCATCATTACCCATGATTGTTGTGTAAAAGATCAGAATTTGACAAACCAACCGCACATATTGTATAGTATAGTTTCAGATAACCTCAAACCCGTTCTGAATCACCACCAGTCCAAAGATCAGTAAATCATCAATAAATTGAGCAAGAAGATTAATTTTATAAAATCAGATAATTATGGTTCTCAAGATTTTTATTTTTATAATGAAACAAATTTAGTTTTTTTAAAATCGAGCGATCGAAACTATGTTCTTCTACCAATTTTGTTAAACATTGAAAAACTTAAATTCTTTACGATAGTTCTTTATTCAGATGTACAAATGAGAATGAGAAGGAAGTATGAAAAAATGTCGAATGCAAACGTTTATGATGAGCTTAAATGAATAATACAAACTTTAAGCTTATTGCATAATTGGGTGGCGCACGAATCGTGCTACAAAAATAAAACGTAATAACTTTTTTTCTGTGTGAGTAATCGGCTTATTTTTTTTTATTTTGTAGGTTACTATTTAGATTTATAAAAATGGATGCTTGGGATACGGAGAAAAGAATTTGGATAGTGCAACGGTACCATGCTTTGCAGTCCGTCATTTCCGTCCAAAGGGAATTTAGGCGGGAGTTAGGCGGTAATCCCCCGAGTAGATGGACCATTATGAGGTTTGTAAACATGTTTGCCGAATCTGGAAGCATCGCACGAAGGCTGTACCATCGAGATGCCAATGTTCGGGTTCAGGATACAATCGCAGCAGTAGCATCTGCAATACAGGCCAATCCGAACGTTTCGACCCGAAACTTATCGGGGAAAATTGGAATTAGTAGACGGTCATTACAACGGATACTTCATGACGATTTAAACTTGTTTCCGTACAAAGTCCAAATTACTAGCAAGTTAAACCCTCAGGATTTGCCTGTTCGCCTGGAATTTTGCCAAAAAATGATATCAATGGCCGAAGAAGACAACACATTGATCAATTGTTTGTTCATGTCTGATGAGGCCCATTTTGATCTTAACGGCAATGTAAACAAGCAAAATTGCCGTATATGGAATGAGTCTAATCCAGAAATGCTCCATGAGACGGAACTGCACCCAGAACGAGTCACTGTGTGGTGCGCAGTTTCATCAAGGTGTATTGTCGGGCCGTACTTCTTTGAAGAAAACGGTGTAACCGTTACTGTCAATGGGGACCGTTATTTAAAGATGTTGAAGGAGTTTTTTTACCCAGAACTGCGCCGAAGACGTATACCATTCAACAGCGTTTGGTTTCAGCAAGATGGAGCAACTGCACATATAGCCAGACCAGTTATGGCGGAGGTAAATAAAAAATTCGCAAACAAATTAATTTCTAGGAACTCCACTCTTCGCTGGCCCCCAAGGTCACCTGACCTGACTGCACCAGACTTCTTTTTATGGGGTTATGTCAAGCAAGAGGTGTATAAAACGAAGCCCAGGAATTTAACTGAATTAAAGCAGTCCATAACGACAATAATTGAGGCGATCCCAACTTCAACTCTTCAGGCCGCAATGAATAATTTTTTGACCAGGTGCCGCATATGCGTGGGACAGCGTGGAGGTCATTTGCGGTCTATAATCTTTAAAAACAACTAACTATTTAAAATAAAATTTAATTTTCTAACCAATAAAAAAAAAAAAAAATGAAATATATGATTAAAAAAAAAGTTATTTGAATTTCTTATTGTAGCACAATTGGTGCGCCACCCTGTATTTAATATTAAACATAAACTGCACACCAAACTGTAAAAACATTATCACTTCTCACAATACGCATTATAGTACATCTTATGACAGTTCAAACCGCTACGCTTTAGTAGCAAGTGTTTAACAGGTATCTGAGCTTTTTTTTCTTGTTTCAATAAGTGCTAAATTACATTTAAATTTAATTTAATGAAATAATATAGTTTGTAAAGTAAGAAAAAAAAAAAAAGATACAAAGAACGGTGAAGATTACTCGCTCTAGTTCTATCCGAGAATCGTTGTTAAAACCAAAAAAAAAAACGCAGTACCCATGCCTTTTAAAAGATTTTAACTAAAAGTATTGAGTGAAAATATCAATATAATATCATACATAAAATACCTAAATATATGTTTATAAAAATTAAATATATTAAAAAAAGTTAATAATACACATTACACAATATACGTTGAGTGGGTGGCCAACGTTAAGAGATCTGTATATACAGCTATATACAGGGTGTCCCATAAACAATAGTCCCAACTGAAACTGGTGATAGGCCATGCAATGATTACTCAGAATTTAGTATTTTGTCCGTACCGCATCATTACGGTTTTCGAGTAACGGCTGTTTTTTTGAAATTTCGAAAAACCCTTACTTCGACCCAGTTTTTTTTGTCACCCTGCCCATAATTGATTTTGGTTTTTGTTTTTAATTTTTACACTTAAATATTGCTTAATAGTGAAATCAATTTGCATTAAAATATTTTAAATTTTCTGTACCATTTTGCTAAAAGTTAATAAATATCATGATGCTTTGATCAAATCTACTTTTTTACTTCGATTTTCAAAAGACCACCCTGAAAAAATCGTATGACTTAAACCTGGTTTTTACCTTTAAAAACTGACACTTTTGAAGTTTCTTAAAAGGTATAAAACTTGCCAATATTAGACTTAAATCAAAAGTTATAACCATTTGAACTCAATAAAACAGGGTTCTAAAATAACAAAAATAAATCTTTTTTTAAATAATAGGTGTTTTATTAATTTGTATTTTTTATTTTTACAGTTAGCTTAAATTTTTTCTTACTTATTTACAAAAATTGTTCAAAATGGTCCTCTTTTGCACCTGTACAAGCCCGACAACGTCTTAAAAACTGTCGTGTATTGTGCTTCCCGAATTCCATTGGTTGATATGCATAAAATATAGTAAATGCTTTTACTAGAGAATTTCAAAGTAGTTACTTTTTTTGAAATGCATAAAAATGAAGTAGATGCTTAAAATCAAGTATTTACTTTGGGCCATAGCTGTAGTATCGAGTACTAAAGAAAAGATATGTTTTGTAGTTGATATCTTAAATATAAATAAATTTTATTATATTTTAAATAAACAAATAAAAATAAGGTTACTTAAATGATTACTTATACGACATCTTCCCTTTTTTTTTTAATTAAACATTATGTATGTAACAATTTTATAAAAAAATTTAAGAAGAATAAACAAGAACAAAACAAAACAAAAATAAATACAATTTAACAAAAATAATTAAAAAAAAAATTAAAGAAAAATGACAATGAGTGATAACAAATTTTAAATCGTTATTAATATTTATATTATACATGTCATACATTAAAAATTATCTGCTGGATTATATCTTTGTGGTGGTCTTGTTAGGGGACCGCTTGTTGTTTTCTGATGAGATTCTTCTTGATCATTTGAATTCGATGATGTCGATGAAAAGGAAGTATTTGATTCAATTGAATTTTGAGAATCTTTTGTTAAAGAATTTTCATTTCGGATATCTGATTCTTTTTCAATACGTTCAGGACAGTCAGGATTGTTTGTCAGGTGTTGTTTTTCTTAGATGGTAATTATTCCTTCTAAATTTAGTGCCATTGGTTGCTTCGACGATAACTGAACGAGGATATTCTGTATTTTCAACTACTTTAGCTGGATTCCTTTGTGGAGGACCAGTTTGGATTCTCACTTTTTCTCCAATTTTAAAAGGTTCACGGATTTTAGTGTGCAAGTCTGCTGTTTCAAAGACCTTAGAATAACACACATCCAGAGTACACGTTTTAAAGAATGAAGAGTTTTATTGCAAACGATGTGGTACACTTCATGGACTCAATTCTCAAAAGCTGCCCTGCTTTTGAAAAAGTTTGCACTTCAAACCAATGTGTCCTTCGAAATCTAAACGTGTTAATCCTGAAATAAGAACAAATAAGAAATCAAAATGGAACACCGCATCCAAGAAGGTGAATGGAATAAATAATTCATGTCAACCCAATGAAATCACTGATGAGAGCGATGAGTCAGAATCTGAATCTGAATATACGCTAAGTTCAATCAAATTGAAAGTCAATGCATTAAACGAAGATCACAAATGGTCAGGAACGGTAAGTTTTGGCAGTAAAAACTTATTCTTGAATTAGATACAGGTGCCGAGTGTAAAGTACTATCTGAAAGAGCAGCAACAAATTTTAACGCCATAATTAAAAAGTCAACAACAAAACGTCTGATAGCATACAATAATGATTCCATTAAAGTTATTGCAGAGGCAAAAATCCTTTGTAAAACAAAACATAACAAAGTTCAAACAATTTTGTTCAAAATAGTTGAAGAAAATCTAATCTGTCAAAAATTGGGTTTCATACTAAGAGTTCATACTGTTGATAATTTAAACGATAATTCAACATTAGGTTGTTGCACTGCGTTTGAATATGATATTGATTTTATTGAAAATCCCAAATTCAAAATCATTCCTCCGCGCCGTGTGTGGTAACTTTGAGAAATAAAGTCAAAATTGAGCTTGAGAATATGGAAAAAATGGGGGTAATTCAAAAGGTTACAGAACCAACACCAGCAGTAAGCCCTATGATTATTGTTCAGGAAAATGATAAAATTCGAATTTGCATGGATCCCACTTCTGACACCATGTAGTATCGAGTACTAAAGAAAAGATATGTTTTGTAGTTGATATCTTAAATATAAATAAGTTTTATTATATTTTAAATAAACAAATAAAAATTAAGTTACTAAAATGATTATTTTCAGTTAAAACTTTATTCCGCATGCATATAAAGTTGTAAGTACTTTTTTTCTGTAGGAATTACTTAATTTTTTCAAAGTTGCATAATAGCAACTTGAACATTTTAAAGTATATACTTTTTTGCTTTAAACCATCAATTAGGTTGGTGTTAATAATATAAATAATAATAGTCTTGAATCTATTTTTGGCCACTGTATTTATTGCAATTAGGTTTCTGCAGTTAATATTTACCAGTTATGTGCACACTTTATTGATAAGCCATTGCAATTAGCCTTGTAAGACTACTTTTTAAATTTATATGAGGAACATATTCTAATATTTTGGAAATGACTTGTATCATTTATTTATTTTTTGTGTTTGGTTATTTTTAAAACTGGTATAAAAGAAGCATTGTTCGCTTCAGAAATAAAAAAAAGTAATTAAAGTTCAAAATAGCTTTTAAATGGCCTTTAAGTCCTACAAAAATTGGCGTTTCGTCCCGGCGATCTCACTTGAACTCATCAGTTGACTAGTGAGGGCCTTTGTCAATACGCAATTTTTGCTAAGTTCAGTTCATCTTACATAGATTTCGTGACGAATACCCAGTGTGAACTATTTCCAACAAGACTAGAATTCCTAATCATTAAATTGGAAGTTTTTTGTTTTTGTTTTTAGTCCAGGGCCTGGCTAGTTTATATAAGACGGTTTTTTAAAAATACAAATTCTATATTCTCTGAATTACATCAAATATATTACTATTACATTACATTACTATTGCTTGGCGTTATGTAATTTACAAGTAGTCTAGTTTCAAAACTGTTGAAATAATTTTAGTCCAGGGCCTAATTTGCTTTTTTTTTAAATTAAAGTGTTTTACATTAACAAATGTTTAATGATTTATGTATTTTAAATAATTTAAAAAAAATATAGAATTTTTTCAGGGTTCGTTAGAATTCTGTATTCCAAAATTATGTACGACCAAAATTCTGTAAATGGATTGAAAATTCTGTATGAATATAATTCTCTATTCCATTATTATTCTGTATTTCAAAATTCTGTAAATCCAGAATTCTATATATCAAAATTGTGTAAATCCAAAATTCTGGAATTTTGGTTTTACAGAATTTTCAACTGTATTGAAAATGTCTGGAAAACCAATAAATCAGTTGTTCTCACGTTGAACTAAAAATTACCAATAACCGTTCCCACATGGTACAAGTAAACCGTCTTGTAATTTAACTGTAAATTCAAAAGATAAATAAGAAGAAATACAGGCGAAATCAACTTAAAAATTGTGAAAATAAAAGAATTTCTGCGTTCTTTATAATGTGACTCTAAAGTATTTAATTTACAAAACATACATTTAAAAAAAAATTGGTTGAAAATTAAGTTAAAAAATATTGATTTATCGAACGGAAATAGAAAAAACAACAAATCCGTATATGCAATCAAAGTGAATTGTGAAATTTTATCGGATGTGAAAAAGAATAACAAGTATGAGATGAACACACATTTTCTGAAAATGTTGAAATAAATATCTTGATAGTAGGTATAAACAATTTTTTGTAGTCTAAAATGCTGAATTTCAAAATAGTAAATTATAAAAGAAAAATTGTTTTGATAATGAAAAAAAGTGCGCATAATTTACAGAATTTTGGAATACAAAATTTTAAAATACAAAATTATGGTTTTACAGAGTTTTGAAAAACAGAATGGAAATAGAAAAAACAACAAATCCGTATATGCAATCAAAGTGAATTGTGAAATTTTATCGGATGTGAAAAAGAATAACAAGTATGAGATGAACACACATTTTCTGAAAATGTTGAAATAAATATCTTGATAGTAGGTATAAACAATTTTTTGTAGTCTAAAATGCTGAATTTCAAAATAGTAAATTATAAAAGAAAAATTGTTTTGATAATGAAAAAAAGTGCGCATAATTTACAGAATTTTGGAATACAAAATTTTAAAATACAAAATTATGGTTTTACAGAGTTTTGAAAAACAGAATTTTAGATTTTCAGAATTTTGAAATATAGAATTTTAGACTTATAGAATTTTTGAAATACAGAATTTTGGAAACCTAATTTTTGCACTTCCAGAATAATGACCCAACACAGATATAAGCTAAGTCAAAATACTGAAAAGAATACAGAACAGTAATTTTTTTGCAAACTAATAAAATATTAAGCCATGTGATAAAATTTCCATGAAATCATGAATGGATGAAAAATATGAATGGTTTAGCAGCTTTTCATCACATACAGAGAAGACTTAGAGCTTCGAATTGCACTCATATTGAAAAATTGAAACCGTTATTCCATTCGCAAAAATATATTAATTGAAAAGGATACCCGCCCATCAATATCCAAGCAACTGATCTAATTGAATATTGTACAAATGCAGTTGATTACCTTATTGTTAAGAAAGAAATTGTAAAAAAACAGTATTTACTATCAATTTCCAATGAATTCTAAGTATTTACTTGGATGAATTTAGTATTTCACTGAAAGTATTTACCACCAAGTATGAACTTAACATTATGCATACGAAATGAAGTAAATACTTTAAATCTAACCTTTTACTTAAAGTTATATTTTTTACTTTAACCTTATACTTCTAGTAATTACTTCCGTTTTGTGCATATCTTCCAGTTTCGAAAGGACAACTTGGAATACCAAAATTCACAATTCAGAGGATACTTATAACGGAATAACTTGCATCCTTTTCATCTGCAGCACCTCCGGACTTTAGTTCTAAAGAATTATCGACAAAGGCTGGAATTCTATCGAATTATGCTTGATACAAATCAAGAAGATTCAGGCTTTTTCAAAAAAAATATTCTGGACTGATGAATTTTGGGATATAATGATGGATACGTAAATATTCATAAATCATAACTTCACAGTTGACAATTGGAAAACTCACATATTTTGAAACGTGACGGAAAATCGCAATATCAATTCAAAATCAACTTATGGACTGTTATTCTGAATGCCAAGTTTTGAACTCTATAAACCATCAGCAACATTAACCATTATCAAGAACTTACTTGAATTTTCTGGAAAAAGACGGTTTTTTCTGTTGGACATCTTCCTTCGGACATGCCCCTCGTCGTCAAGGATGCTTTCTCATGAAGGCTGTCCAGCACATAGTAGTAGTATTGTAAAATGCTTCTTAAACAATGCTTACCTTGAAAGTTGGATCGGACCCAGTAGCCTAATTTTGCGGCCCTCTCGGTCACCGGTCTTAAATCCGTTAAAATCAATAAGTAGCATTATTGAACTCCAGCAACGGATACAAACGGCAGCTCAAGAAATATAAAATTCGGGAAGCACAAAACTCTTTAAAAGACAGTTTTTAAAAAGTTTTCGCACTTGTACAAGTGCACGAGGGCGCCATTTTGAACAATTTTTATAAATTAGGTAAGAAAAAATTAAAGCTAACCGTAAAAATAAAAAATAAAAATTAATAAAACAGCTATTATTAAAAAAAATTATTTTTATTTATTTTAGAACCCTGTTTTATTGAGTTCAAATGGTTATAACTTTTGATTTAAGTTTTATATTGGCAAGTTTTTTACCTTTTAAGAAACTTTAAAAATGTGTTCAATTTAAGTTGTACGATTTTTTTCAGGGTGTTCTTTTGAAAATCGAAGTAAAAAAGTACATTTGATCGAACAAAATTTCAGCATTTGGTTTGGTCATGATATTTATTAATTTTTAGCAAAATGGACATAAAATTTAAAACGTTTTAGTGCCCGAAATTGGTTTCACTATTAAGCAATATTTAAGTGTAAAAATTAGAAAATAAAAAATCAATTATGGACAGGCTGAAAAAAAACTGGTACGAAGTAGGGGTTTTTCGAAATTTCAAAAAACAGCAGTTACTCGAAAACCGTAATGATGCGGTAAGGATAAGTTACTAAATTCTGAGTGGTAATGACCTGGCCTATTATCAGTTTCAGTTTGGACCATTGTTTATGGGACACCCTGTATATTAACCATCCGAAAATATGCCCTGTGCAAAAATTATATTATTTATGATCAAAAACCACTGGATACGCGAACACTATCGTTTGTTAGTTTCCTCTAACCGACTTTAGTTTCATTCTTGCCTGGGCAGCGTTATCCGACCATTATGATAATAAAAGAATATTAATAAATAATCATATTATTAAAACTTTATTCAATTTACCAACTACAGTAGACGCTCAATATAGTGAATCTCGGAAGAACAAAGAAGCAAACGCTTCCCTCACTATCGCCTAATAAAACATCTATTTCAACAATTCTTATCCCATCAAACTCATCTTTAACATCTTCATTACCTTCAATTTCTTCTTCCACAACATCATCCCAATCTTCAGCAACTTCTTCAACATAGTGTTGGTTAAACAACGGAAAATTTTACTATCGATAGTATCGATGTTTTTCGCAAAAACTATCGATACTATCGATAGTTTAGTATTTAATTTTCTTGTAAAAACGAAATCAACAGAAAGATAAATTTTGCGTATATAAGTGTAGGTATGTCATGTATATTTATTTTAATGGAGTGCACTGAACTTGGGTGCAACAGGACCGATTTGGTGCCTGATTACCAGTAAGATATTCTGAATGATGATAAGACCTTATGCATTAATTATCTTCGAAATACTTTTGAGGGTATAGGGATTAGGTAGAAAAAACGAGTTTTGCTCTACGTCTCTTCATAATTCATATACCTATACATAAGTAAAATCCGAAGTCATTTTTTCACATTTTATTTGAAAAGTAAAATCCATTCTTTGAATATTGTTCTTTTTTAACACAGTTATGAGTAAAAGGTGGTTTAAAAAAAAAATCCTTCAATAAAGTTCATAAATAAAAGAATATACTTTTTTTTTAAATTTTATAAGATAACTTAATACTTTAAATTAATAAATTATTAATAATAAAAAGATACGTTAAAAGCCAATATCTGAATCTCAAAAAATTGAAGATTGAAGATTGAACTGCTATATACGGCTTGATTTCAGTTTTATAAAATTACTCAACTCCATTAGATGATGTTAAAAAAAAATATACTCAAGATTATTTGGCCCACTTTTTCGAAATTAAGTGATAAAAAAACTGAAGTCATTAACATGTAACATGTAATTAATTTATAAGAACACATTTTGATGGCGAACACAAAGTCTTGTTTTATAAAATTATGACCATAAAGTTCATAACCTAATATAAAATTATATATAAAATTAGTCTTCAAAAATTTTGGAGCTTTGTTTAGTAAATAACAAATTATTTAAATTTGTATCTTTAAGGGGCCAGTTATAGCTTTCATTGAAACTCATCATTGAAAATTTTAATTTTCAGTTTTGAGGCCTTATAAAAGCAATATCAGTAATTATTTTGATGCCAATAAAAAGCTGATGACTCGATTATTATTTCTAGTCAAACAAATATTTCATGTTGACCCTACCGTTCACATAAAACGATTTTTAAGATTTCAATGATAAGGTAGTTCAATAACTGAAATAAAGAAATTCATTTCCTGGGATAGGCTGGACCAAAACGAAATATTTTTTTGACTACCAACACTACTTCAACATCATCGTATTCATTTACGTCATCATTATCATCATCCTCATCATCATCTTCATCTTCATTATCATCAGCTTCACCTTCACTAATTTCATCAACCGCAACACCTACGCTACCTTCAATCTCTACCTCATCTTCCTCTTTTATACATTCTCCGATTTCCTGTACATCCGAATCATCATCATCTTTTACTACTTATTTAACAGAAACATCGCCATCTTTGACTACAGCTTCATCATCAATTTCATCTTCTATTCTACCTTTGATATCTTTATCTGTCTTCTCTCTACCATTAAATTTATCTACGATCACTTCACCACCATTGCTGTCAATTAAAACTCCAGATCCCAATTTAAATAAAGAATCTTTTCCTGAAGTGCAACTGAAAGCGGCTGAGCGATTTAAATGTATCTTCTTGTCTAAACACAAGCTGTGACGACATATCCAAGCATATAACTTCTCGTTTTGATAATGCCATGCTCAAACTTGAACAATTGCCAACCAAAAGCATGGAATATGCATCATTCAAACTATTTGTTACCCAAGAATTGTTTTATCATCTATTGGATAAAAAATACTGGCCTAAAGATATTATCGTTCATGAATATGTGAATAAAAGGAATACTATTCGTAATCCTTTTCAGAGGAATATGACAAGACATGCAAATCGTCGCCAGTATTAGACATTTTTTACCAAAATGTTAGAGGACTTCGGACTAAGACCAACAAGGTCTACTATTCAACTTCTACCTGCTCCTATGACATAATTTCATTGACCGAAACTTGGTTACATGCCACTATCAATGATTCCGAAATTTTTGACAGATACACTGATCCAAATATCGACACTGTTGGAGGCGGAATTTTAATTGCTGTAAAATCTTAGTATGTAGCTGTACCAATTCATGTACATATCATTTAATGATAGAAATTTGTATATTGTTACTTTATATATTGTTCCTGGAAGTCCACAAGATGTTTATTCAAAGGTTTTTGAATACTTAAGCTTCGTAAGTGAATTACTAAATTATCAGGATGAAATAATTTGCTTAGGAGACTTCAACCTTTCCAATGTAACTTGGTTGCGCTGTCCTGACGCGAATGTTATGTTACCAACTGGCAACATTAGATCTGACGATTCAAGACTAATTGATGATATTACATCATTTGGACTTCATCAACATAACAATATTTCAAATACTAATGAAAAATTGCTGGATTTAGTGTTTAGCACTATTGTTGACGATATTATTACGGTAGATAAATCAACTGAGCCTCTAGTGACTGAAGATAATCATCACCAGCGCTGATTTGTTCACTTTTTAAAAATTTTAATAATCATAATAATGAAATATGTAATAATTTTTATTCATTTAATTTTAAAAAGACCGATTTTATAAAACTAAATGCATCCAAATCTTATTTAATATATTTTACAATTTGTTTGTTTTAGTTTAATATATTAAATTAAAATTGGCAAAGTCACTTAAGGTGCAAATAAAAAGAAAAAACTTTGCTCAATAAATGAAATAAATATAAACTTTAAATTTAAATTTGTTTGGTTTTTATTTATTAATATTAAAATTTATTTTCACAACTTTTAATTTTATTTTATTTTATTGCGACGCGTTTCGGACTTTGTCCATCTTCGGGCGAAATGCAAAACTTTGTTTTTTAATTTAATTTTATTATTTATTGGACTTTGCGGTTAATATTTTATCGTTTTTAACTTTAAAAATACAACTAAATTCCTTGTTGTCAATTGTTTAAATGTTAACTCTATGGTCTTTGAATTTAATAATATTATGTTAGATTGTTTTCTTGAATCTGTTACTCTTGAAATTGTAAAATCGAGATCTTTTGTTCCAAATTGGTACGATAGCGAAATTAAAAGCCTTAAAAATCGAAGAAACAAGTTATGACGTAATAGCCCAAGACTTTGGCCTATTGAAATCTTTTACTTACTTGACTGATATGAACTTTAATATTAATACTGACAACATTGCTAAGTTTATATCTAATCTTGACGAGAGTTGTATACCTGGTCCTGATGGTATACCCTCTACTATTTTGGAAAAACTGCGTAAATCATTTGTCGTTGCCTTCGTCCATTCTTTTTAATTTTTCAATATCTTCTTGTTTTTTTCCATCGATTTGGAAAAGTTCCTTTATAATCCCTTTACATAAGAAAGGTAAAAAAGACGAAATAAAAAATTACAGGCCTATTGCTAAATTATCTGTGATCCCTAAACTCTTTCAGCCAAATTAATAAAAAACGCTTATTCCACCTTTATTCCACGACTTAACTAAACCAGGGAATAAGAGTTAAGCTATGGGTTAAAAATTTCCATGAATAAAACCAAAATGTTCGTGGAATAGTAAGTTGACGTCTACCAGAAATCCCTTAAGAAAATCTACTACAATAAATAAGATGCCTGTTTGGTAACTTGAAATTTTCCCCAAGCTGGGTATTTTTCGTATGGGTTCTGACAGCAAATTGTGATAATTTGTAAAAAAAAAAAACTCTAGTTACCAAACAAACCTAAGAATTCTCTTGTTAATATATTTCTGTCAAAATTGTTATCATTTTTCAATTGTTTGTGTTGTGTCTGTTGTCGGTTTTGTTTTGAAATATTAAAATTGAAAATATAAACAAAAACCGACAGGAATCTTCACTTAGGTATTTTTTTTATTTCAGAATAAATTTGACACATCTGGTTCTTATTCCTTCGCTAAACCACTTTCTTCGGTGGTTTAACTTAGTCCACGTCACTTTTTAGATATTTTCTTTTATTCATAACATTTTGCACTTAGTCCACGGAATAAGACCTAACCTTTCGCTATTCCATGTTTATTAATTTGGCTGTTTGAGTCTATTATTTGTGAATCGCTATGTTTTTATGTTAAATCCATTATCGTTCCAAATCAGCACGGATTTACAAAAGGCCGCTCTACTGTAACTTTTTTAATGAAACTGGCAGAAAACTGTATTGACTCATTTAAAAATAAAAAAACAATTGGACTATATTTTAACTGACTTCAGCAAGGCGTTTGACAAACTCTCACATCATATTTTGCTTTTTAAATTAAGAAAGCTGGGATTTAGTGAACATTTTTTTAAGTGGCTCCAATCTTATTTACTTGATAGATCTTACTCTGTACTTTTCAGTGGTTGTGAATCAAACAAGTTCAAAGTTAATTCTGGAATTCCACAAGGTAGTCATTTGGGCCCTATCCTTTTCATTTTATTTATAAACGATTTACCGTCTGTGTTGAAGCACTCTAAGTGCCGATGATGTAGAGATTGTGAAGAGTTGCAATGTGATCTTAATTCGTTTTTGGATTGGTGTGCTCGTAACTTTTTACTTCTTAACATCGATAAATGTAAAACTTTGAACTTTACGAGAAAGCTTTCTTTAATTTCTTTCAAGTATTTGTTTAATGGAGTGTCATTGTCTAATGTAAACTATATGTCTGTCCTTGGTGTGTCATTTGATGGTAAACTTAAGTTCATACAACACATAAACTCTATAACTTATAAGGCCAATTCAATTCTTGGTTGGATTAAGAGAGAGTCAAAACAATTTTCTGATCCTTTTGTTATAAAGCAACTTTTCATAACATTTGTTCGACCAATTCTAGAATACGCAAGTCAGGTCTGGGCACCCAATTATGCCTGCCACAAAGCCAGGCTAGAGCAGGTCCAAAAAAGGTTCCTGAGATTTGCACTTAGGGGGTTAGGATGGGATAATCCCTACGATCTTCCACCTTACCACCATAGACTTAAACTTATTAATATGCCGAGTCTTGAGAGCAGACGTTCTTATTTATGTTTTGTCTTCATTTTTAAATTAATAAATGGAAATATAGACTCTTTGCACCTTCTGTCTCGTATAAACTTTAATGTTCCCCAAAGAAACCTGAGGAATTTGACAGATTGCATACATATCTCAAACTATCGGACCAACTATGAACAATTTTCTCCTTTAAATAAAATGTTTAAATTATTTAATTATTTCAATGATAAATATATCAATTTGTTTAATCAAAGAATAAATTTGTCGAGTAAATTCAAGTTAACTTTTTTTGCCAACTATTCATAATCTGTATATAAACTCTTTGTAAATTCTTTGTAAAGCTAGTACTTAGCTGAGTTAAATAAATAAATAAATAAGAAATGTTTGTCTTTTTTTTTACCCCACAAATATTGTTTTACACTTTAATAAATGAAAAAACTATCCATTTTGTATCAAATTCTCATTGAAAACATTTTAAGCTTCAATCTCGAAATAGTGAACAGGCCTGGTTTTAATTAGTTCACTATATCGAGCGTCTACCGTATTAGGTTTGAAACTGGAAAAAGTATTAAAAAGTTGCAAGGAGATATAAATAATTGCCTCTCAACCTTAAAAGCTTATAAAGTTGATACATCGACATGCGATCCGATTCTGGTATTTTTGTGCTCCAATAGATTGCCAGAAAAGACGTTGTCCAGATGGGAACAATCGATAAAAAAGCCTCGGGAGGTCCCAACCTTGGAAGAAATGGAGCTATTCTTGACGAATCACTACCAAATCTTAGAAACTGTTTCTGACATCTAGCATGTCAATTCTAGAGAATTGCAAGGTAGATCTCTTCAACCTTCAAGAAACTTTCAACAGCACCGTCCGTTTCATTTACAAATAAAATCTACTTGTAGTCTATGCAAAGGTTCTCACCCCTTACGCATTTGTGCAAAATTCCTACATATTAACTCAAGTAAATTCTCTAAAATTATGCCAAAACTGTCTATCCTGGACCCATGTTCTGTAACTCGGCGATAACTTTTCGCGGCGAGAAGCGGCGAAAAATGGAACAAAACTCATATGAATCCTATGGGTTTTGTTCCATTTTTCGCCGTTTCTCGCCGCGAAAAGTTATCGCCGAGTTACGGAACATGGGTCCTGGTCTCATTTAGAAAAAGATTGTCGTAGTGACAACTGGGCATGGAGTGTGGACAAAGACACCACACTCTTTTAATTTCTCCTTCAAACAATAAATTTTCATCGTCATATCCTCGTAGTGAAGAAAGCTCGTTTCCTAATCATTGTGTTCCCAACTCTAATATGCAGTCCACTAAAAACCAAAGCTCTACCAAAGTTCAAAGCTATTTTTGAAAACAACAACAAACGTGTTCTTTTCGCTACAGCTCTTATTGAGGTTCATCGCCTTGGTTCAAGGTACACGTTGCGGGCTATGATTGATCCAGGATCTGAATCAAGTTTTATATCTGAAATTACTGTGCAAAAAAAACTTTGTTTACCGGTAAAACCTATACAAGCCTATAAAACTTGGCATGTAGTATCTCTAATGTATGAGCTTCATTTTGAAACTTAAACAAAATTATAAAAGGGGCTAAGTTTGTTAAAATGTGATTTGAAATCCTAACTTTTGGTTTTCTATCAAACAAAAAAATCGAATTTCGGTTTAAATTTCTCTATCGAAAAAAACATCTTGCTCCATTTAAATAATAATTTTTCTATCGCTTCTTTTAATTTATCAGCATTTTTATTTAAAACGCTTACTCGTAGCTTGCTGAAACTTTACAAGTCCATTACTGGAGCACCATACCTCAAAATTAGAATTCCTTCTGCACTTATATTAAGAATCAAAAGAAGTATAAATAACACAAAGACGAACGAATTTCAAGTCCCACCACTTTTTTCGTTGTCCGCTTCACGTGAAATTCCTATGCATAATTGTATGTCTTGATTATCGATAGGTCCGGAAATGTTTAGTGACTATGACATCTCAGCAATCGTTCGGTGGAATATATTGCACTATACTTTTACGTATAGAGTATTTAAAACAAAATGTCACCGAAGAATACAAGAAAATATAAGAAGTTTTTTTTTAATAATACAAATTCTATATACTATACTACTGAAATACATCAGCCAAGTAAAAGATTTAGCACTATTTTAATGGACTTTGTTGAATTATTGATTCAAAAAAAGCTTTTAAATTTTAACGGCCTTTAAGTCCTACAAAAATTGGCGTTTCGTCCCAGCTAACTCACTTGGACTCATCAGTTGACTATAGTGAGGGCCTTTGTCAATACGCAATTTTTGCTAAGTTCAGTTCATCTTACATAGATTTCGTGACGAATACCTAGTGTGAACTATATCCAACAAGACTAGAATTCTTAATCATTAAATTGGAAGTTTTTGTTTTTGTGATAAAATACAGGCGCCACTGTTTTGAAAACAGCTCGCCCTGTACTGAAAATTTTTGCTGAACAGGCTGTAGGTTGCCCAAGTAATATCGTTGGTATTAGAAGAGACATAACTGTTCTTATACAACTCTTAGACAGTGTAATCTTAACTGTAGCTTAGTTATATTATAATCTATATCAGTTTCATTGAAATCACGCAAGAAAAAATGAAGTTGACATTTTTATGAACCACCCTAATTTGAAAATATTTTTTTTTGTTCATAACTCAAGCTCAGCTAATACCTATGTCAGTTTCATTTAAATCGCGCAAGAAACAACGAAGTTGACAATTTTGTGAACCACCCTAATTTGAAAATATTTGTTTTATTCATAACTCAAGCTCAGCTAATACCTATGTCAGTTTCATTGATATCACGCAAGAAACAACGAAGTTGACATTTTTATGAACCACCCTAATTTAAAAATATTTTTTTCTTTCATAACTTTATCTCACCTGTTGGCAGTGTCAATTTCAGCAAAATCACCCAAGGAACTAAGAAGATAGTATTTTTTGCCATATTTATGAACCACCCTGTTTTGAAAATATTTTTTTCTCATAAATTTATCTTAACTATTAGTAGTGTCAATTTCATTGAAATCACTCAAGAAACAACGAAGTTGACATTTTTATGAACCACCCGTTTATGAACAGCGACATAACATTTTTTCTTATCCGGCCCCGTACTTAAATAAACCCATCCCCCATTCCACCCAACCTCTTTAGATTCCTTATGGACAAATCACAAATAACAGCGCCCTATTTTTATATTTGCTACTCCTCTCGCGTTCAACCTTACTATCACCTACCCCATTGCTATACCACATAATTTTACCTAATTGTTGCCAGTTTAAAAGCCCACCGAAAAAATACCTCGGTCAACTGCCTTGCGTATATCAACAACTTCGAAAATGTGTCTATGCGATGATTTTGTTTTTCGGGGATGTGTCTTTGCGATGATTTTGTTTTTCGAGGATGTGTCGCAGCAGAGATGTGTCTTTGAGAAGATTTTGTTTGCGGGTAAGTGTCTCTGCGGAGATTTGGTTTTGCGATGATTTTGTTTGCGAGGATGTGTCGTGCGGAGATTTTGTTTGCGAGGATTAGTCGGGTTCCCATCTTAATCTGCTGTTGAGATTGAAAATTTATATTGTACCCTTAAAAATGAATTAAAACAAATATTTGAATTGATTAAATAGTTCTTTTATTAGAAACAAAATAGCTATTTACTTTTATCATTGGTTTTACAACTGCATTTTTATATTGTTTGCCTTTAATCATTAAAATATTCAATACATTTAATTGAACTAGTTAAATATAAATAAACAATAAAAAAAATATATTTGAAATCAAAAAATTATGTTGTTAAGCTAAAAACGTATTTTGGACCACTGTGGGGCGTCATGTAATGTTAAATTATTTTTCTGTATCTGCAAATCTCAAAAGGAATAGTGGATTTATAGCTTGAACCAAATCACTTGGCCAACGGTCACCTGTGCAGAAAAAGGATGCAAGAGAACAAAAATGGAGGGCAAGATATTTAATGAGTGAATGCTATTCCTAAATTGTACAATGCCTAGCTGAACTTTGTTTTTCTTTTTAATTAAAATGCTGTTGCATGTATTAGTTTTATTTTTTTATTATGAAGTTGATAAATTTTCTGCGCATTTATAATAAAAAATAAATCCTGCACAATGCAATTTGGTTAAATAAACTATAAAATTAAACAATTCCTTTATTAATCAAGTCCTAAATCACAGGCAGCCTTATATATTTAACCCCATTGCATTGTGAAAAAGATTTTTTTTTATTATGAGTGCGACGAAATTTTTCAACAATGATAATATAAACATATAACGCAAAGTTTTATGTTTTCGAAGTTAAGTTGACAGCTAAAGATTTTCTTTTTTTCCCACCAGTACCTAAGAAAGAAAAAGAAAAAGAAGAAAAAGAAAAAAAGATGTATGCGCACAGTACACAAATGTAAGGTAATATATTGCGCAGGTTGTCAAAGTTGAAGTATCAAAAAACTAAATATGGCTGTTCGAGTGCCCACAGGAAACCAACTCGCGACCTAAGAAACAACTACAAAATATTGAGATTAGACAATTAAAGGGGCACTGGATCCACCATTTTACAACCATAATACCTCGATTTTGACAGATGCGCAGAACTAAACAAAAATGAAAACGTTAATGATATTTGGGCCTATTCGGCAAGATCTTTTATTCTTATATGAATTTACATACAAACATTTGTATTCGGCATGACAAAATCTGTTACGAAATATGCTACCAATTCTCTTATGAACTGTCAACAGTTCGAACTCTCAAAAAATCTTTTATTAATCGTATCTTTGGTATTCAGCTTGTTCTGTTATGAATCATAAAAGAATAAAAGACAAATTTTTGTAACTTTTATCATAAAAGATTTTAATAAATATGTTAAGTAATGAATTTTTATATTTTATTTAGCAAAATGCTCTTTTAAGGAGACAAATGTAACATTTAAATACATAGACAAATATTTAAATTAAAATAAAATTTATTTTTCGATGAAACCACAGAACGAAAATACTTTTGTTGGACTAAGATGCAAAACGTTCCAAGACTTCCCGGTGTGCACTTCTTGCTTTATTTAAAGGTTTGTTATTGCACTGGATCTCGAGTTTTGCCAATATAAAAAAAACTAGGTATAATTACAAATGCAAGTTCAAAAACTTAATTTCAATTCGCGAGCAATAATTAATTTTTTTTAGAACAGACAAAAGATTTTAGTTCTGTTTGCTGACATATTTCGTTTTCGAAGTTTCATAAGAGAATTTTTTAAAAGGTCGAACTTCTAAATACCAATTATAAAAAATCTTTTATTGTGGAAATCTTTTATGATTCATAGTAGAATAACAGATGTTTTTTGTTTTCATCTCAGTAAAATAGAGATCACATTTCAGCGACAGACTTCTTTTAAAAGAAGTACGATCATAATTTATAATGCAGTTTTAAAAAAGTATTTCATCTCTGGTGGGAGAAAAAAAAATTCTTTAGATGTTATTTAGGAAATAACCTTCACTCATTAAATCTCTTGCGGATCATTATTGTTCTCTTGAAAGATCTCTCTGGCCAAGTGATTTGGTTTAAGCTATACTCTTTCTCACTTCGTTTTTTGACGTAAATGTTTTCCGCTATACTTTTCTTGATATGTGCATAAAAATATATATGTAAATCCACCATTACGGGTATCTTCATTCGATTCTGAAAAAAATAGGAGTTTAAGATAAAAAATTCACACTTTTTGAATAGAGGGAGACCAAAATAAATATGTATATATCATTACTTTAAAATCTACCTGAAGTCTTGAGCTCGATTATAGGTGTGTTTTATTCATTGCATAGCCAGCGCAAATTTCCCTTGGCAAACAAAAATAATTTGATTGCTGGGGAAAAAGAAGTCAGTAAAAATAAAGATGGCTGTGCTGGCGGTAGAGCTTTCAATTATTGCAATGAACGCATAGAGTGAGCTTTCGTTTAATTCAGACTTGTGCTGCGCTGGCTATGCAGCAATGAATAAAACACACCTTATGTTATAGTCTGCATAAAGATCTGCAGTTTTGTCTTATCTCTATTCGACAAATGTAAATTTTATATTTACATCTTTATTTTTTGCAGAAATTAAATAAAAATATATTTAAATCCACAATATATTTTTTGCAAAATATAAATGAAAGCAGACGGCAATTATGATAAAGCTTTAGCTAGTAATAATAATAATAAATGTCAGGTTTCCATCTATAGAGCAATAAGCTTTGTTTGACATTTATTTTCGGTCCACATCTCCTCCAAATGTTCTCTATATGCCACAGATCGTTGCAATTCGGGAGGTGAGTTATTAGTTTGAGATGGTGAAGAAACCCCACTCTAAAGAGAAAATTTTTTTAATATAAAACAACTTAGCTCAAATATTTAAAATTTGGAATAAACTAGGAATAATCCTTACCATGGAAATTTTACGTGGATCTAAATTAATTCCGAGGCTCTGCACTCCCTTAGCTAGTTTCGACAGTGGACTGGTTAACGTTTTTAGTTGCCTAAAATTATTATCTGTTTGTGATGCTGGGTCTAATGGTAGGGATAAATCTCTTGATTCCGATCTGTTTAATTTGCTATCGAAAAAGTAGGTAAAATAATAAAAATTAGTTGTCATTGTATTTTTGTATTTTTAGTATGGTTTTGGCAATAATACAGCAAATTAACAGCTCAAGGTGTTGCGTTAGTAGTTCATAGGGCTAAAAGATTTCCGTTAGAGTTATCAGAACAAAAACATAAATGTTAAAAAATAGCCAAGTTCTTCTATATAAAAATCTGTACGATACAGCTCAGCCGTGAAAAGTAGTGAGATCTAAAAGTATGCCAAGTTCTAACTTTATGAAGGTTTAATATCAAATATTTTAAGCAAAGTAATATTGACACAACTCCAAGTTATGAGAGAAATTTATTTAATAATTTAATTTAATAATAACTGACTAAAATTTGGTGGGTTTACTGGTGAAGTTTTTAAAACGTTTTGAATTGGTACTTAGTTAGCATCTAATTCCTGCATCATTAGAATTTTGAATTTCAGTTGTGGCGTACACAGCTTGACAGACCTCAAATAAGCTGTGAACGAATTCCAGCAAAGTGGCGAACTTTGCTCAAAGTTCTTACAATCAGACATAGATGGTCTTATTAATAAACTTTGTCTAACTTTCCAACGGTCCAACTTTGGAAAATGTGTTCAAAAACCTTGTTTATTGTTGTCTTATAGCTGCCTTACTTAGACACAGGAGTAGATTGTCTTAACCGTGAATAATGTGATATTTCTTTTAACTAAATAAATCATATTTTCACCAATTTGAAAATACTTAGACAGTGTCTAAGTAGACAAAAATCTAATAAATACGACTGAGAGTATCTATATTATCTAGAGAACCGACCCCCATAGCTAAAACACCCGCACAGTAAGAGAAAACTCTCTTAAATTCCCTGTCCGTGAATAAATGTGAATTGTTTATACAAATACAAAATGGGGTCAGTGCAAAACTGGGCTCACTTTAAGAGTGGTTCTTAGGGTGTGCTTCTACTATTAGATTCAATTTTTTGTTGTTTTCAGCCTAATTATTCCGAAATTTTACTTTATTCATATGCTTAAAGCAACAAGCTTTATTTAATATATTTTTTGAATATATTAATGACCTATCCAATTTATTTAAGCAAAACTGAGCCAAAATCCATAAAATTATCTCTAGGTTTGTGCGGTTCCATTTAAAATGCATTGGGCAGCTACAACATTCTCAGCCTTGTGGAGTGCAGCTTGTAGCGTGACAGCGAAAAAGCCCTGGAGTCGTTTTTCTAGATAATATAGATACTCTGTGCACTCAGATATGAATATGGGAATAGTGTAGGCACAATATGTAGATTTAGATAAAATAGTTGTATGTTGACTTTGTTCTATTCGTATTTCGTGCTGAAAGAATAGGAACGAAATTCGTTTGGAATTTTTCGGGTTTTTTTTTGGGTGAAGGTAACAATTTCTTTTTAAACTCTAAATTAAGTTTTAGAAGTGGTTTTCTCGTGTCGAATTCCTTTCAAAAAAAGAATCGAATTTTTTTCCAAAAGAATCGAATTTTTTCTGTCAAAACGAATTTTTCTAGTGTAGCAAGATTCGTTTTGACAGAAAAAATTCGATTCTTTTGGAAAAAAAATCGATTCTTTTTTTGAAAGGAATTCGACATCAGATTTGTTGTATGATCCACTGTCATACAACAATGTATGACCGGAGATTACACTGGAAATATTGGAATGTTGTGTGATTCTGTGTCTCAGAAATTTATCATACACATCATACAACAAATTAACCTCAAATTTTTCATACATTTCAGACAGCATATAAATGTGTTGTAAATGTTAAAAATGTAAGGGAAAAATGAACATAAACAAACGAAAATATACAAAAGTAAGTAATTTTTGATTTAAAAAAATGGTATATTGTGATGATTTTTCTTTTTTAATAAACAACTAAAGAACAGCAAATACTTGTCCTTCAGGAAATGATAAGCCAAAAATAATTACTTTTTGGCCATTTTGCCGGATCGAACAAAACCAAAGAAGAGATAACGTTATCTTGGAGGAACATAGTTTCCTTGGCCTTGGCATATGGATAGTAACTTCATTGTGAATTATAAATAAGGGATGACTTTTTCTTATTTCATATTATTATAATTTACTTTTATTTCTAGCAACAAACGCTCTATAATTTATTTCGTAATAAAAAAATTGAGATTTATTTAAACTTGATACTCATGATAATGAAATGTCAAAATCACATGATACAACAAAAAAAATATCATACAAACTTCCAATGAAATCTGAGAAACAGATAATTGTATGATGTATGAAAGTGTTGGTTGTTGTATGAAATGTATGTGATGTATGATCTGAGAAATGGGCCCCTGGTTGCAAAGCCATAAGTAAATTGCTCTGCTGGCCATGTTTATTATTAAGACAGGTTGGATAAAAATATTTGGAGTTTCCTTGGATTTTCATTTAAATGACAGTTACCCTACACATTTAAAATCGTGTTCCTATATTGATTCACTTTAGGAAGTGTTTGTTATCTGGCGAAATATTACTCTATTCTCTGTAACCATTTCTACCAGGCAACAATTTTTCGTTGGTTTTTCAGGTGATATTATAATGAATTGATTGATATATTTAAACCACGAGAGTTGATAAATGAAGCGTCTAGAGTGAGAAGGGGTCAAGTGACATTTTTCGATTTTTTTTTTACCATATACTTGTGTTAAGCGACAACTTAAATTTTGGTCAATTCTTGTGTCTCTATTGTTATTACTTACAAAGTTAGCTTCAGATAAAGGGGTTTACTACAACTACTACTTCTTATAAACTTAAAACTTTAAATTTAAAGGCTTATAACTCAAAACTTCAAAAATGTCACTTGACCCCTTCTCATTCTCAACGCTTCAAATGTAAACGTTGTGCAAATTTTTTTAAAAACTTTGAAATGATGATGTCTGGTTTAGCGGAAACCGCTCTATTTCTTAGAAACGACTGAAATGATTAAGATGAAATTTTCATGGCCTATTCTTATGAACAAAAAAAATTAAAAAAATAAAGTTTGGTAAAATCCGATTACTGCCACGCCCCTTTTTCTCATTTTTTGATGTGTAAACATCTATACTGGCGGTAAGGTGAAAAGAAAACGTAACGTAACGTTGTAATCGTGATCGTGATTCTGAGCTTTACGAAAATTGAGTGCGTTCAACAATATGTACGTTCAGTAACTAAACGTTGAGTATTTATATACGAAATCGAAAGGTCGAGTTCAGTTCGGGTTGAAATTTGGTTGGCTGCTTAGAGGATATATTAAGCCCCTATTACACGATGATTCTTTGCGTCTGACTCTATTCGAACATAATGAGTGCGAAAGAGAAAAAAGATAAGACGGAAGACCAGTTGCCCTGTGAGTCGTGGGCCAAGTTTTACGAGACTCTTTTTGACGCTTCTTTAGCAGTATCCGTATTTTGTACTCTTTGCAGTACTTTTTTTCAATTACATGACTGCTTTGAGACCAGAGCGGTTTTTCTATTTTGTTTTCCTTTCAGTTCCAGAGATTTTTGATGTGTAAACATCTATACTGGCGGTAGGATGAAAAAACACGTTACGTATCTTGTAGTCGTGATTCTTATCTTGTAGCCGTGGTCGTGATTTTGATTCTGAGCCAGAGATTAGTCTGCTATTACACGATGCATCTAGACGCATGCGACTTTTCGAACTACTTAAGTGCAAAAGAGAAAAAAAAATCGAAGAGATGAGACGGAAAAAAAAGTGACCGGTGTCGCGTGGGTAAAATTTTCGGTGCAACTATTGACGTTTCTCTTTTCTCTTGTCCCGTTTTTTACTATTCTGCTTCATATGGTTTTGTTGTTCAAAGAGTAAATTTCGATGCAACGCACTGATATTGATAGCCTTATAGGCTTTCCAGAAATGAGAAATTCATCTTTAAAAACAACATAAATAAAATAAATTATTGCTTTTCTTGACTGATATTCATTTAAAGGCACACAAACCCTTCTTTCTTCAATGTATGAAATAATGAAAACAAAAACACGAAAATGAAAAATAAAGAGAACTGTAAAATTAGATTCATGACTTTGGTTTCAACGTGTAATAGCGCTTGAAACAGCCGAAGAAATAACAAAGAAGAATTCGAAGAAGGCGCATGCAACTAGATTCATCGTGTAATAGCAGACTTATGAATTATCCTTAATCTCTGTTCTGAGCTTCACGAAAATTGAGTGCGTTCAGTAACTAAACGCTGAGCGTTTATATACGAAATCAAAAAGTCGAGTTCAGTTTGGGTTGAAATGTGGTTGGTTGCTTAGACCGACCATATAGTACATGGACTGCGCTTTCATCATGGCTGCAGGGTTTTAACATAGAAGGCCGCCTTTTTTGGCAAATTAGACGAAATAAGCATTGACTGGAAAATATTTTTAAATATAATTTTAATGGTTGGCTAAGAGCCCACTGCTGTTTGTGGGTGTGAGTGATCGCAAAAATTCACTGGTATGTTTAGATAGATCTTAAGTTTTTATAAGCGTGGTTGGGGCCTTTGTCGGTAAACTAAAAAGCGCATTTTCCATGCATCATTACCGATTTTCAAATTTGCTTATGAAAAGTTAAGATCTATATAAAAATACCAGTAAATTTTTGCTATCATCCACACCCTAAATTTGATGTAGGCTCTTGGTCTATCAGGCATTCGGACGAATGTTGATGTTTACACATCTTAACCGTGAGTCCCGGCACTCACACTTTTTTTTTGGTTCCTGTGAAACGGCTCTAACGATTTTGATGAAATTTTATATTATGACATAACTTTACTGTAAAAAATGCTCTAGACTAGTGTCAGACAGGTCCGTAGCCCAGAGGCTGCTAAAGGGGCGCGTATTTCCACAATGGGTTGAATGATTTGGTTTAAATTTTGCATTTGGATAATATTCTACTTTCAAAGGTAATAAAAATAGGTATCATCCACCCCATAACCCCTCAAATCATTTGGTTGAAATTTTCAGATGTTATTATAAACAATAAAACAAATTTAAAAATTAGTTTTAAAATAACATTTGTATATTTTGAATCATCAATTTATTTATGTTTGGACTAAAGCCACAAGTTCTTTGTTTACATTAAACGCAAGAAACAAGAAGTTATGTGCTCAATAATTAAAACATAAAATGTGTTTTAAATAAGTTTTAAAAATGAATTGAAACAACATCAAGCGTTTTTCTTTTCTATTTCTATTTTTTATCTTTCAATTTTTCTTTTGATTTCTATTTCAAAAATAAGCTATTACCTGCAACAAGCAAATCCACAACAAAATAATTGCTTCACAACTCATGTCACTTTGGCAGTTTATTCGTTACCTCAACTCGCCACAGCAGAAAACCTAGTTCTACTTCAGGGCGAGTTCAGGGCGACCCCAGATCTAAAAAAAACACAGAATTTGATTGTCAGGGCGAGTTCAGGTTTTTCAAAAAACGCTTTAGGGCGACCCCAGGGTGACTTCAGGGCTCAACGAACAAACCTATTGTTCTAATTAGCAGGAAGATAGTTTAGAAAGTTGTTTTTATTTGAATTCCCTCCTACTACACATATTTTTGATTTGGGGTTTTTGCTTATTGAACGCATTTATAAAGTGAGCAAATTTAATGGATGGCATTTGTTGTTTTCCACTAACTGCCATGTCTGCTTCTCTCATACATATTTCAATTTTGTCGATTAGGAAAAGCCGAGCGAACTCGGTCTCCCAGGTACTATATACGTACATATACGAGAACTACAATTGCTCAGAACTTTCAATGATTAATTACCATTGAAAAACAACTTTTGCTACCGAAACAGTTGGAAATTCTTTTCATGGAAATGTATTAGAAATATTTTTGAAGAAATCAAGAAGATTGTAAATTTTAAACTTAAAGAAAATAAAAATGAATGAAATGAACGACTGCATTTTTTATTCACGCCTCGCCTTTGGACACCCTGTATATCACATATTATAACATACATTTTTTTAGAAGATTCATGATTAAAGATTGCTGAGTTACCGAAACCACACATAGAAAATTAGTGTATTTCTAAATTAAAGCGACCATGGGTTACTAGTGCAAGTGAAAATCGCTGCTACCAAAACCATAGTCTTAAAGATCAATTTTAAGTTTTATTCAATTATCTGACCAAAATCATTTTAAAAACATAAACAAATTTCATGTGAAAGGACATTTTATAATAAAATACCTCCATTGACTGAAAATAAAATAGTTTTTTTTGGCTTGTGTAGATAAAATAAAAAACGAAAGTATATATTGATACTCTCGTTTTTTATTTTATTAAATACTGAACCAGTCAATAATAAAACACTTACCCTGGTTGTTCCTCTGGAGTAATAGCTCCTTCAGAGTTCCGATCGTTAGTAGTCCCTTGAATACGTATCTCTGGAGTCAGAATTTGCACTGGTGCAGCATTTTCTAAAAGACCTGCTGGTAGGGTAATGTGGTCAGTTACTGATGTAATCGAAATTGTCAGAACGTCCTCTGACATTTTCGCAATGTTGTCCTTAACTTGTAGTTGATTGACATGAGATGTTATTGCTTCGTCGACATTGGGGCACATGACTATGCCGACGCTAGGTAGAAAATCGCTTTCTTTGAAACCAGCCTTTTCACAAGAAACTTCTGTTCCAATATATGGTATTTCCCCACTTTCAGAATCGCGTTCATAAATACTATTATCGTTGTCTTCAGAATCGGAACTCGTTGTAGAACCCTTCAATTTCTTGCGCGATCCTAAAAAAAATACTGCTTTTTCAGCTTCTATACATGAGTCTATGGGCTGACTTTGTTCCATTGCTTGCATACTTAGTTGGGTTGTGTTATTACTTTGCTGAGCTGTCTTGCCCTTATTGGGATTTAAACTTTGACCTAGTTTTGAAAATTGACCGGCTACATTGCTAAATGCTTTGGAACTCATTTGAACTAGCTGCGACTCGGAGAGATTGCGTTGCATGCCCTGAAAATAAAGTTTAATAGACTTAATAAGTGAAAAGAAACACAATCCTAAACTAAAATATAGACTGACCAACTTATATTCACAAAAGTGAAATGCCAGTCAATATGCGCTCAAGTTTTTGTTATTTTGCCGAATTTGCAGGAAATCAATCGATTAGGTTTGATTAAATGTTTTTTTATATCTTACAATTAGTAATGGTTACTGTTATTTTCTTATATAGCAGAGCAAGAATAAAAATCCCCGTGTTACCTCATGAAAGGTTAAGTAAAGAGTAGTTTTATTATTCCATTGTATTTCCATTTTATTATTCCATCCACGCTACACATACAAATAAAATAGATCTGTTCACATTATGAAAGTTCAGATTACCGAAAACATAGGTTGTCTATAACAATCTTCCTTAAGCTGGAAATCATTAATGAACACACATCTTATACCGGAATGTTTTTAAGCTTCGTTTTGTTGATCGGGTTTTGTGAGCACATCAGCTGTTTGTTGATATGTGCTGACGTAATGCATCTTGATTTTACCTTCGTTAAGGCCGGTATTCACCGAGCACTCATAACTTATGAGCCTCATAAACCTATTCACCAAGCAATAATAAGTGGATATTTATGAGCGCTCATAAAAGTTATGAGTGGTCCCGACCACTCATAACTTATGAGCGCTCTCTTCGAAAAATATTCCGACATTTCCGAAACTACTTCCACAACCACCACCTCCACAAACACAAACATCTCCATCGATACCACCCCATCTACCTAAAAAAGTTTGATTTTAAAGTTTGGGAGTGCCTGGTTGATAGAGAGTGGCTCTCTTTTTCGAAATTCGAAACATATTTATGAGTGCTTGGTGAATAGCACAAAGTTATGAGCCTCATAAACTTATGAGGCTCATATGAGCGCTCGGTGAATACAGGCCTTAGAGTGGCTTGTATGAAGTGATGGCGGATATCGATGTCGGACGGAATCCACTGCTGGATGCTATTGAAATGGCACTATGGTTGACACAGTTGATTAACAACGGTTCAGACTTTGCACAAGGTTGAGATTCGATTCCAATCCACCAAAGGGCTTCTTGTATAGTTGCTGATAATGCAACATATTCGTCTTCGCAGGATGAGAGCGCAACTGTTTGTTATCGTTTTGAGCTCCACCGTATAGCTCCTGGTTGTGCTTTGAAGACGTAGCCAGTTTTAGACTTCCTGTAATCAGTGCTTGCTGCCCAATCTGCATCAGTATAACCGATTTTTTCGTCATCCTTCTTGAAGCGTAGTTTCAGGTTTGAAGTTCCACGTAATTATAGAAGGAGATGTTTCACGACTGACCAATGACGTAGTCCAGTGTTAGTATTGAAGCGACCGAGTTTGTTTACGGTAAAACAAATGTGGGGCCGAGTGCATTGTGACAGATACATCAGGCATCCTATGGCTTCATGGTACGGAATATTTCGGATTTTTTGAACTTCGTCATCTGTCTTTGCTTAGTTTTTCAACTCGAATTCATTGATCTTTTTACTGCTTTGGCAAACTTTTCTATGATGTTTTCAATCTAGAACTCTTGATCTAGAGAAATTGAACTGTCCTCATGGGTTATCCTCATTCCAAGGATTTGCTGGGCAGGACCAGGTTCCTTCATGTGAACTGTTGGCTTAAGAACTTTTTATGTTTTTAAGGTAGGCATCGTCATTGCTGAATATAAGTAAGTCGTCAAACATAAGAATTTTTGAGTTATCGAGTTTGTAGTAGAGACAGGAATCATATTTTGATTTCATAAGTCCAAAATCTTCAAGAGCTTTGTTGAGCTCTATTTTCCAAACTCCACTTGACTGCTTCAGTCCGTAAAGGTCTTTATTGAGACAACATGCTTTGGATGGACTACTCTTATCGATGTATAATGGCGGCTGTTCCATATAAAAATCTTCCAAGTTCCACGCACTAATTGCATCCATTTGCTCGATTTTAAGATCAAGTTGGGCGGCGATCGCGAGATATCTCAGCGAACTATGACTTACTACGGGTGAGTAATGAGTATGTCTCTTCGTAATCAACCCCTTTTCGCAAAGAGTATACTTTTATTACACAACGGGCTTTGTATTGATCTATATTGCCAGTTATATCATGCTTTGTGCGAAAAATCCACTTGCATTTTACAAACTTGCGATTTTTTAGCAATTCTACCAGTGCAGCGCATACATGTAAAATTTCCAAAAAACATGGCCAAATTATTTTTTGGTTTATTATTGCCATTGGAAAAGGCAATTTTTAAGTAAATGCACTACTTTAGTTAATATAATCAAAAATTTATTTTTATAAGAAGTTTTAGTTATTTTCAATTTTCTCCAAAACTAGAAGACATAGCACCATCTAGTTTAGCCTTTGATTAAATAATAATAAAAAGTATTTAGTACTTAAGCCAAAATAGTACTTATTAACATAAGTTATTTTTGTAAAAAATCAGTAATATTAATAATAAGTTTCTGCAAAACACTTTTGTTTTCACTTTTTTTTAATATCTTGCATTGATATTTATCTTATAAAGTCGCAAATGGTTTTGATTAATTCTGATTCAAAATACTGTCCCATAATTAAAATATCGCAAAAATTATTGAAATTATTGTACTTGCTACCAGCAACAAATTCCATAATATTTTTTTTTATCAAAAAGAATATATAAAAAAGAAAAATAAAGTAAATTCACTTCCTAAATTGGTCCTGAACGTGCTCTCTAAAAGCCTTTCCACACTATCCCACTGAGTATTAATACATGTCAAATTGAAAGTGGGAAAGAATACTGCCAAATTTGTGGGAGAGACTTTTCATTTTTTGACCACACACAACAGTTTAATTTAACCTCAATAAAAATGTGATGAAATATGTGATAGAATTAGAACAATTTCTAAAATTCTCATGTATTAACACACGTCAAATCGTGTAGGCTGGAATATCATGCTGTGTAAGACGGGATGTCATATTTTGTGTCCACACTATTATACATGATTTGTTCCCCACTTTTTTGACATGTGTTAATACTCAGTGGGATAATTTGGAAGGGCTTTAAAAGCTACCACTTTACACGCATCAACTGACGAAATGGTTGCAATTTTAATAGCGAGATTAATCAGAAACTAAGCTCATGTTAACTGTAAGCAACTTCACATTAAAAAAAAAAAAACAATAAAACGATTTTACAATCGTCTGTACTTAGCTTAAGCAACGGCTTCAGCCCAGAACACCTTTGGTAAGTTGGCATCGGCAAGCATTCTCAACTATGGTACAGTTGCTCCTTTCGGCGACACCATTCTGTTCTGGGGTGTGGTTATTTTGTTGTTTGGTGGTTTATACCCTTCTTGATAATGATACTTTTGAATGTTTTGTTAAGATATTCTTTGCCATTATCTGTGCGTAAAATTTTTAACTTTTGAGCATTTTGATTTTCTGCAAAGCAGCAAAACTCCTTGCACACTTCAGAAACTTCAAATTCACTTTTTGTTCGCGAAAAATAGACGAAGACTTTCCTTGTTTTGTCATCAATGAACGTAAGAAAGTTTCTTTTACCACCAAGCCATCCATGTGGTCCCATGTAACATATGCCCGAGAGCACCAGCTCCAACTTTTCGTTTGCTCTATTGTCATATTTATTAAAAGAATATCTAATCTGCTTACCCATCGGACAAATATCTTTTTGAAAAAATAAACAATTTGTACTCTTTTTTAGGTTTTAAATTTTTTTGTTGAAACAAAACAACAATAAAAAAAAATATTTTCGTGTGAACACGATCTTAAAAGTATTTTTAAAACTAAAAATTGAACTTTAAACTCACTCATTCATAAATCAAAACGAAATATGTCTTGTATTGCGTTTTTCAACAAAATTTAAAAGAGAACAGACATTTTAATGAAAATAAGATCCAACAACTTCGCCCCAAAAATTCACGCAAGAAATAACTTTGATAGAAAACATGGGCTTTTATACGTAAATTTTGTATTGATTCCTTAAACATGCAATATTGGGTTATGCTTCTGGAATAGAATACTGGGAAAGTGGCCTCCTCAGCTTTTCTGGCACATGTACCTTCTCTTTTGTTTACATTTTTCATGACCGTTCTGCATAAATATGATTGAATATAGTTGATACAGCGCTCAATTTCCAAAATCCGCACCAAATATTGAAACGCAGTGTATGCATTTGTTTCTCAACAATCACTTGTATATTTTATGAACGCCAAATATGACAACTTTGAAGGTTAGGTAACGACCGCGACGGCACCAAGACGAAAATGAGCTTCATCGCTGAAAATGATTTTATTCGAAAAATCACCGACAAACCCTAATTATTTTTTGAAACTGCTGCTTAATAATGATAACACGTTGTTCTTTCGTGTAGCGCTCCATTTCCAAATGTCAAGCTGTCTTTTTTTTATTTATTGGGCAACACCTTGCTTGAATTTTGGGAAACCTTTTACAATCAAAGGTAAGATGGTTCAATAGTTCTTTGAAGAAAACATTTTTTTGGATGGCTTCTTTTCATTGAGGATAGATCTAGTCACCCTAGTCGGGATTAATCACTTCTACGCCACTGTTCTTGAATATCACGGAATGACCTTTTTTACGATTTGGCTTATGGAAAGCAAATTTGTTGACAGCTCGGGAATGTATGTTGAACATTTTTTACTGCATGTTGTTGTTGCATGTTGGTTGAACTACAGTTTCTCCTGCACCTTGGATTTGTATGATTCCCTTGTTCGCTGCTGTGACGGTTCCGCTGTTTGCATGAGTATTGTGCAGAAGTTCTGGATTCATCGTCATGTGGGACGTGGTGCCGGAGTCGGATAAGGCAGTGTAAAATGCATCAAACTTTCTATGATTACTGTTGGTTTGTGTATTTGATCGATAGTTTTTAGCAATGTGTTGAAAGTTATTGCATTTTTACACTTAGGGTCTTTTCTTTGAGATTTTAATGGCAGTCTTTTTGTGTCTGTGTGAAATACCGGACTTTCGCTTCCATGTAGTATGTCTTGCAGTAGCTTGGTTTTGATGACGTCACCATTGATTTTTGTTCCAGAATTTTCCAAAGCCATTATCATGGGCCGATAATCCTCAGGGAACCCAGCAAGCAACAACGAACCAACCCACTCCTCGCCGATTGGAAATTCAATTCTATTTAATGATAATTTCCTTTACATACATTTCCATGGAACCACAGTTAGAAAGATACGTTGTGACGAGTTCTCGCAGAAGCGCTACTCGACGTGTTAGTCCACTGTCTTTCGCTGTGTTCGCTCCTTGTATATGGACATAGCATACAGGATCTATAATGAGGGTTAACTTACTTTTTGCACGTCTGTCTTTGGCCTGGTCCACTGCAGTTTCTGCATCGACTGCAGTTGTTGTGAGCCACAGATCTTCCAACTCCAGATATGCCTGGGCAGCCACCTGCCATGTAGGGTAGTTTTCCTTGCCATTCAATCGATCTATTGAAATAGTCGAATTCATCATTTCGATCCAATGCGCGATTTATTTAACTTCGTTTTTTACTTATTATTAAAATAATAATTTTTACCGACAATAAACTTTACTTATTAATTTCTGGGCCCATAACCTATAGCAGAGCGAGAATAAAAAGCCGCGTGTTACCTCAATTATTTTATTTATTTTCCTTTAACTTCTAAATCTAAAAATTATAAAAAAATTAATACAATTTCTTTAAATTGAAAATGATAACTAATTTTCAGATTACCGAACACATAGGGAGTCTATAACATTTTAAAGTATTTTTTAGCTCCAGTGTTGAGTTTAATTTTACTCTTAGGTTTCGAGGCGGCTTCGTTTAAAACCCAACTATCTCTAATTAAACTATATGAAAATCGTGTGAAAACAATAATTTTATATTAGTCAATATTAATATTAAACCCCCATGTATGGCATAAATTAGAACAAGTATTCTATCCGAGGATGTGACCGAAGCAGGCCCATCTAAGACATAACTTTGCGTCTGTTTTATTTGCAAGTGAAAAGTGTCTAATGTAATATGTACATTGTCCGCCGCTACTTCAGTTGTGCTAGCATTGTATGCCGTCCAAGCACCATGGTGATCAAAACAAGAGCACTCACACCTAAAGCTTCCTTTCGAATCCAAAGATTTCCATGATATGAGATCAGGAATAAGCTGGAAGATCAAGAACCAGATGTTGAAGAATCTGAGTTATGCGACGAGACCGATGCATCGGTCGTACATCGCGATGTATGTATAACAAAATACAGAACCTCTTTTAATTTTGAAACTTTTGAACAATTTTTCGATGACGATGTTATGGATTTGATTGTGGAGCAAAGTGGAATATACGCACTGGAGCAAAACTGCCACACATTTCTATTTACAAAAGAGGATTTAAAAAAGTTTGTTGGAATAATGCTTTTTTCCGGATCGATTCAATCGATTCAATCGATTCAAAGAAATTAAACGCTTTGTTCATTTGGCCAACAATTTTAACGTCGATAAAACTGATAAGATGGCGAAGGTCCGACCCATGATGAACATGATATGCCAAAAATATCAAAAATGGGGCTTTTTTCATGACAAGCTTTCAATGGACGAGGTGATGGTAAAATACTTTGGTCATCATTCCGCGAAGCAATTTATCCATGGAAAGCCTGTACGATTCGGATACAAAGAATGGATGCTTTGCAGTAGCGAATGTGAGTGCAACCAAGAAGTGTTTACCCCTTATATCTCGGGTGGTGCTTGATTTGTTGGAAGTAGTAAATACACCAAGTGACCACAGTGTGTTTTTCGACAATTACTTCACCAGCCATGACCTTTTGGCAACTTTACGCAGAAAAGGATTTTGTGCAACAGGTAAGATTCGCGACAATAGAACGAAAAAATGTCCACTAAAATCCTTGAAAACGGTAATGAAAGCAAATCGTGGTTACTTTCATCAAAAAATTTGACAAAAACAACATCTTATTCGCTCGTTGGAGAGATAATGCTGTTGTAACCGTTGCAACAAACTACGACAACTTGAAACCACTAGGAAAAGTCAAGAGATGGTCAGCAACAGAAAAAGTTGTCATTCCTCAGCCAAAGCCTCTAGTTGCATACAACAAAGGCATGGGTGGGGTCGACCTTCATGACCAACTTGTGAACAATTACCGCATAAAAATAAAGGGTAAAAAATGGTGGTGGCCATTATTCACACAAATGCTAAACTCAATGGCGGTGAATGCTTGGCGACTCCATTGTCTGAAAAACAAAGAAAACCGTAATCTCCTTTCATTTGTTAGGACCATAGCCAGAACTTATTTCCGCTCAGAGTGGTCAAAAAAAGCTCCAAATAAGCCAAATGTACTAGAAAGTGTTGTTCAAAGTAACTGCACTCAAAAAAAAATTTCGTAAATTCACTACGAAACATTTTCGTAGATTGATTTTTCGTTTAATATACGAAATTTTGTAAAATAAACAAATTTTTCGTAGCCAACATGGAGATCAAAAAATTCAGAAATACGAAAAATTTGTAAAATTTACGAAAGCACATTTGTAACGCTTTTTCGTACGAATGTTTCGTGATCTGTACAAAAAATTTGTAAACTATACCTACTCAATATATCTTTTTTTAAGAGAAGCAGAAATACACATATTAAATTTGGGAATAATTTTACGAATGATTTTGAAAAACTACAAAACATTTTGTAAGTTTACTAATACAATCGTTAAAAATTTAAAGCATTTCGTAAATTATACTAAATATTATATTTTGTGTGGATACGAAATACAGTTGTATTTCTCACAAAATGTTTTGTAACAAAATTATTTCATGCATACGACTAAGTATTTTGTACCTTGTCATTTAGTCGAAAAGTACTCAGTTGCTTTTTGAACGCCGCGCGCCGTGGTAAAATTGAAAAAAAGTAAACAAAGTAAACCAAAAAAAACCAAAGAAATAAAAGTTTTATAATTGCATTTTGGTAGGTAGGTATATTACTATTTCAGTTACATAGGTATTAAATAATTGACGAAAATTAATGTTTTAGGCCTTTGAAAGTGGATACGATTTTTGGAAATCATTAAAAAAATGGCAGCAATCTTTGCTCGATATATTATTAAGGAACAAAGATAATTTTCAGACGGTAAGTTCCTACATTTAACAAGTTTTTATTGATTTTGAAGCACTTTTATTCTTTCTTTATTTTTAACCGTTTCGATTTGTTTGTAGGAATTCATAAACGCCCAATTTTTTAAAATTCTTAGTGGAACCTATAAAAGAAGGTCAAAAGAAGCTTTATGCGCTGCTTAATAAAATAAAACGTAAGTAAACTTTTTGTATTCTTTTAAACATTAGGCAAAATGATTATTTTTTTTATAGTTTCAAAGAAGAATCAAAGATGACGCCTGATTATGATGAAAACTAATTAAGGTTTAAAATTTGTTTTTTTAATTAATTTTAAAATAAACAAAGGTGTAAAAGTGAAACAAAGTTTTTTATTTTAATTTTGTGGAAAGATAAACACATTTCTGCATTCCTTGCCAATGTTAAAAACTAGTGAATACTACAAAAATTTCCTATATTCAATCAATAAAGTGAAGTATATAATTAAAAAAGTACACGATGGTGTTTCTTATGCAATATACGAATCATTCGTAATTTACAATCCTGAAAATCGTATAATGAACGATCTAATTGTAAAATATTAAAAAAAGCATTTGTACAATTTACGAATCATTAGTGATTTAAGATTCTTTATTTTTGTAGAATACACGAATTCAATTAAATTGAAATACAAATAAATTCGTAGTATATAGAAACAAAATCGTGTATTCTACAAAAATAAAGGATCTTAAATCACAAATGTTTCGTAAATAGTACAAACGTATTTTTCAAGTTACTATAGCTAGATCGTTCATTCTACAATATTATTTCGTATATTGTACAAAATTTTTTTATTTGTTAGGGATACGAAAGTTTTGCAAGATATACGAAAACATGCACGAGAAACATTCGTGGAGCAAATGAACGAATGTTTTCGCAGCATCTACGAAATTTTTCGTTGTATTTACCATTTATTTTTTTCGGTGGGAGGACATTTCCCCCAAAAAATAAAAAAAACAACTACGGTGCCACATTTGTCCACAGAGTTCGATGGATTTGTGAGCGGTGTCAAACCACTTTTTGCATTGAAAAATAATGCTTTAAAATGTTTCATAATTAGGAAGAGAATGTACCCATATCTGGCCAGTGTACTCAATTGAGTACACCCCTCTAATTACCAAACTTGGAAAATTTTTTTTTTTAAATTGTATTTTTGTGCAAATATAAGACTCAATAAACAGCATTTCAAAGATGTTTGATTTAATTCTATTTTTAAGGTCCTTGGTATTTAATGGGTTAAGAGCAAAAACATTTCTTTAGTAAAATTAACAAAAATTACAAATAATTTATTCAGTTTCTGATTCATCGGAAGTATCAAAGTTATATTCTGAGAAATTATCGTCATCACTTATAATTACCAAGTTCACGTTTCTGAGATCTCACTGAGCAAACGTATGTCAGCTCCAGTGAGGAGAAGGAGAAACCTGAACAAAATTTCTACTTTAGAAGTCAAAAGCACTCTCCATCTCGTTTTTATAAATTGATCAACTGCGACAAAAAATAATTGAGCAAACGAATCCAAAAAAATTCAGTCTCAGCTTTTTGACAGCAAAAGTCAGGAATCTCACTGAGGAATTACGTCACATTTCTGAGATTGCTGAGATCTCAAGAAACCTGAACTGGCTAAATATTATTTGTTACGTGCGTAATATGCCATCAACTTGCAAAGGGGTTGGGTCTCCAATGAATCCCTTTGGCTTCAAATAGCCATCGATGAACCAACTACAATTTTCAGGACATAATTTAGCACAACAAGAATCAGTTGCATTTAGCCACATAGAATTCATATATATTGTGCGCAGAACTTTTTGCTGAAGTGATCTCCAGCATGGTGGGATTAAATATGAGTCGAAACTTTGGATCTTTTTCATAAATTTTTCATTTTCTTTTTAAGTCGCATATTTATTTTGAAAAATACGATATCTCGCATCATCTACACTTATGCAATGTTTGATTCCATACATAAGAGCAATAAACTCCTGAACAACACACATTTTTTCGTTGCCGAAAATATTGGCTTCATCTTTAAACAATGTAAATATTTAAAAATTAATTAAATTTAATGATTAGGAATTTTAGTCTTGTTGGATATAGTTCACACTAGGTATTCGTCACGAAATCTATGTAAGATGAACTGAACTTAGCAAAAATTGCGTATTGACAAAGGCCCTCACTATAGTCAACTGATGAGTCCAAGTGAGATCGCCGGGACGAAACGCAAATTTTTGTAGGACTTAAGGCCGTTAAAAGCTATTTTGAATCAATAATTCAACAAAGTCCATTAAAATAGTGCTAAGTCTTCTACTTGGCTGATGTATTTCAGTAGTATAGTATATAGAATTTGTATTATTAAAAAAACCTTCATATATATTTTTTGGTAAGTCTCATTTTGTGAAAAAATCTTAAAAGGTCTGCTTTTGCCTTTATTGTGAAAAGCCGCTGTGTAATCACAGCCTGTAAATGCGTGGAAAGATGGCAAACTTTGACATATTGTGTAACCCAACTACAGCGCGAGTTCTGTGGAATTTATACAATTAACATCTCTTTCACTATTTTTCTTAGCAGTTGAAGCTGCTAACCAAACTTCAGACTTTGGACTTATGCAAATTAGTCAAATCATGACAACGTCAGTATCGGCGGCTTTTACCAAGAACTTAGAACCTGATGGTGCTCCAAATATATGAAACATAATCCGCGTATCCGCTTCTTCATGTTGACATAAATAATCAGTTTCTTCTCCTTCCCTTCCCTTCTGCGTGATAAGAAAAGCTATTTTCCTCAACAGTTACAAAAATTTTCTTGTTTTGCAATATTATCATCATTATGAATATTATTATCATTCTCCCAGTACTTCACTAAAAACGCTACTAAAGCCTCCTTAAAACGATAATGTTTTAAGCTTCCCAAAAAATTAGTAGGTCTAGGTCTAGGCCCCGATATTTTAAATTTTTCTACTTTGGCGTTCGCAATCTTTAATAGACGGTGTAAAATAGCGGTCAAATATGATATGTACTTCAGATGCATTACTTGAGCACAGTTTAATAAGGATTGATTAAGCTACTTTATCAAATGTTTGTGGCATAGAGGATCCGATAAGATGCAAGAAGTAAAAACCATCAATAATTTCAATGTCAATCTGTCTTGGCTCAACCATTTGGAATTGAGACTTTAATTTCTTCGCTAACGTCGACTTATCAGTTTTGAACATCTCACCAGTTCATGAGAAAAGAGCAATGTTAAACAGTATTCTATGTTTTTGCTCTTAAAAATAAATATTTTATGAATTTAAAAAAATATGTTTATTCATTTTTTTGTAAACACAATTTCCATTGAGAATAGATAACACTTAACACTAAAAGGTACAAATATATCACTTACATTTTATTTACATCATGTAAATTTTCAATTGTTTGCTTTGTGAAAAATCTCCTAAGAAGCCAAATGGTTCCTTTAAATAGCTTATTTCTTGGGTTCTATTGATCGGACCACCAAGATTGAGGTCTTTAAGCCCAGGAAAAGTACTGTGCACTATTTATTGCTTTCAATATATGCTTTTAAGTGGTCATACTCCTGACACAATAATTGGAAAAATGGGAATTTTTAACCTCCCAGATCTACCACAAGCTGAGAAAAAAACTGCCAGACTTTTGAATTTTTTTTTATATCATGATACTTGTACCTATTAACGCCCTTACTCACGTTTTGCTTATTGTTTCTGTCCCCGAATTTGTTGACATCTCTCTGAGACTATTAGAATTGTTTTCTTTAAAGCTATGAGAAATTTAAAAACGTCGCTTATTAAAAGTTCGGCAACTCCAAAAGTAGACAACAGTTTTAAAAACAACATAGTACCATCGTAATGATAATAAAATTCTCTTTATGTTGCTCCTGTTTTAAATGAAAATACCAATTAGGGTAAAAAAGAAAAATATCAAAAACCAAAAAAAAATTGATTTAAAAAATATGAATTTTTCAAAAATTCACCTAGCCAAGAAAAAAGCTTAATAAAAAAATTTGCAAATACGGATCCTTTAATTTTTTATCAGCTTCTCAGGCATATAAAATTTATTTCTAGAAAACCTTTCCCTGATTTTATGTGATTTTTTTTCTCCAACGTCTATTTTTTTTTTCATTTTTTGACTTTAAAATGTTTTTATCTCGAATATTAGATATTGTAGAATTTTCTTTTATACGTGTGACTTTCTTGTATTTATAAGATCTATCGTTGAAAGAAACAAAAAACTCTCTATCACTTTTCATTTATAAAATAGAATCTAGGCCTTTCTCTTCTTTTGCCGTAAAATTCCAAATTATTGAAATTCCGATTTAAAATTTATTTTAGCACTAAAACCAACCATATGGGCTGGGTCACATAATTGAAAAAACCCAAACATCTACCTTTAAGGCGTGGTAACCCTATGCCTTGACCAATGACCATATTTCGCCAGGCAACTCTTGCCCAAAATGTAAGTTAAGACACTATCTAAAAAACTGCATACCACTTATCCGTTAACTCGATGAGGGTAGGTCGTCCTATGGCGGGATCATCTACTATAACTCTTCCGATTGGTTTATTTCGAAAACGTTTATTTTTATGAAAAAAATATATATGTATGTTTTTTGTAGGAAATTTTTCAAGAGCCCTGGATTGTAAAATTCATGGTGAAGGGACTAAGGACTCCTGGATACTGCACCCTATATGTGACGGATAAAGGTGGACCTAGATCCTACATATTGGTGAAAAGTAGCACTAATGTATATTTACTCCCTAACATCAGCGATAAAGATATCACCGCTGACAGACTTGATACGTCTAAAAGATCGTACTGGCTGGTATCGGCTTATCTAGGCCACGATCAACTTTGCCCTCTCCCTGGTCGCACTCTGGAGAGAATCGTTGCTGAAGCAGAACGGCTGAATAGCAACCTCATAATTGGGTGTGATGCAAAATCCCATCATACAGTATGGGGCAGTACTGATATCAACGATAGAGGCGAATCTCATTTCGATTTCAATTTAAGTATTAACCTCATAGTAAGTAACGTAGGAAATGAACATACATTCGTTTCAAGAAATAGACAGGAAGTTCTTGATATAACTCTTGTCTCCGACATTATTCATCACATGATTAAGGATTGGACAGTATCTGAGGCACATTCGTTCTCTGATCACCGATCCATTCAATTCAGTCTAAATGATGAACCTCCTAGGCATTCTACTTTCTAAAATTATAGGAACAATGACTGGCTCAAATTAAGGAAAACACTTGAAAGTTTAGTTAAACCTGATCTTCTAAGCCCTCCCTCTAGAATAAATGACCTTGACAGCAAACTCAAAGATCTCACTCTAGCCCTAAACAGTTAGAAGTCAATTTCTTGCCGACTTACTCAGGTAGGGGGGAAAAAGAAACCACACTGGTGGAACTCAGGGCTCGAGCCGATTAGAAAAAGCTAAAGGAAACTATTCAATCGAGCTAAAAGCACAAGGTTGGCTTCAGACTGGGACTCTTACAAGGAATCCCTAAAAATTTATAAGAAAGATTTCAGGTAATGCAAAAGATCTTCTTGGAGGACCTTCTGTACCAAAATAGAAGAAACCTCTGAAGTATCTAGATTAAGAAAAATGCTCTCAATTAATCCAGTTATTCCTAGTTTCCTAAAAATGTTGACGGCACATGGACATCGACTCTATCGAAGAATCGCTCTCCATGTATCTGGAAAAGTTCTTTCATTATTCCTCTTCATAAAAAAGGTAAAAAAAAATGAAGTTAAAAATTATAGGCCTATTGCCAGACTATCTGTGATTACCAAGCTTTTTGAGGCAATTATTTGTGAATCGTTATGTTTTTATGTTAAATCTTTTATTGTTTTTCAACAACATGGTTTTACAAAAGGTCACTCAACAGTAACTTTTTTATTAGAATTAGCTGAAAATTGTATTGACTCTTTTAAAAATAAAAAACAACTAGATTGTGTGTTTACAGATTTCAGTAAAGCTTTTGACAAGCTATCACATCGTGTTCTGCTTTTCAAATTGAAAAAATTGGGATTTAGTGAATGCTTTGTGAGATGGATAAAATCTTATTTGTTTGATAGATCCTACTCTATATTGTTCAATGGTTGCGTATCAAACAAATTCAAGATCAATTCTGGACTTCCACAGGGTAGTCATTTGGGTCCCATTCTTTTCATTTTATTTATAAACGACTTACCAAATGTTTTAAAATACTCCAACTGTCTAATTTACGCTGATGATGTGACAATCTTCAAAACTATTTCGAATTCTCGTGATTGTGAAGAACTTCAATGCGACCTTAATTCGTTTTTTGACTGGTGTACACGTAACTGTTTGTTTCTTAATGTCGATAAATGTAAAACTATGTGTTTTACAAGAAAGTTGTCTTTTATTTTGTTTAATTATATGTTTAACGATACATTAATATCTCGTGAAAATGATATATCTGTTTTCGGTGTGACATTTGATCGTAAACTTGAATTTATTCAGCATATTAACTCCATTACCAATAAGGCCAATTCTATTCTTGGTTGGATAAAGAGAGAGTCAAAACAATTTTCCGACCCTTACGTTACAAAACAACTGTTTATATCTTTTGTTCGTCCCATTTTAGAATATGCCTGTCAAGTTTGGTCACCACACTATGAATGCCATAAAAATAGGCTTGAACAGGTACAAAGGCGATTTCTTAGATTTGCACTCAGAGGACTAGGTTGGAACAATCCTTATGATCTCCCACCTTACGAGAACAGGCTTAGACTTATTGACTTACCTAGTCTTGAGAACAGACGTTCCTATCTGTTTCGTGTTCATTGTAAAAATAATCAACGGTACAATAGACTCTTTGCACCTTCTGTCTAATATTAACTTTAATATTCCTCAAAGAAATGCACGATTGAGGATAGAGTCGTGGTTAAGGTTTTAACTAGACTAACTTTATTTTCTGAAATTTCTTCTATTTATAGTTACAACTAGTTTTACAAAAAAATCATTCTCATGCATATTCTTATCACAGTTTTTTATTGATTTATTTTGCCTTTGACCTACAATACACTACCCCACATGACGTAAGAATTAAATGTCCACTTGACAAAATAAACCTTCAGTTGTATTTCCTCAAAGGCATTCCGAATGCTTAGTCGATGTGCCGCATATAATTGCAGTCATAAACAAAAATCAATATAAACAAATATTAGGTTATTTAATGCACTTGGCGCATAGCGACCGAATATGCTAATGTGTAACATGATCAGTTCAATGTACGATGATATCGCTTGGTGACGGCTGATGATTTTAAACACAATCATATGTAGGTCGATATGCGTCGAGTTCATGAATGTTTACATTATTTTTGTTTTGATTATTATTGTTAACATTTACTTATTGTTTTGGTTTTGGGTGTTACACACAACACAATTATTACAAGACCTCTCTGGGAGGACTTGGCGTTCTTGGATGATGAATCGATCCATTTCTATAGCGACGTCTTGGCTTAAAGAAAACGTGATATCATGCACAGATATGCGAATCTTCTCAGATAGCCAAGCCGCCATTAATTCTCTGGATTCTGTCTCTACAAATTCAAAAACAGCCCTTAATTGCTAATCATCTGTCATGTAGATGGTTAGCAGTACAACATTCACCTTTGCTGGGTGCCGGGTCATAGGGACATTCCAGGCAATTGTAGAGCAGACGAAATCGCCAAAAGTGGAACAATATTACCTTTATCGTCAAATCGGACAAATATTGGTATACCCATCGCTACTTGTAAACTTATGCTAAAGCAAGATGCAATAGAGAAAACAAACCTTAGGCCCAATTCACATAGAACTGGCTTAAGGTTTTGGTGTGGTTCTGGCGTGGTTGCAACATATGTCACTTTGTGTAATTTGCATGTTCTCTTATGGGACAATACACACATATGAAGAGGCGAGGGTATGGTGTGCCCTGTCATTGCCACGCCATATTGAAAACTCTAGTGGCCTAGGTAAACGTCACGCCACAATGAAACTCTTTCATATGTCAAACCAAATCAAACCAAAAGAAAATGAGCATGAGGGATGACTATGAATTCAACATTGAATTCTGCGATGAAATCCAGATTTATGAAAAATTGTATAATTACAGGAGGGCAGATTACTGCAATAGAAGCGCGCAAGACCAAACATGGCAGAAAATAGCCCAAAAATTCAATGCAAATGGTAGGTATTTTTTTAATTTCATTTATTTTTATTCTTTGTAAACTTGCCACCACAAACCGCTGAGCATTAATTATTGGTTCATTGATTACTTTGGAAACGCTCAGGATACATGTTCAGCTCTCGCATTGCGTTGAATGCACCACTGCTTTTCCTTTTTTCCAACCACAAAGGGTGTACCCAGTACCTTCTTTGTTTTTGTATCTGATTAAGATACATGAGGTCAAAAAGATCATCGTCTTCATTGTCCCAAAGCATTTCTATGTTTTTTTTTTATTGGCAATAATTTTTCAAAAAAAATCAGGAGGAAAACAAAACAAGTTTTTATAAGTATGCACTTTTGCTTACAACAATTTAAATTAATTCATCAAAAAAAGATCTATCAAAAAGAGAACTGCCATGTCCATTCAGTTCACACCAGCACCATAAGCCAGTTCTGTGTGAATCGCGCCTTAGGTGGAACAACATCGCCGCATGTCAGACCACAAAACAAATCTGGCATATGCTGGATCTGAAGTGCTCTAAAAGTTTGATAGCTCTAAGCAGATTGCACATTAGTTCCGTTATAGGTGTCTTTCTCAAAGGCGTAGGCTACACTTAGGAGAATTCTCTACAACGATCCTAGTGATCTGGCAAATCATGGCATTAATATTCTCGCGCGCTTCGTAAGAAGCTCTGAATGGTTCAACGAGTAGGAAGAAAACTTCCTAGATTTTTGTGGTATCACAATGGACCAACCTATAGTCTTAGTGTGTCAAGCATCTCTGCTGACAGCCACTAAAAACCTAACCTAACCTAAGACCGAATAATTATTATGGGCGTTCTTCTTTTTTAGTTCAGAGCAGAGCCTGAACTGTCAAACAAAAGATCGTGTTTCTTTTTTAGCTCAGAGCATTCAGAGCTCCAATTTTGTGTTTCTTTTTTCGCTCTGAGCAAGTTCAGAGCGCGCTCTATGAGCTCAGAATACATTGATAGAGCAGACGGAGTTGAATAGCTGAACACAAAGAAAATGATAACTGTGAACAAATTAAAAAGTGACAGCTGCTGAAGCGTGTTTCTTTAAATAAATCTGAACTCTCAGAGCAGAGATCGTTCAGAGTATGTTCGGAGTGTTCAGACTCTGTTCAGACCTCTACTCTGAACAAAAAAAGAAAAACGCCATATAACAAACAATGTTTTCTACCGAGCTATAAACTTCAATCGTGATGTTAAAAAACAGACAGTGCCTCTGCGCACAATATCGGACCCTTCTTCATAACGCAAGGGTTTGAGTGGACTATAACAGGGTTTTAAAGTGTTTTGAGAAGATTGTTTTTCTTATTTTTGGGTTATTCCCGTATATCTTATTGAAAGACTATTTTTGATTGCACCTTCCGGAATTTATCTAAATATTTCTTGAGAACATATTTGAAATATTACTAGCCTTGCTAATTACTATCGTAAAGTGAGAAAGTTATGTAATTTTTTTTGTGATTTATTTTAAAACTACCTGTGGAACATCCAACAACGGAACTTTACTTTTTCTCCTTTGCAACATCCCTCCTGTGACAAAACGAACATCATTTTTTCCAATATTATCCAATGTTATTTTGAAAAGCTGAACAATAGCCATAAGAGACTCTGCAATAAACAATAACTACTAAAAGCTGGAAATAGAAACGCTAATAAAGTCTTACCAGATACTTCCTCTTGCGTCTTAATTACTACTGCAACATTATTAAAGAAGCGAATATTTGCCGACCGAAACATGTGAAAATATCCATCTGTACCATTTACCATATAATTTAATCGTATACAAAGCAGAGCTGGAGCTGTGCCTTGGAAGATTTTCGTCTGTTGATACATGCCTAGTTCAACCATTGTTATATCCTGGAGAAGAACCTTTTCGTATCGTACAATTTTATCCAAATGCGAGTCGTAATCGGCCACAATGTAACAATAGTCAGTTAGTAACAAAATGACATCTACTTCGGTCTCATTGATATCGCCTGAACTAAATTTTAAATCAGTTAAATTAAATTCAAATAGTGTATCAAAATATTTAACGGACTTACAGCGATTGTTTAAATTAAATCACAAAAAGTCTGAATGCGGGTTAATTGATGGTTTGTGGACGGTTGTTGTTTAAGCTTATCATCATCATCATTAATATATATTAAGGGTATTCATGCAACGTCGGAAAAGCATCGTAAACGTCTTAAAGTTTACGACATCGTAAACGAACTGTTAAAATTTGTATGGGAAATCTTTTCAAACAAACCTTAAACTTTAAGACACAAATTCGTGTGTTAAATGAAGATGGTATTATGGTAAACATCGTAAACATGGTAAACTCTTGTAACCTTAGAAGAAGAAATAGAGGAAAGGGGACATCGAGGAAAAATGAGGTTTTTTTTCAAAATAGTGTGAGTTACACAAAAACAACTGCATTCACACATGCACAATTATGTTTTAATCACAACAAAAAACATACTTACCATCATTTTCGCCAAATAAATAAATAAATAGATCATTGAAAGCAATTTGTTCATACAATTGTATAAATTCACTTTTTGGGCTTGTTTTGGGCATTTTTAAAATGTGGATGACAAATTTTACGAATAATAAAATAAAATTAAATATTTTAAGCTGTTTGACGTTTAACGAACACCTGATTTGTTTACCATATCGTTTACCACATTTATGAGTTTACCATATCTTTTACCACATTTACGAAAAATGTTTTTTGCTGCGTTCATGAAACGTGTGTCGGAAACTTTACGATTTTACGACATCGTAAAGTTTAAGACGTTGCATGAATACCCTTATTATTTCTGTTGTCAAACTCCTTTTTTCTCATTTATAAACTAGTCAAATCTACTAAATTAGGTATCACTGTATAGGAATTTACACATAGCGATGACATTGCACAAAAACTTTATGTTACACCACACTGTTTTCTATAAATTTCGGCAATTTCAAATAATTAAATAAATGAATAATTTGACATAAAGAATGCCTCACTTTTAACCCATTGAATGAGTGAAAGAGAAAAATATGTATTACTTCTGTAATTTAAAGTTCTCTTTTTTTCCTGCGTATAGGAGAAACATATTTGTTACTTCTGTTGTTTGTATTCTTTTTTTTTCTCATTTATAAAAAACCGAAAAGACCATAGAAGAAGAAATAGAGGAACCGGCATATCGAGGAAACAGTGAAGCATTTTTCAAAATAGTATGAGTTACACAAACGCAAATGCATTCACACAGGGAATCATGGAGCAGCAAACGGAATTTTTAGCTGTTTTTTTGAAGAATTTTTAAAAATTTGAAATCATCCAAATAGAAAAAAAAAAGCTTAGTAAATTAAATAAATAAGTGAAATAAAAGTAAATAAAGTGAATATATGCTATTATTCATTGAAAAAAAAATATAAAACTGCATGCGGTGCTCCGTTAAATCCTGTAAAAAAGAGTTATAATAAGCAGTGCAATTTTTGTTCATTTCACAGCTAAGCTGTATTAAAATTAGTCTGCACTACGGGTGCTCAATGCAGCGCAAATCAGCGCATTGTCATCACCGACAAAAGCTAATTTGCGCGTGGGAGAGAATTTCAATTTTGACAGATAGACACCTGACACATCACGTTTCAAATAATTGGTCTGTTTGGTAACGTGAAATTTCTTGCGAATTTGCACAAATTTTCACAAAATTTCACAATTTGCTGTCAAAACCCATAGAAAAAAAAAGCAGTTTTTGGGAAATTTGTCTGAAAAAAAGTCACCAAACACAGGCAATATTTGAATTTTCAACAAATTTGCCTTTTTTTTAGAAGTGCGAAAATTTCGTACATTCAATAAGGTTTTGCAATCAAATTTTCAAATAGAATTTTTGAACAAAATAAAAAAATTCTTTATTGATATGAACATATAAGTTTTACAAAATTTCTTGTTAAACAATATCTGATGTAAGAATGAAATCAGAAGTGATAAATAAATATGTTTCTCCCGCAGCGAAAAAAAATTTTCTCCCCCACTCACTCAATGTGGAAGCGAAAAAAGAGGATTTTAAACTAAAGAATTAATAAATATGTTTCTTTCAATTATGCAATCTAGTGATACCTAATAAATGCATTCGGCTTTTTATACAGTAAAACCCGCTTATCTGAAACACTTTTTTCATCCCCTAGTATTTGTCGACCAATTACCTTTATAACACTCCGCTCAAGCGAAATTCGCTTAATAGTCCAGTCAATGAAGCGAAAAAAATAGCTAAATGCGGAAATAATCGCCGGAAAGCTGGATTTTGGTATATAGCTTCCTCATTTTGATCTTAAGAAATTGTCAAAAGTCCCCATCGATATGAGCACCGCTAACAATTTTACGGAATTAAGTCGCCCGTCTACATAGAAAAGTAAAACCCTTACCTCTTCTGATTGGTTTATTTCAAAAACCGTTATTTGTATGAAAAAAGTATGTTCTAGGTTTTTCTAGGAAATATTCCAAGCTACAAATTAGTCTTTGACACTTTTCTTGTATAACTTACCATTAGGGAGTTATTCTTGAAAAACCATTTTGGGGGGCTTTCAACCCCCCGTAAAATTGTTAGCGGGCGGCGCTCATACCGTTGGGGACTTTTGACAATTTCTTAGGAACACAATGAGGAAGCTATATACCAACATCCAGCATTCCGGCGATTTTTTCCGAGTCAAATGCTTCATTGACTGGACTATAAGTGAAAAAGCCGGATACCTTTAACATATTTTCAGTTAAATTTAATATTTTTCATTGAAAAAAACTCTCTTAAGTGAAAAAAAAATAATACAAAAGAAGAAAAAATTTGCTGAACGCTTTTACTTCTTTTTTATTTTTCACCTACACCAAATATTCATCACGAAAATGACATTTGAATTTCTGAAACGTCAGAACCCTTTTTGGAATTTTTAAATCCACTTAAGTGCAATTTTTGTTTCATTTGTTTTCATTTGAAATTTGTTTTCACTTAAGCGGGGTTCGTTTAAGTGAAAAACCCGCTTGAGTGAAAGAAAGACTGTGACATTTTGTAGTTTCTCTTAAGCGGGTTTTACTGTAATGAGAAAAAAGATTTCAAACAACAGAAGTAACAAATATGATTCTCCCTCACTCACTCAAGGTGCAGCGAAAAAAGAGAATTTTAAATTACAGAAGTAATACACATTTTTCTCTTTCACTCATTCAATGGGTTTAGTTTATTCCTCAGAGTAAGAAGATATGGAAGAGGCATATATCACATATACAGTGTATGTGAGTGAAGCACCAAATTTAAAAAAAAAAAAAAAAAAAAAAAAAAAGGTGCCTAAATGTTATTTTACCGATCTAAAGGAAAGTGTTTCGAGATTTTCAATCGTTAAAATAGTGAAAAAAAATAATTAAACTAAATAAAAAAATGAAATAAAAGTGAGAATAGTGAAAACTTGCAATACTTTATTAAAAAAAATATAAAACAACATGCGGTGCTCTGTTGAATTGTGTAAAGACACCTATAATATGGAGTTAGTAATCTTTTCATTTCACGGGCTGATTGTGTCTCAAATTCCAAATAAATTAATGTGAAGTGATGTTTTTTATGTAAATACATTATCATAGAATACTTTAAAATTAATATTTCATAGCATTTCGCTATAAAAAAGGCACATTTGTTGAAAATAAAAATATACTTTGAAACGTGATGTGTCAGGTGCCTATCTGTCAAAATTGAAATTCTCTCCCACGGTCGAATTAGCTTTTGTTGGTGATGGCAAGGCGCTCAAATGCATTGAGCGCCCGTAGTGCAGAGTAATTTTACTTACTTTATGTGGAATATGAGACACAGCTTAGCTGTGAAATGAACTAAAATTGCACTGCTTTTTATAAGTCTTTATACAGGATTTAACAGAGCAACACATGTAGTTTTATATTTTTATTTCAATGAAGAATAGCATATATTCACTTTATTTACTTTTATTTCACTTATTTATTTAATTTACTAAGCTTTTATTTCGATTTGGACGATTTAAAATTTCAAAACATTCCTCAAAAAAACAGCTAAAAATTCCTTCCCCATTCCCCATGATTTGTGTCTGACTGCATGCCTTCCCTGTGTGAATGCCTTTGTGTTTGTGTATCTCACACTATTTTGAAAAATGCTTCACTTTTTCCTCGATATGCCCGTGCCTCTATTTCTTCTTCTAAGGTCTATTCGGTTTTTATAAATGAGAAAAAAGAATACAAGCAACAGAAGTAATAAATATGTTTCTCCCCCCCGCAGCGAAAAAAAGAGAATTTTAAATTACAGAAGTAATACATATTTTTCTCTTTCACTCATTCAATGGGTTAAATGGGTTATTCTTTATGTCAAACTTAGAAGAACACTAAAAACAATAATGATTGAATATAAAAGATAATTCATTTAAACTTTTAACACATTATGAGCAGTTATAAAGAGATAATTATTCTATGATATGATGCTCATCTCATTGATTTGGTATGATGCAGGGCGGTCATTCTTTGTCCATTGTTGTGATGAAGGTTTGTCATCTGTTATTAGCACAAGGGGTGCTGGTAGTCTGGGGACTAGTTTAGCAGTTGCTGGAGTGTGTGGTCATCTCCGGTTTTGATCCACATGGAATCCTTCCCCCAGAGAAGTTCCATGCTAGGATTTCATGTGGGCAACATGTCAGTCACGGTCACATGATACAGTTGCTAGCGGGTAATGTTATACCACGCCAGAGTCCCGTTTAAACGGGATAGGCTAAAAGTCTAGTTCAAGCGGCATAGTTTGGAAACTAGCTTTTCAGTTGCTGGAGTGTGTGTACAACTCCTGTTACCATCCAGATGGACACCGCTCCCCATAGAGTACCAACTTTCGATGAGGAAATAATTATTTAAAAATAATTTTCTTTACTGTTTGAAAAAAAAAAACTGAATTTGCAATGCTGTGTTACTTGGCACAACCTGCTTCGTTGCCTCCCTAATTCCAACTCCTATTTTTCTAGGTGCACGAATTTGTTCAAATTCCCCTAGAAATATATAATTTGCAATGTATTGACTATGCATGCTGTAAATTGTATAAGAGTCGGTAACCATCGACCAAAAAATTGCGTCTTAGAAAGGTATGACAGCATCTAACTGATGAGATGAGCCCAACTGTCTTGCCTGGGCGAAACGCATTGGTTTCACTATAATGTACTTTTAGAAGTAATTGAATGGGTATAGGGTAGAATAAACGAATAATCACAAAGAGGAAAAAAATGAATATGTAAAAGCCAAACTAAAGAACGAAGACATTTGAAACGCAGCGCTGAGTTGGCGTAGTGATTGAAAATGAATATGTTAAAGCCAAACAAAAGAACGAAGTAGACGTGTTTAACGCAGAGCTGAGTTGGCGCAGTGATTTGAAGCAGCAGCTGGGTTGTCTACACTGATACATCAATGTGTAACTCAAGTGACAAAGCCTAAAAAAAAATGGAAATATCGCCCAAATTTATATTTTTCCAAATCTTAAGTTTGAAATATCGCCCAAATATTTTCAATGTAAATTGTTTTTGTGAAATTTGGGCGTTTTTTCTTATATTTTTGGCGATATTTCCAAACATTTTTTTTAATTTGGGCGCATAGGGTGGGCCGTGGGGCATGCTGGGTGTATGCAAAGTCTCTTTTGCATTTAAAGAATCTGGATTTAAAGAAACTTCGCATACATCCAGCCTCGCACCTACCCTAAATCCTATGGGCAGCATGCCCCCCCATACATACCTCACTGTTTACACGCCGCGCATTTTATCACCGAAATATGCAAAAATACCCAAAAATAGCATTTTATCTAAAAGATTCGACTACTTAAATAATATGAGTAAAACAATTTTTTTTTTTGTTAAAATTTAGTGTTGCATAAAATTTTTGTGCACGAAAAAAAAATTGTGTACAAAAAAATTTTAACACAAAGAAAACGAGTGATAATAATTAATTGTTTGAAGAAATAAATAAAAATGCAGCAAACCAAAGTAATGCTGAATTTATTGAAAAATGCAATTTTATTGTATTTTATCATATTTAAATTATTTTTTGACACAACTTATTTAACATTCCTATACCCGCGCATTGGTCTTTTGTAAATGTTTTAGTAAGAGGCTAAATTAAAAGACCGTCCTTTATTTATTAAATGCAATAACTAATATAAACTTGTATTATTTCGTTAACAATATATCACTTCTGATTTTGAACAAATTTCATAAAAATATTCAAAGTAGAAGAGAAACTACGGCCTCTTGAGTTTCGGTGTTATTTTTTGACGCGGGTATAGGAAGGTTAAGGACGTCGAGTGAACTGTTTAAACAAACTCCACATTAAACAAATATCTCAGATACAAAATTACAGCAAATCAAAGTTATGGTAATGCTGGATTCATTGAAAAATGCTATTTTGGGGTACTTTGCCATATTAAGGTGAATTTTTTGACAAAACAGGGCGCGACAAATTATTTTTTGACACAACTTGTTTAAGGATATCGAACGACAATTGTTTAAACAAATTCCACATTAAAAAATCTTGTAGGTAAACAAATATAGCCAATCAAAGCTTTGGTAATGCTGTATTTATTGATGCAATGAGTTAATTCCATTGAATTTAAAAACATTTAAATTCACACATGGTCGGTCCATGGAGAAAGAAACCCTTCGACATGGAATTTCCCATAACAACTGGAAGCTACTAAACTAAAACAGCCTACGTCGAAGATATCGCATACCGGGAGAATGCGTACGTGACTTCTTCGACGTAGTATGAAATATGACAGGGCGAACCGAAGGCTCATCGAAAACTAAAAGACTGTTCACATGCGAGAGCGACCATCGACCGACGCACAAATAAAAGAACAAATGGGATACTAAATTCTTCACAAAAAACTGGACAAAATGGTAAAAAACTTATTTAAAAGAAATTTGAGAAAATAACGCGACGACCAACTTATTTTCTTGAATTTCTCTGTAGGTGTAGAATCTATAGGTAGTGAAATGTCTTCCCACGTTTGGCAGCTCAAATTACGTTAGTTGGAGGACCGCAGTTTAAAACTGCATGAGAATTTATGAACCTGTTAAGTGTGGAAGTAGGTATTGCGCGGTAAAAAATATAGGTAGAAATAAAGTTTCAAAGTGACCTTTCTTGTTTACGACATGGGAAACAAATTTTACAAGAATTTTATGATCACGTTAGTAAAACGCTTACATTACAATAATGTCATACGAACTACAAAAAGCTGAAACAAGCTGTCTAATTAATGCACCTAGAGGTAACGCTTTAAGAATATTTTTGCTTGGTTTAAAACAACCGTAATTGAAAACAAAATTAATCATCAAAAAACAAGTATAATGATTACTTTTTCATTAATTATTTCACAAAAATGTAATTAAATAATCTTCTTTTTTAATTATATTTTATGTGATATTGCACAAATGGTTTCCTGTTGTGTTAAGTCTTTCTTGTGTTTTTTTTTTTAATTAATCAACATATACTTTATTCGCTTTTATCAGGTTTTTAAGGGTTTACCACAATATCTAGAAACCAATAATCTATATAATAATGAGTTGGAATTCCTTTAATATAGGTAAAAAAAAATCTGGAATAATTTTTTTTTTTTCGAGATTTTTTTCTAGATATAGTCTTTTGATATTTTTGTTCATTCTAGATTTTTGTGCTTTGAGATTTTTTCATTCTAGATTAAAAAATTGTTTTTTTCGAGATATTTTGCATTCGAGATTTGTTGCATTCGAGATTTGTGTCATTCGAGATTATGTCATGATCCCGGTTTTTAAATTTGCATTCGTCTTTTAAATAATACATACCTATTTGAAAACAATTAAATTAATAATAATTATATAAGAAAATTACTCGTTGCCCTTTTTAAATTCCTATGAATGCGAATTCCATAAAATTCTAGCGTTATAGCATTTGTGTTTTAAATTAATCAAAACTTTAATAATTAGATCTTAATCTTAAATAGAACATACTTATTCAATTTTGAGTAACTCACTATTAAAATACCATTTATTTACTTCCATTGTTTGTGTTTATATATATTAAAATGTTAATGTTCAATTTTTCCTAATATCAAATCTCTGAAAGTTATTCAGATTTCTTTGAAATTTTGTTCTTAGAAAACAGCGTCATCTGTTGTTGGACATAAAAGCAACACCCGCTATACTGATATCTTAGGAATCTCAGTTACATAAACAGGATTCCTCAAAAGAACTTTCAAATTTTCTATCAAAATTCTGAAAACAAATTTTGAATTCGGTTGCTCGAACTGAAATGCGGTAAAAAAAATAGATCTTTAAAATTTATTCTTTTTAATTAATTATTAATGGATGGATTTATGCATTAATATTTCCAACATCGTTATTTTAAGTAAGGGTTAAGTAAAAACAACAAAAAAAAAACTCCTCTCATTTAAGGTTATTATCATTGTGTAGGAAATCACTTAAGGAATAGTTATTTTTTGGCTTTATATCGTCTTAATATTAGCCGTTTTTTATTATCAGAAATGATCCATATGGATCATCAAATAATATACATAACAACAATAACACATGAACCTGCTCTTTATCGGGTTCACGTTTCATGATCCGAAAACAGGCTTCTGATCCTCGCCACTGTGAGGCTGTTTTATGTTCCCAGGATGATACATATGGATCATGGGTCAAAATAAAAACGGCTATTATTAGGTTTGTTCGATGTCAACTCTGGGGCGCCCTGGGTCGCCCTGAACTCGCTCTGAAGCGTTTTATGTAGCACTTTTTTCTCCCTAGGTTATTTGCACTGTGTTCGATGTGTGTTCGGGAAGCGCTCTGAATGACTCTCACGAGACCCAGGATTTTTCTTGGGGCAAAAGGTCAGAGCTGCCAAAATTCAAATCAGCTGTTGGCATTCAAGCAAAAACAAGTGTTGAAATAAATAACTTCGTAAATTTTAGATATTTTGTTGATAATTTTTGTTTTTTATTTGTTTTCACGTAATTATTGACGAAATTCCAAAATATACAACAGTCTATGAAACAGTGAAATGAACGAAAAAATCCGATGGTGAAATTTTATACCACTGAAGCGTTCGACGAGAATGAAAACCCGAGCGCCCTGAGTTTTTTGACAATTGACTGACATTCCCCAGGTCGCTCTAGGGCAGAGAACATCGTACAAACATATTTTCATCATTTAGCCATTCACCCCATAGAGGCAAAATATGACGTCTAATTTTTAAATTTATTTTTGTATGTAAAAATTTATAGAATAAAACTGGGTAAATGCAAAAAAAGGTTAAAAATAAATACATATTTTGAAATAATACCTAGATACAAAAAATGGTGGAGAAAAAAAGTTGCTATTATTGGAAAACATTAAATTTCTGCTATTTTTGTGGGCAAGAACAATAAGTGTTCAAATAAGCAAGCTGTCAGTTTTGTTCACTTTTAACTTGAAATTGATGTGCAGATAAACTTTCGTCTTTTCTAAACTATACATTTAATATTATAGTTGTGAAGTATGTTTCTGCCATGTTTAAACGTCTGGACTGATAAGGGTATAATATACTATTTTATGAGGAAAGGTAACAGCTATAAGAAATATAATAAAATTTCGACTCATGAATAACTCATGTCGATTATTAAATCAACAATATTTAAGGACCTATCATTTTTTTATTTTAAGGCACTGCCTACCAAATTGCTTTTTTGTTTTTGAACAACAAAAGCTGCGGATACAAAAGAAAAATAAATGCCGAGCAAATTTTCTTTATTCTAGAGCTCTGAATATAATATAAGCTGGCGGATTTAGTAATTTGGGTGATTGACAATGCCATGCCCATACCAAAAACAGTTATATTATTTATTTATATTTTATTTTCTAAATTTCCTACGGTACTCGGATTAAGTTAATTAACAAAAACATGTAATGAATTACAATCCAAGGAATCAATTACCTTAAATGTAATTAATATAGTGTTTTCCTTCAAGAACTTACAAAAATCAATTACTATTTTCAATTACATGTAATTATTAATTGAATTTTTTTCAATTACAATTACAAGTAATGGGAATTTATTTTTTTTTAATTACAAGTACATGTAATTGTAATGGAAAAAGTTCAATTACTAATTACTTGTAATTGAAATGAAAGTTGAAATAAATTACAAAAAGTAATCATTATTTCCCAACTCTGCTATAAATAATATAAAAATAATAATAAAAATATAAATTTGTTCAAAAAAAGCCTTGAAAGAATGGATGTTCCAAATAGTGGACGATTTAGAAGACCAACGCAATCCAACAGACCAGCTTATTTTCACAACCAAAACCAAAACTCCACATTTACCCTCAGTACCAAGTTAACAATTGCTTATCAAAATTCCTAGATTAAACAATTTAAATGAAAACGATGATTTTTAGAGTGAGGCACGACCTACCTTGTATGCAACGAACTCACACCGGTGCAAAACATAGTTATGTTAAGCCAAACAATGAGATATTGGTCAAACAATTAGAAGTTAAGACCACAGGCGTCTTTTGGCATGGGCCACAATGTTAAGCACTTGAAATGAATTCAATCGCAATATTGGAAATCTTTATTATCAAAATAGCTCATCGGATGGTAGTTCAAAAAATTTCGGGGGCCCCCATAATTGCGGGGCCCTAGGCCCTGGCCCATCCGATGAGCTATTTTGATAATAAAGATTTCCAATATTGCGATTGATTTCATTTCAAGTGCTTAACATTGTGGCTTCAAATTTTATCAATATTTTGTTAATACATTTATCTATATAATGTACCTATATTTTATACAATCTCAAATTAATTGGATAGGTGTTGTACCTCGTAATTTTTTCTATGTGTTTAAGAAAAGAAAAAATGAAAATGAATAAAAAAATTATGAATGGATAAAATAATTTTAAAATAACTAGTGTTAAAAATATATGGCAAATTTTTTTGAATTGCAAATTTTATGAAGAGGCTCACAAAAAAGGGATGTTTGATCTTTTAAGTAGGGTAAAATAGATTAAACTGGTCTATTTAATTATTTTTTTATTCGATAGATATTTAAAATTCCAGAGCTTAACAGATTTAAAAAAAATTCTATAAAATTGGAAAATTCCAAAATCAGGTTTAAGTCCGATTGAAATAAATTTTACACCTCCGGAAAGGTAATACAAACAAAATTATCTACATATGTTTCAGAAAATTTTGATTTTATTTTTTCTTTGAAACCATATTTCATGTTTCAAAAACACTCATTTTTGTGGATCAATTTTGAACAGTTTTTTAATTTTATCTTTAAAAATCTCAAAATCATCCAGGGGTGGAATCGACTAACGCGATAGTTGATAGTTGATAATCAAAATCGACAATATTGCTCTATGCAAGGTGATTATCAAATCGACAATCGTTTTTTTGTACTCATATTAAGTGACAGCTTTTTAGGTGTCGATTTTATACATTAATGTAATTTTCATAAAAATTTTGTTGCGTTCGGCTTAAAATTTGTTGGTTTTTTTAATATTATAATTAATATCTAAAGTAAAAAGTGTGTTTTAAGAATAAAAAATAACAAATTAGTTCAATTGCAATGTTTACATCATTTGCAATTTTTCCGCAAACCGCACGGAGAGTAAGGAGTGAAAATAATTATTAAAAGGTCCGACTGATCAGAACAAATCTGAGAAAAAAAAGAACATTTCTTAGCAACAAAAATGCAAAAATGACGTTTAATTCTTAACAGAATTGTAAGTAATGCCAAAAAAAAAACAATTTTTGGTGATCGATTTACACAGAGCAACGAATAGTTGATAATCAAAAACGACAGTCAACTATCACCTTAGCCGATTCCACCCCTTGTGATAGATATTTTTGCTTTATATATTGATTTGATATTGGAGATTTTTAACGTGTTTTTTCATGAAATAAATAAAAGATATTATTTTAAATAACTTATAAAACACTTATTTTATTTATTTATTTACTTAAATGCATTTCGGAAGCATTTTAGTAAATAAATAAATAAAATAAGTGTTTTTAAGTTATTTAAAATAATATCTTTTATTTATTTACTTTATATATTGTTTAAATTTATAAGATTCAAATTTTTTTTCAACCAAGAATCAAGAAATGTGAGATATTGACATTTCTGTTGTTTGATTAATCACCCTATAACTAAGCCCTTCCACACTATCCCACTGAGTATTAATACAAAGTGGAAAAGAATTCCATGCTACTGCCAAATTTGTGAGAGAGAAATTTCTTTTCATTTTTTGACCACACACAACAGTTTAATTTAACCTCAATAAAAATGTGATGAAATGTGTGACAGAATTAGAACCATCTCTAAAAATTCTCATGTATTAACACATGTCAAATCGTGTAGGCTGGGAATATCATATTTTGTTTCCAATACATGATTTGTTTCACACTTTTTTGACATGTATTAATACTCAGTGGGATAGTGTGGAAGGGCTTTTAGTTATGGATCTATATACAATTTGATATATAATACATAACTGTACATATTACACGACCTTCACAATAGTTAAATGAAAGTAATTAAAAATATCGGAAAAATTGAAAAAATGGGGTTGTTGTTAATTTCTAACCGACCGCGACGAGTTTCAGTGGGGAATCGTCCAATTTTTTTCAGTTAAATTGCTTTTATCTTTGGATCCAATTGACGTTCATAATTAAAGCCAGAATGACAGGCTTGTACCAGCTGCAAAAAAAAATCAAAACCGTTCAAAATTTCATACTAAAAACGTTGGAACAATTTTTGGAGAATACATTTTATCGAGGCAAATGCAAGGAGGAAGATCAATACAAAAAAAAAAGTTTGCTACTAAGAATATACCGGTGGGACGGAGATAGGTCTTCTAAAGACGGTGAAGTGTTTGCAATAAAAAACCCATAACCATTGGCAAATTGGGTTCGCATCGGAAAAAAATTTACTTATATAGGTATATGCACGTTTGTAGTAGTTTTTTTCATTCATTATAATTGTAAATGCTCCTCATGTTTGGGGTGGTTGGGTGATAACTTTTGTTCTAATAATCGGGTCGTTAAGGTTGAGACCCTAAAATATAGGTAGAAAGTTAGGGTACATTTTCTAGAAATCATTGCGAAGTTACATAAAAGTATGTGTGAAAAAACGTAATTAGTTTAAAATTTAGTGGAAACACAAACTTTATTAAAAAAAATATTATCATGGGCGTGTACTTGACCCTTTTAAGAAAACTTATGATGTAGGTAGAGAAACTTACTTAGAAACTAAAACCATTTGTTTGTGATGTCATTTAAAGAAAAAGTACCTGAAGAAATGGATCACAACCTTTTTTCAGACTGCAGGGGCCCCCGTACCAGTTTGGGCCCCAAAATGTCTAAAGACGCCTATGGTTAAGACTATGGTAAATACTGTCCACGGGCAAACGATTATGGATGAATATCAAGTAGTAAATACTTAAGGAGTTTAACGTCTTGCCGGAGTAAACCGAGAACGATGATATCATAGGAGTTAAATTATTGAAAAATGTAAATGGAATACTTAACATTTGTCAGAACACGTTAAAATTCGTAACAGGCATTGTACCTCTGAAATTAGACTATAAGTTTCTCAAATCTCAACCATATTAATATAGAAAATAGTGAAAATGAATATAATCATGAAATTAAAAGAAACGTTAAGGCAATATCAGGGATTATTTACCACTCAGCCAAATTACCTTCCATTCAACATTCAAGTGCGACATACCAACTTTGCGCGACAAGGCTATATGGAGCAAATAATATCAATATCCGCAAAGCGAAAAATGCTTTTATTGATTCCAAAATTGGTGACGTGAAATAAAGCCCAACGAAATAAAGCCAAATTTCAAATATTTGGCCTTATTTCGTTTTTAAAATGGAAATAACGCCAAATTTTCGATTTGGCTTTATTTCGCCTTTGAAAAAGCAATAAGCCAGTTTTGTCTTTATTTCATTGTTATTTTTTTTTTTTAATCCATATTCTTTAAATGCAAAAGAAACTTTGCATACAACCAACCTCGCACCTACCTTCCTATAGTGTGCCCACGCATGAGGGCCAATTTGGCCTTATTTCCATTTCCAAAATGAAAAAGGCCTAATTTAAGATTTGGTTTTATTTCGTTGGGCCTTATTTCACGTCACCTAGTTCTAGTAGGAGTCCCTATAATAATCCAATATGGGTGGTGAACAAGAAAGGAAATAATCCGGACGGAACAAAAAACCTTGCCTGGTCATAGAATTTTCAAAAGCTGAATGCTGCCACAAAGACAATTAAATATCCAATGGCAGAAACATCAATCAATCCTTCAATCAAATGAGTCGGCTTTGGATCTGTGCACGTAGTAATCAACGTATTGAAGACTCCGTATACGGATCCAAACATGGATCCGAAAAACTGCGTTTGTCGGCTCAAATTAGAATGGAAAATAGAATCACCACGGACCCATTTTGTGAATGTATTGTGAGTAAGATTAATAAATTAACAAATTTAATCCTAATGTAAAATAAATAGAGGTCTTTTATCTACCCTCGATAAAGAAAACAAAATATTGTATGCAAGAAATACAAAATATATACGTATGTATGTACATATGTATCATGTGCTGATTATTTATTATGTTGCAGTTGCATTTGATGCGTTGGGTTTCTTCATCTTCGCAATTTCTTTTTGCTCGGTTGCATATAAATAAAACTTCACGATTTTTTTTATGATAACCACTTGAATTCATAATCAGCCCTATCGCGAAAGAAATTTCCCCGGAGTTTTTTCCCATTTTGGGAAATTTGCTATCACGAATCATCTTGGGAAAATATTCCTTTCAGCAAAAAAGCTATCTTGAATAATTTTTCCAGGGAACTTTTTCCATGCAAACATTTCCCCAATTAAGTTCTTGGGGAAAAATTATTTCGTAGGAGATTCGCGATTGGAAATATTCTTTCCCCGGTATTTTTTGCTTTTCCGGGGAAAAAAAGTTCCCATTTAGTTGGCGATAAGGCTGAATAAGATAATTTAATTATGATGTTAAATTGTTTTCCTTTCTGAAGCCTAGTACGCTGCTGATGCGAAACGAAAAATCCCATACAAAAATGACACAACGAAATCCTAAACGGAAAATTTCGTTCTGCTTTTCGTTTTGCAGTACGCTGTTCGAAGAGCGAAATTATAATTGTAGCAGATTATTTGGAGAAGTCTCCGCTCCTTTTTCGCACTGAATTAATTATACAGACTATTTATTGTGTGCGGAAAAATGACATTTGAGTTTTATTTGTGTTTTTTTTTGTTTGTCATTTTCTTACTTCATGGGTTTCTCTGATTTTTTGCGTTTATGTTTGATTTTGTTTTTGGAATTAATGAAACTCTCCAAGGATATTTTCCGTTGTGTCTTCGCAAGCGTTTCATTGTCTGTTTGGAGATCACAGGAAATTTTCGTTTCGCATCAGCAGCGTACTAGGCTGCTAGGGGGCTGTAAGTTTGATAATTTTTCGAATAGAAAATAAAACACAACCATTTGTAGAAAGAAATTTTTATATTGTATTGACCTGGTGTAGAGTCGAAGGTACAATAATTTCATTAATTGTTTGACGTATTTGACATATAGCTCAGTTTAGCTCATTTTGTGGACTGTATTCTTGGGTAAGTTTCCGTTATGTATTGAATTGTGTTCTCTCCGTAGATTTGGTAGGTTTGTACTTGTACTTTCGTACAACTTACTCTCGATTCTTGTTCTTTTTTTTGCATGCATATACAGAAAACGTGCTTATGTGTGCATGACACTCCGTTTTAAAAGGATCCAAGAAAGACCAACAAAGTTGGGTCAGTGAATTTTCTTGAAGGGATACTAAGGGCCAGTTTCACAGTGAAGTAAGTGACACTTAAGTGCCAAATATGGAAAACTAATTCCCAATTTCACAGTGTAAACTTATCGGAATAAGTGACACTTAAGTCTCCCATGTTGGCCACTTAAGTTCCCCTTACTCAGGTAGTAAAACTGCGGCTAAAGTGCCAAAATGGGAAAATTAAGTGCCACTTATTTTGTTAAGTGCGCACTGTGAAACTGGCCCTAAGTATCCTTGGTAAAGGAAAATAATATACCACAATACCTAGATCTTCAAAGTGGATTTCATCAAATAAATATGAAAGACGATGACATTAAAAAGCCCGCATTTTCTGTCAATAATTGTATATACGAATTTTGAATAAATCCGTATATCATTTGGCCTCAAAAATGCTCCTCCTATTTTTCAAGCAGAAATGGATGACATACTTAGACCATAAGTGGGAAAATTTTGTCATGTTTATATTGATGACGTTATAATATTCTCAGAATTAGCTTTAGAACATTGAACACATATTGAGGCAATCTTCAAAGTGCTTACATATGACCATAAACACCAATAGGCACAGGCAGGATCAAAAAATTAATGAATATCCTGAACCAACCACAATTCGACAACTAAAAGTTTTTTGGGTTTGTCGGTTACTGTAGGAAATTCATTAAAAATTGCACATATTGCAAAACCACTCACACTATTTCTCAGTGGAATAGAAAATAAGAAACGCAAAACTATAAACATCGAATTTACACCGAAAAAAGTTATAAGAAAACCGGCAAAAAGTTATAAGAACAATTCTTGCTAAACCAACCAGACTTTAGTAAAGGATTTGAACTCCAATAACATTAAGTGAGACAGAGGAAGATTTCGCCACCAACGAAAAGGAACTTTAAGCCAATGTTTGGGCATTAAAAGACCTTAGAAATTACGTATACGGATACACTTTAAGAATTAAGTGTACAGATCACAAACCCCTTATATTCTCGTTAAAGCCTAGTACATACTTGTGAATCATGTCGTGAATCCATACAAAATTGCATTTTTGTTCACCCGTGAGCGTGCTTGTGAAGCCATGACAAAAAGTGGAGAGTTTGCGTCCACGAGCGGTGTACCATATTCACGCGCAAAATGTACGGGAACTCTTTGATTTTCGGTGTAGCTTTGATAATTTGACCATAAAAGCTGCAAAAGTCAAGAAAATTGTGTCAAAAATTCACTTTCTCCACTGATGGTTGTTCACTTCACGAGGAAGTATGTACTAGGCTTAAGCAACAAGAACCCAAACGCCAAACTGAAACGTTGGAGAGCGTTTATAGAAGAATTCTCTCCAAAGATAATTTAAAACCAGGCAAGGAAAATTAAGTTGCTGACGCTTTAAGCCGTCAGAACTTAAAACATTTACCGAACTCAGATATAAATATGTAGGGCGTAGGTACTAGAAGGTGAAATGCTTCGACTCAACATACAAATTCTGGGACTGAGTGAGACCAAATGGAGAGGAAGGGCTGATTATAGCGTAGAATCGGGACTGACGAGAATGTTATACTCGTGTGATGAGGAGACAGCGAGAGGTCTAAGATTGAATGGTGTGGGTATCATGCTAACTAAGGAAGAAAAAGGTTCTTCTATCATAGAAGCCGATTTCACCGAGGCTAATGACGGCGAGATCCAGCTCAAAAAATCGCAAGATCACCATTATTCAATGTTACGCGCCAACGAATGAGGCAGCAGTGGATGAGAAGACTTCTTTCTACAATCAATTGAATTCGGTTCCAAAAGGCGATATCATAATCATCATGGGAGACTTAAATGGCAAAGTTAGCTCCGACAACTTAGGTCTCGAACGCGTTGTAGGAAAGCACGGCTTAAGGCAGCGCAATGAAAATGGTGATATACTCGTAGATTTTTGTAACGCCACAAAACATGTCACAAAATTACATGGGAATCTGGTGACGGTCGAACCAAAAATCAAATCATTATACATCAGAGATGGAGGAAGTCACTGTATGATGTCCGCAATGAAAGAGGGGCAGACGCAGGTAGTGATCACCACTTGTTGTTGGCTAGGCTGAGGTTACGAACAGCTGCTGTCCAGCGGAGCTCAGAGGGTAGGTACATCAAGGACACAAGCTTTTAATACAAGCGTTCTAAGTGACCCAAATATACGCCGAAATTTTGCCACCACACTTCGCAACAGATCATCTAACTTACAGTTACATGTCTCTGTTGATGCAATGTGGGGTCAAGTAAAGAACGTTTTTAGGGTAAATGAATCCGAAATACTACCTAGGCAGACAAGACTAGAGATGCAGAGTGATGCTCATAGGAAACATATCTTAATTCTTAATGAGTAAAAATCAGCTTATAAGACAGTGCAGAAGATCAGCTGCGAAGGTGGAAAGATCACTTTTGTAAACTGCTCAACGATGTCCAGGAAGAAAATCTGGATCCTTCCAAATGCACGCAGGTCTTTCAGTGGTATTCAGTCTCCCAACAAGTGCAGAAATAAAATCCGCGATTCACCTTCTTAAGGCTAATAAAGCAGCTGGAGTTCTTGAAAGCAGATCTTGATGCAAGTTCTTGTATTTTGCAACCATTAGTGGAGGCTGTTTGGGAAAATGAAACCTATCCCAGTGATTGGAAGAATGGTGTTATAGTAAATTTACCAAAGGAAGGTGACCTTAAAAACTGTAACTGTTTTTGGCAACTATAATTCTCGAAAGGACAAAGTGCAGGATAGAGTCTACACTTAAGAGGCACCAAGCGGGCTTTCGCAGTGGTCGATCTTGCGTCGATCACATTAACACCTTGCGAGTTATACTTGAGCAATCTTCCGAGTATGAAACCCCGCTCTTCCTCATGTTTGTTGACTTTGACTTCGAAAAGGCTTTTGACCGGGTTAATCGGGAATGTATATGGAGATCTCTGCGAGGGGTATCCCCACAAAGATAGTAAATGTCATCAAAGAGTCCTACAATAACGCAAGGTAACTCGTTTTGCACAATGGACAGCTTTCCGATTCTTTTGAGGTTCGTCAAGGAGTGAGACAAGGAAATGTTCTTTCACCTATCCTGTTCTTACTGGCAATTGATGATGTGATAACTGCCACAGTGGGTTCAAACGAAAGGCATAGAATACAAGGGAGACGGATTGACAAGCTCAGCCATATAGACTACTATGCCTATGATATCTGTCTCCTGGCAAATAGCACCGGCGCGGCGCGGCGGCTTGAATCAAATGTGTCAATCACTGCAAGTAGAACCGGGCAGAAAATAGTGGATGTAGACAAATGCAACGAAAATGACGTTGGATTGGCCATACATTGAGGAAACCTGACAAGGTCTCCGGATATTCGTACTTGGCCATAGCTAAAACCGCTTGCGTCGAATCGTGACAGATGGAGGGATTGTTTTGCTGGCCTATGAGCCAGTTGGAGTTGAAATCATATATAGGTACTTGTCATAGTACAAGAAATTAAATCAATTTAAGAATCAGATACATTTTAAGGAAACGAATACAAATAATATTAAGTCAACTCAATTACGCGGTAACTTTTTGGAGACGTGAAGTAGATTTTAAGAATGGTAGCAAAGATACGGGAATGAAGGAAATAGTTCGTCCATGTTTGAACGCAATTTATTGTCCAGAGGAAAGTTTTTTTTTTTAATTAAGAAACAAATTTTAATCGAATTTCCAAATAATATAATAATATTTTAAAATTTAGAAACACATAGGGAAGCATTTTAAAACTACAAAAAAATAACAAGAAAGTATTTTTGGCCAAAATTATTACAACAGGGGGCCGATTCTGGTTCTGTGAAAAAGTGAATCGAATAAATTGTTTTCACATTCGCTCTCATGCATTGCTTGCACTTTTATGATTCACTTTGTGCAAATAATCGATTCTGGTTCAGTGCTATTCTCTCATTTTTCTTATTTTTTCAAGAGATAAGAGAAACGCATGAGATAGAAAGATTTTTTTCTACATGAATAGGACAGAGAAGGAGATGTGGTTGAATTGAATATTGTTTGTTCGTATTCACCCTTCACAGATTCACTTGCAAATGCCGACGTGAAAGAAAATTATTCTTATGAATGCAGCAGACTAATTTACAGTCAATTTATTATTGTATTTTAGATTTTTAGATTAGATTCTTTATTACATAAATTCAAAAAGTTTTTAACAAAAAGTAATTTCTAAATAAATTCAATTAAATTTTTCACTAATTCAATTTCTTTTTCTTTGTTATGTTCTGAATTTTACATAACAAAAAACATAAGGGCTATGGCGTATTGCCGTCAGCCGGAAATTTATTTTATTTCTCTAAGATTATCTATAAACTACCTTTACAAAAGTAATAGGAACATGATATACATTTTTTTTATTTATTTAAAACGTACTCATTTAAAATAGCAAATCGGTAATTTGTTGCCGATTTTAATTATTTAAAAAGGCTATCCCAACTCCATTTAATATTCCCCTCAATTTTTCCATGTTGAAAACTGTATTCTCGCATGTAAGTCGGCGACTATATTGTCTAAAAAAATTGCAAAAAGAATGTTGCTAAGAACACAGCCTTTTCTTACACCGGATAAGGTCTCAAACTATTCCGATAGGGAGGATGCATCCCCGACCATTTGGCGTGTGTTTTTGTACATACTTTTCAAGACTTTTATCATTTTAACATTAGAAATGTTTAAGCGGAGGCATACCTACTAACAATGTGACAAAAATCAACAGAATTTCAAAAAAGTGTTACGCCGAGTAAAGAAAGAGGGCGAAACGTCAGAGGACTAGGGAATAGACAAAATTATTACGTTCGTGCTTTGTCTGAGGAAACAGAATACGAAGAAGATAATAAAACGGACACCAAAAAAGGAGAAGTGTTCGTAGGCAGGGATGGTCACTTCATTTTTTCACATTTGCTACGTAGTTTATGTAGTTAAACGTAGTTAAATGTAGTTATTGAAACAAATTGCAGCAAACTTAGTTTCAAATATCAATGATCTGTCAGTTGTAACTTTGAAGCTTGAATTTTGAGTTAAAATGTTCAAATTTTTATTGAAATTTTATTATTTCTCTAAATTTACTTTGTATGTAGGTATATGAAAACGTAACAATTTGTAGAAAATAAGACCTGTAGTTTACTTAATTAACTACGCGTAATTAATGATGTAGAAAATGTAGTGTAGTTAATTCGGCCAACCCGGTTCGTTAATTTTTTATTCAAAGTTTTAAAATAAATAAATGCTTTTTTCATTTCTAATGTACCTCAACTATGCTGGAATGGCAAATCAGGTAAATTTTTGTGGACAATCCGTTCTGTGCGAGTTTGAAAAATAATGCGTTTCTATCAATAAAATCGAAGGCCGAAGGAAGCTTTTTGCCAATGTTCCAATAGTGTTTTGAAATTGTGGTTAGTGTAAATATATTATCTACTGCTGAGTGTTGAGTAACCCCGACGAAAGCCTGCCTGAAATCAGTATTCCACTTCTCCCTCCCAAGCATTTATGCGTCGTAAAAGGATGTTGGCGAAAATTTTTGAGATTGCATTCATAAAGGAGATTCCTCTGTAGTTACTTGGAATATTAGCATCACCTTTTTTATAAATTGGGAAAACAATTGCGTCTTTAAAGGGTTGCGGTATATTCCAGTTTTAAAAATATTATTAAACAATGCCAGCATATGTACTTTAAGTTCGAAGGGTGCGTTTTTGTAGAGCTCTGTAGCTAACGGTCAGAATGTTTTTGACATTTGGTTTCACATTTTCGAAGAACGAGGATCGGATTTTAGGTGAAAGGGTGAACATTTATTCGATTCACTTTTTCACAGATGAGTAAAATGATTATAACTTTTGATCTTAGATTTCCTATGGTAAGTTTCACGCCTTTTCAGAAACTGCAAAAATGGGGAAGTTTTTAAATGGAATTTTTTTCTTCTGTTAACTCCACAAGTTGAAGTTTAAAATATACGTTCACCATAATTTCAGATCACTTAGTCATTTCTACCAATTGGTTAGAATTTGGTATGGACAGGTTATAAAATTATGAGAGGTAATGGCTTGGGCTTTCTTTATTTAAAATTTCAAGCATGAATTTTTTCATATCAAATAAGTTATTAATATTAAAATTGAGGTACGCATTATTTCACTTTGTTTTGCATAAATTATGGTCGGCCAGAGAAACTATCTAAGCTGGCCCCGGACGACCTTCAAAATATGAATGCTGAAAAAATTACCTTCTTTTTCGAACGGCCAGGCGCTCTGACCAGTATATGGGGTTTACAACCAAGCGTTTCTATATCACCTAATGATTATATCTAACGCTACTTAAGTAAAATTATCTTTATATCGATGGGTGGGATTTTTGTATTGCCGCCTCCCACTCTATATAAGACTTAGAATGACAATGATATCAAATGAAAGGTTTACTATGTTAAATAAATTTTGAGATATTAATTTTTATCTTCTTGAAAAGGAACTTTTTCGCGCGGTTTTTGGCACACCGATATATCAGAAAATTCAGTGACAAAATATATTTTTTTAACACAATCGAAAAGCTTATTTTATTACCTTTAATTACATATATGACAAAAAAGGGCTTTTAATTAAATAAGTATCTAATTAAAGACAAAACATTCTACAAAATGCACCTAATTATGTTTGCATGCCAGGAAAAATTTGATTCTAGAGCATAAAGTAGTTCATTGTAAGTACTGCCGTTGGTTTTAAATTATTTGTTTTCTTTTTTAAGATTTTTAAGAAATAAGCCAAAATAAGGGAAAGTAGACACCCTTCAGCGGGAAAAATCAAAAAATTCATTGAGGAAAAACCTGCTTTTTCCTTGAGGAATGGAAGCTGCATCTGCTACTTTTCAGCTTATTCCTCTGATGAATTTAACATGGGCATTGGGCGTGTCATTGGCAGAAAGCACATGCCACTTTTTCGATGAAAATTCCACAGCTAAATCACTACTTTCGTGGAAGTTGCCTATTCACCAGTTTGACTGAAAACTGGGATGAAAAATATGATGAATATTCAACGAAGAAATCACTAAAGAAAAGTAACTTGCTTATTCATCAGAGTATTCATTTTTGATGAAAAATATGATGAAAATTCTTTTATGAAATCACTAAATAATTTGAACTTGTTTTTTCATTACCTCAATATTTGCCAATGAAAACTATGATGAATATTCAACAAATAAATCACTCATAACCACCTTAATATTTTCGATGAAAATTATGATGAAAATTTAGCAGTGAAATCACTAGGGAATTGGGGGTTTTATAAAAATACTTCAGCTTAGTTGAAACGATTGAATACCTATAACGATATGATATTAAAAGTTCAACATAACTCCAAAATGCGTCTACAAGACGCAAATCATAGTCAATGTTTACCGACTCTTATAAAAACCACGGCATGAACGTACTGTGAATTATATTGTTCTAGGGGCGGACTGGGCCACCGGGCAACCGGGACTTTGCCCGGTGGGCCCTTGGGCGAGCAATATATGCACAAAAGCTCCTGCAGTACTTTTTCCACTTTTAAAAGAAATTTTGTTGATAAAATTGGATTTCTTAAAATATACAGCTTTTGTGGCCCCAAAGGAATCTCAGGAGGCCCACACAGCCCTGTTAAGGGCCTCCACAATTAGTATAAGGCTATTGGTTTCTCACAACTGTATTGATGATCCGTGAAATGAATATTGAGCTCCCACCGTACTCTTAGACACGAAACGAAACTGGGGTGGCTGGTTGGTACTAAATATTGAGCTATTGCGTTATTGCAGCAGTTTTCAAAAATAAAAATAAGCTAAACATGACTTTTTATGTTTAAGTCCTTTTTTTTCTAGCACAGATAGGGAATTCCCAAAATGTACGTCGAATTTTGAATGATTTTTAGCTAAGTTATGTAGATAGAAAAATAGTAGGTAGTAGCCCGTCGCGTAATCGGTACTGCGTATAGGACTATAACGGCGAAGATCTTGGGTTCGATTCCCAGCCTATTCCACTTTAAAAAACAGAAATCTTTTTCACGGGCTACTGCATCTTGCGAGGAATTGACAAATCATCCAAGAGTATGAAAAAGTTCTTCTCGTCTTAGCCGTTGGGATTTGGCAGAAAATTGTAGGTCTCCTCCATTCCTGCCAATAACACGAACACAGGAATGGTTGAAAGTTGTAATGTATGTAAGTCACTAGGCCCTGGTTCTACACGAGCTGTCACGCCACCCAATTTATAATTTATTTATTTATTATGTAGAAGAATATGAACCACCCAGAACCAGTAGTTCCGACTTTTTACTAAATGTTTAAGTTTACGGTGCCGTGAAATAAGGTAGAAGGAAATAGGGCCTTTCCTAAAAGTTGTGAAAAAATAAGGTCGAATTTTGCGTTCTACTTTATTACCAATTTTTGGTAATAAGGTCGAACGTTGTTGTGGCACTAATTCTACCGAAAAAAAGTGTTCGACTTTATTTCTCAGTTGAATTCAACTGTATTTCCTATTTTTCGGCTTTATTTCCTTTTTTTGGTACTTTGCGATCATTGTTTATAAGGCTTTTGCTTTTGGTAGAAACAGAAATGTTCTAAAGCACATTGGATTAACGAAGTTGAATTTTTCGTCCACGGGGGGGATGTACCTGCATTTGATTTGAAATGAAAAACTAAAATTGTCTGATCATTTTCGGTATAATTTTAATGTATTTTTAAAGTGAGTGGATAAACTAACGTAGTACTTTAAAGTACAGTTGTGCTGATAAAACACAACGCATGACATTTCCAATCATTTTTTTTTTCTTCTCTTTTCAACTGAAATTAATCTCGACTTTACTATTCAATTTGTTTATTATTCAATTTCGACTTTTTTACCAACTTTTGGCATTCTTTCTATACTTTATAAAGCAGATGTGTGGATTCAGACGATGAACTGATGAACTTGTACATTACTTTCAACAGTTTTTTCATCGCATAATAATTATTTCTTATTAAAATAGCAATTTGTAATTCACCAAAAAAAAGGGTTGTTTCCTAACAACAAAGCAGAAAGTGCTGTCAAATCTGTGAACTGAGGAAACTTTGCATTACTCTTCACCTACTAAGTCAATGCATGTCGTTTTTCCTATGATTTGGCAAGTGAATTCATTGACGAATTCAGCTATAAAATTCATTGGGGACGATATTTCCCGCTGGGGGCCCTCCTAAACGATTTTTTGCTTGTATTGACTCAACCTACACGCTTCATCTAGTATCTTGTTGAATATTATTCAAAACAAACAAGCAATCTAATGAAAATAATTTCGTAACAAGGACTATCATATTTTTGTTTTAAGTCATATCGTTTTAGTTTTAACGTTAGATTTATTAACGGATTGATAAATCAACCAAGTAGACTGCACATATCGGTTCTATATTATAATTAGGTGTTTTTTTATTTCAACTTGGCTTTTAGTATACATATTCAAAAGAATTTTGAAGAAGCTGTGTGATCGAGGAAAAGGAAAAACCGATTTCTTTTCTTCTCTGTACGTGTTCTACGTCCCACTTGGACGTGGGGATTTCTACTACAATGATCCAAGTGATCTGGTTAACGTAGATATTAATAGTCTCGCAAGCTTTATACGAATCTTAAACTGGTTTAACGGACAGGGAGGAAGTCAATATGGAAGTCTTTGAACTCAAGGAAAATTTCAGAGCATCAATTCAAGTTTTTAATAATTGAATTAAAGTGGTTATACCCTTGATATTGTTTTTAATCTTTCAAACTCACCAAAGCCTGAGAAAAAACTCCCACTCTTGCATTCTTTATCAGGAAGCATACACCTACATTACATATACTTATATCCTCTTACTCTTATACATCCATTCCCAAAATTTATTGTCGGCTCTTGGTTTATACATAATAGGTGCGAAATTATTTTGAAACATTTAATTTTTTTCGCAAGCGAAAAGTTGACAGGGCTTCAATTTAAACAATCGCGGTAAGTCCGTTAAATTGTTTTATGTACAACGTCTCCGAATCGCAAAAATTGAATTGAATTGAAGTCTAAAATCTAAAAATAAATTCAAATCATTTTCAACTTAAAATATTTACCTCGGATCAGCATCGATCAAACCCCATGATCCTATTGGATACTGAGCAGCACCTAATAACAACCTACGGCAGTCTTCCACAAGCAACTTTGCGTGTTCTGCACCTTCCAAAGCATCGGTGTCGTCTGGGGCCTGCTGGCCCCCTAAGGCGTTTAAAGATTCTGCCGATACCTGGTTTCCGAGCATCAAGTCAATTGTGGCTTGCCTGTATGCATCCTTAAAGCGTGCAAGATAATAACTGTGAAAAAACAATAAAAATTAACTTAACGAAGAAACCAAAACTAAATAGAAATAAAATATATGTATTAAGTAAATATTTAAAATTTTAAATTCCGGAAATTAGGTATAATCTAGCTAAACATTATAATATCTCTGAAATTTGATAATTGATAAAACCATCGATTACTTTATCCCTTTAGTATCGTTTTTTATAGACTTTGCATTCTGATGTTTCGAGTGTGTTCACAGCTGTCTTAAGACATATTTTTTAACAAAATTATAATAGAAAAAAACAGTTTGTGTATACTCAAAAAGTACTCACGTACTTTAGATTAGAAGTTTGGAGTGAAACAATACTGATTTTCTTAATCCTTACATTTAACGACCGTAAGCTTGAAGTTAAGACCATTAGAAATCAAGTTATAAATTTAACGGATTTGTCCATGTCTTTCATTTCGTAGACTTAGACCGCTGTTATTGCGTACGTTAATAAGGGTATGTGGGCGGAGTCTCATATAATCTTTTTTAAACAAAAGGACTTAGCCAAGAAAATATGACCTACGCGATACCTAAAGTACTCTAAAAAGTAAAAATAATGAACTGAAGTACATATGTTATTTAATTATTTTATAAAAATAGTATTTAAAATGCAAAAAAACTATTTAAAAAAAATGGCAACACTTACTAAAAAGTGTTTCACCTTTTCTGAAAGCCTGAAGTCTGTTCTTTCACTTTATTTTTAAATCAAAAAATTACTTAAAGAAATCATTAATTGAGTGTTACTGAGTTATTGATCAGCTTAATATTTATTATTATGATGAAAATTTAGTAGTGAAATTACTAGGAAGTTGGAGGTTACTTAATCACTAAATATTTCATTTATATATTAGAAAAATACTTCTGCTTAGTTGGAACGATTGAATTTATATTCAATCGTTCCAACTAAGCAGAAGTATTTTGAATTTATATTCAATCGTTCCAACTAAGCAGAAGTCAATTAAAAGTTCAAGTGACTTTAACTACAAAATGCGTCTCTAAGACGCAAATTATGATCGATTTTTACCGATCCTTATAAAAACCACAGCATGAACATACTGTAAATTTTACTTTTCTAAGTGAATTTTTTAAATTCATACACTTTTAATCTCAATTCATGATAAAAGTCTGATGAAAGGATACATTACTTTTCTTCACAGAAATTCTCATAATAATCGCGTCAGGTAAAGGAAAGGGCAGTTTTTATTCCTTTCGACAATGTGCATAAAACCATGAACTGTGTGAAACTATGCATTACTTTACAGTAACTTAATCCGTGCTTGCTGTTTTTTCGAAGAAGTGGCCTTTGAATTCAATGTTGAATTCAGCTAAATTTTTCAGTGAGGATGAAATTTCCTACTAGGATACAAAGAAGAATACATCATGATTCAGTATAAATAAGTTTTTTTTTGTCATATTTTCCCATATGTTAATTTTTGGACTCAGTGTGTATTAAACAAAACTTGCAGATATGAGGTAGCGTGGAACTTTTTTGTGATGAGATTTTTAAATTTTTTTTTCTTTTGTACGAACATGGTAGACCTGGCATAGTGTCTTCAATTTTACGATATTTTGAGTTAAATTCTCCTTGAATGCAACAGTGAAAGTGATGTTAGTTAGTGTGCAGGAAATAACTTAGCACAGTTGTGATGGATGTTATTTTAGGATTATTTGAACAAGTTTTTTTGGTTAAAATGCAAATGGCAGTATATATTTGTTTGCGCAAGATCAGAATACATTTTCTTGCTCCTGGTAATGCGCCCCCAGAATTTTGCGCCCTGTGCATTTGCACTTCTTGCGATGAGGCACATAATGTTGGTCCGGCTCTGTTTGTTTATTTGTGGCGTTAACAATGAGAGAGTCTAAAAAAATTGAACATGAAATCGAGCAAAATGGCGAAAACTTATAACTTCTAAAATATTTAAGATAATGCTATGCAATAAATTTTGTTAAATTTTTAGAAGTTTTTTCTATTAGATTGACTTAAAAAATACTATTGTATTGTGTTGTATTGCATCCCCAAAGGGTTACAAGTCTCCCATCCGTCCCTCCTTACTCCCTCTCGCAACCTCTAGTGCCTTTATCCATTCTTCCCCCCTCCCTCTTTCGTCCATTATATCCCTCATTTTTTCCCCTATTGATCTCCCTTCATCTCCACCTGACCTGCATCTTTCTATCACATGTTCCCACGTCTCTGGCTCACCTTCACACACTCTGCACATTCTCTCTTCTTCTTGTATCCAGTACCATCTGTCTCTCACCTCATTACCTAGCCTGACTCTCGCTATTCTATTTGTTTTGTCTGCCTTCCATCCCGCTTTCAGATATTGCGGGATCCCCTCGGTCATTACTTCCTTATACCACCTGTTATATCTGGATTCCATTATTAAATCCCGTCTTTCCTTCTCTCTTCTGCTCTCTTGTCTTCCCATTCTACTCTCTCGTATCCTGTCATACTGTCTCCTCTTCCTTCCCTTCCTATCATTCCCATTCTCCCTTTTTCCCATCGTGATTCTCTCTCGTTTCCATCCCTCTCTCTCTCTCATCTCCTCTAAACATTCCCTCGCTATCTCGCTTCCTTTTCCACCTGTTAATTTCTCTTCATAATTCCACTCCCTGCTCTTATCGTTAACTTATCTCTTTTGGTTTCCTCTCTCACCATGTATCCTGGAGTTTGCCATTCTACCCCTAGTGTCCATTTGAGGTACCTCTCCTGCAATCTTTCCATTTCTTGTCTCTCCTCCCATCCCCATACCTCTGCCCCATATCCCATAACCGTCCAATCCAGGGTATCAAAAAGCCACATCTTCCTCTCCCAAACCTTCTCGAATTTCCCCCTCCCAATACCCCAAGCTTCCTTCATTACCGCTGCTGCCTTTTTTATTCTTTCCTTTATATATGCTTCCTGCCCTCCATTCTTTTTAAACACATACCCCAGGTATTTAAATTCTTTTACTTCTTCTATCTTTTTCCCCACCATCTCCAGTCTACTGTTGTATTCCTCCCTCCTCCTTTCCTGAACCTCATCACTTTCGTTTTTCCCACGTTCACTTCCAGTTTTTTCCTTTCGAAATACTTCTCTAGTCTTCTTATCATGCTTTGCATCTCTTCTTCATTTTTCGCCATTACCACAACATCATCTGCGTATGCCAGCCAACGAGCAAATTCTTCTTCCTTTTACTTTTATCCCTCCCCAACTCCCCTTGCCCAGTTCATCTTCTATATCCGCCGTAAGTTCAAGAGAATTGGGCTCATTGGGCACCCCTGCCTTACTCCCTTTCCCGTCCAAAATCTCACCACCCGCTTTTACTCTACTCGTCGTTTCTTCGTAGACCTCCCCCACTCTTTCCCTGAACCCTTGTCTCACTCCTCTTTCCACCAACGCCTGCATCATAATTTTTCTATCTACTGAGTCAAATGCTTTTAAATCTGTAAACAATGCCACTAGCTTGCCCTTCTCTTTTGCCACTTCTCTGTTCACCACATAGTTTAACACATATACATTGTCTATCGTTCCTACTCCTCTTCTGAAACCCGTTTGATTTGGTGGTATCATCCCTTTCTCCTCGGCTTCTTCCTCTATCCTCTTCGCTAAAACCGCCGTATATATTTTATATAGCGATGGCATGAGCGTTGCTCCTCTGTATACCTCCACCTTTGTTCCGGCCCCTTTCTTTATTATCGGCGCTATCACTCCCTCTTTCCACCCCTCCGGCCATCCTTCTCCTCTCCACACTTTTCTGCAAATCTCCCATGCTACCTCTATCACTTGATCTCCTCCATATCTCCACGCCTCATTCGGTATTTCATCTATGCCCATTGATATTCCTTCTTTTAGTTTTCTCACCACCTCTATGATTTCCTCTTTGCTAATTTCGGCCTCATCTACCGCTCTTCTTGTTCCGTCTGCTCCCATTCTCACTTTTCCTTCCACCCCTCCAATTAGACTCATAAATTACCTTTTCCATTTCTCTTCTTCAATCCCTTCCCCCATTCTCTTTCTCATCTTTCTTTCTCTATTAATTATTTCCCATACTTTGTTTTCTGTATTGGCCTCTTCAATTTCTCTTATCATCTTATCCTGTTCCTTCTTTTTCTTTTTCACAATAATCCCTTGATATTCTCTTTTTTCTCTTTGTATTTTTCTGTCGTACCGCTACCTTTCCTCCATCTCCTTAATTCCTTTCTTACTTCTTTTTTCTGCCTGCATTCTTCATCCCACTATCCTCTCACTTTTTGTCTCCTTTCTCTTCCCCTAACTCCTCACTTCGTTCAATTTCCCTCTTTATCCTCTCTTCTATCTCCTTTTGTGCTTCCTCTCCTTCCTCTAGTCTTACTCCTCGCATTCTCCTCTCGTAATTTCCGTTTCATCTCCTCTGCCCATTTTCCTGTTTTTATTCTTTTGAACTCCTTTACATTCTCTCTCTTTCTCCTTCTTCCTTTTTTCATCGTGACCACCAATGGATGATGATCTGACTCTACTCTATCTGCTACTTCCATCCTTTCTATACCGCCTCTTGCCCTCTCGTCCCCCAATACATAATCTATTACTGTCTCCCCTCTACCTCCTGTATACGTGAACTCTCCCTCCTCATCCCCATCTATATTCCCGTTAAAAATTTCCCACCCTAATTCTCCTATCATTTGCGTTAGCTTTCTTCCTTCGGCGTTGACTTTTTTATCTTTCGACCTTCTCCCACCCTCTTCGTCTTCCATATCCCTTACTTTCCCACCCTCTAGTCCTGTTCTCGCGTTTGAAGTCCCCTCCTATTATCACTCTTTCTTCTTCTGATTGCCTCTTCATCTACTTTCGTAGGCTTTTCAATTTCTTATCTATGTCGCCGTTTACGAACGTTGCTACTATAACCCATTAGTCCTTCCCTGCTTTTACTTTCCTGCTCATTATGCCTTCTTCCTGTTCCTGACTATCATCACCATCCATAGCCATTTCTTCTCTAATCCCCATCATCATCCCTCCCATTGCTCTTCCCTTCTTGTTCTTCTTTTTTGCTCCCTGTCTCGTCCATTTATACCCCTTTGGCAATTTTGCTTTCCATTTTTCCCAGTTCTTTTCCTCTACCCACGTTTCTATCATCACTACAACTTCCCATTCTTTGATCCCTTCCCAGAACTCTTTTTCTTTACTTGCTAGCCCTGCCACATTCCAGAAGCTTATCTTCCATCTGTCTTCTGAATCTTCTCTCTGACTTTTCTACTTCCTTAATCCGTTTTTTGACGCCACCGTTTGCGCTTCTATTCCCCCTTCACCTTCTTCCTTTTCGCTACTCCAACTTTCCCTCAGTAAATGTTGCTCCTGTTCTCCCTCTATATCCATTATTTTCCTTATAACCTCCCTTTTTTCATCCCAAACCCATATCTCCCCATTAACTATCAGTTTCCCATATCTTATCCTCACCCACTTCCCTTTTCTCTTCTCTTCTCTTCTTTTCTCTTCTCTTCTTCTGCTCGCTCCTTTATCAACCATTGCATTCTCCTTTCTTTCCACGTAAGGTCCTCTTCAATTCTCTCCCTCCTTCCTCTTAAATTCCTGTCTGATCCTCTCCTGCCGACCTCCTTCGCTTCCTCTATCCTTACTCCTCGTACTCCTATCCTCTCGAATATTCTTTGCACCGTTTCTTGAATTGTGCCTTTTATCTGCGAATTTTTAATTATTATATTACGCTTTTCTTTCTCTTGCCTTTCCATCTTTACTTCCATTTCTTTCATCCTCTCCGCTAGGTGTTCTTTCTCCTCTCCCTCACTTATTTTACATGCCCCTTCTCGGCTTTGCGCTGCAAACTGTTTCTCTTTCTTCAATCTCCCGTACATTTTGTTCTCTTTTCTCCAATTCTTCTACCCTTTTTGCAAGTCCTCTTACCTCAACCTTCAGTTCTCCTCTCTCTTTTTCCCCTGTTCTTGTTTCTTCTCTCATTTTTCCCTTTTCCCAGTTCCTCGCTAATATTCACTCTCATCTTTTTCATCTCTTGCTTCTCTTGTCTGAATTCATTTCTCATCTCCCTTAATATCCTCTCTAGATTCGACTCCTTTCCCTTTTTTTCTAAGGTGATCTCGGAACTTTCTTACTTGCCTGGACTATTTCCATTCCTTCCTCGGTCTCCTGCTCCACTCCGTTTGTATGTTTCCTTTTCCTTTTCCATATATCACTTATATCTCCCATCGACCCCGTGCTTCTACCCTTTGACAGTCTTTCCAGATTTGTCGGCCTTCCTCTCCTCTTCTAGACTTTTGTCCGCCATCTGTCGCTTCCGGCTTTCCTATTTATTTTATTAATTTTATTTTATTTATTTTATTTATTTTATTTATTTTATTTATTTTATTTATTTTATTTATTTTATTTATTTTATTTATTTTATTTATTTTATTTATTTTATTTATTTTATTTATTTTATTTATTTTATTTATTTTATTTATTTTATTTATTTTATTTATTTTATTTATTTTATTTATTTTATTTATTTTATTTATTTTATTTATTTTATTTATTTTATTTATTTTATTTATTTTATTTATTTTATTTATTTTATTTATTTTATTTATTTTATTTATTTTATTTATTTTATTTATTTTATTTATTTTATTTATTTTATTTATTTTATTTATTTTATTTATTTTATTTATTTTATTTATTTTATTTATTTAATTTATTTTATTTATTTTATTTATTTTATTTATTTTATTTATTTTATTTATTTTATTTATTTAATTTATTTAATTTATTTTTTTTATTTTATTTATTTTATTTATTTTATTTATTTTAATTAGTTTATTTATTTTATTTATTTTATTTATTTTATTTATTTTATTTATTTTATTTATTTCATTTATTTTATTTATTTTATTTATTTTATTTATTTTATTTATTTTATTTATTTTATTTATTTTATTTATTTTATTTATTTTATTTATTTTATTTATTTTATTTATTTTATTTATTTTATTTATTTTATTGTGTTACTTTTTTTATTTTATTTTATTTTATTTTATTTTATTTTTATTTTATCTTGTTCCCCAAAAAGACGTCTGCTTTCCTCAACAGTCACGACTTAAAAAATACTATAAGGACCCTTTATTTTTGGCCCTTAGTGAAATGTTTTGTTTTTAGGCAGTTTTGTTTATATATATATTTAGTAGATACATTTTGAAAATAACTTTTTGAATGGTATCGTTTTGATTCTCAAATGATTATAAAAAGAGAAAAAAATAACGTAATTATTGGAGCTCATAAAAAGTTTTATAACACCGATAATAAAGAATAAAAAAAATAAATAATACTTCTTTCTTCACAAATAATTTCCCTATAAAATTTCAAGTATTCGATTTCTCTCAATTTTACTCGACATTGGTGTTTGAGGAGCTTGTCAATATCATTCTTTTAAGCTTCTAAAAGAGGAATTTCTGAGGGCAATATTAGATCTATCATATACGTTTGGCACGAGTAGGATAACTAGGGCGCCAAGAATTGATAACGGTTTTTTGTGGAAGGGTCAAAAACAAGCATTTTTTACTATGGGAGGGGGTCTATCTCGCCCCGTTTAGGATGTAAGGGCAATTTTATAAAAAAATATTAAAATACAACGGCAACACTTAAAATAAATTACTATACCGGTTTTGAAAGCCAGAAATCTTTTCTATAATTCTAAATTTAAAATAAATTCTTCATGTTAATAGTTTTTGAAAAATTCACATGCAAACTCAAAATTTTCATAAAAAAAAAATTAAAAACAAAAGTTCAGACCAATTTTTTTCAAAATTGTGAAATGAAGTGCTTAATTGGCATTTTGTGGTCAATGTTTATATTAATTCTGAATCGGACACAAAAAACCGGTTTTATGTCTTCTACTTTTTTATGAGATTTTCGTTTTTTGCTTGCTTACATAAATACATCAGTGCTAGCAGCCAACATCATGGCGCGGCGTATAAACAGTAAGGTATGTATGGGGGAGTATATTGCCCCCCTGCAACCACTCTATAGGATTTGGGGTAGATGCGAGGTTGGCTGTATGAAAAGTTTTTTTTGCATTTGAAAAATCTGATTTAAAGAAACTTTGAGTTTATCATATATTATATCCAATGTCAAAATCTGTTTTCCAAAAATACATATACAGATAGGTTGCTCAAAGTTCCACATTTAAAATTTTCAGATATATAAAAATATAATGCTATATAAAAAATTTACATTACCTTAGGTACTACTGCAAATTTATATAATTTCTTAACATGTATGTTTATGTCTTACATACCTACATAATGCAACTGTAACACTAAATGAATTGCTGTACTTTACTTAAAAAGATAATAAAACATAAATAAAATAAAAGAAAATATATTATTTAAGAAATGTTATTTATTATAACTTTAACTAACACAACTTTTAAATTAACTTGTGTGGTGTTGGACTGTCTTCGTAGAGCTTTTTTTTTTTTTTTTTTTTTTTTTTCCAAAAAACTGTGTGGTGGGCCAACACTGGGTCGCTCACTGACTCACTTTTTGATGTGTAAACATCTATACTGGCGGTAGAGTGAAAAAAAACGTGACGTATCTTGTGATCGCGATTGACTCTGACCCTCACGTAACGTTACGTATATTGGGTACGTTCAACACTGGGTCGGTCACTGACCCACTTTTTGATTTTTATCTTTTTAACGGATTCTTTATCAAAATTATGCAGGTGATAGATTTTGTTGATCTTTATAGTTTGTTAAAATTTTATATTTTTCGAAACTTTTTCAACCGAGATATTGACATGATTTCTGTTTTTTTGTTCATAACCTCATAACTCTTTAGTTATTACATCTATTATTCCAGTCAATTAAGCCATAAAACAGCGAAATTCGGAAATAATCGCCGCAAAGCTGGATTTTATTATATAGCTTCCTCAAGGTGTTCTTAAGAAACTGTCAAAAGTCCTCATCGATATGAGCGCCGCTAACAATTTTACGGGGGGTAGAAGGCCCCAAAATGGTTTTTCAGGAATAACTTCCAGTGTCAAACTAATTTGTAGCTTGAAATATTTCCTACAAAAAAGATTAAGATACTTTTTTTCATACAAATAACGGTTTTTGATATAAACGAATCAGAAGAGTTAAGGGTTTTACTTTTCTATTTAGTTGGCTGACTTAATTCCAAAATTGTGCATTTTGTGATAAAAGCATCAATTTTTCATTTATTATTGGTACATAATATGGACATGATTTTAAAATATCGGTCCACTCTATTTGTCCACCCCTTTAGCTATAGCTTATTGAAAGTTGTTTAAGTGTATAGTTTTTGAAAAATAAAATTTTAAAGTTAAAATTTTGAAAAAAAAAATCGTAGTTTTTTATTTTGAAGTTGATTTTTGTTCAAAATTTTGCTTTTATAAGTGGTATGTTTTTACTAAATATTCAATGTCCTTACTAATTTTTAGCAAGATTTTGAAAACCAAGTGCAAAAATCCTTATTAGTTTTTGAGTTATTGGAGAAAAACTTTTTACCAACAAAAATCCAAAAAACTCAAGTTTTAGTGTTTTTGATAAAATAAAAATAACTTTAATATATATTAATCTTATTTGGTTTAAACAACATTACTTCATCTAACTGAGTAATAAATAAAACACAGTATTGATGAAAAATTAAAGAAATAATAACTTAACAAACTTTTATTTTTGCTTTCTCGCACCATGTCTTATCAAAAATAATGTATTAATTGAGAAAAACAACATTTTTTTGCCGTTGCTTAAAAATTTTGAGTTGGACTTTATATCACGGTTCTCTATGGAGCTGCCCCACTGTGCGACGTGGTTCAGTGGATAGAGAACTGTCCAATTTTCGTTAAAATTGAAAAACACACCCGATTTGCGTTCAGTAAAAGCTTATATCTTTAGATCCAATTATCAATGTTTAAATTATCTATAAAGATTAATTAAATTTCAATATAAATTTTGATTAAAATGTACAAGTAAAGTTTAATATCCAAATTTTTGTTTTAATATCTATATGTTGTTTTAACTTATATGAATTAAACCCCGAAAAATAACTTCAATTTATATTATTAAAAAAAAAAATATATATATATATTATAAATATTAATTATTATTTCATACATACAATTACAGTTTAAATAGTCAATCAGGCAGACGGTAACACCATAGCCTATTATTATTTTAAATAAAAAAACAAAAAACAAAAAGTGTATACTAATCTAAAAAAAAATCTAATCTAGATCCAATTATCCGATTTTCAAAATTTAAGTACATAATTAAATCCAGAATTACAGGCTTGTATCAGCTACAAACAAATTTCAAAACCGTTCAAAATTTCATACTAAAAAGTTGAAAGAGATTTTTGAGAATAAATTTCGTCGAGGCAAATGTAACGAGAAAGAGGAATATTCGGCAGTCAATATAATTTTTACATGAGTTTACCTTAAGCGTTGCGCAAGCCGACGCGACGCAATGGCAGTGGCGATCTCTCTAAATTCCCTACGACCTCAATTCATGGTGACCTCTTGCAAAGCCAGTGTGGGAAGTTTGATGTTTACACATCTTAACGGTGAGTCCCGGCACGCACACATTTTTTTTATCGAAATTTAAAGTTTGCATGCGAATTTTTCAAAAACTATTGACAGAAATAACTAAATTTAAATTAAGGTATAAAAAACAGATTTCTGGCTTTCAAAACCGGTATATAACTTCATTTTACGTGTTGCCGTTGTTTTTTAATAATATTTTTTTTTTCATTGCAAGTCATTTTTTCTAAAATGACCCCTACCTCCTAAACGGGACAAGATAGACCCCCCTCCCATAAAAAGATATGCTTTGTTTTGATGCTTCTACAAAAAAACCGTTATCAGTTTTTGGCGCCCAAGTTATCGTACTCTCCCCAACCGTTTAGTTGGCTTAAACATAAAATGCCATTAACAGGTTGGTTTTGAGTTTTCTTCCTCGAAAGACATTTCTTCAATGACCTGGGGCCTATTTCTCAGATCATACATCACATACATTTTATGAATTTGACAGTTTTGATGTATGATTTCTGTTTCTCAGATTTGTTGTATGATCCACTGTCATACAACAATGTATGACCGGAGATTACACTGGAAATATTGGAATGTTGTATGATTCTGTTTCTCAGAAATTTATCATACACATCATACAGCAAATTAACTTAAAACTTTTCATACATTTCATACAGCATATAAATTTGTTGTAGTTGTTAAAAGTGTAAGGACGAAATGAACGTAAACAAACGAAAATATACAAAAGTAAGTAATTTTTGAATTTATTCCAAGCAAAAGCTTGTTATACTTCACCAAAGCTACAAAATGGCTTGAAAATGCTTAATCCCTATCAATCCAGCCGACCAACAGGCAGGAAATCGCTCCCTTAACCAAACGTCAAAGAACGCTAAATGATATAGGACGACAATGATAGTAAGAATGAGAATGACTGAAAATGCAGGTGCGCACTGTGGTGGCGAAAACCATCGGAGGATGGGCACCTCGCCCATACACCTGCTGCTTCTGCCTCTGCGTTGTACACAAGCATTCATAAGCCAACTCGACTAAACTAAACTGGTGCATACACCAACCACCGGCCTATAAAGCCAATCCACCAGACGTTGCACGGAGCTACTGCTCCTACGGGTCTGGATGAGGGATGATCCTACCGTAAAGAAGGGGAATACGCCCAAGAATAGACATTGGCGCGTTAACCTCAATTGGAAAAATTACTTCTTTTTTTTTTTCTGAAGGATTTTTACTCAGCTAATTTGAAACCATGAACATATGAGTATCAATGTTAAATTTGTATTTTGGGCTGCACACCAGCGCAAAGACTTAGGTACCTACCACATTTTTACTTTGATGTTGATACCACAAAGCGTATAAGAATAAGCTCCGTTTTGAAAATCAATGCTATCTATTTGATTTCATTTAGAGACAAAATGAGTCGTTTTGAAAATTACTAGCTTATTTGAAAGATAGGCCCTTTTTGATTGTTAACAAAAAATACTTAATAGCCTCTTTTTGATACCAAACTCATTAAAAACAGTAATAACTTGTTGATTACCTCGTTTTGAAACAAAATATTTCCCAGAATTTCGATATTCTTAATAGATTTCCCAATGCGAATTCCCTACGAATGGATTCTGCAATAAATTTTTCGTGATTCGTAACACATTTTCGATTCCGATGGAATTTTTATCAAATTAGCCGCTGATCTAGATCAGGTGGTAGATTTTTCTGAAAACTTTAATGAAACGGTAAGAGCCTACTCAAACCGACGAGCTGAGGCTTGGCTTGAGAAAGCATGTCGAGCCGTTATAAACAGGACACCCTCCGCTCCTGTTGCCACTACTGGCCTTCACAATCCTGTTAGTTGGAGGTCATAATGGTGAAATAAGGGGGTGGATGTAGGTTTTCAAGGATTCGAAGATTGGGATGAATTTTTGTGTGTGCTTTCTGTATTTTTCAAGCGTATTAGAACCCCGGTTTTAAAAATGCCGAAAAAAAGTTTTAAAATCCCGTCAAAAAATTAAAATTACTCAAATAAAAGAAAATATGTGGGGGTGTTTTTGATTTTTATACACATTTGTTTTTGTTCACAAAATCAAAATTATATGCATATATATTTACTCATTCAAAAAATTGGCCTACGAACTAACGCCCAAATGAACTAACTCTCAATGCACTAACTCCCACTAAAATTGGGACTTGGGTTATGTCCCACTAAATAAAAACTACCAAATGATACAAAGGAACTTTGCATACACCCAACCTCGCAACTACCCCAAATCATATAGTGTGCCAAAGCAGGGGGGCAGCATGCCCCATACATACCTCAACGAAATTTCGGTGAGAGTTAGCTCATTTTGACTATTAGGAGTTAGTTCGTAGGCCAAAAAATTCTTTATGCACAGCAAAATTCTTTCTCTTGCTTACGGTTTAACCGCTATGATTTACTGATGCTGTAACAGGTTGAGGTTGAGCCAGATTACATTGTTTAGTCTAGTTCTGATTGCAAAAGCGGAATAATAAGAAACGGGATTATAGAAAGCGGGATCTTGAAAAAGCAGGATTATAAAAAACAGGGTTGTAAAAAGTTGGATTTTAAAATCGGAATTATAAAAAGCGGGATATCGAACCGAACCCATTTTTGTGTCCGCTCACTTTCGTTTTTTGTCGGGTTGGATTCGATATCCCTCTTTTTATAATCCCGTTTTTTAAAATCTCGGTTTTAAAATCCCGCTTTTTGTAATTCTGTTTTTATAATCCCACTTTTTCAAAATCCCGCTTTCTATAATCCCGTCTCTTATAATCCCGTTTTTTATAATCCCGTTTCTTATTATCTCGCTTTTGTAATTAAAACTACTTGTTTGAACTATCCTCACCAAAATTTCGTTGGGACTTAGTTCATAAATTTGGGAGTTAGTTCATTTGGGACTTATTTCATAATGAACGAAGGTATGTATGGGGGGGAGGCATGCTGCCCTCCTGCAACCCCCCTGCTTTGGTACATTATAGGATTTGGGGTAAGTGCGAGATTGGGTGTATGCAAAGTTTCTTTTTATCAGTTGGTAGTTTTTATTTAGTGGGACATAACCCTTCAGTTGCATTTTGTTACTTAATTCATTTTATGTTGGGAGTTAGTCACAAAAATAATGGGAATGAGTTCATAATAAACCAAGTCCCAATTTTAGTGGGAGTTAGTGCATTGGGAGTTAGTTCATTTGGGAGTTAGTTCCAGGGACAATTTTTTCAATGAGTAAATATATAAAAGTTTGATTTTAAGAACAAAAACAAATGTGTACAGTAAAAATCAAAAACACCCCACATATTTTCTTTTATTCGAGTAATTTGTATTTTTTGAAATTTACAAACACGTTATAATTTTTCGTTTAATACCCAAATGAATTGCGAAAAACGGGATAGACGGTATTTGGCAGGATTTTAAAAAGCGGGATTTTAATACATTAGGATTATGAATACGCGGGATTTAAAAAAAAACGATATTTTAGTTCGGGATTTTTGAAAAACGGTATTTTAAAAACCGGGATTCCGATACGCTCCCTTTTCTTCTCTCGGGAAGATGACTGAACAACTAATGACAAATGCTAAACAGACGAAATGTGTCGCTAAAAATTTGGTTTTTAATATTTCCTCTTCCTGGAAAAAAGCTCTAACAACGCAGAGAACCCAATTTAGATAAAAAAAACTTCGTGAATCTTTGTATTATGTACTTTTCGTCATTGAAACCCTCGTATTTTTTCGGGGTAGGTGAACAAAAGGCAATTCCAGTAGGAATTTTCATCCTCACTGAAAAATTAAATTGAATTCAAATGCCGATTCTTAGGAGAAATAGCAATAATTGATTTAGTTACTGTAAAGTAATGCATATAGTTTCAGCAGGTCATTATTGTTATCATGTCATTGTCTGCTTTGTACTTGGGTAACATTTTGAAACAATCCCTTCCTTAACCTGGTACAAAAAATTTAAGTGAATTCAATGCGGAATTAAAAGTTTCTTTTTAGTAGGTAAAATTATGCGATGATCCAGTCGTTGAAAAGTAATGCATAAGTTCAGCAGTTCGTTATCTAATTCCACTCGTTTGCTTTGTAAAGTATTACTTTGGGAGAGAAGGAAAAAATAAATCTCTTTTTTTACTTCACCTCACAAAATGTAATTGAAATAAATGCTGAATAATCACCGTTTTCAAAGGTTACAAAATGTTATGATTTCTTTAATCAGAAGGAATCAATATTAGTAGTCCGTGGCGTAATTGTAAGTGCTGAGCACTAAAAGTGTCTGAATTTAAACAAATTCCCTTTCAAATATATAATTCACAGTATATTCATGCTGTGGTTTTTATATGAGTCGGTAAACAACGTCGACCATAAATTGCGTCTAAGAGACGCATTTTGGAGTTGAAGCCACTCGAACATTTATTTGAATTATATTCAATCGCTCCAAGTATTTTTCTAATTTATAAATGAGAGGTATTGAAAAAGCAACCTCTAATTCCCTAGTGATTTCAGTACTAAATTTTCATCATTTTTTTCATCAAAAATATTAAGCTGTGAAATAAGCAAGATATACTCATTTTTCAACGGCAAACCATTAAGCGTCTGCTCTGCGAATGCCCAAACCTCCAAACAAATCGCCTCCATTACTTTGGAAACAGGTTTGTTGGAGAACTGGAAGATCTAGCGCAGGTCTCAATGGCAAACATGAGGAAATACATAGAAAGCAAGGGCTGGTTCGTAAATGAACCAGTCTATGTCAATCACTAGTTTAGGTGTTATCTCTGTTATAGGGGATCACAATGGACCAATAGGCCCCCGTGTACGCAACAGCCTCAGAACTGGCAGGCCTCTCCTAACCTAACCCTACCTAAGTCAACAAAGTTGATGCCACTGTATGTACGCTGTGCTATAATGATATGGAATTTGTTTCCATTCCTTTTGTGCATAACTAGTTAAGTTAAAGGCTTCATGGGGGCATTGATCTCCGTCACTTTCTACGCCACCGAACCTTCGAACGTTTCACTTTCCAAAACACATTTAATAACATTGCTAAATGCTATGCAAATAACTTCATTTCATGTCCATGTGAAACATAACATTAAACGCAACGAGTGTGCCGAGAAAATTTAATTTGCTTTAAATAGTCCAGTAAATATATACATCACCTATCGTCAGATCCGGTTGTTCTGATTTTTTGCTGATATGTTTATAATATGGCCCTAATGAATACTCCAAGTTTTCGACCTCGAACGACAAACGCAACATCGACAAAAATGAAAAAAAAAAATAAAATTTTAAATTAACCCTAAAAAGCTAACGTTCCAAAACTACCATGAAGCTAATCATTCGACTTTTTGAAGAACATTAAAAAACTTTTCTTTTTTTATAAATTATTAATTTTTATTTAAATTTATAGTTTAAATAAGAAAAATAGTTTATAAATTAAAGATAAATATCATAAAAATAAATATTCCTTTCATTTTTAATGGTACATGTTGTTTGAATAATACTCGGAGTTGTAAATTCCAAATAATACTGATTTTATAAAACAACAAATCTGCCTTAAATACTATTTTTACATGTGTATTATTTACATATTTCTTATCTCTATATTCTTCTTACTTATCTATGTTTTATTGAAAGGTTTACTTATCTGTAGATAACCGTCAGTGCATGTTCACGATGATCTGTGTTATATTTATGTACCACACACATTGGGTTATCTGAAGATAAGAACTGCATGTTTATGTTTGAACATTCTGCGGGCCGACAGAAAGTGCTTAAATTCTTTTTCTGAATATTATGCCCCGTTCTATATAAATATTAAAGCAAGATGCAACTTAACATTAATCCACTGTGACCGCTTATGTTGTGAAAGTTCAAGCCCTTAAGGTTAATGTTTTCTTCCTTGAACTGTTCCAAGTCCCCTTGAAGTTTCAGTTTAATACTTTCTTCTTTTGATATTGGACTGTAGTTAGTAAAGTCGAAAGTATGGCGTCGCTCAGTACCGTGTTTTCCTTCAAATGCTGATGCTCGTAGGGTTTCTCCTCACTATAATCCATGACCTACATTTGTTCCTTGTGAATCTTATAACTGCTGTTTGGTACCACGATTTTCCTTATCTTAGTTCGAGCATACTTTCCTGAAGGTGGTAACGTCATTGATATCATCACATGAAGATCTCTGCTTAAATAATTGTATATTGGGTCACCAGAGAATCGACGTTTTTTCTCTTTGTCATGATCACGCATTGAATTGCTTCTCATAAAATTATATTTTGAATAGTCCCAGATGGGGAAGACAACCTTCTTTGGAATACGGATTGGCCTTTTGCTAATGACCTTGCCAAATATGAAGTATGCCCGAGGTGTCTTTAAGTTGACCAGTACCTTTTCGATTTCTATTGTAGGAGCTGTGACGCTGTTGACATTTACTTGTGCTGTTGCTAGATGCACTGAAGGTGAATCTTCATCTTTTGTTATGATAGAGGCTTTTTTTTGCTATTTGTATCTCTTGCTTGTATTTCAGTTCACTGTTAGAGCATTTGATATGAGTATCCAAGATTTGCATGGAAATCAGAAATATTTTCTCCGTTAATTTCATCTAAGCTAGAATCTCCTCCAAATATTCATTTGTTTTATCATTTGTCGGTATTTCATAGGTAAGCTGATGAATACTTCTGTTTCTTTCTTTATCATGATGTGTTGTTGACTTTCCCAAGGTTGTGTCTTCTTGAATAGGACTTTCCGCAACTTCTCCCAGCTCCCGGACTTTATCCATTGTCGATGTGACCGCTGACATGATTTTGTCACATTGTTGTTTCTCTTGTAATGTGTCTGATTGGAAATTTTCAAAGTACCTGTTGACTTCTTTGTTTCGAGTCATCGTTTGATTTTGTGACTCAAGAGTCTGAAATAAACTTGTATATGATGTAGCGTTCATCAATGGAATGTCGAGTAAGTGTTTCATCTGTGTAGAAACATTAAGCCTCTTATTCTCGAATCTTCTGGTGAGAGTCTTCCACGCTTCTTTGTAGTTTGCTGAAGATCCTTGTATGAGGCTAGCAATTGATGTTCGAGCTTATCCAGAGATGCATGATCGCAAATGATTTAGTTTCATTGAATCTGGAAGTTCTCTATTATTGTGAACCACATCGATGAACATATCGGAGAATATTTTCCACTCTTCAATTTTCCCATCGAATTTTGGCAGTTCGATTTTAGGACTTCTTGTTGATATATTTGTATGTATATCAGATTCTGTGCCCTTATTTTTGTCTTCCAATTTGTCTAGAAGCAATTTCACATCAACTTCCAACTCGATTATGTAGTTGTCTTCTCTTAATTTTTCTTCTTCGATTGGATTCATCTTAGACAGCTGTGTTTGTAACCGTTCATTCCATCGTTTAACTTTTCCAATCCATATAGTTTTGTGATGAGCACTGTAAGTTGTTCCTTGATTGTTGTATTTTTCACTTTGTCAGTATTTTAGCTCTGACTACGCTTTTCACTTTCTTGTTTTAATTTTCACTTTGTCAGTATTTAAGCTCTGACAACGCTTTTTTTCACTGTATGCGATTTTTTCTTCTGTTTTGTCAGTATTTGTAGCTCTGACAACGCTATTTTCACTGTATGTGATTTCTTTTCCTGCCAGTATTTGTAGCTCTGGACAACGCTATTAGGCAACTAGTTCGTTTTATTTTTAAAAATCTCTTACTACTGGTGGGGGATAATTTTTTAAAATACTCGAAGGACCAAATGTTGCTGGTTCATATCGGGCTCGAAGAACCAAATGTTTGAATAATACTCGGAGTTGTAAATTCCAAATGATACTGATTTTATAAAACAACAAATCTGCCTTAAATACTATTTTTACATGTGTATTATTTACATATTTCTCATCTCTATATTCTTCTTACTTATCTATGTTTTAATGAAAGGTTTACCTATCTGTAGATAACCGTCAGTGCATGTTCACGATGATCTGTGTTATATTTATGTACCACACACATTGGGTTATCTGAAGATAAGAACTGCATGTTCATGTTTGAACACACGTATCTTTGAAATCATTTTAGCACTTTAACATGCTCGTCATTTTGACGAACGTTAGCTTTCTAGGGTTAATATAAAAACAAAAAAATTACTTTTTTTTTTTTGAATTTTGAGTTTGCCTGATCTGACACAAGGTCTCCCTTGCTTACTCTGATTACTGGACTATAAAGGATACATTTGCTTTCTAACTTGAAATAAAATTTTCTTACCGATTAGCAGAATTCATTCCATCTTTGACCATTCCCGTCAACTTGCGTTCTCCGGTACGCGTGTAGTCGCCCTAAAAGAGTGAAATGTTTTTTATAAGGTTTCTATAATACAAATTCTATATATAATTATATTAAATATATACAGGGTGTCCCGTAAGTCAAAGTCAAGTGGGTAACGGGTGATAGAGTAGGTTGTACCTGTTCTGGAAAAAATAAGAACAAAACTCCCGCTTGGTTAAGTAATAATAGCAATATTTAGAAAAATAGTGAAAATCGATACCCTAGACCACATTTTTAGGTACTGTGGTCACAAATTTCCGAATTTTGACGTGTTTATTTTTTTTACGTAATCCTTAATAACCATGCTATTGGTTTCAATCACAAATTTAAAAATAAATATTGTAAGTTTCATAAGAAAAATAAAGTTTGACTGAGTCATGTTTCAAAAAAAAAATTTAAGCGAACTTTGACACTTCATATTTAAAAAAAAAAATGTACTACACTACCTTGGCAAGTTTTTTAAAAAATTGGCGCGTTTCATCAAGATTTCAAAATGGTACAACACTTGCTACTTATTCATTTGTAAAAAATATTTTTCATTTTTTATTTACAAAAAACACCTCAGTTCACTTCAATCACTTTTACCAGAATAATGCTTTTTTGTACTCAAAAATCCATTTTAGCAAGGTGATTGAAGTGACCTAAAAATGTGGTCTAGGGTATCGATTTTCACTATTTTTCTAAATATTGCTATCATTACTTAACCAAGCGAGATAGATTTTTTTTCTTATTTTTTCCAGAACAGGTACAACCTACCCTATCACCCGTTACCCGCTTGACTTTGAGTAACGGGACACCCTGTATAATACTTTATAAATCAGCTAAGTAGAAAACTTAGCACTATTCGTTTATTATTTGGAAAAATTTATAAAAAATATTTAAACCTATATTGTACAATATTGGATGGTTTAAACCATAAAAAATGGCATTTCGTTTTGGTGAGGGAGATTTTTCTCAGTAAGTCACAACGACCGTGAAGGACATTTCCTCTGGCTCTTCTTTGTTAAAGAAAACATCAAACTACTTTTTAAAAATACTTTGTTCATTGATATTAATTAAGCTTTTGTTCAGTTTAAATTTTAAGTTTTTCCAAATTTATAAAATTCATTTAATAAAACACATTCGTTCGGAACTAATTGTTTCTTATATTTCTATTTTTCACTGCAATAGGTTATGGACCCAGGGCATAATGGATTTTCTGAAGACATCTGTTCATAAAAAAAGTATTTGTAATTTGAAATGTGCTTCACACACCACCTACAGATTTATTTGGGCTGTATTATAACAATACAAGAATGACAACACAATAAAGTTACCCTTGAACCGAGCGGTTGTCTTTTTACTTTAATCGAATTGAAGTTGGTCGGAATCAAGCACGCGAATTAAAAGGTAATCATCTTTAAAAGGAAGACTATCTAAAGTGAATATCCTAGGTGTTGGATAGCGAGAACAACATAATTTACGAAGCTTAACCCAGAAAATTACCACTTATGTAAATAATATATGCTTGAACTTATATTAAAGAAGCATGGAGTATGTATGGGAATATTTTTAACATTAGAAATGTTTAAGTGGAGGCATACCTACTAACAATGTAAAAAATCAAAAAAATTTCAAAAAAGTGTAACGCCGAGTAGAGAAAGAGGGCGAAAAGTCAGGGGAATAGACAAAATTATTGCGTTCATGCTATTTTTTACTGGTCTGAGGAAACAGAATACGAAGATAATAAAACGGACACCAAAACAGGAGAAGTGTTCGTAGGCATGGATGGCCACTACATTTTTCACATTTGATACGTAGTTTATGTAGTTAAACGTAGTTAATTGTAGTTAATGAAACAAATTGTAGCAAACTTAGTTTCAAATATCAAATGATCTGTCAGTTGTAACTTTGAAGCTTGAATTTTGAGTTAAAATGTTCAAATTTTTATTGAAATTTTATTATTTCTCTAAATTTACTTTGTATGTATATGAAAACGTAACAATTTGTAGAAAATAAGATGTGTAGTTTATTAAATTAACTACGCGTAGTTAATGATGTAGAAAATGTAGTGTAGTTAATTCGGTCAACCCTGTTCGTAGGTTTTCAAGATTTGCATGTGCAAGAATTTATTCAAAGTTTTAAAATACATAAATGCTTTTTTCATTTCTAATGTACCTCAACTATGCTGAAATGGCAAATCGGGTAAATTTTTAGTCAACACCGCAAAATCCAGTTGCTACTTGGAAGAAACCCAATGATGAGGCGACTGTGATCATTGGATTGTCCGTGGAAGATAGTCAACTCATGTTGATCTAGAAATTCAAATCACTACATGAGTTCTGGGAAGCATTGCGCAGTCATCATGAAATAGATACGTTGAGAAGCAGCGTACATCTTATGAGGAGAATTTTTGGAACGAAATTTTCCATGGATTACAGTATTTCAGATCACATTATGGAAATGAAGTTGTTGTTCGAAAAATTGGAAGCTGTAGGTGAGCTATGGCTATGTTAATAATAGTCTTCCATCTTCCTTCGATACGTTGGTGACGGCCCTGGAAGCTCGTAAGGTTGAGGAATTGACACTTAAGGTTGTAAAACTAGCTTGATTTATGAGTTCCAGCAGCAATCACACTAATCGTCAACAAATAATTCAGCTTTGAAGTCTTCTAGAAGTCCAGAAGAACGCATCAAAGAGGTTTGCCATCACTGCAAGGCCAAAGGACATATCAAAAAGGATTGTTGAAAATTGAAAAAGTTGAGGCAACACAACCTGGTTAACGAGGTGCAGGAAAAATGAAGAACAAAATAGTAACTATTGCTTTTCAATGGCTAACAGCAAGAATATTTGGGTTGTAGATTCCGGAGCTACCTGTCACATCAGTGCACTTGATTCGGAAGTTGTCACAATGGATAGGTGATAGGTCAATCGCGGCAAAGGACTTTGTCATAAAGCTCTTCTTAACAGCAAAAATGAAAGAATGATCATCGATGTGAAGGATGTGTTATTCATTCCTTCTTTCCATGGAAATCTGCTCTCCGTCAAAAAAATGTTAAAAATGTGATTCAATTATAATTTCCTCCCAAAATAAATAATAAATGAATTTAATATTTTTCGGTGAAATGTTAGCTTAATTTAAGTGCGAATTAAATTTTTTCACAAACGTTATGCGGGTACTTTGTTAAATTACAACGCGCCTTCGAAATTTTGTATTTTAAGCTGTCAAATAAAAATAAATAATAACTAAAAAAATTTAAAATTCAAAAAAAAAAAAATTTCAAAGTCGAAATAAATTTATTTTGGTTAAAAATACAATTTAGTTTGATTTTGAGTGAGAGCGCGGGGATATATATTTCTTTTTTTTAATGAATAAAAGAAAATATTGCATTATTTTTTCGCGCCGCCATGTTTTCATAAGAGAAGAAGATTTTTTCAATACAGCTGTTAAATCACTTTGAGCTATATTTTTGATTGTTATAGAGCTGCAATATTGATTATTGTTGATCGAGCTCTTATATCACTTAAAGATTTGCTTTCTGTACTTTTGGAGCTAGTGTTAACAAGATAGCATTTTTCTGGTTTTTATATTTTTTTAATGAAATAAAAAGGGTGTTTCAGAAATTGAAAGTTTCGGCAGGTGGATAATAAATAAAAAAGAATTATTTCTATGAACTAAGATTTTTATTTGAAGAATATTTTATTCCAAAAATGTATTTTAGGTCCTCGGTATATTTTTATATGTACGTAATAAAATTTTCAAAGCGTATTTTTAGAAACGAAATTGTCATCAAATAAAGTTTTTATAACTCACCCGCCATTTGGAAAAAAACAACCAATATGACGAGAACGACACATCATGCAGAATGAAATTAATTAATTTATTTTAAACTGGTTTAATTTTTTCTTTTGAAATAATTATTTTCTTCGTATTCTAGTATGGAACACCCTATAACATGACTGCTATAGAATTTTTTTTAGAGAGGTTTCATGTAAAGCTATTATAGAATTTTTTTAAAACTTGAAAATGCGCATGCGCTTCACGAAGTATTTGTGTGCAAATATTAGTAATTTGGCTCTACAGCCGCTTTTTGTACAGCTCTGTAAATGCTAAATTTTTACATTTCAGAAGATAATGCGTTAGTATTTTGGGGATGTGTTGCTAGCATCTGTATACCGTCTCTAATTGTCTGATATTGCAGGTTGCTCGATAGTAGACGTGTAAAGTTTGTTATGGAGCATATTTTTAAATCTTGATGCGTTATAATGTTAATAGAGCTAAAAGTGTTCTCAAACTTCAATTATAGAACATAATTTTTAAATAAAATGAAAGAAGCTGTGCAATAATCTTTTACAGAGCAATAGCTTTTAATTTTGCTAGCTAAGAGCTGTAAAAGAACAGTTTTGCATCTAATAGCTCCAACGATGTTACTTGGGTGAATCATACAGTGGGCTGTACCGTGCCTTACCTTTATAGATGATTTTAGTCGCTTTACGGTATTGTAGTAGTCTTGACGATAAATCTGAAGTTTTCGAAAAACTTAAAATCTTTCTTCTAGATATCCGTCTACTATACGATCAGGTGGGGAATAAAGGGATTCATCATCAGTACACACTACACAATACCCTATTCTCCACAACAAAACGGTGTCCAGAGAGGAATAATAGGTCTCTTGTAGAAATGGCACGTTGTTTGTTGGCTGAAGCGAAATTGTCAAATGTATTTTGGAGAGAAGAACATGACAGCGAACTATTTACAAAATGTCTTTGTGCCCAGTTCGATCCCTTCTACTCCGTTTGAACTATGGGAAGGTAGAAAACCAAACATATATTTACCAAACTAATATTTAGCTCAAAAGCTTATAGTTCATTTCTAAGGAGACACGTAGAAAGTTAAATTCAAAAGTCCAAGTTTTAATTTTTGTTGAATATGACAAAAATTCGAAGGGATATCGTTTATTTGACATACAAACAAATAAAATCACAATAAGCCGAAATGTTAAATTTATCGACGAAACTGAAACGACTAACAAGATTGAACCAGAGGTTAATCACCATTCATCAGAGATAGATTTTGAATTTCTCCAACGTAAGAATTGCTTAAGTGATTGTTGTGACATTAATGAAATAGACACACAAGACCAGGAATTACTCTTACTCTTACAGTCCCAAAAACGTTAATGAAACAATACCAAATCTTGATGAGATTCGCAAGTCACAAATCTCAACTAAGGGCGAAACTCCAGATCCTTCCATGGTATAACCTAAATCTTACAATGAAGCGGTTGTAGCAAACAACATTATCCACTCATTTTAAAATTTTTGAATAAAGTTTCCTTTCACATAATATTTTTATTTATATCACTAAAACCTACCATGCACCTTTAAAGCGTGGCAACCCATGCGCAAAATGTAACTTAGATAGTACCTTAAACTTCACTTCTTTAACAACTTTGAATTAAATTATATTAAATCTTTAATTCTATTATAGTTAAAGTTAAACAAAGAAATATGTGCAGCAGTAAGACTTTAGTAACTGGGATTTGACTTGCGTTCTTCCTGTTAACGGCTGCCTTACCAGGTACGTTAACGGGATTTATGAGTTGCAAACTGTCTCACGAGACAGCGGTTCTGTCTTCAAGCACCTATTGAATCTTGGACCCATGTTCTGTAACTTTCGAATCGATAAAAATAGTCGAGAAACGGTGACAATCGGAACAAAAATCAATTTATAGAAGGTTTCAAAAGATATCCCTGCAGACTAAATATTATCCCATACCGTTTAGCATCCTCATTAAAGGTGATAGCTTGCGGTTGTATCTGCCCAGCCACTGCGGGTGGCACATTGTTAAGAGGAGGTGAGGTGGAAATCATGCAAGACAGACGTTTAGATCATGACGAAAGAGGTCTGGGGAAGGTGGTACTCGGCAATCGTCCAGTGCAACACATAGGTATTCCGTTTAATTTTGGAGCAAATGGAATCTTGGTCAAAACTAACCGAAGAATACCTTGGAGGATTCCTTACCAAAAATGCATTTAGTAAATACCCGACTCAATTGCATCCAATTGATACATTGATCTGGGTAGAAAATGATTGGGTTGCAGTTCAGAGATCATTTGGAGAAAATTACGAACAACTAGAGGAGGGATCTATTGGACAGCTTTTGAGATACCAGTTTCATCTACATCTCCTCAAATTTAAGCAGTTCCAGTACGCTTTAGTGCTCAAATGCCTACAGAACAGGTGACAGTTCAACAATAAGGGTCATCAAATCAACAAACCCATCATCAGATAGTCATCCCAAGTCAAGCTGCAAATGATTAGTTTAACATCATTCAATTTAATATCCGGATTTCAGTTTTTCTGGATGTATAGAGTGAAAAATATGGCGGTAAATTATCAGTAACTAGACAAATATCTAATCCTAGAGCTAGAAAAAACTATCGCCAGCGGACTACAAAAAAATATCTCACTTCAATTCCATATTCCATTGCTCCAAGAGTTGTATTTTAACGATGTATGAAGGAAAATTGCCGGCAGCCAACTACCACGAAGAAATTTTGATAAACGCCTAAATAAATTATTGTAATCGTGTAGTTTTATTGTCAATTGCCATTAATAACAAAATGTTATTTTCTTGGAACGAACTAAAATGCACTTTATATAATCAAAATTCATTTGTATAATATATGTATAATGTTTCCACTTTAAAAGTCAGTTATCTTATACAATATGTACCTAAATACCTACTATAATTTCAGGAATGTATTTCTTTAATCTTAAAATAAAAAAAAAAAGATTTTAGGATCAGGAATATAATATGTATATAATAGCCGTTTTTTATTATGAACCATGAACCATGTTCCATTTTTCAGTTTTAAAACAAATGCCGAAATTACTTTTATAAGAATAATTTTTTTTGGAATCTGTGTTTGATTAGAAAATGGTTTTCAAAATCACTTAAAGGACTTCAATTCAAACTCAAAACCGGTACCAATTTCAGGAATTTTCTACGTAATTTAAAGAAATTTCTTGAAATTGTTGGATAAACCACGCTGTCGTTTCAAAACCACTAGCTCTATAAGGATGGTATAAATGGTTCTAAGTTTCATTTTAAGTACCCTAAGTGTTGCTGAAAACCATTTTCAAATCGAACAAATATTCCAAAAAATTTCTATATAAAAGTAATTTCCGGCATTTTTCTGTTTTAAAGCAAATGCCGAAATTACTTTTATATGAACATTTTTAGAATCTATGTTCGATTTGAAAATGGTTTTCATAATCACTTAGAGGACTTCAATTCAAACTCAGAACTGATCCAATAATACAAATGCAGCAAGTAGTTTGGAAATGACAGCGTTGTAAATCTACCAATTTCAGGAATTTTCTTACTAATTTTAAGAAAATTCCTGAAATTGGTAGATTTACAACGCTGTCATTTCCAAACTACTTGCTTCATTTGTATTATTGGATCAGTTCTGAGTTTGAATTCAAGTTCTCTAAGTGATTATGAAAACCATTTTCAATTTTCTTACTAATTTTAAGAAAATTCCTGAAATTGGTAGATTTACAACGCTGTCATTTCCAAACTACTTGCTTCATGTGTATTATTGGATCAGTTCTGAGTTTGAATTGAAGTTCTCTAAGTGATTATGAAAACCATTTTCAAATCGAACATAGATTCTAAAAATGTTCATATAAATGTAATTTCGGCATTTGCTTTAAAACAGAAAAATGCCGGAAATTACTTTTATATAGAAATTTTTTGGAATCTTTGTTCGATTTTAAAATTGTTTTCCACTTAGGGGACTTAAAATGAAACTTAGAACCATTTCAACCATCCTTATAGAGCTAGTGGTTTTGAAACGACAGCGTGGTTTTGAAACGACAGCGTGGTTTATCCAACAATTTCAAGAAATTTCTTAAAATTAGTAGAAAATCCGTGAAATTGGTAGATATACAACGCTGTCATTTCCAAACTACTTGCTTCATTTGGATTATTGGATCGGTTCTAAGTTTGAATTGAAGTCCTCTAAGTGATTATGAAAACCATTTTCAAATCGAACACAGATTCCAAAAAATTTTCATATAAAAGTAATTTCTAGAAACATTATATAATAACTTGACTGATTTATTTCAGTATTAATAACATCTTCATTTGTTTTTATAATAGGAAAATAAAAATTCGTCGGTAAAAGCCTGGGTGCCTTCTGTAGTCAATCATTTAAAATAAAAATATAAAGAAAGGGAAAACAACCAAAAACTAAATTAATACAAATGTAGATACTCATTAAAAGTGATTGTTTCAAACATTCAAAATAAAACAAACAAACATTTATTACACAAAATATTTATTGAAGTAAACAAAATTAATTCTAAGTACATATAATATATTATGTATGCTTAAGTTATACATTTTCTGATAAACTTTTAATTTTCTTTCTTGTCAAAAAGCTTAAAATGTTCATATCGCGATACTAAGTTAACATCATCAACCAAACTTCCGAAATGATTTTCAACTTCTTCGACAATGGTTTCATTAATATCATCCAAAGAATAATTATTATTAATTGATGATCATGCACATCAATACAAGCATCCAAATGATGAACTACATCTTCAACATCTTGCTGTAACGGAAAGTCTCCGTCTCCAACACTAGAAGGTGTAGTCATTGTTCTACTGACGATTCTTTTGATTAAGCATCAGATTCCAAAATAAATTGTCCATTTTGAAAAATAATATTCGGTTCCGTTTTGTTTTAGGATCCGTAAAGTTCCTTCAAAGTAGCTTTAGTAAGTTTAAATTCCTTCAAAAAAAAATACTTATTATTTAATTCATCGGCAGCTTCTCGACTTTCAGGTCGTATTGTTTTTTTGCGTAAATATTCAACATTTTTTAAAGATGCTTTGCCGGTGATGAAGATGATTTAAAGCAAATGAACATCTATGTCCGTACTCGCACAGAATCTGGTAAACAATTAACAATTTAGCTGATTTGGATCATAAATCATCAGCCCAGACAGCGTTTGATCACACGCAGATAAACAAAGGACTTACTCCGGTCAATCGGATTCCAAATGAGTCCCATTTTAATCCAATAAATGATGTAAGATCTTGAAGATTTTGATGAGCAGCCAATTGCCGTGTCAAAGACCTGCTCTGCTGACAGCATAGACGCAAGAGGCCGTAGTATACAGGCTACATGGCACGATTGTAGGCTTCAATTTCAGAATCATCATGATACGCATTTAAAATATAAAAATTGAAAAAAGCACATGTAATTGAAAGGACTTTGTTTAAAATTCACTTACAGAATATAATTAAATGCAATATTTCTTGTTATTTCGGGACAATTTGCAACAATTTGTGCATTAGAATGTTTAAACTAGTCACTTTTTTTGTTTTTGAAATGTCAAAATGAAATGTCATTTTATCGCCTTCCAATGGAAAATTCCAGTAAAAAAATTAAAAATTTGAGGTATGGTTTCGACTTACAGAAACCCATTTTTTTCCAGAGGCGATAAGTGAGGAATGGAGCGTTTCATTTTTTAACGATTCGAAAAGTTATCTTCTGAGTTACAGAACATGGGTCTTGGTTTCGTTTCTAGTAAACTGATGAGAATTTTAAATGTTATTCTTATCCTCGCTTCGATTTTCTTTTCCTTCTTTTGCAGTTCTTTTTCCAGCTTTTGATCTATCCTTAAATTAAGAATACTTTTACTTTTCCACTGAATAAAAGAATATACTAATTTACCTTTTATCACCTTTTCAGATATTTTGCATACTTCCGTAATAACTTTTTCACTATTTGTATTTGTACTATTTGCTTTTCTTTTGTATATAAATTTTTAGTTTAAGATTTGAATTCATATAAACGAAAAGTGAAATGGTGAGACGGATGACATTTCCACTTCCTAAATGCTCGGGTCTCTGGTCATGTTTACATAGAGCAAAAATTCATTACATGAAAATTTGTGTTTTATTTTTTTCTTTCTTTTAATGAAAGTTATGTTACGCGTCGTTTGTTTGTTTTTTGTATTTGTTTAGAATAAAAAGTTAAAATTCGTGTTTGTAACAAAATCGGTTATAATACAAATCAAAACAACGGGTGTTTTTAATACCCTTCCTTCATCATACATAATCTTGATTCAAATATATAAAACTAAAGTAATGAAATAAAGTGTTCAAGAAGATAATCTCATTTTCATTTTCATACAATTCCAACTCGAGCGCTCGGAATCATACGTTAATTTGGGTATTTTTGTGAGGATACTATTTTTTTACCCTATCAGTACTGCTTAATGCAGGCATTTGTAACATTATATTTCTTTTCTCTTCGAGTTTTTTCACCTTTAGATACTAGGAAATATCAACTTGTCAGTCATCATTTATCGTGGTGTTAGTTGTTAGTAAACAATATATAAAAAGTCTAAGCCACTACTAAAGACAACAAATATAACACACACAAAATTCGCAGTTACAAAAATAACTAAAAGTCAATATGTTACACATTTTATAAACTAAATGAACAGATAAACAGTGGCAACACCGTTACAATACAAAGGGAAAGATGACAAAAATTTGGGAATACTAAGAACGCCTATACAACTTGTTCTTGCTTTGAGTAACTCAAGTCGAAAACATTATGGTTTTTATTCGCACCTTGTTTGATAAGAGTCAATGGCTCATTGAGACCATAATTGGTACGATGGAAGTCGAAATGAAAAATGTCAGAGTTCCGAGAACTGTGGGATGAAAAGTCAAGATTTTATGAAAAGCATAAACCTAGAACACATGTTGTCCTTACTCTATTAAGTACAGATTGATTTATGCTGTAATTAAAGGAATTGGCATTTTGACATATTCAGAAAAATATTTTTCTGTGTACACCAATCAGAAAAGATATTAAAGTCATTTTTAAGAGATTCAGAATCAGATTAGTTTCTAATAATTTTGGATAACTTAATATCGGTGGGATGACATAATGTCCACGGACTTAACGTCCATGGACATTAATTCCGCACAAACGGTCATAAAGTCCACGGACATTATGTCGAGAAATAAGGTCCAATCTCAAACAGTCATTAGGTCCATGGACATTATGACCAGATCAAAATGAAAATAGACATTATGTCCGTTTGAAGAAGACATACCGTCCGTTTGGACATTATGTCCGTTGAAATAAGACATAATGTTCATTTGGACATATTTTCTATTGAATAATGACAAAATGTCCATTTGGAAATTATTTACCTTCACAGCATATTTATAGTTCATTTGAAAAGGACAAAATGTCCAAATGGACAATAAGTCTGATTCAAAGAAAACCAACCACGCATAATGTCCAAACTGCAAAAATTATTTACATATTTTAGAATGGACATTATGTCCCTTTGTTTTTGTTTCAAGCTGATATTATGTCCATCCTTTGTAACGTGTTCAATCAGAAAAAATAAATTGAAAAGAAGTTCTCCTACACCATGTTCGTTTCGCCAACTATTTGATAGCTGATTTATGTGCTCGATGATACCTTCTTCGTTGTGCCTACTTGTGGATACAAGCAGCTTTTGATTATATACATTCAGTATGAAGATCATGTAAGTATTTTGCAATAAAAGTTGAATTTGTTTATTACGATTTGAATTACGTCATACATATATGTTATATACAAATTATGCACCTACATATTTTATAGACAATTTTGTGACGCTTGGTCACCGCGGCGGCGGGGGGCGGCGGGGGGGAGGCGCGGCGAGGAAGGTGCGGCGCGGTACGACGCCACGAACGGATGAGCGCGGTGCGGCGGGGAACGCGGCGCCGGTGAACGCGGCGGGGGGCGATCGCGGCCAACGTGCCGCGCCGTCCTCGTTGCGTCGCACCGCGCCGCGCCTCCCCCTCTCCCCCGCCGCCGCGGTGACCAAGCGTCACAAAATTGTCTATAAAATATGTAGGTGCATAATTTGTATATACATACATCTATGTATGACGTAATTCAAATCGTAATAAACAAATTCAACTTTTATTGCAAAATACTTACATGATCTTCATACTGAATGTATATAAAAGCTGCTTGTATCCACAAGTAGGCACAACGAAGAAGGTACCATCGAGCGCATAATTCCCTTCAGTCATTTGTGGAGAATTACTTATCAGCTTTGAAATAGTTGGCGAAACGAACACGGTGTAGGTGAACTTCTTTTCAATCACTGTGCTCACATACAATTTTTCACCAGCGGCATACTTGGAGTCCCAAAACTCTTAAGAACACCTTCATCTGCAAACATTTGCTGGATATCTTAAGAAAACGAAAAATTCTTGTTAAAGTATTATCTTTTGTGCGTAGCAAGTTTATTTTCCATGCACTGCTCGTCAAAAATTTCTCTTGGAACTTGGAATAGAATGGATAATATGTCTTTTTCAACGGACATAAAATCCATAGTGAAAAAGGACATAAAGTCCATGGACGTTTTGTCTGTCCAAAATGTACATACAGTCCATGGACATAATGACTTGTTTAAACAGGCATAACGTCCATGGACATTATATCTGTTAAAAAAAGTCATAAAGTCCATGGACACAAAGTCTGTGAAATAATGAGGCATTATCTTCTTTTTAAAAAGAAATTAAGTCCATGGACATTATGAGGAAGACATAATGTCCATGGACCTTATGTCCGTTTGACTGGAATTAACGTCCATGGACTTTATGTCCGCGGAACTTTATGTCATCCCACCCTTAATATCATCAGCGTAGATAAGCACCCTACAGGATGATACTATTGAAACAACATCATTGAAAGAAACTATAGAGTAGTGGACCTAGGTGACTACCTTGAGGTACACCAGATTCTGCGTTAATTCAATCAGAAATGATTCCTCTAAAAAGGACTCAGAAATGGTTTTGTATGTCCCCACCTTCAAATAAGATCTGACCCATTGAACGAAAGCGGAAGAGAAACCAAGAGATGTCAGTTTAAATAAAATAAGACTATGAGACAATTTGTCGAAGGCTTTAGTGAAGCCAGTATATAATACTGTCAACTTGATGGGTTTTCTCAATAGTTGTATTTGTAAAAGACGTAAATTCAAGAAGATTAGTTACTGTAGATTTCTTTTTCATAAACCCATTTTGCTCGTCCGGTCCGCAAGAAAAGATTTGCAGCAGAAATGGTTTGGTAAACATAAAATTTTGGCTATTGGCCTATAATTTGAAATATCACTACGATTGCCCTTCTTATGGATTGGGATATTGAATAAATTCTTCCAAATGTTAGGGAATATTGCTTGATTCAAAGAATTCTGAAATAAAAATGTTAATGGTCTTGCCAGGGTGTTTCTACAGTTTTTCAAAACAAAAGCATGAATTTCGCCAGGTCCACTGGATGTGTGGTTGTCCAATCCGTCAAGATGTTCAATTTCATCGTCAACAGTAATTACAATATTATTTATTGAGATTTGAGAAAAGCTATTCAAATGATTGTTTTCAAAAGGTACAAAATCATCATCACAAAACGAGAGTTTAAAAAATGATGAAAACATATTGCTAATAACAAGAGGGCTGCTGCTAGTCTCATCCAAGTACTTCATAGTACATGGATATCCGTCAGATTTTCTCTTGATTTTCTCTCAACAAATTTCCAAAAGGGTCAATATTTTGCTTTGTTTTTGTTATTGTGTTAATGAGAAGTGAAGACCGCATTTTGATCAAATAACTATCAAAGAGGTTTCTACATAATGATTGGAACTCATTATACAATCAGATATAACTGCTGTGGTCATCCGGCTTATTAGACTTTCGCCCATGTTCTGCATTCCACTTATTGTGAATTCACTTGGCGAAATTAAATTTAGGTGTTCCACAATTCGTTCGAAATGCTAATAGTGAATTCTAATTTCGAACATGAAAATTGATGTTCTGCATTTCGGTTCATTCCGTTTTCTAAACGTTTTCAATCCACATTTTTATGCGTTGTGAAATCGGTGCATTTGCAGATAGTTTTGTATGTCTTGGTACAAAATGTAAGCAAACTTTATGTTTTTGTTTATTTATTTATTATTATTTTCGTAGGAAACATAAGAACATACGAATAAAAAAATACAAAAATCATCAGAACCATTTATATTAGGCCGTCGCGTCGGGCAGGTTTTTTCTTAAAAAATTGTGCGGCTAATTTTTTCTTCCGAGTTCCGCTTTCTTTTTTCCCTTATAAATGCCAATAATATAGAATTAATTTTCATCTTCAGTGTAATTTCACTTTAAAACACAATTATAAATGGAGGCACCTTGCATTTTGACATTTCGAATTAATTGCGAAATTTTCGAAAACGAACGAATTGTAGAACATGGAATTTCAATTCATGTGAAATTGAAATGTGATTTCAATTCGATTTCATTCGAAATGCAGAACATGGGCGTTTAAGTACTATTTCCATGCTCTGTTCCTCAAATTACGTAGACTACGAAGCTGGTGGTTGTACCAGGTAGTTTTGTTTGAGATGAGTGTCTTGATTTTTTGACCGATACGATACACCTGTTGGAGTACATGACCGCCAAAGATCAGGCCGCCCAGGCTAAAAACAATGACAAAACTGAAATTCTTATAGCGAGAAATGAGTATTTTTCAAAAATCCATGTAACTCATCAGTTATGAGTTAATCAAAGAGGTTCAAGTATAGGTACCTATGCATATTCTAGGTTCAACAATCGAATTGATTAAGAATGAAGTCAAGTTTTGTCACATAAATTTTGTAGCCTGACGGGTGTTTCGTCTTTTTCACTTCGCATTTTTGTTGTTTCGTTTTTCTTACAATTATTTTTGTTTATTTCGTAATACCTTGTTTTGTTTTTGTTTTATTTGTTTTTCGATCATTTCGCCTCACAGTCATTTCGCATTTCTTTCTCTCTCTTTTTACTCGTTTTGCATTGTCGTTAAAAGTGCAGAATTATTTGGGTCAAGGTTATTTCGCCAACGGTTTATTTCGCACTAGGTTTTAATTAAACTATTGCTTTAGCGTTGTTTCAATTTGTCATCAGTGGTGATTGTAAGTAAGTGCATTATCCTATCTGAAAATTTGAGAAACGTATATGCATATTTATAAAACAGCTGTTGGCATAGGATATATAAAATAAATTCAAAGTTGCAAAAGAAACTTTGCATGCACCCAACCTCGCACCTACCCAAAATCCTATAGTGTGCCCAAGCAAGGGGGTTGCAGGGGGGCAGCACCGTAAACGATGGCGAAATAATTGAAATCGAACTATACAAAAAACGAAATAATCGAAAAACTAAACAATAAAAGGCGAAATGACATTAAAACGAACTAAGTGAAAGACAAAATGATTTTTTTTCGAAACAATTATAAACCAAATAATTTAAAAACGTATTAAAGAAAATTTTAAACAAACTAAATACGAAACAACTAAAACGAAACAACAAAAAACCGAGATGAAAAAGACGAAACAAACCATACCCGCCTGACATTTAACTTATTTAAAATTGTTGTTGATGTTTTCTATAGTTTAAAATAAAATACAAATACAACAAACAACAAAGCTTTCGTCTACATTGAGGTTAGATTTTTCTTTTGGCAAAAATTAAAGCATTCTACTGCGAAGTACTAAAAAGTACTTTGCAAGGCCCAAAAGAACACACCTATTAACTACGCGCAGTTAATTTAATAAACTACACGTCTTATTTTCTACAAATTGTTACGTTTTCATATATATACAAAGTAAATTTAGAGAAATAATAAAATTTCAATAAAAATTTGAACATTTTAACTCAAAATTCAAGCTTCAAAGTTACAACTGACAGATCATTTGATATTTGAAACTAAGTTTGCCACAATTTGTTTCATTAACTACATTTAACTACGTTTAACTACATAAACTACGTATCAAATGTGAAAAATGTAGTAGCCATCCCTGCCTACGAACACTTGTCCTTTTTTTGGTGTCCGTTTTATCATCTTCTTCGTATTGTGTTTCATCAGACATAGCATGAACGCAATAATTTTGTCTATTCCCCTGACGTTTCGCCCTCTTTATCTACTCGGCGTTACACTTTTTTGATTTTTTCACATTAGTAGGTATGCCTCCGCTTAAACATTTCTAATGTTAAAAACCCGTACAGAAGTAAAAGGGCTACCAGATTAACCAAATCAATCCTTTTATATAAATGTATATACATAAGTATGTACCTACATAGATACGTACATATATGAATTTTATTGGCGATCAGCGTTGTTCTTGGAACAAAAAATCCTGGGGCCATTTTAAATTTCTTGGGGCCAATTAAGGTTATTGGAGTAAAATGACACATTTCGAAATGATTTCTTTGATATTTTTTTGACTTTATTTAATTTTACAGAAAACAAAGAATAATTAAAAGAAAAAGAATAAATTAAATCTAAACGAAAGTAAAAACTACAATATCTCCTAATTTTTTTAATCAATTCTAAAGAGGCGGAATAAAATTGACAAATTTTCATGTTGCGGTTTTAATAATTTTATGGTAGAAGAAATCATTCTTCATAATGCACTACGTTGTATAGATAGATAGTCATTTCATTGTTCGCTAATTTTCCAGAGTTGGTCCACATTTTAAATTATATTTATGCTATTTAATTCAAATAAATTTTCAAAAACATCTCCTTTAATAGATTTGATTGGTTAGCTTTGAAATCATTCTTATAAAATTACAAATAATTTTAATCAAATAATTGGAGAGCACAGCTTTATTCTTAATTACTTTTAATTGAATAATAATAGTAATAAGCTCAATGTAATAATTTCAAAATTCTGACAGATTTATGAAAGCTGACATTATTGAAGCTTGTCAAAGCAATACATTGTCATTTTCGGCACGAGTACGATAACTGTGGCGCCAAGAATTGATAACGGTTTTTTGTAGAGGGGTCAAAACCAAGCATTTTTTATTGTGGTAGGGGGGTCCATCTCACCCCGTTTAGGAGGTAGGGGCAATTTTAGAAAAATATGACTTAAATTTAAAAAAAAATATTAAAAAACAAAGGCAACACTTAAAATAAATAACTATACCGGTTTTGAAAGCCAGAAATCGGTTCTATAATCCTAAATTGAAACTAAGTTATTTATGTCAACAGTTTTTGAAAAATTCGCATGCACTCAAAATTTTGATAAAAAAAAATAAAAAAAAAAGTTTAGACCATTTTTTTTTTCAAAATTGTGAAATTAAGTGCTGAATTGGCTTTTTGTGATTAATGTTAATATAAATTCTTAATCGAACAAAAAAAACCAAATGGTTTTATGTCTTCTAGTTTTTGAGAAAATTGAAAATACCTGAAACTACTTTTTTATGAGATTTTTGTTTTTTGCTTGCTTACATAAATTCATCAGTGCTAGCACCCAGCATTACGGCGCGGCGTGGGCACACTATAGGATTTGGGATAGGTGCGAGGTTCTGGATCTGGATTTAGAGAAAATTTGAATTTATCCTATATATCCAATGTCAACAGCTGTTTTCTAAATATACATATTGGTATACGTTGCTCAAAGTTCCACATTTAACATTTGTATATATGAAAACGTAATGTGTTATAAAAAATTCACATAACCTAGGTACTACTGAACGACTGCAGCAAATCTATATAATTTCTTTATATATTTCGTTTTAGACATATCTATGTAATGCAACTGTACCGCTAAATTAATTGCTGTACTTTACTTACAAAGATGAACCTATCATCAACATTAATCCTCAAAATGAAATCACCGTACCTAAATACCAAAAAACAAAAATCTCATAAAAAGTAGTTTTAGTAATTTTTAATTTTCTCAATAACTCGAAGACGTAAAACCATTCGGTTTTCTGTATTCGATTCAGAATTGATACAATCATTGAATACAAAAAGCCAATTCAGCACTTGAGTTTGCATGTGCATTTTTCAAAAACTATTGGCATACATAATTTAATTTAAATTTGGGATTGAAAAACAGATTTCTGACTTTCAAAAATGGTATAGAACTTTATTGTAAGTGTGGCCGTTGTTTTTTAATATTTTTTTTCATTCTATGTCATTTTTTTCTAAAACTGCCCCTACCTTCTAAACGGGGTAAGATAGGCCCCCCTCCTATAGAAAAAATGCTTGATTTTGACCCTACATATATACATCATTGTTTATACGCCGTAATGCTGGGTGCTAGCACTGTATTTATGTAAACAAGCAAAAAAAATAAACATCTCATAAAAAAGTAGTTTTAGTAATTGTCAATTTTCCCAAGAACTAGAAGACTTAAACCATTTTGTTTTTTGCGTTCGACTCAGAATTAATATGTACACTGACTTCAAAAAGCCAATTCAGCACTTCATTTCACAATTTTGAAAAAAAATTGGTCTAAACTTTTTTTTTCCATTTTTTTATCAAAATTTTTAGTATGCATGCGAATTTTTCAAAAACTATTAACATAAATATTTTAATTTAAATTTATGGTTATAGAACAGGTTTCTGGCTTTCAAAATCAGTATAGTACTTTATTTTAAGTGTTGCCGTTGTTTTTTAATATTTTTTTTTTTTTTCAATTTAAGTCATTTTTTTTATTGCCACTACCTCCTAAACGGGGCGAGATAGACCCCCCCTCCTATAATAAAAAATGATTGTTTTTGACCCCTCTACAAAAAACCGTTATCAATTCTTGGCGCCATAGTTATCGTACTCTCCCTCATTTTCTACAAATTCTGTTAGAATAATATATCTTTTTTATATTATTCTTCTTTTTAAGATGATCTTTATTTTAATTATCCGATTGTTAGAACAGAAGTTATAAGCCAACCAAACTAACCTAATCGTACCATTACGAATAATATTTGCAAAATACCTAGAACAATTTAATGAACATATACATTTTACAGACATACCTAACCTACTTAATAGGTAGCTATGTATGACGTATGTATATCATTTTTGTTCCCGGTGCGAAGCCAGTTTTGTTTGCCAACAGCCACAGTACAGTGGTGGTTTTTTTATTGCACACCTTCCACTCCAAAGTCTTGCCTCCATCCTTACAGCAGTGTATATTCTTTTTTTTTTCTTTTCTTGTTTCTTGTTTCTCGAGGAAAATTATAAATAAATTTGGCTCCGGGATCTTAGCACCTCATACATGGGATATTCACAAAAAAAGTATGCCATCTAAAAGGTCACTAATTGGTCATAAAAGGTCAGCTATTTTCAGAAATTGGTCAGGTTTAGAAAACTTGTAATACAAGCTTGAACTTTAGTCATTAGCAATTTTTGGCACCTCACTTCTGGGATATTCGCAAAAAAAGTATACCATTTGAAAGGCCACCGGATCGTGATAAAAGGTCAGCTAGTTTCAGTAATTGGTCAGACACAGGTTTTTTTTATGAATTTAAAAAAAAATTCAAGGTCACAGTATGACTTTTAGCACCTCATTTGTGGAATTTATTAAAAACAAGTATGCAATTTAAAAGGTCAGTAAAAAAATGCATATCATTTGAAAGGTAACTCAATCCTCATAAAAGGTCAACTAGTTTCAGAAATTGGTCAGCTAAAGATTTTTTTTTTTATGAATAAAAAAAAAAAAATCAAGGTCACTAGTATAAGATTTTTAGCACCTCATTTTTGGAATTATGCCTGACCAATTTTCAAATATAGCTGACCTTTTTTAAGTATAAAATAACCTTTCAGATGGTATGCATTTTTTTGCGAAATTCCACAAATGAGGTACTAAAAGTCTTATACTAGTGACCTTGAATTTTTTTTAATTTATAAAAAAAACCTTTCAAATGGTATATATTTTTTTCGAATATCCCATAAATTAGGTGCTAAAGGTACACGTGACCTTGGGTAAAAACTTTAAAAATTAATTTAAAAAAATCCAAGGCTAACCAATTTCTGAAATTAGCTGAACTTTTATGAGGATTGAATTACCTTTCAGATGGCAAATTTTTTGTTTGAATGTCCCATAAATGAGGTGCTAAAGGTACACGTGAACTTGCATGACGTTTAAAAAAATTAAAAAGCTTATAAAAAAAATTGTTGAGCATTTTTGGGAAGATAAAGTTGAAGCTGGTAGACATATTGAAGAAATGGTTGATGTGGATGAAGATGTTATTGGTATAGATGAAAAATGTGGTGAAGTTGGTGCATTAGAAGTAGTTGAAGAGGAAAACGCTGAAGTAAAAATTGGAGTTGAAGATGATGAAATTAAAGGTGGTGAGGTTGAAGACGGAGGAAGAAAGTTCGTTAATGAAGCTGAAGTTAAAGTTGTGGATGATGTAGATGATGATCCAGGTAGTTGTTACGATGAAATTGTTGAAGTAGTTCCAAAAGGGTGATACACTCTTTGGTGATGTTGAAATTGGTAAAGATGAAGGAGGTAGTGATAATGATATTGGTGAACAGGATGGAGTTACAGGATTCACTAACGAAGTTGATGACGATAGTTTGGCAGGTATAGGAGAAAGGTTGGTTGATCAGGATGGAGTGTGAGTTGTAGTTAAAGGTAATGAGGGTGAAGAAGAAGACGTTTATACTTTAGAGCCTGCAGCTTTCTTACTTTTTTGAGTTAATGGGGAGAGAATTATATTGGTTCTCTTTAAGGATACTGATCGCGTCATATGATTTTTAGCGAAAGTGGTGTTCTGTTTCGATGGCATTGCACTTTGGTATCTCTATTGATGGAACATTATTGAAAAAAAAATGAATCAATTTTTTCAACAAGTGTCAAAAGCGAATCAGCGGTAGTTTGATCCATTTTTTATAAATGCTTTAATGTTTGTTTTTTGTAGCAGTAATTAATATTTTCAAATGGTTCTGATGGGTGAAACAGACCACCATCCCACAAATGTGATGGTTTAGCTTCTTTTTTGTGAGACAGGAGTCAAAACCTCGGCAAAAATTTACCAAACGACTGTTTTAGAAGATGTCGTTTAGTCTCTTATAAAGACAATGTTTCCAAACAAGCCAAGGAACATTCCAAAAAGATTCTGCCACAGCTTACAAGGCAAAAACTAGACAAGAATGGTACAAAAACAATTTTCGATCTTCATAATACCAAATGATTGGCCAGTTGGTAGTCCAGACTTCCAACCCGTTGGATCATAAATTGCGGTCCGTTCTAGAGGGAATAACCTGCTCTAGTAGACACCTAAATATTGAGTTATTAAAGTGAACCCTTGTCCGTGCACCGAATAATCCCATTAATATTATTAATGTGAAAGTTTGTTGTCTCTTTGTTCCTCTCTCTCTGAAAATACTGAATTGATCAAAATTAAAATTGGTAGAGCGAGATTGGAAGTACAAGGCGGACATAGGCTTATTTTTTTTTTTGGAAAATTAAGACAAACAAAAATTAAAACAGATGTCATTTTGATAGATGTCATTTCGATAGATGTCATTTTGACAGATTTCATTTTTACAGATGTCATTTTGACAGATGGGTATTTGATGGGTGTCATATTGAAACAGCGCCATTTATTGGGCATATCAGCAATCTCAATTACATTATTTGTCAGAAAAATTTCTCAGTTGTGTGTTGTCATAAAATTGAGGAAATCAAGTTTTAAATTTGTCTACCCAATTTTTTAAGGAGATATAAGGTGTGTTCCATTGCTTTCAAACTCTGTGCATTTATGTGAATTTCTACACATTTAATTTTTTTTATATGAACTTTGACGGACTTTTGTGTAGAAACTCACAAAAAGGCAGAGTTTTAAAGTAGAGGAACTAGGTTAATATGTCATTCATGTCGTTAATCAAATCGTGAGTATACTAACTTTACTTACTAAAGGTTGCGCTACAGTCCGGGATGGACCAGGACCTCAACCAACATGCCTCTCCAGCTCGGCCCCTATCTAAGGGTCCATTCATCGGGCATGCTTTTTCCGACCATATTTTGCAGATGAGCTGGTGCATACTCCTAATCAAGTCATCGCCTGCCGCTTTGAATAGTTCGGGCCATCAGCTCCAGCAGCTTTGTTAGACTTAAGCTTAGATATAGCTATCTTTACTTCGCCGAGGTCGGGTGGGCGGAATTGTTTTCTCAATTCTCAATTTTTTTTCAATTCAATTCAATTTCAATTCAATTTATTCAATTATTCAATTTTAAGTTCACAAAAAGGTCTTTTACATTATTTTAAGACATGACTAAAAGCCGTTTGTCCGAATTTGACAAAGTTTATAAAGTATAAACAAGCCCTTTTCACTGATTCTCAATACTTGATGCTGGCGGCCTAGGATTTCTCTGATCGGGATATCCGCAATCCTACCTTGGCTACAACGAGGTAGTGGTCCGAGTCAATGATGGCCCCTCGGAACGTTCGGTCGAACGTCGATCGCAATGTGGTTAATGTTGACGGTTGATTGATCAGGAGATTTCCATGTCCCCTTGTGGATATCGAGATGGGGAACTGCGTACTTGCTACCAGAATGTCTCGCCCCGCAGCGAAATCGATCAGTCTAAGTCCGTTGTGGGAGGTGACGTGCGTCGTGCAGGCTGTATCTTCCGACTGTGCCACCAAAGATATCTTCTCTTCCTAGCTTGGCATTAAAATCTCCTAGGACAATTTTAATGTCACAGGAATTGCTGATACGTTTTGTCTAGGAGTTCGTAGAATATCTTTGCAGGGGTCCCAGGTTGAGGGGAAAATCACCATTTTTGCCGATTTTTTTTAACGAAAGGGGGAAAAAAGGGGACAGGGATAAAAAAGGGAAAAAAACATAAAAGGAGAAAATATAATCTTATCAAAAACAGTAGGCACAATTTTTAAGAAAGAAATGGAAAAACTGAATGCGTTAATTCTTCTGACATTTTATTAAACATATGTCTAGTGTCTGGTCTATACAATTCTTACTCTACGTTCAATTTAAGTTAAAGTAAGTTAAAATGTTTTTTATTTTTCAATTTTTAGACAAAATTACTGCATTTCAAATAGAAAAACGAAGAAAGGTAGAATCGGACACTTCCAGCGAAGATGAAGGACCAATAAAACAACATAAATATCTGAAGCAATGAGAAGCGTTGCCGGAATTCAAGAAGTGGTTGTACGAAGATAGTTCCAAGAAGTGTGGTACTCGCGCATTCTGCCAAATATGCAAGGTACCACAAATTGCAAAGACATAGGAACTGCAAAAGCACGCACTAACAAAAAAAAAAAAATTATCCGCAATGCAGATCTTCTTCTACCCAAGAAGCAGCCAACAATTCAATCATTTGTTGTCACCCCCATTGAACAGCAATCAAAAAAAGCGGAAATTAAACTATGTGCCTTCGCCGCCGAGCATAACCTAGCTTTACGGACATTTGATTATTTATTTATTTAACATAACTAAAAATGCTAGTTATTCTTACAAAAGTGTATATTAAGATTTTAATTAATTGCAAAAAAAAAAGTTGATTTTAATTTACATGAATTAATTATTGTTTTATCAAACAGATTTTTATATTTATTATTGTAAAAATTAAATAGTTTAAACATATTATTTAAGGGAGAACATTTTTCGTAATTGGTACGATAGTTTTGAATAAGTATACTATCCGGTATGTTCCTCAAGTTTCTTTGTGGAATATTAAAGTTAATACGAGACAGAAGGTGCAAAGAGTCTATGTTACCGTTGATTAATTTTACAATGAAAACAAAACATAAATAGGAACGTCTGTCTTCGAGACTGGGTAAATCAATAAGTCTTAGTCTGTTATTATAAGGTGGGAGATCATAAGGATTTACCCATCCCAGTCCTCTGAGAGCAAATCTAAGAAATCTTTTTTGCACCTGTTCCAGTCTATTTTTATGGCATTCGTAGTGAGGTGACCAAACCTGACAAGTGTATTCTAAAATGGGTCGTACAAAAGATATAAAAAGCTGCTTTGTCACGAAAGGGTCATCTAAGTAAACTAATGAAAAATATATTCCCCGATTCGCCAAAAAAATTTCTCTAAGCAGCACAAAGGCGACGTCAATTATTCAAAACCGGCGAATTCGGATTTAGTAACTTGGTTTACATTTTAAAAGAAAAACTATTTAGCATTATTTAGTTATAAAGAGACTGATTGAACAATATCAAGCTTTATTATCGTATTTTGCCGGGTCGTATTTGAAGATAATGAAAACAAAACACAGAGTGAACAAATTTATAGACTTCTAGAAAAACCAACTACGATTTTGTACTTTATTTTTGCCTCTTTTTACAAAGCTTAATTTAGAAATGCAATCAGAAGATGATTTTATTTGGCCGAATTGAACTAACTCTTAAAACTATTGCTTATTGTTTTTCAAAATACAATATTCCATTTTTTTTTTAAATTGATTTGACCAATGATGAATACTTTTATGATTTCGTAGAAATCCTTTTCTACGAAACTGTTAATCATTTTCCTCTTCTGCTCTCGGCCAAACCAATTTCGAAAGAAAACGATAAAGGGGTGTACCAAGCAAAGGTTTGCAATGAATTACAAAATAGTAATATAACCACTGCTGGCAATATATCCAATAGTGAGAGAGCAAATATGCTAACTAGTGTTCTAAACAAAGTGTGTTGCATAAGAACTTCAAAAAGAAAAAGCGGCTATAAGCAGAAGTGGTATGGCCTAGAAGCAAGAAAACTGTCATTTGCATTGTTAAAAAAAATAAAGAATTCGAAAACTCCAAACGAAACAACAAGGGAATACATCAAACGGTTTATACAAACAGCTTTGCAAAAAAAAAGAGTATAACTTACTATCGATCAATTACACAAGAATTAGCTTCAAGTTCAGATAGCAAAAGTTTTTGGGATAAACTAAACCAATTAAAAGATCCGGTTTTTATTTGCGGGACACGCTTGAATACAACAGTTCTGGCTAACTACTTCAAGACTTTGTTAAATCCTTCCCCAACAGCGTTTGTTGTACAATATGCGGAACCAAATATAGAAAATGAGCTGCTGGATCACGAAATTACCTTTTTCGAGCTTGATCAGGCTCTTAGAAACTCAAAAACAACAAAAGCCCCCAGCCCTGACCATATTTCAAACGAGTTTTTCAAGAATGCGCCAATAGAATTTAAACAGCAGATGCTCATATTATTCAACAATATCTTTGAATCCGGGATCGTTCCGCAGACATTCAAGAATGCAATTCTTTATCCAATCTTCAAAAAAGGTGACGTGAACTTAGCCACCAACTACAGGGGGATCTCTTTGATGAACGCAATCGCTAAAATATTCGCTAACATTCTTTTGCGCCGTATAAATGGATGGGTAGGGAGATATAATGTCCTAAGTGAATTTCAGTCAGAGTTTCCCAAGGGGTATTGCACTGTGGATAATATTTTCAAACTAACGGCTATAGCCAATTATTTCTTGGAACGAAAAAAGCTTTTTTTTATTTTTTGTAGATTTTAAGGCTGCATTTGATTCAATCGATCGCCAGCTGTTTTTAAAACTCTCGCAGAATGGATTTTCTACAAAAATGACAAGAGTACTAAAAAGTATGTATACGCATACAAGGCAAGTTGTTTAGGATGGAACTCATTTGTCAGAATGGTTTGAGACGCTATCAGGGGTGAGACAGGGCTGTGTTCTCAGCACTATACTGTTTGCAATTTTCCTAGATGACGTAACGAGCCGTCTGCTCGCAAGAATACAGATCGCTGACCTAACTATCATGGTGCTTCTTTTTGCGGATGATATAGTTTTATTATCGCAGTCACCGCATAGCCTTCAACTGATGATTAATAAACTAAGTGATTACTACAAAATGTGTAATCTTACACACAAATCGTATGAGTTTTGTTCCATTTTTCAACGTTTCTCGACCAATTGTAACGATGCGAGAGTTACAAAACGTAGGCCCTGGATGGACAGATGGTCGAAATTGTAAACGAGATTCTTTTAAAGGCAAATATGAAGCTAGATACGCTTTAGAAAAGAAACTAACCGCAGCAAAAGGGCTAATTAATGCTTCTTGGCAAAATATAATAAGAAAACACAGACATACCGCTGTCTGCGAAGTACAGAGTGAATGAAGCAGTTTTGCGCTCCGTATTGTGCTATAGTTGTCAAACTTGGGGTTATAGGCCCTTTAAAGTGGTTGAGAAACTCCAACGCTTTTTTATTAAAAAACTTTTTAAACTACCTAGGAATGCACCTAACTATATTTTACACTTAACAGGTTTGCCAACTCTTGTTGTACACACTTTAAAGCTTCATTTTGACTACATCTTAAAAGTGCTAAACTATCCAAAAACGAGAATACCCCACATTCTCAAAATACGCTCTTGATTATAAGGTTGACTGGGTAAGAAATTGGATAAATTTGGCTGTAAAAACGAGGTAGAATTAACTATACAATATGCCGATACCTTTTCTTTGAGAAAACGGTTGTATGCATAAATAGAGGTGGTAGATACTTCTCAACGCAATGATCGTGCCCAGCAAGCATTATCTTCTATCAACAGAGTAATTTATTCACAACTTAATTATAATCTTGCAACCAACAACTACTTTAGGGATGATTTCAGTGTAGAAGCGATATCTTGAATTTGTAGAGCAAGGAGGAGTCTGCTCAATCTAAATGGTACTCCATACATCAATGCTGTCACTAACCTTTGCACAGTTTGTAACCTGAAAACAAAAGAGGATTGCTTTCATTTTCTAGCTATTTGTCCTGTTTATAAAGAATTCGGGCTTGCGCACTTTGGTACCCTTTCATTAGCCATGGCACAGGTAAAAAATACTTTGAACGGGCCCGAATGGGAAACTCTTTTCAAGTACCTGAAAGCAGTCAAAAACTATAGATTACTAATTTTAAATGAATTTCAATGTTTAAAGTTTTTTTTTTTTATGTGTCTATTAAATTTATCATGCTTTTCTAATCTTATCAATGAATAGTACCTGGGAGATCAAGCTTCGCCCGGCTTTTTATAATAGAGAAATTTGAAATATGTATGAGAAAATTAAATAGACATGGCAGTTAGTGGAAAACAACATATGTCATTCATTAAATTTGTTCACTCTATAAATGCGTTCAATAAGGAAAAACCCCAAATCAAAAATAAAAACAACTTCCTAAGGGGCCAGTTATAGCTTTCATTGAAACTCATTATTACAAATTTTAATTTTCAGTTTTGAGGCCCTAAAAAAGCGATATCAGTGATTATTTTGATAACAATAAAAAGCTGAAGACGCGATTATTATTTCTAGTCAAAAAAATATTTCATTTTGGCCCTACCCCTCACATAAAACGATTTCTAAGATTTCAATGATCAATGATAAGGTAGTTCAATCATTGAAATAAAGAAATTCATTTCCTGCGATAGGCTGAGCCAAAATGAAATATTTTTTTGACTAAAAATAATAATTGAGTTATCAGCTTTTTATTTGCATTAAAATAAATACTGATTTCACTTTTTAAGTGCCTCAAAATTAATTTCAATTATGAGTTTCAATGAAAGCTATAACTGGCCCCTACACCATCTTCCTGCTAATTAGAACAATATCTGAAAGATTCATCCAAATTATGGAGAAATAAATAAACGGCTCGAACGATTTGCATGAAATATTTTTAAATCTGCCCACTTCCACACCCTCTTCTCTTATGTCATCGTTCCTAGGAGGGGACCCCAGAAATCGCTGAGTGTCATGTATCTATGCTTTTTGTGGTTGGTTCTGGAGACATGCTAACAGTGTGTTATTATCACACTGTGCAGGTATCACAGTGTGCAAGGTTACTCTAATTGTGGCATTATTAAAGTAGTAAATTTGTGGTATTTTCTGTTTTAAGAGCGAAAGTGTATTAGTGTGAGAGTGTGAAAGTACGAAAGTGTGGGAGAGTGACATGGTTGAGTGGTATTTCCACACATTTCAAGGTATGGAGATACACGTGGAGATACCTTTACAAGTGTGGAGATGCTTCCACATATGTATGTAGAGATAAATATGTAGACAGTTTGACATAATGTGGAGAAACATGTGGAAATACCTCCACACATGTGGAGATACATTTTGGAGATGCATTGACATAATATGTTGAGATAAGTTTGGTTATACCTTAACGTATGTTGAGATACTATGAAATATGTGGAGATCTCCCTACGTTCCACTATTGGTGGAACCTAAGTTCCTGCAATAGTGTTATAGTGGGAAAGTTCGAAAGTGTGTCAGGGTTGGGTGGTATTTTCACACGTCACACACAGGTAAAATTTCCCAAAAACGTGGCCAAAACTATTTTTTGTTTTTTTTTTTGGTTTATTATTGCATTAAGTTTTTTTATTTCTTAATTTTGTTAAAACCCAAAAAATGTGAATACAAACAAAAAATTTATTTTTAGGAGAAGTTTTAGTTATTTTCAATTTTCTCGAAAACTAGAAGATATAGCGCCACCTAGTTTTTAGCCTTTGATTAAAAAATAATAGAAAAATAATAAAAATCAGCAATATTAATTATAAGTTTCTGCGGCACACTTTTATTTTCACTTATTTTAATATCTTGCATCGATATTATTTTAAAAAGTCGCAAAAAGTCGCAAAATTTTTTTGATTGGTTCTGAATCGGAATTAGTGGAGCGGCATAGCGTCCATATAAAAGATAATTGTGCACTTTGTGATAAAAGCATCAAATTTTTTTCTTTGTTGGTACATTATATGAATATGATTTTAAGATATTGGGCCACTTCGAAATTCCGCCCCTTTAGGTGGGAGGGGCAAATTAAAAAAAAAAAATACATAAGATTGAAAAAAAAAACATTAAAAAACAACGGCAACATTTACAATATCATGCTATGACTTTTTTTAAAGCCAAGAACCCATTCTTCAATTCTGTCTTCAAATTAAGTTATTTTAGTGCTTAGTGTTTGAAAAAATTATTTTCAAACTCAAGATTTTGAAAAAAAAAAAAATAAAAAAAAAAAGGTTATTATGATTTTTTTGTAAAATTTTACGTTATTAAGTACTAATTTGCTTTATCATTTTCGATACTCTTATTAACTTTTAGTCGAGTGCTAAAAACCACCATAACATAACTACTTTTTTCTTAAAACCGTCATTTTTGAACATAAACAATGGATTTTGACTTTCTTGTTTAAATTATAAAATTGGTCCAATCGATAAAACTATTAAAGGTCATGTTTTTAGTTATAAATTATTAAAATGTTATTTAATAAGTTTGGTAGATGAAAAAAAAAACAAATTTTCACAACCACGCCCCCTCCACCCCTTCAGTATCATAATTAAATCACAGAAAACCATCACTTTTTCAATCTTTTGCCTTGAACATCATTCTGGTATATGTATTTTAAGTTATTTTGCGACTTGTAGAAAACAAAAGAAGCTACAAATATGATCCTCATTTTATTTTTGTACATAACTGACGCCATTAAAGCCTAGTACGCAGATCGCGCTAAATTTTAGTTTCCATACGAAATTCTCTCCAAAATTTAGCCAAGCTAAAATTAAGCAAAGCATTTTAGCTGATAGGTACGCAGCTCCATCTAAAAAATCAAATGTTTGATTCTTACTGTACATCACTAATCTGTCAAAATTTAGCGCACGAAATAATTGTCTGGGACATTATTCTCGAGCTAAATTTTGACTGGTTCTGGTATTTTTTAATTTTGTGTGAACTTTGCTTTGTTTTAACAGCTAGATTGTTGCTGCCTTCATGCAAAATGGATTCCGAAAAAAAGAATGCGTGGTAAAAATTAAATTACGTTCAACATGGAAGACAAAAAAAAAACTGGCTACTCTTGTATAGGAACACCCTTCTATATGGTGTCTGGTCCATCGCTCCTATTTCCACAACTTCAATTTCCCTTGTATCCATTTTGTTTCTAAAATGTAATAATACTTGAAATTTTTCAAACAAACTTTATTTATTAACTCAGCTAATTGCTAGCTTTAAAGGTTATAATTATATGTACATGTTACAAAATTGAAAAAAAGTTGATTTAAATTTAATTGAAGTATTAACAGTTTGGTTGAACAAATTAGTATATTTACTGTTGAAAAAATTAAATAATTTAAACATTTTATTGAGAGGAGAAAATCGTTCATAATTAGTCCGATAATTTGAAATAAATATGCATCCGGACAAATTCCTCAAACTCCTTTGGGGAATATTAAAGTTTATGCGAGACAGAAGGTGCAAAGAGTCTATGTTTCCGTTTATAAGTTTCACAATGAAGACAAAAGATAAATACAAGCGTCTGCTCTCAAGACTAGGCATGTCTATCAGTTTCAGTCTGTTGTTATAAGGCGGGAGTTCGTAAGGATTTTCCCAACCCAATCCTCTGAGTGCAAACCTCAGAAATCTTTTTTGCACTTGTTCTAATCTGGCTATGTGACAGTCATAGTGGGGTGACCAAACCTGACAAGCATATTCAATAATGGGTCGCACAAATGTCACAAAAAGCTGTTTGATAACAAAAGGATCAGAAAACTGCCTTGACTCTCTCTTTATCCACCCAAGAATTGAATTAGCTTTATTAGTTATGGAGTTGATGTGTTGTATAAAGTCAAATTTTTGATCAAATAGGACACCAAGGACAGTTAAATCGCTAACTCGTGACAATAATACACCATTAAGAAAATAATTTGCAGGAGATACAGATAGCTTTCTCGTAAAAGTAATAGTTTTACATTTATCAATATTGAGAGTCAAACAATTACGAACACACCAATCGAAAAAAGAATTAAGATCACACTGAAACTCTTCACAATCTCGAGTATTTTCAATAGTTTTGAAGATTGTAACATCGTCCGCATAAATGAGACAATTGGAATATTTCAGAAGAGACGGTAAGTCATTAATAAATAAAATAAAAAGTACGGGTCCTAAATGGCTACCCTGTGGTATTCCAGAGTTAACCTTAAACTTAATTGATTCACAGCCATTGAAAAGAACCGAATAAAATCTATCAAATAAATAAGACTGGACCCACGATACAAACTGTTCGCTAAACCCCATCTTCCTCAATTTTAATAACAAAACTCGATTTGAGAGTTTGTCAAATGCCTTACTGAAGTCGGTGAAGACATAATCTACTTGTTTTCTTTTTTTAAACGAATCAATACAACTTTCTACCAATTCCATTAAAAAAGTCACAGTAGAGCGACCTTTTGTAAAACCATGTTGATTTGCAGCGATAATTGATTTAACATAAAAACATAGTGATTCGCAAATAATAGCCTCGAAGAGTTTAGGAATAACGGATAACTTAGCAATTGGTCTATAATTTTTAATATCATCTTTTTTACCTTTCTTATGTAAAGGGATTATAAAAGAATCTTTCCAAGTAGACGGAAAAACACAAGAAGACATAGAGAAGTTAAAAAGAATAGACAAAGGAAACGACAAGTGATTTACATAACTAGTTCTTCAAAATAATGGAAGGTATACCATCAGGACCTGGTACACAACTTTCATCCAGATTAGATATAAACTTTTTAATGTTTTCAGAATAAATATTAAAGTTTATATCAGTCAAGTAAGGAAAAGATTTTAAAAGGTCAAAGTTATTGTCATTTTCGTCAAGTTCATCACAGTTCGAAGTATCACAGTTTAAAGTATCACAGTTGTTAGTATCACAGTTGAAGGCACTTTGAAAAAAGTCAGAAAAAAGTTGCGTTATAACTCGAGGGTCATGACTTGAAATGCCATTCGACTTGAGAACAGACGGGTAAGGACAAGACTTTCTTTTACTGTTTATGAATTTCCAAAAACATTTCGGATTCATTTTAAGATCTCTTTGCACCTTCTGAAGATAATTTAAATACTTTAAACTTGAAATTCTATTAAAAATATCTCTTGATTCACAATATTTTTTAAAATTTGCTTCACTTTGAAATAGCTTATAAGCGGACCAAAATTTATTTCTTCGATTTTTAAGACTTTTTAATTCATTATCGTACCAATCAGGAACCGAAGATCTCGATTTTTGAATAGCAAGAGGTACTGATTTAAGAAAACAATCAAACAAAATATTATAAAATTCAAAGACCATTGAGTTAACATTTAAACAGTTATTTAGACAAGACCAGTCTACTTGTGATAGCAAAGTATTTAGTTTTAAAAAATTAGTTTTTTTAAAATTAAAAGCGTATGAATTTTCTAAAATTTCATTATTAAAATTATCTGAGTTAAAATAAAGTGAAAAAGTCAGCGCTGGATGATGGATGTCTTCAGGCACTAGAGGCTCGCTTGATTTTTCCAATGTAATATCGTCTTCAATAGTGGTAAATACTAAGTCCAACAGCTTTCCATTTGTATTTAAAATATCGTTACGTTGTCGAAGTCCAATAGAAGTTAAATCATCAATTAGTTTTGAATCGTCCGATTTCAAATATCCAGTTGGCAACATAACATTTGTATCTGGACAGCGTATCCAAGCAACGTGGGTAAGATTAAAATCGCCCAAACAAATAATTTCATCCTGATACTCCAATAAATCGTTGATGAAGCTCAGGTACTCGAAGGCTTTTATATAGACATCACGAGGACTTCCAGGTACGATATATAGCGTTACAACATATAAATTTTTATTTTTTAGACTGACTTTAATGCAGATAAATTCTTTGTCAAGTGCTACAGGAACATGAATTTGCGTGGTTATGAAATTCTCAGTTTCTTCGTACAGTACAGCACAATAACCCCTTAAAGTCTTCTGAATAAATTTAAAATTTGATCACATACAAATTACTGGTACCACTTGTTTTTTGCGACGAATACCTTTATTGAGGGGGGGATTGAGAAAGTGTTTTTTTTTTCAAACGTTTCATTTTCAATTAAACCGACTTCTTTTCGATCCGCTACAAATTTTGCGAACAATTTTTAACTTATTGAGACAAGAAATAATGTACATATGGGGCTGATGTTATCGGTCCACGGAAGGCCGCAGAAGCCGGCAGAGGTAGGTAGGTAAGTTGAAATGGCGGTCACGAGCCACCTAGCTTATTGAGCCAATTAGACCTAGAGTGCGTCGTTTTGATACCATAACTCATAGGACCTATGGATGGAAATTGTATGGATTGTTTGAGTCTCGCACCAACATGTCACATTGATCAGATTGTCGGTTGGCTCAGAGACTTACAAGGGTTGTACTCTTAGAACGATCATCTAGTCCTAGGAAAGATGTACAGTGGCTACTGAGGTTTATCCTAGAGCTAGTGCGTTTCGTTAAGGAAGGAGATCAAATCTTTGATCCTCATCTCAGAAAGTTCGTTAAGGTCACGAAAAAAAAGCTTTACCAAGTGACTGATCTCTTTTTCTGGCCAAAGCGGAGCATTTACAGAGGAAATGAATGACTGTTTCCTTTTCCTGCTGGTCCCCGCAACTACGACAGTGATAATTGTGGTGTATATATAGCTTCGCTGCATGCTTTCCGATTGGCCAGTATCCTGTTCATGTTGCAACGACCTGGCTATGTCTCGCCTGGGTCTGCAAATTAAGTCGTTTGTTCGGGATTTACTATAGGTGGGCCAAATCTTCCTATAAATAATGGAATTTGACAAATTGCCTCACCTGCGATTGGATTCGGTAAGAAAAATAGAGAATGTATTGCCCTTCATGACTCCAAGTGGAATGTTAACTTTTTCCGCAAGTGAGTCATGAAGGGCTGAGCCTTGCCTGGCCAGTTCGTCAGCCCGCTCGTTTCCCTCTCCTTGAGATTCACATTTAGGCTGGCGAGGTCATCACGGCATTGCTGCACCAATTTGGAAGACGATGCAGCTGAGCTAATGGCTTTAACAGCTGTCAGGATAGTGGTATTTCGGTATTGGTTTGGGTCTTGTTTGAGTACCTTACATGCTTCCCCAATTGCCAGTAATTCAGCTTGAAAAACACTAGCAAATTTGGGTAGCCGAAAAGATCTAGAGATATTTAGAGATTCGGAAAATATTCCTGAACCAACCCCACACTCCATCTTTGAACCATCAGTAAAAATAGTTGTGTCGAAGTCTTTCGTCACGATGTCGTTTTGCCAGTCCTATCTGGATGGGAAAACAACTTTAAAATCCTTACTGAGACACAGAATAGGAGTGAAGTAATCAGTAGTAGTTGACAAAATATCTGTGGGAATAAGATTATTAATACAGCCGGCAGAGGTATTGTCCTTGTTAATTATTTGACCAAAAAGGGAGCGAAGGTTAAGCTCACTGTCACAAATAATTCCAAGGTCTCGAATGGATTAAATTATGGGAATGGCCACGTTGCGAAAGCAATATGTACTAGGGGTTGAGGGAAACCGTTTACGGGAGAAGGTTATAGATTGAAAGTAATGTTGAGTTCTAAGAAATTCTTTTCGCACCAAGTTTGGAATAAATTGAATTGACCTTAATGATTTTAATATCAAATACATAACTACGATATGAGCCAGTAGTTATATTGGCTGTCAATATCATTTATTGTTAGAACAAAGATAAGAGAGCCCAAGTGGCGTAAATGGGGATATGGGGGTCAGAGATTGAGAACCTGAACAAAACCGGAATGATCATTATAAATCCTTCTTTCATTCCGTTAACTTTTTTCCAAAGTAAGATCAACGAATGGTTTGAAAAATATATGTAAATTCACAAACGCATCGTTGCAGAGATGTTGCACAATCACTTGGGTCAAACATTCACAAAGCCATCAAACGAGCATCAGTTTTAATGTAAAGTGTTCACTATTGCAAACTTGCATCAAATAATGCGCAAACTTAAAGCAAAACCAGAATCAAGGAAATGCGATGCGTAGTTGCTGATGTATTGCATCAGCATCAGCTGCGTTGCGCATCAGCATCGCAACAAAGTGAATGTTTGATGTTTATGAATGTACACTATTGTTGATTAAAAAATTTACTGTTCGTAATAAATTGAGACAAATTGTATAAATTAAATTCTTAATTAAGTGAATACAAAAAATTTAAATCTTAATATAAATCCTTTTTTACTAAAAAGTATAAAACAATCTCCCCATACACTGCATGCAATAGATCTTAGTAATAATTCTCATTTGATTGTATTTGTCGCAAAATATTTTTTGCTTAAATAAAACCAGAATGAAGTTATAGGCAAGAGACCGAAAAAAGTGTGGGTTTTCAGAATTGTGAAGGCGGGCGTATGGGGCGTGGTTGTCGTAATTTGTTTTTTCATCAAACAACCATCTATAACATATTAAAAGTTCATAACTACCTAAACTATTGTAGGTCTATTGATTAAACTAATTTTATAATTTAAACAAGAAAGTCAAAATCCATTGTTTATGTTCAAAAATGACGGTTTTAAGAAAAAGGTAGTTTTGGTAATTTTCAATTTTCTAAACATAAATGACTTAAGACTATCTGGTTTTTAGCACTCGACTAAAAGTTAATAAGAGTATCGAAAATGATAAAGCAAAATAGTACTCAATAACGTAAAATTTTGCAAAAAAAAAATCATAATAAACTTTTTTTTTTTCTTTTTTTTCCAAAATTTTGAGTATGAAAATATTTTTTTCAAAAACTAAGCACTAAAATAACTTTATTTGAAAACAGAATTGAAGAATGGGTTCTTGGCTTTAAAAAAAGTATAGCATGATATTGTAAGTGTTGCCGTTGTTTTTTAATGTTTTTTTTTCAATCTTATGTAATTTTTGTTTTAAATTTGCCCCTCCCACCCAAAGGGGCGGAATTTTGAAGTGGCCCAATGTCTTAAAATCATATTCATATAATGTACCAACAATGAAAAAAATTGTATGCTTTTATCACAAGGTGCACAATTATTTAACTAAGCCGCCCCACTTAATACTTCAGGGTAAATTTAAAGCCTAATTTCAATGCTGAGCAATGCCCAGAAGTTAAACTTTTTGTTTAGGAAACAAACACTACGATTTCTTAATGGGTCCCAAAACTGGTCTTTTTTTGATAAATAAAAAATCTATCCCATAATTAAAATATCACAGAAAAAATTATTGAAATTATTCTACTTACTACTTAGCAACAAATTCCATAATAATTTTTTTTATCAAAAAGCATATATAAAAAAGAAAAACAAAGTAAATTGACTTCGTATCGCACTCCAAAATTGGTCCTGAACGTGCTCTCTAAAAGCTACCACTTTAGACGCTTCAACTGAAGAAACGGTTGCAATCTTAATAGCGAGATTAATCAGAAATTAAACTCTTGTTAATTGTTAACAACTTTACATTTAAAAAAAAACAACAAAACGGTTTTAGTTTTTATAGTTTTGGCCACGTTTTTGGGAAATTTTACCTGTGTGCGTCATGTTAAGGTATGGAGCTACACCTGGAAATATTTCCACAAGCGTTGAGGCACTTCCAAATATGTATGTGGAGATAAACGTGAAGACACTTTTCCATAACGTGGAGATGCGTGTAGAAATATACCTCCACGCATATAAAGATACATGTGGAGGTACCTTGACATAATATGTACACACAAATGAGAAGATACTTCCTTACATGTGGAGATTCATGTAGATATAAATATGGTGATATACATATACATTTCATTCAAATCGTTAAATCCGTTTCCGAAAAACCTATGATGTAATATAAGTAGGCGTGAGTGCAGGCGGATTCTACTTAATCCAAATTTCATCCAAATCGTTATAAGTTTTTCCTAAGAAACTAAGAAAAAAGGTGGACGTGGTATTGGGCATATTTTACAGAATTAAACAAAGAATAAACTTCAAGAATTTCATGCAAATCGTTAGAGCCGTTTCGGATAAGGCAAAAATAAAAAAAAAATGGTGGAGCTGTGGCAGATATTACTATTTTTTTCTATTTTTCTCATTCATAAGAATGAACTCTAAAATTTTCATTTAAATCGTTTGAGTTGTTTCCTAGAAATAGTGACATTACTGAACAAGGAGTATGAAAAGTAGGCATGGCAGTGGGCGAAGCTTGAAAAAACAATTTTTCATTTTTTTTTCATAACAATAAATTCTAAGAAATTCATTCAAATCCTATGAATTGTTTCCGAGAAATTAAGAAATAATAAAAATGGGCGTGCCAGTGGGTGGATTTTACTAAATCCAATTTTAAATTTTTTTCTTGTTCATAAAAATAAACTGAAAATTTCATACAAATCGTTAGAACCGTTTTCGAGAAACCAAAAACTAATAAAAGTGGGTGTGGTAGTAGGCGGATTTCACTTATTTATTTTTAAATTTTATTCCTACCTATAAAAGACAATGCTCTCTGAAAATTTCATCCAAATTGTCGAAGCCGTTTCTGATAAACTAATAACAAAAAAAGTGGGCGGAGGCGCGGATTTCACTAAATATTTCTTTACATTTTTTCTTATTGAGGAGAAAAAACGCTGAAAAAATCAATAAAATAGCTAGTGCCGTTTCCGAGAAAGCAAGCAATAATAAAAGTGGGCGTGGCAGTGGGTGGATTTTAGTAAAATATTTTTTTCAATTTTTTGTTATAAGAGTAAAGTCTTATAACCTATGACTGCCACTCCCACTTTTATTATTTCTTAGTTTCTCGAAAACATTGAAATGTGGGCGTGGCAGTCATAGAATTTTAATAAATCTATTTTTTTTTTTTTTTCTCGTTCATAAGAATAAACTCAGAAAATTTCATCCAAATCGTTGGAGCCGTTTTCGAAAAACCAAAACCTAATAAAAGTTGGCGTGGGAGTAGGCGGATTTTACTAATTTTATTTTTTTAATTTTGTTCGTATCTATAATAGTAAACTCTGAAAATTTAATTTAAATCGTTTGAGCCGTTTCCGAGAAATAAAGACATTTCCGACCGTTTCCGACACATTAAGAAGTAAGAAAAGTGGGCGTGGGAGTGGGCGGATTTTATTAAATCCAATTTTTTATTTTTTTTATTTTTTTCTCGTTTATCGTAATAAACTCTGAAAATTTTATCAAAATCGTTGGAGCCATTTCCGAGAAACCAAATATTTATAAATATACAAGAATAACTCGTTTAAAGTAATAAGATATGTATTTACTTTTTATTTGATGGCTTTTTAGTGAGTCAGCCAGGCAGACGGCAATTCCATTGACTTTAATTCATTATTATGTAAAATAAGCTCAAACAAACAAAAATGTAATCAAAATTGGGAAATAATAAATGAATCTATCTACTATCTATCTACTTTGATGATTTGAAAAATGTTTATTTAGGTCCGCGACTATTTTTAAAATTAGACACTTCGTATTACAATAAGAAGAAAAACTTAATTTTAAAAATAATTGCAGAAAATTTTTAATTAAAGCTTGAGAAGAAATTTTAAAACGATTTCATCAGATCAGGGTAGAGAACTTTTTAAACTTTTAAGATTTGTAAGTCCTCTTTCTCTGAAAAATAAATAATTCACTGTTGTCAAAATATTTTTTACACATTTTTTCTGAAAATTATTGGTTAGAAATCGATAGAGAGTATAGATCACTCAGAAATGTTAACAACAAAGATTTTAACACTGAAAATGTTCAAGAATTTTGGAAGCAAATCTTAAATAAAAAACTTGATGATAGTGACATGTTTCCAAACATAAGAAAACTTATGGATTTAATTTTTTGCCTTCCTCGTAGTGGAGCAGACGCTGAAAGAATTTTCTAAGCATTCAATTTAAATAAAACTAAACTTAGAAATAAGCTATCGAACTCCACGATAAGTGGCATTTTACATACGAAAACCTTATTAAAGACTGATCATTAATTCTTACAACTTCGTTGTTGAAAAAGACTGCCTTAAGCTACATAACAACTCTATGTACAAACATTAAATAAGTATTTATCTTTTAAGTTTTTCACTCAACATGTGATTCATAAAGAACTTTTTTAGTTTAAGAAATGTTTTAACATTAGGAATGTTTAAGCGGAGGCATACCTACTAACAATGTGAAAAAATCAACAGAATTTCAAAAAAGTGTAACGCCGAGTAGAGAACGAGGGCGAAACGTCAGGGGAATAGACAAAATTATAGCGTTCGTGCTTTCTTCTTACTGGTCTGAGGAAACAGAATACGAAGAAGATGATAAAACGGACACCAAAAAAAGTAGAAGTGTTCGTAGGCAGGGATGGTCACTACATTTTTTACATTTGGTACGTAGTTTATGCAGTTAAACGTAGTTAAACGTAGTTAAATGTAGTTAAAAGTAGTTAATAAAACAAATTGTAACAAACTTAAATTCAAATATCAAATGATCTGTCAGTTGTAACTTTGAAGGTTGAATTTTGAGTTAAAATGTTCAAATTTTTATTGAAATTTTATTATTTATCTAAATTTACTATGTATGTATATGAAAACGTAACAATTTGAAGTAAATAATACGTGTAGTTTATTTAATTAACTACGCGTAGGTAATGACGTAGAAAATGTAGTGTAGTAAATTCGGCCAACAGGCTTTCCACATTTGCGTGTGAAGAACAGCAAATTTAAAAAAGAATACCGCTTGCATTATTCAAAGTTTAAAAATACATAAATGCTTTTTTCATTTCTAATGTACCTCAACTATGCTGGAATGGCAAAACGGGTAAATTTTTAAGTTTCTTTTTTGTTAATTTTTTGTTTACCAACATTAAAAGAGTTATTTTTTTATGAATAAAAATCAAAATGTTTAAAAAAGTTTGAAATGCTTGCATTTTTTCTTCGGGAAAAAAAGGGAATTTTTTTGAAAAAAGGAGAAAAAAAAGTTTTTGTGCCAAAAAAAGGGTATTTTTTTGAAAAACTGGGAACCCTGTGACTTTGGTGTCTTAGTCTTTCTCCTCTGTGGGGGCGTGCGCACAAATGAGGCTTATTTTAGCGAATTTAGCCTTGATGCGGATTGTCTTGATGCGCTGGTTCACGTTATTGAAACTCAAGACTTTTTTACTGTGTCTGGTTCCAACAACAAATCTGCACCCAAATAGACGCTGCTTTTGCTCTCGGTAGCAGTCGCCGTAGTAGATATCGCAGTCTTTTATCCTATCGCATTTTTTGGATAGCGGTAATATCTGCTTTGAAGCAGTTTAGGGCTTCCGATAATTGTTCGGGCGCACGTGGTCTATTAAGGGACCTAACATTCCACGTACAGATCCGAAGTTCGTTGCCTTTTTTCGTTTGCTTGGTTCGTCATCAGTAAACCCGTCCGTATCCGAGGCTTGTTGTTGCTTCTTTATAAATAAAAATGTAAATGTTCGTTTGTTCCTTATTTCAAATATCCTATAGAACTTCATCGATTGCTTTTTATACAACATTGCCGTTTTTTGTGTATTTTTAAAAACATCGCCATCTGTTAGTCATAAAAGCAACACCCGGGATATCCAGATCTCAGCTATCTCAGTACAGGGTTCTTCAGCTTTTTTTGTTTTAAAAAGTTTAACATTGTTCCACAAAATTAAAATTGTGTATAAAGTCCACAAAATTAAAATTGTGTATAAAGATGAAGCCTTTTAAACTTTGCTTCCAAAAAAAATAGAGTCGTTTCTTAAAATTGATTTTTAGAATTAAAAATTTAATTGAAATGCATTTTAATGAAATTTTGCATACTAAAAATCAATTTTAAGAAACGAAAGTCTGGAACAATTTAGAAGAGCCATAGAAAAACCTGGAACAAATTTTTGAATTTTGGCGGGGCCAGAGCAAGGATAATAAGAAATTTTCAATTAAAGAGTTTTTTGGACTTAAAATCTTCAGTTTTCAATATTTTTTGATGATTCTTTGGAACAATTGGATTTGAACAAGTTTTAGATTTTGGATTTTTTGTAAAGGGGCGCAGGGTAGTTTTGTAAAAGTTAAAAAAGTCAGAGATTTTTGTTTAAGTTCTTTTTTAAGCTGATAGTAAGTCAGTAAGGTCAGTACATTTTTTCAATACATGCATTTATCATCAAGTGTTCTAAAGTAAATGCATTTAAAAAAAATTAGAGCCGTTTTTTTTTGGATTTTTGAAAAAAAGTTTCGAAGGTTTCATCTTTAAAAATACACGTCCTACAATTTTAATTTTTTGGAACAATGGTAAAATCACTTTTTGAAACCCGATAAAAAATTCAAAAATAAGAATTTCGAAAAAATTTGGGCTAAAATTTTTTCGAATTTTGCCCATAACTTCTGAAATTTTGAACATAGGGGCCAAAAACTTGGAACAATGTTCAGAATAACTAAAACAATTTGGAACAACTAAGGTCAGGGCTAGGTCAAAAACTCCCATTTTTGAATATTTTCCAAAAAAAAAAAAAATGGAACAAATCGGGAACAACCTGGAACAAATTTCTAAAATAACCAATTCCAAAAAGGGGGGCTAACTTCACACACTCGTGAAATAGGTAAAACAATCAAAGTATCCGAATAAAAAACTATGTTTTGTCAACCGGTGTGAAGCCGGGGAGCCCAGCTAGTTTTCAAATAAATGACATGCGAGCTGCGATCGATAGGCGTCATAGGTCGTGTATTAGGACAAATGACGGTATCAGTATTTACGACTTGCCTAGGTATATAACACCAGCTTTTCAAAGAAAATCATCACAATTGAAGGTTCACTTTAGGTCTTCTGCAAACGAAGCTTCTCGTCATAGACGCGTGGTACGATTGTTTGCGGCTCTTGTGTAGCTCACGTGTTTCAAAATGAAACAACTCATAAGCGCTGCACTTACATTCAGCAAAGTCAACATTTTCATCATGGTAAAGTACACGAACGAGCAACTTCTGCAAATTATAAAAATTTTCTACCGAAACTCGGAGATCTTTGGTCGAAGTGTCGAAAATATTGCTGCCGTTCAGGCGTCCGTAGCAAACGATCTAAATCAGTCAATTCCACGGCGGCGCGGCGTTCTCAAGAATTGGTCATCGCTCAGACCGCATTATGGCGTATTTTGCTTCGTTCGTGTGATTTAACGTCTCTTGACTATTTTCTTTGGGGCTACGTTAAGTCATTGGTTTATGCCAACAAGCCGACGACGTTGGAAGAGCTCAGAGCCAACATTGAACGACGCGAAATAGAAGCCGTTTCGGCCGAAATGTGTAGCCGAGTCATCGAAAATTGGGTCCAACGAATCGACCGCTGCAAACGTGCCCGCGGCGGCCATATGAGCGAAGTCGAGTTCCATTCATAAATGTTTTTATTGTACTTCAAGCCGATAATCGGTACCGATACGTCATCAAATCTTAGTGCAATTCCCAAAATCAAATGGCTTCATTTATCTCGTTTCACTAACACAACTACTCCTGAAGACATTGTTAAGTTTATATCCGAAAAAACAAACATTTTTTTCTGATTCATTCAAATGTTTTATGCTAGTAAAAAAAGATGCAAATGTTTCAGAATTAAAATTCGTAACATTTAGACTAAGTGTTTCACAAGATCATTTATCAACTGTGATGGATTCTTCAAATTGCCCCCTCATGTACAAGTTAAATATTTTTTAACCATGAACAAAATAGAGAATACGGAGAAAATACAACATCCGCCTCCGCTTCTCACGAATCATGCCTAATACCACCATCATCAGCTTTACCATCATCTCTCTGTCTCATCCTTCTCACCATCACCATTAACATCTCCACCATCATCACCACAACTAACAACATCATCACCATCATCGTCATCATCATCATCACCATCATCACCATCATCACCATCATCACCATCATCACCATCATCACCATCATCACCATCATCACCATCATCACCATCATCACCATCATCACCATCATCACCATCATCACTTTCACCACCTTCACCTCCACGACCGACAATGCTACCATCGAATCTCTCTGTCTCATCTTTCTCACCATCACCATTACCATCTCCACCATCATCACCACTATTAACATCATCATCACCATCATCGTCATCATCACCATCATCACTTTCACCTTCTTCACCTCCACCACCGGCAACGCTACCGTCAACATCAGCATCAACTTTGCCTTCACCCACACCGCTACCATCGTCATCATCATTATTTTCATACTCATCAGCCCACTACATCAATGCATTGTCCATAACCAATGCTCATTTAACTTCTAAGTTAGATTCGCACGATTTCCTTGGTTATTATCAAAACGTTGGGGGAATTCGCACAAAAATGCAAAAACTACTACTGTCGTCATCCTCTGAGCAATTTGATTTCTTAGCGTTCACTGAAACATGGTTAACCGAAAATCACAACAATGCCGAAATGTTCAATTTTCATCAATACCCTGTGTTTCGTAAAGACAGATGTTCTCTATTAACTGTTCTAGAAAGAGGCGGGAGGAGTGCTTCTTGCAGTCCGCTCTTTGTATGCTTGTACTGAATTACCATTGCCAACATCTAATAATACTTCACTTGATGTAGATCAGATAATTATTAAGGTATCATTTAAATCCAACAAAGATATTTATATAAGAGTCCGTTAGATTTATATAAACAGCATATTAATAATTGCATTTATTATATCTCAAAGCTTAATAGTAACCAACATGTAATTTTAGTAGGTGATTTTAATTTGCCGAATATTAATTGGGTCTTTTATTCAGAAGAGGGTATTCTCGTTCCATTTAATGTAAATAATGATTGTGATTCTTTGTTTGTTGATTCGTTGACAACTGTTAATTTAATCGAAATGAACAATTATAAAAACAGTCTTGATAGAACACTTGATTTATTATTTGTTGATAAAGATCTAAGTTTGTCAGTAAAAAATTCTCTTTTCCCTATTTTTTCTAATACTATTCATCATACAGCTTTAATATTTGAATTTAGAATATTGAATTATTTCAAACCAAAAATGCCATTCCTTTATAAATACAATTTCTCTAAAGCTAATTTCAATAACATTGCGATCCACATTAATAACAATTATTTATCTCTGCCTTCAGCCTTGATTCAATCTCGGGACTTGTATAACTTTTATAGAGATTTTCTTGGCTCTCTTAAGGAAGCTATCGATCTTTTTGTTCCTAAAGTTAAAATGAAAAATGCCTCCTTGGTATAATAGACAGCTTATTAATCTTAGTAATAAAAAGAACAAAGTTTATCATTGCGAAAGTCTTTATCTGATGTCAATTTGCGTAATCTTTACATTGAATTAGAAAAAATTTCAATTTAATAGATTTGTATACAAAAATTATATTTACTCAATGGAATCCAAGTTAAAAAAGAACAGTAAATGTTTTTGGAGTTTCATTAAAAATAAAAGAAAATCAAATGGAATTCCCAAAAATATGCAATATTTGGGTTCGACTTATAAGAGTCTACCCGATATTTGCAACGCTTTTGCTGAGTTTTCAAATCCAATTCTATTGACTCTACCAAATTTAAAAAAACAACTCCTTTGGTCAATCTATAAATAGTGTGAATATAGGTCACTTGAGTCTTTCCATATCGGAAGTAGAAACGGGGCTTTCTGGCCTAAATGAAGACACGAATGCTGGTCCTGATGGAATTCCGCCTATTGTACTTAAAATGTGTTCAACTGCTCTCTCTAGTCTTGTGTGTCATCTTCAAAAGTTCACTTACGTATGGTGAATTTCTGTCACAGTGGAAAACGTCTTTTGTATCTCCTATTCACAAAAGTGGTTCAAAACAGGATATATCGAACTACCGACCCATCAGTAAATTATCTTCAATACCCAAATTATTTGAAAAAATAGTTTGTGATAAACTAAATTTTTTACTAAAAGAAACTATATCCCCTTTCCAGCATGGTTTTGTATCAGGCAGATCAACTTCATCTAATCTTACCATTTTCACAAATATTATTCTAAATTCAGTAGAAAAGGGTTATCAAGTAGACGTTATCTACACCGATTTTACTAAGGCTTTTGATAGGGTGCATCACAAAATCTTAATACAAAAATTTGAATTCATAGGATTTAATTCAAGCATGCTTAAATGGATATTGACTTATATTACAGGACGAAGTCAACAAGTTTTAATAGATTCGAATACCTAAAATCCTTTTTCAGTCACATCAGGTGTTCCACAAGGCAGCCATTTAGGTCCTTTGTTGTTCCTTATATTTATTAACGACCTTTCTGATATCCTTACAAACTCTATGCGTCTCATGTTTGCAGATTACCTCAAATTTTTCAGATGTATTAAAAGTTCATCCGACTGCACGATTCTCTAAAAAATTTATGGTGCATAACAAATCAATTGAGCCTTAATATTTCCAAGTGTGAATGTTTTTCATTTTCTCGTCGTTTATTACCTATTGTTTATAATTACAACATTCAAAATAATTTAATCAATAGAGTTTCGGTGAAAAGGGATCTTGGAGTAATATTTGACTCAAAGCTGAACTTTGTGAGTCATATTGAATGTATGGTAAATAAGGCCAACTCCATGCTGGGCTTCGTTTCGCGTAATTCTTTCGGTTTAAAGGATCCTTACACACTAAAATCCCTTTACGTTGCTTATGTAAGGTCCATCCTGGAATATTGCTGCGTAGTATGGAATCCTTATTATAATTACCATATAAGTAGAATCGAAAAAGTTCAAAAGAAATTTACAATATTTGTAGTAAACAAACTAGGATGGAACATTGAAATGCCTTCTTACAATGTAAGGTGTCAGCTTATTGGCATTCAGACATTAAAAAACCGCCGCAAGATGTTTGCTATAACTTTTGTAAAGGATATCTTATCCTATCATATTGATTGTCCCTTTCTTTTATCTCTTATAGATCTATACATTCCCTCTCGAGAGTTAAGAAGTTGTACCTTGTTCCGTGAAAGTTATCATAGAGTAAATTATGCCCTCAATGAGCTTATTACTCGCAGTGTTAGGGAAATTAATATTATATCAAATAACATTGATTTTAATTTTCATTTGAGTAGAATCTCTTTTAAAAACATGTAAAGTTTTTATTTTTTAGCTAATTCAGACAATAATAATGATACTATTTATCAAGTTCATATAATGTTTATGTAATTATTTCATTAGTCTATTTGAGTGTATAAGCTCTAATTAATGTAAATAAATAAATAAATAAAAATTAATGGATAGTAAAGTTTTTGAAATATCTCAAATGGTTCGCGTTTTATTGAAAAAAAAAAGTTGTCAAGTCCTTATTGGAAAACGCTTTACAATATGTACATTTAAAATTTGTGTGAAATTAGGTTTGTTCGTTGAACCCTGAAGTCACTCTGGGTCACCCTAAAGCGTTTTTTGAATAACCTAAACTCAACCTGGCAATCAAATTCTGTGTTTTTTGAGATCTAGGGTAGTCTGAAGTAGACCTAGGTTTTTTGTTTTGCCGAGTTTAGGTAACGAATAAACTTCCAAAGTGAAATGAGTTGAGAGACAATTATTTTGTTGTAGATTTGCTTGTTGTAGGTAACTGCTTATTTTTTTATTGAAATTAGAAGACAAATTGAAAGATAATAAATGGAAATAGACAAGGACAACGCTGGAAGTTGTTTTGATTTTTAATTAATTACTGAGCACAGGACTTCTCATTTCTTGTGATGAATGTCAACAACACAATTTAAAGCCCTTTGGAGTCTTTGAAAACCGGAAAACCAAGGTTTTTTTTGACAATTCTTGAGGTTGTCAAGAAAACCGGGAGTAAGCCTGGGTGTTTTGGATATGAATCTTTGTGTGTAGAAGGCTCGCCACAGTGGAATCGCCGCTGCATGCACACGATTCGTGTACAGAAGTCCGAAGTTTAAATCAACAAATTCTCGCGCATAAATTGAGCGCAAACGTGAAAATATAGTTTTATATATGCAGCACACATCGCAAATTTTTAATAATGTCGAAGCTAATAGTCTAAGATCCCCCCATAGGACGACCTACCCTCATCGAGTTACCAGATAAGGAGTATACATTTTTTTAGGTAGTGTCTAAACTAACATTTTACACATAGGTTGCCTGGCGAAATATGGTCAAGGCTTAGGGTTACCATGCTTTAAAGGTCGGTTTTTGGGTTTTTTCAACTATCTGAAAGAGCTCATATGGTAGGTTTTAGTGATAAAACAAAAATATCATGTGAAAGAAAACTTTATTTGAAAATTTTGAAATACGTGATTTTTTTAAAATCTGAATTTCAATAGAGTAAACAATGAAAAAGGTCTAGATTCTATGTTGTAAACAAAAAAAGATAGAGAATTTATTTTTCTTGTAATCGATAGATCTTTTTAAAACAAATAAGTCATACATACAAAAGAAAATTCTACTAAATCTAGAAATCGTGATAAAATCGTTTGAAAGCAAAAAAATAAAAAATAGACGTTGTAGTAAATCACCTAAAATCAAGAATAAATTTTCCGGTGTTTCCAAAATGTAAGCCTTCTTTAAGGCTAGGTGAATATTCGAAAAATATTTTTTTCATCAATTTTTGTTGGATTTTGATTTTTTCCTTTTCCTTTTCACTCTCATTTATATTTAAAACAACATTAACATACGGGGAATTCCATTACAAGTACGATGGTACTATGTTCTTTCCAAAACCCCTGTCCGCACTCAGAGTTTCTGAACTTTTAACTATAGATATTTTTAAATTTTCCAGTGCGTTAAAGAAAACATTTCTAATAGACTCAGAGAATTGAAAGGAAATTTGGGGATTGAAAGAATAACCAAAATGTGAATAAGTGGGTTAAAATGTACAAGTGTCATGACATCAAATTCTAAAGTCTGGCCGTTTTTTTTTCTCAGCCTCTGGAAGATGTGCGGGGTCAAAATAGTCATTTTTCCAATTATTGTATGAGGAGTATAACCACTTACTTTCTTATATTAAAAATATGAAATGATTCTCCGTCATTTTGTCTAAGTTTAAAGACCTCAATATTGATGATCCGATCGATAGAGCCCAAGATATATGCTTTTTAAACAAACCCCATTTAAACGACCATATTTCGCCAGGAAACCCATACGCAAAATGTTAGTTTATTCACTACCTAAAAAACAGTATACTTCTTATCTGGTAACTCGATGAGGGTAGGTCGTTCTATGGCGGGATCTTCTTCTATAATGATTAATCGTTTTAAGTTTTTAAGGAATTTTTATTTATTTCTGTTTTTAAAAATTTACTAAGAAAACAAAAATATCTAGGTACCTTTAGTGCATTAGTTCCAGCATACTGTCGACTTATAATGTCGCCGTTATTCGCCCATAAAACCATAAATGGGGCTTTTAACTGTTCCGGTATTGGTGTATATGGTGGCGATAACCCCAATTTAACCAACTGCGATTCGAGAATGGCTTTTCCGATAGCTGTCTGAACCACGTTTGTCCGATCAAGACAATCCATACAGTTTATACGAAATATAGATTTTTGGTCACAAATAACACCTCGTGAATCCCGCCAGTGAAAACCCATTGCTCCGGCTTCGGGTGCAAGCGCTTCTACAAGAGCCGAAACATTTTCAAATCGCATTCCACGACTAAAAATTTAAAATTTATTAGATTTTTTAAAATATAGTAAATCTTATACATTTCTTCTTACCAGTAATCGTGAAAGTCAAAGGTAACGTATACAAGATTATCGTTGTTGAATCGCATTATGTGTTTGGCAAAAGCATCTCCGATAATTTTCTCCTTACCACTTTGTTCGACTAAGTTAACTATACATACAGAATCATATATGGACAGGTCTTTCAAAAAGTGTTTTTCAAATGCTTCTTGAGTTTCGACTTCGGCTAATGGAATAAATATTAATAACAATTTAATTATTCGTATGTAAAGAACTTCGTGAAAAAGTTCAAAATAATGGTAATAGGAATTAGATTTTGTGGTATTGTTGACTATGTTTGTAGCGAGTATTTAAGGAAAAATCACTGCTTCTTGACTTCACTTCACTGCTGTTGAAGAAACTTTGCAATATTACTAACTGACTCAAGGTTAACAGCCCAATGGTGTACCAGTGCCTAGCTATCTTTTTCCAGTTTGATAGGAAATCAAAAATTTTCAAAACAGCCTAAAGCGTTCTCACTTACTTTTGTGTCAAGGTCCATGCCTAAGCGCCTTATAGCACGACCGGGATGGCAAGAATCTTGTACAGATTTACATCAGAGAGAGAGCGAGACCGAGATTTTATTTTTTATTAAATTGGTTACATAATAGTATTTGTATATTATACAATTGTATATTATACAAATTATAAATAAAAGTTCAAACCATGGCATGGCCTAAAGGACCGTTAGCCAGCCTTGTCTTATACTCGAGAGGGCCTTGCTACTAAATTGCCTTCCCGTACTCTTTGAAAGTTATAGATGTCTATGGTAACCTTCTGCCCAAAACCTTGTCGGTGTTGGTTGACCTTTCTGATGACAACAAGAGCATGTTTAGTCTTTATAGCGCTAGCTATAATGCTTGTGATGACTGCTGGAACTGTGAAGTGTGAACTACAAGCCTTGAGAAAGATTGCTTAGAATGCTTTTTCTAAGTCATCTTATGAGGGCAACAGGCGTTAAAATATATCACTTTACGTACCTACATTACTTTTATGTATGCGATAAGAGTGGAGATAAAAGAAAACCACGACGATGTTCAATTGTAGACTAATTTTAATAACATAACTTATTCTTATTAGTTTCATACTTACATGCTATAGAGATAATGATAAATGATGGTGAGAGATGACAATAAGAATCATACCTTGCATATTCAATTGTACTAATACAGTACTATTACAAAGTAATACTACATATACATAATATATCACTCCCCTAAACTTAATAAAATCTTTAAATAAAGATTTATATAATGTTGAATATAAAATTCATAGTTTTAAGTTTTATAATTCAAAAAATACTAGTAGAACCAAAATAAAGAATACACAATTGAAATTTAATCTCGTAATTATTTATAACAAAATATGTATTTGAAATCAATTATTTAAAAAAAATTTGCTTACAAAATAATTATTTTAATTAAATTTTTGTTTGTTTTCATTACATTAACTTTCCACTTTTTATTGTTGTTATTCTTAATACGTGATTAATTCAAAATTCTTTCTGATCTTCTTGGGGCTTAAGATAGAGAAATCAATCTTCTTTTCTTACGTGGAACATTAAAGCTAACTCGTCTTCTACCTTTAATACATTGACGGTGCAAAAGATACATCTTTGAATTTACATTTTACATTGAGATATATGAGCCATTTTATGATTTCCATCAATACTTTAAGAATTTACAACTTTCCCATATTCTTAACAATGATTCCAGGGCCCTATTTTTCAAATCATACATCACATACATTGTATGATTTTGACAGTTCAGTTGTATGATTTCTGTTTCTCAGATTTGTTGTATGATCCACTGTCATACAACATTGTATGACCGGAGATTACACTGGAAATATTGGAATGTTGTATGATTCTGTTTCTCAGAAATTTATCATACACATCATACAGCAAATTGACCTCAAATTTTTCATACATTTCATACAGCATATAAATTTGTTGTAATTGTTAAAAATGTAAGGGCAAAATGAACGTAAAAAAACGAAAATATACAAAAGTAAGTAATTTTTGAATTAAAAAAATGGTAAATTGTGATGATTTTTCTTTTTAATAGACAACTAAAGAACAACAAATACTTGTCCTTTGCGAAATGATAAGCCAAAAAGAATTACTTTTTGGCCAATTTGCGGGATCGAACAAAACGAAAGGGGATAACGTTAGCTTCGAGCAACACAGTTTCCTTGACCTTGGCATATGGAAAGTAACTCCATTGTGAATTGTAAATAAAGGATGACTTTTTCTTATTTCATATTATTATAATTTACTTTTACTTCTGGAAACAAACGCTCTATAATTGACTTCGTAGTAAAAAAATTGAGATTTATTTAGATTGCCAATCAATAATAATGAAATGTCAAAATCATACACATCATACAACAAACGAAATATCATACAACACTTCCAATGAAATCTGAGAAACAGAAAATTGTATGATGTGTATGATGTATGAAAGTGTTGTTTGTTGTATGAAATGTATGTGATGTATGATCTGAGAAATGGGCCCCAGGAATTATTTTATTTTATATAGAACTTTTCATATACTTATAGTGATTTTATACGTTAATTTGTGCATAGATTTGAACCTTCGGAATTTTTAATTTCCCCAAGCTCACAATTTGTATCTTTAAACTCACGAACTTTTGGATTAACAATACCAAGAAGAGTCTTAGGTTTCACATTAAATATAAGTTTATTCGTTTCCCGTTATTTTTTGATTTTCCGAGGAAAAGAAGTTCCCATTTAGTTGGCGATAAGGATGAGTTGTATTTGAGAAAGTCGATCGATACTATAAAAGAAAATTGAAAATAAGTCGTTCTATCGGAATGTTTTCATTGTTGGGATCCGTAACTAACGGTAACTGACCGTTTGTACTCCTTTCTGCTGCTGCGTTCGATTGTGGATGATATGGCGGACTTTTTAAACATTTTATATTGTTGTTCTTACATGGATACAAAAAACTTCAAACGAAACGAAGCACTCTAGTCATACTGGCCATGCGTCGTATAAATATTGAGAGAATAATTTTCTTCATTCTTTTTTGTCTTCGTGTAAATAAATGTCGTTCATTATTTCGGGACAGAAGTTTGGACAGTTTTTTTTTTCAAATTCAAATTATTTAAAAAAAAAAAACCAACGTGAAGTTCTTAAAACTATTATTTTTTACATCTAGAAGCCTAAGTAAATATAATTACATGGAAAAACTGATGATAGGATCCTTCTAAATCTAAGACGCAAAAAGATGACGAACCGTGCAAACTGTCAAAAATGTCTTCAGATAGTGGCATAGGGAATGATGCGTACGAACCCATGGATTAATGGTCATTTTGCAATCGACGCACAGCCGAATATCATCATTTGGTTTAACACAACTACTGGAGAAGCCCAATCACTATAACGCACTGGATATATTATCCCCTCGGATACCATCCTCTTAAGCTCTTTTCTACCTTATCTCTGACACCAAAAGGTACTTAAGCTGTTTGAAAAACAGTGAAACACTATCTTGTTTAAAAAGAAATGTTGCTTTAAAATGTCGGACGTAACCTTTTTTATCACCATGAAACACTTTTTTATAACATTCCACTAAATCAGGAACAATATATGAACCAAGTGTATACAGTAAAACCGCTTAAGAGAAAAGAGTTCTGACATATCAGAAATTCAAATGTCATTTTCGTGATGAAAATTTGGTGGAGATGAAAAATAAAAAAGAAGTAAAAGCGTTCAGCAATTTTTTGTTCTGTTGTATTAAATTTTTTTTCACTTTAGAGAGTTTTTTTCAATGGAAAAATATTAAATTTAACTGAAAATATGTTTCAGGTATCCGGGTTTTTCACTTGAGTGAGTTTCGCTTAAGCGGAGTGTTATAAAGGTAATTTGTCGACAAATACTCGGGGATGAAAAAGTGTTTCAGATAAGCGGGTTTTTCTCTTAAGCAGGTTTCTTTTAAGCGGGTTTCACTGTTTATACTAACACCCCTTCTCACCGAACACTTCTTTATTAATTCCTAAATAATTTTAAATAAGAACAGCTAAAGTTCTGAATCTTGATTGTTTGATATTTTGCAAATGCTTCGTAAGAATGTCTGCAACCATTTCTTCCCTTGGACAACAGTTGTATTTAACTTCATTTGATTATTTGATGTCACGAAGAAAGAAATATTTGACATCTATGTGTTTCGCTCGAGGATTTATCTTCTCTGAGTCTAATAGCTGTAAGCAACTTTGATAATCCTCAAATATTGTGATATCTTGTATATCAACTTGTAGGTCTTGAAATAGTGCCGTCAGCCAAATAAGTTCTTGGGTTCCTTCTGCTAAAGCAACAAGCTCCGTTTCAGTTGGTAATAGTGCCATAACTCTTTGTTTTCTGCTTGCATAACTAATTTTAGCTTCTCCCAATTTAAATAAATATCCGCTTGTAGATTTTCGTCCATTTATGTGTGCAGCCCAACCTGCGTCGGCATATCCAACAAGTTTTAATTGGTCTTTGTTACATCCAACACAAAGCTGGACCTGTTGAGTTCTTTTTAGATACCTTAAAACTCTCTGCACTTCATTCCAATCACGTTGAGTAGGACAAGATACTTTTGTGCTTAGAATTGAAACAGCTACTGCTATGTCTGGTCTTGTATTTCCAGAAAGATATAGAAGTGAACCTATAGCTTTCCGATATATTTCGTTGTCATCCACAGGTTTGTCATCTTTTGTTGAACCTTTAAAATATCCAGTATACAATGGTATTTTGGATGGCTTTGCATTTGCCATGTTGAATGTATCAAGTATTTTCTTTGTGTACTTTTCTTGATGCATATAATACCTTCCGTTTTTCTTTTCAATTTGAATGCCAAGGTTTAATTTCAAATTTCCCATGTCAGTTATTTCAAAGTGTTTTCTAATTTCTTCCATTGTTTTTAAAACCAAATTATTTTCTTTCGAAACAACCAAAATATCATCAACATAAACTAGTAGATACATAATTTTGTCACCCTTTCCTTTAACATCCAAGGAACAATCAGCCTTCCCCCTTCTGAATACAAAATTAATTAAAGTTGAATTAATTTTTTGATTCCAACATCTTGCTGATTGCTTGAGAATATACTTTTGTTTAATTTATATACCAAATTTTGTTCTTCATTTTGTATAAATCCTGTAGGTTGCTTTATGTAAATTTTATCTTACAGATCACCATTTAAAAATGCAGTTTTTACGTCAATGTGTTGCAACTTGCAATACCATGCCTTTCAATGATGCAATCGCAAAAGAGTTCTAAGTGTCGTTTGCTTCAGTACTGGTGCAAAAACTTGGTCATAATCTTCACCATATTTCTGGGAAAACCCTTTTGCTACAAGTCTTGCTTTGTACCTTTTCCATAATTCAGCCAAAGTTTCAATCTTGAATATCCATTTACAGTTTATAGCTTTCCTACCTTTCGACAATTCTACAAGCTCCCAAGTATTGTTTGCATCCTCTTCCATAGCACAAATCCATTGCACAATGTCAGTACTTTCCAATGCTTTCTCATATGTTGTAGGCTCAACCTACAAAGCTGTTTTATAGCCGTATCGTTTTGGAGGTATTCCTTTGCTTTGTCTTAATGATGTCCTTTTATCCTTTTGAGAATCTTTACGCGTTTCTACACTGAAAAAAAAATCGTTTGTAATATCAATAAACACCGTTTATTGACTGTTTTTTCATTGTCGCAATAAACTTTTTGTTGATACTACGAACATTTATTGTTTCAAAATTTTTTATTCAATAAAGGGTTTGTTGGCTCAATTAAACTCCGTTTATTGAAAATTAAAATTAAGAAATTAATAACCGGTTGCTAGTATCAATAAACTTTTTTTTTGGCACAATAAACTCATACATTGCGCCAAACAATTTTTTTATAAAATTTCTTTTTTTACTTTGATAAATGCGTTTATTGGCGCAATAAACAAATTATTAAATGTCAATAAACATTTTTATTGATTTTAACATTTTTGTTTATTATCTTAATAAACTGTATATTGGCTCAATAAACTATTTATTGTCCCAATAAAGTTTTTAGGGGTAGCTAAATACTTTATTTTTTTCAAATTATGGTCGATTCTCATAAAATTCACAGTCTGTTCATGATGTGATTTTTATAGAGTCGGTAAGCATTAACCATAATTTGCATCTTAGATGGGTGCGACAGCATAATATTACGAAACGCATTCTGGAGTTGAGGTCACTACTTGAATAAAAATTAAAAGTGCAAGTGACGTCAACTCCAAAATGTGTTTCGTAAAATGCTATCGTACCCTTCTAAGACGCAAATTATGTTCGATGCTTAGCGACTCTTATAAGAATCACAGCATGGACACAATGTGAATTCTATAACAGTCAATTATAATTAAAAAAAAATTAAACTTATTAAGACTTTATAGGGACAATAAATAGTTTATTGGGACAATAACTAGTTTATAGGGCCAATAAATAGTTTATTGGGTCAATACGAAAAGTACATTGACGCAACTCACCATTTTTGTAAAAGATAAATAATTCAATTAATAATTTCTTGTCTCAACAAACGTTTATTGGGCCAATAAACCACTTTTACTTGTATCAATAAACGTTTATTGGGACAACAAACCACTTTTGCTTATATAAATTAACGTTCATTGGGTCAATAAACGTTTATTGGGTGAATAAACGCTTTTGCTTGTATCAACAAATGTTTATTGGGCCAATAAACAGATTTAGCTTGTATCAATAAACGTTTATTGTGTTAATAAACCGCTTTTGCTTGTATCAATAAATATTTATTGGGCCAATAAACCGCTTTTTATTGGCCCAATAAACCAGTTTGTTGGACGAAAATTGATAAAAAAATTTATTGTCCCAACAAACTTTTTTATTGTATCTACGTACCTTTTTGGTTCAGTGTACATCATCTGTCATATTGTTAGGTATTATCATAATCCTGATTGTTTTCTTCAAAGATTTCATCGTTTTCAATTTCATTTGATTCTAAATTGGCATTCATTGAGGAGTGCGTGAAGTTAGCCCCCCTTTTTTGAAATTTTGCTATTTTTGAAAGCTGTTCCAGGTTGTTCCCGATTTGTTCCGCATTGTTCCGTTTTTTTGAAAAATATTAAAAAAATGGGGTTTTAGAGCCAAAAAACCGTTTTTGACATTGTCCCAAGTTTTTCGACCCCTATGTTCAAAATTTAAAAAGTTATGGGCAAAATTCGAAAATTTTTTTTCGAAATTCTTAATTTTGAAATTTTTTTCGGGTTTCAAAAAGTGTTCTAACTATTGTTCCAAAAACTCAAAATTGTAGGACGTGTATTTTTAAAGATAAAACCTTCCAAACATTTTTTCAAAAATCAAAAAAAACGGCTCTCTAATATTTTATTTTTTTTTTAATGCATTTACTTTTGAAACCTGATGATAAATGTATGTATTGAAAAAAGTTCTGAACTTACATTCTTACTATCAGCTTAAAAACGAACTTTAAAAAAACATCTCCGAGTTTTTTAACTTTTCAAAAACACCCCTGCCCCCCCTTTTTCCAAAAATCCAAAATTTAAAACTTGTTCCAAGTGCAGAATCCCTCAAATCCAATTGTTCCAAAGAAACATCAAAAAATATTGAAAACTGAAGATTTTAAGCCCAAAAAACACTTTAAATGAAAATATCTTATTATCCTTGCGCTAGCCCCCCTTTTTAGAAATCCAAAATTCAAAAGTTTGTTCCAGGTTGTTCTAGGGCTTTTCTAAATTGTTCCAGACTTTCGTTTCTTAAAATTGATTTTTAGAATGCAAAATTTCATTGTCTTTATCCAGTATTATTCAATTTCTTTTATGACCCACAAAAGAATTTAATGTCCACTTGACAAAATAAACCGTCGGTTTTATTTCCTCAAGTGCATTCCAATTACTTGCTCAATAAGTGCTATCATAAATAAAATCGTCATAATCATTTTTTTCTTACACTGCATGCATAGCGACCGACTGCGGTATAGTGTAATATGATCAGGTCAACGAACGATGGTATCGATAGGTGATGACTGAACATGCTTAACATAACCAGAAGTAGGGCGATATGCATACGAGTGCTTTGCGGTTTACATTTTTTTTTTTTTTGATTTATTTTAATTAACTTTTGTTCATATATGAGTATTTGGGCTCTTTATATCTACATCAATACACAACAGTAACTTTTGATAATCTAATCTATTTTGCAAGTAATTAGCAGTATTCGAAGCTTCTGCCCAATATAGTTTTTGTAATCCAGATTGAATAAGCACATATCGTGTTATTTCCATTAAACTCCGGTTCTTTCGCTCAGCGACACCATTTTGTTGGGGAGAATAAGGCGCTGTTAATTGATGTGCTTTTGAATATGCCATCAATTTCTTGCTAGTGAATTCTCCACATCGATCAGTTCGTAATATGTGTATCCTTTTTCCAAAATAGTTTTCAACTTGATTTATGTCTAATATTTTGTCCATTGTTTGATTCTTGTTTTTTTAAGAAGTAAACAGTTGAAACGAACGTAACACCATTACATATATGTAAAAAAGGGACAAGACTAAACGCACTTGAAGAATTTGAAATTTACAAAGCTTACAAGACAGAACAAGACAAAATACTAAACGACAAACTAACAATAAAAACTAACACACTGTTTAATACAGCCATTGAGTACCAAAACAGGCAAACAACAACGCCAGCTTAAACGAGACAAATATATAAATCGCATACAACAACTATAATAATTCAACACAGACCACGGCAAGCACAAAAAACTAACATTCTTGGCAACCCAACAACCAAAGTCACCAAATTGAGCCCGATGATGGTTTTTTAAAAACCGAAACGCGTCGCATTACAAAATATTATATAATGTTGTGAATAATTAAAAATTTTTGAATTAAAATAAAATTAAAAAATATACAAATATTAAAATTTTTTTAATATATTTTCATTTTTATTTTATATTTACATATATACATTCATACACACAACATGGAGACTACACCACAAAGAAAAACAGTAAAAGCCGTTGGATAAATTCTATCTTGAAATGTAAGTTCACAAATCTCGTCTTTAAATAAAACTTGCCAACCATTTTCAACAAGTTTTCTGACTGAAAACAAGTTTCCTTCTAATTCAGGAACATAAATGACGTTCTTAAAAGATATTGATTTATTTTGACAGTGCAATACACCATCACCAGAATCCTTTGCTTCTATTTTGTTCCCATTTGCTAAATAAATGCAACCATCAGACTTTCTATTTAAATTTTTTTTAATTTGTCATCGTTTTACATATGACAATTGGCGGCCGAGTCAATGTACCATGCAGAATCCAAATTATTTGAACCACAACTAAAACATAATTCTTTATCAGTTTCATTGTACTCACCAGTACCAGATTTTGTAGCTTGGATAGTTTTCTTAGCTTTTAAATTCTTGAATTTCTTTCGGTTTTCTGTCTTGTTAGGGTAATCTCTTTTAACATGTCCGATTTTCCAACAGGAATAACATTTTACCTTGAAGTTTGTTGTCTTCAGTGCCGTATCTTCGATGATTATTTTGAAACGTCTTCACTTTTTCTTTTGTGTTCTTAAATTAGCTTTTCTTTTACCAGGTTTAAAGTTAAGTCTCGTCTTTTCTGACCTCAAGAATTGTATTCGTCGGGCAAACTTCCTAAAAGAAATGCAACCACAAGATGATCTGCTAATTGCTCATCTAATCCAACAAGGCGATCTACAATATCCAGTATTTCTCAAATGTGATCTTCCATTGACTGTCCGTCCTTCAGTTGCATGCGACATAGTTTTTTTAATAACATCACTTTGTTTGATAGTGTTGACTTCTCATGTGCTTTCCTTAGAGCAAGCCAGCATTCTCTAGCGGTATTGAATTTCCGAATATGCATAAGTTGAGAATCTTCCACTGAGAACCCAATCGTAGCACGAGCCTTACCATCCTTCAAAGTCCAACTTGAATCAAAAGTATCTGGTTTTTCTTTATTAACAATTTCCCCAAAATCTTCTTTGATTAGTAATAATTCTATCCTTTTGATAGTTGTTGTTATTCAGCTTCGTGAAAATCGATCTTCCATCTTCCATATTGAAAATATATCTTTTCGTTTTAAACAAATTTAGTGTGTATTTTATTTTTCTTATTATTAAGGGTAGGTGTCCCTGACCAGCCAACTCAAAACTCATGTAAATGACTTTGAATGTGTTAGTAAGCTCTCTCTCCATCAAATTCTGTATTTGAAATTTAATTTTACTCTTGGGCTCTTTTTTTATCGCAGACGAAGCCGCAGGTAGAATCACGCACGCACAAGAAAGAAAAAACACAAGTGGCAAGCGCAGAAAAGACAAAGTAAAATATGTACCTATACAGAAACAAAAGCAAAAAATCTGACGTGAGGCGTGAAGGGGAATGTATGAATATAACACAACATGCTTTTTTTTTCTTTCGAATATCGTGTAAATATTTTGAAGAAAAAAAATAATTTTCCAGCCTATAAAAACTTGGTGGTAGCTCACTCAAGTGTTGTTGTTCAGTCAAACCTTCAATATTAATATGATGGTGCGAAAGCTTGGCAGCCTAACTGGAAGTGTGTTATCACACAAAAACCCCTTATAAAAAAAATAATGATGAAATTGTTGGATCGTTGGATGGTGGTGAAGGCAGCGCAGCGAGGTGGTGGTGTAATTTTTTTGTTTCAAAATATAAAAGAATAAACTTAGGAGGAATACCTACTTAGATATATTGTATGTTTTAAAAAAAAGTGTATATTCTTTACCTAGGGCAACCTACATACATTCATGAGAGGTAGGAACAAACTTTTTTTGAATGCAAATGCGATTTCTGGAGTGATCGCATTTTAAAGTGACGCATCAAAAAATAGGTACCAAACTAACTAGGAACACTTGAGCCAGTTGAAGGATTTATTTATGTTTTATTATCAAATGGAGGCAGAATGCTACGTAATTATTTTTATATTTTGTTCTTGATACGCATTTTACGTGGATATTTTATTGTAAAAGAATTAAAAAATTATCAAAGTTGCAAATAGGTAGGTACGTAGAGTTCATGGGTATTTTCTGCTTGATTGGCGAGTGTTTTGATTAAATGTTTAGGAATGGATAGTTGGGTGTGCTGCCTATATATCCCATAGATTTATGGTAGATATGAAACTACCTATAAAAATCTGATCCGTCAGTACCTATAGCTAGCAGAGCCCGTGGGAAGATGTTGGCCAATAGGGTTCCCAACTTTAATCGCAAAAAACGAGGATGTAATTTTTCAAAACAAATAAAAGGAATATTATTCGGAAACTTTACAAAAGATTATGTTACAGCTATAGTTAATTAATTTTTGAGATATCTACAAGGTTGCAAAAAACAGCAACAAATTAATTTTTGAGTCGAATTTTAAATCAAAATTCAAATTTCAAGATACCTAACTGGAAATAGACACCAGAAACTTTTTATAATAAACAATTCAGCAAAATATTAGTTTGAGACTACCTAAATGAATGAAGTCAAATCATCGTCTTGTGTGTGTCTTTCGCATAAGGCAATACGAAAAAGCATTCAAGTGCTCTTCGCAGTTTCAAAATATTTAAAAAAAAACTTTGCTCTTCAAAACTTGATAAATCAAATATTTAATGTTTTTATCAGTATGCTACGTATGACTTAAATTTAAATTTAAAATTATTAAAAAACAACGGCAAAACCTACAATACTGATTTTGAAAGCCAGAAATCTGTTCTATAACCCTAAAAAAAATTTAATATTTTTATCAATAGTTTTTGAAAAATTCGCCTGCAAACTCAAATTTTTATAAAAAAAACGAAAAAAAAAGTTTAAACCAATTTTTTTTAATTGTGAAATGAAGTGCTCAATTGGCTTTTAGTGGTGAATGCTTATATAAATTCTGAATCGAACACAGAAAACCGAATGGTTTTACGTCTTCTAGTTATTGAGAAAATTGAAAATTACTAAAATTAATTTTTATAAAAATTTTGTTTTTTGGTATTTACGTTGGATTAATGTTGATGGTTCATCTTTGTAAGTAAAGTACAACAATTAATTTAGCGTTACAGTTGCATTACATAGATATGTCACAAACGAAATATAATAAGAAATTATATAGATTTGCTGCAGTCGTACAGTAGTACATTGGTTATGTGAATTTTTTATAATGCATTACGTTTACATATATGAAAATGTTAAATGTGGAACTTTGAACAACGTATACGTATATGAATATTTAGAAAACAGCTCTTGACTTTGGATATGTAGGATAAATTCAAATTTTCTCTAAATCTAGACACTTTAAATGCAAAAGGAACTTTGCATATACCTACGGTGACCATCCGTTCATTATAATAATGAACAGTTCAGTATTTGAAGATAACCTCGCATCTAACCCAAATCCTGTAGTGTGACCAAGCAGGGGGTAGTAGGGGGGCAGCATGCCCCCTCATACATACCTCACTGTTTATACGCCGTAATGCTGGGCGCTAGCACTGATGAATTTATGTAAGCAAGCAAAAAACAAAAATCTCATAAAAAAGTAGTTTCAGTAATTTTCAATTTTCTCAAAAACTAGAAGACATAAAACCATTTTGTGTTTTGCGTTCGATTTAGAATGTATATTTACATTAACCACAAAAAGCCAATTCAGCACTTCATTTCACAATTTTGAAAAAAAATTGGTCTAAACTTTTTTTTTATCAAAATGTTGAGTTTGCATGCGAATTTTTCAAAAACTGTTGACATAAATAATTTAGTTTAAATTTAGGATTATAGAACAGATTTCTGGCTGGATTTCCGTGAAATAATAAAAAAAACTCCTTGTTTTTGACCCCTCTACAAAAAACCTTTATCAATTCTTGGCGCCATAGTTATCGTACTCGTGCCCTAGTATAAATAAGTAGACAAAATAAGAAATGATATTAAATTATTTTATAAAATTTATTTTCTGTTTGATATGTATAGGTACATAATATAAATTTGGGGAGTACTTTCCATCCGATTGTCTTTTCAATAAAAAAAGAAGCTCAGAGTCAGAATTCAGTTCCTTTTTATGTTGATCGAAAGTTACGAAATAAAATTTAAATCTACAGTTTATGCAAAACGTTATAAAGATCGCGTGACAAATTTAGCTGCGTAGCGTACAAAACAGGATTCAAAACAAAACGAATTAAAATTAGGTTAGCTACCTACCTACAGAAACTCAAACTGAAACGAAAAGAAATAGACATTCCCTTTTTTTAACGGAAATTTAATGGTCATTTTATCCCACCCAAAAAACTCGTCCTATGTAAAATAAAAACACATGATTGCGTATTTGCCATATTCTTTCAACACACTTTGACTTAGCTCCAACTCTAACCCTTCTTCTAATAATGTCATGTCACCACCGAAAGCAAAAGTGATCGATTTTCTCCTATTTACTAATGTACCTAAACTACCCATATTAGGTGTATATTATGGCGCCACTTGACACATTCCTTGCTTGGTGCAGTATCTACTTGCATAACATGTATCTAATGTATTTTTCAAATACATCCATTACCTAGGTGCGCATAATTGAAACAAAACTATCCTTCAGCACGATAGTAAATATTTAAATGATGACCTTGCACCATTTCTTATCAGAAAAAAAAAATCCAACGCTCAATGACCAAAAAATCTCGTATATATTTACACACGCAATATGATGGACTTATTTTCGCAAAAGAAACAGAAAAAATTCCAACAGATATTTAAACCATAAAAAATATACATAGGTACATACCATACATATAAGATACACAAAATTCAACCAAATCTCCTGCAACGATCCCACGCGAATTTCCACCAAATCTACCTACCCGCTGAAAAAAAAGAATAGCATAGGTATGTACATATTGCCAAAAGACCTATATATTTGAACGACTTCTGTCTTTTTCTTTTATATAAAGAAAGATCGCTATCCATCACGATCTACAGAAGATATGTGTGTATACTTTCCATAGAAGAAAAAAAAATGTGAGGAGTCAAGAAACAACAAAACAAACATTAGAGCTCATGACTTCTTTTTTAAAAAAAAAGAGAACTGAGAGAAAGAGAATGCATCGCCACCCAGTGGCATTTGTTTGAAGCAAACTTCTTTGTGTGCGTGATAAACATTTTTTTTTTTTTTGAAAACGCAAAACAGACAACTTTTACAAAATTAAAATTAAAAAAACAGTGTTCAAAAACACTATTTTGTTCTTTAAATTTAATAAAAAGAATACAAAAAAAAATAAAAAAAATATGTGCAAATTGTATTGGCTGTCATTCCCTCAGAACGGCGCGGCATGGCAAATAGTGTCATAATGAACTGGATTTTTAAAAATGCTACAAGAAAAAAAAAATTTTTTAAAACCGAGGTTATGTTCAGGATATATTATTCTTTGATTAAAAAAATATTGACGAAAATTAAAAAATATAAGTATCATAAGTAAAAGTAACTGCACATTTCTATTGGCTTTGTAAAAAAGTTCATTTGACCTCGTTGCCTTTCATACTTTAGAAGTTTTATCAAGTAGTTGATTTGTACCACTTTGTAAATTTCGTCAATATTTCATAGTTTTGTCCATTTTTTTTTGGAACAAATAAATTAATTTAAAAAAAACGAAAAACGATGTTCAGTATTGAAATCTATTGTCTCTAGAAAAAAAATATAAAATATAATAAAAAAACAATATTTAACGAATTTCCCATTCATATGCGTAGGCATCGTACTAAATTTTATGATTTTTTCACTTGTCTGGTGATTTTGAGTCACAAATAATTTTTTATTTTTTTTTTAATCTACACAAATAATTCACCCTACATATTTTCTATCGATAACCATTTGTTTCATTAAAAGATAAGGAAAACTCTGAAAGTTATACAGTTTAGCGCAAAACCCCAACCTATTTTTTTAAGGGACACATACCCTTAATGTTGGGATTTTGGGCTCATAATCTATGAGAGTGGAAAGGAAATTGAATAATAATAACTTTTAAATATCAATATTAAATCTGTCGTTTATTTAATAAAAAGAGTTGATCGAATATAAAAATTACATTCAAACTTCAATATCTACTGATAAAATTGATAAGGATATTATATCAAAAGCGTTTTTGTAATAAAGTATATATATTCAAGTGTATATACATATACATTATTTTCCATATACAAATTATTAATATAACTTAAATCATTTTGGCTCATTTTTTCTATTTCATAATTCTTATTAATATAACTAACTCTATTACCTCTGCTACCGTTACGACTGTGATAGCTGTTTCTCTACCTCTACTGTTATTTTTCTTTTGCACATGGCATGGCCCTACTTTTTGCAATAGTTACTCTGGATTTGACCACCTTGGCCTTGACACATGTCTCTCGTCCTGACCTTGTTTCCTCAAATTTTCCTTCGAATATCTACCTTTCATAATAATGTAAAGGCCCCGATTCCGATGTCGATGTCATTTCAGTTCCAGTCGGGCATCTGCCGTGTAAAGTGTATAATAGAAACCGCAAGTTCTTTCTGTCTCTTTCAAACAAATGTCAATTTCAATAACCCCGTGGTTGCATTAATTTAATTAATTTCAGATTACTAAATTCCCCACCAGTGTTGTAAATGAAAATTCCAAAATGAAAGGGGGCACGGACCCCCTGAGCCCAACCGCTTCAGCCTTCTTGCTTCAAAGGCTGCCCTGATCCGAAGCAAAATATCCAAAAGAAAAATCTTTGACCCTGACTATTACCCATCCCTTATAAAAACCACACAAAATAAAAATAATATCTCACGCTATTTAGTTATTTCTACATTAAACTAAACTGAAAATAAAAGCATAAATTGCATCATACAACCCATTCCAAATCAACAGAGGTTTGGAATATGTTATATCCAAAAATAACATATATATCAAAAGTGACTGCGGTTAAAAATATATGCGCGACAGTCTCGCACGAACTTGCTCTTATGTGCGATCACACTGTGTTTTAAAAGTTTTGATATTTCAAAAACTACATTTATCTTATAAAAGATAAATATGTATATTGTATACCACCTGCTTAAAACGTAGTTAAGTTTAAGGTAGTATGATGCGAGTAAGTACATTTATTTATGAATTATATAGCACCGTGTTGCAAATATGCATGGAACTTACAGTTAAGACTGACAAATTGTAAAAAAAAATATATACAGTGAACATTGGAAAACGTGAACTAATTAAAACCGAGGGTGTTCATGTTTTTGAGATTGTTCATGTTTTGGAATGTTACATTTTAGGATTTAGATTGTATTTCTACCGTATTGTCATACTATTGCTCTTAAAATAAAACACATTTTCTTCCATTTTATATTCTTTTTGCTCGAATTCATGACAAAATATTACATATTTACACACACTTTTACGGCTCATTAACAAAATAATAGGTTTATTTAACAAAAAAATCAACTGCATTTTCTCTTAGGAGTCTTCATCTGCACACCATTCCAAAGCCTTGTTAAATATTTTAATTGAATAAGGGATGATAGCAATACGTACACGCACGTATGGTACCAAATACATACATACTACATTGTCAATATTATGGGATCCTCCGAATACTACGCATTGTCATTTGTCAATATAATGGGATTTCCCGAAGTTTTAAAAATTAATTCAGTGCATTTTGATGTAAAAATGATGGAAAAATTTCTGTTCACGTTTTAGAGCTTTTATATTTGTTCACGTTTTAGAGCAGTCAATGTAAAAAATACAGTGTTCACGTTTTGGGGTAGTTCACATTTTGGGGGGTTCACGTTTTCCAATGTTCACTGTAATTAAAAATAAATTGATTAAACAGCCTCTGAAATTGTTTTGACACCAATGCGATGTAAATCATCCGATTTGGAGCGGTTTTTTAAAAAAATAACTTTTTATATATGTATAAAATTAAAAAAAAAAAACATAATAAAAAAAAAAATGTGTACGCAATTTTTTAGCCTTTATTAATGCAGAGTTAAAAAAATTAATTAAAAGAAAATATCATCTACCCATTTTCGAAATATGAAATTTTCAAAAAATAATTTTGAAATTTTTTAAAAAATCAAAAACTTATTTTTTTGAAATTTTGTGTATGTAATATTAGAACTTACTAGAAGCTTTTGTGCAAAAAAAAACTGATAATGAGATAATCGAAAATCGAAAAATGGTTCTATGAGAGGTACCATTTTTAAACAATAGAAAAAAAATTTTATCCATTAAAATGATATTAGTTCACGAAAAAATTTTAATCAAAATCGTACGCCATTTTTGAGAAAAATGAGATTTTCAATACCGGTTTTTAAACATTTGTATGGGAGGTACTGTTATTTTTGGTTAGAAGGATAATCTTCATTTAAAATCTGCTAGATAATGTTAAAAAACTGTTGGGCGCCAAGTTAAATAAAAACTGACCGAGTCGTTTTCGAATTATTAAGTTCTCAGACAAAAATTTTTAAACTTTTTTTAAAAATCCAAAGAAATTTTTTTTGAAACTTTTGGTAAATAAAACTTTTTAAAGTGTCAAACATTCTGTATAAAAAAATTAATCACCATCAGTTGAACAGTTTTTGAGAAAATCGAAAATCTAAAAAATGGTTCTATGTGAGGTATAATTTTTAACCATTTTTCGGAAAAAAAAAAAATTTATAAAATGGTTGCTTTTTTGTAAAAAAAAATTAATGCATTTTTTTTTTAAATTGTGGCCACGTTTTTAAGAAAACTCAGTTTTTGCTAAAAAAAAATTGTACGGCAGGTACCGTCATTTTTGATCCTAAAAAAAATTAAAAAAACGGATGCCCAAAAAACGCTAGGTACCAACTTTGAAAAAAAAATCGACCGACCCGTTTAGGCTGCAGCCGAAAGGGCAGATAGACAGACAGACGGACAGAATTCGAGTTCGCTATCATCGTAATGTAAACTTTGATGAAAATCGCAAGTTCGATTTTTTTTACGAATCCTTAACTTGCCATATAGCACCTATATATCGCAAGTAAAAATTATGGAACTGGAACATACACCCTGATCGGTATAAGGTGCACCAAAAATCTAGAGCAAGGAGGTTGGGTTAAGAAAAGAAAAAATATAATTGGAGGGGGGTCTATTTCCCCCGTTTAGGAAAAATTAATTTTTTTTTTTATTTTTTTTTATTTTTTTCTTCTAATTCTTTTTTTTTATTTTTTTTCTAATTTTTTTTTTTATTTTTTTTTTTTTACTTTTTTTTTCAAAATTTCGAATTTGAAAATTAATTTTTCAAAAACTATTCACTAACACAACATAATTTAAAATCAAAAATTTCAAAAATTTGGCCTTATTTCATTTTTAAAATGGAGATAACACCAAATTTTCGATTCAGCTTTATGTCGTTTTTATGTTTTTTTTTATTTCTAAAAATGTGCAGAACTATGAATCATCACCCAGCATTACGGCGTATAAATAGTGAGGCCAAATTTATTATGGTTTTATTTCGTTGGGCACTATTTCACGTCGACCATTTATGATACTTATTTATGAAATAATAAATTTTAATTTTGCATTATTACAAGGTTTTATTCTTTTAATCATTGAAATATAAGTTTGAAAAAGGGAAAATTTTCTACGAATGGATTTTAAAATCTAGCTTTCTATTTTTTGAGCTCCCATGCGATTTAGCATTATGGAATTTGAAATCTAGCATAATGAAATTTGAGATTATGGCAACACTGGTCAAGACAAAATAACCTACAAAATGGTAAGATCGTGCGCTACAAACCTGAAATTAAAAATTTGCTCACTCTACATAAATATAATCAAAACCGGTATAGTCCTACATGACTGGAAAACGGCGTAGTTGAAGCCCATTCGCAAAAAAGGTTGCACCTTTAACTCCTACGATGAGTACCGTCCTATTTCTTTGCTACCTGTTCTCTCAAAAATTTTGGAAAAAATGTAATGCTAGACTAATGGCAAATAGATAACAAGATAAGCCCTGAACAACATGCCTTCGGAACCAAACGAGGAGTCCACCCATTGATCCACCTACTTGAGCACAAATAAGTCGATAACTTAAAGAGAACAAAACACAACGTAGTAGTCTCACTCGACTGGGTTACAACAACCCCTGTCATCCACCAGCTATATAAGTGGGGAATCCCAAAGCAGATTCTTGGACTCTTACTATCATTTCTTTCTGGTAAACGTCAACGTAGATTGACACAGTTTAAATATCGCCAAAGTTGAAAATGGAATACCCCATGGTTCTTCGCTATCACTCATCGCATACAACGCGTACATAGACTCATCGTAGATTTAAAAAAAATCAAACCTAGACTTCGTTGGAATTTATGCAAATAACATAAACATACTCATTTAGTGTCCGACCGAAGCTTCGGCTTCGGCCTTCGGCTTCGGTCGAATTCGGCCAAAAAAACAACATTCGGTCAAACCTTCGGCTTCGGCCATTTTAGGCCGAAGTTTTGGCCGAAGCCGAAGAATCTGTTTATTATATCGAGCAAACAAACTTTTGTTCTTAGCATACAACATTAGACTCTTTGATTTTAATTAATAATGTATTGAATTAATATTACTAGAAATTATTACTAAAAATAAATTATTTATTTCTTTTTTGTTTATAATTACTAATTAGTTATAAGTTATTTTTATTTTATTTGTCTTATGTTATTTAAGCAATAAATTTTAATAAAAATAATATTTTTATCCAATTGGAAAGGAGAATCCTTGACTTTTTTCAACCTTAGGCTTCGGCTTCGGCCGAAGATTTTCTTTCAGCCTAATAATTCGGCTTCGGCTTCGGCTTCGGCTGAAAATCGACCTTCGGTCGGACACTATACTCATTAAAGGTAAGCTCAGTATAATTCAAAATTCATTGACGGAAATAAACACAGTGATTTCCACCTGGGTAAAAAAGGTTGGGGCTATGATACCGGCAACAAAAATGGATGCGTTACCCGTATTCAATTATATTTAAATTTAAAATGTCACGAAAAAGGAATTATTAAAATGGAACATACAGACAAAAAATATTTTCAATTTTTTTTGAAATAACGCAACATCAAAATGCTTTGTTAGCGTAAAAAAGGTCCCTATATAGAGATAGCTCTTCGAACAACCAAAACCTTATTCGAAGGAACCTTACAACACGGTTTAACAACTTTTATGTAGACAACCACCCTTATTGGGAAGATCAACTATCTACCGATTGACGGTTGGTCGCAATAAGGGCCAACAAAACAAAATGCTCAAAACATAGACGTTGCCATCAACGTGCATTTAGAACAACACCAACCGATGCGCTCAGAACAGTGGCATGTTTCTTGTCTTTCAAGGCTTTTCGAAGCACAGAGCAATATCAATGGGCTCAAACCCTACTAGACAGAGCACACCCATTACACACTATCATCAATGAGGCCTCAAATAAAGATACTCTAACAGTAAATATAAGCTAAAATCAGCACTTAAAAACATCTCCCAAATCTTTCAAGATTTCCAAACAAACTTGCCAGAACAACCCAACATGGAAAATAAACACCCTACTCATAGATAACATTTTACCAAAAGTACGCCAAGATCTCCAACCCAAATTCAATCTTTCAGAGCCTCCATAAAGACTTAATTCAACAAATGAGTGCTCAAAAAACTTTATTTACAGATGGTTCCTACTTCGAAGGTATTTCTTCTTCTGCAGTAGTGGAATTACCAATCGCACGCTGGCTACAACGCTATACCAAGGACTTATTCCAGAAACAGAAGGAAGCTATATCGCTGAGCTAGCTGGCATAAAAATAGCTAACAAAATTACGAACTTATCTCGTAAAAAAAACCCTTAATTGTACTGATAACCTGTGTCCATCGTTGGGGTCCATCCGAAGCCAAATATATTCCAACAAAAACATCTGGCTTTCTTGTGTCCCGGGCCATACGGGAATTCCCGGAAATGAGTCAGCTGATGAAGCCGCAAAACAAGCCTCACGATTTGCTCTAATAATAGAAACTACAAATTTATTCCATCTTGCACAGAGAACTCAACTGTCTAAAGAAAAAATTATCCCTGTAATCAGTGGCAAGGAAGTATAAAGTACAACTCCCAATTCACAAGAGATGAATGTATAAAACTCATCTGCATCCGAGTTGGTAAAGCCCTCTTCAACAGAAGACACTACTTCAACAGAGAAACACAAGAAATATGAGCATTTGCGTTACATGGTTAAACATGGTGGTGGGCATGTAATGGTTTTGGGTGCGTGCTCGGCTTATATGGTTGGTAACTGACATTTTATTGAAGGTATTATGGGCAAATAACAATATTTAAATACTTTGAAAAAGAATTTCTAAAAAAGTGCTGAAAAGCTTGGAATAGAAAATGATTTTCATTTCTATTAAGACAATGATCAGAAAAACTAGGCTAAAATTGTTAGGGAATGGCTGCTCGAAAATATACCAAGGGTGATCAAGACAAGACAAGACAATCTTCTGATTTGAAAATAATTGAAAATTTATGGGAGAAATTGGAAATTTAAATTCGGAAACATGAGATTTCTAATCAAACTGATTTAAAGAAGTTTTACTGTAGAAAAGTGATAAAATGAGCCCCGATTATACCAAAAAACTTGTCAACGAATCGTCTGAAATCAGGAATAAGACAAAAAGGATTCCCTAGAAAATGCTAATCTTTATTGCAACATGTTTTTACCAATTTTTTTATTACAAAAATACTGTCATCTTCACTGTGCGATGAAAATCTTGAATTTTTGTTTATTTTCTTTTATATTTTTGTTATCTATATTTATAAAATATATCTTATATTTTTCGATGTTTTTGAAACAAGAATAAAATACTTTATTGAAAATTAATCTTTCCCTTTTTATTTTGCTTCATTTCATACAGTAATTGGTCTAGGTAACAGATTTTTTTAGGTGGGCTATTTTCACTGTGAGCCACTGTAAATTAATTTTATGTTTTTCTCAACAACAAATAAATAAATAACTTATTGTACCTACTATAGAGATAATGATAAAAGAGAGATAGTGAATGATGATGAGAGATGACAATAAAAATAGTGCCATGTATTTGTGCCAAAAATCGCTAATGACATTGAAAAAGTTCAAGCTAAGCCTGACCAATTTCTGAAAATAGCTGACCTTTTATGACCAATTAGTGACCTTTTAGATGGCATACTTTTTTGCGAATATCCCATATATGAGGTACTAAGATCCCGGAGCCTTAACAAAGACCCCATTTTGAAAATCAGAACTCATCGACCACCAGCTGCATTTCGGACCGACCGAACGAGCAACTACCAAAAATTAAGCTAAGTACAGACGATTGTCAAATCTTACAATATTGTCAGATCTATCAGTGAATAAAACGTCCCAATTGTCTTACAATCGTCATTTTGTCTAATATTGCCGGGAAATTGTCAGACGACAATCTGACAAAAAATTGTCAGGTATCTAACAATCGTCTGAACACACAATTTTTATCATTGTCAGACAATTAGGACATTGTCAAACTCTTTGGTCATTGTCAGATGTTTTCATTGAAAACATCTTACAATTATGAAGAATTGATCAATTATATTTAAATTAATTATTATGTAGGTTAATTCGGCTTTTGAGCTTTTATTTTTTATGCAATTAATAAATTAATCCATTTTTTAAAATTATTTCCGACGTTTCGTTGGTTATTTTCCAACTTCTTCAAAGGGTAGTTTTTATTGGACCTATAACATGTTGCAATTTTTGAATCTTATACATATAGTAATTGTTTTAAATTTTGTTTAACTTTCTATTGTCATTTACATTTATAGATATTTTTGATTTAATCCTTATAGGAAATTTTTTAATTGACTGAATTTAACATTTATATTGCAGTATTAGATTTTGTTGAATGGAAAAAATGAATAAATAAATAAATTAAAACAGGACAAAACAAAAATTATCAATTATTATCACAGACTTGTTTACTTAATGACAGCACTGTAGCTTCCGCTCAAATTATCTTTGTCTGCTTGGAAAATCATCGTTCTCAAAATATTAAGAAAATAATCTAAAAAAATGGATTAGTTTATTAATTGCATACAAAAATAAAAGATCAAAAAACCCAATTAACCTACATAATAACATCTTACAATTGCTGACAATGTAGTCATTAATTTTGTTGTTTAGACTTAAATAAAGTCTTTTATTTGCATTCAAATTAAAATAGACTAAAACAGCCTAAGCAACATAATTATATAATTAAAAAAATAATTGGTCAAATACATCTAATAATTTCTTCATTGTCCGAAATGTCAATGAAACCTATCGGTTGGAGTCGAGTTGGTTGAAGAGAGATTAAAAAACATTCGTGTTGGAAATTTTAGTTTTTGCACAAACTGAATAAATAAACTCAAAAGGAAAATATCTATAAAGGAACGGGACTCACTTCAATTATATTTTATTTCAATCCTTTGTGTTGTGTTGTTTGATGTGAAATGAAATTATCGCACTCTAAAATTGTCTATTAAAAACTCGCTTTAAAAATCTCTAAAATAAAACACAACTACAACTTTCAATTATAAATTTCCAGTAAGTATATATTTCGCCCTTCATATAACCTTAGTGTTTTGACAGTGGTAAGTAAAAATGGTAAACAATTTGGTAGATGTTTGGATGCTTCATATTGGCCGAGTTCATTGTGGGTGTATGACGTAGGAAGAGAAGCAGTGTAGTTTTATTCTATTTATTATGAATCGAGGAACCCAATATTCGAAGTACATTATGAGATTATTTGAATCTTTTCACTCTTATTTATTTATTTATTTATTTATTTATTTATTTATTTATTTATTTATTTATTTATTTATTTATTTCGTGATTGCTTAAAAACTGTAAGATACAATATCTTATAAATTAGTCTTAAGCTAATTTTGCAAAATAGAGCAAGATAAAAATTAACAAAAATTGAATCTACCAATAAAAAAAAAAATATATTTTCATATGTAGATTTAAATTACAAGTCTTAAAATAAAAATGAAGAAAGGAAAAAAAAACATGCTTATAATGAAAAATGGAGTTTCAATACTTTTTTAATTCTTGTTGAGTTCTGTATTTCTGTAATATTTCGCGGCAAGGAATTCCACAAACGAACAGCATTGACAAAAAATTGGCGCTCGGAAATCAAAAAAGAACATCGAGGATAAATTAATTGACGAGACCTGCGCGAGGACGCAATTCTTATTTTATTAAAACAATATTGTGGTTGGTGAGTTAGCAATATGTCAGAAAGTAGGATTAAACTGCGAAGCTGGAGATAATCATCGAAAGGCATACCTAGCAAGCGAACAGAGAAGCCAGACAATCTGTCATACCTACGTAGTCCAAACACATAGCGTACAGTGCTATTAAAGGCAACATTTAACTTTCTTCTGCTTACATAGTTGCAGTTGCAGAAAATTTCACACCCGTAAATCAATATAGGTATAACTAAAGTCTTCGCAAGCAATAAACGAGTTTTCACAGGCGTAAACGATTGAGATACCCACAAAGTACGTAGCACACCATATACCCTTCCAACCAGTGCATTAATATGGTTATCCCAAGTTAGATAACGATTGAAGGTTACCCCAAGATTTTTTGCTGTTTCAATATATTCTATGGGAGCGTTGCTCAGCTCGATCGAGGGAAAATAAGTGAGATCTAAATTATTCCTTGAAATAACTAGACATTTAGACTTCATTGGGTTTAGAATAAGGCCATTTATATTAGACCAATGCACTATTTTCTCTAAATCTTCATTAACACTTAAAACACCATGTTCAAGGAGTCTAAGAGGGCAGCTAAAGTATAATTGTACGTCATCAGCATACATATGCGAAGAACATATAGATGGAAGCTCATTAACGTACATCAAAAACAATAAAGGCCCAAGAATGGATCCCTGAGGGACACCGTTAGCATTAGGTAGAAAGTCATACAACTTGTCACCAACTTGAACTGCTTGTTTTCTGTTAGTAAGGTAGGAGAAAACTAACTTTGCAGCACATGACGAAAAGTTATATTGCTGCATAAGCTTCTCGCATAATTTCACATGATTCACTGTGTCGAAAGCTTTTGAAAAGTCAAGCAACACCAGAAAAGTTACTTCATCTCTATCCAACGCCATCCTTATATCATCTGTAACGCTCAACAGTGCTGTGATACAACTGTGTTTTTCACGAAATCCGGATTGCTTTGGAGTGAGCATATTATTTGACGTAAGAAAGGTACTGATTTGTTTCTGAAGAATTCTTTCAAAAACTTTGGATAAAAAGGCCAAAATTGAGATTGGTCTAAATTCATCACCTCTTGTATTTTTAGAGATAGGTACAATTTTAGCTGATTTCCATCGATCTGGGAACTCACCTGACATCAAAATTGTATTAAACATAAATGTGATGTGAGGTAGAACCATTGGTAAAATCATTTTTAAAAACAAGGGGTGAATTTCATCTAGTCCAACAGCATTGGATTTAATGGAAAGCACACTTTCAACAATATCAGCATTATCCACCGCCCGAAAACCAAAACTATCTAAACGATTCGACTGATCCGCAAACGAAAAAACAGATCCTGTACTCAACGGATGTAGCAATGATGAGGAAATAAATAGCTTGTTAAGAGAATTACCATCAACATTCTCAATACGTTCACCTCTGGACTTACCGATACCTATGTTGCGTAAGTTATCCATAGCTGACGCCCGCTTAATGATTTACTTAATTTATTGCAGTAAATTTGAGATTTAACCGTACGAATCTCCGCTACCACTTTATTACGAAGTGAACAATACTTCCTTCTGAACACATCTAGCCGGTAGCGTTTTCAAAAATTATATGCTTTGTCACGTTGATGCATTAGTGATCTTATACTGCTTGTAAACCAAGGCTTATCGCTCGTTTTCAAAAACCTTGTTTTAAGGGGCACATGCATGTTAAACAAGGTGTTAATATTTTCAGTTAAAAATTGTAACTGTTCATTAGCCGACGGTAAACAAAAAATACTATCCAAATTTGTGCCTCTTGTATGTTCTTCTAAAATCTCAAGATTTATACAATGAAAATCACGAAATGTAACCATTATGCTAAAGTGATCAACATTAAAGTTGAGCTTTATGAAAATTAAATCGTGTTTCGAAAACGCAGATGCCGAGAGCTGGTCGTATAAAACCACTTTACTTAAATCACTGACGAAGAACAAGTTTGGCATCACCGCCAAAAAAGTGAGTTGGTGTGCTCGTATTAACTGGTCGTAAATTAAATGTTAGCATGTTTTGAGTGAGCAGAATAGAGGTCAAAAGATTGCAATTAAAATCTCCACATAAAAATATATTAGAGGAACCCAACGAAATTTCCTCTAAAATTGTTAGCAAATGTGATAGATCAATGTTTCTATTAGGTCTATATATTACACCAACTAGAAGTGTGCCCTCATTGCCTACGAGGTCAACAAACAAATATTCAATACTACTTCCAGCAACAGATGAAAGCTTGACCTTACATAGCTAGTACCTCTGACATATATTGCCACACCACCCCCAATACGGTCTTTTCTGTTTAAACGAAAAACACGATAACCCTCCAAGAAACAAATCTTGTCATTCAATTCATCCTTAAACCAAGTTTCAGTAACACAAATTACATCGACAAGTGATCCTACAAATATATCACGAAACTCGTCAATTTTTGGTAACAAGCTTTGTGCATTTAAGTGGCAAATTCGGAGACCATTTTTTTGTTTGCACAAAACTCTCACCATCGAACGTAATGCTCCATTATGTATCATATTTACAACAACAAGAAGAAAAAGAAGCAAAGAATATAATTTAAATAATATCAGAAAATAATTGAAAAAAAGAGAAATATAATTAGAAAATAATATCAGATAATATTAATATAACAATTCAAAGAAAAAAAAATTAATATAATTTAAATATAATATCAAATAATAATTAATTGAAAAGAAAAAAGAAAAGAGAAATAATTTAAATAAACTCAGATAATAGGTATTTATAAAACAATAATGTTAATTTTCATCATAAACTGCTGATCTGGCAACGTCCTCGAGTCCCTCGATGCATTCAATCAACAAAGCTGTGTCGTCGATTTGACGTTTAACATAGACCGTTCCTCGTGCTGTATAAACCGAAGAGAGTTGTTTGCGTTTTTTTAGTTCAAGTGCGTGTTTAAATAAAAATCTATTATGCTGCGATAAGCTTTCCCGTATTTGGATAGAAGAAGATGACGCGGAGGTGGAGGCACAGTCGAGAGCAAGGTGTATGTCATTTAAGCAGAGTTGTTTATTGTTTTTCTTCCGGTAACTCGCGATTGAGGCCAGGACAAAGTTTTTATCATATGGCGAATTAAATTTTATCTTTATCGCGGAGTTATTTGACTTTTGATTAGGGCGAGTACGATAGATATTACTAAGCGTGGGTGGTTTAATATTAATTGTAGTGCAAATAAGATTAAAAATTGATTTAAGGTTTTCATTAGGCAAGAACGGAATGCCAAACATAAAAGCATCACAGGCGATAATTCGATTTTCATACGAGTTCAAAGAAATCTTTAATTTATTGAGTTCGTCGTTGGTCTGATCGAGATGTTTGTTTGCAGTTGAAAGTTCTTCGGTTTTATCAACAAGCAACGAATTAATTTTTGTGTGTTCGGAAGTGATGTTATTCAGTTTTGTTTTAATATCTTCAATTTCAGTGTTTAAAGAAACATATTCTGATTTTATCTCAGATTGAGATGATTCTAATTGAATTACCCGATGATTGATATCACAAATTGTGGTTTTAATGTCTTTAATTTCGCGGCCAAGTTCTTCAGTTATTTTTTTTTTCGGAACCTTCCATTTTTATGCATAACAGAGAAGCAATTAATTCACTTTGTTGGCGAAGTTGTTCATCCATCCACTTTTTATCGGCATCATCCATGCCCAGTAGTAACGAATTATTAAGTTTTTCATCCATTCCTAGTGTTTTTTGTGTTTTTGTTGTTTTTGTCGCCCCCGCCTTGTTGTATCGATTTTGGAAGGGGAGATTTTGCGGAGCTTTGGGGGGAGCTCAATGCAGAGTTATTACTCCTCAAGCGATGTGCAGGTCGGTTTTGTTCAAGAGATGACATTTGTGTGTGTGAGTAGACTTTATATACAAAAATTTATAGTTATATAATATGTAGTTAAAGTATTTGTGTGTTGTTCTATGTTTTTTTTGTATTAAAAGTTTGTATGAGTATTATGTTTGAGAGATCATCACAAAAAACAAAAACAAAAAAAATTAAAATGGAGGAAAGAAAATTTTACTTTCACTTTTATTTATGGTTTTGATATTTAACACTCGTTATCCGCGAAAAAACACAATTAAAACGGTTGCAGGTATATTATAGCAGATTTTAAAAATAAAAATGTATGAGTTCAAATGCAGTTTCGATCAGAAAGAAAATAAAAAAAGTCGCCAGAATCAGAACAAGTCTACTCAGCAGTTGCTCATCTCGATATACTTACGTATATCGGCTTTGGAGATCAGAGAAAACGACGTCGTCAGGAGGCGAAGAGTCCTATCGAAAAACCAATACCACAGATTGCTTTATATATATTGTATTCTCTTCCATTTTCCTTTTTTATTTTTTAATTATTTTTCAGCATACAAAAAATTGCAACACAACGACGAAAACTTTTTTAAAAGGTGTAAACAATCAATCAAATTTTTTTGTATAGATCTGCAAACCGTTTGAACAGAAAATTTTCAAGCTGACAATATTGTCAGATATATTACTGTCCGAAAATTGTCAGACAAGAGCTGACAGTCAAATTGTCAGAATTTGGGAAGAAATCTACCAACCGTGTGAACGGATAATTTTTCATTGTAAGAAATATGTCAATTGTCAGCTAATTGTCAGCTTTTGTCAGACCTTTGACAGTTCTGACAATATTGTAAGATCTGACAATCGTCTGTACCTAGCTTAAGTATCAAAAATAAAAAAATAACCCTTTACTGAAGGAAGATCTCTTTGAGGGATATTACTTTCCATCTCCACTCGTCTTCGCGACCAGTCTGTTTGCTTATCGTATACACATAGCTATACACACAGAGTTCAACGAAGATATAAGACATAATATATGAAAATGGAGACAATTACATACCTTGCCTCGGGTGTGCAAGATCGCTTGCAGCGCTTTTTTCATCATACACAATAGCTCTGTTTGGTAACGTGAAATTTCTTGCAAAATTGCACAAATTTTCACAATTTTTAACAAATTGTCACAAATTCCTCCAATGGATAACTTGCAAATTACTGCTAAATAAATTTCTGTGTGCAAGCAGTGTAAAAACTTTCAAATACACAGCTGTCAGGTCTGTCACTTGACGTTGGCTAGGAATTTAGAAAATATTCATTCAGATTGTCTGCATTCACTTAATGAAGATTTAGATAAGTCCATCAAAACCAGTGTTACATTTCGTTCGATATTTTTCTGTATAAAATATTATTTTACAATTTAAAAATTACCTACAAGATTCAAAATGATTTGTCACCTTTTGACGTCTTGTACATAAAAGTGACATTTTATACATAAAGTGGTTCAGTGCGCTTGTTAACTTTTTGAGAAATTTTCCCCTCTCTGAGAGTATTTTTTCCTTCTTCCGCTCAGCGGGGTCAAATATATACGAAAATAATAATGGAATTAAAATTCCAAAAAATTGAATTTTTTTTGTAAACTAGTGTTATCACACTAAATTAGAGTTGCATAATATAAGATATGATATGAAGAAGAAGATTTTTGTTAACAATTACCTTTGTCAAGCTTTGGTGGAGGCCGATATTTGTAGCCAGGTTGACTCCAATAGATTGGAATCGAACCACGTACTTGTGTAAAAGACAACTGATGATGACGAAATGAGAGTATTTGTTCTGTTTCAACATAGTTAGCACAATTACCGTTATCATCTATTCCGCGACGCTTGTATCTATATAACGATCAATTACTAAAACAATTATTTTTGTTAAATTCATTCTCACATTACCTAGTACCAGCGCGGTGACGTGATCTTCGTGATACTAAAGCTAGTGTGAAACATTCGTTTCCTATCACACATTGCTCAACTTGTACAAATCCTTGAATAACTGGAAGAACCCATGTTTTGTCCTGAAATAAGTAAATGGTATATTCATTTTAAAATGTTTAGGAACTTAATTTTACAAATAAAAAAAAACGGAAATCAGGTGTTTATTTCTTTTATTAATATTAAATTGGGCTAAATTATATATAATTTAGTAAGTACAAGGTTTTAAATTCGAATTAACTTCTGAAACAGCCCAGGAAAATCAGACAAAAACATGGTCAAACTCTGAAAAAATTCTGACAAAGCTTAATTTTGGCGGAGGTTTTTCTGTAGGCCTTAAGAATTTTTCAAAAAGGACACAAAATTTTGACCGGGAAAAAGTTTTTAGAGGGTGAAAGGCAGTTTTTTGTGTGTTGGAAAAAAATGCAAGAGATTCTGCGTAAAAAAAGTAGTACAGTGGGGCGGCTTAGTTGAATAAGTGTGCACTTTGTGATAAAAACATTACATTGGGTGATATGCATAAAACGGAAGTAATTACTAGAAGTATAAGGTTAAAGTAAAAACTATAACTTTTAGTAAAAGGTTAGATTTAAAGTATTTACTTGATTTCGTATGCATAAAATTAAGTTCATACTTGCTGGTAAATACTTTCAGCAGATACTAAATTCATCCAAGTAAATACTTAGAATTCATCGGAAATTTATAGTAAATACTGTTTTTTCACAATTTTTTGCTAGTAAACACAATTTTTTGAAAAATTTACAATATGGTAACCAACTGCATTTGCACAATATTCAATTAGATCAGAAGCTGCTTGGATATTTAGGAGCGGATATCCTTTTCAATTAATGTACATTATTCCGAATGGAATAACGGTTTCAATTCTCAATATGAGTGTATTCGAAGCTCCAAGTCTCCTCTGTATGTGGTGAAAAGCTGTGTTTGCTAAACCATTTATATTTTGCATCCAGTTGTTCTTCATAATTTGATGAACTTTTTATCAAATGGGTTAATCTTTTATTATTTTTCAAAAAAATTTACTGTTCTGAAACAGTATTTTGACTTGGCTTGTATCTTCTCAAAAACATACCTGAAAACGAGGATCTTCAACGAATCATATCATTTAGCTAAAAAAGGCAAATAAGGCCCTGGACTAAAATTATTTCAACAGTTTTGAAACTTGACTATATTTAAATTACCTAAAGCCAAGCAAAAGTAATGCGATAAATGCATAAAAACTTTAATTACTTTTTTTATTTCTGAAGCGAATAATAGTTTTATTAAAATCAGTTTCAAAAATAACCAAACCAACAAAATAATTAAATGATATTTATATTTTTATTTCACATAGGTAACTAAAGACTAGCTTAAAAAATACAGAACTACTTAGGTCTATAGTAAACTTAAATAATTGAGTAAAAGCTTGATATGAACTTAGTTGAAAGTTGTAGTGATTGGTCAAATAAGTTATTACATCTTTTATTGAGAAGATTAAATAATGTTAACATTTTATTTAAAGAAGAAAATCTTTCATAATTAGTACGACAGTTTGAAACATGTATGCAGTTGGGTATATTTCTAAAGTTTCTCTGAGGAATATTAAAATTTATGATACAAGTCATTTCCAAAATATTAGAATATGTTCCTCATATAAATTTAAAAAGTAGTCTTACAAGGCTAATTGCAATGGCTTATCAATGAAGTGTGCACATAATTCGGTAAATATTAAAAGCAACCCAATTTCAATAAATACAGTGGTCAAAAAAAGATTTAAGACCATTATTTTTTGGTTTCACAGCAACCTAATTCATGGTTTAAAGCAAAAAAGTACATACTTTAAAATGTTCAAGTTGCTATTTTGCAACTTTGAAAAAATTAAGTAATTCCTACAGAAATAAAGTACTTACTATTTTGTATGCATACGGAATAAAGTTTTTACTGAAAAAATTCATCCGAAAAAAGTAAGTGCTATGGCCCAAAGTAAATACTTGATTTTAAGCATTTACTGCATTTTTATGCATATCAAAAAAAGTAACTACTTCAAAATTCTTTAGTAAAAGCATTTGCTATGTTTTATGCATATCACCCATTGTTGGAACATTATATAAATATGATTTCGAGCTATTGGGCCACTTCAAAATTCCGCCCCTTTGGGTGGGAGGGGAAAATTATAAAAAAAATATGCGTACGATTGAAAAAAATATAAAAAAACAACGTCACACCCATTCTTCAATTCTGTTTTCAAATTATTTTAGTGCTTAGTTTTTGAATAAATTATTTTCAAACTCAACATTTTGAAAATAATATTCAAACAAAATTTTATTATAATTTTTTTTTCCAAATTTTACGTTATTAAGTACTAATTTGCTTTATCATTTTCGATACTCTAAATAACTTTTAGTCGAGTGCTAAAAACCAGATAGCCTTAGGTCATTTAGTTTTTTAGAAAATTGAAATTTATCAAAACTACATTTTTCTTAAAAACATTTAAACTAGAGCTCCCTATAACACGGATATTTAAAAACACGGATACACGTGTTCTTATAATATCCGGATTTGAATTCGTATATTTCGTTTATCCGCGCATCCATGTGTCCGTGTATACGAAGATCCGTGTATTTTAAACAATCCAATTATCACTAGACAGGGCCAAATTTATGGGATTTTTTTGATAAAATACAAAAACAACTTGGTAGTCGAATCTGTTAGTGGATTTAAGTTGAGAATTATGTAATTTTTTCTTTGAAAATCTATTTTTTTGGTGAACAACCGAATGGAAAGTTGCTACACTCTTTCTCCTGTTGGATTTTTCAATATAAAATAACTCACAATTTTCTAAGAGAAAGGATAAGTTTTGTAGAATATTATTTTTCAAAATTCTTAAACTTTTTACCAACTTTGCATTTGTAAAAGTGAAAATAAAATTGACGACAGACTCAATCAACCATTTAGTATAAAATTTGTTGCGCCTCCCCAATAATTTGTATACAACAATTTAGCCTGGCATTCTACCTTCATTTTAAGAATATTGAAGATCCGACATTTAAAACCGAAGTCGATTTTGGAGGTTTTACATAAAATAAAGGAATTCTCTCACTGGTGGATGATGTTGGCAATCGACCAAGCAGGGAATTTTTATGATTTTTGTTCGATTTATCGATCAATTTAAACATAAGATTGTGATGTTTGTGTAGCTAGTACAATAAAAAAAAAGCCGCTAAGCACCAACAAAAATTCATCACTTACAAAGCAGGGGCCGAATTACGGCATCAGTGACTGAACGACACGTGAGGGAAATTTCATACATTTTGTCGATAATATTCGATATTTCGTATGAAATTTCCCTCACGTGTCGTTCAGTCACTGATGCCGTAATTCGGCCCCAGTATAAATCGTTTGAATCGTTCGTGGGAAACCCCCACCGCAAATACCTAAAAGTGATTCTCATTCTCAGACAGATCATATGGACGGGTTGGGTATAGCCGATCCCGGAACCACTGGTCCCAGTCAACTGGTACCAGCAGCAGTGTTGTTCCTCTACGTGTCGACTTTAATTGTCTACATTTAAACGTAAACAATAGTGTCGACAATGTCAACAATGTAAACAATGTAAACAATGTAAACAATGTCGACAATGTCAATAATTATGTATACAATGTAAACAATTGCTGTCACATTTGTCAAATTGCAAATCAATAAAATTCATTCCAGAACATCGCATGGAGTTGACGCGAAAACATCTTTTAAGACAAAGTATTATATAAAGACAAAAAATGAAATGTAGGGAAGGCCGAAGAATAAAGCGTTTGATGAGCTAGGCATATTATTTGTACCCTCACTTCCACAATTTAAAAAGCTTTCCAATGAGCAAAATGGTATCAATGCAAATTTGTGTCTGAATGGAGACTGTATTGAAGGCTGGGATAATTTTAGTAGAAAAAATGAATTTTTCAAGACCCTTTAAAAACCCATAGTTTTCTGGAAAACTTTTACAAATTCCTGCTTCTTCCGCACAAATTGAGAGAGTTTTTTTCCAGGTGGGGACATGTGCACTCTTCATCACTCTTCATTTTTGAGCGCTCAAAGAAGCTCCTTCATGTCTATTTGTCCCTACGAATAGAACAAGGCAGAGGCCTTCACTCTGAAGAAGATGACTCGGATTAAATTTCAATTGAATTTTTTTAAGTCAGAACAAATTGAATCGAAAGTTTTTGATTTTAAATTATTTTTAAATTTAAAAAGAACATACCTACAAACAACATATTTTCCAAATAAAATTTTCTTTTTTATGATAATAAATAGGTGTTTATCTTTTAATGTTTTACAGGCTTAGGAAAGTAAAATAAAAAAATTATGAATTTTTTACATTGTCTACATTGTTGACATTGCTGTCTACACGTAGACAATCGTGTAGTCTACATTTATAGTCTACATGGCACAACACTGACCAGCAGCCAACTGGTACCAAGACACCAGTGGCCGAATTACGGCATCAGTGACTGAACGACACGTGAGGGAAATTTCATACAAAATATCGATGATATTCGATATTTTGTATGAAATTTCCCTCACGTGTCGTTCAGTCACTGATGCCGTAATTCTGCCCCTGGTCCCCAAACTCATCCCGGAAGTTATCGTAAAAAGACCAATTAAATTTTTATCGAAGATAAAACTCGTCGAACACAATGGTTCGTGTATTTAATATATTCGTTAGATGGTTAGTGAATTCGAGTAAGAAATTTTTGTGGGAAGAATTTTTTGCTAGGGATTTTTAAGTGTAATTAACGGCCATTGGTCGATTTAATGCGATGAGCATGAATTATGTATAGTTGTAGCATTGAATAATTCAAATAGAAGAGACACCGGATAAATCCTGCGCTAGGTGGAGACACATATACTTCATGGGAATTATTTAATAATTGTATCATTCTATCAAATACAACAATCATTTTACGTATTTGGTCCTTTTTGGGAAATTTTTTTTATTTGGAATGAACGTACAATAACGAACCGTTTGCCGTTTGGTTTGTCTGTTGAAGTGTTTACAAAAAAGGGCATTCAAGGCCAAATGACGTTTACTTGAGAAAAGTATGTGTTGTTTATTTTTTTTTTTTTATTTTGTTCTCATTCAGGAAATGAAAATAAAAATGACGTCATGATGATTGATTTGTGAGTTTGGTTGTGTTTTTCTTCTTTTGATTTTTTTTAATTTCAGATTTGCAAATCTAAGACTCATTTAGGTAACTTCATCTTTTGTCAATGTTTTAGTGGCTTTAAAAAATAATTGAAAATATGAGTTTTCTAAGAGAGGTACAAAGGTAGGTATAGGTAAGTATAGGTAGGTATAAGTAGGTATAGGTAGGTATAATTTTAATAAAAAAAAAAAACACTTAAGAATCCTATATAAAACCAACTAAATCTATCCACACCGTAAGATACAATATAAACTTCAAATTAAATTCATTATCTGATTTATGTAATAAGGTTTTTATTTTGTATTTTTTTCTCAACAATATTATTGGATATGGACAAATTTAACATTAATAGGTACCAACGAAGTTTAAATTGCAAATACCTAGATAGGTAGGTACATTATTTTTTAGGTTAATATTAGGTATGTAATTACCCATATTCATATGCACAAATGAATATAAGTATGTATGTAGGTAGGTATTCCAGGCAGACCGCAGAATAGCCACGACTTTATTCTTAAGTTTAATAACTATGTTGTAAATTATTTATGTAAAATAAAGAATTTATCTATCTACCTAGGTATCTATCTATACAACAAAAATAAAAGAATAACAAATCTAGGTGAATATTATATAAATACATAGGTATATGCTATTTAGTGAAGTTCATTTTATTTATTTTTTAAACATTAATAAAAAGAATAACTAGGTACCTAGATACAATTTTTTTAATTTAAAAATTCATTTACAAGAACAATATTTTTTTTTATAAAACAGTTTTTTTGAAAATTCAATAGGTATTGATTTATTGTGAATACTTTTGTGGATTTTTAAGAAATGTAATGTAGGTACATCATGTTAATATGTACGTACATATATGCAATGGATAATGTTTCAAAGAAGAAGAAGCGTGTATTCAAATTAAAATCGTCGAAGTGTACCTACAGCGAACATTTAGTTAGTAGCCCAATCAGGAAATAATCGCCGAAAAGCTGGATTTTGATAAAGAGGCTCCTCATGGTGGTCTTAAGAAACTGTCAAAAGTCCTCATCGATATAAGCGGCGCTAATAATTTTAGGTGGGGTTGCCCCCAAAATGGATTTTCAGGAATAACTCCGAAATAGTAAGTTATACAGAAAAAATGGCAAGAACTAATTTCTAGCTTAGAAAATTTCCTACAAAAATACTAACATAATTTTTTTCATAGGTATAATAATTAACCGTTTTCGAAATAAACCAATCGGGGAAGAGTTAAGGCTTAATACAAAAATTGTGCATTTTTGGATAAAAGCATCAGTTTTATTTTATTGTTGGTACATTTTTATTAACGTGATTTAAAGACCCTCCCTATTTGTCCACCCCTTTAGTTTTGAGGGCTAAATTAAAAAAATGTACAAAATAGAAGATGAATATAAAAACACAACGTCAACACCTACACTTTTCAGTAATTCATTATTTAATTTTGTTTTTAAATTAAGTTATTTTATTGCTTCGTTTTTGAATTAAAGATTGTTAAACTCAAAATTTTTTAAAATAAAATTTTAAAAATTAAGAGTTTAAAAATCATTTTATAATTCCTTTTTCGTGACCTTTTAGTTTTATAGTACATATATATTTTGATCCTAATTTTGTGGGCTTTAGGTCTTCTTTGTTTAACTTTTTGTTAAATAGACGACGTTTCGCACGTATTAATTTGTTTAAATCTTATAGAGACCTGAAGAAGCACGTAACCACGTGCGAAACGTCAAAAAGTTAAACAATGAAGACCTAAAGCCCACAAAATTAGGATCAAAATATATACTATCAAAAACTAAGCATTAAAATAACTTAAATTAAAAACATAATTAAGGAATGAATTAATGGATTTAAAAAAATCGACAACAAGACATTGTAAGTGTTCCCGTTTTGTTTTTATATTCATTTTCTTTTTTCAATAAAGGGGTGGACAAATAGAGTGGAGCAATATAATAAAATCATGCTTATATAATGTACCAACAATAGACAAAATTATATACTTTCATCACAAAGTAGAAAAAGGTTATTTTTATGAAAAAAGTATGTTTATATTTTTTATAGGAAATTTTTTATAGGAAATTTTTTAAGCTACAAAATAGTTTTTGACAATTTTTCTTCACAACAAACCATTTGCAAGTTATTCCTGAACAGTTTCTTAAGACTTTATACCAAAATCTAGCTTTCTGGGGATTTTTTTTCGAGTCAAATGCTTTATTGACTGAACTAAAATTTTCTTTTAAGAGTCGAGAATGGAATCGGAAAAAATTTTAAATGTAACTATACATTAGGTATAGGTACCTATACGATTTATGTTACAATTTTACCAAGATTTTCGACTTTTTCACTATCGGCTTATTGAATTAAATTTTTTTTAAGTTCCTATAAAGTTTAAATATTATTGGATAACAAAAATTATTATCATTTAAAATAACTTAAACACTTTTAATTAGTGTTCCAAAATGTTTTCTTAAGAATGATTTAAAACTAAAAAAAAAAAATTAAAATACGATCATTTAAATGTTTTTTTTTTCATTATTTAAGAATCCAGACAGCCTTAACCTCAAAGTAGATCATAATAACATTTATATAATTTATATAATATGTACTTTGTATATAAGGGTACTATGCCAAGTTATTGATTCGTAAAAAATCGAACTAGATATTTTAATCAAACTTGTCTTTACGATGATAGCGAAGTCGAAAAAAGTTGGGCTTGCAATTCTGTCAGTGGCGTGGCGTGGCAGGGGTAAGGAGGACACAGGTCCCGGGCGGCAATTTTTCAAAATATTAATCAAAACAGATTTTAGTGTAAAAATGTTTGTATGCTCTGTTTTTATATTTTCTTTTCATTTAGATCCATTTTAGGGACGGCAAATTTCCAAAATTTTGGGAATAGAGTTTGCTATGGGGCAGAAAATTTTCAATACATGTATTTATCAAAACAGGCGTTAGTGTTAAAAGATTTTTGTATATTCAGTGTATGTATTTTATATTCATTTGGATCCATTTTTCTTCAGAATGGATACATTTTATCAGTTCAAAGAAATTATTAAAAAGTTTTCAAGCGGTGACAAAGCTTCACAGTCAATAATTGCAAGAGTCCTTCAATTTTAAGAAGGAAAAAAAATCTACTCCGTCACTTTTGAGATCTACTAATTTTTTTTCCACACTGAAAAATTCCAAATTTCTTTATTATTCTGTTATTATTTTTTGCGACTATAATTCTGAATGTCTGAATTCTATTCAGTTGTGAAGCGAATAGAATTTATGTGATGTGTTTTAAAATAATTTTTTTTTTGTTAAAAATACTGTTTTTGAAAAATTGAAATTTTCCTTAATTTTAAAACCTACTCGCGAAATTTTCGATTTAGTTCACTTTTTTTACAAGTCGCTGTCCCGAAATTTTAGTATTGCGGTTTAAACCCTGCTCGTAAGTCGTGAGAGTGAGAATACGAAAAAAATAAAAACATTTGGTTTGTTTTGACTGATTCGATGTGAGTTGGCTCATAATATAAGCTCACTTTTGTCACCGAAAATTTGAATTTTGTCATTTATCCGCTTGGGGATGGGGCCATAAGCGTAAGTCAGGTATAAGTGAAAAGTCATTTTTTCGTATATTTATGTTCACTCTAGCACAAAAAGATCTGAAATGTCAAATGGCACTTTCGCACAACCTTATGTTAGCTTTTTTTTTAAGATGGTAAATTTTACGAATTTATTATTTATGTATATTTGTTAAAGACTCAAAAAAAAATCTGTCAAAAACTGTTCTGAATATGTTAAAATAGGTGATACAGTTTTACTCAGTAATATCTGAATCTTTAAAATAAATAATTAAAAAGTTTCGATTTCATCTAAAATCACCTTTTATTGAAACGTAAAAAACATGCGAAGCGTTTTTCAAAGATAAAACTTGTTTTGAATACTTCAATTGTACTTTCAATAAAAAAAAACTAAATTATAACAAGTTAAGTTGTTTCACTTGATTTTTTTTAAACAACAAAACAAAAAATGTATCAGAAAAAAGTTGCTAGGGGCGGCAAAAAATGACTCTGCCCCGGGCGGCAAAAACCCACGCTCCGCCACTGAATTCTGTGTCCGTCTGTCGATCCTTTACTGCAGCCGTAGTGGGTGTGTTGATTTTCTTTAAATTTTTTTAGCAAATAATAAAAATATTATTTTTCTTAAAAAAAATTTAAGGTAGTATTATGTGAGTAGGTACATATTTTTGATATGCAATATATTCAAATTTATTAGAATCTAAAATGTATAATCACAGAACACCATTTTAACTTTTCAAACAATTTTTTAAACTTCTTGCAACAAAATTCAAAAACTTACAAGAAAAAGTCCTCCACCTATATGATGAAAAAAATGGATTGATAAGGTAAATTTTCTTCCAAATACCTACATATGTAGTATATTTTTAAAACTGTTTTTTTTTTTTATGGTGAGACAGACACGCATTAACCCATTAAACGATTGTATGTATATACATATCAACCAACCAACCAACTTTTATCAACCAAGGAAAATCAAAATCATAACAACAGATATATGTAGATATATGTAGATATCCTTTTGTGTAAAAACATATGTAGGTACATATTTTGTCTTCATTCATTGAGGGGAAGTGGGGGCAAGACCGCACCTTTAGTGTTTGACTACCTTAAAAACCATTAGAAAACGTCTTTTGATAAAAATAAATTCTTTATTCACTTAGTCTTAGATTTCTTTTAGGAACTTTAATTATAATAACAAAAAAATAAATTACTCAAAAAAAGATAATAAACTTTTAAAAAACATCGTTAAAAAAACGGTCTTGCAGCCATGTGGGGGCAAAACCGCCCCATCAAAGATGGTTGGGGGCAAGAACACCAATGTCCTCATCTTCGCTTTCAGCAACATTCTAAGAGTGCTCTCAGAGACATTAAAGGCACGACAAGCCGTCTAAAGCCCCATCTAATTCTTATAAGAACCGCATCAAGTGCACTTTTCATTTCCGATTCCTGCCATGACTGCCGCGTTGTTTTCCTAATATAATTTCGTACCATATTTGGCTATAAAACATAGCAAAAAGAAAAATATTAAGGAAAATTGAACACATACTAAAACATGAGGGCAAAACCGCATACGGCATAGGGGAAGACCGCACAGGAGCAAGACTACATAGGGGCAAAATCGCGGATCGCCCATATATGCGGTTTTGCCCCAATCAGATCTTACCTGAATTTCTCGGAGTTTCTTATGATTTCTTTTTCTCTATGTCTCTTTTCTTTCACAATAAATAATTATCAACATCTTCTTTCTAGTAACAAAAAAGAAAAAGTTAATAATTTTAAGTATTTTACTGGTAAGAGCGCAACTTAAATGACACCCAAGCGATAACGTTTTGGCGAAAAATCACAAAAAACTACCGTAACTTCTCGCCATCTCAACGGAACTAGCTCATACTGGAAGATATGATCGATCATACCTAAAGCCACGTGTTTTTCATTTTAAGTGTTGCCATTTCTATTTTTGTTCATACAACATAGTACAAAAACGGTCTTGCCCCCATGTGCGGTCTTGCTCCCACTTCCCCTACCTATAGTTCGTTTTCAATAAATATCCCAAAAAGATTTTTGATGTGTAAACATCTATATTGGCGGTAGGGTGAAAAGAAAACGTAACGTAACGTTGTAATCGTGATCGTGATCGTGATTCTGAGCTTTACGAAAATTGAGTGCGTTCAACAATATGTACGTTCAGTAACTAAACGTTGAGTATTTATATACGAAATCGAAAGGTCGAGTTCAGTTCGGGTTGAAATTTGGTTGGCTGCTTAGAGGATATATTAAGCCCCTATTACACGATGATTCTTTGCGTCTGACTCTATTCGAACATAATGAGTGCGAAAGAGAAAAAAGATAAGATGGAAGACCAGTTGCCCTGAGTCGTGGGCCAAGTTTTACGAGACTCTTTTTGACGCTTCTTTAGCATTATCCGTATTTTGTATTCTTTGCATTACTTTTTTTCAATTACATGACTGCTTTGAGACCAGAGCGGTTTTTCTATTTTGTTTTCCTTTCAGTTCCAGAGATTTTTGATGTGTAAACATCTATACTGGGGGTAGGGTGAAAAAAAACGTTACGTATCTTGTAGTCGTGATTCTTATCTTGTAGCCGTGGTCGTGATTTTGATTCTGAGCCAGAGATTAGTCTGCTATTACACGATGCATCTAGACGCATGTGACTTTTCGAACTACGTAAGTGCAAAAGAGAAAAAAAAATCGAAAAGATGAGACGGAAAAAAAGTGAACGGTGTCGCGTGGGTAAAATTTTCGGTGAAACTATTTGACGTTTCTCTCTTCTCTTGTCCGTTTTTTACTATTCTGCTTCATATGGTTTTGTTCTTCAAAGAGTAAATTTCGAAGCAACGCACTGTTATTGATAGTCTTATAGGCTTTCCAGAAATGAGAAATTCATCTTTAAAAACAACATAAATAAAATAAATTATTGCTTTTCTTGACTATATTCATGTAAAGGCACACAAACCTTTCTTTCTTCGATATATCAATTAATGAAAACAAAAATAAAAACAGAATAAGCTTTTTTATTGCTTGAGCACAGCCCAACACGAAAATGAAAAATAAAGAGAACTGTCAAATTAGATTCATGACTTTGGTTTCAACGTGTAATGGCGTTTGAATCAGCGGACGAAATAACAAAGAAGAATTCGAAGAAGGCGCATGCAACTAGATTCATCGTGTAATAGCAGACTTATGAATTATCCATAATCTCTGTTCTGAGCTTCACGAAAATTGAGTGCGTTCAACGCTATGTACGCTCAGTAACTAAACGCTGAGTGTTTATATACGAAATCTAAAAGTCGAGTTCAGTTTGGGTTGAAGTGTGGTTGGCTGCTTAGACCATATAGTACATGGACTGCGCTTTCATCATGGCTGCAGGGTTTCAACATAGAAGGCCGCCTTTTTTGGCAAATTAGGCGAAATAAGGTCATTGACTGGAAAATATTTTTAAATATAATTTTAATGATTGGCTAAGAGCCCACTGCTGTTTGTGGCTGTGAGTGATCGCAAAAATTCACTGGTATGTTTAGATAGATCTTAACTTTTTATAAGCGTGGTTGGGGCCTTTGTCGGTAAACTAAAAAACGCATGCATCATTACCGATTTTTGCTTATGAAAAGTGAAGATCTATATAAAAATACCAGTAAATTTTTGCTATCATCCACACCCTAAATTTGATGTAGGCTCTCGGTCTATGAGGCATTCGGACGAATGTTGATGTTTACACATCTTTAGCTTTTGAGCAATGGGATATGTAAATTAGCAGAGACGAAAACCAACAATGACATGAAAAGGATATTATAAAGTTTTTTGTGGCCACCAGGACTTTATATGGCGCATTGTCGTTTGAGTAATGCCTTTGTATATAGGCTTACCATCCGTCAGGATTTCGCCTGACTCGTCAGGCTTTTAATGTCCAATCAGGCTTTGGCCAGGTTTCGTCCTTTGTCAGGCTTTTTTTTTAAATTATCACAAATATAATCGTTAGAAGAAAAACGTTTACTGAATGCTTTCAAATCGAAATTCTAGTAAATTGCAGCGAACACATTCATTTTTTTCATTAAGTTGTCACTTTTTAGAAACGGACAAAGACTTGTGCAATAGGGTGATTCAAAAAAACACCTTTCTCGAAATTCAAGCGGGACCGGGCGAAATTATGAAGCTTAGATTGAAACCAAAAAAATTAAGACCGAACAATTCAAAATCGAACACCATTTAGAGCTCGCTACCAGCGCTTTTGCTTGAAAGTCGTTAAAAATCGTAATTTTTCTCAAATGTGAAAAGCTGCATAACTTTTTGAGTTTTGGTGTTAAAAGCATGAATTTTTCAGGGATTGTTCGTATTTTTATGTAGTTTTTATTTAAATTTTTATGTAAATATCCTGATATTCAATAACAATTTTTGCTTTTGAAAGTTTGTCTTAGTTTTGCAATTTCTTAAAAGGTATACAACTTATCACAACTCACCTAATATCAAAAGTTTTGAATATTTGAATTCAATCAAAAACGATTCTCAAACAAATTCAAATAAATCATAATTTTTAGAATAGAAGGAAATACTTTGCTTTTTTTGAACTTTTTGTATTGATTTATTAAATGAAATGGTCAATTCTTTATTTATTTTATTCGATTCAAATGGTCATAACTTTTGATATGTTGTATACCTCTTAAGAAACTGCAAAACTAGGACTAGCTTTTAAAAGCAAAAATGTTATTGAGTAGTAGGATATTTATACAGCGTGCTATTTGAAACGTTTCAAGTACAAATTCATTTTGAACACCATTATCTGTAGCATTTTGTAGGTCATGCAAAATATAATTTTATTAAATGTTAGTCTAACTATATTAAGCAAAATTAATAAAAAAAAGATGGTAAAAAATAAAAATCAATTTTGGACGGGATGACCCAAAAATTAAATCAAAATATAGGATTTTCTAAATTAAAAAAAAATTGTGTTAACTCCAAAACCGTTACGATTTATTATTAAAATATTACAGGAAGGAAATTCTAAAGAAAATAATTAAAAAAAAAAATGCACTTTGACGCACTCTGTAAAATACGATATGAGTTTTTCTACATCATAGTTAAACTGTTAAGCAAGAAATTAACCTTGGGGCAAGTTCTTGGTCATTGAAATGCGTTTTCGGTTAAACTAGACGTAAGTGAACACCAAGTTCCAGATCCTTTGCGGTTTTTTTCTGTAGACGCTTTCATTTATTTTTTTTTTTATAAAAATGAAGTTTCAAAACTAAATTTTTTTTATTTGTCAGGCTTTTTTCTCAAAAATCAGGCTTTTCTTTCTTTACTGTCAGGCTTTGCTGATTTTAGAGCTGGTAACCCTATTTGTATATAAAAACTATAGTACTATCATGGTGAGTAGCGACACCTATATTATACACGCAACAGTTTCTCATCAAGAGTTTGGTGACTTGCATCTTGGCAGGTTGCAGAATGCAGATATTCGTAAAATGTGGAACGTAATAAGAGAAGAATGTGAACGCTGGCGGCTGTATATTAAATTAAAGAGAGTGCGAGGAAGCGAACAAAATTAATTTTTATTGAGAATAATATAATACAAAATCTTTTATACCTATACAAAGATAAAATGAAGAAAAAACACAATTTTGTTTTGCTTACATTTTTTTTCATTCTGCCATGGTGAAGAAAATGATTGTAAAATGTATATATAGGTATAGTTATATCGAATCGCTCACTTTTTTATGCATTAAAAATTGTAGGTAGATATATGTATATGTATAGTAAATTTTTAGATTTAATTTAAGACGGGATTTTTTGAAATGCCAATTTTAAGTACCTAGGACAAAATGATGTAAAATTGATCAAACTACATAGAATTTAAAATTCCATAATATCGCTAACTTGATAAAAAATTTACCTATAAAATCTACAAAGCGAGATATATAAAATTTTGAAAGTTCAAAACTGAATTAATTAGAAAATTCCAATAAATCAGGGTTAAGTCCGATTGAAATAAATTTTTCACCATTGGAAAGGTATTTGAATACAAAATTATCCGTGTTTCAGGAAATGTTGATTAAAATTTTTTTTGTAACCATATTTTATGTTTCAAAAATTGAATTGAATTTTTACCACTTTTTGATTTTTATCTTTTTAACGGGTGCTTTAAAAAATTCAAAATCAAAAAAATGTAGGTGATAGAAATTGATTGATCTACATTTGCTGTAAGATTTTTAGATTTTTCAAATTTTTTTCAACCGAGATATTGACATATTTCTGTTGTTTTATTTACCACCTCGTAACTCTGTAGTTATTTCATTTATAGGATTCGTTTTTCTTTAATTCGCATCTAGGAAAATAGACAATTAATTTGATATATCATACATAACTGTACACCCCACATGACTTTCACAATAGTTCAATAAGAATGTTAAAAAAATATCGGAAAATTGAAAAAATTGGGGTTGTTGTTCATTGCCAACCGACGTGGTTCAGTGGAGAACTGTCCAATTTTTGTTAAAATTGAAAAATACCCGATTTTCGCTCAGTCAAATGCTTATATCTTTAGATCCATTTGTCCAATTTCAAAATTCAAAGTTCAAATTAAAGCCAGAATCACAGTCGAGTACAAGTTACAAAAAAATTGCAAAACCGTTCAAAATTTCATACCAAAAACGTTGAAAAAAATTTTGAGAACAAATTTTTTCGAGGCAAACGTAACAAGAAAGAGAAATACACAAAAATAATTTTAAAAAAAATTTGCTACTAAGAATATACTGGTGTGAGTGAGAAAGACCATATAACCTTGGCAAATTGGATTCGCATCGGGAACGTAGGTGTATACGTAGGTATACACAAATGTAGCAGGTATTTTTCTTCAACTAAGAATTGTGAAGGTCACTTCACTGTTGGTTGGTTTGAATAAGTTTAAGGTCTTTAAATTTAGGTAGAATGGGAGGCTTCATTTTTTTACAAATTCATTACGGAGGCACAAAAAACCTTTAAATGAAACACGTTATTAATTTTAAATAGCTTATAACTTCTGTTCTATTAAGTGTTTCTGTAAGATTAAAGTCTTAAAATAAAGGTTATATGTCGGGCTAACTTATAGAGTTAAAAAATAATTAAGATCACAAAAAAATGTGAGTGCAAAAAGTGAATTACTTCGTTGTTCTTCATTATGAAAAATGATCTAGGTTTTTAGTATGAAATTTTTAACGGTTTTAAAAATTTGTTTGCAAGTGGTACAAGCCCTGACTCTGCATATCTTTATATTGAAAATCCGACAATTGGATCCAAAGATATAAGCATTTACCTGAACTGGTGTTTTTCGGATTTCGCAAAAATTGGAAAATTCTTTGCTGAAACCCGTCGGTAAATAACAATCCCATTTTTTTTAATTCTTCTGAGATTTGTTTAAATATTTGTATGTAACTATACAAAATTCACTACCTACAATAATATCAATCACCTACATACCTACATAATTTTGACATTTTTTTTAAAGCACCCTTAAAAATATAGGTAGGTACATATACCTAGGTAGGTAGGTATAAATAATTTAATTGACGTAAAAAATATTGAAAAATCAAAAATGGTGTAAAAAAAATAAATAACAAATTTCCAGAAACATGTAGGTATAACTTTCCAATACAACTTACCTATACAATTTATTTTGATCGGACTTCGCCCTGATTTAAAGTAATTTTCTAATTCTTTAATTTTGAATTTAAAAAAAATTAGGTAGGTAGGTAGGTACCTATACCTAGGTAGGTCTCGCTTTGTAGATTTTATAGAATATTTATCTAGGTAGGTAGGTATACCTAGGTTACTAAGGTTACGACCTACCTATCTTAAACAGAGTTGGGAAAAAATGATTACACAAAGATTCAATTACTTTTAAATGTAATTGAAGAATTTCAATTACTAATTACATGTAATCGATAAACGTCAATTACTTGCAATTCAATTACATTAATGTAATTGAAAAAAAAGTAATTATCAAAAAACTAGTAATGATTACTTTTTCATTAACCATTTCACAAAAATGTAATTAAACAATTTTTTTTTCAATTACATTTTACGTGATATTCCACTAATGGTTTTCTGTATTGTTAAGTCTGTCGTTGAGTTTTCTTTTAAATTAATCAACATATATTTTATTCGCTTTTATCAGGTTTTTAAGGGTTTACCACGATATCTAGAAACCAATAATCTAGCAAGTAAAAATCTCGAAAACAAAAATCTAGAATTGAAAAAAATCTCGAAAAAAAATCTAGAAAAAAAAAATCTCGAATGCAAAAAATCTAGAATTAATAATAATTAATAACCATTAACCCAAGTGAGAACCAACCCCTAAATATTTGTTGTTAACAATGAGACATAAGTCCCAAATTTTTTAGAGGCATAGAAGATAATAATAATTTGTTGATGTTTTATTTGAAAAAAAAATTAGTGCAGTGCTAGCACCCAGCATTACGGCGTAGTATGTGTGCCCTCTGCTTGGGCACACTATAGGATTTGTGATAGGTGCGAGGTTAGGAGTATGCAAAGTTTCTTTTTATCATTTGGTGCGGCCAACATATAATAACCGTGTTTAGTCATCGTCAACTAACACAACTATATAATCACAAGTGGGATCAGAAAAATAAATTGTGTAATAAACTGAATATAATAATGAGTTTTATTTGAGTTTGAATTCCTTAAATATAGGTACAAAAAAATCTAGAATGATTTTTTTTCGAGATTTTTTTCTAATTACAGTCTTTTGATATTTTTGTTCCTAGATTTTTGTGCATTCGAGATTTTTTCATTCTTGATTAAAAAATTGTTTTTTCGAGATTTTTTGCATTCGAGATTTGTGTCATTCGAGATTATGTCATGATCCCGGTTTTTAAATTTGCATTCGTCTTTTAAATAATACCTATTTGAAAACAGTTAAATTAATAATAATTATATAAGAAAATTACTCGTTGCCTTTTTTCAATTCCTATGATAATGCGAAGTCCATAAAATTCTAGCGTTATAGCATTTGTGTTTTAATTAATCAAAACTTTATCAATTAGATCTTAATCTAAAATAGAACATACTTAGTCAATTTTAAGTAACAGCCCTATTCTGCTATTCATCGGGGGGAATTTTTCTATAATTTTCACCCATCACTATTCTGCTATTCATTCGAAGTGAATCTGTATTAAAGTCGTTAACGTCGGTAATACTGCGCGGTATTCTGCTATTCACGTGAACGCATTCATTCTATACAATTCAAATCCGCATATGAAATGTAGCGGATTTTTCATTAAATGGGTAGTCTGTCTGGTTGGTTGTTAGTAAAATGTAAGTAAAAACTAATTTATTATGATGAATTTAGAATATTTGTTTGTAAATAATAGATTATTAAGGTGTCAACGCAGCCGATCCCAGAACTACTGATACCAAGACCACTTATCCCACTCAACTGGTACCAGCAGCCAACTGCACCCAGGACAACTGGTCCCGAGACACCTGGTCCCCAAACTCATCCCGGAACTGGCCCTTAAAAGACCAATTAAATTTAAACTCATCCCGGAAGTTGTCGTAAAAAGACCAATTAAATTTATATCGAAAATAAAACAATGGTTCGTGTATTTAATACTTTCGACAAGATGGTTAGTGAATTCGAGTAAGGAATTTTTGGGGGAAGTATTTTTTTTGGAGGGTTTTTTTTCTGTTGTGCTGCAAATTCGCCCATTGGTCGATTTAATGCGATGGGCATGAGTTAGGTATAGTTGTAGGTATATTGGTTTTGCATGGAAATATTCTGAAATCTATTGTGTCTCTCGTTCATTGGGTGTTGTTTTTTTTTTTATTGAAATGAAATGTGAGCAAAAAAGGAAGAATGCTTCCTATTTGTAGATGAAGTGTGAGGGATGTTTGGGATGAGGCGTGAAACCACAATTTTTTGTTGTTGTGATTAAGTTTCTTGTAGGTACCTATTTCTTGATTGGTTTATTTGTACTATCTATAATTAGGTAATAGGAGGTAGTGTGCTGTGCGTGGGTTGTCAGCTCTATAGGAAGGTAGATTGGTCAATGGTTGTAGGTAGGTAGGTAGGTATTTTACGTTGCCGATAATGAGAACAAATTATGGGTAGGTATAGGTAAGCAAAGAATTGAGACTTTCAAAATTGTAGCTTATAGGTAGGTAGGTACCTACTTTATAGGTATAGGCAGGGCCAGTCCTAGCCAAAATTGCGCCCTGTGCAAGATTTATAGTAAGCGCCACTTTTTATATTCGCACACATATATACACATAGCAAATGGGGTAACCCGACTAATCCTCGCAAAACAAAAACTCCACACGACACATCCTCGCAAACAAAATCATCGCAAAACCAAATCTCCACAGAGACACATACCCGCAAACAAAATCTTCTCAAAGACACATCTCTGCTGCGACACATCCTCGAAAAACAAAATCATCGCAAAGACACATTTTCGTGGTTGTTGATATACGCAAGGCAGTTGACCGAGGTATTTTTTCGGTGGGCTTTTAAACTGGCAACAATTAGGTAAAATTATGTGGTATAGCAATGGGGTAGGTGATAGTAAGGTTGAACGCGAGAAGAGTAGCAAATATAGAAATAGGGCGCTGTTATTTGTGATTTGTCCATAAGGAATCTAAAGAGGTTGGGTGGAATGGGGGATGGGTTTATTTAAGTACGGGGCCGGATAAGAAAAATGTTATGTCGCTGTTCATAAACGGGTGGTTCATAAAAATGTCAACTTCGTTGTTTCTTGAGTGATTTCAATGAAATTGACACTAGTAATAGGTAAGATAAAGTTATGAAAGAAAAACAAAAATTTCAAAACAGGGTGGTTCATAAATATTGCAAAAATTGCTAACTTCGTAGTTCCTTGGGTGATTTTGCTGATACTGACACTGCTAAGAGGAGAGATATAGTTATGAATAAAAAAATATTTTCAACAGGGTGGTTCAAAAAAAATGTCAACTTCGTTATTCCTTGAGTGATTTTAATGAAATTGACACTACTAATAGGTTAGATAAATTTATGAGAGAAAAAAATATTTTCAAAACAGGGTGGTTCATAAATATGGCAAAAAAATGCTAACTTCGTAGTTCCTTGGGTGATTTTGCTGAAATTGACACTGCCAAGAGGTGAGATAAAGTTATGAAAGAAAAAATATTCTTAAATTAGGGTAGTTCATAAAAATGTCAACTTCGTTGTTTCTTGCGCGATTTCAATGAAACTGCCATAGGTATTAGCTGAGCTTGAGTTATGAACAAAAAAATTATTTTCAAATTAGGGTGGTTCATAAAAATGTCAACTTCGTTGTTTCTTGCGTGATATCAATGAAACTGACGTAGGTATTAGCTGAGCTTGAGTTATGAGCAAAAAAAATATTTTCAAATTAGGGTGGTTCATAAAAATGTCAACTTCGTTTTTTATTGCGCGATTTCAATGAAACTGACATAGGTTATAACTGAGCCATAGTTAAGATTACACTGTCTAAGAGTTGTATAAGAACAGTTTTGTCTCTTCTAGCACTGAAGATATTACTTGGGCAACCAATAGTCTGTTCAACAAAAATTGTCACTACAGGGCGAGCTTTTTTCAAAACAGTGGCGCCTGTATTTTATCACAACACTGAATTGAAAAAACTTCAACAAACTTATTATTAATAGTAAAAAAAATATATTTCGCTTTCAATTTCAATTATGTTATTTTTTCGTCTATTTTCTTGTCAATAGGAGATTTTGTACCGCTTTTTTCTTTATTCTGAAATGTTATGAATGTTATTTGATTGAAAAAAATTTGAAATTTTACTTCGGTATTTGATTTTTCCAAGGATTGAACTCATGACCTTCCGATCACTTCTCCAGCACTCTACCAATAGGCCAACTCGCTATTCGAGAGATAGATGTAAAATTTGTAACAAGTAGATGCATTTGCTATTGACATTTTATAAAAGCTGTTTTCCTTATGAAAGCGAATAGCTCACCAAGGAAAGCAATATTTTACATAAGCTTGCTATTAACATTTTATAAAAGCTATATTTTTCTTATGGAAGGTAATAGCTCACTAAAAAAAGCAATAATTTCTATTAGTTTGCTATAAGCATCTTAAACAGGCCTTTTCATACTTTATTAGACAAGCCTTGTATACAAATTTATTATTCCACTGTTAAAAAGCTATTATTGTAAATAATTTTGAAAAATAGATGACTTGTATAATAGAGCCCTATATTAATTCTTTATAAGCTATAGCCTACCAAATATTCAAAATTGGACCCTATACAAGTTAAATTGTTAGGCACACAATTCATGTAAGCCAGTGAGTAGCGTAGCATGTTTTTAGTTGAAGTTTTTTCAATTCAGTGTTGTGATAAAATACAGGCGCCACTGTTTTGAAAAAAGCTCGCCCTGTAGTGACAATTTTTGTTGAACAGACTATTGGTTGCCCAAGTAATATCTTCAGTGCTAGAGGGACAAAACTGTTCTTATACAACTCTTAGACAGTGTAATCTTAACTATGGCTCAGTTATAACCTATGTCAGTTTCATTGAAATCGCGCAATAAAAAACGAAGTTGACATTTTTATGAACCACCCTAATTTGAAAATATTTTTTTTGCTCATAACTCAAGCTCAGCTAATACCTACGTCAGTTTCATTGATATCACGCAAGAAACAACGAAGTTGACATTTTTATGAACCACCCTAATTTGAAAATAATTTGTTTGTTCATAACTCAAGCTCAGCTAATACCTATGGCAGTTTCATTGAAATCGCGCAAGAAACAACGAAGCTGACATTTTTATGAACTACCATAATTTAAAAATATTTTTTCTTTCATAACTTTATCTCACCTCTTGGCAGTGTCAATTTCAGCAAAATCACCCAAGGAACTACGAAGTTAGCATTTTTTTGCCATATTTATGAACCACCCTGTTTTGAAAATATTTTTTTCTCTCATAAATTTATCTAACCTATTAGTAGTGTCAATTTCATTAAAATCACTCAAGGAATAACGAAGTTGACATTTTTTTTGAACCACCCTGTTGAAAATATTTTTTTCATTCATAACTTTATCTTTCCTCTTAGCAGTGTCAGTATCAGCAAAATCACCCAAGGAACTACGAAGTTAGCAATTTTTGCAATATTTATGAACCACCCTGTTTTGAATTTTTTTTTTTCTTTCATAACTTTATCTTACCTATTACTAGTGTCAATTTCATTGAAATCACTCAAGAAACAACGAAGTTGACATTTTTATGAACCACCCGTTTATGAACAGCGACATAACATTTTTCTTATCCGGCCCCGTACTTAAATAAACCCATCCCCCATTCCACCCAACCTCTTTAGATTCCTTATGGACAAATCACAAATAACAGCGCCCTATTTCTATATTTGCTACTCTTCTCGCGTTCAACCTTACTATCACCTACCCCATTGCTATACCACATAATTTTACCTAATTGTTGCCAGTTTAAAAGCCCACCGAAAAAATACCTCGGTCAACTGCCTTGCGTATATCAGCAACCACGAAAATGTGTCTTTGCGATGATTTTGTTTTTCGAGGATGTGTCGCAGCAGAGATGTGTCTTTGAGAAGATTTTGTTTGCGGGTATGTGTCTCTGTGGAGATTTGGTTTTGCGATGATTTTGTTTGCGAGGATGTGTCGTGTGGAGTTTTTGTTTTGCGAGGATTAGTCGGGTTCCCCCATTTGCTATGTGTATATATGTGTGCGAATATAAAAAGTGGCGCTTACTATAAATCTTGCACAGGGCGCAATTTTGGCTAGGACTGGCCCTGCCTATACCTATAAAGTAGGTACCTACCTACCTATAAGCTACAATTTTGAAAGTCTCAATTCTTTGCTTACCTATACCTACCCATAATTTGTTCTCATTATCGGCAACGTAAAATACCTACCTACCTACCTACAACCATTGACCAATCTACCTTCCTATAGAGCTGACAACCCACGCACAGCACACTACCTCCTATTACCTAATTATAGATAGTACAAATAAACCAATCAAGAAATAGGTACCTACAAGAAACTTAATCACAACAACAAAAAATTGTGCTTTCACGCCTCATCCCAAACATCCCTCACACTTCATCTACAAATAGGAAGCATTCTTCCTTTTTTGCTCACATTTCATTTCAATAAAAAAAAAAACAACACCCAATGAACGAGAGACACAATAGATTTCAGAATATTTCCATGCAAAACCAATATACCTACAACTATACATAACTCATGCCCATCGCATTAAATCGACCAATGGCCGTTAATTATCCTTAAAAATCCCTAGCAAAAAATTTTTCCCACAAAAATTCCTTACTCGAATTCACTAACCATCTTAACGAATATATTAAATACACGAACCATTGTATTCGACGAGTTTTATCTTCGATAAAAATTTAATTGGTCTTTTTGCGATAACTTCCGGGATGAGTTTGGGGACCAGGTGTCTTGGTACCAGTTGGCTGCTGGTACCAGTTGTCTGGGATAAGTGGTCTTGGGACCAGTGGTTCCGGGATCGGCTATACCCAACCCGATTATTAACATTTTTAGGGGTAGAACGACAAAAAAAAACCAATTTACGGCCATAATTTCTGCAATGAATTTTTCTTTTCTTGAAATTGAATCATTTCGCTGCGGAGGTAGAAAATTCGATTCAACAATCTCCAATACATACAGAAATGCTCTTTTATTTAACCGAAAGTTTTTGGTAAACCTATGATTTTGAAATAATTGGTTTATTATTATTTCAAAATGAAAATAAATGAACTTACGTTTCGTCCGGCAGTTCCATAATATTTTTTTTCGACTTTCTAACATTTTTCCCTAGCTCTCTGTTCGATGATTCTCTTATTCTTCTGTTTACAATTGGAAAAAAAAGTCCAATACTGTCCATTTCCAAATTTAATTACGAAGATGAATCAAATTAAAAATTAAAATCAAAACAATTTATCTAAGATTTTGACATGAACAGCTGTTTACGTGAATGTCAAATTGGTTTGGGATAATGAAGTTCACCCGATGGATAGCAGAATGCAAAGGCAGTGTGAAAGGGAATCGAATGGGTGAATCGAATATACGATCCACGTGAATAGCAGAATAGGGCTGTAACTCACTATTAAAATACCATTTATTTACTTCCATTGTTTGTGTCTATATAAATTAAAATGTTAATGTTCGCTTTTTCCTAATATCAAATCTCTGAAAGATCTTCAGATTTCTTTGAAATTTTGTTCTTACAAAACAGCGTCATCTGTTGTTGGGCATAAAAGCTACACCCGCTATATTGAGATCTTAGGAATCCCAGTTACATAAACAGGATTCCTCAAAAAAAAATTCAAATTTTCTATCAACATTCTGAAAACAAATTTTGAATTCGCTTGCTCAAACTTTAACTGTATAGGTATTTATAAGGTGAAATGCGGTAAAAAAAAATTAGATCTTTAAAATTTATTCTTTTTAATTAATTTTTAATGGATGGATTTATGCATTAATATTTTCAACATCGTTATTTTAAGTAAGGGTTAAGTAATAACAACAACAAAAAATCCAATTATTTAAGGTTATAATTATTGTGTAGGAAATCACTTAAGGGATAGATATTTTTTGGCTTTATATCGACTTAATATTATTTTCATTATTTAGCCATTTACCCCATAGAGGCAAAATATAACGTCTAATTTTTAAATTTCTTTTTGTATGTACAAATTTATAGAATAAAATTTGGTAAAGGCAAATATTAAAAATACATACATATTTTGAAATAATACTTAAATACAAAAAATGGTGGAGAAAAAAATAGAAAAAAAGTTGCTATTATTGGAAAACTTTAAATTTCTGCTATTTTTGTGGGCAAGGACAATTGTTCAAATAAGCAAGCTGTCAGTTTTGTTCACTTTTAACCTGAAATTGCTGTGCAGATAAACTTTCATCCTTTCCAAACATTACATTTAATATTATAGTTGTGAAGTATGTTTCCGCCATGTTTAAACGTCTAGACTGATAAGGGTATAAGATACTATGTTTTGAGAAAAGGTAACAGCTATAAGAAATAAAATAAAATTTCGACTCATGAATAACTCATGTCGATTATTAAATCAACAATATTTAAGGACCTTCAATTTTTTTATTTTAAGGCACTGCCTACCAAATTGCTTTTTTGTTTTTGAATAACAGAGATTCTAGAGCTCTGAATACAATATAAGCTGGCGGATTCAGTAATTTGGGTGGTTGACAATGACATGCCCAGCAAAAAACAGTTATATTATTTATTTATATTTTATTTTGTAAATTTCCTACGATACTTGTATTAAGTTAATTAACAAAAACATGTAATGAATTACAATCCAAGGAATCAATTACCTTAAATGTAATTAATATAGTGTTTTCCTTCAAGAACTTACAAAAATCAATTACTATTTTCAATTACATGTAATTATTAATTGAATTTTTTTCAATTACAATTACAAGTAATGGGAATTTATATTTTTTTAATTACAATTACGTGTAATTGTAATGGAAAAAGTTCAATTTCTAATTACTTGTAATTGAAATGAAAGTTGAAATAAATTACAAAAAGTAATCATCATTTCCCAACTCTAATCTTAAACAACTCTAATATTGTTTTTTTATAAAAATACATTGAGATAAAATCTACGAAATTATAAAATCGAAATACAGAAAAAACTAAGGGATTTTTTGCTTGGCCTATATTTTGGCGCGAAGATTTTAGGTGCTGTTGGTAGGAAGAAACATAAAAAATTGCACCGTGAAAAAAAAAAAAAACATACTCAGAAACATTTAGTATGTATTGTTTTGCCTTTTATACCTATACCTACAAAGGTTTTGCTAAAAGCCAAAAACTACCCCCACATTAAGTTTTTTCTTTTTTTTTATTAACCAAAGCAAATTCACAATACATACACAAAGATACAAATTTTTTGTTCGTTTTCTCTGGCATCGACGCAAACAGCTGGAAAGTTATTTCCACTCTCCTTACAGTCATCAATCAGCAGAATTGAAATAATACAATTCTCTCTCGCTCTTAATACGTGCTCTTCATTTCTTGTCCAAATAATATTTTTGAGTCTGCAAAAAAATTTCAACTGACTCTAGCGCCACCGTATATGTAGGTACACGCAACCCTAAAAATTTTGCTCCATGATAGTACTATAGTTTTTATATACAAAGGTAATGCTCGGTGACCACTTCTATTTGTAATTATTCAATGGTTGTAGGTATATTGGTTTTGCATGGAAATATTTTGAAATCTATTGTGTCTCTCGTTAATTGGGTGTTGTTTTTTTTTTATTGAAATGGAATGAGAGCAAAAAAGGAAAAATGCTTCCTATTTGTAGATGAAGTGTGAGGGATGTTTTGGTTGAGGCGTGGAACCATAAATTTTTGTTGTTGTGATTTAGTTTCTTGTAGGTACCTACACTGTATATAAAATCTATAGTAATATCAAGAAGAGGATTGACGGTAGCGACATCTTAAGGACATATGTTCGACTTCTTTGTGGAGTGTTGGTTGGAATCCCTAATATTTACAAAACGAGAAACGTACATAATAGGCGTGTTCATCTACTGCCAAGTACTTCTGGCTGCTTTCAACTACTTCTACTCTATGGTCAAAGTAGTTCAAAGCACTTCATTAATGTAGTAACGAAATGAATCCACGCAAGAAAGCGACACCTTCAGTAGAAGAAATGACATAAATTATTGCTGTTGATGTTTTCTATAATTTAAAATAAATTACAAATACAAACAACAAAGCTTTCGTCTACATTGAGGTTAGATTTTTCTTTTGGCAAAAATTAAAGCGTTCCATTCATCATCTACTGCGCCCAAAGGAACACACCTTATAATAAAATAAGAACGGAAACGCTGTATACTAAATTTATGAGAGTGCGAGGAAGTGAAAAACGCAATAAAAAACCATAACCTTGACAAATTGGCTTGGCATCGGAAAAAAATTTGCTATGTGTAGGTATGCACGTTTGTAGTAGGTATTTTTATTCATAATAACTGTAAAGGTCCCCTCGTAGTTGGTTTGGTGGGCTGATAAATTTTGTTCTAATAATGGGATCGTTAAGGTTGAGGCCTTAAAATTTAGGTAGAATGTCGGGTTACATTTTTTTTACGAAATCATTGCGGAGGAACATAAAAGTATGTGTGAAAAAATGTAATTAATTTAAAATTTAATTGAAACACACATTTAATTAAACAAAATATTTTCATGCACGTGTACTTGACCCTTTTAAGGAATTTTATTATGTTTGCAGAATTCAAATAATAGATTCTTCTCGCTTTTACTACTTATTCCCTACACTTAGCTAAGTCTCAATAGTCTAATTTGTGGTGATCTTAGCGACGCGTACAGGACATGTTCGACTAAAAAATATGTGTTCATGATAGTACTATAGATTTTATATACAATGGTACCTATTTCTTGATTGGTTTATTTGCATTATCTATAGTTAGGTAAGAGGAGGTAGGGTGCTGTGTGTGGGTTGTCAGCTATATAGGAAGGTAGATTGGTCAATGGTTGTAGGTAGGTAGGTAGGTATTTCACGTTGCCGATAATGATAAAAACAGACGAGGTTCTCACCTCCCCTTCAGTTCATCCTCCAGCCAACTATACCACAAAAATCCTAATTGGCAATACAATAGACACCATTATCGCCCCACCCTCTCTTCATATATCACCAAATGATGATAATGCAAGTCATCGTGAAATATTGAAATATAATATCCCCCCATCCGTCCTATTCTACCACAAAACCCAAATGCAGTAGAACATTCTGAGAGTGTTACTACTGTCACCACCGCTCCATTGAATCTCGACGCAGTTGACATAAACAATACTCCTTCTTCGTCTACTGGTTTAGACGAGGCAATGAGTAATTGTGAACCTTCAACTCCCCATGCCGACATCGATATCATCGCTTTTACATCTGCGTTAACTGATAGCAACACTGCGGAAAGGAAATCATCGTCATCTCAATCTACTCTTCATGCTGCACTGCTGGTCCACCTCACTGAGATACCACAAATTGAAGCTTTCAGTAGTAATGAAACTATAAAAAATAATAATGAGGTGAATGTTGATGGACAAGAAACCAGTAATGTTATAAATAAAAACCAGGACTGGCATAAAGTTCTTAAAAATAATTCATTGGGCAGAGGCTGTTAATACTGCGGCATACGTGATCAACAGGTCAGTGAATTCATCTTTTAATGACAAAACTACGCAAGAAATATGGAGCGGTACAAAAGTTGACTTGAGTGGGATGAGGATCTTTGGATCTCCTGTCATGGTTCATGTTCCAAAGCAAAAAAGGCAGAAGTGGGATCCCAAATCGAACAAAATGCTGTTCGTTGGATACTGTGAAACGACAAAAGGATACAGGTGCATCGATCCAATAACTAAGAAGATTCGAACAAGCCGTGATGTTGTTTTTGTCGAAACAGAAGCAAAAGAAATTAATTGTGTTCCATTAGTCAACAAAGAGGAACTAGATTCATCGGGAGAATTCAGAACAACGTCGAGCGATAAACGAAGAAGAAAAGGATGAAGAAGTAACAACCGCTGATGAAGATGAAGAATTGCTTACAGCTGAATCTGATGTATCTTTCGAAATTTCAGATGCACTTGGTTCACCACAGTTAAAAAGATCGCAAAGAATTCCAGTTCCTCGAAAATTTCAAGATTTCGTAACGTACTCATCTGTCGCGAACGACTTAAATATCGACCCAATGACCATCGAAGAGGCAATGGCAAGTGACAATTGACAAAATTGGGAAAGCGCTATTCAAAACGAGCTAAAATCTCATGAAGATAACAAAACTTGGACAGTTGTAGATTTACCACATGAACGAAAGGCAGTTAAATCGAAGTGGGTGTTTAAAACCAAGCAAGACGGCGATGGCAAAATTATTCGTCACAAGGCAAGATTGGTGGCGAAGGGATTTTCGCAAAAACCTGGCATCGATTATAACGAAACCTATTCTTCTGTTGTTCGTTACACATCAATTCGTTTTCTGATTGCATGGGCTGCTAAAACTGGAATGAAGATTGACCAGATGGATGCTGTAACAGCTTTTCTGCAAGGTGATTTGTCGGAGGAAATTTACATGGAACAACCAAAAGGATATAGTGATGGCACTAATCGGGTATGTAAATTACAAAAATCTATTTATGGTTTAAAGCAAAGCAGTCGGCAATGGAACACAACACTGGATGTAGCATTGAAGTCATTTGGGCTTATACAATCGAAATTAGACCCTTGTGTTTATTACAATCAAAACGGTAACCTTATAGTCGGCGTATATGTGGATGATGTTTTGATTTTTTGGCGGGAAGAAAAACTTCGAGATAATCTTAAAAAGTCCTTGTCCAGTTGTTTCAAAATGAAGGATTTAGGAAAAGCAAAAAGTTGTATTGGATTGAATATCTCCTATGATGAAGGCAATAATGGAATTTGGATAGATCAATCAAAATATATAACTGAAATTCTGATGAGATTTGGCATGTCTGATTGCAAACCAGTGGGAACACCAAGCGATCCAAATCAAAAACTAACCATACAAATGTGCAATAAAGAGAACGAAACAGGGAAAGTTCCTTATCAGGAAGCTGTTGGCAGCCTTTTATATTTGGTGCAAGGATCAAGACCAGATATCGATTTTGCTGGAAATGATGTAAGTCGTTTTAACACAAACCATGGGAAGGCTCATTGGATTGCAGTGAAGCGTATCTTCAGATACTTAAAAGGTACGATAAACTTAAAATTACATTTTGAGGGTTCTGAAAACCTTAACGGTTTTTCGGATGCTGACTGGGCTTCTGACATCGACAAACGTCGCCGAAATTGATGACTCTTTCAAAAAACAACACGTTATGATTGCATGTGATAACCAAAGTGCAATTAAGCTGGCGGAAACAAATTGCTTTAGATCAAAACATATTGAGGTTCGCCATCATCATATTCGTGACCGAATCAACAACAAAACTATTGCTGTACGTTACATACCAACTGAAGACATGACTGCTGATAACCTTACAAAGGCAGTTCCTTGTAACAAGCACCAACTATGTGTCAAAAAGATGGGCATGAATATTAAAAATTAAAATTTTATCTTATTTTAATATTTTAATAAGTGGGGGTCTTGAAATATTATATGTATTATTACTTGTTACTTAACTACTCTCCTACTTTATTATTATATTAAAGTATACTGTTAAGTTTTATTCATTTTATATAAATAGTTTTATATTATTCTTCATTTAAACTTTCTAATAAATACTACGTTTTATTAAATTGGTTTTTTCCTATCGGCAAAATCTCAATAAAATTATATGCTTGGTAAAAAAAGATTTAAATATATACATTAATAAATCCACAGATCTTTTTATTCATACTTACATTTAACTTAACTATATCCGAAATCATGTGCATATTCCAAAAAAATCTTTCGTCATGATCATTAGCATCATTATGTCGTTGCAAGTTATTTGTAATGTCACTTTCGAAGCAAAAATAAAAACTGTCCGAATCATTGAAGACCTTGTGCAGCTCATCAGTAATACGCTTTTCAATGCGACTTGGATTTCGAATACCAACCGAAGATTTTACTTGATTTGAAGCTTTAGACGCGGCTTGCTGCGTTGTATTTTTAATGGAAGTTCCAGCACTTTTTACAGCACCCCAAGTTTTATTCATTAGCTGACCACCCTCGAATATCTTTGGTTTGTGTGTGGGAATTGTTTGGTTCCTACGGTTAAAAAATTTTAAATATAAAATTTTTGACAAATATCCATACATTTTGTATACTTACTTATTTTGGCAATGTCGGGTGCATGCCGTTAGCGTACTGTCCTGAGGATCCGAGCTTAAAATGCAAATACTTTTTATTTTATACACCAAGTTTGGTGAATAAAGTACTCCCACTGGAGTAGCTTCTTTTACTATCACAAGGTGTGGTTCATATATACCAGGTAAAGAAACGACGCCAACAATTCCGTGCGTTATTCCAATACATTCAATATCATCTACAGATGATAAATCCCATCCTATGAAATAGTGAGAATAAATGTTGCTTTAATCAGAAGTTTTGGAAGAGAATTATTTTTTTAATTGTATCAAATATCGAACAAATGAATATTTGTTACGGCAGTACAGTTAATAATCCCTAATAGCAAAGATAATAGAATACAAAGATGTCGCATCCCATACAAATTTTTGGAACCCAAAAATAAAAGCCTGGGAGCCAGTACTAGCTCCCACAACATGTTGCTTAAGGCACAAATGTCGCGAGAGCGAGGAAATTATCTAAAAAATGAATTCTCTTTAAAAAAAATGTGTTTCTGTCATTTTTGCCCTTCTTTGCTTCTCTTTTTGTTTTTAACTCTGTCGACAGAATAAATTCAGTTGGCATCGGGGATGTTTTTTTTACTTGTTTCTTTTTTATGTGATCAGCAAGTTATCTGTATGCACACGCGTAATGCTTTTATGCACATACACAAATTATGTTTTATTTTGCTTGTTGGCGATATTCGTTCCTGTAAGTATTTTGTTTGGTCTTTTTTTGTCTGGTTAAAAGTTTTTTTTTTTTTTGCAGAACAGAAAGCAGATTGAGATTTAAGAAAAAATATTTTTCGACAAGTGGTTAGGGATATTATTTTAGGCAGGATAGATACAGATTTTTATGTATGTGTTTGGTGTTATAAAATGTAAAAATTAGAGTTTGGATTTTTTAGTAGGACAGATACCTATTTGCGCACTCAATTTTTTTATATTACCAACACAACAAGTAACAACTAGTACATTTGGTAGATATTTTGTCATTATGCCTTGTGACTTTGTGCAGTAAGCATCGTCGATCTCTTTTCATAGCAATCACCACTGGAGTTACATAGATAGTTTGGAAATTTGATAGGGATATTTTTTTTTGCTTGATTAATTACTTGATGAATCGAAGAATAAATTATAACTTATACCCACACATAATTTGAGTTCGGGTTTTCATTTAATAGATAAAAAACGTTTTAATTTTGGGTTGGAAATTTTTAAAGGTAAGATACCTATACAAATAAAATGGATTCCAGAAGATGTGGAAAATCATATGCTTTGGATCATTGCAAAAGATCTCAAAGAAATTCACCAAGAGTTAGGCTCTTTAGGTTCCCTCCTGATGATTCCGTAATTGGAAAAATTTGGAGGCAAGTTTGTAGGGTACAAGGTCAAAACGGAAATTTATATCTTTGTGGTAAACATTTTTCCCAAGAATTTATAGGAAGTCGGCTTTTGAAAAAAGAAGCAATTCCATCGCGTTTTTTGGATTCTTCTGAGAGTCACAAGACGTAAAGCTTGAGGACTTGGTTGCTCTGCAGAGTCCAAAACGTAAAAGAACCAATTCTGAAAGCGATAATGAAGTATTATGCTCTAATTGCGAAAAAACATAAAAAATACGCACTTTTATTTGAAAAAGGTAAATGCATTGCAAAAAAAAAAGTATTTACATTAAGAAACCGACTAAAATTTCAGAGCAAATCCCAAAAAATTTTACGGACAAAATATTACAAACTCAGACAAAGTTCCCAGGAAATTCCAAAAAAGTCAATAAATGATGAAATACATAATCTGTCTATTTCAGACAATGCAAAGACATTCTCAAATATGCTGGTTATGGTCTCAAGCGGCTTATAAATTTCTAAGGAATGGCCTTGAAATGAACATGCCTCATTTAAGTTCTCTTTACAGGTGGACACCCGTTAAAAATTTGCAACCTGGTTTCAAAAACTCCGCTTTTTCTACAATTTCCGCTAGGGTTGCAGAAATGAGCGATAGAGAAAAAAATGTTATCTTAGTTTTCGATGAGGTTGCAATAAGGAAGTACCTTGTTTATAATTCTAAAGAAGACATAATTGACGGTTTGGAAGACAATGGGTTTCAAAGAACCTCAAATATAGGTAAAAACGTCTGCGTTTTTATCATAAGAGGTCTTTTTGATAACTGGAAGTGCGTATTAAACTATTTTGTGTCCGAAACAAATGTAAAAGGTTCAGCTTTAAAGAAAATTGTTGAACAGAACATTATAGACCTCAATGGAATTGGTTTAAAGGTTTTAGGTATTGTTTGCGATCAGGGTTCTAACAATAAGAACTGTTATAAATCCTTAGGAGTCAATGGAGTTGAGAAACCTTACTTTTTCGTAAACTAAAACAAAATGTTTGCCTTTTACGATTTTCCTCACCTCCTAAAGAACCTTAGAAACCTTTTAATGAGCAAGGATATAATCACACCCGATGGCAAAGTAAGTTTCAATGTAGTTCGGGAGCTCTATGATTTGGAAAAAGACAAGATGACAAAAATGTGCAATTTGACAGAAAAGCATATATTTTGAATTTCATTCAATACAGTCCACTAAAACAAAAAAAAAATAATAATTTTCCTATTATTTGTGTTTCTCTTCTTCTCAGAAAAGCATATAAGCTTTAGATAAAATGCGTGTGTTACTTATGACCCAAGTTATCAGTCGTACTACAGTTGCTGCGATCAGAACCACCGCGGTAACAAAAAAGTTTAATAAAAATTCTTCCACTGCTCTAGCAACAGCGTCGTTCTTTGAACGCATAGATAAATTGATGGACTGTATGAATAGTGGTTCGCTTTTCGATAAAAATCCCTTCAAAGCTGCTATTCAAGAAGGCAATGTGGTTTATGACCATATTAAGGAATGTCTAGAATATGTGAAACAAATACAAAGGCTAAATGATCTAGGATCTTTTCCACATATTGATGGAATAAGACAAAGTTTAAATACCACCCTTGCTCTCTACCATGAAATTACATCTAATGACGAATCAATCACATATGTTTCAACAAAGAGACTCAACCAGGACGTAGCAAAGAATCTTTTCAGTGTAGTTAGAGCGATGGGAGGCAATAACAAAAATCCGTCCGTTTACGAGTTTAACATTTTGCTGGCCAAAGTAATGTCAAGCCGTCTACTCTAATGCACCCCAAATTCTAACTGCTTTGAAGATGAAGATATTCCTTTGGAAATAGATTTAGAAAAGCCGGTGGAAATTGAATCATCAATTGAAGAAATAGTAGAAGGAAGCGATCAGTTAATTGACAAAACACTTTTTCAAAAAGAATACCAAGAATTCTTCTCAGCAGACACTTTTGACAGCGACATTACAATTGAGATGACCTCTCTTCGGTATTTCTCGGGCTACGTTGCCTTTAAGATGCTGCCAAAACAAGCATGTCCTCAATGTGAAGATATAATTTTAAAATGTGACGAAGTTGTTACTTGTCCGTCCGAATTCTTTTTATTTGCCAAAAATTATGCTCAAAATAATAAATAAATAAAAAATAAATAAAAAATAAATAATAAATTCAGATTTCGGTAATCTTTGTGCGCCGTCCTACATATTTTTTCAAATTTGTAAAGTTTACTCTGCAACTTTTGAAAAAATATTTAAAGAAAGGAAAGAAAAACAAAAGATAAGAGAATTTATGATATCTGAAAGCATAAGGTTAACATCGAAGGACATAACAACCTATGACTGGTTTGATGAGAGCAATATTTGCTTTGAGCACAGAAAGTCAATTTTAAAATACTTTCTTACGGTTCTTTCATCTTAATAATTTAGACAAAAGAAAACAAAAATGATAAGCAATAAAAAAGTAAAAAAAAAAAATATATAAAAAGTAAAAAAACAATATAAAAAGTAAAAAATCTATAAAAATTAAAAAAAATATTAAAAGTAAAAAAAAGTATAAAAAAAAAAAAAAAAAAAAAAGCCAGATCTCAACACGTCCACGTCGTTGGCTTTGGGTGACGCTAAGTTGAGGAAAATAGTCAATTAAATGAAATGACATACCATGGTTGGTCTATCCAAAATTCTGGGGAAAAACTAGAATGCAATTTTATTTAATATTCTAAGAATATTTTCTGTGTAAAGTTGAAAACAGTCAGTTTTTGGTGAAAAACTAAAAACTTAACATATTTCTTCACTTTGGTCTGAATTTATTTTATTACTATGAAGATTTAAGAAAAAAAATTATGGTTTAAATAATTGCATGATTTATACAATTTTTTTTCCAAAAAAGTTCGATTTGCACCAGGTCCCGGACAACAAAATTTAGTGCCCGGACACATTTAAGTATCCGGACGCACTAAGTTTTGTATGAAATTTAAGTAAAATATAATAATATGCAAAAATTGACTTTTCGTCACTTTACATAGGGAATTATTATGTAAATACAGTGTGTTGAGTAAAGGTATCTAGGTACCCTGATTTTTGAGCCCCAAACCGGCTCAGGGTAGTTAAATACATACCTACCAAGTATAGGTATAACATTTGACATAAACTATCAAAATTATCAATTGATAGAAATATGGAGATAGTGCCAACTAAAAAATTTTATTTTTATTGTGAATACTAGCTGACTTGCCCCGGCTTCGCACGGGCTTGCAAACCCAATTATCGTACAAAATTTGAAAAATAAACTATAAATTAATAATATTACGGTGGTCTTTGTTAGGCAGGGAATGACAATCACCCCAATGACTAAATCTGCCAGCTTATTTCATATTCGGAATTCTAGAATTCAAGCAGTACATACATTTATTTTACTTTTAAATTCGCACAAAAAGTGTTGCGGTTCGAAAACAAAACATGAATTTGGTACGCAAGTGCTTTGAAATAAATGTGAAAGTCCTCGATTCCCTGGGAGTCAAAAATGTTATTATAATTCTAATAGCTGTTACCAATCCGCATCGCTGAGCTTCTTGAGCCCGTAACCTATGTCTGCGTTAAAAAATATTAGCTACGTTTTATTATCGCCAATAACACATATGGCCAATAACACATATGGATAGATACAGATTTTTATGTATGTGTTTGGTGTTATAAAATGTAAAAATTAGAGTTTGGATTTTTTAGTAGGACAGATACCTATTTGCGCACTCAATTTGTTTATATTACCAACACAACAAGTAACAACTAGTATATTTGGTAGATATTTTGTCATTATGCCTTGTGACTTTGTGCAGTAAGCATCGTCGATCTCTTTTCATAGCAATCACCACTGGAGTTACATAGATAGTTTGGAAATTTGATAGGGATATTTTTTTTTGCTTGATTAATTACTTGATGAATCGAAGAATAAATTATAACTTATACCCACACATAATTTGAGTTCGAGTTTTCATTTAATAGATAAAAAACGTTTTAATTTTGGATTGGAAATTTTTAAAGGTAGATACCTATACAAATAAAATGGATTCCAGAAGATGTGGAAAATCATATGCTTTGGATCATTGCAAAAGATCTCAAAGAAATTCACCAAGAGTTAGGCTCTTTAGGTTCCCTCCTGATGATTCCGTAATTGGAAAAATTTGGAGGCAAGTTTGTAGGGTACAAGGTCAAAACGGAAATTTATATCTTTGTGGTAAACATTTTTCCCAAGAATTTATAGGAAGTCGGCTTTTGAAAAAAGAAGCAATTCCATCGCGTTTTTTGGATTCTTCTGAGAGTCACAAGACGTAAAGCTTGAGGACTTGGTTGCTCTGCAGAGTCCAAACGGTAAAAGAACCAATTCTGAAAGCGATAATGAAGTATTATGCTCTAATTGAGAAAAAAACATAAAAAATACGCACTTTTATTTGAAGAAGGTAAATGCATTGCAAAAAAAAAGTATTTACATTAAGAAACCGACTAAAATTTCAGAGAAAATCCCAAAAAATTTTACGGACAAAATATTACAAACTCAGACAAAGTTCCCAGGAAATTCCAAAAAAGTCAATAAATGATGAAATACATAATCTGTCTATTTCAGACAATGCAAAGACATTCTCAAATATGCTGGTTATACCCAAAAGTAAGCTTTGGAGCCCAAATGAAAAATTATTGTGCCAAAACATTTTCTATAGGTCTCAAGCGGCTTATAAATTTCTAAGGAATGGCCTTGAAATGAACATGCCTCATTTAAGTTCTCTTTACAGGTGGACACCCGTTAAAAATTTGCAACCTGGTTTCAAAAACTCCGCTTTTTCTACAATTTCCGCTAGGGTTGCAGAAATGAGCGATAGAGAAAAAAATGTTATTAGTTTTCGATGAGGTTGCAATAAGGAAGGACCTTGTTTATAATTCTAAAGAAGACATAATTGACGGTTTGGAAGACAATGGGTTTCAAAGAACCTCAAATATAGGTAAAAACGTTTGCGTTTTTATCATAAGAGGTCTTTTTGATAACTGGAAGTGTGTATTAAACTATTTTGTGTCCGAAACAAATGTAAAAGGTTCAGCTTTAAAGAAAATTGTTGAACAGAACATTATAGACCTCAATGGAATTGGTTTATAGGTTTTAGGTATTGTTTGCGATCAGGGTTCTAACAATAGGAACTGTTATAAATCCTTGGGAGTCAATGGAGTTGAGAAACCTTACTTTTTCGTAAACGAAAACAAAATGTTTGCCTTTTACGATTTTCCTCACCTCCTAAAGAACCTTAGAAACCTTTTAATGAGCAAGGATATAATCACACCCGATGCACAGGAGTATTTGCATCAAAAACCTGGCCAAAATTATTTTTCGTTATTTTTGTTATCATTTCTATTCAAAATTAACATTTATAATACAAAATACAATATACAGGTTGATTTTTTTATTTTACATATGTTTTGATGAAAATAAATGCTAACAAATCTGTTATGGTAAACATATTAGGGTACTTGATGTTTTTTTTCTAATTGGGAGAACCTAATCGATGAATTCTTCCCACGAATCTTCCTCAAATGAATCTTCGCTAATTTCATCTTCACCCCAAGACATCAAGCTCTCGTTTTTGTATTTGAGTCATCTGGAAGAAGCAGTTCTAGGGTCTCTTGGGACAATGACCGTTTTGTTTTCGATGGTAACTTTCTGAGGCAACTTATGAGTGGATCAGAACTCAGTAGCAATCTGTTTAGGACATCCATATTACAATCTCTCCTAGAGAACTTCCTGGCATAATTAAGACGGTAGAGTCTGTAAGATCACATTTTATTATAAGGTTAGGTTTACCTTAGTTTTTTTATTTAATTATTAAAAAAAAAACTTACCTGAAGTGTTTATTTCTAGCTTCTGATGCTTCTTCTGAAAGTTGGCCAATAGGAAGCAGAGCGTTTTGTATGACTACAGATCCATGCATTAAAATTTTATGCATGGTTGGAGTCATAGGGTACCATTGGTATAATTCAACATAAAGCCTAGCTGTATCCATGGTGTACAACCCAAATTTGCCAGCATTAATTTTAAATCCACTTGAAATCGTCTCTAAAATGATTTTAAAGCGGAAAATTAACTGTACATCGATTCCTGTTATTTCAGCAGCAAGTTCCGGATGATTAAAAAATCTTCGACTGGTGTTTCCGTCATTTGTGTTGCCAAAACCAGCTCGTGGAAAATCCACAATAAGTCCAAGTTTGTTCCTAAATTCTCTCTGAATTTGAATTTTTCGAATTGTTCATGCCTCTTTGTTCTTCTGTGTTCGTAATTGCCATTTTTTTATTGGGAGCTTATAAGCAATGTGCAGAAGGCTTTCAAAAAGTCTGATTCGGGCATATGGGATTGACAACCCAAACTCAATAGATTTTTCATTAATTATGTTTGGTGTACTTAATTTGTTAAAATCTTTAGATGTTAATCCGCATATATAGCAATTCTGCGTTGATGTAGTCTCAGTTATTGCATTACATATTTTCCATCAACCATAGTAAAAAGTAATGTATGCTTTACCTCCATGTTAGTCATAACGGTTTTGATTAATGAATCGATTTTGGCCTGAATATAGTTAATTTCACTTTTTGTAACTTCTGAGCTCTTTGAGGTGTTTTTAAAATTTCTGTTAGTACTTTTGAAGCAACATTCTTCCCAGACTCTCTTAACTTCATCTGAGTCGCAAACGCTAGTTCCTCAGTTTGAAAAGTATCCCGTATACTTTCAGTTTTTCTCCTTTTACTCCTATCGCTTAATTCTTCAAATGACTTTTCAGGTCTACCTGGTCTGGCAGTAGTGATTGGGATTGTAAAAGTTCCTTCAAGCCAAGATTTCTTTCTTTCTAAGAAGAAATTTTTTTTCCTTCTTGATTCTATCCATTTTTGCTTTAGATCACACAAAAATTTTGCTACTTTTGGCTTAAAAATTGCAAGTTGTTCTTTTGAAGTAGTACTTAGTAAAAAATTTTTTAAGTAATTAATTTTTTCAGTAATATTCAAATAAATATTGTTTCGTCACAACTCTGGAACCTGATGATCCTAATAGGAAAATGTGCTATGTATTAACATGGTGCATACATATAACATACATACATATAAATACATACATACATTTATAACATATACATTCACGGCACAGCACATTCTCATTAAATTAGTTTAATGACTTATTTCCACCTACCAACATCTAAATGCTCACGTTTTTTTCTACGTACCTAATAAATAGTTCTCAGTATTTTTTTTCTCTTTTCATCCCAATCTAAATTTATATCACACAAAAAAAATTAAACAAATAACACCAGTAAGATTCATTTAAAAAAAAAAAAAAACTTGCATAACGTATGAGTGCTTTTTACACGAAAGTGAAAAACTCATTGACCCACAGTACTGTAGATCGCACGTAGGAGCAACCATTTTTTGTTTCATTAACTTGAGGAATATTCAAACTAACTTATAAACTTCGATTCATTGCAGAATAACAGGGTATACTAAAACAAAATCATTAAAACTTGAAAAATAACTTAAACAAAATATTATCTTTTATACATTAGTTCTAAGCCCGAATTGAAAAAAAAAACAACGACTAATGTTTTCAAAATTCAATTGAAATTGTAAATACATACCTGAAGCAGTATTCTCCATTTAAATTTTGTTAGCTTCTTATCACAACACTTCGATATCACTTATTGAATAACACTTACCAAAGTAGCACGCTTTAAAATAAAAGTGCAGTAGATGCAACTGTTAACTTTGATCTCATTTCATCACAACACATGATCAACAAAAAAAAAAACAAATACAGCACATTGACCCATGTGTATTTAGCACCCGCTATACCAAGTTTTTAGTTGTCAATTTTACTTTTCAGAAAATCGACTTTTGGCCAGATTTTTAGTGCAAATACTCCTATGTGCGACGTCTGCACCACAAACGGTACCAATATACGTACCAACACCAAAAACAGCTGGACCGAAGGCCATAACAATAGAAGAGTATAGAAAAAGGCAAATTAAACAAATAACAAAAAAACCTAAAAAGCGAGGCGGAAGAAAAGGCAGTTCCAGCGAAAGTGTGCTGATCTGCAAAGAACTATCAACGTTGCACAAGGTACCTTAAAAAAGGATTTATTAGAAAAACTTACAAGCCTTAAGAAACCATTGGTGGAAAACAATCGAAGGAAGAGATCATCAATAACAATGTGGCAGCAGCATCATCTGCAGCGAATACAACATTAGGCTCATTACTATCAGACAAGATAGGATACATTAATTGTTTTCTTTTGATAGTCATCATTTTATGTAAATTAAACGCATACTACAAAAATTATTTAAGAAAGCATGCGCTAAAAACATTAAATGTTTAAAAACTTTCAAATAAATATATAAATATATATAAAAATTGTTTATATCTAAAAAAAAAAAAAATAAATATAAATAAATAAAATTTCATGGAATTTAATACGTTAGAAAATTTATTGCAAAATTTAAGAAAAGCACCAAACAGAACTTATTCCAGAAACCATGTACAAAAAGTAAACAAACAAATAGACACTATATGGCTACAATTAACTAAAACAGCAGAACTTAAAGACATACAAAACCTAAAAGACAAATTTGACAAATTAGTTGACCAGATACAAACATATTTAAAGACCAAAGACGAGAAACAAGAAATTAACAACGAAATGGCGAATTTTGACTTAGTAACTGCTACTAAAGTCATCCCTGAATTTCAAGGTGATTATAAAGATTTAAACAATTACTTGGGTTTAATTGATTTCTATCATAGCACTCTAAAAGATGACGCACAAAAAGAGCTCTTAGTAAAATTCATTCTAGCCACCAAACTCTCAGAAAAGGTTAAAAATAAAATTCAAACTGAGAAAACTCCAACAAAATTTGATGATTTTAAAAATGTTTTAAAATCTGTATTTAAGTCTAACAAAACTGCGTCAAGATTACATAGTGACATTGCAAAATGTTATCAAGGTAATCAAACAATTCCGATCTTTGCATCACGAATAGAATCGTTGCTAGCTTCCTTGAACGAACTACAGATCTCTGAGCAAGGGGATGAGCACAGAGAAGTTATAGTTAAGTTAAATGATCAAATAGGAATGACGGCTTTCAAAAATGGTCTATCAGAACCATACAAATCACTAGTAATAGCTGCAAGACCAATGAAGCTTGCAGAGGCTGTGCAAGTAGCATTAGAAATAGACCCAGGTCGATCAAATCAAATTATGCATTAGGAGCCATTCTATCTTAAGGAGAGGTAGGTAACGATAAGCCCATTGCATATGCGAGTAAAGCATTAAACAAACACGAGCTAAGTAAATCAGTTATAGAGAAAGAATTACTTGGTATTCATTGGGGAATAAATCATTTTAGACCATATCTATATGGAAAAAGATTTATGGTATATACCGATCATAGACCATTAGTTATTTTATTTAAACATAAGAACCCATCATCCAAAGTAACTAGAATTAGAGTAGATTTAATGGATTATGATTTTGATATAGTTTTTAAACAAGGACAGATGAATACAAATGCTGATGCATTATCTAGAATAAAGCTAAGTTCAGAAGAATTAAAAGAAATGTTACCACAACAAAGTATTAATGTCCTAACCAGAACAATGAAGTTAAGAAATAAAGAAGACACTAGTGAAAAAGAAAAAAATGCGCAAATTATGCCCCCAGTAGAGACTGTACACCTCCACATATGGGAATGCATATCTATATCGGATACCAGAAATATTAAGAAGTTGCAACTTGAAAAAGTAAAGAATTTAATAGGGAACCAGAAAGAAACAATATATGCAGTTAAAGATAGAATACATGTTGGATACAATGATAATTCTCTATCAGACTTAAAATTGATTTTGAAGAAATTGATATCCTATACAAAACATGAGAAAATAACAAAGCTAGCTTTAGAAAAGACTAATGAAATATTTGAAACAATATCAGTGCACAAATTTAAAGAGATATTTAACGAATTGCAAAAGAATGAGAAAGAAAATTCTAGACATTACATTATATTATCAACCAAAAAGAATAGAGCATGCGAATGAGATGAATAAATTGATAAAAGAACATCATGATGATAAATTAGGAGGACACATTGGTATAAGAAGATGTATAGCAAAACTTAAGCAAAAATATGTATGGAAGAATATGAACAAGATGGTTAGAAAATATATAAATAGTTGTAAGATTTGTAACGAAGTTAAAATTAATAAATATAATAAAGAACGATACATGAGGACAGAAACAGCTAGCACATCTTTTGATGTAATAACAGTAGATACAGTAGGACCACTTAGACCATCGAATGGATATAGGTATATTCTTACAATTCAATGTGAACTAACAAAATTCATTGAAGCATTTCCTTTAGTCACGAAAGATGCTATTTCAGTAGCAAAAACCATTGTAGAGAAATTCATTTTGAAATATGGTTGTTTTAGAAAACTAAAAACAGACAAAGGTACAGAATTCACTAATGATTTATTAATAAATATCTGTAAGTTACTAAGAATAGAAAAAACTACGTCTACACCATTTCACCATGAAACTTTAGGCTCAGTGGAAAGAAACCATAGAGTTCTAAATGACTACTTAATGACAACAGACGGAAAAGACGACTGGGAAGAATTAATACCTTACTACACTTACACATACAATACTACACCACACAGTACTACAAATTACACACCATTTGAATTAGTCTACGGAAAGTTATGTGCGCTACCTTGTGAAATCATAAAAAATAAAGAAAGTATTTATAACATTGATAACTATGTAAATGAATTTAAAATAAAACTAAGATATGCTCATGAAAAAGCTAAAGAAAATTTAGAACAAAATAAGAGTAAAATATGTAATAATCAATCTTATATAAATGAATCAAATTTTAAAGTAGGAGATTATGTTTATTTAAAAATTGGAAATAAAAAAAAGTTAGATAAACCTTTTAAAGGTCCTTATGAAATAATAAAACAAAATGGACCAAATAGCATCATAAAAACTGAAAAAGGAAATAAAGAAGTGCATAACAATAATTTAATAAGAGCAAGAAATGTATAAAGTTCTTTTTCTCAAATCATTTTAAAGTAATTTTCAATTTGTGAAAAATAATTTTCTCATTTTAAAATAACAAAATTATTTTTTTTCTAAAGGGTGAGGGTGTTGTGTATATACATATGTAGATATAAAGAGCCCAAATACTCATATAGAAAAAAAAAAGTAAATAAAATAAATCAAAACAAATAATGTAAACAACAATGCACTCGTTTGCATATCGACCTACATCTGGTTATGTTAAGTATGGTCAGTCATCACCTATCGATACCATCGTTCGTTGACCTGATCATATTACATTATATCGCAGTCGGTCGCTATGCATGCAGTGTAAAAGAAAAATGATTATGACGATTTTATTTATGATAATACTTATTGTGCAAGCAATTGGAATGCACTTGAGGAAATACAACCGTAGGTTTATTTTGTCAAGTAGACATTCTTTTGTGGGTCATAAATGAAATTGAGTAATACTGGATATAGAAAATAAGAAAAAGATAAATATTAATATAGACGAATTATTGATCTAGTTCTTAAGTATAAATAGTAGCATTTTTGTAAATAAAATTTAGTCTAGTTTTTGAATTATAACGTGACTCTCATTTGCGGCTGAAGAGCTCAGAAGTACTCAACCAATGCTCGGATATATAAGCGGCTCTTTGAGCTAAGAAAGACATTAAACAAACATAACACCAGCGTTGAACGTTAGTTAATCCGCCGAAATCGGTGAGTTAAAATCTTGAACAGAGGCTGAACCACTATTGTACAACTGGACCTCACAGAACCATTTTTTTGATTTTCGACTATCTCATTACCAGTTTTACTGATTTTTCAAAGTTATTTTTTTGAAAATTCCGTATTTTGAAAATGGGTAGATGTTATATTTTTTTAATTCATTTCAAACACAAATCAAAAATTTATTTTTTCTGAAAATTTTTGTACGCAATATTATGAGAATTTATCTGAAGCTTTTGTTAAAAAAAATCATTAAAACCACATTGCTGTAAGTCTTTTAGTTTTCGAGAAAATTGAAAATTACTTAAATTATTATTATATTTTTTTCAAATTTTATTTAAAAAATTTTGAGTTTAAAAATCATTTATTCAAAAACTAAGCGCTAAAATAACTTTATTTAAAAACATGAATTAAGAATGAATATCTGGCTTTAAGATAAGCTATAACATAATATTGTAAGTGTTGCCGTTGTGTTTTTAGTGTTTTTATATTCATTTTCTATTTTAGATTTTTTTTTTAATTTGCCCCTCCCACCTAAAGGGGTGGACAAATAAAGTGGAACGATATCTTAAAATCATGTCCATATAATGTACCAACAATAAATACAAAATTGCTGCTTTTGTCATAAAATGCACAATTTTGGAATTAAGTCGAATTTCAAAAACCGTTATTTGTATGAAAAAAAATATGTTAATCTTTTTTGTAGGAAATATTTCAGGTTACAAATAAGTCTTCGACATTTTTTTTTGTACAACTTACCATTTGGAAGTTATTACTGAAAAACCATTGTGGGGGGCCTTCAACCCCCCGTAAAATTGTTAGCGGCCCTCATATCGATGGGAACTTTTGACAGTTTCTTAAGAACACCATGAGGAAGCTATATAACCAAAACCCAGCTTTCCGGCAATTATTTCCGAATTTGTTTTTTTTTAACTTCATTGACTGGACTAATATGGAATTTTCAAACAATAACTTTGAAAATTTTTTAAAAATCAATAATTTATTTTTTTGAAAATTTTGGTATCCAATATTATTAGAACTTATTTGGAGCTTTTGTGCAAAAAAAAATTTATTAAAATCAGTTCAACTGATAATGAGATAGTCGAAAATCAAAAAAAAATGGTTCTATGAGAGATACCACTTTTAAACGTTAGATAATTTTTTGTCCCAAAAAAATAGTAGATCGCACAGGTATAACTTCACACAAAAATTTTAATAATAATCGTATGAACCGTTTATGAGAAAAATGAGATTTTCAACACCGGTTTTTAAACATTTGTATGGGAGGTACCGTCTTTTTTGGTTATAAGAAAAATTTTCATTTAAAATCTGCTTTATAATGTTAAAGAACTGCTGGGTGCCAAGTTTAATAAAAATTGACATAGTCGTTTAAGTTCTCAAAAAAATTTTGAAACTTTTTTTAAAAATGTATGTACAATGTTCATACATATGTAGAAAATATAATACAAATAAAACCCTTGCAAAATGACCTTGTCATACCGTGTTCCTTAAATCGTAGTATACACATTTCACAACTATATACCTATCTACCTACACCTACATACCTACCTACCTACACCTACATACCTACCTACACCTATACCTACCTCACGACTTTTGAACTCAAACGGAAATAAATTAATGAACAATAATTTTCTTTAATTTCTCAGGGAATACAAAATAACCAACTATGTATGTAGTCCACCGAGACTGTTCCGTTCTTCACTTATTCTTCTTATTAAAAAAAACACAACTTCGTTTGAACACATTAATTTTATTTGTTTTAACACACGGTCAATACGTCTTTGTTAAGCGAGATCTTGATGAATACTACTTATTGAGTGCTGAGTTTGAATGCTCAAGTTGTTGTTTGTGAGAGTGTGAGAGTTTAGTCTGTGTAAGTCTTGTCCCTGTCGTTACCCCATTCCACATCCGGCTATCCTGACTTTCCGTTCGACTCGAACGAAAAACTCCACCTTTTCATAAACTCAGCTATGGTACTCGTCAAGTTAGGCCCCTCGTGATTCCCTACCTTCTCAACCTCGTATCGGTCATGATTAAACTGTCTAGTTACCTTATATGGCCCTAAGAACTTGGGTCGTAACTTCATATTCGTACCGAATTGGGTGCGCTTAATGGCGACTAGTTCCCCTATTTTGTACCTCTGCGCGACGACTCGAGGTTTGTCGAACGACCTCTTATTCTCTTGCTGAATAACATTGATATTTTTCCAAGCTTCCTCTCTCACGGTGTAACTTGAACTTATTTTAGTGCTTCTAGGGGGGTGCTATTCAATATTTGCTGGACTTTATTGACATGCTTATACCAGCTTCGTGGGTCTTCGAGACAAACTTTTGCCAGCATCGAAGTAACCGTCTTATGGATTCTCTCCACCTGACCGTTACCTCGGGGAACCCCAGTTGCGATCACCATATGCTGTATGCCTTCATCACTGCAGTAGCTTTTAAAATTGTTAGACGTAAATGCTGCGCCCCTATCTGAAACAATTCGCCTCGGATTACCAAATAATGTAGCCTGCTTCTTTAGTTTTTCAACTACTTCCTCAACGCCAGTGCTTTTCGTAGGATGAAGCCAGACGAATTTCGAAAAGGCGTCAACGACTACCAACAAGTGGTTGTATTGTTTCCTAGTACCTTCCATTGGGCCTACATGCTCAACATGATATGTCTCTAGAGGAACGTCCCCTTTATCAATTGGTGAAAGCAATCCCTCTTTCCTACTATTTTTTGCTTCAGTGATGATGCACTTTACGCAATTTTTGACAACCCTAGCAACTTTTTTGGACACATTTGGAACATAGAATGACTTTTCTATAAGATAGAGACAATTTCTTGCTCCATTGGCTCAGGTACTACTATCAACTCTCTAACAGGATCTTTGAATAGAACATCTGCTTTTAGAAAGTAGTCTTCATAAGTCTCTCTCTCTAATATCTTTCGAACTGCTTTAGTCCATGGGTCTTCAAGTTGTGCCGCTTTGATGCGAAGGTTTAGTGACTCCTCGAGCATCATGCAATAAACCCTACTAAGACCGTCGACGTTTCTCATTTGAGTTCCGGAACGATGCTCGACCTCATAGTCAAACTCTTGGGGAAACATCGCCCAGCGAGCCACTCTCAACGGTACGTCTCGTTTCTTAATTGTCATTGTGAAAGCATTGCAATCAGTTACAATTTTGAATCTAATCCCCAACACATACTCGCCATTTCTTGAGTGCTTCGATTATAGCAAGAACTTCTTGTCCATATGAGTGTAATTTCTCTTCAGACTGGGTTGTTTTCCTACTCATATACTGAACCGGGTGCAAACTCTGGTCTTCTTTTCTGTAGAAGCACAGCCCCGTAACCAAACTTACAGGCATCAGTATGGATCTCTGTAACTGCCTTAGGCTTAAACAACCTGAAAGTAGGTGCTTTAACGAGTACCATCTTCAATTGTTGGAAGGCTAAAAGTTGTTCGTCACCTAGCTTATACTTAGCCTCCTTTTTAAGCAAATCGGAAAACGGCTTGGCTACTAACGCAAAATTTTCGACGAATCGTCGGAAACAAGAAGTCAAACCTAAAAACCGCTGGAGAGCCTTTTTATCCGTCGGAACTGGATAGTTCTCTATAGCCCTCGTCTTCTCAACTGATGGTTGGATAGTGCCATTCTCAATTATATAACCAAGGAATTCAACACGTCTCTTCAAAAACTGACTTTTTTCCCACGTTAGCTTAAGACCATACGACATTGCTACCTCAAGCACCTGTTTCAGTTTCTCTATTCCCTCTACTTCATCCTTAGACGGAATTATCATATCGTCCATATATAATATAACTACACCGGCTTGGATTAATGGCCTAAACACGGCGGATATAAATCTGCAAAAAACAGCGGGGGAATTTGATATTCCAAACGGAACAAATAAAAATTCATACTGCGAGGCTTGTGTGACAAACGCTGTGTATTTACGAGAATCCGGGTGCATCGGCACATGAAAGAACCCGTTTCTCAAATCAAGTGTTGTAAACACTTTTGCCCCCTCTAATCGCTCAATGACCTCATCGATTAATACCATATCATATCCTTTTTGGAAACGAGTACAATAGGAGACGCGTATGGTGACACGCTCTGTTGTACGATTCCCTCCACAAGCCATTTACTGACTTGTTGGCTTATGACCTCCTGATCAGGCCTTGACATACGTCTAGGTGCTTGCCAAATAGGAACCTCGTCTTTGAGCACCAATTTCATTTCCACGGGAGATATCTTATTCCTTTTGGGTGAGTACTCATTAATAATTCCCTTTATGATCATCTGTTGATCATCTCTTAAATGACTTAAATCAATTGTCAGATCACTCGGAAACTCGCCTTCAAAGGCCGACATACAAATACTTTGAAACGCGTTGTTCAACTCGAACATGTCTTCGTCTTCTCCCTTCTCTATCTCTCGATCTTCTACTAGGATGTCTTTTTCTGCTTCTTCTTCTTTAACAAATATACTTTGTTCTACACTACCTACACCAGCCCTGCTGCTGCCTGCAAGGGTTTCGCTCGAAATACCCTTTTCCACTTTTAGTTCCACTGAACTCTGCTTTCTTCTAAACAGAACACCCTCTTCTTGGATAACTAAATCCACTTTACGTAAGACGTCGTTCCCTATTACTGCCGCATACGGCATGTCTGCCTCACCGAGTATATGAAAAATCATTTCTAATTCGCACCCGTCTACATCCACCTTCGAAGTGAAACTTCCCCTTGTCAATACTTCTTTCTGCCCTAAACCAAGGAGTTTGATCTTTGCAGGATTTAATTCAACGTAATCCATTAACAGCAAGAAATCGTACCTAAGTAGGCACAGATCACTACCTGTATCCAAAAGTGCGGATACACAGTAATTACCTAACTTAATATGTTTGAAAACGCGGTTGGAGCCGGTTGCAAAATATACTCTTGCTTCTGCCTCAGAAGTACTTCCACTTGCCCTTGCGAATTGGACATTACTGCTTTCCATCTTCACGCCAGGTTGACCTAACCTACATTCGAATGCACGATGACCTGGTTGTCCACATTTAAAACATTTGAATGTCTTTACCTGGCAATCTCTTGACAAATGAGAACTGTTGCCGCATTTAAAACAAGTTTTGTTTTCTACCATTACCTGAAATCGAGAACTGGTCGAAGGCTGTGGAGTTTCTCGGTAGTTTGGTGACTTCAAAGAGGTTCCACCTACCTTCTCGTATAACCTGATCTGACTTTCAAATCTGCAATTTTCTTCGCCTGTTAAAAACACATCGTCTTGAATCAGGTACTCCCTCCGCAAAATATTCAATCAAACTTTCGTCGTCTAATGCTATTGATTTAGCAATTTCAATTAATGGGTAAAGATACTCGTGAAGTGACTCCGTAGGCTTCTTTCGACGAGCCTTCAATAACCTGTGGACTTCTGCGGACGAAAGTTTGCTTGAAAATTCTTGCTTCAACTCTTTTTTGAGTGTTTCCCAACTATTAACCCCTGGGCCCTGACAGACTTCGGATGAATTGACGGGCTACCCCCTTGACCAGCTGCTTGGCATAAATGAATTTCTGGATCTCATTCCACCTAACACATTCTCCTCGAACTCCACGATCCACTGATTGATGTCAGGGTATCCTGCGCCGTCAAAGTTCAGAAGTGAACCTTCTATGTCTCTTAAGGTAAATGCGCTAACCTTCAAATGTCTTCGACCCCCTTGCGTACCTGAGTCCGCATCGTCCCAATCTTCGTCATCGTTCGCGTCGTCCAACGGTCGAGTAAATTCGTAATGTTCAAGGAGTCTATCTTGTAACGTTGTCTTAAGTCCCTGAGTTGATAAATTTAATTCTCTTAACTTTTGCTTTAAAACCTCAACGGTCAACTCTAAAACTCCTCGAGCATCCATTACAAATATTTTACTTATTATAATTTAAATAGAATTTATAAAGATAGTGCTTTAATTTTGTCTTTAAAAAAAAATAATCAGCAAACATATAAGAACAAACAATGTAAAATTTACCCTATAATAACTCTCGCCAACAAGTAAATAATAATAAAACCTTACATAGAATTCCGTTGTCTCTGCTTCTTGTTGTATCCTGTATCTGTTGTTGTTTGTGAGAGTGTGAGAGTTTTGTCTGTGTAAGTCTTGTCCCTGATAGGTATACCTACCTAGGTACCTCACAAAAAAAACACCAAAAGAAAATCCTTGCTACCCTTTCCTCGAAATTCGCGACGAACGAACAAAAAAGTTACTGCATGTCTATCTATACAGATACACACTATTACCAATGATAAGCAAAAAACTAAAAAAAAAACAACCACCGCATGTCTCCTCCACTCCCCACCAACAAGGCTGGCATCGCTTCATAAAAAATTCAATTATACGTATTATATTATCTTTGTTTGTATTCTATTATCTTTTTTTGTATTCTATTATCTTTTATATCGCGTGCTCTCTCATGGCTATTTTTGACAATTCCGAAGTTGTATAGAAACAAAAACGGGGAGCATAGTATATAAACAATGTTTATAACTGGCAGCATAATATATCAACATATTGCTGTATACAAAAGTAGATAGAGATTAGCTCTATAGAGGCGCAACGATCGAATGTTGTTCATGATAGTACTATAGGTTTTATATACAATGCCATTTCTAAAAATTCTCATGTATTGACACATGTCAAATCGTATAGGATGGAATATCATGCTGTGTAAGATGGGCTCTCATATTTCGTTTCCACACTATTAAAAAGAAAGAAAACACCGATTTTTCAGGTTCGATAAATTTTGTAATCGATTTTTCACGGAATATTTTAACTGCTCATCTCTAAAACGAAAGCGAAAAAGGCTACAAATATGAACAAAAAGTGATTAAAAAACAATTTTAATTTTTAACCACTGTTTATTTTCCAATAAATCCACCGCAAAATTTTTGTTCCTAAAAATATAGAAAGTCTTCAGGAACGAAAAAAAGAACCATGTAATCACGAAGATACGTACCTGTCAAAAAGACGAAAGACGAAACGAACGAAATAAATTTACCCGATTTGCCATTCCAGCATAGTTGAGGGACATTAGAAATGAAAAAAGCATTTATGTATTTTAAAACTTTGAATAAATTCTTTTATAAATTTGCTCTTCTTCACATGCAAATCTGGAAAGCATACGAACAGGGTTGGCCGAATTAACTACACTACATTTTCTACATCATTAACTACGCGTAGTTAATTTATTAAACTACACGTCTTATTTACTACAAATTGTTACGTTTTCATATACATATGAATGAAAGTGACCTATCTCAAAATTTCTGTAACTTCTGATTTTTCAATAAACTGACCTTTAAAAGCGAAATGAACTCTAAAACCAGTTTGTAAAAAAGATTCCGATTTTTTTAGTTAGGTCACTTTCATTCTAAGGGTGCGATTTGATATTTGAATTTAAGTTTGTTACAATTTGTTTCATTAACTACATTTAACTACGTTTAACTGCATAAACTACGTAGCAAATGTAAAAAATGTAGTGGCCATCCCTGCCTACGAACGAACGCTTCTACTTGGTGTCCGTTTTATCATCTTCTTCGTATTCTGTTTCCTCAATAATTTTGTCTATTCCCCTGACGTCCCTTTCTCTAAACTCTCTACTCGGCGTTTCACTTTTTTGAAATTCTGTTGAATTTTTCACATTGTTAGTAGGTATGCCTTCGCTTTAACATTTCTAATGTTAAACGACTCGTGTAATCAGCGTCTATTATACATGATTTGTTTCCCACTTTTTTGGCATGTGTTAATACTCAGGATCAGTGTTACCTTCGGGACTCTAGTCACTGACTCTTTTTTTAACGCTGGGACTCCAGGACTCATCATTTTGAAATTTGAATTCTTTTTAAAATGTTGACTCTTTTTTTGTAAATGCACCAAAAAAATATATAATTGAATACGTTGGAAACGAATTCGTTCAACCTTTTTCTTAAAACCCCATTCTTACCGTTCCCTTTCAAGTTTTTTTTCATTTTTCATTTCTGTGATCTGTTCAGCATCGTTAGAAGATTAGAAATTGAAATGAAAACAATATTTGCAATTTAAAAGGTACTGTACTTTTGTGCGTTGAAAACACTTCCTAGGATTTATTAAATCTTAAAGAGATTAACTATTGGTGAAAACGTAGTATTACCTTCGGGACGACTCTTTAGAGTCATATTCCAGGAGTTATCTTTTTGAAAAAAATTTAAATTAGATTCAGCTTTTAAAAGTGGGAAATTTTTGTAAACCAACAAATAAAATAGGGGTGTTCCTTTACTTTAAAACTCTGTGCATTTGTGTGAATTTCTACGTCATTTTATTTTTTTATATGAACTTTGACAGGCTTTGGTGTAGAAATTCACAGAAATGCACAGAGTTTCAAAGTAAACGAACTAGGATAATATATAAAGTATAAACTTCGAAATGAATTCGTTCAACCCTTAGAATAAGAAGATAAGGAAGAGAAATATATCACATATACAGTGTACGTGAGTGAAGCACCAAATTAAAAAAATAAACACAAAAAGGTGCCTATCTGGGTGATTCTCTGCCAACTGTGATTTTTTAAATAAGAATTTTGCTAAAATTAAAAGTCATTGAAAATTAATTTTTTTTGTTTTATTTGTCTTTAAATAGACATGGTATTAAATCTGTAAGAGCATTTTACTACAACTTTTAAGGAACAAAAAATATGGTAAAAAGTACTAAATCTCGAAGACATGGTGCTGACACTGATTTTTTATTTTTGAATTTTTATACGTTCTAACTCTTTTTGAAAATATTTTTGTTGAGTTTCTAAATTCTCTCTTACGTTTTGATGTTTTCAACTTTAAAAGCCAATTTTTTATTCAAAATTGTATGTTTTTTAGTTTTTCAAATCTGTTCTTTAAGGTTGGAGTCTTTATTTTTATGCTAGGTTATAACTCAACATAAAGTACTGGTACCATTCTTAATAAAAAAAATAACAAGATTTTTAGCAAAATTGCTTGATCATTTAAGTTCATCATAAATAAATATACCACGGTACTGACACCCACGGTACTGACATTTAGGCTTTAATATAACCTCATATCTCAAAGCTTCTGAGAAAAATAAAATCCGTTATAATTTTAACTTATATGACTTAAAAAGAAATACAATATTCTAAAAATCACCCCAACAAATTTCATAACACGCTTGGATAATACTACCACGGTACTGACAGGTAATTTTGTGACACACGATTTTAGAATAAAAACACTTCACACTTACAGCAAAATTACGTAAGTAAAATAAATTGACTTTCGTTAACAATAAATAAATAGTGCCTCTTTCAAACGGCACCACACAAATGCCATAAAACTAAAAACAAAATAGCGGTTCAGCGGTAAATCGCTTGAATTAAAAAAAAAAAATGAAATCCGTGGACAATATTCAATTATTATTATTTAATTAGAGAGCAAATATTTTGACTTGATATTCTCAAAATATAATCAAGCTATTGTACTATTGTACTCAAACTTTTCTCGGTACTGACATTTTGCGTATTCTTTTTCAAGTCAAGGGGAAAGGGTGGCAAATTTTTAAACAATCTGCAATGTAAATTTTAGTACCAACTTATTTCCACAATTCAAACCAGGGGCCTATTTCACAGAACATACATCACATACATTACAGAAAAGTATGTGACGTAAAATTGGTCCAATATGAGTGGGCGTAAATTTTAATTTTTTTAAAAATTATGCGTTTTCTAAGTTAACGCAAAGTTTTTCAAAAAATTCAAAATTTACACTGAGCCATCTTTGGCGTCTACTTTAAGGTACATACATTCATACAATGTATGTGATGTATGTTCCGTGAAATAGGCCCCAGAAATTCATAAGAAATTTTTACATTAAGCTACAAATAAAGCCCTGGACACAAAGAATCACAGTTGGCAGAGAATCACACATCTGTCATTTTGCCGAAAGTGTTTCGAGATTTTCAATCGTTAAAATAGTGAAAAAAGATAATTAAACTAAATAAAAAAATGAAATTAAAGTGAGAATAGTGAAAGCTTTCAGCACTTTATTATAAAAAATATAAAACAACATGCGGTGCTGTGTCAAATTGTGTAAAAACACCTACAATATGGAGTTAAAAATCTTTTTATTTCACGGGCTGATTGTGTCTCAAATTCCACATAAATTAATGTGAAGTGATGTTTTTTATGTAAATACATTATCGTAGAATACTTTAAAATTGATATTTCATAGCATTTTGTTTTAAAAAAGCCTAATTTGTTGAAAATGCAAATATACTTTGAAACGTGGTATCTCAGGTGCCTATCTGTCAAAATTGAAATTCTCTCCTAGGGTCGAATTAGCTTTTGTTGGTGATGGCAAGGCGCTCAAATACATTGAGCGCCCGTAGTGCAGAGTAATTTTACTTACTTTATGTGGAATATGAGACACAGCTACATGTGATATGAACAAAAGTTGCAATGATTATTATAGATGTTTTTACAGGATTTAACGGAGCACCGCATGTAGTTTTATATTTTTATTTCAATGAAGAATAGCATATACTCACTTTATTTACTTTTATTTCACTTTTTTATTTAATTTACTAAGGTTTGTTTCTATTTTAACGATTTGAAATCTCAAAATTCATTCCTCAAAACAACAGCCACGATTTAGCTGTCTAACTGCATGCCTTCCCTGTGTGAATGCATCTGTGTTTGTATAACTCACAGTATTTTGAAAAATGCTTAACTTTTTCCTCGATATGCCCGTTCTTCTATTTCTTCTTCTACGGTTCAACCCTTTTCTTATAACGCCACGGTGCCATTCCAAATATTATGTGAAAGTTAACTTTTTGGATCTGTCACAGATACCATAATATTCACATCTGTAGCCATTCTATATAAAATTTTATATACAATGCCGTAATAAAATAACCCCCTGGATCCACAAGTAATTTTTATTTTTAATTTTATTTCAGAAATAATTTCAGAAGTATTTATTTTTTCGTTGAGTGGGCAAATTATTGTATAAAATTTTAATTGCAATCATGTCCCCGCCGAGCAAGCACCACATTACTCGCGCTATTACCGCACTAAAAGTTAGTTTATGTCCACATTTATTTCTTCTGCGAAGACAAGATATAAATGAAGATATTTATGTCTGAAAATAAAAATCTTCTTCTTGATATTTTGCAATGGTTAATTTCTAGCGGAGCCCCAGGGCAACACACACAGACTATTTCTTTTATTATTTTACTGTGACTTTTCTGCTTGCATGGAGATTAATGCTGGATTTACACGGCTGATAAATTGGATGTATTTCTTTAAAAAAAAAAACTGACAAAATGTCAAAATGAATTTTCCTATACCTTTTACCACTTTTGTAACAGAAATACTGCCAATTTGTCAGTCTTTAAAATATAGCAAAGTACTAACTCACTGCTTATACTGACTATTGAAAATTTGGCTATTAATATACGATTTTTTAAGTTCATATTTTTATGGAAAATGTTTTTTTGAACTTTTTCATGTTGTATAAAAGAGAAGCCTTATGTTAATAAAGTTTAAAACTAAACTTCTTTGAATTATAGAGTTTATATGTATCTAATTATTGGTGTTTTATTTGAAGTTTATAGAAGAATCTTTTTTTTCAACCAAGACTCCTTTTTTGACTCCTCTTTAAAATATTCAGAGGTAACCCTGAGTGGGATAGTGTGGAATGGAAAGGCTTTTAGCAAGATTTGTTTTGACAGAAAAAAATCGAAATGTTAAGAAAAAAATCGATTCTTTTAGAAAAAAATCCGATTCTTTTGTTGAAAGGAATTCGACATTAGATCGTGGAAAAACTGTGTTTATGATATTGGTTTATCTATTCAATGTTCAAGAAAATAGATTCAACATAAAAAGAAATTATAGTTATAAAAATAAGAGTCTGTCTAAAGACCCTACAGCGCGAAATTAGGTGCTTTGCACTTCTGTTTTTTTTTGCTTGCTTACATAAATACAGTGCCAGCACCCAGCATTACGGCATATAAACAGTGGTTTGTATGGGGGGCATGCTGCCCCCCTGCAACCACCCTGCTTGGGCACACTATAGGATTTGGGGTAGGTGCGAGGTTGGGTGTATGCAGTTAAAGAATCCGGATTTAAAGCCAACTTCGCACTTACCCCAAATCCTATAGTTTCGAGTACGCGAACGAAATCATTTTTGCGTACACACTGTCGGGTCTTTAGACAGATTCTAAAAATAATGTGGTTTCAAATGTACTGAAGAACTAAATTCAGTCCGGCTTGTTTTAAGTGTTTTTTTACTTCGTTTTTTTTTTTGAGTCTGTCTAAAGACCCGACAGCGCGTACGCGAAATTGAGTGATTCTCACTTCAATGTTTTATTTGCTTGCTTACAGAAATACAGTGCTTGCACCCATCATTACTTCGCATAAACAGTGAGGTATGTATGGGGGGGCATGCAACCCCCCTGCTTGGGCTCACTATAGGATTTGGGGTAGGTGCGCGGTTAGGTGTATGCAGTTTCTTTTGCATTTAAAGAATCAGGGGAGTTAAAGCCAACCTCGAACCTATTCCAAATCCTATAGTTTCACGTACGCGAAACTGATTTCGCGTACGCGATAACATTTTCGCGTACGCGCTGTCGGGTCTTTAGACAGATTCTTTTTTTTTAGCAGTTTTTAACTTCTTTGTAAATTGTTTATTAATGGTATAGCATTCAATTGTTTTAAGAGTTTAAGAATTTTTAACAAAATAAAAATTGATTTATTTGCGTTTGCAACCGTTGCAAATTTAAGAATTTGTAAAACAATGACTCTTTTTTACTGAAACACAATCGTTTTCCACTTGGCTAGGACAATAATCAGTTGTCAGTTCAGCGATTGCAGCTTCAAGGAAAAAGCAGCTTATTTACCATCTAATTTCGATTTGATGCAAAATTACACGCACCTTCACTCACCACAAAAGAGATTTTTGATTAAACAAAATTATCGAAAGGTGGTAAAAATATTAGTTTATAAACTTATGAATTTTAATAAAATAGAAAACCGATTAATAATGTAACATGAAAATCGCCCCCTTGAAAGTTTTTTTTCTTTTTCACAAAGTCGAAGTAAATGCATCTAAGAGTCCTGCTTTTAACAATTTACCTGCTTTAATAGAAAATTCAGACGAATATCGATTCCACCAAAGACTTTTCTCACGTTTAACAAATATATAAAAGTTATCAGTTTGAAAAACTTCCATACTTTATAATTAAATAATCAAAACAAGACGAGGACACATGCCAGTATACAAAATTAATCTGAATCAGAGAGAAAGAACTACTATAGAGAGTCAAATTTCCTCGTCTCCGTCCCACTGATCCCTATAATATACTGGAAACAGTATCCACTGATCTCTATAATACACTGGATAGTGAATAGCCTATAGTGTATAACAGTTTTGGTGAGGCAAGTTGTTTAAAGGGTACCGGCAACGACCTCATATCTCGCTCTTTACAAACGAAGAAAGAGATTGAAGATATTTGCCGAAATTGAGCATTTATTTGATATCAGTTGATGCCAACAAGCATTGCGGCTGTAAATATTAAAAAGAAAAAGAAAATGCATGTCCAGTAGCCTCCATTCCGCTGGCGCCGCTGTTATACTGTTATATGAGGGTACCGGCCACGACTATATTTTTGCCTCAAAAATTTTGTATGAATACACTATCCAGTGTATATAGAGATCAGTGACTGGATAGCGTATCCATACAAGAAACTTGACTCCATTTGAAGAACTGTTATAGTGGAGCTGCCTACTTTTTTGTATAAGAGTTTAACTTTATAACATATAAAAAGTGACGAAGTCAAACGTCAAAGAAGTGGAAAATGTGAAACGTTTTTCTCAGTTTGTTGAAATTTCATTAAAAAAATTAATTCGGGGAGAAAAAAACATTATTATTGAAATTTTTTCTATTTTTAAATCTTAAATACATCTTCGCAAAGGTATTTATCTTCAATTAATGCCTCATTTGTTAGTTGTGAGTACGTCGCGTCAGCTAATTCATTCGTATTTTTGTGTTGTGAGTTCAGGTGGTGGTGGCAGTAATAATTGCAATGGCCATAATAAAATGAAACATTAGGGGTATTCCCAATCCGATTCAACTGGTCTTGTATCATTGCAAAAATGCAGAAGTGTAAAACTTCCATACCCTAAACCCATTGTAAAAAAAAACTTTGCACCTTTGCAATGATGCAAGACCAGTTTGCATCGGATCGGGAATACCCCTATTATTTTTATTCTACGGATGTGCATCCGCAACTCCAGAAAACAAATGTTTGTTCACAAACGCATTTCAACGCGTCTTAACCAAACCCATCTACAGGGAAGTTACAAGTCCCAACATCGGTTACCACTGAGCTCGTTATTGAAAAACCATTAAAACCAAGTCCAAAATATAAAGACATTATACTTTTTTGGATAGTTACATCACTAAACTAAGTTGTAAAAGAAAATTTCGCGAAAGAAAATAAACTCGGCATGAGGCGAACATTTTAGAAGCCTCAAATAAAGTGATGTGCTGGAATTCATAAACATAGCCATCGATCATAAATAGAGTTGTTTGTCACCAAAAGACGAATTTACAAACATGCGGGTAGTCCAGTGGAAACGCACATTTGGCTGGATGAACACACAAAGCTTAGACACTGCAGATAGGTGAGTACAAAACAAGGTTGGGTTTGTATTTGGTTTTGATGATAAATGTGTTTTTAAGGTACATCAACTCCAAGTGCGCTAAAAATATGTGGAAATTCAATGCATGTGGTTCCAAACAGAATGTGCATTGGGTTATCAGCGTCTGGGAAATGTGGTGACTCTCTGAAGAAATGTCACGAGGTCGAGTCTCCGCAGTTGCCGAATTGATCCCCGAAAAGCTCAAACGTCAAGAGGATCCTCTTGAAAAGGCAACCGATTTCCTCAAACCTTTTTAACTGTTAGCCAAACATCGCATTGAAACTCAATTCACTTGAGTCGAACAAGGATTTAAAAAAATTTCCATATAAAAGTAATTTATTTTTTGTGGTGTTGTCTCCATGTTGTATGGTTTATGAAAAAAGATAAACGTAAAAACAAAATTTTTTGTATAAACAAATTTTTATTATTTTTATTTTATTTTGGTCAACTTTAATAATTACAACATTAATTATTTAATAAAATAATGTTGTAATTATTAAAGTTGACCAAAATAAAATAAAAATAAAAATTTGTTTATACAAAAAATTTTGTTTTTACGTTTATCTTTTTTCAAAAGTAATTTCCTGCATTTTTCAGTTTTAAAGCAAATACCGAAATAACTTTTATATGGAAATTTTTTGAAATCTTTTTTTCGAATTGAAAATGGTTTTCAGAAACACTTAGGGAACTTAAAACGAAACTTAGAACCATTCCAACCATCCTTATAAACTTAATAGTTTTGAAACGACAGCGTGGTTTATCTACGAATTTCAAGAAATTTCTTAAAAGTAATAGAAATTTCCTGAAATTGGTAGATAAACAACGTTGTCATTTCCAAACTACTTGCTTCATTTGGATTATTGGAACGTTTTTGAGTTTGAATTGAAGTCCTCTAAGTGTTTCTAAAAACCATTTTCAAATCGAACAAAGATTTTAAAAAAATTCCATATAAAAGTAATTTCCTGCATTTTTCAGTTTTAAAGCAAATGCCGAAATTACTTTTATATGAAAATTTTTTAAAATATTTTTTCGATTTGAAAATGGTTTTCAGAAACACTTAGGGAACTTAAAACGAAACTTAGAACCATTCCAACCATCCTTATAAACTTACCATCCTTATAAAGTAATAGAAATTTCCTGAAATTGGTAGATAAACAACGTTGTCATTTCCAAACTACTTGCTTCATTGGGATTATTGGAACGTTTTTGAGTTTGAATTGAAGTCCTCTAAGTGTTTCTAAAAACCATTTTCAAATCGAACAAAGATTTAAAAAAATTTCCATATAAAAGTAATTTCCTGCATTTTTCAGTTTTAAAGCAAATGCCGAAATTACTTTTATATGGAAATTTTTTGAAACCATTCCAACCATCCTTATAAGCTTAATAGTTTTGAAACGACAGCGTGGTTTATCTACGAATTTCAAGAAATTTCTTAAAAGTAATAGAAATTTCCTGAAATTGGTAGATAAACAACGTTGTCATTTCCAAACTACTTGCTTCATTTGGATTACTGAAACGTTTTTGAGTTTGAATTGAAGTCCTCTAAGTGTTTCTAAAACCCATTTTCAAATCGAACAGAGATTTCAAAAAAATTCCATTTAAAAGTTACTTCTGAAAAATTGAATTAATCTCCTTTTTAACCACGATTTAAAAAAGACACTTTTTTAAGCTTAAATCATTTAAGAGCAACTTATATGAAATCTTTGTTTTTTAATGCCTATAATGCACTTTCTATATTTAGGAACTCAACAAATGCAACTAATGTGTCAACTTTGGATGTCCTTAGCTCTCTTGCTGAAAATGCTCGAAGTCAATTTTTATTTGTGTTCCAGGGATAGTGGATGATTCTTAAACACCAATCATTAAGATAGATAAGGGTTATCATCCGTGCGTAGCAACAGTCTTATATTCCAAATAGAATTGTATTTGGATAATACAATAATTATGCGGAAGTGCTGTTGCTATGAACATTATATAGGTGCACTGAATACTACTAATTTTGGCTTACCTTAAGTTTTTTACTATGTTAAAACTTCAAAGGAAATAAATTAAACAATTTTTTTTTATATTTTTGAAAAAGCGATTTTTATTTAAGTTTTTTTTTAATTTAATTTTTGTTAATGGTGATTCTCTTTCAAGAAATATTAATTTGAAAGCATCAATTGCTGATTCCAAAAAGATATCAACCATCGCTGTACGATCGCTTACCGTTGTACAGATACACTCTAAAACGTTTTTGATTTTTCTTCATGATGGGATGGGATGGGGTATCAAAATTTCTTGAAAAAGAATCACTATTAAAAAAAATTTACTCTTGGAACTCGAATATTGGAACCTGTATGCGTATTTTAAGAGTGCTTCTTCTAATTACAACTTTTAAGTAAAAGATTTGAATGCTTCGTTTAACAACATTTGGTGCTGATTCCAAAAAGGTATCTTCAAGAAGTAGTACACATAAACATATTTCCAATATGCCACTGCGAAAGCGACTCACAAAAAGCACTTCTTACACCATGCTACTGTTCAGGTAGCCTTAAATACGTCTAAAAAACCTTCCATCAGCAAATGACTGACCGCTTCTGGCTAGCATACCAGGTGCAATAGCTATCGGTCCACTGCAATCCACTGACATCTTCGAGAGTGCCATCAAAAAAGAAACAAGGACATGCACTGTTTCATCCTGGTAGTGATGTTACAAATTCCCGAAGCAAACTCCGTTTCTCTAGGTACCATCAAAGATGGCTGCGGTCCGATAAGTGTGAAGCGAGAAAGAGATTAGAACAGCAACAGCAACGTCAATAGAAACAGCGGCTACCATGAATTAAGAACCAACGTATTTCAATTTGTGTGCTTTTTATTTGCTTAATAATAAGAAAAAAAGAAACATACTGTTATTATTTATTTAAACAGGAGTTAATGTCATCAATACACTTTTTACATTTCTTAAAAATATAATAAAACTTTCTATTTTAAATGGCTTCATTTATTCTAGATAGTAGCTTGAAAGTCTTAGCTATCAGTTTTATTTTGTTTTCACAGATAAAATTCTTACGTCAAAATGATTTTTTTGTGCTCGGAAGATGTCAAAAAGTGGAGCTGCCTTCCCAAATGTCATCTTCAATTGGAGTCAAAAAAACTGTTATACTTTGTAGGGAATACACTATCCAGTCACTGATCTCTATAATCACTGATCTCTATATACACTGGATAGTGTATTCATACAAAATTTTTGAGGCAAAAATATAGTCGTGGCCGGTACCCTCATATAACAGTATAACAGTGGCGCCAGCGGAATGGACGCTACTGGACCTACATTTTCTTATATTTTTTTCAATATTTACAGCCGCAATGTTTGTTGACACCAACTGATATTAAATAAATGCTCAATTTCGGCAAATATCTTCAATCACTTTCTTCGTTTGTATAGAGCGAGATATGAGGTCGTGGCCGGTACCCTTTAAAAAACTTGCCTCACAAAAACTGTTATACACTATAGGCTATTCACTATCCAGTGTGTTATAGAGATCAGTGTCTATAATACACTGGATAGTGAATAGCCTATAGTGTATAACAGTTTTTGTAAGGCAAGTTTTTTAAAAAGGTACCGGCCACGACCTCATATCTCGCTCTATACAAACGAAGAAAGTGATTGAAGATATTTGCCGAAATTGACCATTTATTTGATATCAGTTGATGTCAACAAGCATTGCGGCTGTAAATATTGAAAAAAATATAAGAAAATGCAGATCCAGTAGCGCCGCTGTTATACTGTTGTATGAGGGTACCGGCCACGACTATATTTTTGCCTCAAAAATTTTGTATGAATACACTATCCAGTGTATATAGAATCAGTGAAACTGAATTTTATTTTTCTATGGGTTTTGACAGCAAATTGTGAAATTTTGTGAAAATTTGTGCAAATTCGCAAGAAATTTCACGTTACCAAACAGACCAACTATATTACTCTCATGGAACAGAAAAAAATAGTTCTGCATCGCCTCTCGAACGGCGCTGCAATCGCCACAATCTGACATTGGCGAAATAAAAAGGCGGGATGAAGATAAATCACAAAGAAATGAAGATAAGTAGTAAGAACGAGAGGATTATATTAATATTATTCTGACAACAATAATGAGTTTCCACCGAAAGTTACAGCCCTATTCTGGCAAACCTCACTGATACCTCACAAGCCACAACAACCTCACAAGGAAAGGTGAAATAAACTTTGTGAGGTTTTCGTAGGTTTTCGTACCCTCACAACTGTGAGCCTCACAAAAACTATCGAAATTGTGATCTCTTTTTGAGAACCTCACAACAACCTCACAAGAAATAAACCTCACAAAGGCTTGTGACTTGTGAGTTGTGAGCCCTCACAACGCCAGAATAGCCCTGTTAATCTCGTTGAGTTTTCGTAAATCCTATAGATTGTTTTCACCACATAATACTATGTTTCCACCGACCGCTAAATCGAGATTTAAGTAGATTTACCCTAAATCCTCCTCAAATCTTAGAGATTTACCATACAAATTTAATCCCCAAATCTAGTAGATTTAAATTAATCTTGTTAAATCTTCATAGGGCCAATAGTTGAACAGATCGAACAAACCTATTCCTCTCTTGCGCTGAGTACATTATTCGAGAGTCGAGAGAATTAGAAATTAATCTTGTTAAATCTTCGGAGAGTGAGTTTGGGAGGCACCGAAGCAGGTTGTGTGGAGTCACAGTACACATATTAAAGGTAATATCATTAGCGTTTTCATTTTTGTTCAGTTCTGCGCATCTGTCAAAATCGAGGTATTAAGGCTCCCCCACACCGACGCGAATTTTCGGTGGTGACGACGAAAACAACAATAACAAAACGTGGTTGTCAATGAAAACAACACGTTGTTATTATTGTTTTCGTCGTCGCCACCGAAAATTCGCGTTGGTGTGGGGGATCCTTTATGATGGTAAAATGGTGGATTCAGTGCCCCTTTCCTTGTCTAATTTCAATATTTTGTTGTTGTTTCGAATGATGCGCGTTGAGTTCCTGTGGGCACTCGAACAGCCATTTTTAATTTTTTGACATTTCCAACTTTGTAAACCTACGCAATATATTACCTTTAATGTGTGTACTGTGGTGTGGAGTGGCACAACCTGCAAATTCAGTTTTATTAAAACAGTAAAAGTAAATTATTATAAAATAATTTTTTTTCCTCATCGAAAGTTGGTACTCCGTGGGGAAGGTGTCCACCTGGATGATAACAGGAGTTGTTCAAACACTCCAGCAACTGAAAAGCTAGTTTCCAAGCTGTGCCACTTGAACTAGACTTGAAGCCAATCCCGTTAATTACGGGACTCTGGCGTGGTATCACATTACCCGCTAGCAACTGTATCATGTAAAGCCCGCATCACACGACGCTTGTTTTCCTGCTAGAAATGCTTGCTGGCTTTCGTGCTGGCTATTGAGCTGGAAAATGGCATCACTGCTGGCTCTCTTGATAGAAGAGCTGCTAGAATTCAAAGTTAGAACCGGTGCTATTTTTCTTGCTTGTTTTGCTGCTGGATTTTAGCAGACGTCAAAAGGTACATGTATATTTTCAAATGTCATTTTTTCGATTTCGTTTTTATTTATTTTCTAATAGTTTTTTCAACTTTAAACAAAATTAAACGTGATTTCATTCATTTGTATATTTAGTTCTATCAGATGTATGCATTTTTGTGAAAATTTGTGTAGAAAAATATTGTGAAAATTCGTACAAATTCGCAAGAAATGTCAAAAAACCATCAGCGAATCCAGCTCCAAAACAATCATCGAGTGAAGCCGAAGAATTCAAACCAGCAAAACATCCAGCACCACACCATGCAACAAAACCAGCACGAAAGCCAGCAAGCACTTCTAGCAGGAAAACAAGGTCGTGTGATGCGGGCTTAATCGACGTGTTGCCCACATGAAATCCTAGCATGGAACTTCACTCGGGGAAGGATTCCATCTGGATCAAAACCGGAAATACATACACTCCAGCAACTACTAATCTAGTCCCCAGGCTAACCAGCACCCCTTGTGCTAATAACAGATGACAAACCTTCATAACAACAATGGACAAAGGATGACTGCCCTGCATCATTGTATATAAACTCTATAGTAGTTTCATGAAGAGGAATGTCCGACGCGCTATGAGCTGAGCCTTTGTATATTAACACATTAGTAATCTTATGGAACAAAAAAAAAGTAGTTCGGAATCGGCTCATGGAAGGCGCTGCAATCGCCACAATCTGACTTTGGAGAGATAAAAAGGCGGGAAGAAGATAAGTAAAATAGAAATAAAGACTAGTAGTAAGAACGAGAGGATTATATTAAAATTATTCTGACAACAATAATGAAACTAAGGGAGTAAGTAGTAAATAGTTTATATTAGTGAATTTATAAAAAAAATAATTTGAACGGAAAATTAGTGAAATTAGTGTTAGTGGATTAGTTTTTTTCAAAACTAATCAAATAGGTATCTGGAGTTTTGTTCGTGCTGCGCTGGAAAGGAGTGAGGTGATTGCGTATTTAAAAGTTTTTTTAAAAACTTAAATACAATATTTTTTTTTTATTATTAATTATTTTGTAGCTTTATTAGTGCTTGTGCTGTTAAGTTTTATTAAGTTGTTTTTTCTTTTTATAAGCAGTGTTTTTAAGTTTTATTTTGTTTTTATAAGCAGTGATTTAGGTAGTTTGTTTTTTTTTTTTTATTAGTAAGATTCAGTGTGTGGTTTTTGTTATAGTTCAGAGGATTTAGTTTTTTTTATACATACCTAGGTACCTATAAGCAGTGTTTTCTTAGTTCAGTTTGTTTTTTTAAAGTGTTAGTGAAAAAGTTTAAAGTTTGTTAATTTTGATTTTTGATTTTGATTTTTTACGGAGCGTTTAGTTGTTTGGTAAAAAAGATTTTTTTAATACATAAATCAACAGGGTGTTAGTGCAATTTAAGAGTTAAAAAATTTTGTTTTATCTGTTTTTTTAAAGTGAGTTTAGTTTCTTTTTAAAATAGTTTTTTTTATCTTAAAGCAATAGGGTGTTGCGACACATTTTTTTTATTTTATTCAGATTTTAATAGATTTTTTTTCAGATTTTAATTGTTTGTTATTTAGTTCTTGAATAAGAGATTTTCTATAAAGTTTTTAGTAGTTTTTTTTTAGATCGTTTTTTTTTTTTGAGATCGTAAATTTATAAAGTTTTTCAACCCAGTTTTTTTCAGATTTTAATTGTTTTTTTTTTAGTTCTTTAATCGTAGAGTTTTTATACAGATTTTAGTAGTTGTTTTCGAGATCGTTAATTTATAGGGTGTTACAACACAGATTTCTTTTGACTTTTTTTCTAATAATATAACTTTTTCAACATGGTTTTTTGTTGTTATTTTAACTGCGATGAGCAGCGAGGTTCGCTATGTTATTTTTCATTTTTTCAATTACCAACTGATCATCGAAGAGAAGTTTGGATTAAACATGAAAATGTTACGAACATCAGGGCTTTGCCGAAAAAGTCCTTTATGTGCGAAAAACATTTCCATGCCAAAGATATTAGCGAAAAGTCCACTTTTAAAAGTCTGTCCAGGTACGCCCTACCCATATCTTCTCCATCTGTTTGCAGGTGTTCCGATGTATCAAATGACGCATCATGTCTTCGAATTATGGAGGCGTATAGGGCCCGGAAGCAGCCGACTTCAACGGTCACCTCTGCAATCCAGGTCTCAGAGCCAATACCTCCACCTCCACCCCCACCTCCACCCCCACCTCCACCCGTACCTTCGAGCCCAGCTTTATCCTTGGTGAATATGGCTGCGAGCTCTTCTTATACCTACATCAGGGACTAAAAAATCCCTGAAGTACCCTCTTGTTCAAAGGCTTCTCCTTCACAGTTTCCTTCTCCAGGATATCCATCCTACAAAGGGGTTCCGGTAAAAAAAGTCGAAAAAGCTTCGGTATATCCTCGAAACATTTTCGACACACCTATCAAACACATTCGAGACCCAGAATATAGGCTGAAGAAAGGTTTAGACACTCACATGGAAGACTTTTCCGAAGAGCTGCGGACTTTTATTCTGACGCAGTTATTTCACAGGCCGAATGCACCCTGGGAACCTAAAGAAAAGGACTTGTTTTTGAAGTTTTATTTTAAGTCCCCAGCGTGTTATTCTTTTATGATTAGCTCAGGTTTCAAGCTGCCATCGGTAAGCACCATTTACCGATGGCATTCCGAGATTCGTCTCCCAACAGGGCTCAGTCCAAGAATTCAGGACCTTCTTAGGGATAAAGCCAAAGACATGGCATCTTTAGACAAAAAATGCGTTTTGCTGTTTGACGAAATGGCTATTAAGAAAGAACTAGAATACAACATCAAGGACGACATGATTTTCGGCTATACCGACTTTGGGGAGTTCGGTAGACATGAAAAAATTGCGTCCAAAGTGATGGTATTCACATTAAGGGGGCTTAATAGGAACTGGAAACAGACAATAGTTTATTATGTAGGATCCCCAAAAGCCACTACTATAGCCAAAATGTTGACCACTATTATCGCAGGGGTGATAAAGTGTGGATTAACTGTTGTTGCAACAAGTTGCGACCAGGGCTCCAGCAACGTTTCGGCTTATAGCAAGTTAGGACCCCGCAATTTCATGGATGCCACGCCATATGTAGAGATAGAGAATCAAAGAGTCTTCTTACTCTATGACTATCCTCATATGTTCAAAAGCGTGAGGAACATTCTTCTAAAGCATAGAATTATAATAGGAGATGAAGTGGTCGATTGGAAGATCCTTGAAAGGATTTATGAAGAGGACTCGAAAGGAATCTTTCAAGTTCTCTTCAAACTTTCTGCGGCCCACATCATACCAGATAATTTTGATATGTTTTCGGTCAAGTTAGCGACGCAGGTTTTCAGTGCCAATGTGTACTCGGGTATAATGTACGCATTAGGTACTAATTTTTTTACAACAGACGAGGATAAGAAGCTTGCAGGGTCAACAGCCAATTTTATCAAAGGTATGAACAACCTTTTCGATAATCTTAACACAGGCAAACTCTACTCGAGAAACCCAAACAAGCAAGTCTTATCGGACTCGACAGATACGTTAGATTCATTAAAGCATGCACGGAACTGGATTTCTACGTGGAAATCCTCTAGTTCCATGTCAATCCCCCCTTGCTTCAAAGGATTGAAGCAAACTTTGTTGGCTATTGAGCAGATGTGGGAACACCACAAGAGCGAGGACCAAACTTATATTCTGCTTTCTCATCTCAATACAGATGTAGCAGAAAATTTGTTTTCAATGGTACGCTCCAATAGAGGTTCATATGAAAGGAATCCGTCAGCTTTGAGATTCATTAGGAATCTTAAACTGATTATTTTCCAGCACTTGACTTCAGCGGACCATTCTGGGTACCAGGACGCTGGGGCCGAACCGTTGATTCAGGTAGCTGACCTTGATGCAAATGAACCAGAAAACGAATCTTCATACAAAGACTTCGTGTATGAAGGACAGGACAGGACAGGGCAAGATAGGGTTTTATCAACAAGCTGCTCAACGGAGCATCGGGAAGCAATCACCAAATTTGTATTGATAGGACTGATCATTCTAGATCTTAGGAAAATAAATAAGGCTATTAAGGCTAAAACAATAGCAAAAAATGTTTAGGTTCAAGTTTTTAGGTTAGGTTCAGGTTATTAGGTATAGGTTTAGGTTTTTAGGTATAGGTTCAGGTTTTTAGGTTAGGTTCAGGTTATTAGGTTAGGTTCAGGTTATTAGGTTAGGTTCAGGTTATTAGGTATAGGATCAGGTTTTTAGGTATAGGTTCAGGTTATTAGGTTCAGGTTTAGGTTATTAGGTTCAGGTTTAGGTTATTAGGTTCAGGTTTAGGTTATAAGCTTCAGGTTTAGGTTATTAGGTTGAGGTACAGGTTGAGGTTCATTTTCATATTATTATATTGTATTATTCTATAATTATACTACTATATTATTTATATTATTATATTTTTATATTATTATATTAGTGTATTATTATATTATTATATTATTATATAAGTATATTAAAAAAAAAAAAAAAAAAAAAAAAAAAACCAAAAAACCAAAAAAATTAGTATAGAAAATAATGCATGTAAAATTCATTTAGTAGTTTGAAGTAGAAATAGAACGAGGATATCTCCACTTGGAGATACCTCACTTAAAATATTGCATGCAAAATTCACTTAGTAGTTTGAAGTAGTAGTAGAAGAGGAATAGGCCTACTGGGGAAACCTCAAAAAAAAATACGCATCTAGTATTCTACCCCACTGGGTGATGTGGAAAAGAATACAGGCAAAAGTTTTAAGAAATTTAATTGAAGAAAAAAAAACACTTCGTGGTTTTCGTTGAATTTTTAAAATTTAATATATTTACCTTATCAATTTTGCTGCACTTTATGGCATTTTTTACAAAATACTTTGAAAAACGTGAATTTTTTTTCTTCAATAGGTAAGTCATTACATATCAAAATTTTCAAAAAAAAACAAATTTTTTGGATACATGAAAAAAAACAAATTGTTTGTTCTTTTTTGAAACTTTTTTTTAATGTGTATATCAATTAGTCTTTGAAATTTTTTCGAAAGACTTTTTTCCCGTGTATTTCAGTCTGTTTTCAAAATTTGCAAACTATATTCTGATTTTTTTAAGTTTTTACAAAATTTTGTAACTTAAAAAAAACAATTTTTTCCGAAGAAAAAAATTAAATTTTTTCGAAAGACTTTTTTCCCGTGTGTTTCAGTCTGTTTTCAAAATTTGCAAACTATAATCTGATTTTTTAAAGTTTTTACAAAATTTTGTAACTTAAAAAAAACAATTTTTTCCGAAGAAAAAAATTAAATTTTTTCGAAAGACTTTTTTCCCGTGTATTTCAGTCTGTTTTCAAAATTTGCAATCTATATTTTGATTTTTTTAATTTTTATGGAAATTGACTATACCTACTTACACAAAAAAATATTTTTTCCGAATAAAAATAATTTTCTTGAAAAATTGTTTTTACGGGTACCTATTTGAATGGAACAAATTCCCATTTGTTTTACTTTTTGGAAAAAAAAAATATTTTCTTTACGGGTAGGTAGGTACCTACCTATTTCAATAAAACACCTTGTCAATATATTTGTTTATACCTGCTACGTGCATATGTACCTATTTATTTGGAATATATTTGCCATACCTACTTCAAATTTACCGACAAACTAAAAGCACCCTATTTTCCTCTAATGGCATAGTGGCGATTTTATACTTTTCTGCGATGAATGAAATAATACCTCATTTATTTTCATTCCTTTTGAAACCTTCCCCTTTTATAGAAATGCCATCCAAAATAATGTGCAAAATCGATAAATTGTTGTTCCACTTCAACCTTCCTAAATATCCTATACATTCTTCTCGTTCTTCTTTTCTTTCTTTAACCTTATTATTTATTCCTCTATCTTTGATTATCTGCTCTTTCTCAACTCTCCAATCTCTCCACTCTCAATTTTTTTCTTGCTTCAGAATCGGCTCTGTAGACGTCGCGTCGTTCGTTCCTCTCCATGGGACTACTATTGAGTTTATATACAAAGGCTGAGCCGATACTGAAGCTTGTTCCATTTCAAACCATTTCAATTGAGAAGGAACAGATAATCAAATACAAGAGAATAAAAATTAAGATTAAAGAAAGTAAAGAAGATAGAGAACAATGTATAGGAAATTTATGAAAATTGAAGTGAGACAAGAAAAAATCAATTTTGGGACTTTTCTTGTATACATTTCTATAAAAAGGGGTAGGATATAGAAAGAATGATAAAAGAATAATGTTCAAGGTCGTTTATTTGGTAAAGGAAAATTTTTAATTTACTTAATTTTGATTTTATAATAACTTACTTACTGATTCATTTGTATTTTGGTAAAAATATATAGTACATTTTTTTAAATTAGCTATTTTAAGTAAATGAGCACTAAGATGGGATTTTTTGAAATTCTAATCTTAAGTCGGGTAAAAAAGGATAAAACTGGCCGAGGGTTTAAAAACTAACTTCTAAACGGAAGGTTGTAGAACATTCATTTATTTTTTATTTAATAGATATTCAAAATTCCAAAACTTTACTAATTTAAAAATAATTCTATAAAATCTACAAAGAGAGATATAAATATTTGAAAGTTCAAAATTGAAAAATTAAAAAATTCCAATAAATCAGAGTTAAGTCTGAAATATATTTTATACCATTAGAAACGTATTTGAAAAATAAATTATACGTGTTTAAAGAAATTTGGATTTTAATTTTTTTTGATACCATTTTTGATGTTTCAAAAACAGGGATTCTTCGGGGTGAATTCTTACCACTTTTGGATTTTTATCTTTTTACCGGGTTGTTTAAAAAACCTGAAAATCGTGGAAGTGATAGAAATTATTGATTTACATTTGTTGTAAAGATTTTAGATTTTTAAAAATGTTTTCAACCGAGATATTGACATATTTCTTTTGTTTTTTTTTTATTGCATCTAAGTATACGATTAGTTTTTTTTATTTGCATCTAGGAAAATACAAAATTAATTTGATACATCATTCATAATTGTACACCCTACACGACCTTCACAATAGTTAAATAAGAAACAGTTTGAAAAACCTCGGAAAAACTAAAAAAATGGGGTTGTTGTTCATTGCCAACCGACGTGTTTCAGTGGAGAATTGTCCAATTTTTGCAAAATTTCAAAAACACCCGTTTTGCGGTCTATTAAATGCTTATATCTTTGGATTCAATGGTCGGATTTTCAGAACTCGAAATTCAAATTAAAGCCAGAATGACAGCTACAAACAAATTTTCAAAACCATTCAAAATTTCATACTAAAAACATTGAAATTGGTTTTTGAGAATAAATTTCATCGAGGCAAACGTAATGAGGAGGAGGATTGAGGAATACTACAAACAAAATAAAAAAAGTTTGCTATTAAGAATATACTGGTTGGAGGGAGATAGTTATTCTAAAGACGGTGGAGTGTGTGAAATAAAAAACCATAACCTTGTCAAATTGGGTTCGTATCGGAAAAAAAATTGCTATATGTACCTATATAGGAATACCCGTTTGTGGTAGGTATTTTTCATTCATAATAATTGTAAAGGTCCCCTCATAGTTGGTTTGGTTGACTGATAACTTTTGTTCTAATAATGGGATAGTTAAGGTTGAGGCCTTAAAATTTAGGTAGAATGTCAGGATACATCTTTTTTACAAAATCATTGCGGAGTAACATAAAAGAATATATTATATGTAATTATTTTAAAATTTAATGGAAACACAAATTTAATAAAAAAAATATTTTCATGCACGTGTACTTGACCCTTTTAAGGAAATATGTTGTGGGTAGAGTACATTTTGTAGGTAATTTTTTATTTAATAAAATAGTAAGAAAGGATTGATTTGGTTGGTTACAACTTCTGTTTTATTAATCGTATCTGTAAGATTAAGGTCTTAAAATAAAGGTAAAATTTCAGGCTAACTTATTGAGTTAAAAAATCATTGAGATCATATAAGAATGTATGTGAAAAAGTGAATAATTATAAAATATAATTTATAAAATATTCAAACTGAATAAAAAAATCGGTTTCACTAGCATGGGCAACAAAATTGAAATCAAAGTTGGTTTATAAGTAGGTAGGAAGGTAAATTTTTTAGTACCTACTCGAAAAATGAAAAATGATAGGTAGGATAGGTAGGTATTTAATTTTTTTTTTGAAAAATAATGTTGCGATGTATATGTACCTACCTATTTCAATTGATTTTAAAAATTGTGGTACCAATTTTCTTTTTTTTAATTTTTCTAAAATTATTTTTCCCAATAAAAAGTAATTTTTTGTCGACAAAAAGCTTCAATTGATATATAGAATTACATACTTAAGTGCGAATTTATTTTTTTTATTCTATCAAGATGTAGATAGAGGTATGTAGGTAAGTAAACAAATTTTTTTTCGAAAAAAAGTTCTTTTATTTTTTTTTTAATTGTTACGTTTATTTCTATCGTTTTTGGAAATTTGCCTTCGAAATACCCCTTTTTTTTAAATTTCTACGAAATGTCTAATCAAAAAATGATGGTTCAGAAAAATAATTTAATTTTTCCGAAAAAAAGTTTTACGAGTACCTATCTAACTATGTATTTCAATCGATTTTTAAAATTTGCAAACAAAATTTTCAGTTATATAATTTTTATAAAATTTTCTAGCCAACAAAGTTTTTTCCGAAAAAAATAGTTAAATTTTCTTGGAAAAATCTATTTCACATGTACCTATTTCAATGGATTTAAAAAAATTTAAAAGCAAATTCCCATTTTTTAAAATTTTTTATAAAATTTGATAACTTAAAAAAATGTTTTTTGCATTAAAAAATTATTTATTTATTTTTAGAAAAATAGTTTTCACGTATATTTCAATCGATTTAGAAAATTTGCAAACCAAATTCACATTTTTTTTTAATTTTTACAAACTTGCCTTTAACAAAAAACAAACACTTTTTGGAAGAAAATAATTTATTTTCTTTCAAAAATTGGTTTTACGGGTACTTCAATTGGTTTTTAAATTTAAAAACTTAATTCCACTATTTTTAACATAATATGGTTACCACATAATAATACCTACCTAAAACGATAAAAAACCTAACTATAATTCATACCTACCTACCTATATACCTACCTAGGGAAAAAGCATAATAAATGATAACGTTGTATTTACCTCACATATTGTGAAATTTAACAACGTTGCTTTGATATATTCAATTTGCATCAAATTTGAAAATTTAAAATATTTCGCTTCAAATAATACCTACATATCTATACCTAAACCTATATATACACCCCTGTCATGACAAAACACAATAAGCTTCGTCCATACGACAAAAAAATTTCATTTTCTTTCCCTTATTTTGCTTTATGCCACGTCAAAAAAAATGAATTAACCATCTCCCTTAGTCTCATTATTGTTGTCAGAATAATATTAATATAATCCTATCGTTCTTACTACTTATCTTCATTTCTTTTTGATTTGTCTTCCTCCCGCCTTTTTATTTCTCCAATTTCAGATTGTGGCGATTGCAGCGCTGTATGAGAGGCGATTCTGAACTAATATTTTTTGTTCCATGAGAGTACTATAGTGTTCATATACAAAGGTTTAACTATCTATCTCACTTCCAATTTAAGGCTAGTACGCTGCTGATGCGAAACGAAAAATCCCATACACAAATGACACAGCGAAATCATAAACAGAAAATTTCGTTCTGCTTTTCGTTTTGCAGTACGCTGTTCGAAGAGCGAAATTCATAATTGTAGTAGATTATTTGGAGAAGTCTCCGCTCCTTTTTCGAATTGAATTAATTATACAGACTATTTATTGTGTGCGGAAAAATGACATTTGAGTTTTATTTGTTTTTTTTTATTTATCATTTTCTTACTTCATGGGTTTCTCTGATTTTTTGCGTTTATGTTTGACTTTGTTTTTGGAATTAGTGAAACCATTGACTTACTATATATGGACTGCCAGGACCCAACTTCACGATCATTGACTTACTATATATGGACTGCCAGGAGCCAACTTCACGATGGTTCCACCTATAACTAAACGCCGCTAGCTCTAACATAGGACAAGCGGTAAACACGGTAAAACATTTTGACACTTCAGTTTTGTTTTGTGCTTGTTTTTTTTTCATTCGTTTTTTCATTCATTTTTGTTTGTTTTTTTTGTCATTTTAGAAAACTTTATTTACAAAAATAAATAAAAGATTATGAATAAATTAAATGTATTAATTCCACCGCATAATTTTGAACGCATATCTGTAAAAAAAAGTTATAAAATTCTGTGAAACTCAGCGCTTTGGCTGTTCTCACAGAGCATGAAGACCTAGTCAAGAAGGTTCTGGTGACCAAAAAAATGTATCCCCAAGTGCGACTGGTTATGGATCGGTTTCCGGCCGTGTAGACATCCTCCTTAGTTAGAATCTGTCCTACGACACTCGTGCTAGCTAGAATTGCGTCCAAGTGCCTTCTGGCACTTGGCACAAGTAAATAATAAATATTTATGTACTTGAAAAAATTATCTCCAAATGCTGTTGAATCACCATTTGTTATCCAAATTTAAACAAAAAATATAATTATAAAAAAACAAATTTACCACGCACGACGCAAAATGTGAAATGAAAATTAAAATTATACACAAACGTCAAAATATAAATTTTAGCAAAAACAGATGGCTCAGTTTTTTATAAGAAATAACAATAGATGTCCGTAGTTTCTATGGCAAAAAAAGCTTGCTCAGACAGAGTAGCAACAGATGGCACTGAAAATAGTTACTTCTCTTTGCCGCGTGTCCTACCATAGCGCTCATGTCACTAGGGAGAGGTGGAACCATTTTCATTTCGGAATTTGTATGGAAATGACGCTCGACTAGCAGTCCATATATAATAGGTCAATGTTCACGATGGTTCCACCTATAACTAAACGCCGCTAGCGCTAACATAGGACAAGCGGAAAACACGGTAAAACATTTTGACACTTCAGTTTTGTGCTTGTTTTTTTTTCATTACTTTTTTCATTCACTTTTGTTTGTTTTTTTTTTTTTTGTAATTTTAGAACACTTTATTTACAAAAATAAATAAAAGGTTATGAATAAATTAAATGTATTAATCCCACCGCATAATTTTGAACACATATCTGTGAAAAAAGTTTTAAAATTCTGTGAAACTCAGCGCTTTTGCTGTTCTCACAGAGCATGAAGACCTAGTCAAGAAGGTTCTGGTGACCAAAGAAATTTATCCCCAAGTGCAACTGGTTATGGATCGCTTTCCGGCCTTGTAGACATCCTCTTTAGTTAGAATCTCTCCTACGACACTCGTGCTAGCTAGAATTGCGTCCAAGTGCATCCTGGCACTTGGCACAAGTAAAACTGTTTGCAACCCATTGACACAGGACGGGTCTTTTCGGTCAACATGTTTAAATTGATTCATGAGATTTTCAAACTAATCTCTGTATTCTCTGCCAAAGATGTGAGCCCAAATCTCTGTAGTCAACACACAATGGTAGATTTAGAGATAATATGTAGAGATTCCAATCAAGATTCCATTTGTGGCTCACCGTTGTTTACAACCTCAGTCATTATTCGAAAATGTAATCAGACTGTCACTAGTTGATTTTTCAGCGAGGAACTGCTTCGAACCCTCAATCAATGACCACCAGTGATCCGTCAGAAGTTGTTTCAATGTGCTCTCGAACCATTCTGGTAAGTTTTTATTAAAGATGATGTGGATAAGATTTAAGTTCCTGGAAGATTTTTTCCGGCAAATCTTAATCGGTATTAGGACACACAAATGACGATGACTTTCTTGTATTTTTATTTCCTCAATTGCTATGCTGGTACAAGAGAGCCTGACCAAGTTCTCATTTGAGCGATGTTACAGGATCGAGGTTTCGGATTGAATTGGAAAACTTTTGGCGGAATTATTTGCTACAAAAAACAACATCAATTAAAATCAATATAATATTTATGTACTTGAAAAAATTATCTCCAAATGCTGTTGAATCACCATTTTTTATCCAAATTTAAACAAAAAATATATTTATAAAAATCAAATTTACCACGCAAGTCGCACGACGCAAAATGTGAAATGAAAATTAAAATTATACACAAACGTCAAAATATAAATTTTAGAAAAAACGATTGCTCAGTTTTTTATAAGAAATAACAATAGATATCCGTAGTTTCCATGGCAAAAAAAGCTTGCTCAGACAAAGTAGGAACAGATGGCACTGAAAATAGTTACTTCTCTTTGCCGCGTGTCCTACCATAGCGCTCATGTCACTAGTGAGAGGTGGAACCATTTTCATTTCGGAATTTGTATGGAAATGACGCTCGACCTTTGTATATAAAACAAAGGTAGAATGCATAAAGTTCCGCCATTTTAGTGGTAGAATGGATAAAGTTGCAATAGTATGTGTGTTTTAACTATACTATTGCAACTTGATCCATTCTACCACGGCCAGCTGTTTTTTCAGCTTGTAGGCAAGCCAGTTTGACAGCCGAGGATTGATATCTTAATATTTTTGATGTATCTATCTATGTTCATATCTTTATATTCAGTATCTTTGGTCTGAACAGTGGACATTGAGTACTTTGTTTTTTGAATAAACTTTTCGGTCAAATTGTCAAATTGTGAAATGGTTTTTCAGAACTTGAATCGTCTTCCTTTCGTTTTGAATTTTCAAAGGAATCTCCTAAGCCTAACCAATAGATTAGTAGGTACGTACTGTAATTACTCTACTACCTCTAATCAGCACAAACGATATACTAGGCCAGAAGAAAGCCATTCAATCTACTATTTGCTACCCAGTTTAGGGCTTGCAACATTTCTTGGTTACCATGCCGTCAAAAAGAATGAGAATAGTTTTTCTCTTAAATTTATCCCTGCCGTACAAGCTAAAACAATGCCCAAACTAAATGATCGCCGAATTAAATATAATTTTATTGCTGACGTAGTAGATGAGTGTGCCACTTCGGTAGTTTACATAGAAATCAAAGACATACACCGTATGGATTACTATACTGGAACACCAATAACTGCCTCCAATGGATCTGGGTTCATCATTGAATCTGATGGCTTGATCTTGACAAACGCTCATGTTGTAATCAACAAACCACATACCGCTGTCCAAGTGCGACTCGCTGATGGACGCATATTTCCGGGAGTTGTTGAGAATGTGGACCAGTCGTCAGATTTAGCCACTGTTCGTATTCAATGTAATAATCTACCGGTAATGAAATTAGGCCAATCTTCGTCGCTGCGAACCGGTGAATGGGTTGTGGCATTAGGAAGTCCTCTATCACTTAGCAACACAGTGACGGCTGGTGTCGTTAGCAACACACAAAGAGCATCACAAGAATTGGGATTGCATGGTTTGAATATTAATTACATTCAAACGGACGCTGCAATTACATTCGGCAATTCGGGTGGTCCGCTGGTGAATCTCGACGGAGAGGCAATAGGTGTCAACAGTATGAAGGTTACTTCAGGCATCAGCTTTGCAATTCCAATTGACTATGTTAAACAATTCCTTGTTCGCAGCAATGAGCGTAGAGTTAAAAAAGGTGTTGAAGGGCAAGGATTTCCTGTTCGACGTTACATGGGAATTACAATGTTAACACTGACGGACGATTTGATGCATGAACTCAAGACTCGTAGTCGAACTGTTCCTGCTGAAGTGCAGCATGGTGTTCTAGTGTGGAAAGTGATCATAAATTCTCCTGCGCACTCGTACGAAACATCTGATCAAAGATTTATACAAATTGTTTAAAAATTTTACATTCTTACAGTGGGGGCTTGGCTCCTGGTGATATCGTTACACACATAAATGGGAAAGAAGTAAGAAATTCCAATGATATCTACAAAGCTTTAGCTCAGAACACAAAAGTCCTTGAGATGATAGTGTACAGAGGATTCGATAAAATGAATATTACCGTGACACCTGAAGATCCTTAAAGATTTAATCTTGTTTCCAGTTTTGAAAGATTATTTTTTCATAATGACAGTAAAACTATGAACTGTTATATAACTTTTTTTTTTATTTTAATACAAGCATAAAAAAATGGTGTATTTATTCTAAGTGAAGACATTTTTGGAGGAACTGCCAAATTCATTGCCGTTTTTCTTCTGAAAATATTAGGAAAACTATTGATTCGCCACACGAATTTTTGATGAATGTCAAGTTATTGAAGAACATTTGAAGATTGAAATGTGGTTAGGTGCATAATTTGCGTTACATTACATAGTTATAATATTAAATTTGTTGTTGCACCGTTTTCTTTTTTGCTTGAAAAATGCCAAAATGAAATCTTTTTTGGGCTGAAGGAAAATGGCCCATTTTTTTTACTACAAAATTAAGAATTCAGTTGCCTATAGACTAGCGACCTATTTCACCAACCACTTTTCACTTTGCACTTTTGCTTTGCAAATTTTGTTTCACCAAACAAAAATTTGCAAAGAGGAAATTATTGAATTGAAAAGGTTTCCTCTGCAAATTAGGTTTCACCAAACACAAATTTGCAAAGTTCTTTCTGCAAAGTGAAAAGTTTTGTTTATTTGCAAAGTATTTGTTCTTTTTGTTTCACCAAACATGAAACAAGTAAACTGCAAATTATATTAAGAATTTTGAAAAGTTTTTCAGTAATTGCAAAGAGAAATTTTCATTTGCAAACAAGTGTTTCTTTGGAAAAGTTGTCTTAAAATAAATAAAAAATGAACAGTTTTGAAGAATATTTTGAAAACGAAGAAGTAAATAATAGTGACCAAAATTTTTAGAAAAAAAATCAGTTTTTTTTTATTTCAGTAATAACTGAATTCAACTCAGTTTTTCTAACAAAACGCGTTGAAAAAAAATAGAGAGGTTAAAATCCTTGGAATCCGCGCGGCGGGCCAGGGCAGGTACTTTCTGGCAAGAAAATAAATAAAAATATTAATTTTGAATCATTTACACTAATTTTGGTACCTACTGTCAATGATTTTTTTTTCAATGCGTATTTGATCTTAGTAGCTAGATACAATCTCAGATTTACTTTGCAAGTTTGCAAAATACGAATTCAAATGCAAAGTTCTATTGAAAGTTGGTGAAACGCTTTTACTTTACACTTTTCAAAAATAGCCTGAAAAATTGAAAAGTTAAAAGTCTTTGCACTTTGCAGATTTTGTGAAACACTTTGCACTTTTACTTTGCAGGAAATTGTTTTTTTTTGCAAAGTGCAAAGTTAAAAGTGTTTACTGAAATAGGCCCCAGGAAAGATAGATTTTAGGGCAGAGATTATGAATTATAAAGATTGGAATCCTCGGCTGTCATTCTGTGCCTACGTTCACAGAACGTAGGCACTGGTTTGCTTACAAGCATTGAATAATTACAAATAGAAGGGACACCGTATTAGATCGCCGCTAGATGGCCGGAAATCAAAGTCTACGTTTAAAAACTGAATAGTGAAAACCACAACCATTGAATATGCTTGAGTTTCCTCATATATGAGGGAAATTTTCCTTCGAATGAGAGGGAGGCAACAACAAAAACAACCACTTTTGTTTTGCAGTTGAATTGTTGTCTGCCAAGCCAGACAAGGTCAAACTACGTTTGTTGAACGAAATGTAATTTCAAGGGTTGTTTTTTTTTACTTTGTGTTCATTCAAAGATGTTGTTGTTGCTTTCATGCAATTTGGGGTGATGACGATTATGTTTTAATTTGTTGCGTTTTTTGGTCTTTATGAGTTTGCTATGAACTTTTCTTAATCCTAATTTTAAAGTTTTGTACCTACATTCCTATCTATGAGATTTTAAAGATTCAAAATGTGTAATTCTAATTGTGTAGATATGCAGGTACCTATATGTAGATAGGTATACATTTGTTGGTAGGTATAGGTACCTTACCCATAGAAAAGTTTAATAAATATTTTTTTGTAAGCTTATAATTTTTGGAAGATCAAAGAACACAAACATTTATAACTAAGTTTTTTCTAAGGAAACACAATTTAGTTTTTAAAAACCGATAGGTAGGTACCTCCCTTATCCCTATATTTTTTATTTTATTGTTTTTTCAACGATTTTGTTTATATATTGACATTCCTTGCGTTCGGTAAACTATCAGATAGGCTATCCATGCATCCAAAAATTTTCAGATACCTTGGGTTGTTGTTGCATCAGCTGTTTTGTCACAATGGATTACAACAACACAAACCTATCCGGATAGCTTTGGATTGATCCCCGAACGTGACCACTTTATGTATACAATACATAGATGCAGAGGCGGATTAACCCTCAGGCAAAAAAGGCAACTGCCTAGGGGCCCAGCTCCGCCTAAGGACCCCGCGGCTTTTAAGACAATTTTTTTGATAGGTGTATTTAAATTGCTTCTTAAATTTTTTTTAATAATAAATTTAATTTGACAATCATTAGCTGTGTTTTATTTTCCCTCAGATCCGAACCAGATTGGATTTGCTTACGAAAATACATGTATTACAAAAACAACACAAGATCCAACTTTGTTTTGGATTTGGATTACCAAATCCATTTTGAAAACACCCTTAATTTGTAAATGTCGTCATTAGTGTAAAGGAAAAAGACTACAGTTGTATACAATTAAAAAAAAAACAAAGGGAAAAAAGAGTTGGGTACATAACAAGTTGTCACTGAGATCCTGGGTTGTTTTATTAGACACCAACAACACTAACTACCAGGCCGTTTCAAGGGAACTGGGATATGGGAACAACATGTTTAGGAACTCAGTGAAACACTACAATTCCAATTTAAGTTATTATTTATTAGGAAGGTACATAACATCAACATTAAATAGTATGATACATATTTTTACAAAACTATATTCAGTCTTCTGGCCTTCTTAATTTGTCGATGAACTTACTTTAACGCCAATCCTGTTAGGGCCAGTTGTACAATAGTGGTTCAGCCTCGGTTCAAGATTTTAATTCACCGATTTCGGCGGATTAACTAACGTTCAACGCTGGTTCAAGTATGTAATTGGTTATTATAACACACTTGAACAGTAAACCACTGTTGAAACTCAATTAATCCGCCGAAATCGATGGATACAAATTGCTGAACCACGGTTTAAATATTTGTACAACTGGCCCTTAGTATTTCTTCACCAGTAGAATTTCTTAAATGAATTTTCAGACGTTTCATTGTCGAAAATGTTCTTTCCGGTGTGCATGTTGAAACCGCTAATGTCGCCAGAATTTTTAGAAGCTTGTGGATGTGTAGTCTAGTTGTTTATGATATTTTGTATTCCATAACATGTATACAGCATTTAAAGTGTTCTTATCCAAATTTTTTTTATAAAATTTGAAAGCGTCTTTGTTAAAATTTTGTTATTTTTTGTCCAGAATTGATGGAATCGGAATGTACAAAGAGGAAAGTAAAGACTTATGATTTTCGAATCGCATTTTTAGCTGACTTAAGAAATCATCTGAAAGAGAAATCTCGCGGAATTTTCAGTTCTCTTCTGCAACATTTAGTAAGTTTTGTGCAGTCTCAAAAATTACTTTGAATTCCGTGATGATAGTTTCTCGAATTCCTTGGAACGTGTTTGATATTAATTCCACATTCTCCAATCCAGATACTAAGTCGCATGAAGGGGATTGTAAGATCTTACAAAGTCACTACACAACTCTTCCAATCGTAAACAAAACGCTCAAACAATACAAACTGACTGCAAAATCACTAGCTAAAATAGATCTTAAAAAGCAGCTTGCCTTAGATGAAGTTGCAGAGTCCTTATCACTACACAACTCTTCCAAAGCATTAATTTTTTAAAAAATTTCCAGTTATTTTGCGGATAATTCTGTTTAATGAATTCCTGCAACAAATGTGTGCGCCTTTAATAATTTAAAAAAAATTCTAACGGATTTTATGGTACCAGTAGTGTTGCGAATAGGCTGAATTTGGCAGGAATGCCCTAAGGCCGGATTTAAAGTGTGTGCTTGCGCTACAATGCACGTATAAGGCTTTTGGATGAGACTCGCGTACTACAGCTTGTACTAGGTGAAAACTGCCACTCATAGCAGAAGCACCATCGTACCCTTGTCCAATCAAATTGCTGCATTTTATGCCCATAGTTTGAAGTACAGAGAGAATTTTTCTGGCTAAGTATTTTCCCGTAGTGTTTTCTACATGAATAAATGGGTGCGCTCAATCGATTACGTTTTACATCTGAATTTTCCGATTTCTGAATTTTTGGAGCTTCTGATTGGCCAGCTGTCATAAAAAGTTAGATGACTTTTAGTGACTTTTAGTTACGTTTCATCTGAATTTTCAGACAAGAAATTCTCATCTGAAAATTCAGATGAAAGTTGTTTGTGGTGAGAGAAGTGCCAAAAGCACACATAAAAGCTAAACTTTATAATTTTCGTTTTGTTGGTGGTTGATTTTTTTCAATTCAATACTTATTTAAATGACCGAACTTTTTGTTTATTGTTTAGTGAATTTTTAAATCAACAATATTTTATATTGATGTTTGGAAAGTTTTTCTATAATTTTTTAGGCCATACATATCAATAAAAAGTCTTTTAATGAAAATAATAATACCTGTTGCTGATTTAGTTACATATAATTTCATCCTCACAACTATTCACGCTCAATGTTTTATATACGAATGTAATTAAAGTTCTGTTTTATTTCGCTTAAATGTAAATCCTACAGGTAAATGCAGGAATTTGACACAATGACTTTTGGCTGAAATTTCAGATTTTTTTTGCGTTCAACGACATAAATTCAGAAATCTGAAAATTCTGATGTTAAGCGATTTTTATTGAACCTGCCCAATGTCAAAAAGTCTTCACGTAAGATAAAAATATAGTCTTTTTAATCGACCGCGACGTATCGAACACAAATTGAAATCGGCTCCTTACGTGAAATGTCAGTAGAACAGCGAAACACTCTGCAGAATTTACAGCTTGAACTACATATTTTTGTCTGAACGATTTCTCCACATACAGCGATTAATTCGTTTAGAATAAATGGGCTTAAATACGTAGCTTTCAACGTCAAACTTTCAAAATATTTTTTAAGATTTGCATCACCACACTGGTGTGATGACAACTGTGTGCCAGGGTTGTCAGGTTTGAAAAAGCCGAATCGCCAAATGTAAAAGTTAAGTCGCCAAAAAATCGCCAAAATTCAAAATTGTCCACCCAATAAATCATCAAATTCAAAAATGAAATAAAATTTCGCAATTTGTAGTTTTTACATCAAAAAACCTTTCATTAAAAAAACTAAAACAAAACAATTCAAAAACTTAAAATTAAAGAAAAAAAATATGCCTTTGTTTACCTAGTCTTCTTTAATAAATTCAATGTATCAATTGGACCTCTTTCATATCAAAATTCAAATCGCCAAAAACTAAAAATATCGCCTTTTTGATGGTACATCGCCAATCAGATTTTCGTGTCGCCAAATGAAATTTTAAATTGCCTGTTTGGCGATAAATCGCACAATCTGACAAGCCTGCTGTGTGCACACTTGTATAATGTACATGGGCCGCTTTAGATATACCGTATGCAGTTGAAGCAAGAGGGGTTATTACGTTTGCGGTTGTATTTAAAAAATTGTCAGGGTAGGTACGGTAGGTACCTTACTATGTTCATTAAAAATTATGAAGAAACCTACATAGATATACTCTTTATACTGAAATCAGAAAATTTTGAACATTATTAATAACTACAGCAGGAATTTGAGTAAAATATCATACCAACTGGAGTGAAAAAGTGTGATTTAGCAATGAACTCCTCACACAAGGCTAAGGCCTTGAAGTCAACACATCAGTTCAACGTGCTCTAACAATCCAGGACAACGTTCAGTTCAGCGATAATAATCCCGCCAACGACCCTACCGACCACCTGAAGAAATCCACAAAATCGTCCACAGAAGCCTACTATAAAGAAGTCGATTTGACCTGAAAATACATCTAATATCATGCTGAAGAAACTGCCTCAGTTGGTAATAATCTTCTTGGCAATTATCCTTGACAACTGCGTCAACAATTGTTACTTTCCCAGCAAATGAAAAAAAGCGAAATTGTGGCTATACCAAAGAAGAAGAACAACAAAGACGTCTCTGGATACAGGCCTATCTCCCTTCTGTGCAACATGAGCAAGATACTTGAAGAGCTCATACGCGGACGGCTGAAATAATTCTACAGCGACAACCGTATAGTTCCAGATATGCAGTTATACTGCGATAAAATTATGGCCCATCTTTGTTCCCCTTGCGAGGATGAAAAATTTCTTTAAGGGTCTGGTGATCGAAGCACTATAGAGAATTCCTGGCCATATAAATAATGATGGTACATATTTCTGAACTGCAAAAATTATGGCGAGTGCTTCCCTATGAAGCTGTGAATAATTGCATTCAGAAGCCGAACGAGCACAAAATTGCTCCGACTCCATATCGCACCCTTAGAATGAAATTGACCTAACCCAAAATTTTTGTAACTTCTGATTTTTCAATAAACTGACCTTTGTTTTTTAATCAGTAAAATTTTACATTCTTCAAATGCTTTTTTACATGGTTCATCCCACTCACATTTTACCTCTTTTCTCAAAAGGTTATATAAAGGTTGAATATTTGTAGCTAAATTTTTAAGGAACTTTCCATAATAGTTCAACAGTACTAGGAAAGACTGCAACTGCTGCAAATTTTAGGGTGCTGGGGCTCTCACAATAGCCTCCACTTTATTTTGATTCGGACTTGAAGATTTGGAGGATTTGAAGAGATATTATGACCTACGTAATTAACCGACTCACATACAAACTTAGATTTGTCCAAATTGATAAGAACGTTATGCGCTTCTAAGCGACTTAAAACAGCAAAAACATTTTATTCACAGTATTCTTCAAATAGAACCACCAACAACTATACGTCAATAGGCGTTTTTCTTTTTTAGCCCCGAGCGTGGCACTGAGCTGTCTATGTTACTTTTTAACTCGGAGCGCTCCGAGCTCTCTCTCCGAGCACAAAGCTGAGCGCGGCTAACTTCATACAATTTTCATGTAATTTGACAGATTAATAAGCAAATGAGAGTTCAGTGCTCAATTGAGTTTCTTAAATAGACCGGTGCGCTCAGGTCACGCTCTGTTCGGAGTGAGCTCTATTCGCTCAGAGACCGCTCTGTGCTCCGCTCGGGGCTAAAAAAAAAAACGCCTAATATAACACTTAACGTATTTCAAACCTTCAAGGATTCTATCCATTACAGAAAGACCTTTAAACGTATTGATCACTAGCAATTTTCTCGATTTTTCAGTAACAGAAAGTTGCTGATAGGCTCCCTTTAAATCGATGATTGACAAAAATTTCCAACCTGAAAGGCTTGCATAAATATCCTCGGGTAAGGGCATCGGATAATGCTGTGTTTCAATACGCTTGTTAAGTGTGGCCTTAAAATCGACACATATTTTTATTGTTCCATCACTTTTAGGTACAATTACAATAGGACTTGCGCATTCACTAAATTCCACTGGAATACGAATTTTTTCGCAAACTAACTTATCTAATTCTTGTTTAACTTTGTCACGAAGCTTATACGGAACACGATATGCTGCATGAATAATTGGTATTTAAGATTCCTTTTGGACAATCTCAGCCAATTATATCCCACGATCGGAGGGGTTAACTCATACTCTGATATACTTGGAAAACTACGACTCAAAACTGCGCTTGGTTACTTACGTTACTAATGTACGACTCCGTGAACTGATCCCTCCATCTAGGATATATCTTGTCCAACCACGTGCGACTCATCAGACTTTTCCAACAATAATGGGTAACTACTAACTTCCATGACTGACCTCCACTTCAAAACTAATTAGCTCTTAGAATACAATTTTTCACTCATAATAGTTGTCGTCGCCCAAGTATCGATTTCCATAGTAATCTCCTGTCCATGTACCATAATTGACACTTCTTGGGGTGTGTTAGCGATGCTTACACTGTTGACATACTGGATACTAGTTCTTAAGCGACACTTGTTAGTTGTTGGCTATATATTATGTCCCTTATTGTTGCATTCAAAACAAACCCACAGCAGTACAAGTTTCTTCTTTAACATCGTTCACTTTTAGGAACTGGAGCAATCTATATTCAAACACCTTAATATTACTGCCCGGAACAAAAGGCTCGATATTTCCGACCAGCGAGACATTTTTCCAACTTAAAACTTACAACACGAGAATACAAAACAAATCTTCGTCTCGAATTTAATGTTCTAATTAACATTAATAGTTCAAATAAAACTCTTTTAGAATTATTATTACAATATAAATACAATTCTTTATTAACAATAAATAAACTTAGGTGTTGTCTGTTCGATGGTTGCCAAAAAAGAGAGACCCAAGACAAGATCTTAGAATAGATTAAATTTAATATACATAGGATTAAGGAAATAACTGCTAAATGGATGGTGAGATGCTATAAGTAAATAATATGTGATAAATGTGTATAGACTAAAGGTGCAGAACATTATAAAAACTTGTTAATATTAATTTGTATAATACGCAACAGTTGCATGAATATACCCCTAATCATTGTATACTTTAAGATAACTAGCGTTAAGCAAATTATAAATACAAAATTTTAAAAATAAATAGCTAACAATTTTACGTGGGTTAAAGGCCCCCCAAAATGGTTTATCAGGAATATCTCCCAAATGGTTAGTTTTACAGAAAAAATGTTATGGACTAATTTGTAGCTTCAAAATTTCCTACAAAAAAATACACATATGTATTTGTAAAATTTTCGTCATAAAAATTACTGTTTTGTAAGTTTTTTTCGATTTTTATTTTAAAAATTTGAAAATTATTTATTCGAAAACTAATCAGTAAAATAACTTAATTTAAAAATATATTTCTTTTTATTTCAGAACATTGTCATTTATGGCTTGGTCGTTAATAGCTTTAATATGTTTATTTACATAATTTCCAAATTAACATCTTCTCTATCTGGAGCATTAAAAAATTCCAACAACTCTTTCATATCAAAGTTCTCTAAAATTTCCAAAAGTTGAGGAATTTTTTCTTTAACAAATAATCCTTTAAACTTAAATCGGTCTATATAAAAATCGGTGATAATGCCAAAGTATTTATCCAAAGTAGCTGGAGACTTCTTAAAGTCTATTTCGATTTGAGTTCGCCTTTTTAAAATAGACTGATATTCCGGCATAAGGCAGTTAAAGTCTGCAGCATTACGTATGTCAACTTGCAATAATGCTTGTAGAAAAGTGTACTCTTTTTTTATTATAATACAACTCACAATTGAGTGCTTTATTAATTTCAGAACATGAGCAACGGAGAGTTCAGATATTTCTGTAATAAACAAAACAAAACTAACATAAGTATTTATTATTCTAATAACCAAATTTAAAATATGTACATTACTCACCTGTATTAATTTCTAATTTTATACGTTTTTTCGTTGCTTCCTTTGTCAAAAAGTCTGTAAGAATCGAAATCGTTGATAAATTGTCACTTCGAAATTGTGCGTTTCCTTTCCTTTAAAAGTTATTGTTTTTCTATATAATGTATATGTGTATATTATGTACTTATTTATTTTATGTACATTAACATAATGGTATTCATGCACTGTCGGAAACTTTCCGACTTCATAAAAACGCAAAGTTTCCGACAGACGTAAATGTTGTGATAAACAATCAGTTATCAACCTACCCAAAAATTGTCAGATAATTTAGTTTTTCATCAGCTGTGTTGTCACAAGGGATTACAACAACACAACCCTATCCAGATAGATTTAGATATTTCTTCGAATGCGAAAATATATATATACTAACGTAGATGAAGATAATTAGAAAACTACTTCTGTTCAAGTGGAGCGATTGAATATATTTCAATTTATAAGTTCAAGTGACCTCAACTCCAAAAATTGAGTTTCGCCCAGGTTCTTAGAAATATAAAATTCACAGTATATTCATGATTGAGCATTTTTCGGTGACGTGGAATAAAGCTCAACGAAAGAAGACCAAATCTCAAATTTATCCTTATTTCGTTTTGAAAATGTAAATAAGGACAAATTGGCTTTATTTCATTTCGAAAACGAAATAAGGCCAAATTTGACTTAAAAATAAAGCTAAATGTTTTTGTCCAACGCTTTAACTACACACAACCTCGCATCTACCACAAATCCTATAGTTTGCCCAAGCAGGGGGGTTGCAGGGGGCAGCATGCCCCCCATACATACCTCACTGTTTATACATGCCAAAAAATTGCAAAACAATTGAATGCCAAATAAAAAAAAGCGAAACAACAAAATGCCAAATAAAAAAAAGCGAAATAATAAATTGCTAAGTAAAAAAAAAGCAAAACAACAAAATGCCAAATAAAAAATTGCGGAAATTCAAAAATCCAACTTAATGAAAATTGCGAAATGAAAAATGCGAATTGATAATTTGTCAAATCATTTAAAAAACGAAACGTGATTAGCAAAACGTAAAATGCGAAATTACAAAATGCTAAACAAACAAAATGCGGAACGAAAAACGGTGAAATGAACCCCCGCGAAACGATAGTTTGCCAGACAATTCTTGCGAAACATACCATACCCGTATCTGTACAGATAGACATGCAGTAACTTTTTTGTTCGTCTGTCGCGATTTTCGAATAAAGGGCAGCAAGGATTTTCTTTTGGTGTTTTTTTTTGTGAGGTACCTAGGTAGGTATACCTATGTATGTAGGTTCGTACATGGTTGGTTATTTTGTATTCCCTTAGAAATTAAAGAAAATTATTGTTCATTAATTTATTTACGTGTGAGTGCAAAAGTTGTGAGGTAGCCCAGTAGGAAATTTCATCCTCACTGAAAAATTTAGCTGAATTCAACATTGAATTCAAATGCCACTACTTCGAAGAAACAGCAAGCACTGATTTAGTTACTGTAAAGTAATGCATAGTTTCACCAGTTCATGGTTTTATGCAAATTGTCTGCTTTGTAAATGGGAAAAATGTCGAAACAATCCCTTCGGCTTCTTCTGGCACACAAAAATCAAGTGAGTTTAATGCGGAATTAAAAGATTCTATTTTAATAGATAAAATTATGCGATGATTCAATCGTTGACAAGCAGTTCGTTGTCTAGATCCACTCGTCTGCTTTGTAAAGTATACTTTGAGAGAGAAGAAAAAATAATTCTCCCACGACGCTCTCTTTTTTTTCTTGTTATTTCCCTGAGCAAGAAAAGAATGAAAACTACCCTTTCCTTTACCTGACGCGATCAATATGAGGATTTCTGTGAAGAAAAGTAATGTATCCTTTCATCAGACATTTATCATGAACTGAGCATTGTATATATCTAATTTAAAAAATTCACTTAGAAAAATAAAATTCACAGTATGTTCATGCTTTGGTTTTTATAAGGGTCGGTAAAAGTTGACCATAATTTGCGTCTTAGAGACGCATTTTGGAGTTTAGGTCACTTACCTTTTAATTGAAGCTAGGAGAAGTATTTTTCTAATTTATGAATTAAATATTCAGCGATTAAGCAACTTCCAATTCCCTATTGATTTCACAACTAAATTTTCGTCATAATTTTCATCGAAAATAATATAATATAATATAATATAATATATAATAATATTAAGCTGATCAATAACTACATAAGTAACACGCAATTAGTGACTTTTTTGTTGAATAATGAATATTCATCATATTTTTCATTGGCAAATATTGAGGTAGTGAAAAAACAAATCCAAATTATTTAGCGGTTTCCTTAAATAATTTTCATCATATTTTTCATCAAAAATTAATGATCTGATGAATAAGCAAGTTACTTTTGTTTAAGTATTTCTTGGCTGAATATTCGTCATATTTTTCACCGGAGTCCTCAGTCCAACTGGTGAATAAGCAACTTCCAAGGAAGTAGTGATTTAGTTGTGGAATTTTCATCGAGATGGTTGCATGTGCACCCCGCCAATGACATGCCCACGTTAAAATCCTCGATGTATGCCGCACAAATGAAGCGGGTGCTGCTCCCTTTCCTCAAGGAAGAAGCAAGATATTCACCATTGAATTTTTAGAAATTTCCCACTGGGAGGTAGGTGTAGGTAGGTATGTACATTGTACATAGGTGTGAAATGTGTATGCTCCGTCTTAATTACAAAAATTTAGTTCTTTTAGGTGACTTTAACTTCGATATTTTGTCAAGCTCAACTGAAGCTGATTGTTTTCTTTCGGTTCTTTTTTCATTGGGTTTCACCTATTTGATAAATATACCCACTAGAGGTCCGTCTTGTTTAGGCCATATATTTATAAGGCTTCATAGAAATAATGATTTATATTACAAAACGGACGTTCGTGAACTTGGGATAACTGATCACACCTTAACCAGCTTACAGCTTACAAAATGTCTAACGCATCATCAGATGACATGATATCCGTTAAAATTTTAAAAAATATTTCGTATTTTGTTTCGGATGTTTTGAGTTATATATTTAATCTCAGCGTTACAAAGGGAATTTTCCCAGAATCCTTAAAGATGGCAATTGTTATACCGTTGCATAATAAAGGTGAAACTACTAATCTTAACAATTACAAAGGTGTGAAATCATGAATGCTTTCATTTTTGGACAGAAGTAATTTTTTTAGTAATTCGCAATTCGGTTTTAAAAAAGGCAGATCAACAGAAGATGCTGTATTAAAACTTTGTGGTGAAATTTATACTACCCTTAATGAATCTGAAATTCCCGCTACCTTATTCATTGAGATAACAAAGGCTTTCGATACGGTGAACCACACCTTGCTTCTAAATAAGCTCTATAAGGCGGGATTTCGTGGGTTTATGTATGACTGGTTTTCTTCTTACCTTAATAATCGTAAACAAAAAGTAAAGATACAAGATACTTATAGCTCGGAAAGAAATATAAATCTGGGGGTCCCACAAGGTTCTGTTTTGGGTCCAATACTTTTTTTTAATTTATGTTAATTCACTCTTTGCCCAAAGATTTAATGGTAAAATGACAGCATTTGCTGATGACACAGATTTATCTTATTTAACCAAAAACTACTTTGATTTATTTGTTCGCGTCAATAATGACTTAGAGATACTTCGACATTGGTTCTTTAAACATAAATTGATAATAAGTGATAAAACAAAATTTACGGTTTTCAACCTTTCAGGTCCCATATGTGAAGACATGGTGTTGAGATACCATTCACCAAACTGTTCTAAGTTTCACTTGAAAATTTTTTATATTAATTCTTTTGAAACGAACACATATAGTTTCGATAAAAATTGTTGCTCTGGCTGCTTTAACATTGAGCTGTTGACTGTTTTAAGTACCTAGGTATTACATTGGATAATAGGTTAAGCTGGAAAGATCATACTGCTAACTTAAAACAATACTTAAATATCGTAGTTAGGCATATCTACCATTTAAGCCTTTATTGTAGCCGCCAGCCTGTCCTTAAATTAGTTTATAATGGTCTGTTTAAATCAAGATTGCAATATGGGTTGACCTGCTGGGGTGGTACTCATTTTAATAAAATTGAACCTTTGCTAACTAAACAAAAGCAATAAGCATGCTATTCGTATCTTCTGTAAAGTTGACCGAAGAACTCACAGCTTTGAATTGTTTAAAAACCTTGAGATTCTCTCTCTTAAGCATTTATACTTTTATAAAGTTTTAAAAACATTTTTTGAAAATTCTGGGCATTCGGCCTCGAGACCGCATGATTTTTATAATATACGTGTGAACAACTTAAATCTGGTAACCAAGGCCGTCTTTACCCTTTTGGGGGCCCTGGGCACTTTTCGAAAATGGGGCCCCTGTATGATTATATAAAAATGTTATGTTGTGTAATAAAGGTATACAGAAAAAATCACATTACTTTGAATTAATATTTATTCTTTTAATTTTTTAAATAAATAATATTTGTTTAATTCATTAAAAGCAGCATTTAAAAAATAATCATAAAAATTAACATAAACATAAACATAAACAATGTAAAAATAAAAACAAAAAATAAATATTTCATATAAAAATTCAAAAATAAACAAAATTTAAATAACAGAAAATTAAATAAGTTATTCAGAATGTAATTTAAAGAACAATATATTAATATGCAAAAAGCGACAAAGACTATATTTTTTCAGGTAAAAGAGAGGAATGTTTATTGAAGGAATCTTTTTCTTGATTTGAGATCTTATGCCTCTGAGGATGTCGCTTTCTATTGACATCAGCTACAAACTTGTCAATCTTTCTTGAATCATTTAGCCAGTTCACGTTTCTGAGATCTCACTGAGCAAACGTCTGTCAGCTCCACTGAGGAGAAGGAGAAACCTGAAAAAAATTTCTCCTTTAGAAGTCAAAAACACTCTTCATCTCGTTTTTATAAATTGATCAACTGCAACAAAAAATAATTGAGCAAACGAATCAAAAAAATTTCAGTCTCAGCTTTTTGACAGCAAAAGTGAGGAAACTCACTGAGGAATTACGTCACATTTCTGAAATTGCTGAGGTCTCAGAGATCTCAAGAAACCTGAACTGGATAATTGTAGTTCTGAGTTCGTTTTTTATTCTTTTTAACTCAGAGGAGGAACGTTCCCCACTGCAATTGGTCAGCAACCAACCACATTTCAACCCAAACTGAACTCGACTTTTGGATTTCGTATATAAACACTCAACGTTTAGTTACTGAGCATACATAGCGTTGAACGCACTCAATTTTCGTGAAGCTCAGAACAGAGATTATGGATAATTCATAAGTCTGCTATAACACGATGAATCTAGTTGCATGCGCCTTCTTCGAATTCTTCTTTGTTATTTCGTCCGCTGTTTCAAGCGCTATTACACGTTGAAACCAAAGTCATGAATCTAATTTCACAGTTCTCTTTAATTTTCATTTTCGTGTTGGGCTGTGCTCAATCAATAAAAAAACTTTTTCTGTTTTTATTTTTGTTTTCATTATTAGATACATTGAAGAAAGAAAGGTTTGTGTGCCTTCAAATGAATATCAGTCAAGAAAAGCAATAATTTATTTTATTTATGTTGTTTTTAAAGATGAATTTCTCATTTCTGGAAAGCCTATAAGGCTATCAATAACAGTGCGTTGCATCGAAATTTACTCTTTGAACAACAAAACAATATGAAGCAGAATAGTAAAAAACGGACAAGAGAAAAGAGAAACGTCAAATAGTTGCACCGAAAATTTTACCCACGCGACACCGGTCACTTTTTTCCGTCTCATCTTTTCGATTTTTTTTTCTCTTTTGCACTTACGTAGTCCGAAAAGTCGCATGCGTCTAGATGCATCGTGTAATAGCAGACTAATCTCTGGCTCAGAATCAAAATCACAACCACGGCTACAAGATAAGAATCACGACTACAAGATACGTTACGTTTTTTTTTACCCTACCGCCAGTATAGAAAATCTCTGTAACTGAAAGGAAAACAAAATAGAAAAACCGCTCTGGTCTCAAAGCAGTCATGTAATTGAAAAAAAGTAATGCAAAGAATACAAAATACGGATAATGCTAAAGAAGCATCAAAAAGAGTCTCGTAAAACTTGGCCCACGACTCACAGGGCAACTGGTCTTCCGTCTTATCGTTATTCTCTTTCGCACTCATTATGTTCGAATAGAGTCAGACGCAAAGAATCATTAGGCCTATTCGGCGAGATCTTTTACTCTGCTATTCTGTTATGATTTTCCATACAAAAGTGTGAGCTGTCAAAAAATCTTTTATGAATTATAATTTTGGTATTCGGCATGCCAAATCTGTTATAAAATCTGCTATCAGGATCTGTTATGAAGTTTAAAAAATTCGAACATGTCAAAAAATTTTTTACAAACCGCATTTTTCTTATTCAGCATGCCAAAACCTTTTATAAAATCTTTTACAAATCATAAAAGAATAAAAGATACATTTGTGTGACTTTTATCATAAAAGAACAACTGAAAATGGATACTTTTATTTTATTTCGCCAACGAAATGTTGTTAAAAGGAGACAAAATGTAAGTAAATCACTGATCTCTATATACACTGGATAGTGTATTTATACAAAATTTTTGAGGCAAAAATATAGTCGTGGCCGGTACCCTCATATAACAGTATAACAGCGGCACCAGCGGAATGGACGCTACTGTACCTGCATTTTCTTTTATTTTTTTCAATATTTACAGCCGCAATGCTTGTTGACATATACTGACATCAAATAAATGCTCAATTTCAGCAAGTATCATAAATCTCTTTTTTCGTTTGTATAGAGCGAGATATGAAGTCGTGGCCGGTACCCTTTAAAAAACTTGCCTCACAAAAACTGTTATACACTATAGGCTATTCACTATCCAGTGTATTATAGAGATCAGTGAAGTAAATACAATAATAAAAGAATAAAAGACAAATTTTTGTGACTTATCATAAAAGATTTTAATTTATTTAATAAAACAAAACATCTCATTAATTCGGTGCGACACCTGACCACCACCAAAGTTATCCCACCATCTCCAGCTTTCATCCTCCCGCTAGAAGAGAAATCCAAAATACCAACAAATATTTGTGCAAATCGTCAGACATGGATCGAAAACACCGATACAATTGAAGAGAAGAAACTCGGTCTGACTGAATTACATCCCGACGTGTTTGCCACCAATCTACGAGTTGATGTTATCCAAGAGAACATCGAATGGTAACGAAACTATCGTTACGTAAGTTTTGCTCATACGAAACCGTGTTCGGAGGTGCGTAGGCCGTAAGCCATGGCCACAAAAGGGTGGTGGACGTGCCCGACATTCATCCATTAGTTCACACTTATTCAAGGGTGTTGGCATCGCTCATGGACCACGATCCCCAACAACTCACTTTTATATGTTGCCATTAATCTATAAGCGGGCTTGATTTTGACTTTGTCAGTGAAACTGGCTCAAGACGACTTGCGTGTTGTCCAGAATCTGGAAATCCCCAGCCGTGATCCTGAGTTCATTAGTATTAGTTGATGTTCCATATGCGAACTTCTATCTGTCCAATTGCACTGGATCTCGAGGTTTCTCTAATATAAACAAACTAAAATTACGAATACAAATTAAAAAAAAATAGTTTTAATTCGCGAACAACCACTTCAATTTATGTGTCAGTAATGAATTTTTTTTAAGAACAGCAGATTGACAACAGATTTTAGTTCTGTTTGCTTGCATATTTCGTTTTCGAAGTTTCATAACAGAATTTTATAAAAGATCGAACTTCTGAATACCAATTATAAAAAATCTTTTATGGTGGAAATCTTTTATGATTCATAGCAGAATAACAGATGTGGCAGAATAGGCCTACATGTAATAGGGGAATCGTGTAATAGTGGCTTAATATATCCTCTAAGCAGCCAACCAAATTTCAACCCGAACTGAACTCGACCTTTCGATTTCGTATAAAAATACTCAACGTTTAACTGAACGTACATATTGATGAACGCACTCAATTTTCGTAAAGCTCAGAATCACGATCACGACCACGATCACTATTACAACGTTACGTTACGTTTTCTTTTCACCCCATCGCCAGTATAGATGTTTACACATCAAAAATTATAAAGTTGTAGAATATTGTCAGTTTTTTTCATTTTCGTGTCGACTAATTTTCAAGTAGTCTTTTAAATTCAGACATTCAGCATGTAGTTCATCTCCGTTCACATCTTCGGTGTAAAATTTAGCAAAAGATTTGCAGTTTTCTTTTAAGTCTTCTGAATTCAGACTTTTTAATCCAAAAAAAAAAGTCAAAACGTTGGCCAATCTTCGTATACGAACCTAGTCGCTGTTTCAAATGAACGCTTAGAGTGTCGACAATGGGAAGAAAGGTTTCAATTTTGAATCTTTCTTTCCCAGTCAGAATTACTGAGGGTCCAGAGCCGTCAAAAAAAGTCTGGCGTGAGCTTCTACACCTCGTCCTTTCAGAAAGGTCCTTATATTCGGAATCCGGGTTTTTTTGTCTGGCTGATGAATCAAAGTTATCAAAATTGTCCCTGAGCCCAATTATAAATTCATCGAACGGAACATTCTAACTTTAAAAACAAAAATTGAAAATACATTACAAACTTGACACAGAACGATGATAACAAAATCAATTGAGCAAAGTCGCACACTAACACTACAAGAGTATATCTGAAAATTCCGCATGCGCAAAAACGATTCGACTATACGCTTGACTTTTCTTTAAAATTGACCTATAGAACAAATAGTGAGAAGCGTAATCTTTCGCCTATCTCATTGAATGCACAAAAACAAAAACTCTACCTCTTTACATTGAAATCTCAAACTCTTGTAAACTTAGATGAAGAAATCGAGGAACGTGCACATCGAGGAAAAATGAATTTTTTTTTTTTCAAAATAGTGTAAGTTACACAAACACAACTGCATTCACACATGCATTTATGTTTTGATCACAACAATAAACATACTAACCATCATTTTTGCCAAATAACTCAAGAATTAATAGATCATATTGAAAGCAATTTGTTCATATAATTATATAAATTTACTTTTTTGGCTTATTTTGGGCATTTTAAATTGCGGATGACAAATTTTACGAATGTTAAAATTAAATAAAATATTTTAAGCTGTTTGATGTTTAACGAACAGCTGATTTGTTTACCATATCGTTTACCACATTTACGCAAAATATTTTTTGGTGCGTTCTTGAAACGTGTGTCGGAAACTTTACGATTTTACGACATCGTAAAGTTTAAGACGTTGCATGAATACCCTTAATATAATAACAAGATGTCGCATCCAGTACAAAAAAGGGAAACCAAAATTTAACGCTCCGTATCTAATAACAGATACGACAACATGTTGCTAAGTGTTGCTTTGGAAGCGAGAGCGAAGATGCTCTCTGGATTCAATTTAAAATTGCATTCTCTTAACAATATCGCAATATACTGCTTTTTTCTTGCTGTCCTTTTAATATAGATTGACGTATGAAGTAGAAAAGCACCTAAAAAGACTAGAAAATTCATTGATTTCTTTTTATTATTGGAACTTCTAAAGTATGAACTTTGGGATCTGGTTCATTTGGAAAGTAGCCCCTGATTTAGTAGCGTTTGATTTATTTAGTTTAATTTTACAAAATCACATAAATTCTTGTACTTATAGTTCAAGTCTAAACTCTCAACACAATAAGCATTTAAAGCCTTGGATGACTAACAATTTATTTAAACAGATTTCTGAGAAAAATATTTTAAGTATTAAGTTCAAAAAACATCCCCAAAATAGAAATCTTAAAAATTCGTATGCCTCTTTATGTAAAACCATCAAATATAAAATTGAGGAAACGCGTAACAATTAAAATATGGGTTTATTCGAAAGCAAATGGAAATATAAGAGAAGAATGGAAGGTGGTAGATAATATTTAAGGTATAGATCCGCAGTTAGTCGCAATAGATAACTTACATATTAATGATGTTTCCATAACTGACCTAAACTCCATCTCTAATAAATTCAACGAGTATTTCACGGAAATTTCAGATAATCTTAAACCTTCAGTCGATCCTTGTTTAAGTTGTGGTTGTTCAATTTCTTCAAATATAACGTCTGATAGTTTACAATCAAATAGTTTTTTTTTTCAATTCTATATCTTCTCGTGAAGTTTACATGGCTATTCTATCGTTGAAAAATAAGAACTCCTGTACTACTGATGGTATTTCTAGTATCTTACTTAAAAAAATTGCTTTATATGTGGTCGATGTATTAAGCTACCTTTTTAACGTAAGTGTTGAAAATGGTTGTTTTCAAAAACCCCTAAAGTGTGCAGAAGTTGTGCCTCTTTTTAAAAAGGGCAATAGAAAAAATGTTTCCGAGTATATACCTATTTCTCTGCATTCAACTTTCTCAAAGCTTTTTGAAAAACTTATAAAGGTAAGAATAATTTCCTTTCTAGACAAAAATAAAATTTTCAGCAATAATTTGGATTTCGATCAGGAATGTCTACTGAAGACGTTATTTTAAGGCTGTGTTCTCAATTGTATAGCAGTTTAAATTGCAACAAAACTACCATAGCTCTTTTTGTTGATATGACTAAGGCTTTTGATATGATTGACCACGACGTTCTGTTAAATGAACTGTATAATGTTGGTTTTCGAGGTGTTATATTTAAATGGCTTCAATCCTACTTAAAGGAAATAGAACAAAACGTAAATGTAAGTGGTACTTTTAGCAATTCACTTCTTTTAAAGAATGGAGTCCCACAAGGCTCCGTACTAGGTCCATCATTTTTCTTAATTTATATAAACTCTCTTTTCAATCTTATATTAAATGGTTCCCTTACTGCCTTTGCTGATGATATAGCATACACCTATCAATTTAATACTGCCTTCGAATGTGTTGCCAAAATTGAGGAAGATTTAGAAATCCTTAGGACATGGTTTGCTGCCCATAAGCTAATTATAAGCGAGAAAACTGAGCTAGTAACCTTTAAACTTTCTGATAATAGTCTCTTTGATTATAACCTTTGCTTTCATGCCCATAATTGTAAACAATTTTGTTTACCTATTCATAAATGTGGAGAACGTTATTTCTATTCTCAAAGTTTATGTTCCGATAATTGCTTTAAAATTGAGTCAGTGATGAAATTTAAATACTTGGGTGTTGTAATCGATTTCAATTTAAATTGGAAAGAATATATTCGCTCTCTGAAATCTCACATGATGTTGGTTACTCGTAAAATGTACCTCATAAAACCATTTTGCTCGAAAAAAGTTTTAAAACTTATTTATAACGATAAATGATTATTTTAGTGACCTTTGTATTTAACAATATGATTTAGTTTAGTGGGCTTTAGGTGACCTAAAGCCCACTAAACTAAATCATACTTATTTATAACGGTCTTGCGCATTCTAAGCTTCAATACGGAATTTCCAGCTGGGGTGGATCATACGCAAATACTTTTAGACCCCTAATGAAAGCTCAAAAGCATGTTATACGAATAATTTGTAATAAAAACCGTTTTGCTGAAAGTTGGCCTTTATACAAAGATTTGCAAATTTTACCAATGAGACATCTCTAGATATGTATTCAAAGTTTTAAGAGTGTTCTTCAAACAAAGTGGCAATATTCCAACTAGAAACTCGCACCTTTACAGTCTACTTATTAACAACTCACATCTTGTTACTGTACCACTTGCACGTAGAATACATTTCTCCCTTCTTTATACAGTTACAGCTCCAAAATTCTTCAATAAATTGCCGCTATTTATAAGGCAAACTTCTAACTTTAGTTCATTTTTGAAAAAAGTAAAACACTGGCTATTAACACGTGACTATTAATGCATTGAATCCTTTTTCAGAGCCTTATCCTATTAAACAGCACAAACCTTGTTGTTATTTCCTTGTTGTTTTGTATACAGTATATTATTTTTGAATTGTTAAGTTTATTTGCTCAAAGTTTACTTTTATTTTATTAATTAAAATTTTTGAAATAATTAAATTCTGATTGTCACCCCACATCCGATATTATTTGAATTAATTTGTTTTGGCGTGTCATTCAACACTAACTTTTATTGCTACCGAATGTTCACTTATTTCATTAAATCCTAAACATTTATATTATAATATTGTATTTATAGCTTTAAGTTTTTGAATGAATAAAAAATTATCTATTTTATCTATCTTATTTAATTTTCAGCAATAATTACATTTGATACTTGTTTTTTTTCTAATTTGAAAATTAAGTAGAAGTACACAGAGGGAAGGAATTTTTGCCTTTTTATATCTTCACGTCTATTCTTGCGATATTTGAAGACAAGTTTCTGGGGCGTGAACTGAAAAAAAATATTTTCACTTTGGCGAAAATTATTTCTTCAAAAAATAAATTGGTATACGAATTACAGCCTTGTACCAATTACAAAAAATGTTTCAAAACCGTTCAAAATTTCATAATAAAAACGTTGAAAGAAACTTTTGAGAAAAAATTTCATCGAGGCAAACGTAACGAGAAAGGGGAAATACACAAAAAAAATATAAAAAAGTTTGCTAGTAAGAATTAATTGGTGGGAGGGAGATAGCATTTCTAAAGACGTTAGAGTGGCTTTTTATTATCTAAAATCAAACAAAAATTAAATAACACAATAACATAAATCTTATTGCATGCGTATCTAATTTTGCTCGGAGGTGGGGGGGAGACTCAAGCCCCCTTAGCTCCCCCCATCTGCTTACGCCAGTGAATGTATGGTATAAAAAATTGTATAGCAACGTCAATTTAGCTAGAGTTTAGATGTTGCAAACTTTATATTCAGCGAAAAATAACGCTCCAGGAAATTTTTTTTAAAACATGAAAAACTTTGACTCCAGCTTGATTCCACCTTGTTTAAAATCACTTCGTCAAAAAATTAAATGGACAATTTTTGTAAGTTCAATGTGGGCTAATGCAACCGAATCAGATTGTGTTACAACTAGACCTGAAGATTAAGGCTGGGTTTTAAAAAATGAAACATTTCTGCCCCTTTGGTTTTAAGGAGAGCCATCACCTCTTGATGTCTATGACATTTTTAAATGATATTGATGAAGAGATAGATAATGAACAACACTCCGATGCCGAGGAATATTAACGAAAAATGTAATGTACGCATTATTTATATCTATATTATGTAATTCTGTTGGTATACCATCGTTACATATGTATATTGTAGATATATTGTTATATCATTTTCTGTTGTTTGAAAAAATTATGAAATTATAGTAAAAAAATTAACTCAATAAATATTTTGAAATAGTATCTGTATCTGTGTTATTTTGATTTAAATATAACTGAAGTTGGAGTTTTGGGTGAGAATGTTAATATTAATGGTTGAATATCAAGTTCTTTAATAGTTTCGACTTTCGAGTACTTGAAAATACCAAAACACAAAACTTTAAGTACTTAGCACTTTTTATAAAGATCAATAATAGTTTTTTTTGAAAAATCTAATTTTAAGAAAAATCAAAACAAAATGTCAAAAAATAGTTTAAAAAACTTTTCTTGACTGAAGTTATTTCTATGTTATAATGAGCAAAGTAGGCTATCGTTCTATACTCATTTTAAATTTATTTGACAACGGTAGTGATATTTATTGACTTCTAAAGTTAAAGGAAAAAAAATCAATTTTTGTCGTCGAAGTGGTCGGGCGGCAGGTTATTCCCTGAAAAAGTTTGCCCGACCACTGGATTTATGAAGAGGGCAGTCTTACCTTTTGTTTGATACCCATATAACCCATAATCTCGATGAGATAGGTTCTCATCAAAAAATTTTGAAATGGTCGGGCAAGCATTTATTCCCTGGTTTTTTTCGCCCGACCAATACTTTTAGGATCTGCGTGCAAAACTCTTCCTATTGGCAATAACTGTTTTCAAAATCCCTATGATATAAGTACTCATCAAAAATCGGTATCAGAAATGACCCTGTCCCGCCAAAACTTCCCTGAAAAAGTTTGCCCGACCAGTGGTTTTGAGAATGTTTTTAAAAGTACTATCGATTGGTACTCATCATTTTCGTAATCCCGATGAGATAGGTAATTCGACAGTCACCTCCCTTACTATAGTGTCGAATTATAATGTAAAAACAATTTTTTATAATACACATCGGTTTCAGGCTTTTGTCAGGAGTCCTTAAATGACGACGTCATATTAAAAAATTCGTAAAAAGTGGTTTCATCAAAAATTGAGTGGTGCCATTTGATTCAGCATTAAAAAATACATACGATACGATACTCGACCGAGTTCCAAAGGCTGAGTTTTTCATTAATTCGTACCCCTCTTCTTTCCTACTCGTGAACGCCTCTCCCAAAAAATCGAGAAAAAATATTTTTGCATTTGGTTAATCATAAAATCGGCATATCTAATGGCAAATTAATGTTAATCACAATTTTTCCGTAATGCACGCCAGCTGCAGCCTTTTTTCATATGTCCTTTGTTGATGACGTCATATCTCAAAACGCTCAAGGATCTTTTTTCATATAGAAACCTTCAAAATGTATTGTATGTATATACGAAATTTTGGGTAGAGGTAAAAAGTCTATTTTTTCCCTGTACTAAAAGTATAATAACCTAAAAATTAACAATTTTCAAGGCCCAACTGTTTTGTCGTTGTCCGCTTCACGTGAAATGTCCCATATATGTATCTGTGCCGTGATTGGTTAATATTTTAGAAATTGTTATTCAAAGAACGTGTGATTATTTGTTAACGAGAAGGGGAAATTGATTATTAGTAGGATTCTGTTTAAGCTCTGCAATTTATTTTAACCTCGCATCTTACATACTTTTAACGTTAGTACTTGGTTATTGGTAAGTCCCAATGATTTTGAATAATTTTGTGGTTATAGTTGTTTTTTTTTAAACTAAAAAAATGGATGCGGGAAGATTTAAATTCTTGTCTCTATTCAATCAACACATTTAAAGTTTTATAATCGTACCTAGTCAAAGCAATTATTTTACAAACAAAACTATTATTTTTCAATTGTTTACCCATATTTGCATTCAAGAATTGTTCCAATGAGAGCGTTTTCAAAAAATAGATCAAAAACTTCTGTTGTTGGCAGGCGTTCAGGAACTTCTGGAATACATTGTGAAATCCAATTATGCATCTCCGAATGGGAAAATAATCCATTTAGTGAAAGAACATTGAGGCACCTAAAAAAAATATTCAATACAAATATTTGATTAAAAAATGTTTTTGTTGTTATATATACAGGGTGTCCCGAAATCACCGCCTCAGAAGAAAACCATGAGTTTCTGAGGTCATTTCAAGTCGAAAAACTTATGTGGTAATTTTCTCGTTTTCGCTTCGTTTTCGACTTATAACGGTTTTTATGATTTTTATTCTTTTTTCCTTTGACTGGCTCTAAATTTGCCAAACTACAACCGATTTTTGAAAATTTTTTTTTATTTAAACAAGAACATTTGGAAATTTGTATCTAATATACAACTTTTTTCTGTGAGGATAACGGTTTTCCCGCAAATTATTTTCAAGCTCATTTTTTAAGCATTTTTAGGTTGTTTTTTTGACTTCGATATGATTTTTTTCACAAAAACACGTTATTAAGTATAATTTTTTTTTTCATTATTATGAAAGCCCAATATGTGTTCTTAAAAACATTTAACATTTTTGTACCTAAAAATACATTTAAAATTATTAAAAAAATAAAAAACAAAAAATAAAGGTAAATAAAAAAAGTATGATATTTGATGAAAACGAATTAAAACGAATTAAAAACTATGCTGAGCATATAGTGTTGAATGTTAGAAAGAGTTAAGTAAAAGTAAGACCGTTAGAAGTTTTTTTATTCGTTTTTATTCAAATATTCATTTTTTCTTGATTTTCCTTTATTTTTTTAATAATTTTGTATCTATTTTTAGGTTAAAAATGTTTAGTGTTTTTAATATTGTGCTTTCATTATAATAAAAAAAAATGTATACTTAATTACGTGTTTTTGTGAAAAAAATTTATCGAAGTCAAAAGAACAACCTAAAAATGCTTAAAAAATGTGCTTGAAAATAATTTTTGGGAAAACCGTTATCCTCACAGAAAAAGTTGTTATTAGTAGATACAAATTCCCAACTGTTCTTGTTTAAATAAAAAAAAATTCAAAAATCGGTTGTAGTTTGGCAAAGTTAGAGCCAGTCAAAAGAAAAAAGAATAAAAATCATAAAAACCGTTATAAGTCGAAAACGAAGCGAAAACGAGAAAATTACTTCTTAAGTTTTTCGACTTGAAATGACCTCAGGAACTCATGGTTTTCTTCTGAGGCGGTGATTTCGGGACACCCTGTATTTACATATGGAGCAGGGCTACCACTCCGGTACCCAACAATTTTCAGCAACGGAGGTATTTTTAGGTTACTTAAAATTTCTTAAACATTTTCAGAATTTGCGGTCAAAACCCGTAACAAAGTGGCCGCTATGAGGTAAATTCGTGTAACATAATGGCGCAAAATTTTAAACAGTTCTCGTTTAAGCAATAAACCCGGCTATAGTTAAAGCAGTCCTTTATTTAAAAATTCTTGTTTAATTTGTTCTTAATTTTAAATACTTTAAACAACTCTTCTAACTAAAGAACCTGATTTCCCCAATGAGATTTTTTTGCCCTCGGTTGCTATAATAAGATATTCATTGCATTGTAGTTTATAAATATTCGCTGAATACATTCATTTATATTACACTACACGGAATGCAGTCATTCTATTTGTAAACGCATTCTCTAATCTCTACATCTATCTTTGTAAACGCATTCTATCTGGATGCTGGTGGATTCTTTTGGTATCTGGCAACTCGTCGAGACGTGAAAACTTGTAGCTAGTGATGGGCATAATCGAATGATTTGAATAATCGAGACATTAGTATTCGAGTGATTCCAATAATCGAATGATCATTCGAGATATGAAATAGTACAAAATTGGAATAATAAACCTTTAAAATTTAATATGTAGATTCTCTTTGTTCGATAAAAGAAAATTTTGTTCAATACAATCTACATTTTAAAAATTAAATTTTGGATTTTTGCGAAGGTAATATAAAATGTATATCCCTTGTTTGCTTTTTTATTGCAGTCCATTTGGAACGAAATATTCTCTATGTTTCAAAATATAATTTGTCCCCTATCTGTCGAATTCCATCACAGGATGGCTACGATGACGGTGGATTATAAAACCTCTAAAAAATACGAAAAAAATCGAACGAAATATTTGTTCTGCTCCGGAAAAATGCCTTTTTAGGGCAATCTGTTGAGATTTGGATCGAAATATTATCTATGCCTCAAAACATAGGGTATTACCTATCTGTCAAGCCATCGATTGTCAAATTCCATCGAAGGATGGCTACGATGACGATGGCTTAAAAAACCTCTAAGAAATACGAAAAAAATGGAGTTTTTTTTCTGCTCCGGAAAAATGCTTTTTTAGGGCAATCCGTTGACATTTGGAACCTCATGCCTCAAAATATAGGTTTTCACCTTTCTGTCAAGCCATCAACTGTCAAATTCCATCACAGGATGGCTACGATGACGATGGATTAAAAAACCTCTGAAAAATACGACAAATTTATTTTCTGCTTAGGTAAAATGTATGGCTCTTTATTTCGTTTTTTCTGCGTACTTCTCAATGCGTTGACTCAAGTGGTTGAATACACGTATGACGTAACCTACACAAACAATCAACGTTTCGACTCTAGAGTTTTCGATTATGTCTATTTATCTTTCTCTTGCTTGTATTTCATTCTCATTTCTCGAGTTCTCGAGTTCCGAGTTCCGAGTTCGAGTTCGAGTTCTCTTCTCACTCACTGCGCTTACGATTACAACTTACAAGTAAGAATAGCAAGTGGGTAGGTATAATCGCTATGGTAGATCTTTCGAATCATGGACGTATATATATGGACTGCTAGTCTAATGTCAGTTTCATACAACAATTGTCAAAAAAATGTCGCCAAAATAAGAGAGCGATGCTAGCTCCTCCCACGCCATTTTAGGAAAAGAAATTAACTTCTGACATAGAAGATCGCGAAATCTGTTTTTAAAAATTCAAAAAGTCGTATTTAGCGATATACCAAAGCTGACATTTTTTTTTAGTGTTGGTTTGGAGGTTGGATATTCAAAATGAAACAATTCACCAAAAATAATATAATTGGCCGTGTTCAAATGATGGGCCGATAGGGTATCTAATGTGGAATTCCTTTCAACAAAAGAATCGAATTTTTTTCTAAAAATAATCGAATTTTTTCTGTCGTTGAAAGGAATACGAAAAAACGGAAAGAATTTTTTTAGAAAAAAATTCGATTCTTTGGTTGAATAGAATTGGACATAAGATCGTTTTGCATCGGATATGTTTTCGAACGATCAAATACGGATTGGATAGGTTTGTCTGGCATTTTATATTTTATATATATTTTGTATTTTATATATACTTTATATTTTATTTTGTTTGGTAAAAATCAAAATCTATGTATTGCCGCAGAGACTTGAGAAACTAGACGCAGATTACACGTATTTCAGATGTCAGCTGATTTTTTTCACAAAAATCCGAAAAATTTTAGTATACCTTTCAGATTTATTTAGGAAAACAACTGTTTTTTCTTATAGGATTACAACAAAACCAACCAATCCGGATTGCTTTTAAATTTTACTCGAACGCGACCATTGATGATGAAGAAATTGCCGAAAATAAGTCCCCTTTCACACGAGGAATCTGAGTTTCCAGCAACTTTCAGTTTATGGGTGAGAAGGGCAAGAAGTAAGAGGGGAAATTGAAATCTCCCGATCAACGATTTGAGGAGATTTTTTTGACATTTCTCTTCACATACACAGTAGTGTGTGTTCAACCAAGCTACTTTATAAAGAAACAACAGAAAGTTTCCACGATTTTGTTTCTTCGTGTGAAAGGTACAAGAGATTTTTAAGGAAATTAAAAGAAAACGTCAAAAAAATCTCCGGCAACTTGTTTCCTCATGTGAAAGGGGACTAAGATTTCAACAGGAATCCCCAACAAAAATGTAAAATTGTATTTGCATTTTGTTTAAAATGTTTTAATGTCATTTGCCTTAAATATTTCACTTTTTAATCACTTGGTAATTTCAACTACGCTTATCAGGTAAAAGAATCCGGTTTTGGTCGTTCGATGCATTTTCGATGCAAAACAATCTTAGATACCCTATCGGCCTTTCACTCGAACGCGGCCATTTAGTTTCCTTCTGTCATTGTATATAAAACCTATATACAATCACAGTACACATATTAAAGGTAATATCATTAGCGTTTTCATTTTTGTTCAGTTCTGCGCATCTGTCAAAATCGAGGTATTATGGTGGTAAAATGGTGGATTCAGTGCCCCTTTCCTTGTCTAATTTCAATATTTTGTTGTTGTTTCTAATGATGCGCGTTGAGTTCCTGTGGTCACTCGAACAGCCATTTTTAATTTTTTGACATTTCCAACTTTGACAACCTGCGCAATATATTACCTTTAATATGTGTACTGTGTATACAATGCTTCTGTACAAATGTCAAAACTGAGGTTTCATTTTTTTCCTCTAGTTGCAGTGAAGAGGGCTAGTGTCGTCGAGGTTAAAATGGAACCAACCTGAAATTGGCCACTAGCAGTCCATATATAATACGTCCATGATTCGAATGATTCTAGTGTAGAATCGAGACATCTCGAGATGTTGCTTGAATCGATTATAATCGAGAAAATCATTCGAATGCGCATTACAGCGAGTGCATAAAGTTATACACTTCTTATAATGCCTCTAAACGCGATAAACGTATTTATAAAACTTTGCAACGTTGAATAGAGGCATTAGGCGTGTTTTTTTGCAAGCCCGGGGGTTATTGGACGAAAAAAACGACGGCGGGGCTTAACAATCACCATGTTAAATACAACAACAACTAATCCTCCTGCGGGATTAGCTTAAGCGTACAGAATTCTCGCTGCTAAACTCTTGGACAAGCTAAAAACTGTGCTACCAAATACAACTTTGGTTAAGTTATCGATAAATTGTATAGAAACGTCAAAACCGACGTTAATCAATTTTCGTTTTACAATTTACATAAAAAATAAAAATGTCTGAACACAAAGATGGCGATTCGAAAGGTAAGTTATACCTTTTTATTTGTAAAATATAAAAAATATTCTTGCTGATAAGCTAAATTTGTGTGCTCTTTGTGTAGTGTGTGCTGATGGAAGTATGCAACTACGATCTCTGCAGGACTTTAAACTCATCACCACCATTGAGGTCCCTAACGAGCAATTTGTCTCGGCTGCTTATTGTAAGACACTGGACAGACTATGTGGATGCACTAGAGTGGTTCTCTTATTTTCTATTCGCTGCACTATACCGATAATGAATCTGGCGATGAAACGGTAGATGATGAAAACGCAACGTTTGTGGAAATACGGATTTCTCACAGGGAAGTGGAGGTGCTGGCGATGGAGATTTGTCTGAAACGGATGGCCGAAATGGCTCTCGAGCATCGGGATGCAGTCGTAAACAGCAAAGCGAAGCTCCATCAACAGGTACAACACCAGGTCCTAGTACAAGTGAAAATCAATCATCGAATTCAATTGCACACAAAAGTGATTTATCCCTTGAAGACTTGCGCACCTTATGCGATTTAACGCAGTTTGATGAAGAGTCTGTCTAAAGACCCGACAGCGTACGCGAAATTAAGCATCCAGCATTACGGCGTACAAGCAACCCACCTGCTTGGGCATGTCACTATAGGATTTGGGGTAGGTGCTTGCAGTAGTTTTGTAGTTACAGCATTTTTTATGTAACCGTCAAACAAATTTCGTATGATTTTCAATTGAAATTCTTGTAAGAGCTACATAAAAAATGCTGTTATTTCAAAACTGTTTGCTTCATTGGGATGATTAAAACGGTTTTGAGTTCTTACTTAGGTCCTCTTACGTTACACAAAATCCATTTTCAATTCTATCAAAAATTTAAAAAAATTTCTATCTAAAAGTAATTCCGCCGTTGTTCAATTTTCAAAAATCATGGCAGAATTACTTTTAGATAGAAATTTTTTTTAATTTTTTATTGAATTGAAGATGAATTATGTATAACGTAAGAGGACCTAAATAAGAACTCAAAACCGTTTTAATCATTCAAATGAAGCAAATAGTTTTGAAATAACAGCATTTTTTATGTAGCTCTTACAAGAATTTCAATAGAAAATCATACGAAATTTGTTTGACGGTTACATAAAAAATGCTGTAACTACAAAACAACTTGCTTCATTGGGATGATTGAAACGATTTTGAGTTCTTACTTAGGTCCTCTTACGTTACACAAAATTCATTTTCAATTCTATCAAAAATTTAAAAAATTTTCTGTCTAAAAGTAATTCCGCCGTTGTTCAATTTTCAAAAATCATGACAGAATTACTTTTAGATAGAAATTTTTTTAATTTTTGATAGAATTGAAAATGAATTTTAAATAATGTAAGAGGACCTAAGTAAGAACTCTAAACCGTTTCAATCATCCCAATGAAGCAAGCACCTACCCCAAATCATTTTCGCGTACGCGCTGTCGGGTAGGTATTTAGACAGACTTTTCATCAAACTGCGTTAAATCGCATAAGGTGCGTTTTCTGAAGATTTCAAACTCTTTGTGCTCTTGCAAACCGAGGAAAAAAAAACTAATAAGAATCTACATGCTTCGCATTGAACTTCTTAGGACCACCAGTTATTTTTTTTTAGATAAAAAATGATTTTATTTTCTTATAAACATAACGTTAAGACATATATTTATGATTTCGTTTTTATAAATAAATACATTAAATGCAAGGTTGTGTATTATATTTTTTTTTTTACATAAATTATAACTTTTTAAGTGCACTTAATTTCGATATATCTTCTTTCGCTTGCCTTTATATTCAGAACCATCAGTAGGTATTATTGATTTTTTAAATATACCTTACAATTTCGAAGCTGTTTTTTTCTATATGAAATTTCTTTGATGGACCATTAGCCATATCTAATAAAGTTTGAGCTGGTTTGAAAGGTGCATTATATAAATCAGAATATGATTGCATTTTGTTGACTAATTTTGATGCTGAATATTGATCAACCTAACGGAATGGACCACCGGTGAATGGTGGGAATCCCAAACCAAATACAGCACCGATATCACCTTCCAATGGGCTATCGAGAATTTCCTCTCCCAAACAGAGATCAGCTTCGTAGATAAATCGAGAAACCATACGCAATTCTATATCTTCAACACTGCTATTGTTTGATGATTTCGAGAGCTTCCTGATTGACCTCTCGACCGTCCTTAGATTTTCATTCGTACAAAAATCATACCTTTCCAGATTTTCGACCCATTAATCCAGCTTTAACAAGATCTTGCCTCCACTGAAGCGTTCACCAAAAAGAAATTTAGTAAATGAAGTAGGATAATTTCTATGTTGTCAGAGTGTATACCTTTTATAAATCTACTGCGATATGGGATCCTACATCAATACTAACTTCTTCAGTTAAAGTTGCAGCTCCTACGGGGAATCCAAAAGTTTTGCTCATTTTATCCAAGTCCTTTGGACAACACCTTCTTGTAGAAGCCTAAATTTTTGTTACTCAACATTTTTTTTGTACTACTTTTAGACTTTCGAATACACGGCAAAGATAATTAAATTAATTTCGAGTTATTCTTAATAAAATAACCAATTTTCTGGTCAAAATTATTTAAGGAATTATTTTTTTTTAAATTCAAATTCTTATGTCATTGTCAATCTGTCAGCTGATTTCGAAATGTCACTGCACATTACACGGTGCTGCCAAGTTTTTCATTAAGCCCCGTCGTCGTTTTTTTCGTCCAATAACCCCCGGGCTTACAAAAAAACACGCCTATTATAAGCTAAACGCGTTTGAGGGTTGAATTGTGCTTGTATTATTAAGATATTTTAGTATCGAAATGTCACTTTGACTCAGACACAACAACATAATATGTACATATTATGTAGATATTAGGGTAGCGCTTATTTTGGAAATGTTTAAATTTCTCTTTTGTCCTCTCCTAAAAATGATTATTATGTACCTGTGCAATGTACATACAAACACGTTGTACACTTTTTTAAAGCGGCTACCGTTGTAACACCAAAGGTTAATTAAAGGGATTGAATCCCAGCCTCTTTGCACCTTAAAAGTAAAAATGTAAATTTTTTTTATTGTATTACTACCCCTTCCGAGGAATACATTTTTTGCACTCTTAATAGAATGAGTTCCAAATTTAGAGATTTTTGATCACTTTCAGGCGAGGACTACGAATAATTTTAGACATAAGGTTTGTTCGATGTCAGCCCTGGGGCGCCTTGGGTCGCCCTGAACTCGCTCTGAAGCGTTTTATGTAGCACTTTTTTCGCCCTAGGTTATTTGCACCATGTGCGATGTGTGTTCGGGGCGAGCTCTGAGTGATTCTCACGAGACCCAGGTTTTTTCTTGGGGCAAGAGTTCAGAGCTGCCAAAATTTAAATCAGCTGTTGGCATTCAAGCAAAAACAAGTGTTGTAATAAATATCTTGGTAAATATTAGATATTTTGTTGATAATTTTCGTTATTTATTTGTTTTCACGTAATTAATGACAAAATTCCAAAATATACAACAGTCTATGAAACAGTGAAAATAACGAAAAAATCAGATGGTGAAATTTGTAGCACTGAAGCGTTCGATGTAAAATGAAAACCCGAGCAGCCCTGAGTTTTTTGACAATTGACTGACATTCCCCAGGCCGCCCTAGGGCAGAGAACATCGAACAAACCTATTGCGAACAAAAGATATACCCTAATAGATATATTTTCTTATACTATAATATATACAATATAATAAGGGTATTCATGCAACGTCGGAAAAGCATCGTAAACGTCTTAAACGTCTTAAAGTTTACGACGTCGTAAACGAACTGTCAAATGAAAATGAGGAATGGAATCGGCTAAGGTGATAAATGATTGTCACATCAGACATAGTCACACATGTGATTGTCATTTAGTTTTCCGTTTGGATAAGGTGATTCAACTCAATTCAATTAAACTGAATACTTTCCAATGGAATTTGTCAAAAACGTGGTTGCCATAGTGAATGTTTCAAATGTTTGTAATGAGCTATCGAAAATATATATCGAAAATGACGTCCTTGTGATATAATCTTTGCATATATAACCTATAGTACTATCATGGAGTCGATTTTTTTTACGTTCGGCGTACTCGCTACGCGGCGCTATAGTCGCCTTTGATTTACATTAATTTGAAAGTGGAGAGTATGAAGAAGGAATCGAGACTAAATAGTAAGAACGAGAGGATTGTATTATTTTGTTTGTGACAACTATGATGCGAGTAAAGGAGATAACTGAAATAATGTTTATCGTCATGCCAACGACGAGAATTGTATTTGTATTGTATGTATGTGTGACTTTATACAAAGTCACATCGTTATGCGAAAAGATTTTTTGCTGATGATATGTATATTTGTAGGTATACCTATATTTTCATGCAAAACTTGGGTTTTTATTTTTGATTTTGAATTTTTGTGAAAAATCAATTATCAAATCAAAGCGATGTTGCATATTTTCATTATTTCTGTGCGCGAATTGTCTTGCAAGGTTGCTATATTTCAGGTTGTAGGTAGATATTGCATATGTGGGTAGGTACTAGGTAGTTATTTATTTTGAATTATTTATTAATTTTTTTGAAAATCTTTTCTAATTCTAATACAGGTTGGGCCTTGGGGTCATTAGGTAGGTTAGGTACCTACTTCAAAATTCTGAAAATCCAAACTTCTGTAAATTATAAAATAAAACTTGGTTTGAGACTGAAAAAAAGTGCGCACTTTTTTTCACTATCAAAACAATTTTTTTTTTATAATTTACAGAATTTTGAAATTCAGCATAATCCGGAATAAAAATTTTTTTATAGGTATATAGGTATAAGAGCTCCCTATTACACGGATATTTTAAAACAAGGATACACGTGTTCTTATAATATCCGGATTTGAATCCGTATATTTCGTGTATCCGCGGTGCATCCGTGCGTCCGTGTATCCGAAGATCCGTGTATTTTAAATAATCCAATCATCACTGGAGAGGGCCAAATTTATAGGATTTTTTTGATAAAAATATGACAACGACTTGGTAGTCGAATCTGTCAGTGGATTTAAATTTAGAATTATTTAATTTTGTCTTTAAAAATTGATTTTTTTTGGAAAATCACCAAAAATAAAAATCTATATCCATTATCCCTCAAAATTTTGAGCTTGTAAGCCCACCCCTTCAAAAGATAAAAATCAAAAACCATTCCGTGTATTAACAATCCGTGTAATAAAGATCCGTGTATGCTTAATATCCGGATACACGGATATTAAGCAAATAAATAGACGTGTTCTAAGAGAACGGATTTTTATTTGCGTGTAATAATTACACGGAGTCCATGTACCCGTGTTTTTCAAATACACGGGCTGAATCGTAGTCTCTAGTATATATGTACCTATTAATTTATTTCAACATAGAAAAGTGTGTTCATCCCAAGTTGGTAATTCTTTTTCATAGCTGATTAAAATTTCAGAATTCACTGTGATATGGATTACATAATTCCAAAATTCTATAAATACAAAATTCCATAATTTCAAAATAATAAATTTACAGAATAGTGAAATACAGAATTTTCAATCCATTGACAGAATTTTGGTCCTAAAGAATTTTTAAATACAGAATAACGACCCGTTCCATGCTAATACCTACTCCTGGCAAACAGTTAGGTACCTACCTAACCTTCATAATAATAACCTATTTTTTAAATAAGATATCAATGTAAATAACTAAATAATTTTAATTTAATTTTAATAAATTTAATTTAATTAATAGGTTGGTACCTACTTTATTAGATTAAGGGCTTTACACTTTTTTGTTTAAAAATTTGAAAATAATTATGTACCTACCTATTTATTTTTATAAATTATTAGATAGTGCTAAGTTAAGTACATGTCTACATAATTAGCTGCAAATATTTAGTAATCCCTTCATAAATACGTTATTTTTTGTTCTCTAAAAAATGAAAAAAAATTGTACAAACATTATTAGACCTGTTTGCTGATACAAAACATACAAATTTAATTCGTAAACAAGTCATCTTACCGTTTTTGAATTATCGAATTTTCAAAAAATAATTTTGAATTTTTTTTAATACAAAACTTGTTTTTTGGATAATTTTGATTTAAGCTTCCCCCACACCAACGCGAATTTTCGGTGGCGACGACGAAAACAACAATAACAACATGTGGTTGTCAATGAAAACAACACGTTGTTTTTATTGTTTTCGTCGTCGCCACCGAAAATTCGCGTTGATGTGGGGGAACCTTTATACTAATATTTAGACTTAAAAACTTCTTTAAAAAAAAATAGTTTAAATCGGTTTATTATAGATGATGAGATAGGTATGTATGTATTTACCTAGTCGAAAATCAAAAAATGGCCCAATGAGTGGTAGGTACTTTTAATGGATGATGCCTTTAACTTTTCAATTTGTTTCTGTTGGTACATCGTACTAATATTAGCTCGCAAAAATTTAATTTTTTTATCAAAATCTTAGAATTCGTTTTCGAGAAAAATACGATTTTTTTAACTGCTTTCTACTCCATATTATTCAATCAATTAAACCACGTGATAACTTAAATCCGAATGTAAATTAATTTAAATTCAATGTATTTACAAGTTTAAATCTAAATTAATCGAGTGAATTTTATTGTGGTTAGACTTGTATGGTAGGTTCCATTATTTTTGGTTATAAGAATAATTTTTTTTCTTAAATCTTCTAGATAATATTAAAAACTGCTTGCTGCGCAGTCTAACAATGGCTGGTTTTTGAAGTATTAAATTTTCAAAAACTAAAAAAAATATTTTATGAAAATATACCTAGCTATAATACTATTAAAACTTTTTAAATCATACAAAATTGATTAAAATTAGTTGAACTATTTTCGAAAATTAAAAGAATAATTCTGCCAATTACATATTATATTTTATTTTGTTGTATTTTTTTTACCAAAAGGAAGCCTAACATAACACCCAAGAAAAATAAGATTTTTTATAAATATTTTTAGGCGGGTACTTTATCTGTTTAAATACTTTACATTACATGATTACATTATACATTTTAACGCAAATACCAGAAAACATTCCCCACTATTAAAAATTTACTTTTTGTGAGTCACAAAAATGTATCAGATGCTAAGCTAACTTAGTAATTATATTATATTGTAATTGTGATAGTACCTTTATAAATGTATAATAAAATAGTTTAATAATTTGGCTTTTATTTTAATCGTAAAAAATCTAACCAATAGAGCTCAAGTTATATACATATGTCTTAAACCGATTTGCCGGAATTAGTGAGTTCACTTGCAATTCTAGTTACCTTAAACCTGATAATTTGTCTTATGTAGGTTAGGTACCACCACATAAGTACCGATGCATTTTTTGTATTAAATAATTTTGTTTTCAATAAATTTTGAATTTATAAATAAATAGGTACTTACCTAAACAATACAAACAATGATTTTAAACTCAATAAGTTAGCCTGACATTTTACCTTTATCTTAAGATCTTAATGTTACAGATCCGATTAATAGAACAGAAGTTATAATTCTACCAAACCAACAAAATCGATTCTTTTCTACTATACTATTGAATTAAATTACCTACAAAATGTACTCTACCCACTCATAAGATTTCTTAAAAGGGTCAATTACACGAGCATGAAATTATTTTTTTCAATTAAATTTTTGTTTCCACTAAATTTTAAATTAATTACGTTTTCACACATATTTTTATGTTACTCCGCAATGATTTTGTAAAACAAATGTAGCCTGACATTCTACTTAAATTTTAAGGCCTCAACCTTAACGATCCGATTCTAACAACAAAAGTTATCAGCCAACCAAACCAACCATAAGGGGACCTTTGCAATAATTATTTTGAATGAAAAATACCTACCACAAACGTGATACCTACATTTTTTACAATTTTTTCCCGATGTGAAGCCAATTTGCCAAGGTTATGGTTTTTTATTCCACACACTCCACCGTCTTTAGAATTCCTATCTCCTTCCCACCAGTATTAGCTATTTTCAAATTATTTTATTCATTCATAATTTTTTCATTCATACAAATTTTGTCTATCCCCACAACGTATTTATAAACAAAAAAAATACACAGCTTATATATGTACCTACATACATTCATTATCAAAGCACAAAATGTCTTGTCCCCCTTGAACTCTTAATAAATTTGTATACAATGTTCTCGTTCTATAGTATTATTCCCATTTCCTTTATGTTAATATATTCTATACAAAAATTTTTTTTTTTTTTTCCTCGAACTCTCCAACAGTTTGACACCACGAAGTATTTTCTCCAAAGAGCTCACGTCGGCGTACTCACTAGGTGTCGCCCTAAAACTTCCACATCATGATAGTACTATAGAATTTATATACAATGATATAATTCTTATTTTTTCTTCACCTTCCGGAATGTATAGTAAACTTTTTTGTTCACAAGAATGTTTATTTTTGTTTGTATGGTATAAAAAGGAACTCTGTAAAAGTAGTTCAATTTTTGGAGACTGGTGGTAACTCTAGTCGTACTGCGGCAGATACGTAAAATTTGTTGGAAAATGACAATCACATTTTTGATGTGATAGCTCTTTAGCTATCAAATGTGATATCGTCTTACACAGACTGAATGGTTTGAATGTGACTCTCACTTATTGCAAATCACCTTACACGATTCCACCCGAGGTTTTTTTTTTTCAAAATAGTGTGAGTTACACAAACACAACTGCATTCACACATGCACTTATGTTTTAATCACAACAATAAACATACTTCATCATTTTTGCCAAATAACTGAAGAATTAATAGATCATTGAAAGCAATTTGTTCATACAATTGTATAAATAACCTTTTTTTGTTTACTTTAATGCTAAAATTAAATTAAATATTTTAAGCTGTTTGACATTTAACGAACAGCTGATTTGTTTACCATATCGTTTACCTTATTTACGCAAAATGTTTTTTGGGGCGTTCATGAAACGAGTGTCGGAAACTTTACGATTTTACGAGATCGTAAAGTTTAAGACGTTGCATGAATACCCTTAATACAAACACTACTGTAGAGTGAATGAAATACATAATGGCTGTTTTACAATGCCGCGTTGGGCGTCGCTTTGACAGATTTTTCTGTCAACGCAAAAGTTCAGATATAGGAAATTCTGTTTAGTGTTTACAATGGCGCGTTGTGCATAAACTTCACGATTTGAAAACCATTAGCAAGTACACAAACCAACGTAACGTGAGGAATCTCAACGCAAAAGTTGAAAAAATTCAACTTTCGCGAGCGTTTTGACATGTTATAGTCTCCTGTGAATTTTGCGTTAAAAAAAATTTGAATTTGGTTTCTCGAGGTAAGAAAATAGTTTGTTCTACAAATTTATAAAATTACTTTCAAATTATAAAAAAAAAAAAAGAAGAAGAAAATAAAAAGAATCCAATCGGCCGCGCAAGAGAAGTGTTTTATTTTTTATGAACAGCTGAGATTGGTTTGTCAGTTTTGGAAGTAAAACGTAATAGATTCCTCTTTTTGGTACTTTATTTGACACAAGCCCTATATAACTATACACTGAAGGGAAATGTTTTATAAATGGGAATTTTTGCATCGTTACATAGTGGCTACATAAAACCTTATAGCCTAGTACGCTGCTGATGCGAAACGAAATTTTTCTGTGATCTCCAAACAGACAACAAAACGGTTGCGAAAACACAACGGAAAATATCCTTGGAGAGTTTCACTAATTCCAAAAACAAAATAAAACATAAACGCTAAAAATCAGAGAAACCCATGATGTAAGCAAATGATAAACACAAAATAACACAAATAAAACTCAAATGTCATTTTTCCGCACACAATAAATAGTCTGTATAACTAGGCTTATGCAGTGAATTATTCATCTGTTTGGCGAAATCTAATAAATGAGACTGTTATAGTATAAATTAAAGTACTTAAAACATAATTTCAAAGCATTTATTATTTTCTTGTACATCGGTTTTATATTTACAAAATAAATGGCACAAATACCTAATAAGAAACTGGAAAGAAAATGAAATGAGAATAAAGTGGAAATTCTTTTAAGATATTAGTAACATCGATGCATCGATGGTGTATTATTCACCAATTTGGAGTATAATACTAATTTCAAGGTGGTAGAACAAAATTTTTTTGAGTTTCGTTGAAATCTCAATTAAATTATCAAATGATAACGAAATCTCAATAAAATTTTTGTTCTACCACTCCGAAATCTCTAAATTTTTGAACTGAAACTGCGCAACTTCGTTAAATGGAAACAGTATAACGAAAAAGTGGATAAGGCAAAATTTCAGGGACAGTACTTGATTGTAAAGGGTTTTCCAATAAGGACTTGACAACTTTTTTTTTAAATAAAACGCAAACCATTTGAGATATTTTAAAAACTTTATTATAGGCTTGAAGTACAATCAAAACATTTATGAATGGAACTCGACTTCGTTCATATGGCCACAGCGGGCACGTTTGTAGCGGTCGATTCGTTGGACTCAATTTTCGATGACATTTCGGCTGAAACGGCCGATATTTCGCGTTTAATGTTGACTCTGAGCTCTTCCAAAGTCCTCGGTTTGTTGACATAAACCAATGACTTAAGGTAGCCCCATATAAAATAATCTAGAGGCGTTAAATAGCACGAACGAGGCAAAATACGGCAATGACACGGCAACATCACTCAACGAATATGTAGACTCAAATTTTTGCACTAAAATTGTTATTGTCTGTCTACTAGGGTGAGAAATACGACCAAAAATTGGAGTTAACGTCACCGACTCCGAACTTCGGTAGAAAATTTTCATAATTTGCAGACGTTGCTCGTTCGTGTACTTTACTATGATGAAAATGTTGAGTTTACTGAATAAATTGACAATGACATTTCGATGATTAGTGAAAGGGTGCGTTCACAAATTAAATTCAAATTTGTCAAGTCCTTACCCGGTCTGAATTTACATGGAACGTTTTTTCCTGTAATTATAAAATGACAAACGAAAATTGGATAAAACATACTTTAGAAAGATAGAGAAGCGTTTTGCTGGTTTTAAACTTAGAAGGCCTATTTAACGTTAAAGTATACTTTACGTCGTTTAAAGTTTACAAAAAGCCGACTCTCATTTTAAAGTTTTTATATAGAACCGACTCCCATTTTAAAGTAGATTTAGTTTAAAATTTTGCGCCAATGTATTTAATTGATATTTAAAAAAGATATGACACACGATTGTGTTTGTTTTGTGTTTATTGATAAGTGTAATGACTTTGATTCTTTTTGTCGGTTTCGTCGAGATTAAATTAACAGGCTGTAGTCCTACGCACTTTTCTTTGTCATTTGCGGTGATTTATAATGTAAACTACAGAAACCCTGTGAGATCTTTAAAAGAGGTTTATACAATCCAATGCAACCTATCTTCCCTGAACTGACAATTTTTGTTGAGAAGAGTAGAGATACAAAATTAAAATGTTCGGATATGATGTAAATAAGTGATTATTTAAAAAATTTAATGAAAAGTTAGTTTTTATTTATTAAAACAGTCAGTGCGAAGCGTGGCAGGGTTACAAATTTATTTTTTTTTAAACAAAATGCATATAGATAGCTTTATAAACATTAAATCTTTCTTTTTAATTTCGGTATTCTAAAGAAAAAAACGATGGGAAAATCTGTAAAGAAAATTATATACACAGGGCTGATAAATTAGTCTTTTGAATTTGAAACATTTCATATCCATTGTGTTATCAGTACGGATTTTAACAATTCTTAAAAGTTTGAGGTATCACAATAAACTGTGATATTAAAATATAAGATTATTAAAATAAAATTCTGTTATTTGATAAAGTACGTAATAAATGATATAATATAACTGATTTTTATACCTTGATGAATCAAATTTGTGGCTTCTCAAGTGCAATGAAAGTGGTCTTACTGTATACAATCTAGTTTGAACGTTATGCGGTTGTTGACGTGGTACGATTAACGTTTGCAAAGTCCCATATTGACCCTCTATTGTTTGAAATTTAATCTCGAACCAGTTACAATTCTCCTTCATCGTTATTTTCCATACAAAATAATTTTCCGACTCTGAGAAATTTCCAATACTATAATATTCTTCACGTTCAACGTTCAAAATATTTATCATGATTTCACTTTCGAGTACAATTTCCGAAATCTGAATTGGCAATTCAATAAATAGATTGTAGGTTTTATCAATTTTATCAAGAGTGAACTGAAAAAAATAAATAAAATAGAATTGAAAATAATTAATTATCATATAATTGTCATCAGTTGGAAAAACAATGGTTACCTTCACCACATACCAGGAACTACATAATGTATGTAGTCAATTCTACATTTATTAAACGCAAAATAGAGTAATAGCATTGAATAAATACAAATGAAGGGCTTATTTGCATAACATGATAAGCCACACTTCCAAAATCTATAGATAATAGCATTTTAAGTTAAGACAAAATAAATCAAATAATATGAGCGTGATTTTTATTCCAATTTATTTTTTGAAGATTAAGTAATATCATTGAATAAATACAAAAAGAAGTGACACTATTATTATTATTATTATTATAATTAATTATAAATATAATTAAAATTATAATTATTATAATTAAAATTATAATTATTATTATTATTATTATTATTATTATTATTATTATTATTATTATTATTATTATTATTATTATTATTATTATTATTATTATTATTATTATTATTATTATTATTATTATTATTATTATTATTATTATTATTATTATTATTATTAATTATATTATTATTATTATTATTATTATTATTATATTATTATTATTATTATTATTATTATATTATTATTATTATTATTATTATTATTATTATTATTATTATTATTATTATTATTATTATTATTATTATTATTATTATTATTATTATTATTATTATTATTATTATTATTATTATTATTATTATTATTATTATTATATTATTATTATTATTATTATTATTATTATTATTATTATTATTATTATTATTATTATTATTATTATTATTATTATTATTATTATTATTATTATTATTATTATTATTATTATTATTATTATTATTATTATTATTATTATTATTATTATTATTATTATTATTATTATTATTATTATTATTATTATTATTATTATTATTATTATTATTATTATTATTATTATTATTATTATTATTATTATTATTATTATTATTATTATTATTATTATTATTATTATTATTATT